>CM041748.1:4102887-9102887 GCA_023373885.1 Hestina assimilis | reverse complement strand
ACCGGTAACAAGCACTTAAAATATGGGTAATAAACAAGTAATACTCTAAATGATGTACAGTCTATTTCCATAGGCTAAAAATACGCTAGCCTGTTATTACTTTCAGTATATAATAAATATAATGTGCCTTATGTTTTTTATTTACGAGCTTACGTCCTATTTTCCGTAGTGCTTCACTTTTAAAATCTGTATTTTCTTCGCTTTTCTATGAATAGTTAAGTATTTTATTCCTAGAAGAAAATCTCTGCAGAATAAAATTTAATATCTATGGGTTATAGTAATATAACAGCTAAATTAAGATACAGATAAATTTAAACAATACGATGAATGTATGTAATTCTATTACAATTTAAAAATATAAAAACTCTAGATATAATTCGTACGACTAACTTTAAAGAGTGCATTAATTACATACTTCGGCATAATTGAGTGATACAAAAATCTATATAGACACCGTTGTGGCGTTGTGGGTAGCGAGTCTGCCTTTAGTCTCGACGGTTGCGGGTTCGATTCCCGCTCGGGCAGATGTTTGTTAAAATTTCTGTCTCGGTCTGGGCGTTTGTCCGTGTGGGTCTCCCCTCCGTGCCTCGGAGAGCACGTTAAGCTGTCGGTCCCGGTTATTATCAATAAAATCTGATAATAGTCGTTAACTCTTGATAAGTAAATTGCTCTTATCCAATGAGTTACTGGTTCGCCCTTAGGGTTGCGGGGGTCAGATGGCAATCGTTCCGTGTAAAAACTAGTAACCTGTCAAATCCGGATAAGAGTAATAAGCAGACCCTGGGTACATAAAATACCGGGAATAATGCTAGGATGAAGAAGAAGACAAAAATCTATATAGAAATACCTAAGCAGTGTTACAATAGAGTGTATATTTACATTCGTTGAATATTAAAACGTGTAAAGAACGATAGAAACTTTTGTTTTGTACATAAAGCTGTAACATAAAGCTTCTAAAGTTGTGTCCGTACGAAAACTCAAACATGCAAGTACTTATTAATTATTCAGCGCTGGGACACCTGATGGCTTCGCTCGATAAAAGGTGAAAATTGATTTTCTTTACGAGATGGCATTTTGATTGGTACTCTTCGGCGTCGGGACGTGACGACCCCATCGCCCGCTGGTGGGATAATCTCTGTCACAGCAGAGATTATTCCACCAGTGCAATCAGTCAATTCAACTAGTGGTAGTGCCACGCTGCACAGCTCTTTCTGCTGCAGCCGAATTGGGCCGGCACACGACTGGAAACACCACTCTCACAGAAAACCGGCGTAAAGTGACAATTGTCGCGTTTCGTACGGTAAGTGAGAGTCCCGGAGGCCTACTTAACCCCCTCACTTCAATGGACGTGCAGAATTTGGTTTGTGTACCCCAGGAGGGTACCACTTGCGTTCGCGGTGGAGAATCCCTCTCTGGGCGTCCATGCTCAGGAAGAACTCCACCTGAGAATGAATGCCCAGGCTGCCCTCCGAATTCTGGGTGGGGCAATTTTGCGCGCTCTGGAACTGTTCGGGGCAAACAAAGCAGGCTACCTAAGGCTACCCCTGTCACGCTTACTGTGGACTTCTGCAACATAAGTGGGCTAAATTCCAACCTGAACGCCGTCCACCACCATCTTGAGACGGCGAAGCCGGCCTTGCTTTTCCTAACAGAGACACAGATATCTTCTCCGGCTGATACTTCTTTCCTCTCCTACCCGGGATACAATTTGGAACATTCCTTTGTACCCCGGGCTGGTGTGTGCGTGTACGTCAGAGAAGATATCTGCTCTCTCGCCCTCGGCAGCAGCAGTGGGGACCTATCGATTATTTGGCTGCGCGTAGACTGCGATGACCATCCGCGAATCTACGCGTGCCTTTATAGGTCCCATAGCGGAAATGCCGAAACTGACCGACTCATTGAGCACATCCAAATGGCTACAGATTCCGTGCTGCAACAGATCCCATCCGCTGAGATCGTGATTCTTGGCGATTTTAACGCCCACCACGCCGAATGGCTTGGTTCACGTACCACCGATCACGCGGGGAGATCTGTTCTCGACTTTGCTTTGGCATATGATCTGACACAACTGGTAACCTCGCCTACGCGAATCCCAGATGTAGAGGATCATACACCTTCACTGTTGGATCTTCTGCTGACCTCTCATCCGGACAACTATTTGGTTTCCGTCGATCCTCCTCTAGGCTCGTCGGACCACTGCCTTGTTCGGAGTACAGTGCCGGTCTCGCGCCCAGCACGGCCCCGCTTCGTGGCCTACCGGCGCGTTTGGCACTACAGGTCGGCGGACTGGGATGGGATGCGTTCTTTCTTTGCGTCCTACCCATGGGGACGGATTTGCTTCTCGCCGGATGATCCGGACGTCGTGGCCAACTCTGTCGCCGGTGTGGTACTCCAGGGCATGGAACTCTTTGTTCCAGCTTCTGCAGTGCCCATCGGAGGCAAGTCACAGCCTTGGTTTGGTCACTCCTGTAAAACGGCGCTTCGCCGAAAACAGGAATGCTACCAAGCCTGGGCTAAGGCGTCGACGTCTCGTGATGTAAATACCAGCGCACTTAGAAAGGAGTACAACTCTGCTTCCAGGTCCTTCAAAAGAGTTATTGCCAAAGCAAAGTCGGAGCACATCGGCAGAATTGGCGAGAGACTAGTGCGTCTTCCTTCGGGTACACGTGCATTCTGGTCCCTCGCCAAGTCTGTCTTAGGGAATTTCTGTAAGCCATCATTTCCACCTCTGCATAGGGACGATGATTCGGTGGCCCATGCCGCGAAAGAGAAAGCTGATCTTCTGTGCTCTCTCTTCGCGTCCAACTCGACTGTGGATGACCAATGAAAGTCACCACCGGCAATCCAGCGGTGTGATACCACGATGCCGGAGGTTAAATTTCGGCAAAGTGTAGTTCGCAGAGCACTTCTTTCCTTGGACATTCATAAGTCGAGTGGGCCTGATGGAATCTCCCCGATCGTGTTGCGGACATGTGCTCCTGAGTTGGCGCCGGTTTTAACGCGTCTTTTTCGGTACTCCTACTCATCAGGCGTCGTCCCGAACTCATGGAAGACGGCTGTAGTGCACCCGATCCCTAAAAAGGCAACCGCTCGGATCCGTCCAATTATAGGCCAATTGCCATTACCTCCTTGTTCTCAAAGATAATGGAGTCCATTATCAACTGCCAGCTCCTGCGGTATCTAGAGGAGCACCAGCTGATTAGCGACCGCCAGTACGGTTTTCGTCGTGGTCGTTCAGCTGGTGATCTTCTAGTTTACCTGACACATAGATGGGCGGAAGCAGTAGAGTCAAGGGGGAGTGCATTAGCGGCCAGTCTGGACATAGCGAAGGCCTTCGATCGGGTATGGCACAAGGCGCTTCTTTCGAAGCTTCCTTCCTATGGGCTTCCTGAGAAATTATGCGAGTGGGTCACCAGCTTTTTGGCAGATCGGAGCATCAAGGTCGTTGTCGACGGTGCATGCTCTGACTTAAAACCCATTAATGCTGGTGTCCCGCAAGGCTGCGTACTGTTCCCTACTTTGTTTCTTCTGCATATCAATGACATGTTGGAAATTTCCAACATTCATTGCTATGCGGACGACATCACTGTAGACGCTTTATACACCGGCCGCGCTAATATTTCTCGGGAAAACGTCATTGAGTGCCGGAACAAACTTGTGTCTGAAGTCGAGACTACATTGACCAAAGTCTCGGACTGGGGCCGACTAAATTTAGTCCAATTCAACCCCAAGAAGACACAAGTTTGCGCGTTAACCGCTAAAAATCACCATTTGTCGTATCTCCTCGTTTTGAGAACACTCCCTGGCTGCCACAGCTAGTATCGGAATACTTGGTGTCGACATTTCGAGCGTCGTTCAGTTCCGCGATCAATTGGAAGGGAAGGGTCAAATTGGCCTCTAAAAGCTTGGTGTGCTCAGCAGGCGAGGCTACTTCACGTCGGCTCATCGCCTGAAGCTCTACAAGGCGCAAATTCGACCGCACGTGGAGTACTGCTCTCACCTCTGGGCGGGAGCTCCCCAGTACCAGCTACTTCCAATTGACCGCATCCAACGTAGAGCGGCTCGAATTGTCGACGATCAAGCCCTTTCCGATCGGCTTGATTCCTTGGCATTGCGTAGAGATGTCGGATCACTCTGCATCTTCTATCGCATATATCACGGGGAATGTTCTGAGGAATTGTTTGGATTGATCCCGCCGGCTGAATTTCACCATCGGACATCGCGACAAAATTCTAAATTCCATCCCTACCACCTCGATGTCTGGAAATCCACAACAGCGCGATTTAGAAGACATTTTCTTCCTCGCACAACCACTCTGTGGAATCAACTTCCGCCGGCGGTCTTCCCGAACCGATACGACTTGGGAACCTTCAAGAGAAGAGCGTATTCTTTCCTTAAAGGTCGGCAAAGCGCCTGCATGCCTTCTGGTGTTGCAGATGTTCATGGGCGGCGGTGATTGCTTAACATCAGGTAAGCCTCCTGCCCGTTTGCCCCTCTACATAAAAAAAAAAAAAAAAAAATACTTACTAAGAAAACGTGTACCATAAAAGGTTTGCATTTTATTGTTTTTAGTTGAATTAAAGTGTATATTTACTTCAAAGTTATATATTTAAAAAACTTGAGAGGTGTCAAGAGAGACGCGGATGGAACGAAGTTCCTTCAATTAATTAGTGAAGGAATTGTAATAAAATTTTATTTTTTTAGGTTATAATAATATTTTTTTTATTTATTATTTATTATGTACAAAAAATCTGTATACACTCAACAAAAATAATCGTGGCGACACCACATTGTTCAATGCGAAATAGAAAGACCAAACGAAAATAACTGGCTTGCTCTCTATAAGAGTGAGAGAGAGAGAGAGAGACAGACAGAGAAACGCGCGCACGGCGCACCGCTTACAACTATAGCAAAAAGTGTCGTTACAACTTTTGGTCCTAATTTTTTCCGTCTAGCCCCCTATCGCAATGCGCGATAAGAATCTTCGTTCCAAAATGATAATATGATGTTTAAATTCATTACTCAAATCCGCATTACCGACTGCCTGCTTTTGACCCTCGACGGTCGCGGGTTCAATCCTGCTCGGAACAAATTTTTTTATTATTATCCATTTCGGTCTGAAATTACTAGGCAAATTACAGGGATAATTCTAAGAATAAGACTCAAATCTGCATTACCCATACTATCCTATTGCCATGGCTATAACGTCGTGTTTTTTTTATATCTTAGAAATAGAAATCTTGTCAGATTTTTGTTTGGGCTAGATAAAGATTTGATAGAACCAGCCAAATATTTAACGCTGGTATTATAGTTCGCTTGGTGAAGACTCAAATGAAAGAGATATTTTTATTTCGCTATAAACTACTATAAACTACAAATATCTAACTACTATAAACTACAAATATCTACAATACAAGACAAATATTTGACGACGATGTGGCGCGGCCGTAGCGAACCTGCCTTAAACGCCACAGGTCATGGGTTCGATTCCCGCTCGGAGCATAAATATATAATAGCATGTTTGTATTGACCATGCAAGCATATTTTCCGGCATATTGTAGCAGTCATATTTTCCGGTCTGGGTATATTTGCCCTTGTCTTTGTAGCGTTTATTATTATTATTATTTATTGATATCGAGACATATCTTTAGTAATATCGAAAATGCCTATTTGATTCTCCTCAAATTATCTCCAAATGAACTTAGACAAGACAAAAATTATGTACGACAAGCATACTAAGCCATGAATTTCTGTTAATGCAGTTATTTTCGAAGCGAATATGTCTACCAAGAGCAGTTGCTTCAGCTAGGCAGAAATACCTTCAAAATAGAATCTAAGTAGACTTTCTTTCATCGAATCAATACAAGCTTTATAATTTTATGTTGAGAATGTACTTTGGCTGGGAATTATTCCATAGGCAACATAAGCTTACGCCAGCCCTGGAGCCTTTATTATGAAAAATCGCATGCCGATGTCTAGTCAGCATCCGATGCTACACAAACAGGCGGAAACGCCTAGTTTTTGCGTACTTCGGAAAGTATCAGCGAACATAAAGTGAACTTGTAAATCGATGGCCGAATTGGCGCTCGTCCAGACCTCGCTTACCAATACAGAACATTACAAAAATCTGTTGTAGCACCATTTGGCAATCCCCTCGTTGCAGGGGATCACGTAGCAGCTTTATTTAAAAGATTTTTGTATAAACGCCGCTAGAGCAATGTGACTATTAATTTAACGGCAGAAACGCTTAGTAGCCACTTTGAATATCAGACGTGAAAGAATGGAAAAAAGAATTTCCTCTTACACAGTATTACGGATAGTGCTTTTACATTCTGAATTTAAATTAAAATACAATTCAAGCAAAATGAACTTGAATAAGCTAAATACAATTTTTAATACTTTTAACCTTATGTTTTTACGATGATTTTGAACTGTCTTTAGCCAGTTTTATGCTAAATTTTACATTATTCACGTGCAAACTTTAGAAATGTGAATTGATTACTCTTGATAAAGAAACATGGACGTAGCCAGCTTTTGGCCTAGAGGAGGGCAAAATCTTAATTTGGCGTCCAGGTGGGGGCATAATGACAATTTTCTTCAAGGAGGAAAAGGGTCCAGCTGTCCTCCCTTGCTCCTACCTGCTACGCCCATGTAAAGAAACCCACTACCCCATAAACTTATAACAATAACTAACGGTCGCTTATTTCCGAAATATATTAATATTATCTATAATATAGCTGAAGTATAATATTTACAAAGTAGAGTCTCGCTCTTTATTAAATATATTTTTCATTAAAGACTGAAGAAATCTCGTAAGAAATAAATAACAATTTTTTCACAGAGCAACCAAAAAACTTCATTAGACGCAACTCTCAACCGTGAAATTTGATCACAAACAAAATTACATTCTATCTATTTGTTGACAGACGATATTAGATTAGGTCTTATATAGGTTTTTAGAATTCACTTCAACCGTAAATACTAAATAGATATTATTTTATAAGAAAATGTATATATAATATGATAGAAGTACATTCAAATGAGAGTATAATTTTATTTAGCCTAATATGTTTGTATTGCATATGTATCGTATGGCATATTTTCCGGTCTGGGTGTATTTGTCCTTGTCATTGTGTATGTTTCCGGACCCCGACACAGGATATCACTATCCTAATGGGTGCCGTTGAGTGTGTAGTGTTTATTTATTATTATTTATTTATTTATTTAGCCATCTTATTTTTGCGTTTTGGGAAACTATTTTAATGTACTTGTTCTTCGAAACGCGTATAGGTGCGTATACCTTAATCTGAAAACGTACATAAAGCTTTGTTGTGGGGATTCTCGATAGCGAAAGTGCTAATACTTAGTATGGCAACCTAATGTGGCTGTATATTTTACGTTCGATAAGTTTTAGCATCAGAAGCCCAAATCCCCACTATATTCTTATTCCATCTTCTCCTTCTTCTCCGTATTCTCATTCTTCTCCTTCTTCTACTTCTTCTCCTTCTTCTCCTTCTTCTATTTCTTCTCTTTCTTCTCTTTCTTCTCTTTCTTCTCTTTCTTCTCTTTCTTCTTTTTCTTCTCCTTCTTATCTTTCTTATCCTTCTTCGCCTTCTTCTCCTTCTTCTCATTCATCTCCTTCTTCACCTTCTTCTCCTTCTTCTCCTTCTGCTCCTTGTTCTCCTTCTTTTCCTTTTAATTATCTTACTTTCTTTTCTACTCTATGTTGATGCCACTGTTGTCACTGTGAGTTAATTATGGTAGTTGCTTCGTTATCAGGCAGGAAGATTGTTTGTTTGCTACTTAATGATATAAAAACTAGTAATGATTACAATACTACGAGTGTAAAATAATTATCTGGAACAAAAACCTCAAATATTATTGTATTGCAGATATAATATGTGTTGAATCATTACATTCTACTTTTATTATACTAAATGATCGATAAAAATAAATAATAAAGCTATACAATATGTACATTTTTCAATTTTCAAATTCAAGAGTATATAACAATTTGACTTTACCAAAACGTTAGATGATGTAGGTGAATTTATAAGACTCGTAATAGCCTTGTCAAAGTTTCTGATCACGGTTCCAGAAAATCGGATGCGAATTAGCGTGACTGGGGAGAATGCAAATATTGTAATGGTTCAAACTCCTGTCGTACCGATCAGAATGCGAGTGGAAAACGTTATGTGAAAATGGTTTATAAACATATGTTTATATTTGAAGAAAGAGAAATATTTTTTGATATAGTTCTTTTATCTATTACAAGTTTACTCATAATCCCCAATTTAAGAAAAAACTATCTATATACCTACATAAAAGGAGAAGACCTGTCTGATATATCAACGCTAATCCTAAACCCTTGGACCTAGAATGTTGTTTTTTTTTCAGTGTTGTTTTTAAAACGGAAACGAGCACTAAGAATGGATTTTTCGAAATTCAACCCTTAAGTGGGTAAATTTTTTAAAACAACAGCATAAAACTTTGTTTTTAAATTAAACATAAAGGAATACGCTTTCTAACATTTTCTAAAATTCCACCCCTGAAGGATAGAAATGGAGTCAAAGTTTGCATTAAAATCGTTAATCACGCGGACGATGCCGCTGGCAGAAGCTAGTATTAGAATAAATTTGAAGTAGAGATTTGCTCTTTTCGGCATGAATGAGCTAACTCGGTGGAGGAATTACCTACCATAACCTGACACAATGTAGCATTGCGAATTAGTGTGAGCGTCAGAGGATGAAATCCTACTTCCTCTATTGTTACCTGTTCTCTTCTTTTTTTGAACCTCCCTCTTAACATGTGATAATGCAGTGACTGATGTAGCTATCTGTTAAGGTAACTATCATGAGTCAGACCGAATGTTACTTTACCGACTATGGTGTTATAAAAAGAATATAAAAGCACTATACAAAAAAGAAAATTTTTTTTATTTTACCAGTGAAAAGTTTTTTTATAAACCTCTTGTTCTTTTCGACAGATAAAAAGTACTCCTAAACCACTTGACAAGGGATCTACAAATAAAAGTCACCGCAGCGGCACTACTCCTTCAGTTACTCGTTTTTACGACGCTGTAATACAACCAGTCTTGTGTTTTATTGCACGGCACTCATTCAAGCATATCGTATATTTATTTATTTAATAATAGTCACATTGCCTCACTGTTTTTTACATGGATGAGAAATATACACAAATAAATAATATAATATCCATAACAAAAGTTTTTAACATTTTTTTTTAATCCTCTCGAGTGATTGACCAATACGCGGACAGTACTAGATCATTCTAGAAAGGTTTTGGATATATAAGATGGAGTCAATGAAGTCAATTAAAATTGCAACACCACATTATCAACACGCGGATATAGTCCCGAGGCTAGTCCATATTACAACAATATACTTTTATTTAAACATAAAATCTGAAGACTAAGAAAATATATATAACAAAACTAGCTGTGCCCACGGCTCTGCTCGCGTTATGTAGTTTTTTGATGATCTCACGGGCACGTTACATTTTTACGGGATAAAAAGTACCCTATATTCTAATGTAGGTCATAAGCTATAGGTGTATCTAATTTGATCCAAGTCTGTTAAGCAGTTTTTGCGTGAAAGACAAACATCCATCTATCCATCCAAACTTTGACATTTATAATATTAGTCAAGTTATCTGAAGACTAAGAAAATATATTTATCAAAATATTTCCTTGTATTTTTTACATACAAAATATTCACAGAATTTTAATGTCAGGATTTTGGAATGTTATGAACTTGCCCTAAATTCTTAGTTGATGTTGCTTCAGCGACTATCTCAGAATACCGCCGTCTCAAAAATTCATAATAAGAACGATGAATATTCTAGAATATTCTCATTGTATTTGTTTAATATTCGTTAGTATTTTAGTATTGTGGCGTCGTACGACAATAACACCACAACGTTTAACGACATTTTTAACGCTTACATGATTTCTATATTATAATCTAAGCAGAAACGCAATTATATTAATAGAATTTATATAATTTATTTATAACATAAATTTTTATTCGTAATATTTTAAACAAATACTAAATAATACTACAAGCATAAGTCACGAACTATATCATAAATAGATGCTAATTTAGCACTTTGTGGCGCGGCTTCAAGCCAATAATGTCAGTAAATTATATAACTTAAAGCAATTTTCCTCTATTTTACGCCAAGCGACGTATCATTTGCTTGCTTCGTCTTGGCATAGCTAACATATATACGGAGATATTTACCGATGGATATACTATTTCATGTATAACTGTACCACTGGCATTAATTACTTAAACTTTTTTAATATCATGATTATTGGCAATTGCAAATAAGCATATGGTAAGCAGTCACCGCAACTTATAAACGCTTGTGATACTTGTAGTATCACGTGCACGTTGCCAAAGGATGAGGGGGAAAAAGGAAGGGAGAAAAGGGGTGGGAGATTGGGCACATTTTAGTCAATTTCTGATGGGAGCAGCATGGATCTACTACTACTAAAGAAAATCAGCCGATTTTCTTTAAAATTTCTGGTTTATCTTAATTTTACAGGCGTCGGGATGTGACGACCCCATCGCCCGCTGTTGGGATAACCTCTGTCACAACAGAGATTATTCCACCAGTGCAATCAATCACACCGGTGGTAGGTCTTTTGTTGCAAGAGGCCGGCTAGGTAGGTACCACCGCAGTGTCCAATATTCTGCCACCAAATAGTAGTGCTTAGGCACTACTGTGTTCCAGTTTGAAGGGCACTGTACGGTAGTGAAATTACTGGGCGAACGAGATATAAGAACTAATATCTCGAGGTTGGCAACGCGCGAGTGGCACCTACTAATGGTGCTGCAAGCGCTCATAGGCTGCGGCAGGCACTTACCATCAGGTGGGCCGTATGCTTGTTTGCCCACTTCTTACATAAAAAAATAAAAAAATTAAAAACTGAACAAATGAATTTTTTGATGATGTTTTTCTTATTATAGGCTACGGTAGCTGCAGGCGAACCAAACCTTATTAATAAAAGAAAATAATGCCAACTTCAAAGATAAATACCTGCATAATATGAAAATAGCAGTATGTCTGCTTAAGATATGGAAGCATTTAACTAAGTTCATTATAGAATTAGAGACTCCCCTGAATGTCTCCCTCTGCTACCAATCAAGCTCATTAAAGGACTTCGGAGGGAACATTTCTGTTTGTAGCGATCACCTAATAAAGTATCATAATTGGCTTAAGTTATAAATTTATAACTATAAATAGATATTTTAGCGAGTTTTAAAGGTAAAACAATGTTCTTTCGTTATTATTTTTCTCTTTGTATTTTATGTTATAGAAACGTTATAGTATGTTTATAGTAACTTTCTTTCGATATCGTAAGAGAGTAGTGCTTTCGAGTCGAGCTGGTAAATTCATGCCGATAATAGCTAGAGCCTAACACATTATTATTAACCCTAAAGCCTTAATATTAATCAAGCTAATAATTGTTGATATACTCGTATACATTGTGTATGATTATAAATTTTTGTGTTGCAGAAACCTGCTTTTCGTGCAATTTACGGCCTAAGTAGTCAAGTCTCATTACGAGAAAAATATAAATAAATTAATATTCGCAATGCATTTTTGAAAATGTATTTAATGTGTTTACATAAAAATATTAATGAATTCGTCAAATATAGTGGTATTCATAATATTAACACTAGGAACAAGCATAAAATAAAAATTCCAGTTACTAGACTTTATAAAACTTCTAACTCTTTTAAAGGTAATTGCATTATACATACGTTTCTATAATAGTAAATAAATAGAATAAAAAAGAAAAAAAATGTAAAAGAACTCTTTTGTGGTAAAGTTTATTATCGAATTAGAAAGAGTATATTGAGGAGACCAACAGTTGGAAACCACACCTTCAAAAATATATTGAAAAATAATTACAATTCAATTCAATTCAAGTGCATTGTGGACCACGCACAATAGAAACTATAGGGTTCCGCAGCTCGGTTATGAAGAATCTTAAGGACTTTAAAAATAATAGCGAATTAAAATCGACCGCAAAAATAAGATAGTAATTTCATAGTAATTATTAAAAGTAATATGAAAAACAAAGATATGGGAACAGATTATATATTTTTTTCTACAAGCTCAAATTTTTCCAGAATTTTATATAGAAGTTAATATCTCTACAACTACTGACTTAATGAAAACAGTCAAAATCAAACCTCCTTATCATTTTGAAAGACCTATCCAAAGATATCTCACTCGTTGAAATTTTTTTTTCAACACTCGGTTACTTGTATGGACTGATACTCTTAATTCTTATGTATTTTAAGATTTCATTACAAAATAGTAAATTTCGTGTTAATAGAGCTAATGGTCTCCGAGTAAAATGACTGTGACATAAGGGCGGACGGAGAGACGGACAGACGGACAGACGGCCATGACGAAACTATAAGGGTTCCGTTCTTGCCATTTGGCTATGGAACCCTAAAAACTATAAGGGTTCCGTTTTTGCCATTTGGCTACGGAACCCTAAAAAACAGTAAAAGAATGCTTGTGTGGTAAAACTTATTATCGAATTAGTTTGTATATTGATGAGACCAACCATTTAAAACCACACTTTCAAAAATATAAGAAAAAACACCCCTGAGTTTATTTCGCCAGTTCTTCTTAGGTAGACGTTTAATTTTGGAGACGGTGGTAAAATTTGATGTTCAACAAATAAGTGTAGTGTTAATATTGAATAAAAATTTGATTTTTGATAAATATTAAAAATTATTTGATTTTTGATAAATATTTAAATGTGACGTAGCAGATATAGCGCACATAGAGCCGGAATCATAATTGCGTATGCACTGTTTGGTACTTTTACTTTTGCGGTGTAGTAGTGTCCAGAGAACATACACATATGTGCTCGAAGTTCTTCAATTTTTTTTTAAATTGCTGAAGTAAACCATTCTCAAATACATTAATTCCAGTTCAGATTTTCAGGTTTTAACCGATTTCTTAAGTTCTCATTTCTATCACGTGTCTTACGTTTCTCTTATGTGAAGTTTGAAGGACGCTCGAATGAGTTCCCGCGAGAACCTTTTTATTCCAAAGCACGGGTTCTTTGTATCGTGAAATAGGTTCTTTTATAGACTCGCATCCATTTCACAAACAATGAAAGATTTGGTCTAGCTGTACAATTGACATTTGATTAGTTTTTATTTCGAAGTCACGTTTTACTCATTTTTAATTATTGAACCAAATAATATAAACAAACAAAAGAAAATTATCGATTCAGTCTTCTATAATTACTAAATGTGTTTTTTTTTAATCTAAACTCAAAACAACATCAACAAAAAGAGCAAAATATATAATTAAAACTGCAAGCATTATTAATAATCGATTAAAATGTACACTAATTATTGACAATAAAAATAAATGTTGCGGACATGTGCTCCTGAGTTGGCGCCGGTTTTAACGCGTCTTTTCCGGTACTCCTACTCATCAGGCGTCGTCCCGAACTCATGGAAGACGGCTTTAGTGCACCCGATCCCTAAAAAGGCAACCGCTCGGATCCGTCCAATTATAGGCCAATTGCCATTACCTCCTTGTTCTCAAAGATAATGGAGTCCATTATCAACTGCCAGCTCCTGCGGTATCTAGAGGAGCACCAGTTGATTAGCGACCGCCAGTACGGTTTTCGTCGTGGTCGTTCAGCTGGTGATCTTCTAGTTTACCTGACACATAGGTGGGCGGAAGCAGTTGAGTCCAAAGGGGAGGCATTAGCGGCCAGTCTGGACATAGCGAAGGCCTTCGATCGGGTATGGCACAAGGCGCTTCTTTCGAAGCTTCCTTCCTATGGGCTTCCTGAGAAATTATGCGAGTGGGTCACCAGCTTTTTGGCAGATCGGAGCATCAAGGTCGTTGTCGACGGTGCATGCTCTGACTTAAAACCCATTAATGCTGGTGTCCCGCAAGGCTGCGTACTGTCCCCTACTTTGTTTCTTCTGCATATCAATGACATGTTGGAAATTTCCAACATTCATTGCTATGCCGACGACAGCACTGTGGACGCTTTATACACCGGCCGCGCTAATATTTCTCGGGAAAACGTCATTGATTGCCGGAACAAACTTGTTTCTGAAGTCGAGACTACATTGACCAAAGTCTCGGACTGGGGCCGACTAAATTTAGTCCAATTCAACCCCAAGAAGACACAAGTTTGCGCATTAACCGCTAAAAAAACACCATTTGTCGTATCTCCTCGTTTTGGGAACACTCCCTGGCTGCCACAGCTAGTATCGGAATACTTGGTGTCGACATTTCGAGCGTCGTTCAGTTCCGCGGTCAGTTGGAAGGAAAGGTCAAATTGGCCTCTAAAAGCTTGGTGTGCTCAGCAAGGCGAGGCACTACTTCACGTCGGCTCATCGCCTAAATCTCTACAAGGCACAAATTCGACCACACGTGGAGTATTGCTCTCACCTCTGGGCGGGAGCTCCCCAGTACCAGCTACTTCCAATTGACCGCATCCAACGTAGAGCGGCTCGAATTGTCGACGATCAAGCCCTTTCCGATCGGCTTGATCCTTTGGCATTGCGTAGAGATGTCGGATCACTCTGCATCTTCTATCGCATATATCACGGAGAGTGTTCTGAGGAATTGTTTGGATTGATCCCGCCGGTAGAATTTCACCATCGGACATCGCGACAAAACTCGAAGTTCCATCCATACCACCTCGATGTCTGGAAATCCACAACAGCGCGATTTAGAAGACATTTTCTTCCTCGCACAACCACTCTGTGGAACCAACTTCCGCCGGCGGTCTTTCCGAACCGATACGACTTGGGAACCTTCAAGAGAAGAGCCTATTCTTTCCTTAAAGGTCGGCAACGCGCCTGCATGCCTTCTGGTGTTGCAGATGTTCATGGGCGGCGGTGATCACTTAACATCAGGTGAGCCTCCTGCCCGTTTGCCCCCTCTTACATAAAAAAAAAAAAAAAAAAATTCTAAAATGTATTCTAAATCAAAATCAAGCGAAGAACCGGTAATAACCTCGATAGTTTCTCTTTTCAAATATATTCTATTGCGTATATATCCTTATTTGAAGACGCTTTAGTTACCGCATGAAAATACCGGTTATTCAAAAGAGGTCAAAGTTGTAAGGCAAAGCGAATCTTTATCAAAGAGTACCCTATATTTCCAGTATAATATATGTACTACATGTAGTATGTAGTACACAAACCGTAGTTGAACGTCTTGAGAATTGTGATGAGGTGAAACAATAGAACTCGCAGTCTCAAGTGCGAGTTTGTAAATCATTTTCAATAGGAAATCACTAAGCCGCCAGTCTTGGCGCGGAAAAATGTTTAACTTTCATTTCGCCTAGTTTTGTATTACACATCTTCTTTCTTGTTTGTTTTCTTAAAAGAATTTATATGTGTTTTTGTTAGTTTGAGTGATGATACAGTATTTGAAAGGGCTATTTATTAGTTCTTTAGCACGTATCATTTAAAATTTTGAATTCTTAAATTTTTTTAGCAAGCAATACTACTAACGTACTAGTAATAATATAATGACCAATCCAACTTATATTATAAATGTGAATGTTTGTGATGATGGTTGGATATTTGTTTCTCTTTCACGCAAAAGCTATTGGACAGATTCGGATGAAATTTAGTACATACATAGCTTATTATCCGGTTTAATATAAAGGATACTTTTTATCCCGGAAAAATGTTGAGTTCTCTTGGCATCATCAAAAAACTACATAACGCGAGTGGAGCCGCGGGCACAACTAGTTACCTATAAATCATAAAAATAACTACGTAAAGATGTTATTGTTATCTACAAAATTGACGAAATAATCCAGAAATAAAATTTTTGTAGTGCAATAAAAAATATTAATAATTATTTGAGTAATAACAGTTTAGTGAGTTAAATTAAATCAAATATTCAAACGAAGCATTAAAGTCTTAAAACTAAAAGCCAGCGGGAAAATAATGAAAATACATGCATTTCTAAAAAATGGAACCCACATCAAAGGGGCTAGACGCCATTACAACGTCACTCAGCTGTCTAGCTTTACAAATAAGAAAGGAAATAAGGACTGTGAACAAATGAAGACATGAATGAAATATAAGCCCTACTTAATATTATAAATGCGAAAAAATCTCTGTCTGTGACGATTTCTCACTTAAACCGATTTTGGTACTGAGATAGAGTAGACCCTGGGAAAGGACTTAGGTCTTTTGTTTGAAAAACGTCTTAAAGGTCGTTGAAATATGGGAAGGACGTTGTATTGGTAATCATTTACTCCTATTGGAATAAAGGTGCCTAATGCCTAATAAAACGCCTAGTAAAATTCCTAAAACAGTTAATCGCACGGGTGGAGCCGCGGGGACAGTTAGTAAACATAATTATTATTTATAGATATCTTGGTGAATTATAGATTACTTTAAAATGACGATTTAAGTTATGGCATCCACGGCGAAGAGCGTGTCGTATCACACATAGTGTATAGTTCCGTAGCGCAGTCATAGTCATAGGGATATGTTATGTATGTATTAAAGATTGCAGCATTTAACGATTACTATCAAAGACCATCTTCAAGCTATTGTTTTGTCTATTAGAGAATGTTCTACTGTACAGTTAGGTAATAAATGAGATACCTCATTCTAGTTTAAAGATGATTGTGGAGGGTGAGGATCACGTCAAAAGTCACCACTGTGGAAGTATAACGACGTGAGAAATGCCTCCAACACAACGGGAGTATGGGAGTGCTGATGGCTGGCGGTATGCGTTGCTAGACTGGATGCTTTCTTGAAGGGGTCAGGGGATGATGTATGATAATGCTAGTGGCAAGGGCTGTGAAGGTTGGATGTTCTGAAGGGGTCACCACTGTGGAATGTGAGGATCACGTCGGGGTCACCACTGTGGAGGGTGAAGATCACGTCAGAAGTCACCACTGTGGAAGTATGACGACGTGAGAAATGCCTCCAAAACAACGGGAGTATCCTCCGACCAGGCGGGTGATATTGCCTGGCGGATCGAAGCCCTGGGCCGAAGCCCGACGACTTACGTTGGAAAGTTGTATATATATCTCAAGAGCGTAGGAAACTTTGATAGCGCGATTTAGTATCGTGACGTTCGTTGGTCGTCCATATCGTTGCGTAGTAAGCCCTGTAGGTGTCGTTGTAGCTTGATGCGACATTGTGACAATCTTGTCTTTCTATCGCGTTACGTCGTGTTGCGTGTAGATGTCGCTACAATGATCGATCACCGGGTCCAGATTTGAAACGGACATACATGTATTCAGGGCGCTTAATTCTGCAAATTAAAAACGCTTTAATGGAATATAGATATTTATAATAATATTGGCAGATTTAAGAAAACTGGTCAGCAATACATATCGTCGTCGTGACGATTAATGTACAATTTTTGTTTCCTTTTTAAAACATTGTACCTAACTTAATAATGAATTTAATCTGTTTTTCTTTTTCAGCAACACTATTTTAAGCTATTTTATATATTATTATGATTGTAAATAAAAAAACAAACAGTATATTAATGATCGCAGTACAAATAATTATGCAATCTTCAATTTCATTTGATTATAAGTAACTAGTTAGCTCAATATTTAGTTAAGATGTGTACACATGTTCTTAGGAGCCAACTTTGTCTCAAACTTTTAACGCATGTTTCTGTTAAATTATTTGTAGTTGCTACCTGTTTTGTGTGCCATATGAAATAAATAAATAGACAGAGAGTCGACGAAGGATAGTCTAAAAGAAAAAAAACTTCAAATAAAACCCAGATGTTTTCATTTCCTTACTTTATAAATACCAGGAATTTAATACGAATATTGTATAATGAGATAAGGTTTCCAAATTAAAGGAATATGGAAAGGTAAATTAAAAATATATTTGGTTGGTTAATTAGGGTGAGTAAAGAAAATGTTATCTATTTTATACAATGAAATTCTTACTGAATAAACTGCTTTTTGTTTGGTATTATTTCATACATATACTACTATAAAATACATGCAAAATTATTTTTTATTTATCATAAGATTTAAAAAAAATAAGGAGAAGGCTTGTCTCGTAAATTTAGATTTAGACTAGCGGGCCCGGCAGACGTTGTCCTGCCCCGAAAAAATCTGCGACCCGATAGCAGCGCCCTCTACCCGATTAAAGTTTTTGATTGACTAATATGGCTTTTAAAAAGCAGGGTTTGGTGATAAAAATGAATGGTTGTATGTATTTTTAATAGTACACAATAAAAAAATTAAAAATTAAAATTTTATCCAAAGAATAAAAAAAAAATTGCGGTGGACACCCCTTATCACTTAGGGGTTTGAAAAATAGATAGTAGCCGATTCTCAGACTTACTGAATATGCATAAAAAATTCATAAGAATCAGTCAAGCCGTTTCGGAGGAGTATGGGAACGAACATTGTGACATGAGAATTTTATATGTTAGAAGATAAAGATATTGATCATTTTGAATTATATGCTTAAATTTCTTCTCGATTTCAAAATCATCTTTATGTATGCGATATCCTTATAAATAGAAGTGAAATAAATATAAATAAAATAAATATTATACTGAAACACTACCTAGCTCTCTAGCTAAATATATAATATTGTACTGGAAAAATGTTTCAATAATATTAATATTCCTAAACCACACTAACAGACAGTGCAGCTAATGAAATCACTAACAACAAATCGTTAAGAGATGGAGAAGGAGTTTCATTGCGGGACAAAATCTGAAACATGGTGATCCAGCAAAGAACAAAAGAAACTGACAAAACGCAATAGATCGGAATGCTAAAATGGCAATGATTTGGTCACCTTTGTCGCAGAACCTATGGCTGTTAGAGCAGATGAGTTCTTAATTTGAGACCGCAAATGGGTAAGCGTAGTGTAGGAAGAATTGATGGGTGGTAGACTGATGACGTTAAGAAAGTAGATGATATTGGCTAGATGAGGACAGCAGTGGACAGAATATTGTGGAAAGGAAGACATACGACCAGCACTGGATCGATAAAGGTTGAAATGATGATGAAATTAGGTTTTCTTCGTCCTAGCATTATTCCCGGTATTTTATTGTACCCAGGGTCTGCTTATAACTCTTATCCGGATTTGACGGGTTACTAGTCTTTACACAGAGCGATTGCCATCTGACCTCCACAACCCTAAAGGCGAACCAGTAACTCATTGAATAAGAGCAATTTACTTATCAAGAGTTAACGATTATTATCAGATGTTTTGTGATAACAACCGGGACCGACAGCTTAACGTGCTCACCGAGACAGGGTGGGGAGACCCACAGACAAACGCCCAGACCGAGACAGAAACTTAACAAATATCTGCCCGTGCGGGAATCGAACCCGCAACCGTCGAGACTAAAGGCAGACACCCTACCCACAACGCCGCAACGGTGTCCGATGATGAAATTAGGTATCTCAATATAATTAAGTTAATTATATTACCACCACTTAGCCGAATATAAAACTCTCATCAATATAGCAGCGAGTAATCAGGTGTATCGCTTACTAATGACCCGATTTTGCCATGTAATCCAGTTTCGTAAGTTTGAGGATAAGACTACTTCTTCTTAGTAATCCTTCTATTATAGTTAACTACATTGAGTGATATAAATTTATTCTGTTAGAAGCTAACAAAATCGCATATTTACTTTGTTTTGGATTCCTTGTTTTTCAGTCGCTTACCAAACCGTCTTGGACGTATCACAAAACATTAAAAAATAACGGCAAATATTAATAAGCAATAATAGTCCAGAATAACCCATATAATATAAAATTGCCGTAATTCAAAGAATATGTAACAAGATGGCATTAGCAGTTACTAGTTTAGGGTTCTAATTTTGCAAGCTCCATAGACCCTGTAATAACTAAGCTATAGACTTTCAACTTGCTTGGTCACTTTGGCATTTCATTTCTTTGCTTTTCGATGACGCCAAGTGTTGGCAAAAAAGCATTAGCATTATTGGTGGGAAGCAGCCTTAATAGGCATACATTTAACAAAATATTACTTCAAGTACTATAACAAATAAACGCTGCACACTCAACGGCCCCCATTAGGATAGTGGTATCCTGTGTTGAGGGGTCCGCAACACATACAAGGTCAAGGATAGATCACTTGCATGGTCAAAATTCTCAATTTCTTCATATCTACTATTCCAAACATTTACCATTTTAGTATAAGGCTTTTTTAACATTTTCAAAGCACTTTCTGGTTCTCATATTTTCATTTGCAGTGTTTAGATGGATTGCAATACTTTATATACTATTTCCGTGATTACCATTAAATAATATCTTTTATAAAACTAGATACGACACTTGCGTAACTGTAACTGAATCACTTATTCTAATGGCATTCTCGCCTTATCTAATGAATATTCAATGGACATATTAATATGAATATTCACATTACAGGTCATTAAGATAGGATTTTAAAAAAGAAATAAAAATAAAAATTGATAACGTTGTTATTATTAGTTTCAAATAGAAATAATATCTCTCTCGTATTACTAAAAACATCAAATATATACATCACGCACCCGCTGGTGCGTTAGCTGTTTGATAAGAATCACGCAAGAATGATGTAATAGAGTATTCCGAAATTTGATCCGACGTAGCAGTGAAAGAGATAACAATTCGGATATTATTGTTGCACTTTTTAATTGTTTATAAATAATTAAGATTATTTTCAAATATTTTATTTAATTCATTCAGTTTATGGAGCGTGAAACAAATATGCATAAAGTTTTTTGTTTACATTTTGGTAATCCTGCTCATCATTGTATCTTTCATTGGTCACGAAGTGACTAAATAGCTTAAAAATATAAACCTTTAACTTAGTTATTATCTGCACCGACGGTATAATAAAAATTTATTAAGAAAGTACGCGATGGAATTCTTAATTACGCAGTAAGGATTCACCGCTTCAGACCATAAATACCGTTTTCTTGGTAAAGTTTTTAATACAAATGATTAAAAGAGGTAAAAGAAATTTATTAAGATATTAATGATTTATTTAAGTACGAAGAAGTCGTTAAAGGTTCTGATAGAAAAAGGATTTGTAGTAACTTCTTACACTTGCTTCAACTTGCGTTATTGACTCATTACAAGTAACATTAGAATTAGATTTTGTGTGAAGATTATCATTTTATAATTTGTATTTAAATACAATATTTGGTAAATAAATGAACTATATCAATAGAATTTAGAATTTTTGAATAAAGCATAGCCTTTAAAAGTAATCTCAATCAGACCACGCGTATATAATGAAAAATTCAATCAATAAACGAAAGAAGAGAAATGGGTTTTAGACAAAAAAAAATTTATTGTTGTTAATTTTAGTGTAAAAATATTATTTCTTAATGTATAAAAAGTAAAAAAGGGTGGTTTACAAAGAGTCGATGTGATATTATAACATACATGAGTGCCTCATGAAATTGTAATTTTTTTAGAGTTTTTATAAACATACACAATTTAGAATTTAAATCAAGATCAACAAGTTGCATCAAGAATTCACTCAATATTAATTGCGGCTTTAAAAGGCTCGGTTAAATTGTTTCGTGTTTAGTTTGGGTTTTCTTCTTATGAATTAAGTATCTTGATATAAGTTTTGTTCTAAAGCGAGTTAAGTTTAGTTGATTGATTTTTGAGTATATCTATACCGTTTATATATTTATACGCAGTTTCGAAATTTGTAAATAATTGCAGTAACACGCACCGTGTAGCTGAAAAAATGAATATACTTTTTTGTTTTTAAATTTATTAAAATATAATAAAATATTTATCTATTGTTAATTTTGTTATTTATTTCCGATACCTCGATTTATTATATAAGTAAGTGTGTAGTGGTTTAGCTATTTTCGGTATGAATGGGTTGGCAGAATCGGCACAGCCGAAGAAATACAACCTACATACAGAGTATGGGCATGCGGTTGAGAACAATATTGTTACGGGCTGGGGCTCGTAGATTTGGAAACAAACACCTGATGGCTCTAAATAAGACTTTATTAGATCTACACAACGGAACTTCACAAATCACAGGTCCAAAGCACAGGTCAATCACAGTCCAAAGGAATAGCCGAGGTCACTAATTATCGCACTTGTTCACTGGTATCACTTGTAGTTTCTTCGCTCGTTGCTCAGAACTGAATGACCCAGTCGACACGGCGGGCCGCTTATATAACGCGGAATACGGGATCGAGAAAGATCCGTCCGCGAAACTACTACACGTTTCGAGAATACATCTTTCTAGAACCCACGCGACGGTCGAGGAAGTAAACAAAGAGAGAGTAGCATGCGATTTTGAACCTTATTCCCTTGTGATAAGGTTCTCCGTAACAATATGTTAGTCATACATTTCAAATGAAATAAATGTTCAAGTCATCTGAGTAATTTTATAGAGATCTTTTAGGTCTATGTGTTGTAAAATAAAAACTTCAAATTCATTGAAATTTGAAGCTCAAAAACATCTCTCATAATTTAATGTTGGTTAAGCCTCTGTAGATCAAAAATATTGTTTAACAAAAACAAGGGTTTATTATATATTATCTCATCAAACTTTCACCTTAATATTTTTTGGACTTTAGATGTAAATATATTAATAAAAAATTAATTCCCGCTCGGAGCATAATATGTTTGTATTGACCATGCAAGCTTATTTTTTGGTCTGGGTGTATTTGTCCTTGTCATTGTGAATGTTTCCGGACCCCGATACAGGATATTACTATCCTAATGGGGGCCGTTGAGTGTGCAACGTTTATTTATTTATTTATACGTTTCACAACATTAACATATTTGATACTAAACAAAACACATCAGAATGATCTGTAATCAGGGTACTTTAAAATCAGTGAGTTATGATTCCAAGACTATAAATCAGCTTTATCCGAAAACTTAGGGCAGGTGTAAACAAATGGCTTTTTATTCAGAAAAAGTACGCACTCTATTTTTATTTACGTATAAAACAATTGCTTTTCCATGGGTATGAACAAATATAATGGCACGTTATAAATTTTAAAAACACATATTTCTCGGCGCGGAGCTTACATTTCTAATTTTAACGCTCAGGACTAAATTTATGTGCCATGCATGTGTTACCATATAGAGAAGTTCCGTAATAACGTTCGATTTTTGGTATACAAACAAGGCTGTCCTTTACGTGAACGTTTTTAAGGAAAGATGTGATTTCTTATTGATTTTGACCTGGAATAATAGTAATATTTATAATTTCTCTCGTAAATTAATGAAAAGTATTCAAATAATATTGATTTTATATGGTTCTTCGATGACTACCAGCGAATACAAGGAAATCGTTATTATATAAATAAATTCAAATAAATTTTTAACTTAGTGGCTTTAGTTATTGCAATTATCGATCAGTCTGGCGAGTCCATTATGCGTTCGGTACAATGCCTCCATTTTTCATAATGTCCTTAGCCGTGGTTAGGCCTCGCAGGAGATACCGTAAGGTCTGTCCCATTTTCGCGGCAAAGTCTCAGTATTCGGGCCCCCGCCCAGTGACGCTGTCAAGGCGAGTACGGTTAGTAGCAATACACATTCCCAACAAAAATTAAACCATTATTTATCATATATGTTATACTGACAACGTTTAATAAATACTTATTTTCATAATAAACTATGGTCAAATCATTAATGTAATTTATACATTTCTTTATTTACTTTTAATTTTTTTTTCTGATAAAAAGCCGCATTGAAAACGTGAAAGACGATCACTTCTTGGCTTTATAATTTACATTAATTTAAGATTTTAAAGGCGTCGGGATGTGACGACCCCATCGCCCGCTGTTGGGATAACCTCTGTCACAACCTTACCAACCTTATTCCACCAGTGCAATCAGTCACACTGGTGGTAGGTCTTTTGTTGCAAGAGGCCGGCTAGGTAGGTACCACCGCAGTGTCCAATATTCTGTCGCCAAATAGTAGTGCTTAGGCACTACTGTGTTCCGGTTTGAAGGGCATTGTACGCTAGTGAAATTACTGGGCGAACGAGATTTAAGAACTAATATCTCGAGGTTGGCAACGCGTGAGTGGCACCTACTAATGGTGCTGCAAGCGCTCATACGCTACGGCATCCACTTACCATCAGGTGGGCCGTATGCTTGTTTGCCAACTTCTAAAAAAAAAAAAAAGATTGTTGAATTTTAAAGTAAATATTTAAAAATATGTTACGTTTTTGTAATGCGGTTGAAAATTAATACTTTCGCAAATTCTACGAATTTTACCAAAACGGTATATATCATTTCATATTAGCTAAGTGTGATACCATTAGAACTGATGATATCATATGTTTCATACTGTTTTAATAAAGCTGTTGGATAGAATCATTTGTTAATCACAGCGCATCTGTAGGCGATGTCTGATATGTGTGTTAGGTGCTTATTACTGTTGGGGGCTATTTGTAATGATTTCTTGTTGTTCTTACGTGATTTATATTATAACAAAAGGTACGCATGTATATAAATAGTGACTGTGTTATTTGATTAACCTTTGATTTTATAATTAACTAGCTTCTGCCAGCGGCTTCGCCCGCGTGAATAACGATTTTAATAAAAAATTTGAAACCTTATTTCACCCCTTCAGTTTGTTTATATTTATTCATTCATCAAGGATGGATTTCGAAAAATTGTTTCTTAGTGCTCGTTTACGTTTTAAAACAACCCTGTGAAAAAACATAAGAAAAAATTATAAGTTTAGACTGGGCGTTAATATGGCGTGTATCCTTACGGCCGTTTTCAATAACCTATCTGAGATTATGGATAGATTGATATCGCCGGTTACCGATAGGATATTATCTATCCCTAACCTACGTTTCACAATAAAGGATAAGTGCTATCTATCTGTAGTCAACTAGGGATAACTTTTTTCCTCCCGTCTATCCAAGCCACTTGAAACGTTTCGTTCCTTGCACCAAACAATGCGAATCTCAAAATAAAAAAAGTTTTTTTATCATTTATTTTATTATATATTTGTTTTAAAATATATATTTTTATTATATATATTTTTTCTTGGTTAAGTATCGCCACATTTTTTCATTGGTCAATAGTTAAGGTTTTACAGCGCTCCGAAGTGAGTACTATTTTTTAGTTCTCTTAACTATTCATATACGTGTGTACTAATAATGAGTCATCAGTTATTGTTTTTTTTGTTATTATAATTGTTTTAATTATTAATTTTGCAATATTATTAATAATTAATTATTGACTCTTTTCCACTCCATTACATAATTTTACAATTATTGACTTTTAAAATAATTTTATATCGGATGGCCGTTACCGAGAATACTGTCCAGGTAGAAAATACCCAAGTGACCATTAGGGAACAAAAGAACATCTGTTTGCTATTATTATGCCAAGGCAGTGACAAAAATTTAACTTATCTTCACTTCCGCCAACACAAGACACAGCTCGCTTTCATACTTTCCGAGTCTACCATCAGGTCCAGTCGTGGCTTGGTAATAATAATAATCCTGAAGACGGGCTGGAAATTAATTTCTTCTGCAACGGTATGTTTCCGGGATTACTATCGCTGTCTTCATCACAATCGATTTTAATTTGAAATAATTCCATATCGCTATCATCACTGCTAAAATATCCCATAACAAAAATAAATATTTTTATTATAATAGCGTCGAAAGTCAGGCTATCCATCCTATTATCGGCCGATTATGACCGATAAGTAAGATGACGTTCCGAGAGCTAGCTCTGTCTATCGGAGAGTAAGAAAAACTTATATTGAAAAGCAAGTAAGGACGATTTGTATGACCGTTCCTATCCTTAGTAGGTTATCCGTCCTCTCAACGATAGATACATAGCATCGGTAGGAAACACTTATCTTGAGTGGGTTATTGAAAAGCAAGTAAGGACAAAACGATAGATTTGTTTATCTTTAGTAGCTTAAACTAGCGATAGATAGGTTATTGAAAACGGCCGTTAGACCATTTAACATAGGAAAGGTCATGCCATGAATGACAATTTACTAACAAAAATTTCATCCATTTTTTGGAGGAGAATGAATAATGATATCGCATAAATTATATGAAAACAATTGTAAAATAGTATAAAGTGGGTATTTAATGATAGTCTATTGCATTATACTGGTTAATTTAACAATAATACAAGTAATTTAAAAAAAAACATGACTGCATTGTAAAAATTTAATAAACACCTAATTAAATCTTAAGCCGAGAAAATATTTTTAAATAAGTATTACTACTATTAAAATCATTTGATCTTAGATATTTTATAAACTAAATTATGTCAAACTGGATAATAATAAAAACATTATTTATTTTGCGAAGTTATTCATGAGCACCTCACTAAAATTTTGATCGATCAATGAAGTTGTCAATATTTTACTATAGTTATACAATTCGAAGCTTTCTTGCCATATCACTATAAATAATATAATTGTATAAATATGTCATAAATATGTGATAGCGAATTATTCGAACATTGCATACTCGATTTTTCAATTGGTTATGTAGTATCGTACTGGTAGAACTTACGGTGCAGTGGGAAACCAACATTCCCAAAGACCATGTATTCAAAATTAATAAGTATTATGAACTTACAAATGAACTTACCAAAAATGGCTATTTGGTTCATTTGTATGCTGTAGAATTAGGGGCGAGAGGTATACCAGTGAAATCCTTCTATATTAAGTCAAACACCAGTGAAATATTTCTATATTAAGTAAAACCTACTGAAAGATCTGGGCCCGCCTAGGTCTGCAATGAGTTCTATTTTAGAATGAACATCTAAAGCAGCTCTGACAGGCTCCTTTCAAATTTGGCTAGGCAGGGGAGCAACGCGAGCAGTGAAGATGAGCGTTGATGCGTATCGGAAAGGAGGCCTCCTTAAAACTACACCCGGGTCGCAAGTCTAAGGAACTGCTCGGAGTTTCTCCCTCTACCACACGATGAACCCGGCGCTCGCACGGTGAATCCATGGATACTAAGCAGTTCGTCTCTCTCAATACTTATTAAATTTTATCTACTATTCTATTTAACTAATTATATCAAAAATAATTAGAAATGAAACTTAACTCCATAATTTTGTAGATGTAAGGTAAATTACTTTTTCTTGTACAGTTTCATAGCTCAAGCTCCGTTCACAGTGAAGCAATACTGAAAATATAAATTATATAATCCTGTTAGTTTTAGTTTTAATGTCAACAAAATATGAAACACATTTTCCATCAATTCTGTTAAAATAGTTTATGCAAAATTTGATGCAGACCAAGAACCAAGAAATCTCGTTGTCCCATATAAACTTTGCCCCCCTTTTTACCTACTTAGTTAGTAGTATTTTGGAAAATCCTTTCTTATCGGATGTTTACGTCGTACAAAGAACGCACCATCCAAGTTTCAGGTTTTTACGATCAGCGGTTTAGGCTGTGCGTTGAGCTGTCAGTCATTCAGGACAAAGCCTTTTATATATGTAGATAAAATATGTAAAAATAAATAATTAGGAATATAAGCGACCTAAATATTTCATGAAATAATTTTATTAATCAATAAAAACGATAATTTTACACTGGTATATTTCGTGCTTTCAAAGAATTATTTGACTTAGTTCGTGAGCAAAGGCAATGCGATTAATGATTATAATTTTAACTTTACTAGTTAACACATTATTATTATTTTTATAAAATAGTAGTTGCTTTTTTATAATTTTTTAATGGTAATGTTTATTAAAATTCTACCACTTATGAGACAGATACTTAAAATAATGCAGTTCCTAGTTGAGTTTTTATTGCATTACTGTGATGTTACTCGCATTCATAGAAGTATCCTCAATCCGATTTCACTGACTAAATGACACTATAAACGCCTGTTCCATTTATTGTCGTATACTTTTATATACCTTTTATAAAGCTTTATGAAATGAAATTGTACTGTGTTAAACATAATTTTTTTTCTGTGCAAGTACCTTTTAGGGAAGCATTTTATCACAGAAAACCTTTTATAAATTAAGACAGAGTGGTGTAACGGATGAAATTTGTTGTTAAGTTTTTTGTTTCCTTTCATGCATATGTATTATATTTGGTGTTGGGCTGGGTCTACTTGTACATAGAGCATTTGTAGATATCTGCAATTCCGTAGGAGTGAACCAATATCTCATAAGAGTAAATGGTCTATTATGATAGAACTTTTTTCATGCAACTAATTTGGCAAGCAAGCATACGGCTCATCTTACAATACTAAGATATTGGTTCTTGAATAAAAGTGCAAAACCAGTACTACTTTCCGATACAATATTCAGATATTCATTCATCAGTGTCAGCACTGCGGTGGTACTTGCCTCTCCTCTTTGCCGGCTTCTTGCAATAGAAAGCCTACTTTTGCAAAAGGCACATTATTATTAGCTGTTAAATGTGTACTTGGGTTTACAAGATCACTGAGAGGTGGAAAGGCCTATACTGACGACATCCACTACGAAACTTAAGTCTGTACGATTTTAGGAATATTTGCATCGAGTGAAAATCAGAATCCGTGAGCAGGCAGTGGCTGGTTCGCTATCGATATGCCTGTAAAATGCATCGAATTAATTAACAAAATATATTTAAATCTTTAAAAACCTTTAAGTCTCGGCTTCGTTAAAGCTTAATTATTCTATTCATTTAGTCGTTAATAAAACTCTCATCAATATTACAACGAGTAATCAGGTGTATCGCTTACTAATGACCCGATTTTGTTGGTAATCCAGTTTTGTCAGTTGGAGGGTTGGGTCACTTTTTCTTTGTAATCCAAGCATTAGAGTTTGTTTACCTAGAGTAAAATACATTACTAAGCTTCTCTCTTTCAGTTCCTAATAGCAATTTATGGAAACATCATATTCGTTCAGTTCCAATATAAAATATAATTTTATAACTTTTTTTGTCTATCTCATCGGAGTGGCAGATGACTCTAACCCACCTCGATGGTAGGTATGAGAAGAGTCCAAACACGAAATCAGCTAACGTTGCAGAAGGTGAACTAGCCGCCCTTGCCTTGACTGCCCGCAAGATGGATATCCTTATACTCGGGCTGACCGCGAAACGTGCGATCGAGCAAGTACTATTACTTCACTGAATATCGATTTCAAATATGTAGCAGTGTTTGTAGTGTTGCTTGTCGTTCAAAGAGAGAGATCGTTAGACACCTAAATACTCAATCTCTCTCTTCATCTCCTATTCTTTGGATCAGAAAAATATATTTGACAGTACTGTATGATTGGGCTACGGTAACCGCCTACAATAATTTATTATCGTACTATGAACTGTGTTGTAACCCTTCAAGCAAGAGTGAAATTATTTATTAATTATTTACTTTTGGCTAAGCATCATTGGTACGGATTAAATTGAGAATACCCGAACCGTTGGTTTTCATCTATATATATATATATAAAAGGCTTTGTCCTGAATGACTGACGGATCAACGCACAGCCTCAACCGCTGATCGTAGAGACCTGAAACTTGGAGGGTTTGTTCTTTGTACGACGTAGGCGTCCGATAAGAAAGGATTCGAAATTCTACTTCTAAGGAGTTGAAAAAAGGGGGCAAAGTTTGTATGGGACAGCGCGATTCCTTGGTTCAATCTACTTAAAATAAGATAAACTTAACTACAGAAGATATTGTGAAAAGCTTAAGAACCTTATTAACAGGCGAATTTGTTAAGATAATTCTCTGATGAAACATAAAAACACGTTTCTGGAACTTTCAAGAAAATATTTTGTTTTATACGTTGTTATCATCGTAAAACTTCTCCCAAGCGTAGCCGAATTTAGTCGAAGATAACTAAATCAGACTTTATAAGAAAGTCTTTTATTTGTTTTATTTCGTGGATTTCATATTCTTTGTAGTGATATTAAATCGAAAGAGAGTTTCGTTTTATAGAGTTGTAATAAATAAATGTTTAAAAGTTTCCAATTTTAGGGTTCTGTAAGTTTTGTTTCAGTTTCCAAACTGGTTGAGTTCCACTAAAAGTTGGTCTATTTGAGATACAGGTTGTGTCATAATATCAATATTTTAATTAAATTGTCAATACAAATACGATAACTATGAATATTAATTTTAACAGAATGTCTTTTATTTTTTTATTTAGAGTTGTTCAGTCTCTTGAACAAATAGGAAATAAACAAACCTAATATTGCATTTATTTACTGCTAATATTGCAGTTATTTTATATTTTATTTATTTCCAACGATCTCGTAGTCGCAGAAGAGCAGGCACTTCAAGAGGTTTCACTAACGTATTGTTGTAGCTAGCCAGGTCGGTCTTTAAGCCCTACCACCATGTTTAGCTATTGTGTGTACTGTCTGTACAGTGAAGTTGGACGTTCCGGAAGCCCAAACCTTAAGCCCACTGTACTTCATCTTTTTATCAATAACAGTATAAAAATACATAATTATTATGAAATATTAAAATGAAAATGAAAGAAATATCATAAAAGTAGTTTACCACTAATTTGAATAAATACGTTTTTTTTTTTTTTTTTTTTATGTTAGAACTTGGCAAACAAGCATACAGCCCACCTGATGGTAAGTGGCTGCCGCAGCCTATGAGCGCTACTAGTACTACTAGCGTACAATGCCCTTCAAACCGGAACACAGTAGTGCATAAAACACTACTATTTGGCGGCAGAATATTGACACTGCGGTGGTACCTACCTAGCCGGCCTCTTGCAACATAAAGACCTACCACCGGTGTGACTGATTGCACTGGTGGAATAATCTCTGTTGTGACAGAGGTTATCCCAACAGCGGGCGATGGGGTCGTCACATCCCGACGCCTTTGAACGAACGTTTTAAATGCAAGTATACTTCAATAAAGAAAACTTAAGCTGGAAGGTTAAACAAGCTGACGCTGAGTTCGCACTGCAATTATAAAATCAAAATTGCACAGCAACACTGTCAGGCGTCATGCGGCCACCTTGAGGCAATAATCTATGACAGTGGTTCTCAACATATGGCGCGGAAAAATACCAACAGACAATTTCCACCTTTTTTATGTATAAAATTTTATTGACTACGTATTTAAAATCATCGTGTATAGTAGCTTCCCTTAACTATTATGTATGATGTGGGTAAGAGTGCGTAAACAATTTGGACTAACTATTAGAGAAAAGGTTGAGAAGCTCTGATGTCTATATATATATAGAGTATATTACTTGGAACTGTCTGGCGAAATCCGCATGCAGTCCGACAGAATAAAGCCCAATGAAAGCAGCTTTGAATTTGTCCCGAATGGATTTAAGCGTGAAAGTTTGTAGCACTCATATTTTTGAAATAAGTTAACAATAGAGAGTTGCGAGTTGAGTTTTTTAGAGATCTGTAAGGAACAAAACCAGCCTATAGTTTACGTAATAAAAATAGATTAAACTTACCAACGTCTCGACTAAAAATACATTCATCAAGTACATTTCTAATGTCTTTTAAAATATACATATAACAACTTATCAGACTTTAATTCAAATAGTAGTGTTTAGGCACTACTGTGTTCCGGTTTGAAGGGCATTGTACGCTAGTGAAATTACTGGGCGAACGAGATTTAAGAACTAATATCTCGAGGTTGGCAACGCGTGAGTGGCACCTACTAATGGTGCTGCAAGCGTTCTAATATAAAAAAAAAAAAAATTCAAAATGAAAAGAATTTTAATATCTTAAAAAATTAATTAAAAGCGTTAGTAAGATAAGATAAACACACTATGTTGTGAATGTATTAATGAATACCTTACTAATAAATAAGTTAAGACAGTATGTGCCTAACTTATAAAGAAATAAAATTTTGTACTTTTTTTTTTTTATATTTATAAGAGCATTCCAATCTTAAAGGCCTCTTGATCTCTTCTACTCGTAAGTTGCTTTGACAGGGTCCACGATTATAAATCATTTTTAGGGTTCCGTAGCCAATAGCAAAAACGGAACGCTTATAATTTCGTCATGTCCATCCGTATGTCACAGTCATTTATTCGGAGACTATTGCCTCTGTTTATACTAAATTTAGTTAATTGGTTTATTCTATGAACGGTTACACGATTTTGTAAAGAAATCTTAAAATATATAAAAACTAAAGGTAAAGTACATAAATTTAACTAAGCGCTGAAAAAAAAAACAATGTATAGCAACGTGTGAGATATCTTTGGATAGGTCTTTTAAAATAGTAAGGAGGTTTCGTTTAGACTTTTCCATTAAGTCAGTTCACTTTCTGCAACAGCCGCCTTCGCGTTTGGGCTGTTATTTTACTTACCACTAGTGGGCTAGAGTCATTTGCCCCTGATATTATTAAAAAAGATGGGCAAAATTTTAAAGTGTGCGATAATGAGACATTAATTAAGTCGTATTTAGAAATTTACAATAATATAAATCTATACGATGTTTTAATTAACAGAAGTTGTTTATGTAAGGCTTATAAATAATGATTGTAGAACAAACTTTTACAAAGAAAAACAATCAGTAAAATATTTTAATTATTTTCCATTTTGCTAATGAATTATTAAGAAATAATGTCGTTTTATGTGAAATGTAATTTGTTCGAAAGGAGATCTTAAGGTTTAAGCCATTGTGTGTTAGTTAAATACTTCATTTAATGAAATATAAGTAATTCAATCAAACTCGAATTTATTCTCGTATCCCTTCAAAAGTAAAATACAAAGAAAATGTGCTCTAATAACACAGAAATAAAACCGATGGATGATCGTTTTTATCAATCTCATCACTTGTATATGGTTACATCTATTGAAGAACCAATTGTAAGTAAAAACACGTAAAATATTCCTATTGGGTTTATTCGTGACTAGTATAATATTTCTTTTATGGATTCCAATTTTCGAACAGTATCCTCAAAGGATCCTTTCAAATAAACTAAGATGATATTATGAGATAAAGAAACAATTTGATGAAATATGTACAAAGTTCTCATTGTCCTTCAATTTATATAGAATTATCGGTTTATTTTTTTACTCAATATATTTTTATAGAAATAAACCCGAATAAAATGTTGTTTTCATCATAATATCATAATCGTATCGTATGACTTTAATTTATTTTAAATTTTTTGTATTGAATAATTTTTAAACTCGCTGAAAATGAAGAAAGTTATTTCTAATAATCATATCGCTCGTCTTCAATGATAGATATAAAAACTAAATAACTATGAACCAATTTATTTATCCTATTAATATTATATGAGAACCTTTGTATGCTTGTAATTATGTTTAGATATTTGTTACTCATCACGCACAACGGCTGAACGGGTTTGTATGAAATTTGGGACACAGATTATTTATTACCCGGATTAACAAATAATAATAATAATAAAAGAATTTTATTCACTAAGCATACACAAAAAGGCTTTACAATGCAATAAAATACTATATAATAACTATTAGTAGAACATGTACGTATGCTAGTAAAAGGTTGCAAACTCAGCTTAAAACTGCTTTTCAGTTCACACCTTATGCAAGTGCTGCCACAACAGAATGTAAGTAATTAGTAACAAAATTAAATTAGAATAAAATTAAAAAGCTAGTAAGTAAATTAGTATATATCATTGTAATGCATGAGTTGTACAAAACCTAAAAAATAGGTTACTCTTTAACCTGGAAAAATGTGAGGTTCCTTTGGAAATATACAAAAAAAAACGTTCTTAATGAAATTTACTCCAATTTGATATACCTACAATATAATAGAAAAATAACTTTTGGACGGTCTAAAAACTACAAAACTACATACTTAATTCGCGTAAGTGAAGCCGCGGGAATGGCTAGTTGGCTAACTATAGGAATAATTTTGAAAATCTTGATATATTATACAATTGTGCCTTGCTGTATTTTGTACAGATAGGCGATCCTGCCCATTGTGTTAGTAACGCTACTGTACAGTAGTAGTTTTGCGAGCATATGAACGCTGGGGTGCTAAGGTAACCTGCGTTAGGTTACTAGGTTTAATCATTCGGCCATCAGGTGGGCCAAAGGCTGATCTATTACTATCATAGTAATTACATACCCCTTGCTTTTGAATTATTAAATAATTCATAAAAATAAAAGGTCAGCCAGGTAAACAAATGTGTTGACGCATGACGAAGTATAGAACCTATTTAATACGTTGGATTAAAAAGACAATATTTGAAAAGATGTCATTCTAACGAAGCGTCGCATTAATGGTTACTTTAATAATTCACTATACAGAAAATTATTATCGTACCGCATATAAAATGACGAATCGTTGAAATCCGACGTAGTTGTTACAGTGCTGTGCAATTTATTGTGTTACCTAGTAAATGGATTAAAAGCATTGTTAGTTTCAATTAGTTGTTCATAATGTTTATTTTATTTATTAATTTATTTTATAGGAAGCCAACATGATATACAGCGTTATATGTTAACGTACTTGGATGAAATTGACAATTGCTCAAGGCTATCCTTAGCTTAGTTTGATCCAAAATGAATACTTATAAAACCACAGGCATTGTTGTAAATGTATTTTCTAATATCGATGGATTATTATACAATTTTTTCACTCAACCCTTAATGAGCATAGCCTATTCACTCACACATATTGCGATAGATACATCGCAATCAATATAAAGACTTGATATTATTCTCCACTCAATCGTGACCTGTACAATAGAAAGATTGAGATTAACGAGCGAACACCCGACCTGGACGATACGCTCTTTGTAACAACTGATTGAATGACTTTCCGTAAACAATGATACCGCGTTTCCTTTCAGAATCAAGTTCGCCTATCCATATAGATAACAGAAAATGACGATGTTGTGGCGCAGCGATAGCGCAGGTCGCAGGTTCGATGCCCGCTCGGAGCATATGTTTGTATTGCACATAGTGCATGTATTCCGGTCTGGGTGTATTTGCTCTTGTCGTTGTTTATGCTTCCGGACCCCACCAAAGGATATAATAATTTAGCGTTTATTAATCATTTATTACATTTATTCATCATTTGGTACTGGGGGTCTACCACGAGCTTTTAGTAACAAATCTATTGCAATTCAATTCAGCTAGTAAAACGATTCAGATTCGATATATTACCATGATGTATATATATACATGTATATTTCATGGTATGAAATAGCGCATGCAGCTCAGTTTACATTATCATTTGCAATAATTCATGGAGGTCCCTTGATTCCATAGAGATAGTAAATACTGAAATAAATATAATTATGAATATAATTTACGATTCAAAAAGAAAAGCAATAAAAATGCTTTTGTCAAAACTTTTTTGTGCGGAATCGAGGAAATTTCATCACCGTGATTTTTTTTGATTTTAAGAGCATTGATGTAATATATAATTCAAAGGACGACCTTTGTGATAAGAGCCAGAGATAAGTTCTATTGTGGTAAAATAATTGCTTGTAGTATTTTTATTTTTATGTGGAGTGCCGAATATAGAGATACTTGCTCTTTACCTCGAACCTCGGTCCGAACTACGTTAAAGATTGAGGCAAATATTTGAGAAAAGTATAGTATATCGGGATGAGACGACCCCATCGCCCGCTGTTGGGATAGCCTCTGTCAGAGCAAAGATTATTTCACCAGTGCAATCAGTCACGCTGGTGGTAGATCTTTGGTTGCGAGAGGCCGGCTAGGTAGGTACCACTGCAGTATCAAATATTCTGCCGCCAAACAGCAGTGCTTAGGCATAATTGTGTTTCGGTTTGAAGGCACTGTACGCTAGTGAAATTACTGGGCAGAGGAGATTTAAGAGCTAATGTCACGAGGTTGGCCTCGCGTGAGTGGCACCTACTAATGGTACAAGCGCTCACGGGCTACGGCAACCACTTACCATCAGGTGGGCCGTATGTGTTTTTTGCCAACTTGTAACATAAAAAAAACCTACTAATGATAAAGTGATTAAAAAAGTAATATAAATTTTTTTATTTGTAATCTGAAAGATAAAATAAAATTCCCTACACATATCCCTCATTCCATGATAAGATTTTGTAGCTTTTCTTCATCAATCAGGCCGTATCTTTGTTTATCAAACTTTAATGTACAAACTCAAAAAGTTTTTATTTAGATAAGTATAATAACTTGTTTATAAAAAACCATTCTAATATTTAAAATCTGAAACCAGAACCTGATGAAAGAATAACGTTGCGGTATTAAACAGATTTTTATTTTCGATAATAATCCTTCACAAAATTCATAAAGCCAGCTCAAGATAATTTGAACGGTAACATCTTGAATTTTATATACTTCTGGTCCATATCCTGTATTTATATAAGGAGGTTGTAATATTTTATCGATATTGGACAGCATTTTCCGTGATTATCGTAAAAGGAACATCTGAAAGAAAACTTCTTTCTTGTCTATTACATTCATAATACTTAAGTGGGTCCGATACTTGTGTAACGGAAGTTATACCACCTATTGCAAAGGCATTATATTTTTATTTTCGATGTTCGATGGCAATAACATTTATGGTTTTTTGCTATAGTTTTTCCCTCCCGATGACGTTCCAAGCCTAGGCTCGACCTTGCAGGAGGGGCCCTTGGGACGGATTCAACTTGTGCCCCGCGCGGGCAGTCCATCTTTACCGGCTGAGGCCTCCAGACCCGGCCCCCACCGGTGAAGCTGTCACTAGGACCAACAGTAATAGACACCTGAAAAAAAAAGCCTTAGTTTCAGTGAAACCTTTAACAGTGTCTCTTTCGATACTAAGTAAAATATCCCCAAACAATAGGCTCTGACAGTTCTTGATATACTTAAAAACTGCTGAACCGGATTTTCGTGCAGTTTTCACCATCTTGATTCTATTGCCTAAAAGCAAGAAGGTGCCATCTTATTTTATAATAAAATACACTATAACACTAGAACTAACTTCAATAATATAACTTAGTCTGTCAGGTTAACCAAGCTGACGCCAGTTAGATAGTGAAATTATTATACAATCAAAATTTGCAGAACTGCAGAAGTGTCCGGCGTAACGCGGTTTGCTTCATTGAACGATCTACGTAAGCGGTTTTCATCCTATGGCGCGCGGACACACACAAATTGATGACATATTTTAGTCATTTCAAGTAAGGCACACATATTTTTTAATTGAGTTCATATAAATGTAAACAAGTGTAGTGTGTAATATATTGAAAAAGAGTAAGAGTAATAGAGCTGGAGTAACATTGTAATATATAGTAGCTTAAGTTTGCTCAAAATGGCTTATAAGTTATAAGAGCTATCTAAACCTACTTTACAGTAGATGCCGTACGTTTGAACTTTGAATGATTGCAAATTATACATATAATATAAAGCTATAAAAAATATATAAACCGATGCATATGATATCCAATTGTTTCAGTACTGCGCTATTCACACGTATACATGCCCATTTATCCAACTGACTGTCATAGTTTTTTCTTGACTGTCAGAAAACAATACAAGTGATTTGATTGCAGTCTTGTACAAACTATTGTAAAAATCTAGTTTATTTTGTTGTTGTATTACATAAAACATATGAAGCTTCTACGTATAAATTACAATTATAATATTCCTATTTCTTATTGTTGCACCATGCATCACTGAGCCGATTACTAAGAGTGGCGATACATTTCCCGGAAGAAAGTTAAGTGTATTTATATTATATATAAATGAAAATGTAACAAATATTGATCGGTTCAAAATTATTGGCTATATAAACTTGCATTTTTGTTGTTTCTATCAAAAATAAACAAATCCAAACATCTGATGTGATAGTTTTTATGAAAAATAAAAAAAAATATTTCGGCTAAATCTTTTAAAGTCTATGTTTATATCATAAAGATATATATTTCTACATAAAACAGGGTGTAAAATCACTTTAGTCAAGTGTGTATTGTATTTTAGCGCTCAATACAAAATTTTAATGATGTGGGTATCAAAGGGCTTCTGTAATATAAAAGGACCTGACTTTGTAAATATTTTGTGTGGTGAAATGCTAACAAGGTATGTGCAACTGTGGTGTTATTTCTTTTTAATTATTTTTAGGGTTTCCTAAAACCAAGTGTTATGATCGTTATCGTCGTCGTCTTCGACCTGGGTACGTCTACTACAGGACATAGGTATCTCCCTCTCTCTCTTTTGATATCACTTGTCTACCTAGTGGCAGCTCTGATAAAAATCTACCGGTTCAATGCCTTTTAGATGATCGTCAATCTAGACTAGTTATTTGTAGTTGTGTTGGTTGGCAGTATATTAAATTAAATTAGTTTCTCAAATTGATATTGCTTCAAACATTTATTTCATACTGCAGCCATCAAGTTGCACCAACGCAGGTATGATAGATTGTACAATTGTACAATGTACATGCACCATTACAGCCATGGTGTTAGTGTAGTTTTTGTTATTCGTGTTATGATTCTTGTGGCTGATAAAACGCTGTTCTAAAACGACAAATATGACCGGACAAATATCGACGACGAGACCCTCGTGACAGCCACGAAATGACGCCACCTAGCTGGGAACCAAAGTTTTCATACATTTTACATGACTTCACTGGATACAATTGTCTATGATATGAATGCATCGATAGCCGCAACATGCGAAACTCATCGAAATTTTTAAAGCTTGACGATAGTTCAAGAAATAGTATAAAATAACATGTACGTTATTCATTAGCTATTTACAGCTTCAGGTGGCAGATTTTTATGGCTGCTTCAAATGGCTCTTGTGCAGGGAGTGAAATAAAATATAATATGAAAATTGAATCTCGAGATCGAAATGCTTTAGCCATCCAAAAGATTAACGTGTACAAACTCACATACAAAATCAGCCGATTTTATCGCAGATAAGTACAGATTGATATTACATACTTAAAAGTATGTATGGTTCCTAATATAGTATTGTTATGTCGCTTGTCTACTTGTATTTGGAAATAATTTTGTATTATAACATATACAAATTTATTTAAATCATCATCATCCAATCATCAATCATCCGTCAGTTAAACGAGCACCAAGTATTATTGTGTTTCAAATGCTAATTGCTTCGTATCGTTTTAAACGGCATTAAAACAGTTGCATTGTTAAAGTATTGTTTTTTATTACCTAATTTAGCATTCAAAGTTACAATTTTATTAATAACAGCCACTATGCAGTCACATTATATGTAAATATTGAACAAAAACAGTTATATGAAAGGTTTTTAATTATTTCATATTGTCATAGTTCTTTGTATGTTGAGTCTTTGTCAGAATTCTATTACACAAAAAGATTTTTACATGGTTAATGTACTTATAAATATTTTCCAGCAATTAAGTTTTTACCTTACAATTCTTAAAAAGTGGAACAGATATAACTTTATACGTGAAGAGACTTAGATACTGAGTGTATGAATTTATGCAAATGTATTTACACTACTTAATATAATGCATTACGTTACCGAGACACAAAGGCTTTGCATATAGCGAATTAAATTATTGTCTTTGTGATGGGACAGAATACTGATGACGTTTCACTATAAATTATATATTATAAACATAAAATCTCTTTTAGTCTTCGATTGATTTGTAAATTTCTATAAAAAAAAGAAATGATAATTCCATATTGGTCCGCTGGACAGCAGGGGCGTCAGTCTGAACTCGATTGTCGCGTGAGTCATTTATTCATTTTATTCATTCATTCATTAATATTGTTATCATAGAAATATAACATAATGTAGTTTCCTTCAACTTCGAAAAAAAATCCTCGTGAAACGTAGACCAAACGACAACCAATGTGTGCGTGAGTATATTTGCTGACATGCGCAATAGCGCACTAGTAATGTTGTCAGCGAAACGAAATCTATGAATTACGGGAACATTATAAATTAATCAATAAATTTCGCCAAAGTCGAAATTAATTAGTATTTATATTACTGATGAAATAAATAATTGATTAAATAGTATAAAAAGTTCTGAGTTTTTATAAAATTTATCTTAGATACAGCACTGTTATTTATATAGTTTAATGGTTATGTTTGATGGTACTTATGTCGGGCGTTTTAACATAACCACAACAATATTCAGAACTATGAAAGAATGTAAAAATTGTAGTTTTTTGTTGTCTTTTTTATGATTTGTCGGTATAGGTGTTTATAAAAGACGAGTAAGTAGTATGCATTTAATTATTTCTAAAAAAATAAAAATTTAAATTTTAAAAGCCTCGTTTTTGGAATAGCTGCTGCTTTAAAATGACTTTTTGTCTACATTACCCTTTCTTGTCTTTACCCGGATTTATGTCTCGATTATAAAATGAATTAAATTTGTTGGGTGATGATGGCCATTAACATGCTCCACTGCTGTTGTATAAATAGATCTACCCACAAGATATTTAATTATTAAAAGTAAAAGTTTGGCTTCTGTTTTTTTTTTTAATTTTATTTTCTGCGATATATGTCTGTCCCTGTGTCACCGCCGATTTTCTCAGGAACGGGTGGCAAGTTGAAATTTATACCAGATACTGAGGCTTATAGTCCCTATTAGGTGTATAAAAATTAAGGTCTTGAGTCAACACGACAAAAAGATGTGAGCAAATTTAGATATACGCGACAACTTGTAAGTACCAAAATTTACTTAAATTTTCAACTTTTTTATTTTTCGGCCTTGCTTTTAATCAAAATTGGCAGTTCTTGGTCAACCGGAAGTATCCTATAGGTTTTGGCTCGAAAACCTATATGGTAGTTCCGTTCATCTAGTTATAGATAATAGTACGGCACTCATCGTGGGCGCATCCGGATATTTAGTAAAGCATTGCAGATAAAAAACGGAATTCTACGTGATGGTAATCGAAATTCACTCAACTTAATCAATATAAAGTTGGCAACGAACGCAAAGAAAAAGTAATTATTTTCTTATTCAATTGTGTTATTTTCAATCCTGTCTTTATTTGTTCGCAGTTCTTATTTTATTCTTTATTTGTAAAGCTAGACAGTTGAGTGACGTTGTAATGGCGTCTAGTCCTTTTGATGTGGGTTCCCTTATTTTCTGAAAATGCATGTATTACTATGGTTTTCCTTCTGACTTTTAACATAGCATAGCATTATTGGTATAATGTGTATTCAATTTTTATATATAGTTGAACAGTTAAAAAAAACAACATTGAAGGAAAAACGTTCAAAACCTTCCTAAATTCAGCGTAGAAATACAAAATAATTCGGATGCAGATCGCTTGTAATCACATCAGGACAACATCACAAAACTGGTATTTTATTTTGGTATTGTGTTCTAGATTTTAAACTCTGTCTTACTATTCTATTTTTAAAACTTGCTATACGATTTTCACCATCTAATAAATCTAATAGATATGGCATAAAAACTCATGCAACCACAAAAAACCTAAGCGAATTAAAACATCCACTTTTCAATGTCAATAAAAAGGTAAAATATCTATCGACGTGCTTTTTTATATTATGCAAATTTTCTTCTAAAGACATGTTTCAATCAAGTTCACCTTGTTTACTTTTTGTATTTTAAGCTAGACTAAAAGTGTTTAATCACTATACTTCTTTCGAAAGACTAAGCAAACGCAACTATAACAAGAAACAATTTAACTAAATATTTAAAAATAAAACTCATGGTTACAAACCATTTTTTTTTGTAAATGTGTTTGGATTTCCGTGTCCGGTTCCAGAATGAATGATTTATTTTATCCCTCCGGCTATTTGTCTTGGATAAATAATTTTCGTATATTTTAACTAGAATTTTGTATATTTTAACTAAATTTTGTATTCTTTTAATAAGAATAGCTATTAATATTAGATAGTTTTTTCAGCGTGAATTGACAAGGAAGGCTTGCTTGCCTTCCTTGGATATTTTGTATAAAACCTTTTACAAAATATCGAAGGAGGGAGATGCCATAAAAGAATACGTATTTTATGTACATATATTATATTCCGCTTTCTCCTATTATTTTTTTCTTTTATTTATTTTCAAGGAACATAGACTACAGCTACTATTATCCATCAAGTTGGCCATACAGAATTTAATTTTTGCTATACCAAAGGTTGCATGAAAAACCCATGAGATTTCTTCACATATAAAATTTAAAAACCAAATGCAATAATGTATAAAAAAAATTAATCCATAATATAAATTATCTAAATAAAAATACGTATAGGGTACGTAAAATATCTTTAATCAAAGACTAGACAACATGGAAGCAAAACATTTTCCCGCTCTGAGACTGGCAGTGATTTCACTCTGAAAATGATTTACTAACTCGCGCTCAAGACTGCGAGTTCCATTGTTTCTTTACATCAAAAGTCTCTAGACGCTCTGCTGTGGTTTATGTACTACATACTACATTCATTATACTGAAAATATAAGGTACTCTTTAGTAAAGCTTCTATATATTTCGCATAGTTCTGTTCATATATTTTTGAAGGAATAAAGACCAAGCTATCATGGCAAGCATTGAATGAAAGTTCTCATGGCATTTCATCATCATCATCATCTCAGCTGAAGGAGGTCTACTGCTGGACATAGACCTCCCCCAAATCGTGCCGGTTCTGCGCCATCTGCATACAGTGGACGCCCGTGACTTTACCAAGTCATCAGTCCATCTTGGCCTGCCCACGCTGCACCTTTCGGTACGTGGTCGCCACTCAAGAACCTTTCCGCCTCAACGGCCATCGGTTCTACGAACAATGTGCCCTGCCCACTGCCACTTTAGTTTGGCGATTCGGAGCGCTATATCGGTTACATTGGTCCTGCCACGGATGGCATCACGCAGAGATACTTCCAGCATAGTTTTCTCCTTTGCCCTTTGAGTGGCTTTGAGCCTTCTTATGAGGCCCAAAGTAAAAGACCACGTTTCGATTCCGTATGTTATATGTTGACGGCAACACACACTGGTCAAAGACTTTCGTTTCGTTTGAGACTGCGGAAAATTGGACGGAAAGATGTGGCGCAGCTTCCCGACCGTTGTCCAACCGAGTTGGATTCGACGATTATGACTCAATGCTCATGGCATTTATAACATTGTAACTATTTCGAGGAGGTGCGTCAACTTTGTCAGCTCGTTTGCCTCGCACGATCTGAGAAGTTATCTCGGAGTGCATCAGAGAATTACAGCGTGTTTCCAACTTCGCGATTCGAATTGCGGATATGAATTGCGGATGTAGATGTTCTGGAAATGGGTGGTAAATATCTGTTGATACAAGTTGTGTGAGATTTAATAGTTTTAGTTTGGAATATTTATGACTTAAAATAAATAACTAAAAATAGATTTGCGTCATTTAAAATGAAAACAATAATAATTATTATTCCTTTATTTTTGAAAGCAACTTTTTTCTTTTTATTACTCGAATAAATAAATAATTTATTTATTCGAGTAATAAAAAGAAAAAAATAAAAAGAAAAAAGAAAAAAGTTGAATAATTTATTTATTTATAATGTTTAATGATAACCATAAATCTATAATAAAATAATAATACGAACTTTGTACATATTTCATCAAATTGTTTCTTTATCTTATAATACCATCCTTGTTTATTTGAAAGGATTCTTTGAAGATACTGTTCGAAAATTCTAATCTATAAAAAATCTATAAAAAATATTATACTAGTCACGAATAAACCCAATAGAATTATTGTTTATTATTCGTGTTTTTACTTACAATTGGTTCTTCAATACATAACACCTACATCAGCAGTGATGAGATTTTTTTAAATAAAAATATTAGCAATGCGCAATATTACCTTGAAAAACAAGGCATTACTAATATTCTTATTGCTCTCGTAATAAGGCTCGAAGCTTGCGCTAAGAGTGGGTAAAACAATAGCCCAAGGGGTCACCTCTCGCATAAACGGAGTGAAGTCGGTATTTCTATCTTTGACCTATTGAGGCTTCCTGAGAGATTGACATAAACTTATCCAGCGGTTGTATTTCTGTGTTATTAAGGTACACATTTGTGTAAAGCGCTACGTGCTAACTTTGAAGAGATACCTACGAGAATAAGCAAAGTTGAAGTGCGCTTGTATGCGAAGTTTTTAAAGTTCCTCAAAGTTGATGAAATGACGTTTTAGACTCTCACAAAACGGCTTAAGCTGTTAAGGAGGACGTAAATTCACTTAACTAGATTTGGAAGTACTATATTTTTAATTTAAAAAAATCGGGCATGTGCGAGTGAGACTCGCGCAGGATAATTCCGTACCATTATCTGTAATAAATATTTTCTTTCATTTTCCAAAATCATCAACAGATAATAAAAATTATAATAAAGTTATTAAAAAGTAAATCGGATAAGTGGTTCTTGTACGACAAAATTGACAGACAGAACAAGAGTTTTGTTATAAAAGTATAGCTTAACATACGGATAGATAAAGCTATCAATATTTCTCAGATTATTTATTATTACGAACGAGTATTATTTGTGTACGTTACGCGAAATGAGTATTACAAACTTTAACGTTTTAATCCATTTGGAACTCGAAGCTGCTTTCGTTGGGCTTTACTCTGTTGGACTGCATGCGGATTTCACTAGACAGTTACAAGTAGCACACTTCGTACGGAAATTTTTATTTTAACGCTGCCAATATATTATTTTTTTTATGTTATCTCCTCTGCCCAGTAATTTCACTAGCCTACAGTGTCCTTCAAACCGGAACACAGTAATGCCTACGCACTACCATTTGGCGGCAGAATATTTGACACTGCGGTGGTACCTACCTAGCCGGTCTCTTGCAACAACAGACCTACCACCAGTGTGACTGATTGCACTGATGGAATAATCTCTGCTGTGACAGAGGTTATCCCATCAGGGGCGATGGGGTCGTCACATCCCGACGCCGGGTAACTATATATGACTTACTCCTCTTACCTAGCATTATTTACCAGTATTTAACCAGGGTCTATATGTACTCTTATCCTGATTTGACAGGCTAGTTTTTACATAAAGCGATTTCCATCTGTCCTCTGCAACCCTGAGTGCGAAGTAGTAACTCATTGGATAAGAGGCATTTACTTAACAAGAGTTAACGATTATTATCAGATTAATTAAGGATAAACGCTCTGACCGAAATAGATATTTATAGTAAACAACTGTTCCGAGCAGGGATCGAACCCGCGATTGTCGAGGCTCGAAGCAGGCTCGCCAATCGCGCCTCATTGGTTAAGCACGCCTCATTGGTCTTCAAAATCCTGACTTACATGCATATTTAATTTAATATATAAAAATCGCGTGTCACGACGTATGTGGTCCTCCATCGAAGCGCCTCGACCAATATTAAGAATTTTTTTAATTCGTAAGTATCAATAGGTCGTTTTAACGTATTTTAACGTTCGTCTATTATGTATCCAGCCGTAATATCAATAATAAAATAAATACAAGGGATTCAATTTCAGCTACTCAAGTATAAAAGTACTACACTAGAGGAAATAGTTTTATTGCTGACGTTACCTTACGGTAGTCATGGAAAACGTAGTCCAATATCTATAAAATATTACAACCTCCCTGTCCAAGCACAGGACAAAATAAGTTTGAGATAGCTTTGTACAAAGCTGGAGGGCTATCGAAATACGAAATTCGATGAGTATTATTTCTCAGGATAATAATTTTGTTGGAAGGTTTTGCTTTGTAATTTCAAGTATTTCAAAGTAGATATACATTTTGTTAATTAGATATACATTATTTTTAAGAACTCATGGTGTATATATGGTGGGAATGTTGTATGTTATTCTGACCTAGTTGGCAGTGCAAAGTTTGTACTTGTTCGTAATTGGCTATTAATTAAAATTTGAATGAAAGACTAAGAATACGATAATATTTCCCGAGAAAAAAAAGTATATAGATCTGAATATATAAATAAACGCTACACACTCAACGGCCTTAAATACTTATACCCTATGCCGGGGGTCCGGAAACATACACAATGACAAGGACAAGCACACCCAGACTGGAAAACATGCTTGTATGGTCAATGAAAACATCTCCTCCGAACGGGAATCGAACACGCGACCTGTGGCGTTAAGGCAGGTTCGCTACCGCTGTGCCACAACGTCCTCAAAATCGTCGTCGCCAAAACAAGACTTCTAATGTAATTTGACTTCCTTTCAATTGAATTCAGTTACGCAATCATTCAAATCTCCATAACAATATTCTTGGTCAATATTTTTGAATGAATTTTAAAAAATACTTACACTTTGGTGATGTTACAACATGATTACGATAGATTGCGTTGGTCAATAAGATATTTGATTACTGTGTTATACTTTATACAAGTTATTTTTTATAAACATTTAGAGTATAACAATACAATAAATTATCAGTCAAGTGCGTTGTGGACCACGCATTGTCGAAACTAAAGAGTTCCGCAGCTTGATGATGAAGAATATTAAGGACTTAAAAATAATAACGAGTTAAAATCGACCGCAAAATTAAGTTCGTAATTGCATAGTAATTATTAAAAGTAATATGAAAAACAAAGTTATGGGAAAAACTTATATACCTCGTAAATTTGTAGACCTATCTTCTTCAAACCAAATGTGGTTGAAAGTTCATTTGATATTATACAGCCTCAAATTTTTCTAGAACTTTAAATTTACACTATGACAACAAAAGACACAATTTTTATCATTTTAGGAGCTTATATCTCAACAACTACTGACTTAATGAAAAAAGCAAAATGAAACCTCGTTATTATTTTGAAAGACCTATCCAAAGATATCTCACACGTCATCATACGTTGAATTTTTTTTTCAACTCTCACTTACATGTATGGACTGCTACCCTTAATTTTTATATATTTTAGAATTTCATTACAAAACCGTGGTGCGGTTCATAGAATACACCTATTTACTAAATTTCGTATAGATAGAGCCAACAGTCTCCGAGTAAAATGACTGTCACATACGGACGGACAGACGGACGGACGGACGGACGGACGGACAGACGGACATGACGACACTATAAGGGTTCCGTTTTTGCCATTTGGCTACGGAACCCTAAAAAGAGATTATCTTAATCCAAATAACACCAATGCTGTAAAAACTAACTTTCCATAATGTCAAATAGAGCGATTAAGGCAGAACTTAAATACTTAATCACAATCAATCAAAATTAATCGAAGATAAATAAACCTTAATCCGAGATTTAGGATAAAACGTTTTCCATTTTCAGAATACTCTTAGAATAGAAATTGAACGTTTATCTTTCTAGTTTTCGGAAGACGTAAAAGATTATTAAGGCGAAAGCGAGTGTGGGTACGTTTCAATAAATTGTTGTTACCTCACGTAGAACCGATATGAGAGTGGAGTTGTAATGTATTTCACTCGAGGTAGACAAGCTCTAATGCTGGGATTACTAAGAAAAAGTGGTCCGACCCTCAAACTGACGAAACTGGATTACCGACAAAATCGGGTCATTAGTAAGCGATACACCTGATTACTCGCTGCTATATTGATGAGAGTTTCATCTACGACTAATTGAATGGAATAATCAAGCTACTATGTACGAGATACTTAAAAGATTTACTGTTATTGATTCCATCGGTTATATACTTTGAAGCAAATTTTGCAGAAACCGCTTATTTAGTATTTAAGTTTTTTTGACTTCACTTATAATTCTTATTAAATAAATAATTAAATATGTCGTTTTTTGATGACTATATTGAAATACGGCTTTTATTATTTGTTATATATACTTGGGAGTATATATAACAACTAAAATGGCTATTATAGTGGAAATCAAAAGACGATAACTGCCTTTAAACAATTTGCTTTTGGGGTTTGGGGAAGGTCACTAGGGACATTTATGTATGACTGAGTGTTTTATCACTCTAATGCGGCTCGATTATCAATTGAATTATTAAAGTAACAGATAAATGGTTTTGTTCATTAAAAATATAAGACCAAGCGATGCGAGAATATTTGATACCAATTTGTATCATAAATAAAATTATTAAAATGGTTTTTGCCCTACATCTGAATTTGTGACGTTTATTTAAATATCATGTTTTTATCCTCTGGTCCATCTCGCTCGAATGTTCCACAGGGATGGTTTAAATTTTCAGAAGCATTTTATTACAATGGCATAAATTATGCGCTCGTTTGCTATTGTGTCCTGTGTCTATACAGCGGCGTTCGTGTAATAAATCCTACGGTGCCATTCCAACGCTAATAGCATACACCTCGTATTTGTTTTATAACCCTGATGATGACATTGGTACATCCAAAATGTATACGTTGGAAGATATTTTTTTCATTTCTATATTTGATCTGTTATAATCAAATAAATGAGGGAATATTAATTTTTGAATCCATTATATTTATTTTATTACAACTACGAGTAAGGCCTTTTAAGGTAAAAAAAGTTGGAGTGTGGTTAAGACGGTAAAGCTTTAGAAAGAAACAATATTATGGACTTGTAAAGTATCCCTCGGATGACTACTGACACTCATATTGATTAAGTTTTAGATCACCGAGATAATACGGTTTGGTTAAAATTGAGGCCTCTAAGCGACATACTATGCGATGCCAAAATGCCATACAAAATCATTCATTCTTTATTGTATGGATCAGAATGCTGGACTGCTCTTAAGAAATATGATCAAAGGCATCGATCGTGATGTTTTTAGACTTAATAGAAGTTTTAATAAAATTTATTTCTTAGTTATTTGTAATGCTAAGCAAAGAAAAAGATATAATAAAGTAGAGATAAGCAATCATAAATACGAACCGCTTTTCTGTGAATATCTTTATAAAATACATGGTACACACGGATCTATACATATTACAGTTTCATAATAGAAAACGCGGACTTAATTAGTAGTTTACAAGTTGGTAATCTATCAATCTGCATGCTTAATTATCATTAATATAATATATTTTTATGATGAATTAAACTTTATATAATAAACTAACTATGTTTATACTCGTTTTAAATATTCAAAGTTGCAAATAGAAAATTGTCTGTAAAGTTTTTATAACTGGAACCACAAAAGACATATTTGAGGATCTGGTTTTAACATTATTACTGTTAAACAAATTAATATTTCGTCTTGAATTTACCAAACTAAGTTATACGTAAAAATTTTCACCTCCGTGAGATAAAATAAAAATATACTGTGTTTATTAATTATGTACTCATACTTTTCTAAACGTATAAACAGAGATATTGAGGTTTGACCTGCAGAACATGTTTTAAATTCTTAGAAAATTGGGACTATATTAACAATAACACAATCATTGATAATGATATGATCATCTGGCAGATATATTATGATGTTGGAATTGTAATTTTTGTTATTAGAATAAAAAGACGGGCCGCTGATTTTCTCTTTGTTTTATGAAGCCAAGGTTATATGACTCTCCATCATCTGAAGCTAAATATAAGTAGAGTCGAAACGCGAAGGCAGTTCGTGCCGTTGCAGAAGGAACGAGGCGAACTGCATTAGTCGCCTTTGCCCTGCATACCAGCTAGATGCAACTGGTTATATTCTGTCCGACTTCGATACATGGCTGACGAGGGGATCTCTTCAAGAGTTTTTCACCAAAGTACAGCTAACCAGGCAAGTATTTAAGCCCTACAACCAGCGCACCACTGTCACTAAGCGTGGCGGATATACGTAATACAAATATACATGTCTTAGAATTTCTTCTACGACGCGCAGGTTTCACTGACAGATTTTTATTATACTTGTCACTATGTAAATTTAATGCTTCTTTTTTCACACTGTACTGAAATACAAAGTTGGTAAATAAACATAAGAGCTGCCTAATTGGAAATAGCCACGGTAACTACTATACTAGTAGTATTTGTTTTGCCACCTGAGATGAGGGTTATGAGAGGAAACGCTATGAAAAAGGAAAAATGCTGAAAACAGCAAAACTGTGTTACTGATAAATATTATAAGACTTCCGGTATCGAAAACAAATCTCAATATTCTATTCTAAAAATGTTGACATAGGAAAAAGCCGCGTAAGTTTACCCAAAACCTAAAGTCCTCTTTACGGTAACACATGTATGGCACATAAATTTAGTCCTGCGCGTTAAAATTAGAAATGTGCGCTCCACCGAGAAATATGTGTTTTTAAAATTTATATTGTGCCATTATATTTTTTAAAGACCATGGGAAAGCAATTGTTTTATCCGTAAATATAAATAGAGTGCGTACATTTTTTCGGATATAAACCTGTTCATTGTTACACCTGCCCTATATTTTCGGATAAAACGGATTTGGCGTGTCGCAATTCAAAGTGACTGTTTTTACATGTATACGCACCGGGTGTGCATTGTTCGTTTGGGTTTTGTTGAAAATAGCCTCAACGAAAATTTAAACGTTTTAAGTTATTATGAGCTATTTTTAGGATAGCTATATTTCTAATTTAACTGATGTCATAAATGCAACAAATATGTCTTAAAAATGAATTTCTTTTATTATCGTACTAGAAGTGCCCGCGGCATCGTCCGCAAATCAATTTCTCTTTTATAGATATTAAGTAACTTCAACGAACATTGAACCGCTTTTAGCTATTATTAGCAATTTTTAGGATAGCTATATTCCTAATTTAAATGCTAATTTAGCTGCTTTTACAAATGCAAATAATATTTCTGAAACACGATTTTACTTAAATAGACATTATGTTGTCATGTCGATGATAACACCCTATCCGATGACGCTATTAAGGCCAGTCGAGCCAACGGAAATACACATTCTAGATAAGCAAACAGATACAGTCTAGCAGACAGTCATTTCTAAAATTATATACATGCATGAAAATATTTTATTTATTTATTTTTACTCCATTGCAACATTATAAAAACTAAATGTACGGTGTATATTAATTAAAGAAAAAAAAACAAAAGAAAAGATATTCATACACTCAAAACATACTTAAAAATTGTGTATTTAATGTGTAATCAATATAAAGCTGTCAAGGCAAACAAAGAAAGCTATAAATATTTTCTTTTTCAATTGTATTTTAGGTTCTTTTCAATTCTGTCTTTATTTGTTTGAAGATCTTATTTTCTTTCTTATTTGTAAATCTAGACAGTTGACGGACGTTGTAATGACGTCTAGTCCTTTTGATGTGGGTTCGGTTAAAGATTTGCATTATTTTCTCCTCAATTTTAAGCCAAATACTATAAATTTTACTGTCATTTAATTCATGTTTATGTGTTTTAGAGTTTCATATTTCAATGCTTTATGATTCAATTATTATTTCCTTACAATATTCCATTTTAAACATCATAACAAAACTATATACAAAAAATTATATATTTAACGTGTAATAGTAATTATATATTTAACGTGTAATAATCCTTCAATATATTTCTTTTTGATCTCTTAAACTGCGCCTGCGTTTAGTTAATAGTGGAATAACATGTATAATACACGATGCTAGACATATAATATAAATTATTTCTTTTTGCTCACCGCGATATCATAGTAAACATTAAAGTATTGAGTATCCAGCCGGGAGTAGTTCAATATTCGATATTTGTTAGTCTCTTTGTCTCCTCCTATATTTCTTGTCAGTACGTTTTTATAAATAGCTGTGCAGTACGGTATTTGGACGTATTTCTAACGATTGCGTCTTAGTGTACGGACCGTCGTCACACTAAACGGTCCGTCCTTATCTACCCTCCATATAGTTCATGATTTCATATTAAGAAAAGACCTATGTCCGTTTCGGATGTTCGAGACTGACGTTCCGACAGACAGTTTCTTAACTGTACCCCATACCTTTATGCTTAGCACAATCTTATGAGTGAATTTGGTGTACATACTTTTTGTAATTCAGACTATCATATTTGGCTGGGGAATTATGGATATTAGCAGGTACAAACTTAATTAAAAAATCGTCCTTACAATTTTACATCGTGTTACAGATAACTTAGTTATGATATTATAACCAACGTTTATTTTTAAATAAAACATTAAGAAAAAACCATTATAATCACAACTTCTTCCTGGTTTCTAAGAGCAAGATCGAATCGAGTCCACTCCATCATGCGCTCCTGTATCCAAGTTAAGCGAAGCTCCCGCTAGACTAAAAGTTTTAATCAAGATACCTCCTTCAAAAAGAAAAACTAAATTTCAGCTAGAAACAATTTAACAAAGCCTTTTTGTAGCTGCCACTTTTATTGAGCGTATGTTTGATGTGAACTTTTCAGTGATTTATATGTTGCAATTTTGGTTTCATTATCATTCACTTTTATTTTTTTGTAGCTCTAAGAATTAAAAAGAAAAATTTGGTTACAGTTAAATGTGGCGAATTAAGGAACGATTGAAAAGGAAAAAGAGACAGAGAAGTGGGAATCGTGACCAATCGTCTAGACAGGTGACAGTACGGCTCGTTTTCGAAATGCAGCTAGCTTTCTTGCCACCATTCCCCGTGGATATGTACAGTCGTAATTATCTATAAATATAGTAAGTACCGAATTTGAAATATTTTGTTAATAATAAATATTTAACAATAAAATCATGAGATTTGTATATGACAAATGGACGCAAATAAACAATACCATGACAACCCACAAAATTGAAAAAACTGAGTTGCAGAATGCAGAAGTGTTGGTAAATGGCTGAAGAACATTTTTCTTTAATATTTGTAGGGGTTTAAGCTTTAAAACTTCTAAAAAGCCATTTTTTCAATCATGCAATTTATGTATTTTTAAACGTTTTGGGTTATATTATATACGAAATATGCAGTTTATGTACTTATTTTTTGTGAAAATAAGTAAAATAACTTACATAAATCTGAAATTGCCAAAAACTTGACCAATACATATAAAAAAATGCATATAAAGCAAGTTGTTCAAAATTTTCAAACGCGTTTTTCTTGAAATGACATTCGGGTGGGTTGACATGGTATTGCTTATTTGCATCCAAATGTGAACTATGACAATAAGTATAATAGTTTAAAACACTAAAGTTTTTGATTAACAGGAGAGACGCTCATAGCCGAGTGCACCCGCTGATCGGTAAACGACAGGTTAAGCAACTTTAGGCGCGGGCGGTCACTAGATGGGTGATCGCATAGTGGTATTTCAACCGAGCGTCTCCGTGCTTCGAAGGGTACGTAAAAAGGCGGTCCCGGCTGTTGACAATTTGACAACAGTCGATAAGTCAAGTCAGAGGCCTACGGGCGACCTGAACAACTCTGACACTACGTTGACCACTAACCAATCGACAAGAAGAAGATTAACAGGAGCAAACATAACACACAGAGATACTTTCGCGTTAGTTTGTGTAACCAAATTATCATTTTTAAGGTAGCTTAGAAGATTTTTTACAATTGCAAATACAGATGAAGATAAGATAAATAAAACTTCAATTATTAAAATAATATAAATGAAATAAACTAAAAATCAAACGTGTAATACAAAAATGAGCTATACGAAAACAAAACATTTCCTCGCTTATGTTTTGGCAAGCAGCTTAGTGATTTCCCATTTAAAATTATTTACTAACTCGCGCTTGAGACGAGTTGCATTGTTTTACCTCATCACAATTCTCTAGACGTTTCACTGCGGTTCGTGTCCTACATACTACATGTACTACATACGTTGTTTTGTAAATATAAGAGACTTCTTGGTAATGCTTTGGTTTCTTAAAATTGAGTCGTCTTTTGAAATGAATATCAATATATTTAACGTCCTCAATAATAATCGCAAAGGGTTTTGGAATTACTACAGCTATTAATTCATACTTATCTAAATGGATACTGCCAGATATAACACCTACATCACGTGAGTGCTTCTTACGATTCTTGATGATTTTATTTGTTCTTGCAAGGAATCGGTGATTATCACATGCCATCCGGCCGTAATGATTAACTCTTGATAGGCCATTTATTCAGAACAAAGATTTACTTGTTTATACTTGATTACAATCACATAACAGGAGAATATTTGTATAAAAAAAAATCGGTTGAAAATAAAACATTGATATTTACAAAATAACAGCCTATACGAAAAAGAATTCCAATTTGAAATATGATGCACTTCCGGAACTTCTATTATACAAGACAATGTCATAGATTGAAATCTTTTTTTGTCGGCGGAATGGATGTGAGTTTCTAAAAGAACCTTATTACGCGATACAAAGAGCCCGTGCTTTGGAATAATGAGGTACTCGTGAGAGCTCACTCAAGCGTCCTTCTTTCAAACTTGACATTAGAGCCACACACGTGGTAGAGATGAGAACCTCGGAATTCGGTTAAGGTCTCGTAAATGTAATGAAAGCTATAATGAATCTAAAAAGTATTTTAATTCAAGCTTATGTTAAATACATTTATATCACATATAGAATTATACATGTGGCAGTTTGTTTGATTTATTTATTATGTTACAATATATACGAAAGGGGTTGTCGTCTTAATATAAAGTAGACCTGGTAGCTATTGACATCTGTTATATCTGTTATGGTGCGTTTTTATTCAAGGGATAATTGATGGATGAATTTTGAGGCAGCGGCTATGGAGACTGAGGCCCTATTAGATAAAATTATTAAGGCAGACACGAACATCGGTTTACCGATGAACAGATTCTTATTTAGCGGATTCTCCGATATACACATATAAATTATTATTATATAAATTATTTTAATTTTATTTATTTCCATTTAATTCTGGATAATTTTTACTTCAGCTAAGCTTTTATTATATGAAGGTGCTGCATGAAAGTGAATTCATGCGGACAAATAATTCGCCCTTTAATTAATAAAACCAAAAAGAAGGTGAAAAGTTTAAGCATCTTTTTCAGATTTAAAGGTGTAAAATTTTATTACTATTTAAGAGGTGCCATAAATTGCTAAAGTTGAAGCAAGAATTAAAAATTAAAAACTGAGAAAATTACTTTTCGTTCATGTACCAGGTTTAACGACTTTGAATTACCTATATAAATCATTAATATCTTTTTGTGATTTAATAAAGCCAATATAAATTTTTTTTTTTTTTTTTTTTAAAAGAATATTAACAATGCTTTTTCAAGGCATTACTAATATTCCTATTGCCCCTCCAAATAAGCTCGAAGCTTGTGCTAGGAGTGGGTACGACAATAACCCAAGGGGGTCAGGATCGAACCCTCGACTCTCGCGTTAACGGAGCGCAGTCGGCCCTTCTACCGTTGAGCTATTGAGGCTAAATTTATTTTGATTACATTTTAATCACATTTGTGAATAGCTCTTTTTTGTTCCGCTTAGTTCCAAATTTCTAAATGCCTGAATACTTAAGTTCTCATAGCATAAAGTGTTGCAGATATATATTGAATAGGGGATAAGAAATACTAACTATCGGCTTCATAAAAAAATCACTTAGTTATCAATGGATGCGGCTTTGCTAGTGTAGTGTATGTATGCCTCCACCTAACGGTTGTATCTAGATATACACTACACTACGACTATCTCTACGTGATCGAATCAGAAATGAGAACATAGGTATATGAACCAAATTTGTCGACAAATGTTCAAGGATTATGAACTTGAATGCGACACATAGGTCGACGAACTGATATAGGCGTTCGGGTCTCAATGTGTTAAAATGGTGGCCATATACTATAAGAAGCAGTTTCGGTTATGCTCCAATTTGCTGGATAGGCAGATAAAAAATTCACAGTTTGCTACAGGAGTCATTATTGAGAGACGTATGCCCTGAAGAAAAGATTTTACATAATTATATTGTGTATTCATCCGATTACCGTGAAATGTATCCAGCAAAGTTTTTCTATTAAAAATTCTATATACCGCTTGCGTTACTTGAAATATCACAAGTGTGTTGGCAACCCAAGGGAAAAGAAGGAAGGGATAAAAAGAAAGGAACGGACTGGCTGAGATGGAGCCTCCCGCGCTCTCACTCATCGCACGAAACGCAATACTACTATTACTACAAAATTCTTTGCTTATTCCGCTATGTATTCACTATATAGAAAAATACAATATACGTTACGTATGCTGGGCACAGTTAGTTTGTAATAAAAACTTTTCTAAGAAAACAATAAAAGTGGGTTGAGGTTTATGAATACTTACAGTGCTATTAATTTCCAGGATTCTCTCTCAGAGTTGCTTAATAAATTTTTATTATAAAGTTCGTGCAGATTATAAAATCTTAGTAGGAAATTGTTAATTTATATACATATAAGGATAAGTCTTTTTAAATTTTTAATAATATACACCGACGTTGTATGAAGATTCCCTTTATTTTTATTTTTTATTTTTATTATTTGTTGTTGTAGCGGCAGCAGAAATACACATATTGAGAAAATTAAAACTCGACCTATTACGGTACGACAGGTACAGTCCGCTGACAAACGGAAGGACGGACGGACACGTACAAACGGACAGCGGAGGCTTGGTAATATGATTCTATTGGCACTCTTTGGGTACGGCACCCTAAAACGAAAAGATTCATAAAATAATTTAAAAAACCTAAAAATTAATCTAAAACACCGAGATTAGAAAAAAAACTCTTAAGAAACTCATTTTCTATTATCTTTATGGATGCTCCAATTCGATGCTGAAAGGAAACGCGGTATCATTGTTTACGGAAAGTCATTCAATCAGATGTTACAAAGAGCGTATCGTCCAGGTCGGGTGTTCGCTCGTTTATCTTAATCTTCCTATTGTGCTGGTCATGATTAACTGAGAATAATCTTAAGCCTTTCATACATTTCGATATATCTATCACTAAAATTGATCTCACATTGTTTGTGTTTTGTGTATATAATTATATGTGAGTGACGACTAGGGTTGCCATCCGTACTTAATAATAAGGTATTATACGTTATTTCTGGCGATTGTACTCTATACTTTACGAGAATAATGAATTAGCCGCTCTTGTGTTGCCTGCAAGATGCAACTGGTTGTACGATAACTGACCTCGAAACGCAGCTGACTAACAGAACTTCATGAGTTTTTCTCCAACCTAGGGTACGTGAATTCATGAGCAAATGACCGGTCTGTTCAGATGTGTGACTTCGTATTGGCTTTTCAGCTTAGCATCTCCGTGTTTCGGAGGACACGTAAAAGTCAGTCCCGTCTGTTATCCATAACAATGGATAATCGAAAAGTTGAGGTAGTGAGATACAGGAGATCTGAACAGCTCTGACACTTGGCATCGCAAGGGCCTGCATCCCTACATAGTGGATGTGCCCAAAACACGTACGAAACGCTTTGCTTCCTCGTTCTTGATACGCACCGCAAAGGTATGGAATACCCTGGCGACTTCGGTCTTCCCAACTACCTACAATACCTTCAACAACCACCTTCAAATCTAGAGTGAATAGGCATCTTCTAGGCAAGCGCGCTTCATCTTAGGCTGTATCACCACTACACATCAGGTGTGATAACAGTCCAGCGCTGGCTTATACATTAAAAAAAAAAGAAACAATAGGTTGGCCGATAGCCACTCGATAAGAAAAAGAAGTCTGAGAATCAAATAATTAAAAAAATTGTTTAACAAGGTATCATTCACAGAATTTACGAGTAATTTGTTCAACATTGTAACTATTTCGACAATGAGGTGAGCCAACTTTGTCAGTTCGTTTGGCTCGCACGATCTTGGAAGTTATCTTGGAGTACATCAGAATTACAGCGTGCTCCCAACTCCGCGATTCGAAATACAGATACGAAATGATGCTATAAATTTACTGGAAATGATTAGTTCATATTACTAGATACATAGGTTGTAATAATAATAATGTAACAACCAATAGACGACTTTGTGGAGCAGCGATAGCGAACCTGCTTTAAGCACCACAGATCGTGGGTTTGATTCCCGCCCGGAGCATATTTTTGTATTGACCATACAGGCATTTTTGTCTGGGTGTCCTTGTCATTGTGTTTGTTTCAATAAATAAATAATGTGTTTGTTTCCGGACCCCCGACACAGAATATAAGCATCCTAATGCGGCGGTTGAGTGCGTAGCGTTTATTATTATATATTTTTTTTGTTTGGAAAAATTAAGACTTTTGGAGACAGTTAGAACTAAGTGTGATGAATTTAAGGATTATGAAATAATTCTATCATATTTATATAAATATCCATAGTAGATAATATTTGTTTAAATACACTTTATAATAGCAGCAATGTGTGCGTTTTCAAAAGCACAAAATATTTGATATCTCAGATCATCACACCATCTTTCTTATACTATTTATTTTTATTTTATGACGGTTAGCAAACAAACTTACGGTCCGCTGTTGGTAAGCAGTCATCGTAACCTATGAAAGCTTATGATGCTTAAAGTATCACATCCGCGTTGTCTGCCAAAGGAATAGAAGGGAAAAAAGAAGGATACAATGTGGGAGATTGGGCTTCCGGCATTTTCACTAATCCCGCGAAACATAACAGTACTCTGTTACTTTACGCCGATTTTCTGTGACTGCCCCGGTCGATCCATCCCATCTGTGCTGTGAGCACTGTGCGGCTCTACTACTAATAAAAATATATTTATTTATGGTAAATTTTAGTTCTACAACAGTGCTCATTTTAAAGTTTTCCACACCATACTTCAAAAATTCATTAAATAAAATTGATAAGTAACATTGCTGTTGCTACAGTTAGAGGAATTACAATAGTTGTAATAGCGCAGGAAAGTGTTCATGAAGTTTATAAAAACGTACTTCCAGTGAATTTATGTTTACGTTACTAAGAAACACATTTGTGTAAAGCGCTACGTGCTAACTTTGAAGAGATACCTACGAATAAGCGATATTGGAGTGAACATTTAGTTCTCAAAATATAATTCTTTTCTCGTGCTGTTGATGCACATTTTTGATAGTTAATAAATTGGTTAAGTTTTAAGTTAAATAATCGCTGCACACTCAACTATCCTAATCCCATTAGGATATTGATGAAGAACAAGTAAAAACACACCCAGACCGGAATATATGCACACATCTGTTCTGGGTGGGAATCCAACCCGCAACCTGTGGCGTTTCATGCAGGTTCACTACCGGTCGACGGTGGTTCGCATGGGCGGGTCTTTCCGCCGGGGCGTCATGGTTGTTTGCGCAAGCGACCCCATGACGTCCCATCTATGGCGATGAGGGTTACGTTGAGTTTTAGTAGGAATTGCCTCTTGATTAACAATCGATCAAGATTCACACGAGCTCTGCCAAGTGTACTTGACGAGTACACTACGTGCAGTGGTGTGCGTATATGCATTTCTCAGCGACACAAAAAAAAAAAGGTTCACGTTGCGACAGAACCAACCACTTCGTTTTACCAGAATTGTTAGGCGGAGACAGCTGTAAATATTTGTTAGGTTAAAATGAGACATATGGTTCGTAGTACTGCAAAAATAGAAATAAGTGTCAGTTCTGTCTTCTTTTAATCGTATTATTAATCATTCATCATCGCAATTACAACATTTTTAACAGTTATATGAAATGAGCTATTTTAAGCCAATGTGTGAACCATTAATCGTTAATCGATTAACATCACGTGACTCTCCTGCCCCTCTGACATAAAACAATATTGTTTATTTGAAAGAATATAGCTATTGTAGAAAATCTAAAAAAACATCAACAACAACCTAAAAGACTGATTAAGGATTTCGATGGCAGTACCACAACCACACTATCAATAAAAAATCAAAATAACTTTACACGGACAGACACATACATTATACAATATGATATAAATTAATAGACTTCTCTTTATTTTAATCGGCTAAAAATTACAAAACGAGTGTCAGGTATTGGTTATTGGGAGCAGTGTAAAATTATTTCAATAAAATCGACTTTATTTGTGACAACAATAAAACAGCTGAGCTACGTTGATAATATTACCAGATATAAAAATGGATTTACTGCAGACTTAAAATACATCAATAAATTTTATATGTATTAAAAATTTGCTCTCTTAAAAATATTTTTCAGTGCTTTAAATTAATAATATCTTTGCAAAATTGATAATACCACGAAAATATTAGCCACAAAAAAAAAGGTATGGTAAGGACTTTTTTTTTCTGCATCAATAAACGCTTGTATCCACAGAATTCTTAATAATTAAGTTCTAGAAGTGTTAAAACTCGCTTATTGCTTACGAAACGCTAAAACACCTTACCGCCAGCTGTCACTACTACATATTATTAAGATTTATATCCCGTCTGCATCCCGTTAATGACAAAATTATATGTTATATTACTTTGTTATATATTATGTTATATTACTTCCTAAACGCCCTAAAACGATACATACATGGACGCAAATAAACAATACCTAGTCAACCCACAAAATTGAAAAAACTGAGTTATATATGCAGAAGTGTTGGTAAATAGCTGAAGAACATTTTTCTTTTATATTTGTAGGGTTTTAAGCTTTAAAACTTCTAAAAAGCTATTTTTTAATCATGCAATTTATGTATTATATTCAACGTTTTGGGTTATATTATATACGAAATATGCAGTTTGTATGCTTATTTTTTGTGAAAATAAGTGTAAATAACTTACATAAATCTGAAATTGCCAAAAACTTGACCAATACATTAAAAAATTCATATAAAGCAAGTTGTTCAAAATTTTCAAACGCGTTTTTCTCGAAATGACATTCGTGTGGGTTGACATGGTATTGCTTATTTGCATCCACATATTGTTGTGTATTCTTATTTCAACTTGTATCTGCCTAGATGCACAGGATGAGTATAATTGATGCTGTGATATTTATACGAGTATAAAATTTGAGTTATTTCTAGTTTTCTAATTATTTTATATTTTATATTTGCGTCGTAAAAAAACAACGAATCAACGGCAATCACCTGAACTCTAAGGCAAAGGTACTCAAAAGCATTGCGGATGCAATGATTGTGTGTGTGTGTGTGTGTGGTTAATTGAGTCCTACATACTATATAAACGTCTTGATAATATCATTTAACCATATTAATGGTTTAGTATATATATACCTTAGAGATTGATCCTTTTATAGAAAAAAAAAATCAGTGTATATAATGTAGTGTAAAATCAGAGCCTTAAACTTTTACGTTTTAATCCGTTCAGGACAAACTCAAATCTGCGTTCATTGGGCTTAACTCTGTCGGACTGCATGCGGATTTACCTAGACAGTTCCGAGTGGTGCACACTGTACAATGTACATACATATATCAGAGTTACTCAAACTTTTTTCAATGGGTCGGAATCGTTTGGGTACTCTTAAACGACCCACAAAAAGCAACGTAATACGATAAGTTTGTTGTTAGGATGTATTATTTTGAGAACGTAATTTTATTTCATGGCTCTTTTAAAGTTTATAGGTTCCTACCTAGTGTTTATTCGAATCCAAATTGTTGAGAGCCGCTGACGTAGATGAATGTGTGATGCAGGCCACATGACGCCAGACAGTGCAACTCTGCAGTTTTTGATTTTATAATTTCACTGCTGAACTGGCGTCAGCATGGTTAACCTGGCAATTTGAGTTGTCTCTATTTTAGTAAAATCTAGAATTCTCGTGTAATTATTTAAATTAGAATAGTAATGTTCTATTATGTTCTGTGTTTTATTAAAATTTTATATTCTGCTTTAATAAAATGTATTTGTGCGGTGTATTTTGTTTGGTTAGTTATAAAATGTTTTCGTTTTGTTTGTAATAGATGATTACAAATTAGATATTTTATTATTATTATAGATGTAAGTTAAATTGTTTTTTCAAGCTATCTCCGTATAACTATATCCTGGATACTTCATAATGAAAGGTTAGTTTTTTTTAGTTATTGGTTACAAAATCAGTTACCAAATACTCGACTTCCTGGTTGGTAGAACCGGGTGATGTGTGTGGGTTCGGTAAGTTTTTTGAGTTGACAATAGTGTTGCAATGTGTGTTTCCTATATGAAGCATGTACAAATCTGTATCATGTCAGAAACGTTTAGAAACCAAAAAAGATTCCCACGAGACTATTGAGGGATTGACTTAAATTATTACAAGAAACCATACGTATTGTATCCATTGAATACCCATCAGATAAAGCAGTAATACCGTTACAATAAGTGATTCAATTTCCGTTACGCAAGTATCGGATCCACTTAAGCATTATGAAAGTAATAGACGGGAGGGAATAGTTTTCTTGCTGACGTTCCTTTTACGATAATCACGGAAAACGCGGTCCAATATCTATAAAATATTATAACCTACTTGTCCGAATACAGGATCGGGAGCAGGAACGTATAAAATTCAGGATGTTATTGTTCAAATTAACTTTGAGTTGGCTGTATGAATTTCGTGGAGGATTATCGAAATACGATATGCGGTAGAGATTTTATTCCTCAAGATAACAATGTCGTTGGATGTATTGTATTGTGTTTTGAAGTTTCAAATAACGAAGTAGGTTTGTTCTATTCGAATTTTTCAACTTATTTTTATGGTATCACGATTTTTGCATGTATGTATATAATAACGAAATTTGTACATTACGCACCTAGGGAGAATTGTAGGACATTCTCACCCGCGGCTGGCAATGTCCGTGGCATTTTTGCCCGTCATAAGATTTTTTCCCTACGTAGAAAAGTTCGCATTTAGTTCCTAGTACGAGGGATAAGCATATGGTTGTTAGGTTACCGGGAGGTAAAGAGGTAAGTTGCCGGGAGTGGATCCTGCACTTCTGTCCCTTATACCAGAGACTAAAGGCAAACTTTTTATCAAGGTAGGAAAAGATAGTTATTTTCTAAACAGAAAACGAAATATCATACAATTTTGCATTCCATATTTTACTTGTTATATCAATTACTAAAAGTTAAATTTCCAACTACCTTCATTTATGGTCTTTGCAACTTTTTAGTACACATTTCTGTTATTTTTTCCGAAAAACTATTCAATTTTTATACATTTGTATAAAAATATTTATTTCTAAAAATGCTACATTGCAAAATCTAAGTTCGAAGCGAACAGAACTTTATGGAAGGATTACAGCATAGCTACAATTGTACTTTTTATTTGCTTCAGCATTTTTAGGTCAGTGGTTGGGAATTGTTATAAATTTATATTATAATAAACCAAACAGCTATTTTTAATGGTATTTAAATGTCCTTTATCAGGTTATCAGAAAAATTATATACTTCAGAATAATTATAACTTCATCATGTATTAGTATACATGATGAAGTTATAATTATGGCTTGCTTCCTTTATTCCCTTATAGCTTATGAGTTTATGTAGATAAACTAGATAGAATCTTGATCTTGACATAAGAAAATGTAAAAAAGCATCTATTGTATAAATATATACATAAGAAAATTTCGCGACAAGATTTATATTTACCTAGGTAAGAAATTGATGGGTTTCTTTCAATTTAAAATTTATTTCCTACTTTTTAGATCATTTGAATAAAAGGCCTTGTTTAAAAAAATATATTTTTATATAGACGAAGTAATATTTTCAACTATTCAGTAGTTGTTGTAAAAATTTATGACAGATTATACATGATATCAATTGAAAATGAAATGAATTACCTGTAATGGTGACGATGAATTATAAATCGATTTTTATATAAATTGATTCATACTTCTTAATGTTTAGTTCGAAAATTTTTAAGAACGATGACGAACGATAAAGACAATGTAAATATTTCATCTAACTGTTTCTTTATCTGATAATATTACAGCAAAATATTCAAACGCATCCTTTGAGGATACTCTTCGAGAATTGGAACTCATAAAAGAAATGTTCTACTAGTCACGAAGATGCCCAATAGGAATATGCTACGTGTGTTTACTTACAATTGGTCTATAATATATTTAATAACTACACAAAAACAAAACCACCACCAGCCACCAATAGCTTTACAAATGGTTAAAAGAATATCAATAAACATACACACTGCAGCGAGTGTGTTGTTGTTAAAAGCAAACACGTAATATTTTGTTGGAATTTGTCCGGAACGCAGAGGCGTAACAATAAGATAGCAAGACGGCAAATTACCAAGGGCCCCAAACTCGAAAGGGCGATCAGAGAGGACTCTGAGCTCAGGATGATCATACATTTAAGAAAAAGTGAGGAAAAAGGAATTTTTATATTATTGAAATTTGATACTAAAACTCAAATTATGATTTCCGTTCGATACGCTCTGAAGAGAATCAAGTGATTGTAGTAGCGTCTGTATGCCCAGTTTCGTCACGTAGTGGTTTATTATAAAATAAAAATACTACGTCATTCTTTTTTGTATTGAAAGAGGAAGGTCCCATCCGATGAATTTGCCAAGGGCCTACAACGGTGCCAGTTACGGACGAGTTATTTAGATCATTTAGTAATTGTTATTTATTTGATTGTATAATCTTTCTTTCTTTTTCTAAATCGGAAATTATTAGTGCTCAGTTACTTTATAAATTAACAAAAAAATGCTTACCTTTAAGATGATTTTGTTTTTTTGGTTAATTAATAGTACTTACTACTTAGTCCTATAGAAAAGTCTATCCTGTCCTATAAAGTCTATCTATTCTATTACTTTTAATTCTATAAGATTCGATATGTAACGAACGAAGTTAATTACAAGCTTGCAACATAATCGAATAAAGAATGAATAAAGCGTGCGACTAACTTCGTCTCGTTGCATTAATGTGGAATTTACGAAGGAGCACAATCCAATCATCCTTAATTTTTCTGTATGAAAGGGCAGGTTTAAATAATGATTTTAAATATTATAATTTTTTCTATTCAAACTTGTTTTATGATGATAGGCATTCTTTTTTATTTATAGTAAAAACAAACTTAGTTATATATTCGTATTCTGAAATATTTGAAGTGCCTGTGTCTTTTATCTCTGGTCAGGGGGCTTACCAATAACTCTTATTGCGATTCAAATGACGACCAAATCAATCTAATTCAGTTCTGACAGGAAATCGATTCAGATTTTATATGAGTAAAATTGTTACTCGCCTGCGCGATTTCAATACAAACTTTGAAACTTCATCCTTCTGTTGAGAAATTTCAGAAAATGTTAAAACACGCCTTTATTACCTATGGATTGAATTCCGAAAAATTGTTTCTTTGTGCTCGTTAACGTTCTAAAAACAGCACCTGTGAAAAAATTAAAAAAAAAATGATTTCAAGTTTAGGCTAGTATTTCGGAAAATCCTTTCTTATTGGAAGCCCACGTCTTACAAAGGGCACACCCTCCAAGTTTTACGTCTCTACGATCACCGGCTTAGGGTGTGCGTTGATCTGTCATTCATCGTCATCGTCATTCAGGACAAAGCCTTTTATATATATAGATGAAATAAAAAAACAGATTACTTCCACTTATTGAAAGAATCACAGCAGTTTGAATACTGCCAGTAAAGGTTGATATTTTGTGAGTACCTCTCACGGTACGTAATTATAAAATACGAAACTTAAACTTGTCGATATTACTGGTATATAGAATAAATTTATAAAACGCTCCATCAGCTTATTTTATTCAACAAGTCAGCAAAATTTGTGAGACGGCTTCTCATTTGAAAGTTATATGTAATCTTGTTAAGAGGTTGTTTAAAACTAACGTAAATTTAAATTTGTAACGACTGTCTTGCTACTCGCCTTTGTTGTAAAATTTTACTGTCTTCGTTCCAATAAAACAGTATAAATTTTTATTTTCATAATAAAAACGTCGAAATAATATAATGCGTAATTGTCTGAGCGAAGCACATGCTCAGCGTCTTCTAGAAGAATCAAAAGGTTTTATCGTATTAAGGTATATACTATATTTTCGATTATAGCTGTCAAAACGTTTTTCCAGGGTTATATCAAAGGTTTTTCAAATCCTGAGATTTTGAGAAAACATGGTAAAGTCATGCGAACCATAAAATGAAAGAATAATATTAGTCTGTAGACTAAGGGCTACAGCAGATTTTTATAAAGTTTGGATAGCCAGACGTCTTGCCGAGCTTAGTGAAATCGAGGTCTTAGTTGTAGGTTATTTAATAAGTTAACACACAACTTTTGCATAAAACGCAGTAAAAATGTAAGCAAGAATCTGAGAGTGTAATACAACCTTATCAGAAATAAAAACTAAAAACCTAACACTATTCTCTTTACATAAGGGATTCTCGAAACTGACTCATTACAGTATATCGATGAACTTATTGACTTTGAAACATGCCGAGGTTACTTTTTATAACAATACAACAACGTCGTAAACCAACATTTGTGGTTTACGTTGTGGCTTAGTCACAGACGCCATATGGGTTAAGGTTGTTTGGCATTAGTGTTAGACCTTTCTACGATTTTTAAACATCTAAATGTCTAATAGCATTGTAACAATAGTGACCTAATATAGTAACATAAAACAAATAGTAACACTAGCTTTAGCCAACGGCTTCGTCGCCGTGAATAACGATTTTAATGAGGCAACTTTAATGCAATATAGAAATAATATTGGTTCTTCATAATAAATTGTCATTCCCTATTTCACCATTTATTTCATATCAATTCGTACGTTAAATATAATTTTCATTGAATTCTAATTTAAACTTTTCAGTAGCATAATTTAATATTCACACGGATTAAATTGTAACGAGTATGCCGATCGCTGTCTTTATTTGTGAATGCGAAACGGTTTTAATTAAGCAACGTTGAAACGAATAATTTATTTTGATAAAGCAATTCAGTCTGATAATAATCAAGGTATACATTGGTGAAGTGATTTTTATTTAATTGATGTTTCTTTAATCAATAATTGTAAGTCATTATTTCATTAAAAAAAGGATATTAGGAATGCTTTTTCGAGTCTTTACTAATATATATCTTTACTAATATTGCTCCTGCAAATAAGCACGTAGTTTCCGCTGGGAGTGGGTATGGCAGTAGTCCTAGGGGGTCAGGATCGAACTTGCAATACTCGCTGTAACGGAGTCGGCTCTTGTACTGTTGACCTTTTTAAATAATTATAATAATAGCATAAAAAGATTGTGAAGTGAAATCAAACAGACACTAACAAATTTTACAAACAATTTTTTACAAATTATCCGAGCTATTTACTGCAGAAGAATTTTTATACCAAAAAATATTCGCTATGAAAGTTTACAAACTACCAAAACTCGAATACCGCTAGTGGTTAAAAATACAACTTGTTTTTGTGTCTCAAAAGACTAAAAAATCGAAATTGGGAACTCGTGTTGCAAATAGGGCATACCGCATGCAGTGTTACGGTATTTTGTACTCATTAAACTGAGCTGATTTTGAGGTTATTGTCCACAGAAGTGGAAAAATATGTTACGCTACCGAGGTACTTAGCTACTCGTATTATATTACCCTGCGTCCCGCGACACGTTTTAATTTATTTTTATCACTAAGGAATTACGGAATCACTTGACGATTAATTGAATTTTACTGGATTATATCACCCGATTTTTTTTTAAGTATGTTATGTCGGTTGCCAAACAAGCTTACGGCCCGCCTCATGGCAAATAGTCACCCCAACCTATGAATGCTTGCCACACTTGAAGTATAACAAGTGCGTTGCCAGCCCAAGGGATAGTTGGGAAAGGTTGAGAAGGGAAAAAAGAAGGGAACAGAGGGAATAGGAAATTTCCTACCCCCTCTGTTATATCAGGAAAGCCCGAAAACTTCGCACGAAGCGCAACAGTACTGAGCACTTACGCCGATTTGCTGTGACAGGGAAGGACAGCGAATTTGTGCTGTAAGGAGAATGGCTCTACGACTACTATTAATACTTTTTCTTTTCTCTTCTGATTCATATCAATTTATTAACAATTTGCTTTCGGGTAATACAAACTGTTAATCGCGTTTGTAAAATATGAATTTGTTGGCGCATGACGAAGTATAGAACCTATTTAATACGTTAGATTATAAAGACAATATTTGAAAAGATGTCATTCTGACGAAGCGTCACATTTTATGGTTGGTATGGACTCCACGCTTAGTTTGATTCAAAATGAATACTGATAAAACCACTGGCATGACAAAACATTAAGAGTTGTATATTTTATCACTAAATAAAACATTTAGCTCTCAAACTCAGAGGACGGCACACCTACGATATTCGTTGGAAGGTAGCTTCGTGCGTTATATTGTTAAACGGATTAAATTTGGTCGCAGCTGGATTGTTCGCGTAATGGACACTATGTATATGAAAATGTTGTGTAAAGTCGTCATTGTTACGCCGTGTAGAGGTTTGTGAAAACCTTTTTGGTAATTACGCGTTAAAAAGTAAGTTCAACATTAACATTTTATTTTTATTCATGATTGGAATACCTTTTTACTTTAAGAGTTGCGCATTATTTTTTAGTTTTTAGTATAATATTGTTTGAAAAATAAAAACAATAATATTATTACTAAAAACTATAACTTATTGATGTCCGTTTATGGAAGATATTTGAGGAAAATTATTATTAGGGATATATATGAATGTAATAGGACTCATTTCAATGTACTATTTATCTGTTGCGTTTGTGAACGTTAATCTCAATAATGGCTTAACAAATTTCGATGCAATTTGGTACACAAGTAGCGTATTACCTGCATTTACACATAGGATACCAGAAACATGTAAAGTTAAGGATTATTAAAAAAAAAATACTATTAATTTATAAAATGTATAATCTACCAAGTGATTCAATAATGAATAAACATTGTAAATTTAATGTATATATGAGTAAAAAGGCGGAAGCTTAGACTCTGGATAATGTTATACGACTTCAAAGCAGTAAAACGTTAAGAAATAATTTCCACGTATGTTGAAAGAGAGAACAGAAAATTTTGCTTATAAAACAAGCGCCGAGCGGGCCAAAGCTACATTAAGCAAATTGCACAAAACAAACATATCTAATAATTACGCTTCGGGCACGGAACCTCGTTTTGTAGAATTATGAGACCGCCATAACTTTTTCAATCTGAACTTCGACAATTAAATTTACTTTCCAGTTTGAACATAACATTTCAATAAACGTACCGGATCGGATTTGATATTCTTTCGTTTGTCTTTTAACGAATTCTTTCCTTTCAAGTTATTAACGCCATATTTTTCAGCTATATATTCCGCTAAGTATATTTGTCGAGGGAAAGTAACTTGAAATCGATAAACAGAACGTGCCGCTTTGTGTACGCGTACATATCATTAATCTTGACATTACAAATTCATTCGGTAAGAACTCACTCACTTGGATTAAGCAGAATTATAAATGAAGTGTCACGCAAACGCTCACAAAAAGTATGAAAGGAGGAAACCTTTGAATAAAGGATCGGGTGCCAGTTTTTAACTCGAAGAAAATAGGCTCGCTTTGAGGATTAATCGAGATAATTCCTCGAATGTACCGATGCCGCGGAAGCCTTGTGAGAACGACGAATATGCTTTACGTCTCCGGATATTACAAACTCAACAATATTTTTAGCGTTTCGTATGAAGAATACCAATGGGGTCTTATAACTAAGTCTATATTGTATATTTGTTTATATGTCCTCCTAACTGTATGTACATATATCTATCACAAGGTTGTATATTTTAACCGTAATAATTATCTAGCTACTAGTAGTTTACCAATAATTTGTCTCAGGAATCTGTTAACACAATAGGAGATGAAAAGTGAATATCAAGAATATAAAGCAATTTATTGGAATCTGAAAGGATGAGATGCATCGATTATTTCACGGATATTGTTGTGGTAAACACATGACTCAAAACGCAGTCGGCCAATTTCTTTTTTGTAGCATTTTACATTATTAATTGAAATAGTTTTCCCATATATTAACATTACCTTGTACATTATACACTTTAACGTTATATATTTCTCCATCTCTCAACATATTTCACAGTATGCGATTTGCGCAAAAGTTCGACTGCAGGCATTCTGTCGATCTTATAATTTACTTTAGTAAATTACTTTATTACCGTTTTTCTTTTTTGTAAAATTAAAATAAAATACTATCGCAATAGTAAATATAAAATTTCTATGTTTATACATATTTATATAAATACAAGAATTGCACGTTCAACATTTATAAAAGAAAATCTTAACACATTCGCAGTTTAGTTATGTTGATTAATAACTACTTGAGCCGCGGGCACATGAATAATAATATACTTAACAAGTAGGTATACGAAAAATGCAATATTATAATATGTGCTTATGTACTGTAAAGTAAAATTGTTAATTTACTTTCGGAAATTTATTACATCTATATTTTTATATTGACTGAAATTAAATCCACTATTACTACATAGTATAAAACAAAGTCACCTTCTCTGTCCCTATGTATGCTGAAATCTTTAAAACTACGCAACGGATTTTAATGCGGTTTATTTTAAAAGATAGAGTGATTGAAGAGAAAGGTTTATATGTATAATACCATCCATTAAATAGTGGAGAAAAAAACTGTTTTTTTGTGGTTTCTAATGTGATGTCGTAAATAATTACATTTAACGCGTGCGGGCCACTGGCAGTAATGAATAAATCAAAACGACTGGATCGATTTTAATCATTTTTTCAGTGAATGAAATAGGCTATATATTTTATACCCGGGCGAAGCCGGAGCGGGCCGCTAGTTAACAATAAAGCGTAAATATATATTTGTCTTTACAGTCAATTATTCTCTGACTGTACGTTAATTTACTATCTGACAGTATTCAAAAGAGGTTGGACGCAAAAAGGGGCGCTTAGCTGAAGTCTTTTGTCGGAGGACACCCTCACAACCGCTTCTGACAGCTAGCTGGTTCTCTGCTGCCTCTCAGATTTGTATGTAGATAAGAATGGCCTTATTTAATCGATTTCTCAAGGCAGATAATAGAAGAATTCCTTCAAAAGGCTCTTGTCATGAACAAAATTTGTAGGTAATTTTTTATACTCCATTGAAGTTGTTTTGTTATTTCTTGTCATGTAATTTTTTGTTCATTGTATCTATTTTAGATTATTAATTTCCTTTTGTGAGTATTTCATACATTTTTGGTATAATATTATGTCGAGTCACTAGGTGGTTTAATGTTAAAAAAGTACCAAAAATAATTATAAGAATACAATTTTAGATATCATAAATTAAAAGAAGTATCAAAGTTTTGTTTCCTTTGTACAATTAATTTATAAAATTGGGTATCGAGATGGTTTGGACAATAGAGGATACAGACAGAATAGTTATCATAATAAACAATAGTTTAAGCAGACCAAGACATGGAAGGAACCTTTTTTTTATGTTACAAGTTGGCAGCAAGCATACGGCCAACCTGATGGTCTGATTGTTCATTGTATCTATTTTAGATTATTAATTTCCTTTTGTGAGTATTTCATACCAATAGTAGGTGCCACGATATTGGTGAGATATTGGTTCTTGAATGTTAAAAAGTACCAAAAATAATTATAAGAATACAATTTTAGATATCATAAATTAAAAGAAGTATCAAAGTTTTGTTTCCTTTGTACAATTAATTTATAAAATTGGGTATCGAGATGGTTTGGACAATAGAGGATACAGACCGAATACTTATCATAATAAACAATAGTTTAAGCAGACCAAGACATGGAAGGAACCTTTTTTTATGTTGCAAGTTGGCAAGCAAGCATACGACCAACCTGATGGTCTGATGGTAAGCGGTTGCCGTAGCCTATGAGCGCGCGCAACACCAATAGTAGGTGCCACGATATTGGTGAGATATTGGTTCTTGAATCTTCTTTTCCCAGTAATTTCAATAGCCTACAGTGCCCATCAAACCGCAACGCAGTAATACCTAAGCACTACTATTTGATGGAGTACCTAGTTGATTACAAAGGAGAACTCATAATTATTGTGTATGTTGTGTACTCATAATCCATTTAATTTTTACCCGGTAAAACTATCAAGGTCAGTATGGCCAAAAGCAATACACGCTCACAAAACATCAATAGATTTATATGAAATAATTAAAATATACTTTATTTAAATCACAAAATATAGCTCAATGTGTGAACGCCTTGATTAAAGTTATAAAAACCAAAAAACGAGGGAACTGCAAAAGGCAATCCCACACTATCCAGCGAAAAGGTAATTGGTTTCTCATTGCAACTCATCGCACTCAAAGCATTATCCGCATGCGACATTAAAAATCTAAAAAAATGTAGACAAGTGCAAATAACAAGATGATTTCGATTCAGAGCTGGCTAACGAAGCAGCCGGAATAAAAATAAAAGGAATGGGTTGCAAAAGCTGTCTGAACTACGCAACCAGCCTTTGATTCATTACAGTTTTCGATTAGCTCCCAGCTCCCATTTTAAAAAATGTTTGTTATCCGAAATTGCTAGTTTCACATATACGGGTATTGGAAGTTATCAAATAGAAAATATCATGACAGCTATTACTAGTGTTACTACTCTAATATTTTTAGAGTTACTCCGTCCATTATTCTCTTTAGTCAGTTTTAAAAACAATAATATTTTTTTATAATTTCGAATAAAATGGATTTCATAAATATTTCAAAGTTAATAAGGAAATATTTTATTTCTGTGTCAATCAATTCTGAAAATATACGTTTTTAGTAAAGTTTGCCAATTTCCTTCTTTGTCGTACTTACAAAAAGTGGAACTCATTGCCGGCACACGTATTCCTTCCTTCCAATAATCGGCTTCAAATGAGACGTGAAGAGGCATCTTGCGGGTAGGCAGGGCGAGGGTGGCTAACGCTGTTGCCTTCCGCAACTGTTTTAGCCACCTTCGCGTTTGGACTTTACCACCACTTACCATCAGGTGGAGTGGAGTCATTTGCCCTCTGTCTCAAATAAAAAAACCATAACGTAACAAGAAATAGAAAGCAAACACTCAATGGCTTAGACGAAATATATTCAATATTTCTTTTGTCTTATTGAATTTTCTCAATTCCTTAAATCGAGTATTCGTAATCGAGACTGCAAGTCGCAGTTGACAACTCAGTCAGGCCCTTTACCAATTTGCGTTCGAATAAATGGAAACTCTCGAATCACATAAATGAATACGGTGGAACAAATTGATTTCTCACTCAAACAGAACCGTTCGCGGGACGTGCTCTATTTAATATACCTTTTTTACTAAATAAAATATATACCCATATACATAAGTCTTTGTAAATAGCTAACTAAAAGTAAGAAATATTTTTTTCTTCAAAGAAATAGAAGAAATAAATCCAACTTTTTATGTCACTAGGTTTGGCAAAGTGTTTGGCCTATTAAGTAGTTCCCAAAATCTAATCTATCTATATCTATATACGAGGTGTTGGAGAAAAGGTAAATGTAAGACAGGGAAAATGAAGGTTATGGTAGTTTAGGTCTTCGGTGCTTACTTTTACTAACTCTATAATATGCTCGAATAGTAAACAAATAGGTTAAATAGTATCAACAAATTAATAAAAATATTCTGTGTCAATAAAATCAGCTTGCAATAAAAGGTACCATTAATTAAGATTTTCTTACAATTAAAAAAACATCCCAAAGAGCATCAGATGTGTATCAGCCATAAGAAATCAGAATAGCGTCTTTCACTGGTGGTAGGTCTTTTGTTGCAAGAGGCCGGCTAGGTAGGTACCACCGCAGTGTCAATATTCTGCCGCCAAATAGTAGTGCTTAGGCACTACTGTGTTCCGGTTTGAAAGGCATTGTACGCTGGTGAAATTACTGGGCGAACGAGATTTAAGACCTAATATCTCGAGGTTGGCAACGCGTGAGTGGCACCTACTAATGGTGCTGCAAGCGCTCATAGGCTACGGCAACCACTTACCATCAGGTGGGCCGTATGCTTGTTTGCCAACTTCTAACATAAAAAAAAAAAAAAAAATTGTCAAAAGCATTAACTCGATATTTCACGTACAAAATCTCGGAATTTTATATATCCACCCAAAGGCGTAAGCGTTGATTGTATACCTTGAAATGTATTCGTATACCGCGACCACAATTCGAAATTAGAGCCCTTGTATCATGTTTTCTTAGGGTGTACTTCAAAATTTACGAGATTGAAAATTCATTGAATTGAAAATTCGTTTTTTTGTGTAGTATATTACACGGTGGCTTTTAAAAAAAAAAAAAGTAGTAATGCTTTAAAAAAGCTGTTGTCCCTCCAAATAAGCTCGAAGCTTGCGCTAGTGTACGACAATACCCCAAAGGGGTCAGAATCGAACCCTCAAAGCTCGTGTTAACGGAGCGAAGTCGGCTCTTCTACTATTGAGCTATTGAGGCTTTGGAGTCTGGGAAACGAAATTAAGGATCCATATATAGAACGGCACTCACTAACACTAAATATAAGAGCTAATTTCTGCATTCCAATTTAAGTAGGTTAATTGTCTTTTATAAAATATACTAATTTTGTATTAAAACATTTTATTTTTCTAATTTTATAAAGCAAATAGCTGCCCCATGACTCTTCTCGCGTAGCGATTTTTCTTTATTGTACGGAACCCTAATTCTTTTCATCATCATCTGCCTATCTGCCAGTGAAAATCCCGTAAAAAAGGTCGTTTCAGAGATTGGCCGGAACAAACACGCAGGCAGACAGACAAAAGTACCGTAAATTCTTTCATATACATTTAGTGAAAAGCTGTTAATTAAAGACAGACAATTCAATTAATTTATTTGTATGGATAAATAAATCGGTTAATTAATAATGCCTTTTCTTTGAATAACTGTTTTGTTTACCGATCATAGGAGTAAATATAGTAAGTTAAATACTGAAATATCTGAATTTCTTGTTTGATATCTACTAGGTAACTAGGTATAATATTTAGTCGAAAAGGCTGCGTACGATATAAATCGTTCATCTAGTATATGATCTCACTTTTTATCGCTATCTAGCCAACCCCTAGCCAATGTTCAGTAATACGAATGAAGGAAATATTGAAAAACCGATAACTTGAGCGTAGCTGTGTATATAGTGGAAGGTCAGAACAAGGACCCTTTGTATGTGCCCTCCTGTGCGTATCACGCACGAACCACAACGTGGTTAGTGAAGCGTCGACTGATGCCTAATTGAATTTTCAGCGTCGATATTGTTGCGCTGTAGTAAAGATTTATAAGCGTTTACGATATTATTATTTTAATCCTTGTAAAAAGGATATAATATTGCTTCTAAATCTTTCACGTAATTTCTTTTTTGATACGAAACTTAATGCTAAGTCGAATTTCATTGTACATAAGATATACCTAAGATGAATGTTTCATTAGCCGTATCATGTCCGTACTTTATATTATATGGACGCAAATAAGCAATACCATGTTAACCGATGTTGAACCGATTGAGTTAAAATGTAATAAGTAAAACGAAGATGAACGAATAGTTACATTTGTTATTTATTTGTCTTTTTTTTTTTGTTTCTATGTTCTTATAATTTTGCGATTGTATTGGTTACAATGTAATTCTTGTAGGAATGTGCAATGTCCACACAAACCTTATGTAAAAAGGTTTTGGACATCAAGATAAATGTATTGGTCATTATGTAAACTGATTAACTAAATAAATAAAAAAAAAAAAAAATAAAAACCCACAAAATTGAAAAAACTGAGTTATATATGCAGAAGTGTTGGTAAATGGCTGAAGAACATTTTTCTTTAATATTTGTAGGGTTTTAAGCTTTAAAACTTCTAAAAAGCCATTTTTTAATCATGAAATTTATGTATTATTTTAAACGTTTTGGGTTATATTATATACAAAATATGCAATTTGTATACTTATTTTTTGTGAAAATAAGTATAAATAACTTACATAAATCTGAAATTGCCAAAAACTTGATAAATACATAAAAAAAACTTCATATAAAGCAAGTAGTTAAAAATCTTGAAACGCGTTTTTCTCGAGATGACATTCGTGTGGGTTGACATTGTATTGCTTATTTGCGTCCATATAAAGATAAATTTATTATTGTTAATTTAAATTGTTCTGGTCAAACTTCGATTAATAATCTTATAACTATACAACTAGCTTTGCCCGCGGCTTCGCTACCGTTGGGGAGACCGCCCTGTTCCACCAACAAACCTCATCGTATAGCCCGCCCGTACTTTCTTTCTTATTGCTCGGCTTCTAAGTATCGTATCGTGATGTTATATGGCCTTTAGGATTCATCAAGAAATAAATAAATAATAATAAATAAATAAACACTGCACACTCAACGGCCCCATTAGGATAGTCATATCCTGTGTCGGGGGTCCGGAAACACATACAAAGACAAGGAAAAATACACCCAGACCGGAAAATATACTTGCATGGTCACTACAAACATATTATGCTCCGAGCGGAAATCGAACCCGCGACCTGTGGCGTTTTAGGCAGGTCCGCTGCCGCTGCGCCACAACGCAAGAAAAAAATGTGCAATAAGAATTTTTCAAATCATTCAGTATTTCCAGAGATTAGAGCGTTCAATGAAACAAAAAAAAACGAACAAACAAACTCTTAAGTTTATAATATTGGTATGGTATAGATATTAAAAGGTAGAACGTAACTTATGTTTTTAGTAAGGTGTTCATATTTCTTCTTCCAAATAATTAATTCAGATTTCAAAAAAATATACAACCATTTACTAACAAATAAACACAAGTGATGAGTCTTATAATAATTAAGATAGTAATTCAACGTCGGCTTCACATTCTTTACCGAGGGTCCTCGAGTTAATTGAAAGAGATCGACCCTCAAGGGCTCCGTGTCGAGAGAACAAACTACTACTCATACCACTTAGTTTACTACATACCGAGCAAATAGTGAGATTAGAGAAACGTTTGTGAGAAAGGTACACTTTCTTAGAACGTCTTATTGCGAGTTACCAGGGATGAAGTAAATGTAATTAAATATCCGATCACTCGAAAACATCAAACATGTATGTATGTGTTGAATCTGGTCCATCCAATTACAATTCAATTAAGTGTACCAGAAACTAGTACAGCACAAAGCGAAATTAATTAATTTACTAATTAATTTCCAGTGAAATTAATCAATCATATTTTTTTACATCTTTATGAATAAAATTTACGATGAGGATATCGACTCGGTGCTTACACTGATCTTACAAATATCTATTTTGGTTTGTTGGTTTCGGTTTGTTCTTGATGCTCAAAACCAAGCGTGCTTCGGAGAGCATTTAAAACTGTAGGTCCCAGTCACACAACATCTGACTCTTGATAGGTAATTTGCTCTTATCCAATGAGTAAATTGCATCGAAGTTCAACCACACACGCCTCGCACACGCCATTCGCCCGCTACGTGCCCCGCTTCGCGTACAACCAGGACGCACTGCTTTCGATATAATTATATTGATACGATAAATGCAATTATATATTTATTCATTTGTCATAAGACAAATTATATGCAACAAATTTCAAAGCGAATTAGACGCGCGTGCTGACAAGCGTACGCATGTCGTCTGAAAGTGTCCTTTATATTTGAAATTGTTCAGTGCTTATGTCTGTAAACATGTAAATTATGATATAGTGGCATACGAACGGAGATGTGGCATTTTTTTATTTGGTTCTAGAACGCTTAAACCTTTTCGACCAAACCTTTTTCATAAGCTTCCATGCCTCTGATTAAAAATTACAGTACAGTTGTATATATCATCATTATTTTGATTTAACATAAAATGATATACGATTCGATTTTCAAGTAGCACTCCTGGTGTTTGATCGTTTGTAAATAAAATATTTTCAATTAAATTTATCGCCCTCGTCTCATTGTTGAGCCGTTTTAATTAAACCTTTTTATAAAGCATCAGGTTTAAATTCGTTTCACGTTTTTAATTAAAACTTTTTAGTTCTTTTACGATTTATTGCGAATGTTGAAAACTAAATTCTTTCTAAGCTTTATATTTAATAAAGATTAGCTTTTGATAAATTTGTTATATTCTGTGTTAAATTAAAGTGAAGGCTTCTAATATTAAGGAAAAATATATAATAGTAGTGTAGCGTACTGTAGTGTATAGCGTTTATTAAAGTAGATAATTGATCGAACGGCTGACGTGACTTCTGTAGCTACTTACATTGATTATAATAATAATAATACACTTTTATTTCAGACCAAAGTAAGTCAATATAAATATAAATGAGTGTTAGTAACAATGTTATTAGCCTATGTTAGTAAAATATTAACCTAATTACACCGAAATTTATTAAATGATATATGTTTTGATTACATTCACAAAAAATATATTTTCTTAAAATTTCGTAAACTGACTTGTAACCTGGTTAATTGACATGATAAAATAAAGAAGTAGATTTGCCTTTTGTTTACATTTAATACCAGGAGCCTATTTTCCTGAATCTCCAGGGAAAAATATTATACATTACTTCTTTTTGTTGGAGAGGGCAGGGGCTCACCATATTATGTTAGGCGATTATCGCCACCCATGAACATCCACAAAGCTAAAGGTCTGTGGCCGAAGTCTTTTTCTTAAGATCCAACTGGTTATACGTTGGCTGACGAGCAGTCGAGATTTTCTCTAACGTTTCTCTACCACCATCAAAGATCTATAGTTACGATAGGTTCCTGAAATATGCACACCGAAATTTTAATTTACTCTGCTATTCTAATAAGATATAAGGACTTCTATATTATGCAGACTTAAACCTTGTCTTAAAATATTGCAGGTGTATGTAACGGTTAGCACATGTCCAGATTTTAGATAACGTAACTTACTATACAGTGCCTGACTGAGAAATATTATTCGGTTAACTCTATGGCACTTATTGCGTTGTGTATAAAGACCATAATGCTTAAGCACAGTTATTGGGTTATACTGTTAAATTTCAGTGTTAAGTAACTGAAGCGCTGAAAACGTGAATACCTGCATAATATATAGTTACCACTCTGGTTAATGAGATTCTAGCCGGTATAATTATAAAGTGTAGAATCTTATACTGCTATTTTATATATCAAATTCCTGCTAATTAAATACGAACACGTATATTTCAATTAATCAATTTTGTTATCGAAAATCACTTGTAAATAATAATTTTGATAAATACATTCCATTTTGCTTATCTAAGTTACAACTTTTTATTTTTCGTATTTTTCCTCTATATCACTTTTTATCTCATTTAAATTTTTTTTATAGTGATATGTAGAACTACAGAATAATAGAATTAATTCATTATTCATTCATTCACATAATGTTTAAAGATATTTTAGGATGTTGACAAAAAAATATATTACTAAGTATATAAAGGATAATATTTTGCTTTCAAAAATATGTTTAGGAAAATTATTTCACTGTTTGTATATAAATATCACTACTATATCGTAAAATTTCATATTAATAAAATAGCATATTTATTTTCATTATTTTTCAGAGCTTAGAATGATTAATCATCAAGGTATTTAGCAAAATTCGGTAGCAGCCCTGACTCCTGATATGAAAGTAACGGCACCAATTACTAAAACTGAGATATCATAATATAATTATAATGATATAATATACCATCTGGACCCTAAATAGCATACTGATTAAAACATCACGAAGGTAATCCTTATGATAAGCATATCGCTATTACAGAGAGGAAAGTGAGGACGGGTAGGAAAAGCAACGGGACACAGCTATGTATACTTGCGTTATATATAAATCGCTATAAAAATGCTAATACAGCCACTAGCAGTTCGAGTATAGATGGTGAAATAAGCACGCTATGTATGCACGTTCGACTTTTTGAAGCTAGAAATGAAGCGCGCGTCTAAAAGCGTATGTTGAAGCGACCGTATACGGTCGAACAAAACGCTAATCTGAAACCGCCCTAATGTTACAAGTCTGATTAGCTCTTAACAGGTTTTATTATATTGCCATCATACATGTCTTTTATAACATACTAGCGGCCCGCTCTGGCTTCGCGCGGGTATAAAATATATAGCCTATGTCATTTACTCAAAAAATGATTAAAATCGATCCAGTAGTTTCGATTTATTCATTACTGCCCGTGGCCCGAACGCGTTAAATGTAATTATTTACGACATGACATTAGAAACCTCAAAAATAAGAGTATTTCTCCACTATTGAATGGATGTTATTATACATATAAACCTTCCTCTTTAATCACTCTATCTATTAAAAAAACCACATCAAAATTCGTTGCGTAGTTTTAAAGATTAAAGTGAACATAGGGATATGGGGACAGAAAAAGCGACTTTGTTTTATAGTATGTAGTGATGATGTCACTTTTCATCTAAACATAATATCTAAGAGATTTCCACCTCTATACTGACTCATCACAATGTCCCTGGAACCGAAAAACCGAAAGACTTGAAATTTGGTAGAAATGTTTCTTTCGTCGAGTAGAGGTCATCTAAAAATTTTACAAAATTTTCACGGTAACGGAATCAACAGGCTTGGGAAGTTTGTATCAAGTTTTTTTAATTAGGTATCTAATGTTTGTATACAGGTAGTATATAGAAGACCAAAGAACGGGATTACTAATGTCTACCCGGAAAAGCCGGGACGGGCGGCTAGTATAATAATTATATACGACTCTACGTGTACATAAGATAATGTTATTATAGCTTGGAATCATTTGAAGGTCCACGATATTTAAACGTGAATTTTCGTAGAGAAACTACGAACTTCTACAAATTATAGCTAAAACATCTTCTTAAATGCATACTTTACCATTTTGATATACTATAATATTATTATTATTATCCTAATAGGTAGTATACTCGCTTAATAAATAGCGCTACCGAATCCGCCTCAAGCGTCATAGGTGGTGGGTTCGTTACACACTCGGGACAGATGTTGGTATTGAACATACAGTAATTTGTCTCAGTCTAGGTATTTGTGCAAGCACAAGAGCACAGATACGAGTGTCTGTGTATGTTTCCTCGCCTTGACACTTGATATTACTAAAATAATGAGGGCCGGCAAATATAATTATTTCCTTATATATATGTACATTATAAATCACGAAACAAAGCAAAACATTATTTATCATTCTATAGCGCCCCATTATTCCTCTTAAGCACATTACACACGGATGGAACAATTTAAAAACTATCAGATCAACAGTGGATTGCGCAAATAGCGAACTAAGGATACAAATTGGTTTTTCTCAGGAACATTAAGCAAATAACCAGTATTCCGCTCACGCAATCTGCCTCTAATGGTGCGTTAAGATGTGACTTAAACAACTCGATGACTTACAATTTCCCCTCCAACTATTCGAGTACTATGACCTGATAAGTTTTATGATAGATAAGTATTCAAATATAGATATATTAATTTATTTCTAAATGGCTTATGTAACACTAGTTATACCGATTTTTCGTTATTGCACGTAATCCTAAATCTTTTTTTTTGTTAAATAAAAGTAGTAGTCCGTCTAAAATCAGACCAGCCGTTTCGGAGAGTACCCGACACAAAGAGACAGATATTTTTTTTATGTAAGTACCGTATATACTTTTACATGTTTTAATGAACAGCTGTTGAATTGGAATTACAAACAGTTACTTCAATTTTATTTATCGTTCTGTTGCTCTGTGACCGGCTGTTCTGTATTCTCTATCTTCTCTTCTCGTATCACGTGACAATTCAAGGTGAAGCCTGATATTGCTTATGAACATATGCTGCGGTAACTGTGTTTCATCGGGCAGGCCATCAAAATATTGTTTTCCATCAATAGCATAGCCAGGTGCGCTCATTCATAGGTGCATTAAGAAATTTTAGGCACAGTCACTCATTAGATGCGTGGTGCCTTAGTTTATTTTAATTGAGGGTCTCCGTGTTTTGGAGAGCACGTAAAAAGGCAGTTTTGGCTGTCTTAATTTGATGATATTCGATGCGTCAAGCCAGAGAAGCCTTTAATATGGGCAACCTGTCCTATATATGATGTCCTATAGTGGATATACAGACCAACCTAGTAAAGGTTGGCCTGTATAAAACGAATAAATTGTGTTGACTATGACAATTTTGACATCTTACTTCTAATAGATAATATTTTTGTTATTTGATAAGCCAGCACGAATAAAAAACTGTTTTTTTTTTCAATTCATTTTATGGCATATTGCAGTAAATATATATATATATATATAAATATATATATATATATAATGTTTAATATAATTATATATAATGTTTAATATAAATGTATGACATTAAATAAATCAGGTAACTTAAGAGAAATCCATCTCGAAGGAAATGGAAAATTCAGTCGAATGCTTTTAGTTTCATGCATCTTTAAATACTATTAGGCTTAAGTTTTATCGAAAAAGGTAACGTCCGTTTACGAAATGTATATAATTTTTACATGCCTGTGAAAAAGTTTCAACCGTTGTAATAAGTCAAAATTATTTTGAGTTCAATTCATTTACAAAATAAATAAAAATTATTGTACTGGGATATTTCTGAGGACTTTATACTCAAGTAAAATAAATGAAATAATTTCAAACTCCCCGGATAGTAGTAGTCATTTAAGATGAAATATCCCAGCAATACTATTTTCGATTAAAACTTTTCTCCTCTGTTCACTAATGACTTTTTAAGTCGCCCAGTAATATTCGGGAACAGATTAGAGCAATATAAGATAGGTTCGTTTTAGAAATGTTCGGACTTAGTGCCCCTTGTAAATCTAAATTGTTAAACTTACTTCGATTACGCCAAACTTCAATATGTACTTACCACGTTTCGAGTTTCAATGGTATTTGTTTTCTCAAGAAGTTACTTTGTTATTAATATTTATGTACCTATTAATATTATAACTTTTGAAGTGAAACTTTTTTAGAATCGTTGTGATTTGAAATCGTGCAACGACATGTAAGAGACACAAATATAAAAATGTGTAGGAATGAATGAGACAGAAATATACATACTGTTTTATATTATCGGTCTCTCCTCTTTGCGCCATGCTTTAGTGAGGCAGAGCGAGAGAGCAAATGTCGGTGTGTATGTATATTGCACACTGTTTAATACTTGCTTATATTTGAGCATTCAACGTGTGTTAGTATATTTTTATTTTTTTTTTTTTTTTTTTTTATGTTAGAAGTTGGCAAACAAGCATACGGCCCACCTGATGGTAAGTGGCTGCCGCAGCCTATGAGCGCTTGCAGCACCATTAGTAGGTACCACTCGCGCGTTGCCAACCTCGAGATATTAGTTCTTAAATCTCGTTCGCCCAGTAATTTCACTAGCGTACAATGCCCTTCAAACCGGAACACAGTAGTGCCTAAGCACTACTATTTGGCGGCAGAATATTGGACACTGCGGTGGTACCTACCTAGCCGGCCTCTTGCAACAAAGACCTACCACCAGTGTGACTGATTGCACTGGTGGAATAATCTCTGTTGTGACAGAGGTTATCCCAACAGCGGGCGATGGGGTCGTCACATCCCGACGCCTTTAAATATGTGAAAAGTACGTGAGCTAATACTACTGTACACTGTATGCCGCTACGTATTACAGCTTTTTAGTAAGAAGTCAACGTGGTGTGTCATTATTTAACAGTGTTTGTGAATATTTTTATATCTTGTTATATATATTCATCTCATTCTTTTGTCGATTTACTAAAGTTTCACTTCTATCGTGTGTGAATCGCACACACACTGTATTTTTTTTTTGTTTTTCCATTCCCGCTCGGGCAGATGTTTGTTAAAATTTCTGTCTCGGTCTTGGCGTTTGTCCGTGTGGGTCTCCCCGCCGTGCCTCGGAGAGCACGTTAATCTGTCGGTCCTGGTTGTTATCACATAACATCTGATAATAATCGTTAACTCTTGACAAGTAAATTGCTCTTATCAAATGAGTTACTGGTTTGCCCTTGGGGTGCGGAGGTTAAATGGCAATGGCTCCGTGTAAAAATTAGTAACCTATAATATCCGGATAAGAGTAATAAGCAGACCTTCGGTAAATAAATTACCGGGAATAATGTAAGGACAAAGAAGATTATAATGGTTTGTTTTCTCCTCTTTATAATATACACCTTCACCAGAACCCTTCTATTGTTAGTAATCAATCAAATTTAAAGAAATAAGAAAGATGAGTTCTACAGTGCATTTTTATTTCTAAATTATAGATAATTGTTACTTCAATCATCGCAAATTTTGTGTTTCGAGTCAGGATTAGGTCGGACTTTTAAGTTATTTGAATCTATTGAAACTGGGTATTTTGAGATAAGTCATTTTTTTAGAAAAAGTCGTGATGGCAGTATCAAAGATTAAACTTTGTTAACTATTATTAGTTTTTCATCTAAAATGACTCTAATTAGCAAAAGGTTAACGGAGATAAAAAGTATTTGTCTATGATGGTTATACTTTACCTTAACAAAAATATCTCTTCTCTCTCTTCAATGTTATTGAACAATTAATCTATTAATTTTTGAAAGTATTTTAGACGTAAGCTAAAAGCAGTATTCTTAATTAGAAATAGAAGGAAATCTGGACTCCTTAACCTACAGCGGGGTAATTGTACGGGCGTGAATCCCTGCGGGAATTTTTAAACCAACCCTGAACTTCGAGTCGCCTTAATGAGGAAATAACATCAATTTACTGAAGCCTATTCCATTTACAAAGTTAGAATAAAAGGTTGTATTCAGGCATTACTGTCAAGGCTTTATTATTTTGTTATATCTGACATTATCAACCGTGTTTCCAAAAGTTTTGTAACGAGTTTACCATTGTTTGAAAATTATAGCTTATCTGATACTGTTTTTGTTTTAAAATACGAGTAAATATGAATTTATGAAAAAACATGTCACACGGATAGTTTGCATCTGGATTAATACATAGATACTTGATATCTCAAAAAAATATTAGGTTCCTTTGGGATAGACAAAAAACAAACACCAATAAGAACACTTGAAATTTGGTATAGATGTAAGTTAAGAAAATAGAAAATAGCCTTTAATCGATCGTCCATCGTAACAACTACAGTTACGGGAATAAAGCCGCAGGATTTACTAGTAGATGTATAAAATGATAATGGTGATGATAATGTCTGATGATAATTGATGAACATCATGCGACTTACTTGTACGATAAGCGTACGTTAAAATATTATTTATTAACATCATACCTGAAAAAATGTAAACTAATTTGAACAATTAAAATGTGTAATGTAGTATATAATCCATCATCATCCATCCATCCAGAATTTACAAGAAAGATAAATTAAAAACAAAAACAATTGAAGAATAAGTTGGATATGAGGAGTAACGTAGATGTAACTTAATTTTACATCTTGAATTTTCAAGTTGTACTCTAGAAAAATATAACTTCAATAATTTCATTAACACTACAAAGTAAGTGAATTACACTTTTAATTGTGAAAAATTTGTAGACTTCATTAAATTTCTATGTGGTACTTTGTTCTAAAGATGAGATTAATTTTAATTAAATTCAAACGCAGTGAAAGTTAAATATGCATAAAACTTTGGTTGCGTCTAGTTCTGAATAACAAACGAACAACACAATCTCTTATGTATTATTACGCAAAGTATTTATATCAGCCTTATTTTCTCTAGAGTTACAGATGAATTCAATTTTATATTATTTATCTACCTAATGTGTAGGATCTATCTGTTGATAAGACACTTTACAATACTATGGAGAAAATAAATTGATTCATTAATTAATTAATTCATTCATACAATCATCCATTGATTAATACATTCATTCATTCATCTAATTCAAATATTTAATTTAATTTTAAAAAGGATTGATGAAAGTAAAATCAAAAGTGAAATATGTAAGAAATCTTCAGTCAAGTGTCCTTGGTGTACCTTCTAAAAATATTCGTGAGAAGACGTAAAAAGCGGTCAAGTGCGCGTAGGAATGAAACATATTTTATGAATACCCAAATGATCATACAAGCAGGACATTATGCACGTATAAAAGCGCACTTTAAAGTTTTTAGGTCGATGTGTTGCATATTTAAAGTATTTCATTATAATAATTCCATCTTATACTTAAAATTTAGCTACGATTTAGCAGGCTTCGTTTAACCCAAACACAAGGACAACGAAACTGAAATATTTGTGTATGTATTATTGTCAATAAAACACAACAAGGCTCGGAGACTCTTAATTATAATAATTTAATGTTGTAAAATAAACCTTACAATATTTTAGTGTATTATGCATTTTTATATTGATGATTTTATTAATTAACCTACTTGTTTTAATTAAAAATCAAAGGCTCTCTTGTTTTCGATTTATACTAATTTGCTCAACATAATGTATTAGCTTAGTACTACGCAATGAAAATAAAATGTTATGTAATGTAATGTAATGTTTATTAAGACCTGGATAGGCTATCCCCGATATTGTATACGTAAAATCAAAAATCAAATATAAGTACATATGAAGAAAATACTGATGATAAATATACAGAAATATTGCCTGCAAATCTGCTTTTAATGTAGACGGCCGTGGGCTTGATTTCCGGTCGGAGATATTTTAAAAGGCAAAACCGGCATTTCTTGTGGTCTGAGTTTTATCTCTGTGGTTTCCCTGTATACTCAGGGGTATTATGCTAAGCTGTCATTTCCAGCTGCTAATGTAATACATATAATAAAAATATCGCTTCAATTCAGACCAGATCACTCAAGATCTTGGTGGCCCATTATTTGAAATATATAGGCTTCACGTCGAAATACCCTTCAGTAAAGTTTCAAGTACATCACCTTTTTTATGTGAATAAGTTCGCAAGCAACAGACCTGAAGGTAAGTGATTATCGTAGCCAATGAGCGCTTGCAATACCAGTTGTCACCCACGCGCTGCCAACAGCGAGATATATTCACTAGCTACAGTGTCTGACATTATGGGGGTACCTATCTACCTGGCCTCTTGCAATAAAAGAATAATAAGAAGAATAAATAAAATAAAATTTAAAACAAAAGATTTAAAATAAAAGATCTATAATAATAATAATAATATAGCCCTTTATTTATCCTTGACTTAACATAATATAAACCAAAAATGTATTTAAAAAAGTAAATTTTAGGTTAGAATTAAGTCATGGCCACATCTCGGGCATAGGCCTCCACCAATTTGCTCCATTCTTCTCTATCTAAAAAAATCTATATAAAAGATCTACCACAAGTAAAATGATTCCTATGAGCTATGAAGTCCTATGAACTAGATGGTAGTGTGCGCTATATATAATTTGTTCCTTAATCAATTATTGCCATTAGTAGTAGTCCAGTTCATATACGGGCACAACAATTTGTGTCGTCGTTACTTTGACTGGTCATTATTTCGTCGAACCCATACTAGATAAGAAACCGAAGGTCTATGACTGAGTTCGCATCTTCTGTACAGCATCGGCAGTACTCCATAGAAATGTTTAATAACACCAGAACTCTATATTCTAACGAAGAGAATAATTAAGTAATTATTCGGCAAAGATCTATACACGCACAAATATGATGTCGTCAAAACCGTCATTAATTAATTAATTACAAATTTAGATGACTAGACTGTGACGACTCATATTAGTGACTTCCGCGAGATACTCAGTAAGTTATTTATAAGCAGATTTCTCCATTGTCAGCAAAAAAGAGTCGTTTCGTAACAACTTGTTCATTTCAATTTCTAAACTTCGCCCATTGATTTCAACTGTTCTCCTCACCTTCTATGATAAAATTGGTTTTCTTAAACCTTATATTTAAAAAAAAAACTAATTTAAATTAATTAAATTTAACAACTTTGTTATAGTTACAAAAATTATTAATTTTAAGCGATATTAAAACGAAATTGTTGTATAAAATGTTATTCATCTCAACTTTATTTATAGGCATTTTTCTGGGACACATCTTTAATTTGAGCTAAACTGTCAGGCTATGTTAGAGAATGAAATGATAAAATTCGGATTATATTTAGTCGCCTACGCTTTACGCCTACGCCTTAAGTTTAATAATATTTCAGATGTCTTTACATTTTTATCAAGCAAAACTAACTTTGTAAAGATATTTTATCTAGATTTAAATATATTTAATAATCATATTTAAAAGTGAGCGATTTGATTCGGAATGCCCAAATTATAAGTCAATTAAGTAAGGATAAATGTTTTGTAGTAAATTATCCACAACATATTAATTGTCCACATTAATACACTTGTAAATTACCTTCAGCATACAAAATTAACAAGTTTTGCTAAGATTATAAATTTTAAAGTCAAAAATACACTACAAATCATCAATCAAGGCTTTACATTACAAAAACTTATACCTAATAGTTGGTATCTATCGTTTTGTGGAAATTTCTTAGACATGAATTTCTGTAACAGAATTTCTAAATTAGTAACATGACATATTGTGGACTTCATAAATACTAATTACTTGCGGTTGAACGCCGGGGCGTGAATCACATGGGAGTTTTTACTTTAACCCGGAACTTCGAAAGTCACATAATACATGACGTTAAATTATTTTGATTTATTTCGTTTACAAAGTAAGGTTTATTTTTAAATAATTTAAATGAATTCAGCCCGTAATTGTTCAGTAAATACAAAAAAGACTTGTAAATGTAGTATTAGAGCCATGCGTATCCAAGCACAAATGGACTGGGTAGACCGGGATAGCACACCCTCTACAGAAAATCGACGTAAAGTAACAGAGTGTTTTTGCGTTTCGTGCGATAAGTGAGAGCGCCGGAGGCCCAATGTCCCACCCCTCTGCTTCTTTCCTTTTTCCCTTCTTATCCCTCCTCTTATATCCCTTGGGTTGGCAACGCGAATGTGATACTTCAACTATCGCGCGCGTTCATAGGTTGCGATGATGCGCGTTCATAGGTTGCGATCAGGCGAATCGTGTGCTTGTTTGCCAACCGTCTTAGTAAAAATAAATATTGAATTAGAAATGTTTATATGTTGTATATTGAGTTTTCGAATTATATTGCAGTTCTCTGTTTTTAGTTTTAGATAGTTACATCCGAAGTTTAACTGCGCAAAGAAGTCAATTAAATTTCCAACTCGTTTTCATTAAAAATGCTTTACTTTATCATTTAATTGCTCTCATTTTATTTAATAAAAAACATAAGCAAGACAGATCCTTCCATGCATTAATCATAATTAAAAATTGTTCCATTAATCAAGTCGAGTTGGCAAAGTGCCAGAATTTCTAATATGATTCAAAATTTTAGTATTTCGAATGCACTGAATCTACACGATAATAGAATTAAGCTGAAGTATTGTTTAAATACTCGTGTAATAATATACATGAGCAATACAGCCAATGCTTGCGCGCTTGTTCTCATTTAGCGCAGATATTAAGAAAGTAAATTCTCACTGGTTCTTTGGCAAGTATTTCAAAACTGTTAATTGGGATTGTACTATTAACAATGTAGACGTTTATCAATTTGTCAGTATTTTATATACATTATCTTGAACATTTCGTAATCGATTTGGATTATTCTTTTTTTTTATGTTACAAGTTGACCAGCAAGCGTACGGCCCAACTGATGGTAAGCGGTTGCCGTAGCCTATGAGTATGCGCAACACCATTAGTAGGTGCAACTAACGCGTTGCCAACCTCGAGATATTGGTTCTTGAATCTCCTTCGCTCAGTAATTTCACTAGCCTACAGTGCACTTCAAACCGGAACACGGTAATGCCTAAGCATCTCATGCCGGCCTCTTGCAACAATAGACCTACCACCAGTGTGACTGATTGCACTGGTGGAATAATCTCTGCTGTGACAGAGGTTATCCCAACAGTGGGCGATGGGGCATCATGTCCTAAAGCCGTTCTCTTTCGATGTATAGAACAGAATTGTTGAAAGAATAGCTGCTAATTATTTATCAATGTTTACTAAATCATCATAATTTGATGACGTTGTGCGACAGCTGTAGGGAACCTGCCTTAAGCGCCCAAAGCAGATGATTGTATTGACCATACATGCATTTTTTTAAAATTTGTTTTAATTTTACAAGTTGGCAAACAAGCATACGGCCCACCTGATGGTAAGTGGTTGCCGTAGCCTATGAGCGCTTGCAACACCATTAGTAGGCGCAACTCACGCGTTGCCAACCTCGAGATATTAGTTCTTAAATCTCCTCTGCCCAGTAATTTCTCTAGCGTACAGTGCCCTTCAAACCGGAACACAGTAATGCCTAAGCACTACTATTTGGCGGCAGAATATTGGACACTGCGGTGGTACCTACCTAGCCGACCTCTTGCAACAAAAGACCTACCACCAGTGTGATTGATTGCACTGGTGGAATAATCTGTGCTGTGACAGAGGTTATCCCAACAGCGGGCGATGGTGTCGTCACATCCCGACGCCGTTACGTTTACGCATGTGTTTGTCTTTGTCATTATGTGTTTCCGGGCCCCTGACACGGGATGTTACTATTCTAATGGAGGCCGTTGAGTGTGTAGCGTTTATTTATTTAAAAATATATATACTTTAGATAAATATGTTGAAGATAAAACTACTTACGCCCTGATACCTTAATCTCGAATGTATTAAGTGTTTGTCTTATTAAAATTACGACTATAAAGTAATTAGATCTTAAAAAATTAACTTCTAGAAACGAAAGGGTCGTTCTAAGGTATACACATATTCCCCCAACCGCAGATGTCATCCCTGCGGTACCCTGGAGCTTGTCGTGCCGGGGGCTCAGTAGCCGGGAGTAATAGTCGACGGTGCTTAGAGGGGCACCGTCGACTACCCGGTGAAGCCAACAGGGTGTACCGACTTCCCGAGTTTGCAGACGACTCGGGAGTCGGGCGGTGGGAACCGCAAGGCCCAGCCGCGTTTACGCGGCAGGAGGTTTGGAGGCGTTGTACATAGTTGTATATATTGGGGTATTGCTGGCTTCGTGAGCTTACTCTCGAGTAAACTTCCCGAAGCCGGCCCAGGAGGAGGCCGAAAGGCCTAGGCGCATTCGTGCGCCAGAGGTGGGTATACTTTTATATGTATATAAGTATTATTATGTAATTATATGTATATATGGCGGCAGTATGTTGCCGCCCCAGGAGGGCCCCTCGGGGCAAGCGTCGGGCGTCGCGGTTGAATGCGCAAGCGATCCCGTGACGTCCCACTATGGCGCTAGACGGGACCTTGAGGTTTTAGTGGGTATGGGGCCAGGTCTTATAAAGACCATTGCACATGGCCTCGAGTCCCACACTCCCCGCGCCACTTTTATTACCATCTGTCCCGCGCGGGGGTGCGTAACTGCATTTCCCCAAGTAAATAAAAAAAAAAAAAAAAAAAAGGTATACACATATAAATTATGTACTAAGGATAAGAATAAGGATAAGACGCTATAATAAATTTTGGAGTTTCTTTCTATATTTTCAAAATGTATCTTATCATCACATTTTTTATAAAACCATCGGGAAAAAATATAGCAACATACAACAAAAAAAATGAATTAATAACCTCTTTCTTTTGTAGTCGGTTAAAGAACTGGTAAAGAAAAATGTATCTAACATGATCATTGATAGCAACCAAGTGAATAGCAGAGTAGGGTAGATGAATTACTTTATGTTTTGTTAAAGTTTGCAAGTTATGTTTGCCTTGGTTCTAAGCTTATGTTTAATGTTTTCCCAATGTTTAGTCTTGCGAGATTGTGTTATCAGTATTTCAAAAATAACAGCTAATCTATGCCTTATCTGCATATATTTCTGCTATCGTCATCCGCCATGTAAATTCATGTAGCCTGTAGTTGCTCTATCTCATGAAGGCAAGTGAGCTATGCTTGTAGTTGTGATGTGTATTGGCACACGCTCTTGTAGCCCGACAGCGCGAATCAAAGCGCTTTCGAGTTACATACACGACTAAGACCAACTGCCTTCGTGAGATAAAACAATAATAATACGATAATATTATTTTTTTAAATTCAAAAGTAGGGCAAATTACTCTATTCGACCTGATGGTAAGTGGCAGTAAAGTCCAAAGGCGAAGGCATCTAATACATTCGCGAAAGGCAACGGCGTCAGCCACCCTCGGCCTGACTACTCGCAAGACCACTCTTCACGCTTAATTGAAGGAGCCAGATTATAGGAAGAAAGAAAAATTATTTTAAAAACACAAATAAATACTAGCTGTGCCTGGGGCCTCACTCCCGTCACGTGAGACCGACATGTCTCACCAAATAACCGTATCTTATCGCTCGCCCACACTTTCTTTCTCATTGCTCGGTTTCCAAGTACAGTATCGTGATTTTATATAGCCTATAGACTTCCTCAAGAAATGTACTACCACATACAAAAAGGTTTTTTTAAAGAATAAACAATAAACGTTATACACTCAACGGCCCCCATTAGGACAGTGATATCCTGTGTCGGGGGTCCGGAAACATACACAACGGCAAGAAAAAACACCCAGAGCGGAACACATGCCTGCATAGTTAATACAAACAAATACTCTGAGCGGGAATCGAACCAGCGACCTGTGGCTTTTAAGGCAGGATCGCTACCGTTGCGCCACGTTGTCGTCCAATTCCTTAAAATCCAATCACTAGTTCCAGAGATTGGCACGTTCAATCAACCAATACCTCCTCTCACCTCTACAGCTTTATAATATCTGTTAGAAAGATTAGATGCTATATATACCATAAGCACCAAATATTCATACATAATTACTTTAAAACAGCCCTAAGCTGAGAGTATAATTATATGAAAAACATAATTTTAATGGTTATTATTTTTTATTGAAAGAATCTTATTTTTATGATTTTTATTATAGAAAATTCTTTAAGAATTCATAGCACACGGGTAGTAAATTAGACGCAACGTAATATAATTATCTGTTCTTTTAACTTACATTCTCTCGCTAGTCCACAGAAGAATGCTATTGAAGCATTTTAATATTCAAACAGGATTTATTTTTTAATTTCTTTATATTCATGTAGCTAGTTTTTAATGATGTTATAATTATATAAAAATTTGAATAAACGGTATTTTTATTACAAAAATAATTTATCTAACAATACAGGAAGTATACAGGTTTTAAATTTGATGGCTTGCAATTTTTGGCATGAACGTGTCAAACCGGAAAAGGTAAAATAGAATTAGTAGAGTAGGTAGAACACCTTGAATGCATTAACTTTTGATATTCGCCAAACTAAATATATAAAGATCTTTTAAATACAATGCAAAGATTATTATCTATCCGAAAACAATTACTGGGCAAAATTACCGGGCAGAGGAGATTTATGAACCAATATCTCGAGGTTGGCAACGCGTGAGTGGCACCTACTAATGGTGCTGCATGCGCTCATAGGCTACGGCAGCCACTTACCATCGGGTGGGCAATATGCTTGTTTGCCAACTTTTAACATAAAAACAACTAAGACGACATTGTTATATAATTTATTTATTAATTTATGTTTAGTAGTAGAGTAAGTACTACCCTCTCTCAGACAATCAAAAAAATCTCTCTTTTAATATAACGCATCTCTTTTTTAGTCGGGGGTTAAAAATTTAACATCAATAAGTACACAAAGTGGTGACTATTTAAGGTAACTCGATTACTCATTTGAGACTTGGACTTCTGCCAGTTTTGTCCGTTCATTAATTTGATGTATTGCGGCATTCAGGTGAAACGGTTTCAATTGTATACCTTGTTAGGGATGAAATCCTTTGTATAATTTGTTGTATGAATTGCAATAGTTGAACTAACGAAGTGCTTGTGTAAGACTTGTAAGCAAAGTTTTGTATTAAAAAAAAATATTAAAATATCTTGAAGCACAATAAAATACCAATTGAAAACTTCTTCGACTCTTTTGGTAGGGTTCCGTACCAAAAGACACGGTGAAGAGACACAGAGACCCATGAGGACACACGCCCTGATGGAAACAGATTTTAATTATAACAATTATCTGCTGCGAGCGGAAATCGCAACCACGATCGTCGAGCAGGCTCGCTAATAGGGTACCCCATGACGTTTCACCATGGCGATGAGGGTTCCGCTGAGTTTTAGTGGGTATTGTCGCTTGACTTAGAGGCAGCCGAGTCCCACTACCACTGCCTAGTTTACTTGGCGAGTAAACTACTTGCAGTGGTGGGTAAATGCATTTCTCAGCAAAAACAAACAAAAGGCTTGTTGCTAGCATGCTACAAAGGTCGTTAAATAAAATAAATCTTATAAGGTAGGTATAGGTAAAATTAGAAACTACACAAATCCAGTGATGGCAATTACATCATTATAATTATGGAAAATAAAAGTTTTTCCAGATATCTCTAACGTAATACTATCTGTGTAAGAGTAAAATTATTTCGTAAAAATTTCGAACACAAATGAAAAAGTTTAGGCAATATCCCTTTTATACAGCAAAGTTTTTAATAATGCGGTTGTTTCAAAATTGTATGTACAATGTTTTGTAAGACATCATCTTTTAATCGACTACAAAAAGGAGGAGGTTCTATGTTCGGTTGCATGATTCGTATTTATGTGATGAATCCACCACAAAAGGTGATTAGCTTAATCAAGTCAGCGCAAATTTGGCAGCTAGTATGTTTATAATCATTATTATTTTTGTGTATAATTATTTTTAGCAAGTGAGTGCGCAACTCTTTCTCTCTCTATCCCTGTCTCTTTTTATCATATAACCTAATGAAATATACAAAGGAGATCACTACAAATCCATAGAACTTTGCCCAAATATATACCTCGAGGTACATATACACTAAATTGTAGAGAAAAAATAGAGGAATGGACATACAATATTTTTTTGACATTGGAATTGTTAATAATATAAAATAAATAATTTAAAGTTTTAATAATCCGTAACACAATGTTATTATGTTGCCATCATGGACAGTTCAATGCCAAACGTATTTTAAAAGAATTATGATATGTCACCTTTCATGTCTATCATCCACACACCTACTCGCTTTTTCTGGACTTTTTTTCTGCATTTTTGCCGCACGATTTGCTAACGATACAGTGATCCTATATATATTGTATATTTATTTGCTGACGATATTATATATTTGCTAACGATACAGTGATTCTATATATACGTGACTATCATATATTTTCGATATGAGGTGCGTATCTTGTGAGCAATTATTGGATGATAGTCTACAGTCTTACAATGTCTCCCATATTGGACTAGAGCTTACTATTAAACTGGAGGAACTATTAAACCATGAGGTCATGTGTTCCTTTGAATAATCAGTATTATAAGAGAATAAAATTGGCTTATAAGTATTTCATTTAATTTTAATATTTTAGATTTATCATGATGGATTACTATGTAATAATTGTTTTGACAATGCTCTGGATCAGCTTTCACAAGGCACATTGTTAAAGACTGCAAGCCATTGTGTATGGTGCCTTGAATGAATTTCTGGACGACATACCCATTCCTTACCTGATGATGCAGAAAGAGATTACATAGCTACTTTTCTTGATTATATTTTTGTAAGAGAAGATGTATAAAATGAATAAAATTATTAAAAATGTATAATGTTTTATTCCATTGCTTTAACTCAATTGAAACAATTATTACTTGTGTATTAATATTGTTACAATATTTAAGTGACATTTTATTATTTGATACTACATATCTTTTACTACATACGATTAATATTATTTCTAACAAATAACCCCATTAGCATCAATCATTATAGGTGCTAATCGGGCTATTTTTTTAGAAAAATAGACTATTTGTTAGATCTGCTAAGCCTGTTCGCTTTCCAGTTAAGATGTAGCCCTTAATTCTACTTCTAGTCTTGCTTGTTTGAACCTAAGCTGCCATAAAATATACTTAAATTGCTTATAAATCAACCTCAAACTAAAGTATATAAGTATATACTGTATTTATTATAGGGCTGGTTTTCATGGCCTGAACATTTCGATAAAGTAAGCATTTTTTTAAGAAGCCTACCCTTACTAACACAAATCTAAGAAATATGTGATACAAGAAATAACATTAAAATACAATATTATTATTAATGATTGCTAATTAAATATTATGATTTGAAGTTTTAGTTATCAAACTGACCATTTACTTTGTATTTTATGATGTATAACAATTATTAACTATTGTGCCAAAATGGCGTGAATTTTTCAATTTTTTTAGTGTTTTTTTCTCGTCCCCAGGTACGCATGAAATAAATTATATTTGGAATATTATTCAGTCTATTTTAGTGCATTTTATAGCATTTAGTGTACCTCGGTACTTTATTTGGGCAGGTTGTAGTGATATCCTTTCCTATGGAGTTGAAGAAAAAACGTAAGTAACTTTGTTCCTGACAGGGGTCCCCTGACCGCACATTTTTATATATATAATTATTATATACATAAACTAGTTTTACTATGACAATGACATAATTATAGTATTTTCTCAAGAATAATTTCTTAATAATAATTGAAAGCTTCAATATAAACAAAAAGAATTTATTAATATATCGTTATGTGCTTTAACTTATCCTCGTTCCAAACATTATCGACGATTGGTCGAACAGTGCTTCTAGTGTCGCAGAACGTGACCTGAGAATGAATCTTAGGAAGAGGTAATATTATATATGTTTAGGATGTCTTGGCGCTAAGACCTAAGTAATAAATGAAAAATTGTCACTTGGATAAAGAGGTAAATGTATAAAACCTCTCCTGTGGTTTTATCAGTATTCGCTTTGAGTCACACTAAGCTAAGGATAGCCTGGAGCCCTTATGAAATCCATTAAAGGTGCCTCATAAAAAATCGTTAATCCCACGTTAGTGATATAATATATTTTATTGCATATCACTCCACTCATTTTGGCCCAGAAATTGTAACCCTCGAAGCAAATACTTACGACATCCAAAACACTTGACTTGAAGATAGGCTCGTAATAAGAGGCTTAAAGTATATCATCAAAGAGAAATATGAAAGAAATCACTCAGCAATGTTTCCATGACATTAAAAGATGCACCTTATGAACAAAAAAGTAATTTCACAAGATGGAATAATAATAATTAGTTCGAGTTATAATACCGAAGACAAAGGTGTAGCATGTGTAGCGTTGAGTAAGAAGCGTTAAAGTGTACTGTAAGAGTAACCAGAGGGTCTACCATAAATTTTAGAAATAGTTTATTGCGATTCAATTCAGATATTAAAACGATTTTATATTGTACGAAATAGCGACGCAAATCAGTTTAGGTCGTCATTTGGATCGCAATAAGAGTTCATGGTAAGCCCCCAGCACTAATTTATAAAACTTACTGTAACTTACTTATTGTACTTAAATAATTTTGATGGTAGGCTTATCGACGTTTCTTATTACTTTTATTAGTTGAAGAAATTTAAGAGTAGCAAGATATATCATTTTAAATAAGTATAAAAAAATTATAATAAAAAAATACTCAAAAATGTTTAAAAAAACCTATAAAAAAATAGAACAATATTAGCTGCAATAGTACTTTTATATAATGTTAGTTTTTTGTAACTTAAATATTTTAATAATGACTAAATATTTTTTAATTTTATTTTCGATTTGGGACACTTAATAAATTTTATTTAAGGAGCAACAAAGATGCAGTTAAAAATAAAAATAATTAGAAATATAAAGTTTATAAATAAACAGTACAAACAGGGCTTTAGTGTCTTAATTGTTTATTAGAATAAAAACTATTTCGATTTGATTTTGTTTCCAGATATCCAATTTAATTAAATTATAAAACCAATTTATAACTCTTCCAATAGTGATCATTTAAAATGAAACGCTTCTTTTCAGTACTAGTTTCGATTTAAACTTTTCCCCACTAAATATGACTTTCTACGTCTTATACTAGCATTTAAAAAGATATGAAATCAATCGTTTTATGAATTATAGGACTTACATTCCATTATAATACGTTTGCTTTCAATTTTTAAAGTTAATTTTTCCCGGCGTCGGGACGTGACGACCCCATCGCCCGCTGGTGGGATAATCTTTGTTTGCAGAGATTATTCCACCAGTGCAGTCAGTCAATTCAACTAGTGGTAGTGCCACGCTGCACAGTTCTTTCTGTGCAGCCGAATTGGGCCGGCACGCCCGGGGAAACACCACTCTCTCACAGAAAACCGGCGTAAAGTGGCAACTGTCGCGTTTCGTACGGTGAGTGAGAGTCCCGGTGGCCCACTACACACTCCCCCTCCAATGAAAGTGCAGAATTCGGTTTATTTACCCCAGGAGGGTACCACCAGCTTCTGCTGTGGAGAATCCCTCTCTGGATGTCCATCTTCAGGACGAACTCTTCCTGAACATGGATACCCAGGCTGCCCTCCGAATTCTGGGGGGGCAATTTTGTGCTCAATACTGTTCGGGGCAAACAAAGCAGGCTACCTAAGGCTACCCCTGTCACGCTTACTGTGGACTTCTGCAACATAAGGGGGCTAAATTCCAACCTGAACGCCGTCCACCACCATCTTAAGACGGCGAAGCCGGCCTTGCTTTTCCTTACAGAGACACAGATATCTTCTCCGGCTGATACTTCTTTCCTCTCCTACCCGGGATACAATTTGGAACATTCCTTTGTACCCCGGGCTGGTGTGTGCGCGTGTACGTCAGAGAAAATGTCTGCTCTCGTCGCCTCGGCAGCCTTGAAGTAGGGGACCTATCGATTCTTTGGCTGCGCGTAGACTGCGATGACCATCCGCGAATCTACGCGTGCCTTTATAGGTCCCATAGCGGAAATGCCGAAACTGACCGACTCATTGAGCACATCCAAATGGCTACAGATTCCGTGCTGCAACAGATCCCATCTGCTGAGATCGTGATTCTTGGCGATTTCAACGCCCACCATGCCGAATGGCTTGGTTCACGTACCACCGATCACGCGGGGAGATCTGTTCTCGACTTTGCTTTGGCATATGATCTGACACAACTGGTAACCTCGCCAACGCGAATCCCAGATGTAGAGGATCATACACCTTCACTGTTGGATCTTCTGTTGACCTCTCATCCGGACAACTATCTGGTATCCGTCGATCCTCCTCTAGGCTCGTCGGACCACTGCCTTGTTCGGAGTACAGTGCCGGTCTCGCGCCCAGCACGGCCCCGCTTCGCGGGCTACCGGCGCGTTTGGCACTACAGGTCGGCAGACTGGGATGGGATGCGTTCTTTCTTTGCGTCCTACCCATGGGGACAGATTTGCTTCTCGCCGGATGATCCGGACGTCGTTGCCAACTCTGTCGCCGATGTGATACTCCAGGGCATGGAACTCTTTGTTCCGGCTTCTGCAGTGCCCATCGGAGGCAAGTCTCAGCCTTGGTTTGGTCGCTCCTGTAAAACGGCGTTTCGCCGAAAACGGGAATGCTACCAAGCCTGGGCTAAGGCGTCGACGTCTCGTGATGTAAATACCAGCCCACTTAGAAAGGAGTACAACTCTGCCTCCAGGTCCTTCAAAAGGGTTATTGCCAAAGCAAAGTCGGAGCACATCGGCAGAATTGGCGAGAGACTAGTGCATCTTCCTTCGGGTACACGTGCATTCTGGTCCCTCGCCAAGTCTGTCTTAAGGAATTTCTGTAAGCCATCATTTCCACCTCTGCATAGGGACGATGATTCGGTAGCCCATGCCGCGAAAGAGAAAGCTGATCTTCTGTGCTCTCTCTTCGCGTCCAACTCGACTGTGGATGACCAAGGAAAGTCACCACCGGCAATCCAGCGGTGTGATACCACGATGCCAGAGGTTAAATTCCGGCAAAGTGTAGTTCGCAGAGCACTTCTTTCCTTGGACATTCATAAGTCGAGTGGGCCTGATGGAATCTCCCCGATCGTGTTGCGGACATGTGCTCCTGAGTTGGCGCCGGTTTTAACGCGTCTTTTCCGGTACTCCTACTCATCAGGCGTCGTCCCGAACTCATGGAAGACGGCTTTAGTGCACCCGATCCCTAAAAAGGCAACCGCTCGGATCCGTCCAATTATAGGCCAATTGCCATTACCTCCTTGTTCTCAAAGATAATGGAGTCCATTATCAACTGCCAGCTCCTGCGGTATCTAGAGGAGCACCAGCTGATTAGCGACCGCCAGTACGGTTTTCGTCGTGGTCGTTCAGCTGGTGATCTTTTAGTTTACCTGACACATAGATGGGCGGAAGCAGTTGAGTCCAAGGGGGAGGCATTAGCGGCCAGTCTGGACATAGCGAAGGCCTTCGATCGGGTATGGCACAAGGCGCTTCTTTCGAAGCTTCCTTCCTATGGGCTTCCTGAGAAATTATGCGAGTGGGTCACCAGCTTTTGGCAGATCGGAGCATCAAGGTCGTTGTCGACGGTGCATGCTCTGACTTAAAACCCATTAATGCTGGTGTCCCGCAAGGCTGCGTACTGTCCCCTACTTTGTTTCTTCTGCATATCAATGACATGTTGGAAATTTCCAACATTCATTGCTATGCGGACGACAACACTGTGGACGCTTTATACACCGGCCGCGCTAATATTTCTCGGGAAAACGTCATTGAGTGCCGGAACAAACTTGTGTCTGAAGTCGAGACTACATTGACCAAAGTCTCGGACTGGGGCCGACTAAATTTAGTCCAATTCAACCCCAAGAAGACACAAGTTTGCGCGTTAACCGCTAAAAATCACCATTTGTCGTATCTCCTCGTTTTGAGAACACTCCCCTGGCTGCCACAGCTAGTATCGGAATACTTGGTGTCGACATTTCGAGCGTCGTTCAGTTCCGCGGTCAGTTGGAAGGAAAGGTCAAATTGGCCTCTAAAAAGCTTGGTGTGCTCAGCAAGGCGAGGCACTACTTCACGTCGGCTCATCGCCTAAAGCTCTACAAGGCACAAATTCGACCACACGTGGAGTACTGCTCTCACCTCTGGGCTGGAGCTCCCCAGTACCAGCTACTTCCAATTGACCGCATCCAACGTAGAGCGGCTCGAATTGTCGACGATCAAGCCCTTTCCGATCGGCTTGATCCTTTGGCATTGCGTAGAGATGTCGGATCACTCTGCATCTTCTATCGCATATATCACGGAGAGTGTTCTGAGGAATTGTTTGGATTGATCCCGCCGGTAGAATTTCACCATCGGACATCGCGACAAAACTCTAAGTTCCATCCATACCACCTCGATGTCTGGAAATCCACAACAGCGCGATTTAGAAGACATTTTCTTCCTCGCACAACCACTCTGTGGAATCAACTTCCGCCGGCGGTCTTTCCGAACCGATACGACTTGGGAACCTTCAAGAGAAGAGCCTATTCTTTCCTTAAAGGTCGGCAACGCGCCTGCATGCCTTCTGGTGTTGCGGATGTTCATGGGCGGCGGTGATCACTTAACATCAGGTGAGCCTCCTGCCCGTTTGCCCCTCTTACATAAAAAAAAAAAAAAAAATTCTCTATATATATTCTGCAATTTATCCTTAAAACTTATTACAACTGATATTGAAAGCCATAGATTTAATATTTAATCAGACAAACCGGTTGAGACATATTGCTTACAACTTCAAATTAGTTGCATGTCGATATGTATCTTAGATATACAATGATATGAACCCTGGAGGATTTATTACCGAAGTTACTCCTTTGTTAACTACACAAACTAGCTTCTTAGTTACTGGTTTTATTTCATGTGAATGATTTTAAAATTTCTTTTATTATAGAGATAACTCATTAACTTACTAAATGTTACCGTGGCTCCTCTCGAGTTATGCAGTTTTTGATGACCCTACGGGAACCCTACATTTTTCCGGGGTAAAAGTGTTCTATATGTTAATTCAGGTAATAACCTATGTGTGTACCAAATTTCATCAAAATTTGTCCAGTAGATTTTGCGTAAAATAGTTACAAACCTTCATCCAAACATATTTATAACATTAGTAGGATATGCATAATATTCTAATAATTTTTATTGCTGTGGTTTAGGCTGTTCGTTCCGTTAAAAACAAAATCTTAAATAATTATCATCACCAACTGTAAAAAATATTCCAATTGCTGTTTGATGTTTAGCATCAACTTCAATATTAAGTATCTCATAATTTATTTTAACAAATATCTAGATGAACCCAAATCCGGATTTTTGACTACACATTTTACACTGAGCTCGAACTCAGGTTAAACTATTAAAGAATTATCATTGCATTACTTTAGCTTGTTTCGTTTATAGTATAACATATTCAGAAAATCCAAAAATTAGTAGGAAGAACTTTTCCTTAAAAAAGGAATAAAGTTTTGAAACGAAAGAAAACTTTCGGAATCAGCACAAAGAGGGACTTCATAAAAACGCCGCAACTCTTTTCGCTGTACTCTGTGTCTGTAATCATCTTGGATTCCCAATTCTGAAACTTTTTTCATTTTTATACACATCTGGTTTGTTGCTCTGCTTACTGTCAATGTGAATTGCTCTTCTAATTCACATTTTACTTGACAAGTATAACTCAAGATTTATGTAACGTAGGTATGATATTGATAGTAAGATACATAATATATTATATTCATAATGAAACGAAAAGGAGTATTAATAATACTGAGCTAAGCAAAACTGTATTGTCTATTACTGTAATACAAATAATAAATAAACACCGATTATATAATTATTAAATTTGTACAGATACAGCCCACGTACTTTATGTTTGAAGATTTCGTTATAAAATTATATTTCACGAACTCTAATATCCTTCCTTCACATCAACCCATCATCCTGTGTAATCCAATTCGGGTTTCTTTTCATGCGCTGAAATCAAGATACCTTTTTATTAATCAACATCAATATACATAATTTATACTCACTCGTATTCCAAGTCTTTTTAGAGACATGTATTACAGGTGAAATGATCAAAAGAGGGTAGTGTTGTCTGCATATCCCTTATATGTTAAAGCTAAGACAGATTTCGTTAAATGGAGAAACTTTGGAGACTCTTCTTGATGATGATGCAGCACTTCTATGCTAATAAGTATCAGTCGATGGTTTTAAACTGAGGGCTGTTATAGTTTATTAGTGTTTTTAGTTTATAAAATAGTTTTTCTAAATATATTGGCAACACTTCAATACTAAAAGGTATGGGATATGGTCCCGTGAAAAAAAACACCTTTATAATATATTTTATAAGCGATAGATGTCACTAGTTAAATCCCCACCTGACTTGCTGCCACCGTACTTTAGTGAAAAACTCTTGAAGTGTCTGTTCTTCAGCCGCGTTTCGAGCTCAATTAGCATATAACTAGTTACATTTTAAAGGTCGGCAACGCACTGGCAAGCCCTCTAGTGTTGCAGATGTTCATGACAGTTTGCCCTTTCTAACATAAATAGTCAAAGACATTCCATCCGTAATATTGCTTATTTCTATACAAAATTGTTACACTCGAAACAAATACTTACGACGTAAAGTATGTCATCAAAGTGAGATATGAAAGAAATCCCTCCGTCAAGTTTCAAGACCATTATAAGCTGCACCTCGTAAAAGTAATAAAATCGGTCAAGTGCGTGTCAGAACCAAAAGGAGTTTACGAGTGCCAGAGAAGAGATACTACATTTTATAATAATCAATAAATCTCATTTCAACAATCTATTTAAAAAGCATAACGTCATATATTTTTTTTTTAATTTCATAATATTAAATTAGTAAATTTAGTATTTAACATAGCATTAGCTTTGAAGCACCTCTGAGGTTTCAAGTGTTTAATTTGTTTTTCAATTTATCTCTTGCTAAACGTTAAAGGAAAACATCATGAGGAAACCTGGCATGCCTTCTGGTGTTGCAGATGTTCATGGGCGGCTGAGGTTCCGGCTCGTTTGCCCCTCTCACATAAAAAAATAAATAAAAAAAGAAGAAATTTTAAAATATACAGTGAGTAATGAATGGATATTAATATATGCATTTTAAAAGTGTTACTTCTGGGCTGTCTTATTATGAATTATGAAGTTTTTTTTTAATATTTTAAGTTGTATGTTTTTTATCCAGCATTATTTTATAACTACTGTATTTATGCCAAGATTTAGAATAAATAAATCAAAAGGCTTTATTACTTAGAAAGAACGTTAATATTTTGAAGGCAGTACAAGCACAGGAAATTTTTGTGACAAGAAATAAAAAAATATACTGCAGAGCAGCACATAATATTGTATTATTAAATAAACATTTACATTCAAATGTATGGGTTCTTTTTGAAGATATATTATTTTAGATTGAAGTTTACTTTTATGGCATTTCATTGTCTTATTCTATAAAGAACATTTTTCATTATTTCACGATTGTTGCGGTGCTGTGGTAGCGAAACTGCCTTAAGCGCAAAAGAAATATAAATAGTGAAACCTTGTCACTATAAACATGAAACTTGAAACAACGTTAACTTCAAACTCCTCAGATAGTAGCAGTAATTTAAGATGAGATATTCCTGTAATACGATCTTCGATTAAAACTTTTCTCCTCTGTTCGGTAATGACTTTTTAAGTAGTAATATTAAGAAATAGTTTAGTTTAGTTTAGTACTACTGGTTGATAGAGCTGTTTTAGAAATTTTAAGAAGACTTATAGAGAGATAAGGCGATGGTATTTTTATATCATTTCAGCGCTAGCCCTTTTTAAATTTCAAAAATATTTAGCTTCTGTTCGCGTGAATAGCGATTTTTAATGTTGCACCTTAAGTGAAATTAAAAAAATATGTGAATATATATTTTTTTAATTCCAAAATTTCGTTTCCGCGGCAAAAAGTAGCTATTAGGAGAGTGTGCTGGTTAATGTAAACTCCTTTCCGAAATATCCGTTTATTGATGTTAAATGTTAATGTTAAAATTGTTATTAAAAATGTTAAATGTTGAATGCACGCCCGTTTAGTATGATCGCGAGAAATGCATTGAAACTAATTAAAATGATTCGTAACTCGAAGGCACGAGATTCCGTGATTACATAAATGTGTTTAAATGATTAAATAAATGGTGTTCGGTTTCACCGAACAGTAGCCTATAACGGTCTCCATTGTTCCATCAATATCTAATTCCAAAATTCATCATAGCCGGTTCAGCCTATTAGGTGTGACAACGTCACAAAAAACAACGTCACGTCAAAATTATAATAGTTTGTAATATATGTTGGTGCTGTATTATGTCTTGGGACTTTCTAAAAATAGGTGGTGTAGAGTCCATGACCAAACATAGTTTACATAGAGCGAAACTTCATATGACTGTTGTGCTTGTAAAAATCACACTATTCACTAGTGTGATTTTTACAAGCATGCCATTTTAAATACTATTTATTTAAAAAAATCTATTGATAGTGTGCATAGCTGGGCAATCAGTTAAACTGCAAACGAATATTTAACGTATTTTCGAAAATGTTACGCTATTTTTGTACGAATGTGATTCCCCTCTGGAGATTTTAATTCAACCCTGAACTTTGCATGAATGAGGGAATAACATCAAATTACCCGAGCCTATTCCGTTAACAAAGTTACGTAGAATAAAAGCTTGTTATTCCGACATTAGTGTCACAACTTTATGATTGTGTTGCATAATTTTTTTTGTCTACCTTGTTCTATTTATGCGGGAATGTTTTTTCTTTTTTTAATAATATGAGCTTTGCATTGCTGGAAAACAATTGTTATTTTTATGTAGGTTACTCGTTGTTGTCAGGCTTGGCTATGTTAATTTCTTGCTCTATTAAATATGTACCAGTTTATTTTAAGATAATACTTTTTAAATTTTTTATATCATGACAATTGGCAAACAGGGATACGGTCCGTCTGGTGGTAAGCAGTAACCGCAACGTATTGTTACGGAGAACCTTATCACAGGGGCATAAGTTTCAAAATCGCTTGCTACTCCTTTTGGTTATTTCTACGACCGCCGCGCGGGTTCGAGAAAGATGTATTCTCGAAACATGTAGAATAGCGTTCCGCGGACGGAGCTCTCTCGAACCCGTGTCCGCGTATATAAGCGGCCCGGCGCGTCGACTGAGTCATTCAGTTCTGAGCAGCAAGCGAAGAAACTACAAGTGATACCAGTGAACAAGTGCGATAATTAGTGACCTCGGCTATTCTTTTGGACGGTGATTGACCTGCGTTTTGGACCTGTGATTTGTGTAGTTTTGTGTGTAATCTAGACCTCAATAAAGTCTTATTTAGAGCCATCAGGTGTTTGTTTCCAAACTTAAAGTATCCCATGCTCCGGAGGCAAAAGGAAAGGGAAAAGAGGGAGTGGAAAACTGGGCCTCCAGAGCTCACCCGTACGACTTTGCAACAGTACCTACTGATGTTGTTATTTTACGCCAATTTTCTGTAAAAAGGTAGTATTTTCTTGGTCCAGCCGACCCATTTTCTGCGAAAAACATGGCTCTACTACTACAAAGCTTGTATAAGCTCTTTATTATTATTTGCTTCGGAGGCTTCCAGTTTATAGGAGATGACATAATCTTACATCTATAATCGTAGTAGTTATATTCCCTAGTAAGATAACAAAGAACCCATCTAGCTATAAATAGTTACAGTAAAGTAGTAAGCATTGTAAGTATTTTTACACGCTAATATTAACAATGGCTGTATCAATTTGGCACATACCTAGGTTCAGCACATAGGATACTTTTTATTCTGATTCATTCCCTAGACCCAGATTTATGTCTTTAAAATTGTGGTGTAATTAGTTGGCAATATGTGAAAAGAATCTAAACATCTCTTTACCAGTGCATAAATGGCATAATAAAAATAATATATTATATAATATTTAAATAAAGCCAAAATAGCTCAAAGGTTAAACGGCCGACTCCGCGCCGTCAACGCGAGAGTTGCGGGCTTGATCCTGACCCCCAAAGGGTGCGGAACTCGCCACTTTAGCATCATTTGCAATTTGTCCCGCGCCAATCTACTTCAAACTTTTATGAGTAGTGCATGTAGCCTTATAGCATCTATCTTATACACAAGCTATCCTAACAGAAACATTATGCATAAACTGTCTTGAACTATGGTCTCAGGTGACCCGTTAATCTAATGAATTTGTTGATCTAAATGTGCTCTTATTTATAACGTTAAAAGGGCTATTTCCTTTCGTTGACACGATATGTCAACTCTTCTTTGTCTGGTAAGCTTCTTATCAGAAGTGTACGCGTGTACACAATGTTTTACAAGCAAAATTTAAAGAACACACTGTTTCCAGTCGCGTCAAAACTGTTAACTTAAATCATAATTTTTGAATTAATATTAGATATGATGTTATTATCGATTTCAATTTCTAAATGGTTTTGTATATTTTATACTTAGAACTTTAATTATAATTAACAATGAAGTACTTTCATAATTACTGAAAACTACAAAAGTAGAACAAAAATTCAATTACATTTTCTCTGCCTCGGATTTACTTTTAAGTATGAATTTTAAATATGATAACTTCGGTAAACAAGATTTATTTGAGTCAGTTTCTCCAAGAACTGTACCTAATTATTTTGTTTGAAGTTCTTTGATATTCAGGGAAGAATACTAATATATTTGAAGTTGTTTAAGCTATTTTTACTTTTTGAGTAGAATGTGGTGAAAATAATAACCCAAAAAATCCCAGTATTTTGGCTTTGGCCAGCGAGTTGGGTCAGGGAATATTATTCCAGAACAGAATACTAACTTAAAGTAGGAGCATTGATACAGTTGCGTTCCGTTCATTGTGTGTAAGAACCAAACTCTACTACTACTAGTCCCGTTTCATATTATTCTTCTTTCCCACGCGATTTTTAAAGGGTCTTGTAAAAGTTCGTGAAATAGATTGTTAACGCATTTGTCCCAAGTCTTGATTTACTTACAAAAAAACGATAAAAATAACTTGGGACACGGTATAGATGTACATATTTTGTATATAAGAGAATAAAAAAATAGCTTTTAGATGGTCATCCGGCTGGACAACTACAATAACGCGTTCGAAGCCTAGGAAAAATATAAATTTTCTGCAAAAATAAATAGATAAATAAATGTGTATATTATGAATAAAATATCGTGAAAATGAATGTAGATTTATTAGGTACACTCAAGAATAAAAGAATTGCAAAGAACTCGAAACATAAAGAGAAAAGTTTTGACGAAATCCCTTTTATGGAGGAATAAAGTTAGTAGCACAGTTATGTGAATCCTTTACATATTAAGATATACGCTTTTTCCATTTATTAGATGAAGAGGCGGTTTGAAAAAAATATTTCAAATACTTGTAATTACATTGCTCATACTCAGAATATATAATTCTGTATTTACAATACAAATAAGTATGCCTGCAAATAATTACTACTATACAAATCATATCCACGTGAAATAGTGACAAAGAATGCGTGTTACATTTCCCCGCTGAATTTGCTATTCTTGATACCTAGATCAAAAAGAACCAGCCCTACAAAAAAAAAGTCATTGATGATATACAATAGAAGTAAGGAGTACGGAGTGGAAGCTTTGGATTAACTGATTTTTTTACGGTTTCGTAGAGAATTAATAGCAAAAACGGAAACATTATTATTTCGTCATGTACGTTTGTCCGAGTATGTCACAGTCATTATACTCTGAAACTATTGGCTCTACCTATCCGAAATTAAGTAAATAGGTAATTCTAAGAACCGATAGACTAAGTTGTGAAATTCTAAAATATATAAAATTAAGGGTATCCATCCGTAAATATAACTGAGGCTTGAAAAAAAAATCAACATATGGCAACGTGTAACCTATGTTTGGGATTTACACAACCAACAATATGGCTTTTCACAACCAACAATATGGCTTTAGCAAGGGACGCTCTACATTGGATGCTGGAGTGACGCTCATAAAACATGTCTATGACGCTTGGGAGAAGTCACAGAATGCGATTGGTGTGTTTTGTGACTTGTCTAAGGCTTTTGACTGTGTTGTACACCAGACGCTTTTAAATAAATTGAACCATTACGGTGTCACTGATAAAACTCTTAAAATCATTGCCTCATACTTATCTAATAGATTACAACAGGTATCAATTAATGGAATAAAGTCTTCTGGATCTGTACTAAAAATGGGCGTTCCACAAGGTTCAATTCTAGGCCCTTTTCTATTTTTGATTTACATTAATGATTTGCCTTTCTATGTAAACAGTATATGTGATATCGTATTGTTTGCTGATGATACTTCCCTAATATTTAAGGTTGACAGGAATAAGCATAATTATGACGATGTAAACAATTCTTTATCGCTTGTACAACAATGGTTTACTGTAAATAACCTAGTTTTGAATGCGGCGAAGACAAAATGTGTAGAATTTTCAATGCCAAATGTTAAGAAACAAGATTTTATTTTAAGTATGAATAATACAAATCTTGATATAATTGATAATACAGTATTTTTAGGAATAACACTGGATTCAAAACTTCAGTGGAACTCTCATTTAACATCCCTTGCAGGAAGACTCAGCTCTGCTGCTTACGCGGTTAGGAAAGTTAGACAATTAAGTGATATCGATGCTGCTCGATTAGTTTACTTCAGTTATTTTCACAGTATTATGTCTTATGGCCTATTACTTTGGGGTAATGCTACAGACATTGAGACTGTATTTATTCTTCAAAAAGAGCTGTTCGGGCGATTTATAATTTGCAAGCTAGAGACTCTCTTCGGGATGTGTTTACTAAGGCAGGCATACTGACGGTTGCTTCGCAGTATATCCTTAGCAATATCCTTTATATTCATAAAAATGTTGATTTGTTTGACACAAACAGTGACAGACACTGCTTTAATATAAGAAGAAAAGAAAAGATAAACTTGTTACACCAAGTTTTCGGCTTCACAAAGTGAGTATGTCCTTTTTGGGGCAAGGTGTTCGCTTCTATAATAAAATTCCACAGACATTTTTGAATCTACCACTTATGAAATTTAAATCTTATATCAAGCGGTGTTTACTAAATAAAGCTTATTATTCCGTTAATGAATATATTGTAGATAATGTGGCATGGAATTAATGTACGTTGAGTTTCATGCGGGATATATATCTTAATTGTACATTTGACAAATGTAATGTGATTATTTTTGAAAAGAGTAACTGTAGAGTTTCTTACCGTTTCTTCTCTGCAGAATCTACCTTCCGAATCGGCGGTAGCTTCACTTAGGCGGACATAACAGACTGTATATTTGACGATTCAAAAGCGCTTAAAAGCCTATTTGAATAAAGAATATTTTGAGTTTGAGTTTGAGTTTTTGAGTTTAAAATTATGGAAAAATTTGAATTTGTAGAACATCAAAAATATATTAAAAGATAGATCTACAAATTTTAAAGAAAATATAATTTTTTCCCATAACATCGTTTTTCATATTACTTTATGTACTATGAAATTACCAAGCTATTTTTGCGGTCGATTTTAATTCGTTATTATTTTCGTAAAAGTCCTTAAGATTCCTTTCTAACAACCTTTATCATCGAGCTGCGGAACCCTTTTGTTTCCACTATGTGAACCACGCACGCAATTGAATGGTAATTTTTTTTTTAAATTTCTTAATTTGGAAATAGAAAACTACTAGCATTCGTTCTATAACATCCATAGAGTCTAATATGCAAGCGCGTTGCCAGTCTGAAGTAACAGATCACGTGAAAAATATTATCAGTTATGTGAATCTCTCAAAACTTTCAAAAATTGTTAGACGCGGCTAAAGGAAATAAATTATATTATTAATTTGGAATACTTTGTGATTACCGCCACCCATGAACATCTGCAACACCAGAGGGCATGCAGTTGCGTTGCCAACCTTTTTTTGGGATACAACTGGTTATACGTTGGCTGATCTCGAAACGCGACTGACAAGCAGTCACTTCACGAGTTTTTCATCAACGTACGGTGGTAGCTTACCAGGCGGATCTTTATTAAGCCCTACCACCACCATATACATGTCTTAGAATTTCTTCCACGACATGCATGTTTTTAAGCACAAGATAAATTTGAAACACAAATTAAACACTTGGAAACTCGGAGCTGCTTGCCCGGATTTGAACCAGCGATCTTCGGTTAAAGTCTACGTTTTCGACCATTGAGCCGTCTCGGCAAAATATCATTATCAAAAATATCATTTATTTGAAATATTAATGTCAGAATATAACCTTTAATGCAATCTAACTTTGTAAAACGGAATAGGCACGAGTAATTCTATGTTATTTCCTCATTAATGCGACTCCCCAAGTTTTAGGGTAGGTTTAAAAACTCTCGAGGGGATTCACGCCCGTGCAATTACCCCAGAGTAGGTTAAGGAGTCCAGACTGAATCATCTTACTAATTGAGAGATGATATTATTAGCGTTCCGAGACTAGGTAACTTCGAGAATTTCTTAATAGGTTGGTAAACTTTATTTGTGTTTAAATTTGGGTATATTAATCTTCTTTTGTATATTAATTTATCTCGGGTATATTAATTTTATATAACTACTACTAATTTGGCATTACTGTGTTCCCGATTGAAGAATACTGTAGCTAGTGATATTACTGGCCAAAGTCTACTTAAGAACCAATATCTCGAGGTTTTCAACGCATAAGTGACACCTACAAATGAATGGTGCTGCAAGCGCTCATATGCGACGACAACTACTTCTTTTTCTTGTTGTCGAGAGGTTAGTGGCCAACATGGTATCAGAGTTGTTCAGGCCGTCTACCTAACTTGGATTATTCGATTATTATCGAATTTTTAGCAGCGAGAACCTTTTTAATTGATGAAATACCACTATGCGATCATCTAGTGACTGACCGCGCCGAAAGTCGCTTAGCCCATAGTACGTTTACCCAGTGAATGCACCCGGGTATGAGCTTCTCCCGACAACCGCTTACCATCAGGTGAGCCGTATGCTTGCTTGCAAAATTAATCGCGTATAAAAAAACTTATTTCATAATTTATTCTTAGACAATAATCTTTCCACGATATTTTCTTTCAAAGTATAGTATCAGACGCATTCGAAACATATACGAGTATTAAGAATTTGAAAACTCTGTCGGTTAGATATATATGTTATGTGTAGCATGTATGTTTGCCATTAAGACGGCCCATAGCTGGTACGGTTCGGTGAAAAATAAGGTGAACTTAAATTCATTATAAATGTATCTTTCATTGATGTATTAGTAAATTTAAGTATATGAATAAACACATTTATCATATCTGTTGAAAAAAAAAATTGGTTGATTTTAAGTTGAAATTGCAATTGAATTACCAAAATTATTTTTAGTAAAGCAAATATTTAGATAGAATTTATAAAAAAAAAATGGAAAAAGAATTAAGTTTCATTTGTTTTGAATTAAAAATTCAGCTTCCGTGAAAACAATCATGAATAATCAAAACAAGGAAAAGCTCTGAAAGTTTGTGTATAATTAAAGTAAAACAATTTAGATAGAATTACAAAGAAAACTAAGGTTGAAAAATTCTAAAACTGTATTATCTTACATTGCACTAATCTCTTCCCGAATATCACTGGGCGACTTAAAAAGTCATTAGCGAACAGGAAGAAAAGTTTTAATCGAAAATACTACCACAAGAACATTTCGTCTTAAATAAACTGTACTACTATAAAGAAGTTTGAAATTGTTGCATTCATTCTTAAAATTTAAATTATTCAGTAAATATCATATTTAGCTTATATTAATGTATCATTATGCGCCTCTACTCGTGTTCTGGCTAAGAATTAAGAGTTTAATTACTGATATTAGTCTCAAATAAAGCAAATAAATAAAATTGTGCTATTGTGTGAAATAAAATAAATGATTTTTTTTTTACATATGATGGTACAGAACCTTTCACGCACTTGCCCTATTTTTTTTTAAACAAGCCAGAAAAAGTATTGATTTTGCTAAAAAAATTGCTGTTCTTACCCATTTTTTTACACATTACTAATAATAAGCTGGAAAACTCTCGGTAACAATGTATGCTATCAAGGTCAGGTTGATCGAAGATAAGTAAAGTTGACCTGTTTCGGTAACATCTATAACATCTTTAGATACTTAGTTAGTATAATAATTAGGGCTGTACAATTAAGTCGGCCAGGCCGACTAAAAAAGTTAGCTAAATTAGCAAGTTGACTAGCTGATCAGCTTAGCTAATTTATCCGGCTGCCTACATTACCTTGGCTAACTAGCTGGCAATTTTGCCAGCTTAGCCGGCTAACCTAGCTTAGCTTATCTAACTAACGGCTAACCAGCTTAACGGCCAATTTGTTACTTAATCAAATAAATAAATCTAAATAATAATCCACTGATCTGATTCACATAATTATGTGACTGACCATTCAAACTGTCTTAAGCACTGTACATCAGCGATTGATTTCCCCTCGCAAGGTTAGCATTGACCATACAGACATTCTATTCCGCTCTGTGTAGTAGTTATGTTTGTATTTGTGAGTGGTTTCGGGCCCTGATACAGTCACAATAAAATTATTTTTATTGGTGTGGACTTTTAAAAACTAATTCTGAAACTTTTAGCGTTAATATGCGAGTGTTCGGTAGGTTGATCCTTTCAAGAAGAACAGACAAGAAACTCGATACATACTCTTTTCAAATGTAAAAAGTTTACAGTTGTATTAAAATTGTTGTAAAATTTGGTTACTGCAGATCCAGCAATATTATGAGTCCCAAGCAATTTTATCGGAAACCGAATAATATAACGAATAATATGCTTTATTACAAAATATTTTTTAATGTTACTGGCTATAACTGATGAGAGTCGTCAAGTGTGTAAGAAATAAAAAAGAATGAAAAAGAAAAAGAAAACCGGCGTCAGGATGTGACGAAACCATCGCCCGCTGTTGGTATAACCTCTGTCACAGCAGAGATAATTCCACCAGTGCAATCAGCCATACTGGTGGTAGGTCTTTTGTTGCAAGAGGCCGGCTAGGTAGGTACCACCGCAGTGTCAATTATTCTGCCGCCAAATAGTAGTGATTAGGCATTACTGTGTTCCGGTTTGAAGGGCACTGTACGCTAGCCAAATTACTGGGCAGAGGAGATTTATGAACCAATATCTCGAGGTTGGCAACGCGTGAGAGGCTCCTACTAATGGTGCTGCAAGCGCTCATAGGCTACGGCAACCACTTACCATCAGGTGGGCCGTATGCTTGTTTGCCAACTTTTAAAATAAAAACGTGTCTCGGGACACGTGGTAGGAACGAAGTATTAATAATAATTATTAATTATTAAAAATAAAATACTATAATATGGGAACAAAACAGAGATGGATGGATATATTAGTAAGAACCTACGACGGTCTTTCTACTAGAGGTCAACTTAAACTGGACGAAATCAATGTATGAAGCTGTCGATTGATACTATTCGTGATGACGTAATGATGAAAGACGTTTGGGGGCTTACTATTAATTCTTATAGCGATTCAAAATAAATCCAATTCAATTCTGACATTTCGATTTTATATGAGAATGACGTATAAATATAAATTGTCATAATATATATGTTGGCACATGACGAAGTATAGAACCAATTTAATAGTACTTCAATATTGCACCATGCAGAAAATTATTGTCATACCGCATATACATGGACGAATCGATGAAATCTGACGTAGTAGTTACAGTGCAGTGCAATTTAATGTGTTATCTAGTAAAGGGATTAAAAGCATTGTTGGTTACAATAAGTTGTTCATGTTAACCTACTTGGATGGAATTCATAAAGGCTGCAGGCTATCCTTAACTTAGTTTGATTCAAAATGAATACTGATAAAACCACAACTGTGGTTAAAATTAAACGACATTTGAATCGCAATAACAGTTAATGGTAAGCCCGCTGGTGTTGAAAAAGATGCCTTATTACACTTTTTCCAGTCTAGCTCTGATACCCTCAGAGTGTGTAAAGCGCGATAAGAAACTTCGTTCTAAAAATATTAAGGCTCTCAGTCTTCTTTTCATTGTTAAACTAAGAACTATATAATCGTAAACGAAAATACTCCAACTTTGCCAATCTCTGTTTACAGTCAATTACATTCTAATTTCCTCAATTCCGAAGCGTAAATTGAAAAACAACCCAAAATAAAAATCTAAAAGGAATTCTTAAAACTTTTTCATACCGTTAAGGGAAGTAATTTCAGGAAAGTGAAGAGACTGACACCGAGTTGCTCCCTCCATTAATAAAGGAGAAATAGCTCGCGGGCAGGCCCCGATAAATCAAACTTTAAAAGTATCGAACTTTTGTAAGAGTGGATAATTTTTTGGCTACATAAAATTGTACTAACGACTCTTCTTTTTTATTTACCATATAATAAAATAAAATATTTGATAATATTCATAACATCGCAAACGTTATATTTTTAACTAAAAAAATTAAATATTAAAATTTTATAAAAATAGCAATATATATATAACATTGAATTGTATATTATGAAATATATAATATAAAATTATTTTACTTCCTTGACATCGAAACAACAAAGAAATATAAATAGGCAATAGACGGATAACATTGTACCATGTTCCTAGCATTTTATTACAGGTGTGAAAATTACAACGATATGAAAATCATACTCATCGCATAAGGACCGTCGGCAGATAAAAATATGATCATGAGGAATATGTTAAAAGTAAGTACTTTCCCACTGAAATTAAAAAAAATGTCTCAAAGTATATAATTTCATTAATAAGTTTTACTGTTAAGATAATATCTAATGTATTGTGTAGTATTTAGTCTATAGTCATGATTAAGTCTTAAAAATTAAGTCTAAATAACAAGTTCTCAATCAAGTTATTAATAAATACTATAATTAAGACCTTTAATACAAAACCAACCATAAAATATTCCAAATAGCAATATTTTAGATTACTTGGCAAGTAAAACCTCAACCAAAATAACTTGTATTGACTTAGTTTTTATTAATTCCCCATAAGTCTAAAAATAACGGCGTTATATTAAAAAACGCCATGAATTTTTCAATTTACTGAAAGAGGTAAGGCACTCACCAATCTTGTCATTGTACTAAAAAAAGTTACCTTGATTCTTCTTAAATCGTCTTAAAATCTTTTTGAATATTTTTATAGGCGTATATATCTAAGCTAGAGGCGTAAACTCTTGATACACATATTTTCCTCTTTGCCAAAGTCACAACTTACTCAGTTATGACTCAATACGTAACGGCGTGTCGTAAACTCAAACATATAAACCATACCTTAATCAAGTTTTCGTATATAAGATTCGGTCCCAGATCACGTTTCAAGACACTTGCGGCGCTGTTCTATCAATCACCGACAATGTTTGAAACAGGAATACTTTGAATCAAGTTGATCTATGCGATGTTTTTTTATTGTATCTTGCCTTAAATATAAGATGTACTCGTTTTAAGATTTACTGTGCAGTTATGTCAAAAACTATTGTATTGATTTATTTTAATAAAACGACACCTCTAACGTATATTAAATTATTTTTTTAAATTTATATATTATCTTTTTTTAATATGTGTATCCTTTTAATGTATTAAATTAAAGCTAAAATAATATTTTATTATAATATATACACGGGTCAAAATGCAGTGGTACTATCGACCCACATAATTATACAGACATACTTGTAGTTAAATCAGTAAACAACGTACAAAAAATACATAAGACTTGCACTATATGTCCGATTATCTTTAAATCTTAATAAAATGTCTAAAAAGGTAAAATTTTCAATCCGTCAAAAAGTCATAATACTTAAAAATTCTAGTTATTTATGGAGGTGACTTAATACATAAGAGGTATCAAAAAGAAGATTCAAAATTGAACATAACTACAAAACATAAATAAATAAATAAACGCTGCACACTCAACGGCCCCCATTAGGATAGTAATATCCTGTGTCGGGGGTCCGGAAACATTCACAATGACAAGGACAAATACACCCAGACCGTAAAATATGCTTGCATGGTCAATACAAACATATTATGCTCCGAGCGGGAATCGAACCCGCGACCTGTGGCGTTTAAGGCAGGTTCGCTACCGCTGCGCCACAACGTCGTCAAAATATTGCTTGATTTGCGTGCTAGGTAGTCAGTGGCCCAGACACAATAAAAACCCTGCTTGGTAAACGATGAGCTAATTAATCTGTCAACTCACTGTCTATCACAAAAGATTTTTAATTGTTTCCGCTAAAGCGGATATTATATTATGAAGCACATCGTCACTGAAAGTAAATAAATAAAAGTAAGTTAATAGCTTCCGATTCTTTGAATTATAGTAAACAGAGTTTTTAATAAATTGGGAGATTAACAATATACCGAAAATATGCTTAATTTAAACTCCATTACAAGGGGACCACCTGGAAGGAAGGAAGGACCCTTTTAAGCAAAAAAAAAAAACAAAATCGGTCCATCCGTCTCGGAGTAATCAAATTACATACATAAAATAAATTGAGACGAATTGAGAATCTCCTTTTTTGAAGTCGGTTGGAAAGGAATTATCTTAATTTTCCATTAGTGTTTGAACTTCTTTCGGCAACGTTTTATTGCTATACCTACAAATATATACAATATACAGGTACACAATTTTTTTTCAACACTACTCACTCAATATAAATATTATAGTCTCAGCTTCATATATAGCTTTTAATAAGCTGAACCAAAAAGTGTATTTAATCAGATAAATAAATAAAACACAGGTAAGACACACGAAATAGTGTACTGTAAATTTTAAAAATAACGTGGAATTAAAAAACGACGTGTATAAATTTTTATATAGCATTTTTATACAGCCAAAGATAAAGACAATTTTAGGATGCAGAAATCCGAGATCATTACTGTACAGAAAATAAAGATACCACGATTTTATAAACTCCTCTTCTTTTAAAAAAGTTTAAGTTCTACTTTACCCTCAATTTCTCCCTTTTTAAAGATTCCTTTTAATGTGATAATTTTTGTCTGTATTCAATAGTGAATATTTTCTTGATAGCGCAAGCTTAGAGCTTATTTGGAGGGCAATAGGAATATTAGTAATGATTTAAAAAGCATTGCTAATATTCTTTTAAAAGAAAAAAACAAAAAAGCGGAGGCTTGTAAAAAAGAACTGAGAAAATAATGAAACACTGAATATTTTTTTGAGTTTTTGAGTAATTAAAAAAATTAACAATAGTAAGGCAAATTAATAAGAAAAGCCTAAAAAAGTTTAATATTACAATTTACTTTTAGTTACTAATAGCATAAAAAAAAACGAATAAAAATATTTTATTGGAAGTATCAATTCACAGCGCGTACATTTTCAATTTAATCTAAAATTTTATCAATACAATACATGACATGCAATTTAAGTGGCCTATTACGATTTTCAATTACTCAATTTGAATATTGCATATTGGATAACTATGTGTCGGAAATAGTTTTTATTAATTGTGAATGTTTATAAAGCTAGTATAGGGAAATTGGGCAGGTGAGGTTCATGTATAACTGCAAATTTCATTCACTATAGCTATAGTATACTATAGCTATAGTGCTGCTCTGGTAGTTAGATAAAAAATGATCTACTATTTTGAAATACTTTCGCTGGGTAACATAGGTGAATTATTATGAGATATTCGTAAACTTTGGTTTTTATATTTCACTGAATTATTTTTAATGATTAGGGTATGAATGACGCTGCTTTGGTGACCATGTATGAATCGATGAATGATTATGATGACCACAATTATCATATACTTGAGAAGTAAAGTTCGTATTCTTTTTTATATTAGAGGAGGCGAACGGGCAGGAGGCTCACCAGAGGGCATGCAGGTGCTTTGCCGACCTTTAAGGAAAAAATAGATTCTCAGGTCTTTTGAAGATTCCCAGGTCGTATCGGTTCAGAAAATTATAAAATATAGTATAAATTGAAATGTTATTTAAAAAAAAAAGATAAGATTTAAATAATGACAGCCGTGCAGGGGTAGCCTATACTGGAGAGAATCGGCCTTAAACGCCACTCGGTCGATTGGTCATATATTTGCACTGACCATACAGGTGTTCCAGTCTCATTAATGGTATTTGTGTGTATTTCCAGACAAATAGTTTCTCGCAATTAGTCTATTACGTATAACGTAACGTGAACTATTTATATGGCTTACTGTAGAAATGGCGCTGAACAAAAGTGAATATTGCAAATGATGCTAAATGTGTCAAGTTTGTATGAATAATTTAATGATCGACTTATGTAAAGTTGGGTTTTATGCGAAAATGGTAGTACAGCTCTTTATGAAATACGGAAGGCTAAAGAAATCCGGTCAAAAGGTACGTTAATTTGCATTCAATTTGAATTTAATTTTTTAAGCTATAAATAGACTTATTAAAATTTGTAAAGTGTAATATAGTAACTACATTTAGTTTTGTTCATATCACGATGCTGAGAACCGCTTACGCTTTTTGTAAGCGGTCGATGTCATCAATAGTACGTGTAACGGTACAATGTAGAATGTAAGAAGAAGTCTCCGATACTCCAAATTATGGAACGGAATATAATATGTTTTTAAAAAGAATATTAGCATTGCTTTTTCAAGGCGTTACTAATATCCATATTGCCCTTCCAAATAAGATCGTAGCTTGCGCTAGGAGTGGATACGACACAGTGGGTATTATTATTGTACGGATACTGCTACATCTTCTTCCTAGCATTATTTCCGGTGTTTACCCTCTGCTTATACTCTTATCCTGATTTTATGAGTTACTAGTTTTTACACAGAGCGATTGCCAAGTGACCAAGGGGGAACCAGTGACAAATTGGATAAGAGAAAATTACCTATCAAGAAGAAATTGTTATTATCAGATAATTTGATAAGAACTGGACCCGGTGGGGTGGGCCACAAGGACAAACGCCCAAACCGAAACATATATTTATAACAAACATCTGTTACCGCAAACAACCCGCGAAAGTCTCGGCTTCAACCAGGCTCACGACCAGTACGCCACAATGCAACGGTTGTAATATAGTACGGTTACTATAACATTACATCCTTATTATGAAGCATACTAGTACTCCGTCGATCGTATCAATATCAAAAATTAGTTTCGGTACCGCATTTTTTTCACAAACCTATGGAATTAGAACCATTGCATTTTTATGTGGAGGACGAAGTGATATAGACAAAATCAGTTTATGTACCTAGTATATTTTACGAAGCAGTTATCAATATTCAAAGGTTTTTTTATGTTAGAAGTTGGCAAACAAGCATACGGCCCACCTGATGGTAAGTGGTTGCCGTAGCTTATGAGCGCTTGTAGCACCATTAGTAGGTGCCACTCACGCGTTGCCAACCTCGAGATATTAGTTCTTAAATCTCGTTCGCCCAGTAATTTCACTAGCGTACAGTGCCCTTCAAACCGGAACACAGTAGTGCCTAAGCACTACTATTTGGCGGCAGAATATTTGACACTGCGGTGGTACCTACCTAGCCGGCCTCTTGCAACAAAGACCTACCACCAGTGTGACTGATTGCACTGGTGGAAGGTAAAGTATTATAAGTTATAACAGTAGTCAAGACATAATATTCATATTAGACACAAGTCGTACTTTAAGTTATATACTAAAACTTTTGTAGTCTGAAAAGAAACGAAAATGTGCTGAATAAGTTTCAATTATTGATAGCTATCTGACAAGTCTACACTTACGAATCTTATCTCTTATTCATTATATTATGTTCGTGATAAGTTTTTGAATTGTTAACTAAGCAGACATGGTATCCTTGGAAGTGCTCGGATTATACTTTTGTTATTTGATTATTACGTGTTATAGAAGTTAATATATGACGTAATGTCAATTTCCTTTAGCATAACTTAGCAAGATTACTTGACCTTAGCTACTGGAAACGTTAAAAATAATAAGTAATGAACCTTGTAATCTTTCTTTTCTTAACATTTTTTTTATATCACTTAAATGCGCCTATAGTCCTTTCTATATAGTCCTTTCTGATTGGTTGATTCAATTTTCGACCTTTTTCATTGTGGTACATCAATGGAGGGTATTTTATTAAAAATGGGAGCAAATAATTCAAAATTATTAACTAAACACACACACAGGTAAAATTTAAACTCAGGTAAAGTTAATTAAAGTTCAGTTTCGTTTTATCATTATAAGCCATTATGAATAAAATAGTAACACTTAAGATTATCGTCGCATAAGAATAATTAACTATTTAAATGCTAATGGGATGTTAGCAACCCCGGAAAGCTCTAAATGGCTTAGACCATGTCGCTAATGACATGACCGTGTACAAGAGTAGAAGAGAAGATTTTATGTGTGATTGGTGATCAATAATAAGCAAAATAAATATATAATTTATTATCTGTTAATGTTAACATTAATCTAGAGATACTCGTATATTTAGTCATTAATAAAAAATAAATAAATTAAAGTATTGTTTCTCCCTCGACATCAACTTTTTATTGTCTGGATATTGATGACCTATTAAATCCTACTACTTAACCTATCAAACGACAATACCTACAGATCTTTTATTCTTAATATAACATTGTTAAAAGAATAGGCTCTTGAAATTTCTTCTATATCCAAGTATAGCGTCTCCCAAAGTTAAGCATAAGATTTAAAACTATTATGTTTGAAAATAAATGCAGATTGACCTATCTTAATAATTGGAGAGTGAATACCTAATAAAGTCCACTGCACCTCATAGTTCTATGAAAAAACGTATAAAAATACTACTGGTGCTTCATTTTGACATGTACATAATAGGTAATAATTTTTGTTTCTTCATAGTCATTTACCCAAAATGTAGATTGAAATTTGGGCACTGTTTCGCATTCTGCAACTGTATTATCTGGCTTTGCCTTCCAGTTACCTTCACTCATCTGCCCCCAGGCTAAATAAAACAAAATATGGCTGGATTGATATATTCAAATGTACAGTACCGTTGTACAGTGTACCTATATATTTGTATAGTGTATAGTGTATTAAATATGGCTGACGATAAATATATAAACCTCAGCCATGTACGGTAATTTGATTACAAAACAACTTGCTGCGTATTAAAATTATTCTTATCTGAAGGTTCGCCTCACACTGACAATTCACAGTTTAATCTTGAACCAGGATCCAAAAAATTAGAAGCCCATACAGCTTATTTTTACGACAACGTCCAATTTCAAACGAAAAGTAGTCTGAATTTACTGAGCAACATGCGGGCTGCGCAAATTATACCTTTTGTACTCAATCTATTTTGTTTAGTACAAATTTTACAGATTAAAATTTTGTTCTGCGCATTTTTTAAGCTGAATTTTTTAATGAAAGCGCTTTATATAGGAACTGGCTTTTAAAATATTGCGTCCAAATTCATCCTTAGTTTCAATCAACAAAAAATACAATAAAAAGATATTCTTTTTTAGGATAATAAATTGATTATAATAACAGCGTAAAATATTGGTATCAAAAAGAAATAGTTGAACAACAATACTATCATATTTTTAAGACCAGCAATTGACTACTAAGGTAAATATAAGTTAACAAATAAGCAAAAAAATAAAAGTCGATACCAATTAAATATTAACTCGCAATAACGTTTACAGTTAATTACATTTTTTTGCAGTACTTTCTACTAATACTAAATTAAATTCAAATTTCTTCGATCAAAAAGCGTAAACTGAAAAACAACTTGGAAAAATCGAAGATAAATTCTTAAAACATTTTTATACCATTAAGCGAAGTCATTTCAGGAAAGCGAAAAGTCTGACACCGAGTTGCCCATTCCATTAACAAAGCAAAAATAGCTCGCAGGAGAGCCCCAACGAATCAAACTAGAAAGTATGGAATTTTATATTCGAGTATATGATTTTTATGATTCTAGCAATACGCTTCACACTCAATGGCCACAACGTGACCATACACGAACTCCAATTTGCCGATACGTTTATAAAACTATCAGATAACAATGTCATCAGTAGTAGAAGAACAACATCAAACCAAAAGACGATAATTAAGAGACCCTCTTCCGTGGCAGTTCGACTGCTTTGAGCGCAATCATGATCGTTTAGTGGCATTTCAACTGAGTACGCCAGTAGGTTAACTATTAACACTTATTGCGATTCAAATTTCGTTCATTATGACATATATATTTGTACGTCATGCTCATATAAAATCTGAATGTCAAAATTGAATTGGATTGATTTTGAATCGCTATAATAGTTAATGGAAAGCCCCTGAGCTTTGGAAAGCACGTAAATATTCAGCGTCTCAGCTGTTATCAAGTTGATAATTTTATTTTTTGAAAACAAAGAAAACAGTATGGATAGTGTGTGTATCTATAGGTAATGGATATGTCGATATGTCTTACCATAGAAGTATTATCACCTTAGAAGGTATGGGTCTCACACATACGAAGTATCAGTGGCTGTCAAAATTGATTAAGTCGGAAATGCGAGTTAATAAAAATTGAAAGCGTTGACCACCCGCGAACTTGGCGTGGTAGAGAGCCCGTGATAAAATAAATAAAATAAAATAAACGTAACACACTAAATGCCCCCATTACGATAGTAATATTCCGTGTCGGGGGTATGGAAGCATACACAAAGACAAGGACGGACAAACTCCGGAGCGGAACATATGACTGCATAATCAATACAAACATTTGTTCCGAGTGGGAATGAAACCCGTGACTTTAAGGCAGGTTCGCTACCGCTGCGCCAAAACAGCATTAAGATCCTTGACAAGGACACACCACATTACGGATAAATAATATAAATGAAGCATTCTTATATTTTACGTGTATATAATACATTTACCTACCGAAGTCACAGCTTAGTTATTACACAACACATAACATCAAGGAGTCGTAAACTTAGACGTAAAAACTATAGCCTCATCAAGTTTTCGTATCTTACCTTCCCTTCAACCAAGATTTATTCCCAGATCACGTTTTGGAACACTTGCAGCGCTGTTCGATCAATCGCTCAAAATGCTTTGTACGGGAATACATTAAAATAAAATACAGTACATAGAGGTCCTTCATACGAATATAATTATTTATATAATAATAGACACGGGGCAAGTGCGTGTCGGACTCGCACATGTAGAGTTCCGTTCGACCGCAGAATATAGTATGTATACGAAAAACGTGAAAATATCAAGTTTATTATATCCCTTTACTTTATTGTTTAAGTATTAGTTGTTGTAGCAGCAGGATTACACATTCTGTAAAAATCTCAAACCTATTACGGATTTTACTATTATTATGGGCTTCTTGATGGCTATAAAGTATTGCTCAAAATTTATAAGAAAACGAATGCCTCAATAACTCAACGGTAGACGGCCCGACTTCGCTCCGTTAACGCGAGAGTCGAAGGTTCGATCCTGACCCCCTTGGGCTATTGTCGTACCCAATCCTAGCGCAAGCTTCGAGCTTATTTGGAGGGCAATAGGAATATTAGTAATGCCTGAAAAAGCATTGCTAATATTCTTTTAAAAAAAAAAAAATAATAAATGTATCATATTTTATCGGTTACAGTGTAAAACAATTTTATGTTTAGTTAAAAAAAAAATTATGTATTTAAAACAATATTTTATATGCGGCCTACAAAGATATACGTTAAAGAAGTAATTATTTATGACGACGTTGTGGCGCAGCGGTAGCGAACCTGCCTTAAACGCCACACGTCACGGGTTCGATTCCCGCTAGGAGCATAATATGTTTGTATTTATCGTGCAAGCATATTTTCCGGTCTGGGTGTATTTGTCCTTGTCCTTGTATGTGTTTCCGAACCCCCGACACAGGATATCATTATTCTAATGGTGGCCGTTGAGTGTGCAGCGTTTATTTATTTTTTAAATATAATTATGTACCTAAAACTGATTTGTACTTAGGGTTTGGAAAAAAATCTTCCATGGCGGCGACAATTTTTTTTATTCATACCGCGGGGTAGATGACTCTATTCCCCCTGATGGTAAATGGAGCAGAGTCTATACGTAAGCGGTTCATACCGTTGCAGAAGGCGAACTATATTAGCCGTCTTTAGCCTCTCTTCCCGCCAGAGGTACCTGGCTGAGCTCAAAACGTTGCTAAAGTAAATACTTTCAGAGGTATCCGGCTGAGCTCAAAACGTGGCTAAAGTATTTACCAGGTACCTCCGTTGACGAGCAAATGCTCGTCAAGAGGTTTTCACCAATGTACAGCTGTTGCTGACCAGGCGGGTATATAACCTTAATAAACAGCAAAAGACCCCTAGGATTGGGTGGATATACATGTCCTACAATTTCGTCTACGATATGGCTACAGGTTTGCTCACGATGTTTTCCTTCACCACTAAACACGAGATAAATTCGAAGTACAAATGATCCACTGGAAAACGCAAAAGTGCTTGACTGAATTTAAATGAGTGACCTTCGGGTGAAATCTACGTTTTGTTAGGATTCAGTAAAACGTGGTAGTAGAGCCATGCTTCTGGCAGCACAAATAGGGCGGCTTGACCGGGGAAGCACAACCCTCTCACAGAAAATCGGTATAAAGTAACTGTACTGTTGCGTTTCATGCGATAAGTGAGAGCGCTGGAGATCCAATCTCCCACCCCTCTATTCCCGTTCTTTTTTTCCTCATCATCCCTTCCCTCTTGTTCCTTGGGTTGGCAACAAGCATTTGATACTGCCACTATCGAAAGCAAATAACAAAAAACCTATGAAAGGTTGCGGTGACCGTATGCTTGTTTTCCAACCGTCATGAAAGAAAAAACTATTTTATAAAAATACTTAAAATAAAATATAATTGATATAACTTGAAAACCGGACTGGACATTTGAAATGAATTCAAATCAAAATACGCTAAGTAAAGCCACCAAACAGATGTGGACGAAGATGAAAAAAGTTTCAGAATTGGGAATTCGAGATGATTACAGTACAGCGAATGGAGTTGCGGGGTTTTTATGAAGTCTTCCTTTGTGCTGATTCCCAATAATTTCTTTCACTTCCAAACTTTATTGTTATTATTACAAAAAAAGTTTCATTTCCATGAATAAACTCTAATTTTACGTGTACACAATATATATATATATATTTTTAAATAAACTCTACACAACGGTCTCCATCAGGATAGTTATATCCTGCGTCGGGAGCCCGGAAACATACTCAATGAAAAGGACAAACACACCCAAACCGGAAAAAATGCCTGTAGGGTCAATAAAAATGTAAACAAACCTCTGCTCCGAGCGGGAATCGAACCCACGATCTGTGGCACTTATATATTAGGCAGGTTTGCTACTGCTGCGACACAACGTCGTCATAATTATTTACATATTTATTATTATTATAACTCTTTTACAATTATCTGGTGATCTATCTCATACTATAAGTAATTACAATACAATTTCAAAACTTATATTATATTTATATACAAATCTTTTTTGTCGACAGTCATTTTAACAATTAAGTTTATTACCAAGAACTTATTGTATGTTTTTTGTCGATAAATTAACTTAAAAGTTATGAAGATAAATATAAATAATAGTTCCTTAAGTCTCCGACTATGGCGTTTAATTAAAATCGTTCCACCTGAATGCCGCAATACATAAAATTAATCAACAGATAAAACTGGCAGAAGGCCAAATCTCTAACAATGAGAGTTCCACCTGTCTTACAAATTGTGGGTTCAAAATGCTATTTTTTATACACGCCCTTAAAAATAATTCTTCGTTTTAGGGTTTCGTAGCCTAATGTCAAAAATGGCACATGTTCTTTTTTATAAAATTAGATATTTTCTGATAAAACTTTTATAAATTTAACGTCCGTAAAATCTCCATGCTTTTCTTTATACCACAATGGCGGCAAGCGTACGGCCTGCCTGATGATAAGCCCGTAGTCTATTAACGCCTGCGATTTGAAGGGGGCGGCAAAATGCATGGGATACCTCTGGTAATCTTCTAACTTCAAAGTATCTGAGTAATAATATGAAAGTAAAACTTATTCTTGCGGTGCTTTGAATATTATGTAATTATATTTAACATCCTAAATATGCAAGGCAAATTAATATTATAGGGACCTTTGTATTTTAAGCGGTCAGCTACGGAACCTTTCACTGGGCATGATCTGATTCAGAGTTGCTTAGGTTTTTGATAAAAAATAATTAATTATCCCTTTAAATATTTCTTGTACTAAATACTATACTATATAATAATAGGTAGTCGAATATTTCTTGTACTAAATCCAAATGGCTTATAAAAAAATAGGCAAATTGTATATATAAATTATAATAAGAATAAATCATTTTAAACAAAGATTTGTTTCACCAGCGTTTCTCAATCCAATCCAATCCAGTTAAATATATTTTATTAATTTTCGTATTAAATAATAAATAAACCTTTATATTACCCTACAGTTAATTATTTATAGAGAGACTATAAAATAAAAGACCAATATACATTATAATACAGTTCGCGTTTTCGATTGATTGATAAAGAAGATAATATGTTTTGAGAATTAGTGGATTAAAAAAACCTGCTTTTATGATGTTGATGAAAAATTAATCCCATCGAACATTGAGTACATTCTATTAAAACGAAATAGCCAATTTATTGTTATATTTTTTATTTTAAACAAAGGAATATAGTCAATTTAATAGTCTTTTTTCATTTTTAATAACCGAATCACTAACAATAATTATTTATTATTCAAATAAATTAATATGTACCAATAATTTTATAGTGAACAATTTTAATTTACGATTACCCAATTTTACAGAAAGAATAATTGAAGGTGCTGTAACTAGTTTTTATTAATTAGAGCACACCTCAATAGCCTGTATTAATTTGCGTGGTTGGTGCCGATAAAAGCTAACTTAACAATGGGGAGATAGGGGGGATCGGCCGCTGTCAAATTTCATGCACTAAAGCTTCAACTATGGCCTTATTCAAATTGAATATTCCGAAGTAAACAATCACCATATATACCGGTTAAGTATATAAATAAAGATAACATTGGTGTACTAATGGTATTATGAAAGCTGTTTTTAGATTAAGATTTGTAAAACTAATAAGTAAATGATGAGAAGAATAATCGTAATGAAAGAATGTTGAATTTTAAATATTTTTTCATACAACCAAAAGTGAAAAAGTATACAAAAATGATGTGTATAAAAAATGCAACGACGTTGTGGCGCAGTGGTAGCGAACCTGCCTTAAACGCCACAGGTCACCGGTTCGATTCCCGCTCGGAGCATAATATGTTTGTATTGACCATTCAAGCATGTTTTCCGGACTGGGTGTGTTTGTCCTTATTATTGTGAATGTTTCCGGACCCCCGACACAGGATATTATCCTAATGGGACAGCGATTGTGCAGCGTTTATTATGTTTAATAATATTATACAAGCTGCAAGATAAAAAGCGGTTAAGATAGCCTATATTTAATAGTAACACTAAAAGGTATGGAGTGCGTTGCTACCTGAGGTATGTAAGTGAGGGGAGGTTATTCATTTTGTAAGTGGCCAATCTAGCGTCAGAGTTGTTCAGGTTGCTAGTTACAACTATACGACAATTATCAAGTTTATAATAGCCGTGATGCGGTTACCTACCTATGAGCTGACGGCTCCTAAATCTGCTTAGCATACTGTTTGCTTATCGACATGTGAGTGCACATGGCTATTATCATTTCGAGGAGCAGGTTATAAAGAGGAAAAAATATAAAAAATACAGAGTTGCTAAATGTAACAGTACAAATACTACTATACTTCACGATTTTGTTTGTGGAATAGTTCCAATTCAGAAGTGACGATTGCCGTGGCTAGTGTTGCCAGTTGCGAGTTCGATTCCCGCTCGGGGTAGACATTTTTATTTATGTTATAAATATCTTTCTCGGTCTGGGTGTTTGTCTTTGTTGATCTCCCCACCGTCGGTCCAGCTTGTTATGATAACATCTGATAGTAGCTCTTGATAGGTAATTTGCTCAATGAGTTACTGGTTTGCCTTTCGGATTACGGAGGTCAGATGGCAGTCGCTCTGTGTCAAAACTAGTAACCTGTCAAATACGGGTAAGAGTAATAACCAGACCCTGGATCAGATACCGGGATTAATGGTAGGAAGAAGAAGATTTTTCCATTCAAAATACACATATCTTATTAATATATACCTCATATTCCTTTAAAAAAGGCGTGGATTTCAGTAGACAAGGCATTGGTACGTTTATTTAATCTCCAGCAAACACTACTGATAAGACTAGCAAAACGGAGTTAATAATAGTTGATACGTCGCATTCAAACAAAAGAAAATAGTTCTTTTGCTGTACTAAATAAGAGCTTTTTCAGATTGACATCATTGTAAGTCAGACAGGTCACCGGGGAATATAGTTTGGAGCAGTTTATGCATTACGTCACTGTTTTTTTGGTAGTTTGTGTACAATACGTAGATGCTATAATACTGGCTGGTGCGCTGTTCACAACGGTTTGCCGCAGAGTGGCACGAAACAAAAGTGAACATTGCGAATGATGTTAAACGTGTCCAGTTTGTATGCATAATGTAATGACCGACTTACGTACAGTTAGACTTTATTTAGAATTTAAAAAGCGCAGTTATTTAAATAACAATGAAAAATAGCAAAATTAGCACAAATACGAACCTGATGTAAGTAACATAATTAAAAATTATTTATTACTAGCCACGCCCTCAGCTTCTCTTGCGTTGTCGGACGACTATTTAAAAGGTATTTTTCTATTCCTGATCCAACAATATACTGTGTTCCAACATGATACGATCCTGTAATTCGTTTGTTGATAATCCCCGTGGATATCGGGAACTTTACATTTTTCCAGTTAAAAAGTTATCCTATGTTTTAATCCTGATAATAAACTATTTATATGCCAAATTTCATCCAAACCGTTCAGCAATTTTTGCGTCATTAAATACCAATATAAAAACATCTAAACAAACAAACTTTACTTCACATTTATTATATCAATATATATAGGAATACAAAATCTCAAAGAAAAAAAAAATTAAAACTTCATATATTTTGTATGCGCACGTGTGAGACTTTACGGTTTTAATATCTGCGCTAAATTAGAACGAGCGGGCAGCGAATTGGCTTTGTTCGACGCTCATGTTTATTATTTCACTAGTATTTGAGCAGTATTTCATCTTAATGCTATTACCGTGTAGATGCACCCCCATTTGAAATACTGGAATCTCGAATTATTTTGGATACTGTGGCACTTTGCCATCGTGGCTTGACTAATTTTCATAATCATTAATGAGTATTAAGGGTAATATTAATATGATAGACTTACGGTACTTTTACGGTAGTAGAGCCACGTTTCTTCCAGCACAAATGGGCCGGCTCGACCGGGAAGTACTACTCTCTCACAGCGTCAAGTAACAGTATCAGTAGGTACTGTTGTGTTTCGTGCGATGAGTGAGAGCGCCGGGGGCCCAATCTCCCACCCCTCTATTCCCTTCCTTTTTCTCTTCTCATCCATTCCTTCTTGTTCCTTGGGTCAGCAACGCGCGTCTGATACTTGAAGGATCGTAAGCGTTCAAGCAACGCAACGGAACGAAGTTAGTTACACGCTAACTTCATTCGGTTATGTTGCAAGCTTGTGACTAATTTCGTTCCGTTATGTTTGTCGCGTTTTTTGTTCGAGTCCGAAACGGACTTGGTCGGTTTTTAGTTTAAAATATAACCATTTTTTTTACTTTATTACGGGATTAGGTATTTCTAAAATGATATTATAGATAACTTTCAAGATCAGGGATAAAAGCTCCTGTGATAAAAGCTCCTGTGAGATTTTAGTCCAGATTTTTCATCTTCCTAATTGAAAGATGCTGTTATAAGCATTTCTCGTCTAAGAAACTTTTAGAAAAGTAATACTTAATAAGTTTTAAAAATTCTCTGATCTTAAATTATTAAGATTCAGGAATATTCAGAAGTTTTCTGTAACTTAATGATCGTGAACGTAAAGATAACACATTACCTTTACTAATTATAATTTAAGAGCATAAAAATTATTTTAGAAATACAAACATAATTTAACAATAATGTAACTATATTATATCAGTAAGAAAAATCCGAGGAAAAGTTTAACGACCGAGTCTAGAATTTTCGAGTCTATAACTAAATTTTTTAAGTCTGAAAAATCCTAGGAATAGTTTAACAATTGAAATCGAAACGACATTTTCAATATGGAAATAATTTTTTCTTTTTTTTAAAGAATATTAGCAATTACTATTGCCCCTTCTAACGTTGTGCTATTGAGGATTAATTAATTAAAAATAAGAAATTGTAAGTTATTATGACATTACTATTTTAATTTGTAAATAGTAAACACCTTGATACCCAAAACACGTATATCTAGTTATAATTAAATAGTTACGTTCAAAGATTAGGTAGCGTAGGTAACAACCGTGAAACTTTAGTAATTAATTTACCGCCTGGACCTGTCTCAATGGATGTCTTGGATACATATCAGAATGTATCCATGTAACTAATCTCAAGTTGGAAACAATATGTCTCCGCTAAGGAGACTAATTCAATATTGAAGCTAAGGTACCTCAATGTAACACAGCCGTTATAAATATAATAGTTTCTAAAGTTAAGTTAATTATTAAACTATTTTATTATACAGTCTTAGATCTAGTATTGCGAATATGGAGACAAAATATAATTTGATGACGTCGATAGCCTTCCAAAAAAGTGGTGTGCTCGACATGTAAACTATAATTTAAGATTCTTTCAGAAACGTGCTTATAACTGCTTTGAAATATAAATAGAACTGAATAATATTATATACTTGAAGATTTATAATAAGATGCAATAATTTAATTTACCTGTTAGTGAAAACTCAAACTAATCAAAAATGATGTAGTAGTGAGTCCAATTCGTAAAGATTTCCAACAGCTAATTTAGATTTGAATCTACTTTATCTCTATTATAATTTCTGGAGGAACAAAATTGTTTTCACTCATGACAGGTCAAAGAATTATAATGAGACGTAATAGGGAATGCTATAAGTTAAATAAATTACTTTATGTCCGAAAAAAATCGTTCTAATTTGTTTTAGAATATTAATAAAATAGTTTAGAATATTATATAGTCACAAAAAAGAGCAACATAAAATGAAATTATACTTTAGGATACCTATTATAATTATAGTCTAGTCAAATAAAGATTCAAATTTCTTGGAAGGGCCATGTCAAAAGAAAAAATAAATTTATCAAGCACATGTTACAAATAAGAATTAATATACATTACATATTATAATAAGAATACATGTGAAATAAATTCATAAAATTAAACATCAACTGCAAAAAATAATGCTATGTTGGAAAAGACATATTACTTTATAATACTAATATAATAACATAATTATACCTATATAATATAAGAACATAGATATTAATATAATACGTATACGTTAACCTGTATAATATATTATTTAGTACATGATAGTAGGATAATACAGTTGAAGAGCTCGCCCTATATGTATTGTTCAACTAGTTTTCATTTGGAATCAGCCGAGCAGTTTATTGGAGATAATTATGATTGGCATTAAGACCAAAAAAATTAGTTAAGGTTTATCCTATATCCTACTAATATAATGATGTAAAAGTTAGTATAAAATTAAAATAAAGACTGAACGGATTTGGATGAAATTTGGCCCAGATATAGACATAGATTAGGACATATGATACTTTTTATGCCTATAAAATGTTCGGTTTTTATAGGATTATCAAAAAAGGACGTATTCAATTTAAATTCGGTTTAGATGTGCCTCATGGAACATTATTTACTTACAAATTAATTTCTCCCTGGAGTTAATTCTAAAGTCACCGCGGCCGAAGTCGATGGCAGACGTTAGTCGAATTTAAAAACTTAATTACGAAAATACCTAAAGTTTTGTAGTTTGAATATAAAAGGTTTCGATTGCGCGCTCCGTACGTTGCTTAGTACATTTTTTGATTAGTTTTCGTTTGAAAGGGTACGTCATCGTAAAAATACACTATACAGTGCAGTGTTTGAAAGCTGCATCAGGCTTTTTCACAAGAACGTAAATTGACAATTTACAAGGCTTTCAGGATTAACCGGTAGGTGGTTTGTAAATAGACAATTGTAATGTCGAAAAATCACCAGAAAGTAAAGAAATAAATTTCTATATCACTGATACACACTTTAAAGAAGTTATTATGTAAATCGTGATAAAAAATTGGTAGTTGACTAGGGTATTAATGCGGTTTTGTTTTATATAAACTTGGAAAGCAAGCATACAACCCACCTGCTGGTAAGCGGTTATCATCGCTTGTGAGCGCTTACAACACCACACATTTTACATAATATGCATTGCCAACCTCGAGACATTGGTTCCTAAATCTCATTTGCACAGTAAATTCACTAGCTACCGTTAATTGTGTCTTCCAAACCGACTGTGTTTGTTACCTAGCCGACGATTGCAAGAGGTTGCAATGAAAGACCTACCAGCAGTAGGCCTCTAGCCTAGCTAGCCGCTTGTATTCCATAATATAGTGGTTAGTTTTGTGTTCTTCATGATCAGTGACATGTGATGTGTATTTAAGTGATCAAGCCTTTATTAATGTAATCATTGGTCAAATATCATGACTGTGTTACTGTAATTTGACTTAGAATAGTTGAATATGGTTAAAATGTTTTATGTTTTTTTCCACAATTAAATTCATTCTTAATCCAAACAATCCCTTCTGCTTACGTAATTAATACGGTAGTATTTTATAAGGAGGTCAACTTTTCTATACATTTCTTCGATAAACCACAAATCAGCCTGACCTCGATAGTATACATTGTTATTAAGAGTTCTCTTATCTTAAGCCTCCCTAGCGTCTTTTCTATAAACCTGGATATCTAGTTGCCATTTTATGAACTTTTTTCTGATTATTGTGTTAGTAACAAGTGACTATTATTTAAATCTTAATATATAAATGATTGCTGGTCTTAACTTTTCTAATATATGATTTATTCTAACCTAAAATATCCCGTTTTTTTCTATTTTTTCATTGCAATGTAAACGACCTTAATGAAGAGGCATTCCGTAGAGAGAACTGAAGATATTGCAACCCAACTTCTGTCTGTTCGGTCTTCTAGGAAGATATAAAATAAAACAGGATATCGATTTTAAGTCTGAAGTGAAAAGTATATAAAATCGCGTATTTACTCAGAAGTAAAAGGCTGATTGGTTGTGCGAACTACTTCGCAAGTTTTAATGTTTAAGTAGAAATACAACGAACGTTTAAGATTTATGTGATACTAAAAAGAACTACGTCAAATTTATGTATAGGATATCGATTGATCACACACATTTATTTAATAGCTGCTAATCTCATAAAATAAATATATATTAAAGGCGAGTTTTTGTATGTATTTTTATGCAAATATACACAATAATATTTGTGTTGTTTTTATTTTTATTAAATGTTAATCCTATAAATCATTGATAAATTAAAAACTTACGTCAAAATTATTATTAAGATTAACAGTAATTTATTAAATTACTAAATTACTAAAATGATGCGAGAATGTTAAAGTTATAGTAATATATATTTTTCAATAAATTAAAAATCCTTAACGACTTACTACTACTTGCTTAGATGACAAACTATTTCGAAGACCCAGGTACAAAGTAGTGACGTCGGGATTTGACGACCCCATCGCCCGCTGTTGGGATAACCTCTGTCACAGCAGAGATTATTCCACCAGTACAATCAGTCACACTGGTGGTAGGTCTTTTGTTGCAAGATGGCGGCTGATGGCGGAGATTGAGAGAATGCAATAAAGAAGGAGACAGGATTTGGGGTTCTGTCAGTATGAATATTCTGCGTGAGGGTAGTACTTCCCCAGTAGAGCCGATTGATAAATGCTGATAACAGCAAGGCTCTTTTACAACAAAACAAGTACAAAATGCCAATAACGATATACAAAGTAATTCAGGTCTACTGTAAGTAATGTTAAAGGATTCCATTAAAACTTTTTAAGAAACGAACAGTATTATTTATTCAGTCTGAGTAAGTTTAATTAAAAAGGCACTCACAGAGGCTATTGAAGACCAAAATCAAGTATTTTAATTAATACAATCCTCATCATCTTGGATTCAATTAATTTAAGGATGGTTTCGGACTTTTCCTTTAACGAGATTACACAATACAGTATTACGAGAAAGAAAGAACAAAGGTTTGATGAGTCCTTTTTCATCGTGACGTAATTTATTTGAAGTGAAAGTACAAGTAGTAGTCGAATTAGCGTTGGTTTTTACTTTTGCTTGCATCAAAAGTGCGTAGTGTGACCGCTACCTGCTTATTTCATTGTTTAAGGAATTCTTAACTTCTTTTTTTAATGTGTATTGCCGTTGGCCCTATTGGCCTTGACAGCGTCACCGGGCGGGGAGCCGAGTACTGAGGCCCAGCCGTGAAAAAGATACAGCCCTCGTGGGGGCTCAACTTTGATTCCCTCCTTACGGTCCGTCCTGAGAGGCCAAGCCACGGCTAAGGACGTCATCGGGACTTAACTCCTATTTTAAATTGTACGTAAGATTGTTGTCTAAATGTTTATAAATGTATTTGCGTATATGTTTTTATGATTATTTAACGCTGATTTTCAATTCATCGAACTCAAGCCTTATAATTTTTTATTCAAAAATACATCAATTAGTTTGGTTTTACAACTTCCCTAGTCCAAAAGACCTTATAACGAAATCATTTGGGGTTTTAAATGATAAGGAAACCCGAACTTGAAATTAATAAAAAAAAATGGTAATAATATAAAATGTATATGTCGCATACCAGAAGTGAGGTTATTTAAAAAAATATGCAGAACCGCTGAACCTATGTAGGTCATCGGTTCTGCTATGCTTTTAAGCACAATAATAGCAATTAGGAATGAAAAACAAGTAAAATAATATTACAATTTTTAATAAAAGTCACATAAAGACTACTTACAGAGTTTGTGGGCGAAGATGCAGAAGCAAAGTGATTTCACAACACAAATCACTTGCTTTTAAAGGCCTTCAACGGAAGTTGATGTTACAACATATTTTTAAAATAATCAAACAATAGTAATCATTATCTAAACCTATCCTTACATTCGTTTTTGAATAATCTCATTACAAAAACAATATTTCAAAATCACTTCGATTTTTAATATATTTTCGAAAATACAATTAAAGGCTGCCAGTGACATGATCAAATAATTCGTATTCGCGCCAACATATACATACATAATATTATGTGTGATAAGTTTACTAAAAAAATAATTGTACCTACATTGCCAACGATAATACGAGTTGGTTTGCGAATAGATATTATTTTGATCTTCCTAACATTTAATTTAAACAGAGTCCAAAACAACCTTTACCTATTAAAATACTTCAAAACATCTCACAAAATAATTAGAGCGAAGTAAACAAAGTACAGGTAAGCGCGTAGTTACAAAGCAATCTTACACCGACCCTCAGTTCCATAACGAAATTAATTACAAGTATTAAGAAATAAAGTTCTCTACTAAAACAAACCGGGGGACAGTAAGGGGCTTTAATAAACAAGAGAAATGGCTCCGAAGACTATTACAACCTGGTGAAGCCTGACTGGCAAGGCATGAGAATATTTTAATACTAATGAGTGAGAAGGAACACTTTATGACTGACTTTATAATTCCAATAGTGTCCGCAGTAAAAACTTTACCGCATTTTATTAATTGGCTCTTAATAATTCATGAAGTTTTAGCACATTTCGTATAAGTTTGTTCAAAGCATCATAGGTTTTTATAGACCTATGAGATCTGATTCGTTCGCTATTAGCAGATTGAAGCTACGAGAGCTATAGCTGAGATTTATTTTAACGATAATGGTTATAATGCTATCGATAACCCTCTGAGGTAATATTCTTGCGCAGAATTGCTTACGATTCATAATAATTGTTTATTTTAATATACGTATATACATACTTACTTACTTTCTTTGGCGCTACAAGTGCTTATTAGTTTTGGCCTCTTCTACGATTGACTGCCACAAAACGAATGCACATATTTTATTTTATTTCATTGTTAATTATAAAGGTTTTTTTAATATTATTTGTGACACAGAAAAACGTAAAACTTTAAAACGTGAAAAAAATTTGATTTACATTTTTTTATATAATATATCATATTATTACTAAACTTATTAATTAGTAGCAGAAATCGGCCATCCGTTGCTGTGGCAACAAAGGATTCAGTTGGACATTTTCCGACATTTCGAATAATTATCATAATATTTCAACGAATTAAAAAAAAACCTTAAGAAATTTTACACTTAAACCTTTATCATGAAACACTTTGTTTATTAGTGAAACCGCATGAAAATGAGTACATTACAGTTTTTAAATTTTATCACGAAGAGACAAACTAGATATCTATAACTATAGAGATGTTTATGTTTGCTTATAGTTATTGATAAATAGTTTTCATATCTATAGCCTCTTTAAGCAAGATTTTTTTTAACTAGCACATGAATTTTTTCTGTTCTGCATTTTTTAGCAAAACATAATACAACCGTGTATAATATAACGATATAAATATAAAGATGTACCAAATATTCTATTCATGTCCGTTACTGATACAGCAACACAAAAAACGCGACGCCATGTCACGTTAAAACTTCGTACTACTGCGGCTTACAGCGCGGCTAAATATCAATGACAGCCCGAAAGATTTATTATGTTTCGCAAGAAACAGACTAAGTTTTGCTGCAGTTGGCTTACCGATAACTTGGCCGGAGTAGCTATTTAAGAGCTTTTAATCTGTCCGGTGTCAGTGCAAACGTTTCCGACTCGAATGTAAATTATATTTATTCAGTGGAATTTATGGCAGAAGTTTTGTTAACTTCCAGTGATAATGCTGGCCTGCATTCATGATTTATTAGTTCTATAGTCCAATTGTATATCGGCTTAACACAGTGATGATAAAAAATTGTACGTGAAATTCGATATCGGATTTAGGGATATATTTTTCTGTACACAAAAGCTTTACAGGTCAAAGGTCACTTCTCTTTGTACATATACCTTTAGTGGCCTGTAAAACATTTCATAGTTTTATAAATATTTATATTTTTTATTCTGACTCTGAAACTTTTTTACTGTAATGAATATTCAAAAATATTAGTATTTTATGGCTATATATTTTATTATCATTGTATTTTTACTGTACATTTTATAATTCCTTGCACCTGTACGTTTTTAGTATCTTAATTATTTATTGCTATTTTTTAAGAATAAATGAAATATAATTTTTAATTTATTTTTAATACATGATTTTGTAGATAATTTTATGGGTAAAAATAAGATCTAAAATATCTTAAAAATTACAAATGAAGTATGTGATAAATAAAAATCTAATTATTTGCTGTTTACAAACTTAATTATTATTAATAAATAATTTTATAAACATGGTTTTCATAAATACATATAAGTAGAAAATTGACTTGTAAGGTAGGCTTGAGAACGTAATACCAAATGCAATTTGATTTTGTAGTATAGTTGTAGCCGAATTATAAATAGTTATAGCATAGCATATACTAAATTAGTGTTAACTGGTTTCGAGGTTGAGGTGACGAGGTCATTCCGGTCGCTAAAGTCATTTCCTGACCAAACGACAGAGTCATTACCCGGTCAATATCTATTACGAGTTTCCACAAGTATAATGACATGATCGGTCGATAACTATGGTTAGATAATTCAATCCCCTAATCTATACCACACCAGTTGACCTATGAATGCTCACAATAGGTATAATAATGGAAAGGCTATTTTCCAACGTTCCTTTTACGATAATTGCTAGTGGCCTTCTGTTGCTTTGAACGATATGAAAGGCTTTGATTTCTGTTTGCAAAACTATTTCTGTAGTGTTTTCTAACAGGCAATGGCCCGTTTGATAGTAGTCATTGAACGGAGTTCAGTTTTTAATTTTATTAAACGCATAGGGTGAACAAGTTAGTGAAAGTTAAATATTTATTTATTAACCTATGAATTAATGGAGTATATAGTTATAGTTTATAATAAAATGATTTAAAAAACGCTCATAGCCGGGTGGGCTTACGGATTGGTAAACGATCGGTGGGCTAAAGTCTAAAGATATTTCAACTGAGAGTCTCCGTGCTTCGGAGGACACGTGGAAAGTCGGCACCGGTTGTTTTCAATGTGATGATAGTTGAAAAGTCAAGTCAGAGAGAGGCCTTTACCTGATCTGTTCATCTCTGACACTAGGTTGGCCACTACCCTCTCCATAAGAAAAGACGCCCATTTGTATACATTTATTATTATTAATATTTATATAATTATGCTTATATAATAGCAAAAAATATTTTATAAAATAGCCTGTCAATCTAATCAAAGTATCCTTTGTTAAAATTATGTACGTCGAGATTCATCTAATAGCGTGCAGTTTAAAAGAAAGTACGCCTGAATACCAGAGCATGGACGGTCGTTTAGCAAAGAAGAAAATGCGATTAAATTAAATTTCCGCCAGAAGGAAGTCTCAAAGGGCCCGATAGCCGCAATATCTTAAGCTGCCTTTATAGGAATCGGCTATCGACTTTCTGCACCGAGTGCTTAAGCTTTTTCAATAACATAGTTTGTATGAAAGTTGAAATTTTTCAACTAAGTAGATTTCATTTCAAATCATTGTCGATAATTAATGTTTTTATTGAATATAATATTAATAATAAATTAAGTTTGTAGGTTTGGATGTTTGTTATCAATCACACAAACACAGATGATCGGATTTGGGTGAAGTTTACACATGTAGCTTATTATCGTGATTAGCCTATTATATACTTTTACTCCGTAAAAATGTTAGCTTCCTATGGGATTATTAAAAAAAAATGTGCTACACGACGTATTGACATGAAATTTGATAAAGTCATATGGAACATTATTAATATAGAAATGTTCCATTTCTTTCTGGAGCCAATTTTAACGTCGTCACGGACGAAGTCGCAGGCATGTAGTAGTTATATATAAATAAGCGAAAATGTTTGCTTTGCTTAGACACTTTCTTAACATTAAATAACAGAAATACTCAGCAATTTCTTATAAGATCTTTAATTTTATATAATAGGCAAAACGTAATCATAAATTAAAAATTACAATGCTACAATTTACTCTAATGCAAATATTTTTTTTATATTATACTTTTTGCGTTTACAAATGAATAACAATTCAATACAATCAATTTTCATCTTCATCTTAGTATTATTCCCGGTGTTTACTCAGGCTCAAAGGCGTCAAGACAAAGCAGGCTCACTATCACCACGTCACAATTGTTGTTAATTAAATATAATCAATAAGAAGTTATATTCTTTTTAAGTCCACGTCTGCTATAACGCTTCCTGTCTTAACAGTTTCTATATCCACTCTCAGGGCGTTTCCTTGATAAAGCATTTCCATTATACAATGTTAGGACAGAAACTTTTAACGCGTCTTTTGAATTCATTTTTGAAAAAACTCTAGTATAATATAAAATTCTTATGGCTTTTTCTTATCTATAAGAGGAGACCGAGGTTGACTTAATAAGTCCCCTTATTGAAGAACCATATTTTCTTTAAATTCAATTAAATAGATATCAATGGGAAATAATTACCAAATTATTAATAAATTTTATACAAAATAGAAATTTTGCGCAATTAAAATTTTTGAAATTTCTTTATTATTTTTAAAGATATTCATATCACGTCACATCATGTTTATGCGCAAAATATATTTCTTTCTCTCACAAGCATGTAAGCACGTGCAAGCATCTTTTAGCATACGGTACTTATAAGTGTGTCGAAAACCATTCAGGTAAACGAGAATCGATACTGACAAATGATATATTCTGATAGATGCTGTTTCGTATTAAATTTTTAGTTATCATGGAGTAAGTTTATACAATGGAAACAAGCATCACTGTGCTCGGAACCGGTAAGTGCGAAGAAAGAATGATCGTCCGCTAATGCCCTATCCAAAACGGTGAATAGACGGAATAGTCATGTAGTTTTATTGAAACTTTTTAACCAATTCTCAGTTGAGTAATGCCTTTTATAAATATTTTAATGACCTCAATTGTAAATTTATAGTGCTGATATTCATACCTCATTTTGTGATGTCTACAGCTTTTGTAAAGTTTGAATAGGAATTCATTATATGTAGGAAAGGCAGCCTTAGATGAAACTTTATACAAATGAAATGAATCTTATATTTATATTCGTATTGATTTTATAAGATTGTACTTAACATTTTGAACATTTAAATTTTATGTTATGTTACACTTGATTTAATTCCCCTGGCTTTTATTCGTTGGTTCAAATGATTGTCAACATCGTCTATGGGATACTACTTGTAAGCGTCTACATTCTCTGGTAACTGGTTACCATAAAAAACGCATAGCATAAAATATTCATATTACTGGTAAATTTTAAGGTTATAAAGAATATTTATATATTGTAAGTATTGAAAGATACAGGAATAAAGATAACATATAATAATATAGACATATATTATAACTTCGACACCGGTGTGGCGTTGTCGGTAGCGAGTCTGCCTTTAGCCTCGACGATTTCGTGTTCGATTCCAGCTCTGTCAGGTGTTTGCATTGATCATACAAATATCTGTTTCGATCTGGGCGTTTGTCCTTGTGGGTATCCCCAACGTATCTCGGAGAGCACGTTAAGCTGTCGGTCCCGGTTGTTATCACATAAAATCTGATAATAATCGTTAACTCTTGATAAGTAAATTGCTCTTATCCAAAGAGTTACTGGTTCGCCCTTAGGGTTTCGGACGTCAAATGGCAATCGCTCTGTGAAAAAACCAGGAACCTGTCAAATCTGGACAAGAGTAATTAATAAGCAGACCCAGGGTAAAAACTCGTATAGCACCAGGTATAATGCTAGAAAGAAGATAATAACACAGACGTAAGAGGAAATTGTACACGAACCAAGTAATACTACGAAACAGTATTCATAATACATTTCGCATCAATAAATAATCTAAACCGGATCAATTCAGTACCAGGAACTATATATTTGTCTATTCAATTTGTACAATGCGTACCGTAATAATGATCTCGGAGGAACTATGCCTGTATAATACGTGATTGAGGCTTATAGAAATACAACCACTTTGTTATAAGTTCAATTGTATTGAAAGGGTTCACTTAATTCAGCCTTATACATAATATGTATATTTAATATTATATTTTCTATTATATTTGACAATAAAGATCTATATTGCTTTGTTTTTGATAACAATATCTTTGTTAATGCTATTTTATGAATACGGTTGAAAAGTATAGAAAGCTTTTATTAAATTAAAAACTGTGATAATACGGCTTTTGATAATATTCATAACATTTCTTTCAAAAGTATATTACAGAAAGCGAAAATAAATTACACCAAAGAATAGCAATCTAAACTCAAATAATTCAAAAAGATGAATATAATTACATTTTCCAAAAATAAAGGTAGTTCAAACACAAATTGATTAAAATAATATCATATTTCAATATCGAGTATATAATATATACGCTTGGGGCAGATCGGTTGATGCTTAATGAAAAAACTTTTGTACATTTCAATTAGGCTCTTTCGAAGCCTGTAATTTTCAAACGTTAACGAGCTAAATTTTATCGAAAATTAATTGCGACATCTTCATTGAAAAGTTTTCAGTCAACTTTAATATCTAAAATTTTCTCCCGACCGAACTTTGACAATCCTGTGTATCTGAAATTCGGAGAAAGGGTGGATGAATGTGGGCGTAATTCTTGACAAATTTTCGTGTCAATCAAACGTCGAATAGAGATGTGTAATAATGTATACAATTACTCTAATGTTTGAATAATAGATTGTATAGAATTTTGTATTCATACATTAAAATGTTTAAGCCTTAATAACGTAACAGAAATTATTACATTGTAACATTGTGAAGGAAAATTACTATATAAATTTTCTAATCGACGACCTTGTGGCGCATCGGTAGCAAACCTGCCTTAAGCGCCACAGGTCGCGGTTCGATTCCCGCTTAGAGCAGATGTTTGTATTGACCATACAGGCGTGTTTTCTAGTTGTGTGTTTGTTCTAGTCATTGTGTATATTTTCTGACCCCCGACACAGGATATAACTATCCTAATGGAGCCGTTGAATGTGAAGCGTTTATTATTTATTCATTTATTCTTAAAATATAATAATGTTTGAATTAATTCTTGCAATACTCATACTACACGCAATATTTCTTAAGTTTCGTATAATACAATATTATCGTAATTAAATCCCACTATTAATGTGAAGCAGCAGTCTTCATACCTACAGGTTTTATCAATATGTACCTGTGCTAGAGACCCTAATCTTATTTCTTTTGTCTCTTTCCTCTAGTTAGTCAAATCTTTTAAACCCTTTTATTATTAAAAACAAAAGTTGTAAAATTACAAATCATTACCATACATTACGCATATATTATATAATAAACAAAGTTGAACTTCTATTTACAAATCAATGGAATCCAACGTAACATTATGCCCCTGTCTCGGATCCGGATATTTAATTAAGTAAGGGTTGTGAGTTAAATAGGAATATTAGGTAGTGATTTGGGTTTACAAATGATTGTATCTAAAGATTGCTTTGTGTGATTTAATGATATAGTAATAAAAGCAGAATGAATAGGGGTTGTGTTGTTCAATAATTAATATTGGCTATAGTTAAAATAATCTTTTTATCGACCAATCTTCAAGTGTAAACTATACTAACTTCAGTCACCTTAGCTATAAATATTTGAAGCACCACAACACGTCCTTGATTAGATCGAACCATTATAATTTTGATATAAACAGAAACAATTCCTATATAACAAAAAAAATAAAAATGTGTGCACGATTCTTTCAATTCATTTCATTTCCCACTTTAATTTTTACCATCAATTTCATTTCATATACAAGCCCATGTCAACCTACCCCATGTCACGCCACCTTTTGCCACAACGCCCTTTGCCACCCCTTGCCACCACTTGCCACACTATCCCATGCCTTTTTACATTCATTCATTCTACATTGGCACAACATTAAGAAGAATTCAGATGCTTATAATATATCTATAATATAGTCGCCGCATTTCAGCGCTCCACGTTCGAAAGTAAAATTAGTATACAATTTTAAATACAAAAATAAAAACGTGTCGGTTCCTTTAAATTTTATAATTGTATAGCTTGTTTGACAGAATTCATTATATATATTGAAAATATTAATCAAATTTATAGATTTTGTGTATGTTTTATTGAATATAGTTAGAACACTATTTTATTAACTTAACATGTCTTAAATAAAAACTTGCTTCTTGGAAATAATCCAAGATCTTTTTTTACTTTTTCAACTATATTTTTAAATTTATTATATACCTGGTATTATTAAAAGACATTCTTAAACCTATACATATTTCAATAACTTAAAAATAAGAAGAAAAAGTAATAAAGAAAAAAATAATAAAGAACATATTATAAAATGGCTCAGTTCTTAAATTACTTTGAAAAATTTATGAGGGGAAATTTTTGTCTCAAATTTAATTGATTAAAAAATGTCGTTTAATAAAAGAAATGTTTATATTTGTTTAACAGTTTCAAGATTAGCAAAATCCTTTAAATTCAAATTATCGTTAGGGATTACAACTTCAAATCGTTTCCCTGTGTACATTTCAAACTTACTAGTGTGTATACAGAGCGCGCGTGTGTAAATGAATAACCATTAGTGTGTACATCATTTACGAGCTCAAAAATGTTACTTTCCCGCTTCCTCTCACGGGCCTCTTGTAATTCGTACGTCTGTGTGAGTGCATGGATTCTCAGTTGTAGCGCTGTGTCGATGTGTGGGTGCACAGTCCGGGCGCTCGTAGCCCCCGCCAGTGGCGATCCGGCCGTAGCGGCACTACGACGCGCTACAACGTAGCTTCGAGTGCTACCTACCCATATAATCGGACAATAGGACCGGCGGCGAAATCAGTTTTGTTATTTTTTGTCAAATGTGTACGAAAGCTTTGTGACTCGTAAAAATACAGAGACAATATGCTTCGAAGGGACAGCCTTTGTCCCCTTAGAAAGCAATTATTACGGAGCGTTTACGTAATATTTTCGTATATAAATACGATAATAATGTGAGATGATTATTCGGAATGGTACTATTTCATTAGTTAAGAGAAAGGACCATTAATTAATTTAGAGACTACTTTGTGTTAATTTGAAGAAATACGTGTGACGTTTCAGTGTTGTGGAACGTTAAGAATGAACAATTGAACATCGGGTTTCTATGGAATTCTATATTTAATTAAACAAATAAGGTAAACTAATTACTTTCTAATAATTGCGTATTATTTAGATGTTACTTTTCTATATTGTTATTATAATAATTATTGTTTGAAAGTTTTTTACACACACATACAAGTAAGATAATTCCTATAGTTGTACACTAATGTTGTAAGAAGTTTAACCTGAGTTTAATAAGGCAAAAACTTTATAAAATGTTATACAATAATAATAATATTAATTTTAATTTATTCTTGTTTATTATTACTAGTAAAACCGTTGGCTTTGCTCGCGTTAATGTCGTTTTTATACCTGCAGTATCAAAATTATTTTTCTATTCCCTAAGACACATCTATTTTTCAAGTGGATACAGTTTTGCGGGATAACAGTTATTGTATGTGTTAATCCAGATAATACACAATCAATATACCAGACATTTAAACATACATGATTTTACATTTATTATATGAAGTGGGATACTTACTCTCAAAGTATCTTGTATCATTTTTAGGTATTCCAAAAAGTATATATTACATTTAAACCTTATTATAATATAGTGAAAGTACAAAGTAAGACTTTGTACCTATAATCAAATATCTCTTGGATTTATTCAGTCATGGTAAAATAATATATTCTATTTGTAAATCATAAATTATCTTTTCTCTGTAATTATGTATATGTAACTTTTCCTCCACGCTTTCATTCAGATATAAGAATTATGAGCTATAACTCAACCCTAATTTATTTTATGTGTGATTTATCTTATATCTTTAACCCAACGAAATAATTTATTACTAGATTAGTTTTTTAGGGACTTTCAAATTGCTGTAATTTATAATTTTTTACTCTGAATATTGAGAACTGTTCATTATTTTTATGGCTTATTTTCTGCACTCCTTCATTAACTAATTTTTATCAGTGGAAAAACAACTTTTTCTAAGTCTGTGTGTCGGAGTGTCTCCCGTGAATTTATTTTCAAAACAAATTGATTCTATAATGAATAAATATCTAAATAATTATTAATAAACATTATATAAATAAACAATAAATGTGTTTAAAACGTAGAGTAAGAAAACCGCCCCAACGGCGGTAACGGACGCCTGGTAATGATATTTAAAGGCGTCGGGATGTGACGACCCCATCGCCCGCTGTTGGGATAACCTCTGTCACAACAGAGATTATTCCACCAGTGCAATCAGTCACACTGGTGGTAGGTCTTTTGTTGCAAGAGGCCGGCTAGGTAGGTACCACCGCAGTGTCCAATATTCTGCCGCCAAATAGTAGTGCTTATGCACTACTGTGTTCCGGTTTGAAGGGCATTGTACGCTAGTGAAATTACTGGGCGAACGAGATTTAAGAACTAATATCTCGAGGTTGGCAACGCGTGAGTGGCACCTACTAATGGTGCTGCAAGCGCTCATAGGCTGCGGCAGCCACTTACCATCAGGTGGGCCGTATGCTTGTTAGCCAACTTCTAACATAAAAAAAAAATATATATATATATATCCTGTGTCAGGGGTCCGGAAACACATACAAGGACAAGGACAAACACCCAGATCGGAACACATAACTCTATGGTCAATACAAGCATCTGCAACCTATGACCGCTTGCGATACACTAATATCACATGCGCGCTGCCAATCGAGGGGATAAAGGGGAAAGGACGGTAAGGGAAAAAAGGAAGGAAACAGAGGGGGTGGGATATGTGCGTCCAGCACTCTCACGACATCGCACGACACTCAACGGTTCTCTGTTACTTTACGCCGGTTTTCTGTGCGAGGGTAGTACTTTCCCGGTCGAGCCGGCTCATTTGTGCTGAGAGAAACATGGCTATGGTAACGACCCTGACTATAGTGTCAACGGTCATGGGATCAATTACCGCTCGGGGCGCTCGGGGTGGGTCTTGACGTTTCTCCTTGCTCAAGCGCACCCTTAGCTGTCGACCTTAGTTGTTGTTACATAACCAATCATCGTAATCGTCAACTATTTACAGGTAAATTGCTCTTATCCAATGAGTTACCGGCTCCCCTTTTAGGTTTCAGAGATCCGATGGCAATCACTCTGTGTAAAAACTTTTAACCAAATTCGGATAAGAGTAATAAGCAGACCGTGGGTAAATATCGGGAATAATCCTAGGAAGAAGGATTTCTCTTTTTTATACCTATAAAAAAGAACACACTTTGCACTATTTAATCATGATAAATCTAAGGATTGAGCTGATTATGGAAACAGTATTTAAAGTGACAGGATTGGGCTGATCACGAACACGATTTAAAAACTTGTAATAGCTATCTCATTATCTATCTGTATTTTAATGATACTAGAGTACAGCATTGAATAGAACTTCTTTAATAGGGTTCCACTCAGAGATTTCAACCTTTCTATACGAAGACTTGTTAGTAAATTTTCTTTACAAGTAAGAAGAATCGAAATAATCTTCACAAATAAATAAAATTAAAGATTTGTAATGTCAAATCTCTGGAACAATTGGACCGATTTTGACGGGACTTTCACGGATAGGTAGATAATGTTATAAGGAGTAAGTTAGGTATCATTTACTAAAAAAAGGAACAGACAAGCTAGATTTTGATATACGATGTGACCGGCGTCGGGATGTTACGACCCCATCGCCCACTGTTGGGATAACCTCTGTCATAGCAGTGATTATTCCACCAGAGCAATCAGTCATGGTAGGTCCTTTGCTGCAAGAGGCTGGCTAGGTAGGTACCACCGCAGTGTCGAATATTCTGCCGCCAAATAGTAATGCTTAGGCATTATTGTGTTCCAGTTTGAAGGCCACTGTACGGTGTACGCTAGTGAAATTACTGGGCGGAGAAGATTTAAGAACCAATATCTCGAAGTTGGCAACGCGTGTGTGGCACTTACTAATGGTGCTGCAAGCGTTCATAGGCTACGGCAAGCACTTACCATCAGATGGGCTGTATGCTTGTTTGCCAACTTGTAACATAAAAAAATACAAGTAGGTTTTACGTCTATACAATCCCTTTTCCTAGCAAAGTCCTTTTTTCATGTATATACATATTATGGATTTATTTCTTTTTGGATTTGTTTTTGAAATCTCATCTCAATAGCTCAACGGTAGATGAGCCGACTTCGCTCCGTTAGCGCGATAGTCGAGGGTTCGATCCTGACCCGCTTGGGCTATTGTCGTACCCACTCCTAGCGCAAGCTTAAAGCTTATTTGGTGGGACAATAGGAATATTAGTAATGTCTTGAAAAAGTATTACTAATATTCTTAAAACTATTACATATTTCAGTTAAGTTAATTACCTATTCCAGAATTAAGTAAATAAAGCGCCTACAAAATAAATAAACATCATACCTCATATTCATTAAAATTTATTAGGACATAAAATTTTAACTAAATTTGTTATTAGGCTAATATATATTGAAGCTAGAATATTGGTAATTAAAATTGCTATTCAAAATGTGCGGTGTAAAGTATTTAAGTCAACACATTCACAAGACTTAGCGTTAAGCTACGTTGAATTAGTATATTGGCTGGATGGGATCCGTGACTATAGTATATAAATTATTTATTTATTTTCAATGAAATATGTATAAGCGTTAATTTACCATGCGGTTGTATAACTAATCTTATAAATGTGAAAGTTTGGATGAATGAATGGATGTATGTTTGTTACTCTTTCAAGCAAAAACTACTTGACAAATTTGAATGAAATTTGGTACACACATAGCTTATAACCTGTATTAACATAGAGGATACTTTTTATCCCAGAAAAATGTTGGAGTTCCCGTGGGATCATCAAAAAACTACATAATGAGAGCGGAGCCGCGGGCACCGCTAGTATTTAATACACACGATGATTTATTTTAAACACTGTAGGTTCTATATATCCGACTTCAAAATAGAGGAGGAATTTATTTTTTTTATAATGGCTGGCAAACAAGCGGAATCAAATCTCGGTACTTGATGTATCACAAGCGCGTTGCCATTCCAAGGGATAAGAGGGAGGGGATGAAAGGGGAAAAAGCAGAGGGGATGAGAGATTGGGCCTCCAGCGCTCTAACTCATCGCTTGAAACGCAACAGTATTCTGTTACATTATGCTGCTTTTCTGTGAGAGAATAATACTCCCCCGGCGGAGCTAGTCCGTTTGCGCTAGGAGGAGTATGGCTCTATTACTACAATCAGTTGTATAATTTATGTCTAGTGCTATACAATGTAACGTTATATTTTTAGCATTAGGTATATCCAAACATAGAACATAGAAAAGTTAGTTCTGCATTTGTAATATTAATAACTGTATCGGGATGTAAACGGGATTTACTACATATATTAAATATCATAAATCTCATCTCCTTTTTTAGAACGTTTAAATGTGAAAAATTCTAGCATACGTAATTTTTGCGTAAATTTAACTGTTTATGCAGTGCACGCAACGGAAGCTCTTAAAAGGAATATTTTTTCCCATTTTTGCCACAATTTTTGTCGATGCTCCTATTGGTCATAGCGTTATACCTTCCTCAATAAATGGATAATTCAATACAAAAAAAAAACAATTCAAACCAATAGTTCTTGAGATTATCGCGTACAACCAAAGAAACAGCCAAATTTTCATATCGGAAACCCTTATGCATTATATTTATTATATACGGTATTATTGCATTGTAAGCATCTTGCCAATGAAATTAAAGATTCAATGAAGCATAGGAGAATTTTGGCTCTAAGCCTGGCCTTAAGTCTATAATAAGTCTTAAAAGTTGGCAGCAATACTATCAATTGATAAATGAATCACTTTTTCTACGTTAATTGCCGAAATCAAATTGAATATTCAATTACCAGAGTCTTGTTTAATCGAATCCTAAAAGAAATATAAATTCAAGCGGTCCTTTGTGATTTGTAAAATTGTATTTTATTTCAATAATAATTTTAATTCATAGACTAACTCGAGAGTGGAAAGGGACCAATCACAATAAAAAAATTGTCTGTTGTTTGACCGAAAAATACAGCATTTTTTTGTTATTAATAAATAGTAAATGAATAAACGGTACATACTCAGCGGCTCCCATTAGGATAGTGATATTCTGGGTGACAATAACAATGACAAGGACAAACATACTCAGCGTATAGTAAATACAAACATAATATACTCTGAACGGGAATCGAACCAGCGACGCTACCACTGCACCGCTGCGAAATTTTATTTCATCATTTACTACTGACTCAGTAAATCCACGAAGCCTCAGAGTGAGTCCACGAATATACTATTCCCAGAAATATATCGAGATAAAAAGCCTATGACACTAGATTACCTGTGTTCCTAATTTCATACAATTTGGCCAAGCCATTGTGAAAAAAATCGAACAAACTTATCAATATACATTTGACGACGTTGTGACGCAACGGTGGCGAACCTTAAGCGCCCCGTATCACAGGTTCGATCTCCTGGGTAGATGTTTGTATTAACCATACCGTCATGTGTTCCGGTCTGGGTTTATTTGTCCTTGTCATTGTGAATGTTTCCGGACCCCGACACAGGATATTACTATCCTAATGGGGGCCGTTGAGTGTGCAACGTTTATTTATTTATTATTTGTGCTTGTCATTGTGTGTTACTATCCTAACAAACACATGATATTACTATCCTAATGGGGACCGTTGAGTATGTTGTGTTTATTTATTTATAATAATTATCTTTGTTACATAAATGTGGGCATAAAATTCAACAGAAATTTTGATTTACTTTCTATATACATAATTCAACTTAATAATTAAATTGCCTCGAAATCAACCGTATAAAATCTTTGAAATATTATGAATCCCAAAAATATATTTTTATTTTCAGATAATTATATTTGTGTACGTAAAACATAATCAAATGGGAATTATTAATAAACAACCATTTTATTTTGTGGCAGAAGAAAATTACCTCAATATCATAGAAAATGTGACGTCCTTTTCTTCCCTTTATAAAAATTGTGAGTGTGAAAGAGATCACGCTAACCGAGCATTGTTCGACTACTCCTTATCTTTTTCTTTTGCCGTCTTGTACAAATCTCTTATCTGCAGCGTATTTATCTTTGAGAATTCCTTTATAGTGCTGTGTGACGGCTGTTATAGAAACTCGTTTGTTTATTCTTAGCACTGTTATACAAACAGTTTAGCAGCTTCCGTATTCCTGAGGCATAGAAAAGCAAGACTTACTTTGATGGGAACTATCTCTATATTATTTCAAGCCGTCTGTCGCTTCTGATCAAACAGTTTATCTTAAATTTAAATGCGTGGCTACAATTGCAATTACACTCGAAAGCATTTTGGTATAAAAGCTATCTATATAATTTTCTTATAGACCAATAGTACAACCTGTACGGAAGAACTGATAAATCTTAGATATATTGTAGCCAGTAGCATCACAGTTAGTGGTGTTTAGAGTAGTGTGTGAGAATGGAGAAGGGACTTGAGGCCTTTACTCGTACCACTGCTATTCTCATGCTGAACCAAACCTCTTATATAAAACATTTCATGGGGCAGCCTTATTTAATCGGTTTCAGAAATTGCCCACTTTATCATGGGTCATGTGAAAAAGTAAAAACATTAAAACACAATACAAAAATTGTGTATGTCCTATAAATTATTTTTCCGTTAAAAGTTTTCCCGCATTCAGTAACTCTTATTAATTTCTTTAATGTTCTTTAATTCAGTAAAGATTAAAAGATAAATTTAATTTATTTTCGATTAATTTTCTCATTTCAGATTTTTAATATAAAAGTAAAAGTTATTAAGATTGTAAATTTTGTGGTCACTTAATTATAAAACAATCGTAAAAGTCATGAGCATTTTATTCTTAACTAAGGTTTAACACGCACCCAATTATTTAATTTAAAATTTGCCTTAACGATTTAAAGTAGTTTTCATGTATCAATATACATACAAACTACCAATAGTCTTGAGTTACTTATCTATGTATATAAATAAACAAAATTGAAGAGTTTGTTTGTAATTCCAAATTAACAGCTTTTCACTTTATGCTTATGAAAGTATATACGGCACTTTCATAAAAAAAAATGTTATCTGTCTGTTTGTTCCGGCTAATCTCTGACACAGCCGGACCAATTTTCACAATTTTATTAATTTGTGTAAATAACTAAACATTCCTTAATTAAATATGAAAACAATATGCTTCTTTATAACCGTATGTTTCGTGTTGCATCATCAAACAATTGTCTTTAATAACTTCGTAATACCGTCCTAACCACCCAAAGACAACGATAGAATCCATACTGCATTTAATCAACTTTGTACTTTCTCGACCGTCACTTTGACTACCGCATAGTAACATGCATTTGCATACGCTTCAAATTGTTCAATGCAGTACTGTACCTCAATGCTCGATATTCGATCCGCCCAAACATTTTTCTAAATACAATACTAAATTTAATAACGACTATGCTGCTTTAATTCGTAAGATTATTCGTAATAAAATGCAATGCTTTTCAAATGCAAACATAAAGTTTTCCAAGGAAATATATTTTGATACACCATTCAATGTAGTGATAAATCTTATTTTTATTCCAAACTAGCATCTGCCCGCGGCTTCACTGGCGTGAATAACATTTTATAATGAGGCACCTTTATTACTATACAACTAATTGGTACAAAATACAAATTTTTATCCCCTATTTCGACCTCTTCACGTTTTTCTTTTCAACAAAAAGTGGCCAAAATCCATACAAATGTATTACTATCATTAGTCTGGATTCCATAAGACCCATGTATATCAAAATTCAAATCTAGTATCCTTTTTTGTTAGTCCCAAGGGAATTTAACATTTTTCCGGGATAGAAAGTATCCTATGATTTTATTCAGGTAACAGTCTATCTGAGCTAAATTTCATCAAAATCCGTTCAGCCGGTTTTGCATAATTTACCAACATATGTATGTATAAAGCAATTTACACATAATCATATCTTTTATTATTTTGATATTATGTTTAATTCCAAATCATTTGTAAGCTGTAAACTTAAATAAAAATCAGTGTTAATCAATTTTGCATTAATACCATTTGAAATGTTTGCGATGTATTTCAAATACCCACACCTCAGTACTGTACAAATGCTGTTGTTTACAGAACAAGCGATACCTCGATTGACTGGAGTCATTGTTTGATGCGGAACGTAACTCCATTGTTGAGGGAAATGTCATAGTGTCTACATCGACCACATGTTAGTTGATAACATTTTGTACCTTTTTGATTATGCTCTCGTATATTTTGTATTGTATTATAAGGTAATGCGGTAAAAGCTTATTACTATTCCTTCAAAAGTTAGAAGAGACTTTGTGTATGTTACGTGATATTTTAGATGTTGGTTAGCTGATTTGTTAATCAGCCTGAGCTAAGAAGTGATTCTAAATATAATAAGGAGTGATTCTAACTCGAATACCTGACTTTATCTATATTAGGTACACGACCTTTTACAAATCGTAGAGTTTAATCGATTGAAGTTAGTATTTTCAAGCTACCAAATATATACACATAATTATCTATGTATATAATTATATATAAGGAGAAGACCTGACTGACATAACGGGCAGACGCCCAGACTAAGTCCCCAAGAGTAGGAAGATGACTCTTTTCATAGGTAATTGTTTTTAAACGTAAACGAGGAAATTCATTCTTAAAGGGATGTTTGAGGGCTAAAATTCAAGTCTTTTACTTTTATATACTCGTATATAGTTAAATGTAAAAGATGCCAGTATTATTTCGATACCAGACATTGTTTGATTAAATATGAAAGGTATAGGCTTTATATTGATAAAAATGGACCGTACGACAATATTTGCGCACGTTTTTTTCAGTCATTTTTAAATGGATGTACGTTTCAACTTTGGACAAATTTGGTGTAACTGAAACGCCGTATTTGCGAAGCCTTTTTGATCTACTATATGTGCTATAGAACTGTAACTACTATTGAAACTATACTTTGAATAAAACTATTGACTTTTATTACAATTTTGGGAAATGTAATGTGATTTAAAGTTTCTAAGGCCATTTTATTTCAATTTATATAAAATTATATTATAGCACAATGTTAGTCCCTCAGCCTAGTGCCTTTCTTGCGGGTTCAATTGCCACTCGGGGTAAATCTTTGTATGGACCATACAGCGCTTGTGTTTGGGTGAGTTTATGGAACCCTGTCATGCTTGCACGTTAAGCATATTACGTTCATTATCGAAATAAAATTAATGATTTTGTTTATATTATAAATGCAAGATATAAGGTTGCTATTATAATAGACTAGTGTCGATAATTTTGAAACAAAAAAATTACAGTAGGATGAAACCCATTAGAAAAGGAGGGGAATATGATAAAAATGAAAGGAAAAATATAAAAATTACTTCTCCCACCCCACTTTTCTATGAAATACCTTACAATGGGCTAAAATTTAATTTAAAAAAGAACTTTTTCCATAGCACTTGTGGTTTTGCCGGAAATCGATTTAAACCATTTTTACCCTTAAAAACCCAACCCCCTTCCACTTTCCGAAATCGGATCGACTGTAATTTATTTTTCCTTTCATTTTTATCGTATTCCCTTCCTTTTGTAATGCGTTTCATGCTACTGTAATTTTTTCACTTTTACCATTTTTGAAGGCTTCGGCACTGGTTTATTCTAACAAATTACACTTTAGTTAATTACCTATATAACTTAAGATCCAGTATCAAACGTTTATTTTACAAACTTATTATTTACCATTCATTAAAGTATTAGAGCATACAGAAAATATTGCTTGAGGATAAAACAATATGAAGATTCAAAACAAATAAAGCTATAAAATCGAATAAGGCTTTTACGACGTCGAGCTCAACAGGGGATTTATAAAAACATATTTTCCGATAATTGAATACAATTTTACCAATGAAGCCTAATCGGGAATTACCAATATGAACAGCTTTAAATTTTATTTTTTTATGTTAGAGGTTGGCAAACATGCACACGGCCCAGCTGATGGTAAGTGGTTGCCGTAGCCTATGTGCGCTTGCAGCACCATTAGTAGGTGCCATTCACGCGTTGCCAACCTCGAGATATTAGTTCTTAAATCTCGTTCGCCCAGTAATTTCACTAGCGTACAGTGCCCTTCAAACTGGAACACAGTAGTGCCTAAGCACTACTATTTGGCGGCAGAATATTTGAATTTTAGGTGGTACTACCTAGCCGGCCTTTTGCAACAAAAGACCTACCACCAGTGTGACTGATTGCACTGGTGGAATAATCTCTGCTGTGACAGAGGTTATCCCAACAGCGGGCAATGGGGTCGTCACATCACGACGCCGGTAATTAGTAAAAGACAAGAAAATTAGCTTTACTAATGTTTTACTGTAATATACTTTTATGCTTTCGGTAACGTAATTGATATATTTGAACGAAAATTCACATTTTTACCGTCCATACCTGAAAAGGTAAAATGCCCTTATGAATTTTTATATGGACCGGGAATGTTTACGAGACTTCGTCAAATATGCCTCGCGGCGGAATATATCTGAAACAATTTGGAGACCAGTATTATGTTTAACTTTCTTGGGTAGGAATATTTTGTCATAAAAATAAGTCACGGAGATGTTCATTAAAATTATAAAGCTTTACTCATATTTTTCATAATATTGGTTTTGGGAACTCAGCGGATTTTAAATGTAAGATGAACGACAATATAACAATGTATAATCAAAATATTTTTGGTGCTAATTGCAGTATTTAATTTTGACGACTATTTTGGCGAGTTGGTAGCGAGCCTGCCTGGACAAAATACCGGGAATAATGCTAGGAACACCAAGAATTGCAACATTTAATTTTCTTCAATACATTTTCATACTTGGGGTCGAAATGTTGAAACTGATTCTACCAAAGAGAATAACCAGGAAATACCAGTTATTAATACAGGTATAATTTTATTTCTCCCAACGGTCGACAACGAATGCCCATCAGTTACGCAATTAAAGCGCATGAAACGGTCTCGTCCTCAGAGATTTGCATACAGATACGCCATTACAGTCCACATGACTTTATGGTTTGGGCATGACATGTACATATGAATGTTAACATTTTATATTACAGTCATAAGACCAATGCTGTATTATTTATTTAAATTAAGCACTTCAAAATATATCTTAGAAGATTTCGCTTCGATGGTCAATAAGAAAATATATTGTTTAATAGCAGACCCGGCCACACGTTACTGAGACAACAAAGGCTTTAATTTTCAAACAACCAAAAAACCTTGGCAAATTATATATCTAAACCTTTCTCATGACTGCATTAATTTAACGCGAACAGAAAGACAGACGCGGAGAACTTTGTTTTATAATTATTATCTAATGATGATTGTAATATATTTATTTCTATTTATTTCATGACGTTTTTGATACCTTTTTAAGATTATTAAATCTTCATAGATATTTCTAACGTTTACGAAAAATACATAGAACTTACCTATGTCTTATTCCATATTAATAAAGGAAACAAAAAAAGGCTTTATATAGTCAAGAATATAATTTGCTCTTATACAATGAGTTACTGGTTCGCCCTTAGGATTGCGGAGGTCAGAAGGAAATCGCTCTGTGTAAAAATTAGTAACCCGTCAATTTAGGATAAGAGCATAAGCAGACTTTGGGTAAATACCGGGAATAATGCTAGGAAGAAGAAAATAATCAAAAATGATTGAAGATTCCTGTTTGCAGAGACAGTTATGTTTATTAAAACGAACTGTTATAACATTTTCACCTGTATATGCCCTATGATCGAACAATCTATAAATAGTTCGTCTTCATCTCGTTGACCTACTAAACGGTATTACGTCTCAAAAGATCGAAGCTTATCTTAAGTGTTCATAATGATAAGAAACGATACTTGTTAATAAAATTAATGTAATATTGATTTTTATGAATTCTTGCAATCATACCTAATATTAACCTTGTATAAATGAGAAAGTGAGTCTGTTTGTTTGCCTATGACGCTTTTAGCCTAAATCTGATAAATTTAGGCACAGACATAGATAGGACCATGGACACGGCTACCTTTGCCACGAAATCAAAACTTGAAGTGGGTGAAATAGGTGATAAACATTTGTATGGGAAACCAATTTATTTCTATATTACATTAAAAGTGTGTCATCAAAAGTCGTTATTCACGTGGGTGAAGTCATGGGCAGAAGCTAGTAGTAATATCATATAATTTCTATAGCTAACTACATATTTTTAATGTATATAATATTTTAGTAGTTTTCTTGTGTGGTTACAAGATACAATTTTATTGAATAAAGACGACATCATAATGTATTGTGCCAATCTCTTAGATACATACATAATAAATTTGCATAAGTCTCTCAATCGGCATTGCTGATAAATATACAAAAAACTTCGGAAGAGAGCCATCAGATGGAGATATTATCGATTACTGACCCGTACTTCGGCCCCTCGGACCACGAATAGACCGGCCCCTTTGTAATCAAAACAGTAATCAAACGGTATGAATTGGGGGATGCGAGCTATAACTTTATTAGAATTTTAAATAAAATGCACATTCAAAGTATCGACACCGTTGTGGCGTCTTGGTGGCAAATCTCCGGTTTCGGGTTTGATTCCCGCTCATTTGTATTAATCTTACACATATCTGTTTCGGTCTGAGCCTTTGTCCTTGTGGTTTTGCATCGTGCCTCGGGGGCACGTTAAGCTGTCGATCCCGGTTGCTATCATCTGATAATAACCTTATGATAGGTAATCTTCATGTATCCAATGAGTTACTGATTCATCTGTATCGTTTAAGAGGTCAGATGGCAATCGCTCTATGTAAAAACTAATAACCTGTCAAATCCGGATAAGCGTAATAAGGAGATCCTGGGTAAATAAATTGTCGGGAATGATGCTAGGAGAAAGATTCAAAATATAGAAAACCATGCTACGATTTTTCTTAACTTTTTTTTATGTTACAAGTTGGTAAGCAAGCATAAGGCCCACCTGATGGTAGGCGGTTGCCGTATCCTATGAGCGCTCGCAACACCATTAGTAGGTGCCACTCACATGTCGTCAATCTCGAGATATTGGTTCTTGAATCATTGCCCAGTAATTTCACTTTGAACCGGAACACAGTAATGCCTAAGCTAACTATTTGGCGGTAGAATATTTGACACTGCGGTGGTACCTACCTAGCCGGACCCTTGCAACAAAAGACCTACCACCAACTTTAAAAATGATTTTGTAGGCTGAATATTGGAGATAGGTTTACATTTTCCACAAAATAATTTTCCACCCTTGTATTAACATCTGTTGAAAAGGGATCCCAGTTGAATTATCTCCCAGTCTATTATTCTCATCGAGCTCATATTCCACACTGTATTCAATGGATTTGAAGTCACGTCATTCGAATTGAATAAGTTATACCATTTCAATTTTGTGATTTAATATTTTGATGAAGCAGATATTATTGTGATGGAAATATGGCTTAATCCATAAGTTTAGATCAAGATTTAATTAATTATTTATCTAAGTAAAGTTTATCGATTTTGTTTGTAATAGCTATTATATAATTGCTTCTAATTAATAAAAATACAAACTTTATTGCTATTCTATTTATTGGTGGTGGGCCTTTTATTGCAAGAGGCTTGGTAGGTAACAACGCAGTGTCAGCTATTCTACAGTATAGCAGTATACTGTGTTTCGATATGAAAGATACTGTAGTTAGTGAAAGTACTGGGCGATGGAGATTTAAAAAGAAATATCTCGAGGTTGGCAACGAGTGAGTGACACCTACAATGGTATGGTATAATATGGTAAATGTTGCAAGCGCTCATAATCAACTTAGTCACAAAAAACATTACACATGAGAATCTACATTATTGCTAATGCTGCGTAAACAAAAGTGACAGTGAGGGTCCAAACTATCATATCTTTCTTTCTTTCTCTTATTCCTTCCTATTCTTACACATAATCTCGAATGAGAGCCCACGTCTTACCATTTTACATGTTATATAGGCTACGGTGATCGCATAGCATAAGCCTTATTTGACAGTTTAGTGTCACCAAAAAATTTGACAAATCTCAATTGTTAATCTTTAAAGAAGCGATAATAAGCATGAAAACAGTGAACATTCAGCAATTAAGGACGTAGCTTTAAAGGGAGTGTTCACGCGGCGTTGTCGCGTCCGTAATCTGGACAACGCTCGCTGGCCAACCAATTATCTACGTGAAATAGTGTCCTTATTAGAGCTCTTACTTTGTACTGGCTTAAAGAGGATTACGTTGGCGTAAGTAGCCGTCTGTGTACCGAATTTAGTTGAAATAGTTTTACCTTTGTTATTGTTCGTTTGTATGCGGTGACTTAAATTAAGTACTCCTTTATAGCATAACCTACGACCTAAATAAGTATAAACCTAATATACGGTATTTAAAAGATTTATAATACGGCTTTTTGGCTTTGGCTGGAACCTTTTAAATCATTTCTTTGCATTTCAACAACATTGTTTTAATGCTGATTTTATTGATAATAATTTGTTTTGTATTATACGTGAAGTTTTTCTTTTTGTCAATCATCGCAAAAACGTTCGTAATGGAGCGTCTAAGGTATTACAATTCCTACATAGCGATTGATACCTCGTAGCGAAGAAATGTGCTTTTTCTAATCATAACTTACGTCATAATACAACCAAAAAATCCTTCATTAAGATGCAGATATTAGTAGAGTTAGATAAGATATTAATCCATGACCAAAACCATCAACCACCAAAATATGTGTATCGGTGCTATTGATAATATAAAATTCCTTTTAAAAGTCAAGCATCACAAAGTTTCATAGGGTTGTACAACAGGTAAAAGACTTCACTGACAAATGGTGACGAATGAGAAAGTTTGATGGCAATAATATATCGCAGCGTGTTACTGAGTCGCGTCGCGAGGTCGATAGTTAGTATGATGATCGTCATTTGTCTTAGCTCGGCGCCGTGCGGGCGCTACGTATCTCTAGCCGAGTTAAGCGCTTTAAAAATGCTTTGAGCGTTTTATATTCGATATTCTCTGAGTTATTATTTCGTGAACGAAAATTAATTAATACTTTGTGAGCTGTAGGAGATTTCTCTTGCTTTCTTACGATTGTTTTTTTAAGTAATGACTAAATAAATATTTAATTCGTTATACATCTATTTTTATTAGAATAAAACGTATCGTCTATGAGTTGTGTTTTTGTATTATTATTCAGGACAAAATGGAGGATAATTTTAATGATGAGTCAGGGCGTGCTTACATAATTTCTGCGATGATCTGATCAAAGACTTGTTAAATTATAAGATCTAATTACCAACAATCACTTCATCCAACTGAAATTTTGAATACCTATAAATTAGATGTTATAAGAAATCCGTCGTCATTTTTTAGTCCCTTAACTAATATTAGTATGTATTTAAAAGAGATTAAGGAAGTAACACTTTATTTTTATTTTTAACTAGCAGCGCCCACGGCACCGCTCGCGTGGTGTAAAGATTTTTCTTTAATGCACGAAACACTCAATTATTTTTCATAAATAAAAGTAGCCTAAGTTACTTCTTATAACATCAGTTATGTGTCAGTGTAAAAGATCCCGTGAATTCCGATAAAATGGGTCTAGCTGTTTCAAAGATTAGCCGGAACAAACAGAAAGATATAAAAACAAACAAAAATTTTATTTTTATACTTTTACTAATTATGCATTTAGTGAAAAGCTGTTAATTTGAATTTACAAACAGACACTTTAATTTTGTCTATTTGTATCAATATAGATAAAGTTACCATTTGGGTAAGTAGTACATTTTGCCATGTTGCTTACAATTTACAATTTTTATTAATAATATCTATAAGATTAAAGATCATACATATGTTGAATACTTTCAACCTTTTCAAGAAAAGGCGTGATATTAATATTCTTACTTTCAATAACAAAATAATCTTTGTTACCTAAATATATTTGGGTGTGGTGTAGTATTCTGTCCTAATAGTTCCCAAATGGCTCTTTACTTTAAGGGTATATGTGATATAAGAAAATGTTTTCTCAAAATGATCCTTACATAGTATTGACATAGATAATGTACTCTTAATCCTGTGAGACACGTTCGCCGGGCTCTAGGGAGGTTTTCTAAAACAAAGACATAAGAGAAGATTAGAGCCGATATATACGGACTTATCAGGCAGCCTCTCTTAGAAATATCTTAACGGCGCGGTGCTGATAAATAAGAAGCAAAATATTTTGTTACAGTTTTATCTGTATTTATCTTTAATGGATATTTTTCCTTTATATACATTTAAATAAATAATACCTTTAAATAGAAGATTTTTGTTGTATAAATGTTGTTTTTTGACTCTCGTGTCTGACGTGTCGATGGAATAGGTTTTAGATGTTCTGTTCAATACCCTCAGACCTTGATTTGATATTCATAAAATTTATTCGGAAACTTACTCTTACCACCATATAATTAACTATTAATACTATCATTAAAATTGCGTTACAGATGTTTAAAGCCTGCCTTTAATTGAGAAATCCCCTTTCTTAAAGTAGCATAACTAGTAATCATAACTTCATAGTGAGACTCATAGCACAATTACATATCGATGATAGACATTATCTTACTCTAAAGTCTCTAAACTAATCACCGGCCCTTCTACATAGAAAAAACGTACAAAGATTCACTTAGTTTCAACAATAACTGAACGAAATGAAGGTAGTCACATGCTAGCTATATTCGATTATGTTGCAAGCAAGTGAGGAAAACTATTAAATTAGTTTCAAACTTGTGGCTTACATCGTTTCGTTCCGTCGTTCTTAAATTTGAGAAAGAGCACCATGTATAATAAATCTATGCTATTAGATAAAATTATCAAAATTTCCTAACATGACTTGGCCTTGACATTATTCATACCTGCCGAGCTGTTTCCATTGAGTGTATCCACTTAATATTTGACAATGCCATTAAAAGGAAGACGAGAACTTCACTACATTATAAATATGCACTCCCAAATATGAATACGTGTACAGACTGCAGACAAGTGAAAGTCATTGTGAACAAAAGCATTTCTTTTGGAGTCTGCAATTCTCAAACACAAGGTCCATTGTAATGACAGGCGGAGCAGACGAGAAAAAATCTTGCATAATTCACGCCTCAGCCAGACAGGACGTACAACCGGTGAATATTATATAATCAACTTTATGTACTTCGGCATAAGATTGACGTGTAGTTGCTATTTAATGTACTATGCTTTCATTTACTTGTATTGTTTAGCCTTAACACCATGTGGCATTGTAAAAACAGACCGTCACTCTCGTCCCTTTAATCCAGAGCGGAGGCACTTTACCCTTCGCTCATTTGCATAAGTCCCGTCCGTTACAAGATGGGTTGTTCACTTTAATAAGACCCGAATGTCCATTCACTCAGATTATTCAGTGTATTTAAAGTATCAATTGAGGCATTAATTAGAACATTTTATCAACTATTCAGCGTCTTTGCAAGAATAATTCTTATTTTTTATTTGTAATATTTTTATAGTATATGAAACCAAGCCTGTGGTTTTATCAGTATTCGTTATGAATCAAACTAAGCTAAGGATAGCCATAAGCCTTTATTAATTTCATCCAAGCAGGTCAACATTATGAACAACTTATTGTAACCAACAATGCTTTTTAATCTCTTTACTATATAACACAATAAATTGCACAGCAGTGTAACTACTACTTCGGATTTCAACGATTCGTCGTTTTATAAACGGTACGACAATAATTTTCTGTATGGTGAAATATTGAAGTAACCATCAATGTGACGCTTCGTTAGAATGTCATCTTTTTCAAATATTGTCTTTCTATTCCAACGTATTAAATAGGTTCTATACGTCATGCCCCAACATATATAATAATTATGTCTTTCAGATTTAGAACATGTGACTATTTATGTGTTTTGTCCGATACAAAAGTCTAGATATTTATGTTAGGGTCCAGAAAACCATTTATTTAAAATAAAGAAATTAAAGAATGGATCTAACTTTCAAAATATTCTAAAAAATATTAGCAATGGAAATTGCTTTCAATGAGAATATATTATATAATTATATAGTTTTGTATTAGTGACTTATAAATATAAAATAGCTTCGTCTTTATCAAGTACCTACTATTATTATTCAAATTTATTTTTGTTACCGTGTATATTATTACTGCATGCGTAAATAATACCTTCTTTGACTTTTACTAAGAACGTCCTTTCTAACCATAGAAACCTTTTATGTGCGCAATCCCTAACTGGAGCAGTTTTTGTTATTAAGTATACGATTAGTTTTCTTTGTATATTTTATTTTTTATGATAAAATATGAATTTTGAGACTAAGCTTTTATGTTCAGAGAGAGGCCAGTTTTTACTAAGAGTGATACAGCTGCTCACTACTTAACATTTTTACGCCGCCTTAATAAATAACCTTACGCTTTTTTAACCTTTTTTACTTTAAAAATTAATAAAAGTTTCACCTGACATTTCATAAGAATCCTTTTTTTTAAGAACAAAAATATTTTAAATGTTAATACATAGCATACTATGTATGTACATAGTGTACTATGTTGCTCACGCATAATGCACGTTTATGGAGACAGACAGACAAAAATTATCCAGCGTGTTTTATCACTATAATTATGTAAATTTTGCTCACCGATTAAGCAACTTTAGGCGCGGTCAGTCACTAGATGGGTGATCGCATTGTGGTATTTTAATTGAGCGTCTCCGTGCTTCGGAGGGCACGTAAAAAGTAGGTCCCGGCTGTTGAAAATTTGGCAACAGTCGACATTACATAGTGGTATTTTAACCGAGCATCTCCGTGCTTTGGAGGGCATGTAAAAACTACTCCCGGCTGTTATCAATTTGATAATAGTGAAAACGTCAAGTCAAGAGGCTTATACGGGCGACCTGAACAACTCTGACACTAGGTTGGCCACTAACCACTCGATAAGAATTAGAAGACCGTTTAACTGTGACAATACATTATTTTCCGTTGTTTCGTTTCTGCCAGCAGCCTTCCGAAAGCCGCCATAAACCAAAGCACGATACATATATTATAGGTACTTGACACGAAACAAACAAGTTTTATAGTAGTTACGAGAACAATGGGGCATAAGAAAAATATGCGAAAAAGAAGTCAATTGAAACGGCTATTGAAGCTTTAGAAATGTTCGATATGTCTACGGAAAACATAAGACGGCAATACAAAAATGGCTACAATTGGCAAAAAAGCGGAGTCACGCCACAAGTTTACCCAATAAATATTCCTAACTGCCGTTTCGTAAGGAAGCGAATGCTCGAAAACACAATGATGGCCGCCAACATAATACAATACTGCTCGAAACAAGTGAGGCATGTCCAACATATTCTATTTGTTGAGAAAATTGCGGTTGCTAAGTTTATTCCCTCCTCTGCTCTATTTCATTGAGTAGGTATTGTTTGTTTATAGATTGGATTTATAATTCTTTAAATTTTATTTAATAACAGAACGACTGAAAATCTGTATGCTTGTTTACATTTTGTACCACCACTACTATCACTCGAGCCACTGGTCCGATTGATTGATGTCCGCGTAACTAAACAATATATTCAAAAACCACATCGCACTTGAATTGATGAATTGCCTGCCCTCATGTGATAATTATGATAAATGTTATTTGCCGTTTTACCACTTTAAAACGCTCTTGGCCGAGTGCACCCACTGATCGGTAAACGATCGGTAGGTTAAGCAACTTTAGGCGCGGTCAGTCACTAGATGGGTGATCGCATTGTGGTATTTTAATTGACCGTCTCCGTGTTTCGGAGGGCACCTAAAATGTTGGTCCTAGCTGTTGAAAATTTGGCAACAGTCGAAAAGTCAAGTCAGCGGCCTACGGGCAACCGGAACAACTCTTACACTAGGTTGGCCACTAACCACTCGATAAGAAGAAGAAGAAGACCACTTTAAATCCTGTTACTATCATCGTCATTATTAAATTTTTTTAACATGTGTTCATAACCTATGGAAGGTTGCAGTGACCGCTACCACGCGGACAGTAGGATAGTTTGCCACTGTCGTAGTGTAAAAAAGGTCATATTTTTCACTCATTACAAAACGAATATGTGGTTATATATTCATATGTGGTAATATATGGTTTAGTACCTAATTATTGGCTAGATTAATTAAACGGTTATCTGTTTGAATAATTATAGATTTAATAACATTTAACTGCTCAAATTTTAGAAAGTAAGCTGTTCCCTATTTATAATCATATTAAAAATGTAACGATTTTAAGTGAAAGATAGCTATCACAACAATTTATAAAACTTAAAACAATTCATGAACGAAATATATATCAGTCACATTGTAACGCAACACGATATTTATCGCCTTTTACATAATTTATGACGAACAAACAACTTTCATAGTTCTTTTGCAACAAAAACAATAAAACAACTTGATTGATATTACAATATGAAAATTACCAATATATCTTTTGACAGGTAAGAAAAATCTCTCAGCGAGCGACGAAAGTTTAGGGAGAATAATGACAGTCTATTTTTCATCGTCGCTCGTATAATTTTGATCATATGACTGAGCACAAGATTAGGCAATAGAAATTTGGTATAAAGCTTACTACAATATCAAATAGATTGGAAATACGGAGATTTGTTTAATTCCCTTTTTAAAATAATGAATGACAAGAGTTTTATAAGAGGAAAGACTGAATAAATATTAAAATTATTTTTTATTAAACAAGTTAATGAAACTAGTTTAAATCGCTGTTATCTCTGTAAATAAGTTAGTTACCGATATGTCATATAAAATTAGTACGAACATGCAATAACCTGAATTATTTAGAAGAAGATAAAGTATCGGCATAGATTATAGAACCCCAAGTTATGAAGATTCTTTGTGTGCAGATTAAAATAAAAACAGCTCCCACGTCCCCTTTTGTCAACACAGGACATCCTCAAAAACTCTGTTAAAATATTTACTCACTATAGGTAAACATTACATAAGAATAGTCATTTACCTAGTCCTAATAAGGTGAGTAAGGTGTTCTTTGCAAGTTGAGTTGCTTCAAATTCGAAAGATTTATTCCGATAAGATTTCTTTCCAAAAACTGTATACTTATATAAAATTAAGGTTAGGGCAGTCAAAGACTAGCGTTTTTTTTCGACCGTATAATATGGTCGTTTCGACACGCAAACTTTATTTCGCACTTCGATAATCCGAACGGACACAGGATTATTATGACCTGTACGCTCGAACCAGCAGTTGCGAAGGTCAGTAGCATATTATTGAAAAAATTTAACTGGCTTATACGAGCTTACTAAGCGCGACAATGCTCATATGAGTTGAATTCGAAAAACTAATTTATAAAACGCTGGTCTGAAGCTACCCTTAGTCTAAATATTATAAATGTCGCCTTGCTTTTTATTTGTAACATTGTATAAGTTTTAATGACTTTAAGCATTTGGGTTCATTTTTATTTGTTTTCGAGCTACATTTAACTTGAAAAGAATTTATGTCCAAGTTAGATATGATTTGGCCTGGATTCCGTCTCAAAGGAGCTTAATTGTGCGGCGTATAATTAGGCTGTTGAAGAATGGCACGTTGAAAGTAATTAGACCTATTTATCATGAAGCTATTATACACATGCCATGAAGAGGTCCTTGATGTTTAAAGTAAGTAATTAAAACAAAAATTACACGTTTATAAAATATGGACTTTTATTTCCTGCTTTAAAAATATATGTTAATTTTTTTTTTTTGAAATGAAATTAATTTTATCTTCGCGTTTCTTTTTTAGGTCAGTTTTTATGTACCTAAATGTAAATATCTCGATATATTCGGATATACTAATTGCAAAATTTCGTGTGTGCAGAAGAGCCCTTCTGTTTTTAGCATGAATGGGCCGGTTAGGGGAAGTTCGATACTCATATAGAAAATTCAACGTAAAGTGGCTGTTTCCGTTATCGTGCGTTCTGTTTGATGAGTATGAGAGCCGGAAGCCCTAACTGTAGCTCCTATATATGGACATTTCCATCTCTTCTCTTTCTCTTTTGGCCACACAGCGCTCTTTTGGTGGTGTAAGCTTCTTTAAGGTATGATCTTCTTGCCATCAAGTGGGCCGTTATTCTTCAACATCGTTTATAAAAATACTTAATACATTGTAGAAATGAGGATGAATAACGCCCAAATACAAAAACAGTGCGAACGATTTTATTACATTCTTATTATTAGATTGTACGTTTGGATGTTTAGATGTTTGTTACTCTATCACGCATAAACGGCTAAGCGTGTTTGGATGGGCACACAGATAGATTGTTTTCTGAAATAATGTATCCCGGAAAAGTTATAGGTTCCCGTGAGAAACACAAAAAACCCACGACAGGACTTGGATTTCGGTATAGACTGGAAACCAGAATAATTAATATTATACAGACTATTATTATTCGAAATATGAAAGTAACTGTGTCTGTTATCTTTACATGCCTTATCCTGCTAAATCAATACTAAAGAATTTTTGACAAGATAATTTATTTCTATTTTAAAGGTGCCTCATTAAAAACCCATTCATGCGAGGGAAGTGATGAGCAAAAGCTAGTTTAAAATAATACAAAGCCTTAAATTACTTAGTAAATCATCGTTGTCTAGCAGGTTCCCAAGCTAATGTCAAGTCTTCACAACCGGGTTGTAAAAGAAGCAAACAACCCAATAAATTTTCACCATAAGTTAGTTCTTGAGATTGCCCTTCATAAGGGATTCAAGTTATGACGTAGTACAGAGTTTACCCACTATTATCCACTCTTGCCGAAATAGACTCGTGGGTATTTAGGATATTTGCATACCAATACTATTGGGAGCGAATCAACTAAGAAAGTTTTGGGACTGACTTCATTCGTTTGTTAAAATATTACTTACGACCGTTGCGAGTTTTCCCTACAGGATTGAATGGTGTACATATTGGCCACCAAATGAAAACGGGTACAACTTTTATAACCAATTCGCGATATGTCATGTAACTTTAGACAAAACTTTTAACTGTGATTTACGATTTTACCTGTGACCTTTTATGGTAAAATTGTTGTGATAAAAGCACAGTTCAAACTAAAGGGTTCCGCAGCCTGGTTATGAAGAATCATAAGGACTTTAAAAATAATAACGAATTAAAATCGACCGCAAAAATAAGTTGGTAATTTCATAGTAATTATTAAAAGTAATATGAAAAACAAAGTTATGGGAAAAACTTATATATCTTTTAAATTTGTAAGCCTATCTTCTTCAAGCCAAATGTGGTTGAAATTTCATTTGATGTACTACAACCTCAAATTTTTGTAGAATTTTAATTCCTATACTTCAAAAGTTAGAGGGGGGGACACAATTTTTATGACTTTAGGAGCTTCTATCTCAATAAATACTGACTTAATGAAAAAAGCCAAAATAAAACCTCCTTATCATTTTGAAAGACCTGTCCAAAGATATCTCACACGTTGTCATACGTTGAATTTTTTTTTTCAATCTTCTGTTACATGTATGGACTGCTACTCTTAATTCTTATATATTTTAAGATTTTATTACAGAATCGTTTTGCGGTTCATAGAATACACCTATTTAGTAAATTTCGTATAGATAGAGCCAATGGTCTCCGAGTAAAATGCCTGTGACATACGGACGGACGTAATATGAAATAAGCTTTAAAATAGACAAAAAAAAATATATATATAAAATATTTATTATTACTAACTCTTACCTTCATTACCAGACATCATTTACCTTGATATTAAATCTCATTACTCTTATTTGCGTTGTCTCAAAACTTAAACTAAAGTTTGACACAGTTGTTATCCATTATGAAATTCAAGCCAAGCCTTAAGAGAAACGCAACTATCATGGAAGTCAAGTTTTCCACTCAACTATCTTTTAACGAGCGGAATGAATATAATTCAAGAATGTTTTATGTTCGGGCACCAAGTTTCATCTGCGGCTGCTTTTGAATAATGTTTCACATTAATAAACAGGGTCGGTTTCACTGCAGTAAGACTGTAAAAGGATATAATTAATTATGTCGCCTAGATAGGAACATTTACAGCGACAGCAACTATCACTTAAGACTTAGATTGTGACAGTTGCTTCAAAGCAGACTTGATGTTCCCAGCGGAAATGGGCCAGTTCGACAGGGGAAGTAATAACTATACAGAAAATCGGCGTAAAGTAACAGTATCAATAGGTGAGTGCGAGCGCCAGAGGCCTAATCTCTCACCCTCTCTGTACCCAGGAAGGGTTTTTTCCTTTTCATCCCTTCACTCCAATCCCTTGGGCTGGCAACGTGCATGTCATATATCAAGCATCGCGCGTGTTTAAAGGTTGTGGTGGCTGCTTTTTTTATATCATATAGAGGCAAACGAGCAGATAGCTCCACCTGATGGTAACTGGCAACTATCGCACAACACCAAGAGGGTCGAGAATACGTTGCCGGCCTTTGGGGAAAAGGTGTCTAAATACTCGACGCTTGAAGACTCCGATACTTACCATCAGGCGGACCGTATGCTTATTAGCCAGCTGTCACGATCGGATCTCCTCGGAAATTTAATATTTACACGTTGATTTCTGTATTGTAATTACTTACCATCGTAAAAGTAAATACCAATCAACTCCAAATTACATAATTTTATCCGCATCGTGCGTATAATTAATGTTTTATTCGACGATGAGGAAAATAAGAATTCATTTTTCCAACGAACAGATAGGACGAGCGCAAATGGCTTTTACAAGCATTATATAAGATTTTTATTTTATACTGTGGAGTATTATAATAATATGGAACAACGCCTGCAATCCCATTGCACATGGAATGCTACAAAGGATATTGTGACGACGGTTGCGCCTAGAAGTGTATTGTTTTTCATAATTTTGAACTAGTGTATTCGTATTCATTTCGTTCTGTTATTTTGTTCTGTTATTGTAGAAACTAGGAGTTATGTTCACAACAATGCTCCATATTTCACATACGTTTTTTATCATGTATAAAAATATGTCTTGTTTTACACTAGAATGAATGTACTGAAAATGAGAAGTCAAATGATTAATACATGATTGAAATAAATAAATAATAGCTAAGTGCTCAACGGCTCCATTGGGATAATGATAACACATCCACACCAAAAGATAATACAACTAAACGGAATACAGCCTTGCTCCGTGCGGGAATCGAACCCGCGACTTGTGTCGCTTAAGGCTCCAGTTTGTTACAGCTTCGCCACATCGATCGACAGATATTACTACAAATATATATATCATATCAATATTATTCAATCCAATTCTTAGGTTAATGGCACTAATGACTTCAGCAATGTCAAGTAGAAATACTAGGAATCACTGACTTACAAAGTCTTTGACAATTAATTAATTTGATGGAATTCTAATTCAAGAGAGCACTAAACCAATTGATAGCAATGTCGTATCACCGTCAAATGAAGCCATCGTAGAAATTAATTTCATCAATAATGCAAAACTTACACGACCAAGAAAACCAATGATATTTCACGCTAATGGGGTCGAATTTTTAATATAAAGTCAATTTGTCTTCATTCTGAAAAGAAAAATAGAATTCAAACGTCTCCATTATTTTTTCTGAGATCACATTCATTTATTACACTGCGTTTCTATTGTCAGAGGTTGTCTTGCGGAGAGTTCTCCCGGAGTTCTCTCCCAGATCATTATCAACGCTTATTTAATCATTAATTTATCACTGTCCAACAAATTATCTGTTTAAAGAACCAACGACCAATTTGGCAGAAGATAAATCAGCGGATAATTTGTATGTCTTTTTACGTACAGCGCGAATAAAGTCCTCGTTAATGGCACATGGTAATGCCTTGTTTTTGTTAAACTTTTTCGTTAATGAACATTAGCATAATGCCCACGATTTATTTTGGTATTTACGGCGTTAAGTCGTTAATTTATGAGTATCTTTGCAATTTACTGCATATACTTTTATTATTAAGTTATGTTTAATGATGCGAAGTGATTTTAACGGAGTCTCGATTTCTCACTGCCACTTTCTCCTCCAACAGTTTTCCATACTTTTTTTGGCTACGGACGAAAAACTAACCATCACCAGATGCATCATTGAAAAAAAGTTATCCTTTCCTTTGTATTTTATCTAACCACAAGAAAAGCCTTTCCTAGGTAACAAAAGGTGGTACAAATGATGTCCAGTCATCTCCTGATTCAAATAGTTTTCTTGCCTCACAAATATCATGTCCCATCTCCGCGGTGTTCTATAAAATTAAGAACGATGATAGCCCAAGGGGGTCAGGATCGAATCCTTAACTCTCGCGCTAACGGAGCAAAGTCGGCCCTTCTACCGTTGAGCTATTGAGGCTTTAAATGGTAGACCTCAACAAAGTAGAGAAAGGTTTACGCATTTATTACTTAAAACTTAAACGGTTTTATATGGTATAAATTATACAAGTTTCTAATTGTCTGAAACTGTGTTCGAAACCAATCGAACTAACCATTTCGTATGCAACGAACGCCAAACTATTGCAACGGTTTAACATTTCAACGTATTATCTGCGTCGCTTTTATGATGGAATTGCAAATTTAAACCCTTTGTAAGCATTTTGCATTTGGAAACACAAATTCGCTTTTACGGTAATTTGCATGCTGTGTCACAGTTGCGGCGACTTCCGAAATTCTGCACCAAAATTGTACACATTGTGCTCTTTATTAATATTATATGCAAACACCATCATTCTAAAGCGTCTGCTTTGTGCGCTGTGTCAAGTTCGTTAATTTAATTTTGAAATTTATTAATAGAATGCTGTGTTACAACTTGACATATTAAAGTGTTACTTTGTCACGTTCGCTGACGTGCGTTTTTGACAAATCGTTCAGTTTACAGATTTGTTTAATAATTTGAATTATATACTAATTTATTTCTAAACTTTAAGTATAAGAAGAAGAATATGAAGTAAATGGTTACTTTTATCACGATTTTCTACAACGGATCCTTCCGAATAGTATTCTGTACTAAATATTTTCCTATGTCATAAGCTTATATAGTATAGTTAAAATACTATTATAAACTTAACATAAAAAATACAAGTTTTATAGAAGAGTATAAAGCATTTACAAAGTGCGTAACAAGCTTCCCAACATTTACTAATAAGTTACCAAACACTAGAACAACCGTTGAGTAAAGAACGAAACCTGATAATACCCTTCGTATAACAAGAATAAATCTAACCGTGTTATGCTTGCACAAACAAACAGCTAGGCAGGCGTCACAGGCATAATCGACCCTCTGTAAGTGGGGCAATCCATTCAGCCCTTGCCGACATGTGGAGATCATAAATAATATTGCACACCTGTAACTAGTTGATTGTGTGAAGATAAAGAAATTTAATATACGCATACGTTTTATATACGGTTGATTTATGTCGCGATAAGGCGAGAGAGAAATATATTTTGTTATTGCGTGAATGTTTCATTACGTTTTCAATTTCATTATATAACTTATTATGTAACAATGTCCAATATAATGCGTCATATTATGTTTGATATTTAACATACTCCATTTATAATAAATTCATAATCTTTAGTTTTTTGTGTTTTAATTTAATTTTATTTATTTCATGATGGTTGGCAAACAAGCATACGGTCCGCCTGATGGTAAACAGTCACAGCAACTTATGAACGCGCGCGATACTTGAAGTATCACATGCACGTTGCCAAACCAAGGTCTAGGAGGGAAGGCTGAGGAGGAAAAAAGGAAGACAACAGAGGGGGTGGCCCCTCCAGTGCAGTGATTGGGCCTCCAGTGCTCTCTCCCATAGCATGAAACGCAACAATATTGTTACTTTACGCCGATTTTCTGTGAGAGTGTGAGTACTTTCTCGGTCAAGCCCATCCGTGCTAGGAGGAGCTTGGCTCTATTCTTATAAAATATTTTCTATTCTTATAAAATGTTTAGTCTATTTCTACGAGTATGAGTCTGCCGCTAATAACAAATGAATAAAGAATATTATGTGTACTATAGATATTCAAATTTGTAAACAGAAATAAAAAAGTAAATAATAATTACGCACAACGCACGCACGTTGGAATTAAGGTCTCCGCACCTTGATGTGGAAGAATCTGCGGGACTTCAAATATAAGCGAATTTTATTGTTAACTACTGACTCTATACAAAAACTGAAAATTATCATCATCATCGACCTATGGATGTCCACTGCTGGAGATATGTCTATGCCCAAATGCTGCCACCGGGAACGATCTTGTGCCGCTTGCATCCAGCGGCTCCCAACGACTCTTTTTATGTCACACACGCACACGCTGCTGCGTTGAAACTTTTTTAACCCTCAGATACATGGATGGACTGCACCCATAGTTTTGATATATTTAAGAATATCACAACAAAATTGTGAAGCATTTCATAGAATACACCTATTTACAAAATTTCGTAAAGATAGAGCTAATAGTCTCCGAGTAAATGAAATTCACAGACAGATATGACGAATATATTGGGTTTCTTTTTGCCTACGTTTTTGGCTACAGAAACATAAAAAGATTAAAACGAATAAAATTATATTAATATCATAATAGCTTTAAGACAAAAATATCAAATAATTCATATATTAAACGAAGAAAGAATTTCTTATATTATTTTTCCAAGGAATATAAATAAAATACTCTTTAAAATTATATTACGTTTTTAATAAAGATAAAAGGAGAGTAATATCTTTGTAAGGTCCTTTCTCAAGTTCACTTCTTTATTCTAACGTTTGGATTTTATTTAAGTCTTTGTCGTTATATTTATTCCAAGGGCGTGATCATTTGCGTCTCAAATTTTATCCAGACCAATGAACGAGTAAAATTTTCGTCTATTCTACATAATTTTAGACCTTTGTCCACGTTCAACTAGGTATCCTTCATTTCATTCAGGCTTTATATATATTTTAATAAAATACTTTATTAAAAGGAAAGATTTTTGGCTGGCTTTTTAATTTTTTTTACAAAGATACATCATGATTCCTCTTAACTTTTCCGCATGTGTTGTTTTTAAAACGTAAACGACTAAGAAAGGATATTCCGAAAATCAGCTCTTAATGGAGTGAAAAATGGGTTGAAAGTTAATACGGAAATCTTTACAAGCCCGTGATTTTTGTAACTAACGCTTGAAACATTTGGTGAACAATTAAAAATGAAGAAATACGTGTATTAAAATTTTCACGGTCAAAGTTTTAAATAGCTATTCACTCGGGCGAAGCCGCAGGTTGGAGCTAGTTAAATAAAAGAACTTTAATACGAATACAATCTTCTTATTACTACATAAATTAATTCTTTAGAATTACATTACAGAATAAAATTAGTAGTCTATCAGATTATAAACATCAAATGAGGTCACCTTGGGTTACTCAATATGAACTTTGTTAGCATTATTATTTTTAAATTAAATTTAGAAATTGGTCCTTTACATTACTTTGTCTCTGAAAATATTAAAAACAATAATTATAATAGGCATAGTAATCTTTTTAACTAAACGAGTTCTAGTATTCTCCTTAAAATTTTTATTTTGAACTATCTCTATAATATAAAAGAATAACAGAAATTAAAAATACATGCTTTTATAATATGTGGAGGAACCATAGAAATCTTGATAAGAAACTAGAAATGGTGGAAGTCACTTAGTTCTTACGAAACACGACCCCTTGCCGTCATCTCAGAGAATATCGGAATCAACTACCAATATCTGAACAATCCATTTCGTTCAATCTTGTGGGTCTGACGAAGGTACAAGAATTGATTCCCCGAGCCTTGCCTTGCCTTTCTCCCTCCGCTTCTTGTTGTCCAATCGTATTATTACGTTTTTTAGACGCAGCTAAGATTTTAAGTTTCGCACCGGTGACGCTATCAAGACCATTAGAGCCAACAACACTACACTTCAGTAAAAAAATTGAAATGTAAACTGTTGAAATAGCAATTAAGAACTCGCAGATTACAATTTTATACAAAAAAATGTTTAAGTCTTATCTACGCCCTACACTTATGAGTAGAAGAGTAGTGTGATGACTGGTACCCCATACCTACCTAAATATTTTTTTAGCTTATATTAGGTTCGTTCATTCCTTACGTACGTACAAAATATATATTTTTCTGTAGTCTTAAATCAATCCTGTGTATCTAGGTCATAAACATTAAAAACCGCACTTTATTAAATATGTAAATCCTCCATAAGCTGAGCCGCTATACAGGCCATTGGTAGCGCAACAGGCTTAATGGAAAAGTTAATTTCAAACGAGCCAGCTTAACTACGCATCAGTTGGTCCTGCGATTAATAGGGATTAACTATGGTTAATTGTTTTCGGGAGCCGGGTCACCGATGTCCCTTATAATTTGTCATGTACGATCATCTGTCTGACTGTCACTTTTTAGATGTGGAATTATATTATAATCCTTCGTCTTAGATATGTTTTGTATGCTATTTACTAAATATACCGATTTCTTAGATTACTTTCTATTTTTTGTAAAGCTTATGTACCAAATTAGATATCTATAATTACTCTCAAATGTTGTAAAATATTTTAGGTATGTTGCTTTTACTAAAATTAAATAACTATTTAATGTTATAAATGCGAAAGTAAGTATTTTGTGACGATGAACGCTGTAGATATAGATGGGGCCATGGAGTCGATTATAGGCTACTTTTTGTCGCAAAAACAAAACTTGTAGAGGGCGAAATAGGGCATGAAAATTTGTATGGAGAACCAATAATTTCTATATTGAATTATAAAACGTGCCTCAATAAAACGTTATTCACGTGGGCGAAGTCACGGGTAGAAGCCACTATTATTAAAATTGTGTTCATTATTGTCGTTAATGAATTCTAAAGATTTTTTCTATTGTTTCAGATATCAAGTAAAAATGGAGACATCATAAAAAAATGTTGTGACAAAGGTGTAGTTTTAAGGACTCAAAAATGCGTTTATTAAAAAGTTTTTACGATATATCAAATAATAGAACTATATTGTTTATGATTGTGTTACTTTCTTTGAAGCTCTGTAGTCCTCAAGATCTAAGCGAAGATTTTAATGAAGATAATATAGATTCTGATATAAGTATGGTGACTGTTAAAAAAGTGAAGCTGCCGAGGAATGCAGCGAATCCTTGTAGGTTGAGTGAACTGCTCTGTGATACTGGACAATGTATTTCTTTGGATAAATACTGCAATGGGGAGGACGATTGTGGTGACAAAAGCGATGAGCCGAAATCTTGCACGCGTAAGTAAATGCATTTATTATCTTTTGGAGCGAAGTTCCTCATCGCGCATTACACACTCTAAGCAGATTGAAGCTAGATCGAAAAAGTGTAATAAGACGTTTTCCGACAATGGTGTCAATCGACAGCTTCATATATATTTTGCTTTCTTTCATTTTAAGTAAACCTCTTTCTTGAAAAAGATAGGTAAAGGACATTATATCCATCTCTGTTATTCTTTCCACGTTCTTTTTTTATAATTAATATTAATTATTAATATTTGGTAGTTTGCGAAAAGAACTCCGTCCTTACCGTGGGTCTCGAGACACGTTGTGTTTTTTTCTCTTTTTCTTACTATGACACGACAAACCGTCAACCGAAAAAAACATTCGCTTAGCTAATACTATATTACGATTTGCATAAAGTTTGAACTTTATTATTTACTCGCTTACCATCATGACTCCAAAACATAGTTTGTCAATTTTATGGTGCAAAAATAAAAACTTTATAGCTTGTCTGAAGTTGTTGTTGCAAAATTGGTATATAATTTTTATGAAGTCATGACAACTTTAGCTTAGGTTCAAAACCTCCTCATAAGAGCAGATTTTTACTCATGAAAAAGAATTGAACATAGCTGTATTAAGTTTTGTATAATAGTTTTAATTAAAATTTTAACAATTTTAATTAAGAGCTATTGTACTTAGCAATCGGCAGGGTATTCATTCACATACATTGGCACCTATAATGACGCGCATAGTGCGGTTCCAAAGAAATTTCCCTCCGCGAACCTTCCGGCTGTGGAATGAGCTCTCTGCTGAGGTTTTTCCAACACGCTACAGTATGGGATTCTTCAAGGGAAGGTTGAAAAAGTTTTTATGGGGTCGGCAACATGCATGCGATACCTATGGGGTTTCAGGCGTTCATAGGGTACGATGACCGCTGGCCAGCAGACGGGCCGCATACTTGTTTGCCACCATCGTAGTAATAAAAAAAGCGTTTACTTTCTTGCGGTTAAAGAAACCAAACGTATATGAAAATCTGACTAAACAACGTATTAAGAAACCTTATTCAGAAAAGTCAAGAACTTATCTGTCCTGAGCTATAATCGGGGAAACAGAGTCAAGAGCCGATGTTATGGATTCAAAGCAATTGAAAATTCCTTTCCTCTTAATCGTCATGAAAATCAGTGATAAGAGACCTGACAAAAACATAATTTGAATTTGAATTTTAGATAACAAAGATCGCTTTTAGACTAAGCCAATGTTTCTGCATTAGTTTTGAATGCAAATGGAGTCCATTATTCAATATATCAACAACGTATATATTTTAACAAAAGACATCATTAAGTCTTTTCGTAAACAATACGGGACAAATTTGCGTAAAATATTCCGACAAATTCAAGAGGGAATTTCTAATCAAATAAGAGTATTGTAATGGAGAACTCGCCCTTAGACAATCGATTTTAAATTTAAATATGAAGCAGAAATTATTATGCATTTCGAATACTTACAGATATAATTGAAGATCAATAGTTCTGTTAACGGTCAGTTAGATATTGACTACAATTTAATATAGTTTTAAAATATATAATTGACGACGTTGTGGTGCAGCGATAGCGAACCTGCTTCCACTCACAGGTCCGCCCCACAGGTCACGGGTTCAATTCCTGCTCGGAGCAGATGTTTGTATTGACCATACAGGCATGTGTTTCAGTCTGGGTGTGTTTGTCCTTGTCATTGTTTATGTTTCCGGACCCCTGAAACCGGATATTGCTATCCCAATGGGGGTCTTTGAGTGTGTAGCGCTTATTTTGTTTATTTATATAATGCCCACCTTACTTAAAGTTAATTCATGATATAGAAAAATATAAGGTCTTCTCCGTATAGATGGAGAGGGAAAAATGTTCTTTAGTCTTTGTCCATAACCGTTAAGAAGAAGAGGAAAAGACTAAGAAGTTTCAAAAAGAAACAAAGCGAACAACGAGGTGTAAGGGCTTTAGAGGAATTTAGGCCTCTGGCGATCAACTTATACTCAAAGGCACGGCATACTATTCGTGTTCATATTTTATGTGACTTAGCACTCCACTTATCCGGTTCACCAGATCGATTCGTGCCATACACGGCAATCTTCTATGACTCTCATTAAATTCCATTATATGTAGTATAATAAATTTGAAAGTGTGTATGCTCATTTTCATCATGTCAATTTCATCCTAGTCTGTTAAGTTTGTTACTCAATCACGCATCGTAGTGGATACACCCTGCAATGCGTTTTTAGGGTTCCGTAGCCAAATGGCAAAAACGGAACCCTTATAGTTTCGTCATGTCCATCTGTCTGTCCGTCCGTCTGTCCGTCTGTCCGTCTGTCCGTCTGCCCGTCTGTCCGTCTGTCCGTCCGTCCGTCCGTCCGTCCGTATGTCACAGTCATTTTACTCGGAGACCATTGACTCTATCTATACGAAATTTACTAAATAGGTGTATTCCATGAACCGCACAAGGATTTTGTAATAAAATCTTAATATATATAAGAATTAAGGGTCCATACATGTAACTGAAAATTGAAAAAATAAATTTCCACGTATGGCAACGTGTGAGATATCTTTGGATAGGTGTTTTAAAATAATAAGGAGGTTTCATTTTGAGTTTTCTCATTAAGCCAGTAGTTGTTAAGATATTAGCTCCTAAAGTCGTAAAAATCGTGTCCCCCACCCTCTAACTTTTGAACTATGGGATTTAAAATTCTGGAAAAATTTGAGCTAGTAGAATACCACATGAACTTTCATCCACATTTAGTTTGAAGAAGATAGGTCTATAAATTTAAGAGATATGTAAGTTTTTCCCATAACTTTGTTTTTCATATTACTTTTAATAATTACTATGAAATTACCAACTCATTTTTGCGGTCGGTTTTAATTCGTTATTATTTTTAAAACTGTTAAGATTCTTCACAACCTTACCATTACCCATTTACGCCTGTTTTCTCGATTTATCCAAGGCATTTGAACTGGTTGATTACGATATCTTATGGCAGAAATTAAAACTCACTGGCTCGCCTGAAGAGATCAACAGGATTTTTAAGTTTTGGTATAAAAATCAGGTTAATGTTGTGCGATGGTCAGAGAGCTACTCAAGGTGTGGACTCGGAGCCGAGCTCCCCTATACCCACTAAAACTCTAAGGTCCCATCTAGCGCCATAGTGGGACGTCGCGGGTCACACAACCGCGACGCCAGCGCGCTGCTCCGAGGGGCCCACCGGTGGCGGCAACTTACTGCCGCCATACATACATAATAATACATACTAATAAATATATACAAATACATACCGCCGCGCGCGAACGCGCCAGGCCTTTCAGCCTCCACCTTAGGCAGGGCGGCCTGACCTCACCCAAGTGGCTTAATCTGTATGTAAATGCCCTAATACAGACGCTCAGTAGCACTCGTGTCGGATGTCATATTGACGGAGTCTGTCTCAATAACTTTACTTACGCAGACGACATGGTTCTGCTGTGGGTTATCAAAACTGCTAAGTCTTTGTGAGAACTGTTCCAAACTAGGCTTAGTCATGGCTTAGTCTATAACTGTAAGAAAAGCGAATGCATGGTCATTCAGGCCAGGGGAAAATCGATTCCATCTATTGTACCTGCTATCAAGCTACACGGGGTTCCACTAAAGAGAGTTGAATGCTTTAAATATCTTGGGCATATAGTATTCTATGACTTGAAAGACAATGCAGATATTGAGAGAGAACGCAGGGCTATGTCTGTTAGGGCAAATCAGATTGTTCGCAGGTTTGCTCGTTGCTCAATACCAGTCAAAATAACGCTTTTTAGAGCTTACTGCACCAAATTTTACCCTAGCAGCCTGTGGGCAGACTATACGCGGAAACAGTACAACGCCCTGCGTGTACAATATAACAATGCTAATGGGTATGCCTCGTTTTTGTAGTGCATCGGGGATGTTTGCCGAGGCGTATGTGGACTGTTTTTATACCATTATGCGAAAGCGGTTCACATCGTTGTTGCACAGGATTCGTTCCAGCTCAAGTGGCGTCCTGAGAGCATTTGTTAATAGATTCGATTGTTTGTATGTGAACCACTGCTGTCGGATTCACGTGCTGACAAATTAATCCTGTCTTAGGTTAAATAAGTTTAAGAAATTACTAACAAATAGGCGTAAGATACTTGTATTACTAACAACATATGATCCATTGTTGGTCGAAATAAAGTTATTATTATATATATTATTATATAACCATGCTGCGGAACCCTTTAGTTTCAACTGTGCGTGGTCCACAACGCACTTGACTGGTAATTTTTTTATAATTCCACAGGAACCGAATAATTTTCCGGAAAATAATATCCTATGTGTTAAACAGTTCAGCCGTTTTTGAATCATCTTCATTCATCCATCCAAACTTTCACATTTATAATATTAGTTAGATTAGTAAAATTATATTAAATTATATTCTTCATTTATTAAATACAATTTCCTAATATTAAACTAACATTTTAATGCCTTTGCTAATTTGAATATATTTTTCTTACACTAATAACGATATAAGTTTAAAACTACATAATAAAAATACAAGGATATTATCCGCGTTATTTAATCTTCAGTATCAAAAATGTTTGGCTTCGCTATACTTTGAATGTAATATTCATAAATGCTTACAGAAACTTTGCCAAAATACATTAGATTTAATTTTACACAAACCTGTATAAACAACTTATAATTATTTCTTGGCATTCAATGATATTTTTGTTGAAACGGTGTTGACTAGATGGAACTTTCTTGGATGGTGTCCACAATTTTATTTTACTTTTACTTAAAATCAAATCAGGCTGTTCCCGTATTCCTAATTCGATTTTTCTATCTTATAACGTCTTCTTCATCTTCTTCATCCTAGCATTATTCCCGGTATTTTTATGTACCCAGGGTCTGTTTATTACTCTTATCCGGATTTGACAGGCTACTAGTTTTTACACAGAGCGATTGCCATCTGACCTCCGCAACCCTAAGGGCGAACAAGTAATTCATTGGATAAGAGCAATTTACTTATCAAGAGTTAACGGTTATTATCAGATGTTATTGATAATAACCGGGACCGACAGCTTAACGTGCTCTCCGAGGCACGGTGGGGAGACCCACACGGACAAACGCCCAGACCGAGACAGAAATTTTAACAAACATCTGCCCGAGCGGGAATCGAACCCGCAACCGTCGAGACTAAAGGCAGACTCGCTACCCACAACGCCACAACGGTGTTTCTATCTTATAACGTATGTATAGAATAACGTGGACATTAAGTCAACAATAAAATAAAGATCATTTCTGAAATCACATCATATCCACTAAGTCTAAACCACCTAATCAAGAGCAGGCTAGAGACGTTTCTTTGTCGCTTTTAAATGCGTTCTTACGCCAGAAACGTCCGGAATGATAATTGTCTTACACAAAAGACCGCAAAGATGTCCCTACAAACGGGATTGAAAGAACTAGATTATTCTCCGTTTTCAAGATACTCTTGAGAGGAAAATGTCGTTTCGGGAGATGACAGACGTGATGGTTTTACCTTATTATAATTTAACTTTTCATATTACTTCAATTTATGTATTATATATTTTAAAAATTTGCAGTTACATACGTTCAGCATCTGTCTATGGGTGGCAATACCATAAGCATTAGATCCGAGTTGTCGATTCAAGGGCTAAAAGGAAGGGAGGCGGAAAAGTACAAAAGGAAAAGGACAAATGATTTGGACCTCCATTGGTCACACTTAACGAAGTGCAACAGTACGGATACTGCTACATTCCTTGCTGTTGGGATAACCTCTGTCACAACAGAGATTATTCCACCAGTGCAATCAGTCACACTGGTGGTAGGTCTTTTGTTGCAAGAGGCCGGCTAGGTAGGTATCACCGCAGTGTCCAATATTCTGCCGCCAAATAGTAGTGTTTAGGCACTACTGTGTTCCGGTTTGAAGGGCATTGTACGCTAGTGAAATTACTGGGCGAACGAGATTTAAGAACTAATATCTCGAGGTTGGCAACGCGTGAGTGGCACCTACTAATGGTGCTGCAAGCGCTCATAGGCTGCGGCAGCCACTTACCATCAGGTGGGCCGTATGCTTGTTTGCCAACTTCTAACATAAAAAAAAAAAAAAATTCCATAGATGATATTCATTAACAGACATAATATATATCAGATTGATACTGTCCATTAATGCCCAAAATCTATAATAGTAGTTTATAAACTTAAGTAAACATATCGTAGAAACGTTTTCTCATATTATTAAAGCGACATACCCAATATATTCACTATTTATATCACAATTGACGTATTTGAAAGGAAATTGCTCATTTTCGTTCTTCCCAGAATTAGGACGCCCTAAAAATAAGGAGGTCTTCTATTTAATTTCTAATATTGATGTTATTAATGCTTTGAATTTTGTAGCGTATTTAGTGCGAGTTTGATTTCTATTCTGGGTTGATATTTGTATTGGTCTTATATAATTATATTTGCGTTGGTCTTAACTCTGTTAATAGTAAATAAATGATAATTTGATATTATCCAATGAGTTATTGATTCGCCCTTAGAGGTAATGACGGTCAGATGGCAATCGCTCTGTGCAAAAACTAGTAACCAGTCAAACCTAGAGTAAGAAAAGAAACAGTGTAATACGCAGACCTTGGGAAAGTACAGGAAATAATTTTAGGAATGAGAAAGAGATAGATTTTTATTAATGATAAATGCGTGCGTGCAGCTACAAAAATAGAAAAATATAAACTATTGTATCGTTTAATCGGTGACATGAGAGCCTAATCAATTCACAGCCAATCTCGAATATTAAGACCTCTTTACAATAGGCGAAGATGTTTCATAACATGTATTAAAACAATCACTTGTTTCTTACACCTTTGCTGAGCAATTCTTGTACATAACTAATTATAATATAATCTGTTTCTCGAAAACGATTTTTATGAAATTTATTATGCAGGGGGTGTTGAAGGCGATAAATCGATCTAGCTACGATTGGTTTGTAGAAAATGACGTTTTATACGGGTTTTCAGGATATAAAAACCCCGGTTCGAGTCCAGATGTCTCCAGATGTCCGTCTTTTCCTCTTTTTGTTAGAAAATAATAAAAATGATTATTCACATTAATCGTTATGGAATTTTTAACCATATATATTTTCCAAAAACGTAAAACGAGCAAAGCTCGGTCATCCAGGTTGTGAAGTGTTCGCTTCTTGTTGGTGCAGAGGTAAAGTACTCAATCTTATCAAACGAAATGCATTAGAACGATTACTACTTCCCATCGGCATTCTATATAACGGATTATAATCTTCCCACGTCAATATATGCCAAAACTGTATTGCTATCTCTAGATGAAAATTTTTTTTTACCATCAATCTTCGAATACAAAAACGTGGGAGTTATTTTATTTCATTTTTTTATTGACACAAAACTTAACTCATACTCGGTTCTAATAATAATATATCGAAGAAAACTTACATTTGCTAAGTCACGTTCTAGATGTCTAGACCGTAATTTTATCATCCAATAACTGTCAAAAACTTACAACCTTCGTACAAGTGGGATCTTCTGTAATATGGGTTTTTATTTTGAATTTGACGTTAATAAATCAAAAGTTAGCAGTCATTACTAAAATTACTTTTTGTATAAAATCAATTTGAAGTCAAACGATATATAGTATAAAGCTAATTTAGTCACAATCATTTTTAACAAACTTCAAAAATAAATGTAATATATGTTTGTTTTTGTTTAAAGTTTTTTTTATGTCATGACGGTTGGCTAAAAAGGATACGATTAGCCTGACGGTCAGCTCTCACCACAACCTATGATGGCTTGCAATACTTGTAGTATCACATGCGCTTTGCACATTGCCATCACATGTATAGGAGGGAAGAGATGAAGAAAACGAAACAGAAAGGGAACAGAGGAGGTGGGAGATTGGGCCTTCAGCGCTCTAACTCAATGTATCTCTCAATCCTTGAATTCATAAAATTTATGAAACATATTATTCTTTAATAATCCTTACTTATATTACAAATGCGAAAGTAAATCTGTCTCTCTGTCTGTCAGTCGCGCTTTCACACCCTAACTACTAAACCGATTTCTACGAAATTTGCTACACAGACAGTTAGAGCCTGAGAAAGGATAAAGGCTAGTTTTTAATGCGAAAAAATGGCTGTAAGGGATAGAAAAAGGGGGGTTCCAAAAGTTGTATGGAATTAACGAAATTTTTAGAACTAGAAGCTTGAAAGTTATTTTTAAGGCTGTTGATTTGATATAAATAAATAAAACATTCAAATTTGTAAAAGAGGGGGGAGGGCATTTGGAGGTAGAGTTTGCATTAAAACCGTTATTCACGCGAGCAAAGCCGCTAAATTAAGACTAAAATAGACTACTAAAAATAAACCTTAATTTACACGAAAAATCCATAAAGCAAACGCTACCAAATCAAATCCATCGTCCATTCTAAACACTCAAAAACTCAGGTGAACAATAAACCTCCTTTAATTACGGCTGTAGGTGAAAACGAGCTTTCGCTTTTATCGTTCCCACGTACGTAGTCATTAGGCAGAAATGTGGCTACAATTAACAAAAAAGCCGCGTACAATTTAATAAGGTGTTAAGTTTATCGTGTCGTTTCCGAAGCAATGTAATCTGTCACGACATCCTTTTACGTATTTTATTATGGCAACATAAAACTCGTATGGTTTACTTGGTTTAAATAGGTGAATGAGAAGAGTAATTATTATGATATTGTTTTATTGTAAAGTATTTATAAATAAATAAACGCTACACACTCAACAACAAAAAAAACTAGTCAAATCCGGACAAGAGTAATAACCTGGGTATAATACTCGTATAATACTGGGAATATTGCTAGGAAGAAAAAGCAACGCTACACACTCAACGGCTCCCATGAGGATTGTAATATCCTGTGTCGGGGGTCCGGAAACATACACAATGACAAGGACAAACACACCCAGACCTGAATACATGCCTGTATGGTCGCTCTGTCACTGTATCTGCTTGGAGTGGGAATCGAATCCACGAGCTGTGGTGCTTCAGGCAGCATCTGTTCAAGTTTCAAGACAATAGTTTCAATAATTCTCAAACATACCTTATACGCGGATGTACCGCATATATGTATTACTGCGTCTTTATTTCGTATTATAAATAAATCAAAGTGTATAAAAGATTAGGTGAAGTAGATAAAATTGATCAGATATTCAAAAAATATATATTTATAAAATTTGGTTTTAACGCCCAAAACGTCAAAATAGTCGATCCCAAGTTTTTCACAAAAAAAAATCACTTTCCATGTTTACATATTTACCCTGCACTGTACCTTTTTAAAAAAAACGCGCCTGCGTGCCTTCTGGTATTGCAGATGTTCATGGGCGGCGGTGATCGCTTGGCGTCAGGTGAGCCTACTGCCCGTTTGCCCGCTCACACATAAAAATAAAAATTGCAAAAACCTAATGAAATTTTTTCCGTCCGTTTGTCTGTCCGTTCGAATGCTACTGTCATTTTACTCGGTGACTATTATTGGCTCTATTTTTATGAAATTCATTAAATATGTGTGTTCTATGAACTCCTACAGAATTTTGTAGTGAAGAAATAAAATAAATAAAAAATAAGGGTTACAATTGTAGAACATTAAAAGAACTTTAAATGATAATTATTTTAAAGGAGAAACGATAAGGAATTTTATATATAGCTAAGGTTTTCCCATAACTTTGTTTTCTCATATTATTTTAAATAATAGCTATGAAATTATCATTCTTTTTGCGGTCGATTTTAAGTCGTTAATACTACGGATAGTATGCTACGAAATACGTACTCCTTCGAAGGTTTTGCAGAAGTCTGTGAAGTTGCGAATTATAATATTAGCCTCTTAATTAATGACTTAATATAATACATAGTATAAGAAAATTCGAGTCACAATTATGTTTGAAAATAAACATTTAAAACATTCCAAATATAAGAATTATCAAAGGTAAATATAGACTATCTAAAGTGCAAATGAAATTCTATTGTCAACAGATACAAAAGTAAAATTTTGCTTGCGGCGAAACGTGAAGCATCTAATTTGCTACGTCTGGAAAATATATCTGAGCTTTGTTACGTTAAAAAATATACTTTAAGATGGAAAAACAAAAAGTCACTACTTAAGCTTTTGTGTAACTCATCATAACTCTTGACATAAGTGGACGCCTTTGTCTTCGTGAGGCTTGAAAAAGTTTACTTAAGTATAGACAATTATTTTTATTCACCTTCATAACTGAGATTATTCTATGTAAGTTATTTTATTATTACAATAGAAATTTGATATAATAATGCTAATATTTCTTCTTTATACGAAACGTAATGAATGAAGTCATTATTTTACTAAGATTCAATTATTTCTTTGTTTAGTTAATATAAAATAGTAATATCTCAATTTATTTCAGAAAAGTGATATTCACTTGTAAAATCAATTACACAATCTCATTAAAAGTTTATATTATACGTATTTGAAGTTAGTACTTAATTAACACTCAACTTTGTTCGAGAGCAGATAGATATAGGGTTGTCTCATTAACTAAAGGGATTCATACAGGTAGGGTTTTCATTTGTTTTTAAAAGCAGTTAATGGGACGTACATTAACAAAATGACATTACTGTGCATTGACGCCTATGTATTATGCAGAAGATTAAATGGAAATGTACACAAAGGATTGCTTACTAAACGCAATAGATTTATACTGCTGCTATAGTATGTGTATAGCTTTCCATATGAGCTAGTTAAGTAAATCACGTTATATATCCTGCATAGAGAATTATAAGTCTTTGTATAAGTTTTATATGTGTGTATAGTAAAGGAAAGAATCATCTTCAAGCCTGAATTAATCAATACAAAACAGCTATTTTCTATACAGAGAATGCTGATCGGTGCTGATAAATGTAATTCAGACCTTAATTCGTTAAACAACCCTGCATAAAATCATTTTAAATTGTCACAGTGATTCCGTTGTAATTACGAATGAATTTTATGTCATGCATACTTGGTACTAAAAGATAATTACAGAATGCAATACCATTTGTACTAATTGCCAGCAATTTTACAGCAATTTATTATTTATTTAAAAACTATTAAAATTAAAATTTATTGCGAACTTTGAGCTATATTTAACTAGGTCACTCGTTACTTCACTATCGTATGGGTAATACGAATTTTGCTTTAGGAGATGAAATTGTTAAATGTTGAAAATATGTATTTTATGGTGTATCGTAAATGCTTGTCATGTTTGTGAGTATTTTAAATATTTATTCCCATAGATGAATAATTTATTTTATAGGCGATCTTTCTTCATCCTAGCATTATTTCCGGTATTTTATGTACCCAGGGTCTGCTTATTACTCTTATCCGGATTTGACAGGTTACTAGTTTTTACACGGAGCGATTGCCATCTGACCTCCGCAACCCTAAGGGCGAACCAGTAACTCATTGGTTAGAGCAATTTACTAATCAAGAGTTAACGATTATTATCAGATGTTATGCGATAACAACCGGGACGGACAGCTTAACGTGCTCTCCGAAGCACGGTGGGGAGACCCACACGGACAAACGCCCAGACCGAGACAGAAATTTTAACAAACATCTGAAATTATTTTATAGGCGATGATTTTTAAATTATATAATAAAAATGGATATTTTTTAATTTGTCGATCTGTGTTTCCGCCTGTTTTTTGCGGCTTGATTATGTTTGAAACATCTGGATCGATTCTGATGAAGGAATTACTAGCACATAAGCGAGCTAGTTTTATTTTGAAATAAGAATAAGTGATAAGTGCAGTAAAAATTATAAAGAGCGTTGAGAAATAAAAAAAGGCTTAGGTTATACTGTATCCACATGGTTTCTTAGCTGTGGATGTGGATGCAGTAACTGAAGAAAAATAACTTTTATACTTCAATGAATTCTTTTTTATTCCATGTCCTTTATCAGCCCTTCCGAAGTTTATATGAAACTTTGGAAGTAAACCCTATCCAACAAAAAAATAATCAACGAAATTTGTTCATAATTTAGTATATAGACTTATCTATATAATATATAAAATGAGAAGATCTCAAGCATCTCGGCATACCAATGCCCAACCTAAATCCATTGACCAAGAAAGCTACATTTTTCGCAAGTATTGTTTTAAAACGTAAATGAGCACTAAAAAAGGATTTTTCGAAATTGACCTTGAAGATGAAAAAAGGGTTAAAAGTTTGTATGTCAATTGAATAAAGAAACACGTGTTGTAACTAAACCTACCTTACATTATATATAATATAGAAATAAAATATATTTAAATAAGTTATATTAAAATGCACGAAAATAAATAGCATAAAACTACGAAATTGGCACGTGTATCGTCTAGCGGCCAGGACCCTTGTTACTATGTGATCGTAATAACCCGTGTTCTTTTAGAGCATCAGAGGCAACAGGTTCAATTCGACAATTTAAAACAATGATATCTTATTTATTATATAGTTTAATTATTTTAGTGTCATATGATTATAATAATAAAATTATTTATATAAGCCAATAAAGGCAAAATGGTGAGATAATAAATACATCCCTATACTTTCAACACCTCTTACGAGTAGCTGAAAGTAGTCCGCTCCTCCAATTCTTATATACTTAAACTCTATAGTAAAAATATAAAGAAGAGGGGAGATCGATGGCCCCGCACACGCCACCGACTGTGGGCTCCAACCATAGCTACGAGCCCTCCCGGGTAAGGGATAGGCTGTTTATAGTGCGCCTGCGACACACAATTTGATTGTTATAACATAAAAGGACATAGTCCTGGTAATTTATATTTATAGTGATTTCGTTATCGGGACGCAAGATTTATTCTTTTATATTATTGTTATTTTCATAGCATGGAAAGGGATCAAGCCCTGATATTTGTTAATAGTATCAATTAAGACCAAAGTCACATAATATTTCATATTTATCTTTGTATGAGAAGGCAATACGCCATAATAATTGAGGACAAGCCCTGGTCATTATATATAAGGGAATAAATCCCTGGTTCAGATATGTATTCGAACATTAAACCGCCAGGCGGCATTCCGTAAGCACAATCCTATAATCGTCAACCTCACCTTAGTGAAGGAAAATTCATCAATAATAATAAATAATAACATTTATAACGTATATTTGTCATACCACTATATGTGGTTAATATAGAGTTTATATTTATCATAAACTTCACCTTTGTTAAGGTATTTTCATCAATAATGCTATTTATAACGTATATTTCTATTATCACTATATATGGGTCATATAGTATTGATAATATTCAATTCTTTATAATATCACAACCGCAATTCCTTAATACTAAGTCCTACCTAACCCTACCTCATTGTTATTTAAATTATCGCATTGTCTTATAATTAATATTCGTTGGCTTATATCGTATTCGTAATCGCATTGTCTTACAACTAATATTCTTTGGTTTATGTCATTTTCGTATTATAACTTTATATCATAAAAACCATAGCACTTGCTCACGCAAAGTACCCTTTGGCTCAATACTCAACCATACATCCGAATCCAGTTCATTATTTAGGACGTGATAAACACGCATGATAAGAGTTAAGCAGGCCACACTGTCTAATACTAGTTAGCTATCTCGAAGTGAGAAGCAACCAGTTGCCCTAATAGTATGACATGCTACAATGTCAATTATAAAAATCCCTATTGCTAAGCTAAGAGGGCGTCTCTAATAAGAAGACGAGTCATTTTGCTACAAACGATGTATAATATTCCAGCGCCTCAGCAACAAACCGAACTGCATCACGGCATCGACCTAAGTCGCACCACCGCAGCAATCCTAATCTGTATCACTGGGGCCGCTTCAGCAATGGACCTGAGGAAACTACTGCATCGATATAAATCGCACCACAGAGTCAACCCCATGTCAACATCACATCAGCAAAGTCAAAGGACCTCACTCGAGGACACTATAGACATGACCAAAATCATATCGGAGCCTCATACTTAAGCATCGGGTCAACTAAGATTAGAAATCCTCGGGCCTCGCTTAAGGACACTATAGACATGACTCAGGCCACATCAGAGCCTCAAACTCAAGTATCGGGTCAACTACAACTCGCAAAAACATTATACACGTATACAGCTGAAATATAATTATTTATTAGTTATAACGCATAAATTCTTCCCAACGCATACTTTTAAATCTTCATTGAATTCGCTTCTTCTTAGGTTTCAAATAATCCATTAGATTCTGAAACATAAACAATATCTGCGCCGAAGCATTACTTTCACTATTATATTCACAATTACAATATCACATAATATTACAGAAACGAAGTAAACTTCGTTTCTTAATATATATCAAACATATATACATTCATAATTGACGGACCCTACAAACCGTCATTAAATATTTAATTCATAATAATAAATTATATTTAAAATATTTCAATGATATAAATTTGCCTTTAACATGTATAGATCATATTATTCATATTAGATCTCTTTGCCAGTAATCATAGACGGACCACCATACCGTCATTATTTATTAATTATTGTATATATCTTTAATATATACTTTATATATATTCTTTGCCATGCATCACCAATCACCATTAATAATATGTATAAAAACCATATACGAAGATCGGAAACCTTAACTAGCATTCTAGCAGCATGGTCGCCCGAACGCACCGTCTTGGTAAATCGTCCACATATACGCTGGGGTAGAGACGTCAGACGGGCACTCACCAAGCATACGCTCGGAGACACCTTCGCCGACACCACAACCCTTATATATGTGAAACAGCTGCAATGACATTCGGCACCTGACTCCGTGAATTTACATACATTTTCCTTTTTCTATGGAAATTTTCATACAAAATTTTATAAATTTTTGATTTTGTAAAAATATTATTTTCGGGGTATGTCCATACTTAGTATTACGTTGCACATAGTCACGTGGTCGACAAACGATGTTTAGGTTAAGCAACTTTGGGTGCGGTCAGTAATTGGATGGGTGACCGTCCATAAATAGATTCATATTATAGAAAATACATTATTTTAGAGATTTAAATAAAGTGTAATGTTGAGATCGTCACAGTGTCTTAACATTTTTTTAAATTCCACCCCTGAAGGGGTGTAATGGGGTTTCAAAGTTTGTATTAAAATCGTTACTCACGTGAGCAAAGCCGCTGACAGAAGCTAGTGAGGATACAAAAATTATGATAAGATTATATAGCCCGGAAAAGGCAAAATTTTGTCCTTGTTCTCTTTTGTCTCGAGTTCAATACAGCATGTCGACTATACCTTATTATGTACTTTTCACGACATTAACAAATACGTGGCATTAATTTGAGCAACAAAAAATTAAGCCCGTCTCGTTCAGGGAGGAAAGGATTTTTTCAACTTGCATGCCGACGCGAAACAAATGGACCATTTTACTAGAGTAATGGCACACTTAGACGTGCTTGTGTATATAGTTTTACGCATTACAAAAATTGTTCAAGTCCTACAGTATAAATTTTTCATTTTATAATATATAAATACGCATATATATTATATATACTTGTATGTCTTCAAATTCGGTGAATTAATAAAAGGCATAAAGCACTTTATTTAAAGCGAATCAGTATGATAGTATATGAAGTACTAGCGTCTGCCTGCGGATTCGCTCGCGTAAATAACGATATTTAATGTATCACCTTTATTGCAATATAGGAAAAATTGGTTCCCAGAATAATTCAAGGCTATCAATCCCTTCAAGCCTTTTGTTCCAATAAAAAGTAACCTATGTCCTATTATAAGGTCTAGTTCATCTATATCAAATTTCATATAATCCTTAAGTGATTTAGGCGTGAAATCGTAACAGAGAGACAGAGTATTTTACATTTATTATATTACTAGGCTCTTTACATAAAAGGATTTCTATATAAAAGTTTAGTAAAAGGAATATCACATCTATTTGATAGTAATAGTGTGTAACATTTAATTTTTATTTAAAATTTTTTGTATTGAATAATAATTATATTTTCTATTTTAGGTCTAGATTAATTAAAATTGACATATAGATACTTAATAAGCTCCTATAACACAGTATATACGTTTTGTCCCGATTCATCTCCGGGATTGGAATACACGTAGCTAATAGCACGAAGCGTAATTACTTCAGCAATAAAGTTACCATTCTATTGTGTGACTCTAAATAATCTTTGTAATTTCTTTGCAATTTTGTATTGATGACAACAGGAGGCTTACCTCTATTAACTCTTATTGCGATTGAAATGAGGACCAAAAATATGTCAAAACCTGGGTTACATCGTTATTTCGTATTATGACCTATATATTTATATAACTAAAAGTATATTTATATAACTTAATGGTAAGCCTGCAGGTCACACAGTGTTAATGTATGTATGCAGGTCGAAATGTATTTAAAAAATAAAATGAATGACAAGAGTTTAATAGAAATAGAATTAAAAAATAAAAGCGAACATTAATGTTCCTCGGCGAAGTGAACACTTGTCTTATGCTGTGTACTTAATGCGCTGTCAGGACAGACAAAAGGCTTTTTAAAAGATTGTAAAAATATGGCCGACTCCCCATTGTGTGGTTCTCTTTATTCAAATTCTTTTTCCTTCTCATTTCCCTATTTTTGTGTTGAAAGGATTAATAATAGGACAGGTACCGAAAATGGTATTGTTCTCGAGGAAATATTCAATTCGTTTTTCCACTTTTACAACTCGATAATTTATGTTTTTGCATGTAATGTTAACATAATTAATGAATGTATCCATGCCAATGACGTTTAATTATGCCGTTTTATTACCATAAATATAATATATATTTACTAAAAACTATGATGGTAATTATAGAAAAAATGGTTTTGTTAATTGCTTCACGTAAAATAGTTTTAGGCTAATTAAGCCTTTATATTTTTAATTCGTAAATAGTACCTAACAATACTGTGTACATGATCAGGGGCACAGTGTGTTTACTTATTTTCTTCTTTGAACTGACCTATTATATTCATGTCTATATCCCTCCATTTCTGACTATATTATGTTCATGTAGAAAATATCTAGACTGTTAATAGTACTAGCTTCAAAACATTTTGACAAATATATTTACCAAAGAATTTATTTAACAATGCCTTATTTGTTACAGACACTTCAAGGTTGTCTCGTATATTAAATATAACGTGACCACGAACACAAAGCGAACATGTAATATTACGTAATATGTTTTCATTTCGACCGTTATTAATGGTTTCATAGTCGTAACTCTTAAGATTTTACTGCGAAGCGATTTTAGAGAATATCGTGGGCGTGTTATAACTCGAGCATTTCTAATGATTTCTATCAGTATAGTTTATAGTCGATAGAATGGCATTTTACTTATTTTTAAGGTTACTTTATACATTATACTCAATTTTAACCTTTTTATTTCTAATCAAATTAATAATAAAAATTTATTTTATCAAACAATCTTAGAACCTTATTAAATTAATATTTTATTGATAGAAGCAGAAAATTTAATTAATTTTCCTCAGGTTATAAAACATTTTATGTTTATCTACGATAAAAGGAAAACAAAAACAACGAGGCGAGCATTTAACGCAATTTTAAGTTAAATATTTGCTTACATTATTGGCGTTATAATCAAATAAATTGCCTGTTTTTTTGTAGCGTGCAACAGAACCTACATGGGGGACGTCGGTAGAACATACGAGCTAGAAGTTCGAAGGCCGAGAGAAGATCATTTACCGTTCGTGTGTCACCTCAACTTTACTGCCAATGGTGGAAACTATGGTGATATTATACAGGTATATTGGCGCCAAAATAATGTTGTAACGACAATTTATAGAATATTTTATACTAGTAGAGCTTTGCATACATGCTTTTCCCAGCAAAAATGGGTGATCTTGCTGATCTGATCTGAATGCTGCCTCGATCGGGAAGTACTGCCCACTCACAGAACATCGGCATAAAGTAACAGTATCCGTAAGTACTGTTGCGTTTCGTGCGATGAATGGAAGCGCCGGAGGCCCAATCTGCAATCCCCTTTGTACCCTTCCTTTTTTCCCCTTCTCACGCCTTCCCTCCTGGGTTGGCAACGTGCATTTAAATTATTGCAAGCTAATAGCTTGCAGTAACTGCTTACCATCAGACGGACTATATGCTTGTTTATCAACCGTCATGAAATTAAAAAAAAAAAAAAAGAGATAGGAGGATTACTTATTTTGTCTCTAATTTAGTTTTAGTTAAAATTCCGTATATATTTCTACAAAGTGCGCTTGCAAAATTGACTAGGCAATTTTGTAGTACAAACTTTGCGCCCATATGTTACTAACCACGTAATCTTGTTTCAGCTAACATTCGACACGTTCACGGTGGGCAAGTTCGTGTCGTTCACCTCGGATGGGTGTCCGGATGGCCATATGACGATAGTAGAGAGAAGTCCCTCGCCGCCCACTGGACAGTGGTGCGGTTCAGCGTGGGGATACACAGTGTACTTTAGCGAATCCGACTCCATTAACATGACGCTCAGATTGGATAGACTGAGTCAACAGGTATCTCGTTCATTATTGCTAAATATTTTGTTTGGGACTTATAATTCTCATACCAATAACATATTTTTTTTATTAGCAAAATTGGGATAAACTTCTAATAATGTATCTGATTTCATAAGTGTTGGGATACATACTTAATAGACTCTTAGATAAGATATATTAAGTATGTATCCCAAAGCTTATCAGATGAGAGACTGATTCAACAGGTAGTCATTGTAGAGTCAAAGCCTCCATCTCCCAACATTAAAAAAACAAGGGTCCTTACATGGTAATGCCACGTAATCTACATATATATTTAAAATAATAGTAATAATAAAACCTAATCAGTGATGTATTTTCTCAAGTATTGTAGTGTATCAGTTACTAACTATTACCATGACGTTGGAATGGTGGAGACTCGACAAGCTTTGCAATAGATAGGCGTTAAATGAAATACGTAAGACGAAAGCTATAAAAGATCATTTTGGTTTCTTATGCTCTAATTGTGAATATTGTTCTTGTTCTCAAAAATTTGGCAAAACTTCGAACATAGTTCGTCGTTGACAGACTTAATTAACTTACAAGTAGATTAAAGAAATTGAGTCAATTACAAAGAAAGAAATATTGAGAAAGAAAACTATTTTATAACTTATTAATGAAATCACTACATAGTATAAAACAAAGTCGCTTTCTCTGTCCCTATATACCTATGTATGCTTAAATCTTTAAAACTACGCAACGGATTTTGATGCGGTTTTTTTAATAGATAGAGTGATTGAAGAGGAAGCTTTATATGTATAATTACATCCATAAAATAGTGGAGAAATACTGTTATTTTTGAGGTTTCTAATGTGATGTAAATAATTTCATTTTTTCCGCTTACATTGCAACAAACGCAGGCTGAACCCTACGAGATTTATCAAAATAGCAGTAATGAATAAATCAAAACTACTGGATCGATTTTAATAATTTTTCAGTGAATGACATAGGCTATATATTTTATATCCGTGCGAAGCCGGAGTGGGCCACTAGTATTTTATAAAATAATTGACATAATATAGATATAGGTAAAGATAGGCATATGAATAGAATAAATATTTAGTAATATATTTTAGTTGTTTGATTCTTAAAAAATAACGCTCAATTGATTGTAAACAGACAAAGCATGGTAATTACATGTTAATATATTATTAGGTTTATTTCGAAGACGATATTTGAGAAAATTATTACTTAATTATAGATCTTATTATTTTGAAGTAAACTGTAGGGTTGGATGAATATTAGATTTATAACAGGTATAATTTTTCCCATGAATCGACTGGGTCGAAACAAAATAGTTTCATGTTGGCCATGATAAATGACTGTACTTTAATAAGGATTCAGAATATTAATAGGCATTTTTGGCAGCCAAATAATACTACAATAGAATTGATAGCACCATACTTACTCTAATAACTTTAATACCAAAACAATATAATCTATAGCATATTGTCTGTTTTATCGTTATTGTATACGTCACATTGTAATACAATACTATTTGCTTTATCATTTTTATAAAACTTCTATAATAATAGAAAATTACTGTAATATTGTGTTAGAGGTACTTACATTTCAAAAGCGTATAACAACAATAAAATACGACAATGCGTTTTATCTACCTAACAATCGGAAACAACAACAAAAAAGTATGTACAAAGTAAAGATAATTTGTAGTGGTCATTATTTATTGGGGTACGTCGACATTAGTAATTATAAAGTTGTTACGTAGGTATAATCAAGCGTGGATCGATATTGCTGTGGTAATGTTACCCGAACTTTCTGTTGAGCTGGATATAGTTATTTTATTGCTGATACAATATGCTGTAGAGTAACAAAAAATATTTAAAGACCACATGCATATTATATTATAATATTTATCATTACGAAGTTTGGTTGAAATTTTACATTCTCGTATATCCAGAGAAGAAATTCCGAAATCATTTTACATAAAAACCTTTGATAAAAATATTATGGTATGGCATCAAAAATTCTTTATGATAAAATAAAAAAAACACGTAACACTATCATTTTTAAAGGAGTGTAGGTACTTTCTTTGATATAATATCATCTTTATTATTCTAAATCCTAATATTTGTAAGTATGAAACTTTGAATCACGCCAAAATGGTTGAACGGATTTCAATGAGATTAAGCATTCATATAATTTATTAACTGGAATTACACATAATATATTATATATACATAATTAATCGTTTAAAATATTAGATTCCTATGGGATTACAAAAGAACAAAATATTAATATTAAAAAGTGCAGGAATAATCTGTGATGTCTTATTGAATAGAAAAATAACTCTTAGTCGGCCGCCTGGTTCCCAAATATAATAACTTGAGTCGAAGCTCCGGGTTACTTTTTAATAAGGTTCCCTACCTATATAAACAACAATTAGAAGCTTTAACACACTCCTTACCTATACTATATAATTGGTATAGCATGGAATAATAAATGTCAATCATTAATCAAAGCTCTATTTGATTATATCTATAAATATAATTTGGAACGCAACACTTATGTAAATATAACATATTGAATAAATTACAAACAAAATCGACACTACGGCCTTTAAGACAACATCGCATGCTAATTAACAGTTTCGGCACATCGCAAAGTTAATCCATACAAATGAAAGCAGTATTTATCTTCATTAAGAGTATCTTACTAAGCACCCCTTTATGCTTTACTGACGTGACGTAACTAACTACATGTTTTCAGTTCTGACTTGACTAATATTTCACATCGCTCGCTTTTAACGGTTCGATGCCCTTCCTTTATCTTGCTTTAGCAGGCGTATTATCTGAACCAAGGGTTGAACTTTCGATCAATTAATTAAGCGATGATTACGAACACCCTCCGGACCACTGGATACGTCCAATTACGATAATGAATATTATTACGGCCTAATTCAATAATGGCAATTTTATCCGAGTCAAAGAATACGCCTGAAATATTTCAATTTTAATCGGATTTTCCGGATAATATGACATCAATTAGTATAATACCTGCGATTAGAGATTAACGAGCCTATTCGTTGAAATATGTTTAATTTCTATTTAGAAATATATTCAAAGTAAACTTATTACGACGACGTTGTGGTGCAGCGGTAGCGAACCTACCTTAAATGCCACAGGTCGAGGGTTCGATTCCCGCTCGGAGCATATGTGAGTTTGGGTCACCAACACTCTCATTATCTATTGCATCATTGCATTTACTGCTTCTTCATGTCTTCATTTTGGGTAAAGGTATAACTTCCCTAGTGAAATATGCCTGTTGAAAACGGACTTCATACTATTCATACGCCTACACCCATTTGCATGCCAAATTTTATCCAAATGGTCTACCTATTATGGAGATTAGTAAACACTCAACAATAATACATACAAATTGTACTTACATTTGAATTATAATATGATAATATTACAGCTCAAGGCAACAAGGTTAAAGTGACCTTGCGTGAATTTCATTTGACTTTTGTACTCAGTTTTGCTATAAAAAAGTAAACATAATACTTTCGAATAAAGAAGATTTATTACTTCGTAAATTTATTTCGTCTTACGACAACAATGAGTGGATTAAATTCAAATGTTCTTTTTGATATAGAATTATAGAAGAGAAAGTTACTTACGAAGATTTCTCGATATCATTACATATGCAAAATAGCTACGCGTCCCTGTTATAACTCCTTTAATAATTATACGACCAAGTCTAAAGTTCAACTCCGTTATCCCATTTTCACATCATTTTAATCCAAGTGTAAATAATAAAACAATTTCAAAATTGACAATTTCTTAGAATTTTAAATCCAATAGTTCAAAAGTACTCTTACTTTTACACACAATTTTTATGACTTTAGAAGTTAATATCTCAACATCTACTGACTTAATAAAAAAAAAGTCAAAATAAGACCTCTTTATGTTAGGTTGCCACGTTGATTTCTTTTTTCAACCCTCACTTACAGTTATGCACTGTCAACCCTAATTTTAATATAATTAAAATTTCACTACAAACTTTTTTAAATTTCACTACAAAATTTTGTAGCGGTTCATAGAATACACCTATTTACTAAATTTCTTTTACATAGTGCCTATAGTTTCAGAGTAAAATGACTGTGACCTACGGACGGACGGACAGATGGACAGACGGAGAGGCACACGGACGGATAGACGGAAATAACGAAATAATAAGGGTTCCGTTTTTGCCATTTGGCTACCTAACCTGAATAGCACATACAGTACAAAAGCAATTAAGATTCATACAAACATAAGTATAAATGACAGACGTTTTAGTAATTAACAGCAATGCCTTCGGTTTTAGGGAGTGGGGTACAATTTCGACTTCAAGTTGGCATACAAGTTTCTAAGACGGAGTGAGGCGCGCTTGCGGTACGGTAACGCAACATTGGGGGCTTGGCGGGGGGAACGCGTTCAGGGAACTTACTGCGACCGCATACTCAGCGACTGCGATCTACGCGCTTGTCGCATCCAGTCTCCCAACTTTCCTGGTGTATATCCACGAAATGCGACATGCACATACCGCATTGAACACACTAAGGTAAATCTTATTAGACAGCTTTCTTAATGATTTCACAGATATGAGATTGTAACTGAAAATTGCTAATGGCATTCTAAGATAAACACTGAAATAAAAGACCAACTTTTATTGCTGAATTTTACTAAATTTTCTGCTTTATATGCTTATACACACTTTATTACACAAAATGATTGAATGAAGGATTGATCAGGTGAGTGAGGTTTTAACTGGAGTAGTCAATAAGCTCTTACGTATGATGCAATAACTAACAAACAAGATATAGAAAATATAACGAAGTATAGAATGCTTTTCAGTTATAATAACCTATTTTATCACAATTTTAACGCGTAAGAATTATCTTATTATTCAGGAGCCGTATATTCGGTGCAATTATAATTAATTGCACCAAATAAGAATCCTGAATAGAAAAATTCAAATTTTGTTTTCTTTTAGCATATATTACCATTAGACAATACTTGTTTTAGAATTACCAACATTTATGTCTTACAAAACAAGCGTAAAATTAAAAGCCGCCTTAAACAGATGTATAATATTACGTAACCCTTTTACATCTGGGTTAAGGGTGTCGCGAATTTACATTAAAACGAGCGTTTCACACATCGCACAAGTCCGTGTGGTTCATGCGGCTGTTTGTATTAATATTTAATTTAAAATTCACACCAGACTCCGCAACATTCATATATATGTATATTATATACATAAAACGAACATTACTTATGAATGACATCGCTTTCAACTCACAATGCCCGAACCGAATTGACTTTATAGCTATAATAATAAAGTATTTATTTGAATGACAAGGTTTTTAATAATAAGTATTTTTTCAGATACCCGCAGATAAACACGTTTTGCTAGCGGTTAGACAAACGAATAGCCACAAAATACATATCAAAGATCAGATCGTTAAATATGATAGAAGCCAGAGAGTTCTTAAGTAAGTAACGAAAATAAGGTATAAAAGACACATAGCGATGATATTCGTAAGCTCACAATCGAAAGCCGTTAATACAAAGGTTTGATGTAAATTTAAATTCTAGGTTGATTGAAAGAAAATTCTAGGTAATTTTCTACGTGACTGTATCATTCAGTGATAAAATATTCCATATCCAATGTACATAGATTTGCATTGAATCGTTTTGTGAAAATTATGTTGACCCGGTTCAGTAATTGTGTTACTGTAATGTTCAATCATAGTTCTTTTATGATAAAAATTTAATAATTATTGATATATTTACTTTTAAAAAATTATAAAATAATAAAAGCTTTTAATAAAAAGTATATAAATCTACGAAAATTACGTCAAAAAAGACGTATGAAATTATACCAGAGTTAAAATATACTTTAACTTAAGCCTAAAAATTATGGGCATTAATAAACAAAAGAACAAAAATATTTTATAAGTATCTGTTTCTTATAGTCAAAGACGGCAATTGATTTATTTATGAGGCAGGAACTGATCTTATTGAAGTAATGATAATATATTGTGACTCAAATGTAATAAATATTGTAGGATATGGGATCAATGTAATGTGGTGCAAGACTACTTAACAGTATGGGACGGTCCCACTCGGGACTCTCCAGTGCTGGTACGTCTTTGTGGTGGAGACGCTGTACCGGACATTGTTAGCAGAGGACCAAATATGTTACTCGAGTTTCACACCTCACCATATGACAATCCATTCCATCCGGTCCCGTTGAGTTATTTGCCTGGGTTCGAGCTTGAGGTTCAGGTAAGGTTAATTTTGTTACAACAAATTTTATTTTCTTTAATAATTTGTGACATAAATCACAATAAAATTTGTTGAAGATTGTTAAAATTTAAATTGTTGATGTAATACTGGAATCACTTAAAAACTTTTTGAACATAAATCATTACAAAGACTTTGAAGTTCTGTTGTTAAGACTTAACAACTACTGCCACTTAAGTACTTAGTATAAGAAGTAAACGTAGTAAACTTACATAATTGTGAATTTTAGGGATGTCACTTTAAACAATTTTACAAGAACACTAATATAATGTTATTAAAAGGTTTTTTCCTTTGTCATGACAAAATCGTCATGACGATTGGCAAACAAGCATGTTTGAGATACTTGAAGTATCACATGCGCGTTGTCAATCCAAGGGATAGGAAGAAAAGCATGAGAAGGGAACAACGGAAGGGAATAGAAGGGATGGGAAAAAATGGGGATCGCATAAAACACAACAGTACCAACTGATACTGTTACCGATTTCTGTTGGGAGGAGCATGGTTCTACTAGTACTATATTTATTATTGTTTTGGTAAACGATGAGCTGAGAGAATAAACATCGACGCGTTGTTAAAATCATAGATAGAACCGTACAAATAGTGAAAAGAAAATTCAGTATTTCAACAAATCACACTCACGAAGTGTTTGTCTTACCAATATAATTCTTGGCAGGTGTTGTACGTGGACAAAGACTCCCACTCGTACGTGAGCTCGGACGGTCGCTGTCGATTCGTTTTACGCTCCTCGGACAAGACGAGTGGCGTGCTGAGGAATCCGCGACACTCCTTACCTCCGAACACCTCTTGTGTTTATTATTTCCAAGTGAGTGGGTTTCTTGATGTTTTATTTACGACCTTACAATAACGTTATTATTTACAATTCGATACTACCTATATTTACGTGTACTGTAATTCTCTTAGTACTTTACTTTTACACCTTATCTTCATTTTATTTCTTTGATTAATTGTTAAAAATAAAGTGTGATTCTATTGTGTTGATATACAGGTTTATTTATGTGGCGTGTTATGTCGTCGCATTTTTTAATATGGGAGGTAATATTTGTGAAGATTTCGAGTGATATACATTACAAAAATTAATACACACATTTTAAATAAATGAAAGAGATACTAAGATTAAGAAATAATAAAAAATATCGTGTTAATCTTTATTTTATTTTACCGTAGAATAAAATTCTGAGTAACGATACTCACCTTTTGTTTGATTTTTACTTTTCAATGTCAATCTACTTAATTACGTATAGTCGAGTAAAAACACTTTTTTTAATAAATTACATAGAAACAGCGAAAAGCCAAAGTATAAAGTTTACCTTCGTGTAATCGCCTTGACAAACTTTGTAATATTTGTTTGTAAGAACTTGACTTTTGTTTGACGAAAGGTAAAAGTGTGGGTCACGCAAGGAACTAGTATACTATATAGTATCCATACACAAATACATAATTCTAAGTCGGTCCACTTTATATTTTTATTGTTAAAGAATTCCTAACATTAATAAATAATACTTAAGTATAAAATGGAACAGCGTTTAGTAAGTCATTATTTTTGAGTTTTCATATGTAAGTAATAGCTGTATCTGTATTCTGTTTTAGAAATTTAAATTACAGATTAAAATATTATATAACATTATGTATAGCATTGTAAAATTAAGGAGATATTATGCAGTTGAGTTGCAATAGGCTGCAAATATTGATTCATTTTTGTAATTGTTCAGGGTCGTCCAAACGAAATAGTATGGGTTTCATTCGTAAAGTATCACGCAGCAGGAACCGAACCAGCTGGATTTGATCAACAGAAGGACTGCTCATCACAACTCACGATATGGGATGGAGCCGCACCGGATGCCGATCTTGATAGAAAGGTTAATAATATTATTTCGGAACATAGTCATGAATATTGAAATAAAATAGAACCGAGATGGCTTTTTTATTTCATGAAGGTTGGCAAACTAGCATATTCGCCTAATGGTAAGTTACCGCAACCTACGAATGCTTGTGATACTTGAAATATCACTTGCGCGTTGTCAACGTAAGGGATAGGAGGAAAGGGATAAGAATGAAAAAAGGAAGTGGACAGAAGGGGTGGGAGAGTAGGCCTCCGGCGCCCCACTCATCGTATGAAATGCAACAGTATTAATACTGTTGTTACTTTACGCCCTTTTCTGGGAGAGTAATACTTTCCCGGACTGGGAGTAGCATGACTCTACTACTACTAAATGACGTACTTAACAATAGCTTTAGTATAACTATAGATTGTAATAATGGATAGTTTCCTTTGATAAAGCACATTCCATTAATTAGAATTGCAAATCTCGAAAAGTTTAAAATATAGCCCAACCATTTCCATACCAAAACCGAAACTAGTTCAGAGTAATGAAATGTTGAATAACTTAGCGCGCACCGAAACTTTAGTAGTGCGGAAGACTAATGCGATGATACAAATACGAGGAGCGATATAAAATTGGGTAGCGTTCTCACCGCCTTTATTCGTGCCATTTCACTTTGCCAACTACCGCTAGCTACTTGACGTCGGGAGCCAAACATTAATTTTCTTTAATGTGTCTGAGCACTCTTACTGACTAGCGACTTCTCTCCCGACTGCACTGCGGTGTTTCGTTCTATTCATTCGACATTCCACGGTTTGTATTAAGAATGGATGCTACGCTCAAGTTATTTTTTGTTGGCACTTTAATCAGAAAAGTTTCCTCGCCAGCAGATAGTCTGAGTAAATAGTGCACCTGGCTGGAGCAAATCACTTCCTGCCCGTAGATTGTGTACTTCGGAAGTAGGTCACGCTTTATTCCATGCTAAAGAAAACATTATTGCAACCGTGTTTAAATATAGCAGACTGCTGTTACAAGCAAGAATGTGCTTTATCGTTTTTTTTGGATGTAATTTTATTTATCTCATGCTGTGGTAGCATTTATAGACAAATACATAACGTAAGGCTAATCCTTATTATTTCATCCTAAGTTGGAAATGAGTGACAAGAAATCATTGTTGGGCTCGTTTTGTCGAGAAGAGTCGCCACGATTATGCGATCACGCTTTGCTGTCCAACGCCACACGAGCTACGCGACCTTGCGCGCCAACTGAAAGCTACATCACGACTGGACCATCGCTTACTATATTACAGGTAAGCTGAAATTGATATTGTTTTATTTCAACCTAGCATCTGCTCGAGACCTCATCCGTGTCTACCTTATAATTGGCTTCAGAGAGAAATGAATTATTTCTAAGTAATTAAGACGCATCTATGCTAAATTTCAATTGAATACATCTTGGAGCATGTTTTTTGATAATCCAACAGGAATCAACTATTTTTCCTGAATAAAAAAATATTATATGTCCTAGCCCAGGTAACAAGCTATATATGTGCCAAATTTCATCCAAATCCATTCAGCCGTTTTTGCGTGATTGAGTTACAAACGTCTAAACATCCGAACATACAAAATTTCATATTTGTTATATTAAGTTATAGATATATATCCTATATAATGTAAAATTGTTGATGACGTAAACTTTGACATAGCAAAAACGGTCAAATAATTATTATTTATCAATTTATCAGAATAATAAATAATAAACGCTACACACTCAACAACTCTTACTCACAAGAAACCTATTATTATTTATATACAAATCAGATGGAAGCTAGACTAGATCTAAAGCACTTTGTATCAATCACGTAAACGTCGAACGGCAAACTGTGCTCGCCAGAATTAATCTGTCTTCAATGTATCACAGCCTGTATTTAAGTGACGTGAGATATTTTGATTTAACTATCAACATTGATGAATTCGAAGTTGGTGGCTCTTACTCTCGAATTCTATCTAGCACTACAAAAGTGACGTATAGTCCATATAGTAAGCAGTTCCTCTCAAAAGGGTATCACCATATTCTAAGGGAATCGAACGTGCAACTCTCCCATCATACATAAGTCAGCCCTTCTATCATTGAGCTATTAAGGCCTAAAATCAATACTATTTTTCTATTTTAACCATTTCCCTCATACTCGATGGTCTTTAAAAATAAAGTGAATCCAAAATCAGCTTGTTCAAGTTTCAAAACGGAGGCGTATAAATATCCTTCTCTTAAGGTCTTTCGGGATCTTTTCATTACATCGCAAACATTGTGCTTCCATTTTGGTTCGCTCAGCTATGCATAGAGCGGCTTGAATTGATGTAGCTTGCACTTCCATGAAAAATATAACGCACAAACACGACTTGTGGATGTTATTAGTTTCAAAGAACTTGCAGCGTTGCTGTTTGTATGAGCATGTCCTGTGTTTTATGATCTAGCTGTGGTTGTGATAAATGTTCTTTTACATTCTCAAAGTATATTAAACGTAAAATGAAAATGACTCGAGCATTTTTATTAAATACTAACTTCTGCCAGCGGCTTTGGCCTCGTGATTAAATATTTTAATAAAATCGTTAAACCCTCGTTTCACCCCTTCAGGGCATGGAATTTAAGAAAATGTTAAAACACGTGTTTCTCTGACTCTCTTGTGACACGTGTTTCTCACGTGTGAAAAATTATTTCGAGGTCCAAGGGCCTAGGCTGGGCCTTGATATTCAAGTCAGGTCTCCTGCTTTTATATATATAGATTAAATCACATTGAGTTTTCAACCATGTGTCAAAAAAAGCCATAAATCAGACAAATATCATTATGTACAAATTACATAGCGTTTCTGTATAATATTAGTTATACAAAATCAAACTGATACAAATGCTATGTATTTAAGTTAAACTGCAACACAATCGAACTTAAATCAAACATGCTGAAAATTAATCATGACACCGTTGTGGCGTTGTGAGTAGCGAGTCTGCTTTAAGCCTCGACGGTTGCGGGTTCGATTCCCGCTCGGAGCAGATGTTTGTATTAATCGTACAGGCATGTTTTCCGGTCTGGTTGTGTTTGTCCTTGTCATTGTGAATGTTTCCGAACCCCCGACACAGGATATAATTATCCTAATGGGGGCCGTTGAGTGTGTAGCGTTTATTTATTTATTTATTTAATCATGAACTGATAAAACAAGTACAAAATGTGAACACCACTAGAATATATTCCATAATATTCTCTTAGCTTAATATCAAAATTTTGCTGATCCATAATACAAGTCTTCACAGATCCACGCACGAGACAAGCCACAAATCGTTCCCGACGCTGACATATTCCCGGCTTTTGTCGATTACGTGAGCGGAATATTATAGAATATTCGATACCGTTAAACTGTAATATTACGCAATCATATCCTTTGTTTTAAAAATTCTATTTGTTTTTAGCTATTGACTGGCAAAAATTCTATATACGTAACTCTAACTATTTTAGTCTTCAGATTAAAAACAACTTTTACCACAGTTTATTCCCCGTGACAAACAAGGCAATAAATAAAATTACTGCTACTTTTAAAATAATTGGTTTATTTGCTCGTATCTGAATAATATTTCTACTGGTTTTGCCCGCGACTTTACCTGCATAAATAGCGAATTAATGAGGCATTTTAATATAATATAGAAATAATTGGATCAACCTTCAAGTTATATTTTTGCGACAAAAACCTATAGCCATTTCCATTTCGTTTATATCTATACTAACATACACATATACAAGCAATCAAACATTTTTGCATTTGTAATATTAGTTAGAGAGATAGGAATTTTCATCCATTCTATTGATTATTTCATGCATACTTACATGACCACCCCCTCATACGAGGATATGGAAGTGGCTGCCACCCTTAAGACATGAAATGGAAGTCACATATTTTTCATTTTGTCATTGTATGAGTAGAATTTTTCCGCAAAGTGACATTTAACGGTAAAGGAAAGATAAGTCACGCGCAGACTTGCATTCGCCACAGTGAATAATGCAACGTGCACGTGAACTCTCCGCTTTCTGCCCTCTTCTCGTGATGGAATGCCTTATAGCTGTCGCGTTATTACGAATCGGATGGGAAAATTAAACACGTGCCTAGTGTTGTTGTAATATTCTGAGATTTAGAAGGAGGTTTTCTCATCAAAGGTTTATGTTACTATGAAAAATATTTTATAAAAAATATAGCATATCTACTTCAGTACAAATATGTATACGTCATGCATTCTGTATATTTGTACAATTATTAGATTTAATGTTATGAGAGACATATTCTGTAGATATAATAACAACAACATTGAATTATTCATATTAAGAAAGCAAGATAGTGGGTCCAACTTAATTTAAGAAATCTTAGTCTTAAGTAACTTTCTGAAGTCACAAGTTGAGAACGGCTTTATTATTCAAAATTATATTCAACGTAGAAAGACTAAAGCAAGTTTCTTAACTAAATATTTGGAATTCACAACTGCTGCCATACTTCTTATCAGTATTGAACTTCACATAAAAGCGGTAGTTTTTCTGTCAATTTGGACTTGAGGCGCAATATTTTGGGTAAAAAATGTAAATAAAATTGTTTGTCTATGCTACTGATTTTATGCTTATACTAATATAAAATTAAATTAAACAACACGCGTTTTACGCTTGAAAAATTGTTAATTAAGTTCAAAGTCAAAGTAAATAGCTAATTTGTTGAGTAAACCCTTTAGTAAACTTTGCACAGATGTCAGCTAATTTAACAAAAGCTAAGTAAGTTATATTTTCCCGCAGGAATTGCGTCAAGGTTCGGCATTGTTTCCCGTCTCGTTTCTACTACGCTACGAGTTTGTGGATGTGAGCGAGCAAGGGCAACCGTTAACAAATTCTCAATCGGCGTGCGATAGGGTTTTCAAGTCAGCACTCACTTATTCAGGAAGATTTCAAGCCCCACGTGCCATATTCTATTATGGAAGAGGCGGTGCTCAGAACTTAACTTGTATATTGAGGTACAAAATTAAAATGTTAAATATAAACTTTAGGACAACCAATTAGCACATATAAAATATATTTTTTAATAATTTTTGTTTATTTCAGATTCGAAGCTAAGCATGGAGAAAGAATTCAACTAACTTTCACCAATACTTATTTTGGAAACAAGCTATGTAGTACTCATAAAGATTCTCGTACCAGTCGCTGGATATGCGACAGACCGGCAAGAAGGATAATTGGCGGCGAGGGTCTAGCTGAAATTATTATTACTGAATATCCTTGGGAAGGAATTCCAATTCAAAGGGACTGCTTATGTTCAAACCGGTCCGAGCCTTTGAACATTCACACTTTGACGGCCCCTGTTGTTGAAGTAAATTTTACTGTTACTATGATGAATATAACAGAAGATTACGACGACTTTGCCTTCGAGGGTGAATACAAATTTATTCCAACTGGGCCTGGTGATGATTCTATATGCTCATCTGGCTGGGGTGAAAGACGACTCAGAGGCAGTAGTGGAGAGATAAGATTATTTGACAAAAGAGAAGCTTCTATTGCTCCAGAACTAGTTGGAGATAGAAATGTTATATCAGAGAGTGTAAGAGCTGAAGTCGCTTGTGTTCATCGACCGTGGCTCATCGAACCTGGAGGCGACGATGTAACACCGATGCAAGGAAGATATTTATATGTAAAAGTTCCAGGATATGAAATAATTTCTAACTCACCATTTTGTCCCACCCCAAATCGTCTTTACATATATGAAGCTCGTGATACATCTGCTTATAGAGAAATATGCCCAGACATTGCTAGCTCTTTAGAACTATATTCACCTGGATGGAAGTCTACACAAACCACAATAGAATCTTCACTAAAACCACACGCCCGAAGCTATGTTATAGATTTTTTGCAACATGAACATGCCGATTATTCAATTAAATGGATAGAAATAATGAAGAAACCTTCAATAGAACATGATCCAGAGACAAATATTTTACCTCTTTCCGCCACCCTCGACTGTCGCTACAAGTAAGTGTATATAATATTATTTACTTATTTTTAGGATTAATATTTTAGGGATTGGATAAAGTATATATTTTTTTCAGCTGTCCAGAATTAAACGCTTGCATTCCACTAACATTATGGTGCGACGGCAGTGCTCACTGCCCTTCAGGCTATGATGAAGATGATTCAAATTGTTCCTTTAAATTATCCCTGCCCCCACCTTATGTAGCAGCCGCTGCTGGTGTTGGTCTTCTTATATGTGCTATAGCTATTGCCCTCTGTGCTTGTAAACGACGACGAAGAAAAGACAAAGAATTCAAAGCAAGACTGGATGGTGCATTACCACCAGAAGAAAGACCTTATGATCGCGCTAAAGTAAATGGCGTTCCAGAATCAGCAAGACAGTATGCAACTGTCCAAAAATACGCTACAATAGATAAATATAGCTTAAGTCAGAAATATAGTGCTGGGTTAAATGATGCAAGATACTACGACGAAGTAGCGCAAAGGGATAAGCTTGCTGATACAAGATACGCTAGTTTAGGACGAGCTGGACGTAATATAAGAATGGAAAATAACAGAGGCAATGGTTCAAGACGACCAATGCCAGATTTAAGTTACCCAGACCTCAAAGATGGTTTCTGTTGACCCTTTCCAGATCTTATAGAGACAACCGTTTAGCAAACTCCGAAAATCGAAATCGATATTTATGTTTACTTTATAAAAATATAATAAAGACTGAATTGGCTTAAGTGGCCTTCCTTACAGTTTTGATCCATTATAAAATGTCACATGCGGTTAAATTATTCAACTGTTATTACTTAATATTAGCTTATTATTAAGACGAATAAACTTTATTTGAATTGAAATCGTTACTCATTATTTATATTACTTTGTACATAGTTCATATCAAATACTATTTCATTAGTCATAATTATGTGAAAATTACACTGACGCCGTTTTACTACAATATTCTTTTATTCATTAGTGTTTGTCTCATCAAATAACATATCTGTATGTACATAAAATGCTTGACAATACATTTTTAATATACAAAATCATTCATAATAATTATAACGTTATACTAACAGTAGCGTTCAAATTTTACAATTTGACTCAACTTCAACATGGTACTAAAAAGTATTATTTTAATCTTTGCGATCTGTTTCATCGCAATCCATTTGTAATATTTGCATGATTCATTAAGCATTCTGTAATGACTCTAGTTATAAAATGAAATGTGATATAGGTTGTAAAAACAGTAGATAAGTCAACAAGAACTGTGTAACTTAAAATGGTTAAATAAATTCTTCGTGTACAATATAGTTTCTTGAAATGTGTGTAAATGTATTTCATAACTGATTGTAAATAAATTATAGTCTAAGAATTTTTAAAGTCTGTAAGTAATTTCCAGGTAAAAGGAATATTAAAGTCATTTCTTAAAATAAATGTAATATTATTTTATTTATCTCCTTTTTTATACATCTTTGTTTGGTACAGATTTAATGCTGGCGAATACAAAGTAACAAATACTAGGTTTTTAATGAATTATTTAAGTTATGTTATATTGAACTGTAAACATAACGTCCAAAAACTAGATTATATCATTAACGAAAAGATTTACCCATAAAAATTATAAGAATAGTTGTTATAGCTTCAAAGACTAGCAAGAAGAGCTCAACACAGTTTTTTTTTTTATAAATGTATTCAGTATTGTGACAAAACATCGTCAGCTGGTAACATAGATAAGCTGAGCTATTTACATAAAATAAATAATATTACTATAAATTATAAGGTTTTTTTTTATATCAAAAAGTTATTAAATACTTTAAATTGCTTATCAGTTTAGCCTTTAGACCCTTTTAATTATCAAATTATGTGAAATTAAATTCATACTAAGGCTGTAAAAAATATAATAATTTTTGCTACCTACTGCTTAAAATACTCCACGTATTTATCACTGTACTTGGATACAAAGATTGCAAGTCTTTATACTAATTAGCCTGCCATATATGCCAGCAGTTCGTTCTTTATTTCGATCAGGTTATAATTTATATGGAACCATCTTGGATGCATAATATATCCAAACCTATAATACAAACAAATAAGGATTCAGAATCTTTGAAAGACATAAAACAATTGTTTGTTGAAAAATTTGAAGCGTTATTTACAACGAATAAAAATAATAACTAAATACAATGGAGTTCGCTGTAGCTAATTTGTATTTGTCTCGTCACATAATTAGATTATAGGCTCAGCCTGCATTAGTGTGTCCACTTCGTTGACGTAACGAGCACTGCGCAAACTAAATTATCAGATGAACTAATTAAAGCTCCGATGGAAACAGACTTGGGTACAATAAGGGGTTGGAAATATTACAGTTGAAGTATTTTATAATTACTATCGTATTGTTTGAGTTGGTTGCTTTATGCTGGTTTCACTTTGATGTATGACGTATGGATTTGTTGTTTATATCGGTTAGGGAAATAACTGTAGCAATTACATTTTCTATTTTGGTGAACTAACTAACACTTCTATAATATTTGTATAGATGCTTTTCATGACGGTTGGCAAACAAGCATACGGTTTGCCTGATGGTAAGCAGTCACCGCAGGCTTTGAACGCTTGTGATACTTAAAGTGTCAACTGCATGTTGCCAACCCGAGGAAGAGGAGGAAAGAGATGCGAAAAAAAAGGAAGGGGGTGGGAGATTAGCGGCACTCTCACCCCATTGCACGAAATTTAACAGTAGTCTGTTAGTTTACACCGTTTTTCTGTGAGAGGGTAGTACTTGTACCCAGTCGAGCCAGCTCATTTGTGAAGCGGGAAGCATGGCTCTACTATTACTCCTTATTACGTTACAGTTTCGTTCTTCTAGCGCGCGATTTATATACAAGTTTGTTGCATTTCCTACTGAACCATCACAGGCGTCACGTCTGTTGCTCCAAGTTATAATATGCTTAGTAGTTAACAGTTCCGATATTTTCTGTTAAATGAGCTTAAACTATATAAAATATAAGTTATTGAATTTAGGAAAAACCTTTATGTGCAGGATATGTACTATAAATAAATAAATATTAAACACACCTCTCTGCACTAAAAATTTGTATGCAAGAAGCATTATTTTATATTATGTATATCAAAGTAAACATGCAATAATACTAATAGTTTAACTTACTTCTTATCTGCATATTGAATTTTATAAAAGCAGTTTGAATTTTTTATTCATAAATCTCGGCCAAGTGGCCAAGCACATCGGAAATTTGTAGTGTCTAACACAGAGAGCGGTGTCGTATACACGATCAGAATTTCCATATCTAAATGGAAAACGGCCCGACACAATCAATTTTGTTCCCACATTCCATTTGAAAAGTGCACCTGTACCTACTGAGAATATAAACTTTTTTTATGCTTTTGTTCGATTCGGAATTGAGGATTGAAATCTATGGTTTATATCCCTTTGTTACCAGACTTATGAAACGATGCGTTATTTTGGGTTTGGGTTTTACTTTGATTTTTTTATGTTACAAGTAGGCAAACAAGCATACGGCCCACCTGATGGTAAGTGGTTGCCGTAGCCTATGAGCGCTTGAAGCACCGTTAGTAGGCGCCACTCATGCGTTGCCAACCTCGAGATATTAGTTCTTAAATCTCCTCTGCCCAGTAATTTCACTAGCATACAGTGCCCTTTAAACCGGAACAGAGTAATGCCTAAGCACTACTATTTGGCGGCAGAATAATGGACACTGCGGTGGTACCTACCCAGCCGGCCTCTTGCAACAAAAGATTTACCACCAGTGTGACTGATTGCACTGGTGGAATAATCTCTGCTGTGACAGAGGTTATCCCAACAGCTTTGACAGATTGAAACCTTAAACATACGTATTGTAAATCCGTACGCCTGATGATAAGTGGTCACTTAAGCTTAAGTTTATTTGTATCACTAGAACCTTCTGCATGCATTGCCAAGGAAAAAAAGGGATGAAGACAAGAATAATGGAATTTCGAAGCTCCGGTGCTGAAATTCATCGAACAAAGTGTAACAGTAAAGCAACTGCTAATTATATTGATATTCACTGCTGAAGGTGATGCCGATTTATACTGAAAATATGTGCGCCATTCTTAGCAATACCAATCATAATCGCTTACTTATTTTTCTTTATTTCTCATCCTTTGTCATCTACAGGAACTCTGTTGCACAAAATAGCATTATAATGGACCGTAAAATATAAGAAAGACTATCATTACTTGAAGATTTAAAAGATTCAATATTTTTCAAAATATATATTTTATCGCCCCCATCGCCCGCTGTTGGGATAACCTCTGTCACAGCAGAGATTATTCCACCAGTGCAATCAGTCACACTGGTGGTAGGTCTTTTGTTGCTAGAGGCCGGCTAGGTAGGTACCACCGCAGTGTCCAATATTCTGCCGCCAAATAGTAGTGCTTAGGCATTACTGTGTTCCGGTTTGAAGGGCACTGTACGCTAGTGAAATTACTGGGCGAACGAGATTTAAGAACTAATATCTCGAGGTTGGCAACGCGCGAGTGGCACCTACTACTGGTGCTGCAAGAGCTCATAGGCTGCGGCAGCCACTTACCATCAGGTGGGCCGTATGCTTGTTTGCCAACTTCTAACATAAAAAAAAAAAAAAAAATATATTTTATTTTTTACTGCATCAAAATGTAATTAAACTAATAAGTACATTATGTTTGGCTTAGATTAGCTGGAGTCTTCCCACATGCGATATTTGCATTTATAGCAAATATTATTATCTTCAGTATGGTAATTTTAATAGAAACCACGCACTAATCTACAAAGTGCTTTTATCGCTTATTGCTTTCAGTGCAAATAGACCACATAAGTATTAATCGATACAAATTGTATATGAAAATGGCGATTTACTCGTATCATAGAAAGCATATAATTTATTTCATGACATCTTACTTTCTTCCAGCGGCTTAGTCAATTTGGAAAACGATTTTAACAATCTGTCTTAAATACCACAGGTCACGGGTTTGATTCCCGCTCGGAGCATAATATGTTTGTATTGACCATGCAAACATATTTTCCGGTTTGGTTGTGTTTGTCCTTATCATTGTGTATGTTTCCGAACCCCCGACACAGGATATAGCTATCTTAATGGAGGTCGTTGAGCGTGCAGCGTTTATTTATTTATTATTTATTATATTTATTGAAACAAGAATCAATGAGAGCCAACTACAATAATTGTCTTTAAAAAATTTAAGTATTTCTATTATAAATAAAAGCTACACGCTCAACGACCTCGGGATCGATGACAACGGGATAGTAATTAAATTTGAGACATAATTTGAGACAGCGAATTAAAATACGCAATGGAGCTAGATGGTCAAAAAGGCGAAGACTGGTCCAATCTTATACTAAAATTGTATGTAGTCCAAAAAAACAAAGTAAATATTAATAAATATTGCAAATATTGTAAGATTTACGTTCACAGTTTTACTTGTACGAAAAAATCATAACAATGGCTGCACTTCCATTATTGCACGCTATAAATCGCCATAATTAAACGTATCATTCGATCGAATGCGCAATATTTCTCTTTGATGTTACTGTTAAATGAATATTTCGATGCGGTTGCTATTATTTTGTTAATTACAAGCATTACGAAATGCAATAAACGCCTATGAACTGACCATTGTGGCGAAAAAATATACATTTTTATATTTGATTATTTCGTAAAATATAACGCATTTGGTTATAATTAAACAATGTTTTATATATGACTAACTTAATAATAAATATTATCGCAGTGGATGATTTAATTTAATTTTTTTTTTTTTAAGAATATTAGCAATGGTTTTTAAGGCATTACTAATGTTCCTATTGCCCCTCAAATAAGCTCGAAGCTTGCGCTAGGAGTGGGTACGACAATAGCCCAAGGGGTCAGGATCGAACCCTCAACTCTCGCGTTAACGGAGCGAAGGCGGCCCTTCTACCGTTGAGCTATTGAGGCTTCAATTTGTTATTCTATGGTGCATACTTACGTCTCAAGGGTCAGGGAGGATGCAGCAGGGAAAGGAAACCCCAAGAGAATGGCAGCTTAGCTCTCCAGTGCTCCCAATCGAACAAAATGAAATACTCATATTGCTATAGAAAAACTAGGATAACATGGCGTGCTCCTCCAAATTACTGTTTCAACGTGTGTAGTCACATTCTTACCAAAGAGTTTGTATGTAGTCGTTATTACTCATATTCAGTAGCAGGCTGGTAGATTTATTGGTCAACTAATCATAACTAGCCGACCGCGTAAGACAAAGCACGTGTCCTTTTTATAGAGTACATCAGTGCAACGCCATACAAATAATAATTTTAATTAATGACCACACTAGTCGATCACAAATCGATGGACTTATTGGATGACAGCCGTATCACTACGCACATATACGTTGTGACACTTTCATATACACATTCAAACGTTGTGGTCTTTGGTGGGGCGCGTCATGTTATTATAGTTTATCTATATTTTTGTAAAGTAGAACTTACGCAGTCGTACCAGCTCATTTCAATGAAGGCTCTACTAAACATGTACCTACTATGCAAGATAAGATAGTAGTAAAATTTAAAATTCTACTCATGTATATGTATACTTATTTCCAGATTCAGGAATCTTTACGTCAGCTATGTGCTGTTAAGTCTAAAAACCTTAATTCAACTTAATATATGTTGTGTATTTTAAAGTTAGATAACTAATTACCGTTGAAATGTTAGGCAGAAACTACAAATGAGACCGTCATGATGGTTTTAACTTTTTCTAGTGGAACCCTTTTCCGTCAATAACAAATTATTCGAGCGTAACATGAACTTTCGACTAAATGTAGCATGTGTTTAACCACGACCATAATTTCAGCGTAACGACCTTCTACGTGAGGGAGATAAGTCGAAGTTTTCGGCGGGGAAGGTATTTGACTGGTTTATCGCACGCACGTTGGAAGAAATTTTAATGAATGCGCTACGAAGAACTCTAAACGATATAGTAGCTCTTATACCTTTGTAAATAAAAGTTCTATTTCCATAGCAATGATAGCATTTCCAAATATACAAGGTTAATAATCGTTAAGGCTAATTGACATACGAATATTTAGTACGTCGTTACATATTTGAACTTAATTGTAATGCTGAATACACACAGTATAATATTAAAATCAGGCGCGCGTTTGTATATACGATAAGAGTATTTATTTATAATCATCGAAAAAGATAATGCCTATCAAATATTTTATTAATGAATCAAAGGTGTGAAAATCGTCAACAATTATATTTACACATACTTTAGATTTGGGGTTATGTGAGAAATAAAAAAATTACGAGTAATAAAAAAATTAGAACCTTAAACTGTCAAAGTAACAATCATCAAGCCATGTAATTTACCGAGCCCCCATTCGGATAGTTATATTCTGTGTCTGGGGTACGAAAATATACACAATGATGAGGACTATGATTATTATTATAAGATTATATGATTAGGGATTTATTGATGCTAGCTTTTAAAAACATATTATGTCTTAAAAAATTGTTTAGTTACAAACAGCTAGAAATATTCTCTTAAGAAAATTCCAAACTGCTGACTAATTCTTTGATCCGAAACGACATATGAGAGACGCACTTTGAAATTGACATATCCTTTTAAGCAAAAACGGAACCCTTATAATTTCGTCCTGTCCATCTATCGCCCTGTCCCTCTACCCATCCGTCCATATGTCACAGGCATTTTACTCAAAGACTATTTGCAGGAGATGGATAAAATTTTGACCACGAAACGCAAGGTACTTGTCGTTGATATCGTAATGTTAGTATACTTGTTATACTAACATTACGATAGAAAATTAAAAATTAACGTAAACAGAAGTCCTAACTTGTAATTTTGAATAGATTGAAGACAATTTTGTGGGGTTTTTGAAATATGAAAAATTTCAACTTGGAATTTACTTACTTTTGCCTGTCGCGGTATTTTTAGGTTAATTTTACAGTAGTGAAATGGAATAAAAACAGATGACCTGCTTGATTTATTTCTTTTTTTTTTAGAATATTAACAATGCTTTTTCAAGGCATTACTAATATTCCTATTGCAGCTCCAAATAAGCTTGAAGCTAGCATTTGGAAATGGTACGACAATAGCCCAAGGGGATCGGGATCGAACCTGCGACTCTCGAGTTAACGGAGCGAATCGGCCCTTCTACGTTGAGCTATTGAGGCTTCAATTTTTGATTGTAAGTTCTAGTTGCTGTAGCTTGCGCAGTAATACCAGTGGCATCAAACCAGATTGGCTACCTTACAAGAAAAGAAGAAGAGTAGAAGGGGACTCTGGCTTTCCTATTCATCGAAGGTAGCTTAACATTAGCTACTTGATGCCTATATTCGATGAGAGGATTCGGTCCTTTCTACGTTAAGCCTTTTTTTGTTATGTGACTACGTTAGCAAGCATACGATCCATGATGGTAAGCGGTTATCGTAACCCGTGAGCACTTTCAACACCAACCTCGATATATTTTCGTTCTTAAATCTCATTTACCCAGTAATTTCACTAGCTACAGTGTCGCTCAAAACGAAACTCAATCTAATGCGGTGGCACCTACTTACTACTATTAAGCCCACTACTAGGCTGCTAGGCTGTTTTACGCCAAAAACAACAACAACTAAAACTACTTTTTTCATTGCTTTTATTACTCTTTATAAATGTAACGCAATTTAGTAAATTCTAAATGTATTCGGGGTAAGTATGATAAATTAATTGGAAAAAAATAATAATCATCGTTCCAAATTCAGCGCTCTCAAAAGCGAGGCGAACCATGCGTTTACCAAAGCAGTTACAACAAGATTTATAGCACCGGCTCCGTATTGCGTGCTTCTGAATTAGCCACATTGATTTATAAATGGAAGTTAATGGCGTTATTATGTCTTTATTTAAATAAGGCAATAGAAGCCGTGGAATTCATGTATGGCAAACGTTAATCACATATTTCTTACTAGTATTAAATTTTATGTAGTGCAGGTGATTTGGTTGGTACTTTGAGTAATTGACAAGGTTTTTTAGGCTATGTCAACGTCTTACTTTAGGCGATTTTTTGAATATTATGCGATAATAATAATAAATAAATAAACGCTACACACTCAACGGCCCCAATTAGGGTAGTTAAATCATGTGCCGGGGAGTGTAAACATACATTATAACAAGGATAAATACATCCAGACCAGAAAGAATTCCTGTATGGTCAATACAACCATCAGATCGGAGCGGGAATCGAACCACGACCTGTGGCGCTTAAAGGCAGGTTCGCTACCGCCACAATGTCTTTCTATCTACCTATCCTATACGTTTGCTAAACTTTTTTTTATTGAATGCCGTAACGTCGATGCTGCGCTTGCATTTCGTGCCGTCGGTGCCGTGGACAGAGTTTCTAGGGCCATGCTAAGGCAGCGGCTTATGAAGATTGGCTTTGCGTAACAGACAGTTCAATAAATTATTATTGTTGTTATTGTTATTTATCCTTTCTTTTAATTTATTTAGCCAATATATTAATCTCGATAATCAGCCATCTCTTTGATGAATTTAAATCCAATCCCATAAGACGTTTATGCGTGATTTAGTTACAAACATCTAAATATCGGGAATATAACATTTTTCCGGAATAAAAAGTATCCTATCGTAATCCAGGTAATTATCTATTTTTGTGCCAAATTTCATTCAAATCCAAATTGAGTAACAGACATCCAAACATAGAAACGTTAACATTAATTATATTAGGAGGTTTAAACCCTACTATATACTATAACATATTCTTCCTATTCTTTGTACTTCGTAATATCGTTCTAATATTCGGTTCTTCAATATTGAAATAGGTCCTTGTTTTAACATTACAACTGTTTATTAATTCATTGGCCTCCATTCGTCACTTACCACCCCGCCATTAATAAATAATGAGAGTGACAATTTCAGGTTATTTAGATTGGTTCCTCGTCTTAAAACCCTCTCTGTATATCAGTGTGGGACAAGTAAAGCGCATCAGAAGTTATAAATTATGCATGGACGTAAGTGATATGTAGTAGACACGTGCTGTCCCTACTTTGAAAGTAAAGGCAGTTGGCTAATAGCGAATAATGTATGAATATTTACATTTTACTTCCATTTTGTTTTAAAGCTTTAAGTCATGAAGTAATTAATGTTCTGAGGAATTGTTTGGATTGATCCCACCGGTAGAATTTCACCATCGGACATCGCGACTAAACTCTAAATTCCATCCATACCACCTTGATGTCTGGAAATCCACAACAGCGCGATTTAGAAGACATTTTCTTCCTTGCACAACCACTCTGTGGAATCAGCTTCCGCCGGCGGTCTTTCCGAACCGATACGACTTGGGAACCTTCAAGAGAAGAGCCTATTCCTTCCTTAAAGGTCGGCAGCGCACCTGCATGCCTTCTGGTGTTGCAGATGTTCATGGGCGGCGGTGATCGCTTAACATCAGGTGAGCGTCCAGCCCGTTTGCCCCTCTTACATTAAAAAAAAATGTTATGTATTCGAGCGAAAGTTTTGATGTATATAATACTTCCGCCTGCCGATGGCTTTACTGTCGAAATATAAGTTCATAAATTAAATTTTTTTAACAAAAAGTTTGACTGTCATATATCTAAACTATATTCGTTAAGAAATTTATAATTATTACCATTAGAGCTTAGATGTTTTTGTAATTATGTATAATATTTAAAAAAATATTGTATTATATAGGTATTGTATAATAACACACTGCTTGCAGAAAAATACAAAAATAAAAAGAACAAATTGAAAAAATGGTTGAAATAGATTATTATAAATAGTATTACTGGTAATTACTGTTTTTGTTCACGTATCTCTAGCTTCGCTTTGTTACAAAATGTATGTGATAGTGTTCGCTGCAACGCATGCACACGCTACGCATTAATTGACGTCATTGCTACCCCTAGACCTACGTTGTCAAGGAAACGATCCCATAGAGCTAATATGCGTCGCGTGGCCGTGAGGGAAAATATTTACAATCATTTGTAGATTTATTTTTAAAACTATATAACTTAAATAATCTCTCCTTTATATAAGATAAGATACATCATCATCATCATCATCATATCAGCCGCAAGACGCCCACTAATGGACATAAGCCTCCACCATACAGTGCCACTATGACCGGTCTTGCGCTACCCGCATCCAGCGGACTCCCGCGACCATTTTCAGGCGGTCATTCCACCTTATAGGGGGTCTACCCACGCTGCGCATTCCAGTACGTGGTTACCACTCGAGAACCTTTCCGCCCCAACGGCCATGGGTTCTACGTGCAATGTAAGATACATAATGAAATATATTCCTTATAATTTCTAAAAACAAAATGTTTTCATATACTCTAATGTATTAAGATTGAAATTATTTAAGTATTATCAAAACCATAATGAGAGCATCCATTGGAAACATAGACAATTTTAAGCTGTCGTTCCCCTAAAACATGGATTACTGAACAAATCACATTTTCTATTATCTGTCTCCACCAAATCCTTAGGGGAAATGTACTCGTAATTTTAATAATAATTATTACGCATTTCACTTCGATTATTTAACCATTCAAGTGTAATATCAGTGATGTTTTCAATTTATGTTATAAATGAAATACGATTTTCATTTAGTTTTGTCACATTTTACTTTGTGAATCCAAAAACAATCTTATAAATCAAAAACTAATTTTAGATTTTAAGTCCGTTAGTCCGTCCGTAAGTTTATCATTTCATACACAAGAAACTTTAAAATATGAATAGCTTCAACCTTTCACGTGCAAACTAATGTTTGATTAAGGGAATGTTTTATTTTTAAATATAATGACGAGCAATATCCTATCCTGCTCCTATCTATTATAGGAGATTCCTCTGAAGTTTTTATAATTAGTACCCCTTTCGGTTCCCTACTTTTTATTTCTTATATAACTTCCCTCCCAACCACGTTGGGATGTGACGACCCCATCGCCAGCTGTTGAGATAACCACTGTCACAGCAGAGATTATTCCACCAGTGCAATCAGTCAGACTGGTGGTAGGTCTCATAGGCTACGGCAAACAATTACCATCAGGTGGGCCGTATGCTTTTTTGGCAACTGTTAATATAAAAAAAAAATCCTTAAGGTTGGCAGCGTGCATGTGATACTTTACGTATCTCAAGCGTTCATTGTTTATAGTGATTGCTTACCACCAGGCCGAACGCATGCTTATTTGCCAACCATCATGAAAAAAAAAATCGTAGTATCAATAAAAAAGCTTTAAATAATTATGTATCCCATAACTCTTACAAAGCCACACAAAGAGATATGACATGTTATCCGCGTTCTGGTGACATTCCGAATGGCGAGCTACGCTCGACTAAACTATTATATAATTGGAAAGTGACCCTCGGGGTTTAACGGATTACTGGTTACTGCTGTCAAGGGTCCAAAAGGCCCCAAGGGTATTGAGACCTTCCCTTTTTCCTTTTCATAATATTTCGCGAGGGGACGTGAAATGAGTTTTACGGTTTTCGAAGAACATTTGTGTTCACATTAGCAGTTTAATTGATAATTTTGGGGCAGCGACATGCTAGGCCTGTATTTGAGATAATTTTGTTGAACGATTGAATTACTTTGTCACATTTATGTTCTCATGGGGTTGTTTTAAAGAGGGGATCAAATGCTCATCATGTTTGAGTTAAAAAATAAAAATATACATTTCCATTTCTTTTAAAATAATATTTTATTTTCTATATATATATATCAAGTATTATTTCTTTTTTCTTAAACTGTTTTCTTTAAATATTATTTTAAAAGAAACGTTAATTAAAAATCTTTAAAATTAATTTATCTTCTATCAAGTTTGCGTTTCATTAATTCATTTTAATTAAGTCCTTTGAGATTTGACACGTTTTCTGGCACAAAAACTGTTTTCTAAGAGTAATTTAAGTTTAGCATCAACCGCAAGTTCAAATTGCCTAATTGGGAATCGGGCAATAAACTAAGTCGTTAAACCACGATCCTTAAGGAGAATGTCCAAAGTTTGTATTAGAAAAATTTACAAAGTCGTTAGAATGATAAGTATTAAAGATATTTCAAATGCATGCTGCTGTAAACCTAGTAACTTCAGATGATTGTAGCAACTCTTTTTGGAAAGCGTCAATAGCTCAACGGTACAAGGGCCGACTCCGTCAAAGCGATCGTTAGAGGTTTCTGATCCTTTGTGCTATTGTCATACCTTCTCCTAGTGCAAGCTTCAAGCTAATTTGGGGGCGGTCAATAGGAATAGGGGGATATGTATAATGACTTAAGAAAGCATTGCTTATATTGTTTAAAAAAGTCTTTAGCTTACAAAACTGGAAAGAAATGTTAAGGTCTGAATTTCGCCTTGCATTAAGATTTTAATAAAAAAAATAGTGTTAAAATATAGTAATCATTTTAAAAATACTTATAAGTAATATTCCAATATGCATTTTATATAAAATTGATGTAATATTATACCTCTAACTGAATTGTAATGATATAAAGTTTTAGAAATAATAATAAATTTAGAACAGCTTGTGACTAAACCTACCTTACTTTATAAATCTAATATAGATATATAATGTATTTAAATAAATAATGATTAAAATGCACGAAAATAAATAGCATAAAACTACGAAATTGGCACGTGTATCGTCTAAGCGGCCAGGACCCTTGTTACGTTGTGACCGCAATAAACCGTGTTCTTTTAGAGCATCAGAGGCAACAGGTTCAATTCGACAATGGAAAACAATAATATCTTATTTATTATATAGTTTAATTATTTTAGTGTCATATGATTATCATAATAAAAATATTTATATAAGCCCGTAAAGGCTAAATGGTGAGATAATAAATATATCCCTATACTTTCAACACCTCTTACGAGTAGCTGAAAGTAATCCGCTCCTCCAATCCTTATATACTTAACCCTTTCTAGGAAAACTATAAAGGACGGGAGAAGGTCCATGGCCCCGCACACGCCACCGACTGTGGGCTCCAACCATAGCTACGAGCCCTCCCGGGTAAGGGATAGGCTATTTATAGTGCGCCTGCGACACACAATTTGATTGTTATAACGTGAAAGGACATAGTCCTGGTAATTTATATTTATAGTGATTTCGTTATCGGGACGCAAGATTTATTCTTTTATATTGTTATTATTTTCATAGCATAGAAAGGGATCAAGCCCTGATATTTAGTAAAAGTATCGATTAAGACCGAAGTCGCATTATATTTCTTATTCATCTTTGTATGAGAAGGCAAAACGCCATAATAAATGAGGGACAAGCCCTGGTCATTATATATAAGGAATAAATCCCTGGTTCAGATATGTATTCGAACATTAAACCGCCAGGCGGCATTCCGTAAGCACAATGCTATAATCGTCAACCTCACCTTAGTGAAGTAAAATTCATCAATAATAATAAATAATATCATTTATAACGTATATTTCTCATACCACTATATATGGTTAATATAGAGTTTATATTTATCATAAACTTCACCTTTGTTAAGGTATTTTCATCAATAATGCTATTTATAGCGTATATTTCTTTTATCACTATATATGTGTAATATAGTATTTATAATAACCTCACCGTAGTGTAGGCAAATTCATTAATAATTATATTTATAAGTATATTTATTTTATCACTATATATGGGTCATATAGTATTGATAATATTCAATTCTTTATAATATCACAACCGCAATTCCTTAAAACTAAGTCCTACCTAACCCTACCTAATTGTTATTTAAATTATCGCATTGTCTTATAATTAATACTCGTTGGCTTATATCGTATTCGTAATCGCATTGTCTTACAACTAATATTCTTTGGTTTATGTCATTTTCGTATTATAACTTTATATCATAAAAACCATAGCACTTGCTCACGCAAAGTACCCTTTGGCTCAATACTCAAACAAACATCCGAAACCAGATCATTATTTAAGACGTGATAAACACGCATGATAAGAGTTAAGCAGGCCACACTGTCTAATACTAGTTAGCTATCTCGAAGTGAGAAGCAACCAGTTGCCCTAATAGTATGACATGCTACAATGTCAATTATAAAAATCCCTATTGCTAAGCTAAGGGGGCGTCTCTAATAAGAAGACGAGTCATTTTGCTACAAACGATATATAACATTCCAGCGCCTCAGCAACAAATCGAACTACATCACGGCATCGACCCTAGTCGCACCACCGCAGCAATTCTAATCTGTATCACTGGAGCCGCTTCAGCAATGAACCTGAGGAAACTACTGCATCGATATAAATCGCACCACAGAGTCAACCCCATGTCAACATCACATCAGCAAAGTCAAAGGACCTCACTCGAGGACACTATAGACATGACCAAAATCATATCGGAGCCTCATACTTAAGCATCGGGTCAACTAAGATTAAAAATCCTCGGGCCTCGCTTAAGGACACTATAGACATGACTCAGGCCACATCAGAGCCTCAAACTCAAGTATCGGGTCAACTACAACTCGCCAAAACATTATACACGTATACAGCTGAAATATAATTATTTATTAGTTATAACGCATAAATTCTTCCCAACGCATACTTTTAAATCTTCATTGAATTCGCTTCTTCTTAGGTTTCAAATAATCCATTAGATTCTGAAACATAAACAATATTTGCGCCGAAGCATTACTTTCACTATTATATTCACAATTACAATATTACATAATATTAAAGAAACAAAGTAAACTTCGTTTCTTAATATGTATCAAACATATATACATTCATAATTGACGGACCCACAAACCGTCATTAAATATTTAATTTATAATAATAAATTATATTCAATATATTTCAACTATATAAATTTGCCTTTAACATGTATAGATCATATTATTCATATTAGATCTCTTTGCCAGTAATCATAGACGGACCACCATACCGTCATTATTTATTAATTATTGTATATATATTTAATATATACTTTATATATATTCTTTGCCATGCATCACCAATCACCATTAATAATATGTATAAAAACCATATACGAAGATCGGAAACCTTAACTAGCATTCTAGCAGCATGGCCGCCCGAACGCACCGTTTTGGTAAATCGTCCACATATACGCGGGGGTAGAGACGTCAGACGGGCACTCACAAAGCATACGCTCGGAGACACCTTCGCCGACACCACACCCCTTATATATGTGAAACAGCTGCAATGACATTCGGCACCTGAATCCGTGATTTTCCATACATTTTCCTTTTTCTATGGAAATTTTCATACAAAAATTTATAAATTTTTGATTTTGTAAAAATATTATTTTCGGGGTATGTCCATACTTAGTATTACGTTGCACATAGTCACGTGGTCGGCAAACGATTTTTAGGTTAAGCAACTTTGGGTGCGGTCAGTAAATGGATGGGTGACCGTCCAAAAATAGGTTCATATTATAGAAAATACATTGTTTTAGAGATTTAAATAAAGTGTAATGTTGAGATCGTCACAAGCTTAAATATGTTTATATTTAAAAAAAACTTCTATCTGTTGTATATTTTATTTCAAAAATAATAAAAAATACATTTAAATATTATATTTTTTCATTTGATACAGCGTGTGAACTAATCAATTTATTTAATTTTCTTACAGCGTACCTAGACACCCGTAAGGAATAGATGGGATCCTTAGTACAAAGAAAACCGCGATCATTTAAGCTCATATTTCAAGATAAAAATTCTATTAGCTTATAATGATCATCTTACCAAGTTTCTAAGAACAGTTCAGTTTTTATCGTAGAAAAAACATACGAAACGCCGGACTATTCGAGTAGAATCTAAAAGTTCAGTTTGTTTGATATACATAATTATTTATTTAGAACAAATTTTTGAATATTTTTTTTTTTCAAATTATTTTATATATTCGACCAGTTTTTGTTAAATTCGAAGGATCCAATTAAAGTATATATATGTATATATGTATAAAAATTATATTTTTAGGTTCAATAAAGTGTTTTACGTTGTTATCGAGGTGTATAAAGATAAATCGATTCCTTAACATTTCGTTTGACAATTGAAATATCGATGAAGGGGCTGTAAAATATGGACGCTCCTAAACAAAGATCGTTTGAAAACATAGAATAGAAACAACAATGGAAGTCCTTTTAAGCCACTGACTTAAAATTAAAAAGTATCTTCATAATTTTTTCAAGCTGTTCATAATGATGAGATGATGGAATGAAAACAAGAAAACTGAATGTTAGGAGACTGCATAGATAGTTGGAAGTTACGACATTATTCGTGGCATAGCTTATATTTTGGTATTTGAGCTATAAAGGCTAAAAAAAAATCTAGTAAATATTTTTTTCCATATCTATTAGATACCATTTCCATTATAATACTATTCAGATATTTCAACTAGACTCCCAAAGTGGGGTAACACCTTGATTTATTGGCCTTGAATTTCCCGTCGTGGCGTCCGACCAACTTTGCTAATTAAGAGAAAGATTAATTTCCTCTCCCTTAAACAATTTCCTTAAAAAGTAGCAAATTCAATCTTTTTTAATTCATAATGTTAAGTCAATTTGACAATCTTAATTAAAGCCTTCGGATTATGAATGAAAATTTGATTTCTAAATAAATATTGTAAGGTCTATCAAAAAGTTTTAAATTATAACCTTGTAAACTGTATTAAGGTAACTTCGCTTAATATAATTAATTTAGAATACATGATTTAACTTGAGCACTTTTTGCCTATTAAAAAAAATAAACAGAAATGTGAATAGCCTAACGCTGTTTATCGATATTTTTACATATAACTAGCTTAGTTTCGCGGTTGCACTCTAGGGTTATACGCGTGTTTTACGGCGCTGACCCGCCCGATATGACACCACGCTCACCTGAGCACACTTTAATATTTTTCATACAAAATTTGCCATATCCTGTTTAATCTTTTATATTCCTTTTAGACGTTTTTTTCACTTTCAATAAAATAATATAAATGTATTTTCAATACATTATTATTTAGTTCACCGTTCTGGTACTTTGGTATTAATTTTCTTATATTTTAGATAGTGGTACGTCTGTTAATCAGTCCTTTAGTATCCAGGGTAATGTTTTATACGATATTAATGTATTGCTGAACCTCAAAAAGTACCGTCGCTTATTGACTAACGTAATAAGCTCCTACGCATATGGAGACTCATCTGAAATTACTATTTTTACGATCATTTAGATTCTATTATTTGAAGCTTGTTATTGTTTACACTGTTTTATTACTAAGTCAGAAAAATCATATTATTGTAGACGTAGTCGACAAACTTACAAAGTTGAAATCCAAAGTAAAAAAGGATTTTATAAGTGAGCTAAATCTTGAAATTAATAATTTTTACTTCACAATTTATAAATTTCCTCCAAAATGAGCCTCTATGTAATTAATTGTGAAATAACAAAAAACAATATAAAAACTATTTGCATGCTGAACGTAACGTGAGTTAATTCAACCGTAAAGTCGGAAACAGAAATTTCATCACGGCAGCCACGACCATGAACACGGTAATGTGTACGAACGACATACTATAAAATTGAATAAAACCAATATAAAATCCTTACGAATTGTTTCATTGCAGAGAAATAAAATGTAAAACTATAATAACGCTTTTTTATTGTAAGTGATTTTTTTTTAAACTTTTTTTTTTTTTTTAAATCAGTGTTCTTTAATAAATTATGGTTTTAATTAAAGTATTAACTTAGCATCAAATATAAAGATTTTTTTAAGAGTATTAACAAATCTTTTTCCTAGCATTACTAATATTCGTATTTGGAGAAATATGCTGGAGCTTGCGCTAGGAGTCGGTACGACAATAGGCCAAGAGGATCAGGATCGAAACCGCGACTCTCGCGCTAACGGAGTGAAGTTGGTTCTTCTACCGTTGAGCTATTGAAGCTTTAAAACATAAAGAGAACATTATTATATTAGGTTATTATATTTATATAAAGAGAATAAATTATAAAGTTTAGTTGTCTTTCTTCAGTATTCTATATAAAATCCTTTTCAATTTAGTTTAAGCAATCCATAAGTAACTTTCCAATAACAAATAATCACGTTAGGGTGCCCTGATACCTAATAATGCAATGAGGGTAAATTATTATCACGCTATAAACTCATTTGCTACCGCGTCCATAATCTTGGCTCCCAGCACTTAGTTTCTCATTAAACGTTGCGTTCGGGTACAGGGAACAAAGGCAAGAAATTGAGTTAGTATACGTAAACCTTATACATTGAATATCACCATACAAATAACAAGGTATCGTCCTGAAGAATCGTCAGTGTAAAACAAACAATTACGAATTATCGGCACGGAAAGGGAGTAGTTTATTCCATACGCATTATAAGAAGCAGTGTTAGCGTGTTCCTTGCACGGAATTAATATAGGCTTAGCGCGTTAATGAACCGCGAAACTCACCCAAATGAACGTATTTGATTTAGATTTCACGTACATATTATGCTTGCTTGCTTAATATATATTCGTCATTACAGTTCGGTAATGGTTTAACAAATTCATTTGCTTACGATGTATTTAGGCTGTATTTAATTCGATTATGAAATGAGAAATTTAGTACAACATTCTTGATATCCGTTTATGCTAAATCATTCTATTAAGAAGTTAATAATGAAACCACAAGAATTACTTTAAAGATATAATTTTGACACGTTATTAATGGACGCAAATAAGCAATACCATGTCAACCCACACGAATGTCATTTCGAGAAAAACGCGTAATGAAGATTTTGAACAACTTGCTTCATATGATTTTTTTTTTATGTATAAGTCAATTATATGCAAAATTGCAAAAATAGTAATTTTAATCAATTTAGATTACGATAGACATTCAAAACCATATTCTGTGGATAAAAGATCGTTTGCTCATTTTTATGTTCAGATTAGGAATCCTTTTTGGTGATATTCGAAAGCTGGGATATACTGAACTTAGTTGGAATTTATTTCAGTGCTACTGACTGCAATAGCAGAGGAAAGTTAGTGTGAAAGTTTGTGAAATTACGATTTATTACAACTAAAAAAAGGCTTAATATACTATTTTCAAATAAATTTCTTCTTACTATTACTTGCTAAATATAATTAACATGATGTAAAAAAGTTTCGTATTATTTTTTAAACTTATTGTACTTTCGATTATAATTATTTATATGTTGTAATGACAAAAATATAGACCCATTTATTAGTAGTATGGTCATGAACATGAAAATGGTCAGAACATCGTCTACCGTGACAGCTGAAACAAATATGATATACCAAAATTATCATATAAAATACCGAAAGAACAATAAAAGTTTTGCTCGATATTAAATTTATAAACCCTTGAAAAGATTGTCACGTTCCAAGTACCCGCAACAAATTCTGCCCAACTTTGAAATAACTCCTGTCGTAACTTAGCTCGAAGTTATAGTTAAGTCGTCTCGCTACGCAGTAAAAATATTAATATAAAGGTTGTTCCATGCATTTATACATACGTAATATATTTCAAGAATAAATAGAAAAAAATATTATGCTATTGTACAACTTTATTGCTTTCCTAAACAAAACTCTTGTTATATTGTAAATCTTATAAGGGGATTAATTTAATAGGTTGTCGAATCTATACTATATTCAAAAAGGCTTCCAAAGCGCGTACACAGGCTTATTCCGGCGTGTGCGCTCGAACCTGTGTAGGCGACTGTCAGTAGCATACTTATAGTGCTCTATATTACGCCTTTAAACAAGCTTATAAGTGCATCAACGCTCGTACGAGTTGGGCGTGTTTACATACCATGATGGTTGGAAAATAAAGCATATGGTCCGCCTGATGGTAAACAGTAACCACAACCTATGAAGACTTACGATATTTGAAGTATTGAAGTCTTACATGTGGGGTGTTAACCCAAGCGGTAAGAAGGAAGGGAGGACAATGGAACGGGGAGGGTAGAAAAACTGTCCCTTCGGCGCTCTCACTCGTCGCACGAAATGCAACGGTACTGTTACATTACGCCAATTATCTTTGAGAGGAATTACTTCCTCGGTCGAATCGGCTCATTTGCTGGCTCATGGCTGGGAACAGTAATACTACTACTAGGAACCGAACTACTAAAACCTAGTAATCAAACCTAACCTAAATTTTATACGGTATATGCTCGTATATCACGCTGGTCTGAAACTGCCCTACATTTATTTTCGAAACTTTTTATAAAGCAGTGAAATATTTTTTGCTTAGTCGAGGTCTCATTTCATAGTATCTACAGCACTGTCAAGTATCATTAGCGTGTACATCCACTGCAAAATAATTTAATGATACAAGAGCCTCATATCTTTTACACCCAGATATATTATACGTTAAGTGCTCCCGCTCTGTATTGTAGTTCGGGTTTTGTTTAATTTGATGATGGTTGGCAAAAAAGCGTATGGTCCACCTGATGGTACGCAGTCACCACAACCTATGAACGCTGAAGATACTTGAAGTAGCACATACGCGTTGCCAACCCTAGGGCTAGAAGGGAAAATAAGATAGGGAACGAAGGGGTGAGAGATTAGGCCTCGGGCACTCTCACTCATCGCGAAACGAAACATTATTCTGTTACTTTACGCCGATATTTTGTCAGATATTAGTACTTCCAAGGTCGAGTAAACCCATTCGTGCTAGGAGAAGCATGGCTCCACTACTACTATTTGTAAATTAAAACAAATTTTACAACTATTTTAACAATTATATTTATTACTATGTAAAATATTAACACAGAAATACTCTAAGGCGATTGAAATGAATACTGCTTTCAATAAGCAAAGTTCTAAAAATAACAGGAAAACAATAATCAATATATTGCTATGAAGAAATAATATCCGAATACAAATACCCGAAATAGAAGACGGAATTTTTTTTTTACTCTGACCCTTCCTTAGAGACATGTCAAACGAATTAAATAAAATAGACGCTTTACACGCAACGGTACCAATAGGATGGTTATATACAGGATATAATGATTCTGCTCCGAGCGGGAATCGAACCCACGACCTGCGGTTCTTAAGGCAGGTGCAATGCCGCTGCGCCACAACGTAGTAGAATTAAAGCTTATCGAGCTTAAATATGTGTTCTTTTATCTTTGAGTGTAACAAGTGTCCTTTGTTTGTATTAATTAGAATTTTGTAATTATATTCCAGCAGGTGTAATATTGAGGTACATTAATTTTGTAATAAATTACTATAGCAATATGCGTAACGTTTGTAATTATTGTTGATATTAATATTCTGTAAAGCACCCAAGTATGTCTCCAGTGGTCATTATTCCAAGTCTCGCAAAGCAGTTCTTCTACTACAAAAAGTGATGAGATCTCATGTATAACTACGCCTGAAACTTGGCAGTTGTACGGCAACATATTCTACTCATTCAAATACTTTGATGCCCGTAAAACATTTTTTTGCATTTTATGTTTTTAATTTACTTTTATTACGTAAATAAAATAGCTTAGCGAGTGTCAGTTATGATAACGTACAAAGCATTATATTCACTTTACTTATGATATTTAGCTTTCTTGAATGAGTGAATTTTTATCCTATTATTCAAATATTCAAAAATTTTAATTTCTGAACCCCATTTCTGAATTCGACGTATCCGCGGTCTATAGTCGTGGGCATATTTAAACTAAATAACAGTTTCATATCTTGAAAAAATATTCGTGTAAAATATGGATTTATGGCAACCAAGCTGTATCCGTGTTACGTGAACATACACACAATATTTCACTTGACTTTTCATATCGTAGTAATTAAAATATTTTACCGATTCATTCCAGTACTGATTTCATATTCTTATCTGTGTAATAAAGTGTTATTTTATTTGCGATGCAACTACATGGATAATATTTAAGCTTATCATTTCCTGTATAATCAATCACATGTATCGCAGAGGCGTTATTTGTAAAATACAAAATTGTAAAGGCGACGAACAACTGTATGTCGTGTAATGATAAATTGAGCGGAAATGCGGCATAAAGGCGTACGTGCATATGTTCAGCAAGCATTAGGGAAATAGAAATATAATCTGTTTAGTTTCACGAGATACTAGGATACTATTGTAAAATACCTACAAAGTAAAGTTTTGTAGACAGCGAGTTGATTTTATAATTATAAGGATATTCTTATTTTTAAAAGACGGAGGAGCTTACTCGATCATTCGACGGATTTGGATAGTTCTTTTTTTTTCAGTTGGGTCCATTGCCGTTTGGGGTCTGATGATGGTATTTTATAGAGGAAACTCTGTAAAATGTCTAGAAAAAAAGGTATGGCTATTTTTTTATTTTGACCGGAATATAACATTTGGTTCTGAAACTATAACTATTTCACGGTTATTATATATTACACAGTCGGCTACCTACTACTGAAGATAATATTGTGTAACAAATATTTATTTTTTGCTGTTTAGCTTTCAAGTCATTATTTTTTTTTCTAAGAATGATTTGTCTTTAATTATATCTGACCATTTATTACCAACTAATGATTAAAGTTTTGCGTTACATGTTACGTGATCGAGACTGAACTAAACTATAAGACCAAAACATGAAGTTTATTTCAAGAAACTTACTGAGAAGCGCTATATATCTATAGAGTGGTAGTAGATGCTTTATTTATTTTTGTCTCCATCCGATTTTATTATTAAAATCGGTAGTTTTTATCATTGTATGTAGAGCAGAACTACCGGGTCGATACGATAAGTAGTATTTTCATATAGAACATTCTAAAGTTGACTAAAATCTGGCTCCTAAAAATCACAAAAAAACTACTTACGTAGGTTTTGATTACGGTCAGTGATAACACATAATATTAAATATTTACACAGGCTTTCGTTCATTTAGCTTTAGTAATCAAAAAGATACGAGGAGGATACGAGAGAATAATAACAAGAAAGTGATTATTTATGGTTCAATTTTTTTTAAGGAAGGCCCAAAATTAGTAGCTATTTTGGTCCAGTGTTTTGGTGTGTGCAAGTATTGACAGACGCACTGACCGGCGGTCAAGAAAGTGATTATATAAGTTTCCGTGTTTTCCTTTTATTGAAGTATACCAAAAATAAGTGGGTCTATATTGATTTTTATTAAAATTAAATTTGATCATAAAATTCCGCAATAAAGTTGGAGTTTTGCTTACGTCTTAATCACTATACAATCTTTCAATACTAATCCCGTGTTCAATAATATTGTGCAATATATTGGATATTTTTCAAGGTGTATAGGCCGCCTTACCATATCGAAATTCAAACTTTAGAAAGTAATGTTTGAAAATGAAATAAATAATAATCTTTTTCATCGCTTTGTTTTATGTTTTAGCCTTGGAATACCGTCATAAAAGAATTCAAATCGCTACGCTGAATTTTGATTCGCAATTTCGCAATTTGAAACAAAGTATTAAAATATAAAATCATTTTCAAATCCCTACGTTATGCTTTCAAGTGTATGAAATTTTGTAATGTATATTGTTTAAATAATTAATAATAAATAAATAAAGAAGATACAGTACCGGACATAAAAAAGTACGCACCGATAAATGTCCGTTTTATGAGCAATTCTTATCATAATTATAATAAATAACCAGACCCTAAGCAGTGTTGATGAACGTGAATTATATTACCTTTATGCTGACATTAAAACAAGGTTTCAAACACATGAAAATCAAAAATTGAACGATTTTACCATAAAAAGTACCTGTTATACACTGGACAAAAAAAGTACGCACCCGAGTATTATATATTGGCAATGGTGGCTACAAAGCGATTTTCTCCCAACGAAGCTTAAGTAGGCAAACGGTATCTAAACATAAATGTTTAACGATTTTTTAGCTAATTATCTAAGCTCTGTGTTCGAGTACGGTAGCAACAAATTCATGAAGGCGAAAATTTCTATTCAAGTCCAAGAATTCGTAATTAAAGACCATAAAAAGGGTATTCCTAAAAGACAAATTGGTCGAAAATATGATATAAGTGAGGTGCAGTACGAAAAATATGCAAGAAAATCGAGAAATTAGGGATAGTCTGTGATAACAATGGGCGAGAGATAGAAAAAGAATAACCACCACTTTGGACGATCGGAAAATAATCAAGGAAATGAAGAAAAATCCGACAATTACTAACCGTGTAATCCTTGAAAATACAGGTCTAAACATTTCCGACCGAACAGTACGTAGGAGACTTCGAGGAGCAGGCTTAACGAATAGTTTTCCACAACGTCGCCCTTTGATTCGAAGACCGAATAAAATCAAACGCCTCGAGTTCTCAAAAAATACGTCGATAAACCAATTTTATTTTGGAAAAAAGTTATTTGGAGTGATGAGAGCAAATTTGAGTTATTTGGGCATAAACGAAGATCGCGCGTTTTGTGTAAGTCGGGCGAACAGCTTCTCGAAAAAAATGTCCAAAAGAATGTTAAGAACGGAGGAAGAAGTGTATTAGTGTGGGGGTGTTTTGCATGCTCAGGGGTGGGAAATTTGGTACGTATCAATGGTATTATGACCACCGATGTTTATATTGACAGCATAAACGAAAATCTGGAGCTATCGCTTCTAAAGGTTGGGTTGCAGGATGAATTTCTCTTTCAACAAGATAATGATCCCAAGCACACGGCCCGGAAAACATCGGCCTTTTTCCGTTCTTCACGAATCAAACTGCTGGATTGGCCTGCACAATCACAAGGTGTGAATCCAGTAGAAAATTTATTGTCTATATTGGACTAAAATGTTAATACAGGAGATGTGACGAACAAAGAAAAACTATTTGATGCTTTACGGGAGGCCTGGGAGAAAATTTACGAACAGCAAATTCACAATCTTGTTGAAAGTATGCCTCGGCGTTTACAGGCTGTTATCTCAGCAAAAGGTGGCCATACAAAATATTAGACGACGGATGTGATTACTTATTTTCTTTTTTTATTGAGGTGCGTACTTTTTATTGTCCAGCCTAAAATGGGCATTCCGCAGTTTAAATTGTTTTCAGCGTTTAGCTTTCGCAATATTTATATAATGTTTCAGCAACAATGTAAATTTGAACTGATATGCTATGGTAAAAACCATTGCAGAAGTACTCCATTAACTTTTTTCGTAAGAAATAAACACTAATATTGAATTTTGAACAGTGCGTACTTTTTTTTGTCCAATACTGTATATGTAAAGAACAAGGAGGTATGTGATCGTAATAGTCTGTCGGAATGTCACTGTCGAAACATCAGAAGTGGAGACAGGCCTTTTTCTTAGTATTAAATAATTAACTATATGACTGTAGGGTAGATAATTATAAAGAACTGGATGAACGAGCTTTGCTCGGCATTTTTTTGGTAAATCGAAAAATATACTTAGATACTAATCAGATGTGTTGATAAAGGGTACCCAATAATAGTTTACTCACATAGGAAGGAATTCGAAAAAAAGGAAAAAATATACGGGCTGCAGACATCTGGACTCAAACCGGTAAAATCCCGGATAAAACGACAAGTTCTAAATATAAACCTAGCTGGATCCATTTATCGCCCCCAAAACACAGATTCAATTTCGAGCCGTTTTCGAGATTAGACATATACAACATAATTGCCCGTTTAAAGGTATGGCCGCGGCGGTCCGTTCACCAAGCGCAATCGTTACAAAAACTATAAGAAATGTACTGAGAATGAATGTAGGGGGGAGCAGAGAGGTTAATTAGCATCAAAATCATATCCAAGTACCGCCGTTTTTGTGTAGTTGACATCGAATGTCTAAATACTCCCAACGAATATATAAATAAAATTAGAGCAGTGTGCCGATTTCTCTCTTTGTCTGGATAACCTTCGACCGCTTGCTCACAACCGCCGTAGGAAATATTCCATCTACCTTTCCAGGAAAAAAGGCTCAGTTGTGTAACATCGGTATAAAAATACGAAATAATAGAATTTCCATTCCTTCGTATTTAACATATTTCCTGTATTAACAAGGCTCGTTGCTTTAAGCTATAAAGAAATATCATGTTAACGTATTCAAAATAGGAATAAAATTCTGCTTTCAACTGTTTTTATAGAAAATATATACTAATTACACAAGCTATATTTTTACTGGATTTTTTAATATAATACCGGAGTAATGTCAATAGCAGAGTCTCTTTCTAAGCACAACCCACTCAGAGTTAATGAGGCCGTTCCATCCATTAAGCTATTTAGCAATTAGGTGCGAGGCTTCGAATGAACCGCAGTGAGAGAAAGAGTGTGCTTATGACTCAGACAATTACATTTAAAAATTGCAATTAAAACCTGTATCAATTCTTGCTATTTAGCTATTTGTTATTATTTTATTACATTTTTAGGGTTTCGTACCCAAAGGTCCCTACTGTCCGTCCGTCTGTGCCTCTGTCAGCGGATTTTACCTCACGAGTTGTTAACTCTAAATTATAAGTATATCAATATCAGTCGGGACCATAGTTATAGTCGAAGAATTTTGCAACCAGGTTTATCCACACATCACTATGACTGACGACAGGCGGCTTCTCTCACACTTATACTTTTGAGCCCAAACCGAATAGTTATATTTTTTGTTTCAGTATTATTAAAAGTAATGAAAACCTCAATAGCTCAACGTTAGAAGGGCCGACTTCACTCCGTTAGCGCGAGAGTCGAGGATTCGATCCTGATCGCCTTGACCTATTGTTGTACCCACTCCTAGCGCAAGCTTCAAGCTTATTTGGAGGGGAAATAGGAATATATAATACAAAAAAATATATTATTTTTGGTTATAAATAAGATAGAAAATAATAGTTTTTACACAGAGTGATTGCCATCTGACCTCCGCAACCCTCCGGGCGAACCAGCTACGCATTGGGTAAGAACACATATCCAAAGTTAACGATTATTATCAGATGTTATGATAACAAACGGGACCGACAGCTTAACGTGCTCTCTGAGGCACGGTGGGAATACCCAAAGGGACAAACACCCAGACCGAGAAAAACATTTATCAATAAAAATATTCACCCCGTGCGGGAATCGAGCCTGCGACCAACGAGAGTTAAAGCAGGCTCGCTACCAACACGCCACAATGCGGGACGTGACCCCATCGTCCGCTATTGAGATGACCTCTATCACAGCAGAAATTATTCAGTCACACGGTTGGTAGGTCTTTTGGTGCCAGAGGCCGGCTAGGTAGGTACCACCGCAGTGTCAACTACCGCCAAACAGTGATGCTTAGGCATTACTATGTTCCGGTCTGAAGGGCTACTGTAGGCTAGTGAAATTACTGGGCTAAGGAGATTTAAGAACCAGTATCTCGAGGTTAGCAACCCCTGACTGGCCCGCCAACTTGCTTGCCAACTTGTAACATAAAAAAAACAACGGTCGTCATCTAATACTATTTGTTTCACAAATTCAAATGACCAATGAATTACGTAGAAACACTTTTCAGTCGAAATGGCTAAGTTCGTTCGAAGCTTGTTAATAAACTGCAAACTTCGCTTAACAGGTATCTTGACATTTGAAATGTCTTTCTTAACTCCTTTAGTGCTTTATTTCTGAGATTATAAAAGGATTTATTAAGCAGATTGTTATTTGAATAGACGGTCGAATAATCTCATTTTATAAAATGAGTTTATTGTTTAAAAAAACCTACAAGGATATACTAGGCTAGAGCATTTAATGTTTTAATTTTTGACAAATTAAATATACTTACATAGTATCCAATTAATAGATGTATGATTTTTACACCACTGTGAATTATTTTTTCATAATTTTTCCTATATTTCTTATTAAACATAACATTGACAGTTGGGCATTAACATTAATATAACGCGTTTTAATAGAAAAAAAGCCTCTGACAACCAAACACCAGTCATCCGATTTGACAACGTTGTGGCGTAGCAGTAGTGAACCTGCCTTAAGCACCACAAGTCGCGGATTCGATTCCCGCTAAGAGCAAATGTTTGTATTGACCATACAGGCATGTGTTCCGGTCTGGGTGTATTTGTCATTGTCAATGTGTATGTTTCGGCCCCGGCGCAGTATATAACATTTTTAACTTCTTATTATTTTCAAAGGCGATAGTTTTATTTTACTTTTATTACAAATACATATGTGTATATCTTATCATTTGACTCAAACGAGCACAGCCTTAATCATCGATAAAATGTTGGCAGTATAACGGATATCTTTCCGTCTCATTTAATGATTCAGAAAAAAGATGATTCATTTATAAACAAGCAAACATTAACGCCATTAGTAGCTTTCATTATATTTACACATCCCAACATACTCTCAAATAAAGCCTGGGAATTAGCAGTCGGTGGGTGTCGTGAGAAACAGCGATAAATAAGAAAAGCGTTACGTAAGCCATATTTTCGGTTTCTGTTTACACGTTAATGATGAGGAAGAAAGGGAGATGAAAAATAGATAATTTTATTTCACAAGGTTCACACGCATTTTTCAATTGCGCTTAGTGTTTATTTTTAAGTCATGACATGTATACAAGCATACGGTCCGCCTGATGGTTAGCAGGCGCCGCAACCTATTTACGATTGCAATATCTGAAGTATCACAAGCGTATTGCCGACTCAAGAGATAGGAGAGAAGGATGAGAGAGGAAAAAGGAAGGGAAAAGGGGGTGGGAGATTGGGTCTCAAGCGTTCTCATTCATCGCACGAAACGCAATAGTACCTACTGATAATGTTACTATACGTAGATGTTCTATGTATATTTTTAAATATTTTTGATGATATTGCTCATTTTAAAAGTGAACTGTAATGTAATCGGTAATAAAGTTCGTTAAACTCAATAATAATACGACCTGCCAAATAGAAATAAGTTACTGTAGCCTTAAGTATATCATGATAACAGTATTTTTTTGCGCCTTTTCTTTGCTTATCTTCTCCGCTTCCTATCTCTGATTTGAACACTTGCGAGTGGCAACGCTTTGCTTTTGTGTTTCTAGCGAATACTTGACAAAAACTAGGTACATTCATAATTCACTCATAACCTTTCACAACATGTAATCACTGTTCAAGCAATTCAACAAGTAACTAGCAAGTATTTATACACTTTTTATTTTTAAAAGCATTCATCTTGAAATGAAAATAAAATATGTTAAAGTATTTGATGGTAAACTTAAAAAACATCTAAAATATATTTTGATTGTAGCTCTTATAAAAAAAGTTTTAATTTTGTGATGAAAAGGTAAATTTAAAATTATAAAAGTTATTTTGAATAATTATTATTATTTATATATTTTGCCATCTTCTTCGTCCCGTTTAGTGTTAGTTCTGAACCAAGCTGACAACAGTGGGACCGATTTTTACATGGTCCCTGAATCACGGAGACACAGATTTATCTCTATCTATAGACTAACAAGACCATAAATGTTTAATTAATCCCCTGATCAGTTATCGTGTACAGATGTAATTTGCATACATTGCTTTAGTTCCACATGCTAAATATATTTTATATAAACTGGTATAGTTAATTGTTAAAGATTAATTCACTCTCAATTTTTTTCTAAATTTTCATCTCTTCATAATATATTATATTTTCATAGTAATGACAAAAGCAAATTCTCTTTCGAGTAATTACGCTTACGTCATTAATGTTTTAAAAACTATATCGTTTTATAATTAATGCCTGAGCTCAACTATAATAGAAACTCTGTACACAGATTTTAAACTATCGACTATCGATGTTCGTAGTGGACTATCGGATTAAGCAGCTTGAGGTTTCTCCTAGCAGCTGATATTGCACTACAGAGTTTTAACTAAACAACTTATTTGAAATGCCTTATCCATAAATAATGCAAAACAAAAGTCAGTATTTATCTTAGTTTCCTTTACTAACTAATAAAAAGGCAAATGTCCAGAAAAAAATATTTAGACAAATTGTTTTCTATGGAAATATTGTAGAAAATCTAGCTTCTTAGAAATCTTGCATTATATCAGGCATGCTGTAGATTGTTTGCTTTTAAAATTTTATAAAAAAGAGATGTAGAAAAATATGTCATCATTATACTTACAAAACAAAGAAAAAGTTAAAAATATTTAAGGATAATTATTGGCTTAACTTTTTATGTTCCTAATCAATTTATTTACTCTATTTATGATTAAGTAGGTAAGGCTGTTTAGTTTCTATAATCTTATCTGTGGGCTGCAATTAATTCTAAAAATAAAATAAAACCGTCTATTAAGATATCATTAAATTCAACTCAAATAGAGGGCGGATAGTAAATAATATATGCAATAATAGTTATAACAACCACCGAGTATAAATAAGGTATACTATCCATTATTAAAAACGTAAAACACATGTTCCGGAAGCTAAGCAGTATATGTATAAACATACCATTTTATGTACATACATCTATAAATGGGTAAAAATAACTACTGCCCACTAGGAAGCCATAAAATATCCATCAAACGGAAAGCAGTTATAGCAGATCTAAATTCGATGTGCGTATTCCCTTCGTATTTGCGTACGAAAAAATAAAAGAGGTTCACTTTATAAATCAAAAACCGTTTAGATTTATTTCTGTGAGAAACGTGTAAAATTTTTGACGATATTTTTATTCAGATATCTTGTCTTTTTTTAAGAATATTGGCAATGATTTTTCAAGGCGTTACTAATATTCCTATTGTCCGTCCAAATAGCTACGCTCCAACGCTAGGGGTGGGTACCACAATAGCCCAAGGGGGTCAGGATCGAACCCATGACTCTCGCGTTAACAGAGCGATCTGCCGTTGCCCTTCTGCCGTTGAGCAATTAAGTATATCTAAATATTGAGTATGATTATAAAATAATAGTGTAGCTTAATGGAAGATTTAGTAAAAGTATTTGCATTCAATTATTGAAATCGAATTTCCTAGAATTGGCTACTGTGCGTGGAGCAACGTTATATTGAGCTGATAGCGATCCATTCTACAATAGGGCTGTTCCATATTATGCTCTCAGATAACACTTGCATTGTAACCTTATTGCAGGGTTGTCCAGAACAATAGTACTGATATAACCACATGTAATTAAGATGTTGGTTTGGTTGTTCAAATTAGATATTAATATTTTGATATTTCTAGCAACCTATTTAAAATGGGTTTACTTATTTTTATACTGTAGCAGTAGTGTATAGAACTATTTTTTGTACGTAATAGAGTGTTTCCATAATTAGGCGGCTTGACAAGGGAAGTACAACGTTTTTTGCAATATATCATGAAGTATTTGTACTATTATGTTTCCATCGATGCGTGTTAGCGCTTAAAATTAAAACTCTAATCGCCTCAACAGTTATTCTACATAATATTATCACTAATTTGAATTATTTCATATATATTCGAGGCCAAGTGGCTCAGCTGATTGCAAACCGATACGACTTGGGAACCTTCAAGAGAAGAGCGCATTCTTTCCTCAAAGGTCGGCAACACGCCTGCATGCCTTCTGGTGTTGCAGATGTTCATGGGCGGCGGTAATCGCTTAACATCAGCCCGTTTTCCCCTCTCACATAAAAAGAAAAAAAAATGGTGTGTTACTTTTTAGGCGGCGGGGCGTGACGATCCCATCGCTATTGTTGACCGCTGTTGGGATAATCTCTGTTACTGCAAAGACTATTCCACCAGTACAATCAGTTACACTGGTGGTAGGCCTTTTGTGTGAAAGAGGCCGGCTAGTTACCACCACAGTGTCAAATATTCAACCGCAAATCCTTGGCATTACTGTGCTTCGGATTGAAGGCACTGTAGGCTGGTTATTTTTATAAAATAAATATATTGTGAAAAAGGAATGATTACGACATTAATCATTAAAATTCTCTTTCATTTCTGGTATTTCTAATTTATGAATTATAAAATGTTTTCCCATTTTTGGGCCGAATATAATTTGTTTTCCGTGAACAATGTTAATGGTTGGTTTCAAATTTAACTTTGAAAGTAAAATGGATTTTTTGTTCACCTTCCAACCGTCCACTGTTTATATTTCTGGAAATTTACTTAGCGATACGAAAGTTATAAAATTATATTAACATAATTTGTTTACCACAAACTCAGGTATCGTGGAAACTTTGTCTTACTCCATACTAACAACAAGCTTCCTTCAGAGATTCTACATTTCTTAAAACGAGTTTCAGTGTTAATCTACAGGGTTAATATTGTGAATCATTTTTAGAATTGTAACATAATCAGTGCATATATGCTGGAGCCGGTCATGAATATGTTTTATCAACATAATTATGAATACGTATGAGAAAGAGAATTACTACGTTGCAATATTCGACATCCTACTATGCTTCCCACAGAGTCGACGTCAACACTCGAATCGGGTTAAGACACATTCTTTAAGGCACTGACAGACATGCTCATATTTAAGCATGCTGGTGAGTATATTAAAAACTAGTATGCTATACATCTGTTCAAATTATCTAGCAATAAGCGTACTCGTTTTCAGCACATTCCTAACATTTGATTCCTCTGCACATTGACAAAAAAGAAGCTCTATATTTCTTAAGAAAAGCTATTCAGACTCGCTAGAAGCACGCCCCTTTCCACTCGCACCTCAGAAACGATGCTCGAAAATCAAACAATTGTTGATTTTTGAGCATGCCCGAAATAATGTACTCATAACTAGCAAAGCTTAGCTACGCTCGTTACAAGTAATAATTGCTTATTAATAACATGCTTTCGTGCTAGTAATAAGCATGTCTGTCAGTACCTTTACTTTGCAGTCGAAGGGCGAAGACGAATTAAAACCTATACTTTGTACGATTACGATACGCCCGTGATTTCTCAGAAAAGAAACAGAAAAAAACGGCCGCTTCGATATATATTTCTCTATATAAAATACTTATTTAATTGTCTAATTTTATGATTCCATTTGGATAGGATGATTAAAAAAATTAATACAAATAATAATAAATAAACGCTGCACCCATAGGCCCCGATTAGGATAGTGATATCCTGTGTCGGAGGTCCGGAAACACATACAAGGAAAAGGACAAATACACCCAGACCGGATAATATGCTTGCATGGTTAATACAAGCATATTGTGCTTCGAGCGGGAATTTAACCCGCGATCTGTGGCGTTTAAGGCAGGTTCGCTACCGCTATACCACAACGTCCTCATATATAATAATTATAAACATAGCTTTCAGTACAATTTCATAATAGTATAGGTATAGAATCGTGTCAGTATAGAATAATGCATACACCAAGCATGCAATAATTAATTGAATACAAATTATAATAATATGATATTATAAAACATCCAATTATAATATCAATCAATGTTAAATTGATATTAATTATTAGAGAAATATAATTGCAATACAATATAATATGAATATAAGTTTTAGAACATTTCACATTAGCAATTAATATTGTGTCCACGATTCAATGAAATAATAAAATAATTTACCAGTATTAGCTATTCATATAAAATAATAAATAAATAAACAACCGCTACACATTCAACGACTCCCATTAGGATAGTTATCTGTGTCGAGGGTCCGGAAACATTCATAATGACAAGCACAAACACACCGACACCGGAAAATAAGCCTGTATGGTCATTACAAATATCTGCTCCGAGCGGGAATCAAACCCGCGTTGAATTTACCGGCGTCGGGATGTAACAACCCTATCGCCCGCTGTTGGGATAACCACTGTCACAACAGAGATTATTCCACCAGTGCAATCAGTCACACTGGTTGTTGCAAGAGGCCGGCTAGGTTGGTACCACCGCAGTGTCAAATATTCTGCCACCAAATAGTAGTGCTTAGGCATTACTGTGTTCCGGTTTGAAGGGCAATGTAGGCTTGTGAAATTAGTGGGCAGAGGAGATTTAAGAACTAATATCTCGAGGTTGGCAACGCGTGAGTGGCACCTACTAATGGTGCTGCAAGTGATCATAGGCTACGGCAACCACTAACCATATGGTGTTTGCCAACTTGTGACATAAAATAAAATAAAAATTCGTCTTCAAAAAACTACCAAATAAAATATCCTTGCTTTCGTTTGCGACTTTTTACGCCTTTCAAATATTTGGTGGAACTAGAATGACGCATTTCTTTTGTACAACTCACACAGTTGTCTATTTTGTTTTCAAAAGAGTTGTTCGTCGTGATTCAAGAGAATAAACTATCCGTTTGGGTACAGTTCAGAAGCTTGTGTACTAAATTTTTAGCGTTATTTTTAGAAAAATATTCTACTACAACAGGAATTTCTTTTTTTATTATTATTGTATGCTTATTTATACATATAAATTTAGAAAGGACGACTTCGCTCCGTTAACGCGCGAGTCGCGGGTTCGATCGTGACCCCCTTGGGCCATTGTCGTACCCACTCCTAGCGTTATAAATTAAGCCATCCAGACGTAAAATCACTTTTCTTAATAAAGACACGATAAGAAAACGTACATATCTTTTGGCAACAATGTTTAAAAGTTAACAATAAATCCACAACCCTTGAGATTTAAAATTCGAATGCTACAAATTCTTTAACGGTCTTTTATCGAATTTACACTGTTCAAAAATTCAATCGGCGGTTTCGAACGAAGAATGTCATTGCAAAATAGCATTTCATAATATACCGGGAATGTGGCCGGTCAGTATGCTGACGTCATCGCCACTATACGGACAACTGGAAACTCTATTTTCACGGCTGGAACAAAACATATAGTTTACCACAGTATTTTTAATATCACAATTATTTTTACATATTTTCTTTTTTAGTGATATGACTATCACTAAAAAAGTTCATCATTGATAAAATTAATTAAACATACGGTCATTTCTGGCTATGTTCCCAGACCTCGCTATCACTATCCTAATGAGTGTGCTACACAAATTTAATTTTTATTTATTGTAAGGGTAAAGGTTTTTAAATTGCACATAGCACTCTACCTTTTACCTAACGTGTATTGAACCTGAGCATTTCGCTTCTCGATGCATTTAGAATGTCTTCACGATGAAAGGTATCGCTACGCATAGTTTGGGAACCGTAGATTTTGGTATCACTTGACTTCAACAGTCGGCCAGTTTTTGTTAATGGTTTAAAATAAAATATTTATATTCATAATTATCTAAAGGGAACGAATGTGATATAATATTGTATCTGTTATATTGGAGTAATTAGCTTTGCAATGGTTTGAAATCAGATATGACAGGTAATAATAGAGATCAATCAATTATATACTAAATTAATCACTGCCTCTAGCCACATGCGTTGTATTAAGATTATCTCATTACAAATGTATTTAAGATGTTGTATTTAATGGTAATTTAATATTTATATTACTTAAATAAAGATGAAATACGAACATAATACTTTATGATTTATTTTCACCATTCGAAAAAAATTATTCTATAGTTAGTACAAATTACAATATTGAGGTATGAGTTATAAAAACAAGTTTCATTTCAATAATAATAATAATAATAAACGCTCGATGGAGGTCAAGAGCTTACCCGTTTATAAATGAATAAAAAAAAAAGAAAGTTATATCCTGTGTGGCGGGTCCGGAAACACATACGAGGACAAGGACAAATACACCCAGACCGGAAAATATGGAAAATATGCTTTCATGGTCAATACAAACATATTATGCTCCGAGCGAGAATTGAACCCGCAACCTGCGGCGTTTAAGGCAGGTTCGCTATCGCTAAGCCACAACGTCGTCACAAATATATAGTATGATGACGTTGAGGCAGCGGTGACGAACCTGTCTTAAGCGAAACAGGTCGCAAGTTCGATCCGCTCAGAGCAGATATTAGCGTTAACCATACAGGCATTTGTTCCGGTGTTGTCTTTGTTCTTGTGCGTGTTTCCGGACCCCCAACATAGCATATAACTATCCAGCTAGTCACAAATACCATTTCATAACTAGTACAATAGAACGAAAATATTAAAACAAAATAAGGTCAGATTTAACATATAAAAGCTATTTGCCGTAACTTTTATCAGCAGATAAAATCACGATAACAGCGTTAATTGAAAAATCTGGAGTAATGTCAAATCTAGGAAACGTAGCGTGAGTTGCACCAGATTGTGTTCCAGATATGAACTTTTAGGGTACGTGGTGGCCAAACATTTTACTTATCAGATCGTTTTTATTTCATACTAGCTGTGCCCGCGGCTCCGCTTGTGTGATTTTTCTTTATTACACAGAGCCCTAATTCTTTTCCTAAAAGAAAAGTAGCATAAGTTAGCATTAGCTATCTACTAGTGAAAGTCGAGTCAAAATCGGTCCAGCCGTTTCAGAGATTAGCTGGATCAAAAAGACAGAACGACAAACAGATAGACCAAAAAACAAATAAAAATATAAAAATAATATTTTTGTATGTAGGTTCCGTATAGGCCACGAGTTTCTGTGACAACCATGACTCTACTTGTATTTTTCTGATATTTCAACATTAGTTATCGTTCTGTTTCAACTAAATTTAAATTCATATAACTATACACCAAAACCTTACTCATGAATCACTCTTTCATTTGGTGAAAACTGCATGAATATCCCTTTAATGTTTTTCTGATTGATTGAGCTTCTTAAACATAATATAGGCAGACACGGCGAGAAAGTTTATTTTTTAATATTAACAGCCTTTTTTGCCGATTAAACAACGTATTCGAATTCGAAAATTTGAGCTAAGATACTTTATTCTCGGAGGGAATTTACGAGTCAATGTATGAGAACAATATGAGAAAAGTAAATTTATTTAATCGTAATAATTATTAGATTAACGATATTGGTTTTATGAAAACGATATTGGTTTTATGAAGAGGTCTGCTTGTTTTATTTTTCGTGCACAGCATCAATGAACTAGATCGGCATACGCACTTGAATTCAAATCAACTATTCTCGATCCCCTCTTGATGGAATTTTGATGTCATCCTAGCGGGCAGTACTTGTTTTTGTCAAATTGTTAGTGAAAATATTATAGTATATTTGTTGTTTATATGTATTCCAAGCTAAGATTCCAAGTTGACCATTTCTGGGACAGTAGAATGTCGTTTAAATTTTGACAGGTCGTCACATTTTGCCCAAGATTGTTTACAAATATTCTGCTTCCCGAAGTTCCCACGAGGACGGGAATTATTTATCAACGCTACAGCGAATCTGTGTTCAGCTAGTTATTAATAAGCTTGCTTACAGAATAATTTTAATTGTATTGTAACTCGATTTTTGATTTTCATTGTACAATAATTCGATTTTTGTGATTTACATCACAAAGATAGCGTTCGATATAGACAGTATGCGTAAACAGGCATACTGTCTATATAGCGTAGCCTAAGAACGCCAATATTATTATACCACCAAAAAAGTTAAAAAAAGTGGAAGAGAGAGAGAGAGAAAGAGAACGGAGCTGAAAATAAGAAATGTTTTGAGCATTCGGTGGTCATACTCACGTTGTATTAAAACTTCTGTTGGAGTGTATAGTTACGTTTACATATATTTAAAAAAAACGAAATTGACGCTATAATTATCGTGATATATACAAAAAATTAGACAAATAATTTCTGATATGGCGTGGCAAACGCGACATTGACAGATATAAAGCACAATTTTCGTCTATGCTTTTTTGTGTTTTTGCTAATTTTTTTAGTTGGAGCGCCACATCAAAACTATTTAATCAGCTGTGATGTATTTCATTTAACTACGATGACGGTAGCTAGACATCTAGGATTATTAAGATTGATTAAGATACAGGATTAGTTTTACTAAACTATGAAAGAGATACAAATATTAACTAAAGCTGATCTAAACATACACTGACATTGTATAGCAAAACCGTTATAGTAATAATAGTAGCTAATTAAGGTATAAAAAACCTAAAAAAAGGTTTAAAAATGTCAATAAAATATGGGAATAAAATTTCATTTTCTAAATATATTATCTTCAAACAGTTTTAATAAATCTGAATAATCAGCATTACGACACTAAACGAGATAGGAATGATACTTGAAGTGTCAAGATACCTGTTATGCGAAGTTCGCAGTTCACTAACAAGCTCCGAACAAACTAAAGCATTTCCAATGTAAATCGTTCGCTCCTATTTGTTTCATTTGTATTATTATATATATTTCTTTCAAAGAAATATTTTACAATGTATTTTAATAAATCGTTTCATATTACAAAAACACTGAACGGAAATATTTAAGCTCAATAGCTTAGCTTTTTTTTTTATGCCATGACGGTCAAGCATACGGTCCGCTTAGTAGTCACCGTATAGGTATGAACTTTTGCTCAAGTCACAAGTTTGTTGCTGATCTGTTGAGGATAGGAGGGTAGGAATGAGAGAAAATGCAAAATCAAGTAGGAGATTGAGCCTCCGGCACTGTCACTCATCGCACGAAATGCAACAGTACTGATACTGTTACTTTAAGCACATTTTCTGAGAGAGTAGTACTTCTCTGGTCGAGCTGGCCCGTTAATGCTGGAAGGATCATAGCTGTACAATCTGCTGATATAGATTTATATATTTTAAATGAAATAACTAAAAAGTTTGGGTTTGAATTATATTCTAGTATACATATTTGATATAGTTTTCATATTTTTTAATCCTCCAGAGGGTTAGTTTAAATAAATACACATATTACTTTTCCGTTATTGTTTACGTATCAAATGTTAAAAGCAGCAAATAAGAAGATATAGTTTTTTCGTCCCTTTTCTCTTCTAAACTTTCAAGATAAAAATAACCTTTGTCCTTTCTCAAGATGCAAGGAACCCCTGTCAAATTTTATCAAGATTAGCGTAGCGATTTCAAAAGTCAACTTGGTTGTTTATAATATTAATCATGTATGAATTACGAATCTACTTTTATATTATAACAATTACAGAATAGTAGACGCCCTTTCGGTTGCTGAGGTCAGATGTCAATCGCTCTGAATAAAAATTAGTAACCTGTCTTACGTAACTAATTATATTATATTTTATGCAATTTCTAATTTTAATAAAGGTATTTGTTGTGCTAAATAAGCTCAGAGTCAATTGTTTATTTAACTTACTTTCAAACTTTTCATAAACCTGAAAAAATTAAAAAGGTATATGACAATTAAATTTTGTTTTGATATCACTACAAAATTTTAATTAAATTTATTTACTGCTGGAATTTGCATAATTTTACAATATAGGGTAATATATGCATAAAATTGGCAAAGTAATATTAAATATTATTAATTATCGAATAATTGACTAATTATTTATTTTCAATTAAGTATTAAGTAATATACCTAATTCAAACTAAAGCGAATATTTAACATTAATTCTGTCATTTTATCTTCTTCATAAAAAAACCTTATCGTGACCTTTTATACACTCATTTATTTCTGTAGTGTTTCGATTCAGTCACGAAACTTACTTATCTTTTGGCAACAACGTCAAGAAGTTAAAACAAAATCGCGTCTCAATAAAATCGGGCACACGCTGAGAATCTAAATTCAAAACTTACACGTATTCTGTCCGTGTTTTATCGAATTTACACATTTCGAAAATCCAATCGGTGCTCGTGAACGAAAAATGTCACTGCAAAATAGGACTTCATAATACAAGTGGAACGTGGCCGGGGCAATATGCTGACGTCGTCACTGTACGGTATACTCGAAACTCGATTTTCACCGTTCTAAAATAAGTAGTGTACCGCAGTGAGAAACGCTTTTGATTGTTTCAATTCCGTTTCTAGTGTTGTTGTTTTATTGATTATGGTTTAGTGCACAATATATAACTTACACAAAAATATGTAATGCTATGTAATGCTGAAAATGAATTTCGAAGGGGGAACGGTTTCAGACCAGTGGTTTCTTTCATGCGTCGACGATCATTTCGGTATACGCGCTTACACGAGAGCTTCATTTCGCCAACCGGTGGTGGCAAGTGCCAGATATTATACAAAAATATTATGCGCATATTATAGGTACGAGCTTATTGTCGTAAAAGGTACGCCTATTCACACCCATACGCGCTTTAAAAAATCGAGCTCATACACTCATATAAAACGCTGGCCTGAATTGCTGGTTAGATGATTTTATATAAAGAAAGCAAAAATCTTTACAACATAATAGCGCATGGAGACGTGTCGTACGATTGCAGCTATAGAACCTATTTAATACGTTGGATTAGAAAGACAATATTTGAAAAGCTATCATTGTAACAAAGCGTCGCATTGATGCTACTGCGATGGTTGCTTTAATATTTTCATGATGCAGTTCTAATGCTGTGCAATTTATTGTGTTATCTAGTAAAGTGATTAAAAGTATTTTCGATTATAAAGTGCTAGGGTCCGACCGAAACTGGTTTTTCAGCCGAAACCGAAACCGAAACCGAACTTTCGGCCTCCCTCTCAGTTTCGGCCGAAACCGAAACCGAAACCGAAACTTTTAAAAAATATTTAAAATTACGTTTTTTTTAATGAAACTTGAATTTCAAGTTTTTAACATTTATTTGCATGTATACATTCGTAGTCAACTAATTAGGAACAGAAAATAATTTGATTTGATTAAATATTTTAAAAGTTTAATTTTATGAGATACTGTTTGTTATAAAGTATACTGTTCAATGCTGTGTACTTTTTCGAAGCTAAGAATATTTTACGGTAAGTTTATTTAAAAAGAAATCTCTCGCATTGAAATTGCTCATTTACTAGCTAACTGTCTAATTAGGGATAGCAAGAGTTAGTCTTTTATTTTCGATTTTTAAAAAATAAACCTGAAAGAAAGAAAGGCGGATAGACTTTCTATTTTTATTAGGCGTCATTCTTTAGTTTATAGTTTTGATTTCTAAAATTTATATCCAAATTTATTATTTAAACATGGGTTACTATTTAACCAAGCGAAAACAATTTTATCTCAATGTAAATGGCCATACGGTAAAATAGCTTATCATCTGATTTGCTCCAAAAGTATGGTTTTCAACGCTGTGCAATATTTTCAAACGTATAAAACTACTGAAACTATCTAGAAAGAAATTTAGCTAATTTAATAGCTTTATAAAAAGTTCTCTTTGTGGGCTCTGTAATTATTAAAAGAGAAATATTTGGACTAGAACTTAGTGGCGAAGTTACATGGGCGCTATATCACGAAAATGATCTAAAATATACTTCACTGTTTATGAAATGATTTCTAGCCGTTGAACTATTATCAGTTTTAGATTGGCATGCCAATAGCCTAGACATGAATTCCTTGGAACATTTGTGGTACAACAAAAAGGAAATTTAAACCAACTGTATAGTAATTCCAAAGACGCCTGGAAGAACTACACTGACGAAACTTGTCATTATTTGATCAAGTCGATGCCGCGCCGATGTCGATATGGCTATGGCTAATAATGGAAATCACATTTATTGTTAATTTTTAATAGAAAACGTTGCTTTTTCGATGAATTTAATAATAAATGTACATTTTTCTCTTCCATTACATTCTGCGTTCATTATTTCTAACGTTTTCTTAAGTGTCCTTAATTACTTGTCCAGTGTTATATTAGCACGAAGGTAAAATAAAGTTTTAAGAATTTTAATTATAATCCATTCCAAAATTTAATAATTCTATTAAGAAAACATTGGTTAAATGATCAAGATCAGATCAAAATTAAAAAAACGTAATGAAGACTTCATGTTAACTGAAATTACAGAAAATATAAATAAATGTAACTCTTACTATACCAATGTCCCTAATTAGTTGACCACCACTATATATAATATAGACAGTTAAATAGAGTTAAATGAAATAAATATTAAAAATTTATTAAAGTCATAACCATTTTTTTGTCATGATTATACAGGACTTACTTTTGGGAGTAAACTTAAAAAAAGAAACAACTTGTAGGTAGATATACTAGGTACATAACTAACTAGTAATACGTTGTGTTCACAATATTTTAAAACTCAATCTAATACTTATTTCTGGAGATTTTTTGGTTGGCTGCAAAGTTTACCGCACAACGCACCAAAATTCACGAACACTCGAGTTTCGGCGAGGCCGAAAGTTTCGGCTATATTTTGGCCGAAACCGAAACTAAAGCCGAAACTAGATTTTTGGCCGAAACTGGCCGAAACCGAAACCGAAACCGAAATTTCGGTCGGTCCCTATAAAGTGCTTCAATAAGTTAACTTACTTAAACTCCCCCTCCAGGCTCTCATGCGAGACTGGCAATTTTTTTACATTTTAAGTTTTTTATGGGATCTCATATCTTTTTGTTGAAAGATCTACTTTTTTACCCACTTCTTGAATTCAATCGTATTTTATCTAGGTACCTACACCTATTATTTCATTATATTATGCATATACTATACCGGTACACTGATTGATTAACTGTAAATATAACTTTGTAATTTTATATATTTATATAGGATTACAAAGTTATTTATGCAGTTGGTGTATCTAGAAAACTGGACCGATATTACAAAATATTTTAGTTTTTCATTGATTTATTCACTAAACACTAATTATATTCTAAATTTGAAGCTTCCATGTCTGCTAGAAGTGCCTTAGAGTTTTGATGATCGGCCAGTCAGCGAGTAACAAAATTAAGAAATTTGACTAGTTATAATTCTTAAACTACTCTTTCAAATTGCATAAAATTTGAAATATACCGTGTTTATACAATGGTTGTTTGGTGACTGAAAAGTCAGGCTTTTAGTTTTAGCCACAACGAAGTTATAAGAGGTGGAAAATTATCGAAGTACCTATCTAACTACAAATGTAACTATGTAATCCTATACATTTATATGCGATTACAAAGTTATTTATGCAGTTGGTGTATCTAGAAAACTGGACTGAAATTACAGAATATTTTAATTTTTTCTTTATTTATACACTAAATACTAATCATATTCTAAATTTGAAGCTTTCATGTCTGCTAGAAGTGCCTTAGAGTTTTGATGACGGTCAGCCAATGTATAACAAAATTAAGAAATTTTGACTAGTTATAATTCTTAAACTACTTTTTCAAATTGAATGAAATGATATACAGCGTGTTTATACAATGCCTACTTGGTTACTGAAAATTCAGGCTTACAATTTTATCCACAACGAAGTTATAGGAGGTTGAAAATTATGTAAGTACGTATCTGACTGCAAATGTAACTTTGTAATCCTATACATTTATATGAGATTACAAAGTTATTTATGCAGTTGGTGTATCTAGAAAACTGGAGTGAAATTACAAAATATTTTAATTTTTCTTTTATTTATACACTAAACACTAATTATATTCTAAATTTGAAGCTTCCATGTCTGCTAGAAGTGCCTTAGAGTTTTGATGATCGGTCAGTCAGTGGGTGACAAAATTGAGAAATTTGACTAGTTATAATTCTAAAACTACTAGTTCAAATTGAATGAAATTTGAAATATACTGTGTTTATACAATGCCTGCTTGGTTACTAAAAACTCAGGCTTATAGTAGCTTTATCCACAACAAAGTTATAGAGCGTCGAAAATGGCCTGAAGTGCTTCGAGAAAAGGATAGTACGGCCGTGCCGCTTTTTTGCTCGACTTGGCGGGGGCACTGCCGTGGCCCCAGATAAATTTTTTAAAACATTATTTCGTTTAGGGAAATACTAAATTCACACTTATGTATATGAGAACTCTTGTCTCATTGAAATTTTTTGAACGCGTGAAACATACGCTAATGATACTTGTCAGTGCTGTAGATACTATAAAATGAGGTCTCGGCCTAGCAAAATAAAACTATTTCCCTGGCTGGCTTATAACGAGCTATCAAAATAAATTCGAGGACGTTGAATCGACGACCTGGATAAAATAAAAACTTAAACAAGCATATATACTTTATGCTTTAAAAGACAATATTATTTATTAAAAAAAAAAATCCGTTTGTATTTTTGTAACACGATTTTCACAATTGTAATAATTTGTAAATTGGTTTTGAAATTTTTAACATGTTTTAATATTATGTAGTTATTTAATGACACATAACCGAGATTAATAGCTTTACTATGCATTTACTTAGACCATGTATTTACTTATTTAGTAAATAGACAATAGAGGATTTCCTATACAACTGCAGCCTCGTTCTCGTATTTATAGATGTGTTATCTCTATTGCACTCCATATTATGTAAAGCAAGATTTACTAAGCTCGTTTCCGATACCCGATTCAATCCCCGCTCTCGAAACGAGAATATCTTTTTAATTCATATTTGCCACATTCGGTCGTACTCCTTTTTATCTATATGGTTTTAAAATTCACAATGACAAGGACAAATACACCCAGACCGGAAAATATGCTTGCACGGTTAATACAAACATATTATGCTCCGAGCGGGAATCGAACCCGCGACCTGTGGCGTTTAAGGCAGGTTCGCTACCGCTGCGCCACAACGTCGTCGTTTAATTTATATTAAAGAGGATTGAGTGTATATTCAAATAAGAATATATTAATGTTGTGATCCTAAATTTTTACGATAAAAATATAGAGATATTTACTTTATATATTATTTTCTAACCAAAGACATATAAATTATATAAGTAATCAATTTATTCATTTATTTTATCTTTGTTCATAATATAGTATAAAACATTGCGCGATAGACATTCGATAAATTTATTAAATCCTAAGAAGATTATTAATATACGAAGAGTTCGTCGTAATTTGGAGATAGAAATCTCAATGTAACCAAATAATCTTGTCTTGTTTAGACATAAGTCTCAATATAGTAATTATCTAGCCTTCTGAGATACAAAATATAATAGAGAACATTCTATTGTCTAATGAATTGTTATCTTATAATTATGGTATTGTTCGAGGCACTGTTGCACAACAGGAAATACAGATATTAATTTAATGTTCAGCATTAGCGATTTTCATAGCTTTACCGGAGTAATAATTCAGCTAACTAATCCATATGCCAGACCTCAGAGAGCATGTCGAGTCAATATAAGACGTTATAAATATGTCTGTTATTAATTACTAATGCTTGTCTATATTTTTTTAAATATTAAAGTATACTTTGTTTTTGACAGAGAGAGGAGAGCTGGGATATGTTAGGTTTGATAACATGGTTGTGCAAGGTGAATGGTTTTTCTTTTTCTGGGCTCTTCGTGGAACCATAGCATTTCAGTCTTAAGAGGTAATATTGGCGAATCCTACTCGCATATCAGCTTAATGACTAACTCCCACTAGCTCTTTGAGTTTCTACAAATTGGCTGCTGTCTGTCTGTATATAGCAGACGACGCCCACAGTGCTAAACTCTACTCACTCACTCACTTACATAAAATTAAAATCACAATAATTGATGGAGTCAGCGTGAATTTTGCCTAAGTATTAATTCTTAAGAGCAAGGTTCACTCACATTTAACTTTAACCATAGAAAAGCTAGAACATTATTGCAGACAAGCAATCTAATCCCTATTAATGTTTTATAATATTAGTAGGCATTGATATACAAAAGTAACTTTGTTTGTTTATCTGTCTATAACGCTTTCACGCCTAAAACACTAAACCGATTTCGATTAAATTTGATACAGAGATAGGCTAGACCTTGGGAAAAAGCATAGATTACCTTTTATCGTCAAAGAATGAAACCTTATAATATAGATTACCCATTAATTCTAATTTTATTTAAAGGTTATTAAAATTAAATCTTTATTCACGCGGGTGACACCGCGGGCATGATATACAAAACCAATAAAAAATGGGACGAGTTTTGTCAAAAAATGCCGGTTTGTACACAACGATAATCAATTTATAAAAGGATTTCCTCGTTTTATTTTTCTTGTACTCGAACGTTGAACTGAACTCGAATGACAAACGCACATCGGATTCGGATCAACTGTATCTACTTTCTTCTTGATGGCTTTTTGATGTTATCCTAGCGGGTAGTACTTGTTTTTCAGCATTTACAAATTTCCATATATATTTTACGTATAGTTTTATACTTTAACAATTCTTCTACTCAAGCTCTTCATAATTTTATTAAAAATGTCTTTGTAACAAAGTTACTAATTACGCTGCTGCGCTCATCCAATAGGTATACATATTAAGGTAATATTTTACGTAATATAAATAACGATGGTCACAGTATTTGGTTCCCTACATCACAATGTTAGATGAGATAGAAAACCTCAAGCTTCTAAATAAACCAATAGTTTGTTACAAATATTGATAGCTTATAATTTGAATTCGTACTGAGTTTCTATTATAAAAAAACTGTAAAAAATATAGTGAATATCTTAATGAATTGATAAAATCAAATATTTAAGGAATAAAAATATATATTCTAGCTCGGGATACTCTATGCCTTCTTAAATTCACGTTGAACGTTTAATTAATCGAATGTGGAAAATCGTACTAGGCTTAGGCGTATTAATGGAAATTCTAATGGTGGCCTCAAATGGCCACCAGTGTCTGAACTGCTCAAAAGTAATAACTCTTTCATGGGATACAATTGTAATTTACCGACGTCGGGATGTGAAGACCCCATCGCCCGCTATTGGGATAACCTCTGTCACAGCAGAGATTATTCCACCAGTTTAATCAGTCACACTGGTGGTAGGTCTTTTGTTGCAAGAGGCCGGCTAGGTAGGTACCACCACAATATCAAATATTCTGCCACCAAATAGTAGTGCTTAGGCATAACTGTGTTCCGGTTTGAAGGGCACTGTACGCTAGTGAAATTACTGGGCAGAGGAGATTTAAGAACTAATATCTCGAAGTTGGCAATGCGCAAGTGGCACCTACTAATGGTGCTACAAGCGCTCATAGGCTACGACAACCACTAACCATCAGGTGGGCCGTATGCTGGTTTGCCAACTTGTAACATAAAAAAAATATGCTTAACTTCTATTGACCACCATATTTGGTTGACAAATTATTATTAACTTAAAAGTAGAAAATATTACATTCTGCAATTAGTACAATACAATACCGTTGAAAGGTAAATTAAGCGAAGTTCACTAACAATCACGAAACAATTTTCAATGCATATTTCATATTCAATTAACTAATTAATTTTGCCTTTAATCCAGATGGTCTTTGAATGGTTTTTTCTGTTTAGATTGGATTGGTTAGAATTTGTTTGTAAATTTCTTATGCCCATTTAGTCGTACAGATTTGTTCTGTGGTAATTTATTCTTGTGGTTTTATGGGACTCATGTTACCCAATATTATTATTATGTTTATTATTAATACATTATTAGTTTGTTACTTTAAAATATTTATTGAAATTAAATGTCGGTTTTCAGAGCGATCTAATAGCTGCTGAATTAATGGTTTTTTAAGAGCTTATGTTTTTTTTAAATAAAAACTGTTATATAATATTAAAATGAGACTTAATTGTAAAATAAGTATACGCATAAGTAATATTGTTTTAGACTGGCTGAAAATATAAATGAATTAATTGATTACTAATATAATAAATGTGAAAGTTCGCATGCTTGGATGTTTAGATGTTTGTCACTCAATCAGGCAAAAATGGCTGAAAGGATTTTGATTAATTTTACAAACACGTTTGATTAACATCTGGAGTACCACATAGGATATTTTTTAATAACCTAGAAAAGGCATATCCAGTTGGAATCATGTTTGGATGTTATACTCAATCACACAAGAACGGCTAAACTGATTTGGCCGAAATTACCTGTGACAAATAGAATACATTAATTATCGCTGAGCCAATTCTAAGGCCATCGCGGACAAAGTCAGATGTTAGTTACATAATGCTAGTAACGTAATATGTAATTTTTTATTGAATACAAATAAAAAATAATGTATCAACTTATACAAAACTAAAGGTATATCCGATGGATGATTAAAATGTTTATTAATAAACATTGCATAAGAAAAGGTAATATTAGTGCTTTTTATCTTATAAAAAAATACATTTTATAAAAATCGCCGGTCAATCCATTCAACTCAAAGATATAATGATTACGCGGTTTAAGTATATTTGAATAGCGAGGATTGATTATCGAAGATTTTTTGCAACTTTTAATGAAATTAACCGTAGCATAATCAGACTGTTACACTCATTGCGGTTCGTTCAAAGCCTCGCACCTAATTGCTAAATGGCTTAATGGATGGTACGGCCTCATTAACTGTGAATGGTTAGTGCTTAGAAACTCTTTCGGCTATTGATTCCACTGCAGTATTAATATTAGAATACTCAGTAATATTTTACATTTTAAATTATTATAATTATTTAATATGAAAAGTGCTCATGCTAGTAAATTACAGTGGTATTATATTTGACTAGACTGCTATTGAGAGAAGATACTTTTGTAGTGTAAATACATTATATGCCTTTGCCTTTGTTGTTTTTTCTAAATGATATTTATTACCAATACTTTTTTAAGCCAATAGTAAAACTATTATTTCTTCTCGAGTTAAGCGTTTGCTTGTAAATGGTATAATAATAGGTGAAAAGTGAGGATCGAACCTGCAATTCTTGTATTAGAAGTCGGCCAATTTGCCGTAGAACTATTCATGCTTTGTATTGAAGTATCAAAAGAAATAAGTATGGATATTTCAGAAAGAAAAGAACATAGCATTTACAAACAAGGTGTAAACTTTTTATTAATAAAATATATAAAGGGTATATAAATAAACATTAAAAATCATCAAAACTTTGCAATACATGCAATACATAAAATTTTATAGAATTTTATTATTTAATAATAATAATTTATATATACAAAATTTTAGATAATTTTATTATGGTATCATAATTAATCATTTGATATTCCATAATTTAAAAGTTTCTTAGTATGAACGAATTGATAATGAAGGTATTTGAGGATCGTATTGTTATAAGTTCGAGATTACAAAGTTGAATTTAATCTGCGGTGTGATTTAATTTCAGTAACGATGGTATAAAATTCCTATGATAAATGAGAATTAGTTTTAATAATTTTGTACATTCTAATACACCGTTGTGGGGAGAGAGTCTGCCTATAGTCAGATGTTTGCTATAAATATTTCTTTCGGTCTGGACGTTTGTCCTTGTGGGTCTCCCCACCGTGCCTCGATGCTGTCGGTCCCGATCGTTATCACATAACATCTGATAATAATCGTTAGCTATTGATAGGTAACTTACTGTTATTCAAAGAGTTGCTGGTTCGCCCTTAGGGTTGCGGAGGTCAGATGGCAATCGCTCTGTGTAAAAACTAGTAACCCTTTAAATCCAGATAAGAGTAATAAGCAGACCCTGGGTAAAGTTAAATACCGGGAATAATGCTAGGATAAAGAAGAATTTTGTAAATTCTATATATGAAGTTTGAGTTGAAACCCGTTCGTAGTTAAAATGAGGTTTTAAAAATTAAAATTTATTTTGAGTTGCAGTGGATTCTAAAAAAAATATATTATTTAGAAATTACTGCTACAATTGTAATTCATATATTTAAATACCTTAACATTTAGCTATCAAACGAAAAGAATCGAAAAGAACATAAACATCTCTGTATTTTCCACACACGAGAACACTGTTAATATAAATAAGCAATTGTTACGACGCCATTAGCTGGTTTTATCATATTTTCACGTTTCAAGTATTCCCAAATAGGCATATAAAGCGTCGAAATTATCAGTCGGAAGACAAAGAATGGCAATAAATAAACACATGCCTTGTTCTTTACTTCTGCCACCGTCTCAAGGGAGCGTCAAATAAATTAAACAAAACCCATCCTTGACAAGAATGTGTTCTTTTTAACACAGATGGTAGGTATTAATGTATATTCTGGTATATGTAAGACAGGACTTAGAGTATTGATTGTTTGATAGCTTTATAAGGGTTTACAAAGTTTATGGCGGTGTCAGCATAGCATTTTATAAGAGCATATAAGCTCGATTTTCGAAGCGCGTATAGGTTGCTTATAGGCACGCATTTTTCTACGTAGGTATCTTCGTACGAACTTTGACGTGCTTATAAGCTCGTATAAGAGCGTAGTAATTTTTGATTAGTATGCTACTGACGCTCACCACCTCCGTTCCAATAGAACGTAAATAATGAACGCTCGAAAACAAGCGCTAGTCTGTAACCGTCCTTAATCGTCGAACACTTTTAATATAGTTGTTATAATTTTGTATAGTAATAATAATTATATTTTTCTTGTCAAATGAGTATACACGTATTTATAATAATTCGATATTCTCTCCGTCTTAAATATGAGGTTGGACATCTCCTGAGTAAGCATGGTTTTGGCGGCTAAAATATAAATAATAGTAAGCCTAAAGACATACACCCTAAGAAAATACAAACTCATGACCGACGATTTAAGGTGATCCATGTCAGGCGGTCCCTACTGTCCAGAGCTTCCAGTTCAAATGAGATCACCATTTTTATTATTGTCTATCGATAATATTTTTTTATCTATCTTCTTCGTCCTAGCATTATTCCCGGTATTTTAATTTACCCAGGGTCTGCTTATTACTCTTATCTGGATTTGACGCGTTGCTAGTTTTTTCACAGAGCGATTGCCATCCGACCTCCGCAACCCTAAGGGCGAACCAGTAACTCATTGGATAAGAGCAATTTACTTATCAAGAGTTAACGATTGTTATCAGATGTTATGTGATAACAACCGGGACCGACAGATTAACGTGCTCTCCGAGGCACGGTGGGGAGACCCACAGACAAATGCCCAGACCGAAACAGAAATTTAACAAACACCTGCCTGAGCGGGAATCGAACCCACAACCGTCGAGACTAAAGGCAGACATGCTACCCATAACGCCACAACAGTGTCAATAATTTTTTATCTATATTTCAGCAATAACACTGTTATATTATAGAATAAAATATAATAGATTGATTGTTTACCGCAACATTAATTTTGATAATGACATGCCAATTACTATTAAGTTGGTTAGTACTATAATTATATTCACATTTATTTTATTTCAGTATTACTATTGAATTTGTATCCAAAATCATTAGTGTATCGTGCATTAAGACCAGGATATGAAACTTACATAATATAAGAACTATGTTGTAATATATGATATATCTCCTATAAAGATAGAATGAAAAAAATTGTCAATTAATAAGCAACTGTCGTCTACCACAAACGGTTCATAAGACTGTTAATGAGTTAAGCTTTAAAAATTTCCAGCCATTGCAATAATGTTGTTGCCTTGTTAAAATATTTTAATCATAGACAATTAAAATTTTTCAGACAAGATACCGTTGTGGCGTCTTGATAGTCTGCCCTTAGCCTTGGCGGTTGCGGGTTCGATTCCCATTCGGGCAGATTATTATCGATCCAGGTTGCTATCATATAACATCTGATAATAACTTTTAACTTTTGATAGCTGGTTTGCTCTTATCAAATGAGTAAAAGGTTGCGGAAGTCAGATGGCAATCACTCTGTGTAAAAACATGTAACAAGAGATCCTGAGTTAATATAATACCGGCAATAATACTAGGAAGAATTGTCTTATGCAATTATTGTAGCAATAATATACATTTATAATAAGGAAATTTGACTTTATTCTAAACTAATCACATTAAAAAAACTGGACTCGCATACGTTTTTTATTTGATTCAATTACGTAAATATTTCGAAATGAAAACGTACCAAAATACAATACGATTCATGCAAATAGAGATCTCGGCTGGCACATGATCTCCTTGGGAATTAATGTGGCTTGAAATTATCTATTTACCTACTTATCTACTGGAAGGGAAAATTAGCTTCAAGACCCACTAAGTCCATCGCTTTGCAGGAACGATTGGCGTCTGTTAGCCCGGGGCGATTGTTTCTATTACCAGGAAAAGTTTTTTTTTTGCTTTATAGAATTAAGTTATTTATCGACGTAAATATGATGAAATGTTGGTTATATTGTGTTGTGATGACACCGTTGTGGCGTTGTGGGTAGCGAGTCTGCCTTTAGTCTCGACGGTTGCGGGTTCGATTCCCGCTCGGGCAGATGTTTGTTAAAAAATTTCTGTCTCGGTCTGGGCGTTTGTCCGTGTGGGTCTCCCCACCGTGCCTCGGAGAGCACGTTAAGCTGTCGGTCCCGGTTATTATCAATAACATCTGATAATAATCGTTAACTCTTGATAAGTAAATTGCTCTTATCCAATAAGTTACTGGTTCGCCCTTAGGGTTGCGGAGGTCAGATGGCAATCGCTCTGTGTAAAAACTAGTAACCTGTCAAATCCGGATAAGAGTAATAAGCAGACCCTGGGTACATAAAAATACCGGGAATAATGCTAGGATTAAAAAAAAAAAAAAAGTTGGTTATATTGTGTTATTAAAGTACATAGAAAGAAATTATTCAAAAATATTTTTTATCAAATATTCAATTTCATCAGTGCATATTATGGCATTGTTGCCGAAGTTACATTATAATTGTACCAAATTAAAGCTCAACGGATCTACAAAATTACAGAGCAATAATAATTACAAAACAACAAGTACTTATAATTAATGATGCTGTAAGTGGCTAACAAAAACAACAAAAAAACACGCGAAATAAATAATGTATGATCTTGGATTTATTATGTATGGTCAAACCCTTCCATACTAACAAAATGTCCAAAGATTCGCTGGTGCTTCTTCATAAATCCGCACTAATGCAACAAAATGAAGGTAGGTACAAGCTTGCAACATAATTGAATAAAGTTGTTGTGTGATCGACTGGTCTTTAGTTTATAGTAGGTCAATGTGTATGACATTAAAAGTGTATGCTTTAAATGTGTGTGTCATATTTGTTTACTTTCATATTATAATGATATATATGCAAACAAATATTGAGAGCAACGGCGGTGTCCGCAATTTTTCTGCATGGACTTAAGAATTATGTTGCGATCTGTCTTGAAGTACAGGTTCCATACTTTACTATTTGGTTCAGTACAAGTGTAAAAATTAAAATAAAATAAATAAAATTAATTTTACTTATAAAATTAAATTGGAATTTTTAACGGTCTGGCAAATTCCAGTGCAATGATAATATTCCGTTAAAATTAAATCCGATGTTAGCGGCGTTTCTGAAGATTGGTATATTTTGATTCAACAAATGCCAGGGCTCTTAAGTAAGGCAGACCTCAGTTTAAACTTTCATTTGTAAACTGACGCTCGAAGTGGATGCATCTAATAAATTAAACAAACGTCATTCGAAATCCAATTCTTGAATTCTAGGATCCGTACTGGTAACAATATTGCATAGTATATATTCAAGCAGGCAGCCTTTCGACGATTTAAGAAGTTTAGCATCGTAATCATTTACAAGTATCTAGGCTAATCCATAAAACATAATAATGTTATGTAATATTTTGGATTTTATACATATATCAGTTTGTTCACGGTTATTTTCACGATAACAGGACAAAATGGATGATACTTTCGTTAAAATAGTTTAAGATGTGAAATTATACTTTAATTCGTGAATAATAATAATATAGGTAAATTAATAATTATACATCGCGATATGTCGGAGACACCAAGAGTAACACGTTAAAAAATACTTAATACATTATTTTATATTACTATGATATTTTAAAAATAAAAATAAAGGCAAATAAATGTAGCACTATGTGTGCATTTATTCTTAGAGAGAGATTCTCAAAGTCCCAATGCAAGTCTAGTCAACACCGTTGTATCTTCATTTATATTCCGGTCCCGTTTCGACACGCGTCAAGGGTTTGTCTCGAGCAGCAATTGCTCGCCTTAAGAACCTGATCCAATTCTGTTACATTTTATAGATTTAGACACTTCATTTTTATTATAAAAACAAAAATAATACTTTTGAACAAAAATATTAGACCAGCGTTTTATATATCTATAACGTTAATCCAAATTTTGGTTTAAGAAAAATCAAATTATCATATTTTCAGAGTAGATAAATATAATTGGTTGATAAAATTTTCAGTTAACTATAAGATATCATATAAATAAACGCTGCACCCTTAACGGCCTCATTAGGATTATGCTATCCTGTGTCGGGGGTCCGGAAATACACCCAGACTGGAACACGGGCTTGTATGGTTAATACAAACAATTGCGACGAGCGGTAAGCGACAAGGTCATCAAAAACCGAAAACACGATACATTGAACGGTTCTTAAATGCCCAAAAGATATAGACAAACAAAAACTAACACTGGAATGTATTCTGAATAATAATAGAACTCTATTATTTTTCAAATTTTTCAATATCAAACAAAGTCCTTTACAATTTTATAACAGTATAGATTTCACAGTATCGTATTGTCCCGAGGAAAAATTAGCAGTCATCAAAGGTTCCGGGAAAAGGTCATAAATTTCAGGGTGGTGTTCTCGTCGTGATTCTATTCCCGTCCCCCTCAGAACACGGATCGTCCAATGCGATAAATTATTCCCATCAATAATACCCGACCACCGCTGTGTCAACAACACTCCATTGTATTTATATTTGTAGGTATTTGTTAAAATACAGCCCGTCTCAATGGTATAATGCTAACTAAATCAAAGCTTCCAGACAACTTGAAAGGAAGACGTGTAATATATTACACTTTATTGCTCGCTTGTAATAGTTACAAAGTTAACATCAATAAATTATATTCTATAAAGTATATCTTCAAATCCCTATCTGCCGAAATTACTTCACACATTTTTGTAACAATATATAATAAGTTACTCTTATTTGTAATTCCCCTAATATTCGAAATAGCTTGTTCGTATGCGTGAATGGAAATGTATAAACCTTTCGAATTGTGTCGAGTATAACCCGTCCAAACTTTAGCCAAAGTTAGCTGAAATCCACTCATCCTTTTACTTCTTTAAAAGAAACCTTTTTTCTTCGAAGTAGCTATACATTTAAGAAAGGAGCCTCTATGGTTTGAAATTTCAAGAGTGGGTACCCATTTTAGGGTTCAATCGAAATAACCACAAAACATTCGGATCCCATTTCCGATTCTCGTCACATCGCTTCCATCACGAAGAGGTCGGGTAGGTAGAGGCACTTTAAACGTGAATTCAGTAAATATAGGTAACTACAGAGATCGTGCGATAAGGTCTTGTATGATTTGACACATTTGCTGGGAGTAAAATTCGATTTCAATAATTTAAGTGAGCTTATCGCGTTATCGATATACGATCAAAAGTTGCTTTGTAGAAATTGCTAAAAATACATGTTATGTATTTTACTGAAATGTAAAAACAATTTTATACTATTTATATATATTTTAATATTTCATTTTTATTTTATAATAAGCTACAGTATGGGGTCCTTTAAGGGAAGGTTAAAAAAGTTTTTAAGGGGCCGGCAACACGCATGCGATACCTCTGGGGTTGCAAGCGTTAATAGGTTACGGTGACCGCTTACCAGCAGGCGGGCCGTATACTTGTTAAAAAAAAAAACAATAAATATGCTTAACATGAAACTAAGATAAACCTGCCGAAAGAAAACGCAGACTTTAAAGCTACGAGCTCATTATCACGGTCATCGTAGCTCATAAACGCTGATAATAGCAGTAGTATCATTAGCGTGTTGCCAAGGAAAGAAGAGAAAAGATAAAGGGGAAAAAAGAAGGATAGGGCGTGTGGGAGTTTGAGTATCCAAGACTTACACTCATCGAACGAAACGCAACAGTGCGAGCATTGCTTATCTTCAATATTTTAATTTTAGTTCGTATTCTTGCCGAAGTCAGCAAGGTTCTTCTATACATATGCTTCAATTGTAGTAATTAAGTGTACAGCTATAACAATGCTACAACTTAAATTAACATATTGCAAAAGGTCATATTATATGAGGGTGACGACGGATAAAGGCATATCCGAAAGTCAAACTTTTAATATACGTACCTACTCTAAAGTAAATTGCTGAAACTGAAATTTTCAAACTTTCCACTCAGATAAAACACTGATCGAAGATTTATCCAAGAGAACTTTATCGCTAGTGCTATTCGTGATTAGTTCGAGATATTGGATCGCTTTACGTGCCAAAGGCAAAAGTTTTTTATATTTCTTTTAACGCCTAACTTCAATCACTCTACACAGTATTGAAAATGAATAAAAAAAGAGTGCCAAAGCTTAATACAGCACACTAGCACATTTTATACAGAATACACCAAGACTCTTAAAAATTTATGTTTCAAGTGTTTTTAGTTAATTTTTTTGCAACACAAAATTTAAATTATATACGAGATTGGTACAATTTATTTTATTTAGATTTTATATTCCTGATTCTTTGTCTGCTTATTTTCTTTTTTGATTATATATACTAATTGTTAAATTTTAAAGTCTATCGCATTATATTTTGACCAGACTACTTCAAAGAAAGGCTATGTTTTACTTATGTATATAATGACTGTATATGCCTGTCTATTACTTTGGATGTTCTGTAAACCTAAATAACTTCATGTTAATACATCCTAACAGAAGTATCAGCTATCAATATGTTACTATCCAGTTTAATAAATTATCAGCAATGTTTTTAATTTTTATATTCAAGCGTTAGTATTTTTAATTATAGAATACGAAATAAATAAATAAATAAACGCTACACACTCAACGGCCCCATTAGGATAGTGATATCCTGTGTCGGGGGTCCGGAAACATATATATTTTATAACAAGTCGAGTCAAGACGTATATCAATTTGCTCCGTGCTTATCATACAAGTAAAGACTAAATACTTATAAAAATTCTAATGCGGAGTGGTTATAGTGAAATGTGTTAGTAAAATTTGGTGGAAATAGTGTTACTTAAACTAAAAAAATTAATGTGAAACAAATAAAAACAAATAGAACATTCTATTATCAAACAAACATATGCGGGTATTGTGTGAACAAAAACAACTAATTTGTGCATATAAACATTGCAATTGTCTGAACAAGTTTCGCCCAAGATTTGTAGTCATTATATGTGTCTATTTTTCGCCTTACTAGTAAGAAGTCGTACAGTGATGTGGTGTTAGATGATATCAAGTAAGCGACGCTTCCAGAGTTCAAGCCTCACCAAGTCAAACTTAAAACCAAACAGAACATTTTGTTTTCCCTTTATTTTTACCTTTTTTTGGTTAAGTTGTATTTTAATTTTATTTGCTGGACAAAAATGTCTTACCAATCGCAGCTGTTCTGGGGATGTTGTGTTAGCGGTTTTGTTAACGAAGCATTTACATGTTGCTCAGTTTGTAAGAAAGCATATCATTATAAATGCTTGTTTGCAAGTGATAATCCAGATCATCCATCTTTAGCAGAATTTAAAATAGATTGGAAATGTCCTCTGTGCGCCTCCAAGAAGACCAGGGGAGCTGTGTCCGATATAACTCCGGTCCCAGTTAAGATTGCGGCGAGTGATCCTAACGTTACAAAAAGGTCTACTAAGAGAATTGCTAGCTCCTCACCACCGGATAAGAATTTAGATCACATCACCGCAGAAGATGTACGGCAAATTGTTGGTGAAGTAATGGACTCGCGAATAAAAGACCTAATTTCTGAACTGAGTGGTAACATGGAACAGCTTTTGTATAGTCAGCTGCGTTCCGTACGGGAAGAGATTACAGATATAAAGAACTCAATGACTTTTTTGAGTGATCAGTATGACGATCTTTTAAAAGAACACAAGTCGAGCTTAAGCGTCATTAAAAGTCTTGAGAAGGAAAATGTCTCAATGCATTCCGAAATAGTAAACCTCAACTATCGTTTAGATCAGATGGAACAGCGCGCCCGTTCCAATAACGTCGAAATCCAGTGTGTTCCGGAAAGCGGTAATGAAAATTTGCAAACAGTGGTCACACAATTGAGCAACGTTGTTGGATGTGACATAAAGGAGGAAAACATTGTTCTATGTACACGTACTGCCAAAGTTAATCGTTCCAGTCTCCGTCCGCGTTCCATTGTAGTTCAATTTGCCAATCAAAAAACTCGCGACAGTCTTCTTGCTGCCTGTATTAAATATAATAAAACACATCCGACGAATAAACTCAACACGTCTCATATTGGAATAGCTAGCACTAATCAGCCCATCTATGTCACAGAACACCTCTCTCCGGCCAAAAAAGCTTTACATGCAGCCGCTAGGCTAAAGTCCAAAGAATTACATTATAGGCATGTTTGGGTCAGAAACGGAAGAATATTTATGCGTAAAAATGAAAGTTCTGATTTTATTTTAATCAAAAGTAGTGATTGTTTAGAAAAGTTAACCTAATAGAATAAATTGGACCAGCTCGCGATTACTGCAAATATAACTAACATAATTCTCATCTGTTAACATATACTATCAAAATGTACGTGGCTTGAGGACGAAAACACGCGAATTCTACTGTAATATGTATAATTGTAACGCCGATATTGTAATATTAACGAAACTTGGTTAAACGATAGTGTTAGTAGCAAAAGAATTATTTGGAAATAGTTATAATGTTTATAGGAGGATCATGAAATAAATAATTCTTCCAATAAAAAGACGGAGGGGTGTTCTTATAGCTATAACAAAAAATATAGATTCGAGATGCATGATTGAGTGGCAAAGTAAGTGTGAGGATTTATGGGTTGTAGTTGATCTGCCGTTATCGAAGAACTGTCGGCATCTGGCTATATGTGGAGTTTATCTGCCGCCTCCAGTAGACAAATCCTTGCTAGAGACTTTTTTAAGTAATTGTAATAGAGTAAGCGAATATCATAAATTCTATACGTTGTTCGCTGGTGATTTTAATCTGGGCACAATTAATTGGACCACATTTGTGAACAACAGAGCATATCAAATCCCCTCTATTTGTGAAATTTTCACTGACTTCTGTTTTGTTCACAATTTGCGCCAGTGTAACAATATTAAAAATAATAAACAAAAGACTTTAGATCTTATTCTTACTGATGTACCTGTTTGTAAAGTTAGGGAATCAACAGATATTTTATGTAAAATTGATCCATTGCACCCATCTCTGGAAGTGGTATTGTCTACAGATTCTATTATTAGATTGGAGTACAATAACTCTGAAAAACGTCGGAACTTTTATAACGCTGACTATAATTCAATCAATGAGTTTTTGGCTGGTATTAATTGGGATTTAGAGTTTAGCAGATATAGCTCACTGAACGATATGGTCTCATTCTTTTACGATGTACTTAACAGGGCTATTGAGTTGTTCGTGCCACTCGCTAAGTCTAAGCATAATAAATTTCCTCCATGGCTTAATACCAACTTTATGAAACGCTTACGTGAAAAAAATAAAGTTAAAGAACGATACAAGAAGTATAAGAACCCTATGGACAAACTTACTCTTAGATTATTGAGCAAACGATGCAGCAAACTGGCTTCTGAATTGTTTAGTTCATATCTAGAGAACCTGGAGAAAAGCATTAATTTAAATCCCAAAAACTTTTTTAAATTTGCAAAACATACGCAAAATACATCCAGTTCATATCCCGCAATGCTTACCGACGGTAAAATCTTCGTAAAAGAGTATTGATGCTTGTAACCTTTTTGCTGAGTATTTTGCATCTACTTTTACTAATTCGCAAGCTACTATAAATCATTTTAGTACAAATATGTACAATAAAACCGCTCTAAGCAATAACATCGCTTTTTCATCGTTTATAGTAAGCAAGGAAGAAATATTAAAAAATTTACAGAACCTTGATACATCGAAAGGGTCTGGGTCCGATAATATTCCACCTTTTTTTATTGTTGCGTGCGCTTCAAACCTCTCTGCACCACTATACACTCTATTTAACAGATCTTTAATTATTGGGAATTTCAGAATTATGGAAAGAGGCGAAAATTGTTCCCGTGTATAAAAGCGATGACGAAACCTTAATAAAAAATTATAGGCCAATCTCTATTCTGCCTCAGTTCGCAAAAATTTTGGAAAATTTGATTTGCCCAGTACTTACCTTCCATTTAAAAAACTACTTGACTGATCACCAACATGGATTTGTTAAGGGAAGATCGACAGTGACTAACTTAGTTACGTTTACAGAAACCGTTATACAAGCAGTCGACAGGGGTTTCCAAGTTGACGCCATCTACACGGACCTAAGTAAAGCATTTGATCGAGTTTCTCATCCTATCCTTATTCGGAAACTATCGCACTATGGTATAACAGGCTCAATGCTAGGTTGGTTCTCTTCATACTTAACTCAACGATCATTCCATGTAGTTATGAATGGATTTAGATCTAAAGCGTACAAGATAACTTCAGGGGTACCACAAGGTTCCCATTTAGGGCCCATTTTATTTAATTTATTCGTTAATGACGTCCCTAATATATTCAAACATTCAATTCCATTCCTTTTCGCTGATGACTTAAAATTCATACGAATAATTAAATCAATGGATGATACTTTACGACTTCAAAGTGATTTGTATAATCTAAACGAATGGTGTGAAGTTAATTGTATGAATCTTAATATTGATAAATGCCGTCACATCAAGTTTACACGTAACATTAATATCATCTCATCTTCTTACTGGTTAAAGGGTATAAAGTTACATGAGGTGGATACAATAAATGATCTGGGTATTATACTTGATACGAAACTTACATTCAAGTCCCATATGGACAATGTAATCAGGAGGGCTTCTAAAAAGTTAGGATATATTATTCGAATAAGTAGAAACTTTTTCAAATCAGGTACAAAAATAATTTTATTTAATAATTTTGTTCGCAGTGTCGTTGAATATGGCTGTGTTGTTTGGCGCCCTCATTATGCGACTCATTCTTTAAGAATTGAGCGTTTACAAAAACGTTTTATGTGGCATCTTGCATATTCTGAAAAGATATGGAAGAGTTTAAAGTCATATGACAGCAGATTGCTTCATTTTAAAGTGCAATCTCTAAACGTCCGCAGGAATATTTTAGACCTTACGTTTTTATACAAAATATTGCGTAACCACATTGATTGTCCACAACTTTTAGGCTTTTTCAATTTTCATGTTCCTCGTCGCTATCCCCGTAGTAAAATTAATCCACTGCATGTGCCTTTGCGCCGTACTGTGCTGGGCGCTAAATCTACAATACCTCGAATGATTAAGCTTTTAAATGGGTGCAATGGAGAAATTGATATATTTAAAGAATCTTTTCTTTCATTTAGAAATAAAGTAAAAACAATAAGTTTTAGATTGTAAGTCTTTCTTTTTGTCTTTTAAAGAACTCGCTAATAATATCCAATGTTGTTTGCCTTAATATAGTTATACATTTAGATCGTTTATAATTTTTGCAAATAGTTTAACATTGTAACATTGTAATAACTGCTGGTGAACTTTTTTTTAAATAAATTAAATATACAAGGACAAGGACAAATACACCCAGACCGGAAAATATGCTTGCATGGTCAATACAAACATATTATGCTCGAGCGGAATCGAACCCGCGACCTGTGGCGTTTAATGCAGGTTCGCTACCGCTGCGCCACAACGTCGTCATTAATATGTCATTAAATAAATCGTTAAATGTTATTTTGTTATTTATTAATATTATAGAAAGCAATAATATAATGTAGATAGAATTTATAAATTCTGAATGTAATCGATACAGAAGCTTTTCGTATTCCATATCACGTAGAATCGATTTAAGATTTCCTGCCGGGGGGTCAACGGATATTTATGAAGATAACTTGGATTTATGATCACCATATATTTCTAAGCTCTTATCTTATATTTTTATTGCGCGTTTGTATACACTTATTATAAACGTTTTATCTGTGAAACTTATCACTACATAGTTTAAAACAAAGTCGCTTTCTCTGTCCCTATGTATGCTTAAATCTTTAAAACTACGCAACGGATTTTGATGCGGTTTTTAAATAGATAGAGTGATTGAAGAGAAAGGTTTATATGTATAATAACATCCATTAAATAGTGGAGAAATAAAAACTGTTATTTTTGAGGTTTCTAATGTGATGTCGTAAATAATTACATTTAACACGTGCGGCCCACGGGCAGTAACGAATAAATCAAAACTACTAGATCGACTTTAATCATTTTTTCAGTGAATGACATAGGCTATATATTTTATACCCGTGCGAAGCCGGAGCGGGCCACTAGTTTTAAAGATAAGCATAAAAATATTTTTTTTAAGTAAAATTTTGAGCGTAGTTGAAATCTTTATAATTGTGATAACATTATTTAAATTCAATATTTAAATGCTACGGTTGTATTTATTTTATCCTACCATTTCTTTTCATCTTTTTGTGAGGCAGTTTTACATATTCCGAATAATAAAAGCGGATCCTTAACAACATCTGTCATTGAAACTTAAACACAGCCTACAAGTGAACGCCATTAGTTACTTCCTGCAAAAAATATTTTCAGGAACAAAATGCTCTTAGCAATGTGGTGCGGTAATGTACGCCGGCCCCTTGAATTTTTCATTCCCTCGTGGCTCGACAACTAAGCATTACCAAAATTGCGTCATATTTCTTTTCTCAACACATTGTACGGTGGGAAATAGTTAGGGGATAGCTACTTTACTAAATGTTTGCTTGCTGTCTGATGGAGTGGCGATAATTATTTATTGCGAATATTTTCTTTCTTTTCTATTGAATAATGGGAGATTTGGAATTAAAGTTTCAGCAAAATTTGTATTCGCAAAAATGAAAACAGTAAAGATGAAATTAAATTGTTTAGTAATAATACGGAATACGATTTATATTTTTTAGGAATTCGAATTTCGTTTCACAAAGATTTTTTTTCATGACGGTAGGCAAACAACGATGATGGTAAGCAATCTCCGCAACTTATGAACGCTTGCGATACTTGAAGTATCACATGAGCGTTGCCAACCCAAGTTATAGGAGGAAAGGATAAGAAGGGAACAGTGTTCTTTTACTTTACGCTGATTTTCTGTGAGAGGGTATTACTTCCCGGGTAGCAAGAATGCAAGCATGGCTGTAACAATTAAATTACAAAAACAAAACTGGGATCTTAATTTAGTAACTCTTTTTTTAAAGTGTCCCAGAAATCGTTCACAAAGTTTATCAATAAATTAAAAAAATATATAAAATTAGTGAATACTTTGCGGACCAATCCTTGGGAATGAAATTGTCTTTTCAGCAGTTCAGTAAACATAGATGTATACAAATTTGAGATAATAAAATATATACACCCCCTTTGTTTCACCAATTATTGTAATATTTCCTGTGTTTGGCTGGTTCTTCTTAGGTAGAGGTTTAATTTTGGAGATTGTGGTAGAATCTGACTTTCAACAAATACTTTGTCATATTTTATACATTGTATACAAAATACAATATTTCACAATTTTTATATCCAAATTATAATATTTAATGCAATTTCGGATAATTTCAGACATAATCTTCTATGTGCCGAAATCCCTACATAATACATATATTGCTCTTTGTATTCTAGCTCTAATTAATTTACTACAAGATCGTGGCGTCAACAGAATAGAATGGATTAGGAAACATATTGTATATAATTCAAATCACTAATCTCATAGAAATTGATTCAATGCCAACTCAATCGCCTATTTCGCCTATACATAGCAACAATATAACAATAGGCCTCCTAACTGGTAGTAGGCCTTTTATTCCAAGAGGCCGGCTAGGTAGGTACCAATGCAGTGTCCAATATTCTACCGCCAAATAGTAGTGCTTAGGCACTACTGTGTTCAGTTTGAAGGGCATTGTACGCTAGTGAAATTACTGGGCGAACGAGATTTAAGAACTAATATCTCGAGGTTGGCAACGCGCGAGTGGCACCTACTAATGGTGCTGCAAGCGCTCATAGGCTGCGGCAGCCACTTACCATCAGGTGGGCCGTATGCTTGTTTGCCAACTTCTAACATAAAAAAAAAAAAAAAAATTCTATCGCAAAGCAAAGGATGAACCACCAAAGGAGAGCAAACGACGAATATCTTGACAACAAGTTAGTGACACTTGCTATTGTATGGTGTTGCAAACACTCATGCTACGACAACAGCTTTTTTATGTCAGAGGGGCAAACGACAGGGGGCTCATCTGATGTTAAGCGATTACCGCCGCCCATTAACATCTGCAACACCAGAGGGCATGCAGATGCGTTGACGCCATTTTAGGATACAACTGGCTATACGCTGGCTGACTTCTGTCGTCGCTGACGAACAGTCACAAAAATGACTTTGTAGAAAATAAAATTCTTTGTCCGTTATCAAAATGACTCTTCAATAAAAATAATTGGACGCTACTTTCAACATTTCACAAATTTCATCCCATAAATAGAGAGTGAAATTTTGAACGCGTATTTAATTGTCTAACCATTTTTATAATCATTTCATATTTTTATATTTAACTAAACTTAATAAAGGAACATTATAATATGGAATATGTTTGAGCCTAGTAAACATTCGTCAAACTACCAGAAGTGAAGAGTTATACTGAATTAAACATTAGCAATTAAATATTAAGTAACAATATGATATTACAATGTTCGTTAAAAACTTCTTATTTGTTGGTGTAATCGCAAACAGTAGCGTATTGTAGTGTAAAATTATAACGATGATATTCATACATTGATTCTTTTGAAAACCTAATTGCGGTTACTATGTAGATGGTTTCAATCCAAAAACAATGTATATTTTTTAGAAAAGAAAAGCCTATTAAACTACTACGCGTGGTATCTACATTATTACCACCCTTAGTATTTTGGAAGATGGCTTAGTATACAACTTAAAATCTTAATTGTTTCAATCCTATCCGTTCACTAAACCAGATAACATACAAATATATCTTGTGGTGCAAAATTCATATGCACAGAGTAGGGCGAACAGACGAGAAAATTGATTAATTTTCGAAAGATTTGTCAACCCAGTCAGTTACTGCTAGGCCGCCATTTCGGGTAAGTAAATTAAAAAAATATTATGGTTTAATATAGTTATAATGCTATTTATTTGTCAAGATTTTAAATAATTTTAATTATGTTAATATAATTCACTTACCTATTTACTTAACTATGTAAGTCATATCGAAGTCAACGGTATATACATGCTACTGTAATTAATGTTAATCCGTTTTCGATAATACGGATTTGCATTAAAATCATACTGACTGTATGATATTACGTCCACATTATTAAGTCTATATGAATTAAAATCAAAGGATATTACATATGTGATATTTCAGGATGCATAAACATGCCGGAGCGTCATGGTTGTTTGCACAAGCTACCATGACGTCCCACTATGGCCATGAGGGTTCCACTGAGTTTTAGTGGGTATTGCCCCTAGATTAACAACTGAGTCCACTACTACTACCTAATGCACTTGACGAGTACACTATGTGTAGTGGTGTGCGTGAATGCATTTCTCTGTGAAAAGAAAAAGAAAAGGGTACGTAAATATGTCATTACAGGTACCTATACCGTACCTCGTAAATGATAAACCGAAAGTCATTTCAAATATCTGAAATGCGATGTTTATGTATCAAGTTTATTCACATTTCTCATCTGGCTGAGTGCGCCGCGTCTAATAAATAACAGGTCATCAATAAGCAAGAGCTTCCACGTTCCACCCAAAACAGTTGTCAATATATCAATGTACACAGATAACTTTTATGCGCACACACTTTGAATGCTTCGGCAGCTGGATTTGAGAGGAAAAATTATTCAACTTTATAGACTAAGCGTTTTATTGAAGTAGATATAAATTATTTAATGGCTATTTATAAACCGTATTTCTTTAATTATAAACGATATTAGTTGAGAATATGCAACTGAATTTTAACTATAATGTGCTGATATATGGCCTTTTTTTGGCTAAAGATAGTTATCAAAATTAAATGATCTTAAGAAAATTTGAGTTGCTAAATTAAATGTAATTTATGAAAAACGTAACGGTACAAAGACTGCTTCTTTACGTTGGCATAGTGTTAGACAAATGTTCTACCTTTATGAAGTCATTATTTATGCCAGATATAGCGAACTCTGCCACTTTTAGTAATATAATAATAAAGTGTATACATATCTCTTAGAACTTCGTTATGGATATTAAAAAATAAACTATATCATAAAGTTATGGAACGCTCTCCCTGTGAGTTGTGACTTCTGTGTTCCCCTCCAAGTATAATATAAGCTTTTAAGTATCTTCAAGTCAAGAGTGAAGAGGAATCTTCTAGGCCAGCGCGCTATACCTTAGACCTCATCACTGCTTTCCACTAGACATGATTGTAGTGAAGAGCAAGCCTATCTTTAAATGAAAAAAAAAGATAAAAATTGCTTCATATTGCTTTATGAATTTCATCAGGTTTTGTATAATACTTACTAAAATATTCTAACGATAGTAGAGCCCAACTCTCCCCATCACAAATAAGCCGGCTCGACGGGGGAGAGGGTACTCTCACAGAAAATCGGCGTAAAGTAACAGTATCAGTAGGTACTGTTGCGTTTCTTGTAATGAGTGAGAGCGCTGGAGGCCCAATCTTCCACTCCTTTTTTCCTTCTCATCCCTCCTCTCTTGTTCCTTGAGTTGACAACGCGCATGTGATACTTCGAGTATCGCTTGAGTTTATAAGGTGCAGTGAATGCTAACCATCACACGGACCATAGGCTTGTTGGTGACCATCCGTCAGGAGGAAATAAAAACCTTCAAAAGAAGAGCATATTCTTTCCTTAAAGGTCGGCAACGGGCCTGCATGCCTCCTGGTGTTACAGATGTTCATAGGCGATGGTGATCGCTTAACATCAGGTGAGCCTACTGCCCCTTTGCCTCCTCTCACATAAAAAAAAATTTAAAAGAACTTTCACTATATAGCAATGTTTAGTAGATCTGCTAAATAATCACGGAATATTGGCATTCATAGGACTACATTTTTATCTTTAAATCAAACAGACAAACAGGACTACGTACGGTTAATAATATAAGAGTATATTTTATTAAGTCAGAGGAAGCTTAAATGTTTCTACATTGAAATACTTTAAGGAACTCGTTATGATTATTAACAGCGACACACTCTTGAACTTCGACATCCTTAGCACTTCATGTAACTTCTAAATATATGCGATACGTATATACATTATAAAGTCTCGAGTTTTGAATGTTCCGAGTTAAAACTTGTATGCCAGTCTGAAGGTGGAGTAATAGTGTTTAATAGTTAGGTTAACCGTTATTAAAAATTTATAATTAATGATTTGTATTCTAAATCAAACTCTTGTATTCACTGCATTTTATACTTTTATAAAGTTCTTCTATAAATAATAATAAAATCTTGTAAAGATATTTTATAATCTAAGAAAATAAAAAAAAATAAGAAAATTATTTATTTTCAATTCTCAACGTTTCATAATCAGAAAATTAGAAAAGAAAATCGAATATTTAATACAAAAATTCACGTACCATTAAACGATAAACTACAAATCGCATTTCAAATTAGTTTACAATTTGCTTACAAAATAACTGGAAACATAATATAATTACTGCTAACTACCGGTCGTAAGATGTTACTAACGAGAAAGGGTAAATGCTTTAATAGTTCCGGAATTGTAAAACTTTCTCGCATCTTGTAAAATTCGTATGGAAATGTTGAGAATGTAATAGTTGCGAAGAACTTCGAAGAACCCTTATGTCATTGTGTACAGAAGTAAAATAAGTTCGTAATTAAGAAACAGTTAATACGAAATGTGCAAATTTATAGAGACTTTCGTTACGGAGGAGTTTATATTATAGTACAGTAATTTATTTACAACCAATATTACAAAATATAAACAATTAAAAACTAACTATATTTACATTTATTTTTATGCTACTAGTTGGGAAACAAGCATACGGCCTTCTTGATGGTAAGCGGTTGCCGTAGTCTGTGAGCGCTTGCAACACCACTAGTGGGTGCCACTCACGCATTCCCAACCTCAAGATGTTGGTTCTACTATACTTGTACTTAGCATAAAGTTGTAATACGGGATAAGTGACGAATACTTAGGCTGTTTACTGAATTCAGCTTTTACAACAGCGCCTCCTACCTAACACTTGTGCAATAAAATATTCTTTATTCATTTACAATTTACATTACAACAAACATATTGTTTGATAATTCGACAAGTAATTTAATTAGTATTATAACGTCTAATTTGATTTATTTATTATATAATGTTCATTATTGTTCCTATAACAATTTTAATCATCAATAAATCATTCCAGTGTGTAGTTCTCTTGGTTTTGTTTATCAAAATAACATCACATCTCGAAGCAGTATATTGATGGGATGCAATAAATTTCATGAAACTTATTACTAAACTTCCGTACACAAATGCAGTTTCAGTTTGTAGTTAGCGAGTTTATATGGATAGAAACTTATTGTATATTTTTGAGTAAATATTGTGTAGTAAAGAGTGTAATAAATAGTGTATTGGCAAGAGTCCGAGGCGACTGCTGCGTCTCGCGGCGCCACTTGTCAACTGTCACACCTCCATCGGCTAGTGCAAGAACGATAGATAGAGTGGAAAACATTTTATTCAAAACTGTCCACATATTTCTTAAAGCAGCATTTTTTTTTCAGAAATACGTCTTAAGGTCATTTGGACGCAAATAAGCAATACCATGTCAACCCACAAAATTGAAAATACTGAGTTATATATGCAGAAATGTTGGTAAATGGTTGAAGAACATTTTTCTTTAATATTTGTAGGGTTTTAAGCTTTAAAATTTCTAAAAAGCCATTTGTTCAATCATGAAATTTATGTATTTTTAAACGTTTTGGGTTATATAATATACGAAATATGCAGTTTGTATACTTATTTTTTGTAAAAATAAGTAAAATAACTTACATAAATCTGAAATTGCCAAAAACTTGACCAATACATAAAAAAAAATCATATATCATATCATATAAGTTGTTCAAAATTTTCAAAAGCGTTTTTCTCGAAATGACATTCGTGTGGGTTGACATGGTATTGCTTATCTGCGTCCATTTAACCTGTGAAAGAATTTTTTAGATCTTAAAGAAACACGTAATCGTGATTATAGCTCTCGAAACTACAATACTTAAAAGCATCATAAAATAAAAATTGGATGTTTAATCTTAAAACATCCTATATTTACTTCTTGACATTTAAAAACAATAATATTTCGCTATATAAAAAAAAATTTCATTAGGTGAAGACTTTCTAGTTTTATTACCAATAAACAATGATAAAAATTTAATTTTTGAGCCAAGTATCGCAGTGACTACAATATTCCCCGCGCGGTTATAAGCGACCTTTTCCAATTCGTTATAGGAATCAACGTGGATTTCCGATTTCTCCTGAGGTCGAAAATTTGTAACTAAGAAAAGAAAATCTGATGCATTCAAAACTACCCCATGTTATTAATTACAAAAAATATGAGGTATATTTTGCATGTTATATTTTTAATTTGGTTTTTCATTTTCTTTTAAAATTTCGAAATCTATACAAAAACAATCTTTAAAAAGAATATTAGCATACATTCTTATTGACAATTGTTACCGCAGACTTAATTTATACTTTTTTTTTTTTTTTTTTTTTATGTTAGAAGTTGGCAAACAAGCATACGGCCCACCTGATGGTAAGTGGTTGCCGTAGCCTATGATCGCTTGCAGCACCATTAATAGGTGCCACTCACGCGTTGCCAACCTCGAGATATTAGTTCTTAAATCTCATTCGCCCAGTAATTTCACTAGCGTACAATGCCCTTCAAACCGGAACACAGTAGTGCCTAAGCACTACTATTTGGCAACAGAATATTGGACACTGCGGTGGTACCTACCTAGCCGGCCTCTTGCTACAAAAGACCTACCACCAGTGTGACTGATTGCACTGGTGGAATAATCTCTGCTGTGACAGAGGTTATCCCAACAGCGGGCGATGGGGTCGTCACATCCCGACGCCTTTAAGACTACAGACAGGCCCTTCCGTAGAGTTAAAATGTCAAAGACTCGCTGGTGCTCCTTCGTAAATTCAACATCAACGCAATATAATCGAATGAAGTTAGCATCAAAAGAGTGAAAAAAAATCGAATAAAGGTATCGTGTGACTAACTTTGTTCTGTTGCGTTGATGTTGAATTAATGCAGGAGTACCAGCGAGGCTTTGGACTTTTGTGTCTATATGGAAAGGCCTGTCTATAGTATACTGTATATAGTAAGTCTATGCTTGTGACTTCATTTTTAACAACTGATATAACTAGTAAGATAGTCCTTGTAAGATGGCGAACGTCAATGCTAAAATCCTGATTTTAGCTGGCTAATAAACATGTCAGAAAGGTCGTCCATCAATCAAAGCATTTATTTATATAGCATATTACACAAATGTTTAATTGTAACTATTTTATCATCAGCGCAACGGATGTTCTCTTTTGATTGTCATGCGTCATTAAAACTATATTTTATATTAAAAGCAATTTAAACCTTCTACACATAAAAATAAGAACATTTTTCGATTAATCAAAGTTTTGAAACGTGTACTCTACACGTTCGACGCTCGGGGAAATTCCGAAGCTATATGTATTTTATAAACTCGCTGCAATATTCTTATTGGGTACGATAATTCTACGTCAGAGTAATCAACCAATGAGAAACTGAATTATGTTTTAAAGTATATTTCTTAAAACTAACTTTCTGAAAATATTTTGCATATCAACCACGATGAAATCGAAAGTACTTCGTCTTAGCAGTGGTTTACAAGCAAAATTTAAGCGAATAGGTATAACATATTCGAGAAAATCGCAATGAAAGTTCGTAGTCTGAATCGCGCTATCAAAGTTTTTAAAAATATTTCATATATATAGGAGCTCGATCGTAATGTAGTTGGTCCTCTCATGGGCTCCTTCATCAACTGACCTGTTGGTTGCTACCTACCTCGTGGTTGGTCCAGTGGGATTCGATTATCCCGTGGCTAATCAGAGAATTCCCCTTACCCCTTACACCCCATATTCACACTATCCTCTATCCCTGTGACACCTACAGAACCCTCCTAAAGGGCAGTGAAAGGTGATTGAATCGCCACGCGGACCACCGCAATTGGTAGGTTAAATAGCGACCAACTGCAGCTTGTTTAAAGAGTATAGTCTCTTTGACAAGGCATGGGTGAGTCAAGTTCAGGGGACGTCTGCACCCGCCACAGTGAAGCGTCACTTGACTCTAAATCACACTTGCTTGGAAGTTGAGGAAGCTCATGGGAGGTTCCACAGACAAGTAACTGTCTTACTAACAAACAAAGCCAATCTCAACCAAACCTTTTGTATGGATATATTTTTATGATTACATGAATGTGAAAATGGGCAAACATTCTTATGAGTTTTTGTAATTATAAATAATTGAGTAACTAAATTAGTTATTGAAAACCGTTTTGAAATATTTCGATAACCTATATGTTAAATGTTGATTAATTAATTTTATTATACATACAAACAATAAAATAAAATAAAATGTTGTTTTTGCCCCCCACTTTTGCAATTTAATTTTTATTATGTCGGTCTGTGGCGTAGTGTTGAGCATCGAATCAATGTGTTGCAATGGCATTCTTTTTTAATTGAATCTGTAATATTAACACCTTTAAACGAGCAAATCTTGTATGTATATCATCGGAAACTCGGAAACGGCTTCAAGGATTTTCATGAAATTTTGTATGGAGGATTCGGGGGTGTTAAATCGATCTAGCTAGGATTAATTTAGATAATGTCGTTTTATCCTTGTTTTCAGGTAATGAAAACACCAGTTCGAGAAAACGTGACTCTTCCTGACATCTATTGGCGAGTCATAATACTCTTATTGATCCAGGAAGTAACCTAGCAAGCTAAACTAAAGCTATTACAGTAGATGGCGTTGTAAACTATTATTCATATTTTATCATTATGGAAATCGTTTCTAAATAATTATAATTTCCACTAAAACGATTTACCAAAAAATAAAAAATATACCGAGCAAAGCTCTGTCATCCAGGTACTATTAGCTTAATCAGGATAACTTAAGGTCTGTATTTTTTTTAAATCTGTCTACCCTAAGCCGCTTTTGTAAGATTCAAATATTATTTTTTTGGGTTTAGACTGTGCGGTATGTTTTATATTACGAAGGATGGCACACAAGGATACAGTCCGCCGGATGGTAAGCAGTTACGGCAACCTATCAACGCTTGCGATATTAGAAGTATCACATGCGCGTTACCAAGGGAAAACGTCAAACCATAGGAAAGAAGGGATGAGAAGGGACAAAAAGGAAGGGTACAGAGAGGGTGGGAAATTGGGCCTGTGGCGCTTGGACTCACCACACGATACGCAAAAGTATTTACTTTACGGCGATATAAATTTATCAATAACCTTAAAGATTAGCATTTTTAACGTGTCTATAACTTTCGCAATTTTGACAACAATTTAGAACATGCACTGCGCGATAGTTCTACGCCGAAACTAGTAATAAATTCGCATGTCGCGCTGTTACAGATATCGAATAGTTTTTCATGATAAAATGGAGTTTCAGTGTCGTCTTAATGGCAGAAATGAAATACTAGGCCGGCCTTGATGCATGACCGGCGCTCGTTCTACAACAAATTTAAATAGGACGAAATTGAAACAAAGTGTACATTTTCAACTTAATATTACTCAGAAATGAAAAATAGCTACCGAAATGTTTAAAATTTTTTGTTTTATGAATATAAAAATACAAAAAAAAATCGGAATCAAAGTATCATACGAAAAAATTTTGTACTGTTGTTTGTATCCTTAAATATTATTATTAAATAAATAAACACTACCTACTCAACAACCAAATTAGGATAGTTATATTCTGTGTCAGGGATCCGAAAACACAACCACAAGATCAAACACAATCAATCAGACCGGAGTAGAAGCCTCTATATTTTATGACATATACAACAATTGCTCCGAGCAGGAATTGAACCCATGACTATCGGCGCTTAAGGTAGATCACTACTGCGCCACAACCGTCGTCAAATTAAAAATAAAGTAGTAAATCTAACAAAATTAAATTGAGCTGTCGAGATATTCATAGCAGAATATACGTAGCACCCTCATTACTTATTACCTGGCAACAGAACTAAAAGGCTAGAGCCAATTGCTTAGTCGTATTAAATGGAGTGTCCTCTTAATGGCCTGAAATGAAGCACTGGGTCAGGCTTGATGTATAGCCGCTTCGCTTAACCGAATTGAATGAATAACGAGGTGAAATAAAACATTTATATGTATATATATATATACACATTATATGCATTCAATTAAATCATGATGTAAAAGTTTAGTTATGTTATAGATGTACTATAATTGAGGTTATCTGATTGAATTTTATTAAAGGGAAATAGATTATTTATTCTTATATTTCCAGTTTCCAATCTTTTAAATTTTTATATGATTAACTTTTTGAAATGTTTAAGGGGTATAAACATTGATTGCCATTATTGAATATTGCTTTGCACAAGTACCTACAGCCGTGTATTACAAACAAAATCCTAAAACGCACAAACATACGAAACACACTTTAGATAATTTTTATAGTAAATATATTAAACGCTGGTTCATTTAATTTTTGCAATAATAAATATTAGCATCGACTGTACCACTTGATATAATTATTTTTGTTTTTCGAGTATTTTCTATTCAAGAACAAACTCGACGATACAAATCGAGGAAAGAAGTATAAATATTTATTGTACAGGTGGTATAAACCGCTAGAGGATATTGGGGGATAAATTGATTGTGCGGGGTCGGTTTTCCATTTAGATATGGAAATTTCCGGGATTGTGTAGGAAAATTCTTTGATTTTACCTTTTTTTTCAACAAATCATGCTAAAAGCTATCAGGGTTTTTGTTTAGATGTTTTGAACGATTTATTCTTTATCCTGTTTTTAAGATTTACCTATTTATAAAAGTATTATACTTTTTATATTTCACCATGCAAAGCTTCATTTAGAGCCTTGATTTGTCTAGCATTTTTGTGTATTACGTATATAATAGTCACTACATAGTATAAAGCAAAGTCACTTTCTCTGTCCCTATATCCCTATGTATGCTTAAATCTTTAAAACTACGCAATGGATTTTGATGCGTTTTTTTAATAGATATAGTGATGGAAGAGGAAGAGTTATATGTATAATAACATACATTCAATAGTGGAGAAATACTGTGATTTTTGAGGTTTCTAATGTGATGTCGTAAATAATCGTGCGGGCAACGTGCAGTAATGAATAAATCAAAACTACTGGATTGATTTTAATCATTTTTTCAGTGAATGACATAGGGTATATATTTTATATCCGTGCGAAGCCGGAGCGGGCCGCTAGTTTATATATATAATAATTCGTCGATAGCTGTTGAATCGCTAAATCTATTCTTATTAAATGTGTCGCGGGATACGTGGTATGAATGACGTTTCTTCATTTCTTTTTATTTTTAACCAATATTTATGACCAACATTACATTTCATATATCACCCCATGCCAACCTATCGCATGTCACTATGCGCCACTTTTTTGTTGGACAGGTTTGCTGCCAAGCCCCACATAATTTTTGATTATCTGATCAAGGACTTCGGGATACAGAATAGAACTTTATTATATATAATTATACTTGATGTTGGCATGATCAAGTACCATTTACTTAAATTATCTATAGAAGCTAGGCAGTTTTATAGGTCTTATTATAGAAGGTATTCACATTTTGCGTTTTTTTGTTATTTCATTGTAAATAAAAGTAATGGATAAACTTTGACAAACGATTGACTCTTATAACAAAAGGCTCAGTCTTTCGAAAATAATTTTATCAGGAGGGTCAGTTGGGTCACTTTTTCTTCGTCATTTTATAGTTCATTCAATATGCCGTATTATTTAACGTCAAACAAATTATTTAAGCCCCTATTTACTTGGAAAACAGAATTACGTAATCTTCTATTTGTCTCGAAATAGAATTAAAGCAAGTCAAAGAAAATAATATTTTTGTGGGTACACTACCCACTCAAACCTTTGATAAGTATTCAAGAATGAAGAAGAAAGGATGTTTTACAAAAATACACTTATTCATTATTTCATTAATCGTTATTAGTAATAATTATACATATTTCAAACATGGTTTTACTCAGTGTTGATTCATGCTTCTTTCATTGCCACTTTGAAACTCTTAATCAGTGTCGTTGCAGATAAAAGCAAAACCCTAATCTGTCAAGGTCAGAAGGGCCATTAGCAATACACATCCAGAATGTATTCTCCACCCGATGGCACACTCAAGGTCAATATGACCAATAGTAATACCGTAGATATAGGGAAAGTAAGCCAAAAACTCAACCGAATTTTAAGATTTCCAGTGTTATGTGGTGCTAGATTTAAGTATTTTGTAATATTCAATATGTATGTTAACCTGTAAGGTATATATGCGTGGTCCTTGTCACCTGATTTTAAATAAATAAAAAAAATACACATTTAAAAATTCTAAATCCAACAACAACACAATCTTTAGTATGATTTATAGCAAGAGACTGAATATGTCGACCGGAAATTTTATTTTACTATAACTTACATTGCGCTAAATATCATCATAATATTAATACGAGTGAATTAGTTCGAGAATGAGGGTCTAGATGGCGATAAATACAACAAAAGTCTTAGCTCAGTAGCCACTTCTTCGATTACTCCTACTTAGATTTTTTCCTGTATATTCCGGCATCTACTTATTATTTTTATTTAGATTATGCAGGTTACTAACATTTATAGACACACCGATTGCTATCTAAAAGTTAAAGATAATACCAGATGCTATGTGATAATGACCGAGGCCGAAGCCTGTTGGGGAGACCCCAGAAATACACCCCAACTGCGTATGTTCGTATTGTCAATATAAAAAATTGTCTTGACCAAGATAAGAACCCATCACTGCTGTTATTAAAGACATGCCCATCAGTTCTTTACTGAAACGGTTGGCAAGTAGAAAAGAACCTATATTTCAAGGAAGAATTAGTTGGAGTCAAAGAATAGATATGTATACCGAATTTTCTTAGTCATTATGAAAAGGGATTAAATTAAAATCATTATGATTATGATGAACTATAGGCTGGAGTATACATAGGATGTACTAATCATAACAAGTCGCACTGATAACAATAACTTTTAATATAACACCATTATAATTCCAAATCGGTGGATTGATAGCGTCAAAAGTGATACGCTATAACTAACAGACACTATTATGCTCTAGCGAATACACACAACAAAGTTTTACAATATGTCATCGAATTTTAAGCGAATTTTCTTTTTAATATTATCGTTATATGGCTTAATATCGCGTAAACGAAATGCATATAACAATAAATTTATTCGGATAATAGGGTACGGGTTACCAAACTTCAGTTCTGTTTATGCTTCGAATGAAATTGAAATGAATAGACCAAAGTTATTTCTTAATTAGACGATGCGAGAAGTTTGTTCACACGTCTCCTTGGAGTGTCAAAATGAAAGCTAAACTAAACTTGTTTACCTTTCCACAGAGATGTTTGTATGGAACTTTGTAAATAAGCCAACTAAGAGATGATAAATTTAACAGAACTTGTCAAAGACAAGATTTGTGTGTCTGAAACGTGTTTATAAGTACCGTTTCAGACCATATATGAAAAAAAATTGATTATACTAAGATTTTGTTTTACTATGCTAAGTGGTTATATTTTTTGTATTATGTATGTTAAACATACTTCTACATTGACACTTACATCGAAGATTTTCGGCAAGAGATTCAATATCATATTACATTTTTAAGCATACTTATTTGTTTATGCACAATGACACAAATTTTTAATGATTATAAAAGACTGTTGTGGTCTTTAAAAATGTTTAAGTAAAATAGGAAATACAATACATTCATCTAATAATCATCAATTAAAATGCACTGTCACCCAATAAAATAATAATAACATGTCTACTGTCTGGATTGTAAATGTGTCCAGTTGTTGTGAGAACCCATTAGTCCCATTAAATAACGATGATTGCTTGTCATTAAGCGCGTGCTTAAGCCAGCGTCATAGTATATTGAAAAATTGAGCAAGTGCGAGTTGGACTCGCTCACGTATAGTTCCGTTTCATTGTATATAATAAATATTTTCTTTTAGAACGAAGTTCCTTATCGCGCGTTGCGAAAGGGGGCTAGACGGAAAAAATTAGGACCAAAAGTTGTAACGACACTTTTTGCTATAGTTGTAAGCCGTGCGCCGTGCGCGTGTTTCTCTGTCTGTCTCTCTCTCTCTCTCTCATAGAGAGCAAGCCAGTTATTTTCGTTTGGTCTTTCTATTTCGCATTGAACAGTGTGGTGTCGCGACGATTATTAAAATAAAAAATTAATTCGTTTTTAATAATGAAATTAATTTTATTAATTTTATTAATAAAATTTTATTACAATTCCTTCACTAATTAATCGAAAGGAACTTCTTTCCATCCGGGTGTCCCTTGACACCTCTCAAGTTTTTCATTTTCTTATATAACTAATAGTGACTATAAACCTCAGTATATGGTATTAATTTCCTGTGAAAATCGGTGGTGACATACGGACAGACAGACGCATAAGAGAGCGATCTTATAAGGGTTCTTTTTTACCTTTTGAGGTAAGGAACCCTAAATATCACCCGTGTAACCGTAGAATATATAAGGAAAAGAAGTATTTATCTATTACAGTTTATAATTTACAGTAAATAACGTAAAAATATTAAGTTTCTAATGCAAACTGGCAATAATAATTGAATGAAGAATATACATATGAATTTCGCTAACAAATTTTGACGGTACACGTAGATCGGATAACGAAACATATCGACAAGTTAATGCCCTATACAAAGTCATAAATCTGAATTCGGTGCAGGTGTTATCTAGAGAAATATGTCGAGTGCTCTCCCCTGAAAATAAATCATATATAATAAAGTGGAGGGTGCGGGCTTGACGCCTCTCCTCAATAATCCCTCCTGCGTTACCGAGCTCAGATTTCATTACCACAGATTTAGGTAAAAATATCTCAGTCTTTTGCGACGAAAATTAAAGCCTTATTAATTATCCCTGGAATTAAATTGTAAATCATAATAATTTCTTCTTACTAGCATAATCTTAGCATTTACAGAGGCTACTTATTATTCTTATCCAGATTTTTAAGACGCGTTGAATTTGAATAATAATTTGCCTACCTAGAGATAACAATTACGGTAAGATATTTATGGTAATAGTCAGGACTCACATTTTGAGTCCACGATCTATAACTAGCACGTTACTCTATAAAGTATTTTATCTCAAACCTATTTTCACTGCAATACTCCCAATATTAACCTTACCGTCTTACCCTTCTGTTTCATTAATCGTGGAAACTCAGCCTTTATACGATAAGTTTCGATTTTTGCCTCTGGAGTTCAAGATTATATCGGGTCCACCGTAAAAGTATTATTCAAAATAACAAAATTAAATTGAGCTTAATTCCGTTCGAACGAACGGCAAAGATTTCGTATGAAATACACAAAACAAAACCTATTGAAATCTTTATACAGAAGTTTAACAATTGAACTGAGCCATACGTTGAGTTAGCGGACAGGGAAAAAATTAAAATTAAAAGATGAATCAAATAGCGTACACCATTTCTAAAACAACAATTAGCGCTTTTAACGTCATGTATGTAACCGTAACACAACCACAATATTATCTCCATAAAATGTCCACCGTTGATAACATTTCCCAGCCATGTATGTACACTGTACACAGCTTAGTTTGTATGCTGCAGTGACCGGTGCTATTTAGTTCATCTATAAAGATAAAGGCGAACAAATGTTAGTAAAAGGTCGGGGTTCCGTTCCACTGCACTCTTAATCTCGATACAAACAACGCTGGAATGCTTGTTTCACGAAATTTACTACAAAGTATGTTCTAATTCAAACCGTTTTGCTGTTCTCGGTGAATTCCAGTTACACTATGCAGAATATAGCTGGAGTCGTTTGTTTAATTCTGCACTTCAAATATTGCACTAAATTATATATCTAAAATAAATTAACCCAATCAATACAATTGACGACCTTGTGGCGCAGCGGTAGCGGACCTGCCTTAAGAGCCACAGGTCGCGGGTTACGGTTTCAGTGTGTTTCTCCATGTAGTTGTGTATGTTTCCGGAACCCAGACACAGGATATAACTATTCAATGAAGGCTGTTGAGTATGTAGCGTTTATTTAAAAAAAAACCTCGTACTTAATCTAACGGTAATGAGAGCTCATTATAATTATAAAAGGAAGTTCAGTTATTATTAAATAGACATCTTTTTAGGTAAGGACTCTAGGTAAGTAGATGCGATTAAAGTATAGGATCCAGGGTAGGAGTTTTAGACTTCGGCGCTCACAAGCATCGAATAAAACCCAATAGCACACATAAGTTGATATTCTGTATAAATGTAGTAGAACCGGGGGTGACTCGGCCCATTCACTCTGAAAACAATGAGGCTCTACCAAACAAAAAAAAAAGGTTTTTCAAATGTTTAAATTTTAATATTGCAAATGCGTCACCCTTAGTTAACTCGGAGTTGTTAATAAACCAAAAATTAAACACCAATTATCAGAGCTTATTAAAATATTCCGGGCAACATCTGTTGCTAACAAGCAGATTCTCCGCTTCAAGAATATTAAACTTAACTAGAACCAACCGTAAACATAATATTAGTATTCAGGTAATACGAAGGGGACTCAAAGCATTAACCTTTAAAAAGGGGTCAATGCGTGAAAGTTCCAACCCTGATATCTTATTCTGGACGACTATTTGTCGCAGGGTTCAGTTTGAGAAATACTAACTTCGAATATTGATGCGAGTCTCAATTTCAGAACGATTACTGAGTAAATGAGATTTCTGAGGCCGTGCCATTGAATATAACAGTTTGGAAAGCTTAAAAAGTTTTTTAGATTATCCGTACACTGAAAGAATGTTTATTCATTTTTGGAATCTCATTTTCATTTACGATTTTTTGTCTAAGTTCACTGTAACAATTGTAACACTAGCGGAATTTCAGTAAGTTACCTTTCGAGATGATAAAGAAGAGAAATAAAGAATGGAGGAGAATGAGGAAGTGGGAGGAACGATTGAACTGATATAATACAATGCAAAAGTACGAATACTGCTATTTCCGACTTCGACAGGGCTGAGGAAGACGTACTTATACTTCGCTACAATCTGGAGAATATACGATTTGAAGCTGGTGTCAAGACTCAACTCCAGTCGCTGTCATTTCAGCACCGCCTTTCCGTCAGCACTTATTTATTTTATGCTTTGGCGTTAAATTAAAAAGCACACACATATCCCAAAATAACTAAAAATATTGCATACAATTTTATTGTATTTAGTGGAGAAAAATATTTTAATATTTTAAATTAATTAATTCAGGATATTTTAATGATAGCCATTCAACTAAACTATAAATTACATTACCTCCTATCATTCAATCTGTTTTTTTTTTTGTAATTAATTAGTTCGTTCGGTTAGTTTGGATTCCAATTCAAATGCATGTTCATAATAAATTATTACATACAGCAATACATTCCAATTCATTTCGGACCCCGCATCGATTCACCACCTCTTTTTTCATAACAATCCTTTACAGGGAAATCTAGTCGCTGCCTGCCATTTTATTAGAACTTGGAATGGCGGGCGACAACGCTAGGTGAATAATAAATGTGCTAGGTGTCAATGTACTTTCATATATGTGCATAACATTGTCTGAGCTGTAAACACAATAGATAGCTTTATGAATATTCCCTTCATTTGTTTGGAATTATTTAATTTACCAAAAATAATATGTTTACAATTAAAAATGTATCTTTGATTGTTTTGCCTTTCTATTACTAAATCTTAGTAATCGTAATTGAATTTAACGAAAAGTGAACTTTAGTTTTGCGAAGACATTTTTAAAAGACTATTTTTTTGGAAATTCAAATGTGTAGCGAAATAGAAATATCTTTTATTCAACAAAGGAGAACAAATTCAACAGAGGAGAGGCCGAGGTTGTAAGTAAGCTTAAAATAAAACAGCGCCGCAAAATGTTGACATTTATTGACACATAGTTGATATTGAAAATAATGTTATAATAAATACTAATCTTAAGCAAAACTCTTTAAAATTTTAACATTTCTTCCACAATATATGACTATAATAAAACATTCTAAATAATAAATATCTAACATAATAAAATTGTCTGTTTATAAAACTGTGAAGGCAATTCGATGAAAAAGATTTATATTAAAGTAAGAGCGAAATTTAACTTTGTCAAGTCAAACGTGTCTCATGTGGTACTCAATAGCGGATTGTTCAGAGAAACATGATAACATTTCGCTCACTCGCAATAAAACTCTTCATTTGTTAACGATCCACATAACAATGTTACAAACGAAGTGACAATGTCTGAACACAAAGGCAATGGTTGGTTTCAGAGAGTCATTGCTATAGAAAACACTTGTGAGCTTACCCTCTTAAATGTTACCGATTCAGTTTACAGTTGTTTTGAAGCATTCTATGACTATTGTGGCCTATTTAGTCGGTGAAGAGCTACGTTGCTTATTTAACATTAGTCAGTTTAAATTTGTTATGAGCAATAACGCGATACTAAGTAATTTTTTTTGGAAGGCCCCCATTAGGATAGTTTATCCTTTGTCGGGGTCCGGAAACATACACAATGACAAGGACAAACCCTCCAAACCGGAAAACATGTGTGGTCAATACAAACATCTGCTCCGAGCGGGAACCTCTGGCGCTAAAGCAGGTTTGCTACCGCTGTGCCACAACGTCGTCAAATATTATAGGTGTAAATGTAATTTTATTTGTTTTATTCGTTAATAACATTTTTTTTCTTTTGTAAATAACTACTCAACCGATCATAAAATTTGGATAGTACAAAAGTTGATAATATAATGAAGTACCATCTGGCAGCAACGTACAACAAGGGGAAAGCATACCTTACAAACATTCTTCCTGACGAAATATCTTTCAAAATATTTTGACAAATTAAGCCAGGAATTGCATTTGAATTTTTTACACAAAATTAAATTTTAATTAGTAAAGTAAAATACCCTTTACATCATTTTAAATCGTTATCATGCCTTAAAAAGTGACATAATTTTTATAAACTTCATTCAATAGATAACTAAATAAAGTAACTGAAAATCGGAAATGGCTGTATAAATAATATACATACATTATGTTGTCTTACTTATTAATTTGGTACATCCCTTGAAATAGTATAAGGATTAGATAAAACAGACTGTTTTATGAAATTTAATATTTTCCTTTATCCACTATAATGATAACCGTTACTGTAATGAGGCAAAAATCCCACCTTCTTAGGTAAAGATTTGTGCAGAAATCCATCATAGTACAAACCAGCTAAAGGTCGAAAGCCAGACGATGGATATAATTTTCTTAATGAGGAGAAGCTTTGCCATCGATCATCGTAAGGATGTGGTAAGGCAGATCCTTCGTTTGTATACGAATTTGTCGTTATTGACAACCGATCGACCTTTGCATTATACCACGGGTTGGGATACGGATATGATTCTGTTGTTGGATAAATAATAACGTTTTCGATTGTAGAATCAAAATTGTCTTCGTTAATATTTTCGTTAGTATTATTTTTGAATTCACTTGATAGGCTAAAGTTTTGCCATTTATCTTCTATGTTGGGGACTGTCAAATTATATTGCAGTGGTGCCTCAGTGATTGATAAAGTACTTAAAATGTCATTATTATACATAGGGTTCGGATAAGGCCCGGGCGGTTTCGTGACGTTCTTAATTTCTAAGTTTTCTAAGCCATTGTCAGTTGTTTCAGTATAGGATATTGTGGTTGAAAACTCGGTACTGTTCTCTTGAGTTTCATTGATATCTGTTACAATAACATTTGCTTGTCTCAGTGTATCGTTTTCTGCATTTGCTAACGCTGCGTCTTCTTGTAATGTTATATTTCCTAAGTGTTCAGTATCTTCTGATTGAGCTCGTTTATATTCAATTAATTCATTATTTTTGTCGGTCAAATTAGAGACAAGCTTAGCAGGAGATATGTTCTGAAATATACCTCCACTTTCTTGATAACTTTCTCCCGATGAAGTTCTTTGAACATTAACACTTTGTTGCTGGTTAACGGAAGGGAGAATAATTATCGGAGACATCACAAACGGTGGCAATTGTAAAGCAAAGTTTTGTCCAATTTTATACCCATGCAGATAGCCTAATAAAGGGAATAAATGTCGTTTTTCTCTTCCTTTAGACATAGTTGCTTCATTAACACAAATAACTGAAATAATAGTACAAATATGTTTAACACAATATAACATAGTAATGTTTTTAAAAAGATTTAAAGCACAAACTTACATATAAATAAAATTAAAGTAATTGTTAACATTGATGGGTAACGAGCACTCACGTACATTTTGCGAGTTACAATGTAACATCGCACTATCGATTCCTAATATTCGTTATCATTGGTACAGTATATGTAAAAAAAGGTTATAGTGTTGTCGTTAGAAATCGTTTATATTTTAAAATTCCTAAATGAACTTTTTTCTAAAATACAAATTAAAAATATTTTATAACAAGGAAAGTTTTCTTATAAAGCAATTCGATATTCAAATATTCACCTTAAAACGTGTAAAGTGTACGTTAACCAAAATACGCATATAATCATAAATTTTATGAAAAAAGAAAAGAATGATTTTTATATCAACAATAATTAATTCGATTCCGTTTTTTTACATATACTATTTGTGTGTAAAAATATATAAGTTACGTCCCTAAGTAGTTGAACAAAGTGAAATTGAAAACGCTTAGTTATCAACATGCGGGCTTATGTGATAGTATCATGAGGTAGAAAGTGTTTTTAAGTATAAACTTTTGAGGTTGATTTTACCGGACTATATTATTTAATATTATAAATGCTATTCTATCTGTCTGTTGTTACCTTGCTTTGTGTTGTGCTTGTCTAATTTTACCACGCATAGTTTTTTTTTTTTTTTTTATGTAAGAGAGGGCAAACGGGCAGGAGGCTCACCTGATGTTAAGCAATCACCGCCGCCCATGAACATCTGCAACACCAGAAGGCATGCAGGCGCGTTGCCGACCTTTAAGGAAAGAATACGCTCTTCTCTTGAAGGTTCCCAAGTCGTATCGGTTATAGTTTTATAGGTATCTTTAAAAAAAAAACTAGACATAGGCCCTCATTAGGATAGTTATATCCTGTGTTGGGGTCCAGTTTACTAGTCAGACCGGAACACATGCCTGTATGGGCAATACAAACATCTGCTCCGAGCGGGAGTCAAACCCGCGGCCTGTGGCGCTTAAGGTCCTGTCACTATCGCTGCGCCACAACATGGTCATAGAATGTTTAAATAAATAAATAAGGTTTAATTATACCAAAGCTCACACTCCTTCGTCCACAGAATATGCTTTAGAGGCATTCGAAATTTTGTTTGTATGTTTATGTATGTATTAAAATTATGTATATTATATATAATAACTCTGAATTTAATAGTTGACTCGTTTCACTAACAGGAGTACAAAGATGAGCGTCTGGAATATTCTAATTTTGTTTTACTTCAAAGGCGTTTCAGGTGATCTCAATAGATTTCGAAATAAACAAGCAGCAGGATATTAGAGAAGAAATGGGGACCGTTGACAGGTGAAAAGCATCCATTATTACGATTTCCCACAAACGAAATACGCTCCCTTTATATCTTTGTCTTTATGTATAGAAAATATCGTTTCAAAAAATAATATAATGCCCGTGAGGGAAGTGATACGAGCGACAGTTTAGTACAAAGCATTTTTCCTTATATCCATAAGTAAATATGTAAGAACATTACCTCGACTCAACAAAGAACGATGTTAGAAACATATCGGAATGTTTAATATTAGTGGAGGCAATATTTTTGATACAAAGATAGCTCACTGAGATTATTTCTCTTTGTTGTCTCTGATTATATTAGTTATTGGTTCAAATATTAACTCTTGTTCATAACCATAATATTTTTTTATTATTATTAACCGACTTATAGAGAAGGCTATTGTTTTATTTTATTCGTGCATAAATATTTATAGTTATATTATAATGCGATGCGAATGCGAACTTCGGCGTCTGTAAGCCGATTTTGATTTCTTTTGCATAGGGTTTGCTTCTGGGTTCCCTTCTTCTTCCTACCATTATTTTGCAGTGTTTACCGCGAAAGTTTACTAGTTATTACACAGAGCGATTGCCATCTGACCTCCACAAGATTAACGATTACTATCAGATGTTATGATAACACCCGGGACCGACAGCTTAACGTGAATATTTATAAAAATTCTGAGGTCATCTATACATACATATACATAAATAAAATTGATGTGTCTGTTCTAAATTAACAGCTCTTCATGAAGTGCGTATATTTTAAAATTGTTGTCTGTCTGTTTGTTCCAGCTAACCTCTGAAATGGGTTGACCGATTTTAATGGGACTTTCACTGACAGATAGCTGATGTTATAAAGAGTAACTTAGGTTACTTTTATTTTAGAAAAATAATTAGGTGAAATAAATAAAAATCGGTACACAACGCGAGCAGAGCCGCGGGCGCAGCTAGTCTTACATAAATTTTATGATGATCTTAAGACTGCAGACAATTAACACGAGACTCTTTAAAATATAACAGCTGATCCCTCGCAATACCCATTTGCCCACCTTTACAACCATTAACCATTCTCGCTGCTAATGCCCCTATAGATGAAATACTTTAAAAAACAACAGTGGAGTGTAATATTATATAGTTGCATTATATTGCTCAATAAAATGTAACTGTGATTTGGATGCACCATAAGAAAATTAAAGATTCTTGTAAGATTTATTAATAGTTTTTTTTAACCTCTTATAAAAAAATAGTAAGCACTATTTGAAATTATTTGCTCTACTTGTTCTAAAAACTAAAAATTATTTTAAAGTATGTCTAATTTCAAATTTCATATCTAATTACTGTTGTATTATTTATGTTTATTTTACGTGGTGAATTGATAATAATTAATTTATAACAGTAAGTGATTGTTCGTAAAAGTTATGAATGAATTACTCCATTCACTTATTTTTGCGTGTAAGTATGCAGTAGAGTTTAGATGTTTGAAATCTGTTAGTTTTTAGAATTGAGTAACAACAACTATACATCAACAATACCAAGATATATTATGAGAAAAGACTTATAATGGTTGTTTCTAAGTAATTTTTGAGCAAGATATGATTGATTATGTTAGTTTTAAAACAGTTTTCTAAACAGAAATATAATGTATGATATGATATAAAGTGATATATGGGAAAGGCTTTATATTTCCGAGAAGCTGTCAGCATCGGAGACAACGCTTGAGGCATCTCCCGCAATGTCAGCAACGTGTCATATTTCATCTACGAAATTGTTATAAATTGTATCGCTGTTGTCATTAAATCAATAGATATTATATAAAATATTTCTGCGCTACGTGGCATAATATATCGTGTTTTTAGAAACAAAAATTTTTAAAATATTTTTTTTTGCCAGGGTGTTGCAAGGTGTGAAAAAGGAAAAATGAAGGCTGGGGAGATTGGGCCTCCGTCTGTTGTAATACATTATGCTAATAAATATATTATTTTCCGTGAGAGGGTAGTACTTCCCTGGTCGAGTCTTGAAAGTTCAAAAGTGATTCGCTACAAATGTATCTTAATATATATAATATATACATATTTAAATATGATTAATTTTATATTTTAACAACATAAATAATATTCTGAATACTGAATTATGGTTTCTTATTTCGCTTACTTATTTTCCTGGAACAAACTTGAGTAAAGTCCTGTGAACCAGCGGCATATTATTTTTAAATAAAGTGTAACTGCTTTTACCCACTATTCAGTTTCTACAGCAAATAATAAAGCTACAAGCTATTGCATAAAGCAGATAAATGTTTTTATATATTTATTAGTAGAACGAAGAAATGCTAAAGATTTCTGTGCGAACTAAACTATAAACTAGTTTCTTGCCTCGGTTTTATACGCTTTAAATTAGATAAATAGCTATATGCCTATTTCAAATTCCGAGCAATCGCGTTGCCGCGCCGCACGCGTGTCGCTTTGCGTACTTGCCTAAATTTTGCCATGTAATGGTTACCGCTCCGCTCTTAGATGTCGTAGCCTTATGTTATAACTTTTAGCCAACTATGTCAGACATTTTTTAAATCATATTAATAGTTCCTGAGACAAGAACATAAAATAACTTGAATGGAAATTACATTTAAATTAAATAATAGTTTATGAATATTTAACTCATTTTTCAAGAATTGTAATTGCTTTAAGACTGGATTATACAAACTCTTTTTGAAATAATATTTCATAGTAACCGATGAAAAGAAATTCTCTTATACCTTCTGTGTGAAATGTGCTGAAATGTTGCTCATTCAGGATAATTTAATAGGTATAGGTATTATTTTTATATTTCATTTTATAGTTTTTTATATAGTAGAGCCCGATGTGATCAGTTAAATATAATGAAGGGTTCCGTAAATGAGAAGAATGTTAAAAATTACAACATAAAATTTATCGGTCACTACGGACGTAAAACTTAAAATGAAAATATTCCATATAATATGAAATCAGTTTTTAACTGCAAAGTTTCTACTACTTTGGTTTTTTTAGAATTTTCCACTCCATAGTTCAAAAGTTGGCTTGAGTAATAATCTCACAAACTTAGTTTCACGTTAAAGTTATGAAACTAAGTTTTCGTTTTTGAAGACCTCTCTAAAGATAAAAGAGAGGTGACAATACGGATAGACGAACTGATGGACACGCGGAAATTATTAAAATCTTAAAAATTAGGACAATAAACCCATATATATATCGCAAAATCCGCTAGATTAGAATCTGCGTGGTTGGTGTTTGTTTCTGCCATGATAATTTCGTAAGTGCGATAGTCGGCAAAGGCGCTGCCTGAAAAAACGACCATGCGTGGTCCCTCGAATAAAAACGCTACAAGACAGATACGAAAGATGTCAAAAGCCAACATGCTTCAGTTTATATTACAGACTATACCAGGTCTATATTGCAACAAATTAAAAATAAATTACCATGCATATCAACGATTTCATCGGTCAAATCAATTATTCTTTGCAAACGCGTAATAAATAGTAATTATTGTGAAAAGATTCAATGAAACGTAATCTTAGTTAAGCCTATCTTAGAAAAAGTAAATTAATATATCACATATTTACTACAAACAACAATTATTATTACTATGATATTTTCTAATTTTCAACAATTGGATTCGTATCGATATCGAAGCGTGAAAACGCCCAAGTCCCAATCTCACTTTCGCATTACTCCACCTTTTGTGGAACGGCATTTGCATAAAGAGTCTTGGTCCTCAGGGTCTCTTTTCCGGGGTACCTATTTTGTGCTCGAATACGATGCGGAACGAAGCCAGAATTCAGCGGAATAGTCTGCCTTTATTTCGATAGAACCGCAAAAGTTTGTTTCGAACTTAACGATTCGATTGAGAAAACTTTTCTGCTTTTTTAGTCAAATTCGTACATTCGAATGCTAAGGATGATTGCTCAGAGTCGATAAATTTTAAAGCTATATTATATAGAATAGGATAACAATGTATTTAAAAAGACGGAGAGTATAATTTCAAAAAGTTAAGTTACAAGTTATTATTGTTATTGAAGGGTGAATGAATGTGAGAAGCTCAGAAGACATACGGGCTTCTTGGTGCATTTCTCGAAATATAATAATACAAATTAATTTCTTGGGATTTTTTTTACATCTAAGTATCTTTATCAATACGTCATCTCGGCTTCAATTAAAGCCGACGGTCCTACGGACGGTACGGTCGGGGGTATTGGCCCCATTGCATAGCATAGCATTCGCTCGCTTTAATCTAGTTGATATGCCAGATGATCTCTCGTAAACAGTGCTATTTTGTGAATAAAATGTATCCTATATATCTTTACCCCTGTCAATGTGTATGTAAAAAGTCATGAGGTTTGGTAGATAAGGTAAGGCGTGGACAAACAAATTGACATTCGCATTTATAATATTATTTAAAAAGTTATAATCAGCCTTTTTAAAACTAACATAAATTTTATTTGTTAGAGCTAAAAAGGCTTAATGAAACGAATAACAACATTAATATAACGATAAATTCATTTTATTTCAGTTCCACGAATTATAATTAATATGGTACCTAATACTATATTGGTAACCTAATCTCAGTATGTCATCGCTACAAATAAAAAATATTTTTTAATTTTCTCACCGAAGCGTGTGAACTGTTAAGTGACCTGTCAGTTTCTGTAATCTTTGGAATTATACTGCACGAAATCACAAGAAATATTATTGGTATTTTAAATAGTTCATTTTTATATTTTGAATCTTATGACGAATAAATTAAGGTATATTTCTTTGACAGAACTATACTCTTGGAAGAAAATAAATTTTCTAATGATCGATACAACACAACTTACAAAAAATATATATAAATATTGTTCTGATTTAATAAAAGTACATTTAGGTAGTTAAGACTATAATTAAATATTGATATAGTTTTGTGATATTATGTTTAACATGTAAACCTGTTTGAAGCTCTTTTTTGGGTAAATAAAGATCTAATATTGTACCTTAATACTAAGTTTGTAGGACTGTTCATCTCTCTCTCATGGAGAAAAGTCTTCATGTCCTATTAAACAAAATATCCGCATTACCATAGTGCTCCACAAGGATCGGTATGTAAGTGTCGTAATGTAGATGTCGTAGAATTTCTTCTAACAGATCCTAAGGCAGGTTTTCTTACGGTTTGTTCCTTCACGATATATCACGTGATGAATACACGAATTAAACATTTTAACCCTTATTTTGGTACCCTAAACCCAAAAATGTCAACTTACTTCTATCTAATAGGTCATGTTATTTTAAATAAGACATTATTCAAATAATAATTAATCTAACAACATAATAACCAACTTAAATAAATTTGAAATATTATAGTTAATACTTGCAAATCAGATTCACAAACACACCGCAGTGCAATCATTAACCCCGTTCGTTAAGTCTTTCCTTCCGGCTGAATACGTGCTTATATTTGTCCATAAATAAGAAGAATAAATTGTCCCAAAGGAAGTCAAGCCTGCTTATTTATCGGGGCGAGCACAGGTGAACCTTGGAGTGTTTTACGCCCCAAGCACCTTGTAACGCATTGGCGTCATGAGACCAATACGACATGCACCAAAATAGGCCAAAAACTAAGTAATATGGGCATTTTAAGATTATTCGTAATATAGCTCTGCTGTTTTCACTTGTCTGTGTCAGGTAAATCGAGGAAGAAGTTCCATCCGAGCTGTTGCGTTTTGGTCTTAAGGAGAAGTGTCAGTGCCCAAAACCCATCTTTTCGTTTTTTATATCTTCCTGGGAAGTGGAGGGCCCTATTTCTATGGGTCAGCGGTACAATTTTAATTCATCTGGTATTACAAGACCACTCACCAGACGTACGCTTTTCACCGTTTGTCGTATAATAAAGTATGATACACGTGTATGAAGATTTGACAGTAATTTTATTACTACCGGCAAACTTCAGGAATAAAACATAATATAGTCAATACAAATAAAGAAATTTATTCTTATATAAATTGTGTTTTTGTTGTTTTAAAGATTTTATTAAAAAATGTTATTGTGGCAATAAATACAACATGTACCTTTCGTACTAATTTTATTTTGATACTGATCCCCACCTTATTAATTTTTATTGGCTTGGAGAATTCCTTTGTAGGTCAACGACGGCACAGAATGAGTCCGGATCATTGATTTCCCAAGCGGATGGTAAAACCAAACGTGCCTTATTTAAATACTGAACTCATAGCAACTCGACCATCAAAGTTTCCTTCGTTAAAGAACTACATAAATGTTTAACAATTCCTTTAATAAGTTTTTACTTTCGAGAATTACTCTTTCCTGAAAATATATTTAGTTATTTTAAAGCTTCATCTTCAAGTTTCACTATGATTAATATGCATCGCGATATATTTATGTTTAAAATTCTATATTCAATACAAGCAAATAATCTGATCCGATATACGCCTTTATTAATAAAGACGGATGAACTGGGGTTCTTATCAAAATATCCTAAATAAACTTATGACCCAACACTATACATTATTCAGTTTAACGATTACTAATTCAAACAATACGCCACACTTTCCTGAAATTCAAATAAAGCTTAACGAGAAACTTAAGTTATGTTTTGTTTAACGGAATCGAAACCACTCGTTTACTTTATTCTCGGATTCCAGTATCGCTTTAAACTTGTAATAGTTTTTACTAACCGATTTCATAACATGAATAGTTTCCCTAGCTTAAACATTTTGTCATGTTTCTGTATCAGTAAATTATTATGTACTTACGTAATTCCATCATCGAAAGGAAACTAGTTTTTCAATCTCTTACAAAAAATAATACTACTTTTACTCATAATATTTTTTTATTTCATACGGATGGCAAACAAACATATGATCCGCCCGGTGGCAACCAGTCAACGCGACATAAGAACGCTTGCGATACTTGAAATATCACATGCGTGTTGCCAGACAAAGATTGGGCTTCCCGCGCTCTTACTCATTTACTTAATGCCGATTTTCTGTGAGTGGGTATTACTTCCCCTGTCGAAAAGCCCCATTTGTGTCTCCAAAACAATGTCTCTACTACTACTACTAATAGTAATAGTAGTAATAATATAAAATGATCCACAGTCGGCTAAATTAATATAGGAACTTTAGCTGCATAAAGCGAGTATTGTGCAACAAATCAACTTCGTTACGTAAACAGGAGCGGACGAAGTTATCTGAACAACATTCAAATAGAGAATTTATTCTAGTATCTTATGCATTGTTCTCGTAAATAAGAGCTGCGAGAGCAAAGAAATGGCTGTGTGACAAGATAGCTTGGAACGTCCCTGATGCTTCCGCTGTCCCGGGGTGAAGCGCGTGCATTACTTGAAATTCTTTGTTTTCCCGCATTTATCAGAATGTAGACCAGCTGTTTATACACTTATAATTAGATATTACATTCAAAATTTAAAAAAGTACTTTTTAGGGTTCCTTAGCCAAATGGCAAAACCCTTATAGTTTCTGTCCATCCGTCCGTATGTCACAGTAATTTTACTCGGAGACTGTTGGCTATACGAAATTTAGTACATAGGAGTATTCTATGAACTGCACCACGATTTTGTAATGAAATCCTAAAATATAAAAAAAAAAAGGTAGCGGACCATACATATAACTGAGAGTAAAAAAATTTCAACGTATGGTGACGTGTGAGATATTTTCGGATAAGTCTTTCAAAACAATAAGGAGGTTTGAATTTCTTTTTTAATAAGTCAGTAGTTGTTGAAATTAAGCTCCTAAAGTCATAAAATTGTGTCGCAACTCTAACATTTGAACTATGGCATTTAAAATTCTAAAATTGAAGATAGAACATCTAATGAACTTTCAACCACATTTGGTTTGAAGAAGAGAGGATTACAAATTTTAGAGATATATAAGTTGTTCCCATAACTTTATTTTTCATATTACTTTTAATAATTATTATGAAATTACCAACTTAATTTTGCGGTCGATTTTAATTGCGTACGTTATTATTTTTAAGTCCTTAATATTCTTCACCATCAAGCTGTGGAACCCTTTAGTTTTGACTGTGCGTCCATAAAGCACTTGACTGATAATTATTTCTTTTTAATTTTAAAGTTGGTATTTTTTCTTAAAATTATTTGATATAATTCTATTTTTTTACTTATTCATTATTAGTTAGTTAAAGACATTTAAATACTACTTTTGATTAATTCGCGATTTATTATTGAGCGTTTAAAACGCTCGTCTGTGCTTTCATTTTTACTCGTGAATAAATCATTGCCCATGGGACAAGTAGATAGTGCGTGTTACTTTGGCAAATTTGCTTTTATACGTTTTATAAAATTTAAATAAATTTCCATTTAAATGCTTACCTTTTTTCCTCTTAAAGAATATAATATTTCAGAGTCTCAAAGTTTTGAAAATATACCACATTACCAGTCATTAGATTGTTAATAGTAAACGATACACAGAACGGCCCCAATAGGATAGTTATACCCTATGCCGAGGCTCCGGACACAATGACAAGGAAAGAAAGCGAACCCGCGATCTTTGACGCTTAAGGCAAGTTTGTACCGCTGCGCCACAACGTCGTCTATATAATATTAAGCTAACATAACTTTATCAACAATAATTATAAAATCAACAATATAAAATCTTTTTTTTTATATTAGAGGGGGCAAACGTATAGAAAACTAACTTGATGTTAAGCGATTCCACGCGCTCACACCGTCGGGTGAGTCTATCGTATAGAATGCACTCGGAGCGCTGCCTCCATCTCCGATTACGTCCTTAGCCGTGGTTCGGCTTCGCAGGAGGCACCCTAAGGACGGAATCAAATTTGAGCCCCCGTGTGGGATGCCCCTTTATCACGGCTGAGTCTCTGTACTCGACCCCCCGCCCGGTGACGCTGTCAACGCCAGTAGGGCCCACAGCAATACACATTCCGAAAAAAAAATAAAATAAGCGGTTCCCGCCGCCCATATTCATCTGTAACACTAGAGCATGTAATATTTTAATCATCTGTAGCATGCAGCTGCGTGCAGACCTTTTAAGCAGAAATATGCTCTTCTCTTGTAAGTTCCTTGTAGGTTCCCAATTCATTTCGCTTCGGAAAGACCGCAGGCGAAATCGTTTTCCTCAGAGTGGTTATGCGACAAATGCCATTTAAATCTTATTATTGATTATATTCCTTAGATATACCCTTTAATGTTTATATCATTAGGGATTTAGTACCAAATTATTTACTTTGCAATAAGTGAGAGCAATGGAAATGACAATAAAGATATGACAAAAGCAGTATTCATATTACTTCGAGTTAAATTAGGTCTTAACAACTAATTCGTTCACGAACAAGAATTTCAAATTAGCAAAGACACCTTTGTACTGGTGTTTATTCCCTTAATTGGTATTAGCTGTTTCAAGTAGCTTGTTAAAAACTACAAACGAAAGAAACTTTTAAACTATTTAATTCAATATAATACTATTAACGTATGCTAATTAAGAAATCATATTTTTTCATATATATATTTTAGTTTTTGTTGATTTACAACAGTCTTTTTTTCTATGCGACAAACTAGTTTGATTAACAAGCAACCATCCGGATCACCTCATGGTAAGCGGTTACCGTAGCCTTCGAGCGCTTGCAACAGTATGTAGGCTAACTTTTATAGGCGTTACTCACGCGTAGCAAAACTCGAGATATTAGATCTTAAACCTACTTTGCCCAGTAATTTCACTAGCTAACGAAACACAGTAATGCACAATACACTACTGCTAAAATATCTGACACTGCGCGCTCTTGCCTACCCAGTCATCCTCTTGCAACAAAATGCCGACTACTACCGAGTAGTAGTCGATCTTGATTTGGAACTAACAAACTCACTTTGGCATTTATAATACTTGGAGAAACAGGGGACATGAGGGAGCCAAAACTTAGAAATCTGTAGTCGACAAATTATTGCTTTTTTTAAGATATTAAAAATACCATGAATTATCGACTTATATATTTTTTAAATAATAATAGCAATGCTTTTACCAGGCATTACTAATATTCGTATTGTCCCTTCAAATTCGCTCGTAACTTGCCTAGGAGTGGGTACAACCATAACCCAAGGCAGTCAGGATCGAACATACGACACCATCGTTAACGGAGCGAAGTCCGCAACCGCATTACTTAGAGGTGTGTAGTTATAAGTTGAACTGGCTGAAATGACTTGACACTAATTTATGTATTAAAATAAATATTATCTATTTACTTATTCATATAAAATTATACATTTAAACAACCCAATCTTTTAAAATTAAATATAAACGTTGCTCAAAACAGCCCCAACAAGAACTTTAAGATTTTAAGCTTACTCAAAACGAAAAGTTAGTCAAATGACACCGCGGGGACAGAAATATTTTGCAATCTCTTCAAAGATGGGCGGCTTTCGTGAAGTTTTGAGTAAAGGAAAATCTTAGAGTGTATACAGAAGTGTACCTTTCCAGACAATAGAAACTATGGGAATAGTTCAAAACTGCTACACAGTTTCTTTCTCAGAAACTTTGTAAATTCTCAGTAAGTTTTACACTATTTATAAGTCCTATGCTTATAAATAGTGTTTGTGTAGTGATTAATATTATATCTTTAGAATAGGCAATCAATATAAGTGATTATAGTTGATCCTGTAAAGTGATAATCACAATATATGAAGGTATAGAAGTAATATTTTAAATGGCAGCCAGGAGCTGGCATATAGACTTCCACTTCAGGATGCAGGTCTCACCAAAATGCTACCGGGACCGCTCTTGTATTGTCTGCCTATTCACCTATTGGACAGTGTACTAATAACTCGAAAATGAGAGTTGTGTGTTTTATTTCATATATATTTTATTTATTTATTTATTTGGGAAACATACAGTTATACAATAATACTTAAATGCAATAAAACAATAAAATAGTTCACAAACCAATAAAGTTTCCACTGATCAATATGACAAACAAGGAGCAGATCGAAAGACTAACAAGAAAAGGAAGTCACAAAAAATTAAAATATTAATAATGATTATAAATCTATTGCAAAAATACAAAAATATACAGAAAAAAAATATTAATTCAGTTTAAATATTGAATAGCATACAATTTAATTAATTTAAGATAAATTTTATAATTGTTTAATAGCATTATTCTTAAAAATGAGAGAGAGCATGAAAATATGTCAATATTACTGAAATTGATATTATAATAGATATATATTTATAGATTTTTAGCCAACTTCAAGAATGTTTGTTACTCGATTACGCCAAGAAGTTTAAAAACAAAATTATAGAAAAAAAAATGCGTTGAACGGGAAAAACTCAATTTCTAAAGAATTAAAGTTATAAATAGACTTTAGCATCATTAATACTAACATATTTTTAATAGACAGTACTTATTTTTAATCAATTTAATAATAAAAGTAGTGTGTATGGATAGTATTTGTTCAAAAATACATGTACGTATATATCGTTTTAATCAGTGCAATACATATTAAAATTGTACGTTCAATAAAACCAGAAATATTACAGCGAAAAGTAACATACCGTCATTGCAAAGTCCGTCCATGTTGGACGCATAATCTGTATGCGGTTTGTTCGGGAAATGAAAATCGTCCTCTCCGAGCGACGCCAAATTGGAAAAGCAACACCTGCGCTGAGCGTTTTTGGAACAAAACACTTCCTGCACGTTTTATCGACTTATAAACTGTTTTCATACGCGCAACACTATTGTGAGAACAGTATATGATTGTTGCTTCTATGATGAATACATTCTGCAGTTTGTTCTCGTTTGTAAAAGTTTATTGTATGACTGTTTTGTTATAAAATTAAACAATCGTTTTCATGAATTGAAGTGAAATTATTCAATAGAATATTACATTTTAACTTATACACAGCTTATAGTATCAACATACTGAATATTGGAACGAAGTTCCATAACGCGTCTTACGGGTAATGCGATTTAGTAGAAATCGTCACGTAACGAAATGCCGTATGCTATGACTGTGTGTGCGTGTGTGTATCGAGCCTACTACAACCAATTGAGAACACATCATTTCGAATTACATTCAGAGTTGAAGAAAAAACGTAATGAACGTTCTGACGGGGTCCCCCAACCGCATAGTTTTTTTTTCAACATAACGATTTTTGAAAATTATAATTTGACATTATAGTTTCCAAACAAAAATAAAAAGGTGTAATATTTTTATATCTTTAAAAAATCTAGCAATGCTATTTCAAGTCATTACTTGTATTCCTGTTACCCCTCTTACTAAGCTTGTAGCTTGTGTTAGAATACCATTCTCATCCTGGATCAGGATCAAACCAGCAACTCACCTGTCATTAGAGTTGGCTCTTCCACCATTGAGCCATTGAAGCATTTAATTTATTTGATAATACGAAGAGTTTCGGTGTCTTTGATCACATTTTTACAAACATTATATGGGACTACCACGGAGATATTTTCTGTTTGAACAAAATCGAAACGATAAGTTTCAAACTGAATGAATAGCATAAAAGTAAATAAGTTTTAATATCTAATAGCTACGTAATACATAATATATAAATGACTCCATTCATCGCGGTTAAACTGAAATCATAAATTTTCACAGTTATATTAATATATATCTACTAGTTTAATATGGGCTGTGTATTGTAACAGTATAATCTGTAGACAACAGTAATTGCGTACACGTAAATCCCATTTGCTTGAGTGCGTACGACATACGAATGTAACGATATGGCCGGATATAATTTGCAGAGGATACAAACCGCGAGGATTTATTATCGAACGGCTCAAATTTGTACTTCAGAGTTGAGAATTAATTAATCCGGATTAAGGGCCTTCCCTTACGACTACACGAGATACATATATTTAGTTACATATGCTACAAAATTCAACCCGACGAGCCCAAAACTGTCTTTACTCATAACACCTCAACGTCATTGTTATCTACAGAGTAAATATTGTTTTTATATTTCGTTTGCCATAAAGTTTTACCTTTACAGTGTGAATAAAATACATATAAGACAATTTATTTATATATCTAGATATCTTTTGAAGTTTTCTCTGTATGACGGGTTTCCTAAAATGGTATAAAATGATGATTATAAAATGTTATATTTAAAAATATTTTGTATATCACAGTTTTACTATTTGCGATGTATGTGTTTACATATCGTAGGATCGCAAAAAGCCGTGCAAGGCTGACGCTTAGAGTCAGCCTTGCACGGCTTTTTGAAGATGCTTGTTGGATGATTTTTCTTTTCGGGCAATTCTAACATCCGTCAATCAAACCCACTTAGTAAACGTTGGACTTATGGTTTCAATCATACAGTAAAAAATAAAAATCATTTTATTTTATGTATTCAATCGTCAAATTCTTTCTTCGGTTACGGAAATTGAGAGTATAATTTAGTCATTAGTACGTGCTTTTGTAATTATTTTTATAAAGCACAAGGTATTTCTTATCAATTCCATATTCTTATTTATTTAATTTCAATCAATATAAAATAAACGGCGATATGCTTTTCAAAGCAATATCTCTGTAACTATACCTAAGGTAAGTAAGCTAAGGCTCGTCCGACATATCGGCCCACGCCTCGTTTGGCATATTGAAACTCCACCAATCCTCCATTACACACGTCAATAGGGCTTTTGCACGGCGACCGCATGTCCTGCCAAAGGTTGTCCGGCAATTAGCAAATAGCTATTGCCTCCAGTAATAGGAATACAGAATATAGAGTAGGTATTCAAATTTCATTATATACTCCGTTGGTTTCATAGACAAAGATTTTATATATATACTTGTATATATACTATAGATATAATTAAACCTATGTTTTAGTCTAACATATAATATTTGTTTATATTTATTGAATCTTTTATCGATGGTGTAAGGGTGTCCAATGAAAAAAATAGAATTCTGTGTGTGTCTCTTTGTTTCTTTTTTAAAGTGACAAACAACATTAAGTATTAACATTGAACTAAAACCTAAAAATAATTTTAATGAATTCAATTTCATTAATAACATATAATAAATGCAATGCAAAGTTGGTGTGAATAATTACACTTGTAACATTTATAACGATTACGTCACGACGTCCGATTTATAGTTTTTATATGCTATTGCTTATATTTAGATTGCATCCTAAAATTCAACATTGTTCAATATTTCTAGATAACATGATGACAGTCAAAAGATTATTCGGATTAAAATAAATAGCTTCCGAACTAATAAATCGAGACCACGATCGCATTGACGCTTGATATCCGGGCTTTTAGCCAATTGAGAACATTTTCAGTTTTGCCGTCATGAAAATTTCAGCGTTATCAAACAGTGAGATGCTCATAAATTCGTAGAGGCCTTTTTGCCGTAATGCCTTTCATATTTCTCCCAGCACACTGCGGGTGCCGCTCAAATAAATTACGACCATCAATAAAAATCTCGGCGAGGAGATCCTACGACTTATTTAATTTATATTCCATCACGGCTGTATTTATCAAATATCGATGTTTTATAAAAGATATTCGGTTTTAGCAGCGGAAAACGTTTAATGCGTTTCCTCTTGATTTTTATTATATATGAATGGATAATATTCTGAAACGGAAGTTTTTCCCGATAAAGCTATAGATTTTTTTGCTTAATTTTTACGCGATAATATTTAGAATTCACGTCAGTTTATGATGACGTATGCAATACTTCGCTGTAACAATGAATGAAATAAAGCAGAAAATTACAGTGTTCATCCTCTCTTGAACTTCTCTCACGGTCTCTCTCTCTCTCTTACTCTTATCCGGATTTGACAAGTTCTCGTTTTTACACAGACTATATATCACTATCTATCATACCACCATCTGAACTCCACAACCCTAAGAGTGAACTAGTAACTCATTAGATAAGAGCATAAAAAAATAGTTATATAAAAGTTAACAAAAAAATCGCAAAACTACATACACATTGAACTTAACCGAATGATGTTAGCATGTGGCTGACTTTGAAGATCGGTTGCGTTGGTGTTGAATTTTTTTAAGGAATACCATCGAATCTTTGAAATACAAGTCTACGCGTCCGTAGCAATACTGAAACGTAAGGATACACTCCCCAATTCTCAGAACATACATTTTTAAAGCGGAGCCATTAAACAATAAGTTCACTCGTAATGTATTCTACATTTTTATCAAGTTTGAAACTTCTAAGCGAGAAGAACAAGTAGAAGACGCTCTTAAGTGCAAAGTGCAAAGTTTAAATTCTCGGAATTATCTAATAATTCTGTCAATTTTTTATCTTTTATGCGATGTTCGTTATAGAACGAAGTCTATGACTTAACTGACTACAAAAAAAAATATTTAACCTGACTGCCACTTTTGGTGGTATTTGCCTTTTTAATAAGCCCATATTACTTGAGAATGCGAATTTTCTTTGATAATGTTAGATCAGAATGCATTACATTACTGGTGATGGCCCTTTCAGAGGCCGGCCTAAGGTACCACCCCAGTATTCTACAGCAAAGCAGTAGTGTTTTACATTACTGTGTTTCGGTTTTTAGGACACTGTATTTAGAGACATTATTGGGCTAAGACGATTTAAGAACCAATATCTCGAGGTTGGCATCGCTTGAGTGACCGCTTACCAACAGTTTGGCAGTATGCTTACTTGTCAGCTTAGTAGCATAAAAAAGTATTTATGGTTACTAGTACTATCAGTAACAATTTGTGAAATATTATTATGAATACACAATAATAATAATATTATAAACGCTACACACTCAACCGATCGATAAGGATAGCTAAGTATATTCTGCGTTATGATTCCAGATACAAACACAATCATAACAACCCAGAATGAAGCAGATAACTATGGCCAATACAAACCATCTCAATATCTTCACACGCCACCACGAGCGCTTAAAGTATGTGCACTATCAGTGCGACAGAATGGCTCCCGATTTTCGTTATTCTATTTCGTTTTATTTACATGTAATAAAAAAAAAACAATTAAGATACAACTAAAACGTATATACTTTAATTCGCATAAAATGCTATTAACATAAATAATTGTTCCTAGTTTACCAGTCAAACATTTCTCAGAAAAGTACCATTGCAATTTTCTTTAGTCTTCTCTTAAGGCGTTATTTTTCAATAAAAACTTCGCCACCGACTTCGCAAAGAAATATTAAGTTTCTAGTTTCTTTACAGTACATAATTTCCTGGTGGAAACTTTATTTTTGGCCTGGTGGAAAATGTGGGGAAATGGTACAATAAAGACAAAAACTTGGAACATTGAGAAAGCTAGCGAAAATGTTTTAGTTTCGCATATAAATTATTTACTTCTTAATTTAAAAAATATTTTTACCGCTAGTAGATTTACCGTATTGCTATCTCTTATAAATGAATTCATATGGCTATTGAAGCAAAGTTACCCCCGGAAATAAAGGCTTATCTGATATGGTTTCAATTATGAGAGCTGTTTATCATAAAAAGTATGAGCAGTGATCCACTTGAGAAATTAATATTCGAAATGCTCAAAGCATTTCATGAAATATCGAAAATGAAGATGAAGTTTAAGTTAACTTGTTAAATAGTTCCTAAAGCAGAAATCTGTCTGGATATTTCAAGAAACTCGATATAAACTAACAAATACAAACCCCAAGGAGACTTGTCTTGTTCGGAGTGTATCTAATTAATTAGAACAAATATTGTATTTGTATTAATATTGAATATACATTTTGATTAAATTATATATACATTACTGAAGCTTGGAAATCTTCCTACTCTTATGCGGATTTGACAGGTTACTAGTTTTTACACAGAGTGATTGCCATCTAACTCTGCAACCCTTTGGGAAAACCAGTAGCTCATTACATAAGAGCAAATTGCCTGTCAATAGTAAATGTGCTCTCCAAGTCACTGTGGGTATTCCCACGAGGGCAAGCGCCGATTCATCATAAAACATCTACCCTGAGTGGGAATCAAAGCCGTGACCGTCAAGTCTAAAGGCAGGCTTGCTACCAATATGCCACAACGTCTAGCTTGGAAATGATTAATTTAAGTTAAAATGAAACCAATTTTTTTTATTTGTTTTTAGCAAATATCACTTTTTTACACGCGGAGTTTACAGGACACCATGGCAAGTGGTTTCAATTTGTGTACTTTCTTACAGTTTTCCAACTGAATTCACATTTCCCGTTTCGAGGAAGAGTTTCCGAGTCTATTGTCAATTTTACAATAATAAACAGGCTTTTGAAACAAATGAAAGAGCCTGTGTTTTTTCCTCTTTTAATATTAGTATCGAGAGTCTAATATATGATTCTCACTAAGAGTGGAATGTTTCAGCCTCTATTAATACTAGGTCATCTTAACGAAACCAAAAATTAATTTTTAAAGTCAAAATTAATAATAAACTAAATAAAACTAAACTAAAAAAATAGCAATATAAATAATTGTAAAACTAGATTACATTTCACCCACACAATATATTAATTATCCTTTGTAATCAATACAATGTATCTATGTAATAAATTACAGATAGAATTGTAGTTCTTATTTATAAAAGTACTTTTACATCGTAGAAAAATTAATACTAAATATTTAACTTAAATGAACAATATTTAATTGGAGCAACGTAAAGCGACTTGCCAATATTATATTGCTACGGGAAGAATAATTAATTCCAAGCGAGCGAAGTCCCAAGCCGTCTTGTTTAATGTAATAAATTATTCTAATCTCAACAGGATAGATACTCTTGGCCTTGTTGTAGTGCAGTGGCCACTTCAACTCTGTCGATGAACAAGCGCTAACGAATGTTCGAAAGTTGAAGTACCTTACCGTGCATCGATTAACAAACTTTGTTAAAATTATAATTATAAATCTGTAACGAAATATTTACGAACATAATAATCTACCATTATTCGAAGGCTGGATAGTTTTTGTTTCAATATCAATAATTATGAGATCAGTTTTATTTGAATATTTCTTCCGTTACAAAGGCTATTTTTCGTGGAAGATATACAACATTTTATAATAGATTATTGCAATAGAAATAGTAAATGAGATATTTTCCTCAAAATACAATTTACAAAAAGAAATTTTACAAAATTAGTCTTAAAAGAAGATAATGTGATTCGATTACAACTAACTCGCATTATAATAAAGAAGTACATATAAGTATGTGGTCTTTAGATAGACGTTATGGCGCAGCGGTAGCGAACCTACAGCGTATATAGGATATCACTAACATAATGAAGGCCGTTGATTATATAGCGTTTATTGTTATTAAATTATAATTGAAAATAATCTAAGACGAAATATGAAACAATTTGTCAATATGTCTATTCTTCAAACCGTTTGAATATAAAGTATATGTAAATTCTTAGTTGAAAAAATATCGATTATTTGAATGATAATAATAATACTTGTAACAACTGAATATATAAAAATGTGATATTAAAAAAGACAACAATTAAAATATGTTCTTCAGTTCCGCAGAAATCTTAATACGTGTCATAAATTATATTTCCTTGTAGAAGAAAATAAAAGAAATTCGTTAAAAAGCCACAAGTTTTTGAAGTCTTCTCAACTTTGGCTTTATAAAGGAAATTACCGAGGGTCGGGGTATAATTTAAGAAGTTTTGGACGTTTTGAGAAGAATGCCGTATCGGGCGATAAGTTTTTAATATAAGCAGTGCTAACAAGCACGTCGGCCTGTCTCTGTAAGAACTTTTTAGTATTCATTATCAATAAACAACGTTGACATGAATAAATTATTCTCATTTTATTGCACACTTTTTTTAAAAGTATATTTTAGCAGTGCTTTTTTCAAGACATTACTAATTTTTATATAGCTTCTTAAAATAAACTCGTAGCTTGCGCTAGGAGTGGATACGACAAGAGTGCAAATTTTTCATAACTCAAATTCAAAATAATTTATAAAATCAAAATTTTATTTAATTGAATTACGTACTCAAAATGGAATATTTCTTAATGGGTTGCAGATTTCAGTTACTTTATTCCAAATTTTAATTATTCTGACTTATGTAAGGATCATGATAACTAATACATATTTAATTAAACTGCAACTTGATCCTCTATGCCTCAGTAACTCTGCGGTGAAGCGTGAACTTAATTATGTAGTAATTAATCAAAACTACGTCACATCTTGTACCGAAAGGTTAACGACCAAATTGACTACAGTTTATAAAACACTAGCTCTTGCCCGCGGTTTCGTCAGCTTAAACTAAAATATTATATACCTACTTTTTTTTTTTCGGAATGTGTATTGCTGTTGGCCCTACTGGCCTAGACAGCGTCACCAGGCAGGGGGCCGAGTACAGAGACTCAGCCGTGATAAAAGGGCAGCCCTCACGGGGGCTCAAATTGATTCCGTCCTTAGGGTGCCTCCTGCGAAGCCGAACCACGGCTAAGGATTATATACCTATTTATTATCCCAAGTCAATGAATTTTTGTAAACCACAAATTAAAATATATATTCAACATTTGGATTTCAGCTCAAAACAAAAAAATATATATATATGGCAAAAGAAATATAATGACGACGTTGTGACAGTGGTACCGAATCTGCCTTAAGTACCACAGGTGACGGGTTCGATTTCTGCTCAAGGAAGATGCTTGTATTGACCATACAGACATCACTATCCTAAGGGGGTTGTTGAGTGTATATCGTTTATTTGTAATATTTTCTTATATATTTTCTCATACATGTAATAGTATTTTTGGAAGACTTGTTATTTTGATATACCCAACTATTAATTGGACGCAAATAAGCAATACCATGTCAACCCACACGAATGTCATTTCGAGAAAAACACTTAAAAATTTTGAACAACTTGCTTTATAGGAATTTTTGGCAATTTCAGATTTATGTAAGTTATTTTACTTATTTACACAAAAAATAAGTATACAAACTGCGTATTTCGTATATAATATAGCCCAAAACGTTTTGCATAAGACATAAATTGCTTGATTAAAAAATGGATTTTTTAGAAGTTTTAAAGCTTAAAACCCTTGAAATATTAAAGAAAAATGTTCTTCAGCCATTTGCAAACACTTCTTTATATATAGCTCAGTTTTTTCAATTTTGTGGGTTGACATGGTATTGCTTATATACGTCCAATTGTAAAATAATGTTGTTGCTGAGAACTCTTAATCAAGTTACTTTGTACCGCTACTACAATACACGGATCATAAAGCTAAAACACTTTGCTATACGTAACACAAACCACTCATTGGCTTTTTAGCTAAATATCTAATTTAGTCCATACGCTTTCGAAACAATGTTCATTTTGCACTAACATTTTGTGGCTCACCAGACGGTCTACACAAAGGCATAGTGGCTATGCTGGCAATTACTCCCAGTATACGCATGACAATGTTAAGACCGTAACATACTACCTCGAATTATGACCTTGTTATAATTTACTCACTTCTTGTATACCATTTATTTTTATCTTTTTATCTTATTTTTGACGGTAGAAGAGCCATCTCCTCCCAGCACAAATGGGCCGGCTCGACAGAGAAAGTGCTACCCTCTCACAGAAAATCGGCGTATTTAAATAAATAAATAAATAATAATAAATAAATAAACGCTACACACTCAACGGCCCCCAATAAGATAGTTATATCCTGTGTCGGGGTCCGGAAACATACACAATGACAAGGACAAACACACCCAGACCGGAAAACATGCCTGTATGGTCAATACAAACATCTGCTCCGAGCGGAAATCGAACCCGCGACCTGTGGCGCTTTAGGCAGGTTCGGTACCCCTGCGCCGCAAGGTCGTCGAGTGAAGTAACGTTATCAGTAGGTACTGTTGCGTATCGTGTGATGAGTGAGAGCGTCGGAGGCCCAATCTTCCAATCCCTGTTAGAACAAGGAAAGGGCCCTTGTTTTCTTCTCATCCCTTCCTCCCTGTTCCTTAGGTTGGTAGTGCGCATGTGATACTTTAAGTATCGCGTGCGTTCATACGTTACGGTAACTGCTTACCATCAGGTGAACCGTATGCTTGTTTACAAACCGTCATGACATCAATCTTATTGAACGATGGAAAACTTATTGAAAGTGCTTATAAATAATAAGCACTAAAAACCATTTTATGCCATCAATCTATTAAGGAATAAACTTTTCAGTTAGTTTTTTTTTGTATTTTAAGTAATGTCATGTCTGTAAAACAAGGATAAAGGTAACATCCCTAATAAAAGTCATATAAAGTGTACACGTTACTGTAAATAAAATTGTCTGCTTATACTCCTATCTTTATTGGACGGGTTACTAGTTTTTACACAGAGCGATTGCCATCTGACCTCAGCAATCCAAAGGGTGAACCAGTGTCTCATAGGATAAGATCAAATTACATATCAAAATTTAACGATTATTATAACCAGATGTCATGATAACAACCGAGACCGACAGCTTAACGTGATCTCCGAGGCACGATGGGAACACCCACAATTACAAATCGCCCAGTTTGGTTGTTTATTATATAATATATAATAAATAATATGAAATATCATTAAGTCAATCAGTGAACCGCGGAATTAGTTATCATTTGTGGAACATAATTCTGCGGTCGCCATCGGAAACAAATTTTTCAAATCGATTTCATAATAATCATTTTGAAACTGCAGTCCGTCCGCCTATCAGCGTGCTGTAAATCGCTGTTGTGTTTTTGTGGCCGCTGCAATAACAAATACTAAAAATTAAAATATATAATAACTAAAGGAGTCCCCGTAGGATCCCCATACTTGATGATACTTATACTCTTCAGAGTTACGGAACCCTTTATGAGCGAATCCTTCACACACTTGGGCTGCTTCTTAAAATTATCTATAGGTAAAGAACACCTAATAAAATTAAAGATCAAAACTGTTATTGAAGTAATATTAACTTTCTTAATTTTCGTTTTTATGTTAGCATTTCCGGAGAAAAACAAATATCAGATATTACTACGTCAATCCAACTCCATACGATTCGATTCACTTAGTAAAGAGAGTCCCATAAATTAATTACTCATCAGGAGACATTTGACACACTGCTAGTTCCTGCTAATTGACGTAAAGACAAGACGAGACAGCAGCATCCAGGTTAATTACTGAAGTTAGCTGTATAATTAAAGTAATTTGTTTCTTTTGTTTCTTTTAAATAACTTCAAAATCTAGTTTGATTTAAATTTGATGAGCTTTTTTCTATTTAACAATTTAAAAATTTAATTATTTTTTTTGACATCTTAACTTAGGAAATAGTCACTATAAAAAGTGCTGCTGTTTTGATTGTATATGATTGAACCTTTAGTGAATAAAATAAATTATTAAATGAAACAAAAAACCCAACTGCATTAATAATAATTCCTAAAAAGCTAAAAACAAGCTCTATAATGACTACTATAATATAAATATTTCTTTAATGTTAGTAAAGGTACTGCAGACGGAGACAAGCATTGAAATAAAACATAATTATTATATTTTCCGTAATTTAAGCACTTCCCTTTAAACTCCATCATCAATTTACAAATTGATTGATCAGCTTGTCCCCGTCTGCAGTACCTTTACTAACATTAAAGAAATATTTATATTATAGTAGTCATTATAGAGCTTGTTTTTAGCTTTTTAAGAATTATTATTAATGCAGTTGGGTTTTTTGTTTCATTTAATAATTTATTTTATTTCAAACTTTTTTGTTATATAATTAATAATTGATTATATATATATATATACAAGGAGAAGACCTGAATTACTTATAAACGCGAAGCCTAAGCCCTTCAGCCTAAAAAGCTAGATTTTTTGGTGTTGTTTTTAAAACGTAAACGGGCACTAAGAAAGTATTATTTTGAAATTCAACCCTCAAGGGGTTAAAAAGGAGTTAAAAGTTTTGTTGGAAGTTCATCATTTTTGAAATTAAAATCATGTAACATTGTTTTTTGGGGAACTATTAACACATTTCCTTGAATCCTGCCCCTGAAGGTGTAAAGCTTTATATGAAAAACAAAGGATTTGTTCCTCCAAATTTAACGCAGCGAAGCCGTGGGCACAAGCTAGTTATAAGTAATATAACTTAGCTCTCTGCATTATCCGGGTCTAACTAGAATGTCGATTATATTTTTGGCAAGTTCTATCCCACAAGCTTGTAACTTAATTTCGAGCTGGCATCTGCCCGCGACTTCATCCGCGGTAACTTTAGAATTGGCTCTAGAGACAAATGAACCATTTGTAAGTAAATAATCACTACATAGTATAAAACAAAGTCGCTCTCTCTGTCTCTATGTATGCTTAAATCTTTAAAACTACCCAACGGATTTTTGATGCGGTTTTTAATAGATAAAGTGATTAAAGAGAAAGGTTTATATGTATTATAACATCCATTAAATAGTGGAGAAAAAAACTGTTATTTTTGAGGTTTCTAATGTGATGTCGTAAATAATTACATTTTACGCGTGCGAGCCACGGACAGTAATGAATAAATCAAAACTACTGGATCGATTTTAATCATTTTTTTAGTGAATGACATAGGCTATATATTTTATACCCATGCGAAGCCGGAGCGGGCCGCTAATATTTCATAAGACAAAGATAAAAAAGTTCTGTAGAGTGTTTTTGATAATCCCATGAGAACCTAACATTTTTTAGGAATAAAAAGTATTTTATGTCTTAATCCAGGTTACAATCTTTGTATGTGCTAAGTTACATTCCAATCCGTTAAATCGTTAATGTGATGTGTGATTGAGTAACAAACATTTTTAAGTACGTTTTTGATAATGCCGAGGAACCTAACATTTTTCTGGTATCAAATGTGTTAATTCAGGGTGTGTTAATTCAATATAAGCTCTCTGTGTGCTAAATTTCATCCAAATTCGATCAGCAGCTTTTGCGTGAAAAGGCTAAACTACTTTCTTACTCCTCTCTCATACTTGGCTCACGTTGTCATCAAGATTGCAATAACTGTTGATGGAGTGAACGCATGTTTACGAAACAAAACTGAATGTTACTCGAAAATACGCTTTATCATTTCTTTGCTGACTTTGAAGTTGAAGATTGCAGTTTTGCAGTATTGCGTCAGAGGATAAGGAGTGCGGAGAGCCGACAAACAGGCAGACATTTGCAAAAATATAAATATATGATATTTCATCATTTAGTTTTTAGTTCCGAGTAACATTTTTTTATAAGAATCTGAGATGTAGGTACAGACACTTAAAATTTATATTTTTCTTACATTAAACAAATTACATGACTAGGAATCGAAAAATACTTTTATTATAATATATTATGCTTATTCCTATATTTTATTACTTAATTATTTATTAATTGTACAATACATTGAATAACATTATATATTATTATAGTTTGCATTTTAGAAGTTTAATTATTTTATTAATCTACCTATTTATATAACTATGCCGTATTTTTATTTATAGAAAATGCTTTAATTCATAATTCTAGACATTGGGAGTGGAATTAGCAATCACTGGCCAAAAAAATCAAACTTCAATCATCGATATCTCGAAAACTAAGCAATATATCGAAAAATTTTATTTTTACTTTTCGTCTTATCTTATCGAGTTCTACAAGGAACCAATATCAGATTTTAGCTCTGTGCGAACTGTGATATTCCGCTTTGAATATCTTTGCTTCCGCGGAACCCATGTTAAAATAATGTAGCCTATGTCACTCTCACAACTGAGACGAATCGAATGATACCCTATAAGTCGATGTACGTCCAAGAGTTTAGCCTGTAGAGCGTCACAAAGAAATAGACATACATACATACATACATACATACATACATACATACATACGCTCGAAAAACATTACCCTCCGGCAGTCGGGTAAAAAAAGAAAGTTTATAGCAGAAAATTTGACAAAACATTTTTGACATGTTCTTTGGAAATTATAAAATATGATACTTTTATCACTTAGTATAACATTTAAAAGTTAAAGTTTTAGTATATAAATTATTATAGTGTAAGCGATACGCCACGGAGCGTGAACTTTAACTACGTGGCAATTAATCAAAACAACACTGCACAAACTACTCACAGGGCATTAACTTTATTGATCTCCGTATACAGACTCGTTACAATCTGCTATTGTTCTCATATAAAAATAATTAGTACAACATATATAAAATTAATGCTCAATTTAATTATTATTTTTTGTAGTATTATGAAATAAAAGGCTAAGTTTCAGAGTATAGATAAAATAAGGAACTTACCTTACAATGCTCATTTGACTGGTAGCTTGTAATATTCCGTTTGGTTGTCTGTCTTTTGTACCCATAGAAATCTTAATAATAAGTTACTACAAATCGCATATCCTCGAGACCTTGTCGCCATAATTGTGACTTACGAGCCATGAGTTGTGTGACTATGCATTAGTGTCGTTTATTCGTTTTGCTTTCCATTGCTGTGTAAGCTAATCAATATCCGGAGTGATACAAACGCACATAGCAATGAAAAGTATTACTTACGATATCGTCGTCGTGCTCTAAGTATTTAGTGTTTTAGCGCTTATTAATATGCGATTTTAAAAATTGCTACTACCTTATCATTAAGGTTATGTGATTGTACTTTATATAATCTGACGTAACACTTGAGATACTTATATAATAAAAGCTAAATTAGATATTCTATGAGTAATATTTAATGTCAATATCCATTATCTATTCAGTGAGTAAACTAAAAGCTAAAAATATATAAAACGTTTAAATTAAACGATATGAATGAAAGTATAATTTAGTGCTCTCGGTCTTATAAGAGGAATCAAACGATCCAATCGTCTGTAATTACGCCTCCATTGATTTTCTTATAAAGAATATTAGGAATGCTTTTTCAATTTAAAGGCGTCGGGAAGTGACGACCCCATCGCCCGCTGTTGGGATAACCTCTGTCACAACAGAGATTATTCCACCAGTGCAATCAGTCACACTGGTGGTAGGTCTTTTGTTGCAAGAGGCCGGCTAGGTAGGTACCACCGCAGTGTCCAATATTCTGCCGCCAAATAGTAGTGCTTAGGCACTACTGTGTTCCAGTTTGAAGGGCATTGTACGCTAGTGAAATTACTGGGCGAACGAGATTTAAGAACTAATATCTCGAGGTTGGCAACGCGTGAGTGGCACCTACTAATGGTGCTGCAAGCGCTCATAGGCTGCGGCAGCCACTTACCATCAGGTGGGCCGTATGCTTGTTTGCCAACTTCTAACATAAAAAAAAAAAAAAAAATAAAAAAAAAAAAAAAAAATTTTTTGCTGTACTAGGTACTGCCCGCGACTTCATCCACGGTGACCTTAGAAATTAAAATGAATTAATTGACATAAAATAAAAATATGTTTAAGAAAATAAAAAAGAATTCTGCAAACCCTAAACTAGATTTTTAGGTATATTTTAAGAACGTTTACACGTATAAGGAGTCGAGTTCTTAATACAGGCGGTGCTACCAATCAGTCGACTAAATCCATAGTAACTTTTTTTATACAAATCAACTTTGTTAAAAACACGTAATTCATTTTATCATCACACTCTTAAATTCAAAATAATACATTATGGCCTTCTAAAATTAATTTTCTCTGAATAATGCCGAAGTCCACCCAGACAAAATCATGGGGAAATACTAGTTATGAAATAGTAAAGACAAAAATGAATCAAAATACCAACGTTATTATGAAACAAAACGTCCTTCTAACCTTTTAAAAGCTTTTTGTAGAGTAGGCGGTATACAAAAAAAAAGGTTTTACTCCGAAAGCAACGAAAAACTAAGCCTAGGAACCTCTTAATCAAGTTACTGGGTACTGTCACGAGAACACACGGATCATAAAGCTAAAACATTTGGCTACACGTAATACGGTTTGTATTGGCTTTTTAGGTAGATATCTAATTTAGTACATACGTTTTCGACGCAATGTATTATGCTAACATTTCGTGGGTTACCGAATGCTCCACACGGAGGCAGTGTTTGTGCTAGTAATAATTCCCAGTTATCTCATGATAGTGTATAAGACCGTAACTCATACGGCTGCTGTTCGATCTCTTTTACTGTGTAATAAGTATTCATTTTGAAATATATGTTTTATTTTAACAGTAAAATAACTTTCAATTTTTTTTTAATCCATTGAGTTGGTAATGCACGTAGGATAGGGCATCCTATTAATATTATAAATTTAAATGTTTATAATGTAAAAATAATGCTTAGATAGTTTGATGTGGAATCACACTTATAACATAGTTATTGTTTGTTAAACACGTAATATTCTCAAATAATGAAATTGTTTTTAAAAAAACATTACCGGAGTAGCAACGCTTTGGTAAATTCAACATGAAATGGTCCGGTAAGCCGGAGTAACAAAGTATCCGTACTATATCCGTGCTGTGCTTCATTCAATCGTACTTTCTTTTTATTTCTCTTCTCTGTCTTCTCCTTTTCTAAGGTCGGCAACACCCTTGTCACGCTAATGGTATAATAAACGTCTTTAGGCTACGGTGACCGCTTACCATCAAGCGGAGGAAAACGGCCAAGAGACTCATCTGATGTTAAGGAATTACCGCTGCGCATGAACCTCTTCAGCATCAGCGATCATGCAGGTGCGTTAACTTCCTTTAGGATACAACTGGTTATATGCTGCCTGACCTCGAAACGCGGCTGACGAGCAGTCACTTCACGAGTTTTTCACCAACTTCAGGTGGTAGTTTGCTACTTGTCCACAAAAAAATCTAGCATCATCTTATGGTCTGTGAAACATATCCGTAGCCCCATTTTGGCTAATTCTAATGTACTTACATTTTATCATTTTACTTTGGAATAACAAGGGACCTAACACATCGTCTTTGATTTTCTAAATCAGTTATTCCATTATTTCTAAGCTCTTACTTTGTTCCAACTAAGATTGATATTATGAGTATGATTATATTACATACATAATTCACGAGAATAATAAATAAAACATAAACTGAACCAATGAATAACTGTAGCTATCTTTCATACATTTGTCTTTAGCTCGTTATAGTACTACGTTGCTTGGAATATAATAGAGTTAAGCATTATACGTTTATAATTATGTAATTGGTTATAATTTGTAATAAACATATTTATTAATAACTAAAGACACCGTTGTGGCGTTGTGGGTAGCGAGTCTGCCTTTAGTCTCGACGGTTGCGGGTTCGATTCCCGCTCGGGCAGATGTTTGTTAAAATTTCTGTCTCGGTCTGGGCATTTGTCCGTGTGGGTCTCCCCACCGTGCCTCGGAGAGCACGTTAAGCTGTCGGTCCCGGTTATTATCAATAACATCTGATAATAATCGTTAACTCTTGATAAGTAAATTGCTCTTATCCAATGAGTTACTGGTTCGCCCTTAGGGTTGCGGAGGTCAGATGGCAATCGCTCTGTGTAAAAACTAGTAACCTGTCAAATCCGGATAAGAGTAATAAGCAGACCCTACATAAAAATACCGGGAATAATGCTAGAATGAAGAAGAAGATTAATAACTAAAGACGCTGCCTTTAATCTTAAAGGTCCCAGGTTCGATTCCCACTCGAGGTGAATGTTTGTATTCATCTTATAAACATCCATTTCGGTCTGGGCGTTATTCCTTTCGGGGTCTCCACCGTGTCTAGGAGAGCTGGTTAAGATGCCGGTTCCGGTTGTTGTCACATAACATCTCATAATAATAGCGAGTTAGCTAGCTCTAGATAGGAAATTTGGTCCTATCTAATGAGTTACTAGTTCGTCCTTGGGGTTGTGGAGATCAGGTGACGAACCCTCTACGTGAAAACTAGCAACCTGTCAAATCCGTATTAGAGTAATAAGCAGGCCCTGGGTAAATCCCGTAAATATTGCTAGTAAGAAGACGGAAACTTTTATGACTAAAGGTTTAACTGGTTCTTAAGCAAGAAGTCATACGTGACGACGTTGTGGCGCAGCGGTAGCGAACCTGCTATAAACGCCACAGGTCGCGGGTTCGATTCTCGCTCGGATCATAATATGTTTGTATTGACCATGCAAGCATATTTTCCGGTCTGGGTGTATTTGTCCTTGTCATTGTGAATGTTTTCGGACCCCGACACAGGATATTAATATCCTAATGGGGGCCGTTGAGTGTGCAACGTTTATTATTATTATTATTATACAACAACAATAAAAAAACTAATGTGTACTGTTTGCTAAATGGTTCCCAAAAACGTTATAAACGTAAATGTATAGATAACATACATAAAACCCTGACGTTTTAATCTTAGACACATAGATTATCTCATACAGTCCAGACACAATACACTAGAGCACTATCAATAAATCGTTATAAACGATTGTTTTCCGGATGTATCGGACAAGATTTGAAAATAAATAAAAGCACTGCAGGCGCTGCAACAACACATTTTCTAACCTGTTGTAATATGGCCCTTATATATCAATACATAGAGTCGTCTGTTATATACGAATTTGCGGTACACACACTCGCTATTCAATCATTTCTTTTCAACTTTGCTATGAGAATAGACATTTTCTCGCCTTAAAAGCAAAAGATAAAATATTCAAAATTAAAAATTTTAAGCAGCCGGACAAAAATCCTGTAAAACATTGTCACAGCCATTATAGCCAGTGCAGATAATATCCCTATCAAAGCTAATAAAAAGAAAGAATGATGTTGAAACACCTGAACGGCTTTTGAAACATCATGTCTGCTTCCAAACGAAAAAAACCCCATCAAAATCGGTTTGGGGGCCATGATGCCACAGACAGACACGCATATACGTCAAACATAAAACATAAAACACCCCATAATTTTTGTGTCGGGGGCTAAAATGGAATATAACAAATACTCTGTAACACAATCAATAAAGTATGGTAACAACAAATACAGGTGGTAGGCCGTGTATTCCAAGATCAAAAAAAACCTATTATATATTTTAAATAGAAAATTAAATCGCGAGAAAGTTCGCAAAAAAAGCTTATAGTCAAAATTTAAAAGTGTAAAATTTTCTTTACTAACAAATCCCAAATTTAATTATTTATTTGTATTAACAAATCAAATTAGTAAAATACTTTTTTTTTATGTTAGAAGTTGGCAAACAAGCATACGGCCCATCTTAAGGTAGGTGGTTGCCGTAGCCTATGAGCGCTTGCAGCACCATTAGTAGGTGCCACTCACGCGTTGCCAACTTCGAGATATTAGTTCTTAAATCTCGTCCGCCCAGTAATTTCACTAGCGTACAGTGCCCTTAAAACCGGAACACAGTAATGCCTAAACACTACTATTTGGCGGCAGACTATTTGGCACTGCGGTGTTACCTACCTAGCCGGCCTCATGCAACAAAAGACCACCAGTGAGAAGACCTACCACCAGTGTAATACTGGTATGTATGTATATACTTTGAATATTAAGTAAAATAGGACAACTGGAAGCAACGTTAGGCATAGTTTACATCGTGTAGCCGCAAATTTTGCGGTATACACAACTACACAAAGGCACCGCATAGTTACTGTGCAGGCTCTTCTCACAGTTTATGTGTGACAATATTAGGCATGAAACTTATTCTCTGAATTACAGAAAACCCCTTGGAACATTTTACAGAAAATTTTAAACTTCTATTTTTTATGTTCTTTCACGGGTTATATAATGAAAATCATTCATTCAATCATGACTGCCCATTAAATTTATATAATTACTCACTTTTATAATATCTTTGGTCATACTAATGTTATCTTTTACAGTAATGAAACAAAGCTGTAGTGGTCATAAGAGATCCTCAACTACATAATATTATTTAAATTAATATAAATAAAATAAAGATAGCTAATTTCATTAATATTCATAACATAATCCGATCCAATCATTCATGCGCAAGTCAAAAAAACAAACGGTAAAACCTTTCATTCAGTCTATAATACAATACACAAAAATTATGATTTTATTTCTTCTTCTTGACGACTGCTTAGTGAACAAGCTATAGTCAGAGTTGTTCAGGTCGTCGGCATAGGCCTTTTACTTGACTTTTGACTATTATCAAATTAATAACATTTGGGACCGACTTTTTACGTTCCCTCCGAAGCACGCCCAGTTAGAATACCACCCTGCGACCACCCATCTATTGACTGACCGCGACTAGTGTTGCTTAGCCCGGTTATAAGCGTCTCTAGGATTCTATTAATTCACATTATAATAGTATCAAACTATAAAAGATTTATGAAATAGTTATGAGATCAATAGCCTGTGATTGTGAGACAAATTTGTCGATATTTGTTCCTGTCCGTGCAGATTGCGATTGGTGACAGAGAGATATTAGGCTTTCTTGTTAAATTATATTATCAATTACTTTCACTTCAACGATCTTTCGCTTGTTATCTCTTGTGCCGTCTTTGTAACAAATTATTGATGAAGATAAACGAATATTATATACATCAATGACTCGTTTAAACCCTTTTTTTGATCGTAGTCTTTTGTATATTAAAGTGCTTAATTTATTGAATCGACCCATTTTAATATGTAAATGTAAAATGATCAACTATTTAGGAAAATTATTATTTTTATCTTTAATATATAAAATGATTATTTTTATATATAATGAGATAAAAATATTGACGTTTTAATCTTAGATACATAATTTTCTTTCTATAATAAGTGATACAAAAAGAAGAATGATAAATGATGTGAAATTGATAAAAATTTTGTTTTATATCATCTTATCATAATCATAATTTAAAAAAATCATACAGTTTTATTATAGAGAAACATAATAATGATGCAGATTATGTACAAAAATTTAAAAATAATTCAGTGGGTACCAGGTGCCTGTCAGCACCTTGACTTCAATTTTTATACTTCACTCTTCAACAAGTCATTGATCAAAGTAAAACAAAATCGAAGCGCACGACAAAAATGCTTCTCATAGAGTCAATCGCTCACGCCATTCTATGTTTTGAGTGTATCGTTTTAATAGACAATTTATTCAAAATGTTTATAAAAGTAAAACTGTGACGTTATCACAGGATGTCTATTGAAATTTTGTTATTAATGAAAATATACAAAAACATATTATTTACAAAATGGGATAAACTAATGTCACTGTCCTCTAAGCCCGTTGTTTATATCCATGATCTGCAATGCAATAACAACGGATCTATAATCTGCCATAAATTATTACATTGCTAGCCATTGCTAGCTATAATATATTATATAATTACTTGTGCTTAAAACACTCCAATAATAGTGATAATATTAAAAAAATACGTTTATTATTGAAATAATAAACGGGGGTATTGGCCGTGGTTGCTAGTCAACATTTTAGCAAAACATATTTTTGCTAAAAAAACTCATAATATTATTTTATGACCAAATAACCCAAACGGGACTATCTCAAAAAATGTTTCTCATTGTTTCCGAGTGTGTGTGTATGCCTACATATATCTTTGGCACGCTCAGTAGCCTAGACGGCATAATCTTACAAATACTTATGTACAATTTTCTTCAAATCAATTATTATGTAAGTGGGATACATTTTAATTTATATATTGGTGAGCCGTATCTATAGCGATTTAAACTATATGACGGCGGCTGCGGTATATTGGAGGTATGTTCGTCATCGGTAGGCGCTTCTGGTACGGGGTTCATGGCGTAGGTATCAGGCAATTAAACCACAAAAACACAGTATGATAATTCTTGTATTATATGTAGGTAGTCAGCAATCACAAATTATAACGTAGGTATAATACTATCAGAGTTGAGTGAACCAACTATATATACATTGATCTTATGCGAGATTGGTAAATAGAAATCACGATTGAAACGAAAACAACATAATTGTATTTGACTACTGAATTTATATCTATCGTTTAATGTCACGCATTAAATTATTTCGTTGCAATCCCAAACCAAAATTATCTGTTCAATAAATGATAATCGCATCCGCGGTTTTATCAGCACATTCGTTGTAAATAGAATAATTACTGGTTCGTACAACATAAGTCATACAATTGTATTTTAACTTTTAATGATATATATTGTTGTTCTCATTCGGATTGATAAGATATAAAGCTTTACTTTTTTATAGAAACAACAAAGGTGGCAAACAAGATTATTCCCGCCTGTATGTGGTCTCAGGTCTACAGACCCTTACACCACCAGCATATCAGAAATATGTTGTGAATCCAAGAGATAGAGAAAATAGAGGTGAAAAAGAAAAGGCCGGGGTTAAAGTTTATAAGACCCCCTTCTCACTATCGAACGAAACGTGTTGCGACATTTACACACACCAAAGACATTTAGACGTAAAAGCGATAAATAGGGCTTTGGGCCGCCAGGAAATATCACCGTCCTGATTGGAGTATCCTCCCTTGGTCCACAAACGCAACCATGCTATTACAAAAAGAGTAGTCTGAGAAGTTATAACAGTATCTATATTCTGTAGGAGCACTATTTCCATACACGAGATGACGCATTAATGTAGAAACCGATAATTATGAAATCTCTTCTTCTCTGAAATAGAAGTTCGACTCATTGTAAGGACAAAAAGGAAAATTATCTATCACAAGCAAACGATTATATGATATGATATTCCTCACAAAAACTATGTCAGAGCCATCAGATACACCAAATGGTTATTTAACACTTTTGCAGTAAAAAATGTTAAAAAGTATCGGATTTGTGCCAAGAAATTAGATGAAATTCTCGTAAGCAATCATTGAGCTAAATTGCATTCGGTAGACATTTTTATTACAGGGTCTTAGGTCGTAACAAAAGAAACTTATTTGTTAAATGTGTCATGTGACAGTAACAGTTTTGACCGAACCATTTTCCTATTGTTTTCTTTGATCAATGTGTACAGGATCCCTTTGTGTTTTAGTATGACCGATTATAATAAAATGAATTATTCTTCATCAAATAATTTCATCACAATTGGATAAAATGAAATTTATTTAGATATTTTTTTTATTTGTTGTGGCACAGTGTTAGTGATCCTGGCTTAAGTGGCACAGGTTTTTGTATTGACCATACAGGCATGTTTTCCGATCTGGGTGTGCTTGTCCTTGTCATTGTGTATGTTTGTGTAGATCCGACACTACTCCGACTATCCTAATGAGTGTGTAAAGTTTATTTTATTTAGCGTTTATATATTATTCTCGGGAACTTGAATAAAATATAGATGTTAAAAATGTAACGTAATTCGAAAAAATGTAATGGATAGAACACGTGTATAACCTAGAAACATTGCCTGATGGAGTTGGGAAACAAACCAACGAAACGTTGCAATAGTTATTTGGAATAAAAGTTTAATATCAGCCTTTATATAAGTTCCGGAGAATGATATATAAAATTAAACTCTTACACTATACAACTTTAGTTAAAAAAATAACAATTTATGTTTGTCCACTATGCGTTTCTAAGCGGGTGTCCCTTTTATATTTGAAACTGAAAAAAAAATATTCTGCACACTAACGAAACTCGCAAGACTCTTTTCGAATTTATATAGTTATACCTTATAATACCTCGCAGTAGTAGCTACTTCCAACTGACCGCATCCAACGTAGACCGGCTCGAATTGTCGACGATCAAGCCCTTTCCGATCGGCTTGATCCTTTGGCATTGCGTAGAGATGTGGGATCACTCTGCATCTTCTATCGTGTATATCACGGGGAATGTTCTGAAGAATTGTTTAGATTGATCTCGCCGGTAGAATTTCACCATCGGACATCGCGACAAAACTCTAAATTGCATCCCTACCAACTCGATGTCCAGAAATCCACAACAGCGCGATTTAGAAGACATTTTCTTCCTCGCACACCCACTCTGTGGAATCAACTTCCGCCGGCGGTCTTTCCGAACCGACACGACTTGGGAACCTTCAAGAGAAGAGCGTATTCTTTCCTTAAAGGTCGGCAACGCGCCTGCATGCCTTCTGGTGTTGCAGATGCTCATGGGCGGCGGTGATCGCTTAACATCAGGTGAGCCTCCTGCCCGTTTGCCCCTCTTACATAAAAAAAAAACAATATTGCTAGAAATACTTTTCTTCCTGACTTTAAAAAAAAGTTAGATACCAAACTCCACATATAATTGTAGCTACAACTGTCTCGTGTTGCCCTTTGGTTTATCTACTTAAGTGAAACACGCATGTCTAACGTAGTACTACTTTATTATTTATGTGCTCTCGTAATAAAACGTAATAAAAAGTGAAATATTTTTCATATTCATGTTACATTATTCCCACTCCGATTGATATTTTTATTAGCATTACGATGTATAATTCATAATAAGAATTAATAAAACATGAACATGAACGACATGACGAAACTGTACGGGTTCCGTTTCTGCCATTTGGCCACGGAACCCTAAAAAGACTTATTGTATTGGTTCTTATAGTAAATAAATCCTTATCGATATAAATATCGAAATAAATAAGAACTTGACAGTATCTTAGGCACATATTTTATCTCCACAATCTGCAGCCAAGACATAATATTTTAGAAAACTACTGACAAATCGTAATAAACGATTGTGTCCCGGATGTATTGGATATGATATGAAAATAAATAAAAGTATTGCAATATTTATAACAAAATAAGTTTTCATGACTTCAATATTGCAATATAACTCTCATATTATGTGTCATAATGGCTATAATGTATTTTAATTACAAACTAGCGGCCCACTCCGGCTTCGCACTGGTATAAAATATATAGCCTATGTCATTCACTGAAAAAATGATTAAAATCTATCCAGTAGTTTTGATTTATTCATTACTGCCCGTGGCCCGCACGCGTTAAATGTAATTATTTACGACATCACATTAGAAACCTCAAAAAAATTTTTTCTCCACTATTTAATGGATGTTTTTATACATATAACCTTACTCTTCAATCACTCTATCTATTAAAAACCGCATCAAAATCCGTTGCGTAGTTTTAAAGATTTAAGCATACATAGGGACAGAGAAAGTGACTTTGTTTTATACTATGTAGTGATACTAATATATAAAAAAATTGTATGTTTGGGTGTTTGTTACTCAATCACGCTAAAACGTCTGAACGGATTTGGATGAAATTTGACACCGATGGATCAAGACGTAAGATACTTTTGATCCCGCAAAATGTCAAGTTCCCGTGGCATAAACAAAAACAAACTACAAGAGAGTGAATTAGGAGATGAAAGTTCGTATCGGGAACCATTTAGTTGAATTGCAATAACATGTCTCAATACAAATAACTAGTACAAAATAAAAATAATAAATAGTAATAGTACAAAAAGTACTGTTGCGTTTCGTGAGAAGAGTGAGAGTGGCTTATTTATTTGTATAGATTATTTAACTAATGAAGCTTTTAAAATATTATATAAAACCACGCCTGTGATTTTATCAGTATTCATTTTGAAACCAACTAAGCTAAGGATAGCCATAAATAAGCCTTTATCAATTTCATCCAAGTAGGTTAACATTTTGACCAACTTATTGCAACCAACAATGCTTTTGATCCCTTTATTAGATAACACAATAAATTTCACAGCAGTGTAACTACTACGTCGGATTTCAACGATTCTTCCTTTCATAATCAGTACGACAATAATTTTCTGTATGGTGAAATATTGAAGTAACCATCAATGTGACGCTTCGTTAGAATGACATCTTTTCAAATATTGTCTTTCTAATCCAACGTATTAAATAAGTTCCATACTTCGTCATGCGCCAACATATCACTACATGGTATAAAACAAAGTCTCTTTCTCTGTCACCATGTATGCTTAAATCTTTAAAACTACGCAACGGATTTTGATGCTTTTTTTAATAGATAGAGTGATTGAAGAGGAAGGTTTATATGTATAATAACATCCATTAAATAGTGGAGAAAAAAATAAACTGTTATTTTTGAGGTTTCTAATGTGATGTCGTAAATAATTACATTTAACGCGGGCGGGCCACGGGCAGTAATGAATACAACAAAACTACTGGATCGATTTTAATCATTTTTTCAGTGAATGACATAGACTATATATTTTATAACCGTGCGAAGCCGGAGCGGGCCGCTAGTATAGCTTAAACTTTTACATATACAAGTCTCAAAGTATAGTTCTATCGAAATAGCCACAACAACCGATAGTCCAATATGAGACGTATTCGTCGATATTTGTTCACGTCCGAAAAGATCGCGATAGACGACATTGAGATATTATCCGTTCTAGTTAAATTATATTATCAATTACTTTCGGTTCAGAATCTTCTTCGTCCGCTTGTTATTTGTCGTAATGCTTGAAATGAATCGAATCGGTAACTAAGCGACTTATTGATAAAGTATACCAACCGCACTAATTTTTTTATATATATTTTTTTAATGTAAGAGGGCAAACAGGAAGTAGGCTCACCTGATGTTAAGAAATCATTAATCATGCAGTTGCAAGCAAAATTGAATAATTATTCCCTTTAAAACTTCAAACAAATTATTCATATGTACAATCGTACAAAATAAATAAATAAGCACTCAATTATCGTATATCCTCTGTCGGGGGTTCGGAAATATATACAATGCCAAAGACAAACACACCCAGACCAGAAAACATACCTCTATGGTCAATACAAACATCTGCTCCGAGCTGATATCGAACCCACGACCTGTCGCGCAGTGGTAGCAATTTTTCTATAAGCGCCATAGCGTCATCAATATATACGTACGAGTTAGCGAGATATCGTGTAACCATATTTCGAAGGAGATATTGTTTGTTATCTTAGTCTATTTCATGGAGCATCAATGCAAGTTTTTTTATGTTAAAAGTTGGCAAACAAGCATACGGCCCACCTGATGGTAAGTGGTTGCCGTAGCCTATGAGCATTTGCAGCACCATTAGTAGGTGCCACTCACGCGTTGCCAACCTCGAGATATTGGTTCATAAATCTCCTCTGCCCAGTAATTTCACTACTAGCGTACAGTGCCCTTCAGACCGGAACACAGTAACGCCTAAGCACTACTATTTGGCGGCAGAATATTTGACACTGCGGTGGTACCTACCTAGCCGGACTCTTGCAACAAAAGGTCTACCACCAGTGTGACTGATTGCACTGGTGGAACAATCTCTGCTGTGACAGAGATTATCCCAACAGCGGGCGATGGGGTCGTCACATCCCGACGCCGGTAGATAAAAGAGGATAGCTCATATGTATATAATATTGACCAGGTCGCCAACCTTGTCAATTGTATCATGTCCTATACAGTTTTGGTCAACATTTCAATTATTTTTTTTTTTAACAACAGTGAGATGAAACACAAAAAATTTAAAATCATTTTGTTGTATCTACTGTTCCGTCTTTGTTTTTCCTCATCCTACATACTGACACTTATAAAAATTGAAAACAGCGAATGTCAACATCGTAGGCAACATGGTAAAATAGCATATAATAAGTGAAACGAGAAGCAAGTCCTTCAGGCATAGTTTACGTCATGTAACCGCAAATAATGCGGTATAGTGGAGCTACACAAAGGCGACGGGCTGTTTCTAAGTAGGCGCTTCTAACAGTTTATGAGTGACAATGTTAACTATGAGGCTTATAATATTCTCTGAATTCCAGAAAGCCCTTAAACTTACACCGCAGAACTAGGCTTTATTTTTTTTTTTTTTTTTGAGTGTAAATGAAATTTTAGTATTTCTTTCACGTGATATTAATTAAATTTTAAAAGCAAAAGTGAAATCAATATTTTCTACTTATAAAGCTTAATTTAGTGATTACTAAATCACTTTTTATCTAATTAGAGTATTGCGTTTGATCGTAAATTATAGCTTCATAACGATCCATATAACAACATCAAAGCTACAATGCAGATCCATTTGACATAAGTCAAACCATTTATGATATTTATCACGACCGTATAGTTCACGTATTAATCTTTAGTCTACTTTATTATTATAAACATATATGTTGGTTATGCTTTAATAAACTGTTAGGGGCAATATCTCTTCGTCATGGTTGTTTACGCAAGCGACACTATTGCAAAAATAAATGTTTAATTGGTGCACAGACTCCTAGTTTTAAGTAATTCTTCAAAAAATATTTTTATTTTTAAGGCAGCCCTGATATAGCTTTTTAATTTTATATATGTACATATATTATCTATATCGTTTCGTAAGCAAACAAAAATGCGACTGAATTCTATTTGGAAACTAATTTAACGAGATTGATATTATGTGAGTAAGCGCTACATAATTCATAAGAATAACAATTAATAAAACATGAACTAGACTAATGGATAAATCTCGTAATTGAAAGTGTTCGAAAACTAATCATTCTATGTTTAGCTAGTCTACGAATGTATAATTTCAAAATAATACCAGCAATCTACGTATCTTATAAATATGACTCAATTTATAGAAGAACAAAATTTAACAATATGTATTTAAAATACTCTGTATTTTCTTGTATTTCGAAGAAAACATTGTTACATAACTACGGCTACGGTGGGTAGCCGTAGTTATGTAACAACAGATATGCGTTGCCACCTGAAATTAGGAATGGCAAGGAAGAGATGCTGAGTGGACAGAAAACATAGGCTTTAACTGAAAGTCACCGGTTCAAACCGGGCAAGCAGCTATAAATTTTTAAGTGCATAATTTGTATTTCAATGTTATGTCGTGCACGGCGAAGGAAGACATCCAAATTTTAAGACGTGTGTAAACAATTCTAATGGTGTTAGGTTTTAAAAAATGTCCGCCTTGTTTGGTACTATCGTATGTTGGAAAACTCGTTAAGTGGCAGCTTGTCAATCGAGTTTTGACAGTCAGCCATATAAACAGTTACATCTTAAAGGTAGGCAGGCTGAGGACGGCCAGGTTAGCTCACCATCTGCAATGGTACTAGCCGCCTTCGAGTTAGAACTGCCGGGCTCGATAAAAAAAAATGCAACGATACTAATACTGCTTATGATAGTTGTACTAAAATTGTATTTTGTCAACCATACAGACAAAATATAAAATTCATTTACAAATGCATATTGAATATAATAATAACTAATTCAAAGCTCCAGTCACGACGAAGAAGCTGTGATGCATTGCATCTTCAAGTGGATTAGAGGAAAACTTACTACGTAGTTGAATGCTCTGCGACCACACTTGAGACGAGTTGCTCATTGATTTCTCTTCGTTAAAGCAAGTTCTACCTTACTGCAAATACGCTGAGATTAAGTTACTGACAGTAAGTTGTAACGAAATTTAGCTTTAGATTTCTTAGGTTTATTATATATTAGCATATAATGTTTCCTTGTTAAGACTAAATAAATAAATAACTAACTAACAAATATATATTTTTTTTTGCTAAGGGTATATACCTTATATTCTTAGACAGTTTTTCTTCCACACAGACATTGCCGTTAATACGAGTATTTGTAATGATTCTAAAGCACGTATTTATGTCTGTGCTATTTTACTAATTACAGAATTTTGATTATAAAAATTATGATTATAGCTTTAGTTTTTATGTAAAAACATAATAAGTTAAAGTATAATGTCTAGCTTTGTCTCCTAAACATTATTAAGAAAGAAGAGAAAATTTATCATGTCCTCTGATATTTCATTCTCAATTTTTGTTCAACTAATTAAAATCGAACAACCGAAAAAATGTTTCACTGAAACTATGAAAAATATTGTTTCAATTACTGCGGGATATTAATTATGAAATAAAAATATTGTTCATTTTTTATCTTTAGAGTCCATAAATTGATTACAATTATTTTAAGATATTTAAATAAGGGTCAATTTAAAAAATAAATAAAAAATATATCATCCAGAAAAGGCTTTTAAGATTAAAAAGGCTGTTGTCTTGAGTTTATTTAAAAAAATTAAACCGATAATAGATAAGTAAGACTAATATAATTTATATATTCGTAAAAACATTATTTTTTAGATAGCGTAGAGGTGTCAGCAGCTATGAATGTTTTACTTATGTTAAGAAACCAAACCGGCAATACTTGACAGATGTAATTAGAATTATAACAAAAGTTTGGTATCTACATTTTTGCTCTATACCAAGGACACGTTTTTGAACCATAACAATGTCCAATTACTCGAAAATTATATACAAAAGCCTCAATAGGTCAACGGTAAAAGGGCTGACTCCGCTCCGTTAGTGCAAGAGTCTCAAGTTCGATCCTGACCTCCTTAAGCTATGTCCTACCCACTCCTAGTGCACGACGAGTTTACGAACGAAGAGAATAAATCAATAAATCTTTTGTACTAGCCGTTTACGTAATTTATAAAATTGAGGGTCTCTGAACTTCTTATACTAATTATAATATGGTCTACTGCTTCTTTAAGATTTAAAATTGAAGCCAGCTGAAACTAAAGTCAGATTTAATGTACCATGGCCCATAATCGTAAAGTAACAAGTGGAAGAATAAAAAATCACGCCCGAATAAATGTACAAAATGTAGCTAGCTATTACTTATATTATTTCTCCTTCAGTAAAAATAAAGATTTAATTTTAAATTAGAAAGCTAGAAAATATATTTTTAGAAAAATACTTTTTGGTTTTTACAATATTTCAAATAGGGCTGTGCGATATGTTTAAGACAAAACACGATTATAATAAAAAAAACTTTAAATAACGTGTTTTATTATAAACTACACCACTTCAATCGACGATTATTAATCTTAATTTTTCGGAGTAAATATTTTTACCTTAAGTATTATTTTCAAAAATTCACCAAAGGCTCGAGGGGTTTCTTATTAGCCTTTACAGAAGTACAATATTCATGTGTGTATAATATTTATGATAGGCATACTTTTCAATTCTTTTTTTATGTTAGAAGTTGGCAAACAAGCATACGGCCCACCTGATGGTAAGTGGCTGCCGCAGCCTATGAGCGCTTGCAGCACCATTAGTAGGTGCCACTCATGCGTTGCCAACCTCGAGATATTAGTTCTTAAATCTCGTTCGCCCAGTAATTTCACTAGCGTACAATGCCCTTCAAACCGGAACACAGTAGTGCCTAAGCACTACTATTTGGCGGCAGAATATTGGACACTGCGGTGGTACCTACCTAGCCGGCCTCTTGCAACAAAAGACCTACCACCAGTGTGACTGACTGCACTGGTGGAATAATCTCTGTTGTGACAGAGGTTACCCAACAGCGGGCGATGGGGTCGTCACATCCCGACGCCTACCAAAATTCATAATCAATTCTTAAAATAACAATATTCATAGCAATCGTTTTCACTTTAGTACTAACTACTACTTCAAATTTCTTCTTATTTTTCTTCATTTTAGTTTTTTTAACAAATTTTTACTTCGTTTTCAGTTCTGTGAAATTCTATATCGCGAGACATAAAACTTGTTCAAACAATTTTTGTAAAGTACTTCGAGAAACCATGAGTGCTGACATCCAAACAGCTCACACAAAACAGTACTTCTGAGGTGTCCACCATACAGAGTCTGTGTTTCCAACCGCGTTTTAACATAGACGTCATAGATTTCCATAATACATAAACGTAAGCATTGTAATAAGGAGGCTGTTAGATATAAAACATAAACACTACACATTTAATGACATTGGAATAGTAATAACCTGTGTCGAGAGTCCGGAAACACAAGTACAAGGACAAACACTCCGAGACAGTAGACCTTGAACCCGCGGCCTGTGTTGTTTTAGGCAGGTTCGCTAACACTACGCCACAACGTCATCGTCAGTTTCTTTTGACTTGCAAAATTGTTATTTCATCTTTCACCATTTCACATTAATTGTTTAGTCACCGATTTTTATCTCTTATTCCTAATTGTTATTTTTTCTTTTTACCAACAAAGAAACAATAAAGCTATTTTTTTATTGATATCTCATATCGTAAATGAATATCTGTACCGTATTACAACAATTTGTCAACACTTATTTGCATCCCTATATTCTATGGAATGAACTCCATTGACCATAATAACTAAGACAACAATTATTATTGTCAATAATTAAACGAGATAATGCTGTCACGGCAAGCAAATTAATCTTGAATTATCTCAGTTTCTGACTAGAAATAATAATTGCACTGTTAGATTTATGTTGAATGCTTGATTTCTTTTTGTTTTTGAAAAATATTTACATACAGTGATATTTAGTATGTTCCATTTATCATACAGATAATAATATCTTAGTTTTATTTAATAGAAAACATAATATTTTAAATAACTAGTCAAAATATATTTTTAAGAAAAATTAATATACATAATTAAAGTAATGGATAAGACACATGCGCGCTCACTATATATTAGAAAACGCTTCGTAGAATATCTTAGGCTGGTCGTAAACAACGCTATTTTCTATCAACTCGGCAAGCTTGTCGCACGTGTACAATAAAATAGAGTTTTGATAAATTGTATCGCGGATTGATATTATCTTCATATTCATTTTGCTACATTTCTGTATACAAATAACAATACAAACCTCAATTATACTGGTTGATTTTTCAAGTTCGAGTAAACTTTAGAAAATCACTAGATTTTTCAACTTACCATAGGATTGTCGAAAACACAGGATTGTCATCAACCAACCAACTTCCGTCAGTCTCTTTCCAAATCGATACAACCAGGGAACCTTTAAGAGACAAGCATATTCTTTCCTTAAAGGATGGTAACGCACCTGCGTCTTGCATGCCCTCTGGCGTTGCTGATGTTCATGAGCGGCGCTGATAAAGATGATAGATAACAATAAAGATTTTAATAATGAACGGAAAAAAATTATATTTTGCAAGAACCACTAGTGCACAGATTTATTGAAGGTGTATGGACCGCCTAAGTCATAATAGATCAATATTTACGTACACAGTGGTTACGTCTTTGATTAAGCGTGGCTTTATTGAATAATCACCACATTAATAAATACTATACAATAATATTAAAGAGAATCTAATGACAAATCTATTCATTTGCAGCCGTAGCGAACCTGCCGGTTTGCGGCTTTAAACATACAGATATGTGTTTTGGTCTGGGTGTGTTTGTCTTTGTCAATGTGCACACATTCCAGACCCCCGACACAGGATAAAATTATGCTAAAAGTGGCCGTTGAGTGTGTAGCGTGTATTTATTTAATGATGTTTTTAAAACAAATTTTATACCACGTACCTACTTTATATATTGGCTTTTAATTATACACGTATTGGATATATTAGCAAGGTTGTTTATACCCAAACGTAACAAAAGCATTATGCTTCGTTGGATTGGAAAAGAATGTATTACATAGTAAGTAATTTTCAACCGTTCAAAAAAGAAGAGAATTCAAGTGATGTTTTGTCATAAAGGATAAAATAAAAATAAATTATCCGGTTTTATCTTCTATATTTTTTTATCATAGCCCGGGAGGCAAATCTTCTGATGACCTGATTTTAAGAACTAGACATGCCATAGCTACCCTTGCCCTGCCTACCCGCAAGATGCATTTCGTTATGAGCTGGCTGAACTTGAAACGTGGTTCACGAACAGTCGCTTCTCGATGTTTTCACCAATGTACAATAATTGTATATTGGTAACTAGGCGGGCATTTAAGCCCTACCAACAGCATAACCCACCACTAGAATTGGAATACATATCTTTGAATTTTTTCTATGAAACGCAGATTTCTTATGGATATTTTCTTTCACCGTTAAGCACTAGATAAATTCGGAACACAAAGCACTTCAAAAATCAGTGGTGTTTAAACGGATTTTTTCTTTTGTTAAAGTCGACTATTTCTATACATTTTGCTACCTTGGGGTAAAGGTACGTAAAATTTTATAACGGTTGGCGAACAAGCATATACAAGCAAGTCCGCATGATGGTAAGCAGATACCGCAACCTATAAACCGCTTGCGACTTTAAGTATCACTTACGCGTTGCCAACCCGAGGCATAGGAGGGAGGGGTTGAGAAGGAAGCATGGGAGTTTGGTCCTCCGGCGCTATAACTCATCGCTCGAAGCGCAACAGAATCTATTGATACTGCTAGTTTACGCCGATTTTCTGTAAAAGTACTTCCCAAGACGAGCCGGCCCATTTGTACTTGGAGGAGCATAGCTCTACTACCGTTAAATATCAGATGACGATATGCATCAGATATATGGAATCATAAACGAATTGAAAGCATAATTGTGTTTGATTGTTACTCAAATATCATTTGCAGTCTATGGTTTAACATGACGTTGTATTAAATTATTTCGTTCCGATGCCAGCCAAAATTATCTGTTCAATGAATGATAATCACATCCGCGGTTTGATCAGCACATTTGATGTTATCAGATTCTATTCAGATATTGATCTTGTGTACGATATTGGACATATGTGACTGTAAATAATAATTATATTCATTCTCTGCCGATCTCACCACTTTTTGTGAAAAGACCTGCATGCATGCGTGCATGTTTATACAATGCTTGCTTGGTTACTAAAAATTCAGGGTCATAAAGTATGAATTGATTCATTTTATAAATTGAAGCGCTTGTATATAAGAAGAATTGGTTCCCTGTTATTCCCTGAAAAAATATCGGTATCTAATACGAAAGATTTACCAGTAGTAGTATATAGTTAAAAATAAACAGGTGCACTGTCAAGAAGTCGTAATGCATTGCTATAAACTTTAGAAGTTTCTGGTAACAAACTTGCCACGAAGTTGATTGCTTTGCGACCGCAGTAGAAACGAGTTGGACACTGATTTCAGAGTTTAAGCAAGTTCAGCTCCGCAAACACAGTCAGCAAAGTCCCTTTAGATTCCTACAAAATTACTTAATTTTTACTAATTTATTGAATTACTATGGTGTAATTTTACTTTTAAATCTTGTACTTTGTATAACACTTCATGTTATTTAATATAAAGTGAATGCACGATAGTGTCCGTTTAGCCATTAATTATCTGTTGAAAGTTCCGTAATCGTTTTTTAATACAAGAAAATTCAGAATCTTCTACTTTGGACTGTAAAAATACGAATTGGGTGTAACGAAAAACATAAAAGGGTAGTCCATTTATATTTTTCGTTGTTAAAAAAGTTGCCATCTCTACAATGTCGTACAAAGGTGGTTTCTTGTAATGACAGAAGATATATTTTATAAAGATAATGAACAATGAAATTAAAATTCATTATAAATTATGGAAAACTGCCAGCACTTCCGAGGTCGAAGCAATAATTTACATCCATATTTCATCTAGAAGAGTCAAAAATATGGTTACGAATACAGTTACAGTAAAATATGGTCATATTTTCTTATTTCGTATATATTTTTCAAAATTAAAATACTTTTCATTATAATTGAAAAATCACTTATGAAAAAATATATACATAAAAATTAATAAAAAAAATATGATAACTGTACCTTAAACGTACCTATTAGGTTATGTATTCTGTGTCATTGGTTAAAAAATAAACACTTATAAAGTAGTCAGGTTAAATTTAACGTTTGTATATTTAACCCTCCAACATTCGCGTACCAGGCACTTGCATTATCTAAATAGCATTCAGCGAGTTAATATTTTATCTTAATGATATAAAGATTTAATAAACGTTTTGAGATATTTAAATAATGTGGCAATCTCTTGTTTATCTCCCCCTTTATTACTTCACTTGAAACTTTTATTTGCAGCCGTGACACAGGAACGCTATGATTACGAGGGAGAAAAGGGGTGGAAGAAAGAAATATGAATAATGAAGTCCCCTAACATTCTGTCAAATCTATGAAATGGGAAAAATGTAACAAGTATTTCATCAAGCTTTTTCAACACGAATAGAAGTATTTTATTTACCTGAATGTGAGTAAATAATGTAATGTTTTTGTTAGTGTGAAATATTATTTTACTGTGAAAAAATATGATTTTTATTTATTAATTAATATACAGATATAATGCTTCTCTGAAGCATATGAACCCACGCTATAGGAGTGGTAGTCAAAATTATAATTAGAATCAAATCAATAAAATTCAATTAATAGATTCCATTAACAAAATATTTGACCCCAAAAATGAATATTTTGTAATTTAATTATGCTAATTCATATACAAGTTGATTAAATTTATATAGTTCAAAAACACATTTATAAATTATAGTGAATTAATTTTCTGTACGTGTCACAACCTCACGGTTGTCACCTGTTTGTGTCAACAACCTAGAACGTCACACAATAATTATGTCTCTGCTGAATGTTATGCTGTTAATATATAAACATCTGTGGCATGTTACTTTTAATTAATTATCAACACTCATGTTTTAGAAGTAACTATTAATATTTATTACTTTTTAATCCGTTAAATCAACATAAAAAATGTAGTTATTTAACACAGTTATTTTAAATTCTAAATTTCGGATTTATGTATATATAAATAAACGCTACACTCTCAACGGCCTCCATTAGGGTAGTTATATCCTGTGTCAGGGGTCCGGAAACATACACAACGAAAAGGAGAAACACACCCAGACCGGATCACATGCATGTATGGTCAATACAAAGATCTGCTCCGAGCAGGAATCGAACCCGCGACCTGTGGCGCTTAAGATAGCCACTGCGCCACAACGTCCTCAGAATATCTTAGAAGTTTGTGTATAAATTTAATAACATCAAGTATTCCCAATATATTCTATCAAAACATTGTCCCAGTTAAAACTTGTTTAACTCCAAAGCTTATAAGCAACATGAAGTATCTTTACTGTGGAATAAGGTGGCATCGCGTCAAAATTCTATTAAGAGAGGCTCAAGCTGTTTGCCTCCGGCGCGTTGTTTATGTTACATTCTTCCTTGTGTGCCTTCAGAGTCGAGTTACGATATTGCTATACTCGCAATTTTCTGTTCGCACTTTTCTTTCGTTTTACGCTCAACCTCTCGACTTTTATTAAATGTTCGCGCTTACAATTAATAATACAGGCAAGAATTTTTTTAGTATTTCAGTATCATCCTAACATTTAATATTTTAAATAAGAAAGTGGTGGGTTTATTTGTTAATTTTTTTGTTTCTGACGTTTTCATGCTTAAACCTCTAAACCGATTATATTGAATTTTGGTTAAGGTATAGATGGGACCATGAATGCGGTTACTATTTGTCGAAAAAAAAAATTTGAAGGAATAGGAAAGTTGGTATGGGAAACCAATTATTATTTCTATATTGCATTTAAGGTGCTTAAATAAAATCGTTAATGACGCGGGTGTAGCCGTTGGCAGAAACTAGTACAAACCAAATTTTGAAATTAAACAATTAAAAAATTTACTGTTTTCATGCTTGAATGTAATTCTTTATTAAGGCACTTAAAATCGAAATATAAAAATCGGTAAGTCAAAAGATCGATCAATTTTCACAAATAAAACTATCAAGAACCATAAATTCATCCTACTTAAACCATATAATACTCTTCTTGAAGTATCCAATGTCGTACCATGAATTCAATTTAGTTTATAGGTCTGTGCCATTTATTCAACCAATTTAGTGCAATTAACAAAAACTTAAGAAATAAAATAAGCGCTACACACTCAACGGCCCCCATTAGGATAGTAATATCCTGTGTCGGGGGTCCGGTAACATTCACAATGACAAGGACAAATACACCCAGACCGGAAAATATGCTTGCATGGTCAATACAAACATATTATGCTACGAGTGGGAATCGAACCCGCGACCTGTGGCGTTTAAGGCAGGTTTGCTACCGCTGCGCCACAACGTCGTCAAACGTAGACTACATAAACGTAGTAGTCTAGTAATCTAAAGAAACGAAATTAGTTTAAAAGTATATTCTGTAAAAGATATAATTAAAAAACACCGAACTAAAGATATCAAAATATAATTTTAGTTCTATCAGATATAGTATATTGCATATCCACTGTTTAAATCACAATATCACATTACTTACGTAAACACATTATTGAACATACATCGTTATTACTGGACTGACACGACACGAATTAACCTTGCAAGTGCATTTTGTACTGAAATCAACTTAGGAAATATATTTGCGCTAAGCCATTATATATTTGACGTCGACAGCAATAGTAAAAATGGTTTATATTGAATAATAACCAACCTAAAGCCATTGCCAACCTTGTGATTGAATAGTCCGAGTAAATTGCGTACTGTTGTCCTGTACGCATCGGCTGTCTATGCAGAGCCGGTAAACTATTCCGTAGTTAATTACCAGCACTTGACACCTACTGTCGTACCCACTACCTGTTAGCTAATTGACGCTGGGACGAGTCGACATCCAAACTGCGGCCGGATTTACCGCGGGATTTTCCTCTCTGATTGTTAGTTGGTTTCATCGCTTTTGGATTGTGTCTATTTTTATTTTGGTTTCGACGTTGGTAATTCTGTACAGTGACGTAATTGGTTTAATTGTCATTGTTTTATTGAGTGAATAAAAAGGTTTTTAGAATAGTAAAAATACCAAAGAATTAGATAAAGGTAAGTAAACTTAGAAATATACAGTTTAATTGAAGCTTAGAGTGGTTTCAAATTAGCGTTTTATAAGAGTGTATAGCTGTATAAGCTCGTTTTTCAAAAACGGGTATAAGTGCGAATAGGCGCGCCTTTTACCACACGGACAACTCGTACAAGCATTGACGCGTGTTTAAGCGCGTATAAGCGCATAATAATTTTTGAATAATATGCTACTGAAAATCACCACCATTGGTTCGAGGGCCACGCAAGAATAACCCGGTTTATGCGTGTTCAGCTTTTGGAAACTCGAAATGAAGTGCACGTGAATGTTTATGTATTATATCTAACTTACACAAACACGCGACATTTTTTTAAGATCATTATTATTTTAATTTTGTTCTGGCATTGAGCCTTCTTTGAGTCGCGACGATTGCGGGCTCGAATCCCGCTCTGAACAGATGCTTATTATAAGTAGCTCTTTCCGTCTGGGCGTTTATCATTGTGGGTCTCCCTACAGTGCCCTGGAGAGCACGTTAAGCTGTCCTTCCCGGATGTTATTATAACATCTGATAATAATCGTTAACTCTTGATAGGAAATTTGCTCTTATACAATGAGTTACTGGTTCGCCCTTAGAGGTCTCATGGCAACTGCTATGTGTAAAAACTAGTCAGCCGACAATCAAGATAAAAGTATAAACAGAACCTGGAATACCGGGAATAATGCTTGGGAGCAGAAGAATTATTTTAATTTTGAAAGTAGCATAATATTTTAACATTCAAGTAAAATAACTGAACGCGGTTCGAACGTTTTTCACCGATACCTGCGAGTAATTCCCGCGAACACCGTAATAGATTACGAAAAACGGAAAGAGTTATCGGCTATAAATTCACCGCGGAACGAACAGCCTTTTAAAAATACACAACGCTATAAAAACTAACCATTGGAACAGAGTGATGAGCGAGACCCTCTATTCTCTTGTTTCCATTTAATTAAACCCAAAATTCAAAGTCACGGCTGGAAGCGCAAGTGAGATGGCTAAACTTACTTGAAAAAAATTAAGCTTGACGTTGAGAATAGCATTAAGTCCTATGACGTTCGACTGCTGTGACGTTTCTAGTTGGACGGTTTCTTCAGTTACTTTTTATTCTAGACTTTGCATAAATATTTTTTAAATTAAATATACTGAATGCTGAGGAGAATTTTTATAATTTATCAATAAAATAGATTTTCTAAGAGAATTAATTGTACCTTTTAGAGTCTTGCTTTATTTCGCATGAATGGACAAGCCCAAACTGTATTTACCCCCGTAACTACTATTTCGTATTAACATTACGTTAGGTAGAACAGTACCAGAGACTTAAACTTCTGTCTCTTTCCTTCTTCTTCTTATATATGCGTCTCTCGTATTGTAAGCATGTATAAGCTATACACAGTGGACACTGAATATATAGCTATTATCATCAGACGGTTCGCATGCTTGCTAAGCAACATAGTTGAATATATTTTTTAAAGAAATTATGAAACTTGGGCAGTAACTACATGATTTTAATCATGCGTGTCACTTTTCTAAAGCAGGTATTTTAAGAGTTAAATAATATTTACTATCTCTTCAACGATAATTATCCTTATTAAAATAAAGCATTATCGACAGATATTAATTTCCTGATGACCTAAGGCTCTATATATATACAAAATTGAGAATGTCGAGGGCGAGTGTTGAGATTAACGGGAGGTACAATTTTATTAGCATTTTTTCCTCTTTCCGGCGTACTGAGCTCATTTCCTTTCTCGTAATTTACGACTGCAGCGGCCATAGAATCAGTAAAATAAAACAGCCATCATTGCCTTGTAGAAAATAAAATTCAAGTAGCGTTTATAATTTTTTTTTAAGAAATAATTTTATTAAATTGAGTTTAAAAAAAAAAACGTTAATAATTTTTAGATAAGAATCTAACTTCTTTCTTCCCTGTGTCATTGGGAATTTTTATTGGCATACGGCAGTATCTTCAATATTGTACGTTTGATGTTAATATGTATTTAACAAGATTCAGGTAGCAAATAATACAATTTACATTATACGAATACAAATAATAAATATTTACTAACTCAAGACGCTCTGTATAAAAGTTTAAACAGTAACCATCCCCCTTCACTAATCCACGGCAGACTAAAATATCTCAGTACTTCGCTGCCTTCAATCAAAATTCCGTCTTTATTCGCCAGCCAACTCGTGCATTACCGAAATTGCACTGATCCAATTTGCTTTATTTGATATTCGGACGGAGTCATTTATCTCGATAGATATCTTCTAGTGATAATAAAACTTCGATCTTAATTATAATTTGAGAGGAAAAACGTAGCTTTAGAACTTTTAACAATGGATGAAGGGTGAAATGAGGTGCCTTTTCATACATATTCTTAACAGATACTTGAAGGTTGGCTGATGTTCCTCCATAATTAGGATAAGTCGGCTTAATCCATTCACAGTCCAGAAAGCAGAGACTATAGTTAAACAATTGAACTGATCCTAAGTTAAGCGGACAGAGAATGTCTTAATTTTATTTATTTACGTACAGACTTTATATAAAGAAGTATAGATACCTTAACGCATCTTGGCGTGCGGAGTTGTGTTGCGTAGAGCTTGTATAGACGCAGGAACTGCATGTCGTAACAAAGGATACAGTTAAATACTGTTTCTTTTTAATTTAAAAACACAACGTGTGATGAAAGTGATATTTTTTCAGTGATTGATCAATAATTAAACAGTTAGTTAAAACCTAAAGCAATTTTTTTTTTCTTTTTAATATAATCTTTTTAGCTTTTACGGTTTCGATTTCGATTCTGCTCCCCTTGGACTGTGGCTGTACCCATTCCTATAGTAGTAATACCTATTACTAATATTACTATTGCCCCTCCAAATAAGTTTGTAGCTTGTTCTAGGAATGGGTACGACCACAGCCCAAGGGGGGCAGAATCGAAACCGCGTATACGGAGCGGAGTCGGCCCTCCTACCGTTGAACTGTAGAGGCTTATATATTATATTATATGTATATATTATGAAGCACAGATAATCTTTATATCAATACCAACAAATAGGATATCATCTTATATTCATATATGACCCAATAAGCAATGTTAAAACTCTATAGAATTATATGAGAATTTGGTTGAATAAGAAATAAAGTACTATCGGATTAAATACGGAAGAATGAGTTCTGGGAATAGTTTTTTGAAGCGTTACACATATTATATTATTTACTAGCGGCCCGCTCTGGGTATAAAATATATAGCATATGTCATTCACTGAAAAAATTATTAAAATCGATCCAGTAGTTTTGATGTATTCATTACTGCCCGTGGCCCGCACGCATTAAATGGAATTATTTACGACATCACATTAGAAACCTCAAAAAAATTTTTTTCTCCACTATTTTTATACGTATAAACCTTTTAAAGATTTAAACATAGTGACAGAAAAAGCGACTTTGTGGTATACTATGTAGTGATACTCATTGTTGTTCATTTTTGTCCTAATCGACATATAAATGCGAGATTTGCTGTATGCTTTGACGTATGACGACGTTGTGGCGCAGTGGTAGCTAATCTACCTTAAGCGTCATAGGTAGCGGGTTCGATTCCCCCTCGGAGCATATGTTTGTATTGACCATATCTTCCGGTCTGGGTGTATTGGTCATTGTTATTCTCAATGTTTCCGTACAGGGTGTAACTCCAATCCAAATAGGGCCGTTGAACCTTAAAGAAGTGATGCTATTTATATTCGATAAAAATGTAGTCAAAGCAAAGGCCATCGCAAGTAGACAATATCTAATAAAGTATTGCTTACTCAGTCATTAAGTTGGTTTGACCAAAGCATTTAACAAATTAATTTAATCACATTTTTAATGTTTACATAAAATAATTAGATGTAAAATATAAAATGGCAAACTCTGTCTTAAAGATGGAAATGCCATTAGCATTTAGAATAGCTTTCCATGTTATGCGTCTTAAAATGAATGATGAAAATTTTAAATAATTTAATCTCTTAATGTTTTACAAAATGTTCCCTTTTCTTAATGCTCGAATGTAATACATTAGAATCAACGAGTAGCTTTTTAGCCCATTTCAATTCAATAAGCAAATGAAAGAATGAGTCCCTCGAGATCAACGAACATGGACCCGGCCGACGTTAATAGACACATTGATGAATCAGCCTCTGCCGCCCTCCGAGCAAATGTAAAGAAAAACTTCTGATTTAATAAAGGTTTCCAACGAAGCGCGGTTAATGCCCACGTATTTAAGGCTTCATAGAGGGATAGAATGTAAAAATTCAAACATTTTCCGCAGATGGCGAACTGGTATAGGCGCAAAGTTGGCCCATTATTAATTCTGTTTTCGTGTAGCCAACAGCGGCTAATGTTTCAGGCTTATTATTGGGAAAATTTTGTAATGACTGTTAATATAACGACACGCTACGGCAGCGAACACGCGACTGAGGCCACGAATAAGAACAAGAACTATGGATCTGATTTTAGTTCAATGCACTGACCTACTTTTATGAATATTAATAAATAAACGCTACACACTCAACGGCCCCCATTAGTATAGTTATATCCTGTGTCGGGGGTCCAGAAACATACACAATGACAAGAACAAACACACTACCACAACGTCGTCAATTAAGTATGCAATATTATATCTTCATTATTTTATAACTCTCTTAAAGTTTAAAAACTTTATAGACAAAAGTATTCATATAAAAAAACAAACAGAAAACGCTTGCACTATAAACTCTTTACAGCTCCGACTTGCACGCAAACATAAAGTATACCTAACGAGCCCCAACTTAAGCATGTAATACATACTTCCCCAAAATAACAGTTCCAATGCTCAGCACGCGATGTTGAATCTTCAGAGATAAGGACCACCTTTATCCCTTTCATGTCTCACTTGCAACCATTTTTCACGCCTTTGTTGAGCCCGCAATAGGTATTAGGGTGCTGACGTAAACTATCCCTGCCTTAGAACAGTATCTTCTAAAAATGACGTGAAACATGATTACAGAGAAAGTTCAAATTTTATGCAATCAAAAGCTATTCATTGCTACTTAAAATGTTTTCTTAAATAAAAAATACAGCCACAGCTAGTCTATGATAAAGTATATTAGAAATACTTAAATAATATGTATATTATTTTTGACATACATTGCTGGTGGTAGGGCGTAAATGCCCGCCTGGTTAGCTACCAACTTTGGTGCAAAACTAGTGAAGTAACTGTTGCTTTGCTGTTTAACCGCGTTTCGAGGTCAGGGAGGGTACAACTATCTTAAAGGTGGGCAACGCATCTGCATGCTTTCTGTCGCTGCTGACGTTTATAGGCGGCGGTAATAGCTTGCCATCAAATGACCCTCCTACTTGTTTGCCTTCTCTGAAATAAAAAAAAAACATAAAATGCTTTTCAGTGATACACCTTAAGTACTTAATTAACGTTATGGTAGAGAATTAATAAATAGAAATTTAAATTGACATGTTTAACCCAGATACCATTTCCAGCTTTTTATGTACTCTCAGTAACCTACGCTTGTTGGCCGATTTAATATATCATTTTACAATCCCACAACAGCCCCTTTCGTAATACTCGGTTTGGGGGCATTTAGCGAAACGAATGTATTTGAAATGTTGACATATGTGCGATTTTTCAGACAACTTTTTTATAATAAAAGAGTCTGAGAGTTATTAAGATATCGCAGATATATTTCGATAGTCATTCCCAAGAATAATTGCTATATTAATAAACAATTACAAAACACCGTTGTTGCGTTGTGGGTAGCGTGTCTGCCTTAAGTCTCGACGGTTGCGGGTTCGATTCCCGCTCGAGCAGATGTTTGTTAAAAATTTCTGTCTCGGTCTGGGCGTTTGTTTGTGGGTCTCCCCACCGTGCCTCGGAGAGCACGTTAAGCTGTCGGTCCCGGTTGTTATCCACATAACATCTGATAATAATCGTTAACTCTTGATAAGTAAATTGCTCTTGCCCAATGAGTTACTGGTTCGCCCTTAGGGTTGCGGAGGTCAGATGGCAATCGCTCTGTGTAAAAACTAGTAACCCGTCAAATCCGGATAAGAGCAATAAGCAGACCCTGGGTAAAATAAAATACCGGGAATAATGCTAGGATGAAGAAGAAGAAGAATAAACAATTACAAAAATAATTAGGTTGACGACTAGTAGAGCAATGCTCCTCACAGCGCGAATGGGCCGGCTCTACCCGAGAAGTACTAGCCTTTCACAGAAAATCGGCGTTAAATAACAGTATCAGGTACTGCTGCGTTTCGTGCGACATGTGTGAGTGCCGGAGGCCCAATCTCCCACCCTCTCTGTACTCTTCCTTTTTCGTCTCTCATCCCATCCCTCCTATCCCTTGGGTTGGAGCGCCCATGTGGTACTTTTAGTATCACAAGTATTCACAGGTTGCAGTGACTGGTTACCATTGGGCGGCCCGTATGCTTGTTTTCCAACCGTCAAGATATAAAAAACTAATTATTATTAGATAGTTACTCCATAATGTCTATAATATAATGGGTTAAAATTTCTATAACTATACTGTAAAAATAATTTGAAATAATTCAGAAGTAGCATTTTAATCTTATATGATATCATATCGATATAATGTGATAGACAGAACTTCCTCAGTCGAGTCAGTCCATTCATGCTGAAATCAGTGAGCCATTATTCATAAGATTATTTGAACCATACTGATGCTTGAGGGTCTGATGAATATTAACAATTTCAAATAGACATCGTAACAACCGATACTGAGCATACAAATGACTCAAACTTTCTTCATAACTAACTACACAATAATTATATGTTATAAGTGGTTATATCTAATGACAGTATCGTTATAATAGTACAGTATCTTTTTATTCATACATCTTAAGTATTAAAAACAATTATAAAGTTGGTTTCAATTTTCTATTTTATTTTCAATACAATTTCATACGCTTTAAATACATATTTAAAGTTAATAAAATTCATTTTCGTTATTTTTTTTTAATATTTTAATAGGGGCAAACTGGCAGTAGGCTTACCTGATGCTAAGACCGCACATGAACACCTGCAATTATGTATTATTTGGATACTGTTATATAAATTGATTTATATATATATTGATACCATGGACTGCCTTCCGCACCAACGCGTCAATTCTAGGAGAACTAAACATCAAAGTCAGACTATCGACAACTTGTCTCCGTAGAATGCTAGAGTTTTTTGGTCACATCGCGAGAAAAGATGGCCACAACCTAGAACAATTTATGGTAAAAGGTCGACGGCAGACGCTCAAGAGGTCGAAGCCCAATCCGATGGTCTGACCAAATACGCTCCGTGATGAGCTCTAAATTCCATGACGCGCTCCACGTGGCCAAAGATCGAAAAAAATGGCAACATATTATTCAAGATAAAGTTTTTCATCACGACCCTCAGTAATGGGGAACTCGACGTGAGGAGGAGGATATAAATTGATTTAGCAATATTTATATGCAATTCTTTTGGTCTTACAGAAAGGGGTTTACAGAAGGTCCTTCACCTTTGGTGTCTTTAACATTTTTGTGGTAAATGCTTAAAATTAGCACCTTTTAAATATTTTTAACTTCTTTCAACTTCATTTAATAATAATAATAGCTCTTGACGAATATACAATAATACATACTCATTAGTATCATTTCAATGATTTCGAATATCGTAAAGAAACAAATTAATTTCCAAAATTAGTTTCCGATCATATTACCCTTTCGAGACTCATTTTCTTTTTTGAACATTGTTTAATTCCTCAAACGGTAATTATAAACAAATCCTGCCGTAAAACAAACATTACTATATTTAAATATATAAAAATATAATATGTTTTTATAAAAAACATTTCCAAGAACCCAAACAAATGTTATCATTAACAATAATCACTTTATTACTGTTAATTATGAAACATTGCGTGATTAATTACGATCTGAGATTAAAATAACGCATTTATGTTAATTAATATTAATCGTAAATACGTACGATTTTAATAGAATTATTCTAAGAAATTATTACTTTTACGCAGAATACTTTTTGAAAATCAATTATTTTATTTTGAAGGGCTTCTAACAGTGTAGCATAACTTATAAGTCCGTCATTTATCTATGATTTTGATTGATTTTAACAACTCTTCTTTCGTTCGAAAGAGGTTTATTCTGAAACGGTCCAATTTCAATTTCATCAAAATCGATTCAGTAGTCAGCTAAGTGAACAAAATTATTTTCCCTTCGTTTGTATACAGGTAGGCTTATATATGAACCACTTCGGAAAAAACTGTTTTGAATAAAAAAGAAGTTTCAACATCCGTAAATAACTTTACGCCCATATAAACATCCGAATTGAGAACCTTCTTCATTTTAAAAATCGGTTAAAAAGAGAAACTATATAGCAAGCTGTAAAATAATAAAAAACATTTTCATTTTTATGGTATGATATAGTATGTAAATTATTCAAATTTCTTTGACAATTAAATGTGCATTTAACACGAAGGTTCATGTTAAAGATATACGGACCTTGCACGCTAATGACCTTACTTAAGCTATGTTTTTCATTATTTCACTGCATAACTTCGTACGGTAAAACATGCATTATAATGTAAAACTTTTTTTTTTCGGAATGTGTATTGCTGTTGGCTCTACTGGCCTTGACACGGCAGGGGGCCGAGTACAGAGACTCAGCCGTGATAAAGGGCAGCCCTCACGGGGGCTCAAATTTGATTCCGTCCTTAGGGTACCTCCTGCGAAGCCGAACCACGGCTAAGGACGTCATCGGAGATGGAGGGTTGTAAAACTTTGTAATATTTACATCATAAGGTTGAATTTTGCTGTTATTTTAATAGCACAAAGTTGGGAAACAAGAATAAGAAATACAGGCGTGCTTGACCACCTTAAATGAAAGCCACAAGAAATAACAGGTAAAGAAATGGAAAGGGAACAGAGTAAGGTAAAAGATTCTGGAGTCCTTCCAAACAAGGAAGACATCTGGTGGGTATGCAGAGCGAGGGTGGCTAGTGCAGTTTGCTTCCTGCAACTGTATTAACCGCCGCCGTGCTTGGACTCTACTTCCACTCACCGTCCTGTGAATAGAGTCATTTACATCCCGCGTAAGTTAAAAAAAAGATGAAACGTTTACCCTCGACGGACTTATTGCACTACTTACCCAGTTAAACCCTTTCATTCTGAAAATAGCAGGGTTGCGCAAAAAAGCAACAAAATCTTCAAAATTGTGTTGTGGCGCAATCGTCGCAGCATCGAGTAGCAAACCTGCCTTAAACCCCACTGGTGGCGGCTATATTTCCGCTCGGCGGCATGTGTTCCGATGCAGGTGCTTGTAATTGTGTTTGTGTGTGTTTCCATATTAGATGATTAGATCTAACAATATTTACTAAAAACAACGATAATAATAATTTTCAAAAAAATTTAATAGAATTAAAAATGATGAATTTAATGTTAATTTCAATCCACAAAATATTATATGTTATGTAAATACATTTAATGGCATGGTTAGATAATCACATATGAAATGTTAATCTATGTATATTCTGCTGGAAATAATGGCTCAATAATAATAATAAAATAGTGTGTTTCCGAACCCCTGACATATCAAATAACAATCCTAAGAAGAGCCGTTGTAGGTAATATTTAATTTAAGAGTTTTTGTTTATAATAATATCTAGCTTTGTACAAAATTAACGATAAAAAAATAACATAGTACGAATATAAAACGTTGCAGTAGATATGTAGTGAAACAGGTGTGACGCCAGTATCTTTTCAGTTTTGCATGAAAATAACCTGAAAAAATATAGCATAGAAATAAAATGTACTAAACAATTGTAACTGAAAATAAAAAAGAAACGCTATTTTAAAGGAAAAGCAAAAACGCGCATCGTATAAAAGTATTGCAATAAAAATATTTAAATTTTAGCATCATTATTTATTCTTTACACTTGAACTTATACATTTATTGCTAACATAAGTGATGACGATATAAGAGATTCCATAAACCAAAACAAAATTTATCAAAAAATCCAATTCTCGCAACGCAGATCTCATGAAAAACCATGACTGAAACATAGCAATTGTACGGCAACATGCTGTACTAATAAAAACACACTTAAATATTATAGGCTCCGATTTTTTACATTTTTGTCTTTTAAGATCTCCCATATCTTATCTATGAGACCAGAGAAGGAGGAAGAAATTTTAAAGTTATATTTCCACGTTTGAACCGGTCTACTTAGTGAGTCAGCCGTTACGAGGGTTTCGGATTCCTTTTATTAATTTTTTTTCATGCCTGAAAGAATAACCGAAAAATTAGTAGATACCCATATATATCAAATAAACAAATACCCATATATACAAATAAGATAGATACGATAAATTACAGTTTCAATATTCTTTTTTTTTTGACAACCTTGTGCCCCAGCGGTAGCGAACCTGCCTTAAGCACCCTTGGTGCCCGCTCGGGTTAGATGTTTATATTGACCATACAGGCATGTGTTGTGATATGTGTGTGTTGTCCTTGTCTTTATGCATGTTTTCGGACCCCTGACACAGACACACAACTATCCTAATAGGGCCCGTTGAGTGTGTAGCGTTCATTTATTTTTTAAACGAATGATGAAAATTAAATGGTAATTTGTAAGAAAAATTAAACTCTAATTATAAAATTATGTATTTTCTTTAAAATTTGTTTTAGTCTTTTAAGAGTTTGGTTTAATTAAGGTTTAATTACACGAAATTAAAAACCTTTCTTTATCTTAGTAACTAAAAAGATTTTTAATTACATTTGTCTAGACATTAAGCTTTCGTGCGGTCTTTGTGAACGAAAGCAATAAAAATTACACATACATTATGAATGCAAACAATGATTTTTCGTTTGCAAAATTTAATTAATTCATTAATAATAGCTAACTATGGGTATAGAAAATTATTTATACCAATGTTTTGGCTATTTATCAATAAATTCTAAATTAATATTAAACGGGTACTGTAGAACTGTATGTGTATTAGAACTGAATGGTCAACGATATTATAAAGCAAACAAAAGCACGTTAACAATAAAAAACTAAATATGTATTATATGATTTTTATTGGTAGGATAAATTTTTGTTTATTTTTAACGTATTGTACCTTTTAAATTAGTTTAAAAAGTATTCAAATTGGTGAAAACCGCATCATAGTCAGTAATTTTGTATTAGTACGAGCTTGTGCCATCGGCTCCCATGTGTATAACGATTTTAATACACAATTTGAACCTTCATTTTACGTCCTCAATTGAGGAATTTCAGAAAATCTTCAAAAAAAGATATATATTATAATTCTTAAAATGAATCGGAATTATGCACATTTTTTTATGAATCGAGATATTTGTCATTTCACTAATTGCTTGCTTCAAAATGCACGCGGATTGCAGAAGTTGTTACCTCCTATTATATTTATCGACGATCTTTTAAAGTTTTTAGTAACACGCCAGGCGAACATTAAAGTTTGTAGTGCATTATAAGACTTGGCGTGTGTTGCGTGTTATGAAATGAAACGATATTTTTAATGCAGTGCTTTGTCAATAAAATGGCATAACTATCGTAAGATTTACAATTTGAATAAATATTACTTTAAACAAATTAAAGTTATACGACTTTCATAATAATTTAGTTTTCTACTAATTACCTAATTAGCAAAATTATGGCTTCTTCTTTCTAGCATTATTCCCGGTATCTACCCAGGTCTGCTTATTACTCTTATCCGGATATTTTGACAGTTGATATCCTTCTAGGCAATAGTACTGTCTTCGTATGGATACATTAATATCGATTGTGAAGTACAGAATATAATTTTTGATAATGGATCTATGCTTTACTAGTAGTAAAGAATATTATATTGCCCGGAGCCCGATCTCCCACTCCTCTTTACCCATCCTTTTTCCCTTCTCCTATCCCTTGGGTTGGCATCGCGCAAGTGATACTTCAAGTTTCGCAAGCGTTCACAGGTTGCGGTGACAGCTTACCATCAGGAAGCTGAAATAAAATGTACAATAAAAATAAAATATATTCAAATAATATGTTAAGCTAATTAACCATCCCTGAAATTAATACATCAATAAGAATAATAGCAGTATCATTTATTAAACGTCGCTATTATCTATTGTATTCAGAAATACCATATTCAACTAACAATACAGAATGCAAACTATTATTCCATATTAACAACGTAAAATTCTAACTAAGCCAACTAACGAAAATAAATTTCATTTCTGTCTATTCCAGATAATTCAAACTGAATTCTCTTAAAATACGAAATGTTATAACAGCGAATATTGAATAATATTTAGTGAACGAATGTCGTTTTAATACGAGTGAGGAAATAATGTTCCATGCATAATTAACAAAGCCTCTGGTTTTAATGAAATTTGTAATAAAATCGCTATTATGTCCTGTACTAGTGTCGAATATATTATACTTTGTGACCATTGAAATAGTTAACGCCTGTTATTATCATTACAAATGCAAAATAGTTTATTTTGAATGATAATAATTTTATATACACATTATTTTAAATACAGATTAGATACGAGTGTTCATTAATTGTTAAAATTTTAAACTTCTATAAACCAGACTTTTAAGACGTTCTGCCTATTTTTCTTCTTGCCTCATTCCCACATAAAATAAATTAGTTTAAAAATGGTGATTGTCATAATTTTGAGAGACGAACATTAAATGTATTGAATTAATAAGATACATAAATAAATTAATGAATATTAAGAGTGCTTTACAAGTAAAGTCATTACTAATATTTCTGAAATGGATACGACAATACCTCTATCGTTTAGCTATTGGAGTTATTTTATTTATTTTATATTAAATTATGCCCTCGGGACTATTCAGTCCATAATGAGTTATGAAATTCTATTTATATTGCATTACGTTTTTCATTTACCGAAACGCTTAATACATACAGATATATATTTAAAAAACAAAACTCTATTATCTAAAATCACAATTTCTGGACGAGTCGTAAAAACGCTGTGGTTCAGACGTGACTGCGATATCCTCCCCTTTGTACAAGAAAAAGTCAAGCGTGTGACGATTTTATGTCAAAGATTCTGTTGAAAAATGTTTGGCTTATCTATTATAACTAATAAGAATATAAGACGCAAAAATTAGCCATTAAATGTAGCTTTACGATCAATCTGATTACTTTTAGAAGAACAATGTTGTATTTTTTTCAAAAAATTTTTTCATGAACGGTTTTTGGAATCATATAATAAGCTCATAGTACATTGTAAGTTAAGCAATTTACGAATCAATTACTGAACAGTAATTTGCAATTCAACAAATACTCTAGTAGTACTTGTAGATTTACTACAATATTTGCTACAATAATATTAACAGAAAATTGTAAAACGAAAAATAAATTAGGAAATTCAGACAAAAAAATAATTAAGTTCAGTTACGACAATGTTGAGACCCTTTCATGGAGCGCACTGTTTTTATTAATATTCTACGGTACCCTTTTAACAGATGGCAGAGGCGAGAGATTTTAATGAGAGATCAGGTTTTTCAATTATCCCACTTCTTCTGCCAACTTCACCTCTGATTTCTAAGGGTTGACGAACTTTTTTAACTCATATCGATATGATACAGATTTTTATATAATTTATTTAGTTTCTAATTGTCTTTTAAATATTTATATTTTATTAAATATTTCTATTTTCGTATCTTATTATACTTTAAAAAATATTTTTATACGCTGGCTGACCTTGAAAAGCTGCTGACGGACATTCATCGGTCAGCAGCCATTAGATTTTCACCAACTTACTGTGTGAGTCAGCCAGGAGTCCATTTAATCTATGATATTGTTACGGAGAACTTTATCACCGGGTCATTCAAAATCGCTATAAATACTCTCTCTGTTTATTTCTTTGACGACGCATGGGTTCTAGAAAGATGTGTTCTCGAAAGATGTTGTATAGCGTTCTGCGGACGGAACTTTCTCGAACCCGTGTTGTGCGTTATATAAGCAGCCTGGCGCGTCGACTGAGTCATTCAGTTCTGAGCAACAAGCGAAGAAACTACAAGTGATACCAGTAAACAAGTGCGATAATTAGTGACCTCGGCTATTCTTTTGGACTACGATTGACCTGTGATTTGCACCTGTGATTTGTTGTGTTGTGTGATCTAGAAGGTCCCAATTAAGTCTTACTTAGAGCCATCAGGTTTATATTTCCAAATACGCGAACCCCAGCCCGTAACAATATGCAGGTCTTAGAATTTCTTCTACAGCATGTAATTTCTCTCACATTCCACGTCCTCTTTTTCTCTTCTCTTTTTTCCCTCTCCTTCCTATGCATCACCAACATTTGTGGTATACTTAAGCCAGTTACTAATACAAAACACATGATAATTAGCTACATTAGATGCCTATCATAAAATTATAACAATTGTGTAGCATATAATTATATCTATATATCCTTATTTATTTGTACGATTAACAAAACAAGATAAAACATAGAACCTATAAAACATCTTCTCTACCAAAGCGTCGCAATATATTTGATCAGCGCTTACTGTTTTTGCTAAGCGATAAATGGGTTTCTTGCTCAAGCACATTGTTTGCTGACCGCTACTGGTGTTTATAGCCCAGGAACACCGGCACACGCCACTAAAGGAGATTTATTTACTCTTTATTTTTACCTCTGTAAATGTTTTGTCCTCGTTCGAAGCGTAAACAATAGGCGCATTCATTATTGTTTAGTTCCGGTAGTCTTCTTTGTAATGAATATCTATAGATTATCTTGTTAAATGAAATAATAATTCGTTAATAAACTATTTAAAAATATATAATATAAGTGCCTAAGCAATAAGACATAAGCTGGAAAGCGCGCTCAGAGCGTCCAAGTTTTTATATTATAACGCGTTGACGCGGTCGTATAAGCGCGTAGTAATTTTTGAATAATATGCTACTGACGGTCTCCATCGGCGGTTGAGCGTTAACGCCGAAATAAGTCCGTGTATACTCATTCGCCCTTTTGAAGTGTGCAACGAAGTAATATCGTATAGACCGTATATGCTTGAATAAAGAAATAAACGCTACAAACTCAACGACCCCCATTAGAATAATGAAATCCTGTATCGGGGGTCCGGAAACATAAGAGCAAAGACAAACGCATCCCGACCGGAACCATGGCTGTCAAAAATTATCTGCTACGGGCGGGAATCAAACCCGCAACCTGCAAAAAAAAACAATTCCATTAATAATTATTAAGATTATGTTTATAAATATAAGTACAGTTTCCTATTAACAATTTTAGGTTGTATTTCTTTCCACGAATATTTTTTAGGAAAAACTCATTTTACATTCAAATTATTTTAAAACCTTAATTTAAACGACCCTAAAGTGCTTTTCAGTGCTTCTGTCTATTCATTTAACCTTTTACCAGTTTCTCAGCGAAGACATAGTTTTAATTGGACTCCTTCCGCTTTGCTTAAGGCCTCTTAATTGAATTTTTCGCTTTTTAATTTTAGATCGGAAAGATTAATTTTCATTATTTATTTTACCTTAAAAACTAAAGTGTGTAAGATCTATAACTGAAGTCACGCGACTTTTTTTATTTCATGACGGTTGAAACAAGCATACGGTCCGCCTGATGGTAAGCAGTCACCGTAACCTACGCTTATGATAATTAAAGTATCACATGCGAGTTGATAACCCAAGGAACAGGAGGGAAGGGATGAGAAGGGAACAGAAGGGGTGGGAGATTGGGCCTCTCGATCTCATTCATCTTACGAAACGCAACAGTAGGTACACTGTTACTGTTACTTTACGCCGATTTTCTATGAGAGGGTAGTATTAGGGGTAGCATGGCTGTAAATCTCCTTCTTCTTGCCCTTATTCCCACCTAAGTGGTCGGTCACGCACGGGTCGGCACAGCACGTCTTCGTCATTCGTCATCTCTGTACTCACTCCATTTCTACGCATATCCTCTACCACACATTTCATCCACGTCTTTTTCGGTCGTCTTTTCTTCACATTACCAGTCACTTTCAAATCCATCGCTCTTTTGGCCACATGACTTACATCTTTGAGCATAACATGCCCATACCTGGATAGTCTTCAACTCCTTAATTTTTCAATCACTGGCGCTACTTTCAAACTTCTCCTTATATACTTATTTACCTATTCTACTACATCTACAGCATGGCTGTAAATATAATGTAAATCAGTCCTCAAATGTAAAATGTGGTTAATGAACTGTTAAATTGTACCATGTAACTCTAAAGAAAAATTTAATTCAATAAAATGCAGCAAACTTAAATAGCTTAGGAGTATAGTTAATCGAATGTGTAGAAAGCTAAATTTATCAACAATTGTTACCGAGTCGTAAATTGCAACCGGGCAACAGTTCATGCGGAAAAACAAGTAACTCGGGACAAAGCCACGTTGATGAAGTTTCTTCACGTATGTACGTATTAGCTAAGTTTTAATTGAGTTTTTGCTATACCCTTTCGTGACCTTTAATGTTTTAGTTAATCAATGTTCGATATTTGATTTATTCGGTCTGTCCGTGTTTTTAAGGTTTTTTTATAAGTTTCCGCTGTCCGTCTTGCGTCCCCATTGTTTTTATTCATCACTTACACAAAATACAAAAATTGGTATTTAATTTTTTTTTAATACCTTAACAAATTAAACACTGATAGGGAAAACAAGAAAATGTAAATGCTACGTTTTATATGATCCTTTTCATATTCACATTATTAATTCATTCCAAGAAGCTATCTAAATTTCTACATTATAAACTGAAGTTTGCGAAGTACAGCTTACTCTGTATAATAGGCTCATAGTTGAAGACTTCGGCATGCGCGCAATGTTTTGATCTAAAATAAACATTTTGGACAAGTTATGCGCTTTGTACGAGGTACGCTTTTGGCGGACGCCCAGGGCAAACTTCCACAGCAAAGAATTTCCCCCAAGACCCGAGCTCAGGCTTAAAGTTCACAAATGACACCGGCGAGACCGCGATAATTCACAGGCTAATGTCAAAGTTGGGACTTGTTTGAAATTTTTACCCACATAAAAAAGTCCTATTATTCCCTCCTGCTTTTCGATGTTCGGACTTTGGATAGTGATGCGCATCGTATCGATGAAAACTTACTGAAAAAAATTAGATGTCGATAAAAACTTTCGGTAAAATATAAGTTTTAAGAGAATACAGATTAATATAGATAACTATAATGCATAGCTAAAATTGAAAAATGAACCATATACATATTTTATTAGTTTATTTATTATTTATATGTATATTATACTTACCATATACTGTGGACTGGTACTTCCATACAGACTTCTATTTTCATTGGTGACCCTTCGTAAATTCAATAAGTTCATTCAATTCTAAATTCGATATCTTGCACAACATAAACGAATAAAGTTAGCGTGCGTTGGTGTTGAACTTACGAAGGGACACCAAAGAATCTATGACAATTCGTCTCTATGGAAGGCTCGTTCCATAATAGGTATACAGTGAGTCTATCTATATATCTTTGTTAAGTTTTTAATTTAGATAATATTCTAGAAAATAATAGTGACTAAAAGATAAAACAAAAGAAACACGGAAACGTGTCCGGGATTCGTACGATCTTAAAAAATAAACTCGGCAAACACCCCGTGAGGCTTATTAACTTTATAGACAGGCCTACGTGTAAAACAGCCTGCTTGGACTTTACGGATTTTAAGACTGACTTTTATGTTGTTCTACGCCTTTTATAGTCAGCGTACGCTACTCTTCATTATTACTAGTGATTATACAACAAATTTGTAATGTTTCGATTTTTTTTTGTAAATACATGATAATTTTTGCCACAAACGTCCTTTAACCCTTAGTAATAAACTTAATTTCCAATGACCAATCCTTCCAATTAGTATTTTACAAACATTTGGATATCAAAATCCTTTGTCGGGCGTAGGGAACCCATCCAAACACATGTACAATCTTCTAGACCGGATCGGATGCCTGTATGGATAATACAAACATTGGTCTTGTGTGGGACTCAAATCACTACTGCATGTAAGACTTTCAGGTTCATTGCCATTGCGTTACAACCATGGGCAAAGATAATAATATAAGTATGGTTAATGTCTATCGCGTCATTGACTACTTCTTATTTCATACTAATTAAAACACAGAAAAATCACACCTTCTACGGATCATAGAATATGAAGTAATAGAACTCTATAGTCGTGAACACGTGTACTACTTCCACGTGCTCGAGCGTCGACAAACACAGCGGGCCTTAGGCATTTGTCAACTTCACGTACAATACACTTCTCATGCATTACAAGACTCTTTTGGCTTCACAAGCTATGTTACAATGAACTAGAGTGTTGTCACCAAGAGTTAAGAAATGCTATCCAAGACACAAAAAAGTATATTCTCAATAAAGCTATAGTTTTATTAGTAGTTTTTATTATAAATTGTTTCTAAACGCTTTTCATACATACTATTTTTAGGCATACGGACTCTTTTTCAGCATTCTTCTATTTGTACGTACACATAGGAGTGTATTTAAATGTTAAAAAGCCTCACCCTATAAAAAGACTTTGCTACGATGAAAAAAGTGAAATTCAAAATTCAAAATTACCAAAATTTTGCCTCACACTTGGCTAAATTTTACTCTTCCCCATCAAGATATTTTAAATGGCCAATAAAACTGATTATAAAAAAATACTCTAATTTTTACTTCGTTTAATGATTTCATAACTTTCCGCATTCTATCTCTTAAGTATTTTATGACGCTATTTGATGAAACTCATTTATGAAGATTTCGAAATCAGTTGCAAAATTTTATCCTTATTGCTTTTGTAAATACTTCTAATGGCTTCATTAATTACTTTTGAAATATTTTACCTCTAATTAATTTTCGTTAAGGTGCGGAAAAGATTCATATTTTTAAGAATATTTGCAATGCTTTAATAATCTATTTCAAGCATTCGCATTTTCCGCCGTAAAAACATACACAAACTAGTATTAGGTCAGTACCTATTTTAGAGTGTAGTGTGAGCCTATAATTGAATTTATAATTGCGCAATTGAATTGATTTTCCCCATACAATCCTTAATAACAAATAACCTTTCCCAAGGTCTAATCTTTGTACGAAATTTAATACAAATCGGTGCAGTGGCTTAGGTGTGAAAGTGTGACATACAGACAGGTAGAGCTACTTTTGCATTTATAATATTAGGAGGGATTGTATATTTTTCTGTTAAAATTACGTGATTGTATTAAATAATAACCAAAAGCAAGAGGGGTTTTTTATAAAACAATAAAAATTTTATTGGCAACATTTTTTTCCCTTCCCTTTCTGTAAAAAATGCTATCTCACAGGCATATTAAGAGCTAAAACTTCTTGTTATCACGACGAAGACAAATCAAGTAGAATCTTATGGATTACATGGGAACGAAACATTTTATCGGATGGCATTCTTAAGTTTTTTTCCAAACATCTAAAGCCTCCAATCTTTCTATAAAAGAACTCGGCTTAAACTTTTGCTTCCCGCTGCTTAATAGCTGGTTTTATTTTTCCGCAGATAAAAGTGTGTTTCTATAAATACAATGCGGGTTTTCTTTTATGATTTCTCGGCCGCTTTATATAAGTTGGTTAATAGTTTTGCTTTCTTTTGTTTATACTGTTATTGCACTGCACTACTGCAGAATAGCGAATGAAGTTTACGAATTTAGCTCACACTAATTCTGTTTGAGTAGACGTGTGAATATACTTTCAGTCTATAATTCTATATTATGACTCTTATTATTTTTTTTGGTGGATAGAAGGGCCCATCCCTTAAAAAAAAAATAATAGGACGGGAAAACATGGGAGAAGATGTGGTGGGAGATTGGGCCTCCGGCGCTCTCACTCTTCGCACGAAACGCAACAGTACTCTGTCACTTTACCCGATTTTCTGTGAGAGGGTCGTACTTCCCTGGTCGGACTACTACTCCAGTACGAAGCTCTAGTTCTATAATTATTTTCAGTAAGGAATATTACAATACGATTTTCAAACTTCCAAGAAATTCTTAAAAACTGATACAAAAATAAATAAAGGTAAGTTTAACCTCCATATACTAAGGAGTTTAGAGCTGTACAGAATGGCCGTCAAAACGTGCCGGTCTTAAAATGTGAATATTATTTGTATATGCTCAATAAAGTAGCAGCTTACTCGCGCAGGAAATTTTTTCCTGAATGTTTGTGCAAACATCAATCCTTTTACACATTGGTATGCAGGGTGCGTGGGTCGAAATGCAAAACACTTACCCTCGCTAGAGTTCAAAGCGTAAAACTTTTTCTGTCTCAAAAATTATTCCAGTCTCGTAGTTCTGCTTTGGCTGTTTGAGGTTTCAAGTATTTTTCGGTTGAGCCCCTTTCATTAAAAAGTTTAGAACTAATATTCAAAGTGATTTTCAATAACGACGATAGAATCATAAAAAAAGCCATTTTACGTCATTTGAAATACAATTTCATAAAAATCTCACAGGAGAAGTTTATTTTGCCAAAACCAAATAATAATGTCAAATATGAAAACGAAAACAGAATGTTTCAAAATTAATTAGAAAATATTTCTATTTAAAGTCGAAAGAAAAACAAGAATTTAAAAACGAAGAGAATTTAAAAAATGTAATGGTATTTTGAGACTTTTCTTCCGGAGAATTATTTCATTAAAATTTAATAAACCCCTCAAAAGTATAACTAAGTTAGTCGTGAACGGCAAAAGCTAATTTAGCGCCTTCGTTCGTAGATGTAAAAGAATATAAAAAGACCTACTCCTATTACTACGTTACTTAATTTACGGTTATGCTTTTAAGAAAGTTTGTTAATGATTGTTTTGTATTTATAAAAAAAAATCTGGCAAGTGCGAGTCGGACCCGTGCACGAAGGGATCTGTACCATTATCTAAAATAAATATTTTCTTTCTCACAATAGCGCAGAACGTGTTATTTACAGACATCCCAAATATTCAAATATCTACCTCAAGCAAAAAATGAAGCATAGACCACCCGGCTTGTAACATACACTACCCCTACGCCAGCGGTAGTAAAAACAGCTCCAAAATTATTTCAATAACTGAGATATAAACTTCGATGAGTCAAAGTGAGCTACGGCAAAGTAAAGCTTGAGATTTATCGTAGTTTTTACAATTTTACGGTCAGCGAGTTCGGTAGGAACGTCAGGGGAGACATTAAAGGAGATATGGCAGATTTACTTCGAACTTGATGCCTCCTCTAGGGGGAAATCACAAAATGGCGCTTCATTGTCGTATCCTTCAGGGTATATGAAAAATTTCATGTAAATATTTTCACGATAACTACTTACTTTTAAATGATTTTTTTAAATTAGTTATGTAATTAAAAATTTATTTTAATTCTTTGATTCAATCATTGTCTTAGTCATCCAAAGAATGTAAACAGAAAAAGTATGTTAACAATAATTGAGTAACACACCAGAGGGAAGAGTAGAAATATGAAAAAAGCGCTGTTCAAATGTATTCTGATGAAGGCATCAGCTGAGTGTCTTCCTACTTTCACTTTTCTTATAAAGACTTTTTTATAATATCGCTTCATAACATACTAGCTGCGCCCACCGCTACGCTCACGTGATGTACCAATTTTTTTTAGTACACTGAACCCTAATTCTTTTGCTAAAATTGTAGCCTAACGTACTCCTTATAACATCAACTATATATTATTGAAAGTCCCGTTAAAATCGGTCTAGCTCTTTCACAGATTAGCCGGAACAAATACAGAGGTAAAAATTTCAAAAAACGATTTTTTATGTAAGTACCGTAAATAAATACTTTCATATGAATTTAGTGAATAGTTGTTTATTTGAAATTACAGACAGACACTTCAGTTTTATTTCTTAGTATTGATTGAAAAACAGATTTTTTCGGGCACATCGAAGTCCTTAATTTATAACTCTATTTGTAACCAAAAAAATCAACATATAAAAAATGCACTCCAATTGCATACGTATGTATTATTTAAAAAAAAAAACACATTTCAATAAACAAAATATCATAATAACTCGATCACTTGCAAGATTTGAAAATAACGAGACCATCCTAGAATTTGATTCGATAAAGAAACGAAAATGCATGTCAAACGGCCATTGCTTTCAATTTAAAATATAACGATGTTCCTCAAAGCAAATAATGCGTCTTCATAGGGGGTGATCGAATATGGGGTGAGCCCTCGTTATTTCGAATACGTGCCACCCGTAGTCTTTTAGAACTAAGTATACATTAAATCCGCCTTGAACGTAATGCATTTTTTAGAAAATTCGTCATCCAATAATATCAAAGGTGCATATAAAAATTTGTATACAGCAAATTTATTTTATTATCAAAACCTTACGGCAAATTTGATTTGTATTTTTATTTCGAATTGCAATATTTGCAGAACTGTATGAAAATGTAATAAAAATCCCTTTCAAATGATCGCTCATCATTATATCAAACTGTATATATTCAAATGTATGTACATTCATATATAAAGTGGATCAACGTAAAGAAGCAGTTATTGTGCGGTTGCGTTTTGTTGGATTAGCTTGAGGGCCAAACCATCGTCCTCACGTACTTTGCCTTGTTTACTTCTGGTGCAAGCGTCCAACAGAGAAGGTGACCCCTTAACATCAGGCAGGCCAGATACTTATATTTTTCTACATATGTGATATAAAAAAAATTAGACAACCTACTAATGTTAAAAAGGTGTAGACGTAACACCTATAGTTTATTGCTTGGATTAATACATCAAATACTTTCATAGAGAAAAAATGTTTGGTTCCCGTGGAATTGTCAAAAAACGAACTTCAGGACGTATCCACCTGTGGTATAGATGTCGTCGTGGTCGTCCCGTCATTATAATTCTTTTATTTTACGAATAAAAAGTGGAGTACATTGCTAGCACAAAGTCATGTTCCCTCCTAATAAACAAAACATTAAGCATAATATACGTCATATATCGAAGCCGACGGCACTATTAGTGAATCATAAATTGTTAAAAATTACATACATACAATACGTACTAATATTTTTCACTTTTATTACTTCTTCATCCTAGTATATTCCCGGTATTTTATATACCCAGGATCTGCTTATCACCCTTATCCGGATTTGACAGGTTACTAGTTTTTACACAGAGCTATTGCCATCTGACCTCCACAACCCTAAAGGCGAACCAGTAACTCATTGGATAACAGAAAATTACCTATTACGAGTTAACGATTGTCATCTGATGTTATGTGATATCAACCGGGACTAACAGTTTAAAATGCTCTCCGAGGTACGGTGGGGAGATCCACAAAACCACAATGCCAAAACAGTGCCAATTGCTAAAAATTATATACAATACTTAATAATATTTTTCACTTTTTCTGCTAAGCATCCAAAACCATATCTCTAATTAAGTAAGTAAAAAGTCGCAAGATCACAATATACAGTCTCCCGCAAGTAGCTTAATAAGCATCCTTCTACAAAACCAGCCCTTTCATCTCTGTAAATCTAAGAGCCGCGATGGGACGTGATGTATGCTTAGCATTAACGGAATTACGCTGTGGAGCGATATGTAGCACTTGTTGTTAGCGTTTAAAGACAGACATTTGTACGAGACGTAATTCTGTAATCGTACTTGAGCAAAGATAGGGTTATAAATAATACGCATTGAAGATAGAGAACTCATTTATACACGTTGTGACGACGTTGTGGCGCAGCGGTAGCGAACCGGCCTTAAACGCCACAGGTCACAGATTCGATTCCCGCTCGGAGCATAATGTTTGTATTGACCATGCAAGCATATTTTCCGGTCTGGGTGTATTTGTCCTTGTATGTGTTTCCGGACCCCAACACAGGATATCGCTATCCTAATGGGGCTCCCATTGATTGTTTTACATAATATTGTTTTTTCCAACAGTCCTGGAAAAAATTGTTTTCTTGGAAACTATTAAAATTAAACTTATAATAAGATTTTTAAGTAGGTAAATCTCGGGAGTCCGCTGGTGGCGGCTGGCATCGGACCGATCATTGTTGCTCTCTCTGGGGGTGGCCTATATCCGGCAGTGGACGTCCTTCGACTGATATGATGATGATGATGATGATGATGATAATGATGATGATGATGATGATGATGATGATGATGATGATGATGATGATGATGATGAGGATGATGAGGATGATGATGATGATGAGGATGATGATGATGAAGATGAAGTAATAACCTTTTTTGTAGGTAGATAGAACATTTTTGGTTTTAAAATTGATTCCTTTCTGGACAATCTATCACAGAAAAATATGAAAAACGACCTAGAAATGAACTTGCAAGTTTCAATCAGATTAAGCGTTGTTCGGTAAAAATGTAAAAAAACACATCTCTCCAAAAAAGAAAAGATCTCAGTAAGCCGATGCAATTTTTGTAAAACCTTAAAGCAGGCGAATCCAATCTGATACAACGATGCACCCTTTGAATGCGCTTGGAAAAGAGCAGTTGCACGAAAAACGAACGCAGAAAAGTTTAATGATATTTTATTAATGTCGCCGAGCTCAGTCGAAGTCTTCAATGGCAATAAGACATTGATTCAATCTTCTCGAGACTACTACTTCTTCAATATATTAAATGGTATAAAGACGAGGTATTTCTGATTATATAAATAAGAATTCTTTCTCTACAATTGTAAATCAATTGTAGAATAAGAATTAATCAATTAAATTAATTAAAATGAAATAATAAGTAAATTAATAATCGTGATGACATTTAAAGAATGATCTAATGAACGTAAAAATGTATTATCTTTTCAGGCATGTCGTTTTCTGTGTAAATATACGAATATACAAAATATGAAATTTTTAATATCCTGAAGACAAGCGAGATACGTCCTCTGACGAAGTCAGTGTTTCAATATTTTATGAACACTTAAAAGCAAATTAGGTTTTTCGGGACTCCGAAAATTGGATGCTTTCTAAAATGTTGTTCAAATAACCGGGGTCGATCGGGGAAGTACTACGTTCTCATAGAAAATCGGCGTCAAGTAACAGTATCATTAGGTAATACGACGTTTCGTGGCATGAGTGATGATTCCTTTTCTCCGTTTTCATCTCTTCCCTCCTGTTTATTGAGTTGGCAACACGCATGTGATACTTCAAGTATCTCAAGCGTTCATAGGTTACGATGACTGCTTACTATCAGGCGGACCGTTTGCCAACCGTCATGAAAAAAAAAAGCCAAATTCATAATATCACAAATAAAATTGTATTTATAGCAAAGCTTAAATATAATCTACAAATATAATTTACGAATGCAATTTTTTCATTGAAAGTATAAATTTAATTTCCTCCAACATGAGAAAAAGCAGCGAAAAAAACCCAGTGGGACGTCTGAATGTTAAATTATTACAACATCAAACGGTTAACTATAAAACAGCTTCAAAGCGATCGCGTGGTTCCCAATCAGTATATTTTGATATATTTGGTGTTACAACTCGACAAGCTACAAGAAACATTAATCGTTCATACGATTTTTTGTAAAGTAAACACTGTAACAATGCTTTTTATTACAGCATATTGCCTTTGAAATATGAATACCGACTAAAAATATAAGTCTTAACTAAACAATAATATTAACTCCTAATTGGATTGTTTCTACAGGGGACGTTTGTGAATCACAAATGGAATAAACGTGTCACCGTTACATGTATTGTAGTAGCACAGTTGTTGAATTTAGGTACCTATTCTACTAGAAGAAGCAAAGCTTGAATTAACACAATTTACCGAGAATCGTACTTTGTAGGTAAATAATGTTCCACGAGAAACGTCTATACCGAATTTCAATTGAATACTGTAGGCTGTTTTTTGATATTCCTACAGGAAACTAAGATTTTTTCGGGATAAAAAGTAGCAAACCATCCAAACATCAAAACATTAAAATATACAAACTTATTAAAATTATAGTAAGATACCCTTAGAATAGCGATGCCGTAGCCAGTAACAGTTGTGTTTGGTATGATAAGTGGGAGTCTGAGACCTAAACCTCCATATCATCTTTTTCTTTTATTTTATCTCTTTCTTCTTACTGCCACTGGTATTGCAAATGGCTGTACGTTTACCTACCATGTGGTATGTAAAGGTTTTCAATATTAAAAAGGCTATTCTTTTGAAATAGTCTTCCTTAATCGAGAAAAAATCTGAAACGAAATTTAAAAGCGTATTATTTGACATCTGTGGTTACTTTAAATGTAAAAAAATTTTAACAGCAATTCATTTTTTAATTAAAACTTATATTATGAGAAATACTATGGCCATTAAAGGATAAAGGGAAAAGATTAAAATTAAGAGTGAAATCATGTTTTATTATAAATTTTACTTAAATTTTTTTTTTTTTATGTTAGAAGTTCGCAAACAAGCATACAGCCCACTTGATGGTAAGTGGCTGCCGCAGCCTATGAGCGCTTGCGGCACCATTAGTAGGTGCCACTCGCGCGTTGCCAACCTCGAGATATTAGTTCTTAAATCTCGTTCGCCCAGTAATTTCACTAGCGTACAATGCCCTTCAAAGCGGAACACAATAGTGCCTAAACACTACTATTTGGCGGCAGAATATTTGACACTGCGGTGGTACCTACCTAGCCGGCCTCTTGCAACAAAAGACCTACCACCAGGGAAATTATAATAACTTATCAATTCGGTAATAAGGTTAACAGAATAATGTGAAGTACGCTATATAATTACATTTGAAGCCGAATAACACCTCAAAGCCATTTCCGCAATGCAGTATCAAAATAAGGCCTACTCTTTGGTAACCGTGTAATGGAACTCATGAAATACGGCGTTTTTAAAGGAACGAAATGTAAATGTATCGCCGAAGTTACCTGTGACAGGTATAATTTAATTTCATTTAAGGGGTAGCAGGTTGATTATAAATTTAATTTATGCGAGGGCTGACGTCAGGATGGGACCCTGCTTGTTATTCGTGGAGCGTGCAATTTATCGACTGCCGTCTGACGAGCGGTGACATGTTTGACCGTTTAGCGTTTTCGGGACTTCGCCTGAGCATACACTATATATTTTGCGTTGCGTCAGTTTGCTTTATAAGGATTTGTCTGATGATCAAAAACGGGACACAAAATTTTAATTTTTAGTAGTAAAGTTGAAAGTATTTATTTCACTAATATCTTGTATATCGATATCGTCACGTGTCACGAGTGGTGGTTTGAAGTTAAATAAGAATCCCGCAGTCGGTCTTTGTTACGAATGACTACTACTTACTCATAAATCAGTCAATTTACGAACTTGTTTTCGCTCCGAAGTCGTACTCAAAACTGAGCACTCAAAACTTCGGTAGTGCCAAGATCTTTTACAAAATATGCCTCAGGGAGGCTAAGAGAAACGCCTCAAGTAAAAAAAAAATGAGAAACATTAGTATTCCCGAATGTTCATAAAAACTGCACTAAAAGTTTTCACATTCGTGTAAGCAACCATACTCAAAAAATATAATAAAACCTCATATCCAAAAAATAATAAGGTTCAAATTTGCCTGACCGATCATTCTCTAGATCTTCCAGTCCTGTGTTCTCTAGATTATTCCACGCCGTAACAATATTGTGTTTTGGGACTTTTGTGTTTTTTTTTTTATTTAGGAATAATGTAATCATGCCCATATAACAATTTTTGGCTCAATTTAGTAAGCAGTCAAGTCTGAGTCAAGACGTTATTGAATCGAAATTGTAATCATCAAACAGCATTTTCTCTCGAATAACAAAAGGACAAATCAAAGAGAGGGATGTCTTACACTCTTTATTCGAAAATTTATTTTGTAAAGATGATAATAAATATTTCGTTCGGTGTTCTATTTTGTCCCAATGCTTACAATTTCTCATTTTCGTAGTTTCTCGTCAACTTTATTATTCATTATTAGTGTTACGATTTCCTAATTAATGTGCAATAATTTTATAAATTCTGTCAATGACAGCACCACCTCGTATCTGATTGGCCAAAAAAAAAACAACGGCGGACGCGGGTTTCTTGTTGACCAATCAGGGCCAGGAAAAATTGGCGGAGAAATTGGTTCAGAGAGCGCGAAAAAAAGGTGTGAACCGGGACTTTGGGATTTGGTTTCGGGAGAGGACACAAGGCTATTTGGAAAATGAATGAAAGTATTAATATATTAGGCACAGAGTTTAATTTATAACGTTAGTTTTATACTGGTTATTAAATTTTTTCAAATATTTACTAACTCGGATATATTCGAAAAGAGCGAAGTCAGTTTTCATAATTTAAACCCTTTAAATACAATCCGAATAATTTATTAAATACGAGTAGGTTATGGAATTAATGGAGTAACGAGAGGACTTACGTTTAATTAAGTATGCCATATTACGTTCGCAATCGAACATTACCTAAAAGCCGCTTCCGCAATGCAGTGTCAAAATAAGCCCTGCTCTTTAGAGACCATTTCACATACTCATTCGAAATTCATAATAAACTCTAATTGGCTTTAGCTCAACGGTAGAAGGGCCGACTTCGCTACGTTAACGCGAGAGTCGAGGGTTCGATCATGACCCCCTTGGGCTATTGCCGTACCCACTCCTAGTGCAAGCTTCGAGCTTATTTGGAGAGGCAATAGGAATATTAGTAATGCCTTGAATACGTTTTTCAAATATTCTTTAAAAAAATATTGGAAATTATTTTTTTTTTATGTTACTAAGTTGGCAAGCAAGCATACGGCCCACCCGATGGTAAGCGGTTGACGTAGCCTATGAGCGCTTGCAACACCATTAGTAGGTGCCACTCACGCGTTGCCAACCTCGAGATATTGGTTAAGAATTATTCTCAATTCTTCTTCGCCCAGTTATTTCACTAGCCTACAGTGCCCTTCATACCGGAGCACAGTAATGTCAAAGATACAGCTTTACGGTAGAATGTTGGACACTGCGGTGGTATCTATCACCAGTTCTTTTCAGTTATCTGGATCTTGGGATAATCTCTGCTGTCACAGAGATTATCCCAAAACGGCGAGGTCGAAAAAGTTTGATACTGTTATTATTTATAACTAATTTAGATTAGTAGTTATGATATAAGTAATTTAGATTATTCATTATTGTCATTATGTGTATATATTATATTGATCAATTGTAAATTTATAATCAATATAATAATTAAATCTATATAAGTGATTACTCCGATGCCGTTGACACTATAAAAACAAATAAGACCAACGAAAGAAACTCCGACAATGTACCTGTATTTCACTCTTCGTCTAGTGTGATTTTATGATTCGTTAATACGAAGAAATTTCAACTTTCATCCGCCGTGCCAAAGCGTAGGACATTCGTCAGGTCACATAAGGAGCAAGCCAGAAGAAACGTAGAAAAAAGAAGATCAGAAAGCAAATATTTCGCCAATGTAATTTATAACAGTAATAATACAATTTAATTCGGGAATGTATAGCAGGTTGATTTTAAATGTAATGTATGTGAGAGCTAACGTCAGGATTGAGGCTTGCTCGTATTTCATTGGACATGTAATTTATAGACTACTGTCTGACGTGCGGTGCCATATTTGACCGATTAACGTTTTCGGGGCTACGTTGTAGCTCACATACGAGTCATTGAAAGCATTGAGTAGCACATTTCCTAGCTAGTTTAGTCATGTTAAGCAGTTGCCTCAGTAGAAGCCTCCTTAGGACTCATTCAAATTTGCTCCCTTCCGACATCTGGAGTCCCGATTCAAAAATGTTGTCAACGAGTATGATTGCTAATCATAAAATACTTTCTATAGAAAAAGGTGACCAGCTACTGTATTAGTTGGCCAACTTATGGTACAAATGAATACCAACAATACAAACTAAAAACAACATTCGGATAAGCAGTTGTTGTGGGTATAATCCCCATTTTATATACTTGAGAGCAGTCTCGCACAACCACTCTGTGGAATCAACTTCCGCCGGCGGTTTTTCCGTACCGATACGACTTGAGAACCTTCAAGAGAAGAGCGTATTCTTTCCTTAAAGGTCGGCAACGTGCCTGCATGCCTTCTTGTGTTGCAGATGTTCATGGGCGGCGGTGATCGCTTAACATCAGGTGAGCCTCCTGCCCGTTTGCCCCCTCTCACATAAAAAACAAAAAGTCTCAACAATATGAAGTAGTTATGCCCCATTCTGGCACAGCGGTCTCTAAACAAGATAAATTAAATATAAGTAAGAAATTTATTAGATAATATTAGTTAAGTATGTTCGTAAGAAATTTATTGACTGAAATGCTATGGAAGAGCAGGATCTTCTGGTACAAGTATTGTCATACTTAAAAGAAGATCCCAACAACCTTTGTAATTGTGAAAAGTTTTTGGCATAATAAACATTTTTTCATTTTTTCATTTTCAAATTGATAAATCGGAGAAAGACACATAGATTTTGAACCTGAGATCAAATAAATATTAATACATTAGTTTTATATTTTTTATTTAGAACCAACAAATTTACAATTCAATATTAACTATATTTACAAATAATTAAAACTGTACAAATCATGTCCACGAGGAATGGCGGCAAGAATGCTACCTGGATTTCCCCGCTGAATCGCAATTCCAATTCTTAGGGCAAATAATGAACCAGCCCTCCTGTCACCTGTGGAGGCAATAAGTCAGAGATTTAATTTAATTTAACACATTAAATATATAATGTAATGTAAAGACATCCTAAGACTTTCGAGGACATGATTTATCGAAATCATCAAATGGCGCTTCATTTATAAGAACAAAGGGACAAATCAAAGAAAGGGCTGTCTAACTCCTTTATTCGAAGATTTCTTTTGTAAAGATGATAATTATCTTGTTCGTTGTTCCGTTTTGTTCAGTCTTTTCAATTTCTGAAGCTTGTATTTTCTTATAGATCTAAAATGTATATAGTTTAAATAATAAGTATGATTAATTAATTTTTTTTTTCATGACGGTTGGCAAACAAGCATACGGTCCGCCTGATAGCAAGCAATCACCGCAAGCAAGTATCACACGCGCATTGCCAAGGAACAGGAGGAAAGGAATGAGAAAGGAAAAAAGGAAGGGAACAGAGGGGGTGGGAGATTAAGCCTCCGGCGCTCTCACTCATCGTACGAAACCCAACAGTACCTACTGATAGTGTTACTTTCCGCCGATTCTCTGTTAGAGGGTAGTACTTCCTCGGTCGAGCCGGCCCATATGTGCTGGGAGAAGCATCACTCTACCGTTAAAAAGTTTTAGTTAATAAATATTTGAAATAAAAATGTATATTTGTTGCTGTTTATTCGACTTACCTACTTGCTCTGTGCTAATATCACTACTCCACATTTAATTGGTAAATAAAATAGATTTACATGCGCTCTCGTGTTTACTATTGCACAAGCAAATACTGCATTGTAAACTAGAGAGACTAATATATTTAGCAATATCAGAATCGTATAATGTTTAAATTAGTTCAATAATGATAATGTAGATATAATAGAACGTAATAGGATAGAATATTCAATAGTTTGAAGCAACGTGATATCCCATCTCGTATTGTAAATAGTGCATAATATCATTGTGATAATTTGAGTACAACCTCAAAGATCCTTTGAAACTCAATGCTCGTCAATCCGCTGAGTGCGAAGGACTTACCATAAATAACGTTTAGTGCTCAGAGTAGATGTGCTCAAATTGCTTTCACGTGATATATCCTGCTTTGTAAGTACGTTTAGCCATATTGAATTCTGAAGAGAAGGTGCTTTTATTGCACTCTGTGAGCGGATTTTTGAAGATAATAGTTTAGTGTAATAAAAAAATTATAATATAAGTAAGTTTCTGTTTTGTTATCATCATGACGGTTGGCAATCAAGCATACAGTGCAGTGATAGTAACCAGTCACCGCAACCTAAGAATGCTTGCGATACATACCACATGCGCGCTGTCAACCTAAGGGATGGAACAGAAGGGATACAAGAGAACAGATGGAGTGGGAGATTGGGCCACTCTCACCGGCTCACTTGTTTCTAATTCTTACCTCATTTATTAGAATATATATAAACTTGCACAACTGATATTTTACCTTGACGTGTACATGCTTTTACTTTGATAAATATTTTAATTATAATATAGTTATTTCGTAAATGTTATTAAGTTATAAGAAATTGCTTTTATAAAAAATTTGCTCCGTGAATGACGATAATATCCCCTCGAGTATTGCGTTCAAAGGAAATTTTTTCATCAACTCAGGTCAGATGAAATTGAAATTTGTGGACAGCCTGAATATTAGAGGTAATTTGTATCAAAAATATAATTTATAAAGGCGAAGGTCGATACGAAGACATCACATAAAAAAACTCAAATCAAATTACAATTCTCTTAGACTCAGCTACAAAAATCCAATACAAATAAATAAATAATAAATAAACGCTACACACTCAACGGCCCCCATTAGGATAATTATATCCTGTGTCGGGGTCCGGAAACATTCACAATGACAAGGACAAACACAACCAGACCGGAAAACATGCCTGTACGAATAATACAAACATCTGCTCCGAGCGGGAATCGAACCCGCAACCGTCGAGGCTTAAGGCAGACTCGCTACCCACAACGCCACAACGGTGTCAAAAACCTTCATTCCTCATTTTGTTGGGAATTTACTTCATAAGTTTTGGTATCATTATTAAAATCCTTGTTTTCTTGTTTTTATCAAAAATAAAATAATGTGCAGATCAAGTTTACTAAGAAGTATAAAATTTTTAAGGTTAAAAAGACGCTGCTGTAGAAATACGTGTTTCCGGGGAAATCGTAAAACGACGTTTTAAATTGCTGTATGTCGGACACAAACGTGTTTAATAAAAAATTTATATTCGCATCTGCTGTTGCACTGAATTAATATTCAAGTACCTTTTATATTTAATTTCCTAAAACGGTATAGAAAAATGTTATTTTTTAGGATTGTGTAAAGCCGCTGGCGTCTGGCTCTCCTCACAGGCACGCGGAGTAACTTTTACTTTTTCAGTAACTTTTACCGGCTCCATGATTGTCTTGTGGTAGAGATATGAATGGGTATGGTTGAGATATATCTATACCAAAATCATTACATTCGATTAAGTCGCTTAGGCGAGAAGCGGGCGGGGGGCTCGACCCGGCTGCGCGGGCGCAACACAGCGCGAACGGAGAGGAGGAGCGCCAACAGTGTTGATTTTATAATATTAATTACGATACATAATTACATTAATTTTGTTTAATTTTTTTTTCTGGGTAAGAACCATCAAACATTGTACTATCCAAATATTGAAATATTTTAATACCTTTACCCTTTACCCTTACCCTTACTCTGTACCCTTATTTTATAAAAAAAAACGTTAGAAAATTGTGTTCGACAAAATGATAATTAATATTCCTGAAAAACGAACCAACAGATGCTGAGTAAAAAAATTATGGTAATTGTTAAAATTAAGCGGCCCATTGTGTCGTGAGCGAAGTCTTTGGATTATATCTCATAAAAATGGTCCATTCTCTCTAAGGCCCGAGCACACGTGATACTTTATGCAACGTGTTTTTGCGACTCTTAGCGTTGGGTCACTTTATCGAAAACTCGCGTTTTAGCGATTGCATTTATCGATGTTATAGGAAGCATAGCATGTAGGCACTGTATCGAGCGTAAAAAGTAGCTGTGATGTAGCTGTGAAGGTACGAGTTTAGAGTATTTAGTTTCCGACAAGCAGCTTAATCGTCGACCGCTACTTCCAAAAGTAGCATGTCTGCTAGGGCTATATCAATTATTTTTTTAATAAAAGTTATGAAGGAATTATTTTATGAGTCTTGTTGCTTTGTCAACAAATTAGAAATCTTAATCAAAGAAAAAAGGTTGCTTAATAGGGTTCCGTGCCGAAAGGTTACCAACGGATTCCTATTACTAAGCCTTTTCTGCTCCTAAAAATTAAAAAAATATTAAAAATACAGAATACAAGAAACAATAAAAGAAACTATTTTAATTCAAAGCTCGTTATATAGAGGGTCAAAATTTATAGGATAAACAATAATAAATAAATAAATAGTTTATCGCAAATATTTTAGTTCTTCACTTAACGTAATTTCTGTCATTTGTATCAAAACCAGAAGAACTATTGATTAGCTATCACGAAATAAATCAAAGGCCATTTCAATAAAATCTATCATTTTATCCTGATAAGGCGACTCAATTGCCTACGAGCGTTTCAAGTTCCATTCACGTGGAACAACAAAATTCGTAAGAGCATCCGTCTAGAATCCGGAATTGGAGGACTTCAAGTATTAATTGCATTTCGTAGTCCATTGTAATTCAGATTCGGCTGAAAGCTGAAAATCGATCTACACACAATTTCACAATTCATAGTTTTATTTATATTGTACGCAGTATCTTAACTGTGTCTATTTTACTACTCTATACGCAGAGCACGACAAATGTGGCGTTGTGGGTAGCGAGTCTGCCTAAAGTCTCGTCGGTTTTTTTTTGTTAGAAGTTGGCAAACAAGCATACGGCCCACCTGATGGTAAGTGTTTGCCGTAGCCTATGAGCGCTTGCAGCACCATTAGTAGGTGCCACTCACGCGTTGCCAACCTCGAGATATTAGTTCTTAAATCTCGTCCGCCCAGTAATTTCACTAGCGTACAGTGCCCTTCAAACCGGAACACAGTAGTGCCTAAGCACTACTATTTGGCGGCAGAATATTTGACACTGCGGTGGTACCTACCTAGCCGGCCTATTGCAACAAAAGACCTACCACCAGTGTGACTGATTACACTGGTGGAATAATCTCTGCTGTGACAGAGGTTATCCCAACAGCGGGCGATGGGGTCGTCACATCCCGACGCCGTTAAGGTTGCGGGTTCGATTCCCGCTCGGTCAGAAGTTTATAAAAATTTCTGTTTCGGTCTGGGCGTTTGTCCGTGTGGGTCTCCCCACCGTGCCTCGGAGAGCACGTTAAGCTGTTGGTCCCGGTTGTTATCACATAACATCTGATAATAATCGTTAACTCTTGCTAAGTAAATTGCTCTTATCCAATGAGTTACTGGTTCGCCCATAGGGTTGCGGAGGTCAGAAGGCAATCGCTCCGTGTAAAAACTAGTAACCTGTCAAATCTGGATGAGATTAATAAGCAGACCCTGGGTAAATTCGCCTTTTTGCTACACACTAAATAATACATAAGAACTGTTTTCTCATCTAACTTAATGTGATAATTTTTCAAATTTTTTTCATTTTTATTTCCTTTGTAGTGCAAAGCGTAATACTCAACTTTGTTTAAAACTAAGGAACACAATACTGTTCGGCTTTATCAATCTGGGAATGCACCAAATTACTCGTTTACGATTGAAACCTATTCCACCTGACATTGTTAATCAAATAGTGATGAATATTGTATACAGAGAAGTGATTATATTCTGTGTTACCATTTCACAGAACAAAGTTAACGTGGAGTTGTATTAGTCCAAACATAGAGCTATGTTAAACGTTCTCGCACTAATAGAAGTAAATTAACGATGCAGAATACATAACCTATTGATGCTTTGAACATAGTGATTTAAATCGAGATATTGCACTCATATTAAAATAAACGAATCATTTAACCTGGCTCGCATTCGATAAATCTCTTAACGTTTGCGCTGGTATAAATGATTTTAATATTATTATAGAACTGGTTTTATTGTATCTTCATAATGAAAAACAACCATGCTTGATGGAAAGCAATTTCCTTAGTTTATTATCACTAACAAAATTAAAAATCACTATGCACTGCCACCTCTCATTTATATCAAAAATAGAAATGATCTACCAATAATAATCGCATCAGCGATGAGCCTTTAGATTCGATTCGATCAAAGGGTAGATGTTTTTATAGATATTCTAAATATTTATTTCTTTTTTTTTTTTTTTTTTTTTATGTTAGAAGTTGGCAAACAAGCATACGGCCCACCTGATGGTAAGTGGCTGCCGCAGCCTATGAGCGCTTGCAGCACCATTAGTAGGTGCCACTCACGCGTTGCCAACCTCGAGATATTAGTTCTTAAATCTCCTTCGCCCAGTAATTTCACTAGCGTACAATGCCCTTCAAACCGGAACACAGTAGTGCCTAAGCACTACTATTTGGCGGCAGAATATTGGACACTGCGGTGGTACCTACCTAGCCGGCCTGTTGCAACAAAAGACCTACCACCAGTGTGACTGATTGCACTGGTGGAATAATCTCTGTTGTGACAGAGGTTATCCCAACAGCGGGCGATGGGGTCGTCACATCCCGACGCCTATTTATTTCGGCTTACTTCAGTGAATACGTTACGCAGTTGATCCCGATTTTTATTACAGGATATCTTATAACAATTAGTAACTCTTGATAGCTAATTTTCTCTTATCTAATGAGTTATTGGTTTGGCCTTAGGGATGCAGAGGTCGGACTACAATAGCTCTGTGTAAAAACTAGTAACCTGTGAATTCTGAATAAAAGTAAAAAACAGACTTCGGGAAAAATACTGGAAATAATGCTAGGAAGAAGAGATATATTTTTTTAAATTAACATATTAGTATCTTAAAAAAATGGTTCAAAATCTATAAACCCATTAGATGTATGGTATGTAACGATTTAGTTGACTTCAATAAGGATATTTGGACGCAAATAAGCTATACCATGTCAACCCACAAAATTGAAAAAACTGAGTTATATATGCAGAAGTATTGGTAAATGGCTGAAGAACATTTATCTTTAATATTTGTAGGGTTTTAAGCTTTAAAACTTCTAAAAAAGCCATTTGTTAATCATGCAATTTATGTATTATTTTAAACGTTTTGGGTTATATTATATACGAAATATGCAGTTTGTATACTTATTGTTTGGGAAAATAAGTATAAATAACTTACATAAATCTGAAATTGCCAAAAACTTGACCAATACATCAAAAAAATTCATATAAAGCAAGTTGTTAAAAATTTTTAAACGCGTTTTTCTCGAAATGACATTCGTGTGGGTTGACATGGTATTGCTTATTTGCGTCCATTTTATGAATACTTAAAAGCCAATTTGCTTTTTCGTCGTAGTAGGCTGAAGTATACGTTTAACTTACGTTGTAAATTAATTTATCTTTGGAGAAGTTTTACCAAATTGAGAAATATTATGACAGGAATCTTATGAGCACTTACGTGCGATGCATAAATTATACTTTAGTGAAAGTTAGCTCTCTGAACGGAATTTTATAGCATCAAAAAGTAAAAGGCTGTCTAAAAAATCACTGGTTTCCAAAAGAGTGTTGTTAACGCGTAAATGTAATAACTTCTACAAAAACCAAAATATTTTCTTTAAATTAGAGATTTTTTTATTTCATATTTGAGATTTAATAAGAATTTGATTTTCAAATAAAAATTAATATCTCTGTTCATGACACGCTACGTGACGCACAGAATTGTACGACGCACACACGGACAATTGTAGTTTAGCGAGTGTACTTCATAATAATTTTCAGAAATAAAGATATCAACTTCAATACTCAAAAGTAAAAAATAAATATTTTGGACACAAAACAGGATATCACTATTCTAATGGGGACCGTTGAGTGTGCAGCGTTTATTATTTATTTAATTAATTTTGCACCGACTTCTGAAGAAAATATTTGAACAAAAAATGTTTTGCTCCTTAGTGTTAAGTCAGCTTCAATTTTCAATCTAAGTTTTGCTTTTACTTTAAATATATCTTGTGGCTATTGGTGTATATAGATTTTGGAACTAATTTCAACTTTTTATTTGTGCATATTTTTGTGTTATATTAATCCCTTAACACTTTACGGCGGCTGCCTTTTACGAGTATATGAATAATGTATATGCTATAAAACTTTTGATCTTATCCAACCATTTTCACTCGCTTTAATGAATATATGTGAGAGTTAATGCGATCTGGACACATTTTGCAGAAATTACTTTAACAAATTAAGGACTATTCGAAATTGAAGGCTTTTATCGTGAAATAACTAAATTAAAGACTTATAGAGACATTGTGATCTTTGCTAACTTCTTTGTTTTATTTTTGTGCCGTTTCAATAATGTTTTTCGTGACGGTTGGCAAACAAGCATACGGTCCGCCTGATGATAAGGAACCACTTCAACGTATGAACGCTTGCGATACTTAAAGTATCACATGCTCGTTGCCAACCCAAAGAACGGGAAGGGATGGAAAGAAAAATTAGGACAGGAACAAAAAGGAGTGGAAAATTCGGCCTCCGATACTGTCACTCGTCCCACGAAACCCAAGAGTACCTACTGATACTGTTAATTTACGCCGATTTTCTGCGAGAGGGTTGTACTTCCCCTGTCGAACCGGCCCAATTGTGCTACGAGGAGCGTCTATTACCTTAAAATAATGTACCATGCATTATATATTTATGCTATTATGAGCGTCGCCCGTAATGTTTATGTTACATATTATATTTTCAAAGCAAAAATTACTGTTGTTACTGTTTAAAAATCGATCTATAATAGAGAGCTTAAATATTCAATGTAATAAAGGTAGCGAAACCAACACAAAGGCCACACAGTGATTGGATAAAACTCGTCGACTGGTGTAATAGTTGTCTGGCACAGACATTGTGCTTTAATTATAAGAGGTGGAAAATTTACATGCTAAATAATATGAATATGCGGTTAACGCTTCACAAGCAACGCCCCCATTAGGATAGTCGTATCCTGTGTCGAGGGTCCGGAAACAAACACAAGGATAAGGACAAATACACCCATACACATGCTTGTATGGTCAATGCAAACACCTGCTCCGATCGGGAATCGAAACCGCGACTTGTGGCGCTTAAGGGAGGTTCGCTACCGCTGTGCCACAACGTTGTATCAGATCTTTGCACTTTTTGATTTCAATGGGTCGAAACTAATATGTCAAAGAATATTTACTGTACAAAAACGATATATATTAATCGAGTAACAACATCCATCTCGCAATGTGACCGGATGCGACCGCTCTTTCTACAATCTCCCGCTTTTATTACATGGTGGCATGCAAGCGTATGGTGAGAGTGGTTTGTGGTCATCGCAGCTAGTTCACATCATTGAAAATCTTCGCTTGCGACTTTTTAGGTAATACACAGCAAAGAACATAGAAGCGCACATAACGTCGTCTGCGATGGTACAGACGGGGTCCTTCATTTCGCACTTCGCGATGCGTTCACATTGTCGAATCTAACGGCTAGTCTGAAGTTCGGCGCCATTAAGAAAATTTAAAGTACACGCAATCAAATTTGAAGCTCCCACGAGAGTTGTCCTTTTCAAGACCGATTCCCAATACTCGAGGGTAACGCTGTCGAAACTGTCAGAGCAATAAAAAATAGGCGAGGGAATATATAAGAGGTAATAATTGTACCTTCGTTACCTATGGTAGTTTCGACGCCACTATAAATAATTGCCTCAACGAGTATCCCGCTGACGCCAGATGATACTCGATAAATTTAATTAATTCTTTTAATTAATTCTCATACAAAAGTATATAAATCACTACAGCGATTTTTACGAGCGCTTAAACGCTTTATTGTAGGGACCATATTAAGGTAATGGATGAACTCTGCATGATAATATTATCTACGTTTTATTCCTGTTATAAAAATTAATTATAAATTTTAATATTGTTAATATTCAAGACAGAACATTTATTAATTATTCTCATAAAACATAGAAGTGATAACATAATTCTATTACTAAACTACTACATGTATACTAGTGGCCCTATTTCAAGTCCTTAAATATAATTTTTTATGCCTTTTTAAGGTATCTGCGAAAAACAAGTAAGAGCACGTTTTTGACTAAGCGAAGTATTTAGATCTTAAAGTATCCGGTATAATTCCGGTTGTTATGTATGTGTGACAAAATATTTTCTCGACTATATTCTATCAAACCAATAACACAATATTATGCAGATAGCTGGTTATTCATTGTTTTTCAATAGATATTTATTAAATAAATAAATTAAATTAAATATATAGCATATTTTGAGTATAACGCATTTTGCATTGAAGATGTGATGTTATACCTTGCAAGTTATATGTTTCAAACCTGGTAATGATATACCATTAGATTTTTTTATTACGGTAAATGAAATATTATAATTTAAAACTCTCATAATTTAAAAATAACATTGACAAATATAAATTCAAGTTAAGCTGAGTCTATAGCAATACGATTCAAAGACCTTTTTTTTTGTTTCGTTAATGAAAATATAAAAATATTTTTATATTCAAATTGACAAGACATAATTACTATTACCGCTAAGCGAGCAATTATCCAGTGACTCACTTGACCATTCAACTCTTTTATACTCCTTTCAGCAGCCGAAGACATAGTTTTAATTGGAGTCGTTTTGAAGAACGCGAAGAGTCTTTTAATTAAAAATTTCAACGTTTGATATTCTGAAAAGAGCATGATGGCTTGATATTACTGTTTTTATAGCTTAATAGGGTCGGTCTCTAGATCAGACTTTTAATATATATTTTTTTACTTCATGACTTCGGGACTATAAATGGACGCAAATAAGCAATACCATGTCCACCCACACGAATGTCATTTCGAGAAAAACGCGTTTTAAAATTTTTGAACAACTTGCTTTATATTAATTTTTTTTTATGTATTTCTCAAGTTTTTGGCAATTTCAGATTTATGTAAGTTATTTTACTTATTTTCACAAAAAATAAGTATACAAACTGCATATTTCGTATATAATATAACCCAAAACGTTTAAAAATACATAAATTGCATGATTGAAAAAATGGCTTTTTAGAAGTTTTAAAGCTTAAAACACTACAAATATTAAAGAAAAATGTTCTTCAGCCATTTACCAACACTTCTGCATATGTAACTCTGTTTTTTCAGTTTTGTGGGTTGACATGGTATTGCTTATTTGCGTCCAAATGATGTCAGGTAAAGGTGAGAGGAGCGAAGTGTGACATTGCGTAGTATAATAGAGGTCCTAACTTTTGTGACGTCACATGTTAGTACACTATAAGTTTTAGGAGTTGTAGATGCTCCTCCCAGCACAAGAGCAGGCTACTCTCTCAATCGGCATAAAGTAACATAGTACGGTTTGATTTCGTACGATGAATGAGAGCGCCGAAGGCCTAATCTCCCTTCCCCTTTTTCGCAGGCGTTCAACCGCAATGAAAACGCGAACCGTGAAACCACCTATGGCAAAGACGGGGAGAACTAACAATCATGAAATTCTTATGACGTAACTTCTATGTCTATAAAAACAATTCCTGAATGTTTAATTAAATGAGTAGAACTAAATATGACTTTGTGTATGTGCAATTTCTAAATTTAAAATCCTTTAATATAATGGGATTATAAATCAAAGAGAAATATTATTAATTAAATAGGAATTATGTTTGCGAATTTTGTTGAATGGTTTCGGGGCCTAAAGAACAATTTTATAAACAGTTTAAGTTTTACATGAAAATAGCGAGTAATTAGAAAATATAACATCAGAAATCAGAATATAAACAAAAGAACAACGGAAACATAAGTCTATTTTCTATCTGTTAGTATTTTAATCAAAACTATTTCATGAACATTTTCTATAATAAATATTTGCGTCCTACCTAAAAATATTACATTCTCTAGTTTGATTACAAACTGATTGATTGAAAGCGCCGACCAGCTGCTTCAATAGTTAGCCAACCCACGTCCAGACGGAATACTGAAAATACTATATAATGCTGGAACTAATGAAATGCGAGGGTTGAATATATTGAAATTAGTTTTTTCCCCTCTATTATTATGACTGGGGCTTACTGAAAATGGTACAAGAATTATAGTCTACTCGTATATAAAACATGGTTTTCAGGGTTCAGCCAAATGGCACTAACGGAACCCTTATATTTTCTTCATGTCCATCTTGCCGTCGGTCCATCTGTGACATGAGTAAATGTTATTTTAAACTATGCCCGCAGCTCCACTCGCATGGTGTATCGACTTTTTTTACTGCACGGAACCCTCCATTCCGTTTATAAAATAAAACCTAAGTTACTCCTTATAATATCAGCTATCTGTCTGTTAAAGTTCTGTTAAATCGGTCTAGGCGTTTCAGAGATTAGCCGGAACAAATAAACAGACAGATTTTTTTTTACATCGTATATATGTACTTCCATATAAATTGCGTGAAAAGCTGTTGATTTGGAATTACAAACAGACTCTTAAGTTTTATTTACTAACTTAGTTTTGCGATCGATTTAAATTCGTCAATATTTAAAGTTCTATGGATTCCACCTCATCAAGCAGCAGAACTCTTTAGTTTTCACATTTTCGTGGTCCACTGTATTTATTTATTATTAACAAGCAACTGTGATACAAAGGCTTTAAATTTTTTTGCTTTGATGGAAAAAAATAAAATCTCAAACACTTCTACTATTTTCGTATCTTAAATAATATTTATTATAATATATTGTAATGAAATTATTATTTGGGGCCTTAAGAAAACTCGCTCCTCTTTGGGACGCTTTTAGAATTACAAATGACAATACACAGCAGGGGCTGGTTCATTTTTCGCCAAAAAAAACGAGAGAGCGATTCAGCGAGGAAATTCTGATAACATTCTCGCCACTGTACGAGGAAATGATGTGTGTGGTAATCATTACCATAAATAATAATGCATGTTTTCAATTTCAGTTTCAATTAAATTTTTAAATGACGACCGTTGTGGCGTGCTGGTGCATTCTTTGAGCCGCAACGGTCGCGAGTTTGATTCTCGCTCGGAACAGAGGTTTGCTGTAAATATCTGTTTCGGTCTGGGCGTTTGTCCTTGTGGGTCTCAGCGTGCCTCGACGTGCCTCGGCGAGCACTTTAAGTTGACGGTCTCGGTTGCTATCATTAATTCAATAATAATGGTTAACTCTTTATAGGTAATTTACTCTTATCCAATGAGGGTTGCGAAGGTCAAATGGCAATCGCTCTGTGTAAAAACTAGTAACCGGTCATATCCGGATAAGAGTATAAGACGCTGGTGAAATACCAGGAATAATGCTAGGAAGAAGATGTTTTCAATTAAGGGAGAGTATGTATATATAAAGTAATATTTCTTGAAATATAAAGGAAGACATCGTAAGACCTGAATAATTTTGGATTTAATGCATACTAGCGGCCCGCTCCGGCTTCGCACGGGTATAGAATATATAGCCTATGTCTTTCACTGAAAAAATGATTAAAATCGATCCAGTAGTTTTGATTTATTCATTACTACCAGTGGCCCGCACGCGGTAAATGTAATTGTTTACGACATCACATTAGAAACCTCAAAATATTTTTTTTCTCATTATTTAATGGATGTTATTATACATATAAACCTTCCACTTCAATCACTCTATCTATTAAAAAAACCGCATCAAAATCCGTTACGTAGTTTTAAAAATTTAAGCATACATAGGGATATAGGGACAGAGAAAGCGACTTTGTTTTATACTATGTAGTGAAGATATGTACGCGATGTGTCCACAAAAATATTAAAAGTAATCCTTGAAAGAAATGGTGAACTACTCCATAAATAACTTCAACATGAAATTATTAGTTAGTATTAGATACTTTTTGATGTTCTTTAACAACAAAAGACAATAATTTTACCTAAAAAAATGTATGCGAGATAATCATAATTAAAATCTACAAAAAACCAACAAGCAGATGCTAAGTTCAAAATTATGGTAATTGTTTAAATTAAGGGGCCCATTGTGTCGTGAGCGAAGGCTTTGCTTTCCGGATGGCGTCCCATAAAATTGGGCCATTCTACGTAAATGTACCCAATCTAAATAGCATTAATAAATTTTTAAACATATTTATTGTCTTTATTAAAAACGTAATAATATTATAAATAAAATTAAATTATAAAACTTGAACGTTTATATGTACCTTATGTATAATTAAACTCTAGAATTTAATATAAATATTTGAATATTTAATTTAGAATTCATTAAAATTTCATTATAATATATTTATTAACTGCTTTTTTATTTAAACATAAATTTCTACTTTTACAGTTTACTATAAATAATAAGTTTATAGGAATCTTTTAATAACAATAGAAAGTCCATGTATATTAATAGTAATAAACGCTGCACACTCAACGGCCCCCAATATATAATATACGGATAGTCTAGTATCTCTACTTCTTACCATATTGCCCGGTATTATCAATCCAGATTTGACTGGTTACTAGTTTTTACACAGAGCCATTGCCGTCTTACCAACCAGTAACTATCCAACCAGTAACAACCAGTAGTAACTCGTTGGATATGATCAAATTATTTATCAAGATTTAACGATGTTATGGGATAACAATCGGGATCGACAACTTAAAGTGCTCTCCGAGGCACGTCCAGTCCGACACCAATATTTGTAAGATCAATACAAACATCGGCCCGAATCTATATATCTAGAAAGTCTATGTATCTATCTATCTTAAATATGTAGTTTGCAATCCAAAGTAAGCTATACCTTAAGGCGGAGTTATCGTAAATAACGTTTAGTGCTCAGAAGAGAGGTGTTCAAATTGCTTTCAAGTGATATATCCCACATTCAAGTACGTTAAACAATATTGAATATTTAAGGTAAGATCGCTCACCTACATCCTAAACGTATGTGATGCAAACGAAGCAAAATTAATGCAAAAATTACGCAGTTTTTTACTTTTACTGATAGAGTTCGAAACATGATAACTCATATTAAAATCGTTAACATTTTAGCTTAAAAAATATACTATTATTATAATATAAATCAATTTTAATAATAAAATTGATTACTATAACAGAACAGGGGGCTAACAATTAACTCTTATAGCAATTAGAATGACGACCAAAAAAATTCAATTCATTTCTGACATTCAGATTTTATATGAGCGTGACGTATAAATATTTTTTTATTTATTTTTTTATAAAGAATATTAGCAATGGTTTTTACAAGGCATTACTATTGCCCCTCCAAATAAGCTCGAAGCTTGCACTAGGAGTGGGTACGACAATAGCCCAAGGGGGTCAGGGTCGAACCCTCGACTAATAATTACATTGATAATAATTACTGAATAAAAAGTCAAAAATATAATATATGTATAACAAAAATGACGATATTGTAATAATAGAATATTATAAAACCTTGAATTGCTATCAAATTATAAATTGGATCTGTATCATTTTATATCATACCTACCCATGTAAATCATGAGTATACGAGCATAACGTCTAAACCCCGTAAATTAAGCAAATATTTAAATGTCCCAAACAAAAATTTAACTTTGTAATCCTTTACAAACAACATGGAACATTTCACCCGGTTTCTTATTAAAACGTGTGTATAACGTTCGTTTTTATATTAATATTATTATATGTATGTATTTTTTTACGAATCATAAATAATAATATGAATAAACGCTACACACTCAACGAGCCCCATTAGGATAATTATATCCTGTGTCGGGGGTCCGAAAACATACACAATGACAAGGACAAACACACCTGGACCGGAAAACATGCTTGTATGGTCAATACAAACATCTGCTGTGAGCGGGAATCGAACCCGCGACCTGTGGCGCTTTAGGCAGGTTTGCTACCGCTGCGCCACAACGTCGTCAAGTCATAAATAAATAATAATAAAAATTTAAATTTATTTAATACGTTTGACGACGTTGTGGCGCAACGGTAGCGAACCTGCCTTAAACGCCACAGGTCGCGGGTTCGATTCCCGCACGGAGAATAATATGTTTGTATTGCTTGTATTTTATTGTTCATGCACGCATATTTTCCGGTCTGGGTGTTTGTCCTTGTCCTTGTATGTTTCCGGACCCCCGACACAGGGTATCACTATCCTAATGGGGGCCATTGAGCGTGTACCGTTTATTTATTTATTTATTTATTTATTAATAAAACCAAAGAAAATTTTTCCCTATATTTATAATAATGAATTTTGGCAATTTCAAGATGTATGTAAGTTATTTTACTTATTTTCACATAAAATAAGTATACAAACTGCATATTTCGTATATATTATAACCCAAAACGTTTGAAATAATACATAAATTGCGTGATTAAAAAATGGCTTTTTTAGAAGTTTTAAAGCTTAAAACCCTAGAAATATTAAAGGAAGATGTTCTTCAGCCATTTACCAACACTTCTGCATATATAACTCAGTTTTTAAATTTTGTGGGTTGTCATGGTATTGCTTATTTGCGTCCATCTATAGTTACTTCAGATCGAATAACCATAAAGTGTTGGTCATTTTGTATAGGTGAATAAAAAAACTGTTTATGTAGAGTAAGTGTATATAAAAGCCTCTTAAATTGCCATTGTAAGCAAATAAGAATAAGAAAACCTTCCACCCCATCTGTTTTCTTCATTATTTCCATTATCATTACTTCTATGGCATGGGCTGGCAACGTGCATCTTATACTTCAAGTATAGGTTAAAGTGACTCCTTATTTATGCTTGCTTGCCAGCCATCATGAAATTTTAAAAAATGTATATATATCACATTATCGGCGTCGGGACGTGACGACCCCATCGCCCGCTGTTGCTGCTGCTGTGACAGAGATTATTCCACCAGTGCAATCAGTCACACTAGTGGTAGGTCTTTTGTTGCAAGAGGCCGGCTAAGTAGGTACCGCATTGTCATATATTCTACCGTCAAATAGTAGTGCTAAGGCATTACTGTGTTCCGGTTTGAAGAGCACTGTAGGCTAGGGAAATTATTGGGCAAAGGAGATTCAAGAACCAATATCTCGAGGTTGGCAACGCGTGAGTGGCATCAATACCAATGGTGTTGCGCGCGCTTATAGGCTACGGCAACCATTTACCATCAGTTGGGACGTATGTTTGCTTGCTTAACTTGTAGAATAAAATAAAAATATGTGACTGTAAAAAACCTACTGAGAAAAGTTTAATCAAGTTTCATCTTGAAAAAATATAGGTTAATTTTCGTTTATTGATTCTCCTGTAATAGTTTTAGCCCTACATAAAATAAAAAATGTAAGCAATTTCACTGATCCTTAACAAAAGTAATCCTAGCTTCAAGATTGCGTCTGTAAAATAAATTGAACGCTCTTTGAACAAAGACTATTACTCTGATTAGGTTGATTTAATCGTTTAAAAGTTCCAATCACGTGGATCGACAAAATTCAAAAGAGTATCCGAATCGAATCCGAAATGGGAGAACTTCAAGTATTAATTGCTTTTCGTAGTCTATTGTAATTCAGATTTGGTGAAAGATGCAAATTACTCTAAACTATCCAACCATGACCCTCTTATCTAACTTTAACGTAGTTTCATAAAAAAACGGCTTTATAAAGAACGCATTTTACAATTAGCACCATAGAAATCTTTATAATTTTACTAATAAGATTTCTGAGATTAGCACACTCGGCTTAATTCGACCAATGCGACAATGGACCTCGTCTTCATTTAAGGGACATTGCACTTTTTAGGTCCCGGTCACCTTTAAGACACCCAATACTACCAGTATCACCACAACCTTCTATTGCCCTGCCGACTAAAGTCCTTTATTCTACTTTTTGTGACCTTAATTTATTTATGTTTTGAATTTCTTCTCGGCTTATCAAAATTATAGCGGTTTTTTATCTTTCTATCAGGACTAGTAGCCCATGAAAAGCCCTATCATTTCTGTAAGAGCAATCAAACGGCTGTTGATGACTCTGACGATGAATCAGAACTTCAATCAGAACTTAAGAAATATCGAATGACAGTAGTTTGAATCTCTTTCAAATCTTACACACTTAATTTATTCCGATAAACACACATTACTCAGAGCATATAAATAAGCTTCTTACCTAATCTAATAATATCTTTAGCCTCTCTAGCATCTTAATTTAAAGGTAAGCCGTAAGGTATCTTTAAGATATATTCAACACCTCTTATCCCTCCGGCTTTTCATAACATTATGCAGTAAAAAATATAAACCAAAATAATACAAAAATGATATAAATCAACTTGTAGTCGTAGTATTTAAATTATTGCAGATATCTCTAAATAGGTATAGGAAAATTCTCAGTTTTCGGATGCAATTTTTCTAAAGCCGGCGAATCCAATATGATGCAACGATGCTCCCTTTGAACGAAGCAGTTTCATGGAAAACGAAGACAGGAAAGTTTAATTATAATTTATTAATGTCCCAGAGCCCAGACAAAGTTTTCAACGGCAATAAAGAATTGATTTAATCAACTCTACGAGACTGCTAGTTTCCAATAATTCAAATTAAATACAGGACAGGAATTTTATTGGTATTTTCTATTGTGTTGTAATTAAATAGTTCAGTATTACATTAACGAATGAGAACAATGCTAAAAACAGTTACATAAATAAAAATAATGCATAAATCTTTTGTCTTTTAAAGCATGGCATGTTCCGTGTAAATATGCGAGAATACGAAATATGAAGTATTTAATATCCTGAAGACAGGCGAGACTCGTCGTCTGAATAGGTCGGTGTTTCAATATTTTATGAACATTTAAAAGTAAATTAGATTTTTCTGAACTCCGAAAATATGTTATTTGCAAAGAGCGTGCTCAAGTAACGTTATAAATTAATTTACCGTTGGTGAAAATTACCAAATTGAGAAATATTAAGTCCGCAATATGGGTGATGATGATACTTACGTGATACATAAATTACAATTTCTTGAAAGTTCACTGTAAGACCGCAATGTTGCACACTTTTATTACTCTCTCTTAAAGCTTATTATTGAAGAAAAATATATTTGCAGATAAGGTAAATTTCTATTAAATCAATATTGTTGAAAATATCAAAACCATAGACGCAGGCAGGGTGTTTGTAACATACATAGTGTGTATGTGTGTGAAACAGCCAATTAAATTAAATTTCACATTGTTGTTGCTTCTTTTAGATTGAAATTTTTATTTTCATTCTGGCAAAAGAAATTTAAGAACCAATATCGCAAAGTTGGCAACGAGTGAGTAACACGTATGGGTAATGGTGTTGTAAGCGCTCACAGGATACGGCAATCGCCTACCACCAGGTGGTAGTAATATAAAAAAACGAAATACTATCAAAACTTAACAAACGAAATTGAAATTATCCCTAGCTAGTTATGTCCCGTGGGACCCCATTTTTGCAAACAAAGTAATTCCTCCGAATGTCGGTTGCGACATGTTCTTAGAACATAAGTGCTGAATTGTTATTTTCATTGTTCGATATTTGTATTAAATAAATTCACAATATTTTTAGCATCCAATTCTGCTAGTTGTTGTCTTTAATTTTAATTCCTATATTTTAATAGTTTTAAATTTAAATAAAATTAATTATTTTTAGAAACGCAAATTGAAGCTCCCGAAACTTGACTAGCTAGCAGTAGAGCAAAAATAATAATAATAATAATAATAATTTTATTTCTGAAAATTTTACATGTTACAAGTTATGTGTCATTATGCTTACATTCTATGTTTTGTTACACATATGTAAGTAAAATCGGCAATAAAAGTTTGGATTATTTTATTAAAAATTTAACAATTCAACAAGAAACTCACACTGCAACTGATTAGTAAATAAAAATTAAGTACACAATAATATTATTAGGATGACCATTAAAGAAAGACTTTTCGATGTAACTTTTTTATTCAAGTCAAATAATTGCTGCTTCTTCTTAATTTTGTAAATAAAAGTGGAAAGTAGAAAATTTCGAACAAAGTACATACATTTATTGTCAATATACGATACATTTATTGTCAATATAGGAAAAATTGACGACACATCAATATTTTATAACTTTATTGCACATCCTTTCTTGTAGGGTTTCTAAGGTTGCTTGCGGGTTTTGAGTTCTCGAACTCGAACTATCAAGTTCAAAAAAAAACAAGGAACGAATAATGGTACTTGGTTTTTTTTTTAATAAAATTATGATAATCGTCAAGTATCAATAAAATATGACATATGAAACTCATCCTTTATCCGACAGTCTCTACGTCTCGCTTATCAGTATAAAACTTTGTCCGCTGCCAACATTTACCGGCTAGTTGGTAAGCATTACTGTTAGTTTTCACCAAGAAACGTGAAACTTGCAATGTATCGAAACTTATCATAGGAAACAAATCACTCGTGTTTTGTTGTGATTACATTTGCTCTGAAGAAAACTGGTAAAAATATTTGACAGATTTCAAGGTTTGTGAAACTTCATACAAGATTCTATTGAACAACTTCTTCTTCATCTTATCGAGTAGTATGTGGCCACCCTAGTGTCAAAGTTGTTCAGATCACCCGTATAGGCCTCTGATTTGACTTTTCGAGTATTGTCAAATTGGTAACAGCCGGGACGGACTTTGTACCTGCCCTCCGAAGCATAGAGACGATCAGTTGTAATACACCTATACGATCACTCATCTAGTGACTCCGCCGCCTCGCACCTAAAGTCGCTTAACCCAAGCTATGATTGAATGAAAATACGAGCACTATTCGATACTTTGACAGAAAGCAGAGTTTTCGATATGTTTTGTACATATGTTTCGTCAGTTTAAACTCACAGTTACTCATTTCGATGAATGGCAATTATTTTAAAATTCGATTTTTAATAAATTACTAAATAAAAATTTATTTTACAATCGTTTTTTAGTTAAATTCTTTTGGCAGACAACTTTGTTGCAAAAGACTGACATTTACGAAATACATATATTATATATTTGAAAATGTCTGTAATGAAATATATAATAGAAAATACCCCTTAAATAAATAGTTAATTCATAAATTCAGGAGTTTAGTTAACTTTGTCATCAATAGTTTTGATATAGCTCCATGAATAATAAAGAATTAAATAGATTTCAATATAGTTTAACATTCATAAATATTATAAATATGAAAAAATAATGAATATATATTAATATACACCGTATGAATGTCATAATTTCCTTGAAATGCTATGGGTATGATGTATTATAATTATTATATTTCTTTATTATTGTACTCTGTATATTATAAATCAAAATAAAAATTAAAATGCATGAAAAATGAGCTATAAAATAAATAAATAAATATCCCAATGAAAGTCAGAAACAAAGATGGCATCTTATTATACTCTTAAATGTATAACAATCGATATTGAAAACTTGAGTAATATATTTCAAAAATCTGTCAACCCTCCGATTTACCGCCGACTCATAATAGCTTTGTGAACTATCGCGGCTAGAAAAACAATTTTTATCTGAACTGGCGGCTGTCCCATCTCAATGGTTTTTTAAGTTGAAATTTTAAACATACAACCATTTTATCGATTATTGTTAATTGTATATTTGAATTAACCATTGAAATTGTAAGAAGACAAGGCCTTTTTACATCAACGCTAAGTTTTCGTATTGTTGACTTAACCACTTTAGGGCTTTCTGTCTCTTAAACTTGCTTATTAGTATATTTTTATATTTTCAATATATTAGCAATGAGAATTTACGTAATCAAAGTGTTACCAATTCGGTCATTCAGCTAAAGAATTTAAATTTTCATATATATTTCATATATTTCTGTTAGCGCTATTAAAGGAGGCCTTATACAAGAAACTTGATATCTTTATTCTTTGGTTGTACGGAGCCCATTGTTTGCGAGTGCGACACGCACTTGTTCTTTTTTTTGATTATGTAATTTAAAATGTACAGTCAATATTTATAAACATATAATATAATATAGTGTAATTGTTATCTTGAGTGTATTATATACATGACTGTGTTATCATCAAAAATACAGCATATTTTACTACTTAATTACTTAATCATTAAAAAAAAACAAAAGGTTTAGATTTTTCTGTATTAGCTAGTTAGACAGTTCTTGTCTGTGGAACCTCCCATGAGCTTCCTCAACTTCCAAGCAAGTGTGATTTAGAGTCAAGTGACGCTTCACTGTGGCGGGTGCAGACGTCCCCTGAACTCGTGACTCACCCATGCCTTGTCAAAGAGACTATACTCTTTAAACAAGCTGCAGTTGGTCGCTATTTAACCTACCAATTGCGGTGGTCCGCGTGGCGATTCAATCACCTTTCACTGCCCTTTAGGAGGGTTCTGTAGGTGTCACAGGGATAGAGGATAGTGTGAATATGGGGTGTAAGGGGTAAGGGGAATTCTCTGATTAGCCACGGGATAATCGAATCCCACTGGACCAACCACGAGGTAGGTAGCAACCAACAGGTCAGTTGATGAAGGAGCCCATGAGAGGACCAACTACATTACGATCGAGCTCCTATATATATGAAATATTTTTAAAAACTTTGATAGCGCGATTCAGACTACGAACTTTGATTACGATTTTCTCGAATATGTTATACCTATTCTCTTTCATTTTGATTTAAAGCCACTGCTAAGAAAAAGTACTTTCGGTTTCATCGTGGTCGATATGCAAAAAATTGTCAGAAAGTGAGTTTTTAGAAATGTATTTTAAAACATAATTCAGTTTCTCATTGGTCGAATACTCTGACGTAGACATATCGTACCCAATACGAGTATCGCAGCGACATTATAAAACGAAAATAACTTCGGGATTTCCCCGAGCGTCGAACGTGTATCGCGTTTCCAATACTTTGATTAATCGAAAAACGTTCTTATTTTTATGTATAGAAGGTTTAAGTTAATATACTGTTCTCGTGTAAACCAGTACGACGGCAGCGGTGTATCGGCGGGACGAGGAAGGGGGACACATTACTCACGAACTTCATACCGCACGCACAGCATGCGACATCGACATCTCTCAATGTATATTATTCTAATGTTGTAGTATTTTTCTGCTAATTAAATAATTGAAAGAATATTATTCTGTTATTCTACAACATCTACGCATCCTACTTCATATACAAAATATAGTTTTAATGACGCGTTACAATCAAAAGCGAACATCCGCTGCGCTGATGATTAAACTTTAGTGATATTTTAAAACAAGTAACAAGTTAATAATAACTACACAACTTTACTCTTGTTAATATTATTATTAGTCTTTACTAGTTGCGCCCGCGGATCCGCTCGCGTGGTCTACCGATTTTTCTTTACTAAACTGAACCCTAATTCTTTTTCTAAAATAAAATATTTACTCCGTAAAACATCAGTTATATGCCTGTGAAAGTTTCGTTAAAATCGGTCCAGCTCTCAGAGATTAGCCGGAACAAACAGACAGAGAGACAGACAATTTTTTTAATTTCAAAGCTGTTAAATTGAAACTACTAATATAAACTTCAATTTTATTTATATGTATAGATTATTTAGAAACTTTAAATCTATAACAATGAATTAAACTTATGTGTACTTGAAATATAAACTTAATCATACAGTGTAACTTGCTACTTTATACAAAAAAAAACAATTATTGCCATTGGTGCTTTTGGTTGAAGCCTGAATAGCACAACGGTAGAAAGGCGACTCCGGAAACGCGAGAGTTGCGGATTCGATCCTCCCTCTTGGCCAACGCGCTTCTAACGCTAGCTACAAGCTTATTTGGATATGCAAATTTAAAAGTAATTACTTGAAAATCTATTACTAGTCTTTATCTAAAAAAAAAGTATAATCATTAGTTTCAATAATTTTTCAACCATTTGTCTGCTTGCAAATCTGCATAACTGAAGTTTTGCTATTATTTTATTCTCTGGAGCTTTAGAATGAGTGTCTTATTAATTATATACCGATCTGTGGTTAAATATTGAGATTTTTTAAATGTTTTTAAATATTTTTTTATAATTGTGATTGGGCGTTTGTCATTCTGGGTCTCTCCACAGTGCCTCGGAGAGCTCGTTAAGCTGTCGATTCCGATTGCTATCATAATATCTGACTATAAAGGATAACTATATGATAGGTAATTTGCTCTTATCCAACGAGTTACTGGTTCGCAGGGTTGCGAAGGTCAGGTGGCAATCGCTCTGTGTAAAAACTAGTAACCCGTCAAATCCGGATAAGAGTAATAAACAGACTGGGTAAATTCCGGGAATAATGCTAGGACAAAAAAGCAGAAGATTAACAAAGAAAGGTAATAAATCGGAAATGTACTCAAAACAATATAGAAAGAACAACAACCAATCACTTAAGATCATGATTCACAAAATAAATATGAAAAGAGCATTTCCGTAGATTAAAGTCAAATAAAATATGATACCACGTGAAACTTCCCCTTTACATGGGAGGTTTCATGTCTCGCTTATCAGTATAAAACTTAGTTTGCTGCCAACATTTCCCGGCTAGTTGGTTAGCATTCTCGTTTCATTGAAACCGCAACTATTTTAAAATAATATTATCGTAAATATCAACTTGTATCAAGTTGCACAAAGATTTACTAAACAAATTTTCGATTGTTGAACTTTTCCAGTTAAAATTTTTTATGTAAACTAATCCGCGAAATAAATTTTATTTATAACTTCTGACATTAAATTAACTATTTACGAGTTTGTTTGACGAAATATTTTTCAAATTATAACGATTCGAACTTTATCTGTAACAATCATATCTATGAAAATTCCAACTATTTGAAAAAAAAAATATATCAAGTTACTAGTATAAACCACCTTTATTTTTAAATTTTATTTATTTTTACTATTTATTGATGTAGCTGCAACAAAAATACAAATTTAGTAAAAATTTTAACTGCCTAGCTATTCCGGTTAAATAGCTTACCTGAAAATACTTTAGATGGGAACTAGTAAAGTATAATGTTCGTGACCTACAGGCAATCAAGAAACGATAAAACCTATGACCAATTATTATAATCTGTTAAATGTAAGTTGAACCATGCGCAGTAACACGTTTTTGGGTCTCAACCGTATGCGGTATGAAGGGGGCGGCATTTAGTACACTCGCTCACGGTGGTTTTAGATCTTTAAAAATAAATTATTAAAAATTAAATTAAAATAAAAATTATTTTTGTCAAGTGTGTGAACATTTATTTCAAGATATTGCCTCGACTACAACCAATTTTAAGGAGACGGGAGAGAAGGATGGTATTTGACGTTTATAGTTATTTTTTTCTATACTATTTATTTATTTTATTCTATTTAAGTAATTAATAACGAAAATGAATAAATAATTAATTGAATTTAGAAGAAATAATAAGTATATTGTATACTTAATTCCGTTTTCCCACTTTATAAAAATCTATTTAAATAAGACGAAATCAATATTTTTGTATAACATTTTTGTTCATCATTGTACCTGCGCAGAAGCGGCCATTTTGGTTCAACTTAAATTTAAGGAACTATATGCCACATGAGGAACCAATATATATAAGGAACCAAACAATATATAACCTTGAGACCACAAAAACAGAAAGAGAAAAAGTTACTTAACCAATTCAAAATGCAGACAATATCTACTATAGTTAAACACTTGAACTGAGCCATAAAGTTGTAGAATGAAACACAAAAGTATATCCATACTATGGATACGAGCAATATTACTTTCACAAGCGTATAGTGCCCTTCAAACCGGAACACAGTAATGGCTAAGACACCACTGATTGGCAGTAGAATATTTGATACTGCGGTGGTACCTACTTAGCCGGCCTCTTGCAGCAAAGGACCTACCACCAACGTGACTGATTGCACTGGTGAAATGATTTCTGCTGTGACAGAGATTATCCCAATAGCGGGCGATGGGGTCGTCACGTCCCGACGCCGGAAATATATAATATAAAATGGATGAGTTAGTAACATTGCATCATAAATTATCGCATGTACATAATTATAATATGTATTCTAAGCTACACCAGAAGCTAAATATTTAGCAATTACAGAATCGTAAAGTCATAATTTAATTTAGTATCCAAATAACTCTTGTAGTCTTAATGAGAATTTGTGTATACAAAACTGAAATTTGTGGGCCATTACCGTTAGCAGAGCGAAGTATCATCGTTGGTTATTAGTTTTAATTATTACATAACATAGCGAAGCGACAATTCCAACACTCAAAAAAACTTTTGTAACTTGTTTTTATACCTGAGTTTGATAATCATTTCTTTTTAACACGATGGTGAACCAGCATAGTTGAGTTAAGTGAGAAAAGACGAAAAAAGCCTTTGATAAAAAGATATTTACTTACTTGTCATACATTAAAATGGTCAGAAATAGGCACAATTATTGAACGATTCCCAAATTAATTACTCACAATATGGAGCTGTGAAAGCCAAAGTGCAAAACTCGTTGAAAGGGACAAATTATATCGTTATTGAAAATTGATAAATAATTGCTCATTGAAATTAACAAGACATAACAATTACTAGCGCTTTGCGAACAATTATTTAGCTTTTTGTTTGATCATTTAACTCTCAGAACATTTTACAATGAATAGTCTAAGGCTTACTATTTTACACTCGTGTCAATAAACAACGAATTATAATTCAAGTCATTTAAGGACTTTCAAAAATACTTTCACGATCTTGTCTAAGCAAAAAATGTTTGTATATACAATTACATTTTTTATATGAACAAAGTAAATTGAATTAAGGAGTACAATAACAGAAAAAGAAGGAATAAAAAGATAGAATATTAAACCAGAATGCCTACTACCACTAGAACTTCCAATTGACCACATCAAACGTAGAGCTGCTCGAATTGTCTACTATTGAATCCTGACCGTTCGGCTTGATCCTTTGGCACTGCGATTTTAGATCACTCTGCATGTTCTATCGCATCGATCACGGGGAATGTTATCAGGAATTGTTTGAACTGATTCCACCGGTGAAATTACACCATCGGAAATCGCGACAAAACTCGAAATACCTCCGTTACAACAACGATGTCTGAAATCGACAACAGGCCGATTTAGAAGACATTTTCTTCTTCGTTCTTTTACTCTGTGGACCGAACCAACCAACTTCCCTGGGAACCTTCAAGAGAAGGAGCTAGACTTTTATTAAAGGTGGGCAACGCACCTGCATGCCCTCTGGTGATGCAGATGTTCATGGGCGGCGGTGATAGCTTAACATCAGGTTATCCTCCTGCCCGTTTGCCTCCTTACATAAAAAGACTATTTAGTTGTGTCCGTCGATAATCTGTGAGAATGTAGTACTTCATATAAGGCTTCCCATATGTTTGTTATTCAGAACGTTATTTGGTTTGCTAATTATAATATAATAGTATCTACTGTTACATAATAAAAAATAAACCGTCTTCACATATTAGCAACACAGTTTCACAAAATAAATGTATACCTACCCTTTAATTAACTTACTTTTTTTATTATGTCTTAATTAACTATTATAAGTAGAAGATTATAAGAAATATTTCTGTTGATATTTGTTGAACCCTACCGATATAAATATGTATAAATAAAACGTGTAGCCCCTTACTTCAAAGTTTTTTTTAATAAGACTAATTTTAATTTTTTTTAATAAGTTTAAAGAATGAATATTTCTGTAATCAGTTGCTTAAAATTACATTAATAAATGCTTAATTGTCGATTAGTGAAGATGCTAAGTTGATAATTATGTTTTTATACGATCACTCGACTAAATGATTGACCGCCGTGCTTACCGACCTGCCTATGTTGAATATTATAAAATTTTCATCATATTATTTTGTTAATAATTTACCTTCATTCAAAATGGAAATAGTTTTAATGCTAACAAAAGTATATATAAGCGATGTATATTTAAATTTGGGACAATTCAATATTTGTTCAATGTGAGTTTATAATATTATATGCTTGTATATGATACATGTATTAATAGATCGAGGTTTAATTAGTCCCACGTACTATAAATTATTATGTTGAAATCGTTAACATCATAAATATATTTGAGTGCTAATTTGAATCACATTCTATAATTATGTAATTATTACCAACCGATGAGATGTGACTGTTTTATATATTGGTGTTTTTACTACTTGTACTTGCTTATACTTTGGAATTGAGATTAATTTACGTTTATTGTTACTCTTTCTTTTCCAGATATCGTTTTATACTATTTAGAGTCTATGACCCTCGTTAAAATTATTATTTTTTTTCGGAGTGTCTATTAATGTTCACCCTAGTGGCCTTGACAGCGTCACCGGTGAGGGGGCCGGGTCTGGAGACGTCAGCCGGTAAGGTCTTAAAATTCAGCATTGTGGTTTCTCGACCGGGAAAGTACTACTCTCTAACAGAAACACTGTTGTTCCGTTTCATGCGATGAGTGAAAGCGCCGGAGGGATAATCTCCCACCACCTGTGCTCCCTTCCTTTATCAAGAGTAGCGTGGTCATAGGCTCGTTCATAGGCTGCGACGACTGCTTTGGACAATGCCTACAAAAAAATCTGCAACAAAATTTATAATTAATTATATTTAAGTCACACAAAGTTTTTTTCACTAAAAATAACTCCTTCACAAGTAAAAATGTTTACAGCTCAACGAAGAGGGAATGGATCAGCTAGTTTTAAATTAAGTTATTAAAATGTTCTATCAAAATGTCACCCATATATCTTCGTCATGATACCAAAGCTTTCCAAATTTTCTCAACTTTGTAACCGATTAAAAATATTTCTGGCAGAAAACCGACACTATCTTGTTAGTAAACGAATGAATAACGAATTTGATATTCAACTAAAAGTTTTCGGAAAGAATAACATTTTCAATGGAAATAAAGTTATTATTCATCAATTTTTAAACTAAATCTTTGAATTCCAAATACTTATCTATCTATCTACTTTAACTTTGTCAAGACGAAATAGCTATTCAAGGAGAATTAAACGACGACATACATTATTATTAAATAAAACAATTAAATTTATTTCTCAATTATTTTCTTAGGACAAATGGCAAAAGGGTAGCCTTTGTAATTTCGTCATGCTCAACTATCAAACCTACGATCTGTCCTTCAATATGTCACAGCCAGTTTATTCGAAGACTATCAGCTCTATATGTATAGAATAAATTTGGATGGTAGATATGTTCTATGAAAAACAACTATCCGTATTTATACACACGCACATGGAGGCAAGTACAATTATGAAGCAGTTTTGCGTACTATGCATATCAACGCCTGCTTTTTTTTTCATGACTGTTGGCAAACAAGCATACTGTCTGCCTGATGGTATTCAGTCACCGTAACCAATAAACGCTTGCGATACTTAAAGTTTCACATGCGCGTTGCCAACCCAAGGGATGAGATAGGAAAAAAGGAAGGAACCAGGGTGTGGGACATTGGGCCTCTGGTGCTCTCAGTCATCGAGTCATCGCACGAAACACACCTACTGATATATTACTTTACGCCGATTTATTTTACTTCTTACCAAATTTTTGATGCATCAAGATACTTACCCGTACGCTGTGTAACGCGAAATTCTCTCTTAAAAATTCAATATGCCTTAACGTATTGGCACTACGAGATATATCACGTCAAACCTATTTGAACATCTTTACTATGAGCATTAACCGTTTAGCTAAATTTATGGTAAGCCTTTCGCTTTCAGTGGATTGCCTAGCATTGAATTTTAAAGCATTTTTGAGAGTTTGCCAGTGCTCTAGGAAATTTAACTGAAAATCGTAACAATAATAATTTTCTAGCTCACGATATTGCCTGAAAATATTCGTTCAATTTTCTATGGTTTACTATAAAGATAGCATAAGATATTTGGATAGGATATTAATTTATTATTTTACGATTCTTTTATTACTCAATATAATATCGATATTTTTTTTAATATAAAATACAAAGTTATTGGGTTTTTCTTTGTGTATTTTTGATAATTTGAACTCCTCAACATTAGACACAACAGAACTTGTAACCAAAAAAAGGATCGTCTTCCCAAACAAAGTTCGTAAATAAAAAGGGCGACCCTTTTCTTTGATTGGTCTTTTTTGTAAATAAAACAAGATTGTTTACTAAGCAACTTTATACGGTCGAAACAAACACACAAGTCGACCAAGATAAACATGACCTTGGTTGAGTTGAAGTGGAAATCAATCCTTGATATTACACGATGCAGGTTTGACAAGCAAGTTGATATAAAAACCCTTTATGTATGTAGTAGAACTCACGTATTGAAAGTTACAGCTACCACAAAGCAACTTGGGACGCGAACTTTTAACATAGTTTTTAAAAATATATCGATATCTTTTAACGACGTAGTTGTCATTGTATATGTTTTTGAAACTCTAACACGTTTATTTATTAACGTTATTTATTTATGTATTGTATATATTCTTTTGTTATATATCTATTGTACTTATAGCATTTAGATTCCGACGATGTTAAAATATTCTGGGACTGATTACATTCCACCAAAGTGAGACTAATCACGCAGACTAGACGTGTATTCTACACGTTGTTGGTGTGGTGTTTGATTCACTTACCTTAGTTGGAGAGTGTTCAACACTAACATTAAATCTTGTTCTTGGTACGGTCTAAGATATAATCTATTTATTTTTTATTTCTATAATACAATAAAGTTGTAACCTGTGGTCTTTTGTTGTCAAGGTAGCTATGTAGGTAGTGTCAAATAGTCTAGCGCAAAGCAGTAGTGTCATGGCATTACTATGTTTCGGTTTGAAGGGGCTGACAGATTAGTGAAATTACTGGGCAAAAGAGATTTAAGAAGTAATAAATATCTCGAGGTTGGAAACGCCGAGTGACACCTACAAATGTTACAAGCGCTCATAGACTACGGTAACCGCTTACATTCATGTGGGCCTTATCTTTACTTGCCAACTTAATAACATAAAATAAATAATAAAATCCGTTCTCCAGTTCTCCAGGTAATCATACTTCTAAGGTATACATATACATATATAATTATGATATAGATGTAAACAAAATGGATTTTGTATTTGCTCACTTTCTATCAAATTTAATCTAAAATAAAGAATAACTACGTTTTCATGAATTCATGCCTCGGTTATCATAAGTTTCAACATAATGATATAGTCGTTATAATCACATTACAACATTAATGTAGCATTGTTGGTATTCTGTCTGGACGTGGGTTGGCTAACTATTGTAGCAGCTGGTCGACGCTTTCAATCAATCAGTTTGCAATCAAACGAGAGCTCAGAGGATCATAATGGTTTTGGGTGTAACGCAAATGAGTATTAGATACATATTGGAAATTCGCGTTTAGAATAATACATGCAATTGCGTGTTTTAGATTTTAAATTATATTCTTATTTGATTTTCTATTTGAACTTAAATAATAACTGACAACCCAGGATTTTTCAGATTCTCCGGGAAGAAAATTACCCAATTTAGATCACTCCCTTAGCCTTTCATAAACAAAACAGAACAAAACATCCGTGGATCAGTGGATTTAAATAATTACTACTAAATTAAAAAATGTGAAAGTTTGTATATTTTGGACGTTTTTACTCAATCAAAAATTTTAATGAAATTCGGGACAAATATAGATTGTAATGTGGATTAAGATGTGGAAACCTTGTATCCCGAAAAAAATGTTAAGTTCCTGTGGGATTATCAAAAAACTTGCTACAGGAAGCATTCAATTTAAATTCGGTACAAATGTATCCATTTCTGCCTGGAGAAAAATAATGCCTAATTTTAAGATCACAGGTGATGAAATCGCGGGCAGATGCAAGTAATCTTAGTCCAGTGAAATAACCAAACACATTTGCTTAAATTACTTTTTTGACACCAATGACACCATATAACGGCTTCATCATTTTAGAGTTTTTCCAAAGTAATGGTGAGTATACCCACTTAGTACAGTAAGCCAGACATGAAAAACTTTTACATAGTTACATACAGGTTTTCTTAACTAACTGATTCCAACCAGACTGAAACTTAATTCTCGTTTATTTCATTAAATTTAAGAAAGAGCTATCCTTTTATTTTTGTTATATTAAAACTTATAAAAAGAAGTTACAAATATAAAAAATCCCACTTTCATATCACTTAAATATCTTTAGCACTAATTTTGTTTTATAGCTTAAGTTTATATAGTCTTTTCTGTGTTATTTTCTAATTATCACTTTTACCATTTTACCGGTAGACACAAGAGGCATGACATAATACAAAGTTTTGGTAAACATTAAAGTATGCTGAGGCAATATTTCAAAAGCGTTCAACAGACAAATAAGTCTACGCTCGTCAGACAGAAGTCGATAAGTTAAACGCTCCATAAATAACAAGAGTCCTAACGTCAGCCCTCACATAAATTAAATTTATAATCAACCTGCCAGCCAACCTTCAAATAAAATTAAATTATATCAGCCACTGGAGGCTGTTTAAATATTTACATCTGGTTATTTGAAAAACGCTTTCTGCATTATGATAGCGCCTTTGTATTATTGGATTTGAAATATAGCGTATTTACTATTTATATCGTGTTCTTCATTAGACACAGTTCGTCATAATGATCATAATATTTATCCATTTTTTTTTACAGGCGTCGGGACGTGACGACTCATCGCCCGCTGTAGGGATAATCTCTGTCACAGCAGAGATTATTCCACCAGTGGAATTTGTTACACTGGTAGTAGGTCTTTTGTTGTTGTTGTTGACGTAAACTTTTACCATAGTTTTTAGAACTACATCGATATCTATTGTGCCTATAACATTTAGATTCCGACGAGTACGAAAATATTTTGTGTAGAACCTGATATTTGGTTCACTCACCTTTGTTGGGTAGTTTTCAACCGTTTAACGTTATTAGCAGTTTTTCGAAAATTTAAAATTAAATCTTGTTCTTAATACGGTCTACGATATAATCTATGTAATTATTTTTTTATTTCTATAATACAATAAACTTTTAGCCAAATAGTAAAAAGTCTTATTTTATATTCTGTTTATTTTACTGGCTGTAGTCCTTTTGTTGCAAGAGACCAGCTTGGTAGGTGCCACCGCAGTATTCATTACTGAGCTTCAGATTTAAGAACCAATGTATTGAGGTTGGCAATGCGTGAGTGACACCTACTAATGGTGTTGCAAGCGCTCATACGCTATGGTTGCCGCTTGGTAACTTGCTTGCCAACTAAGTAATATAAAATTTAAAAAAAAACAAAAACACAAAAATTTTATATTACTGTCGTTGTGCTTAAGTAATATTTATTATAAAACATTATTTCGCCCTTTGTGTGATGGTTACGGCGCTATTTCGCGGTCGTTAACTTAAAGCCAGTCATTACAGTTCAACACTCATCAAAAGTGTATTTCATTACAGAAAATGTAAAATAAACTATCTTTAGTGACCTGAAAGCGACCGAATTTCAACGAAATAGTTCAATAAACTTACATAAAGAATAGTACTTGAAAACGTTTATGAAACTAAAATAATTCGTTGATCCTTTATTATTATTGTTGAAGGATGATAATTACATCAATATTATTTATTTATTTATTTTATTTATTTGTTTTTTAGGAACACAATCGGTCACAAACAATTAAAAATAAATCTTGTAAGAAAACATTATAGGCCATGTATATGTGTATATATCCACATGTAGTCATTATGTTAAAATACTTATTAATTATATAAAGGCATCCGATTTGGTCCACGGCACGAATGAGACCAGTGTGTATAATTGTATTGTACACATTAATTGTTAGTTTATTGTTTTAAGACAAATAAAAATTTTGAGAGCGCCAGAAGCCCAATTTCCCATCCCCTCTGTTCCCTTCCTTTTTTCCCTTCTCATCCCTTCCCTACTGGTCCTCAGGTTGGCAACGTGTTTTTGATACTTCATGTATCGTAAGCGTTCATAGTTTACCATCAGGCAGACCGTATGTTTACCACCCGTCATGAAATAAATAAAAAAATCAAGAGAAAGTGAAACCAGTGTTACGTAATAAAGCGCGTCTGTTTTGCACCCCTCATAATTAGTGTAAATTCTCTGTTAAGCAACTATGGCACTGTTCTGTGAATCTTATTCAATCATTGTTGAACCTTTGTTGTCGTGTTGCTTCCTTTATTGCGATGAATATTAAAACCTTTGACTCAAGAACAATTACTATTCTCCTCGGCACATCGTTTGCCTTCTTAAAATGAAACCAATATTAAGTGCATTGAGAAACAATGATAACCATTCTTATTCTTTGAAGCCTCAATAGCTCATTGGTAGAAGGGCCGACTCCACTCCTTTAACGCGAGAGTCACGAGTTCGATCCTGACCCCCTTGGGCTATTTTCGTACCCACTCCTATCGCAAGCTTCGAGTTTATTTAAAGGGGCAATGGGAATATTTGTAATGCCTTGAAAACAGCATTGCTAATATTCTTTAAAAAAATTAAGATTACAGTTACTTAAATTCTGTCGGTCTTGGTCTTTTGTTTGTCTCGTCACTTAGGAAAAGAGGAGTTCGGGTAGGCAGTAATAGTATCGGTCATCCTTATGACCAGATATCATCTCGGCATTTGCTACACGGCTGCACTAAAGATTGCATCCAAATAATTCAACATTATGATAATTCTTTAAAGTTATTAGTCGAAAAGTCAAGTCAGAGTCCTATACGGATGACCTGAACAACTCTGATACTAGGTTGGCCACTAACCACTCGATAAGACGAAGAAGAACCTTTAAAGTGGAGACTGAATAAAATGCTTTCCGTATCTCGTTATGCTGACAGTTTTGTCTGTAATTGAATACTGTTTTTTTTGAGGATTTAAGTGGCCGGAAAGGCTTCACACCTAGGTGGCTTGCCCTACTTACATAAGCATCACTTGCCCCAATGTGTCGTTATAGATTACGTGTATTATATTGCTCTTTCTATGTTAAGTCACAAAATAAATTTCTTAATGCACACATAAATAAGTTGTCACCATTTAAACTTTCCCTGGAATTCCACGAATTTCGAAAACAAAATTCGCCCAATACGATAATAGAATAACGAATAGCAATTCATTTTTATATGGGTATATAGACGAAAATAATTCAAAAGTTTAAATCTCTACAAAGGAAAACATTTTAGCAAAGATTTTATTACCTTCAATTGAATGTTACGACACGATACATTCACGAAATACAAATGGAATTTGCATGTACCGATTAGAATACATTTACCGACATTTGCTGTAACTTAAATTGATGTCTTTTAAAATATTTAGATAGATGTCTTATTAAAAATAGGTATGTTCCTAAGATTTTAGTGGCAAAATATCTTTAACCGGGATGGGGAATCTGTTAATCTAAGAATTAAATTAAATACCTGTATATATGCTGCACACACAACGGCCCCCCTAACGGATAGTTATATCCTGTGTCGGGGGTCCGGAAACATTCGCAATGTTTCCGTACAAATACACCAAGACCGGAAAACATGCCTGTATGGTCAATACAAATATCTGCTCAGATCGGGAAACGAACCCGTGATCTGTGGCGCTTAAGGCAAGTTCGCTACCACTGCTCTACAACGTCGTCATATAGCAAAATAATAATAACACTTAACATTATTTCATACAAAGTAGACATATTTATGAATGGACAAGCCATTCCATACAAACAATATGTCAGCGCGTTTTAGAAGACATTTTCTTCCTCACACAATCAATTTGTAGAACTTCTGCCGGCGGTCCTTTCGAACCGATACCATATCGTTGTTGCGCGTGCAAAACCGCGGAAGAACAGTTTGTAAATACCGCGTATCTCCATTTTTAGAATTTTACAGGAGGAAGTAGAAACTTAATAACTTGGTAATTTGTAACTATACTACCGACTGAACTTTATAGTAGCTTCTTTGCTACTTATTTAATAGGAATTTAATGGAAATCTACTAAGAACTGGTATAGATTTCGTGTAAAGTTACTTACGCGGTTTTGTACCAGGAAAATAAATTAAAAATAGTACATTTTTAGCAGATATGCGGACTTGAAATAAAATACTTAATAATTATTATATTATTGATATAATTTCTTGTACAAAGAAAACGGACAAAAATAGCATCTTCTTATAAAAAATTAAAAACCTGCACTAGATATAAACTTAAATTTTTAAAATAAACTTTAAGATCGCTTAATTATGAATAATTAACTAGACAGTCTTCTCGATTCTCTAAAATCAGAGTCAAATATAAAATAATAAAATAATTTAATGTTTCAACACCAACAACACCAAAAGTACTTCTGAGAAGTATTTTGCTGACATTCCAGCTTTGACAACTGAATCATTAATTTCTTCTCCAACCGTTGCTGAATTACTACTTATTAATAGTGTTCAATCATGTCAAGCTAAGTTCAATTTCATTTTTGTGAGGCCCAAGGATATTAATAATGTATTCAAAACGATTGATATGAAGAAAACAGCAGATTAATGGAGCATGTCTGTAAAAGCAACGACGATATATACCTTCAATAAAACAGCCTATTCCTTCCTTAAAGGTTGGTAACGCACCTGCATGGCCTCTGATGTTGCAGATGTTCATGGACATGCAAATTTTTCACTAAACATTTCGGTTAACCAATTAAAATTTCGAAGTAAAATTACTGGTATCAATTAAGCATAGCGAGCAATATTCAATATTAATGATCTCATTAGTTTCCTCTCATCTAAAACTGCAGATACACAAAAACTGTATTAATGGATGCATTTGCATTATACTAATTAAATCTGAATATAAAACGCAAGTGTGACAAATTTAACAACAATAAAACAAGTTATAATTTTATGATTGAATGTTTTTATGTTTTTAAAGTCTTCTAGATATTTTTGGTTTTCTTCTTCCCAGCATTATTTCCGGTACTTACCCTACTTATTACTCTTATCCGGATTTGACAGGCTACCAGTTCTAGTACACAGAGGTATTATTTATTTATTTATACACTTCTTTGTACACCTCAAAAAATACACAAAAAGGAAAGAAAAAAAACATAAAATAAAGCAATAGGGGAGTACAAATGGCGGCGTTATCGCTTGAAAGCGATTTCTCCCAGGCAGAAGGAAAGGAGACCTTCGGGAAAGGAGAATTTGTTAAAAATAATTAGGCAGGTGGTGCCAGTATAATAAACGTACATGCAAATATTTAAACACTAATACGTAGGCATAATTACATATATAATATTATCTAAAAAATATTCTATTATAAACTAATAAATATAATTATAAATACCTATACGATAAACATACATAAAATTAATTTATTAATGTATCTCATTGGATAATAGAAAATTACCTATCAGGAGGTAATGATGGTATGTGATAACAACAACTGGGACCAAGACACAGTTGAGAGTCCCACAAGGTTAAACACCCAGACTGAAACACTTGTCTGTAATATAAATACAAGCATCCAACCTGAGCGGGAATCGAAACCACGACCGTTGCGGTTAAAGGCAGACTCGCACCAAAACGCCACTATGGATATTTCTAGACTATTTATAGTAAAAAAAAACGATATTCGTGTTGAACCGCCTAGAGTATACATAACTACACTAAAATAATTTTCAGTGATCCTTTTGCAAAGTAACTTCTACTGTATACATAATATCTGATTCCAGTTGCTTAATACATTAAGATACAATAGGAATATTAAACCTCAAGAGAACGTGCGAGCTTTGCTTGAGTTGATTAATCAAATAACTCAGGTGGATTCTAGTTAGAAACTTTGTATTAATTAGTGGCTTGTACTAAAATATTAATAATTTCATCTAGTAAAAGGAACATACGTGAGCTAGTTACCATTTGCACTAAATTGCAGAACTGCAGAGGGAAATGCAATGCCGATGTTATAATTCAATGTGTTTTAACCGGCTTCAATAAAAAAAGATTATTAATTTGATCGGTATGTATATAATATTGTTAGAAGTGCACAGTTTTTGTATATGTTAATCTATACCAGTTTCTTAGCATGTGTGCAAAATTTTATAAGTGTATGTATGTCTGTATGTTTGTGCACTAGTGCGATAAGTGCCTGTTATACTAAGCTTAAACTTCTGTTGTGGAAAATTTTAATTTTTTGTTCTTTAGTTTTGAGCCCGGTTTAATATTTTCAATTTTAGACTCAAACGCAGACATACATATTAAACCATAAATTACTATGACCCACATGGGGGTCACGGAACTGTAAACTTGTTAAGGAACGGTTTTAGAACTACAAGTATAAGAGCACTGAAAATTATTGAAATTATAAATATATGAAGCCTCAATAGCTCAACGGGAAAAGGGCCGACTCTGTTAACGCAAGATAAAAGTTCGATCCCAACCCTCGTGGGCTATTGTTGTATCAACTCTTTTTTTTTTTTTTGACAGGGAGGAAATCCAGACCCGACCTCTTGAGGAGAGAATCGGGTTATGTGGGGTTCCATGTTCGACAATGGCGTCCCACTAAAACCTCCTCGGTGGCCGAACTCAGTGCCGGCGTGATACTCTAAGAACTTCCGTGGAACGACCTCCAGGCTCTCAACATAAGCACACCGCTCAGCTGAGCCCCATCCTTGGGAGAGCTGATGGTGTCGCACTCGCACAGGGGGAACTGATGGCATTGTCGTACCGACTCCTAGTGCAAAGGCCAAATAAGCTTTAGGGGGGACACTATGAGTATTAGTAATGACTTAAAAACCATTGCTAAAATTTATTAAAAAAAATGAATGTATAAAAGGGGGAGAGTTCTCAACGAAACGAGTAAAATTGGTCATTAAGTTCAATAACATGTCTTGATTTAAATCACGATGTTCAAAGCCCCTAATAGAATACTCGACTCAATCAGCTCTATTATACATATCTCCAAAGCTTTATGCTACATCGTAAATTTACTTCTATTTATGTGAAGAGAACGTTTGACAAAGTTCTAGAGTTTAACTAATACAAATTTAAGTTTGCTTTGTTCTGCGAAATAGTAAATAATGTAATATCCACTTCTCTGTCTCCGATTTCCATCATCACTCCATTAACAAAGTTGTATTTGAATAAAATACTTTCTCTGTCTCTCTCGGGTCGTTCCCTCATACTTGAGGTTAGTGGTCAGCGTCAGGGTTGCATCTGGAACGAAAAATCTGCCCCGACGGGTTTCTGGCCAGCGCGTCTCTTTCAGCCATATTTCGACCGAAACAGATATATAACATCAGCTCCAAGCGAAGTCGAAGCTCAAAGCAGGCCCCCTACTAGCGCGCCGGAGCGTTGTGGTTGATTGCACAAGAGAACCCTTGGCGTCCCACTATTACGCAAGGTGGTTAATTGGGTTTTAGTGGGTATTACTTAGCTCGATTAGCTAGCGGTGAGTCCCACACTACCACTACTTGTAGTGGTGCGCGTACCTGCGTTTCCCAATATTAAATAAAAAGAAAGGCTCGCTACTAATACGCCACAACAGTCGTCGTGATAGTTTAGACTAATTTGCATCTTACACTGAATCTGAATAACAATGAACCGTGAAAACCAATTAATATTTGAAGTTACCCCATTTCGAGCTCAAGTCGGATGCTGTTTTGAATTTTATTGACCCCATCAGAATGGAACTTCAAACGCTTTTAAGAGATTCGGTCAACCTAATCGAGGTGAATGATAGGCTTTATGTAAAGAGCTACTATATTATTAGCTTTCCTAAGTAGTTTCAAAAATTATATAGTTATTAATATAGCAACAGAACATGGCAAAAAACATAATATAGGTACCTACTTTTAATTATAAAATGAAGCATTTATCACAATAGTGAAAATTACTTATCTCGTTTTTTTTTTTTAAATTCCAGAGCCTAAAAATGTAGCCTATAACTTTAGCCATGGTTTCATCTATATATTTATTAACATTCATATTATTAAGCGGTTTTGACAAAATGGGTTACAAACAAAAGCACTTTTTTACTCTTTTACAATATGTTATATTAAAAGAATCTTAGCTGGGATAGTTATTATAAAAATATACGCTGTGAAAATTGAACAAGAATTTTAATATAGCAACATGGTTTTAGTTTAACATTTTTTATAGCAAGAGGACAGATTTAATTGAAAAACCCTGTCACAGGATAATCATTTTAAAGTATATTTCCTTAAAACAAACAAATGAACCGCGGTCTACGGATACTCTAAGAGACGGAATAAAAAGTTTTTATAGCTCTTGAGGCGAGAGAACACTTAGACTAACATTTGATGACAAGATTAATAATTCAGTACCCGTTATAGATAATAAGAACTTTAATATAGAGGGCCATAAGTACTAAAATATGTTTTAGTCGTTTTTATTATAATCGTGGAGGTAAAATTAACAAGCTCGCCAACATTTTTATGGTAAACGGTCACCAAACAGTATATATTGTAGTGGTAGAGCCATGTTCCTCCCAGCTTAAATGGGCCAGCTCGACCGGGGGACCTCTCCTAGAAAAACGGCGTAAAGTAACAGTATCCGTAACTGTTTTATGGCGTCGGGATGTGACGACCCCATCGCCCGCTGTTGGGATAACCTCTGTCACAACAGAGATTATTCCACCAGTGCAATCAGTCACACTGGTGGTAGGTCTTTTGTTGCAAGAGGCCGGCTAGGTAAGTACCACCGCAGTGTCCAATATTCTGCCACCAAATAGTAGTGCTTAGGCACTACTGTGTTCCGGTTTGAAGGGCATTGTACGCTAGTGAAATTACTGGGCGAACAAGATTTAAGAACTCATATCTCGAGGTTGGCAACGCGTGAGTGGCACCTACTAATGGTGCTGCAAGCGCTCATAGGCTACGGCAACCACTTACCATTAGGTGGGCCGTATGCTTGATTGCCAACTTCTCAACAACATAAAAAAAAAAACTGTTGCGTTTCGTGCGACGACTAAGAATAAATAAATAAATAAACGTTGCACACTCAACGGCCCCCATTAGGATAGTAATATCCTGTGTCGGGGATCCGGAAACATCCACAATGACAAGGATAAATACACCCAGACCGGAAAATATGCTTGCATGGTCAATACAAACATATTATGCTCCGAGCGGGAATCGAACCCGCGACCTGTGGCGTTTAAGGCAGGTTCGCTACCGCTGCGCCAGAACGCCGAAGGCCCAGTCTCCCACTCCTTCTGTTCCTTTTTTTTCCTTCTCATTACTTCCTATCCCTTGGGTTGGCAACGGGAAAGTGTGCTACTTCAAGTATCGCAAGCGTACATAGGTTGCGGTGTCTTCTTATCATAAGGCGGTATGCTTGTTTGTCAACCGTCAGGAAATAAAAAACGAATATTTATGATAACGACGTTGTGGCGCAGCGGTAGCGAACCCGACTTAAGCACCATAGTTCGATTTCCGCTTGCAGAAGATGTGATGATTCTTAGTGTGAGTTGATTATAACCATACAGACATCTGTTCTAGTTTGAGTGTGTTTTTGCTTGTCTTTGTGTGTGTCCGGACCCCCGATACGGGATATCAATATACTTCTTCTTCATCCTAGCATTATTCCCGGTATTTTATGTACCCAGGGTCTGCTTATTACTCTTATCCGGATTTGACAGGTTACTAGTTTTTACACGGAGCGATTGCCATCTGCCCTCCGCAACCCTAAGGGTGAACCAGTAACTCATTGGATAAGAGCAATTTACTTATCAAGAGTGAACGATTATTATCAGATGTTATTGATAACAACCGGGATCGACAGCTTAACGTGCTCTCCGAGGCACGATGGGGAGATCCACAGGAACGAGACAGAAATTTTAACAAACATCTGCCCGAGCGGGAATCGAACCTTCAACCGTCGAGACTAAAGGCAGACTCGCTACTCACAACGTGTGGCGAGATATCAATATACTAACAAATTTTATTATGCTGAGCGGTAGGAGACAAAGTTAATAAAATTACGCTACATCAGTATTATATAAAATTATATTAACACTGTTTACAAGTTTCAGTCCACAAATAAAGAAGAGTTATTGAGTTGAGTGTGTAGCGTTTATTATTCAATATAAACGTCATCAAAATACTTCACTGAGGATGCAATAAGCCACTTAATTATAACAATTACCATAATTAAAAAATAATATACTGTTTGTATGCTTTTCTGAGATTTTAATTATGATTTTGTTCGTACAGTTATCTCGTGAACGTGCTTTTCATTTGTTTATTAAAAGGGTGACGCAATGGTGTAAAACGATGAATATTTAATTGTAAATTATCATCCGAAATAATTAATTACACGAGAAATAATGGACAACCACAAGACGAGTTTTTAGAAATATACGATTTTATTAATTAATATTATTTCTTTTCTAGTTACCTTTTTTTTTATTCTTTATTTATTATAAAGGGTTTTTTCACAAAGTGAATATGTCACCCTCGTAGTAACATACAAATTAATCAATCAACAACACATAACATAACTGAACTTAAACTAATAAAATTTTATATATAGTAACGAATAGAAAACACAAATTACATATTCCTACGTTTAAGAATTAGTTTAATTAAACTATAAAGCAATTTAGCCCTTTCTGATAATGGGAAGGTTAAAATAGAATTGTAAAAACCTAAGTTATATGAACGTTGACCAAAGGTGACATGTCTTTCTAATTTTGCTCGTTCACACTCCTGCAAAATTCTAGTTACCTTACATTTTTCTCCAGCAATTGGTATAAAACATCTTCTATTTAAATGAAATTTAAAGCATTAGCCATATTTAACGTATCTATCTATAGTAGTAGATTAGTTGTTGTATTCGGTCAATTCATGTTTTTAACAATATACAAGGACGATTTGACTGCTTTTTCTAATCAACAATATTAATTATACCAAAAAGTGTTTTATTATGTGAGTAAATTGGCAAGCAAGCATTCACACCTGATGGTAAGCGGTTTTTATAGCCAATGAGCTATGATAACACCATTTATTTCTAGTTGTCACTCACTCGTTGCAGACCACGAGATTTTCGTTCTTAAGTCTCTTTTGGCCAGTAATTTCACTAACTATCCTGAAACCGAAATACAGTATAGTGCTTTACGTTAACATTGTGGTAGGTATCTACGTTTCCTTTTCACGACTATACGGCTAAATCGATTTTGATTAAATTGTAATTCATATAAGCAAAATTCACAAGGTACATTTTTTTTACTTGATGAATATTTTTGTCATAGCAAAATTTAACAACAATTCAGAATTAAAAAAGTAGCTTTAATCTAACTAGAAGTGTTGTTCGCTTAATGTCTGCGCGAGGCAACTATTACACCACTCTGAGTTTTATCCAATAACTTTAGTCTTTGTTTTGGTGTCGCAACCTTTATTACGTTGAATATTACAAGCTTTGACTCGAGATCGATTCTCATTCCCCTTGGCACCTCCTTTGCACGAGGCAAAGGCTTAATATAAAGCAATATTACGTACTTTATATAAAAAATATGAATGCGAACTTTCCGTTCTGTTTTTTTATGCTAAATAAAAATTGTCCTGTTAAACTAAGCTCATAGTTAAAATTTAACACGTATTTAATTATGTTCCTTTATTTTAATATTATATTTTAATAGTATATTGTTTTACTTCCAATTTATGTATAAGTTAAGAGCGCTTATATCAAATTTAACTGAATCAGAGAAATTTTATTGTCCATTCCTCTGTTGTTTTCCTTTTGAAAACTTATAATATCTACTATCGAAAGACGACTACGATCGAAGTAGACATAAATCGATGAGCTGTTTAAATTACAGGCCCTTGTAACATATAACCTGAATACTATTCAACACATTAGACAATAGCTCTAAGAAAAAGTATCTTAAATAATTAATTAAAAAAATCAACACGTCAGCTAAGCACGAGCTAATTTACAAACAATAACAGAGCCCACTAGTAGTCCCGCGATATTATTCTGGTAATTTAATATTTCTTAATCTACCACCAACTTGGTCTCTGACAATAGTATATTTATTCGTACAGGATTGTATGTAAAAGACATATGTAACCACTTCACTGCGTATCAAAACGCATCCACACGAACGCTTCCAGAATCATGAATAACAATACGAGGGCCTATCTCATGGATTCGAATAAAGAGATTGAAATACACATGGTAAACATTGAAATACATTCCAAACCACCATTTATAACAAACACAATATATAATTTGACACACATAAAAAAAATGTTACACCCCAACGGTCTCCATTAAGATAGTTATAACATGCCTGTATGCTTGTATTGTCACTACAAACATCTGCTTCGAGTGGGACCTGTGGCGCTTAAGGCAGGTTCGCTACAATGTAAATTTATATGTAACTAAAATAACATGAATCCATTGAAGATGTAAATAATGTAATAGGTTAAAAGCCGTTAGAATAAAGTCTATCATTTTACCGTAATTAGGTAGACTCAATTGTCTAAAAGCCTGTATAGGATCCAGATGGATCGACAAAATTCGAAAGAGCATCCGACTAAAATAAAAAAGGAGATAACTAGTATTAATCGCTTTTCGTAGTACATTGTAATCTAAATTTGGCGACAGATTTGAGTTACACCAAACTACCCAACTGATCCACTTTTTAGACGCAATGTGAAAAAGTTTCATGGAAAATAACGATTGTGGGAAAACATACCCGCATTTAACAAAAGCGAATATGCGTTTTGTTCGACTTTCACGCAGTCCTCACCTATTATGTATACGATTTCATCATTGCTATTTGAATCCAGATTAAAATAACACGCTTCTTAATTTTCTATGTTTCATACATATTTTTTATATATTATAATATTACTAGCGGCCCGCTCCGGCTTCGCACGGGTATAAAATATATAGCCTATGTCATTCACTGAAAAAATGATTAAATTCGATCCAGTAGTTTTGATTTATTCATTACTGCCCGTGGCCTGCACGCGTTAAATGTAATTATTTACATCACATTAGAAACCTCAAAAATTATTTATTTTTTTCTCCACTATTTTCATATATATAAACCTTCCTCTTCAATCATTCTATTTATTTAAAAACGCATCAAAATCCGTTGCGTAGTTTTAAAGATTTAAGCATACATAGGGACAGAGAAAGCGACTTTGTTTTACATTTTGTAGCGATTAAACATATGAGAATTATGGATTAATGAGTATATTATTATCTTACGTTGTGTATCATGTTCTGAGCAAAATAATTTACATCAAAATCGGTCCAATTGCTCCTACACAGTGTTCAATCGAATAACCAAACAAATGAACACATAAGAAAAATGCTGTTTTGTATTTAATAATACCGAAGTACTATAACTAAAACAATATTTTACTTGGAACGTAAACACAGCCTGACCGATACCACTCCGTTAAAAAAAATGCAAGTTATGCCAGGGTTCGATTCTTGACCCGACCCCCTTGGGCTATTTTCGTACCCACTCCTAGCGAAAGCTGCGAACTTATTCAGAGGGGCAATAGGAATATTAGTTATATCTTGAAAAAGAGCATAAGAAAAAATCTTATACGCGGAGATGGTGGCAAAGATGTTTGATGATGAATTTCCCCGGGGAATCGCAATCAATCTAAATATATCCCATTAAAACATTAAATGTAAAATTGCAAGTCTCGCAAAGCAGTTCTTCTACTACAAAAAGCGGTGAGATCTCATGTATAACTGCGCCTGAAACTTGGCAGTTTTACGACACTAAAGTATTGTTATGAGTAGAATTAGTTGCAGATAACATCAAAACGAGAGATAAAAATATTTAATATTTTTTATTATCTATAGTTTTAATACTAAGCTTAGACGAGCACAATCAACACTAACTCTACTGAATTCAAATGAAGGAATTCCTCAAATTACAATTGAAATCTATTCCATCTATTCGAATCTAACTTCGTTAATCAAATCGTGATGGTAATCGGATACAGAGAGGTGATTATATTCTGTTATTTACTATTTCACGGAACAAAGCAAACCTAGATTTGTATTAGCCTAAATCTAAAGCTATGTGTCAAACGTTCTCGTACAAATAGAAGTAAATTTACGATGCAGAATACCCTGAGCTTTGGATAATGGTGCTGAATTAACATAGTATTCTATTAGAGGCTTTGAACATCGTAATTTTGATTGAGACGTACATTAAACTAAGGGATACATTTTATTCTGGTTCAGTTTGCTGATTCTCAATAATGTTTGCTTTAAATTTCTTAATTTCAAATAAGACCTTCTAAATTTTAGAAGAGAAAATGATGTTTTTGTGTATAAAACATAGGGACAAAAATACGAATTGTTTCAGCAGTTACGATATTCAATGGAACGCTCATAGCCAAGTGCCCTCACTAGTCGATATGCGATCAGTAGGTTAAGTAACTTTAGGCACGGAGTGTCGATAGATGGGTGATTACATAGTGGTATTTCAACTGTGTGTATTCGTCCTGTTCAGTCAATTTAGTAATTTGGCCTAGAATATTTTAAGGCTCAAGATCATTTTTAATTGACACGTCACACTGGTATATCTCTTTTTCATTTATAACGCTTATAACTAGAGAAATAATACCACAATATACGTGATTGCTGTTTAAAACGGAGATACGTTATCTGGCCAAACTTGTTACTTACAACGGATATTAAAATCGCTTATAGGAAAAAAGGACAAATAATTTTCCCTGCCTTCGTGCTATTGCTTATTTATTCAAAAGTATTAAGATATCGACGAACTATCATAATATCTTAGTTTGATAGAGAATATATTAAGTTTACTGATATTAATTTTTATGGTAACTTTTAACGCCTTGATGAAACTTAATAGCAAATACAATTTTAGGTTAAAACATAAAAATGTTTATAAATTATGAGAATAGAACCAATGCAAAATTTATTTTGTACTTTACTTTAGTATAAAATAGAAAAATGGTTCTATAAATTTTTCTTCCCCTCATTTTTATATCTCCCAAGTATATAAGAATTATTCCTATGAGAAACACCATAAGCTTATTATTGAGGCAATAAACAGTTAGGGTGATAGTCGTGAACATAAAATAATACTTTACTAGATACTGCCTAAGAATATTCTCATTTTCAGCCTACTGTGCTATATTTACGACTACGACTCAAAGACGGCTAACAAAATGTTTACTTCTTTACACAAATTCTTGCCAGTCTCGCTTTATACTCGTAGGTACAAAATTATATAGATAGGATTAGATTAGGAATTAGATTTTAACTAAGAAACGTGAGTTTAAATTAAAAAAAGCCCTGAATTTTGTGTTGTATTTGTTTTCCAAATTCATATGGTGCGTTACGGTCAGGAAAACTTCCTGAGAAATACTACATATTATTTTTAACTTTGGAGAAATTGTGAAACAAGTATAAGCTATAAATATAGTATAAGAAAAAAATGAATGTTCCCATTATTACTGTTAAGCAAAAATGTTTAACTAAAAATGTTAAAGTAGAATATGTTCAATGATTGAGGCAGCATAACTGTAATTGACAAAAATATAACACAGCAAAATATGTGAAGTTACTTATATACTTGTAAAATAAATATATCTATTATAAACCAAATAAATAGTAGAATTTCAATAACACCTTTATGACCTCCATTTCAGATTTCTTATTCGAGAATCACATTTTGTTATTTAAATAATTATTATGTTTCATATTGTATTATGTAATTTAAACAAGAATAAATATAGATAAGTAAGAGATGATATAATAACAAAGCAATCTAGTTTATCAGCTTTAAAGAATGATAAAACTAAATACGAAACAAACAAACCGAATTAACAATACATCTCGTTTCGTCCCTATTGTCTACAACCGAGTAATATCCCTATTCACAAACTCTCACCATTTCATTAAAATAAATATACCGAGCCGTGATATTGTGGCGCATCTCGACATCACGAAAAAAAAAAGATATTCAACCAAAATTGTGCTCGAAAAGAAAAACGATTCTCCCTTATTATCTTCAAAATAGTCATTCCTGTCTCCCGAGAATAATGTCCCAAGAAAACGTTATTATATAAGTATTTTATGATACCGTTTAGAGGAACACGTTTTGTATTAAGCGTATATTTCGCTTGTTTAAGAACCTCGTGAATAATATCGCTTTCGTATTATAAAATAGAATTACCTTCAAATAAGAGTCTGAAAAAGGTCAATTTTGCTATACGCATCGTAATAAAGATTAGAGATAAGACAATTATTTAGCACAGACTAATTTATTTTGGTCCATAAAATATTTTGGTATTAGGTATACTTTTTTAGTCTAGAACGAGATTACTTAGAGAAAATATACTTTTTAATTTCAGAACTATTTGTATCAGGGGGCGTAGCTCAGATGGTAGAGCGCTCGCTTAGCATGCGAGAGGTACCGGGATCGATACCCGGCGCCTCCAATCTGTGTTTTGAATAAACCTATTTTAAAATTTTTACTTTTCGATAGTATCAAAATATGCCCTTAAAAATAGTCCAAAGATAAGACCAAACTTAAATAAAACAATTCAAATTAAGTAACAACAATTTTATTCACAAAAATACTTCATTATGCTTTAAAACATATATTCAGTATAACATTATAATTTACAAGGATATACAGGGAAAAATTTAGAAAAATGCTTGTATTCCAGTTATAGCCCTACCCAAAATCAATGCGTGAATATCGTGCGTCCCTTCATAAGTATTAACGGCTTCAAGGTTCATTACGTGTCTAATAATATGGTATTCGTCAGACACTCCATTACCACCGAGCATGTCCCTAGCTACTCTCGCAATATCCAAAGCTTTGCCACAATTATTTCTTTTTAGCAACGATATCATTTCGGGCACCGCTAAACCTTCGTCCTTCAGACGTCCTACGTGTAGGCAGGCCTGAAAACCGAGACTTATTTCAGTAATCATGTCAGCCAATTTCTTTTGTATCAATTGGTTTGAGGCGAGCGGTCTCCCAAATTGTTTCCGATCTAATGTGTACTCTCGAGCGATCCGCAAACAAGTTTCAGCCGCACCGAGAGCGCCCCAAGCGATCCCATATCGGGCGTTATTGAGACATCCGAAAGGCCCCTTCATACCTACTACATTCGGTAATAAATTCTCCTCTGGTATAGCTACTTCGTCGAGCAATATCATGCCCGTTGTCGAAGCTCTCAAAGAAAATTTACCATTGATTTTGGGCGTGTCGAGGCCCTGTTTAACTTGAGCTCTTTCGACTATAAAGCCCCTTACTTTATCCTCATCGTTTTTAGCCCATATTATCAAGATATCGGCAATAGGGGAATTCGTTATCCATGTCTTAGAACCGGTTAAAATATAAGATTTTGATTTAGAGTCATATTTGGCTCTTGTAACTAATGCGCCTGCGTCGCTTCCGTGATTCGGTTCAGTCAACCCAAAACAACCCACCAATTCACCCTTAGCCATTTTTGGTAAATATTTTTGTTTTTGCTCCTCTGAACCGTACATATATATTGCACCCATAGCTAAACTACTCTGTACACTCATCGCTGATCTATAAGCAGAATCCACGCCATCAAGCTCCCTCGTAATGAGCCCATAAGTGACAGATGATACTCCGGCACAGTCATACCCCTTAATGGTACACCCGAGGATCCCTAACTCGCCCATTTCTTTGTAAATCGCTCGATCGAATACTTCGTTTCTATTTGCTTGAACCACTCTAGGCATTAGTTTCTCTTGACAATAAGCTCTCAACGAGTCCCGGACTGCCTTTTCATCGTCGCGTAGTTGTCGATCTAAATTCAAAGGGTCCTCCCAGTTAAAAGACACTTTTGCGTTGTTGGAACATGTTGTTGACAGTGCTCTAAAGCTATTATTATTACACACTGTTGAAAAAATTTTAAATAACTTAGTTACATTAACAGCCATATTTTAATAACATCTAATGCTTTCTATTTATTTCTGGAACACACAAGTTGTTATCAATCGTTAACTTTCCACTGATCTTCGTACACAATACTCAAGACTATCGAACCATTTAGTTATAGTGTAAACACTTTCATTATTCAACTATCACAATGTATTATCATAGTTTGATATCATTTGGGTGCAAAAACATAACCTCACTCGTGACCTAGTGACAACAAACTGTTTATAATAATACTGTATTGCAGCTATCTTCGCGTGGGTTAACTACTGCTGACGTAAGAACCTACATAATTATCTTATTCAATAACTACGTATCATTGCTCGCTCTAAAACAAAAGGCGTAAGAGTCAAAATTGTCTTTGTTTGCCAAACTTGTTATCTGTTTCAGTATAATCTTTGATAAATATTATTTGATAAAACGAATAGCAACATAAATAAAGGTCTTTTTAGGAACTAGCTTAGAGATATGATAAGGAAGAAATTATTTAATGTTAGTTTTAGACAAAACGTATGTAAATATGCGCATTCATAACTTTTAATTTCATTTACTTTAGAGTAGCCGTGATATTTTCTTAAAAGCTGCTATAGAAAATTCCTATACTAAATCTACTAATCTAGACTTAGATTTATTAAAGGTATAACTATAACAAACCTTAATTACTCCCTAAAACAATAATAAGAAAAATTATACATATTTATTTTCATTTACCAAAATCGAAAAATATACACAATACAAATTAGCATCAAGTAGCAAGAATATAAATATGAAAGTTTGTATGTGTTGGGATAAACCTCCCACTATCTAACCACCCAAACATCTAAACAGATTTAGACTCTCTAGAGTCAATTTTAAGATCAACATCGGACGAAGTCCCGTGCACGTGCTAGTAACACAAAAATTCGACGCAGTTAGGAACATAAAATTTATAAAACATAGAAAAACTATTGTTCTCATAATCAAAAGTAAAGTAAATCATTTAATATAACAAATATTAAAATTAATAATATTGTTTCCATTAATCCTGAAGAATTTTCAAATGTAATCCAAGCTATATCATATCTATTATTATTAACCTAAAAATGATAATATCTTCATAAATTTTAAGTACACATTGTATATAAATTATTTGAAATCATTATTCGGCCGGCTAACGAACCTATTTTATTTTCGTCCGGCTATTGTTATTACGTTACGGTTTTTCGGTTTTCAAAGTTTGGAGTTTTGTTTTAATAAATACACATTGCTTTCGATAATATATACAAAAATGAAATATATTACAAAAAAGTAATTGCAAAATATGTATATCATAAAACTTCCCATTGCTTTCTGGGTCTCAGTAATGGCCCCACTATCCGGTGGTATTGTCAAAACCAGCAACCCCGACAGTTATTAATACATATTCAGAAGAAAAAACCATTGCATCGTTTCTTATCAAAACATTACAATGCTTTTTAATAGCAATACGCGATCTAAATCGAGTCGAGCTGCGAACAAGCCATATCTGAAGTGTTACATCAGGCTATGGAGTATTTTATTCCATATGCTGATGTAGCACTCGATGGCAAAGTTCCTAGGTGGTACAATGCTGAATGTGCTGAGGCCGAGGCCTTTAAGAACTTAGCGTTTGTGGCATGGGCTGAAGCGCGCACCACCAATGCTCCGGACATAACATCCAAGAAGAAAGCATTTAACTTCGCTGCCAAGTCCTACAAGAAGTTGCTCAAGAAGGCCCGTTTCAAACGAATTCGAACCCTAGGGGCCAGATTAGCTTCTTATCCTCGCGGCAGCAAAGCATTTTGGTCCCTGTCCAAGTCAGTAGAGTCAAACTTCTGCCGTCCATCGCTGCCTCCACTTCTAAAACCCGATGGATCCATGGCCTTTACGGCAACAGACAAGGCTAATCTATTAGCGACTCTGTTCGCCGAAAATTCAAATCTAGATGCGGGGAACACCTCACCACCAAACATACCACCTTGCGACTCTATCATGCCAGAGATACGAATCCGCCAAAGTGAGGTCCTAAAAGTTCTCCGCAACCTGGATATCAACAGCCAGTGGTCCAGACGGGATTCCATCAATAGTCCTGAAGAATTGTGCACCTGAGTTGTCTCCCGTTTTTGACACGCTTGTACCGCCTCTCTCTCAAATCCGCTCAAGTTCCCGAGGCTTGGAAGGTTGCCAATGTACAACCCATACCCAAGAAGGGCAGCCGTGCTAATCGGTCAATTACAGATCGATTGCGATCACCTCCATGCTTTGCAAAAGCTTGGAGCGTATGATGAATAAAAAGCTCCTGGCATACCTCGAAGAAAAAGACCTCCTGTCGGACCAACAGTACGGCTTTCGTCGAAACCGGTCGACAGGGGATCTTTTAGTGTATGCCACACACATTTGGGGCGAAGCCATGGACAAGCATGGTGAAGCGTTAGCCGTTTCACTCGACGTGTCCAAGGCTTTTGACCGGGTTTGGCGCGGGAGCCTTCTGAATAAGCTTCCTGCCTACGGGATACCCGCTGGCCTGTGCCACTGGATATCAGATTTCCTGAGTGGACGATCATTTCGAGTTGTTCTTGATGGCTCCTCGTCTGATCTAATGGCGATTAATGCCGGTGTTCCTCAGGGGTCAGTTCTCTCCGCTACACTGTTCCTGCTGCACGTAAATGATCTGTTAAAGCCTGGTATCTTTGGGTATGCAGACGACAGCACCGTAACGGAGAGATACATGTCTAGTTCACAGAGCTAGTGCAGCCGAAATTTCAGAGCACAGGAGGCCCTGGTGGAACGCATTAACTCAACATTAAACAAGGTGTCCGACTGGGGCGACGAAAACCTTGTCAACTTTAATGCTTCCAAAACTCAAGCGTGTCTTTTCACTGCCAAAAGGAGTCCATTTCATCTGACTCCAACTTTCCGAAATATATCAATACCAATCACCGACAGTATTGAGCTTCTAGGAGTTACTTTATCTTCCAAACTCAACTTTGGTCAATGTATTGAATCCAAAGCTAAAACTGCTGGCAAAAAATTAGGCATCCTCACAAGGTTAAGCAGTACTTCACACCGGAACAGCTTTTAACTTTATATCAAGCCCAAGTTCGATCGTGCATGGAGTACTGCTCCCATTTATGGGACGGCTCTGCCAAATACCAGCTCGATGCCTTGGATTCAATAGATCGTCGGGCTAGAAAACTTATTGGCAACCAGACACTGGTAAGTACAAAACTTCATAGCCTTGAACACCGACGTAAGGTTGCCTGTCTGTCGGTATTCTATAGAATTTATTTCGGAGAATGTGCCTAGGAACTGTTCAATTTGGTTCCCTCATCACCTTTATTACAGGAATGCGAGGCATCGCAAGGGCCTGCATCCCTACATAGTGGATGTGCCCAAACACGTACAAAAACGCTTTGCTTCCTCGTTCTTGATACGCACCGCAAAGGTATGGAATACCCTGCCGACCTCGGTCTTTCCAACCACCTACAATATAGGTACCTTCAAATCTAGAGTGAATAGGCATCTTCTAGGCAAGCGCGCTCCACCTTAGGCTGTATCACTACTACACATTAAGTATGATAACAGCCAAGCGCTGGCCTATACATTTAAAAAAAAAAAAAAAAAATCTAAATCTTTTGCTATAGCGCAAGTAATTTTCAACTATAAAACACATATGTTGGAGTAAATATTTACGACGCAAAGTCAGAGAAACTTTTTACTAATAAAGTTCACGAAATGCGTTCTACAGCTGGGCGCATGCAAGCTTGGTTCTCGTTGTTCTAATCAAAATGTAATTAATGAGCAACATTCTGCGTTGTATTTCACATTTCAGTGTAAATATGAAGTAATATACAATATTATGATATATATTTTTATATTTCTCAATGCTACGTCGTGTTATAGTTATGATTAATATTGGTTTTACTATATATAGCTTGAACAACATGTTGTGGACTGTTTATTTTCGACCAATACAAAAACGCTTAAAGCAGCGCGAACACTACATGTCAAATTGAAACATAAGCATAAGGTACACCTAAATTGTTGTTACATATAGGACACCTAAATTTTTCTATGATGCGTAACTATAATTATTGTATAAAATAATACGCGTCATCTTTTTTTAAACCCCGCTGTACCTAGGATTAAAAGACATTTAAATGCCCGTAGTTTAACAAATACGTTGCTAAAAGCAATAGAGATATGAAGGAGAGGCAATTCTGCTATTTCAAGACGATATTCTATGTGAAGATATTTCTAAATTCGAGCCCACCCATGATAAAATGGTAAAAAGCTACCTAATCAATTTACTTACACTAACTAAAATTAAAAAAATATAACCACAGTTATATTTTAGCAGAAAGTGACCTAAAATGATCGTGACTTAAAAGGTTCATACCTTATTAAAGAAAAGCTTATTATAAGAAGTAATTTTCAGAAAGATCTGATCAAAACTTTATAAAATACTTTCAAATTCTCTGTTGGTTCTAAAATGGGGCATAAAACCACACCACAAGCGAACTTAAACAAACTAATTCAACCTGCCTTACGTATTGCCCCCACAATGTCCTCGTATTTATGTCCAAGAGCAAAAACCGACGTTATGAATGCGAGCCAGGCATACTTTTTCTTTTCCCATGTTAAGAGTTTTTTGTAAAACATGTTTCTAGTGATCCGTGGTAAAGGCTCTCAGTATGCACGAGGCTAAGCCCCATTTTCGCAGATGCATGATTCCACGAAAACTGCAATAGTGTATGCGGTAAAATATTCAAGAATTTAATTTTCACATTTATTTTCATAAAAATTTAAAGAATGCATTGTTTTAAATCAAAACTGATTTTTTCTGGTAACTTATTGATATTACAAGTTCCACTATATGTATATAGTCAGTCAAATTAGGTTTACTTGATTATAATACTGTCTACCATTACAGAAAATGTACGGAATCAACTGACAGTCCCCGCAAGATCCATTTATTTATCGCGTCTCGATCTCAGTTATCCGCCTCCTCCGGTGATCCTGTCAAGGCTTGAAGAACTAACAGAAATATTAACAATAATGTCATGATAATATTGGACCAATTTCATTTACCTGCAAACATATAAAAACCCTTTACCATTATAATATAATGGTAGAGGTTTTGGTATATATTAAGTAGTTTTGATTATATATTTGGGACATCAATGAACTAAACTATCAGATCGACTTAAACAAAAGCTATATATAAACTCTTCATTTAGCAGGTAACTATCATTCGAAATTGACAAACATTTTAAAATATTTCTGGCTATAAAAGCCACTTACCAAGAATAGCAAGCGAAGATCATAATACAAGAGGCTGGATCTTCTATAAATTATTCACTCTCTATTTGCATGACAAACGACGGCTGAGAACGGTAAGGTCTTAGACCTTAATGGCACCTTAGCTCCTTGTTAAACTGCCCTTAGTCGGTACCTACTCCACCCTTTCACACTTCCAAGGTACGTCACTCTTTAATGGCCCAGTGATTTTTCCACTCATATGCAAATGCCAGATTAGCATACATTTTGCACTTGTCGGCCATTTTTGTGGGTGAAATCTTGGACAATGATATATATTTAGCATAAAGTTCTCGTAAATATTTTATATTTATAACGAATGCTGTACTTGAAGATTAGCATATTGTTACATGCAAGTAATGTAATAAATGTAAAAGTTTTTATGTTTGGATGTATGGATGTTTATTGTTCGCTCACACAAAACGGCTGAATATAAGAATAACTATGTAATTAGGATACTTTTATTCCGGAAAAATGTTCGGTTACTTTATGACAAACAAAAAACATGCTACATGACGTATTTAATTGAAATTTGAAATAGATGTGTCTTATGGTACATCACTTACTTAAATAATTCACTTCTTTCTAAAGCCAATTTCAAGGGCACCGCAAATGTAGTCGCGAGCACATGCTAGTAAGTAATATAAGTACACTAAATAAAAAATATTTATTACAATACTCATATAAATAAAACAAAATGAATAAGCAATTATTTCAGGACCTGAAGATAATTTCAGCTCAAACAAGCAACGTCTAGAACAGGGTTTTTCAAAGCGGGCGACCGGTACCACTTATATTGCCTCACTTTTGTAAGGGCCTACCCCTTTTTTGTTTTTTTTTTTTTTTTTATTTACTTGGGGAAATGCATTTACGCACCCCGCGCCGGGACAGATGGGCCGCCGTTTCAGCCTGGGCCGACTTCCCGAGTAACCCCAGGAAGTCGGCCAAAACCCCAATATACATATATATACATATATACAACACCATTAATACCATCTGACGCGTAACGCGCCCAGCCTTGCGGCTTCCGGCCGACTTCCCGGGCAAGCCCAGGAAGTCGGTAATTATATACATATTTACACACCCACTCTACTTCTGCCGCGTAAACGCGGCTGGGCGCGTAATAGCCGACGGTGCCCCTCTAAGCACCGTCGACTATTACTCCCGGCTACTGAGCCCCCCGGCACGACAAGCCCAGGGTACCGCAGGGATGACATCTGCGGTTGGGGGGGAAGGGCCTACCCCTACCACCAACAATAACAATACGTTATGGCGGTTTAGCTGATTCGTACATGCAGCAAGCAAGACAAAACACTATGCTGATGTCATCACAATCAATAACAATAATATGTACCTACTGTTTTTTAAACAGCCTAGATCTAAACCCCGTACAAAATCTTTGGTACGAACTCAAGAAAAAGGTTTCAAATTGACAGTGAAAAAGTTAAAGGAACTATATGCCGTTTTCTTATAGGAACTTCTTCATCCTAGCATTATTCCCGGTATTTTTATGCACCCAGGGTCTGCTTATTACTCTTATCCGGATTTGACAGGTTACTAGTTTTTACACAGAGCGATTGCCATCTGACCTCCGCAACCCTAAAGGCGAACCAGTAACTCATTGGATAAGAGCAATTTACTTATCAAGAGTTAACGATTATTATCAGATGTTATTGATAATAACCGGGACCGATAGCTTAATGTGCTCTCCGTGGCACGGTGGGGAGACCCACATGGACAAACGCCGAGACCGAGACAGAAATTTTAACAAACATCTGCCCGAGCGGGAATCGAACCCGCAACCGTCGAGGCTAAAGGCAGACTCGCTACCCACAACGCCACAACGGTGTCGTTTTCTTATAGGAACATGCTACTAAATATTAATTTTAGTAAATACCTTCGAATAACTTTATTAGTAAAGTGCCGTTTACGTGGAGCTATAAGTATGAGAAATCCTGATCTAGAAAATTAAATATTGAAGCAAATAAAACGTCCGACGAAGCTGAGTGCATATTATAAAATCAGAAGCTCAAGCAAGTGACGTTCCTAAATTAGAACATCACAGTGAATTCCTTCGTAACATAAATGGAATAGTCGTGTAGTTTGAGCCCTGAAATACGAGATAATCTAAAGTACCTCCTCTGTAAGTTAGCATAGTTAACTTCCTAGTATCTATGTTTGATAGCGATTTCTGTACGCCTGAAGTGTGTATGACGCAATGCGACACTAAATAAATATAGAGCCAATGGACTTTCAGTAAAATGACTGTGACATACGGACGGACAGACGGACAGACGAACATGACGAAACTATAACGGTTCCTTTTTGCCATTTGGCTACGGAACCCTAAATAACTGAATTGTAATAAATAGTTATCTCAAATGTTATGTTTTTTTTTCAAGGCATTACATATATTCCTATTGCCCCTGCAAATAAGCTCGAAGCTTGCACTAGGAGTGGGTACGACAATAGCCCAAGGGGGTCAGGATCGAACCCTCGACTCTCGCCTTAACGGAGCGAAGTTGTCCCATATTTAGTGGAGGATCAATGTTAGTTAAATCTTTAAGCATATTAAAGAAAATTACTATATTAATCTGTTTGGTATGGGCGTTTGTCTTTAGCGGTCTCCCCACCGTGCCTCGCAGAGCACGTTATGCTGCCGGTCCCGGTTGTTATCATAACATCAGATAATAATCGTTAACTCTTGATAGATAATTTGCTCAACAAGTTACAGTTACAGGTTCGCCCGTAGGGTTGCGGAGATTAGATGGCAATCGTTGATGTAAAAACTGGTAACCCGTCAAATCCGGATAAGAGTAATAGCAGACCCTAGGTAAATACCGGGAATAATGCTAGGAAGAAGAAGATAAAACTATTGTATCTTTGGCAGACTTGCTTATTCATATCACAAAGCATACAACCTTATAATAAGCTGTTATAAATTCAATATCCTTAAAAAGTAATAATTTTTAGTAACAGACATTTCAATAATCAGTTTCTGAACTTTATTAACGAATCTCAAGTTGGTTAATGATATATTAAAGTCGTTTTAAATACTTTAAATGGGTTTTCTTAATTACTCATCTCAACACTAATTTCCAGTAGCGAAGAAGTTTTAACTCTCGACGAAATTTATGTTAAAACAAATTTCCATTGAACCCATTACCTCGAAATTTATAACGTAATGTCAAAATTAAAATCAATTGAATTTCATTGAATTTTACGTATTTAGACGAGTTTAAAACAGTTTTATCGATGTCTATGGCCATGGCACACACTATAGAGTAATCCGCAAGTGTATGACCTGCGTGATGGTAATCGGCTATCGTAGCCTAAAAACACTTTCAACACCAAAAGTATCTACCTATCACATACAGTCATATCTTATATACCTACCATAAGCGCGTTTCCGATCTAAGGAACGGAGATTAGAAAGCAAAAGAATGGGATAACATAGCATATCATTCTTTGGTAAATCGAAATTTAACTTCTTTGTAACAATAATGAGAAAGCTCTGCTGTTACTGAGAGCCGTAAAAAATTATGGACTCCATAGCCTAAATATTACGACTAAATATTAATTATGGAAACTAATATATTTTCTATCGACACACATGCCACGTACTTTTGAAATCTTTGTTATATAACCGAATTTAGAAACAAACATAAAATACTCGTTTTATGACAGGAATAATTAATATTCATTTCAACACTTATTCCAGTTCTTTAATGGTCGTTTCGTATTTTGCTTAGTTAAAGAGTTATAATACATGCTCCTCTGAATTTCGTAATTCTTCCAACTACATAGATAATATATCTTTAAATTTAAAAATACTCAATTAAGTTGATGCCTTCCTGATCGACCCTGACCTAAACAAAGACAATCAAATCCCTGTAATTTGCCAACCTATACAACTAATATATAAAATTCTCGTGACACAATTGGACGCAAGTAAGCAATACCATGTCAACCCACACGAATGTCAGTTCGAGAAAAACGCGTTTGAAAATTTTGAACGCATATTGCTTTATATAATTTTTTTGTTTTGGTCAACTTTTGGCAATTTCAGATTAATGTAAGTTATTTTACTTATTTTCACAAAAATAAGTATACAAACTACATATTTCGTATATAATATAACCCAAAACTTTAAAAATAATACATAAATGGCATGATTAAAAATGACTTTTTAGAAGTTTTAAAATGTTCTTCAGCCATTTATTTACCAACACTTCTGCATATCTAACTCAGTTTTTTCAATTTTGTGGGTTGACATGGTATTGCTTATTTGCGTCCAATTTTAGTTACCACACTCTTCCGAAACTGCTTGACCGATTTTGATATAATATTTACGTATATTCAGTATAGTATATTATTACGATGTGGCATAAAAAATAGATGCAGCCCTAAATTTTCACCTTTCTACCATCTAAACTATTTTTTAATAGCAATATTAGTAATTCAATAATTTTTACCGGTGTCACTTCTGTTTACAATTAGACTAAGGGGGCGCTGCTATCGGTTACCAGATTTTTTTGGATTTTTAGTTTTATTATATTTATATAAATAAAATATCTGTTTATAACTTTAAAAATAACAACTTTTTAATGAACGTAACATATAATAAAAACCAATTTAATTTAAAAATTTTATCGGTCTGTCTTTCTGTCTGTTTATTCCGACTATCTCCGAAAATGCTGGACTTACTTTAAAAGGACTTGCTACTTTTATTTTAGAAAAAATCTATGCAAAAAAACGAAAATACCCATTACATTTGAAATGCATACGTTTCCTAACTGAAAATCTACAAAGCAGACATTGCCTGTTCAAATAGCAATGCTTAAAGCAAATGTTTGCCTAATTATTACGTGGACTGTTTCATGAGATGAAGTGTCATCGCATCGTTTATCCACTGACAAGTCACAGAAAGCACTCTGATCCTCAATGGTTAATTGCAAGGGTTTATGTGTGGTATTATTAAACGTTGTCTTTATGTTTTGCATATCAGACTACTTTTGAGTAAAAATACTTACCCACTTAATCAGGTAGATGTTGAGAATAGACTTTTACAGAAGTTTCTTTTTCAACCGATTTAAAATAGAACGAGATTCTCAATTCGGTTGTATTTTTCCGGTTCGGTTCAGTAACAGTATCCATACTGTTTTTGCCACTAATGCAATCTCTTTCTAATCTCCTTCTTTTGTAGTCCCCTTCTCTTGGATTGACAACACTCTTGTAAACAACCGACGAGCCATTTGACATTGACAATCAGACGAGCCGTAAGATTGTTTGCTTAAACCGCCTCAGCCGTTAATCGTAGAGACCTGAAACTTGGCACCCTCCAAGTTTCAGGTTGAAGTGTTCTTTGTACGACGTAGGCATTCGATAAGAAAGAATTTGAATACTACCCTTAAGTGGGTGAAAAAAAAGTGGAGGCAAAGTTTATATGGAACAACGCAATTCCTTGGTTCAATTTACTTCAAATTTTGCGTAAACATTTTTAACAGAATTGATGGAAGATGTGTTTCATATTTTATTGAAATTCATCCCCTAACGGGTTTTAAAGTTATTTTGCTTCGAAGTTTTTATTAATAAACCTTAGTACTTTTGATGTAAATTACATTTTAGTTTGAAGGGATGAAGTGAGGGTTCAAAGTTTATATTAAAATCGTTATTCACGCGGGCGAAGCCGCTGGCAGAAGCTAGTATTTATAATAAAAAGATTGCATCTATAAGAAGACCGATCTATATCGAAATTCAATCTTGTAGCTCGATTTTTATTCACCCCACGGGAACTTAACAAATAATAATCCAAACATACAAACTTTCACACTTATTATATTAAGTAGGATAAAACGGTCCTCCTTATCTTAGCCCTCATATTTCATTATACTGGGTCGACAGGGTAAGAACCCTGTCGAATTCCAAAGTTTTATTGAGCTCTGAAGCCAGGAATCATGCATGTTTCAGATGCTCTACAACTAGTTCTATGAACTAGTTTTTAGGGAATAATATTAAAATGAAAATAAAATTACAACTTCATAAAATAAGAGTCATAATCAGCATTTCATTATATTTTACTTATAGAAATAATAACAAATAATCTTTATAAATATCACAATCGCTTCTTTTTACCATTAACTTTAACATCCTTTACTGTAAGGAAATTAAGGATTATCTTTATAATATTAAAGGAAACCAATACAACTATTAATGATAACACAAATAATGAAGCATAAACGTCTATCATGTTATAGGCGATCCAATTTAATTCCCGCGCTGGATTTTTCATATAGTCTGCTCCCTTATTTCTAATTACATATTCTATCCAGAACATGGCTGTATCTAACGCGGTCATTGGCCTATCTTTAAACTTTCTGGAGATTTCTTTAGCGTTCTCCATATATGATGGATTATAAAGAACTTCGCTAAGAGCGCTGTATAAAGTTTTTTCATTGATATCATGGTATTGCAGAATTTTTCCAAATCCTGCTTCCTCCGTTTGAAGCAAGTTATTATATTGATCAGCGTATATTGGGATTCCAATGAGAGGCACTCCATTAAATATGGCTTCTTGCGTTCCAATTAAACCGCCGTGTGATACGAACACTTTGATGTTGGGATGCGCTGAAATAATTAATATTTGATTAGCAATTTCCTTATGATATTATAATTTAGAACTTTAATGCTATATATTCATTTTTATGAAACACGAATGTCAAACTGGTAGGTCAGGTAGCAAGAGGCCAGCTACGTAAATACCACCGCAGTGTCAAACCGTCCTACCGCAAAGGGCTCATAGGCAACGCTTAACGCCGTATGCTTGCTTGCTAAGTTAGTAACATAAAAAAATGAAAAGTCTTTTTAATTTGTTGATACATTCTGCTAATGCTATTTATTATATAGAATACAAAGCAAGGTGAACCGGTGGCAATAAAACATGGCTACCGAAGGTTGCGATTTCAAAATCTGGCAAGTGGCAAGCCCAACTGAGTTTATAGTGGTTCATTTGTTTTCGAATTTGTCTCGTGCTTTAAAAATGAAGACAAATATTGCGAGGAAACTGCATGTGATTGCATATTGTGAACCATTCAATTTGTGGAACAGCTTAATGGATTGAGCTCGTAATAATCCTTCTTATTATTACTTTCTTCTTAACGTTCGTTATTTTTTATATGATGATATTCTCTATTACGAAGGCAAAAAGGGTTAAAGTCCAGTTATTTGTTCAAAATAAAGCAGGCGTAATTAGATAGAATATCTTTCACTTAAAACCTTGTCTGGTGACCCTCCAAGGGCAGTAGGGCCAAAGGCAATACACATTAAAAATTGGTCGCCCACTTACAAAACTAAATATTACTTTTAATATTATTGGTTCCATTGATTTTTTTATTGACCTTAACTACATAACGTCTATACATGAGTATAAAATCTTTTTCAATGCCGACTTTTTGGGAGTAGTATTTTGTTTTAATAAACAGGTTTCTGACATACAACAACTATACATAACGCACGCACGAACACATCACAAAAATAAAAAAGGTGTATGTGCGATTCACACACGTTAGAGGTGAAACTTCAGTAAATCGACAAAAGAATGAGATGAATATATATAACAAGATATAAAAATATTCATAAACACTGTTAAATAATAACACACCACGCTGACTTCTTACTAAAAAGCTGTAATACGCAGCTGCAATATACATACACACCGACATTTGCTCTCTCGCTCTGGCTCACTAGAGCATGGCGCACTAGGAGAGACCGATAATATAAAATGTATATTTCCGTCTTAGTCTTCCTACACATTTTTATATTTGTATCTCTTACCTGTCGTTTTTTTCGTTGCATCTGGTTTGAAACCACAAAAGATTTCTATTTTCGATTCTAAAGAAGTTTCACTTCAAAAATAAATTTAGCTTACCAAGGTTTGAAATTACAACGATTCTAAAGAAGTTTTACTTCAAAAATTAAACTTAGCTTACCAAGAATTTCTTTTTGAGGTAGCCATTTACGTGTCACTAGATTACTAGGCTTGCCTTCTAGCTCGTCTTCTTCCCATTTCCACAGTATTGTATGTTTTAGTCGTTTAAAAACATTTAAAAATGCTGTCTTCTTATGCAGCGGTAGCTCAGAGCTCCTAACATTGGAACCAAAATTCACATAAACCACACCTTCAGTAGATTCATCCAATATTTTTTGAAGATCCTAAAAAGTATAAATAATATTATTGAAAGTATAATGATAATATTGATGACAAACAAACCACCACCAACTTAGAACTTTAATATGGACGTGAAAGTTTTTTTTTTTCTCTTTAAAAGAATATTAGCAATGCTTTTTACAAGGCATTACTAATATTCGTGTTGCCCCTCAAATAAGCTAGAATGGGTACGCCATTACCCCAGGGGGGGTCAGGATCGGCTCTCGCGTTAACTTGAGACTATGTTACACAATTAGTTCTGTTGCGTCTCGTAAATTTTGTAACAGAAAAACATTCAAATATTTACAAGAGACTACTAGGTGCAAATTCTATTACAAAATAATATAACTAAAATGGCGTTACATATAAAAAAGCTAACTATGTAAACTTTACACATCTACTTCGTCGCCGTTTAAATAGCATGACTATCTTTAAAATTGCAACCTATAATTGTCAAGGATAAATACAAAATTATTTTCTTTACAAAATACTACATAATAGCAACATTAAAGACTGGTTTTAACTATTTCGAACTCCGGTCATTTTTTTTTATAAATAACAACCATACAATAAAAATGGCACAGTTTTAAATTCAATTCTTAATCTTTAAAAAAAAAACTATATTACTAGTTACAGAGGCAAATACAGAGAAGAATACTTCAATTTTATTTATATATTAGTTATAAGTTTTTATTGCATTTTACAAAATGAACCCTATTCATACTGTAGACTACATTTTTTTTGAAATTTCCCCTTTCAAGGTTACAAAAGAAAAATTTATAATATATTAAACATTAAAACATAAAAAAACACTGATGTTTGTCTTGCATGCTAAATAAGCACATACATAATTATTATAAAACTATGTCCCCTTAGGTCTGTCTGTTCGCTATATATAGATAAATTCAAAAACTACTAAATAGATTTTAAAGCGGTTTTCACTAATAGACAGAGCTGTTCCTAAGCAAGGTTTAGGCTTAGGTATATAATATGTTACGGTTTTGTCTGAATTGGTTGAAATATGACAATAATTGTTGAAAATATCTAAAAAGCCAAGCTCAGCAACGAGTCCATTGTTCTCTCAGCAAAGCGTGGTCCGATCTGCTGCCGTGTAATCAAAGAGATTCAAAGATACATATTAAATCTTACCCAGTCTCAGTAGTCTTACCTCTGGCAAAGTTGTATTACTCCGTGACAAATGAACACCTCCAATCTCAACAATATTAGGTAACAGAGCGGCAGATGTGTCGAAACTGAAGTGACTGTTTATCATAAGCAAAGACACATTTCTCTGCAATTCTATCAAACTTGGTCTTTCATCCCCTATATCAGGCAGGTACTTCTTTACCATTTCTTCCTGTTGCTTCATATACCAGAATCTCCACCAAAAATATTCATAAGTCGTGAAATATAAATTTCTCAATCTTCCCCAATAACTCGTAGGATCCTTCAAATCTAAGAATTCTGGGATTACAGTGGCAAGTTGCAGAGGATTACGGACTAAAATATTGTGTCTCATACAATTACCGAAAGTCGTAACTAAAGCTAACGGTGCATTATATTTATAGGCAAGAACGTAAAGAGCCTCTTGAAAAAATTGTTCACTTATAACCAAATCGAATTTGTTGTCATTTATCAAGAATTTTTTACGTCTGTCGAATTTAATGTGACTTCTGTAAAAGCTAAGCCACCTGCCCATAAAATTTTCTTATGAAATTCTTCAGCCGATATGTCAACCATCGTAAATACGTTTGGTCTTTCGCCACCTACAGAAAATAAAATAACAAATAAAATATGTTCCTAAAATTTTTGTTTCATTTTATACAATCGTCGGTCTAACAAGCATACGGTCTGTTTGATGGAAAAGAGCTATCATATCCTATGTTCAATTGCATTCTGACGAGAGCAATAGCAAAAGGAGAAGACATGTAATAGGCTCTTAACTCCCTTTAAATGTGTTTGGGCTTGTAGCACTAATTGCCTTCAACTGAAACACAACAGTCCAAATATTGTTACTTCTAATACTTCTGTGGTGAAAACAGCAAGACTCTACTAGTCTCAGAAAGACTCACGGTCCTCATCTTATCTTACTCTAGACTTAAAATTTAAGTGACGGACATAAAAACTCGACGCATGTGCATTGTTATACACTGAGTAACATACCTACTTAGTATAGTTAACTCATCATTTCAATGAAAATAACTAAAATACAATGTCATCATTTATCCCAATTTGTAATCTACAAGTACCTTCATAATTATGAAACGTTTTACTTCAATGTAAGTGTATAGTCACGAGCAATGAAATGTATACATTGTAAATTTTTCAAAATTATGTACACGCAATATTTTGCAAAAGAAATTATACGCATTTTGCTTCATTAATATGTAACCGTCAAATTGTTTCATAATAATGTATACAGTGACATTTTCAATACCATATCTGTAGTAGGTATTAGATATACATAAACTTTTATAATATGTATATTCGGTTGAAATTGCTATCGGGGTCATAACTCCGTATAATATTAATAACATTTTAAATGTAGTCAACTAGCTGCATATTTATATATAATATAAATCTATAATTATTCTTGTCTTCACTGAGCATTTGTGATTGATTTTGATGATTTATTGTGTATTCGGGCGGCCTGGAGGGCATAGAATCATAATAAGACCTGGACGTTGGCGTTGAAGTCGAGTTCTGGGTTTTTTTTTCAGATTTTTCATATAACCTACATAAATGCTCTATTTGAAAGAAACCTAAGTAAACAGGTATTTCTAAAATTAAAAATCAGTCAAGTGCGTTGTGCACCATGTACAGTGGAAACCAAAGAGTTGCGCAGCTTAATGAAGAAGAATCATTTAACTATAACGAATGACTTTAAATATAACGAAATAAAATCGACCGCAAAAAAAAGTTGTTAATTTCATTATGTCATAAATTATTTAAAATAATACGAAAAAACACAACTCAGTTATTGGAAAATCTATCTTCTTCAAAATAATTATTGAGAAAAGGTGTTTTAATGTTCTACAATCTCCGATTTTAAGGGTCGCTAACACAATTTTGATGACTTTAGACTTGTATCAAACAAACTAGTCACTTAGTCAAATAAGTCAAAATTACTTGTCGTTATTATATGTTAAAAAATTAAAAAGTGTCTCAGGGCACTCGGTATGAACAAGTTGCCTTTGTTTATTTGTTAACATGTTGTTGAATACAGACATTGAAGTATAGTAGTAGTAAGTAGAATAAGTTTCTCTAAAGCATTCTACAAAAAAACTGTTTGCGCATTCTTTTTTACGTTTTAAAAACCAGCATGCATGCATATACACATAAAAATTTAAATTTTTCAAAAATGGGCATTTCGTTTCGTTGCACTTGGCTTAGCTTTTCTACAATCCATGACATCCCAACAAGCCCAATTACCCATTGTAACCCATGCCACTGCACAATATACAATTATACATACATACTTAAAATAAAAGATTTGTCGAATACCCGTACTAATAAAATTTCAAATAAACAGCTCATATTTGTAAATACATATTACGCATTTAAATAACGTTTCATTTTTTCTTGCACTCCCTCCTACGTCTGTTGCCCAACCCACAGCCGGATTAAGGAGGGCAACCGGGTGAAAGCCCTGAGGCCTCCACAAAAGAGGCTTCGGAAAAAAAATTAAATTCCGACTAGTGACCACTAGTCCACATATTCTCCTTTGATTTTTTTTACCTACCAAAATTTAATTTTCCGGCCTAATCTACCTAAAACTAAGCCGCGACAAGGATTATCTGTGTAATATTTATGTAAGAAAATTGTCTTACATAAATATTACACAGATATGGTTTTATAAGGTTCACTAACCGAGTATGTCCCAAATCTTCTTATCGTCTACCATGACCTCGTGGTAATTTTGCGGCGGGTCTTTTTCTTTATTGGAAGTAATGACGGTGACATTGTGACCTCTTCGTGCCAGTTCATGACCGATCGGTCGCAATAGAATATAATGGGATGTGGAAGAAAAAGGAATGACGTATAAAATATTTGCAGATTCTGCGTAATTCGTTAAAAAGAGAAAAATTGATAATATGAGTCTAGTCTGAAAAAAAAAGAAAAATTAGGTTTTTAAACGTTAAAGTTAAAAGTTAAGTTTAGAAAAATAGTCGTTTAAATATAATAAAAAAAGCTACCAAAAGAACACATACGTTTTACTTCCACCCTTTTACTGTGTTTTACCTGCTACTAAAATAATTTTAGGAAAACATTCACATTTATCACCATAAAAACTCAACTTCTAACTTAAAACGCATTAGCGGATATATTCAAATATCGAGTTTAATTTCACGTGTAAAACTTCACTAGTTTTTTAAATAAAAAAGCATCTTACCATTTTAAAATAGTAATATGTCACTTAAAAATAAAATAAGTTTCATTTATAATAAATTAAAAAAATATTCACGATCAACACTTTTTTTAATTCGACTATTAAAACGTGTTCTCTCATCTGAACGGTTTTTGTGACTGTCAGTCTCAATCTATATACTAAAATAGATAGGTATATCATTACGTCGTCGTATGAAATAATAATTTTGAAAAGGTTGTTGAATATTTGATTTAATTTATGATGATTTTTTTATGATTTCTTTTACATTTATTTTGGCCAGAATATATTTTACACGGAATTGTATATGTATTAGTAATGAATATGTAAAGGTATTTTTGGAAAAAATTATGTAATGTTATTTAGTGAGATTCAGACGCCCACCAGATACCCACCTCAGCTCCTTTTTTGTCAACATCTGTCTCTCATGCTGTCCTGCGATGAGCCTCTGGTGGCAACGAACGTGGTGTTTTTTTGTGTAATGAATGGGCTACCGTAAGTTTTTTTTCATCGATGGAACCATATAGCTGTATGCCAGTTTTGGTGGTTTAAAAACAACAAAGCATTGTCAACTACAATTTAAACGCCGCAAGAACTTCGGCGGAACTCCCAACATTCGTCTCCCAACATTCCCAACATCTGTAAAAACATTAAGCATATATACCCAATAAGTAAATAAATTACATAGTCAGCATATATTATATAATTTTGATGGTTGATAACCAGTAGAACGAAGAATTTCTAGAATTCTGACGTGATATCAATAATAATTCTATGGATGTACATGTGAACTTTTGTATCATAATCAATGAATGACAACGCCAAACGTCGTGGACGTTTTGTTTCTGACATTCTATTTCCTTCTCTTTTCTTATCATTTTCTCCCTTTAACGATTATTTACTTGTTAAGTTTTGACACTAGTGGCATTGCAAGTTTACATAACTTCATAGACTACTTAAGTGACCATTTACTACTAAAAAAGCCCATATTCTTGCTACATTGTAATATTTATTTATCGTCGAAAATAAATGATTGATAAGATTTTATCTAAAATCACGACAATATCAAAGATATTTTACCAGCTCAAGTACTTAAAATATCATAGTTTGTTTTGTGATAAACCATTATCAAACATTACAATGCATATTTGTGGCTGATTTTCGTTTAAGTCTAAATTACTAACTTAAAAAATTAACCGAGATATTAAGAGAATGACGTCATAAGAGATGATCCGGTCCACTGGCGCCCTAAGGACGGGCCCAATGGAGTTAGCTTTGAGCCCCGTGAGGGCTTTTCCTTTTTCATGATCGGATCTTACTGCCACCCAACCAATGGCAGTTGGGCCAGCACCAATATACAGAATTATATTGAAGCAAGTAGATTTATGTTTTTTTTTTAATGCGTTATAAAGCTTTTGGCCCCAATAAGGCTTGACAGTGTCACCGGGCGGGGCGCACGAGACACGGTCGTGAAAAAAGGGACAGCCTTCACAAAAGCAATTTTATCAACGAAGAACATTTCCTGAAGGCACGTGTACGATACCCTGTGACATCGATGGTTTTATCAGAAAAATGAAGATTATTGAAGTGTAATTTACGCAACATATTTTGATATTCATCGAAGGTATAATGGATTATTTATAATATTAGATACGAATCCATCTGAAATTTTAATTCCAAAAATCTTTCTTTACATTAAAATCATAGTTTTCACACTGTTCTATAGTAGCTACAATATTTTACCCACGATTTCGTTCGTGAGATTTACCATAAGTTTTACACAATATCCTGTAACATAATAAATGACAAGTGAGTTTATTTGTTGGTTTGTATGTTTGAGAAACTTTCACGCTTAAACCCCTGATCCTATTGTGGTAAAAATAATTATTAAGGCGACTATGGAGAAAGTTACAGTAAACTTTTCGATTGAAAAGTATAACTTGAATAAGGGGATTAGAGATGGCACAGGGAACCAATTATTTTTATATTGTACTAGCTGTGCCCGCGGCTTCGCTTGCTTGTTGTACCGATTTTTCTTTATTGCATGGACACCTAATTATTTTTCTAAAATAAATATAAGTACTAAGTTACTTCTTATAATATCAGCTACAGACAGACATACAGACAAAAATATTTAAAAATTGATTTTTTTTTTCATGTAAGTAAGTACCGTATATATATTCACAATTATGCATTGAGTGAAAAGCAAATTGGAATTACATACGGGCACTTTAGTTTTATTTATTTGTATAAATTAAAGGTGCCGCATTTAAAATCACTATTCACGCGGTACAAGCTATAGGCAGAAGCTAATATCAAATAGGTATATGCCATATGTTAGGTGGGATTACAACAGCATTACCAAAGGTAAAAAATATTAAAATTTCATTGTAAACTAACTAAAATAATATGCTAACTCTACAGCTAATTAAGTTTTGTATAAGAATGAGTTTATCAGATTCTATATTTAATTACTAAGGGTTAATTCAGATGATGAATATACGTTTGAGTTGTACATTTGTCGAAGATGGACAGTGAAACAGTTTTAAAGGTGATGTTATACCAATCGCAGAAACGACGCGAAAGGAGACGGAGATACTGTGTTCCGAATAGTTTCGTACAGGCTGACTGAAAGTCACTACATAATTTTGTATCCGCATTTTTGACCCAAATTTTTTTATTAGTTCAGATTTTCAATCAAGTCATTTGATGACTTATTGGCTCTCAACTGAACGGTAATATTGAAAACTGATTGATTGATTAAAATCACTCGTCAGCCCGCGCTGACTACGATATGGCGCTAGCGCAGCGTTGAATGCGCGTTGTAAAGAAACGCGGCTTACCATGCGTACACCTAGAATAAAATGGACGCAAATAAGCAATACCCTGTCAACCCACACGAATGTCTTTTGATATGATTTTTTTTTTATGTATTGGTCAAGTATTTGGCAATTTCAGATTTATATAAGTTATTTTACTTATTTTCACAAAAAATAAGTATACAAACTGCATATTTCGTATATAATATAACCCAAAACGTTTAAAAATACTTAGATTGAAAGCTTAAAACCCTACAAATATTAAAGAAAAATGTTCTTCAGCCATTTACCAACACTTCTGCATATATAACTCAGTTTTTTCAATTTTGTGGGTTGACTTGGTATTGCTTATTTGCGTCCAAATATACGTACCTCCATAGTTGAAAATGCGCTATAGCAAAACGCGCGTTGAGCGCTCATCATCTGAACTTACCCTAATGATTCTTAGCAACATATTAAGCATCCATTTTTGCGCTTGACAAAAAAGTGTATTTTGTCTGTGTTTCTAATTTTTTATTACAGAAGGATATATTATTATTATAGTTATTATTTTTGATTAATGTTGTAAATTAAAGGCTTTTGATTCATTTGCAGTCATGCCAGGTTTTTATTTTTAGAAAAAACTTTGTATCAGGTTTCAAAAGAGGCATTATCAATTCGACAGCTTTTTTTTATGCTACACTAATTTACACTACACTCTATATATATATATTGCAGCTCGTAAAGCAAAAGAAACATCAAAGTTCATTTTTTAATTAGGTATGCTTTTGTGTATCACTACATAGTATAAAACAAAGTCGCTTTCTCTGTCCCTATATTCCTATGTATGCTTAAATCTTTAAAACTACGCAACGGATTTTGATGCGGTTTTTAATAGATAGAGTGATTGAAGAGGAAGGTTTATATGTATAATAACATCCATTAAATTGTGGAGAAATACTGTTATTTTTTAGGTTTCTGGTAAGGGGAATTGTTTTTCTCCAAATTTAACGCGTGCGGGCCACGGGCAGTAATGAATAAATCAAAACTACTGGATCGATTTTAATCATTTTTTCAGTGAATGACATAGGCTATATATTTTATATCCGTGCGAAGCCGGAGCGGGCCACTAGTATGTCTTATATTTACCTTATTATTTTAAATCAAGACAAGTCAAGACTTCCAGGGATATGGAACAAAATTTAAATTATAAGTGTTACCCTGGATCACCGCATTTGCATTGTTTTTTTTATCCTTACTCTGTCTCTTTTTCTGTCAGTGCCTTCGTAAATCAAAATAATTTTCATCAGAGATATATTTCCTAAAAATGGAAGAATAATAAGGGTGTCACAAAAGCAAAGCGATGAATACCCCGGTATTATAAGTATATATTTGTCATACACAAAAATAAAAAGCATTTCAAATAGATATATTTTATGGACATCAAACTAAAATGATTGAAATACTTTATTATTAGTAACAAATCCAGGTTCAGATTTGAAGACAGGAGAATTTTAATTTCTAGATAAAAATAATGAAAATAGTTCCCTACGTAACCTAAAACATCTAACAAGTCTAGGCATACAAATCAATGGAAGGCTTTCCACAATCATTATTCATGCTACGCCATTACCCGTAATGTCATGTTATTACGAACAATCCTAAGACACAAGTAACTAAACGATATTATGTTACGTGGGAACTGTCATGGGGTCGCTACGACTAATATTTGTTACTTGATTATTAATAGGTATGTATATCTTTGCGATACTAAAATAGTTCAGGAAAGATTAAACCCAGTGACCATACATAAAAATGTATTGAATTTATTTGATAATAATCTGCCAGAAATTTCGTTTCCATGGACTTTAGACGTTCAGAGAGATATGCCAGTCGGTAGGCCGAATAGTTATACTGGACGACCGTCTATAAGTAATTTTGCCATTCATCGGGAACATCACTTTTATGAACTAAAAGTGATCAATGTCATTTTCTGTACCCGTGAAATTTGGAATTAAAAATTTCATCAACTTAAAGAAGGCGATAAAATATTTGTGTACGGCATTTTTAATAGATCAAAATCCTTTAAGCTTTTTGAACTTTCGTTTTTGAAGATAAAATCAATCGTTCTAATCGTTACCAATAATCACATGTACTCGTACTCCGATGTAACTGAGTAGACACGTGCTAGAAAAGACCCTCCCGATGACGTCCCAAGCTTAGGCTCGACTTCACAGGACGCTTTCAACTTGAGTCCTGCGCGAACTGTCAATCTTTTACCGGCTCCAGAGCCGCCCCAAACGGTGACGGTGTCAAGGCCACTAGGGCCAACAGCAACAGACACTCCGAAAAAAAAGCTAGAAAAGATGTCATGTTTTTATGTGTACAATACACATAAAAACATACATCTAAATATAACCAATTAATTCAAGCATAAGTACAATACTCGTTGTATTGTTGATTAAAGGTCCCAAGTACAAGGTCAGTATCGTGGACTGCATTATTATAATACCTGTGCCCGCGGCTTCGCTCACTTGGTCTACAGCAATACCGAACAATATTATTATTATGTTGCTGTTCCACCAACTCACCTCATATCTATCGCATGGCCCGCCCGCGCTTATTTCTTATTGCTCGGTTTATATATATTGTATCGTATGTTATATAGCCTTCCTCAATAAATGTACTATCAAATGCAAAAAGAATTTTACAAATCCGACCAGTAATTCCAGAGATTAGCGCGGCCAACAAACTTTAGCATTAAAATATTCGTATATATTAAATACTAGCGGCCCGCTCCGGCTTCGCACGGGTATAAAATATATAGCCTATCTCATTCACTGAAAAAATGATTAAAATCGATGCAGTAGTTTTGATTTATTCATTACTGTTATTTTGATAAATCTCGTAAGGTTCAGCCTGCGTTTGTTGCAATGTAAGCGGAAAAAATGTAATTATTTACGACATCACATTAGAAACCTCAAAAATAACAGTATTTCTCCACTATTTAATGGATGTTATTATACATATAAACTTTCCTCTTCAATCACTCTATCTATTAATAAAAACCGCATCAAAATCAGTTGCGTAGTTTTAAAGATTTATGCATACGTAGGGATATAGGGACAGAGAAACCGACTTTGTTTTATACTATGTAGTGATATGTATACCAAGATGTTGTTATTAACTATTTCTTGACTAAACAAATTTACTTAATTAAGTATTACCTATTTATTTACAAATTTATAAGTAGTTAGAAGGCCATAATTCTTGATTTATTGAATTATGTAATTATTAATTCGGGCTTAATAGTTAGGTACCTTCAATAATCGTTTCAACCGTTATAGACAAATACTTAGAATTTTATTTATCAAAATATTTATTAGTAACAATTGACAAGCGCTTGATTTGGAATAGTAGACTATCAATAATATTCACCATGAATTGCGCAATTGATAACGAGTTGAAACGAGTTAATAATTATGATAACTTATGTTGACTCAGCCTTGCAAAACTTATTAACAACGTCATCTATGTTTTAGTAATAAAATCATTAAGCCAACGTGGAACACAGAAAACAACAAAATGTCTTTTTCAACGTAGTTTCTCTTCATGACACTAGGTGTCTCTCATATATAACTTTTATTGATAGTAATGGAATAAAGGAAAAAAATATTGGAAGTAGAAATTAAAATATAGGCTCATAATATCTATAATATAATAAACTAGCCGTAATATTTAACCAGTTGGACTTAGAGGATGGTAAATGTTTTTAATCGAATCGAAGAGTAAATAAAAGAGGATTTTATCAATTTCTTGTTGTGTTATCAATAGCATCGTACTTCCAGTGTGTTTTTCAACGTCACTGCCTAGTTCTTTGCTTTTGAGAGAATTTGTATCGAGAAAAAATTTAATATATCGTCACCCGCTAGATGGCGCTGTATTTTTTTTTGACTTGACAGCAAGTAGTATTTCCAGTGAAAATTTTGGAATCAAAATTAACAGCTGCTTTTTATTTATTTATGTCATGACGGTTAGCAAGAATACGATCTCCCTGATGGTAAACAGTCTTCCTTCTCCATCATCTTTTCTTAATTCTTCAGGGAAGGCCTGAGAAGGGAAAACAGGACGGAAACAGAGGGAGTAGGCCTCCGGCATTCTCACTCGTCGCACTAAGCTCAACAGTACTGGTACTGTGGATTTTCTGTGAGAGAGTAGGTAGTAGGTACCTCCCCGCCGGCCAATTTTTGATGTTGATCTCTTTAATTAACCATTTCTAATGAAAACAAATGAAATCTCAACAATATTGTTCTAATTTACTTATATAAACCAATAATAATTCGTCAATTTTTACTTCTCACTAAAACTGGCTTAACCTTAAATTAATCGCTTATACAAGATCACTTGAATAAACAATAAGACTGATCACATTATTTGTTCTATCTATAGAACAACAATATGAAAACGTAAAAAAATAAGTACCTACTTGTGTTATATTATGTCATTTTAAAGTGATTTTAAGACTTTATGTTATTTAGTTTATTATTTAGTTTTATGTTATTTAGTTTATTATTGCTTTATAAGTTTATAGTAAGCCATTATATTATATATTATGTCTTATTTACTTCAAATTAATTTTGGAAATATGTATTCCATATCGAAGAATTTAGCTTTAAAAAATATTATTTAAAATATAACTACTTACATAATATTCATTAAAATGATGTTTGAGCTTATGTGTAATTTCTATTTCTTTATTGTAAATTATAAAACGATTTTGTTTTAAAAATAAATAAAAAATGAAACACATTTATTTAGTGTTCATTAACACAATATTTATTTTATGAATACATTTATTAAAATTCTTATATATGTAATTCTATCGATTTTTTTTTAACTTGTTATCAAAACTATAATTAAATTCACAAATCATTACAACCTTTTAATAAGGTTAGAATGTATAATATAATCGTTAAATTTCCCCTGGACGGAATAAGTTCACTTAGATATATCGTAATAAAATTAGTAAAGCTCTATGACTTTTTACATGAAGCAACTAACATTAAATTAACAATAAAATGTTAACGAATGCAGTTAATAACATAAAACTAACATAAAATGTGATGCAATTCAACATTTCAGTCTATGTGACTCAAATATGTTATATGAAAAATATGGCAAAAAATAATTTTTAAACTTTCACAGTATTTTAATAATCTCTAACTTTCTCAGGCACCTTAAAATTACTTCTCCTCCGTTCCGTATAAAGAGGCGTTGTACCATTCCTCGTATCATATCCGTGTGATGTATTTCGTATACCATTTTCATAATACTTAACAGCAGGAGGTTCCTTGTAACCACGGCTCTTTGTCACAGAATTCACTTCCCTCGACTCGATAATCTCCTTCGAACGACCATCTCTTGAAGGTATAATCTTTTTACTAACAGTTTCAACGGTATCCGTTACGCTGGGTCGCTCCGGATCACCTGACCGCGTAGTGTACCTATAAGTCTCAGAAAAGTTATCACTACTGTTACTCTCCCGACGGTTTACCGGCGACTTTATTCGTGTTTCTAATCGTGATACGAAAGGACTAGTTTCCCTGTTCAATGACTCGGTTTTATACAATGGTATTTTACGCTCCTCCGATATCCGTTCTTTGTAATGCGGCGATGGGGTGCCATATCTTAATGATAATCTACTACCATCGGATTCGTCGTCCGCGTGTAAAGTTTGATATAATTCAGGGGCTCTTTCACGGAGGCCTTTGAGGAATATCTTCTTTTTATCTGTTCCATCATAGGATTTATTATATCCGTTAGTGTGGCCATTACTTATGGGTGTCGTCTTACCGTATCGCGCACCAAATAATCCATCACGTCTACGCTCGGTTTCCCGTGAAACCGCATCGGCTAGATCACGTTGACTCCTATTTATTATTGACACGATTCCTGGGCTCTTGAGCTGTTCTGGTGTTTCATCGAGTCGGCTCAAATGAGGATTTGATTTGTACATCGTCGAATAGTTTCTGCTCATACCAGTTACGTAACGTGGATGTGTCTCTTGTTCTGGTGCTCCCATAGCAAAACTCTTGCTACGATTCAGACCTTTGTAGGTCCGAGCCGGCTTAGCGGGGCCGGGTGGATAGCCGTTAATTTTTCCTTCAGGCGTCGATGAAACGTTATTAGGTATATTAATGGCACTAGTCGACCTTTTGTTAGATGTAAGCCGTTGCCAATATTTACTGGAACTGGGCTTGTCGGTGGTTTTTTCTTTACGGTCGTGTAGTTTCCGCGGCAACGTTTGCGCACTGCGTGAGTAATCGTCCTCTGCTTCGTTGGGATTCAACCGGCTCGTTGAGTGACTGAATCGTCCGAGAGTGCTCGAATACTGGCCCCTGTAATGTCAAGAAACAATCGTTCATTAGAATTTTATGTCTATATCGTGATCAAAAGACAAGACGACCCACGTACATTCATTGTTGCCTCTTGTATCATAAAAACATGTAATCTTGTGTTTTAAAACGTAATTGGTTTCAATGGGGATCTTCCACCCACACAACTAACAACCGAGCTTTGTTTACGAGTATTAAAACGCCGGCAAATCATGCCGTTTTACGAAACTTGTTAAAGATATATATCTAATCTATATATACGCTATGCAGATACATTAGCGATAGTTACTGAGAAAAAACAAGATGTTTCTTTAAATAAGTATTGCTTTTGGCCCTACGGGCCTTATCAGCATCACTTTGGCCCGAGTACTGAGACGCAGCAGTGAAAAAGTGACGGCCCTACAGTGCATAAGCCGGTTTTCCACCACGAAAGGGTAATGAGCGGGAAATGGTTGGGCGGGACGGACTCTATTTATATGAAATAGATTTGCGTTTCAACCAACAAAGTGTTTTGTCTTTTGTTTTTAAAGGAAAAAACTGGGCGAGTTCATTTCAACTCTTTCGGCGTGCTGCATACTTTCCGCTCGACTATTTATTGGTGGAAACACAAGTATGCAGTTTACTCTTGCGAATTCAATTCGAATCACAGCTGAGGACATCATCGGGAATTATAAAAGAAAAATAAAACTAGAATATAAAAAGTTTCTATGAGAATTCAAACGAGGCAAACCCAGTCACTTAAATGACAATTGTCATGTTTTTGTACACAGAAATACAATAACACAAAGCAGGAAACAGTATGAATTACAATGCGCAATGATACTTCAATTAAACTAATTTACATCATGCGACATCTTAAGATACACCTGCTTGAAAAATTGTCTCTTAATGAGTCACATATACATTACCAATAGTTCTCGTTTAAGTGACTGTTTCAACAGACAAACACGACTGACTCAACGTTTATAGGCTAAATAAGGGCTGTTTTACCGAGTAACCGCTTTTAACCATACTAGGCAAAGCCACGGACAACAGCTGAATTAAATGGCGAGGTATTCCGGAAAATGTCGACTTGACGGAGTTGAAGACAAGATTTGATTGATATAAAAGGCGAACGTTTTTTTTAATATACTTTATAGCAACGCCCGCGACTTCGCCCGCGTTGTTAGTTATTATGCCGGACGACCATCGAAGGTTTTTTTTCTATTCTGTAACATACAAAATATGTACACAAATACCGTGTTCCAAGTTGATACGACCTGTAATTTGGTTATTGATAATCCCGCGGCAACCTCACATTGTTCCGAGATAAAACTCGGTATGTGCTAGTCCAGAGTATAATCTATCTCTGTGCCAAATTTTATGCAGATCCGTTAAGCCGTTCTCGCGTGATTGAGTAACAAGCATCCATCCATCCAAACTTTCACATTCATCATATTATCAAAAATTAATAAAGATAAAAGTAATGTTGTATGTAATTAAAGATATTTACAAAACAAATGTTGTCTAAAATCATTGTTGTTATAATTGCGCTACTTTTACAGGAAATATATCTATAAAAAGAAATATTTTTTGACGTTGACGACGTTTTGGGGCAGCGGTAGCGAACCTGCCTTAAACGCCACAGGTCGCCGGTTCGATTCCATACAGACATGCTTTCCGGTCTGGGTGTGTTTGTCCTTGTCTTTGAGTATGTTTCCGGACCACCGATACAGGATATAACTATCCTAATGGGGGCCGTTGAGTGTGTAGCGTTTATTTATTTTCAAATTAATAAGACGAAGCTGTGGGCAGATACTAGTAAAACGACATCTTTATACAGTTGCAGAGATTTACATAATAGAATGATTTGTATATAGAAAAACTATATTACAACTTTCATCTCCCAACTTGGTCTGGTGGATCGGTTAAATTTCAATTTCCTTAAACGATTTTAGAATACGGATAAAATAGGATTAATTAGTATGCTAGCTGGTCGCCAGTTTCGAAATGAGCACGTTTTGAAAGTGTGCAAATTGTGCTTTGTTTCTTTATTTACATAATATATTTTCCATAACAAAAACATAGTATACCGCATACCGTTACGAATATGTACTTAAAGTTATTACAAAATTACGGAAAGGTTTCTACTTATTACGTATTACTTCGTAAATTATATATGGACTAGCGATTATATTTGTTATAGGGTTCCAAAGCTTGCCAACGGAACCATATTACTAAGCCTCCAATGTCCATCCATCAGTCTGTCTGTCTGTCAGCGGACTGTATCTCATGAACAGGAATAGGTAGATTTTAAATATTCACAGAATGGGTATTTTTGTTGGCGCTACAACAACAAATACTAAATGTAAAATAAACTTTAAAATTAAAATTAAAGGTCATTCGCATACAAGAAGCTTCGAACCCTTTATGTTAGATTCCGATACGCACTTGTTCGAGTTTTTATATGAATTAACTTCATTGATTGAAAAAGTCTATTTTTATTCTTCCTGCCCTTATCCCACGCTAAGTAGGGCACAATAAATAAACGCTACACACTCAACGGGCTGCATTAGGATAGTTATATCCTGTGTGATATACAATGACAAAGATATACAAACACAGACCGTAAAACATGCCTGTATGGTCAATACAAAGCTGGTCATAACAAGACCTGTGGCGCTTACGGCAGGTTCTCTACCGCTACGCCACAACCTCGTCACAGCACTTCTTCTACTTCCATTCTGTTCTCTTATTCGTCATCTCTGTACTCACTCTCTTTCACGAGAGAAAAAGCATATACATGGCATAAACAGTTTAATATATTAAATTGTTGTGAATGTCCAAAACTAAACAAAATAAATTTTATTTTTATATAAGAATCATTGACACTCAATTGCTTTTTAATAACAACGATAAAAGATCATTGTAATAAAATTAATCGTCTTAATATGTACTTATATAACACCGTACAAAAATATAATAAACACCTTAGATAGGTATAGAGTAAACCTCAATGATTTATTATTCTAAACAACAACAGCGCGGTGGTAATTATAAATTGTAATAGAGACAATGGCTGGAATGCGACCGCAAGGAAAAAATTCTCGAAACCACATTAAATCGTTTCATCTTCCGCCTGTACCATTTTTATAGTTTGATTTTCTAACGTACATATGTTCTGCAATACGGTATATATAATATTTATGTAATATGTATGTAGGTTTTTAGGTGCCAAATGGAACTCTATTAATAAGCCTCCGATGTCCATCCACCCGTTAGTCTGTATGTATGTTATAAGCATCGTATGGAAATGAATCATTATTTGTATACTTAAAATCCTTACCAATATTATAAATGCGAAAGTAACTTTGTCTGCTTGTCGCGCTTTCACGGCAAATCTACTGTACCCATTTTAAATGAAATTTGGTACACAGATAGTCTAGAGCCTGAGAAAGGACATAGGCTACTTTTAAATGCAAAAAAGGATTGTAAGGGTTGAAGGCAGAGTGTGAAAAGTTGTATGGAAGTATCGTCATATTTAGAGCTAGAATTAACATTAGAGGTTGAAACTTATTAAGTTATTATTTACGCTGTTAATTCGATATAAATAAATATGACATTCAAAGTTTGTAAAAGTTTTACCCTCAAGGGGGTAAATTAACAATAGGACATAGGATGAAAGTTTGTATGGAAATATGTAAGGTTTACGTGTGTATTACATGCGGGCGAAGCGGCTAGCAGAAGTTAGTCATTTAATACATATTATTATATTGGTCGCCGATTTTTAGACAAATGCAAACATTTACTTCTAATCTGTATATTTTATAATGTGTATATTTTACAGTAACAGAAAGAAGATATCAAAAGAAATCCCGATATTTATAAATATACCTCACTAAAAGTACCAAATGAAATTTTTGATTTAATAATTTCTTATTGTAACTCTTAGCCTTGCAGAAAAACAGGTTACTGATATTTATTACACGATTCTATTTAACTAAGCGATTATATAAAATCAATAATGTATTATAAGCCATATTGTCTGCGTTAACTAGAACAGAAATCCTAACTAATAGTATAAATGCGAAACTGAGTTTGTTTGTGACGCTTTTACGTCTAAGCCCCTGAACCGATTACGATGAATCATGAATACACATGGGACCATAGAGACGGCTATACTTTTCGTCGTGAAAACCAATCTATAAGGGTATGAAGTTTGAATGAGGAATCAATTATTTCTATACTGCTTTAAAAATCATTATTCCCGCGGGCAAAGCCACGGGCAAAATACAGCATGATTACTAGTTTGTTTTGCGATTGTTAATTGCGTGTACGTAATAGCTAGAACTGTTTTCAATGTATCTGCTGAAGCATAATCAGTCTTATCATAATAAGTTTACTAAGCGAACATTTAAGTTTACGAATATTAATTCCTCTCCTATAAATTGATTAAAACAACTGTATGAAAACTATTGTAAATAAATGTAAGTAGCTCGAATAGTACTTGTATGATAAGACGAATTTATTTTTAAATATTTCTTTGTTCGGTAATAAAATATCTAAAGAATTCACCTGGTTTTAAAAAATAAACCACTTTCAAACGACTAAGCGCTAAGCCAAATTATCAAAAAAAGGTCATAGGAAAGGAATTACGCAATTTCGCTTATTATTTGTATATTATTTTAATTTTGTTTGGTTTATAGCCAAACCACTGAAACGATTTAAATAAAATTTCTATGGGATTAATCCGAAAACATTCTTTGAAATAAAGATTGTTCTAAATGGGCTTATATAATATTTCTTTTATCACAACTTTGTCAGAACAACTGAATTGAGAACCTCCTCCTTTTTTTAAATCGGTTAAAATGATTTACGAAATAACTTTTCGGTCTAAAACTTTATGATAATATCACAACAAGAAGCAATAATTAAATTTTATGCATGGTATCTTTAAGTGTAGGTGGTGGCATGGATCTTTGTAGGACAAGATTCTATTTTAGGTTTAACATAATACGCAAGTGGGCATTGTTAATAAAAATTTTATGCTTGTTAACACTGTTTAGTAAAATGATTTGATTGTTTTATATAAGTGTCGACAGTTAGTTATTAGTTTTATACTATAAGATATGTTTATATTTACTTGTTATGTGATATAGATTGAAGGTTAATTAAAGTGTCTCACCTCTCACGGTGGTCACGGCTGTCAACAGCTGCGGCTCGTCTCGAACTGCCCTCGTACTTATGCTCTCGGCCGTAGATGCTGGGCGCGAAGGGGTCCTCTCCGAGGTAGTACCGGTGAGGGGGCGACGGGGAGCTAATTCACCGCCGTACTGTTTGTACGTGCGCGAGGAGTGCTCCGGTGACGGCGTGCGTGAAGTGCGCCGGCGCGTACGACGCTCGGCCGATGCTGAACGTATCTTCCCTACAAGTTTTCTGATTGAGTTACCGATTGCCGAACCTACTGACTTCCGTGCGGGCGACGGACGTCGACCATTATCAGCGAAACGAGTCTTTTGATTTTGTTTGCGTTCGTCACGATCACGTCTACGTGGCGGCGTCCTGTCTCTATCAGAACTGCCTCTACGGTCTCTTGGTGGTGAATAATCAGGAGGCGGCTCCACAGCACCTTCTTCACGGCTATCTCTTGATCGCCCTGAATTATCATTCCGTGATGAACTCCTATAGCCACTGTCGTAACGGTGCTCTTCTGAAATTCTCTGCTTAGAGTGACGTTTTCGCTCAGGTGCAATCGGTGGTCGATAATCATCTTCAATTGATGGCTCACGGAACGAACGGTCTGTTTCTAGTGGTCGGAAAGGTGATCCACGTGGTGGACTGTGCATTGTAGATGATGAGACATAAGCGGAGTCATCACGGGAAGGCGGTTGACGACGAGCTATCGGCGATGTTCTACCTTGTGGTGAATCACGTTTGTTATACACATGTCTTGGAGAAGAACCATTTAATCGGTCGATACTAGCATATGGAGACCGTGCGGCCGGTGGCGATGGCGAGGAACTTCGTGGCTCTGGCATCCTTGGCTTACTGGCACGACGTTGTGACCAATCTGCTACACCTTTGAAGTATCCACCTGTCCTGTTTACCGGTGCGACCGGCCGTTCGTCAGACGGCGTTGATGATTTCGTTTTACGAAGCACTCGATCTCCATACACAGGCGGTGGTGGCACTGATGAAGATGTTTTCCCGTAGTATCCTTCGTCTTCAGGCTTACTCTTCACATAATAACCGGGTACCGGCTGGCGTACTATTTCCTCGGCAATGGAATCGTGGGAGGAGCGGGATTCACTGCCGAAATGGCTTTCGAGCCACTTAGACGTTTCCTTCTTCCGTGTTTCCTCTTCAACGTCAAAGTTGATCGGTCGTTTCGCGTATTCTTTTTCTTGTTCTGAAAATATACAGCGCGTTAGTAAACGAAAGCGACGTGCGCGCGACGTGTTTCACGGTGGTGTAATGGTTGAGCCGCACCTCGCATCCTCACATATGGTATGGCGTAATCATAAGTCAATAAGTTTGCCAAACTGCTGAAGGTCAATGCGAGATGCAAACAACCGAGACATTTAACTTAACGACTACGAGACAGTTGTACGTTAAATTATACCTTCCATTTAAAATTGTAGGTCACTATGCCTTAAGAAACTTTCATACTTAATTATATTTCTCTATGAATAGCCATACTTTCTATTACGTTAAATGTATGAAAAGTAAAATCAAATAATATAGCGACAGTGAAAACAAATGAAACGCCACTTTGGTCGAATGGCGCTACATTTGTTTTTCTTTTCCACTGATGAAATATAAATAAATTTAAATGTATTTAAAGTAGTTACTACAGTTCTCATCCATTTTATAAGGTATTGATTGTTTTGTCGATCCCTTTTTGTAATTTAACATGTTTTTATTATTGTAGATTGCCTGAAGAAGTTGGGAAATAAAGCAACGAAACGCAATAGTTCAAAATAAAAGCTTAATATCACATTCATCCAAAAGTATCTAAAGCATATTAAATTACATAATAAAGTGTATTTTATATACCAATAATGATTTTTCTATCTTATGTAATGAGTATCATGATTAACAAGTTAAATTATGAAATTTACGATGACGATTCATGCATCTTCGGGACCGTGTCAACCAATTACGCAAATAGTTATTTATACTAATTTTATTATACATATGTCATTTATAATGATACTCATTTCCGTTGTTAGTAAATTTAAACCGGTATCAATTTTAAGATTACGTCTATTTAGCATCTTATACTACTTTAGTTTTAATTTGTAGTAGCTGCGCCCGCGACTCCGCTTGCGTGTGATCTCGATTTTTCTTAATTGCACTGAACCCTAATTCTTAAAAAAAAATAAAACCCTAAGTTATTAACATCAGCTATTTTCCAGTGAAAGTCCTAATAAAATCGGTCTAACCTTTTTAGAGATTAGCCGGAGCCGGAGCCGGAAAAACAGACAGAGTCAGGCGGAAAGAAAAAAAATATTTTTATATAAGTACCGTATATACTTTCATATGCCTTTATCGAAAAGCTGTTAATTTGGAAATACAAACAGGCACTTCAATTTTATTTATTTGTATAGATAACTTAGATATTTAATCTATGTGAATTATGTCCGGGTGGAATTAGCAGAATGACCAGTTAAGCGTAATACTGTTGAAATTAATATGGATCGATTTAATTACTTACATATAAATTTAATTTTAGTGTTCTGAGTAAGCTGTCCTAGTTGCAATATCTATTAATAGACACTTTCTATGTATGACTACACCCCCAACTTTATTAAGTTTATTTTTTATAATAATAATATATAAAAAAAACTACTTTATTGACAATCTTATAAAAAAAACACTTAACTTTTACTAAATAGTAAATTGGCAAAACAAGCTCAACAACACAAGAAAATGAATATATACGCTAAATGACACTAAGACACTACTTGATTCCTTTTAAAAACAAGTGAAAGCAAAAAAAACTACTTTTAAAATTCTTACATTTTCGAAAAGCGCACACTAAACACTAAAGACAGGTACATTCTGCCGTAAAGTTGTCTAATTGAGCATGCCAAAGTGACCTCAGACCTCGGCGTAGGCACAGCGATTGTCCATATACGGCGCCTGATGGACACGGCCCAATTTGACCACATCTAGGCTTAACGTCCACTAGATAGCGATCGCTAAAGTATATCTCACAATGTTTACGAGAAGCTCGGCTATAATTTGTTTAAGAACTGAAGAAAAATACATTTAATCGTTAGATGTTTTTGGATTTTTAAATATTTAGATGTTGGTAACCTCCTAATAATAAACGGTCACTGTGGCTTAAGAACGCTTAAGAACGCTTGCATTACCAGGAGCTTGCACATATTTACGTATTCCGGACCCAAGAGATAAGAGGAGTGACAAGGAAAACTACAGAGAAGTTATGAAGGCTTCAAATGATCAAATACTATTATGCTACAACAATAATTTATGCTACAAAATTTTTTTATATATCAAATTACAAAAAATACGTTACTGTAATATCATATTCAAATTAAAAAATATATAGTAATGATGATAGCATTTCATACTTTTTCGATACAAATTTATATGAAGATTTACTGCGTTAAAAGTGAATAAGCATTACTTTAGAACCATTAATAATTGTGAGGAAAACAATAGCTTTGTTTACTAAAGTTTTTGTGTCACCGATTTGTTTTCATTACTCATTTTAGCTTTTATTTTAGTCAAAAGATGAATAGGCTGCTATTAAAATTCTATACACAAAATTCAATTATAAACTCGAATACAGGATGGTCTTCAACTGGACAACTCTCTGGCCAGTGGACCAATTGTGCCTAAGCGTTTATCAATTAATGGAGAGTCGAATGAATTTTCAAATTAAACTATTTTGTACTATTTATTTCAATAACTGTATCACTAGTTTTATGACGGGCTTATTTCTAAATAATGTCACCCTTTTATAGTTTGAGACTAATGTAAAATTCCATTGACACTTCATTCAATCGCTTGAATAAAGGATTGAGATCGCCTGGTTCTAAAACCAGATAATCTCATCTTTCGTCTGAACATGTTTAAATTTTAATTCTTTGTAAAATAAATTAACCTTAAGACCACATTTTTGATTAACTTTCATGACAAAGCATAATATATAATAAGTTTAAAAACATGGGATTCTGAATGAGTTATGAAGAGTTCTGTCTAGTCTTTGTTTTCAAAGTCCTTAATAAAGGAGTAAAGAGACAGAACCTGTGGAATAGAACAATAATTGATAAAAGATTAAGTGGTTATTTATTTATGTTACATCAACAATTGAGAAATAAGCATACAGCTTGCCTGATAGAAAGTACTTTTCATAACTTATGTCCATTAGCACAAGAAGGCACACTTGCGTTGCCACCTGAGATGAAGAATAGGAGTGCGGTGAAGAAGAACAAGAAGGAATATAGACCTTATAGGGGCTCAAGCCTCTGGCGCTGTAACTCACCGAACGTAATGCATTAGTAATATTGCTACTTCATACAAAATGAAAAGTCGTAATTTTTAAATAGTCTATTTAGTAATATCAACTTTGTATGAAAAATTATCTGACATGACTAAAAGACCGAGTAACAATTGAGTTATCTGACTCCTTGAAATAAGAACAATTATCAGCATCGAACTGAAGGCAAGGCGATTAATCATATTTACTCATTACTAGAGAACAAATCTATTGAGTTGCAAGGTCGAAATATGTAACGCCATCTTACCGTTACGTTCTTATTTAACTATAATATTATGTGCCCTATATCTACACAAACGTATTTTATTAAATACGATGTTTGTTTCAATCTCAGATTACAGCGTAATTAATTTTTTTTAATGAGATTAATAATTCAATTACTTGGCAAGCCAGCATACGATCCAACGGATGGTAAGCGATTAGCCGTAGATTATGAGCGCTTGCAAGACCATTTGTAAGTGTCTCTCACGCCTGGCCAACCCAAAGAATCTTAAATCTCCTTAACCCAGGAATTTTACAAGCAACAGTGTCCTTCGAAACGAAACACGGTAATTAAAAATACAATAATGCTTTGTGGTGCAATATCTGACAGGTATCAGCTACGTAACTGGCCTTTTGCAATAAAAGACCTATTAATAGTATAAATGAAATTAAAATTGTCCCACAAATATTGTCAAAAAAGCGTAAATCCTGCTTGATAAGGGAGTTAAAGTAGTCAGGTTAACTAATCGATACCATAACTAGAACATCCTTGAGTTGTCCTGAGTTGAGGTAAGCGTGGAAGAAATAGACATAACAGTTAAAGAGAGGTTCGGCCCCCATTAGGATAGTGATATCCTGTGTCGAGGGTCCGGAAACACATACAAAGACAAGGACAAATACACCCAGACCGGAAAATATGCTTGCATGGTCAATACAAACATATTATGTTCCGAGCGGGAATCGAACCCGCGACCTGTGGGGTTTAAGGCAGGTTCGCTACCGCTGCGCCACAACGTCGTGTTTATTTTTATGGTATTATTATTACAATACATATCTACATATATTGATCTTATCATGATCTAAGAATAATATAATTCCAATAAAATTTATTATTTGAGTAAAAAAAATATTTTACGTAGGTACATGTTTGGCAAAAAACAACCGTCGATATTTAGGTTATTACAATCCGGATAATATATTTTGACGCTAATTTAAATATTTTCTAAAGGGTTAAGTTAAAAGTTACACATGCCCATTCTTTGGTAGCGAGATACGTAGATGTCCAAACAAAGTATTAATTTCCATAATGTCTATATTTGTCCAATAATTATTATAAAACGCTAGTCACAATATCAATGCGTAGTATTCTAATTTATGCGAAACAATTCGCAACAACGGGCTACCTTAAAAGGTGCTGGAATAATTTAGTGGGCAGATATCAAATACCTGTCTCACTATAATTTAAATATCTATCTTTGTACAAGCAGGATTATAATAATATATGTGATCTCAAAATGTCTGGGCATGCAAGAGTAAAAAATTGATTAAATTTTCAATAATTGGAACAAAAAAATCGAGTGTCATTGTACCGGACATGCGTTAAAATTAATTTTAGGTTTTGCAACAAAGATTGTTTAGACGATAAGTCCAAATTTAAGTAATAGTGAGACCAAATTTTTGTTTTGCAACAAAGATTGTTTAGACGATAAGTCCAAATTTAAGTAATAGTGAGACCAAATTTTTGAGGAATAAACTGTAGAGCCTTTTAATGATAGTGGAGGCATGGTCCTCCCAGTACAAATGGGCCGGCTCGACAGAGGATGTACCTACTACCTACTACTACCCTAGTAGCGAAGAGTAACGGTATCAGTATTTCGTTCTGTTTCCTTCTTATTTCCCTTCTCATCCCTTCCCTCCTATGTTTTGGGTTGGCAAAGCGCATGTGATGCTTCAAGTATCGCAAGCGTTCATAGGTTACGATGTATACCATCAAGCGGTCCGTATGCTTGTTTGCCACCCTTCATGACATTAAAAGAGCCTTGCCGTTCTTAGCATGAACTCGATCGGGGTAAACCTCATCACAGAATATCAACGTCAAGTAGCAATATCTACATTGTTACGTTTTAACAGTTCCATAAGCGACATCATCAAAGATAACTAACATCTAACTCTACTTGCCTCTTCCTTTTTCTTCTCTCATTCCTACTACTCCTTAGATCGGCAATACGTATATGATGGATCGGCAATACGTTTACGATATTTCCTCTGCTGCAAACGGCGTAGCAATAAAAACTATATAAACCAGGATCCATAGGCTTTTGCGATTGCGAAAACCGCTTGTTCACCATTATCGGTAAAGAAATTGAAATAATCATATTTATATCTTTAATTCTAACTATTATTATTAGTTTTTTTTTTTAAATTTCTAAGTATTAGTAGCAATTATTTGAAAATTGAGATTCTTCATTGATTTAACAGGCCTAATCATTAAAAGTAAGGTCGAGGTGGCTTAAACGGCAATTATGCCGATAGAGGGTCATGCATTACCAACAGAATGAATCCTCGGTTTAAGAATATCGTATAATTATTTTATTCTCTTAAACAGTTATTTATATCGTTGGTGACAATGTCGAAGAACATCCTAGTGAAGTTATGCCAAGTTACAGGCAATGTTATTATTTAGTCATTAGTACTGAAATTTATGAGCTATTAAGCACGTATTTTTCAATAAACATACGCCTCATAAAGGTAGTTTGATCAAGGAATTTGTAAACATTATTGCGAAAATAGATTTTATGGTAAATAAAATAATATGATATCATAAAATAAAGACTCATATGTTATTTTTAACTATAACAAATATTGTAAGTAAATAATGTTATAAAAAGTATAATAATAGATCACTGCCACCTATTGTCAAAGCTTTGAACTTAATTACAAGCAGCGCCATCTAGTGTTCAGCAGCTAAACTAATAAGTAACAAACAGTTTCACTACTCACCACTGAGACGTAGGCGGCGCTGTCGACGCATTCTGACTGATAAGCTTTCCCAATCGTCATCCATATTCGGTTGGCCCTCCTTTTCAACTAAAACAAAATTTTTAACTTTAAGCTCTGTTCATTTTAAATTAAACGAAAAATAAATTAATCTCACACTAAATGTATTGTTTATGTGTAATACCTTAGTAGGTATTTACAATTTATGTTATTATATAGGTACGTAGTCCCACAAAACCAATTCAATTGAATTGATTTGATTGGGAGATGAATAAATTAAAAATAATAATTGATTTATAAAATGCTAGTGATACCCTTTTTTCAATAAAAATATAAAACTTAACGTTTGTTTTTCTTTATTGATTGTAGCGTTTAAAGTCTGTCCTTTTTACATGTATTATCTGTTTTTTTATGGATGTGTGTGTTAATCACATTTTCATTTATTTAATATCACCTTCCTCTGTCCTCGTCCTTGAGTGCACTTGTGTCGCGACGCGCAGCCCACCCGCCATGTGATCAGTGGACTGCTCTAGATCAACGCGCTTGCGCCGCTCCGTGCCTCCCGTCTCTTCGACTAGACTCTCGTTGCTTGCTAACGATTTAACCTGATGATATAGAATAAGAAAACAATTAAATCAATTTTTTCAATTTAATCTTCATACATTATTTTCACAGATAATGATACTGCATATTATGACTCTATATTAAGTTTATAATTAACAGGAAAAACTTTCTTATTTCACTTCAAAAGATTTCAATTTGGTATTTTTCATTAAAATAAAATAGCATTTAATTAAAATGGTTGCTAGGAAAAGTACAACATATCTTGTATGTAAAACAAGTACCTCGTCTTTAGGAATTTCTTCGTCACAGAGTTGTTCTTGTTCTTTCGTATGTCGGGTCTCCGTCACAATCGTTCCATCTGGACGTAAAGCTCGTAACTCCTCCTTAAATATTGATAAAAGACATAAAAATACGTTAATTTAAGTCAGATACACATAACTCCGCCGGCGTGAAATTTCCTACGACAGAAATGTAATTCAATAAGACTTAGCTTAGATGTCATCATTAGTAGTTATCTTATAATCCGTTCATTTTAATACATTTTTGTAATAATTTTTATCTAATTTAAGAAAATATTTATGTGACGTCATCAATAAACGAATACAAGTGAACTAAATTTCTATGTAAAAACAAAATTATCATGTCTCCAAACCAAGTTCCGTTATGTCAACATACTGATAGAGAACCACAAAATGATGATTCGGTACTCTACTTTGGAATTTTCTGTTAGCCAAATAAAAAATCTTAAATATCATTCTTTTTAATTCACCAACTTTAATAAGCTGAAGGCTCTCTGCTCGTATGATTTTTTTGTTATAAATTACGTGATACCTTTGCCTTTGTATTCCAATTCAGTTTTTATTGGATCTTCCCTGATTCCCTGAGTTGTTTTTATTAGAAGAATCAAAAAATTTATGAATGTTTTTGGACGATAACTCCCGGTTCATTGGACCAATTTATGAAATTTGTTGTACGAATCGGTTTGGGGATTTTAAAGTTTTGAGGTCATTCTTAAAACGGGGACAGAAAAATCACCGAATAAAGCATAGAACTATTCAAAATTATTATTTTACGTTTTTATTCATTAACACGTTCTGTGTCTGCTATATTAAATTAAATTAATTATTTTATTTTGTTCAATTGTTTAACTATTGTGTTTACTGTCTGATCTGTGAATGGATTAACTTTTATCTCATCTATTTAGCTTACCGTGTCATCAGTGGTGATGGTGGTATTGTAGGCGACCGTGTCCTTTACGAGAGTTGGTCCTCTGGGCACTAGCGCCAATTGGTGTTCAGTCTGTACCTTCAGAGCATCTCGGATATCCTCCTCGCTCGTCTCATTAACCGCCGCTATAAGTGCCTGCAACAATGATAATATTGATATTTAAAAAAAAAACACAAAGCATTTTTGGTAATGAAATAAAAATATATAAAACTGAATATCTTTACCGAAAGTTCTATTATACAGTGGCTTGTATAAAATGTTATTGGAACAATAGTAAAACTAAAACTACACACAAATATACATAATACCAAACAACCTAAAAACCGGGTTTATAATTATGATAGTGGCTGCTTGCATGCAGATACTATTGTAATATTTACTTCAACAAATATTTTTATCAATATCTACATAAGTTAATAAAAGATATCATTTATTTTTATTATTTTGATAGAATATAAAAAGAAGAATAAAAAATACAAATGAAAAGGACCTATTTTATTTTTGATAAACTATGAAGGTCGTAACTGACATAGCAACTATCAGTGTCAAACAATGAACATACATCACCGCCGTCATTATGTAAGCCTATTATAATGACCGACGGAAGATTTTATAAGAAAGCCGCAAAATACTGGGCTAATGTACCGGCAACAATGGACGGTGTTCTCGGCGGCTACGGCCACATCTCGGACATTGACATCGATGGATCGAAACTATTTCTAAATCACATACTATCGCTAGATACTTCACCGAATAGAAAACTGGCCTTGGATTGCGGAGCGGGCATCGGAAGAGTGAGCAGAAACCTTTTAATGCCTTATTTTCTTAAAGTCGATTTAGTGGAACAAGACGAAAAGTTCATTAACACCGCGAGAGATTTGATCGGTGAAGACAATAATAAATTAGGTACACTATACCAAATCGGTCTTCAACACTTTAAACCGCAAAAAGAATATGATGTAATATGGTGCCAGTGGGTGCTGGGGCATTTGAACGATTACGATTTAATTACCTTTTTGGAGAGATGCAGTAATAGCTTAGCAATAAACGGTGTAATCATTATAAAAGAGAATATATCTTCGTCGGAAATAGAATACGATGAAGACGATTCATCAGTGACGCGTCCTTACGATGTTATGTTAAGTATTTTCGAGGAAGCAAACCTTAAGTTAATAGCCAGCGAAATACAAACCGGTTTCCCAGATGATATATATCCTGTGCAGATGTTTGCTCTTTCGCCGATAAAGTAGTCCGTAAATAAATATTTCCGTTATTGATATGCATTTAATGTAACAGTACTCTGGCTACGACAATAAAAATATTAACACATTCCAAATATTCTTATTCTTAGTTTTTGTCTCTTTATTAATTAAAAGGATATTATCGCTCGTCCAAATCGTTCTTAATGCCTTTTATAAAAATCCATAACTTACAACCCAATAGCTCAACGGTAGGAGGTAGGACTTCGCTCCGTTAACGCGAGAGTTGAGGGTTTGATCCTGACCCCCTTGGGCTACTGTCGTACCAACTCCTAGCGCAAGCTTCGAGCTTATTTGGAGGTGCAATAGGAATATTAGTAATGCCTTGAAAAAGCATTGCTAATATTCTTAAAAAAAAAAAAACTTAACTAGTAAACCACGATTCCGTCAACTTGTAGGTATTACATTTTTGATTCTTTCTGTTAACAAGACCAATTAGTTTTGTTCTACGACCAAAATAAATATTCTTCATTTTATGAAGTTTTATTTAGTTCTACAAACTAATAACGAAGTATTTCTGCTTATCTTTGATGAAGTAGTGAATCGTGGGCCGAATTCGTGATTACTAACAGAATCTTGGACGTGCTGTAGCAGCTGTGATATTCGCAAGTGCATTCACCGTTTCAGTAGTTACGAAATTCTTGCGTCAGAACTGAGCTTTGTTGATTTCGATTTACCTGTTTTTGCCGACTTGTTTATTATTCCTAACTGATATCTGTGTGAAATTTTAAATCCTTTTATAGCTTTACCGAGAACTGTGAGAACATTTACGATTAAGATATTTCTTGATTTTATTTTATCAAGCTTATAAACAAAATATATGCGATTGCATTATTATACAATAGGTACTATTTAGTAGCTATTGCATTATTCTACAATAAACATAGATTTCTTCGTGTCGAGTAGTTAGTGGCCAACCTAGTGTCAGAGTTGTTCAGGTCGCCGCTGACTTGACTTTTCGAATATTTTCAAATGTTAACAGCCAGGACAGACTTTTGACGTGCCCTCCGAAGCACGGAGACGCTCAGTTAAAATACCACTATGCGATCAACCATCCATCGACTAACCGCGTTTAAAGTTGCTTAATTAATGCACCGATCGTTTATTTTATTTATTTATTTATTTATTGGTTTGCTAGCGATTTTTACATTTTAAGTACATGCAAATATAAGGTTTCAATTTATGTATACATAATTATGTAAAATCAGTTTAAAGCAAACACTACATGCACATTATTAATTTGAGTTTACAAAATACATTAAAAAAAGTTAAATACAATTTACCGAAAAAAAATTAAAATTAAATAAGAGCATTAGATATGAAAATTAAATAAGATAACAAATAATAATTAATAAAATAAGTTAATTTCAATAAGTTCATTCATTTAAAAATAAAATAAAATTTGTACACTATATTCACTCACAAAAAAGAAAAAAAAATATCGTGGAATAAAGAATAAAATCATTCATGTGGCAAGAGATCTATGATGATTTTACGGAAACTGACAGGTGGATGGGTGTTGATGTCAATGAAAGTACTAAACTTATTATATAGTTTACATAGCCTTGGAATCGTAGAGTTTGCGCCAAAGACAGTTCTAGTAAGTGGAGGAACAACGGGGGTAATAACAGTACGGGGATATCTATGTGGAACTCTAAAATTGATTTTTTCAAGTAATCTGGGGCAATCCAAAATATTCCTCAACAATTTGTATAAAAACATAATATCCAGCAAATCTCTTCTTTGTTCAAGACTCAATATTCCAAAGTGCTTCAGCCTATTTTTGTAGGAAACTATTGTTCTGCTTACCTTTACTGAGTATGATAAGTGCCACATGAATCTTTTCTGGATACGCTCCAGTCTTAACTGATGAGTAGCATAATGCGGACGCCAAACTACACTGCAGTACTCAAGGTTACTGCGAACAAGGCTATTGTAAAGACAAATTTTAGTTTTTGCTTCTTTAAAATTTCGACCTTGACGCATGATAAACCCTAACAGTTTTGAAGCTCTGTTTATTATACTATCTAAATGGTTGAGGTAAGTTAATTTTCTATCTAAAACAACACCCAGGTCTGTTATTAGTTCAACTTCTTTAAGAATATTGTCGTTCAAACTATAATGCGTGGGTGTGATATTTATTTTTCTAGTAAATTTGATATGAAGACATTTGTTAATGTTTAGTTGCATTCCATTAGATTCACACCAATTTATTAGACTATTTAGATCCTTCTGTAGCAAGATTGAATCACTTGGTGAATAAATAGTTCTAGTAAATTTCAGATCATCAGCATATAAATATGGTGTGGAATGTTTGAAGCAAAAGATTATATCGTTAATAAATATTAAATACATTAAATAAGATAGGTCCAAGATGCGAACCTTGTGGGACACCTGATGTGATAATATTGTTTACCGATCAGTGAGCGCACTCGGCTATGAGCGTCTCAATATATTTAGACAAAAAGTGTAAAAAAGAATGGTTTTAGGTTCAGAGACTTGCTTATGTCGATCGATGTTTATTTTGCAAAAATATTCTAAACGTAAAGACTAAACCATTTAATCTATTACACGTTGTATGGATATAAAACGATGATTGATTTTTTAATTTTGATATGTTGATAAGAATTTGAAGAAGATCAGATAGCTGTAATAAATAATTAACTAACATTTCGTCTGATATCTTCCGCTCGTCTATTAGGGCGTCAATCTATCTTGATACAAGCAATTTGGCATTACAGTTATATCAAGCTTATTAAATAAATTATCTTAGTATCTTTCAAAAGTAATTAGTTTAAAAACATACTGAAAAAAAATAACTTTAATATATTTTGTAAGTAGTGTTTTATTTAAATTTGAAAATTTTAACGCAAAAATTTCTACAATAATTTAAAATCAAAAATAGTATCATTACTAAAGTTTAACAGAACGGAAATTGTAATAATAAATGGTATATATATATATATATATATATATATATTACATTTATATTTATTTCATGACGGTTGGTAAACAAGCATAAGATTCGCGTGCTGGTAAGCAGTCACCGCAACCTATGAATACTTGCGGTACTTGTAGAATAACCTAATCCACGGGATAGGAAAGAAGTGATGTGAAGGGAAAAAGGAAGGGAACAGATGGGGTGGGAGATTGGGCCTCTGGTCTCATTCATCGCACGAAACTTAACAGTACTCTGTTACTGCACTTCGATTTTCCGTAAGAAAGTAGTACTTTCCCAGTAGAGCCGGTCTATTTGTGCTGGGAGAAGATGGCTCTACTGGGACTAAAATGATGAACAATTTACAAGAAAATGAACAGATTTATGTATATTAATAATTGAATATACATATATGTATAGTCCCGAAATAGTCTGTCTTGACATCAAGGGTTTTTATAAAAAAATATTCTAAATCAATGATGGTATTTCGACATTCCGAATGAACGAATTCACGGGCTATCGCTTGTTGACAATGGCGATAAATTCTATCTCTAGTAGTTACGATATAATTTAAGATCCGATATTAAGTAAGAGGGTATTGCCCTGTGAGGTAATTACAGTGAATTCGCGGTCAGATAAAATTGTTCAATGTAATTGCTTGTGAACACTCAGCGACTCTTAAATAATAAAAAAGGAGATTTATATTTACTTGATTGCATTAATACCATTGATATTCGCCTCACGCAATCAATAACTGTTTCTACGATTTAAATTGTATTTCTTTATTTCTATCGGATTTTTTACAATTCTATGTAGGAATTTTACGGTTCAGCTATTTTATTTGGTATACCCAAAGTGATTGTAAAGCCTAGCTTGGTAATAGTAAACAAAAAATATTTTTTAGAGATACAAAACACTTTGAATTGCATTTAAATAAATAGAGTACGAAATCTTGATACCTCCTGTTCATAGGAAAATATTACGTGCATAATAAAGTTGTTATCTGTTTCTTTGTCTGTGGTATTTGTTGTTGTAAAACTTTAACAGAAATTTGTAAATTTTTATGTGACAAATTTAGCAAGCATACGGTTGTCAGCTTATCAACACTTGTAGCACCATTCATTTGTAGGTATCACACACGTGTTTCCAACCTCGAGATATTGGTAATTAAATCTTTATCTAGTAATTTCATTAGCTAAAGTTTCCTTTAAACCAATACACAGTAATGCAAAACACACTACTGCTATGCGGTAGAATATCTGACACTGTGATGGTACCTCGCCACCCTCTTGCAATTAAACGCTATACCACAAGTAAAGCCATACAAAAAATGTATAACATGGTGCTTATATTACATCCCTCACGCTTAATACATTTATTTGGATTAATATTAATGATCTTGTATTAATGATTAATTGCTCTTAAGCAATGTCATAAGAACTTGTATGAGGATCTTGAGGATAAGGAGCGGTATTGATGAATCCTTTTTTTAATGTGTATTGTTGTTGGCCCTACTGGCCATGACAGCGTCACCGAGAACAATGCCGTGAAAAAAAGACAACTCTCGCGGGGCTATCGGAGCTTGTGAACAATCCTATTTAATCCTATTAGACATGGTAACGACGGCTATATTTATGCTTCTGAACAATAAATATAATCATAAATAATAATTTATAATTATAAATAACATTCTTTCATTAACATTCTAAGAGGGCTACGAATAGAAATTATGTAAAAACAGTCAAATGGACGCAAATAAGCAATACCATGTCAACCCACAAAATTGAAAAAACTGAGTTATATATGCAGAAGTGTTGGTAAATGAAGAACATTTTTATTTAATATTTGTAGGGTTTTAAGCTTTAAAACTTCAAAAAAGCCATTATTTAATCATGCAATTTGTGTATTATTTTAAACGGTTTGGGTTATATTACAACGAAATATGCAGTTTGTATACTTATTTTATGTGAAAATAATTAAATTAACTTACATACATCTTGAAATTGCCAAAAACTTGACCAATACATTAAAAAAATTCATATAAAGCAAGTTGTTCAAAATTTTCAAACGCGTTTCTCTCGAAATTACATTCGTTTGGGTTGACATGGCATTGCTTATTTGCGTCCAAATATGGTGTGATGACATTAATAAAAAATAAATTTATGTAAAATAACCAAAAATTTTTAAACTGTGCACTTGAAATTTAAATACCGATGGGAAATTAAACAATGAATCCTATTTTCCTGTCATTGTGAGTTTTAGAAAGTATCGCAGGTCAGGTGAAATTTTATGATAAATTGTTTTTTAAACAATGCACGAAAACTTCTTCCACTATTATTGTTTGTTTTAATTATAGCTTAAAAATTAGGTAAAGTGCTTACATCAAGGTAAAGTTTACGAGAATTTATCTTTGCTTGTACAAGATTTAATTGCTTCTAAAATAGGATAACTCTTGCCTTTATATTTTTATTCAGAGCGAGTAATAGCGAGTCCTATTGCCCCTCCAAATAAGGTCGAAGCTTGCACTAGTAGTGGGTATGACAATAGCCCAAGGGGGTCGGGATCGAACTAGCGACTTTCGCTTTAACGGAGCGGAGTCGGCTGCCGTATCGGCTTCTACCGTTGAGCTATTGAGGCTTCTTTAGCTAAAAGAGAGTTTGCTTATACACACACATACTTGTATGTTTGTGGTACACACAGCAAGATGGGTATTTATTTATTTATTTAATAGGAAGCCAACGTTGTATACAATTTGTTTCTTATTTCTATAGTACATTCTTATGTGTCTATGACATAAATTGTATTCCCCGATTATAGGCTAACTTAATATGCATTTAGTATCTTTTTTTTTGTATTTAATTTATAACAATGGAAAAAATAACATTCTTTGTAAGTTATGAAATAAGGTTAAACTAATTAAAATTATTAAGACAACATTACATAACTCTTATTTAAAGATAGAAATACAAACAACTATTATAAAAATATAGGAGAAAATGCAATAATTAAACCAGAAAAAAATTAATCAATTAAATCAAAGTAAAGAATGTAATCTGTCTGCTAGAACTATATAAACAAAAAACAACATATTAACATAGGATGGAGAACCGGGTTATATAGGAATTTAGCAATTTACATTGGACGCTATTGGGGCCTTTCTACGTATTGCATCGCCAATAAAGTGGAACAATTAACGTAACACATGATTACTCTATAATACTCTATATTATTCCAATCCAATTTTTTTTGCATTTTTTATACGTTATCAAACAAGACTACATATAAAACCGGTTGCCAACGTACCCTGCGCACACATATTTCGCTAAGTTCTTTGGGAGGTGACTACCTTCACAAAGCTCTGATAAATATCTCGATAAAAATTCTCCGGCATGTTTATGTCGCTTTGACGGAGTATTTGAAAAGTTACCACTATCGCCTTCAAGATTATAACAATCATCTGGAAATAAATTGCATCAAATCTAAAAATAATTATTAAGGTACCTAGCATGTTGCTCTCAAAAATACTATATTAAATAAATCTTCACTACAATGAATGATCTGGACATGGACTTAAGGTACGGCAACGGCATCAGGCAGGTTCATAAAATTACGCCCTGACATACCCAAATGCAAATCGCAACCACACAGACCAGAACACGTGTGCATAAAAACATCTGTTCCGAGTGGTCTTTAAAATTATCATCAGCGTTTATGGCAGGTTCTTATAATGAGCTACCCAACACACCCAACCACAATCGCAACCACCCAGACCAGATACACATGTGCATAAAAACATCTGTTCCGAGTGGGCTTCAAAATTATCATATCAATGAACTACCCGACGCACCCAACCACAATCGCAACCACCCAGACCAGAAACACGTTTGAATAAAAACATCTGTTACGAGTGGGTTTCAAAATCAGTGCTTCAGGCAGGTCATACAACTTAACCAAATTAATAAAAATAATTTAGCTTGTCGTTTACTAGCAAAGTTATTTAATAGTTATTTATATTGAGTAATTTACAATTACAATTATTATGGTGTATGTAAATCAAGAAGTAAAAGTGCATTCATACAGTTAATTTAACACTGTTAAGGTTTCACAAAGCTAAAATCGTATAGCTATAAAATAAATCTTATTTTCAAATTGATTACAGTCGACAATTTTCAGTATCTATTACTTCAAGTAATTTATATTCAAAGTCAAATAGCAACATTATTATTTGAATAATAGTCCCGTAACAAGGAGATTTGAATGCGATAGTGGTTAAGATAGGCAAATCTGTAAATTCCAACCAATTTGATTTAATTTTATTATGAATTTGCGATTGTTATTAGTAACATTAAATTAAAAATGTGATGTTATAATAATTATATTTAATGTTAACTGTCAACTGAGATAATATGGTTCGTCTGTATTGCATTACATTTATTACGCTATTAAAGAGATAGAATAAATTGTATAAAAGTAAGTAAGAACCTTTTTGTAAGAACTAAAAAAATAGAAGAGATCTATTACAGGATATTAATTGTATATCAACATTTTTGGGTGGTATTATTTATACGAATACATATTTAGCATTTTTTAGGTTTTAAACAACGAAATATAAATCTCGCAAAGTCATAAAAAGTTTTCCAAAACTTACTAATATTATAAATGTGAAAAATTGAAGGATGTACGGACGGATATTTGTTATAAGTATACATATTATACCTTATTACCTGGACTAACGTATAGGATACTTTTATGCCGGAAAAGGGTTGGGTTCCCATGGGATCATTAAAAACTATATACTCGTAACGCGGGTGTAGCCGCTGGTACAGCTATAACACAAATAATTGATAGTTAATGAAATGTGTAAAGTTTAACAACTAATTAATTTAATAAATAATTTACCAAAACTTTTGACATAACAAAGACATTACAAGACAGCGAAACTTAACTCTCTCTTGTCACTGACCACTTATTACGTGACATGATTTATAAGCAATTCAATACCAAGATTTATCTAATATGTAACCGCTCCGTGACTGAATTAATTGAATATTGTACAGCATCTCATTACAAAATAAGAGCAACATTTAGCTTAGGCTGAGGCAATAAAACGCTCGGTGGGAGAGGACACGAAACACCACTTAGTATCTTTCCTTTGACAAAGCTACTTGAATGAGATACACTTATGCGAAATGTGGTCGTGTTGGCTGTGACTGGGTTCTTTGATTAAGATGTTCATACGACATTTTTTTTAAATATTCACTCTTATACTGATATGTATAAACAACAGAAAAGACAAATCTTTGGTTATTCCTATTTAATTCTTATACTTTCTAATCTATGTCTGATAAAATACTCAAGAATTTTATAGTTTAACGTAAGTCAGTTTGATGAAATGGGCAATCAAAATGAAAAGTTAAAAAAACCGGCTTAGTGAGATATAACATTTTTTATGTCCGAATGACGTGACGAAAGGTTAATGTCATTCAAATTATATCAATCAAATCTAAAAATATAAATATTAAATTGCAATACATTATTTTAATGAAACGTTGTCGAAAGCATTTTAAAAAATGTCACGGATACAACATCCTACGGTAAGGCTTACGACACATAAAATTATTTTTTGTACAAGGTAGTAGAACATTGAAAGAGTGCTAAACAAAACACATGCGCTAGTATATATACGCCTTGCTGTTTTCGGCAGTCGGCTCGACTGGCGAAATACTACCCTCTCATAGAATACAGACGTGAAACATCTGTATTTGTTTGACATATGTATATCTACCTCCTACTAACTTTTCCTTCTCCTTTCACATGCGTTTTTTGACGGGTCCTCCCCATCTACAACCCAGATACCCAGTCTTCGGGGGTATAGAACCGGGTTATTTAGGTTTCCATGCCCTACTATAACATCCTACGAATACCTTTTCGATGATCGACCTCAGTGCGTTCGAGAGTCTCCGAGATCTCCTGCGGAGTCCACTCTGGAGTCTCTCAAGCACATTGCTAAACTGAAGCCATTCTAGGGAGCGCTGATGGCATTATCTCCCTGTTTCGTTCCGTTTCGTGCTGGCAAACATCACAACAGTCAGACAAACACACAGTTGATCATTTTATTCTCTTTATCTGAAATGGTTATGTACGATCACGCCCTTCCAGCGGGCTGGTCATATGCCGAAAGAAAGACTTGCAATAGATTTTTATAGAAACACAGTTTCCAATATGTTGCTATCTGAAGTCGTTGACATAAATGAAAAAATTATCACAGTGTAGTGTAGCTAATAAACGCTTCTAGAGTTTGGTCGACAATAAAGTCTATAAAAAGTCAGTCATGTGCGAAATCCCTAATTCAAAATGTACGTGACCAAGCGGGGTACAATTAATGGACATATCTTTGTAGAATATTGCAAAATTAGTCTTAACAAATGACTTCTCGTTTAGCTGAACAGTATTAAGGAAGAGAGTTATTAACGATGTTCGTTTATCTAACGGCTGGTCCGGCGACCCACGCGATAGCGTTCAGGATTTCATTCATCGCAAATACAGATGGTACTTATCCATATAAAGATTTATATTTAATTGCGCAATTTTATTACTTAAGTGGGTTTCCAATTGTCCTTTGAAAAGTAAATAATTATCAGTCAAGTGGAGGACCACGCATAGTCGAAACTAAAGGGTTTGGCAGCTTGATGATGAAGACTCTTAAGAACTTTAAATATAATAAGTAATTAAAATCGACCGCAAGAATAAGTTGGTAATTTTGTTGTAATAATTAAAAGTAATATGGAAAACAAAGTTATGGGAACGACTTATATATCTCTAAAATTTGTAGACCTATATTTAAAACGAATGTGGTTGAAATTAAATTTGATGTTCTACAACCTCAAATTTTTCCAGAATTTTAAATCCTATAGTTCGAAAGTAAGAGGAGGGGTACACAATTTTTATGACTTTAGGAGCTAATATTATTATCTCAACAACTACTTACATACATACATATAACTTAATTACTTATATACATAAGTATAAATTAAAAAAGTCAAAATTAAACCTTATCATTGAAAGATCTATACAAAGATATCTCACATGTTGCCGTACGTTGAATATTTTAACCCACAATTATATGTATGGACTGTTACCCTTAATTTTTATATATTTTAGGATTTCATTACAAAGTAGTGTAGCAATTCATAGAATACACCTTTTTATGAAATTTCGTATAGTCAGAGGCTTCGAGTAAAATGACTGTGACATAAGGACTGACGGACGGACAGACGAACATGGCGAAATTATAAGGGTTCCTTTTGTACCATTTGGCTACGGAACCCTAAAATCAGACCTATTTAAACTTAACAATACATATTTTTGCCGCACACATCTGCTTAATCATGTGTGCGTGGGCTCAGACAAATTACAATTAATACGAATCGCCCGACTATCTGATGGATCACACTGTCACAGGCTTTCTAGTGACATCTGAGATGAAACACGCGATAAGTTTCCTGGGAATGTAACAATCATTCTATGCCTAGCTTTTCGTCTTACCGTATAAATTGTCGTGGAGGTTAATTTTATTGTCCAATTACACTAAAATAGCACAGTAAAGAAACATTACCTAAAGAATTACAAACAAATTTATTATCCAATTACGCCGAATTTGCATATCGCATGCCGGAAGAATGTAAAAGTCAGCGTATTTTTTCCCGTTTTATTAATGAATTTCAGGATATGATTTCTTTTATCTTTAATGTGTTTACATTTGTATTTATTCTTAGTTGTACCAAAAACCTTTTAATTTTTAAGAAACTTTAGATTAATATAATAATTGCTTGGACTTACTAATTTAATTTGCTCTTAAAGGTACATCGAACAAATATTCTTCCTCTGCCATCAAAACTAGGATAAAGTATTATAGTTAGGTATTAATGTTTTCATAATAATATTTCACGAGATCTCACTATATTTCCGTACTGTGGTCACGACGTCCCACTATATTTCTGTACGTCTGTTTGTTTGCTTATAATAGAAACCACCTTTATCAAAAATCATAAAAACGTTCTTATTCTTAGCCTATTGGCGGTAACAATTTTCGTTAAATGCGGTGGAATCCATATTACATAATCCACAGGAAAGAAATCACAGGCAATGCTAGTATATTGTATTCATTGAGTATCGATGTAGTATTATTGGCTAAGCTGCTTATTGGAACAGAACTGCACAATCTCCCTTCAACACAACGACCGACCTTCAGACTTGTAGCATGCAACAAGTTTCCTTTAAGATAAGATATTAAGTTGACATGTTTTAAATTAAATTTTATAAGCGATAGTTGCCAAGCGTTAATAATGTATCAATAAACGGAATTCTTGCACGCTATTAATCTCGTTGGTTCAACAAATGAACGAACGTAGTATTTTGAAGTGAATCAGAAGGTCAACCTCTGACCTTTGTTACTAATTTATTAAATCCGTATTCTATTCATTTGATTCGATATATTTCATTATTTGTAATCTTTTATAATCAAAACAAAAGTTTTAAACATATTGTTTCCGTGATTGTAACAATAGTTGATTACGCTAATCGTTATTCCCGAAGCGAGATTAATATTATTTTCGATCTCGCGACGGTTATGCCTTTTGCGATCTGTCGCCAAAGCCCTAATATAATTACCACCTGGTTACCTGGTAACTTTAAAATCGAATAACGTAGCATGAATATTAAACCGTATTTTATGTATTATAATAGTTTTCTTCATAGCTAGATTATTTTAATTAAAGGAAAGACCATAAATTTAAATAAAGATCATGATAAATTTTATACTCTTATTTCTTAACGAATTTAATGAAATTATACAAATTTAAAAAATCAAATACTACCAAATTGAAGGAGGGCAAGGAATAGCGAAAACAGAAGAAAACATACATACATACAGTAGAACATAGAACCACCTCCTTTTTTGAAGTCAGTTAAAAAAAGTCAAAAATAAAAATCAACCGATTTGAGACATTTTAGTGACCAGCCATATGATCGTTGAAATTTTTTCCATTATGTACAAAGAATTTTATTTTCAAAACTAAAAATCAAAATGTTTATAATCATCCTATTTCTTTTTTATTTTATTATAAGACGCGTTGGTCTTAGTTTTGTGTGTGTAGCTAGGGAAGGCTGATTCGCGCGATCCGCCAGTCGGGCTACGCGCCTGTTTATACATAACACAACTACTAACACAGTTCACCCACCTTCGTGAGATTTAAACGCTACATACTCAGAGGCTCCCATTCCAAGGATCCATATCCTCAAGGAATGTAATATCCACAAACAAACACACCCAGACCGGAACACATGCCTGTATGGTCAATACAAACAACTTTACTTAGCCAACAAAATAAAAAACAATATGACAGCTGTACGAGAGAGGAAATAAAATTCTATATTATATGAAACGACTATCTCTGAAATGTACCTATTTCTAAACACCTGTACTCTGGCCTTGAGGGCATTCGTTCTGCCCTTTTCAAAGCAACGATTAATTCCCTCGATTATTCTTTAAGTAATGTCGCTTGTGGAGTTTAACTTTGTGCGTCGTATTTTGTAATAGCGGTAAATCGTTTTACATTTATAGATGAGCTCACGACGGATCTTAGATAATGATTTTCCTTTAGCAAAAGAATATATACATATATAAAACTAATGTTAATCGCATTTTGCATTACGATTTTATTTCTCGAACGTGCGCTTTTATATGTGTACTGTTTGTGCCCCGCGATTTTACGCGTGGAGATCCTGTATATAATAATGACCCAGATTCAAATCCAAATTGGTCTAAGATTGTCGAGATTACGGGCAAAAATTTACGTTACAAGATTCAATCTTAAAAATTTGTGGAGAAATATAACCAAAATAATTGTCAAAACTTTATTATTTATACTTTAAAAATATATAGTTATTATTTGTATCACAAAAATTAAAGGATGATGATTTATTTAATTGCGAAATGTTCAACTGCTAGGTATGGAGGAAGCAGTCGGAAAACTTTTCATCCTGCTGGGCGACGCGACGTCCTTGTTAGTTGTTCAGGTCTAAAGATCCACTATCAAATTTCAACTATGTACTGTTTGTAGTCGAAGTGTCCTTTTGTTATCATTGTTTTGTTATTTATTGAGGATTGCACAGTCAATTCAAAATTTATTATGTTGTATAGCTTTTTAACAGATGATAAGTTGTTAAGCTATTTGAGAAATCAATCGGAATATAATAAAAAGTTATTGATATTAGTAACATAAATTACAATATATTCGAACTTTTAAATACCGCAGTCACCCACAAATGTTAATTGAGATCGTATTATATTTTAAATTAATGAACAAATTAAAACTATATCTCTAATTTTAAGTTATTTAGAGAGTAATAAATGCAATAAAAATGCAATACTTTTCGACTAAAAATTGACATTCTGCCAATTCACGATTAGACTAAAAAATGATAAAGTCAGTAAATTGAAAGCAATTAGCCCCGATCGGGCGCGTCAGCTGTCACCATTCGAAACGTATAATTTCAAACATTATCAGAGAAATCAAACTTGGTAACCCACATAACGTTTCACAGGAAAGAAAACACTGGGATCATGCCCAATAAGTCAAGTAGAAATTACCCGATCGAGCAAGGTGAGCCAGTTGCTAGTAATGTCCGAGAAAGTTATGAGTCGCTTGCAAAGCTCAAGTATTAATCAAGAATTACCTGAACAAGTTAAGCGCTTGTATAGGCTTGTCTATTGATGAAATTGGCGTATAAATTGCATTTTATTAGAGAAATATACACTTCACTATGTAATTTCTAATATATAAATATTTATCGCGTCACATTTCCACGCGTATAATTAATATTGCTTTCTCTATTAATATAGTTTAAACAAACAATATTTTAATAAGAAATAACATTATTATTTATTATATATATAACGAATATAATTAATATCATATTCAGATTAGAAAAACTTTATTCCATTGACTCAGTTCAATCGTTTAACTATTGTATGTACTGATTGGACTGAGAATGAGTTAAAATTTAAAACATATTGTGTCTTTTTAGTCTCAAATTCAATATTAATAACAACAATTTTATTAATACAATTAAACATTCACATTTAATGTTATTCTGGCAAACTCTTACAAATGGTCACACTGGTGGTAGGTCTTTTGTTGCAAGAGGCCGGCTAGGTAGGTGCCACCGCAGTGTCAATTATTCTGCCGCCAAATAGTAGTACTTAGGCATTACTGTGTTCCGGTTTGAAGGGCACTGTAGGCTAGTGAAATTACTGGGCAGATGAGATTTGAGAACTAATATCTCGAAGTTGGCAACGCGTGAGTGGCACCTACTAATGGTGCTGCAAGCGCACATAGGCTACGGCTAACACTTACCATCAGGTGGGCCGTATGTTTGTTTGCCAACTTGTAACATAAAAAAAAAATAAAAAAATGGTCATCCTAGCCCCCGTAAAGTTTGGTCGTCTTAAAGTTTATACATTACGAAATCCATTAAAGTTGTTAATTTGCTAGCTGTGAAAGTATAGATGTTAAGCCCTTCAAATGGTATAATACTTATGAAAAATATTGTTAAATCATTGAGTGTGAATATGCTAGAGAACTTTCTATATTTTTTAAAGAATATTGAGGATGCTTTTATATAAATATATATAGGTATATTGGGTTTTTGTTGTACCCACTCTTACATCCTTAGTAGGAGGGGATATAGAAATATATATACAAAAACCCAAGGGGGTCAGGATCAGACCTACACCTCTCTCTACAAGTCAGCCCTTCTGCCGTTGAGCTATTAAGGGTTTTTTATTTTTATTAAATACTAGCTTCGCCTGCGGCTTGAGTGGTGTACTAATTTTACTTTACGCCATGGAATCCTTATTCTTTTTCTAAAATCTACGTAGTCTAAGTTACTCCTTATACCATCTGCCACTTAAAGTCCCGTTAAAATAGGTCCAGCCGTTTCAGTGATTAGCCGGAACAAACCGACAGACAGACAAACAAAAATTTGCCTCTACTCTCATCTCAGTTGACATAAGAAGTGGCGCCGGGCACTGTTAACAATATAGCCCTCAGATGAAGCGACTATTACCATTTCACTTAGAATTCCTTGCTGGTATTAAAAAATAATGCTAACATCTTGATAAACAAACCATGTTATTGTAACAACTAACAATCAAATGATTGAAATATACACATAAGATAAAACGATCGATCTTGAGATTCCTTAAGATTTATTGAGCAATAGGTAATTGAGTATGATTACACACAGATTGAAGAAAGATTTCTATTACAAGTACACAATAGATACGTAATGAGTTATTGGCCTCACCTTATATAGACCTGCGTAAAAAGCTGGGATACTTTTAACCTTTACAAGCTAAAGCGTTACGTATTAATGATAAGTTATAATCCAAATCACTTAAATATACTAATTTAATAACTTGTAATTACCGATATTATATACTAATAAAAATATATCTGGAAAGATCTAAATTGTTTTTATTGCAATACTTTAAAAGGTTATTAGTACATTTAAATGCTACTTCAATTTTAATATCACGACGATTGGCAAACAAGCATACGTTCCTGATGGTAAACAGTCATCGCGACCTATGAAAGCTTGCGGTATTTAAAGTATCATAGAAGGATGAAAAGGGAAATAGGAACGGAATAGGTGGTGGGAGATTTGGCCTACGCAGCTCCCACTCATTGCACGAAACGAAACAAAATACAAAACGTATCTGTTGTACTTTACGCTGATTTTCTGTAAGGTTGTAGTAATTCGCCGGTCGAGCCGGCTTACTTGTGCTGGGAGGACCATGGCAATACAACTACATTTTGAGCTTAGCTTGAAAAATCAGAGTGAGGTTAAAGCTAACGGGGTCGTGTGACGCGAAATCATAACAACGGATGTTTATAGGGTCGCAACTCTATAAACAAGATGGCAACTAACTTACAAGGGTTGCGACCTACAAACATGATATCCTAAAAACAAGAATGTGTCCTCTGATTGTAGCAACCCCTAGTGATTGCTTGCTCATATTCAAAGAAATAAAAGAAGCTAAGAATTTAATTTTAATTATTACTACATACATATGTTAATGCCACTAGTAACGTATTCAGTTAGAAATAAATATTATTTATTTGACATATCAATCAACATGGCAATACAAATTATCAATTAAAACTTTCAAATACAGGTGTTCCCTATATCAAAATTCAAATCAATATCTATGATAATCGTCACGATATTTCAAGCTTACTGCTAAAATTGCAATTTAACCTTTGACAGACATAGTGATAAATTAACGTAATCACATAATAGGCTGGACCTATACGAGTAGAAATCAAAATTTACAGCTATAATCGTGACGTTTTGACCGAATCGTGATCGAAATTTGTATGATTGTATGAATAAAAACATTAACCTAAATACCAGCGATTTATATGTGGCTGTGACGTGTCGCTGTTAAAATTGAAACACTACTGGGCTATTGAACTGTCACTATATTGTGGTTAAGTGAAAAATTATTGTTGGTATAAACTATTAGCCATTCAATTAAATATTATTTAGTTTATCATATCTTTCGAAATGTTACGCACAGGTCAATTTGATTTGTTAATAGAAATTTGGACCACATAAGCCTCTGCAAATTTACAAGGAGGAAGAAAATAGGAAACCAGAAAAAATGTCTTTACGTATGTATTAAAATTTAAGGAAACTGTAAGCATACTTACAAACGCACATTTAAATTAACACACACGCAGGCAGATATATATTAATACTTGTAGATAGTGCATTAGAAAATTATAATTGGCTTAGCTTTAAAAAAATTTCTATATTCTTTATTAATATTTTGAATAGACCCATTTCTGATTATTGGCTAAAAACAATACTAGTTCAGGTATATAATATAGAGGGACGTGTAAGCACGTAAAGATAAAAATATATTAATGTATTCTTGAATAATAAATTATTTATGTGTGTGTGTATGTAAAGAAATTAATGAAGTTATTAATAATCATAAGGGTTCCTAATCTTTAGTTAGCAAATGCATGATCGTTCTGTTTCTGACAACTGGTTCAACAGCTTTGGCTAAGCGTAAGTATTAAATATTCAAGTCGCGACATAAAGCTGGTTGACGGTCAACTATTCCACGAAGACAGCCTGGAATGCATATAATAATAATTTAAGTTCGTATACGATAAACGTTAAAATTTGGTGTTCAGAAATAATTTTTTGACCATGATAATAAGCGTCAGTATCTCATCGGTTACGTTTAACCAATACGGAAGACTCAATTTCGTTATCGCGAGAGCTGTGGCTTAGATCCTGACCACCTTGGGCTATTGTCGTAACCACTCGTAGAGCATGTGCAGCTTATTTGGAGGGGCAATAGGAGTGTTATTAATGCTTTAAAAAGCATTGTTAATAGACACATATAAATAAAATGGTTTTTTTTTTCATTATAAGTAGTATAATATAATCTTTCGTCTATAACATGGACGCAAATAAGCAATACCATGTCAACCCACACGAATGTCATTTCGAGAAAAACGCGTTTGAAAATTTTGAACAACTTGCTTTATATGATTTTTTTAATGTATTGGTCAAGTTTTTGGCAATTTCATATTTATATAAGTTATTTTGCTTATTTTCACAAAAAAAGTAAGTACACAAACTGCATATTTCGTATATAATATAAACCAAAACGTTTGAAAATACATAAATTGCATGATTGAAAAAATGGCTTTTTTAGAAGTTTTAAAGCTCAAAACCCTACAAATGAAAAATATTCTTCAGCCATTTACCAACACTTCTGCATATATAACTCAGTTTTTCAATTTTATGGGTTGACATGGTATTGCTTATTTGCGTCCACATATGCTTCCGGTATTTCGTCTCTCTACGATGAAGGGAATAGAAAATGTAATAATAAAAGATTAATATAATTATATTACTGAGATAAAGCTGGAGGTTACCACTTGTATACCAACACAATGACTTTATATAAATATTTAAGTCTTCTATCAATAGCTTAAATTCCATTCAATTCTTCTGTACATAAAAAACAAAAGCTAAAAGTTTGTTTTGTAGTATTTATTTATTAAGATTTCACTGATGAGGGTAGGTTACAGCTAAATGTCACTTTTTACATAATCTATCTCTGAGCCAAGCCAATACCGCTATTAAAAAGAATTATTGGCGAAATTTTTATCAATAAATTAATTAGCAATTCAACTAAATAAATTTTATCACATTTTATACTATCATAATTGTGTACATAGTTTCTAATATTTACATATCCGATCTTATATATTTTATAAATTCGTTTTACTTGTTTTTTTGTATGCAACGCATAAACAATTGAACTGATTTTATGACTATTGGTATCCATACAACTTGGATATGGAGGTGAATTAGGGAATAAAAGTTTATATATGAGGAACCAATACGATATACCTTAAATGTTCTACGACTACTACCTTAGTAAACGGACCCCTGTCTTCGAAGTGAACGCTTAGATGATAAAATTTAAGGTAGTGTTTTAAATTACATAAAAATCTTTTGACATGCCGTATCGGCAATGAGCACAGGGCCTCAGCCAATATGCTCTTCTTCTCCTTACCATTATTCCCGGTATTATATGAGTGTTTTACCTAGAGTCTGCTTCTTACTCTTATCCGGATTTGAGAGGTCAGGACAGGACTACTAAGCCAACATACTATTTTTGAATGATATAAAAAATCACCATCTCTGTTAAACAATATGCTGTGTCAATAAATAAAACTGAATCCTTCACAAAATACTCAATCACAAGCACGCACGAATGATTCTATAATAGTATAGATAAGAACGATTTGTGATGTCCAACGAAAAAGCAATTTTGCCATCTCTAACGCAATTCCTATAAATCGCTTAAGAATTCCGTAATGGTAATATAATTTGTATTGTCAGACATGATGTGAATGGGCGATTGGCAGCGACGCTGTACCTGTCCCACGCCTCTAGACTACTAATAACATTTACGATGTAAGCTTAGCATGGGACTTTATGATATATACTCATATACATATTTATATCTGAAAAGTGGCAAACAAGTATACAGGCCGCGTCTTGCGCTTCCGGTAGTAGGGCTAGGAGTACAAAAAAGACAAAGGAAAGAAAGGGAAACAGTGAGAGTCTGACACTCTGAGCCTAACAACCATTGTAACGAAAGCAATTCTATGAGAATATCTTATATATTATTTCCCTAGTAATTCCTCGATACCCTAGTTCATTGATATCCCGTAGCATATGTAGCCCAACTTTGCCTGTTTAACTACACAAGGCTAGTGGGCAATAGGGCAAACATTAAAATATATTTGAAAAAGATAGTCTTAAATATAAAAATTGCCAGTCGATTGCGTTGTGGACCACGCACAGTCGAAACCAAAGGGTTCCGCAGAGATATTTCACACGTTGCCATACGATGATTTTTTTTTTCAAACCTCAGTTATATGTATGTTTACCCTTAATTTTTATATGTTTTAGGAGCTTGTGACAAAATCGTGTAGCGGTTCATAGAAAAAATCTATTTACAAATTTCGGAATACAGAATACGGAAGGACGGACAGACGGATAGACGGACAGACGAACATGACCAAATTATATTTTTGCCATTTGGCTACGGAGCCCTAAAAACTTGCTTTATGGTTTCTATAAGAATCAACAACTTTTTAATTCAGATATACATTTTTCTGTTTGCATTGTATCTATTTTGAAGTGAATTTTGTGTTAAAAATATTTTAATACTTGAATAAAAAATACATTACCTCTTAATACTACTTCCTTATGATAATATTATTTGTTGATGAATAAATATACTATAATAAAATTTCCGATATCTAAAAAAGTTCCGGAATAACGTGACTATTAACATTAATATTATTACATCATAAAAAATAATTCAAGAACAAACTTCAACAAAAATAAACAAATTATACTTAACATTACGAAAACCTCTAAATGTCAGGTACATTTTCAACAAACGTGAAACTTTATAACAATAGGCCGTTTTGTACATAAACTATTATGACTATAGGCATAAAATGAAAAGAAAGTTTAGCATAACTAGCAATATGTTAACTTTAAACTGAAACATGGCTTACGCTTTTACCATTGAAACTTTTGCAAAACTTTTTTTTTTTTTATGTTAGAAGTTGGCAAACAAGCATACGACCCACCTGATGGTAAGTGGCTGCCGCAGCCTATGAGCGCTTGCAGCACCATTAGTAGGTGCCACTCACGCGTTGCCAACCTCGAGATATTAGTTCTTAAATCTCGTTCGCCCAGTAATTTCACTAGCGTACAATGCCCTTCAAACCGGAACACAGTAGTGCCTAAGCACTACTATTTGGCAACAGAATATTGGACACTGCGGTGGTACCTACCTAGCCGGCCTCTTGCAACAAAAGACCTACCACCAGTGTGACTGATTGCACTGGTGGAATAATCTCTGTTGTGACAGAGGTTATCCCAACAGCGGGCGATGGGGTCGTCACATCCCGACGCCTTTAAAACTAAATTAAACTATATATTTTGTTTGTTTATGTATTATTTCTTGATCCAAATTTTATGTTTAACACAAAACTGTTGCATTCTAAACATTACCTTTTTGCCTTACGATAGTGACGATTTTTATATTTTACCAGCAGCGGCCACGGCTCTGCTCGCATAAATACAGTTCTTTTATAATCCGAGGGATTATTCAATATTTGTATTAACCCAATATTGTTCCAGGATAAGAAGTATCTTATGTATTAGAGCTATGTGTGTAGACAAATTCATTCAAATCCGTGCAGTAGTTTTTGCGTGAAAGACACATAAGCACCCATCCATCCATTCATTCAAAATATCACATTTATAATATTAGTGGGGTTAAAATATAGAACGGAGAGCTTAATATGATGTTCATATATTTTACCTAACAATTCAAGCAATCAGGAGCCTAGAAATCATCAAGGATATGGAGTCACATTTTGAATGAATAAACTGCATTATAACGACTGATCTTTGTTATAAGTAACAAAAAATAACAGGAATATATACATACATTACACGAAGAAATTAAAAATTTTATGGATACTAAGTTGAATTAAAAACAACGGAACAACAAAGGAACTTTTAGAAGTACGAGTAGTAGAGCCATACTACACAGTCATAGTCATAGTCAGCACAAATGGGCCGGTTCGACCGAGGGAGTACTACCCTCACACAGAAAATCGGCGTAAAGTAACAGTAATGTGGCGTTTCGTGCCATAAGCGAAAGCACCGGATAACCAATCTCCCAACTAGAGGGGGTTCATTTCCTATCCTTATTCTTCCTATCCCTTCTCATCTGTTTCCTCCCATCTCCCTGTTGGCAACGCGCATGTGCTACTTTAAGTACTGCTTACCATCAGGCACGGCCCGTATGCTTGTTTGCCAACCGTAATGAAAAAAAAAATCAAAAACAGTACTTTTAATGCAAGGATAAGAATTTAGCAACCATATATGGCTTCATATGCGGTAAGGGGTACGGATATTCGCTATATGAATGGCCTTACCTTGCAATATAGTATTACGTTATCACAATAAACAAATCGAAAGTACTCTTTTTAAATGTCAATAACATCAAGTGTAATTTATTTTATATGTACAAATATTTTTCCACATACTTACGTTAATTATGAAGAAATATATTTGACATGAAAGATAAATAAACAGTTTCCAAACTTTAGAAATAAATAAGATATAAATACGAAATTTGGTCAAATTTATATCCGACTACAAAAGGAGGACATTATTAGTTTGGGTGAATGATTCTTTTCTGTTACTTATAAGCTTCTGTGGTGGTACCCTACAACTTTTAACGCAAGACGATAGAGGTCGAGAATAGTATTCTTCAATATGCCCGCCCATTATCACATTATGTTTGTATATCTGCTTTAAAAGTGGTGTTAGAGTCATTTAGTATTAAAAATAGTCCAATTATTATGTATGTCTAATATTGGTTAACACGAATGTATGAAAATTCTTAATTCATTCGCGATGAAATGAGAAGACCCATTGGTCGAAGATAGCCGATGATCAAATGGCAACATGAGGGTTTTGCATTTGGTGTGTTAGGTTGACATGGATTTGAAAAATGTAAAAGAAACCAGGGGCTAGACTCAGAAAAATATTTACTTACCTACCTACTTTGATGAAAAGTTCGCTTTTAGTCCCTGTTACGAGGGACAAAAGTGCCTGATTCTCTCCCGACAAGATGTCGCTAATTAACTCAGTTAACCTTCCGGTAACCTAGAAATCGCATGTTTATCTCTTATACCAGGGGCTTGAAGCGAATTTTTATTGTAGGAAAAAAATGATATACGCACCACGGGAGAAAATAGGACATTGGCATCCGTGATTGTTGCGGGGTATAATCCACGGGTAAGAATGTCCTACGTTTCTCCCGTGATGAATAATGTACTATTTATTTGCTGTGCAACTCGCCCGAAGCCTTACCGTTGATAGAGAACTCGCAGAATAGGGAATCAAGTGTATCTACATTAATCAAATGTAGGAATCTATACACAATGCTTTACTGGGAGTTGAATAGATATTGCGTATACAGGTTAACTGTACTGAAGGAAGCACAATTACGTTATATTCACCGTTAAATGAACCGTGCGATATTGAACCCGTTATTAAATGCAGTTTCGCATTATAACGCTGTTATTAAAATTTGATTTTGGTATACATTTCATATTCCAAATGTTCTCATACTATATTTGAATATATAAATAGCGGTAACTGTAATTGAATTTGGACCTATAGTTACCGTTTTATAAAATATAAATTCAGTGTGCGTAATTTTTCAATATTATTTTATTATATTCACTATTGGTAGGGTATTGCAAGAGACTACTACCGCAAAGCAGTAGTATCTTTCGGTTGACTGTGTTTTAGTTTGATAGACACTGTATGTAGTAAAATTATCGAGCAAAGCAGATTTAAGAACCAATATCTAGAGGTTGGTAACGCTTGAGTGACATCTACAAATAGTGTTGCAAGCGCTCATAGACTACCTATAAGCCGCGGGCACAACTAGTGGTGCTTTAAAATAATAATCGATCTTTTTAATTGCATTTATGCAATTCATTTTCTTTATTCCGTTAAAAGTATAACGGAAATCCGATCTTAATTCGTTCAGTAATCATTACATAATGAATTTTATAATAAATATTTGCAATATTTTGACTTTCATTTTTCCTTACAGCAGATTAAAATGTTATACGGTACAACATAATATCAATGTGTTTATATAAGGAGGAGGTGTGAGTTTTCGCCTCGTCCATCCACGTTCTATGAGAGTATTATTCCCACTCATACTGAAATTCTATGCTTGGTAGAGCCTATTAGTGAATTCATAATGATATACTTAATGAGTCACCGTACTGTGTCTGTTCGGTTTTTTTTGGTAAAAGGTCAACTAAAGCACCCAAATCACAGAATATAAGATTTGCTACCTTATAAGGACATATAGCCAAAGCTAGTTTAGATCCGGCTTATTTGAATACTAAATGTACTAAATGTCATTATTTTCTTATTCGTATTTTTAAACAATAATTTCTGGTACCGTGTTTGAAAAACCAATGAAATGAAGTTGACTTTGATACATTTAAACGCGATCTTTTATCGGTATTATAAACTGAAAATTCCATAACATTGTATACTGCTAATATAATATTAAAAATAAAACAAAACTGAATATGTTTTTATAAAAAAAACTATTAAAGATAAATTGATAGTAAGAGATGTATACGTTTTTTAAATAAATTTAAATTGTAAGTATTTATGCTGAATATAATTACGTTCTACTAGCGCTCGAGCAAGTTATCCCGAGCAATTATAAGAAGCAATACATTATCTTCGTAAATGAATCGTTACTCGTATAAAGAATTGATATTACATCGGAAGGAAAGCATATTAAATGCGCTCGACGATTTCCTTGTGAACTCCAGTTTTATTAATTGAAGCATGCGATTTGCATACACTTTCTATGTCGGAACTATTTTCTCGGTAATCATTTTAAAATAATTAATATTCGATACGTAATTATTATTAATAAATACATGTTTTTAAAATAATTTATTACAATACGGAGCTATTTTGATAGGTTTGACACCTTTTAGAGTAGCCCCTATTATTAGTATTTTTTATTTTTTGTTTTTCCCTTTATTACCACGATCCATAACGGTATTTATTTTACGAAGCTCGTTTCCTATTTATGAGGTACAAAAACATTGTTTGCATATTTTGAAAGGTTTATGGACCTACAAAAAATCTGATTGCTTAATGTTAGGTCATTTTGAAAGATTGGTCAATTATTTATAAAAATACTAATTAATAATTATAATAAATATACAACTTCGCTACTATAAAGTCCTAAATTTTTTAATATCACGCAATGCAATGAAACAAATTGAAACATTGAACGACTAATTCGATCATAAAAACCGCAAATATTCAAGTGAAAAGGCTCGTCAAATTACGTTTTATTGTAAACAGTAACAGAATATTATGCAATATTTGCAATTTATTCCTTTCAAAGTTCTGATATTACTATATTTATTTTAATATAATTGCTAAAGAAAAACAAATACGACCACTTAAGTGACGTTAACTGTACTGCTGATTGTGTTTTGGGACTAATATGTGATACAATATTTCCAGACAGTGGTTACAAAACTCATCACTTGTTAAAAATAGTTTTATGTAATCGATAAATTATTTATTAAACACATCCTAAATCTAAATCAACAAACATGACACGATAACACGACATGAATCGGCAGTTGTCTTGAATTGTTTTTAGGCTTTTAGAGGCAATAAAATACAAAACGTTGTTAAGCTTGTCGGAACTATACCATCGCTACAACTAGTTACGATTGTTGTTAACGAGATAAACGAAGTCTATCTCTGTCCCATTTCTTATCTTTTAGACAAGTATCCTCTGAGAGGATACTACAGAGAGTTGGTAATTATGATCAGTGCATGATAATATCAAGAAACGACAGACTTTGAAACCAATATCTGTAGAGGCACAATGATATTGATCTATAGTCCATAGATAACTATACCGTGTTTATATAATAAATAAACGCTGCACACTCAACGGCCCCCATTAGGATAGTAATATCCTGTGTCGGGGTCCGGAAACATTCACAATGACAAGGACAAATACATCCAGACCGGAAAATATGTTTGCATGATCAATACAAACATATTATGCTCCGAGCGGGAATCGAACCCGCGACCTGTGGCGTTTAAGGCAGGTTCGCTACCGCTGCGCCACATCGTCGTCACGTTTATGACACGGAATCTTGTCAGTCTTTCTCTAAAATGTCCACAAGTTGGAAGTCCACACGTAGGATGTATTAGCAACGCTGGTAGCGTGAAAATAAAGAAATTATGTATTATATTTATCGCTGTCCAGCATTGGACTGGCACGAAAAATAATTAGTTTAGTGTCCACTGTTGGACTGGTAGAACTACTAACTAGCTACACTTCCATCAGTCATTTAGTCAATGTAAATCAGCCCTATCAGTAACTAAGGGAATTGAATTAGTGTCGAAATATATCAAGCAAATTCGAAATTACTTATTTAATAATTACAGTTATTTTGTATTTATTTTTACTTAAAAAGTAAAAAACATTTCCCCGATATAACAATACTAGTATCTGCCTGCGACTTTGTGTGCATATTGTCAAAATTATGTTCCAATCAGCAGCTTAAAGTGCAGAGTTTTGTATTTTAAGCATCATGTTACATTAAGAAAACAATATTCATATTATTCACATTTATAATATTAGATAGGCTTATTTTTAGTTAGCGCACGTCGTTTTACAGGCTTCGGGACGTGACGACCCCATCGCCCACTTTTGGGATAATCTCTGACACATCAGGGATTATTCCAGCAGTGCAATCAGTCACACTGTGGTGGTAGGATTTTGTTGCAAGAGTCCGGCTAGGTAGGTACCATCGCAGTGTTAAATATTGTACCGCGAAGCAGTAGTGTCTTTGGCATTACTGTGTTTCGGAAAGCCACTGTAGGCTAGTGAAATTGCTGGTAGTTATTAAGTTATTTATATAACAAGTCTAAAGTGACATTGCTACTTACAAGTGAACAAAACCGCCGTACATCAGAAAACTTTACGGTGCAATCATTCATATAACTAAGTGGAAGCTATCAATATGCTTAGCGTGAGTCCTACGCCTTGCATTCCCACATGTCAGTGCGAGGCGGTGCACGAGGTTGATCACCTCTTGAGCACCCATCTAATACATACCTGTCGCATAATTAATAAACAAACTATCGTATTGTACCTTACACAATTATAGTCCACATTATTAACTACTGGCTCCTGCCAGCGGATTCGCCCGCGTATCACACATTCACATAAACCTTACATATTTCCATACAAACTTTCAGTTCCTCTACCCTATAGTTATACATACCCTTGAAGGTAAAAACTTTTGATGTCATATTTATGTATATCGAATAAACAGCCTAAGAAATAAATTTCAAGTTTCTAGCTATTAAAATGACGATACTTCCATACAAATTTTAATTTTCATCCCCCTTTTAACCCCTTACATCCCTTTTTACATTAAAAACTAGCCTATGTCATTTCTCACCGAACTATACTAATCGTTCTTGCCTTTGCCTACACTAATTGCAACTGATTATACGCTGGCTGATCTCGAAGCCTTATTTTACCAGTAGCTTCACTATCTTATTAAAATGAAATAGAACTAAGGCGTAATAATTGTAAAATATAGCATAGTGTTTAATCATAGCATATTTAGACTAAAATACTCTTATTATGTAAATTCATCTATCACCATATTAGATTACATGCTAAACGAAGCGTGTAAATAACGCGTCAACATGAAAGATATCGAAGCATCGCATCGCAATGAGCAATTTTCCGAAGAGTGCCCACACGCGCTTCCTGACCACCGCATCGCGACTGTTAACGATTAATTCAGTAATATTATCTTTTGATCAATAATATAATTTATAATAGAAATACTACTTTTATGTTTCAATAAAATTTGTGGATGTAGATAATAAAGTGTACCTGTGTCAGCTCCCACGGGGTTTACTCCTTAACCTTAAGTACGGTTGTCTTTGAATATGCAATAAGCAAAGAGGGTAAAAAATATAAATAATTAAATATAAAATTTTTTTTTAAATAAATTAGGACAAAACAAATCTGCAAACAAGTATGCGAACAAACATACAAACATACATATAAAATATAAATAATAATAAAAACTCTTTCGTTCTTAATCCTTTTGATCACTCAATTTTATGGTTTCGTTATTCTTTCAAACCGGAAGCCTTGAGCCGTAAGAAGGAGTAAACTCAAAAAGTGTATATATATATATATTTGATTTTGAATAGGAACTGGTTAAATTCTTCGTTTCAATATAGCATTACAGGTAGTTTCACTACCATTCAATAACAAAGATACAAGTATATAAAACCGAAATATATCGATGTTATGGATATTAAATTTCATTTATAAAACATTACATTGTAACAAATATTCACCTTTTAAGGCCACAACGTACAAGATTACATCTTACAAATTAAATACCTTTCGAAATCGAAACGAAATCAGATCTCATTACGCTATTAATAATAACGAATGTGACTCTTTTATAAAAAGTTCACGGCTAATTAAAAGAAATCGAAATCACTTAAGGAACGAAAATAAGTAAATAAAAACAACGCACAATATTAACCTCAACTGATTATTGTAATTAAGAAAAGTTTTCATTTATATTCATTAATTTTACTAATTAAATCCATTAAAATATTTTAGGTCATTTAAATTTTAATCGGATTATTTGTTCGAGTGCTAGTAATTAATATTGATACAATTAATTGATTTTAACGCAAGCTTTTACGAAGAAATTAACATATCAAATCTAAATTACAAAATAAGCAACTAGAAAACTCTCAATCAAGTCACATTTCAACAAAAAAAAAACAAATTCGAATCGGTTCAACCGCTTAGGAGCTATAATACCAGTCAGGCCGAACGTTTGTATCGCATGGGTCGCTCTGGTCCCGTCCTGATTATTGATTTATTAGATGAACTTGTGAACAATCATGTGCCAACGCAGGCCTTTGGTCCCGATAGGTAGTTAGATAAAAATAAAAAATCACTCGGTCGGGGAACAACCTAATAAAAACTTAGTCCCAATGAAGTAGTAATCACGCCGGGTTTCAACGGCTGATTGCACGAGTGTACGTCCCAGGTCCCACTATAGCGCAGGTGGCTCGGTCGGTTTAAGCGGGTAGTACTGCTAGAGGAGCTAGCAATGAATCCCACACTACCACTATCTAGTACCATATACCTAGTATTGGCAGTGTGGGTGTGGGTTCCATTTCTCAAAGTTAAAAACGTCGGTTATGGAAAGAAACATAAAACTATCTAAGCTGCTGCTTCATATCAAGATTTTGTATGAGAATAGTACTTGCTCTGTCGATTAAGATCAGCTTTCATAATAGAACGAAGTAAATTCCAATAAAATATAATTTAAATTGTTACAAGTGGTACTTACACAGGCCATAATAAGATCCAAAATAAGGTCTAAGCAGAGCCGTTGATTGCGGATAATCACAAGGCCGCATTGAGCGCCCGTTTACAGGCAGTATCTACTTGGGATAGCGATTAAGCTGGAGCGGTAGGGCTGGTAAGTCTTAAGCTATATATAGGATTTTAAATAGTAAGGTGAAATATTATTGTAATTGAATATTATTTATATTTAAGTTTTAAAGCAATTAATGAACTTTTAACTCAGCAATGTTGAAAAATAGTAAAGAGAAATATTATATTCCACGAGCTCGCAACTTCGCTCGCGTCAATGTAGTTATTATGTTATACGATAGCCTCACAGCTCTTTTTTCCTATAAGATACGTTCGTTTTTATGGTTCCGTACCTCAAAAGGTAAGAAAAGGAATCCTTATAAGATCACTCTCTGGTCTGCCTGGCTGTATCACCACCTATTTTCTTAGGACCAAGTGCACTTAGCAAGTTAAAATTTATACCAAATACCCTCAGTACCTCACTCTATAATCGCTATTAGGTGTATAAAAATCAAGGTCCTGAGTAAGTACGATAAAAAGATATGGGTGAATTTAGACATACATGAAAACTTGTAAGTACCAAAAATTTACTTTAATTTTATCTTTCGGAATTTTCTCTTTACTTATACTTTAAAAAGTATAATTTATCTATCAAATTCGTTCAGCCATGTCTGCGTCATTCAAAACATCGAACATACCAAGCTTCACATTTATAATATAAATGTAGAGGCACTTTAAATGGACCAAAAAAAGAAACGTTATAAGTGATAACCCTAAACCGCAAGATGCTTTGATCCCGGCGGGCGCGACAAGTCGTCGCTTCCTCATTGCTCCGCCAGCGGTTGTTATGAAAACGAGTTAAGAGAGGGTTAATACGAAAACGCAATGAATAAAATTACAACACAATAAACTTTACTAACCCTTGTTATAATTATATCCAAACCATTATGCTACAAATAAATAATTATTCCCCAAAAGCGTGATCACCGACAGACGAAAGTAATTAAAATGTCGTTTTTACGCAAACAAACTAACTTTTCCCATGAAATATCCCGTTACAAGTAATATCTTGCAATAAAACTTGTCTATTTCTCAATATGGTACGTGTGCGGAAAACGATTATTGTAGGAATTAATTTTTTTGTTTACAGTTAACTTTACGGTTGATTCAGGGTCAGTAACTTGTCTCTTTAGCTTACACAATAAACTTGTGACATCCAAATTTTCACTAATATTTGTTGCCAAACTCCTTAAATAATTGCCGTTACTAATCTTAATTAATTTTATAATTGGTAGGCTAAAGGGCTTCATTAATGAATTTTAAGTGTGACCAGTATTGCATTAAGAAAGTATATTGGCACTTTTTAATAGTAGACCAAGAAGGAAGGTTTTAGTATTTTGATTTTGTTTTCGGAGTGTCTATTGCTGTTAGCCTTAGTGGCCTTGACAGTGTCACCGGTGGGGCGGCCGGGTCAGCAGATCTCGGGCGGAAAAGATTGACAGCCCGCGTGGGGCTTCTGTGAGGTCTGGCCTGGACTTGGGACGTCTTTGGGAAAGTGTTTTAAGTGTATGTATGTTTTTATGAATGTGCATTTCTTAGTCAGACACTGGCGCTTAAGCGGCTAAATATGTTTCATATAGTATACTTTTTCTATAATTAATTAATTTATTATTAAAGCATAAGCGTTCCTAACAGGAAAGCCTTGTCTACATTTTTTTTTAAACATAAGTACCCCAATTAAATGAAAATATGACAATATTAACAAAAGCAATATCTACAATAGAACAACAGAGTTATTATATCACGTTATATTCCATTAATTAAATTAAGTAAGTTGATAAACAAAATTACGTGCTGGAATCACAAAACCTCATTTCAATTTATCTTCGTGAACGATCAATTTTTCTCGAAACGTATCCGGCGGTGTCCTTCTGAGGCTATCCAAATTAATAACAATTAAACCTTTAATTAAGTTCTGTATAAACTCAGGTGAGATTCATTAAGATAGCCTTCCTCATTTACATGCGTTCATTTGTCTTGTACTTTTAACTAAGTTTAAGGAAAAGCTTATTGCAATTAAAATAAATTACTGATTTAATAAGTCAGACAAAAAAATAGTCTGGTATAGAATTTTCTATAAAAAAAAACTTTATTAAATATACATTGTCATTTCCATAGGATACACAGAAATTCCAAGTTTTTACGGATATAAATATATTTTATATTCAAATACAAAAAAACACATATTATACATTCGCCTATCTGACAAACATTAATAACGATTAATTTCATAAGATCATAGAAAGTTATAAAATATTCGTATATGTTTTCCGTCATAAATCTAATATTGCAAACGTTTATAATAACAACTATTATCTAAATTACCAATATATGATTATTGATTAGTGGTTTCTTACGTAATAAACTTTCACTGGTATAAACGATCTTCATTTCGTTCATACATCAATTAGCAAACGATACTTTTGAAATAAGAAAACAACGGTTCTCTATTAATTATGTAGGACGTTATGTAATGTCAATTTTGAATTATAATTGTGCTCTTTCTATGCGTTTAGATAATTGTTAAGAATTTTCTGTATTTTTATATAAAATATTATATAACTATGAATTGAGACTGCTATATAGCTACTGCTGTAAATATTTAAAGTTATTATTTCTACATATTTTATGACCAATTATTATTAATCCATTAACAAAGTTTCTTCAATATAATAAATTACTTAAAAAAACAAATATTACATTTCGAACTCCATAATTATTATTTATTTTTTCCAAAATAAAGTATAATTTTACTAATATGCGTTTATGAGTTAATGCCGTGGTAGAGCGCACGCCCGAATCGTACTGACTGCTCCCTCACACGGCTTAGTGAGTCCATTATTGTAACTGCTTAATTAACGTTAATCTAACAAAATATATATTTAAGCCTCATCAGATAACATAGTTATGAACCGCAAGGATATGTATATTCTTTTTCTTCTTATCGTGTTAGTGACCAAACTAGTGTCGGAGTTCAGGTCGCCACTACAGGGCTCTGCCTTGACTTATCGACTATTATCAATTTGATAACAGCCGCGACCAAGCACTGAGATGCTCAGTTTATATACCACTAGCGGCCAGCTCCGGCTTCGCACGGGTATAAATTATATAGTCGATGTCATTCACTGAAAAAATGATTAAAATCGATCCAGTAGTTTTGATTTATTCATTACTGCCTGTGGCTCGCACGCGTTAAATGTAATTATTTACGACATCACATTAGAAACCTCAATTTTTTTTTCTCCACTATTTAATGGATGTTATTAAACATATAAACCTTCCTCTTCAATCACTCTATCTATTAAAAAAACCGCATCAAAATCCGCTGCGTAGTTTTAAAGATTTAAGCATACATAGGGACAGAGAAAGCTACTTTGTTTTATAATATATAGTGATTATGCGGTTATCCATTTTTTGACTGACCTAGCCTAAAACAGCTTAGCTTAACCTACTTTGTTAATAGATCAGTGAACGCGCCAGGCTTGCATCTCTAATATGTATATGATGACACTTGATATAAAAGATAGACAGATAGATATGACGAGATTATAACGGTTCAATGACAGTCTTTCACATTCGTATTATTCATTTCATACAAACGTCAAAACCGATTCATACATTGCATAACAAGATGTATGATAAGTCCAAATCTAACATAGCAACGCCCTCAACACCCACGACGATAGCGATCGAATACTTTCACGCCCAACGGAACCACTAGAACATTACACACGCGTGGGTGAGCAATGCGATTGACAGGTGAAAAACATGTAATTATGACTTCTCTTTTATTCAAATCGTTTTTTTGTATCACAAATAGATGATACAATTCAAAAGCTAACTTAGTATATTGTTAATACCTATATGTGAAGGGACTGTGAATACCCTGCAGGTATTAGCATCTTTTGTTGTTTTCTTCTAACGTACAACATATTCTGTATCCAATTAATAATGCTTTATCCTACATCCGTCAGGGAAGATTTCTCAAAATTCATTTACGCAAATGGCAAACATTTCAAAATCGTCCTATTTAAGTCAATAAACAATGATGAAAAATCTATAAATAGCTATTTATGTCAAAACATAGTAGGACCACAGGAGAGACCGCAAGAATTTGTTTATATTTTTTAAAAATAAAATATATTATAAAATTTATTACCAGGATAAATCTTTAAATATGATATGCGTGAGAGGCAATCACGCGCAACTCGCAAGCAGCAATCAATATGAGGGAGTCGAGGGCAGCCGATACATCAGCCCGATATGATCTAACCCACTGTCACTGGAACTAAACTGCGCAATTACACGATAATTTACGCGTACTTAAGGGCGGTGGCCCTTAAGAAGATTGAGATCTCAATGATTGGCGTTTTTACGAATGCAATTCTATATATGCAAGCAACTTTACGTTTTGCTATTATAATCAATATAAAACGCTAGTTATTTTTTTATCTATAGATCATTTTGCACAGCATAAAAGTGCAAAAGGAAGTTTAAAAATGATTAATTGTAGATTTACTTCAAAAATTTACATAAAAAATTTAATTAGCCTTTAATAATGTATCACCTTGGGTTTCCTTTTCAAAATAAACAAGGGATAGTAAGAAATCCAATCGCTCTTACTACTATAAAAAAATCAATCAACAAGCATTCAATGCTCCTGTTTTATACTATGATAAATATTTATAAAACATTTACGTAATAGCGCATAGGCTGCGTGCCTTTCTCTGGTCATCGGCCAGGGCCATTCAAGGTCAAGTCAATTATAACATCTTCACCACAACAAAATGGATTACTAACTACATAGAAACATAATTTCAATATACTATTCACTGAAGTACCTTCATAAGTTGAATTATTAAATTATAAAAGGGCTCTATCGTTTTATAGTACTAAGTACACTAGAAAATGTACTTACAAATGCGAGATGTAAAAAGTGTCAAAGTACTTAATTTATTTTCTCCGTAAATCAACAAAATTTCTATATTAATATCACAGATGATCACATTGAATTAGTTATTGCTTGTCAAAAGTCATCTCCGCTGTCTAGAACACTTTCTCTAATAAAAAAGTAATAGATTTTATAAAAGCAAAGGCAGTATCAGAAAAACCAGCAATAGCATAAATAAAGTGTACCTTTAGTTTAGTCCATATGTCTAAAGTGTTTATAAAGTGAGCAAGTGAAGTGAAGTGTTACAGGTCGACAAATAGTTTTTGCTATTGCATAACTACCGAACGGACAAGCCACATCGCAAGTCATTATCACGCTGCATTTTCTATTTGACTATAGTTTTGACAAGACTGGGTGAAAGGTGAGTTTTGTATGCCAGGTACTGAATGTACGTTGATATTACTTGTTATTACAAAATGGCGAATTTATTAGTGAAATTCAAAGTGGTCAATGAGAGTCCAAAGGTTCAGAAACATAATTATGGTACAGGTTTTTTAAAAACTTCTCAATAAATTTTAGAGGGCCATACCTGTATATTTATCTTTAGGCACTGCAGATATAAAAGTGCTAAAAGTAATTACGTCGGTTACCATGGCAACAGAAAAACAAAGACTTACAATTCGTCGTTTTTGTTATAATATTCTACATTAATTTAATTTTTATGTCTAAAAAAATGTAATTTGAAATAGAAATTTCACTTCTAACACGTGTAATTTTTATTTAATATTTGTTACGTCTCACAAAATTTTGTGGCGGCTTTAGATAATACAATAACTTTATTGTATAGAGTCTTCCCATTATTATATTTGTTCCATAGAAATATAATGAGCTTATAAAGGAAAAAAAAATACAATAAATGAGGCACTCAACATATAAAAAATATTAATAAACTATTTTTGTCCGTTTTTATTCATTGTGATTTGGATTATCGTAATAATATTTGAGACACACGACAACATTTTCCATACAAATATTTTAAATAATACAATTAATTTAACTATCAAATGTCTTACGAATATATCTTTTATTTTTATTTCTAGTACCTAAAGTAGCCTACCTTTCATATAGCTCCTTGTGTAGCTGTCTCGCTGGTTGCTATATTATTTGAACCAGTTGTCATACTATTGGATATATGTTGGAATCGCTTGGTTGCGTTGTTCAGCACTAGTAATTTTGTTACCGATTTCATAATTTATGCAATCATGTGTCATGTTTTCTACGCAATAATGAAGCGTGTATGCGTTGATTGATTATTGATTAATTATTAATTTTTAAAGACCTATATTTTGTAATTAATTAATTGTAATAATGAATACACAAAAATTGTCGCATTCCTGTACGTAACATTAAAAATAATGTGCTTATTCCTTAAGGCTTCATTTTTTAAATTTGTCCGTACTAATCAAGTGTCTGAATTAATTTTGATTTCGAACTGATACTTTACTGCAGAAAATATAAACTTTAGGAGTAGGTTTTTTTTCGGAATGTGTATTACTGTTGGCCCTACTGGCCTTGACAGCGTCACCGAGCGGGGGAGGAGTAGGTTGAGTTGAGCCATGCTGCTCCCAGCGCGAATGGTCCAGCTCGGCTAGGAAAGTACTACCCTCTAATAGAAAATCATCATAAAGTAACAGTATCATTAGGTTCTGTTGCGTTTATTGGGATAAGTATGAAAAAATTATCATCAAATCAGTGTCATTAAAAAAGTTAAACTAAAAGTCATTAATAAATTAAAAAACGACATACTCGTAAAAACAATAGATTTTAATCTAAAGTTTAAAATGTGTACACTGATACGTACTCAGTGGCTGTATGGTGATGTCATATACTTCTAAATAATCACAAGGTAAACATCATTAGAATCTTATAAGTGACTTCTAGGACCTGTCAAAAGTTGTGCCCATTAGTGATCAACAGATACCAATGCAATATCATATTGTGTATGTAAATGATACCTGCTCTGCTCGAATGGAAGAGGATATATAAGGTGTTTCACTTTAAAATGCGGTAACTTTGCGGGAAGCTTCTATAAGTGTAACAGATCAAATTCTAATTACGATATATGATGTATCTTTTTGCTATATTTTATAAAAACTATTTTCATATCATCGCTCGAACTATGACTCTAGCTGAATAAAATCTATACTTCAAGCCGTGCGCTACGTCACATCACATATGACGTAACACATAGCGCGTATAGCGGCATTGACCTGAGTCACCGACCGCGCGCCCGGTGTGTTATGTGTTTATCACAAAGTACGTGGATACATTATGACAGTAGTGTAGTATCTTGTCTGTAGCTTGCATGTCGTTTAAACTATCCTTCGCCCTTTCAAAAGTTCTTGTTCCAGCATCAATCCCGGTATTTTGCCCAGGGTCTGCTTATTACCCTTATCCGGATTTGACAAGATACTAGTTCTTACGCAGCGATTGTCATCCGAACACCGCAAACCAAGGGCGAACCAGTAACTCATTGTATAAAAGCAAGTTACTAATATTATCAGATGTTTTGATAATATCGACCGCCGACAGCTTAACGTGCTCTCCGACGCACGGTGGTGAGAACCACAAGGACAGACACCCGGACAGAGACAGATATTAATAAGATCAAACCAATATCCACCCCGAACGGGAATCGAGACCCGGGACCGTCGAGTCGCCATAATTTGACTTCTTCAGAAACCACTATGATGAAATAATAAAATCAAACTGCGAGTTTACGACCTACCCCACGTAAAAAGTCGTTCACTCCGTCATTTTTTAAATAAGGTTATTGACCGGTAGCATCGCTGGACGGTTTTGATGTCGCCGCTACTTGCCTTGCCTACTTAGCGCTCCACATAGATTCAAGACATCCCGCACCCCACACTTTAATCGAAATTTACTAATTTTATTTTTTAATAAATAAAACATGAATGGGTTCATCAATACTATCCGCCTCGCACGGGAATCGAACCCGTGACCATCGAATCGGTGGGCTCGCTACCTACACGCTACAACGATTTTATGCAATATTTACCTGTAAAAATTACCAAGACCGTATTCATAACGCGTATTTCATAACTCAGTGGAGTAGCCTACAAGAACAATAGCAAGATGAATATTAATCTGTAAATGTAGTCTCAAAAAGAATTGAATTATTGTCTATTATCGCATGTCCCAAATAAAGGGTAAAACTTTTCCTTAACCTTAAAATTTGTTTTATTTTTTTTGCAATATTAAAGATTATCGATTGTAAAATGTTATTTTAATTTTTAACTGAATTTCAATACAGTTGAAAAATCAAGCAAATTCCAGGAATATCTTTATCTTCAAAAATAACGCAATAAAATATGTATAAAACTTATACTGCTATAATTCAGTATCACACATTACTAAATAAAACATACGTAAACAGAAATGTACATCTGAATTAGCTCAAATGATTATTATTAAAAACTAACTTTAAGAGGGATAACTGTTTGCGATATTAACTTTATACTACAGCTCACACTACAAGTAGGTACGCATAAGCGAATCAGCATTTAGTCATTGATTTTCCTTCACACTCCTGTCGCTTTAAAAATATCAGTTAAAAATAATTCAATCCATCCAACTAGAAATCTATTATTTATCGTTAGATAAGTAGTTAGTTAGATTACTAATTTTATTTTTAATCAAGATATAATTAGTCTAATAAATTACGTACCTAGCTAATAGCTACATAGTACATTCTACAATTCGATTGAATTTATTTTGCATTTGAGTGTTTAAATTACGTAATAATTTTACCTACTTTAACCAACTCAGATCATAATTTACGTTTTAAAATATTAATAATAAATAGTATTTTATGGTAAATTGACACATCATAACCCAATTTAGAGTATTATTCGAAAATATCGCGTGTCTTAACCAAAAATTTCTTTTCTTTTCTTAATTCAAATTTAAAAAATGTGACCCAATTCCTATAATCGCGGCTAAAGATTTCTTTATTTGCGGATTTAATCAGTACAAAGTACATGCATAGTAATAAAAAAATTCTAATACGTATGTTTCAATTAAATATCTCTTAAACTCGCCGATAAATCGACTAATAAAAAAGTAAAAAAGACCTTATTACAACCCTACAGTAAGTATGTTATTAAGTGATATCGCCGCTGTATTTTTCGGCCTTTGACATAAACCGCCTTCAACGCTGTACTGTTTCGGCCTTTGACATAAACCGCCTTCGCCGCGGTCGGTGTTTTTGAAAATGTAAACAAACAGAATTAAAGTAACCTTATTACTCAGTGCATAAAGTTTATTTTTAAAGGCTACCACGCATAAGATGTTCCGTTCTTTGGTAAAACCCGCTGTGCGTGTCTTATTGTTTCATCGTTCCATTCGTTACAAAAACTCTGATCGAGTAACACGTCTCTACCGCTGTCTTCGTAATTTAAAATGTCGAAAATTGTTCGTGATCCAGCAATAGAAAAAATGGAAGTGACATTGTCATTATGGATCGAAGACCGCTAAAATCAAAACAAGGGCGACCTGCCAGTGTTTTAGCGTGCTAATAAGAAAGCGTGGTTAACAAGTGCCATTTTTTGTGACTGTGAATTCCGGAATTGTTATGTTTCTGGAGTTGAAATTTGTTTTAAAAAAAGAATTCAGACTTTAAAGTGGTTCTAGTTTTGGACAATTCACCAGGTCATCCTCCATTTTTTTTTAATAAACAAGTGACATTTTTACCTTCCGACACGACGGCTTTGCTTCAACCTATGGACCAAGGAATAATCCAGGTCTTTAAGCTCTATTACATTAGACGAACCTTCAAAATCATTTTGAATAATATGGAAGGTGATATGAATCCTGACATGAATGTTATGGAATGCTGGAAGAAATTTGACATAGCAAAATGCCTCGTTGGAAGAACTGAAGCCATACACATTGAATTCGTGCTGGAGAAAACTGTGGCCTGCTCTGACTGTGGAAAATGACGAAGAATCTGTGCAAATGCAAACTATTACTGCAAACATGGAATAGGACGAAATGGGTACGAACAGATAGAATCAAGTTACATTCAGGAGTTGCTTGTATTGCAACATTAATATTTGACTGAAATCGACTTGGAGGAAATGTTAAATTCACAGCCCATTGAAGAAGATGCTTCAACAAGCAATTTGGAAATGTGGTATTTAATCTGAAAAATTTTAGTGAAGGTTTAAGAATGGCAAATGAGCTTTGTGATTTCTTTATGAAAATTGATCCGCCTATGGAACGAAGTATTGTTTTCAAGAGGCACATTGCTAATGCAACTACTGAAGATCTGTGTGAACTGAAAGAGATTTAAAAAACTGCCAAGCAAGAAAAATTTACAAAATTCTTTAAACCGTTGCCTAAGCCTTAATGTAATAAGTATGGTCAAAAACTTCAATTAAATTTATTTTTATGTTTGTTTTTATTTTGTCAGCTAGAACGTATCCCTATAATGCCATATAAAATACCATTTCATATTCACTGTTAAGAGCTTTACTGTACTAATAATTTTGGTCAGCTTTAATAATAAACTAATTAATTAATTATAATGTTAAAGTACAATAATTAAATTTATAACTTTTTAAAGACAAACGTATTTTGTTTTGTTTCCATAATTACGTATACTACGTAATAATAACCGCATTCACTAAATATCATCCATACTCGCCGGTATTTCCCGGCGACTAAAGAATTTTTGACGCCATTGTTGCTGAGGGAAGCGGGAAGAGGCAAAGGCGGAGTAAAGATTAGTAATTAGTATTGCCAGACTTTTCAAGAAAAGTGCTACTTTTGTCATTACAACCAAAATTCTAATATTCTGTAACTTACACTTTAAATATTATTTCGCCAAATAAAATTCCACAAATACAGAATTCAATACAAAAAAGCTCAAAATATTGTTTGTAAAAATATTAGTATAAAATGTATATCATCTTTGTTCAGTATTTTTTTAATATAAAAATTTCTTTTTCCGTATTGTTTTAGTTAATTTTCACATGTATTTAATATCCTAAATCTTAACGTGCTTTATAACTCGACACCGTAATTTCCTTAAATATTTCGAAAATTTATATCTTGCCAACACTAGGCGCTACACGTATATCTTGGGAGGGACTAGGATAAAAATAAGGCGTGGGGATGTGACGACCCCATCGCCCGCTGTTGGGATAACCTCTGTCACAACAGAGATTATTCCACAGGTGCAATCAGTCACACTGGTGGTAGGTCTTTTGTTGCAAGAGGCCGGCTAGGTAGGTACCACCGCAGTGTCCAATATTCTGCCGCCAAAAAGTAGTGTGTAGGCACTACTGTGTTCCGGTATGAAGGGCACTGTACGCTAGTGAAATTACTGGGCGAACGAGATTAAGAAATAATATCTCGAGGTTGGCAACGCGTGAGTGGGACCTACTAATGGTGCTGCAAGCGCTAATGAGGCTGCGGCAGCCACTTACCATCAGGTGGGCCGTATGCTTGTTTGCCAACTTCTAACATAAAAAAAGGCTTGGTCTACACCACGGGTTTTATTAGTTTAGTTAATTAGTACTATTTTCTTGTAAAAAAAATTATTATCAGTTGATGTTTAAAGTATCCTACTCCATCAAAAAGTATTCAATGTTTGGAATTATTTTGCATTACATAATATTGTACATATTAGCTTTGCTTACCTCGTTCTAATAATAGCAATAAAACAAATCTTTTTTTTTATTTCACGCGGGTAAATTGAAGACATAAGTATTTTAATTACATACTAGCAGTCGCTCACACTTTACCCGCGTAAAATAAAAAGTAATTGTTTTGTTGCTACTCGATGATAAGAGCAATTTACTTATCAAGATTTAACGCTTGTTATCAGATGTTATTGATAATAATCGGGACCGCCAGCCGAGACACGGTGGGGAGACCCACACGGCCAAACGCCCAGACCGAGACAGAAATTTAACAAACACCTGCCCGAGCGGGAATCGAACCCGCAACCGTCGAGACTAAAGGAAGACTCGCAACCCACAACGCCACAACGGTGTATTTGTTAATTTAGTTACGTTCGACAGAAGTACATACATCCACAGATAAAAGCCTCAATAGCTCAACGGGAGAAGGGCTGGCTCTTAACGTGAGTGTGGGAAGTTTCATTTTTGTCTACTTTTTGATTATTTGGAGGGAGGACCATTAATAACAACTATTTATAATTAGAAAAAGCATCTAAGCATTTCTAGCAGAAATAAGCATTGCTTAGATCAATTTTTTTTTATTATTTTTTATTTAACTAATTATAATTTTTAGTAGAAAAATATTGAAGACTTTATTTACTATAAAAATTATTTTGTGGAACTTATACCTACTGAACATCTTATTTTTTTTTCAGTTTGGCGTTTTTTCAAATGAACATTCTGTTTGTATGCCATATTATGATAGCGCACGTATTATTATTATTACTATTGCTACTTGCTACTAAACGCTAGCGTATCAATAATTTGACGTTCAGTGCGCTACAAATTTGATATTCAGATAAAGAAATTAAATTAAAAATTTATCTGCGATCGATCGATACATAAAATTCGTCAAAATTAATTAAATACAATAATAATAATCACGAGCGTAAAAATAAATGAATATTAAAAAAAGGTTTTAATACTACTATTAAATGATTTAATTAAATCAATTTTAATGATTCAGCATTTGAAATTATACTAAATAAATGAAGCTGGTTAGGTATAACTAATTCGCATATGCACTCACAGTAACGACAGCGTAGTGGTTCTGTGGCTCCGTATGTGACGCGGCATCCTGAGTTCGAATCTTCACTTCACAGTAGTTTTTTCTTATTTTAAGATTAGTTTTGTTTTTTTGTGTTTTCTTATTTTAAGATTTTAAGTTAGCCGTCGTGTAAAGAGGTCCTGAACGAGCATTACCCAACAACTGTCTATTGAGACGAGGCGTACATCATATTTAATATGTAAATTAGAGACATAGATGTGTTCATTCTATTCTAAAAGTATTGAAATTGTTATAAACAGTTTGTGTGGATAAATCTAAATCAAAAGGCGTTTTAGATTTCTTTTTGACCCGCACACCACCAAGACCCTGAACTTGCTAGCCGTGGTCTGGTTTTGGCAGAGTTCCAATCATTTGTAAAAACTCTCGTGGCGTCCAAACAATTTATTTAAGATTAAGTAACTAGTGGTTTATAAATATTATAAGTATACTCAGCATCTGCTGTCTTATTTTACGTAAACCCGTAACACAATTTATTACTTATCACGCATTGTGTAAATTATTAAAATCCCCATCTCTCAAAATCCGAGGATAAAAATTTCGGACCAGTCAGGTCAGCTCGGCTAACGGCCCGAGGATTTCCATTATGTATATTAAACAAACCAGATGTGGTAAAAGTAGACTCATCAGTCCACAAAATGTTGTGGCTAGGGTCTTCTAAGAGCCACCCGCAGTAATATCCGCCGGTTGCAAATATTGTATACGTGTATAATGGTACAGGGGTATACCTTCCTGGTAAAGTATACGCCACACCGTGCTACGGCTAATACCAAAGTCCCGTTTTGTATCTCGCCCGTCTTGTGCCAGCATGGGACTATTTAAAAAAAAAGTTTTTTTTGTAAATAAACATTTAAATGGGTCCGCCTGGAATCTAACACTGGAGGCTTAAAGCTATCATAGCTCCTCATTCTTTGTTCAGGGCCAAGAATGGTTCGCTCACTGGGGCGTTTCCCGTAACGTTTTAGAATTTTTATAATAATAGAATAATTTAATTAGAATGCTATGGGCATTACCACCAACATTCTAATATTTTGAAACTTTTACTTCAAATATCATTTTGTTAAAAAGTATTCCATAAATTTACACAAGAATTTAACATAGGAATGGGACAAAATATTGTCGACGACGACACGACGTTGTGGCGCAGCGGTAGCGAACCTGCCTTAAACGCCACAGGTCGCGGGTTCGATTCCCGCTCGGGGCATAATATGTTTGTATTGACCATGCAAGCATATTTTCCGGTCTGGGTGTATTTGTCCTGTCATTGTGAATGTTTCCGGACCCCCGACACAGGATATCACTATCCTAATGGGGCCGTTGAGTGTGTAGCGTTTATTTATTTATTTAAAATATTTAATTATTGTATGTAAAAATATTAGTAGAAAATTATTGTTTTTATTCAATTATAAATTTTAAAACATGAAAAGAAGAATCATAATTATTTACTTTTTTCTATAAACTCTACACTGTAATTTCTTTAAATCTATTATAAAGATAAAAATTTGAATTTTTGTGTGTATGTTTGTAATAAATAAACTCAAAAACTACTATTTAAAAATTCTTTCACCATTTGAAAGCTACATTCACCCTGATTGGATTTAATTGGATTGAAAAGATTGGGATCCTTACTAAAACTTAAGTAACGTAATCCAAAGTGTAAACAATTGCCCTAAAACGTCTTTCGTCGCATGCGCTGCGGAAACTATTGATGATAGAACAAAAGTATGTTCTAAAATATTAAATAACATATTTTCAATAAAATAAATAATAATATCAACAAAGAAATATAAAAAAATATTATGTCCACCCTTGCGAAGCCGGGACGGGCCGCTAGTATTTCATAAAATTATTATTATTATTATTATAACTTGCCAACACTGAGCGATAGACTTTACACGTGTAACTATCTTTCAAGGACAAGTTAAGCTTGGTCCAGACCAGGCACTTGTAAGGTAAGGAATTGATTATTTTTTCTGAAATATGCTTAGCGTGAAGATTTCTTTTTAGTTATGGTAATTACTATAATTATATTGTGAAAATACTTTTTATCAGTTAATGTTTAAAGTAATCTACCTACTCCATCGAGAAAGTTTTTGACGTTTAGAATTATTTTTGATTTCGTAATATGGTATACATATTAGATTTTACCTGTGATTTGTTTGTCAATTCAATGTCAATCAATTCAAGTTTTTGTTACAAACATCGGTTAATGTACAAGTTAAAATTCAACTTTGTACTCCATTTATCATATTGCAATTTATTAATTTTATATGCGCAACCGTTATGCTCGACGACCATGTAAAAGCTATTTTTCATTCATCCTGTATGCTTTCTAATAACCCTTGACCATGTCTATACAAAATTTGATAATGCTGGTCATTGTCGAGTAGTTAAGGTGTAAAAGTGTAACAACTAAACAAACTCACATTTCCCAAAATGTATGAGCGCCGCTTTAGGAAAGGCGGCACTTCAAAAGGCATATTTTTCAACGATTTTGTAAAAGACATATTTTTATTACATACTAGTGGTCGCTCGCGACTTCAACCGGAAAGAATCAAAAATATCATTTGTTTTTTTTTATATCTAAGGCTCCGGTCATCGTAACAAGATAATTACTATTTAATAGTTTTTAGGTAATTTAACCTTACAAACATTAATGATAAAATGTGCAATTGACGATTTCTTATTTTAATTTTTTTCCTTTAAAAAGTTTAAATTTTTAGTTTTTTTTTCCTTTAAAAACCGCTTTCAAAGTAGGTTACTGACTTAACATGTTTGTGTGCCATACATAAATACCACACGTATTATTATTATTAGACGACGTTTTGGTGCAGCGGTGGCGAACCTGCCTTAAGCACACCTGCCCCACATGTTTTTATGGACGATACAGGCATGTTTTCCGGTCTGGGTACAGCCACAGGTTCGATTCCCGTGCGAGGCGGATATTTGTATTGATGAACCCATTCATGTTTTATTTATTAAAAATTAAATTAGTAAATTTCGATTAAGGTGTAGGGTGCGGTTGTCTTGAATCGGGCGGAGCACTAAGTAGGCAAGGCAAGTAGCGGCGACATCAAAACCGGTCAATAACCTTACTTGGAAAATGCCGGAGTAAACGACTTTTTACGTGGGGTAGGTCGTAAACTCGCAGTTTGATTTTATTATTTTATCATAGTGGTTTCTGAAGAAGTCAAATTATGGCGACTCGACGGTCCCGGGTTCGATTCCCTTTCGGGGTGGATATTGGTTTGATCATATTGCTATCTGTCTCTGTCCAGGTGTCTGTCCTTGTGGTTCTCACCACCGTGCGGAGAGCACGTTAAGCTGTCGGCGGTCGATATTATCAAAACATCTGATATTATTAGTTACTTGCTTTTAACCAATGAGTTACTGGTTCGCCCTTTGGGTGCGGTGTTCGGATGACAATCGCTGCGTAAGAACTAGTATCTTGTCAAATCCGGATAAGGGTAATAAGCAGACCCTGGGCAAAATACCGGGATTGATGCTGGAACAAGAACTTTTGAAAGGGCGAAGGATAGTTTAAACGAAATACAAGCTACATACAAGATACTACACTACTGTCATAATGTATCCACGTACTTTGTGATAAACACATAACACACCGGGCGCGCGGTCGGTGACTCAGGTCAATGACGCTATACGCGCTATGTGCTACGTCATATGTGATGTGACGTAATGCACGGCTTACATTATAGATTTTATTCAGCTAGAGTCATAGTTCGAGCGATGGTATGAAAATATATTTTTTTAAATATAGCAAAAAGGTACATCATATATCGTAATTAGAATTTGATCTGTTACACTTATAGAAGCTTCCCGCAAAGTTACCGCATTTTAAAGTGAAACACCTTATATATAATACCCATGGGTCTCAGCTGTGATTCGCGCAGATATTTGTATTGGTTATATATTTGCCGCGATCTGGGTTGTTTTTGTGTGTGTTTAGGGTCCCCCCACAGAAAATACCTATTTGCATTAGAGATTATATTCTGCATTCGTAGTTAAAGTAAAATTTTTTTTTTTTTTTTTATTTTAGAAGTTGGCAAACAAGCATACGGCCCACCTGATGGTAAGTGGTTGCCGCAGCCTATGAGCGCTTGCAGCACCATTAGTAGGTGCCACTCACGCGTTGCCAACCTCGAGATATTAGTTCTTAAATCTCGTTCGCCCAGTAATTTCACTAGCGTACAATGCCCTTCAAACCGGAACACAGTAGTGCCTAAGCACTACTATTTGGCGGCAGAATATTGGACACTGCGGTGGTACCTACCTAGCCGGCCTCTTGCAACAAAAGACCTACCACCAGTGAAAAATCCTTCAATAATATCTAATCATCAATCAATCTAGAGAACTCTAATTTATCATTGTATTTACTAATTATACATATATTAATACACGTCTAATAACAATCGTAAACTATTTTTACAATTTGTGTTTATATAATGAGTTACATACTGGTTCATCCTGGAAGCGTTGCAAGAGTTGTGGTAAAATGTCAACCACATTGTCTAAGTAATAGCAGTAGTAGTGTCTTTGGATAATCTTAAAAAGCAGACTTTACCAAAATGTCGGGAAAACACAGAAAACGGAATAAAGTAGACTTAAAGGTTATAATACATTTTTATAACGAATTTTAGGTAATAAAACTAAATATGTCAATAACTGTTTATATTTTTATTGAACAAATAAAACCAGAACTAGGTAATTTTTCCAGTTTTACTGTCCCAATTCTTTTGGAAAAAGTTATACACCGCTCTGTGTAATAAAATAAAATTGGGTTAAAATTATAAATTCTATACATTTTTCCATTTCAAAACTAAGTACAAGATTCACGGAAATGTATCATAAAATAGAAAATAATCCACTTTTTAGTTTGAAATTGGCACATTTATTTATATAAACAAACACAGAACCAGTATAGTCGGAAACTGTTACCGTAGCTTATATACATAGTTATGCTGTTGGGAAGAAGGTGAAGGATAATAAGAATTAAAAGTGAGAAGACAGAGAGAGAAGTAACATGGGCTTGTGTGATCGCACTCAAATTCGGCGATTAAATTAGGCAATTTGCATACACTTCTAAAATTAATGTTTCAATTCAACCTTCTCGTGACCTAAGTAAGACCACACCCGATTCAAAACACTGCCATAGTAACAAATGACTCAACGTTGACATTTTCATCAAAATACAGAATTGAAATGTTTCCAGACGCTTGCAATTTTTTACAATCGCTTTAACAAGCCAGTTTTATTTGAATAATTTGCGACCATCGATCTTGATCTTTCGGCTTTTACTCTCCGTGTTCGTATTCTAAGAAATTCTCGGTTGTGTTAACGCAAACTTTTTTCCAGTAAATATACTAAGAAAAATTAATTTATACATGTAAACATAACAAGTTTTCTCTTCAGTTGTAGCACTTCTTAACTGACTTGAACAAGAGAAGTTTCACATTTTTATGCACATGATGTTTCACCGATTTCTTGGAAACGATGAGGAGTTAAAATATTCTATGAACACAGATCCAGAGGTGGTTACAACGTGATTCTAAATAAAATCCTGACGAAGAATACGAAACAACGAAACACGATTTAAATTCGTTGACAACTACTAACGAGTGGTTGAAATAGATTATTTTAGTCGTAAATTATATTTTACTAGCTGTGCCCGAGGTTCCGCTTGATTTATATAGTATTTTAATGATCCCACAACATTTTTCCGGGATTGAAAAGTATTCGATAAATTAATCCAGGTAATAAGCTGTATGTGTACTAAATTTCAACAATCTGTCCGGTAGTTTGTGCGTGAAAAAGTAACAAACATCCGTCCATATATACAAATAAACTTTCACGTTTATAATATCAATTAATTAATAATATTAGTATCTCGTCTCATACGATTATTATTCACAATATTTTTTCCTGTATATAATCAAGTTATCACTTTCAAACTTTTTTGCTCACTAAGTACTATAATTATATTATAAAAAGTCAAGTAGATTATCGCCAATCAAATATAATTTTTATCTTCAGATAACTTTGAAAAGTTTTATTCATTAACATAATTGAAGCCTTTCGGTCCACAAGTTTTTGGCTAGAACCTGTGCAGATAAACTGGTTGTGGAGATCATTTTACAATGGTCGCATCCCGGTTGTAGCCGGTCAGACTGGCTTCGGGATTCCAGAATACACCAGCAAGGCTCGCTGACAAACCGACGAACTTATCGATGCTAATTAACTAGTATCAGCATCGTATTACAACTCCTTAATTGCATTATTTATAGGTGTCCGCTATCTGCTAAGTTCGTTACTGCTCTTTAGTTATTCAGTGCGAAATAGCGTTATAGTGAAAAATTTTATATACTCAACATTGAAAGTATCAAATTTCAAGGCTGAAAACGGATCACATCGTTATAGCTGAAATATTAGTCACGGCTAAAACTGGAAATAATTCAAGATGCTTTCACGAGAATTTCTAAAAACATTAAATTTTATGGCTCTACTATTTTTCGCCAGTTTCTTGTAATGTCATTGCGCTTTTAAATAAATTGTTAAGTAATATTTTGTCGTTCTTTGTGCTATTTCCTAGAAATTAAAACCGAGACGAGAAAGAATTCTGTAATAACTAGTTATTTTCTAAGCGTCCGGTTTTAGAGCATCCTTTACATATCACATCCTTTGAATACAAATAGGACTATTACATTTACAAAAAACAATAAAAAAATTCCAATATTATCGCTCACCTATCCTTATTCCTTGAAATTTAAAACACCTTAAATAAAAATGTCACACTTTAAACAAAAAAATCACAATATCACAAGACACAATTGTTTATGTATGTATTTCATTGAACATATAACTTAAGTACTTAATAATGTTCAATCACGTTAGGAAATGGTAGACGCGCGCTCTCCGCGGCGTCTCGACGATAACTGGAAGTTAGGGTAACTATCTCCTGAACTTGATAACGAAGAAACATAACTTTTTTTAATTTAATTATTTTTTTGACTTATGCACACAATTTTTAATACAAAAAAAAATATTACATATTTCCGTTCGAGAAATGAATACCGATCTCATAAATTACATTAGTACTAAACGAGTAGTTTAATTAAAATTCTTCGTCTTTAATCACTACTATAAAATATAAAATTAATCATAACTTGATTTTCATATCCTAGATATCCTCTTCACGTTAACGGCCATTCAAAACATTGATTAGCAATTACAGGCGAATTAGTCTGTACATGAATAAGGCAGTAAAATATAATTAAAATTATAGTTATTTCATGATTAGAGTTATATAATTTTGAATCAATAAAGGATAAGATCCTTGGTGTTATTAATTCAAATTCAAAGTCACACTGGCGATAAGGTCTTTTGTTGCAAGAGGTCGGCTAGGTAGGTACCACCAGCACCACCAGTGTCAAATATTCTAACGACAAACAGTAGTGCTTAGGCATTACTGTGTTCCGGTTTAAAAGGCACTGCAGGTTAGTGAAATTACTGGGCAGAGGAGATTTAAACATCAATATATCGAGGTTGGCAACGCGTGAGTGGCACCTACTAATGGTGCTGCAAGCGTTCATGGGCTAAGGCGACCGCTTACCATCACGTGGGCTATAGCCCATAACAAATATACATCACGTGGGCTATAGCCCATAACAAATATACATCACGTGGGCTATAGCCCATAACAAATATAAAAATTGGCAAGTAATCATATATGCTTACTTGCCAATTTGTAACATAAAAATATAATATAAACATAATATTTGTATGAATGGGACATTTAAAAAAATAAGTAATCGACTTCTCTCAAGCTAAAGCTTTTATGCTTTGTGAAGTTCCATTCTGTATATCCAAGACCGAGACTACCGACCGTAGTCCGAGACAGCATAACGACAAAAATTAGAACGAAGCCCTAGAAGCTTTTCTATTCAACAAAAAGAGCATCATCAATATTAAAAAGAAAACAAAGTTGGACAAAAATAATACAAACGAACCTTTTTGCAGAGGGTAGAAGAAGCTACTAATTTTTACCTTCAGCAGTATAGGCATTCAATGATAATTTCAAATTTATTAGCAGTTAATTAGCTCTTACAATTTTACAAGTTTCATTGTAGAGTTGACGGAGCTGAACCTGTATCGGTGGTCAGAAAAAACCCAATTACACCACCCACATCAGAAATAAATTTCTATATAGCCAACACCTACTTGTTTCGAACAGGTATCGAACCTGCGAACACCTGTATAATTCATATCAGCTGAATTCTGTATCAATGATATCATTTATGAGAATTGGTTAATTTTGTTACTTCTATACGAGCTAATTGTATCTAATAAAGATTTAAAAAATATGTATCAGTTTTATGTATGGTCAACCGTTGTTACACAGTGGTAGAGAATTTACTTTAACCGCCGATGTGTGTCAGTTCGATTGACTCTCGGAGTAGATGTTTATTTTGACCATATGCATGTTTCACAATCTAGGCTAGGCTAGGTTATGCTTGCGTTTATGTGTATTTCCGGGCCACAGACACAGGATATTAATATCCTGACGGAGGTAGTTTAGTGTATGATGTTTATTTGGTAGTAGTAAAGCCATGCTCTTCTCTGCACAAATGAGCCGGCTACACCGGGAAAGTCCTACTCTCTCACAGAAAATCGGCGTAATGGGCGTATCAGTAATGTTGCGCTTCTTGGGATAAGTTAGAGCGCCGGAGGCCCAATCGCCTACCACCTCTGTTCCGTTTCTTTTTCCCTTCTTATCCTTACATCTTATCCTTTAGGTGGGCAACGCGCATGTGATACTTCAAGTATCGTAAGCGTTCATAGGTTGCGATGACTGCTTACCATCACGCGGACCGTATGTTTGTCTGCTAGCCGTTATTAAATAAAAAATATATACTTATATTTATTTCCCTTTCAATTAGATGTATAAAACACATAAAATGATCATATAAAATATTATAGTAACTGATATAATTAAGCTATACAGTAAATTCAATAAAATTGTTGAACAGATTTCGAAACGACAGAATTAAAAAACAACCTTAAGTTATGTACACATTCTTTTCATTAAACTCTTTTATAAAACCGAAGTCAGATTGATACAATCGTAGCGAAAAGTGAATGGTTTATAATAAAAGATGCGCTGGTGCACTTGAACTTTTTATCAGAACACAAGCCCGGCGGTGAATTAAATAAAGTGCTTTTCTAAATATAACCGCTATCTCGACAGATCATTGGCAGGTTTGCGTCCATGTTGTCCTTTTCTTAGTATTACATTTTTTATATGTTTTATTTTTCACACTTTTTTATAATTGAAGGTACATTTTTTATAAGTTACTTAGAATGTTATGTAGAATACGATATCGGATACCAAATTTCACTGCAACATGTTTCATTGGTTTTCTAACGAACGGAATTGGAGGGTGGGAAATTAGGCTTCCAGAACTCCCACTCGTCGTACCATACGGAAAAGTATACCAAATGTTACTTCAGGTAAAAGTTCTGTAAGTCGGACTACCTCTTTTAAGCTGGCTAATACTTTAATATTTAGCTATTTCATAATGATAAACGATGTACAATATATATTATTATGAAAACACTTTAAGAAAGAATCAAAAACATTTCAAAAATAGAAAGCGATTGAGATTTGAGAACTTCCTTTGTTAGAAGCGTTCACTGACGATAATTTAACATTTTACTCTGAACTAAGAAATTAAACAAGTCAGTTAACTATTGTAAATATTATATTCCCATCGCACAGCACTGACTAATTTGAAATTTAAATGAGTAACAGTGCTGTTAAATCTTATTCTCAACTCATTTAACTGATTCACTTGTTTTAGTTTAAGTACTTAATAGCTCCTTGTATTGCGCGCGCCCACAAGTGTTATGGACCATTTCCGATGACGTCCTTAGCTGTGGTTAGGCTTCACATGAGGCACTCTTTCTATCTCTTTCTGGCAAACAGTTGTGCCAAAAATTGGGATGCCAGACTTAATTTTTATTTTGTTTTCATCATAAGCTATCAAAAATACACTTAAAAACTTTACAAAGAAATTGAAGATTTACTAAAACTGGACTAGTTTCAGAGTGCCAGACCGGTGATTTATTATTATTAATTAATAAAGTCCAGCGAATAGATGAGTATATTTTACTACGTGATCCATGTGACCACCTTTATTAAACGTTCTTAGGCTACTAGGTCTGCATAATGATAAAGAAACTGTTCCAGTACTGTGTGTAAAATATTTTGTAGAATTTCCGTACGTAAAGTACATTTATTTTAAACCACAATCAAAAATCGAAATAGTGTCACTCTATAAAAACCGAATTATGATCAGATTTATTACTAATTATAATTACAGTTACATCAAAAATCGCAAAGATTAAATCGAAACAGTAAAAAAAGTCATTTAAGTTATAATGATTTCCTAATCTCTCTACGTGTCATTGGAAAAACGACTCTAATAAGAAGCAATAAAGTGCTATTTTTTAAATGAAAAAAGCATCCTGTATTTTATGGTTTTTATCTAATCGCAGATGTCATTAACCTTAAAAATATTTTCAGGAAGCTGCAAACATCATCATTTAGCACGTGGATCGTCTTTGAGTAACGGAATACAGTGAACAATTTCTTGTTAATTGCTATAAATATTATGTAGATATATTTGTAATGGAAAGTAGGAAGTTCTAGGTCAAAAAATTTCAACGGAATTCATTCATGTTACGTTTACTACAAGTTAGTTATTAAGATCTAAAAATTGACTCAAGTTTAGACACTACCTCTAAATCACTGACAAAAGGTTTATGTTTTCTCAAAGTAATTGAGGCTATGGAACTGATTGTAATATTTATTTTACTAAATAATAACAGATTTTATTTATAAAACTCTACATATCTAACTGCCTCACCTTCTTGACAATCACAAAGAGTGACACTTAACAACAAGTAACTTTGCAATCTCACTTTCGAGACTAAGACCAACCAACTGGGTTGGCAAAGCAAGGAATAAACAGCTATCAAATATTTTTTACATAGAATAATTATTGTACGTAACAGTTAGATTTCATCTTCGATCTAAATTTAATTCAAAACATTTAAGCTTTAAATGTTTATTTTATAAGCAAATAATCCCGGGTTTTATGATAGGTACTACATTAATTAATAAATATCGTGAAACTGTTATGTCATGAAAGATAATATCTGCACTCTACAGGCAATAGAAATATATCTTAGTATAACTGCTGCATGTACTAAATCAATATTGCAGATGGCTAGATTGTTTATATAGTCTGTCTCTCTCTCTCTCTGTGTGTGTGTGTGTATGTGAGTGTCTGTGTGTCTGTGTGTGTGCGGCAAAATCATAATAATTATAATAAAACACGATTTTATTGATATCATCATCATCATCATCGCTCCCGTTATTGTAACGGAGTGACATAATAAATTCGTTTACTAAGCTGTTTAATGACAAAAACCTTATCTAAAGTTTTGAGTTATTCCACGTCTGCGCTTACCGGAAATATTGCCAAATTAGAACCTCAACATTGCGCTAGTACGATATTTAAAGCATTGTTAATTCCAGTATCAATTACCCCAGCCAACTTCCCATTTGTTATTCATAAGTCAAAACATGCGGATGTACTTCAAACCTAGTATTAAGACAAGAAAGGTGCGCGACATCAAAGGAAAGCGTCGTCACAGTTTCCACGGAACCAGGTCGACCATTGTCATATTGTCTGCTTACAATTATTAAATAAATTAGAAGTAAATGGGAGCAACATATATAAAATTCAGTTCAGAAATATTATTTCCAGCAGTACAACAAAAAGTACACGGTAATATATTAAAATATAATAAGGCAAACGCGGCCCAACACGGTTCAACAAATATAAATATTGTGTTCAATTATTTACCAATTCTAGCAATTTTAAAAGTAGTCGATAATTAACAAGATCTTTCAAACCTACTTTGATTTATGTGATTTTCATCTATCAAAATATATTTTATATCTTATACCAATGCTTGGATATGGATTCATCTAAACTTATAAACAGTCTCAAAACAATTAAGTAATGACATACTTAAAACCAACCACTGTTACCTTTAAACTACCCGGGGACCGTTGCATTACATTCGCGTGTGAGTACCAAAATCCAAAATCCGCACATTTCCTGCTTTGCTTCATGTTATCCTTTGGCATGATAACCACCTTTATATACCAAATAGGTAAGCAATAGTAGCCTAACATTAGCAACACCAATTTCATTATAATAGTGATTCTACTGACAGGCCGTAAGCTTGTTTGCTACCATTATGGCATAAAAAAATATTTACCTCAATAAAAACATCAAACTCTGATGCTCTATTATAGTAGCTTTAGTCAAGAATAAGATTTAATTATTTCTACAGAGAGGAAAACTGAGCTTAATAAGTTTTTGCTTGTATTGTACGTTACTAGGTTATTGATTTTGTTATATAAAAAGTACAAGCAGTCCGACGCGTGATCTCATTCCTCAGTAATTTACCAATTAATTATTTGAATTGAAACTTTTTAATTTAAATATTAGCTAATATAATAAAATGGTGAAGTTTGTATGTTCAATACAATAAAAGTTTTGTTGGAAAAATCCTTTTTAAAACGATGAAAAATGACGAACGTTTTACAGACTCGAAGTGCTTTGCGTGACATTTTAAGAACATTTGACAAACAAATTTTTGTATTTATAAAACAAACTGGCAAACAAACACGCTTGTTTGTCACTATGGTAGAATAAAAGAAAATATTATATTTTATTTAAATAAGACCAGTACTTGCCAGAATAATGTTTAAGCTTACAAAACAGAAAACAGAGAGACAAAAAAATAAGCAGAAGATCCTCATGTTCATATTTGACTATGCTTAACGAGAAACAGTCAATTATAGCTAAGAAGACCCATCTTACCTATCGACGTGTGAACAAGGATTTACCTCTGCTTATGAACGTAACTCACTCAGAGGCAACCGACAGCCGTGGGTGTGAGCACAACCACTCATCCTCACTCCTCATTTTTCTATTTTTAATAATTTATAGAACTCAGACTTGTAAAGATTATTTAGCATTTTCTTTATTATCCTTGAATGTTTTATATTTACTTATTGGTATAAAAGTATATTTCTTACAATGTAAATTGCATTGTGTAAATTGCTCGTTTGTTGTCAAAAAATTTACATAGAAATCTTATCACAAAAACAAATTATTAATAACAATTGTATATTTGTTTGAAGGAACTAATCTCTGCCAGTCCCGTGTTATGTTTCTTACATTTATTGCGTGTTGCGCGGAAAATTATACGCATATTTACATTAAGCCATACGACGTCTTTATTCATGAAAATTATATGCTTACGATATCGACTTCTTCTTATAATTTATCAAATGTTCAAAGATTCGTTAACGAATATTTTAGAGGCCAAGATAAATATGTAATCAACAAACCACAAAAAGGTCCGCCCGATATTCACAAATTGCCTGCTTACAACGAAATTTCGTGTATCATTAACTCACGTTTGCGAAACACGCAGTGTGCACCTATCACAAAACAATGTCATCTGTACGTTATGTTATAACTTTATAAGATACTGTAAGCATTTTCCTTTATTATTAAAAATACCATAACGAGAAAATTATTGAGTGATAGTATACTTGACTTCCGTAATTTTATTTTTAGATAAAAGTATAGAGAATTCAATCAGTATTGGTAAAATCCCATAGTTATCTACAAAAGGCTTTAGATATACGATGCACAAATGTAGATGACATTTAATTTTCTTTGTAAATCATTGCTTTAAATATCTACGTTTTCATGGTATTTTATGCATATCCTGCCTTACTATAAAAGTCTTATACTTACTTACGTACGTACGTACGTACTTTCGTCTATGTTTTGCTATGTATCGTCGTAAATTATACTTTTCTATCCTATCATAAGTTTTTTTAAAGAATATTAGCAATGCTTTTTCAAGGTATTACTAATATTCCTATTGCACTAGGAGTGGGTACGACAATAGCCCCAGGAGCGAACCCGCAACTCTCGCGTTAACCGCCCTTCTACCGTTGAGGCTTCTAGAAGTTACACTTCAGTAATAATTCAGAGATATGCAAAAAAAGCACGTCCGAAGTCGGGAGGCGCAACTAACTTAAAACGGATGTAAGTCGGCATAGTTGTGTAATAACGGCTACAGGGCAAAGGAATTAGGTTTTTTACACGAACTCCATTTGCTTTTTGCGCTGGATCATCCAATTTGTTTTTACACCGTGAATATTTTTGATACTAATTATATACTTTGATATAGTAATTATTATTTAATTATAAGAATATTGATGACTCTAAATCTCCATACAATAAATTCTAAATAAAAAAGATAATAAATGTGAAAGTTTGTATGTTTGGATGTTAGTTACCCAATCACGTAAAAATGGCTGTACGGATTTGGATAAAATTTTGCACACTGATAGCCTATTATCTGGATTAACACATAGAATACTTTTTATCCCGGAGAAATGTTAGGTTCCAGCGGGCTTATCGGAAAACCTACTGCAATTATGTTCAGATGTTTGTTACCTAATCACGCATAAAAGGCTAAACGGATTGCGATGAAATTTAACACACAGATAGTCTATTATCTGGATTAGCACATAGGATACTTATTATCCCTGAAAATGTCCCATTCCTGTAGGACAATCAAAAGGCATGTTACAAGACGTGTTCAATTGAAACTCGATATAGAAGTATAGCGACATCTACACATAAAACGACATAACGCGATAGAATCACACGTCTTACCCTCTATAGATGACGTATGTTAATTACTTCCAAGTAATTCATTTCTCTCTCGAAACAATTCTAAGGTCACCGTGGACAAAGTCACGGGCAGAACATAGTGCTGAATAAAAAAGATCTCACAAATGCAATGGGAATAGCTAACGCTATATTAGACATAACCTTTAATCACTATCACTATCATTTCATATTATAAGGTCCCCCGCCGCGTTTGTCAGTTCGCGATAAACTCAAAAATTACTAAACGGCGTTTGATGCTCTCGCCAATAGATAGAGCGCATCATGATTGATGGTTTTGCGTAAATTGGTTAATATATGACGATAATTATTGTTGGAAATGTCGGAAGAAGTCAAGCCATATTATTAGTTGATTAATTTGACCTTGACAATAAAAATTCGTGGCAATTTTAACTATCATAATCGTGATCAGCGAGTCAAAATATGTAGGTATACGAAATTTCCAAAAATAAGGGTATGGGCTTTTTTCTGCTATATCTTATATTCTCCGAGCGGAAATCGAAACCGCGGCACAACGTCGGCTTTTCGGAACTACACCCAAAAATTTTAATTAAAATAGCGACCGATTACCTATCGTAATAGGGAAGTAAAATACAAAACGTAAGTCAAAGTAGCGGTAAACTTTCAACGTGCTTGTTGCAATATTGTTTGTGTACTCGTATTTTAGAGGCGTGGTCAGCAGGTGGGTATTTAGATGTTAGTACTGGGTATAAAGATAACATCAGCACCTAGAATGAGGACGCGGTTGTTGTTAGACTTTTATTAATAACTGAAGCAATTAAAGCTGTTAACATATTTACTAATTCGTGTTTGATTTTTATCTAGTTCATTTCATAAAAGTTAAGCGTCCCCGCAGGCCGTCTCTAGAAATCAATACCAAATATTATTGTAATAATATTATTATATATTGATGATAATAATAATATTATTATAGAATGATATTAATAGCAATATCTAACTAGATATGTGTGTATTTTTTATATTAAAAATAGGTCATCCGAAGCCGAGCGGAACGAGAAGAATCATTAAGCCTAATCTCATAAAATTTCACACCTAAAGTAGTAAAAATCATGCTTCCAACCTAATAATGTTAAGTCTGCATACAAGTACTAGAAAACAATTATCGTTGCGCGTTGCCACCTAAAAATGGGAGAAAAAGAGGACCGAACAGAACAAAAACAATACCAATACTACAGTTTTAAATCGATATTCTGTAGTGATGCTTATTTGCTGAAACCGGCTCATTAATAACGAAAACCACAACACTCTTCTACTTATCACTACATAGTACAAAACAAAGTCGCTTTCTCTGTCCCTATGTATGCTTAAATCTTTAAAACTACGCAACGGATTTTGATGCGGTTTTTTAATATATAGAGTGATTGAAGAGGAATGTTTGTATGTAAAAAAATAGTGGAGAAAAATAATTATTTTTAGGGTTCTAATGTGATGTCGTTAATAATTACATTTAACGCGTGCGGGCCACGGGCAGTAATAAATAAATCAAAACTTCTGGATCGATTTTAATCATTTTTTCAGTGAATGACATAGGAAATAATGAATTTATACCCGTGCGAAGCCGAAGCGGGCCGCTAGTACATGTATAATAATAACTGATTATACATACATACTTTTGATAATCATATACGCCCAACCATAAACGCATAATAGGCAAAAATCTGAGATGAAAAGACCATACCATTTTTACACATTTTACCAGATATTTCAGATTAGATAATCGTTAAGCATTAAAAATATCTTTTTTCAATGGCACTAATTAATTTACTTTCACAATAAATAAAATATACATATATCCTTAAATCAAATAACGAAACCTATGACAGAATAATAACTTTCTCCTTAACTGGTAAGCGATTATTTTAAATCGCAAAGCAAAAGATTAAGTTAAATGATTCGTGAATTTTTTATTAGATAACATTGGTGGTCATACATCAAGGAGATTAATAGAAATACTATAAATATATCGCAAATCCTCACTAATATTATAAATGCTAAAATGCATTTCTTTTTTTGGTTTCCTATAACTATCTATCAGTTATATCTAACAATTAGAGTCTATCCTAGTCAGAATACTCGAATTCAAGAAGCACAGCCATTGACAATAACACAAATGTTGTTCGATCAGGAGCCCAGAACTGTGGCTGGTTGTCAATATGTTGGTTATATGTAAGAATATACCTATAGTTACAAAAGTTTTTTTAAGTTAACTGTATATAGATAATGTTTTTAAAAATATTACAAATTTATTCATTTAATTAATTATTTCACTACAATTAGTCTAAAATTGTAGTAAAAATATTTAATAACCAAAATATGCATATTGGTTATTCCACTTCCACCATCATTGACTATTCTGTGTCATCTTCGATAGATTCATCATTGGCTGTTTGAATACCGACAAAATTGCTTAACTCACGCGAATCAACGATTCATATTCTTATTTTGCTATCAACGTAATATTTATGTGAACTTCGTATACGAAAGTTGCATTGTATAGAGTTGTGCGATTAAAAAGTAAAAAAATGTCTTGGCAACATCAATCACTTTAACAAGCACGAACATAATGAAAAGTCTACATTGAAGATTTTTAATCGTATATTTGAGACGGTTTACATTTCATTCGAAAATATTTTATATTATGAGTATTATTAGTTTATGACGAAAAATACTTCTTATAATTGTACGAATATTGTTCATAAATATGCTTGAATAGTATTCGTAAATAGAGGCTTCTTCTTATCGATTGGTTAGTGGTCAACCTAGTGTCAGAGTTGTTCAGGTCGCCTGTAGGCCTCTGACTGGACTTATCGACTGCTGTCTAATTGTCAACAGCCGGGACCGACTTTTTACGTGCCCGTGCACGGAGACGCTCAGTTGAAATACCACTATGCGATCACCCATCTAGTAACTGACCGCGCCTAAAGTTGCTTAACCTACCAATCGTTTACCGATCAGCGGGTGCACTCGGCTATGAGTGTCTCGTAAATAGAGGCGATAATTCTATACTCAACCCACAAATTTGTGCTTCAATACTATGAGAACCAGGTATCAACTTTTACGATAGTAGAGCCATGCTTCTGGCAGCACAAAAGTTCCGGCTCGACCGGGAAAGTACTACCCTCTCGCAGAAAATCGGCGTCAAGTAACAGTATCATTAGCTACTTTTGCGTTTCGTGCGATGAGTGAAAGCGCCGATAGCCCAATCCCCCACCCCACTGTTCCCTTCCTTTTTGCCCTTCTCATCCCGTGTCTCCTGTTCCTTGGTTTGCAACGCGCTTGTGATACTTCAAGTATCGCAAGCGTTCATAAGTTGCGGTGACTGCTTACCATCAGGCGCACCGTATGCTTGTTTGCCAACCGTCATGACATGAAAAAAACCGACGCTCATTACGAAATACAAAATAGATGATAATCTTCTAACGGCTGGACAGATAGATTTCCAAAACATAGCTAAAGACACAAGGACACACTTGATGAAGTTGCCTTTCAAACAAAAACAACTAAATCGAAATAATCTAAAATGCTATAGACACATGGATTCAAAGATACACAGACACAGATACACACGTTAAGATTATAACAGCAATATATTTACTAAATACTATGGACGAACTTTTCTACAGACAAAAATATGTTAAAGACTCGCTGGTGTTCCTTCTTTTTAGCACCAACGCAACGGACCAAATTAATCATATTGAACTTGTAATATGATTAATTTTTGGTCAACTGACGATAGTGTGAAGCCCGAAACATAATTACCTGAAGTTGGCGTTTGAGCGTTGCGTTGGTGCTGAATTTACGAAGGAGCACAAGCAAATCTTGGACATTTTTTCTGAATGCACTATAAACCCTTTCCGTAGTATATAGAAAGTCCTGTTTTTAAGTATTTTCAAAATATATGTGTCCACGGAGACATTTTGCCGATATCACCAACTGTACAACGCAATCGAAACCGGTCACAGTAATTTCAAAACATGAGGTCGATAACTCTTTAAACTATACACATACCAATTACTTTCTATTTAAGGTGTAGTTGCAATTAATATTACTATACATGGAAGTATTTAATTCAATATAATATTAATACTGGACTCGACGACTGGTGTGTTTTTTTTTTGATTAAAGACAAGTTGGACCACTTAAAAATATTAAAAGTGACTTTATCGTCGTACTTTAAAACATCAACAACATAAAAATAAAGCATAATAAAAAGGTTGTTTTCCTACCTTCATGAAAAGTTTCCTTTTATTCCATGGTACAAAAGTTCCCGATTCTATCCCGGTAAGATGATACCAATTAACTCACTTTACCTCCCGTTAACCTACCAACTGTGTGTTTATCCCTAGTACGGGACTAAAAGCTTAACGCCGGAGGAAAAAAAATCGTAAATGCACCACGGAAGAACAGTAGGCGATTGTGACAATAATCTGCGCGTGAAAATGTCTGCTTACCGTGAGGCGAACCGTATGCTAACCGTCAAGACAAGAAAAAACAAAAATGAGGAAATAAATCTGATATATTTTATTGGCTCATAGAAGTGGTATAAAATATTGAACTGATATTTATAAACTGGCACAAATAAGTGTTCATAATAATCTACATAATAACGAGACGCCCATGGCAATATGCAGTAATGGTTTACTATTAACAAATAGGTTAGAGGTTATTCAAACAATTTTGTAATGAGTTTTGTTATGCTTTAAGATATATGACCATCGATAGACATGAAAAAGAACCGCATCATAATCCATTCATTATTATTAATGGTTTCAGATAAGAAAATAAGATTTAAATTTCGAACATTATTTTCAATTTTCAAAATTGGAACAAAGAATAAATATTGTACATATTTTGTCCATTATAACAATACAGTTAAACAAATATTTCAGATGAAATTTTGAAAAGTGAATAATTAAAAATAAAGTTAATATATATCATACTTTTAGTACACCATAATAGCCTTAATTTACATATTATATATATAGTTAATATCTACTGACCTAGATGTCCATACAAACGAAGTCATCTGCATTATATGTCAATAGTTACAAATTATATTAAAGATTAATAATAAAGATGAAAAGATATGAAAATGTCATAGAATATAGTTCTATAACATTTGCTTACTCATCCAATAGATAACTGTATAATTTAATAAGGATGACACAATCGACACATTCGCAGGTCAGAGGTCACGAAATTGAATATCCCATTAACATACAGTGGTCCCTGTAAGGACAGCGACATATCGACCTTTAAGTATTGACAATACGATTTATGTAGTATAGGATCGTATTAGCTTCTAATTCCAGTAAATGTTGTGTATGTCCCAGGGAAATTGTAAAAACCTGTTTTATTATAATTTCACTTATTATCAACCCTTTAAATAACGAACCGATTTCGGTTCAATTGTTTCTTTTACTCAAACCCATCAGTAATATTATGACTAATTATTTATTGATTATTTAACAGTGACTTTTATGTAATCACCGGTATCATAGTATAACTGTATGTAGTATTAAATCCCCTGATTTTTATAATTTCACTGTGACATCTTAGTAGAAAGAATGTAAAAACTTCTATAAACCCTTCTTCTCTCGTTTGAAGCTATCTTTTTTCATTCGTAGCCTTCGCTACTTACTTCGTTATGAATTTTGTCGATGTAACTCTGCCTTGGGGATATTAAAACTATCGTCCCCAGTTATTATAAAAAAAAAAACACATAACATTCATTAACTTTTGATACAGATTTTTGTTAGAATACAGACCGACTCAGTAACTTGCCGAGATTATTACTCGTACTTCTCAATTCTATTTCTGCCAATTTTATCTATATTTCTGGTATCTTTAAAAATTACCAAACTTTTGTAGAATTTTCGAAGCAGACGAAACAAAAAGAGATCGCAAATTATATATAAAAACAAGCTTCTAGGTTTTGTACGTGTTCATACTCGTTATCTCCATCTTATTGCTTTAGATTATGTTTAAGTAGACCCGATTATATTATTGTTGAAAGTTTTCTGACATTTAACAATAGACAAAACGCTAAAATGACCTTAACATTTAAACAACCACCTAATTACATTCGACCTTAGACAAATGTATTCTAAAATGGTTTAAAATAATTTTGAATATAATCTTAGCACTATTATTATTAACAAAAATAATTATTTCCTAATTTTCTAAAGACCTTCATCAGGGAAATCTATTTATGTTGTAGCTATACCACAAAAGTGTCAAACAAACATTCGTCTGATGATATGTATCCGCCATAGCCTTAATTGCGTGTTAGTGCGAAAAGTGGAGATCGAGGTAGAAATTTGGATGTCCTGTGATCACACTTATACAAAACGTAACAGTACTAATAATACTTCACGTTAATATTCTGTATTTGGGTCGAGGATCGTTCAACGGTCGAGCTGACCAATTTATTGCGAAAACAGGACTGCTCTACTACACATGAAAAATAAGTGTACACCAGTAAATGCTAAGTTAATTTTTTATTATTTATTATTTTATTTATATAATTTAATTTTGAGCGAACCACTTGAGACTAAGATGGTTAACTATTATTATAATTTGATTTTAAAATATGGAATCGTGCAGGGCTTAATTTTACGCTAGATTCGGCTAGATTGCGGGATCCCACTTAGCTGGATTCAATCCCTATCAATATGTGTACGCCTTTACATATTTATCGAGTTTAATTTATTAACATCTTATCGACATCTGCTTGGATTTCAATTAGTGTTACATACATGTAGTAATTTAATTTAAGCACTTTGATATCTTAATATTATTTATCAATGGAAACATGTTTTTAAACATTTGTCGGATATCGTAAAACTATAATGGCATCTCAATTGCGGTTTCAAACATTCTTTCTCTAAGTAGATTTTATTAACCATATAAAAAAACGCTTTACGATCAACATCCAATATTAATTATGTGTAACACATTCAAACACGAGCACAAACCTCAAAACAAATGCTTTTATGGTCAATACATTTGTCTGCTACTAAGCTCTATAAAAAATAATTACCTGACAAGTGACAAGAAATAAAATTATATATATGTATATCGTAAATTATGTCTAAAGTTAGAATTCAACTTTAATTCTTAAAACATTAATGTATGGAGGAATTAAATATTATACTAATTTAAATAAAACTAAGAACAATTTTATTACATATACAAATCATTGTAACTGTCGACGACATCGCACTTAATCAGATAGGTGACGGTTTAAACCATTACGATTCTCATAAAACTATATCATGCAATCTTTTTCATCTTTTTATTTGAATATTAATTTGCATTGGCGTACAATGTGGTAGGTCTTTTGTTGCAAGAGGCCGGCTAGGTAGGTACCACCGCAGTGTCAAATATTCTGCCGCCAAATAGTAGTGCTTAGGCATTATTGTTAACCAATATCTCGAGTTTGGCAACGTGTGGGTGGCGCCTACTAATGGTGCTGCAAGCGCTCAAAGGCTACGGCAACCACTTACCATCAGGTGGGCCGTATGCTTGTTTGCCAACTTGTAACATAAAAAAAATCTCCCTCCTCCCTGGAGTTTAAACAAGAGTTCGATTTTCCTTTCCTAAAATGGGAAATGTATGTTACCGCCGATAAAACCGATTCTACTTCCATGGTGATTCTATGTAAGTTTCGTCATAATCTCATTAGGATCTTTGTAGACAAAACATAGACTTACGAGAACTTAGCTGGTTGTTTTGGTATCCCTATACCATGGATGGTTGATGTCAGCTTTTGTTTTTATTTTTCATATTAGTATAAAAATATTTGAAAAATAATTCACCAAGTTATTTGATATTAAAACCCTTTTCCTTTGGAACCTGTTTGGAGCCACAAAAATCAATTTCATTATCAAAGAGGTCGAACGTATACATACTTATAGGCAAGTGAAAAAAAATATCGACAATTTTAGTAAAGAACGAAAGATCACCAGATCCATAATCTGGTGATCTTTTGTTTTTTCAAAAGAAAATCACCTTCCCTTGAACTTGTATTTCAACGTTTTGATCCCGTATCTACTCCAACGGTTTCCATTTGGTGCTATAAATATATCGAATTTAATCTAATTTGATACGTACAGGAAAATAAATATCGATTATTGTTTTTTGGAGATCAAAAATATCAACCATATTTATCGATATTTTTTTACAAATATATCGATATATCGACTATTTTTCACCAAGCCTACATGCTTATGAATAATAATGTACAAATGAAACGATAGTTAACTTTGACAAAGGACACAGTCGAGGGAGTAATTTTTCCTAACATCACCTTGTTACTGCTATCTGAGATTGGATCTAGTTGTGATCATGAATTCACGTAGCGGCCGGGTCTTGTAGATGTTATCTGTAGTTCTTAAATTAAACCAAGCCCTTCATCTTGCGTTATAATCGAGGGCTTTCGAATGACAGACGCGCCTAGTAAACCATGTCTCGACTCATTAGTAACTTTTTCATTTTTATTTATTACGCGGGAACGCTCGCTTTATTGTTCTCTGTGACAATTTCGTAGAGAATTATGCGGTAAATTTTAAAAATAAATTTAATATTTATAACAATGTGTAGGCACCATCTTTATTGCAAATTATAAATCCTGCTTGAAAATTTTTCAATTGAGTATCGATGGAGTCCTCATCCGTTACAAATAAAAACATTTAGTATACTTGGACACAAATAAGCCAGCATTTCGAGAAAAACGTGTTTGAAAATTTTGAACAACTTGCTTTATATGATTTTTTTTATTTATTGGTCAACTTTTTGCCAATTTCAGATTTATGTAATTTATTTTACTTATTTCCACAAAAATAAGTATACAAACTGCATATTTCGTATATAATATAACCCAAAACGTTTAAAAATACATAAATTGCATGATTGAAAAAATGCCTTTTTAGAAGTTTTAAAGCTTAAAACCCTACAAATATAATAGAAAAATGTTCTTCAGCCATTTACCAACATTTCTGCATATATAACTCAGTTTTTTCAATTTTGTGGGTTGACATGGTATTGCTTATTTGTGTCCACTTAACCTTTACCTGAATATATAATAATTGTAAAAATGTTTTTCGTATTAATTGTTAGCACAAATACACATTCAAAGCATTTTGTATATTATAGATTTAGCATTTTTGCAACTCAATACTGAATTGCATGAGATAATTTGTCAGTAAATATTGAAATTTTGGAAATGTACGTATTTGTTATTGCTTGATATGTCAAGGTTGCTATTAACATCAATTTGTTATATTGCATTACTTTGAATTCCAAACCTTATACGAGTAATATTGTACAAGAATTATTGAAAGGACTTTAAGAAATAGGTAGCTTAATTGACCGACTGCAATATTTGACTGGCCATCTTCGTCGTCATCCGACTATCGCGCGTTGGGCATTGCTCTGTGCACGGGCTTGCGCTCGGAGCGCTATTTAAATTGTAGATGACGTCCTAGTCCGTGGTTCGGTTGTCTCTTATTGAACTTGTTTTCTTAAACATTGGAACGAATGCGCAACTCTCTTCCTCTCTCTCTCTCTCTCTCTCTCTTTCTGTCTCTTTTTATTATATTATATCCTATTACATATATACGTATGTAACATACAGATTCCATTTCGAATTACAATCGGAGTTGAAGACAAAACGTAAGGAACTTCGTTCCTGACGGGGTCTCTCGACCGCATATTTTTTCCAATAGTTTTTTCTTAAATAGTTGAATATAATAAGTTTAGAAGGTACGAGTAGCTTATGTATAGTAAGTTGAAGATAGTACCAACAAAATGAAATTTACAGATTCGACATTTTTGTGAATATCCTTATGCTCAAATCGCAAGCTAATATTACCAATTTCAAGACTTAGATCGAGTGGTCGAATTACGTACAATAAAAAAAAATTCACATCGATTGCTGTTTCCAATCGAGTTTCACACCACACCGAGGCAAATTGTTGGTTATTATTTTTCAATACGCACTTTTGTATTTTTTTACTAGATTTAAATATTCGCTTGCGCGTTAACTCTGCTGTGAAAGTCTTCAATTGACAACTTTTTGCGAATTTGTTTACAAAAAAATGTATACAACTGCGATTAAATCGATATTCTTAGCACGTTTTGAACTTCTTTTGCAGATTACGTCGAATTCGATTTAATTTACTTAAAAACTTGGCAACTTCTAAATAAGTTTAAGTAACGTTTACTTAACCACAGGCCGAAATAAATATAATAATACTAGAGACGGTAATGCGCCTACAGATTGAGGTCACTCATAAATACGAAATAGACCTCTCCAAAAAAATGGCTTTTAACACCATACTCGTAATTCAAAAAAATGCGACATTGATTGTTGATAAGTTAAAAATATATTGCTTGTAGTGTGTGCAAAAATTCTGTTGTAAAAAATTAAAATCATATAAATATTTAGGTAAAGGGCGTTTCGAAAGTAACTAAGCTTAATAAATAAGCAGACATCTAGTTAGTACATACAATACTATACAAGTTGCATCCTGCGGGTAGACAATGCAAGGATGGCTAGTGCAGTTCGCTTTCTGCAACTGTATTAGCCACCGTTGCGTTTGGAGTCTACTTCCTACTTAAGATGAAGTAGAGTAGAGTCATCTATCAAAATTAAAAAGAACATATCCTTAACTATTTTATCACGTTTAACCCTAACAAGAATAGCACAATTTAATAAAATTATATATAAAACATACGTTATTTTTAACTTTGCCAATGTAAATGTGAGCAAAGTTTTATTAATTTTTTTGTGTATATCAATATCATAACATACATCAATTATGCTCTCTGTACTTCTTCTCGATATACTCTTACTAGAAAGGGGTATAAAGTAATCTCTTAACGTAAAATTATAGATATATGTTGACCATTCTATGACTTCCAACGCCACGCTGAGTCGACATCGCGCTAAAAAGCGTTCAACATTTATGTGAGCTGATTTATTTAAAAACCTTAATCGAAATAATTACTTCCTGTACTTCGAACTCTGAAACATTACCATTCTATACAATGAATATATAATTTGATATTTTAATATTATGTTTACATAAATTTATTTCATCAACAAATACTCTTAATGTCGTTAGAAACTCCTATTTCATTTTTATACGACAATTCTAACTTATAAATAATTTGTAAAAATCTGTAAAAACATTATGTTAGTTGGTTTGTTTTTACTGAGCTACAAAGCGGCTGGAATTTATGATGTAGTATTTTTTTATAATGCTATTATGACGGTTGTATAAGTTGGATGAATAAAAATAAAACATTTTCTAATCCAAAAATATAATTCTCACAGTTTAGTTTTAAAATTTACAAGACAATTACAATAAAAGCATAGTAATATGCTACTGTCGTCACAAATGGTTCAGTCTTTATATTATTTACAAAATCTTTATATTGTTGCTATTTTTAAATTTTATTTAATGTTGCACGCGCATCAATATTGCAACTGTTGCGCGTCGTGGGCGCGGCGCTCGGCGCCCGCGGCGACCATCTCCGAGCAAATTATAATTTCAAAATATACCATCGATTTATGCGAACTCTCATCTGAATAAACGCTGATCCATTTCGCGATGTGTAATATTACCCTACCTTTGTAAGCCATTTGTTTGAATTACAAACGAGTATTTAGAGAGAAATTTTACTACATTGTAATAGCATTGGTTTCATATTATCTGACTATCATAAAAATATGGTAGTGTGTTTTTAATTTATGTATGAATATATTGACTTAATGGATTTTAACAAATACGGTATTATTATATGAATCTTTTATTCGTGATAAAGGCCAATTATAAAAGGGTTATTTAGTGATTATAAAATAATTAATTTTAAGTTTTAATCATAAAAGTATGTATGTTTTATATTTAGTAGCGAAATTGTAAAATACGTGAAATTATAATTTCACTATGACTTTATTTTTATTTATTATAAAGAATCGATTTCAATATAATATTTTCAGGGGCCATGTGCCATTATGTTTTTTTTTATTGGTAGATGCATAGAAGCACCGCGCGTTTTAATTAGGTAATTGATTTTCTTACAATGATTTGCAAAATTATTAGAAACAAATCATTTAACGTAATCAATGAGTTGAATTAGATTCGAATCGAATCGAATAAGATCAGAATGTAATCAATCATCAGAGAGATCAAATTTAAGTAATGAATATACGGATAATGAAATGTGAAAATACGGATTCGGAGATTTTATAATTTTGCTGCGACAAATATAAGCCATACAAACAATCTGATTTCGTTCAGATCAACTCCAGCATCAAACAGTAGTATAAAACCCGCCAGTATTTTAAATAAAAAAATATATCGGACCGAGCGGCGCCAGAACCTTTAATTTTAAATGCCATTTAGATTTTCAACTGGAGATATTTATTTATATTGTAGCTGTAATTTAAAAAAATATAATTCACATTCGAGACGTTGAATCAGATCTCAAATGAAATATTTTGCACACCCTTTTTAATTATTTTTTTATAAGTTAAGGCGATTCAATGACTGAATAAGAACTGAGAACGTCATTTCAAGGAAGTCAAGGAAGTGTCACATTTTGTTACGTAATAGAAAGGAAAGATAGAAGTAGAGTGAAGAAGAAAGACAGCTGTACATTGAATATATATTGAAATTTCTCACTTCTATCACGTGTAAAGTGCTGCACCGTTTTTGTACACTAAACATGTAGAAAACAATTGGGTCTTTATAACAAGATCTTTGTTTATCCGACATCAGAAGTTGCAAAAATGTCATATATATATAATACGTTGGAGTACTCATGCCTTATTCTTATTATAATTTGCTCAGTATGAGAAAAACTAAATGAGGTTAAAATATAAAGAGGGAAGCAAGGAGTGGTGGAGTGGCAGAGAAGTTTGGACCCTCGTAACGTTATAGAAAGATTCTCTCTCGATATTCTGTATGAGGGTTGTAACGTCCAGGTCATAGAATCCCTGTGAAATATATTTTGGATAAGTTAATGACACAACAGGTATAATAATTTTTTAATAAGCGTCACAAGGGTAGTACATCCCCAGTCCAGATGGCGAACTCATGATGAAAAAGCAATTTACACTTGCAAAACCTCATTATCTAGACAATTTTAAAGTATAATTATTGTTTTAACTGAAATTTAATGGAATTCAATGAAAGTTTTGAATATTCTTGGAAATAATCACGGAAAGTTTAAAATAATGTGTATTTTTTACCTTCACGGTTTTGAAAACAAGTATAAAAGTAGAATTTGCTTAAACTTCTGTTAACGTCACACCCACCTTCAAGTAATTATAATTATTAAAGCAATATTTTCATCTCAGCATAGATGATTCAGGCAGGAGTCAGGACAAAGGACGAATTATTTATAAACGTATATAGTTTATAGTTATATGCCGCCAAATTCATGGCGTGTATTCAGATAAGATCATCGTAATAACAGGTACAGGTCTGGTATGCAGTCGCCCTTATCAGCAACAAGTTTGCCTTCAAAAAGCTTCAGATGACCTCTGATAAGAGCAAGGAACTCACGAAACAGCTTGCAACAACTATGATACACTAAGGCTTATTCGTTTTTCGTGTATGAATTTTGTATGGTTTATTATAATAGAATAGAATACGGCGTATGATAAAATGTATGTAATGTATGATTAAGTTGCGCAGTGTAAAAGATATCGTTTTGTTGGTTTTCATAAAATTCGAAGTTTTAAGAAAGCAATGGTAGAAATAAATAATATTTAGATTCTTAAATGACGGCGTTGTGGCGTTGTGGGTAGCGAGGCTGCCTTTAGTCTCGACGGTTGCGGGTTCGATTCCCGCTCGGGCAGATGTTTGTTAAAATTTCTGTCTCGGTCTGGGCGTTTGTCCGTGTGGGTCTCCCCACCGTGCCTCGGAGAGCACGTTAAGCTGTCGGTCCCGGTTATTATCAATAACATCTGATAATAATCGTTAAGTCTTAATAAGTAAATTGCTCTTATCCAATGAGTTACTGGTTCGCCCTTAGGGTTGCGGATGTCAGATGGCAATCGCTCCGAGTAAAAACTAGTAGCCTGTCAAATCCGGATAAGAGTAATAAGCAGACCCTGGGTACATAAAAATACCGGGAATAATGCTAGGATGAAGAAGAGATTCTTAAATGATTGTTTTTGAAGTAGGGGTCACATTCTAGATTTTAGCTGCTTGTAATTATTTTGCCCATGGTATAGACCTATAACGGGTACAAAACGGAAGAAAACCCATTCTAAGAAAAAGTTATAATTCCAACTAATATTATAAATACGAAAATGAGTATGTATGTTTGGTTGTTTTTACAGTATCAGTAATGACTTGAAAACGCCATTGCTAATATTCTTTAAAAAGTCTTTGATTAGATCCAACAATATTTATGAGGAACCAACATCAAGGAATCAAATATAAGAAAAATTACGCTACACAATCGAAGTAATAAGAAAAGCTTAAATTTTTTTAAAAAAGAATATTAGCAATACTTTATTCAAGGCATTACTAATATTCTTAATGCCCCTCCAAATAAGCTCGAAGCTTGTGCTAGGAGTGGGTAATAGTCCAAAGGGGTCAGGATCGAAGCCTCGGCTCTCGCGTTTACGGAGAGAAGTCGGCCCTTCTACCGTTGAGCTATTGAGGCTTCAATACATTTTAAGCCTGTGTCCAACAAACAAGACTAAAATGCATTAAATTTTAAATTCTCTGTTACATAATTACATATTTGTCGTGACATTTAGACGTTATAGAATTCAAAGTATGAGGTCTCGGCTCCATTGATAGTACTTAAATGTCATTTACTATTGCGATGTACATAAATGCTAACAACATCCGTATTGGATTTATTTAATTAACTCATTAAAATGTTTTCTTACAAACTCATTTCCTTAACAAATTAAATTCTTAAGCTCTTTAATTTGTTTATACTTAAGCACCTCCCAATATATTTACTTAATTACGTAATATTAAAAATAAAAATACCTTCATAAATGGACGCAAATAAGCAATACCATGTCAACCCACAAAATTGAAAAAACTGAGTTATATATGCAGAAGTGATGGTAAATGGCTGAAGAACACCTTTCTTTAATATTTGTAGGGTTTTAAGCTTTAGAAACTTCTAAAAAAGCCATTTTTTAATTATGCAATTTATGTATTATTTTAAAGGTTTTGGGTTATATTATATACGAAATATGCAGTTTGTATACTTATTTTTATGAAAATAAGTATAAATAACTTACATAAATCTGATATTGCCAAAAACTTGACCAATACATAAAAAAATCATATAAAGCAAGTTGTTCAAAATCTTCAAACGCGTTTTTATCGAAATGACATTCGTGTGGATTGACATGGTATTGCTTATTTGCGTCCAACTACAGTTAAGAACTACGCCCTGATTTACGTGTTTTATGTGTATGTATTTTATATTTTGACAACCGCTGAGACTTGATGGTCGGGGCTTCACTTAAGCTCGGCAGAAATTGTATTGCCCATATGGAATGAGTTCAGACACAATCACCTAGGTTGCTTTAAGTTGTTTATATTGCCAGACCTCCGACTTATACTTATAAAATCTACTCTAAATCTTTTTTGTGTGGCATTTAATTTTTATTTTTATATAATATATTTTAAAGTAGTATATAAATGATAGACACTTAATGGCTCCATTCGGATAGTAATATCCTGTGTCGGGGTCAAGAAAAAACAAGGTTGTATGATCAATACAAATATCTATCCTATGAGAGAATTATTATCAAATTACATATCCATATTCTTTATATAATTAATAAAGAAATAATCAAATCTTCAAGCCTTTTTTTCGTTTCATCAGCACTCATGCTAATAATTTAAATATTTTATCGCTGAAGCGGTCCAGCAATCCAGCACGTATTACGTCAGAACCACAATTTAGTTCCCAGGCCTCCATTAGCGGGTACAAGATAGCGTGCTCTGCATGGAATCGATCCTTGACACCCTATCAACATTTCAGAGATAAGACCAAGCACTTGTTAAGACAGTTCCGATGGGCCTATATAGGTATGCAATATGCAATCATTACAGTTTACCTCAGTTTGATTTTTATATTAATATTTATAGTAAATTGCGAAATTGTATGGTATATTAAAGATTAAATTCACAGGTAACAATCCTGTTACCTGAGTCTGTTAATTCATGTCTTTCCCAAAGAATCGGGATTGGTATTCAGAGGGAAAATGCATAAAATCATTTGCTCTTCACTTAAATTATATGTAAAAATTATTCAATTGGTTGTAACCTTTTTGACACGCTTATACATTCCACCACGCGATGTAACAAAACGCTATTTGATTTAAGGCATATTACATTACACATCTACTCATTCACAAGTCTCACTCGTAGCTAACACCAACATGAACAAATATTTGTTGTCCACTGCTACTTACACTAGCCAAATATAATTAAATTACTTACATCATGCGTAGTGTCCCCTCTATGTATTCTCTCTTCGGTTTCACGGACGCGATCTGTGACGTTTCTGGTAAGCACGCGCCGCTCCTTGCTCTCGCGCACCTTGCCGTCCGGATTGGCGACCACGCAAGATGACACAAGCACTTTTGCACCGGCTGGCGCGATTGTACCGTCAGGTTCATCTTCCAAAACTATAAAACGAAAATTATATGCTTAAAATAATATAATTCACAAAAAAAATGTTACTTGCTTTAATTTACGATGCATTTTAAGAATTCAAATGTTGCAGAAACTGCGAATATATGGACAACCGTCGCGTCAGTAAACAGCATTTTTTATTTAACTACATGAATTTAGGTGATATATATTATGTTTATATAGCCATTTTACATCTAGAATATAGTTTATCGAGAATACTTATAAAACTTACCTCCAACATTACCACCAGCTGCATCTTCTTCTGTGAGCTGAGCATTTTCTTCATCTTTCTGATCTTCGGGTACTCTATGCTAAAACAAAAAAAAAAGGCTATAATACCATTCACTTACTATAAACACTTGAATGTTGACACAAACTGATCAACTAACTTTTCCGATTTCTATTACATAATATAATTTTTTAATTTGTAACCGAATTAACCTCAAGTATCAAACGAAGCAAGACATATTCGTTTAGTAGTTTTCTCGTGACTTGCTTCTGAAACTTCTCGACCATAATTACATTTCTAAAAATATCCGTAACAGATATGGCTCTAAACAGTCCTAAAATCTTATAGTGTTGGTTAGCGGCTAACCTAGTGTCAGAGTTGTCTACGTTAGTCCATATAGTCTCTGACATGGCTTATCGACTACCTATTATCAAGGCGTTAACAGCTGAGACCGACTATAGATGTGCCATCCGAAGCACGGAGACACTCACACAAGTGAACTAACTTTCTGTAGCGCATCAACATTCAACCATAAACTGACCGCGTCTTTGACTTGAAGTAGGACCATGCTCTTCTCATTACAAATACTACCCGTATTTCCTCGGTCGAGCTGGCCCTTCACACCGAAAATCGGCGTAAACTAACAACAGTACTATTGCGTTTCATGCAATGAGTGAGAGCACCGAAGGCCAAATCTCCTCCTTCACTCTTACCTTCATTTTCCTTTTTCATACCTTCCTTGCGCTGGCGACGCGCATGCGATACTTCAAGTAACCCAAGCGCTCTATTGCGGTGAATGTTTACCATCAGGTGATCCGTATGCTGGTATGCCAAAAATAGCCCACAAATCGTTTACCGATCAATTATATATTCATATAAATAGGTTACCTCAGTTTGTTGAAAGTTAGTCGTATGCGTGTCTTCATTAACGGAGGTAGATATCTTTGGCCCCGAGTCAATAAGAATTTTTCCGTCTTCTAGCACCAGCTCGCGCTTGACCCTCGTCGCTATCTGCCGCGTAGTCGTCACCTCGCTCGTTTTACGAGTCACCCATTCTTCTGGAAGTGAAACGGTTATTTTATAATGTCCTAAAAATTGAATAACCGTAACTTTTCTATTTTTGCTAAAAAAATGTTGTATTCTAATATATTACTAACTAAATAAGTATTCGTCTTTTTTAATCATATTTCAATTAATTATCACAGTTACATTTACTTACATTTTTTTTAATTTTACAACTTATAATTTTTAAATATAAATTACGAATGAGGAAATTAAATAGTAATGAATGAATAGGAATATAAATCTTACCTTCTTTGGTTGTGGCTATTGTTTCACCCGGCTCGGCCTGAGAAAAGAAGAAATATTTGCACTATTATTTATCAGATAATAAATTACAAAAGAGCTTCTATTAGCGCCATCTCTTACCGAGTAGCTAAAACTATATTCGAAGTCTACACTCTCAGGTGGCTTAGACTGGTAGTGTAAAAGTACTCGCGGCCGCCGCTTGATGGCGCCATGTTCACTTAATGTAAAAACTGTCACCATTAAAATACATAAAATTGAGAAACAAGTTTGATGATTTTAAACACCCACTAATGGAAAAGAAACTCCAGAACTACACGAATGTTTAGTAATGATTATTTATATAATAACACATAAATCCACAAGAAATAAATCAGCAATAAAACGCGTATCAAGTTTCGTAACGTTGAATTATTGTAGAAAATATTATATTTTTATTCAAATAATAGTAATAATAACACACAAATCTGCACAATTTGACGTAAATCAGCGATATTTATGCACGTTTCACAACGTAGATATTTTTAAGTATATAAAATATGACATTTATTTTATTGATTATTAACTCAATTATATAATGTAGGAAAAATATTTAAAAAATTCGCGCTTAAGATTCGCGTGCTCAAACACCTTACTGATATTTGATTGAAACCGAACTAAAGGTAAGCTACAATGCAATTAGCAAACCAACGGATTAACATTTTCTTTTGGCAACCTGTGGTTGATAGGGTCATCACACAGATATTTTATTATTATCATAATTAATAAATTCTTCTTCTTGACGACGTTGTGGCGCAGCGGTAGTGAACCTGCCTTAAACGCCACAGATCGCGGGTTCGATTCCCGCTCGGAGCATAATATGTTTGTATTGACCATGCAAGCATATTTTCCGGTCTGGGTGTATTTGTCCTTGTCATTGTGTATGTTTCCGGACCCCGACACAGGATATCCCTATCCTAATGGGGGCCGTTGAGTGTGTAGCGTTTATTTATTCTTCTTCTCCCTAGCATTATTCTCTTTTCCGGATTTGACACGTTACTAGTGTTTTTACACAGAGCGATTGCCATCTGACCTCCCCAATACTAAGGGCAAACCGTTAACTCATTGGATAAGAGCAATTTACGATTATTATCAGATGTTATGTGATAACAACCGGGACCCACAGCTTAACGTGCTCTCCGAGGCACGGTGGGGAAACCCACAAGGACAAACGCCCAGACCGAAACAGATATTTGTAAGATCGATGCAAACAACTGCCCGAGATTCGTTACCCACAACGCCACAACGGTAATATAATGAATAAATTCTATCCAAATATAAAAATTTCCTCGAGTAAATTAAGTAATGGTACAACGAATATAAAAAAACTGGCTGGTTATGTATTATACAACTTTATATAGAAATCTTTACCAATAACAAAATCAAACACGTTTTAAACTATAAATAATTCACCTTGAATCTAATGTAAGGACGAGTCCCATGTGCTCTATTGGTAATGTTAGTAATAATAAAGCGTAAGCTTTATATGGCATTTTATATAAAACATAACTATAACGGAGTTGTATATTTTATTCCTACATACAAACTACAAAGCACAAAATAATATAGCTTTGATGGAAAATGCGCAAATTGTAATAGATTCCAAAAACCTATGAAGCATAGGCTAACTTGATCGTTTTCCCTCAGGCAAGCTGGCATGCTCGACTGCCATCTTAGTGAAAAGTAAACTATGAAACCTGGCTTCATTCGGCTCATAAACACAATTATTGGAGTTTTAAGGAAAATATTATATCACAAATGTAACAAAAATTATAAAGCATAGGACGATAGCTGTAGAAAATGTTCCAACTAAAACCTTGGCTCAATTGTAGCTTTCCTTCTGACACCAGGAGGAGAAACAGATATATTGAATAGGGAAGAAACTCCAAACATAAAAATTCGGATACTGATGTTTGTTCTCGTCGATATTTCTAAGAGAAACTAGTAGACATACTTCTTAGCCGGGCTTTTGAGGCCAAAGTAGCATTTTACTGCTGTATAAAAGCGATTAAAACTTCCACCTATTTTAAAATTGGTTACTGAGATATTTAGCAGCCAACCCTAATAATATATCGTATTAAATATTCTTCAAGTAACGCGAGCTTCCGGTGGGATCGCACGACTGTATTGAGCGCCATGCTTCATATTAAACACCCATTACTATACATTTGACAGTTCAATGATTTAACATTTAAAACAATATACTTAAGGCTGCCGACCACGACATCAATGAAAATTTTGATTAAGTGGACGTCACAACAAAAGAGACCAAAAATACGGTCGGTGCAATGGTACGATTGCGTAAAGGCAGATCTGAGAAAGAAGTTTACAAATTGTAGACGTATAGCCGAGCTTCGTAACAACTGGAGGAAGATTAGAGGAGGTCAAAACCCACAAAGATTTTAGCGACAACGGAAGTAAGTAAGTAAGTACTTACAATTTTTATAAAACTACGCAATTATTTATATACTAATACGTGAAGAGAAATCTTTGAACCCCTTTTAAGCATATTTCGCGCGCGGAGTAGTATTAGTTTCCACTTAAAAGATAAAATTTATATGGAGAAAAAGCGCCGAAAGTATACAGCCAATGTCAAACATATGTTTGTCAATTTGAAATAAGTATTATAATGAAATGATTTTGATTTAATTAATTAATATATAAATAGACTACTAGTTAATATAATAGACAACATACGTAAAATATTGCCATATACCATAAAATATTTTTATGAACTGTTAACGTAGCAACTAGTAACATAATTGTTAGGCAACACGCGTATACTCGCGTATACGCGTCTGTCGCCATCGATACTGAAAGTTTTCCATTTTACGATCAGGTTGACGACGCTATGACGAGAACATATCAGTTTTGAATACATGATTACACAAACCGTAATCCTAAGAGAATCGATTTGGCACAGCTAAATATTTTATAAGAGAAACATGATATTTTAACTATATATAATTAGTTGACTAATGAACATACCTTTATATACCACCATACTACTACTCGTAAATGAAAAAAACAAACAACCGGCTCCAGGCGGGTAGATCTTTGCGAGGTTCTTGTCAAAATTTTATTTTTGTATATTAAGAGGGTGTGTGACACGAAATCTAATTTTGTAGAGTCACAACCCTTGTGTGTGACCACACGCCATTGTGAAAAGTACAAATCATTTTCTCGCTTTATCGGGCAAACTGTTAGTCGCACAGAAAATTTGTTTGAATGCACGAGGCCCCTTTAAAAGCGAGGTCCTGCTGCATTACCATACCCTAAGATAGCAAGAGAACCAGGATCACTTTATATGCGAGAGGACGAAAGTGGTAGTTTGGGTCTTGGAAAGGTCACAATCTTCGAACGAAATACATACGCGTGACTATTGCTACGACTTCAAGGAATAGTAAAACAGAGTCCTATTTAGAGGCTGATTGATATTATTTTGAAGCCTCCTATCTTCTTTCTCTTCTTCTTATCATTAATCCCGGTATCTTAACCAGGATCTGTTCATTATTCTTATCCGGATTTGACAGGTTACCAATTTTTACCCAGAGCGATTCCCATCTGACCTCCGCAGCCCTAAGGACAAACCAGTAACTCATTGGTTAAGATTACCTATCGAGAGTTAACAATTATTATTATCAGATGTTATGATAACAGCCGGGACCGACAGCTTAACGTGTTCTCCGAGGCACGGTGGGGACACCCACTAGGGCAAACGCTAAAGACCGAAACTGATATTAATAACATTAATTCAAATATCTGCCCCGAGCGGGAATCGAACCCGCGATCGTCGAGACTTAAGACAGGCTCGCTACCAAAACGCCACAACGGTCGTGATCGCTGACTACATATTATTTACAAAATAAAAGTCATAAACACATAAAATTAAGAACAGCGGACTTTATTACTCTAAGCACAAACATAATATAGACATCGAACTATGAATGATAACTAATGTCAGGGATATGTGTTATCTAACATCGAACAAGTGTCACTGTCCGACGGCCGCGCCCTTGTAATCAACGCAGCGCAACGCAACGAGGTCACTGCATTGTGATGCACAATCAGAAGCACAGCGTGCATTGTTCACTGAATTAGGTCATGGTTCAAATAAAGATATATTAACTTATTAAGCCAGGAAACGTCGATGTATTCGTCTCATTTCGATGTTTTCTTTGTACATAACTAACCGCGCCCTTGTGTATCTAGCAATGTAACGCATCGAGGCCGTTACATTGCAGGCATTGTACCCTTCAATATTCACTTTAAATATTATAAGCTGAAAAGGTTTTTCCAACCAAACTTTAAATAATTAGCAGTCAAGTGCGTTGTGGACCACGCACAGTTGAAAGTAAAGGGTTCCGCAGCATGGTTATGAAGAATCTTAACGGCTTTAAAAAGTTTAAAAATAATAACGAATTAAAACCGACCGCAAAAATAAGTTGGTAATTTCATAGTAATTATTAAAAGTAATATGAAAAACTAAGTTATGGGAAGAACTTATTTATCTCTTAAATTTATACACCTACATATCTTCTTCAAACTAAATGTGGATGAAAGTTCATGTGGTATTCTACAACTCAAATTTTTCAGAATTTTAAATCCCATAGTTCAAAAGTTAGAGGGGGACACGATTTTTACGACTTTAGGAGCTAATATCTCAACAACCACTGGCTTAATGAAAAACTCAAAATCAAACCTCCTTATCATTTTAAAAGACCTATCCAAAGATATCTCACACGTTGCCATACGTTGAAATGTTTTTTTTCAATCTTTACTTACATGTATGGACAGCTACCCTTAATTCTTATATATATTAAGATTTTATTACAAAGTCGTTGTGCGGTTCATGGAATACACCTATTTAGTAAATTTCGTATAGATAGATTCAATGGTCTCCGAGTAAAATGACTGTGACATACGGACGGACGGACGGACAGACGGACAGACGGACAGACGGACAGACGGACAGACGGACAGACGGACAGACGGACAGACGGAAACTATAAGGGTTCCGTTTTTGCCATTTGGCTACGGAACCCTAAAAAAATGTTTAACATATGAAAAACCAATCCCTAAATATTCTAAGCTAATAAAAGATAAGCCAGCTCTTAAGATGTATTTTTTTATTCACCTATTAATTAAGGGGGAACGCAAGTGTTCCGATTTGAAGGGCACTGTACGCTAGTGAAATTACTGGGCAGAGGGGATTTAAGAACTAATATCTCGAGGTTGGCAACGCGTGAGTGGCACCTACTAATGGTGCTGCAAGCGCTCATAGGCTACGGTGCCCACTTACCATCAGGTGGGACGTATGCTTGTATGCCAACTTGTAACATAAAAAAAAATCTTCTAGCAACCCGCCCTCCGTTTTCTGTCCTAAAATCTGTTGGGTTGTTTAGGAAGAGTAAGTGGAAACAAACAGTCGCGGAAAGCTACTTTGTTTTACACTAATGTCGAGATTAAAGACGCATAGTGAATATGTTTGGTTGTTGAATTGATAATGAACTTACAAGTTTTTGCAAACGTCTATAGCTTACGGTGACCATTTAGAATCTGGTGGATCGTATGCTTGTTGGTTACCGCTATATATAATGTAGGACATAATATTCTCTGGAACTTCTCATCGGATTACAAACATCTTATCATGTCAGTATCCTGTTCATTGAAAAATATTATCGGTTATTATACACTAACCCATGAGCGTAATGAAGTAAGAGCAAGAGAGGGCATCTGCCCCCCTTTTAGGATCTGGCTCAAACCTGAGAAATACATGAATATAAGGTATTTTGGACGATTTAACAAATAACTATTGAAGAGAATAGTCATTCTGCACCCCTCTGGACCCTAAACAAAGATATTGCCCCCACCTAGGCTAAATGGTGGCTACGCCCATGCACCAACCCCAGGAGTGAAGGAGTAACGGGTAAACAATGATAGATAACAACGCAAAGCGACACCGATGCAGTACGGCACAGTTACAATTCATTGTAAGAAACAGGGATATGTATCTACGTGGGCGTAACTATGAGCAAAAGCTATAATCAGATCTACTATAAGTAATAAAGACAACATTATAATATCTTGTATAGCTATACCGTCTAGACGTCCGTTCATTTTATGCCATATGTAGAGGAATGATGCAAAACGATTGTGTATTAATTAACCTGTACATTGTTACTATCAGCCTTCAACCCCAGTGACCGCCTGCGGCTACAGAAATCAATATCAGATTTGTATAGGGTAGCCATATATTCGCTATATGCAAGGATTTTGATATTTTATATTTTTTTATATAGGATTTTTTTAACGATTTCATACAAATAACGATTATTCAATTTTTTTTTCAATTTCCACTTACTTCCATAACCTCAAAATAAACCAAACCAAAATAAAACAAATACCTAGACAAAACAGATCGCTGTCTCAAGCTCTACTAAGCCATAGATGTCATATAGTAAAATTAAAACAAGAAAAATAATTAGTAGTCAAGTGCGTTGTGGACCACGCACAGTTGAAACTAAAGGGTTCTGCAGTTTGGTTATGAAGAATCTTAAGACCTTTAAAAATAATAACTTAAAATCGACTGCAAAAACAAGTTGGTAATTTCATAGTAATTATTAAAAGTTATATGAAAAACAATGTTATGAGGAAAACTTATATATCTCTTAAATTTGGAGACCTATCTTCTTCAAACCAAATGTGGTTGAAATTTTATTTGATGTCCTACAAGCTCAAATTTTTCCAGAATTTTAAATACTATAGTTCAAAAGTTAGAGGGGGACACAATTTTTATGACTTTAGGAGCTAATATCTCAACAACTACTGACTTAATGGGAAAAGTTAAAATCAAATCTTTTTATCATTTTAAAAGATCTAACTAAAAATATGTCACACGTTGACATACGTTGAAATTTTTTTTCAACACTCAGTTACATGTATGGACTGCTACCTGATAATTCTTATATATTTTAAGATTTCATTACATAATCTTTGTGCGGTTCATAGAATACACCTATTTAGTAAATTTCGTATAGATAGAGCCAATGGTCTCCGAGTAAAATGACTGTGACATACGGACGGACGGACGGACGGACGGACGGATAGACGGACAGACGGACAGACGGACATGACGAAACTATAAGGGTTCCGTTTTTGCCATTTGGCTACGGAACCCTAAAAATCGACCTGATTGTCAAAGTTATATATAAATGACGTTTTATTGTGTTACGTAAATTTCAAACAGGTTATTACGGAAAATCTCGTAAAATCAAAATGTTTGTATATTTAAGAAACTACAAATTAATTACTTCATGTGTAAAATACTTTTCTAAGATCACACAGGAATCCATAAAAACAAATAAAGCATGGTTAGCCTAATTGTACGGCTTTGGAACAATGTATTTAGGTTTGAGATTCCTTTCGGCTGATCGCGTGTTCATAATTATAATTAATTTTGAAATATTTTACCTGTTAACATATATAATTAACCGAGTCTAGGTTAGGCTTATTTATGTATAAATATACTAAGTTTTGAAAGCGAAAACAACAAAGATGACCCTGGATTTAAAGTCTTAAAGTATCTAAAATTCGGGCATCGCGGTAATACTAATCTGGACAACATTAAACACAAACTTCAAGTTTATTAAATCTAGTTCACCCGATGTTCTTCGATGAATAATGGCTCGTATATATTGCAAAATAATTCTGGCTACCCAAAATCAAAGAACGTAAATTCCGTTTAACATTGACGAATTACCAGTCGCAGTCCAGTCGGTAAGTAGTCAACGCAACCTATGAACGCTTGCGATACTTGAAGTATCACAAGCGCTTTGCCAACCGTAGAAAAAAGAGGGACGGGATGAGGAGGGAAAAAAAGGGAACAGAGGGGGTAGAAAATAGAGCTTCCGGTGCTCTCACTTATTGCACGAAACGCAACAGTACCTAATGATACTGTTACTTGACACCTATTTTCTGTGAAAGGGTAGTACTTCCCCGATCGATCCGGCCGAGAGAAGCGTGGCTCTACTACCGTAAAACAAACATAACACATAATATACCTGGTTATAATATTCATCATAGCTGCTAATACACTGTCTAAAAATAATAGCTTATTCGGATTCATAAATGTGGTTGTATAAAAATGCTGAATGCTTGAAAATAGATTAACAGCATGTTCATTTGAAATGCTTTTACTCAACAGATATTCTAAATAACAAAAAAATAAATGAAATTATAATCAGTGTTAATATATTTTTCCAACCATTATGTATTTCGGTCTGCCTGGATATGTTTGTGTATACTGACAAAATATGAAGCTATTGCCACGGTTGTTATTCTGCTTATTTTCGGTATAGAAAAGTTTATATAACTATATAAAAAATATTTTTATTTCTCATATTGCTTCAGAATATTGACATGATTCTAAGAAATTGAGAAGAAATCGAGCAATCTGTAAATCTTATTATATTATTTATTTATTATAATCCAGTCATTTACGAGCAAGTTATGAACACTTGACTTGAAAGGTCAGCCCATATGTGGAACTAGATGATTGCCAAAAATGGTAAACATAAGTCAATTTAGTTACTCGCCTTGACTGTGACACTAAAGGCTAGCTACAACAAGATTTTATGGTTTTGTCAAAAAATACGCGGAATAGAATCAAAATTCAATGTCCCGGAAAAGACACACGAAATTTCACATAAGCGTAATTCAAGGCGTCTAGTTGGTTTTTTGCTGGCCGTTATAACGCCCCATATTAATAATTTATAAATAACAACAGCTCTATAAATATTAGAAACTTAAAATGTACTATGTTTTATATTTATAACTTGATACTATTACTTAACAGTGCAAAAATGGATGAACGGATTTGGATGCGGCATACTTTTTAATCTTTAATAAAAAATACTTTTTTATCTGGATTAACACAGGATTTACGCATTATTCTGAAAAAATGTTTATATCGTATGACATTCAAACTGGTTCTGGAAAAGTTGAAAAATAGCAAATAAATTTAAAAAAAAAAGCAATATCTGTAAGTAACTGAACTTTTAAATGTTATTGGAACGTTTTATGACAAATCCGTGTTATAACTATATGAGGAAAACAAATATCTTATCATTTATTACCCTTTTTAGATGAATGTTATAATTCAGTGTTAATATATTTTGACAACCGTTATGCTCGCGTAAAAAATAGCAAAGTATTTAATTGGCAAAATTTGGCATCATACTATGACCAATCCAATTAATAAACCTATATTTTTTAAAGTTCCTAAAAATAGAAAACGCATTAATTGAAATACCAAATACCTAAATCGGGAATGGGGACTATAATAGATAAGGAAGTTAAAATGAGAAAGAATACCTATTCAAAGAACAACCTAGAGCGATATATCACTTTTCCCGAGTTGAAAGCGAGAGTGCAGTAAAGTGACCCACTGACCGATGCTCTGACCCTTACCGCAAGGCCGCCTAAGAATACCTATAATGACGTAGCAAAATAACAATAGCTTACTTATATACAATTATACATATCTAATATATAAAATTCTCGTGCGGTGTTTGTTACCAAATTGCTCCGAAACGGCTCGACCGATTTTTATGAAATTTTGTGGGCGTATCGGGTAGGATCTAAGAATCGGTCAACATCTATTTTTCATACCCTAAATTTTATGGGTTACCCCAAAAAATTATTTTTTATTTATGGACAATTTTTTTAATTTTTATTTTGACGTTTGAATTAAAAATACATACAAACCTAAATTTTCGCCTTTCTACCATCAACCCCTATTTTTTAATAGCGATATTAGTAATGCAATAATTTTTACCGGTCACTTATGTTCACAATTAGACTCAGAGGCGCTGCTTCCGGGGCAGGACAACTTCTGCCGGGCCCGCTGGTACACATATTATATACTAACACTCTAGATACGCTGTTGCAGAAAATAACTTGTGACAAACGAGTTGTAGCCCTAGAACCACACCTTAAAAACACATAATCAAGTAGACGTAAATTCTTTAGGACTAATATTGTTTTTTTTTCTGATTGTGTATTGCTGTTGGCCCTACTGACCTTGACAGCGTCACCGAGCGGGGATGGCCGGAGGGTCAAAGTTGTTATTCTCCATAAGATGCGTTCTGTGAGTCCGAACCACGCCTATGGATGACGGACGTCATCGGGTATATAACATTATTTGTTTTTAAATTAGCATGTATGACTATGGTGTCTATAATTTATGTATATCTATATAAATACTTATTAACAATATAAAAAAGGTATTGTGAAATTTAATATCTTTAATATATATGTACTATTATTGTTCTAGTTAATAAGTAATTGTGATTTTATTGGGTTTGGCATATAGAACCAATATTTTAAAAGGGATTAAATCTAACAATAACCCGCTTACTGAGGACGTTCTATGTAAGCTATGCAGAATTCCCATGTAAAATTCTTAAGGAAAATCTGCTATAAAACCTTTGATTATTATATAATAAATAATATATTTCCGTAATTAACTCGATAGTCTAATATAAAGTATTTAATCGCATCTATAATTCATAATTGTTCAAGCAATGCGTATTACAACAGTTTCTGTATTTTATGAGTTTTCCTTTGTTTACTTCAACGTCTTTTTTTTCTATCTGTTGGGCTCCACTGGGCATCATAAAGCAAGAGGTCCGAATTCTAAGACCAAGCTGTGAAAAATGGGCAGCCCTCACAAGGGCTCTAAGTTGATTCGATCGTTAGGATGTCAACCCTTTTACCGAATTGAGTCTTAAATACATACAAATAAATAAAATTGAAATGTCTGTTTTAGTTACACAATAACAGCTTTTTACTAAATTAATATGAAAGTACATACTGTACTAACGGTACGCTACGGTTACTAAGTAAAATATTTTTTTACATTTGTCCGTCTATTTATCTTTTTATTCTGGATAATCTCTAAAATCGGCTGGATTGACTTTAACGGGACTTTCACTGGCATATAGCTGGTGCTATAAGGAGTAAATTAGGCTAATTTTATGGTAAAAAGAATCACGGTTCCGTGCAAATCACGAAACAATAATCATGCAGTCCACGCGAGCACAGCTAGTGACAAAGTAACATATTTTATGATGATCTCAATAACTCGAGAGATATACACAGAATGGAACTCCTTCAAGTGTAAGACCTGTTTACCCTAAATAACTATATACACAATATTTTAACCTGATATATGGTTGAAGTTTACCAATAGTGTTTTTTAACAGTCAAATTATTACTTTTGATAATAAAAGTAGATTTTTTACAGTTTCAATATAAATAAAAATTACATTAAATAACTGTTTAAAAGATCTGTAAAAAAAAACATAACTGATGCGCTGACATGAAAGAGAGAACTAATATCACTAACGCAAAATAATAATTAATGGACTAGAACAAAGGCTTAAACTTAAAACCTTACAAAAGTAATATTTGAGCACCCGGTTTTCAATACACGAACAATGGACCTAGTATTGTATTATAATATGGATAGTTACGTGTCCAATATCGTACTCTTTGTTCTACGTAACCATTGATCGGTTATATTGATAAAATACTGACGTACATACATTATGGTTGAGCATGACCGCTTTATTTGATGCGTTTTATCCCTTTTTTGTATACACACAAAGAAAGCTTTATTTTTAGACCCCACAAGGTCCATGAAGATTGTTGAACTTACCTTTTGATGAGTTAATTGTGTATACTAATATTATAAAACTTAATCTTTTGTTCCATTGCAAGTGATAATTTCAGGAACTGGTGTTAGGTCTTTCATTGTCAAAAAGTCGGCTAGGTACCACCGCTGTGTCAGATATTCTACCGCAAAGCAGAAGCATGTTTTACATTATTATGAAACCTACAAAGGAATGTTGCAAGCAACATAGGCTACTTAGATTTAGCTAACTCGTCGGGGAAGGATCCGACAAAACAACGCTACGATTCTTAGGAACGGATCAGTGAACATCCCTTTTAAACAGTAAACATTGACTACGTTGTGGCGCAACGGTAGCGAACCTGCCTTAAGTGTCTGCTCTGGATGTGTTTGTGTGTGGACGAGGCTTTCAAGGCATTACTAATATACAGATTGCCGCTCCAAATAAACTCGAAGCTTACGCTAAGAGTGGGTACGACAATAGCCCATGGGGGTCATCATCGAACCCGCGACTCTCGCGTTACCGGAGCAGAGTCGGCCCTTCTACTGTTGAGCCATTGAGGCTTCATTGTGTATGTTTCCGGACCCCCAACACAGGATCTATCCTGATAGGGGCCGTTGAGTGTGTAGCGTTTATTTATTATTGCTTTTTTATTCACCGCTAAATAAATCTGTGCAGATTCAGCAATACTAACTCGCAACATATGCAATATACATAATATAGAATTATAGCATAGTAATACTGAATTTTTTGAGTTCGTTAAAAAACTTATTCAGCTTCACTTCGTTCAGTTAAATAGAAGACGATCAAATCAAATATAGAAGGCCACTAACTGTTTTTTTTTTTAAGTTGAAGGTCATCAATATAATTAATATAATGATTAATGAAATAGTTTTAAAAATAATGAAATAAACTTGAAGCAATAAACAAAAAAAACTTAATGAATATCCATTATTATATAATTATGTAATAACCATTGTGATAGTCCAATGATTATAACATCAATCAATAACATCATAATATTTTATTTTTCAATATATAAAAGTCTATTCCGTATATAACTGGATTGATTGTCAATAAAGTATAGTGTACAAATTCGAAAAAAAAAATACTAGCTATGCCCGCGGTTTCACCACTGTGTCGTAGCGTGATGTTATAGAACCAAGAGTGAGTTAACCTTAAAAGATAGACATATGCTATCGCGGAATTTTTTTAGAACTTTTAAAGGGGCTCAATTCCATCATACATCATTTTTGCGTAACGCTGCGCACGCAAGGGAAGCTCTCAAAAGGATTTTTTCTTTTGCCACATTTTCAATTACACTCGGCTCCTATTCGTCGTGACATGAAACATCGTGACACGTGTGTCGTAGAAGAAATTCTAAAACATGTATAATGTATATCCGCCAATCTTATTACTGGTATATTGCTGATGGTAGGGCTTAAATGCCCGCCTGATTATCTACCACCGTACCTTGGTGAAAAGATCGTGAAGTAGCTATTCGTCTGCCGCGTTTCGGGGTCAGCTCGCGTATAACCAATAGCATTTTAAAAGTCGATAACGCACCAACGCATGCCATCTGGTGTTGCAACTGTTCATGGGTGGTGGTAATCGCTTAACATCAGATGAGCCAAATGCAAACGGGCATTTGGCTCATAACCTCGGGCACCTCCTCTAACATAAAAAAATATTCTTAGGATGCATCCTGCGGGGCCCAACAATAATTAAAGAGAAAGGTAATATACAGGAACGAGGCCTGTGGTATTTACATATTTCAAGTCAACATAACATAACATAACGTTACCTCGATTATCAACGCTTAAGACGTACTTAATTTACACAATTTGTTAAATGATGTATGTATTTATGTTAAGCATATATTATTAGATGTTAATATATGCATATTTTGTATTATACCTGATTGTTTTGTACATCTTAAACCCCGACGAGCTTGGCCCGTTAACCTTGTTTATTTATGACAATGATTCGAACATATTAACATTATTACGTAATAATGGTAAATACTTGTATAAATAATGTTCCTAATGTCCATAATGTTTTGCCAATATTGTTTACGCATTGAACAAAATCAGAGAAAATTTTAGTCGCTTATTGTAATGTTTAAAAAATTCAAGTAAATCGTAAGAAAAACGCCTTTTTAAATTTTTTTATATAACTATTTTGCTATCAACCACCAGCGACTTGTCTTCATTTTCATATAAATTTTCTGGGTTTTACAAAAGTACCCATCCATACTTTCTTAATTTTCATACGCTTGTTACAGTGAAGTATATTTTTTACAAAAGTTTAACTTACTGTATGTTATGATCGGGCATTATTCTAACTTTTTCTCACAAAATTTGCCGTTCGAACTAGCACCCTTAATTTTAAAAGAAAATATTCTAGAATACAAGAATTAAGGTTCCGTTTCAGCGTGGAAATGCAGCTTTCAGTAATGTAGTATCATTTGTATAAAATATAATTATTTGTAAAATATGCATTGATTTGAATCGTAAATATGTTATTTTTATGTTCAATAAAAAGATCAGTTACAGAGGAGCAAAAAATATCCTATATAAGCTATTAATTCTCTTTAATTGGTCTATACCCAGCTGAGGGATATTAACGAGCTATTAATTCACTAAACAATAATTCTAAGTACTGCTTAAATGTATGTACTGCTCACGCATGAGTGAGCACAGCTCACATGTCAGTGAGTCAGACGCAATGCGATCTTTACTCCAAGGCACTGCCAAATAACCGTTAACATGTTTATCGATAATGTATTTTGTTTATTTACCAAAAATATACCGTATATATATATATATTTTTTGATTATGTAGTTATATAATGAAACTTCAATTGTGTAAAATAGTAAACATGACGTAAGATTGTGACATTAAATGAATAAAAATACCGTAGGCTTAGCAATCTAACATATATACCGCAACTTATACCGTGAAAACGTTAATTACGCCTAATATTATTTAACAAATTACAATTATTAATTATTAATTGCAGTTTGAAAAACATGACATATAAAAATGGATAATCAAAAATTGTATTTCATCAAAAAAATTTGCCCCGGAAGCATAAACAATCAAACTTTATTTGCATCACTAAAATAAGTATACAAACGTTAAAGACGTCGTCTTAATAATTAATATTTCAAAAAAACAAAAAATTGGTACAATTTTCTAAATATTTGCAATTTACTCAAGTCTATATTCATTTACCTATATTAAGATTTGAACTCCTTTAAAACTCTACCAAAAGTTACAGCAAAAAAACGGAATGCATTCTTTATTAAAAATATTATATATTAGTCCAATATTATAATACATAAAAATAAATACATAGAAATATAGAAAGAAATACGAAGCTGAAATATATTTTTCATTTAGGAATATCACGTAACATTTGATTGACTGGCGATTTTAATCACCGGATAAGTTTCATCAAACTCGAATTACTTGCTGTCAAAAATTAAAAAAAAAACGATCAAAAAGCTCGTGATCAAATTACGTTAGTTAAAATCAACAACAGGATCTGAGATTTGAAAATAAGTCAAATATCTCTATATATTTATATAATTAACTGACTACAGTAGCAATGTTCCTTGTTAGATTGTTGCAGTAAGATTAAATTTCATAAACGATCAAGATTTTGCGAAATTCAGAATAGGGTAGAAAACCCAAATATATGCTGTTTTCTTTGGACAGCGTACAGAGCAGAAAAAGTTTGTCAGTCGCAGCCATGAATTCAAGATTTGCATATTTCATTTTTCATTAACATAAAGATTTGGTGTTGGAGAGAAGTCTTTGAAAAACAGTTTTTTAACATCGCAGCTTCCGGTCGGGCAAAGATGCAAATTCGAATATATTCTTGTATATATTATATACTTAGAATCTTTATGTTATTAAATTAAACCAAATAATATAGGTAAAAATGTATTTCTAATCTCTATCAATTAAATTTCGCCTTTTGTTTTTAGCCAGAAGCATTAACATTTGAAATATTATTACGTTTTCTTTTTAATAGTAATTAAAAATATTTTTTCTGTTAATAATGATTAATATTGTTAAATTATCACTAAATCACGACATACTATTGTTATGAACAAATCAATTTTTCTTTGATCAAAGCGCCAAGTCGCCAATACACTACCAACTAACTTACAGATAAATCGAGACAACGTTCCAATCAATCTGCTTTTTACTTAAAGAAATAAAATTGTTCGGCGGTTAAGGTTATATGATAAAAAAGAGACAGGAACAGAGAGAAATAGAGAGAGTTGCACACCCGGCTGCGCACTCACTTGCTCTTGTGCTCATTAATGGCTCGATACACACACGCACACACACACAGCATACGGCATTTCGTTACGTGATAATTTCTACTAAATCGCACTACTCGTAAGTCGCGTTAAGGAACTTCGTTGCAATAATTATTTATTTTTAACATTAAACGACGAAACGCAATTTAGAAATGCGGTAGTTAACGTGGTATTTACATAAAACGTCGCTCCCACGGAGTAACAAGGTGAGCGGGCTATTCTTAAATTGTCAAAGTTCGTTTGCATTGTGAGGTCACGGTTACCATCAAAATTTACAAACACTTGACGGCCATTCATGATAAGCTAACTACACAAAATGTACATGTTAAGAAATATTGTTGGACATTATAGAAAATTGTATCTTCAAAGAAAAGTAAATAGTATATATCTGTATACATATGTCAATGTTTTAGTGTTGTTTTGGTATCGGGCACGAATTCGTATCTACCATAGTGTACATGTTAAAAAAATACCTCACGTACATAATATAATAAAAATAATAGGTAACCATCTACAAAAATTAAGTGCTCACGGATAAAAATTTGAATGAACAACATATTATCCAAACAAAATACCTACAGAATCGGTTCTTGAACAGTGCCGATATCGTTTTAAATATAGAGCCAAAAAATTATAAAAAATAATTTTAATAATAATTTCCTTTTAATATATAATTTCCTTTTAAATATTTTAAGAAAAACGTTATGGTAACAAAGTTTGTTTCTGTGATATTTTCCTACATAATTTTCATATTCAATTGTTCTAAAACTAGGTGTGAAATTGAAATTTTTCGTATGTTTCCGTACAACATATTACAAGTGTTTACTATTCAAATACACATCTACGGTTATGTATCCAAATATGACGTCAATCCTATTTCAATCGTTCGACAATGGACACGATCTATTCAACCATGGACTGTGAACATGGTGTGCTATTCTCAAATTGTCAATGTTCTATGTGAATGGAGTTGCGTAACCGTTTCAGTACATACTTACGTGAGATCAATGCGCAATATATCGACAATGTTTCGTGTTAAACAATGAACTGATTAATTTATATTATTATATCGATTGCTTATTTACGTTGTAAATATAACCTGACTTCTTGAATAGGTAAGTTAAGGTCGAGATATTACAATAAATATATTTACAGAATAATTTTTAAGTAGCGAACCTGGCTTAAGCGGCACAGGTCGCGGGTTCGACTTCTTCGACCGCTCGGAACGGATGTTTGTATTGGCCATACAAATATATTTTCCAGTCTGGATGTGTTTGTCCTTGTCATTGTGAATGTTTTCCGGACCCTGACACAGAATATAACTATCCTAATGGGGCCGTTGAGTGTGTAACGTTTATTTATTTATTTAGTGGTTAAAGTATGGAATCCGTTCCGTTGACACGAGAGTTGCAGGTTCGATCCTGACTCTCTTGGGCTATTGTCTTACTCACTCCTAGCGCTAGCTACGTTCTTATTTGGAGAGGCAATAGGAGTAGTACTAATGACTTGAAAATTGCACTGCTAATAATCCTTTAAAAAATTATGAACGAATTATATAAGTCTAAAATTAATCTCGAATACAAATATTTTATAACAGAACAGGTTTTAATAGGCTGATACTACAATTATGTTAAAAACTATTTGTGAAATTATACAAATCAATTTTCATTCCTTCTTAGAAAGATTGATATCATGAAGACAAAAAACACTTCATTCAAACGGACATTTAAACTAATTACGCCTTTAAAATTTGACAAAACAAAAAATCACGTACAGTTGAATAATGTCGTGACCGATAACGATTTGAAGTATCGTGAGAACGAAAACGTAATATAGATTAGTTAACTATACAAATAAAAACGTCCTTAATAAAATACTCAAGGTCTATTAATACGTTACATGCAAACTATACACTTGTTTCTCAATATCAATAAACGATTATCAGCAAATATTTGTTATTGAGGTCGTAAAACGAATCGACGCGATAAAAACACCACTTTAATTTAACGCGACGTATATGAAATCGCACATATGACACTATATACACTCAAAGTTTTTCTAATTGTATTTTTTTAATTTTAATGAACCGGCGAGACCGCGCGTCAGAAGCTGAGAACTGCACTAAACTAAGCTATTGTATGCAGCCGGATTGTAATACACGTCCGTTTGCCTTGTTATGGCCATTTTCCATTCACACAATGGAGCAATCCACTTACTTTGATATCACGTAGAAAGAACACGTAGAAAAAATCATGGCTTATATTTATCGATACAAGTTTTGGGCGTAGTTTGACAGATTTCTTAAAATTACGACAATTTCTACGCCTCAAGCCAAAAAATCTGGTTAGAACAAACTTGTTTTGTTTGAATTATAAAACAAATTATTATTAAAATACCATTTTATTACAAATAACGGATATCTTTCGTAAATATTGCAATTTGTGAATGTCGACCGGTATTTTGCGATATTATAAGACATGTCGATTGCTTTGGCTCATAATTGGTATGGCGCTTAGCCATTTTCTATTTAACATTGTTGTTTTAGTTAATTGCAATGACTTTTATGTTGTTACGCGTTCGTGGAAATCCACTGAAGATTTTGTAATTTTGTTGGATCCTTCGCATATAAGCTTTGAAACTGATGTAAGCCTTAAAAAAAATATCGAATAATTATGATGGAGAAAAGTCTAAGCAGCAAAAGTCAAAGCTGTAAATATCGTAAAATAATAGTTTCTATCGCAATTAAAATCAAGCAATTTTATCGTAAAACCAAGTAAGCAATCAAAATAGTTATATTTCCCAGAAACATAAAAATGAAGGCCTTAATAAGTTTTATTCCAAAGTTATTTAAGATATACAAGATTATTGTCGTTGCAACAAAAATATTTCCGCTTTTTTCTTGTTTTTTTAGGCTGGTTTTTAGGCTTTTGTACCCTATTAATTTATTATTTCATTATGAAGCTATCACTCGAATATCGTACCTACTTAACATGTTTGAGTAAATCTTTACTTGTTAAATAACAAGGAATTATCACAGCAATAAGTAGTTATCACAGCATATAAGAGCTTCGGGATACAAGTCATTCAGATTTACTCATTCAAAAAGAACACATTTTAGAAACAATAAAAAAATACCACGACATACATAAAAATTGTGAGTTCTTCCAATCCCTCCGGCCAGGTTACATATAAATAAGTGACTGAGCGTCGACTTATTACCGTGCAATACGAAAACAAACAAAACACGATAATCAAAAACTTTAGTGTCCTTGAAGTAATCACCATGTGTAAGTACTATATTATTTTTCCCTTTATTATGATCAAATTCATTTTTTTAATAATTGTAAAAAAACTACATATACATGCGTATTAAGAAAAATGCCAACAAAAACTTTCACTTTTGCAATAAAACAACTGCGGTAGGTCAAAAATGCTCAATTCATTAGAACGCCAATGTTTCTCACCATATGCAGACTGCAATTAACTAGTTTTTTATTGAGTTGCCCGATACGTTACTGCTTGTCAATATCAATTTGTTTTGCTATAATGTCATCCCTATGTTATCTTTTTTGCCAAGCGCTTTAATTTTAACTCTATTGAAGTTTAACATGACTAAACAATATTTAAACTCTTTTTTGTGGTTGGGTAATTTCGGAAACAGATTTATTTTAAACTGTTTACTATAAGAATGCATTTTTATGATGTCATATGTAAATGCTGATAAGTAGATGAAATATCGGAAAGTAAAATATCATAGCTAGCATTAAATTCAAATTAGATACGAAAAAAAACAAAATATAAATAATTTGATATTTCACCCTGTTTGAAAATTATAACACGCATTCGAACGGTACATTAGACACAATGTAGTAAAACTTATTTGTGGTGAATGGGTTTCATGGCAACGCATCCTGTAGTACCTAATTGACACTGACCATAGAGGTCATTTAATGGTAATATGACCTTAAATAAAATGCCATAACATATACCTACATAAGCTTTTAACTAAACAAACCTGACTACTCGCTCATAAGTACTTACCTAAATTAAATTTTATTGAATATGCATGCGGATGCGTAAGAACTAGAGTCAAGTCATAGAAATCTTAATGATAAGGTGGTAAAAGGCATATCCGCGTGACGCAGCAATTGTGACTTATGAGCCACGAGTGATGTAAGCATGCACTAGCGTTCATTCACTTTGCTTACCATTGCTGTCTAAGATATTCAATTAGGAGTGATACTAGCGCACGTACCAATGTAATGTGAAACTTACGACATCGTCGTGCTGTGCGTGTGTAGTAGTAACAGGATAGATGGAAGAAATATAGCGACAAGCATTTCGTAAATACTACTTTTAACATTTCTAGTACCTTATTATTAATATTTCTGTTGATGTACTTGACATCTGATCCTGCCCCAGCCAAATATTGAAGCTTTGAACGTAGGAGTCATTTTATAACATTCATTAAAATATATATTTTATATTTATTATATAAGTTGGTTTGCATTTAAAATGATAACTCACTGTAGCTAGAGCCTCTTCGTAAGTCGTGGGGCTCTCTGGTGAAACGGACTTGGCGTCCTGGTAGAGTGCCGTGCTTGGCATTTCAGTGCATTACTGACTTTCTGTAAAGAAAATGCAAGCGTTAAATAAAAAAATCATATGTAATTATAGTAAATTATATCATCATGAACAAATATTTGGCACCAGAAGACAGAAAGCTGATACTTTTTATTCGAAGGTGACGAAACAAATTTCAGCTCACCCGATGACAAGAGGTCAACATTGTATATAAACACCATTAACTTTATACGCATGAAAGAAGAATGAGAGAATGGAGAAAGGGAACAAAGATGGTAGAAGTTTTCACAATAGATATTTGACAGGACACTAGATTGCGCGTCCCATATATTACCATTTATAAAAATTTATGAATGAACTAGAGCCATCTAGTAAGCACCTGGCTTGATCTATAAAAATAAAACCGAGCATGTGCGAATGCAAGACTAAGCATGGTGCTCAGAAATTGACGAATTGAATTCTACGTTTTTGACCCATTTCCCTGTCCTTGGTTAGATCGCGCTTCAATTTTAAAGACTTTCCGTCATTTTACGCCATATAGACGCGCTATCTAACGTATCCCCATATCTATGGAAGTTATTTAATGAAGTGCCCAGCCAACAGTACGGATACTGTCACATAATTAAGCTTTGAATATGACAATTCGTTGGGTGGGCAAATTCATTCATACAGAAAACAACGTACGGCTCTGCTATGAAAATATTCAAATTATTATCATTCAGGAATCTCAATCGTGCGAGAGAAAGTCTTCTTTAAATATAATCTTGATGTCATCAACAATAATTTACAAACGTGTATGTAAGATTTTATTCGATTATAAATAGCTATTTATCTTATTTCTGTGTCTGCTGGCGTCTAACATCTTCGCCCGCGTAAATTACAATTTTAATAAAATATTTAAACATCAAACACAGTTAAGAACACTCCTGACTTTTCAAAAAAAAATCAAAATCGGTTCATGCGTTCGGACGGTACGATGTACGTCAAACTTATAACACCGTCGTTTTTGCGCCGGGGATTAATAATTCCCAATGGTGATAGCAAAAAAAATATAGTGCGTTGCCAAAAACATTTTGAATACGTATTGGATTGTCATCTGATACAAAATAGTGCGTTTATAAGCTTAGATCATTCAACTAATCAGACAAATTTCTTATGATCTAAGTTTTATAATTCATTAAAATAGTCGTTACAAGAAAATTATTCATACCAAATTGACGTGCTTACTGATTTCGTTATTCAAAATTGGGTAAACGATTAAATTAAGTAAGATTAACATGATTTAAAATTATAATATTTGGACCGTATTGAATAACCAATTACCATAAATCAAAGGGAATGTTACTCGTTCATTGACTATTAATTAAAACAGGTGTGGAATCTCGAATAATTCATTCCTAGATGTTTCTTTAAAATAGTAATTTACTACTACTAACACTTTACGGTAATACTAGCAAGCATACGCATCACATAACAATTTTTTTATAAAACACTTAACATGATGCTAAGCAGTCACCGTAACCTATGAACGCTTTCGATACTTGTGGTATCACATACGCGTTGCCAACGAGAAGGGAAAAAAGAAAGGGAACTGAGGGGGTAGAGATTGGGCCTCCGGCGATCTCACTCATCGAACGAAATGGTATAGTACATACTGATACTATTTATGCCGATTTTCTGTGAGAGGGTAGTACTTCCCCGGTCGACCCATTTGTGATGGGAAGAGCATGGCTCTATTACCATATAATATCGTATAGTTCTACAATAGATATAATAAAGGATTGGAAAGTAACGAGTTAAGAATTATTATACACGTATCTAAAAGACTACTGTGTCATAATGTTACGAACGCGACCTTGTCGTGAGCCTCGATTCGAGTAAACACTTAAACATAACTGAAAAACACCATAACATAAAGCATTCGGCACGTTACTTTAACGGACTTTAATTGATATATTATTCAACTTGTGGTTTCGTCTTCGTTTGTATATTGTCATTCAATCCTTCATTCATGTAAAAATACACTATAAGGCCGCATGTAGGTTTTTTATGCACGTAGTGTACTCGTCAAGTACTGTAGGTAGTGGTAGTGTGGGACTCGGCCGCGGCAAGCGGCCCACCAAAACTCAGCGGAACCCTCATCGCCATAGTGGGACGCCATGGGGTCGCTTGTGCAAACAATCCTGAAGAAACAATAGAGCCAAGAGCAAACTTTTTCGGTTATGTTAATACCTAATTATATTCGGAGTGACTACGGCTTGTACGACTACCGAAGAAACTATATAGCATTATTTTGAGTAGTTCAAAATCATTAGATTATATGCATTTTTAAAATCCAATGTTTTATTAACATATATATAGGTACTTATATCTTTAATGAGACACTTAGGGAAGGTATGCGAAAAACTCACAATAGTAAAACGAAAAACCTGTTTCAAGATGTCAAAAACATAAAACGTAAATGACCTTGTCGTGATCGTCGCGTGACGTCGACTGTGTAAACATATCATATTGAAGTACACTATGACTTACCTGTCTTGACATATTGTAGGTTTATGACTTGTATTTTGTATTAATCTGCTACTACTTACAGATATAATAACCTTGTTTTATTAACCGTTGCTACGAGCGTATTTTATACTAGCTGCCTCCATTTCAGCCGTCGTCCGGCCTCGCAAAAAGTATTCTAATGATGGAACTACTTTGTTTTTGTTTATTTAGCCCGGGTGGGGAGCAGATTATTCTTCTCTACCTGATGGTACCATTGCAGAAGACGAACTGCACTGGTCGGCAGCCACCAAGTCTACCCGCAAAATAGACTACCACGAGCAAGGGATCACCATTATTAATGCATATACATGCTTCGAATCTATGCTTATTATATATTACTGTAGTAGCAGAGCTATGCTTCTCCCAACACATATAGACTGACTGGACCGGCGAAGAAGTACACAGAAAATCGGCGTAAATTAACAGAGAAATGTTGCATTTCGTGCGATAAGTGAGAGCGCCGCAATCGCAATCTCCCAAATCCCACTGTTACTTTTCTTATTTCCCTTCTCATACCTTCCATCAACACAACGGTAGGTAGCGCGCATATTGAAGTAACTCAAGTGTCGCCAGCGCCACAAAGTTTGCGGGGACTGCTTACCACAAGGCGGCACCTACATATGTTTGTTTGCCAACCGTCTCGAAAAAACAACTTGAAAGTATTAATTAAAGTTTTTGAATATTCGTATAGAGAACTGTTACTAGTTTCTGTCGTTAAATTTTTTCCAAAAATTTATTAACTTACTGTGTGTAAAAAAACATATTAAATAACATATAACTGGTTTTTCTTTCTAGGCGCACGTCCTATAACATTTTTATAGTGATTTAATAATCACAATAATACGGAAAGATGTTAGCCTCTGTCATTGGCAATTATTTATTAGCAATGGATTGTCGTTTTGCTTCCTCATTACTATTACATAATTATGTACATCTATACATCGAAACATTGGGTCAAATTATGTATTTAATAATTCTCTAACAATAGTAAAACAAATTATAATATTTGAAAATTTTAAATATCTTTAAAGGCGTCGGGACGTGACGACCCCATGGCCCGCTGTCACAGCAGACGTTATTCAAACTTTAATTAGCAAACTGGCGGTAGGTCTTTTGTTGCAAGACCGGCTAGGTAGGTACCGCCGCAGTGTCAAATATTCTACCGTAAAGCAGTAGTGTCTTTGGCATTACTATGTTTCGGTTTGAAGGAGACTGTGTGTGTAATAAATATCTCGTGGTTGTCAACGCGTGAGTAGCACCTACTAATGGTATTGCAAGCGTTCATAGGCTACGGCAACCGCTTACCATCAGGTGGGCCGTACGCTTGCTTGCCAACTTGTAACATTAAAAAAAGAGTAGATAGATATTATAGCCGTGCTATTCTTCATAAATAGGTTTGCTGGACAGTGGACATTGCACTGGTGGAATAATATCTGCCGTGACAGAAGATATCCCAACAACGGGCGATGGGGTCGTCACGTCCCAACGCCGAAAAACTACTATATTAGGCGTTTTTTTATGTAGTAGATATGGCCACAGAGTGAGATTATAATCTGGTAAACATTATTTTCTTTATCCACATTTACTGCATTTTAGTTCGTTCTTGAACCTAATAAACAATGAATCAGCTCAACCTCCATATATGGGAAAGGAAATGTCAAAATTTACCGATAAAATAAAAATGTGGCTGGAACTACCATTTGCATCATTAGGTTTCCCTAATGAATAATCGTCTAATATGAAATCTCAGTCTCTTAAGGATACTGTTTAATCACAGATCCATAAATTTATAAAAGTGTAACATTAAAAAGATGTAAAAATATACGTACCTACATTCATTGAAATCACTAAACATTGGTAGCATAAACTTATAAACTATTACGATAAAATTTCATAATACGATAAGGAATGTGAAGTATCGAAATCGCTTCAGGCGTGTCCCTCTTATGCCGTTTCACAGTAACTTGTGTAGGTGTATCGAACTTAGACAATGCAATACCAAACAACTTATTAAACCGTGTAAAACCTGACTTCCGTTGAATTTATAGCGCTTTATCGCTCATATCTCTAAGTATAATTAATAATTATAAATTAATACAAAACTTTGTTAGTAAAATTAAACTACGCCGTTGCGTCGTTTATGATTGTAGTACTTTGTCACAGTAAATATAACATCAATCTTAATGAATTTTGGCAATAAGATAGTCAGAAACAGACATAAGCTTTTTTCATTTCATTTATAATAGAACATAGTACTGTTAGAACGCATTTTAGAAATGAATAGAAAGCACAAAATACACAGTAGCTCATAGCACCATTCGTAATGTTGCGCTTCCTTCGATGAGTGCAGGAGTTCCTCGCCCTAAATTGTCTTTTACTATTTAGTCCTCTTCCTCCGACTCCTCCCCCTCTCCTTTGACAAATGTAGTAAAGTATGAATATTCGTCAAGCATGAAACTTTTTTTTTTCCTTTTTTAAAGAATATTAGCAATACTTTTTCAAGGCATTACTAATATTCCTATTGCCCCTCCAAATAAGCTCAAAGTTTGCGCTAGGAGTGCGACAATAGCCCAAAGGGGTTAGGATAGAACCTGCGACTCTGGCGTTAACGGCGCGAAGTCTGCCCTTCTACCCGTGACCTATTGAGGCTTGACATTGAAGCTAGGCTGCGAGTAGTAGTAGAGTCATGCTCCTCCCAACACAAATGGGAAAGGACCTTGACCGGGAAAGTACTCTCTCATAGAAAATCGGCGTAAAGTATCAGTAGGTACTGTTGCTTTTCGTACGATAAGTGGGAGCGTCGGGGCCCAATCTCCCACCCTCGGTTTTCTTCTTTTTTCCCTTTCATTTCATTTCCCTCATTCTTTCTCGGCTATCCCTTGGGTTGGAACCGAGCATGTGATACTTGAAGTATCGCAAGCTTTCTTTGATTGCGGTGACTGCTTACCATTAGGTGGACGTATGTTTGTTGTATGACTTATAATTAATTTATTAGGTATGAAGTTTCTATGACGGATGCTTGTCATGAAATAAAAAATTAAAACAAAAGCTACGGTATTCTATCACGCAGTCTATATGTTTGTTTACAACCTTTGTTGGTATAAAAATATTGATTGGTATAAATTTTCATAAATCAAAAATAATTATAATTCGTTCTTATAACTACGCTATCGCTTAGTAATCACTACACAATCGCCCGTTTAATCCAAAGATGTATGAAACGTTAATTGTACGATTCAAAGAACAAATTGACCGTGAAGGCTATCGTTGTGTTAATTTAGTAGCGATTTCTTAGTGAGCAACTATTTTCATGCTTATTCAAAGAGTTCGTTTCGGCATTATCGACATGTTGTCTGTACATATCGTAATTGATTTGTTACTTTTGACATTTGACAGTTACTAAACCTTGTTACGTGTGTAATTGTGTATAGCTTTCGATAGGTCGTTATATTCCCCAATAAACCCATGGCCCATACACACTCAATGGCCCCCATTAGGATACTTTTATCCAGTGTCGGGGGCCCAGTAACATACACAAGTCAACACAAACATCTGCTCCTAGCGTGAATCGAACCCGCGACCTGTGGCGCTTAAGGCAGGTCCGCTACCGCTGCGTCAACAACACAACAGTTGTGGTGTGATCTTCAAACTTTTGTATTACTTTTGATTAGTACAGCCTCACCGTATTTACTTTACGGGTCCTATGGTCTCGCATAGTTGTCTGGTATAGTTGTATTATGCGTACTGTTGTGTTGGAGCCGAAAAGGAAGAGCCCACCTACTCGAACCCACTTTGTCTCCTTTTTTATGACGGGGAACGACACGGAGACCCACTACAACCCTTGATGGCATTCCTCAGGACACGTGATAAGTTACTGACCTAATATACCTGCTAAGAACTGTGCTTCCCTCATGCTAGCGGAGGTCTATCATTTCTTTGTATATGTCCTATCTTTTCTTTCCCTTTCTCGTCTTCCAAGGAGAATATCTTTGGATAGAGACGTCTGTAACACTGTTGTAATGGTGTTCAAAAACGCTTATATATCCACTGACGATCGCTAACCATTTAGGGAAGTACTATGGTGTTTGTACCACCGTAGTATAAAAAACTAGGTTTCTTCTGTTTGAATGAATAATATAATAAAGAACAACAGAGAGTTAAAGTCAATTAGCCGTGATAACAGAATTGAATTTTTATTAATATAAATTACTTATGATATTTAATAAGGTGACTTTTTTGGTAAATTATGCTATAATAACCATAGTAGAAATAGCAAACATAATAAGTACTTTGTGTAATAAAATAGCGTTTGAATTTAGAATTCGTCTATAAAATCAATCGCCAAGAAAATTCTTATCAATAAAACGTAACACGCCCGCAATTACGTATGCCGGCCAAACCTGTGAGATCTGTTTACGAAATCTTGTCGTTCATATCAGATTTAGGCACCATAAATTATTCATGAACCCCCAATAACACAATAGAGGCCTGCGGAATCAATATTTATGAATTTTATTAATGAAAATATCTATGAGAGTTATATGAAAAGAATTATGATGTTTAATTAACCACTTACGAAAATGAAGTAATGTATAGAGGTGGCTCTGTGTTCCTGATAAAAACAAACCTCAAACTGAATGTCGACGTCAAATAGCAGTATTCTTACTTTTGCGTTTAGTTTGATGAGTGAAATCACCGGAGCCTAGCGTACCGCTGTACATTTATTTGCCACCCTATGGTATAAAATATTTTTTTTGTTATCTTCAAGTAAGTCCTTAAAATTATAAAATTTTATTATAATTAACAAGGTCGAATTATAATAAAATTATCTACTTTAAAAGGTGACGCATATTCATGTTTATCAAATAAAAATAATAAAACAAAACTGTTACAGCGATCCTTTACACACTTAAGTGATAACTCGTAAGAATTAGAAAATAAGCAAACACAATAAACAATTTGAAAATAAGTAAAATTTTAACAAACATTTTTTTACTCCCCTACTGTTGAGGTAATAAAACTAAGCTTTTATCTTTTAATAGCCAGTGAAGGGTCATAGTTAATATATGAACAACATCTAATCTTCTATATACAATACTATATACGATTTTACATTACAATTAGATACGTTCATAACAAGGGATAGAATTAAGAATTAAGATAAAATTTATATTTCTTACGAAACAATATTGCTCAAAATTATATATAGGTAAAATTAGCAACAATAAAATAATAATAACTAGACGCAGTGAAGGGTTGGGTAACATTTACCCGTGTTTCGTCTTTGAACTTACGAGTAGGCGCGGCTTGGGACGTGACTCGTTCACCACCGTTATTATCCATCAATCTACCATCTCATACTTACCGTCATTGCCAAATTGTTATTTGACTTTCAGTAACTACATATTTGCCTTAAGCTACCACCAGTCACTAATTTGCTTTGCTTTGCAAAGATCTTTTTATGGATCATACAAACATTTGCTTTGGTTTGGGTGTTTGATCCTGTGATTCTTTATGTTTCCGGAACCTTAACACAGGATATCACTATCCTGTCTTAGCCTAGAGGCCGTTTATTTATTTATTTATTTGTTTCGGAAACTAGAGCTTGTATTTATGTGTGTTTCTGGGTCCTACAGAAAGATTATTCTAATATTTCATTGAGCAATTGTTTATTATTTTTTCATTTGTTAATAATTAAAAACTTCAACAAAATGGCCATCCGATATGATTTAGGTTAATAGATTAAATAAATTTTAACATTAATGATTGTTTTAATTATCGAAACAGGTCACTGACCGGCGTTATCTTTAGTCAATCATAATCGTTGAAAAAATTATAAATCGATATACAAAGACTTCTGACAGGTGAAGTATATTGACGGCAAATATCTGATACAGAATACTAAAGATGAATAACTTTGCATAATCAAATTTATTTAAATAAACGATTGTGATCATTATAATTGCTGATATCATCTTACATAATTAAGCTAATTTATTATTAATTAAGTCGTTTTAACATTATTAATGGGGGACTAAAGCTGTATAAAGTTTTTCAAACTCAAGGTTCATTTTGGTAATGTTTTTTTTTTTATGACGGTTGGCAAACAAGGATACGGTCCGCCTGACGGTAAGCTGTCACCGCAACCTATGAACGCTTGCGATACTCGAAGTATCACATCCGCGTTGCCCACCCAAGAAACAAGAAGGAGGGGATGAGAAGGGAAAAAAGGAAGAGAATTGAGGGGTCGGAAATTGGGCCTCCGGCGCTCTCACTCAGAGCGCGAAACGCAACAGTACCTACTGATACTTGACGCCGATTTTCTGTGAGAGGGTAGTACTTCCCGGACTTCTCCGAAAAAGATAAAGTTATATCAAATTGTTTAAATCTAGCTTTTGGCCCTAGACCAAATAAGCGCAATATTATAAGTTTTACGTATGTATATATATATTATGTCTGTTTGTGGTATCTTAGCTCCTAAGCAGCTGAACCGACTTTGATTCAGTTTTCTTTTATTTGACTCTTGAATCGAATGTTTTTAGCTGAGATTCAAGAAAATGTGTTTTCTGTTTGAAGGTTATCAGTTATTATCTAGTTCGTGATGAAGATGTCGGAGTTTTTTTATTTTACTTATATTTTTACGTCTATTATGTAATTGATCGATCCTTTGATCAGGCCCCGATCTAGGGGATTTAGAGACAAGTTGGAATTTCTGCCCTCAAAAACACTTTGAGGGGGCTCTAAATTAATGTGTTGAAAACTTCTTATTTACTTGTTAAACAAAAAAAATACCAAATAAAATATCAGTATTTTGCGAACTATTATCAAGTTTTATACCCGACTCAAATCGCAGATCCGCTCCTGTCATTATTCTATTATGGTAGGTATTGTAAGTAATAATCAATCAAATTCACAGCACGTGCAACTGTGGATAAGATATATATTAGCTCGTTTACTATTCGTAAAAGGGATATAAAAAAGTTATCTGAAGTATGTGTTAAATAAATTACCATCACTTTGATTCAATGTGGAATTCAAAGTTAGTTTTAAATCTAAAAGTGAAATAACAAAGTCATAACTTCTCCAATACGAAATCAAGAACATCAACAATCAATATTTTTAATCTGTAAAAAAAAGTCTTTCTATTTGTAATTCCAAATTAACAGCTTTTGCTGAAATGCATATGAAAGTATGTGTCGGAGAATCCGCTAAATTAAGATCTGCGTGGTTGATGTTTGTGTCTGCCTTAATAATTTTATCAATAAGAGCCTCAGTCGCCGTAGGCGCTGCCTCAAAAATACGTCCATCAATGATCCCTTGAATAAAATCGCACCATGACAGATAAGACAGATGTCAGTAGCAACCAGCTCTACTTTATATTAAGACTACAAGCTTTTTTGTTTATCTTGTACCATGATAAATAAATCAAACAAAATCCCAAGTTACGTAATGCTACAGCCGCCGGATGCAAAAGAAACTCCATTTTACTTAAATTAAATTTTATTAATAAAAGAATACATTTTTAACCTAACTAGCCTAGTGACTCCCGGTCGAAGTGGGACCAAAGAATGCTTTCTCACGGCCCGCACCCGGCGGGTGTCGGTTCCTCCTTTTGAGGCTTGCGACGCTGACACGGCGGTTCATATTTCTTATGTGGAAATATGGACTTATGCACTCTAGACGATTTATGTAGAATTGGTATACGTAACTCCCACATATATATGGTGCTTTCATAATTAAATAAATCTTTAAAATGCTTGTCTGTCTGTCTGTTTGTTTCGGCTAATCTCTGAAATGGCTGGACCGATTTTAACGGGATTTTCACGACAGATGGCTGATGTTATAAGGAGTAACTTGGGCTTTTATTTTAGAAAAAGAAATAGGGTTCTGTGCAAGAGAGATCGGTACACAATGCAAGCTCAGCTGAGGGCGCAGCTAGTTTGATATAAAAACCTTTGGTATTTATTATTTTAACGTACAAAGAATAAAACAATAAAACCATGTTTTATTGGTCAACCGATATTCTAATTCCACTGAAGCTGTATAAAAATACTTTTGCAAAAAACTGTTATTTTATTAAAAACAAGTTTATTTTCAAAACCACGCGACGATTACAATAGTCAAATAATGATGTAACCAAAATATTTTTCTTTGTTATTCAATGCAATAAAAATCGGTGTTCTTCTATGAAAAATTCATGAATTCGCAAGACAAATGCTTTAAGGAAATATCCCCCATTATAATAATTCGGCAACGTCTTATATAATTAAGATGCAGTGGCGGATTTACCAGCATGCTGAGTAGGCTTGAGCCTAGGGCGGCAGATTTTTGGAGGGGCCAAATTTGGAGACCGAATTTTTTTTCTTCCTCATAGAAATTAACAAGATTTGTGCATTACCATTTTCTGATGTTGTACAGGTAGAAATTTGCAACAAATTTGGCGATATCTTTCCTCCATATTCTAGAAAAACAGCTAGTTCACCGCCCCCAGCCAGTAATCGGCCTTTTGTTGAATTGTAAAAATAATCTATGAAATGATAATTGGGGATGCAAGGGTGGCAAAACCCTTATAACCTATACCTTGAAAATTTGTAAATTCGCCACTGTTCAGATGTCCTTAGTTGACGTTTATTTATTCATTTGATGTCACTCACCCATGTCCTTACAAATCGGTCAAGATTAAAGTTTCGCACGGGTAAAATATTTTCCTCATGATATATCATATCGCCACTTTTTAACAGACTTCATAACAGAGTAATATATTGGATATAATCCATAAATTACGTCACACATAACGGGGGCAAGGGGGTCGACAAAGTGTAACATTGTGTGTGTGTATGTGGGAGTGAGATGTTTTAAGATTAGTGACGTCACATTTAAAAATCTAATATATCTCTAAGCATTTAAAACCTGAAATTTTAACTGTTGTTTTAATTTAATAAATACGAGATGTATAATTTTAAAAATTATTTTACGCTAGAGTGACAAACTGTGACAAGGAGTAAGGAGGGTTCTAAGAAACATGAAATTTCTGTCACGTAATTTATCCATAAATTACCCCTGTAATAACCGATTTTGAGAATCAACAAAATTGGTCACACAACATAAATTGCTAACATTCCACATATGAAAATAAACAGAGATTGAAAACCTTATGAAGTCATCGAAATATATTCGACAGACAAACTTAAGCAAATAATTAAATTACAACTGTATACATATAAATTATGCATACATTCCAGGAAGCAAGCAGATATCATAGAAGTACGAGTATGATTAATGTATAATATTCGGTACGAAGTCTAAATCATATTCCAAGCTACTGACTGAGTCACTGGTGTCCGCCTACTGGACAGATGACTGAATCTCATTAGCATTGTAGAACTGAAGCTTTTTTTTTTTTTTTTTTTGTTGTTGTCGGGGAGGAAATCTACTGCCAGATACCCGGCGTCCTGGGGAGGAACAACCGGGTTATGTGGGGTTCCATGACAAGGTGGAAACGTCATGGGGACCCACTAAAACCTCCTCGGTGGCCGACCTCAGTGTTTTTGTCAGGTTACGGGAACTCTTGTAGAACAACCAACGCGACCTGACAATCACATGGCTCCGCTTGGTAGCGGAGCTCAGTCCCGGGGGCGAGATAAGCCCCCAGCGCTTCCCATGCAAGCGCTCACGGCAGTCGGGACCACACCGACTGCCGTCCTCCTTAGGGCCACTCATCTCGGACGCACAGATACCCCACTCTGCACGTCCACGGCCCGAGGGTGAGCCCTATTTATATAGCCCCGGGTAACGGGGCTGAGGGGCCGGGATGGCTAGCGGCATCAGGTGGTCGACGCCTTTGCCGCCGTTGGCGTCTAGCTGGATCGGCCCTCACTCGATCCCGCTCGGCCGTCTCCTTCCGGATCATAACGGTCTCACAGAAGGAGACAACGGCCTCCCATGCAGATTCCCTGTCTAGCATCGCCGACACGACTGCTGGCAGGGAGAGGTTCCTTCCAATCTCTTCGACTAAGACTCTACGCTCCGCGTTCCACGCGGGGCACACCTCAAGGGTGTGCTGTGCGGAGTGTAGAACTGAAGCTGTCACAACAATACATTTACTTGTCACGTTTAAAAAAATATACATTAGCCTTGACTGAAGTGTTTAATAAATATCTCGTGTTTCGTTTTAATGGTTATCAATAAGATTTTAATGTAAAAACTATTCAATCAACGGCCGCTCTTAGAATAGTTATATACGGGGCTCTGAAAATACAAATAACACACAAGCGCAACACCCATGCCTATAAGGTCCTAAGGAAACACCAACCTCAACGTTAAGACAGGCTTACGACCATTGATCACCACAATGGTCGTCAGTGGTAAAGGCTGTAGAATCAAGCTATTACATATTGCCACAGTATATCGACGTAATATGTACTAGTAGTGTTGCGTTTTATTCCAGCCTCAAATTCCCACCCCCTCTGTCATCTTCTATACATCTTCTTCCTCTAGTTCTAGTGCTTGGGTTGGTAATACACATGTCAAATTAGGACTACAAGCTGCGGTTACTTGCTTACCATCATGGGGGCCGTACGCTTATTTGCCACTACTTTTAATAACAAAAATTGAGGAGCAGATACGCTGCCCTATGTGGTCATCCTTCCCAAGACTTTAATAATGGTTATTACCGCAGCATTAAACACAATGTTTAAGATGTAGTACAGCTGTCTGTGATACATCAACTCGTCCCTACAAACAAAATATAGACGATTTTTTATAATAATAAATAGTTAATCATTAATCAATAAATAAATGTTAAAGAAATACGGTCAGTGACCAATTCGTGACACGACTTTAAACTTTTTATGTTCATCACGTTAATACTAAGCACGTTAAAACTTTTGTTACAATTGAATATATTGTTCGTTGCCAAGCGAATTATAAAAACCACCGAGACGAGAACGATTTTATTATATCATGACGGTTGGTATACAAGCATATGGTCCGCTTGATGGTAAACTCCCACCGTAACGTATGAACGATTGGGTAATTTGAGGTATCATAAGCAGCTTGCCAACCCACGGGAAGGAAGGGAACAAAGGGAATAAGAGATTGGGCCTCCGACGATCTCACTCATCGCTCAGCAATAATACTGATACTGTTACTCCGAAACTCACATACAAATTTAATTTAAAAAAAAATAATAACAAGAAATAAAAAAGTAATAAAGTTTAATCGCATGCCAATTAAAAAATGAATAAGCCATTATTGAGAGGACTTGTTTTAACCATAAATATCCACACCCATGTATGTCATCCTTCAATGACAGTACACGTTTCCGAATTCCAAGTTGAGGCCATTCCGCAAAATACCCAGTAGGGTCACTCTGCAGCCTCGTCATTGTACGTGCTAGATCGTTCACGAAAATGTGTGACGTGAATAACTAGTTCCAAATGACAATCTTGTTCAAAAGTTTCATGGTTTTTACATATATTTACATCCGTCAATTAAACGTCAAATTGCTTTGATAATACATACATTACTTTTATCAAGTTATTAAATAAAGAATTAGCAAATCGCAAATCCAATTAAGGTGTCGATGAAGATAAAAAAGTTTTTAATAGTAGGTACAGTTTCGTGAACTTTCAGTCCAAAATGAAGTGAATAGCCTGTTTCTCTAGAAGGGAATTACTATAAATCATGACTCGGGATATACATACAGCCACTTATAGTCGTAATATAGTACGTTTATGTTTAATGATTTTGATTATATTACAAAAAGTTACATGCATGCTTATAAAAGTATTGGTTTTTCCCGTGGCTTTGTTTGCTTGGAAACAAAGTTTTTCCTACTTAATTGACTTATTTCTGTATGTCTCTTTGCATACATCTGCTATGTTCAATGAAGCAATTTAGTCTTTGAAAAGTTATACAAATCAGTTTATTCCGCATTTTTAACAATTATAACCGTGATCTTGATGAAACTTTATATTGTTCATATATTTATTTAATATAAGTAATTATTATTAAGATGTATAAATCGATTTGTATAGTAATGAGATAATATTAACTTAAAGTAAGTTTTGCGCTTGAACAGTGATGTAACAAAAAACTGAGACAAGGTTGTGGTGCGGTCAGCTAACATGACCATCAAAAAGGTCCAATCAAACGATAATTATAAAATCGGTATTTCGCAACTTAATATTTACAAATAAGTTGATTTTTTATTGCTTTATTCGTTTTCGTACAACTTATACATGAGTAATATTTTTTTAACTTTAGTTATATTAAGACAATTTGATGTTATGGCAGTCAAGCTATCTTAAGCGCCAACCCACGACGGGTTCGATTTCCGCTTGCAGCAGATGTTTGTATTGACTATACATTCATGTGTTCCGGTTTGGACGTATCCATGTCCTTGTGTATGTTTCTGGACCCCCGACACAGGATATCAAGCCCCTAATGGCATCGTTGCGTGTGTAGCGTTTATTTATATATTTATATGTTAAGCCTTATGTTCAACATTATATTTAAATAACGTTGAAATTAAGAAATTATGCAAATTATGTCCATAAAGTTTGAATTAAATATTTCACGAGCGTAAAAGCTTATCCAACACCATTAAATGCTAAAAATAAATAAAATCCCTTAATACGTCTGACCAGAATATACTCAGGTACCGTGCCTTGATACGCGCTAAGGTCTTAATAAGGTTAATAACCTTATCCAAAAGATATGCATGAAACTTGCGACAGCGCACTAATTGATATAATTGATTCGTTTATCTTGTATTCAACCTTAAGGGGCGGCGCAAATTGAACGGAACACAGCGCGTTTTTTAAAGAAAAATAATAATTTTTGAAACGCTAAATTGGTGTTGCAAAATCTTTTTTGAACTACAGCCTTGCAGTTTTCGGCATGAATGTCCCGCCTCGGGGTAATACTATCCTCACATAGAATATCGATGTTAAGTGGCATTTTTCGTACGTTTTGTCGGTGAATAAGATCAATGGAGCCTCAAAAGCCTTTTGTCGGTGAATAAGATCAATGGAGCCTCTTACTATCTTAATAGAGGATAGTAACTTACTAGACTAAGGTTCCTGAATTTTTGTTTTATTTTCAATGCCAAAGACAAACAATGCCTCAATAACCGTGGTCACAATTCGTTATCCAAAAATGTCCAGTCCAACTTATTTCATCACCTGTAACGTGAGACTCCACACACCAAGTGAAGTCGGACAAGCACACAATCACAAGCATAACCATCCAGACTGGAACACATTCCTGTATGGTCAATACAAACTGTGCCAAGCTGTGCCTCAACGGTCATCAATTATTTATCGTGTTTAATAAATTCTGTTTCGATAATATTTACAAAAGTCAAAAATTCACATATAATTTTAGTTGTGTGGATGAGAATTTCAAAATTATCAAACAAAAATTTCAATTATATGTCATTAAACAATGCAAGATGACAATAAAAAGATCAATGATCTAGAAATAACTGTTGCTGTTACATTAAACTTGAAACTGATCAACAAAAAGCCGCGTAGGCGCTACACTGACAAACGTCGTCATTATTTTACAATCTAATATAATAACGCCCCTGCACTGTACTTCTTACATTGATTTTTTATCTACACAAGTGAGACATAGAGAATTTATCAGATGGCCATTTTTTCCTTTATGACAATTGCGTCGTAAATAATAGATTAACCTTTTTAGTTTAATATCTGTCTGTCTCCTACCATTTTATTTCGGACAAAAAAATAATTTATTATTGATTGTTTTAAGTTTTTCTTCCAAATATTTTTATTACATATATGATTATATTATTACAACATAATATGTATTATGTTGTTATAATATAATTATTAAATATTTTATATGTTAGTGTCTGTTTCAGAATTTTCATCTATTTCCAAAGACTTTCCAAAAATATCATAAAACTCATAATATACGGACCTTCTCCTTAAAATAAATCTATGTTCAGAAGAATTAATCATCTAAATGCAAAATAAATAAGCAACGTCGTAACAATGCAAAACAATGTAAGTATATACAGATGAATTGAAAACAATACCTCAATCTTCTTTCCATTCTTTTCAGAAGACTTTTAAGAATATTATTGTTCCTTTAAAATAATAATACAAATATTAGCGAAATATAAAAACAAAAGACACTGTTATACAAAATTATAATTAGAAATAATTCTGTACAAGCTATCATTACAGTGAACCGCACAATCGACAATAATTACCCTAAAAATTATAGATCATACTTAAAATACAGAGACAAAAAAGATTATTATACTTTAGTACGCTTATTAAACATAAACCTTGTAAACAAGATTGTTTCATAGATGTATTAATGAATGTTTAAATTACATGAAGTAATGAGACTTATAGGTTCCAATCTTTGACCATTTAATATAGGAATAAATGGTCTGTGGTTCCAATAGAAATTTATTTACCCAGTTTGCGGGCCCAACGGTTTAATTTCATTGAAATGTCTTTTGTACCCTTGTTTGCCAACTTTGCAGAAAATAAAACGAGATATCGAAAAATTTTATTCTTACTTTTTGACCTATGTCGTCGAGATCTATATGAATACTCTTTCAAATCGTGGTGCCGCAAGAACTATAGTCTGCCCAAAGTAATCATCCCAAGGGATAAAACATGGCTTTAAGTACAGAACCATCGCCCCTAATAATACACATTCCGAAAAAAAAAAAAGCCCCTAATGGCTAATGTAATGTAATTTTGAAGTCCACTCAGACGAAGTCGCGTGCTGATGATAGTTAATTATATAATTAGATCATATTAATATAGACATTGTTAAGTAAACCATTAATTAGTCATACGGCCTTTTTTATACTCGAGGCTGGCCACTATTAACTATCAATTAATCTGGTTTAGGCATAACGTAATAGTTTAATATGTACATAGCTACATACAAGGCAACGAATAAATACTTGACCAAATATGTCATATAATATATGCCTTAGCTAGCCTTGCTTATCTGATTTGAGGAAACCTTAAATAAAATAGGTAAGTTTTTTCATATTTGTTGACCGTATTTTATTAATAGCCGGAGACGCTCATAGCCGAGTGCGCTCACTGAATGGTAAACGATCGGTGGGTAAGGCAGATTTAGGCGGAGTCAGTCACGAGATGGGTGAACGCGTAGTGGTAGTGGTATTTCAACTGAGCGTCTCCGTGCTCCAGAGGGCACGTAAAATATCAGTCCCGGCTGTTATCAATTTGATAACAGTCATATAAGTCAAGTCAGAGGCCTATACGGGCGACTTGAACAACTCTGACACTAGGTTGGCCACCAAGAACCCCTCAAGAAGAATACCAATACTACAGTTTTAAATCGATATTCTGTAGTGATGCTTATTTGCTGAAACCGGCTCATTAATAACGAAAACCACAACACTCTTCTACTCATCACTACATAGTATAAAACAAAGTCGCTTTCTCTGTCCCTATGTATGCTTAAATCTTTAAAACTACGCAACGGATGTTGATGCGGTTTTTTTAATAGATAGAGTGATTGAATAGGAAGGTTTATATGTATAATAACATCCATTAAATAATGAAGAGAAAAAAATATTTTTTGAGGTTTCTAATGTGATGTCGTAAATAATTACATTTAACGCATTCGGGCCACGGGCAGTGATGAATAAATCAAAAGTACTGGATCGATTTTAATCATTTTTTCAGTGAATGACATAGGCTATATATTTTATACCCGTGCGAAGCCGGAGCGGGCCGCTAGTTGTTAATAATTGAAGTTCGAATGCGTTGTTGCGAGAGCACTGAATGTTCAAATCCTTCGAAAACATAACTATTATTATATAAAAAGGAGTGGGACAACCCACTCCTTTTTATGTAATAATTCTACTCAATATATTTAACAAGTTTTATACTTTCTAAATATATATATCAATACCAAAATAATAATGATGATTTATTGTTTTCTTATACAAAATAAAATATAGGAAACTAAAACGAATAGCCGTAAATAATGTTACTTTATTAATTTACATATATATAAGATTTGTTTAGTAATAAATTAATTTTGAAGTGCCGGCCATTATATTAAAATTGATTGCAATATGTTTAAGGTGAAAATACCTATTATTTTAAAGATATCTATGCACCATTAATAATAAATATATTTGTCTGTCCATATGTAATTTTGACACCAGTTTATGAACACAACATAACGTATAAAGCTTAGGTGATGGAAATCAATTAATTATTTTAATTTAGTGACTATATGTATTTATTTATACTTTAATGCACTAAGCGAACACAGAGCTGCTTAACGCTACTGCGTTTTGTACCAGCCAAGCTTGGGATGTGTAGAAAAGAAATTAAATAACATTTGAAAATTGAAAAAATGTTTCTTGATTTTTGTTTATTCAATTCAATTCTTAGGTTAATGGCTTCCAGTTGTGACAATTTTTGTTATATGTTATTATAGAGGCAACAGAAATACACTCCATAAATACAATCTTCTCCTTTAATCATAAATACAATTTTGTTCTAAAATTAAAGGGGGTTTCCATACAAGAATAGAGATGAAATGGGAGTTTCAATACAAGAAACTTGGTATTTTTAATCTACGGCGGTACAAACACTTTTATTTGCGAGTCCGACTCGCACTTGGCCGGTTTTTCTGTACGAACTAGAGGTACTGCCACGCAAATATTGTTGCACATGTAGCGAGCTACCTATCGCATAATATTATTTGTATGAGTTTATACGGTATATACACTTCTTGTAAAATGCCGGTGTAAAATTTTAAATGGTGTGCTGATGGTACAAATATTATTAGAAGGATAAGAAACACATTTTGTACCGTTCCTTTTCTATTTTTATTTTATGTGCAAATAAAATTTATTATAATATAAATCTTTGCTTCGCTTTATCTCTATTAAATTTTAAGGTTCATACAAGTTATTTATTATATTTAGGCGTACGACGCAGACGAAGTAGCGAAGTGTCGATATTAATTATCATCATTTAACTAATCCACCGTTAAATTTGATCGAGTCGTGCGTCATTGAATAAATATATTCATTATTTGCATACTTCGTAGCATCGCATTATGTCATTTCTAATCTTAACGCCAGCTTATTATACCGGAAAAACTTCAAAATTATCATGTACATGTTTTCCTGGAAGATAAGGTTTTATTTGGGTTTCAAATTTCGTCAAATAAAAATTACTTAGATATAAGCTAAAATGGTCAGTATATTAAAAACCAGCGAATTGCGTACCGGACTCGCACATAAAGGGTTCCGTACCATTGTAGAGTAAAAATTTCAAAAAAAAATTAAATTTGTTTTAAATTTTTACTATTGTGGAAAAATGTAATATACAAAAAAAAATCTAACTATTTATCAATTACAAGTCCATGAGTAACCGTAACAATCGTCAAAATATAAAATTTCTCGTATAAAGACTTGTACTTTCATATATTTTTTTTGTATTGAAAATTTCAAATCTCTACATGTTACGGTTCATGAGAAACACCCCGCTGGCTAACGGACGGACACCCAGTGGAGGCTTAGTAATAGGGTTCCGTTGGCCGCCTTTGGGTACGGAAAACACTAAAAACAATAAAAACCAACTTTTATAATAACGTCGATAAAGAGAATTCCATATAAACATTTTAAAACACATGGCGTGTAAAGCAAACGATCACAAAGAACAATACTTTAACGATCTGTATTGTAAATAAAACACATTATATCTATGTAGCATGCTTGTTGTAAAAATTACAGCCACTGTTATAAAGATATACATAAAATATTCACATAATTTATGAACGTTAAAAATAGATTTGTAACTTTAATATACCACGTCTCTGATACCTATTAACATAACATCGCAATGAATAACAAAACAAACAAAATTCACAACATTTTGTCGAAATCATGTATAATGTATTTACCTTGTTTATATGAAAAGCCAACTCGTACGCTGAAGAAGATATTTCACGTTTGTTTACAAAACATTCAGCCACTGAAACTTTACACAAATTCTCGGAAAAATAATGACAGAATTACAAAAGATTTTTTTAATATAATTTTTTTGTACACTGCACTACAACACTGTGTTTTTTTTTGTTGCACTTTACACTAACTTTTCATTCAGAAAAGTTGGTAGATCGAATCGGAAAATTATAGCGTGTGATCAATCGAAGACGCGCGATCGCGACAGAGCAATATAACATGACAGGCGCAAAACCTGCGCGCGCCGGAGTGGGGGCCACGAGGATCAACGCGCTAACTGCGTGGACGCAACCTTACCTTTAAATATTTATTTTATTCGTAATCAAGTTTAACGAAAATATGGTGCCAGAAAATTTATGACATCATAGCTTATTTTTTTTATTATCTCCCAATCTCGTTTTGCTGGTTCCTAATTCAGGTTTACTTGATGTTCGATTATAAATTCTGCATATTTCGTACCTCTAAATTTTTATATCTTTTGAATAAAACTGCCAATATTTTAAATTTTAGAGTCGTTATGTATACTAGTAACCTGTCAAATCCGGATACTAATAATAAGCAGACCCTAGGTAAATAAAATACTGGGAATAATGCTAGAACGAATAAGTAGAAGTCGTTATGTTAAAATGTATTTAAGCTTAAATATATTAATTGTTATTAGGACTATGATTTTCAAGAAATGGTGGGAGGACTGGCTTCCCAACACTCAGGAGGCCTAGATGCATGCCAATGAGGCGTAGGCGCCGCTCTACAAGAATATTGTCGACGATTTCATAACACACTTCAATTACTTCTAAGCAACCGTTTTGCAGAAACTAGAAACGTTTAAATGGGCTATAAATAAAGTTTTATTAATGAACTAGCTATGCCCTCAGCTCCGCCCGCGTATTAAATTATTGTATTTTTTTGCGTGGAGCCCTAATTCTTTGTTTAACAAGTAGCCTTAGGAAGGAGTACTTTATACCATCAACTATATATAACTAACTATATGAATAGACAAAAAAACAGAATGACAAAATTTAAAAATCGTTTTTTTTGTTATAAATATCGTGCACACTTTCATAAGCATTCAGTAAAAAGCTGTTATTTTGACGGACAGCCATATAAAATTTTAAAATATTTCTTCACATTCGCATAGTTTTAATTCAGTCATAAAGTTTAATAAGATTATGCTTTATTTTATACTAAAAATATATAATTACAGCCGAGAAGGCCCAATGGGTAGAAAACGTAGACTTCAACAGATGATCGGGTTCAATCAAATCCGGCCAAACACCTCTGAGTTTTCAAGTGCTTAGTTATTATTTTTTAAAAAAATCTCGTGCTTAAGGGTGAACGAAAACTTTGTCTTTAATAGGACAGCTGTTAGTTTACTAAATAATTATGCACCTACACACATCACAAATAAAAATTATAAGAATGTCATCATCATGAATAATCAAACCAATTAACTGCAGCTATGACGTCGTTTTTATTGTTCTCTTTTGTTAAACTAACGATAAGCCTGCAGTGACTCATAGCTCATACCAATAACATCCTAAACATGATTTCTATCATTAAAAGTCCATTTAGTTAACTTTTTCTATCATAGATATAATAATTTGGAAAAAAAATTGTGCGTACTGCGGACCCTCGTCAGTAACGAAGTTCCTTACGTTTTTTATTCAACTCCGAATGAAACAGAGAGAGAGAGAGTTGCGCACCCGGGTGCGCAATCACTTGCTCGTTTGCTCATTTGCTTGCTTTACTCTTGATACACATACGCACGCACACACACGCACACAGCATACGGCATTTCGTTACATGACGATTTCTACTAAATTGCACTACCCGTAAGCTGCGTTAAGGAACCTCGTTCCAAAAAGAAACGAAAATATATAAATGATTATGTTAATTCAAAATCGATTTTAGGGTAAAAACTAAAATTTGAAGGTATTATAAATTCTGTTGGTACGATATTAAATCATGACCAAACCTGGTCATGATCGTATTTTATGGTATTTATCATGATTTTATAAAATGATATGATTTTATAATCATGGATCATGGATCATGATTTTATAAAATGAAATATTATGATGTATTTAAAAAAAGCTGTGCTATCTACAATTTCTTTTTTTTTTTATGCCAACCAAACCAGAAGAAAAACAGTGTCATTAACAGATATAAATTCGTCTTCTAATCTAGGTTTATTTCTATTTATGTAGGTATAATCTGTATGACAGTCCATCGTAAAGCTGTATTAATATCGCAAATATTCAAATTTATTTGCTACAAGCAGTCTTTTTTTTTTTGTTAAATAAATAAATAGTTTAAAAATTATTTAAAATACTACACTATATTGTCTGAATAAAATAGTCTCTATAACATACTTTGGATCTATGGCAACGCAATTAGTATATATCTAGGCAAGTTTAATCAAAGCATTCATTAAAACAACATCAACATTAATTGGATTACATTTACGCTAGGCTCGGGTAAATATAATCGATATATCGTAATATCGATAGTTTTTCATTAAGTCATACATAAATCTCGTTGATATCTTTTATCAAATTCTTATGGGAAACAAAATAAAAATTCGATAAATTTTTAGCACCAAATGGAAACCCTCGGAACACTTAAGGTAAAAAAGGTCACTAAATAGTTCGTAACTACTAAGTGCAAGAGCTTTGCTTTTAAATAAGGTTAAAAGACCACAAGACACACTTGAACCAATAAAGTCTATATACCGATATTTTTTTCTATAATTATCGATACAGCAAGAAAATATCGATTATCGATTTATCGATACATTTTTTCACCTACCCATACTTAGTTCTCGTTTCTGGCTTCTAGATAGCCCGGTCGAAGCATTACATATGAAGGTATACATACAAGTAATAAAACCTGAACAATCATCTAGTATTTAGTAAACTCTGGTACTACAGGTAACGACTTGTGTAATTGCCAGACATAATAACTCTTTTCCTGTTTTTTAAGCAACTACAAAAATCACGTTATGTTAAATATCAATAATTAGAACAGTAATGACTATGTATACGCTTAATTACATGCATTTTCCCTTGTCGGTCTAATAAACTGTATAATTATTTTAGATAATGAAAATAATTAATGTCAAATGTCATTCTAATTTCATTCGAGCTATATTTTGGAGCCTTATTAATATTACATCATATTCAATATTAATAACTTCATATTAGTAACTTCATGTACAATATAAAGCATAAGTATGTATAATAAATAGAACAGCAGAAACGTAAATACATATATATGTATATTGTACATATAACGTAACATGTAACATGTGACTACTAAATTTTCGGTCCTTAGAGATTTCACCCTTATAAATACAACAGATCCTGGTCCTGTCCCGATGCCCCGAGAGACCACCATGATGACTTAACCAAGGTCTTCAGATGAAAAAGTATGAGAACCAGTGTACCTGGATTGCTGGAAATTAATACTTTCTATGTAACTTTGTCACTGGCACTGGTTTTTACAGCAGGTTATTATCTCTTAAAACGGCCAAATTATTGCCTATTAATAAAAGCAAGTCATAGTCGTCGCTGCTATCAAATAGGCGTAAAAAATAACGACCCTGTGTGATTCTTGATTACAATTATTAAGTTGTTCGTATGAACGTTGGTGGCAGTAAGACTATAGGCGTCGATGACCATAAAAGGCTTCTGATGTAGGCATAACACGCCGCACACTATTATAAACAAGTTAACAAAGAGCGTAGGCTTACGCGCGAATTAGGAACCAACTATAAAAGCTACCAAAAATTACAAAATCATGATTCATTTCTTAACAAATCTATTTTATATATGGTGTTAATGATTTCCACTTTCCATTTAATCCTTGATGTATCAATTTATTTACTTACAAGCAGCGGCCGCGGCTTCGTTTGCATTAATGTAGTCGGCCATCTAAAACTTATTTTTCTATTCCATAAGAAACATCTACCATACCATGCCAAATGTAGTTCATTTTTGAATATCCTACAGGAACCTTTTCCGGTATGGTAACTATGTGTTAATACAGCTAATAAACTATATGTGTGCCAAATGTGATCCTAATATTGTCAGCCACTTTTTAGATTGATAAAACTTTTGCTTTCATAATATTAATGGGATAATAACGTTATATCAGAAACGTGCATCGATATGAATAAGCCTCAGGACTTACAGATCATTGCTAAATGATAGATAATCGTTAAATATTAATAATTGATTGGGGGACTATTTAATAATATGCTTTATATATGCTATATATTTTTTTTAATAAATTTGCTTAACGTTAAAAATTATATTGTTAATAGTATAATACTGTTAATTTAATTAATGCGAAAGTAAGTTTGTTCGTTTGCTTGTGACGCTTTCACACCTAAACCATTGAACCGATTACGATGTATTTTTGTGTAGATATAAAGAGGGTGATGTGAAGTGAAATAGAGGATGGAAGTTGGTGTTGGGAACCAATTATTTCTATGTAACTTTAAAACTGCCTCATTTAAAAATGTTGTCGACGCGGGCGAAGTAGTGGGTTCTGCCATCTAGTAGTAAATTACATACTAATATGTATAGCCTTTTAGTAATTGAATTAAATTGTAATTGTAATTGAATTGTGAACAAATGTATGTAAACAATTGGTTTAATTGATTTTATTTATATAATATTACTATAACCACATTTTAACTTTCTGCACATATTTTCCATATAAACTTTACTATGCCAAATCTTACACTCCTCCGCACGCGAAATATGCCTAAAAAGATTTCTCTACTCGTATTAATCTGTGTATAAATAAGAAAACAACTTACACTTTAAATATCTGTGACAAAGATGATGTCTTATTTTGTCATTTACAGAGAATTTTCCTTGTTACAAAGCCGGAAGCCACAACTGTCAGCCACGCCCGATGTCGTAACATCAAATTATGCAAAATAAACATTATTTTAAACGCAATGCAATTCCTATTCAGTCTTTAGTTGTATATGGTACCTCTAAGTAAACAAATAGCTTCGTTACTGGAATTCAACGAGACAATTAATTAATATGTAAAGTAAATCCGATTTAACATATGCTTGGAAATACCGCTACGAACTACCAAGATTAGTTACATGCTACTATGGAAATACTGCTTTAATTACCTTATTGTATAGTACTGTATTTTTGTATAATAGTATAATTTGTTAATTTACTAGATGTATAAGGCCGATTTATTTATCACTACATAGTATAAAACAAAGTCGCTTTCTCTGTCACTATGTATGCTTAAATCTTTAAAACTACGCAACGGATGTTGATGCGGTTTTTTTTAATAGATAGAGTGATTGAAGAGGAATGTTTATATGTATAAAAATAGTGGAGAAAAAATTTTTTTTGAGGTTTCTAATGTGATGTCGTAAATTTAACGCGTTTAACGCGTGAGGGCCATGGGCAGTAATGAATAAATCAAAACTACTGGATCGATTTGAATCATTTTTTCAGTGAATGACATGGGCTATATATTTTATACCCGTGCGAAGCCGGAGCGGGCCGCTAGTTAATATTAAAGTGCAAAATAATAGTAGTAGTAGAGTTATGCTTCTCCTAGCACAAATACGCTGTGTCGACCGGAAAAGTACTACCTTCTTACAGAAAATCGGCTGAAAGTAACACAGTATCGTTGCGTTTCTTGCGATGAGTAAGAGATCCGGACACCCAATTTCCCACCCTCCTCTGCTTCCTAACCTTTCTCTTCTCATCCTTTCCCGCCTAAAAAAAGGTTTAAAAGTTGTTCTGACTGCTTACCATCAGGTGGACCGTATGCTTGTTTGCCAACCATCATGAAATAAAAAAACTTATTACTTTAAGGAACATTTATTTATACCAGATATGACGTAGTATATTTAATTAAAGCCTTGCCACGCGAAATAACCCGCGGATAGTATAGACCATATATTGGAATAAAAGTATCTTAGATTGTGTGGTATTATAGTATGTATAATTGTATATTATTCCAGCCACATACGTATAATTGTATATTATTCCAGCCACATAAATAATTACCATTATTACTATTATACATGACAAAAATCGTCCTTACGATTCGAATATCTTCATACATAGAGCGCTACACTGAAAAAGTAGAAAACCGGTGAAGTGCGTGAAGAACTCGCACATAAAGTTTTCGTACCGTACAATATATAATATCAAGTTTCTTGAAATTTTTTCTCGAAATTTTCTTGAATTTTTTTTTATTATAGTGGCCATAGAAATACACAATCTATGAAAATTCCAACTATTCGTCTATTACAGTTCATATGTCTTGTATGGGTTCATTTCCATAGGTCATTTTTAGATTTTATTTTATTTAGTATTTGTGTTAGTACGTCAACAGAAATACATATTCTGTGAAAATTTCAACTCATACCTATAACGGTTTTTGAGATACAGCCTGCTGACAGACAGATGGACTGTAGAGGCTTAGTAATATATAACCCTAAAAATGCAAGCAGATACTGATACCCTGCCGAGAAAAATAAAAAAAAAACTCGCTTTAGAAGCTTAAAGTTTCGTCCTTAGGGTTCCTTCTGCGATAAGCGCTCAAGAAAACTACATACAAACAAAGAAACGTGTTTTTTTAATATAGAGATAATAGCTTGTCTATCAGAGCATACATACATCGTAGAAAAACTCGTAAATTTTCGTAACCGCAAGGAGTTCTCGGTTCCAATATAAGTATTCCGCATTTCCAACCTAATATACAGATTTTATCTGCTTTTGACCACAAAAATAAATTGTCTCATTCTTTCACGTGTGAACTTCAAGTTTATGATCGAAAGTGATGACCGACGAGTGAAATTCATTACCATTGTTTTAGGTTGACGTCTAATTGCGTGTCTTTATATTTTTAACAGATTTAAAAAAAGAGGAGGTTCTCAATTCGTCTGTATTTTTTTATGTTTGTTACTTCATACATTTCGACAGATTTTGATGATTCTTTTTATTTGAAAGCTGATGCTCTCCGTGTGGTCCTATTTCAATTTGGTCCAGTTCTGACTATGGTATTCATATAATATTAAAATTTATAAAAGTAAAAAAGTATGAAATAAAACTATTTTTAGAAAAAAAAATCTGACTTCAAAACTAAAATGGAAAAAAAATACACATACAATATATATTTATGTATATTACAACAGAAGTCGGTGCCATAATACTCGTATGTGTGTTTTACTTAGCACCGAAGTCGGAATTGTTGGGAATGAATCTGTAATGAGCTGCTTTGAGTGAAATCGGGAATGAGTTTTTTTTGACGATGTTATTAATGATGTACACGTTTCTAGAATATGCGTTTTATTTTATAAGCGTTATTTCATGAATCGTTTGTAAGTAAATAAAGTTCAATAAGACAAATTTATATCAATTTTCAATTATCCGTGGTTGAGTTAGAAATATATAAACAAAATTGCCTACGTTATACGGGAACTTTATATATTTCCGCGACAAAAAGAATCCTATGTCTTAATCCAGGTAACAATCCATATCTGTGCCAAATTTCATTCAAATCCAATCAGCAGTTTTTGCGTGATTTAGTAACAAACATCCAAACATACAAACTTTCGCATTTATTATACTATAGTAAGATTAACCAAGCCATAGGTACTATCTTAATTTGAATAAAAATTTAGTCACAAAATAACTATGTCAACTGCCATTCCAAGAATGTTACAGGTAGGTTGATAGGATAAGACTTAAATATAAAGTTACTGTAAAAACGTCTTTATATCTGGATATGTAAGGGTTACGAAAATGTAACGCCGTGTGCACAAAGTGAGCGTCACAATCGCGCTAATCAAAGAAGGATCGGCAGGAGTGCGTCGGCGTCAACGCACGACCGATATGGCGATCACGTTCTTGTCCGCGACGCAATAAAACTTAACAAGGAAATCTGTGTGTGTCACTGTTTAAAGGGATAATAGTCGCCGTTTTTAGCACATGTGCAGTACTGATTACGACAAATTGATAAGAAAGGATATAGCGGTGTATTGTTTTAATATGGTCACAGAACCCAAAGAGTCATTGGAAGAACAGCTTATTTTCCTATCTATTCTACTATTCCTATATATTTAAAAGCAAAAGGAATAAGGATTTATTCTATACTAAAATAATTATTTTTTTATTTGGTTTTATTTAGATTACATTATTAATTATAACACTTACATGGACTTATATTTGATTTTATGTATAGTGCAATTATGCATAAACAATATTATATTATATTTAGATTATATAATATATTGTATGTACATAGACTTTAGTTTATAGTAAGTCAATGATTGTTTAAAAATAAATATCTGTATTGAGGTAATGGTTACGCCATCTATCGAGCCATATACAATTTAAATTATTTATATATATGCGAACAACAGAGGGCGTGCTTACAAAGTTTTAAATAGTACAATTATTCAGCAACAGATGTCGCTAAAAGACACAGGTTTTGTATTATAATAAAAATTTTATACATTTATTTTATTTTTTCCGTTAAGAAATTATGTTTTCTATAAGAGAAAAATGCAATAATAATATTAAGCACATAAGTTGAGACGCATACAACACAGAAATCGCGTAGAATAAATATAAGTATATACGCTAAATACACGCATGTTGCCAGTGACATAAACGATAGAGTAATTTGTACTTTTACTAACGCCACTACATCGAAAGTACCTGCAAACAAAAACATATATAAGTACTTAAAAAGATTTTTCGCAATATAATAAAACATAACTACTCACTAGTATTTTGTAGTAAATAGTAGTGTAGTAATGCAGTGTAGGATTAAACTTGAATCGGGCGGCTGTATATCCCTTAACCAGAATATCTTCATGAAGTTGCTATATTAAGAATACTCCTATTGCGTTTTGTTCAATGAGTGGTATCCCCTCCCCTCCGATCTCTCCCTTTTCCTCCTTATCTTTCTAGGACTCCTTCGACCCCACCAACCTATTTGGGCAACGCACAGTACCTAATAACTGTGGTGTTGCCGGTAAACGTATGCTGCGTTTATATACCTTAGCTACCTTTAACTTTTATACATTTTTTAATAAATCGGAAAATAATTTGTAATTGGACAGTATTAAAAAAAGCAGACGTATATAAATATCTAAATCACAACTCAAAAGTACACAAATACAATTGTTTTATCGGACCTATACATTGAAGAGTACCTATGTAGCCGAAGAGTCATAGACCGCGAAACACAAAAGTCTAACTCATAGACAATAAAAACTAATCATTTGAAAAGACTCATCAAAAAGATATCATGTAGTTTAATATAAACACTTTAAAAAATAAACATTTTCTCGAACCACTTCAGTAGGAAGTCGCTTAAAAATCCATAGCTGAAAAGAATATAATACTAAATAATAATTACATAATAAGTACTTCCGGGCCAGATATTCTCCTGTTTTAGAATGCCTTCTATCTAGTTCCATAAAAACTTAAAAATAAGTAGGCATTTCTGATCTCGACAATAGCGTCAGTAATCGGGTCCCTTCTTCAAGAAACTTGACAAAAAGAAGATATTATTCAATAACATTTATTTTTTGCCAAGTTTCTCAAATAACAGGATAAAAACCACCGTGCATATAATATTGTTCATATTAAACCATATTGAAACAGACAAATCATTATTAAGTAATTCGTTCAAATTTACATAAACAATAATTAATTATTGGGTCTATCATAAGAGGCAGGTAATAGTGAACCATAGCAAGCAGCTATTGAATAATTACCTACAAAACTAAAATACAATGGTTGGCTATACAGAATAATCCAACCGTTTATGACCGTGTTTCGTGGTATTAACAATTTAGCACAGCAATAAATGCTCACGCAAACTCGCCGTAATATATTCAAATAGTGTACGTTTTATTGGTTTAAAATCGTACCGCGGTTTCGACTTTAGGGACCTGAATTAATGTAAACTGCATTAATTGTCAATATATTAGCATAACATGTTAGCGGTGCTTGTGATTACGTAACATTTTATTGGAATTAGCGTTTGAAGGATATGATGTAATTGAAGCAATCACTTCGATTTATAATTAGGGTTACCAAATTTGAAAGAATTCCTTCCTAGAGACCAATAAGCCAAATTTGCGCAATATATTTATATATATTCTACTTTTTTATCCGTCATGTCCAATAAATTACCTCATAATTCAGAACAATCGCTATAGATCCCCTCCAACTCTATAATGTCAGGACCACTAAGCTCTTTGAAACGGAGTGATGGTCTATAAGGCTATATGATGGTCTATATTTTTGTAGGCACACCTATTGGGATTTGGATATATTTTTGAAGTAACTTATCATTGTCTTGTACCATAGAAACTACTCACAATACAATAAAATATTTCGCGGGCCTTAAACTTATTTCTATATATTTAGTCAGGATTTCAGGAAACATTTCGAGATTTCGATTTCGGATTTTTATTATTTTGCTTAATATATCGACGGCTTTGGCGTACCTAATAGAAGTTAATCTGCCTTAATAGCGCTGATAGTCGCAAGGTCAGTTCGAGACAGATATTTACGTTGGCCATACAGATAGCAGACTTATTTTGTTTTACATGGTTATGCTTACGTTATAAATGACAAGGACAAATACACCCAGACCGGAAAATATAATGGCATGGTCAATACAAACATATTATGCTCCGAGCGGGATTCAAACCCGCGACCTGTGGCGTTTAAGGCAGGTTCGCTACCGCTGCGCCACAACGTCGTCACTTTATTGTTACGTTATTGTCTTTATTCAACGGCCCCATCATAGATTTATTCAATTCTACTGTAATAGGGATTTTTGTTGAGTTTATTAATTTATTTATAACACTGCTACAAATGCTGTCTAAAGAAATAAGAAACAAGAAAGAAGATACAAAAGAAATCTTATAATTATTTCTTTTTTGGTATAAAATCAAGTTTATGAATTCTATCTACATTAACCGGATGAGCGATGTGTTAATAATTATTTAACCAAGTTTTATCGATTTAAAAATATCTTATTTTTCAATGTCATTGATACTACTTAACCAATGATATCGCATACTTAAGATAAGTCATGAATTATTCATACTTTTCAAACTCTTTCAACTTATTATATAATGCACCGAACAGTAACTTTAAAAGATCAACATCTTTATTACGTTACAAATTTCAATAAAATATATTCATGCAATTTTTAATCATAGTATTAGGTCGTTTCATTATTATAATTCCGGATCGTAGCGGGATTAAATGTACGCATCTAATAGTTCTTAAGTGTAGTCGTAGTCTTATAAGCACAAAGAGTTTCATTTCAAGAGTTTTTGTGCAGTTCTCGAAGAATCTACAAAGAACACACACGATTGTTACACACACACATACTAACGTAGAAATGTAAAATAAAATAATTTTATTATATAAGCAAAACATATTAGTAGAGTACATACTGCACGGGTACCTTGCTGCACAAAATATTTATTTTATGATTTTTTAATTTAGAAGTTGTTACTTTATTTTTAAATTTATATATTAATAATAATAATAATAATATTTTATTAGTCAGACAACAATTGGCCATACATAAATAGATTTCACATAAGCACAAATTATAATTGAATAATATTAAATAAATGAAATTAAAATTAAAAAAATACATAAAAATTACAATTAAATATAAAGTGTGAGTAAAATAATAATATGAAATTGTTTCTAATATAATAAATTTAATCATTGGGAAACCATATTCAAGTATGTAAATAATTAAATACCTACCTAAATTGCAATAGGTGTGTCTATAAAATTTAAAGAGTTCCTCGATTTCTCCACAAACTCATTCATTAGGTCTTAGCCTGAGGACAACGGGACCACCTAGATAGAATACTCTCTCAAACAAACAAGAATTTAGAAAATTGAATCACAATAGACGATGTAAGTACGAACATAAATAAGTTAAAAAAATTACCAGTCAAGTGCGTTGTGGACCACGCACAGTTGAAACTAAAGGGTTCCGCAACATGGTTATAAAGAATCTTAAGGACTTTAACAATAATGACGAATTAAAATCGACCGCAGAAATAAGTTGGTAATTTCATAGTAATTGTTAAAAGTAATATGAAAAACAAAGTTATGGGAAAAACTTAAATATCTCTTAAATTTGTAGACCTATCTTCTTCAAACCAAATGTGGTTGAAATTCCATTTGATGTCCTACAAGCTCAAATTTTTCCAGAATTTTAAATTCCATAGTTCAAAAGTTAGAAAGGGGGACACAATTTTTATGACTTTAGGAGCTAATATCTGAACAACTAATGACTTAATAAAAAAAATCAAAATCAAACCTCTTTATCATTTTAAACGACCTATCCAAAGATATCTTACACGATGACATACAATGAATTTTTTTTTCAACTATCAGTTACATGTATGGACTGCTACCCTGAAATATTATATATTTTAAGATTTCATTATAGGATCGTTGTACGGTTCATAGAATACACCTATTTAGTAAATTTCGTATAGATAGAGCCAATGACGACGACATTGTTTAGACGACGTTGTGGCGCAGCGGCAGCGAATCTGCCTTAAACGCCACACGTCGCGGGTTCGATTCCCGCTCGGAGCATATATGTTTGTATTGACCATGCAAGCATATTTTCCGGTCTGGGTGTATTTGTCCTTGTCCTTGTATGTGTTTCCGGACCCCCGACACAGGATATCACTATCCCAATGGGGGCCGATGAGTGTGTGTGCGTTTAAAAAAAAAAAAAAAAATGGTCTCCGAGTAAAATGACTGTGACATACGGACGGACAGACATGACGAAACTATAAGCGTTCCGTTTTTGCCATTTGGCTACGGAACCCTAAAAATACAAAAATCCGAATCGAGAACCTCATCCTTTTTAAAGTCGTGTAATAATCAAAAAGCGTGTTTATTCTCATTTTTTTTGTCAATATATTTAATGTTAAGAAGCACTTCTGTTGTAATTTTATAATAGTACCAGAAGAGCGTACAAAAAGTAAAAACATGTTAACCTTGATTTAATCTTATACTCCAAAGAACAGTACAATAAACACGACGCAATTTATAAAAACTTATATTTTCTGAACGTTTTAAAATATCGGAAGATTCCTTAAAGCCAGGCGTACCTTCCAGGCGTAGCCGTGAGCGTATTTGAAATCTCGCTCCCACAAGTACCCGCAAATGTTAGGCTATTACGATAACAGTTATTCACAGCTCGTGAGCTACCAAATAAGCGTGGAGTAAGCGGCTTACCGCTTTCGCAATATTTTCCCGGAATCACGAGGCACGAACAGCGATGATGTGCGAATTGCACGTTACGAACTAGAATATCGTTAGAACTTGTTTAAAGGAATGTTCCCATGATTCTAGGACAGATTAGGCTAGGCTTTAAATCGAAAGACCAAATAGATTTCTATCTGATCATCATCAATTTAACTCGATTAAACGTTTCCATAATTTGAAACTTATGTATTATTATTTTTATGGTTTGAATAAATATTCAATATTTAAAACATCCTAAATATTCACTATTTTTTGTACCCAAAAAGGAGACAAGAATTATAATTAAGTAGATAACGTCCTAGACACATAGTGTGACTAAACCTACCTTACATTATATATCTTATATAGATATATAATATATTTAAATAAATATATTTAAAATGCACGAAAATAAATAGCATAAAACTACGAAATTGGCACGTGTATCGTCTAGCGGTTAAGACCCTTGTTAAGTTGTGATCGTAATAACCCATGTTCTTTTAGAGCATCAGAGGCAACAGGTTCAATTCGACAATGGAAAACAATAATATCTTATTTATTATATAGTTTAATTATATTAGTGTAATATGATTATCAAAATAAAAATATTTATATAAGCCCATAAAAGGCTAAATGGTGAGATAATAAATATATCCCTATACTTTCAACACCTCTTACGAGTAGCTGAAAGTAATCCGCTCCTCCAATTCTTATATACTTAAACTCTATAGTAAAAATATAAAGAAGAGGGAGATCATGGCCCCGCACACGCCACCGACTGTGGGCTCCAACCATAGCTACGAGCCCTCCCGGGTAAGGGATAGGCTATTTATAGTGCGCCTGCGACACACAATTTGATTAAATATATTTATTATAATTTCGTTATTAAGACATGAGTCTAATCTTTATTTATTTCATATTGTTGTTATTTACATAGGCCGAAGCCACGCATAGAAAGGATCAAGCCCTGATATTTAGTAATATTATCGATTTATTTCTTATTCATCTTTGTATGAGAAGGCAAAACGCCAGAATAATTGAGGGACAAGCCCTGGTCATTATATATAAGGGAATAAATCCCTGGTTCAGATATGTATTCGAACATTAAACCGCCAGGCGGCATTCCGTAAGCACAATGCTATAATCGTCAACCTCACCTTAGTGAAGTAAAATTCATCAATAATATTAAATAATATCATTTATAACGTATATTTGTCATACCACTATATGTGGTTAATATAGAGTTTATATTTATCATAAACTTCACCTTTGTTAAGGTATTTTCATCAATAATGCTATTTATAGCGTATATTTCTTTTATCACTATATATGTGTAATATAGTATTTATAATAACCTCACCGTAGTGTAGGCAAATTCATTAATAATTATATTTATAAGTATATTTATTTTATCACTATATATGGGTCATATAGTATTGATAATATTCAATTCTTTATAATATCACAACCGCAATTCCTTAAAACTAAGTTCTACCTAACCCTACCTAATTGTTATTTAAATAATCGCATTGTCTTATCATTAATATTCGTGGGCTTATATCGTATTCGTAATCGCATTGTCTTACAACTAATATTCTTTGGTTTATGTCATTTTCGTATTATAACTTTATATCATAAAAACCATAGCACTTGCTCACGCAAAAGTACCCTTTGACTCAATACTCAAACATACATCCGAATCCAGTTCATTATTTAAGACGTGATAAACACGCATGAAAAGAGTTAAGCAGGCCACACTGTCTAATACTAGTTAGCTATCTCGAAGTGAGAAGCAACCAGTTGCCCTAATAGTATGACATGCTACAATGTCAATTATAAAAATCCCTATTGCTAAGCTAAGGGGCGTCTCTAATAAGAAGACGAGTCATTTTGCTACAAACGATGTATAATATTCCAGCGCCTCAGCAACAAACCGAATAACATCACGGCATCGACCTAAGTCGCACCACCGCAGCAATTCTAATCTGTATCACTGGGGCCGCTTCAGCAATGGACCTGAGGAAACTACTGCATCGATATAAATCGCACCACAGAGTCAACCCCATGTCAACATCACATCAGCAAAGTCAAAGGACCTCACTCGAGGACACTATAGACATAACCAAAATCATGTCGGAGCCTCATACTTAAGCATCGGGTCAACTAAGATTAAAATCCTCGGCCTCGCTTAAGGACACTATAGACATGACTCAGGTCACATCAGAGCCTCAAACTCAAGTATCGGGTCAACTAAAACTCGCCAAAACATTATACACGTATAAAGCTGAAATATAATTATTTATTAGTTATGACGCATAAATTCTTCCCAACGCATACTTTTAAATCTTCATTGAATTCGCTTCTTCTTAGGTTTTAAATAATCCATTAGATTCTGAAACATAAACAATATTTGCGCCGAAGCATTACTTTCGCTATTACAATATCACATAATATTAAAGAAACGGAGTAAACTTCGTTTCTTAATATATATCAAACATATATACATTCATAATTGACGGACCCAAAAACCGTCATTAAATATTTAATTTATAATAATAAATTATATTCAATATATTTCAACGATATAAATTTGCCTGTAACATGTATAGATCATATTATTCATATTAGATCTCTTTGCCAGTAATCATAGACGAACCACCATACCGTCATTATTTATTAATTATTGTATATATATTTAATATATACTTTAAATATATTCTTTTGCCATGCATCACCAATCACCATTAATAATATGTATAAAATCCATATACGAAGATCGGAAACCTTAGCTAGCATTCTAGCAGCATGGCCGCCCGAACGCACCGCCTTGGTAAACCGTCCACATATACGCGGGGGTAGAGATGTCAGACGGGCACTCACCAAGCATACGCTCGGAGACACCTTCGCCGACACCACACCATATATATGAAACAGCTGCAATGACATTCGGCACCTGACTCCGTGATTTTCCATACATTTTCCTTTTCTATGGAAATTTTCATACAAAATTTTATAAATTTTTGATTTTTTAAAAATATTATTTTCGGGGTATGTCCATACTTAGTATTACGTTGCACATAGTCACGTGGTCGGCAAACGATTTTTAGGTTAAGCAACTTTGGGTGCGGTCAGTAAATGGATGGGTGACCGTCCATAAATAGGTTCATATTACAGAAAATACATTGTTTTAGAGATTTAAATAAAGTCTAATGTTGAGATCGTCACAATAGCTCGTACATAACAGCCTATTTAGTTTATAAAGCCAACAGAATTTCTTAAGGTATGTCTTATCAGAAAAGACAGTTAGAAATCTTTCTATAAAAATGCCACCTGTCGTCAAATGGATTGATCGATATTAATTTATAATACGAATTAGGTAGTGGGTAATAACACCAATTATACTCAAAAGTTTAGCTTCTTTATAAGTGTTTTTGTTGTTTAGATTGTTGATGTAAGAGATCTTATAAATAAGTCTTTTGACTTAATTTTTTTTTCAAGTAGACGTAAAACGTACTCTTGTATTATTATAATAATAAGTCTAAGTGTTACAAAATTTAGTTGGAAATTTACGAAAGTTCAAATTATTTTAAATGTAAATTGTTTATTCCATTAAGCATTCTCCCGTTTTGTTAAAATGCAAGTAAAATGGTATTAACCTTGTTATAATAGCTAACCTTAAGCAGACGAAAGTTAACGAGTTTATTTTTATTTGTAGTATTAAACGAATTTTCATCACCGTTTTGCTGTCCTCTATGTTTTTTTACGACGGTTGGCAAACAAGCATACGGTCCACCTCATGATAAGCTATCCTCGCAACCTTTCAACGCTTGCTTCTACTATACTTAGAATACTACATGCTGCAAACTTAAGGGATAGGAGGGAAGAGATAGAAAGAAGAAGGATAAAAGGAAGGGAGTAGAGGGTGGGACATTGGGCATTCGGCGCTGTCACTCATCGCACGAAACACAACAGTACTCTGTTACTTTACGTCGATTTTCTGTGAGAGGGTAGTCGAACTTCTCCGATCGAGCCGGCCCATTTGTTCTGGCTAAAGCATGGCCTAGTACTACTATTTATTTGGTATGAATTAAATATTCGATACTAAAGTCATTATACCTTATAATTATTGTTCTTTAATTTATGTATTGACCCATGACTAATGTATGATACATCACACACTAAGAATATAGCATCTACGAAGTCAATAATCTCTTTATGATTTACAAATATATACAGCGTTGTTTTTTTAAAATATCTAATAAATTAATCAGCCAACCAATCTCCATTATGATAATAATGATTTTATTAGAGGTCCAAATTAATAAAATATCTTGTCGGCTGAATAATATAATTTAGAAGACTTATATTCATTTTCTATTTATTTATTAGTTTTGATAAAATTAAAATAATGGCAATAGAAGTAAATGTGTTGTGGCGCAGCGGTAGCCTGCGTTAAGCGTCACAGGTCACGTCTATTCCAGGAGCAGATGTATGTATTGACCTTACAGGCATGCTTTCCGGTCTGGGTGTTTTTGTTCTTGTATGTATGTATGTTTTCGGACCCCCGACAAAGGATATAACTATCTTAATGGGTTGAGTATGTAGCGTTTATTTTTATCTTTATAAAAACTTAAACATAATACTACAATAATGTAGTTAATTTTTACTTACTGAGGAATATAAAAAGCGAATAAAAGATAATCCCGTACACGCAGTTCGGCACTTTTAGCGGCGAGTCCTGAGGCACAACGCCCAATCCCTTCGCATACCTGAAACAAAATTACGACTTGTAATTTTACTATGGTAATAATGGAACACAAGTTTTACTTTTTGATTTTACGATACGTGGCTGTGGTCACTACAGCTACTATCTTCTTCAAACAGCAAACAAAGAAAAACAAAGACAAAACACCTAAAAGGCGAAATCATTGCCGGCACACGTGTTGCCTCCTTCCTATAATCTGCGTGTAGGCAGGGCGAGAGTGGCTAACGCGGTTCCGCAACTGCCTTAGCCGCCTTCACGTTTGGACTTTTCTACCAGTTATCATCAGATGAAGTAAAATCATTTGACATCCTATTCAATATAAAAATATAATCAAGGCTCTAGGATTAGTCATTTAGATGCGTCGTTCTCTGTGTTTTCTTGCTCGTTGTTCTGACTTAGAAGGTCAGAAGACCAAACTCCCTCTGCACTTTTTATTTCTTTCTCTTCTCGCCTCTAGCCGGTGACACACATTCTCTACTATACTTTAAAAACAAATGTCCATGCTACAATCCATACCTCAAAACTTTACCGCATGCTTACCGTTAATTGTAAAAAAAAACCTTTAGTGACCTTATATAGGATAACTTAATAACAGCGATTGCATGTCTACGATTACAATTGTATTACCATAAAGATGACCATTACTTTTAATGTTGTAATAATTACCAGCATAATTATGTTATAGTAGGGGAGCCCAAGCGGGGATTTCGGGATTTACTAAAGCGCGTCAGATTAATATACAGGGGATACCTTGTACCCGGTTAAGTACCTCCACAAAACATGAGGGCCATATATAAGGCCGACCGTAAAGGATACAGGATCAGATTAGTAAAAAAATTGACCATCAGAAATTCTCGAGCGCGTCAGATTAAGGTAGGGTGAGTTAATTACATCCTAAAAAGTGTATATTCCACTAATCTGACAATTTGAGAGTGACGTAAAAAAAGGGGAGGGCAAAAAAGTTGTAAAAAAAACGTCATCTCGACATTCTCGAGCGTAGCTAAATTTTTTTATTTTGAAGGAAATAATTCAAGAATAATGAAAAATATATAATCTGACGATTTCCGCAAGCCGAAATCACAAAAATTCGTCGATAAAGTTAAATGCGTGCAGTTGCGTGATGCCTACATTTCCTTCTCCGCGTTTCTATTCCTCTCTCACTCTTTCTCTATTTATTACTCTCTCACTCCGTCCCCACTCTGGTTTCTGCTGCCATGACGCCATCACAGCTGATCATAAAGACACGTGGTATAGTCTGTTAAATGTAACTTGAACCCTGCGCAGTAACACGTTTTTGGGTCTCAACCGTATGCGGTATGAAGGGGCCAGGGTTTAGTACACTCGTTTTAGCTCTTTAATAATAAATTATTAAAAATAAATTAAAATATAAATTAGTTTTGTCAAGTGTGTTAACATTTATTTCGAGATAATGCCTCGGATGAAGATGATGATTAATTAATCAAATAAATATAAAATATTAAACTATTTTAAGCTTTTTTTAAGTAATTTTTTTATAAATACATTTATTCTACTAAAAAGCATACACTTATTTAATTGCATGCTATTTCCTGATCTTTTCAATTAATTAAGTTTAATGATTTAAAAGAATAGAAAAAAAATTTTGACTTCCCGCTAAGAAAAATAAAAATTTTAATATTAGTTCTTTGAAGTCAGGGAGCTCAAAATATCACATAAATTATATTTTGAGCTCAAAAATATCATAAGTACAATTTTAAGCGCCCAGGAATGGAATTAGCGGGAAGTTGCAGGGATGGCCTTTAAGGTGAACCGTTTTTCTAATTTTTTTTGTCAGATTAGCCGAATCCCTCTAGATAATCGTCAGATTATGAGACAGTATGTTTAGAACTTAAAAATGAACCACATATATCTTAATCTGACGCGCTTGAGTATTTCAAAATGGCGATTTTTTTGCACATTATGAAAATGACCGCCAGTTTGCGTCCTATCGAAATCGTCAGATTAGTGAATGAGAGCTTTTTTTGGTGCACTTAACACTCCCTTAGAAAATCTGACGCGCTCGATTATTTTTTTTTTTTCATTTTCAACCCTTAAATACAACCACCCGCATCATGCAAACGATCAGATTAACATACGTACATTATTAAAAATACGTAGGGCAATGATGCTATCAATATCTGACGCGCTCGAGGATGTCCATGCAACAGTTTTTTTTACATATTTAAAAATCTATAGCCGCTTCCCCCACCGATGTAAAGGTATATATCATATAACATTTTTTCTTCTTATCATCTAAGCTTTGCATCCCAATAGGTCTCTACAACGCTCGAGTAAATCCCCATTTAGCATCGTGGGCTCCTCTACCATTAATACGATTGTTTGTATAGAATTGTTATTTATTACTGTACACTAAGTATTTCTTGTGGAGTTATTTTTATATCTTCATTATATATTCAAGTGTTAATGGTTTTGAACAAAAATTGCATATTTAAAATTATAATATTATTTATATATTCGTTTATACTAATTAAGATAATTAATATCTCTACAAAATAAAAATGTTTACAGCGTCCATATAAATATTTAAAATGAATGCATAATTAGTAAAGGTAATAAAAGCAGAGTCGGTTACCAATTCGTAAAGAATACATATTAAATAACTTCTTATATCACGTAAAATCTAATTCGTGACATCAAAATATATTCATGAGTTTAGAATCCTCATATAGCGCATTTATACAATATTTTATGGATATGCGTGATGACGTCATGAAATTGACTTTAGATGCGTCATTATTTTAAGACTTCACTATTAAAAACAAATAATTGATCATTTGAGGACAAATCTTGTGACTTGTTGAAAAAAAACATAATAATACTGTTTTTTTAAATTAATTTAAAATAAATATGTATATAAATTAATGCAATGCTACTTTAAATTTTATAATAAATAATTTCTACAGACGTAATAATAGACAGATATATAAAAAATTTAAATGAAAAAATTAAAAACAATGAAAACGCATTTTCTATGAAATCCTATAAATTACTTCTATAGACCACGATAATGAAAAACACGGCATATGTAAGCGGTCACTATAGGATATACCATATAGCATGTTCCAATACCCTAGACTTAACAGCACATGCATATTGCCGAAGACTGGGTTAGGCGGGGAGGGTGGAAGACGAGTAACACAAAGATGACAAATCGGTGGGAAGCGAGCCTCTGTGCTTTAACTCATAGAAAGAAAAACAGCAGTATAAAAGGCACGTTCATATTCTGTAAGAGGGTAGTACTTCACTATTAACTATTTAGTTTTTTAATTATATTTAACGCCTTTAAATATCAATTGAATTTAGTAAACGGTGTAAGTATTCGTTAAATATTCTAAATTATATCTTTGTGCCGTTTGCAGTAGAAACGTCATGGAGTGCCAGTGTTAAGCAATTTCAAAATCCACAAAGAATCGGGATTGCGATTCAGGTGGAAATGCAGCTAGTATTCTTGCCACAGGACATGATTTGTTTAATTGTAGTTATTGATCTGTAATATTGGTTGTAAATTAATTACTTACTTAGATGTTAGTACTTTGGTACAGCTTGCATGTTCGGATATGTCACACAATGCCTTGTACCCTGGTTTAGCGTCCGCCGCCATCTCTACGTAGAGCGCATATGTGGACACCAATATTCCAATAAGGCTCGTCACTATAATAGCACGGTTTAAACCTTTTACTTGCATCTTTGTATAGTAGTCTGTAAAAGAATTTATACATTTATTTAAATGAAAGTCAATGTCATTGTAAAATATTGTAATGCTATTTTATACAGCATATTTTAACATATTGAATCACACTTTTACTGTATTGTATCTCAATATTTAATACAACTACTGCCTCCAGTGTAGTCTGTGCAAAAATAGACCTATGTAAGTTAATTTTAATATTCTCGTAGTTATATTTCCGGTCTCCGTCATCGTATTGAAACTCTTAAATGCAAGAAAGCATAAAAATATTTTTGTCGTGACGAAAATTGTTCTTGACAAATAGAATCATATTTTAATTTAATTTATTGTATATAACAAAATAAACCTAAAAAAATAAATTAACATAAATGTAACTCTGTTTAGAATAACGACAATAACGCTATCATCTATCCTAAAATTTATTCGTAGTTCGATTTTTAAAGCAATAAATATGTTAATGTAAGCTTTAAAATCAATTCACGCGAACCCTAAGTAAATCAGTTTCACTATAAAGTAGGGGAGACGTATGTTTGAAGACTTGTGTGAAAGAAAAAATAAAATAATGAAAACCTCATAGCAATCTACTTCATTTCACTACCCCTCCGTGTATACGCGGCTAAATGGCGTAAAAAAAATTAAAACAAAAACCGGGCCGCTCATATAAAACATCGTTTTTATTGGCTTAAGAGCTTGTAGCCCTATAATCGCATAAGACCTACAAAAATAAAAATGAATGGATATATTTGGAGTTATTATTATCTATGATTTTTTTGATAAGAAAATATGGCTCGTAATCACTACGGAGATAAAGAAAATGCTACTAATACAAATAGCATCAAAATGATAGACATAGAGCGTAAATGAACTATCGATAAAAACAATCTTACCTATACGTTTTTTTATCTTTAAAATAATTATAAGGACACGACTTCACAGTCTGATATCCAGTATTATACTGCGTCATAAATGATAAAAGCGAATTTTATGCATTACTCGGGCGAAACACTAATCATTTTTGACAACATGAATGAATAATATGTATTTAACGCGATAGATTCTGAAAGGTGTGAACAATCACGGTAAAGCAACTTGAAATCAATTTATTAATATGTAAGGCAACGTTGGTGACGTTCTTAAAAATATCTTAATAATTAATAATAATAAAATACTTTATAAAGTGAAACGTATTTTTTCTATAATTCTACTATAATCTAAATTCTTATAAATGTGTAAATTTTTTTTGTTACTCAATCAAACAAAACGGCTGAACGGATTTGAATGAAATTCGTCAGAGATATAGATGTTACCAGGACACTTTTATTCAAAAATAAAATTATTATTTTCCAATGGGATCAACAAAAAACGAACTACTCAAACGAACATTTGGACTTTGATGTAGTAAATGTAGATATATATTCACGCCTAAACCACTGAACCGATTTTGATGAATTTTGGTATAGAAATATATGTCAGCTTGGAAAAAGAGAAACACGACAAACGAACAATTTAATGCAATAAAGAAGCGAAGCTGTGGGCAGATGCTAGTATCTGTATAAGTGTAAAAAATACTTAATATTAAGTGGAATGAATTTTTTTCTATGCAAAATAATTACTAAAAATATTGTATCCTCTCTAATGAAACTTGTAGCTTGTAGTGGATGAGACAATTGGTAGCCCAAAGGGGTCAAGATATAAATTTCAACTTTCGTATGTATCGTTGAGCCTTCCGGCGTTGAGCTTTGAGACTTAAACGTATGTAGACTTATTATTGAGAAATTACTGCTGTAAATTAATGGAATTACAATTGGTAAAACATATTTGACTGGAACTTTGTTAATACCTACAATATGAGTGTATAGTACATGCCAAAACTGGGCATAGGTTCACTAATCATGGTGTGTAAAATGGGTCGATCTACCATCAGACAGTGTAGGTATTAGTTTATAACGTAACATTTATCTTTTATACCACAACCGTGGCAAATAAGCCTGTCTGCCTGATCTCTTTGCGCTTTGAAAATCTCTTTACTCCATTCTAAACGAACTCTATATTGCAGTCCTCTGGGAAAACCGGAGCGGAGCGTTTGCGCGAAGAAATTCGTTAGAAACCACACAGTGCGCCACCGTTAAATTTCGAAACTTTTTTTGACGAACGGTGAGACGATAAAAACCTATATAGCTAGTATAGGTACCTCATGTCCCTAGACTTATTGTACCTTAGTTTAAGGTTAGCCAATACCACTTGTGAGCTAAGGATTGACGTCGATGTTCAAGAATTCGCAAAACTCTTCTTTGAGCTAGGACCGAGGATGTTAAGTGTCTTCAGATTATAAGTATATTTGTGTTAATTGATGCGAAATAGTGAAGCAACAGTAAATGTCTATGTTCTGTGCGATAAATTTGTGCCTTGGTTGTGTTGAACTGAACATAATCGAACCCCAATAATAAATTCTCAATTTGAAACAAAAACTTTTCGCGGCCTTTGCCTTTCGCGGATCGAGATGTAATGATACGGCCTATTTAAAAATAAACTCCGGTACTGTTGTTTACATATTAATGTAAATGCATAGCATCTCATCGATTTGCAACAAAAGAAGTTGTGAAACTGGCTGCCAATACGTTGGTTCCTAAAATATGAAGCCCATCGGTGATTGAGGAGGTCTCCCGTCGAGTGACTAGAGCGGTACCCGTATTATCAAGCACTTATCAAAAGGTAACAAGTTTTCTATATATCTCAGGAATTTTGTATTAATTAAAATAATTAAAAATTAACTATACGTTCCATCATTTTTGAGATACAGAAAAAATAATTTGCAGAATAACAGTACCATTTTTTTATAATTAATCTTCTTTTTTAAAATAAATAAACGCTACACACTCAACGGCCCCCATTAGGATAATTATATCCTGTGTCGGGGTCCGGAAACATTCACAATGACAAGGACAAACACAACCAGAGCGGAAAACATGCCTGTACGATTAATACAAACATCTGCTCCGAGCGGGAATCGAACCCGCAACCGTCGAGGCTTAAGGCAGACTCGCTACCCACAACGCCAGAACGGTGTTTTGGCTTTTGCCTTGCTTTTTTAGAGTATTTTATAGTTTAAAATGAATAAATAATAATTTGAATAATTGTAACAGTAAAAACATAATATTATAAACCTACTTGAAAACAGTTTTTACAATCTAACATTAATAATTAAAAAGAACGCGTCTGTATGACACATTGACAACTGTTAAATTCTGACAGACTGACACTTTCTCACAGCATACAGCACAGCTATTAGCCTATTACTAAAATACGTAGGCAGAGTAAAAAGACTATGAAAAATACTGTACACTACGCTAAATTATTTATTATATTACCGAAAGTTAATAACCGAGTTACCGAGATAATTGTTCCCTCGAACGATGATTATTCTACTAACGCACTCTGTATGCGGTTTTGGGAATCGTATGACACAACAAATATTATTTTATTGCCAACATTATACTACTAATTCATACAAAATATTTTTAATAAAAATATTTACTACAATTTAGATATTTTTACCCCTATAATATTTTGAAAAATTTGAAGAAATAGTAAAAAAAAAACTAAAGACTCCTATTTACCTCTTTATGGTAAAATAGGTCAGCGAGGCAATATTATATTTTATAGCGAAGAAAGAGAGAGGGCTATAAGCGTAAAGAGTAAAACCGAACGCCACATTGCCAATGACGCCCGATATCGCGGAATGTACATGTTCTTAAGTTGGCAGCACTGAATTAGTTTACCATCGCGACCGCAACACAGCGTTGGCGTCGTGTAACACCTTTCATTGTATTGACTATTGACTGATTCTGAACACAGAGAATAATGTATAAAACTAATTTATCTTTGAATTGTCTTAGTTCTTATTAAAATATATTGTAATATATCCTAGTATAAGTGTAATAATGCCTCCGTTTACGTAAAAGTGAAACAACACAGCCCGTCGAGTGCTACGCGGCCATTTTACTTGCAATGCGGCAACGGTGTACGATCCGCCATTGGAAACGGCTAGTGTCCTTTTCTGAGTGCAAGATTTGTATTTTGTCGATTTGTTCGACATAGAAACAACGGTTAACCATGTGTGATAAAAGTGTAGTGCGGACTTTAGTGTAGTGAAGCACGGTGGTCGGGTGTTTCGAATAATGTGCGAACGATGGAAAACGAAGTGAAGCAGCGCAATCAGAGAAACAGGCGAAGGGAGCGGGCACAGCGCATGCAAGCACAGCGAGAGAGTAAAGTTAAGGATGGGGACAGCGGAGAGGACGAGTCTCCGGCGAGAGAAAAGCCACCTCGTCCTCCGGCCAGGAGGAAGAAGTCGAGGGAGCCTCTTGGAGAGGAGGATATCATTGATGGTTTCGCCATAATGGCATTTCGCACGTACGAAGATCTCGAGGTGAGCTTATATTGGATAATATCTAAAGAAATGTCTGTACAAACCCATAACAATAAAAATAAGACAACAGACTCATAATTCTTTAATTGCTTTTTACTATAGTTACTTGAATAAAGATATATTTTTATCCATTTTATACTTACATTTTTTTTACATTTTAGTATTAGACAATGAAAAATATAAACATGCCATAATATATTATAGCCATCCATAAAAATAAATAAATATCGTATAGTATGTCCTCAATAAATTTTGCTTGCAACAATAATTACTTTTTTGTTAATTTATTTTATTTAGACGTAATAAATTGATTTTTAAATTACATTGTAAAAAATATGCTATGTAATCGTTTTAAACATCGTCGTAGAAAGTGCATTGACCCTTGAATGAACCCATAATACTAAATCTAAAATTGAACAATCTTTTTTTAAAGACAAGAAAAGTTATTAAGAACATTATATATTTCTTGAAAAGGTCGAGTTATTTAAAATATACTCAATACTGCTCGACTGCATATCTATGAGCAGTGTATTTATTATGTGAGCAGCTGACAGCGCGGCGCCTGACGGAGCGTGCGCCTCGGTTCGTCGGGCGAAGTGCATCCGCGGTCTCCCACTAAGTGTAAATTTGGTCTAAGTGGCTTTCGCTCATTTGTACTCATTTATCGCGCCGTCCTCTAAACGACAATATGTTGTGTATGTTGAAGTCTCATATGCGCATAACAAATCTACATTTCGTGCTATCGTTCTAAATTATGACGACAGCCTTGTCGTTTCGGTCTCGTTGTAGTTATATTATAGGCCTAAACAGGTTCCTTTGCTCCTATTTAATTCACCACATGCGGTGTGCGCAACGTTTATGCAATTTTGCTTACAATGGCTGTAAGCTAATTTTCTACGGAAAACTGGTTTTTGTTGAAATTACGGCAACGATTCGACATATGGCAAATAAATATGAGGTTTCTCTTCATAATTGCATAAAAACTATCGAGCAAAAAATGTGGAACAAATTGCCACCACGCCTTCCGACAGCCTTTGTGTTGTTTTTTCCTTAATTCGCATTGGTATTTTATTTAGCTAAATTTGCGAATTATTGAATAACTTCAAATTGCTTAAAATATTTATACAATTATCGATAGCTCATAAATGTGTAATGTACACTTTATTATATCATTTTTGTGGATATAGATTCAAAAAATTTTTTTATCTATGAGTACAAATTTATGACGTGCTATTTTATCAACATGATTACTTATGAAAATGCTTAGCGATGTTTGTTTCGATAATTTTAACTTACGCTGAGCGTATTAACTAAAGAAACGCTAACATTGTCTTTTTTATTATCAATATCTAATGTACGCGGTATTAATAGGTAACGACGTAATCGTCAAGGATATTGGTAATAAAATAGATATTAAAGTTATACGAGCATGACAGTGTCAACTTGTAGCGGCTAACGACAAAGACAACTACGTGGCTAATTATTTTCCCACGATACGCTCTCCGTGTCCAGTTTCGTATCATGTGTTTATTTCAAAACAAAATATCAACTTTCTATCTTCTTTTTAAATTTTTAAAACCCAATAGAATAAAAAGACTCGGTTACATTATAATAAAATATACGTTATAGATACAGATTTAAAAGGTTACTAAGCGATTGTTAAAAATCTGTATCTATAAAAACATCGTAAGATTATACGAAAAATAACTTATTCAAAGAAGAGGAAGATCATTTTTAAAATAAGTAAAATTTTTGATAGATAGCTAAAACGTACACGTGCCGTTACGAAATTAATAGAGTTGTACTTTTATAAGAAGAAATAACTGTTAAGTAGTGATCCTTAAAAATTAGACACCCATTATTTAGAAAAACATTTTATAATGGATTATCGGATACTAAATATTTATTTAATTTATTATTTATAGTAAGATTTTATTTAACAAATATAGCATATTTAGTTATTTCATATTGTTATTATTATTGATAATTAAAATCTAAAAAGATGCAATTTATACATTAAAAGCATGAAGTGTTTAAAAGAAAACTTAAAATTTAAGAGGCTATATTTTAAAGGTTTGACAAGGACCTAAATCTGATAAACGGGTGAGAGAGATTGAGTTTGGCACGTGAAAGTATCTAACCAAAAATTTGTTCAGCACCGACTTCCTCTTTATAATATTTTTTTTTTATACGACAAATGCTTAAAGTTAAATTACCTTCTCTTTTTCTCAATCAAGCTATATAATCTCTAACATAAACTAAACAACTTCATCAAGCGAGCAATACTTGTATATCTGTGATACAGAATTGCTCACATGCCGTTAAAGCGATTTCACGCTAGAGATGGCTCAAGCTAAAGCTGGTACCTGGATCACTGGATCACTGAATGCTACGGTAGAGAAACGCATGACAACTATGCATTAGGTTCGAGATTCAGTGTATGCTTGTACAAAATCAATATCTGTCGCTTTAGAAGACGAGTCACAACGATTCGGAGCAGCGACCGAGTGTCTCGGCACCCCTAAACACCCCTGTGACCCATCCCCTTCTAGTATTCCCTGGAGCTTAATGTTAGCACGCCGTGACATAAATACTTACCTGGTAAAACTTTAAACCGCTTTCTTCCGTTTTTATTACTTCCCACGTTTGCTACTTCTGAATTGCTTACACTTTGCGTCAACAAACAAATATTTGTGATTTATGACGAGATGTCAGTTACAATTGCCATACCAAAGTCCTGAATTTGAAATAATAAATTCGGCTTAAATACATTATGAAGTACGTCGGTATTCATTATTTATTTATATACAGGCTACATTACGTACTACGTACAACCTAGAATATAGTAAATTAATTCTTAAATTTCAATAATCGATATAAATTAAACCGTTAAAAGCCAAATTAAAACAAAAACAAAACGTTAATGCATACATTTACAAAAACAAGTCCCCAGACACTTGAACGCTACCCACACGGACGCATGCCAGCGCCAGCCATTAACTTTTAAGAATATTGCAGAAAAATTGCTTTGTCCTCTGCGCATAGGGGAAAGTTTTGTTCGCCAGTACCTACTTTAATTTTGAATTCACGACTCGTTTTACTTGGGCAATAACTATGCAAATGCATGTTTTAAGCAAGACAATATATTTACGCGCCATTTACGGGCTAGATGGAAAAATATATTTTAAACACGACCGGATAATCGTATTGTTTTTAAATTTACGTTATTTTAATTTAGCCTATAAACTAGACACTATAGTCTTATTATATTTTACATATTACAGGATAATGACATTAACCACTCTCTAACTCTCTCTAAGTAACGGGGCAATGTTTTTTTTTAAATGGGGTTATTTTTTAAACATGAATACTAATCCGAACTAAAAACAATAACTTAAAGAAGTTTTCGCTCTCCGTCTATTTTTAAAACATCACTCTGCAGCTACTGTATAGATTACGATAAGGTTTCGGCGTTTGGTAACTTACGGTTAACTACATTTCTTTCGTTAAATCCCTTTCTTTATAACCAGGGATACGGTTTGATTTCTTCATACTACAAAACAAAATGACTAGCAAAAGGCTTGTTTTTATCATACCTCCATTTTAAAAGTATATAAAATATTTTATTATCATACTAAAACAACTAAAACGTAAAAATATCTATGTATATATCTCGAAAAACAAATATAAATCTGATAAGAAGTCAGACATTGAAACAAAATATCAAGTTTTGTCTGAATGACGACTCCGTTCACATAGGAAAATAGCCACAAGGATTTATTTTTGAATACTTATAATCACCTAAGTATTTACAAAAAAATAATCATCAAAAGCGTTTTACAAGTGGCAAAGATTTGTCTTATATCTCTATGGCTTTCCTTTTTGAAATCGATGAAAAATAAAAGATAGGATTACTTCACAAAGCGCTAACTAACCAATTATATACGGTTATTATTTACCAATTATACTAATGTCAATTATATAATCATGTATACTTGAATTAATGAAATTAATGTATACTTTCATAATACTGAAACACGTATACGTTATCTCCTTGAATTATTCGAGCAACATTATATAAATGCAAATAAGCTTTTTGTATTCACGAAACTAATGCCGTTGCTTATTTTATTATAATTATGTATTGATATTATTGTTAATAAAGATAACGATGTTAATAATTATTAATACATATTATGTTGTATGTGTGTTGATTTCTAACTTTATACATATGTAAAATATATGTGTTTTACGAACATAATAAAATAAAACGACCGTTTTGATAATTGATGTTTACACATGGGTTTCACACTTCACATAAATATGTATATCAACAATGCAGATATTTGCTTCTCCATATTAATTGTATTTCAAAGAACAAAAGTCGTCGGTTCCGGTTGTAAGCACATATCTGATAACAATCGTTGACATTATTTAAGATAATTGAATCTATTGAGTAACTGGGTTTTAAATTAAAAGTATGTGAAAATCAATTCAAACTCTCCCTTTAAAAGTTACGCCGTCAAATCTAGATTACAGTAATAGGCAGAACAGCATTCTAATATAAAGAAGAAAATTATAAATTGAGGAGTAAAGTTAATTATATGATGAATTTATTTAACGAACATTAGAGGCTCTAATAAGCGATAGTATCTTAATAATAATCATTTTAAATATAGTTGATATACTATAATATATTATTTCGACACAATTTCAAACTGCCCTTTACTATTTCTCCATAGCAATTAAGAGTTTGCAACGGTTTGCCTTATCGGATTTGAAATTTCTGTTCGGCGTAACTAAAACAATGCTTATCAATGTAAGTTTTATTAAACAATCTTCGTAAATGTGTCGTAAACTGGTTCTGTGTTTAGAATTGTGTTATGTTTTGTTTCGAGCAAGAAAGCGTTATTTGTAACGTAAACAAACTGCGAAGCACGTACTACTTAATAAAATTAGCTTCTTAAGTGCATGTTACCATTACATCGTGAAACATAGCAATCATTGTTTTTGTATGTGGTTAGTTACACTTGTTTTAGTGTATTTACTATTTAGACATTGTTAATTTTCGAAATATACTTTAAATTAATACTATAAGGTCAGTAAATTGTCTGAATTAATTTCTCTCCTATATCCATTTTTTTTAATGTATTTATTGGATCTTAAATGATTACAATCTGCTTTATTAAATAGTCAAAACCAGGTAACTGGTTTGACTGTGAGATATTAAATATTACAAACTTAGTAATTTCATTCTTATATATTCTTATTTCTTATATATTATTATTATTATGTATTATATAATTAAAATAATACTAGTTGCTATATTAAGTTAAATAAATATACATCTAAAAAAAATTAACATTTAAACATAATATAATTGATTATCCACCGTGAAATCAGCGTTATGTTTGTTGCACGACATTATATAAATGTTTTTGACATAATTTCGACTTATTATCGTCTATCTTGCGTCAAGGCAAAAGTAAATGTTGACGGTATTTTTATAGTGGTTTGGAGAAGCGATCGCTCGTAAGTCGTACCCTTTTGATTTGGTGACAATACAAATAAATCTCTGTTGATTGATGACCCGGAAATACACTTAGCTAAGTATGCGGGGGAGATCGTGTCGGTCTATTACATTTTTCTACTTTATTATGACGACTATATTATGTAGTAGTTAAGAAATTACGATTTGACAGTTGGATTATGTTAGAAACTTATCTTCCATATACTGTAATAAAAATGTTCTGCATTAAGATTTTAATTGTATGTTATGATAATATGAAAACCGTAAAAGCTAAGTGAGCTAAATTATAGATCTTATAGGCTTTTAATCGATGATGACAAAATATTTTTCAAGCTTTGTAAACAATACATTTATTTTAAACAGACACACATATTTGTAATTTAAAAAAAACTCGTGAAACTAAACTTGACGACGACTATTCCAAACACAATAAATAACCTTTATATTTTTTTGCTAAACCGATATTCAAGAGCCAAGGATCGATAAAAGTAAATAATAACATTTTAAATTGCATTCTTAACTATTGCTTTATAAGTACTATAAAATTCTAAAAATACTATTAAGTGGAAGTCTAGTAATTCAATTTAATCAATATTCCCGACGCGAACTTTGCCTTACGGCCTCACAGGAATTAACTCTGTTAGTTTCGAAGAATGTTAATCACGACCTCGTTTTACAATCGCTATGGCGAACTACTACCGAATTAAATTTACTCGCATAAAGACTTAATGACTTCTTTACTGTTTTATAATTTACGTTTGTTGAATCTTGAATGTTTAACAGAAATTGCTTACAAATTTATTATTGCTATACATCTATCTTATTACTTTTAAACTCATTGATTAACAGACGACGCTCGGCCGCCCAGAATTGAAACAATTGTTTCTACTAAAGGCGCATATATCAAATCGAATTTTGAATCTTAATTAAATAAAGTCTAGGTATAGATTAGGATTTTATCCATATCTTCTACGATTAATTAAAGATTAATAACGAAAAAGCATTAGCGCTTTTGGCACCGTAAAATCTAAACCAGAAATGCACGCATTTTGTTATTATAAATACTCTAACCGATAAGAAAATCTTATATTATAAAGTCACGTTCTTATCTTTTTAGTTAATGTTTGTCAAACATAAAATAGCTTTCATGTCGTTTAAATTCAATCGTAAGTTGCAGTTATCATAAACAAGTCTTCGAGACAGAAATAATAAGTGTCTATAAGATTGTATCGTATCACTACAATGTTTACAAGGGTAATGGTTGAAATAGGGTCCTTCCGCCCACACGGGGCGGCGCGAGGTGGCGACATAATCGCCCTGGAGCACGCGACTGTCGCAACGAAAACCGTTTACAAAATATTTCGATCACGACCCTCCCACTTAATTGTTTCCTCGTGCCGCTATCGTACACCATCGTAAAAAATGTTAACTTATTTATAATTTAATGCTTATTTTAAAATTTATGATTTGTTACAATTATAGCTTTTGATTAAAAAATTGTACGTACATTTTTATTTATACACACTTCTGATGTTTTTTTTATATTTTGTAATACTTTTAAAACTCTCGACATTAATTATATAAAAAAATAATATGGTGGTAGTTTTTGCAGTTAAATAAATATACTATATCCACAGTGTTTATTCAAAAACGTTTATTTATAAAATAACAACAGTTCTTTTGTACATTTTTTTTTACATCGTGTTCATTGTCTTTTTTTTTTCAGTATTCCAACTTTTTATGAATTCAATAGCTACCGGCTGAGCTTTCGTAATTGTTTTCGAATAACGCACTGTTTGATCCATTATTCTCCTGGTTTCTTTTGTGAAGAGATTTAGTTTTGCATAAAAAAAAACAATTGCAAAAATAAGTACCTACCTACCTATAAAATTTCGTTGAAAACTCATTACAACTCCGTCATATAATTAAGAAGATTTAATCCTAATATAAAGCTCTGTAATATAGCTAATAAAAGGTGAAAGAGCCGTTCCTCATGATAACTTAATTATGTGTCGTACTAAGCAGAGAACCATAATCGTTCATTACCATGCAGTTCAGTATCTAATCCGGCGTGCTAACCCACGCCCGCTTGTCTGATGACTTAATTAATGACCCGCCGTGTCGCTGGTAATTAAACAGCTCCGGCAAATTGAAGTTAGCGCTTGGCCCCGCGGCTGCCGGTGGATTAAAAACAGAATGCAATTTGTCGAGCACCCGACCCGTATTTTAAACGATTTGCCGGAAGATTGCTATAAATAAAGCCTATTGCTTGAATCTTAAACGATACGACGTAGTAGCCCCTTTACTACATGGTAGTCTTACTCAGATACCATAATTTTTAAATGTTCACGTTCTATTTAAAAAATAATATGATGTAATTTTATCGGCTGGCTCCTCATTATCTATCTACACATAAAAATCGATGTTATGTTAATTAACTTAAAGCGCTTGTTTTTGATCCCTTGTATTAAATTTATGCTAAGTAGCAAGTAACAAATTGGCCGTAACAAGCCATTAAGAAACCATTATTTCTTCATAATATTAGTATCGGAGCTGTCACTTCGGTGATTAATTTGTTGTCGGTTTAGCAATTAGAGTAAATGACCGTTGTCGACGAGGTGTGACTGCGTGCGTGCGTACTCTAGCTGAGGAGGCAGGTGATTACCTCGCGGGCTGTTGGATTGCGGGCTGCGGCCCACTGAGTTATTGACCGATGCTAATTATTGGACACCGTCTTGTGAACATGCTATTATGTTTCATTTAGACTACACTCTGGACAGTATAATGAAAGGTTTTAAGTAAAAGCGCTTCTCATTTTCGTATTCATTTCTATTCGTTATTTATAATCCACGTCTAAACGTTTAACTTAGTTAAAAAAATATAACTCATTTTTACTTAACATTATCAGTGAATTAATTCAAGCGAATGATTCAATAGAAACTTATCTCGAATAAACGTTTCAAAGTTCTTGTTCATGCTTAATAAATAAAACCGCAATAAATAATGGTAACTTTGCGCTATTACTAATAAATCTGGGACTGTGTCGAAAACACAATTCGAAATCTTTATGTGGCTTCCACAAAAGATTTTATACACAATTCATTTCAGTCTCATAAAAAAGTTATCACGAATTCGAAGAAATCCATAATGCTATTTTTCTGTCAGCGGTCGCTTTTAGTCCGTGGGAAAGACGTATAAAATCTAAATATATTTACGATAAGATCTGTTTATGAAATCGATAGAGTAGGAGATTTATTGAACACATGATACATTATACTGTTATCATTGACGCGAAAAATACGATTGTACAATAGTTTAAATATTTTACTTTTTTTTAAAGATAGCTCAATAAATTAATACTATTCATCATCGTCACCAACCTATAGACCTTACTACAGGAAAGGCCTTTTCTAAACGATGCCACAGGGAACAATCTTGTGCCGCTCATGCGTCTCCCCAAAGTCCTTGAATAACCCTTGATCTGTGTTAATAATTTAAAAATATTCAAGGTATATTTTATATAAATAGTACGTCGTACGCTCGCGGTATGCCCCAACGACGATAAGCCATTCATTGTTTTAGATTTGCGCTTACAATCGTATAGTCTTTATCTGATTAAATTAAGACTTGCAAAGTGAAAGCTTAACTTGGAACACTATACAATACTCTACTTACCGATAAAGTTAAGCGAATAAGTAAGTAGTTGGCGACTTTTATGAATAGATATTATCTTTAGAGAGAAGTTCTGAGAAACCAATAACATTTCCATGAATATTTATCACTAGCCTTCAGCGCTTTGTATTATTTTAAAAAATAACTTTTAATCTTATCAAGAATTTAAATACTAATTATAAAAATACTTGGATACATTTCATTAAACTTTGTTAATTTTGTCTCTGCTAATATATACGATTTCAGTCTTTACCGAAAAGAATATTCTTTAAGAACAACTATATTATTATATTATACACAGTTTTAAAACTATAGAAAACCTAGTATATCACATAATGATGTGCATTTAATATCTCAATTTATAACTAAAGAAAAAAATATCAAAAACCCTTTTTTTTAATGTAATGTTTATATAATAAAACGGCTAAGTGCTTTATGGTTCGCAATTACTTACGTGATTAAAACTTATCGTGTCAACTATTATTTGTTATACAATAAACGTATTTAGTGTCAATGCCTTTTTGTGTATCTAATGGTATTTAATGACTCATAATAGCAAGTTTTATTTTAATCTTGTATTCAATTAGTCCATTTTTGTATAATCAGCGTATTAGTTATTTAGTTAATCGTTGAATGATTAGTCTTATAAATACTGCTGAAAGTGTGGTTTTGTCTTCATTACGAATAATTAAGATGAAAACAAAATAATTTGTTTTAATCTGCATTTAAACAGCTTAGAGCTAACGATAAGTCATTTTTTAAAAAGTTTAATTAATAATTCATATCATTAGAATGATACTAAAATTTTTATTATTAAGTATACACTTAAAACGAAAGATTTTTTTTTTACAAAAATATTTTTTATGGAATCTAACTATTCAAACATATATTCGTTTATTAAAATCCATCAAACTGCTTAGATTGATGTGCCAAAGAAATTAACATACATATTTAAACACTGGACCATCAAAGGGTCCTTTTGAGTCGGCAAAACAATCGACCTCAATAATAATTTACTTTTTACATTTTTTTGTAAAGCCAGTGACATTCGTATCAACACAAGTTTTAACTGTGGCTGTCAAACTATTTAAACTTTATCGTTCCAAAACCTGTAATGTTAATTTTGACATAACAACATGAAATTACGAAAGCCTAAATTTAAAAATATCGTTAAATTTACAAACTTTACTACAAATTTTATTACTTATTTATTATTTGTAACACTACGTTTTTGTGTAAACAATTTTATTTTTTTCCAATATGATGCAAGCTTTACGCTTCATTTATAAAACACAATAAACACTTTTACACACATTGCCTGAATCTAGAAAAAGTCATAGTATTTAGTTGATCTCTATTATATTGAATTATCTATTAAATTATATTTAACAATTCTAATTTGTTGTTTTGCTACAGGCTGCTGTAAAATGCGCTTCCTCACCTCGGACCAACGCGCTGTCAACAAAGCCAAGGTTACCGTTGGCTGCGCTTGCAGGCGACGCAACCCGCAACCATGCAACCAGCAACGTCAATTCACATGTAAGTAGCATACAAGTCACTAAAGCATCAAAACAAACAATATATTTATCATTAATAGTTGCAATGAAAAGCAAAGTTGTTATTGTAATTATGTCGTAAATCAAGCCAGCTTTCAATCCGCACGATGTGATTAACGCTTGTATTACTATATCCTCTAGACCTGCATGTAATAAATCAATAATATATAATATCGATGTCAAGCATGAATTGTTTATTTATATTTATTACATCGTTATTCGTGTCACTTTAAAAATGTTTACATTATATTATATTGTGGATTTGTACAGATATATACTTTATTAATGAACTCAGTCGTAAGTTAGATACTTCCTTTCTCACTGGGCTGTTTAAATGCGTGTGGGTGTTATTCAATTGTTCGTATCACGAGCATAACCTACGTAAAACGTCGCTTTTACTTTTTACTGATCGTATCCATCGGAGATTAATGTGGATGATCTCACACGTCTAAATGCAGTCGGCTTAAATCGGTATGCCATCGACATGCTTCTTCCGGAGTGCTTTCTTGCCAGACACATAAAACGTACATACGTAAACTGCCATTCCACTCGTCAACGTATCTAGTCCACGCTGTTAACTACGTTACGCTATGCTAATAGTCGGCATATTTACGTTTCCATACCAATTATATCTGAGCATTAACTGTAATTGAGCACTGGCTTTTATATGAACATTATTTTACTTACATACGATAATGTTCAGGGCTTAATGTGATGGACTAATGGAATTTTAAATAAGCTCTTTTCCACGTAATGCTATCTCGATTTCAATGACCGTTTTATTTAACTTGCAATATTATGTTAATCATCTGATATCTAAACTGAATAGTATACGGTCGAGTGCATTACAAACGGCGTTCATTGGTACCGCGGAGTGGAGATTAAAATGAAGACGTTGTTTTTGTATGAATAGTTGATTACAGCGAGCAAAGCAAGACGGAAGCTTGTGAATCACAATGCGCTTGAATATTGCAGTGGGTAAGGCTGACTAGGATGGGGCGAAATGTTGATAGTCGGGAGCGTGCAGTCGACATGATATTAAAATAAAATGCCGGAGAGTCCGGATGGCGACGGCTGATATTACCTATCGTCTGCTCTGCCATTATACTCCGTGCCTATACAAATTGACCCATTATTACTGTTCACAAAAGCTGAAATATCGATATGGATATTTCTTTTAATGGTCCGGTGACACGTAATTGTAACATTATGCTGATTAAATTTTCATAATTCCTTAACGGCCTTAATTAAACTGTTACTAGTCATTGAGTACGTTAAGTACGTTAATTAATTTGGAAAACAGGTAATTGTAAATAAAACTTCTAAACTGAAAAAGTCGCTCATTATGTTTTTAAAAGAAATAGAAGGAAAGATTTTCCTCGTGTAAGTATCCTTGTGTACATAATCTCTAAATAGGTTCACGTTTCTCCCGATGCCAAAGGAGTGCTTGCAGGAATGCGAGCAGTTTACCCCCACATTTCGTCGGTTCGCCGCCAGCCAAGATATGTCGCAATCCCATCCAATTTGCCTCCCACAGCTTGTGCCGTTGTTTGAATAAAGCGGAAAATCTTGCTCTCTCGAGGAAAGAATAAATTATATAGGAGCCCTCTGCGTTTCAGCAAAATTTCAACTTTTAAGTGTTCCAAAACTCAGTAATACTTAATAATACTTTGTGTCATGTCTTTATGCCTTTTAAATTATTTGCAATAATAATAAATCAAAAACAATCTCTTTAATCTTTACAACTGCGATCTATATCAAGACATCAAAGTGATAGAGTAAGATGAACAAGATTACTGTCACGCACAAGAAGCCAAGCATACCGCCGCCGTCGCGGTGACGACTAATAGCTCACAGATTCAATTTGCAGCTAAATAGAATGTAGCCTCCCGGAGCGCCCTACGCGATCATTAAGTTACGCCCTCGTCTCCTAGGAGATAGTATTGCAAATTCTCACCAGACTAACTAGAAATTGATTACTAACGTTTTATACATTTTACACTTTATTTATTTTTTCTAAAGTTTTAGTTAAACTTATCCAGATCGTAAATTTAAACCAATACATATTTCACGCGTACGCTATCAAACATACAGGTGAAATATGAGAGTTAAAAGTGAAAATGAAATTTATTTTTATAAATTCCCGTAAATCCGAACAAGTCGCGGAACAAATTTTCAGTGAAATGATTTTATGATAGCATTTGGGAAATAAAATACCGCAGAGTATTATTTGTGAAAATATTTGTGGATATTTTGCATCCGTAGTTTCTATTTTTTTATCAAACTCTGCTATTGGTTTACAGAGTTTCATATTTATTTATCTATGGAGATATTTTTATAAAGTTTGTTTTCGTATGATCGTCGTAGAAACTTCATTATGATTGAATTGAATAAGATAAAGGAAAAACAAGAGAAAGTGAAGATATCTCATTTAATTTTTATAGAGCTTTATAACCGGGAATATTTTCGTTTCGTTGTAACAGTTTTCGCTATTCGCTGGCAGTTGAATTTATTGTTGTATTTTTAGCATATTTAGAAATCATGAAAATAATTGTAAACGTCTATTTGTATTTAATAAGATTTCGTATAACAGAAAACGAAATGTGAAAGTTAAAATGAATAAATACAGCAAACAATTGAATTGAGTACCAGTTGTTACAGCCAATAAAAAACACCACCAGCCTGTTGTCCAACAAATAAATTTAACCTCAAATCTAATGCAGACATCAATAGGTATAAAGCACAAACGTACTTCCGTATAAAATTGGTTGCGCTGAAGTGAACACGAGTTGATTGCTTTCGACAGAGGCGCATCCTTATTGTGTTGTCGCTGAGAGCTGGCGACTCGCCACAGACTGCGGCCAAAATGTTTTTTCTTTCGAACCTTCTGATATTGCTGTTTGCTTACGTTGCCCGCCATTTACCTTATCGGAAATGTATAGATCGTTTGCCGTCTTACATTTTTATTAAATTTGGATGTTTTGTAGAAGTTTCTGGAAAGAAGTATTTGTCGTATCAATTTATATTATAAATTAAGAGTTTCTTGACCCATAATATTAAAACCGAAAATTTCGTATGGCGTTGTGTGTTAACTAATAGTACATGAAATAACTAACACAAACGCTTTATTTTGTAATAGTATCTCCTCGCGGCTTCGCCCGCGCTTATATCGTTTTTTATAATGTAATAAGGTGTTATTGCAATATAACTAAATGGTTCGCGACACTAACTTACATTTCGTTTCGTGCCAATTTCAGCCTCTTGTATTCCGTTGGTGTCCATCCCACGGAAAACTAACATTTTTCCGCGATAAAAAGTTTCTTATGTCTTACTCCAGGCAACAATCTACATATACCTATTTGTGCCAAATTTCAGCCAATTCTGTTCAGCCATTTTTGCGTGATTGAGTAACAAACATACAAACTTTAACATTTATTATGTTAGTAGGATATGGATGGCTGGCCGTCTCGGTTTATTTTATGTATTTATTTGTTCCTAAAAATTATAAAAACTGTGTGCCTCTTTGCAGTGGAAGATTTCGTAAATAATTCAAGCTGCAAATATTTATAAGTAACTAATAAACAAACATTAGTTTGAATATGATATTGTATATTGTGTGGTTTTTGATGTGATAATGGAATTTTTAGATGTTAAGTGTCATTAGAAAATATTATGCAATACAAAATAATCTCTTTTCCTTTCGATAAAATTAATAATTTGGGTACTTATTAATTTTATTTTAGTATACTGAGACGCACATTGATAGTTTCTTTTAAAAAAAAAATTAAGGAATAGGTCTGTAATGTCAAAATAACAGCAGTGAATGCATGTGGAAGTATAAAAGATAGTAAAACATTCTTTTTAATTATTGTGTATATTAGTTCCGGCTAATTTCCAAACGGCTACACTATTGCTATTGGGGTTCTGCGCAGTAAAAAAAATACCATAATTCTGTAGACGACCCGGCTAGTAACTGCATAAAAACGCTATGACAAATGTTGTTCTCGCATAATGAAGTGATTTAAAACATAAACAGCAAGTCATAAATAAACTTTTAGTTATTCAAAATGCAAATTAAATTTATATTTTTAATGTTCGTGAGAAATACTAAAACCTTTGACGTCAAAGATTAAACGTCCATATTAATGTTACTATTTTACAAAAAACATACCTAAACACGTAATTCTATATTCAAAGTGGAAAAACGCATTACTATCTTATATTTTACATAGATAATTAATTATTCAAGTAACGAAACATATTGTTACAATGGAGTCATTTGCAATCATACACTACATACATACGGAATGACAGAGCGTTTCAACCACAATGCAGTAGAGATGTTAATTCAATCAAGGTTCCATTAGTTCGGCTTTCCGCAGTGTAATATTAATCTCGGGCCGGTCTGTCGCGAAATTCTATTTAGTAACGCCGCGGGCTAACGACAAGCGTTGTTCACGCCGACGCGACGTCGACGCTCAGCCAGATTGATCCGATGCGATGACATGCGATCGGATTAAAACGAGCCATAACTTGAATGTTACAAAACGAAAATCCGTCAGCTTTAAAGCAAATCTAACTAGCATTTTCGTTTTCAGTTAACTAATTTCACAAAAAAATATTTTTATTGATTTGGTTTTGCTCTACAAATTGAAATTTTATAACCATTTAAGTAATGTTAGCTTCAAAAAATTGTCTTTAGATTTTTTCTTTTAATTGTTTAACTATCGCATATTGGAAATTATTCTCTTGAAATTTTACGATCATTTTTGATTCGAGTTGTAAACTACAAAAATAAATAAATTTAGTTGACTATGTGTAAATATAATTAACCTTCACTTTCATGTTTATTATATCTGATATTTTAATACTTAAGCAGCACTGACGCTACAGTAGCATAGCTATATGCAGTAACAAGGACTCTGGTATCGTTGACAAGTGAGACCAACAAGCGAGTTACGTGCCGCGACATAAATAAATTATGCAACACGCCACTTAGCGACACCACCTTGCCACCTCTCTGTCGACACCGCAGTACCGACGTGCCCTCCCGGGTTCCGCTCTTGACATCTCGATGACGTATTTAACACATCAATACAATTAATGGCTCGCACTCATCGAACATGTTACTATGATAATAGCCATGTTCATTACTTATTCGAGTAAACGAAGCAACACAATAGACTTTAATATTTTAAACACGACGCTTAGTACAGATATTATCTAGACATGTATGCAATAAAATATATCCATTACATTTAAATAGCTTTTAAGAAGTTATTGCCAAAGCGTGATGTAAATGAAAAATACAATGTTAACGGTTACGTGTTCTGTAAGCTAGAAAGTTACTTAATACCCCTGTTTATATAAACTTAAATAGAATGGCGATTGAGAAATCAATACGATCGGTTGATTCCATGCACAATGGGAGCGTCTTCATGAAAAATGTAATTGAATGATATATCGCGTTGGTCACGTTTCGCCGCCATATGGAGATCTCATGAATAAATAATGTTGGGCAGTGGTCGTTGTTTCAATTAGCGGTCGTGTCGTCGGTCGGGCATGGCCGCCTGCCACCCGCCGCTGCTGAACAGACCGGAATGCCATTTATAAACTGAATCACTGCCACCCTCCATTAAAACTTAAATCGCTCAAGTATCGTAAACAACAAACCATCTACTATAATCATCGTCTTCACCTTGGTTGTACTTAACGCTGCGTCGCTAGAATTTTTTATTGTTTACACTTTGTACAAACCAAGGTGCTAGGTTATTAAGTCTAATTTAATTCATTTACAATCGTTGACATGTTAAGTTTTGTTCTTAGAAAATGGTTGTAGAATTAGGGTCGCGTGAGAGCCCATTATAATTAGAGCCCACTGTAATGAGCGAAAGTAATTATGCGGTTAACATCCGGTAAAACAATTGGCGCAACAAGATCCATCTCGGATTAGTAGTATCTTACTACACGACATGGATTAAATTGATATGTGTGACTTTGTAACGCTCGTTTATTCTTGTAAAAGGGTCGTAAAGCAATCCCCTATATTACAATAGGGTTATAATCGACCTCGTATGTTTTTTTTTTGTTTGCTATTTGGGGAACAATACGTATTATATCTTGACTACTTAAAATCCCTCTTCTCTGTTTATATAACCATTATATATTCAATGAATAGAATGTGTTGTAGAAATATGGCTACGTTTTTGTCCATAAATTTGCAGCACACTAGATGTGAACCAGGTCCTCTTTCAAAATCAAAATCATTTACAAGCTATGCCATTGGTCAGTAATAGCGTTCAGTCGTTTATTCGATTTTAAGGTAAACTGTAAAAATAACTTACTTGTGAATAGTATCATGTTGATATTCCATAAATCATTTTAATTAAACTATCGAAAATCGCATCATATATTTAACTCTATTCTCTTTATTTTACAGTCCACGCTCTTAATAAAAGATAATGCCTTACTGTCAATTTAGTCTGACAAATTTTCTCCTTAACATGAAGAACATGACTGAAAAAAGAAAGCAAAATCAAATTGCGGACTAACTTATCCTAAGTAATAAAAACATGGAAGTTCACTGAGCGAGGGCGGTCGGAGAGTTATCCATTTACAGAGAGTTAGTCGTTTTATTTTCTTTTATCCGTCCCGTCGAGCGCTCATCGTTGGGCAGATTTGCTCCCCCCGACTTCGTCTTTCGAACCCTCCCGTGAAATAGACGCGAAATGTGATAAATGGGATGCTCTTTTTATTGTTAAGTCCCGGGTGCGTTACGTTATAGGGAGGCTCATTTTGGCTCAAGTCCCTGTCTTATCAAATTTTCTTATATCTCAAATGCCGTTTAATTTTAGGAGGCAACGTAAAAAGCTTTTATACCCTCATCCGATAAAATTATGTATATTAAAATTTAAGTTACTGTCTTTCCAGCTTTGCTTGAGCTCCTATCAATATGCCGTGTTTACTTTTTACCATCCATTTATCGAATAGTGGGATAATTCTGTACTCCTTCTGCAGGGTATAACGCTGCTTCAAGACGCTGGTACGTCGGATGATAGTGGAAGGGCATCAGAACGGCTCACGGGCAGTTCGGTGGCACCCCGCGATCCCGATTCCTCCCGCGATCGTCTTAGTGACGTATGTATATTATGCTATAGCTATTAAAAACCATTCTTATGATCAAATTCTGTCGTCCAATGAAAGCTTTACTCGTTTTCACTTTATGTGTATACCGAAAACCGAAATTATTTTTGTACTACTTATATTTTTATTACGATGCATGTGAATTGTTTCTCGATGTTGTATGATCTGTTGCCGATGTTATTTATCCGACCCTAAGATGACATATAAGATGATATGGCATTATATCAAAAGCTGAAAATACTTGCAGAAAAAATAAATAACTAAGTTATTGTGAGTAAAATATTAACAGTTAGTAAATTACTCGACGTTTATGGGGTTAGCAATTAGGATAAGATTTTCTTTAGACTTAATAGTCTACTCACACCTCCGCTTTGTTTTCTCCCTGCAGGCCAGTAGCCGCTGTAGTTCCGGAAAAGGCTATATCGTGAGTATAATAATGTCCTTAATTTGCGCTCAAATTGTTTCGCACGTCACGCGCTTGTTCACTTCGCTTTTTATACATCCGATGCACTGCATCAGCATGCCTACCATATCGTATGTAATTAAGATTTTCTGCAACCATAACCTTACATGTAAAACAAGTTTTATCGTCGATTTCCACCAACTATAGAAGGTATCTTTTAAATGTCAAACGTTTTATCATTACTTAAATGATGCTAAAATATATTAAAATAATTTATGAACTCATAAATATTCAAAGAACAAACAAATCGTATATTAGGTATTGGTTATTGAATCTTTTATACATGGAGCGACTTGTGAACACCATTAGAGGAGTTGTTCAAAGGTGAAAGCCATAATTTTCGATTACTATGTGCAAATTTACCCCGATCACGCAACGTATAGTACCTGTTCGATATTCGGAACGTATAGCGCCTAAATCACGAGATTTGTCGAGCCACACTACCTACTCGTAACTTTGCCTGCGTCCTGAATACTTCATGATCTGTATTTATTCGAAATTGTAATATCTACGTACGTCTAATACCTCTTTATTTCATTTTTGCGCAGACTTTAATAAATATTGTATGTTATTTTTATTTGATTGAGCTAAATTGTAATAAAATTCATTCTCTCAGAAGACTTACATTTCTCGATGATTCATATATTTTAATATTCATTTAGTTATATCAATTAAAATGAGTTCGAATTGATTTATGACGATATTTATGTATTTTAACATAAATATTCTCACGCCAATGATTATTTGGATGGCTAATTCTATGTTAATGTAGTAATAGGTGTACCAGAATATGCAAATGTGTAGACATTGATTATATCACTGAGGTAGGCGTATTTAATCCCGCCTCGAATGAAGAGTAATTAGTGTTGATCTATGAGTCATGAACGTATTATAAATTGCCGGTGAATTAGTAATGTACACGCTTGTTTCGCTTGAATAGACTTTATACAATAATGCATGATACTTTCTGATAATTTATTTTGATTGACACCATTAATAATTTTCTTTCTCTTCTTTTACAGTGTGATAGTGAAGGCGACGATGACAAGGCAAGTCCATTTCTTATTTCTCTTAACGTTAAGAACACAGCAGTTACACGTTTTAATTAATTAATTAAACCCGTCTATTACGTCTCCGAGACGGGTAAAAGTTAAAACAACATCAGTTATAAATGTCTGTGTAATGTAAGTGGCGAAGTTGCTCATTCACCGTCTACTACAAGAGCGAAGTTACTCAAACGTTGATTAATCTCACGGGAAGAAACGCCCCGAGCACCTGTTTACAAATTGTTTGGACGCTATCTATTTTACTAATTGGAATCTTGTCACGTACGTTTAATTCGAAACGAATTTAGCATATAGAGTCATTTGGAATCAGAGCTGTGTCGGACGTTGTGAACATAAAGCTGAAGGGTAATAGTTTCGCTTTGTGCGGACTCAACGCGCTGTAGCAGCTTAACTAACTCGTCAACAGGTTGTGAAATGCCAGAATCAAAAGCCAGAGTTGAACGTAGAACGCTTTACGGCGTGTCGACGTAGCAAAGGGCGCTGATTACGCGACGTCGCTCTGTTTCGTAATTACAAGATTGGCGCAGTCGCGAAGTGCCCGTAATTAAGTACGTTATATTACGCCTTTTGCCTCAGTTAGAACTGAGTTTCTCGTTTACTCGTTATTCATTAATTTAAGACTGTTCATTTATAGAAATTTAGTTAATTAAATACAACCGTTTCGTTATAATACTTTGCTATTAACTACTACTAGAGTAACCGAAATCGAAATTTGTACAGTTCAAATAACAGTTACAAATTAGCAACGACTCCCATTCAAATCCCAAAAGCTTTTAAAGACTGATAGCATTGTTCGCAAGCGTCGGCAATTCGGATTCAACCGCGTTCCTCTTAATCTAATTATGCCTGTCCGCTTCGCTGCCCTCAACTCACCCTCCCCTATTCACGTCTACGTTGTACCTCCGAAGAAAAACATTATTACACTCAACGACGCTACGATAGAATGCGTAATACGATAATAACATATAAGAAATTGAACATAAAACGATCGCTCTTGAATTCGAATTAACAACATGATACGCTACAACAATTTAATCTATTAGTCGTTGACTTGGTAAGTGGCAATTAAGACTACATACAGGACAGATACGTTGTCTACACGAATAATAGTAATTATTCCAACGATGTCATCAGCTACAACCTAGCGGGTTTTTTAAACAATATCTTCCTTCCTTCTACCATTAATCCCGGTACTTGACTGGTTACTGCTTGTTACCAGAGCGATTGCCATCTACCAAGTAACTCATTGGATAAGCAAAATTAACTTATCAAGACTTGACAATTTTTATCAGATGTTATGACACCAATCGGGACCGACGTTAACGTGCTCTCCGAGACATGGTGGGGAGAGCCACAAAGACAAACGCCCAGACCGAGACTGAAAATAAGATCCATACAAATATCCCTTCGAGCTCGAATCGAACCCGCGACCATCGAGACACGAACACGCAACGGTTGTCCCCAGAAACATTATCATTTTTACATAGTACTGTCTTATCATTTATGATGTCGCTTCTCATTTACAACAATTATATCTCTTTTTATATATATTTCATAATAATAAATCATGGCCTACTTATAGCGCCACCATTTTAAAAAATCTTGTATTTTATAACGTATTAATATATCAGATTTAAATAAATCAAACTGTTAATAATAGTCAATTATGGGCAATAAACTAAACTTACTAAAGATCGGTAGTTAATACATGTCGTAATCGAATTGAAAGTTGAGCGACACAATAATGAAGGTAAATGGATATCTGAAGAGGAAATCAGTCTTGGCTTGGCTGTTGTCGTGTCGATTAATTTAATTATCCCGAGAGATTGACTGAGTTGCGGGAAAATCTCTTTGAGCTAGGAGTCTGAGCAACATGTATTAGGTAATTTCTCATAGTCTAAAGTTTAGACTCTAAACTATTACGTTCCTTAATTAATATTCTAATCATATTCAATTTAAACCAGTATACGTGCGGCAGCTTGTTATCTATTTCGTACACAAATTGAATAATACTAAATGCTTTATGTATTCAATAATATGTTGTGAGACATTGTATGTTTATTTATGACTGAGTTAATTTAAAAAAGGGCGGAACGTATACTAATATATCGTCAAAAGGATTTGTGGATATTTTAAGGTATCTCGATATAGACTACATATTTTAGCAGTATCGATATCTTGAAAGGATCTTAATGGGTTATGAATTTTCAATTTGTAAAAGGTGAGACAAACTTAAATAACAAGTTATCAACGAAACTTAACTGAATACAACTTTAATAATCACCTTAACAGCAATAATCACTGGTGGTAGGTCTTTTGTTGCAAGAGGACGGCTAGGTAGGTACCACCGCAGTGTCAAATATTCTGCCGCCAAATTGTGCTTAGTCATTACTGTTCCGGTTTGAAGGGCACTGTAGGCTAGTAAAATTACTGGGCAGAGGAGATTTAAGAACCAATATCTTCAGGTTGGAAACGCGTGAGTGGCACCTACTAATGGTACAGCAAGCGCTCATAGGCTACGGCAACCACTTACCATCAGGTGGGCCGTATGCTTGTTTGCCAACTTGTAACATAAAAAAAAGATGTCTATAGAATTATCAATAAACCCAAAGAATGAATACTATCGAAACTCGTAACTTAAACTGGTATATACCTTTTGTCGAGTAATCTTATTTTCGAGTACTCGATTCCCGTGCCCGGGTTATACGATGAGTCCCAAGCGAGAGGTAGCATTTATAGTGCTGGCTACACTTAGCCGGAGTGCGCCACTAACTCGATCCGATTCAACTTGGGCTATTTACAGTCGGGGTTCAATTATGCTTCCACTTTGATATGCAAATCCGTTCGCGTTTGGGTAATTACGTAGACGCTTCCCAGGTTCCGTTGCAAACGTCAGTTTGAGCTTTACATTAATTTATTTGACTTGCCAGAACCACGCTTCTGCTGGGTCATGCGCTTTGTGCTGCCCCGCTCTGTTTGAATTTGCGTTTATTATGATGTTAACAAGATGTGTGAATTGTAAATGGACGGCGATGAAAGTTTTATATTTGTTTTCTTGTTGCATGTTTGATTAATTTATTTTTACTAATTCATGTTCCACATATAAAAGCGTCTTGAAATAAAATAGATCTAATAACCGAAATTTTATACTCTACTGAATATAAATTATTTTTTTTATTATTTTTCATAGATCAATTTATCATTCAATTTTAATAAAGTAACACTCATCTTTAAATTTTTATTATTAATAAAAATGTTCACGCTCAGAGACCTTTACATGAATCTTAAATATTGAAGGAATATCGTACTATCAACAACGTTGCCACCCCTTACATAGACAGTCATCGTAGCAAATTGCTAGAACAAACTATCCACACTCCGAAGCTACCTCAGTTATTAGCTCAACTGAAATGGAACTCGGCAACTACAGATGAAAAGCCTGTATAACCACAGCCATTTGGAATTGTTTAGGATACATATATTGGATATGCCGTTATATTTCTACAAATGGTTTAATAGTTTATTTAAAAAATCATGTTATATCATTATTTCTGCCGTTTTAATTATTTAATTGTCTTATGCTATTATATACATTCTCGTATATAGCTCTATCTAAAATCGACTATGCTCTCGTCTAGAAGGTGATTTTTCAAAAATATTTGATAAAACATTCCAAATTTCTAGTTTGAAAGTATTTATATATTAGAGGCTTAATAAGAAATTAAAAATATCACAAATAATGAAACTACAGAAAACAATTTTATATTTATAATGTTTTAAATTATATTTAGCTTATAAATTAGAAAGCTTTATGAGAATTCAATCTTTATAAACTAGTTCACAATAAGATATAAGTATTATTGTGGACTATAAGCAATACATAATTTTGACTCTTAAATGTAAGCAACATCGTTACCAAAATATAATGTATAAACAAACACGAGAGATTTCAGGAAGCCGTTGTTTGCTAACTTGGTATTGAATTAACAAACAGGCACGGTAACAAGGAAAACAGACGCAAACTTGTGACTCGGGCACAATGTAGTTATATTAAAATTGAATATTTAAGTTATAACAACTTATTAATTGATATACAGGAATTGTTAAAGGTTTTGTAAAGATAATTTTTATTAATTAGTCAGACTAATTAAATCAACAGTAAGAGAGCGACAAGTGCAGGTATACACAATCAGTTCTGATAATTATAACGAAGTACTTACAAATGGTAAAGATATTGGCTAATGAAGACACAAAAAACCAAATTAACGACACCTCCTTTTTGTAGTTGGCTCAATACTATAACCTCCTTCAACTGCCAAGGGCAATAATACTCAAATGTAATCACTATTGACTGTTATAATTTGAAGTTTTCGTTTTCTATCTCTATATATCAATTTTTATGGGACCTACCCTAATAAATAACGTTTAAACTGTTCATATTAATTGGGTAATTTCCAGTAAAACGTACATAAACCTAACCTAATTTTTTGTAGAGTTTAAAAACATTTAGTTAATATATCTGATTTTAACCTAAAATTAAGAAGATACACGTGTACCAACCTTAGCTATATTAAATAATATGAAAGCCGTAGAACCTCGATCATTCATCAGGTAGCATATCACTTCTAGTCGATTAGCTCGGTCGGTTCGAGGTGAACACAATCTGTGCACAAGGCCGTGTTGGGGGGGAACATTAATAAGAACATGAATACCAGTAGACTGGTGGCGTATATCAATTTTGCTTTCATATGCTACGTGTTATCGCTCTATATATTCAGATCACTTACGAAATAGCGCTATGATAGGTATTCTCAAATGTATTACAAAAATGGGGCTTTCGCTTATACGCATTGACCTTGCGTATAAATATTTAAGTGTTCATAAAAAAATACTTGATATTTAAATTAGTTCACGATCTACTTATGGAAATAATTAAGAAATATTTTTCCAGGACTTACTGCCTCTTAAGGATTTACCTTACGCGGAGCTGCCTCGGTTAATTGAAAGAGCTGCTTTCATTTAGTGTAATATTTTATGGCGCGGAGTCTGGCGCGGTAGGGACTTGCGGTTTCACTTCAACTAAGCAATCTTTCCCTAGCGCCCTATCGCCCAACTGCGTCTCAACATTCTTTGTAATATGCCAAGAAATAAGAAAATAATTTAATCATCTCCGCTATATAAGAATACAAATTTGTTTCCAGCTTTATTATAATTGCTTTTCTTATTTTTCTTCTTTACATTGTTGTTTTCCTTTATATCCCATTTTTATTTCGTTTATATTAAACATTATATGATTGTTTGATCTAATTTGAATTGTGAACTTCTTATTGTGAATTTATACTTAAGATAATGTTGTTGTGAGAGCAAGCAATGAATTAGGTAAGCGAGGGCGTGTTATAATTAGCGTTAAAATCGGAGGGTTGATTCTGCGGCTCACCAACATCAGCCGCAATAAATCGCCCACACCCGTGACCTGGTGCTGCGGCGTGAGAGATAAGGGTCATCGCGACACTATCAAGTATCTACCGGTGCTACATTGTTGTTCTCTTAACAGCAATATTAAACCACACACGACAATTACATCCATAAACCTTTTATGGAGCGAAAACACCTAAACCATTGAATCTCTCACAATAATCACAGATTGTAAATATTAAATATAATTCTACCAGACAGAAAATAATAGAACGTAACTCAAATAAATTTAATAAATTATAGCGAACTATGTACATAACTGCGTGATTAACATAATGTTTCTGAAATGTTCCACTTTTGTCTTGTAAACGAGCATAAAGTGAAAGAACAAATTGCGAGTTTCCCCAGTATTTTCCTCGCTCGGAAAAATATATGTTTTATTAAAGCTCGGCATTTCCGAGAGCGAGGCAACCCTCCAGGCGGTCGGTGGGGGTGGAGGGCGTGCGGCTCGGAGGAGTGTGGGGTCGGCGGCGCGCCAGTGTATAACAGACACTGGAAGGATATAAAACATATTTACGCGCCTATAAAGTACTCTCGTACGTTCGCTCTCCACCATTTTCTTTGTTCCTTGCTCACAGCCAATGATAATGCTTTCTCCCGTTCTATTAAACTTATTTCGCTTCCGTCTTATCTCGATTTTCTTCGACGATTTTATTTATAACCGAAGTGGTGAAACAAAATAACCTCGTATAAAAGGTTGAAGACCATAAATGTTTCATTGCCGTTTATGCAAAATTATGTAAAACTTTAGCACGCTGAGATTTATATTTTGATCTTTTATATTTTATTTCAATATATTACATAAAATATTTAAAGACATATTCCGGAGAAATCTAGTTTAATTAATCAAAGCATTAGTTGCTAACTACCTCAGAATCTTTCGTATGCACAGTGATTGTCATATTAAAGTCAACAAATTGAAAAAGATGAGCATTCTTGAAGCTATTCAGTAATTCTTCAGTAATTCAGCTAAGTGTAGAAACTAAGCGTTAATAGTAAAGCAAGGAGCGTCTTAATCTTGCGCGACAGTACGGCTCAGAGCAGAAACCTCTTGCATAGGTGAGAGGGTGTAATAACAAGTCTTCCCCCTCTCATTCCTTTATGTTCCACAAGCTTATCCGCTTGCGAACTTCGAAGACCCGTATTCTCGTGTTAAACAGATCGACTCGGATAAGACATAACGTGCAATTTATATTCCTCAGTATCTCTTTTGTAATAATAGAAATATATTTGAGGAAATAAAATTGTAATGACATTTAGTGTAACTCAATCTGAAAGCGGGTTGGCTTTATATTTATTTGGTGATGTAATAATAAAAGTGTTAATTTCTTTTTAATTTTTAATAAAAAAGCAGTGTATTCATTTTCTCGTCGTGCACCGTACACAACAAAGACGTTTCGTCAAAGCTTCGTAATTATCCGTAGGCGGGTGAGCGTTAGTACTAGGAGTTGAGGTCGAGATATCTCTCGACGGATCAGCAGCTCACTCGGGATGCACTCTGCGATTCCGTTTGTCACGCCACCCGGTTGCGGTGTGAGCTCTCGCTCTAATAAACACATGTCAACGTGCTTTGACTGTGAACAGACTAACCACTGTTCCAATCTATAGGCTTAGATATAACACATGTAACACGAGATAGAATATTAATTATTACTCGCACGTTACTATAATTATGTATATCAATCAATAATACACGTAGATGAGATAATAGTATCGAGTATAGAATGAAGAATGGTTTTATGATCATAATATAAATAATACCAACTACTCACCATATTATCTATCCACAAGGCGAACAGCTATTCACACGTCGACGTGTGAGCGAACACGGACGAGACGTAATTAGCCGACCGCAAAGTTCACAGGAATGCTTTAAATACAGACACGGACGATCTCGCCGATTCATATAATGCCTCTAATATATTCTACTTCTAGAAATACACTCGACTCCCCTTTTAATTACACACAATTATTTAGATTGCTTAGAGTGTACTATTGTTTCAGAGAGTGCAAAGTTAGTCGCGATCCCTAATTAATTACTTTCACAGTTCCCGGATTGCTTCTTTCTTTGTTAAGAGAGCTTCTCTCAAGTTTGATACTTTTTCTTTTAAAGAATCTACTACTTCATTTGACGATAGTTTAAATAAAAAAAACACTGAATTCTCTCATGAGAACTTTGGTAAAATAAACTATGCGTTTTGTTAACTCAAAGTTAGAAAGGGAGGAAAACAGAGTACAACAACATAATAAAGTTGTCGAGAATATTACACTGTTAATCGTACATATAACATAATCCTTTAATGTTACGCCAACTTATGACAAAGCACAATTAATATATTCACAGTGTAGTGAAATTATTATAAAGTAATCTAAGTTAGACGATCCGTGGAGAGATAAGGGGGTTGACAGGTGTTTAAATATACGCTCAACCGCTTCCCCATTCGCCAGAGATTCGCCGTATTACAGCCGTGACGGATTTGTTTGAGCCGGCGATTTAAGGATTAATTGCGCGATCCCGCAGAGAATTATACTTACATTTTGCCGCTGGGCTTTTAACTTAATTGACTAGTTACAAACGTTTGTTTATGTAATAAATCTTAGAAATTCTATAGAATATCGTTAAAAATGTCGCAATAATTACATTTAACTTCACAGTAAACGACAATATTAAGTATTTAATATTATTTTATGTAAGCTTTATAATTAAAAAGCTTAATTTGACACACACGTCAAATATTTGGAAAGCTTACGCCTAACTAACTCGTCTGTCGACCGCTTTTAAATTGGGTAACGTCGCTTGTTGTCTAAGCTCATCGCTCATCACTTCCCTCTCATAAAAACACGCAATTAGCCAAATACGTGTAGTCGAAATAAAAACAGCAATATAAATACATTTAACTTATTGATACTCATTATTAGGTGACGTGGGCCGTCATCCTAACACAATAATAATATAAGCAAATATAAGCAAATGCCATGTCAACCCACAAAATTGAAAAAACTGAGCTATATATGCAGAAGTTTTGGTAAATGGCTGAAGAACATTTTTTTTTAATGTTTGTAGGGTTTTAAGCATTAAAACTTCTAAAACAGCCATTTCTTAATCACGCAATTTATGTATTATTTTAAACGTTTTGGGTTATATTATATACGAAAAATGCAGTTTGTATACTTATTTTTTGTGAAAATAAGTAAAATAACTTACATAATTCTGAAATTGCCAAAAACTTGACCAATACATAAAAACAATCATATAAAACAAGTTGTTCAAAATTTTCAAATGCGTTTTTCTGATATGATATTCGTGTGGGTTGACATGATATTGCTTATTTGCGTCCAACTATTGTCTCTGTTAATACGATTAGCGGTCAGATTAAAGGACACGTTATTTCTAAGCACTCAAAATAAATATTAATAATTTTAACCTTTTTAGATAGTATTGATTGCTCTTATTCAATTAAGATTCAAAACACGTTAAAGAGATTAAAATAAGACTTTAATGGGTATTCGAGCGAGTGGAACCGGTCCTTCGGTGGCGCTGGATCGTGTAATATCACCAATGTACATTCTCTCGAGCTCATTAAAGCGGTTTTTGTCCTCGCTTCATGTTTATCTTATTAACGGACCGGACCCCGTCACTGCTAAATCGCATGCAATTACTTGTGACTCCACTGAGGATCAATTATAGTATGTAACACGTTTTTTCAATGCGCGCTTCTCTATTATACAAATCAACACTTGCGATAACGACTGTAACATACGTAACAATAGGAATGCTTACTTATAAATATTTATAATGGATCACGAAATACATTTTTATGAGATTGATATTAGTGTTGCCTATGTAATCTATATCGGCCGATAACCGATACTCAGGATATGTACATATTTCCTTCGATATTAACGTTTTCCACAATTATTGGTGCATACAAAAAACACTGTCGAATTGAAATCGGTTTAAAATTACAGTCAGCTAAATAAACGCTACTGTTACGGTATCGCTCTATACTTATCATTTAGCCATCTGGAGCGCCATTCACGCCCAATGCACACAACCATTCTTTATAAACAAACCATTTAAAGTAATTTGCCGCTACCCGATATCAATTAGTCTTTTACTACTGCAATCAGTATACTTAAAGCATCATAAGGCCGACTTTGTTTTATCACATTATTCAAAGAGAACTGCTTTGTTATGGCATAAATTACGAGCGAATATTGCACGAGAAGACAGATCATTATTTTATATGTATCCTAAAGCAGTGTTCTCGGCACTTTAGCGTACGTTGTCGGATTATTCCCCTCTTTATGCCGTCGAGCTAGATGCGTCGACCACTTTGTTGTTTTATACTTTGTCTCGAAGCGACTTTATGCATCGCCTCATTGCTCTTCGCCGTTTCGCTTAGTTCTCCCTCTTTATTTTCAGCTCACGTTACTATGTAAATTTATTTTAAAACTACAGTCAACATTGGGTGTTCAGTACTAAAGTGATTTGTTTATAAAATTGTTTATAGGTATTTGTTTAATGACGTTTTAAATGGTGATAATATCGTAGCAACATCTATCAAATAATAAAAACGCATTCTATCAAATAAGATTTTATTTGAATCCGTGCAAGCTTTATTGCTAAATAATTTTATTATTCATTATGAGTTAACCATTTTGACCGCAAAAGCTTAAAGCAAATTCATCTATTCTACCCTCGAAAAACTCTCAGAAACAAACTACATTTTTATACAGAGGGAACGAACAGAATGAGTTTGAGAAGCTATTGCGTCGCTTTTTCTCTGTATTCTACGGGAACAAGCTTGAAAATTCGCTTTAATACCTTTGTTCTACAGCGCTTTACAGCTAGCATGTTGCACAAAATGTTCAAATCCGGATATATTCGAGATTTTCCACTTGTACCTTTTTAAGATAAACGAATGGTAAAAATTTATTTTCTAGCTTCGACGTATTTGTAGTGTTGGATATTTTTGTTATTTATTATCACTTTATTCGCGTAGTGTAGAGTTTCAACGTGATTTCTCAAAAAATATTATTTTTTCATTCAAGCCTCAAAAAATCTTAACACTTTTAAACATTTTAAAATCAAATTGACGTATTTAGTAAAATATAGTTTAATTTTTGAAGTTTGTGTTAAAACGGTAGGCAACTAACAGAATTTACTTTTTTAGTGTTAAAGAGTGGCCCGATTACTCTCATCGTGAAATTGTGTTTAGCGAGTTTATTCATTACTCTGTACCGCGAACGCTCTAGGGAGCTGTGGGGCGGTCGACTCCCATCTCCCGCTCTGCTCAGTTTATGGATATAACCTCGACAAAATACCCCTAAAATTGAACTGTTTTTATTACGTACTCTCTTTATCTCTTTTGGTTTGTTGTGCCCTTTATACGGCGTTATAATTTTATTAGGGAGTCTGAAGCACATTAAATAATGATTCGTATTTACATTTTCTTTTTACAAAAAAAGATTTTATATCGTAAAATTCTCACAGAATTCCGTATAAAATTAAAGATTATTAAGGTACCATAAGTTGAGCATTAATTTAAATTATATTAAAGTTATTCTTAAACTTTTATATTGTTAGATATATAGAATATAATAAATTATATTAGGCGAGCCAACAAATATGTTTCATATTTGTTTGTTGCAATGAAGTGTTAAGATTTTTCCGTATCATGAAATGTAAACAATAGTTATATGTCGAATAATTTGGTAGAGAGATAAAACAAAGCGGCTGGCAAAGGACCAAGTCGCGCAGTGCGACACGAGTGGATGGGCGCACGATTTGCAATGGCAACACGAACACTGGTTACAAAGACAAACGTCACATAGCTATGCCGCCTCGTCTCTTTGCCTCTCATCGCCATGCTTAGAGCAGATTTGTACGAATTCATTTTAAATGGAGCTGCCAGATCGAAATTACTCTCCCTTTGAGCATACGGAATGTGTTCTATATGACATTCAATTCAATTTCGCGTACAAAGCGCGCGTCGAAATTCTCTTTCTCTTTGACCAGAACCTCTTATGCAATGGCGTTTTGTTAACGAAGTAGCTCCAATTTAACACACCGAATGCTTGCTAAATCTACGGAAATACACTATACTTTATTCCGAGATCAAACGAAGTTGTTATAAAAACTAGTTATCATTATTCATACCGGATTATAAATTATTCAAATAAAAAGGTGCCATTAAAACAGACAGACAATCAAAACAAAATCGATTCTCAGCCTTGAAATTATAAATATCTAACAAATTAAATTGTGGCTTCTTATAAATATTTATAATGCGATAGTTTTGATTTGTTATAGATTAGTGTATTAAATTATCGTTAGTAAAATGAGACAAAAAATCAACACTGATTAATTTAATTTATTAAACTAATAGATTACGTATCGATATTTATTTAACTAATTTGTATTGATTATTATTTGTTGACATGATTAATAAGATCGCCTGACACGTCTCCAAGCATCGCTTGATCGACGTTGTCAAGTGTATAACAACTGAGTTGGCAACCCTCGACGAATTCCGGAGATCGGAGTCGTACATCTGGTCGTTGTCGCGTGCTATCATTTTATTTATGCCACGTAATGAGCAAATCTTTTAGAAGCTGAAATTATAAATGTTTAAATATTTTTAGCTACATATGATTTTCTCTTGAATTAAGATTTACTGAAGTAAAAATGTAAATTAAGAAATCACATCTTTCATAAAATCACAATTATTTTCAATTTGTAAATGTAAATATTTATCAACACGCGTAATGAAAGTTAATTATAGTGTGCGATAGACATTTTACTTATAATTATAATCAGTAAAAAAAATCTTAGCTGTCTTATAACTTCATTTATCATTTTGTATATGACGCTATTTCGACTATGTAGGTTCTTAGGTAATTTGAATTTCGCATGCACGAGTTCACTTGAGTTAATTAATTTACGGCAAGCGAGGTAAAGCTCGATTAACGGAATAAATTGGGCTTGCAATGGCTGTAATCCCGCAGCAGTACAACGCTGGCAACAAAGACAATGGGATTGCCCTTTACACGGTCGAGGCTTAATACTAACTCATTATTTATTCATATCAGTAATGAGATTGTCAGTGACCGCCCTTACCTCTTTTCGTCGTTTGTCCCGCCACTCGTGTCTCGTCGCTATATTTACGTTAACTCATTCTTTTTTTTGTAACCATTATCCTCATTTCACTTTTACGAGCCGCGAGAAAATTACAATTTTGTGCCGTTAAATTGTCAGCTTGTTAAGCTTAAGTTTTATTATTGTTATGAAATAAATATCTAATGGAAAAGATAAAAAACTTCGACGCCGTTTATTATCTGAACAGATTGCACGCTACCATTTTCTTTTATAATAAATATGTTATATCTATAAACATCTGTTTAAATGGAGCCAGCGTAAACCTGGGAGAACAATATTACACTTGAGAATTTTTATTTAAAAGATATGAGATGCGGTAGAGCTCTCGCAAACGGTTAGATAATGTCGGCGGATACTTGACGCAGTCGTTGAAAATTTTATATCACCTCGCACTGCATCGTCGACTGCATTTTCCCGTTTTCGCTATTCCAGTAAAAAATAATCTTTAATGTTGAATGATAGAATATAGAACATCATAAATTTGTTTTTAAAAGAATTGAATAAATATAATGACAAAGGAAATATTTTATTTACTACCATAAGATTCAATATAAGATCTTGGAAGCTCGTAGCTTCACAGAAATCTAAAGGGATGAATCGCTTTGTGTTGTCGACACTCCCCGTATTTCCGTCCCTCCGTGGTTTCTTTGTCACAATTTCTGATTGCAACTTCTCAGTGCAGTACGCTTAGCGCAAGCACTGCGCTCGACAAAGGTTTTGAAATTTTAAATTTAAAACCACCTCCATTTTGTGTTCGTTCCATTGTTGTGTAGATTCAGTGAAATACATTATTCGTCTCTGGACTTAAGTTATTCAATACTGTATAAGAATTGCATAATTTAGTTTCTAAACATAAACTACTAATTTAGGTTAAAGGTTTAATTAAAAATATATACGGCTTATAACGTAACAACCGAAACCACATTCGTATTCATTGCTTATTATGTTACGTGTGTACATTTAGCTATTGCCGTCACTTCGACAATATCTAGTATTTTTTAAAGTTAAATTTACCACGTCCACACATTCCAAATGAAATAACAATACAAACACATTTTTATTACAAAATATAAAATTTCGAAACAGAATTAATTAAATGTTTGATGTAAAATCACGCATTCATGAAATATGTCTGATACAAAAATAATTTAACAATTCGCTCACCGCAAATTGAATGAGGTTCGAAATAAATCCTGCGGTCGTTATTTGACTCCCAATTCCCTCCCATTCGCATTGCACCCCTGTTTGCGATGCTCACAGTTTACCCAACAAAATTATCCGTCATAGATATCCATAATGCGCCCATATACAGTTATACAAGCGAAATTGCGATTTTGATTTTCTCTTTTCTGTCAAGCTTTATTGTAAATTTATTTCATATTGTATTTCCTCGTATAGTAATATGATTTTTCCGTCAAAGCTTAAAGCTTTTCAATGCTATGTACACATTATGTTGAGTATTATATTGTTAGTGTTTGACTCCTATTCGTTTTCTGTAACTACTGATAATAAAATCGTAATAAGATCGTCCGTCGGCTTCGAATACTCGCCAAAACGACTACCAATTTGGATGAAATTTGATGTAGTCCAGATACTGGTGTAAGAATGGGTACATTTTATTATGCTAAAATTCCAAAATTTATTGTCTACATAATTTTGTTTTATCGATTCTTATCCTGATTTTGATTTAGAAATCATATAGAGGTATAAAAATATTGTGTTCTCTATTAAATTCTCAAACAATCATAACAAAAATAAATTAAGTTAAGCTCGAAAATTTAACCGTTGCTGAAACTGCTCCGATCCTTATCACGGTCTCCCTCCCTTATTAGAAGCCCCTGAGGGTCGGTGCCGTAAACCAGCGCTCTAGTGTATCGTAAGTGTTAATTACTTTTGTCACTCCGCAACCGTGCGGTTAACAAATCATGTCGTTACGTAAATCAACAATCCAGGACACTAATTTAAAGCTAAGCGAAATTGTTTGTATAATAAATTGTTATGCCACCGAGCGTCCTCACAGCTAAGTCGATAAGCGCCGTTTTTATAGCGTCATTAACGGACTACGAGGGAAGTCGAGCGATCCCAATCTGCGTAATCAATGCCGGAAGCAATTCACGTCACGTTAAGTAAAGCTTAATTGGTGTTAAAATATGAACACAGCCCTTTTAAAAAAACTCATGTTCGTACCAATTAAATTTCATAACTAGTTTTGACACATGTATGCACGATATTTACATGTTTACATCGTTTATATAAATATTTGTGCCTTTCTATGAAGTTTAATTATCGTTCCACATTAATTTAATTTAAAACATGCTGTTCAAATATTAACTGTTTTGAATAAAATTATATAAGCACATCCCAAATTGCTTTAAACCTGAACGTTGCGGTTATTAATAATGAATTGAAATTTGTAACGCTAAATGTATTATATTAATAAAATAAAACTGCGCCATAATTTTAATACAGATAAGAAAATATATAAAAGGTATTATATAAAATTGTGATAAATTGTAAAAATAGCATTTTCAACTTATTTATTCGAAGATGTTGAAGAACAGTCGTCGAGGATTTACAGAAATATTTACAATTTCCTCAGCTTTCGCCGTTAAATTTCCGGCTTAAAAGAGCTTTGCTTTTTAAAATTTACCCACGAGTTTCTATTTTCTTTACAGCAACATTCGTATAATATTATATTTATTACAACATTCGTATAATATTGTTACTTGCTTGAATTAATTAAAACAATTATAAACTGCAAACTCGATGTAGGTTGGTATATCATGTAATTTCTGGTACTTTATACACTGTTGTTAACAAAGCCAGCAGAAGCTACCCTATTATACTGCAGGCTTTTTTTTAAGTTAAAAATTACGGTTTTATGTAAAAGGGAAAAGACCTGACTGACATATCAACGCCCAGCCTAAACCCTTGGACCTAAAAAGCTTACTTTTTACAGGTGTTTTTTTAAATACCTAAACGAACAACAAGACCAACTCTGAAAGGGCGAAATGGGGGTCAAAGTTTCTATTAAAATCGTATTTCACGTGGTCGTAGCCGCTGGCAGAAGCTAGTTATTATAGACTCACGTAATCCGACCAGCTGAGAAATATACCCGATCATTTCTTGTTTACGATAATTGAGTCATTGTGTTTAAAGTAATTATTATAAATTAATGTACTTTAAATGAAGCACTTATTGTGGTCATTGTTACGTAGAGTGCGGTTAAGCAATATGGCTGGTTAATTGATCGATCAATGAATATTATTTTATTATTTACTTGAATCAAATAATAAAGTATTTCACAACATATTCTGAGTCTATCAATGTGGTGTCAAAGTGAAGTAATGATATTTAAGTAATTAAGATTTTACAAATATTTTTACTAAACTTTTCTGACTTTAATCCATTATTTATTACTTAACAGCATAAATAAACTTAGAGGCCATTTGAAAACAATTTAATAACTTCGCAAAGGAAGCGGAGATACCCTTCAACTTTTCCCTAAGATAAGAAACGAGGGACGTCTTTTATCCGTTTTTTTTTCTCTCTTCATATAATTTATTCCGAATTAATATTTTCTGAAGGGGAACTCCTTATTGCGACTTTCGGCAATTGAACCATTGTGTGAATAATTTATATTACTCACGTACTTCATTGAAATTCATAAGGTGTCTAGATTTTTTCTTGGAAGCTACAAAATTTTAGGTACTTGCCGACATCTCGATTTCGATATTGATGTTTAACTAACTATAACACATAGTGCTCGAAAAAATATTAGATTCAAACCGATCTCCGAACTATAGTTTTACTTAACCGACCGAAATTTTAGTTAGATAAGTTATTACAAAAGTGTTAATAATAATATTTTTTGTGTTCGGCACATTCAAATTCTACGTATAATAATACTCATATCAATACAATAACATCGGTAATTTGTAATGGATAAACTACCTAATAAAAATTTCTATATTTTCGAATATTTTCACAATACGCGTTATAAAATAAAAGTTGTATATCTATAACACTTTGTGTTTATTAAGTAGGCGTTTATATAATTATTTAGATGATATCAATGAAATATTGTGCTCTACATTTTTCATTCAGTGTAATTAATTGATTCTTTTCGTACGTACTTAACTTATATTTTTTTATATATTTATAAGGTTACATTCCATTACCACACGAAAATAGATTTTGATCTAGATTTTATATAAAAACTAAGATGAGTACATCGGTAAAAAGTATAAACGTTTTTAAAATAAAAAGAATAAAGTTTCAGCATCATGTTGATCCTCGGGCATTAAGATTTAATCGCTTTGAATAAAGCTTACTCTTAGATAAAATAACCCAAATCTCAATATTAATCCGACCACAAAATTTATTTCCCCGAAGGTATGTTAACGTTGGGGCATGTATTGCCTTTCGAAAGCCGTTTACATGTGTATTGTATCGCGAGAAATGCTCAACGGAGCGTTTTGTTGGGCGGGCGGCGCGTGCGCGAGGCGCGGGGCGCGGGCCGCAGCGGACGACGACCGACTTGCCGCGCGGCTCGCCAGTTGCCGCCTCTTACCGCACTGTCGCTTCGGCCGTCGGGCCGATATAATGTCCCAGTGACAGTCTCTTGTCGCCGTCTTTGTCTCCGTTCGTATTACGATCTTTTGTTATTTTTGTTCTCTGACAGATTTGCACCGAGCTCCCGGAACGTACGCCGTTGTATGGATTACAGTGTTCCATGGATTGCAGTGATTATAAACTGGATTTTAATACATTTGTAAATAGTGTTATATCAGTTTTTGTGATGCCGGTTTAAGTTAAACCAATTATCGAAAAAGTTGTGGTGTTTCTGATTAACTGTTGACAAGTGTTGTGTTACTGTGACCATTAATGATCGTGATTAATTAAGTTTTGATTGTTTTACAAATCAACAAGTGCCATAAAGTGCTATAGAAGTTTTATAAAGTTACCATAGTGAGGATCAAAGATTCACCCAAAAGCAATGCTGAAGGAGTTAGCAAGAAAGAAAGCAAGAAAAAAAGCAATAAACAGAAAACCGAAAACAACAAATCGGTGATAGGTAACAAAAACGAAAAGACTTCATCGGGGTCCGGAAAGACGGAAAAGGAAAATTTCAAACGATCTCAAGCAAAGGATGAAGCTACCAATGAGGTATATTATAAATATAAACACGAAAAATGGTTTAATATATTTTTAGAACGCAATTCTTAGAAAATAGCAATGAAAATACCCCGCAGATCCCGATCCCGGAAATACACCCGGATAAAAAATATTATCTTGGATGTTAATACAGGGAATGTGTATGCCATTAAACAGATTTGTACCTATGTGTACAATCACCAGTACAAAAATGTTTCTTACGATGATAGGTATTATAAATACATTTCTCTAAGAAAGAAGAACATCATTCATATCATAATCAATTCATCGCTACATCAATTTAAAGTTGGCAGAGCACTTTTGTAATGTGTGCGATTTCCAAACATTCCACATGGTAGCAAATTGGACAATTTCCAATTCAAACTATCATATAAATCACCCGCCTGTCCTTATTTTTCTTTACGTTGCTTGAATTTATTATATCACATGCTCTCTTACCTAATCAAAACGGATGTCATGTTCACATTTTATAAAATTAACCAGATATATAGTTTGATTATTTTAATTTTTCATGTATTTCACAATAAAAATATCCCACTTTTTTTTTAGAATATTCAAAGATTTTCATTGTACAAACAGTACATGGTGGCAAGGTTGTTCTCTTGAATTTATATATTAAACTCGTAAAACGAATATGGTTTGCTTGCTTTGATGATTTAAACATAGTATAAAATAAATCATTTATATATATTTTTTTAACATTCTTTTTAAATTATTATCTTTTTATACATTGTAGATTACGCGATGTATAAATATTTATTCACGGCAAAACTGTAGGTGCGACAGTCATGTCAAAATAAATTAACATAGTAACAATACTAAATAAACAGTACATTTCCTGTTAATGTAATTTTGGAAACACCCAATGACATAATTAACTATTAATTAGTATTGTATATACACATCGGAAAACGTGATAGAATTGTTATAGCGCTTAGTCACGACAGCCGAAACAAACGCGGGTTACTTTTAGATCGTACAGCCATCCCATTCGAATGCGGTCAAATGTTATATAGCTTTGGTAACTACATAATTATACTTTCTATTGCCCCGCTATTAAATTTAAATTTATAGCTAACACGCTATAATAAATTATTTATGATACACCAAAGATTATATCAATTTATGTCGCGATTGGAGCCGTGTGGAATTAAATAATTATTTATGCCGGATATCGTTTTATTTAACCTACAGATCTATAGATAAAGATAATTTACATCTCAATAAATATAAAGATATTACGTGTATATTTTAATTTAATTTTTGATTCTTGTCAGTAGTTAATGGCGAACCTAGTAATAGAGCTGTTCAGGTCGCCCATATACACCTCTGAAATCACTTATCGACTCTGAAGAAGTTGAAGAGAGTACTTTCTTTTTCGTGCTCTATGAAGCACGTAAATGCTAATTTAAAATAACTATACCGTCACCCATACGAGTCTAGAGCAGACTAATTCACTGATCGACTCCTGAATATTATATTTTAACATTATAATATAACAAGATAATAACTTTTTTTATTGATAGAATAGAATATCGAAAAAATATGTACATTGAAACTATTAAAATATTAATATAAAACATGCCTCGGGTTATTTTTCCATTCACAGAGTAAACAACACCGGCTGTGTCAATATTTTATGAGAATAAAGTCAATATTATATGAATTTGTGTTAACATGATAAATAAATTAATACTAAATATAATTATAGTAGACTTTTGACAACGTTTACAATATATAATACTATACCCGAACTTCAAATGATGTATTATTGGTAAAGCGAAATGAGAGAATTGCTTGAACTAATTACTTAGCTAATCGGCTGTTTTAGTAATATTTTAGTAATTAATTAGTAACTTTAACGCAGTATATGATAAATATATTAGCATGTGCCCACCATCCGCAATGGCATAGAATCTTGTGATTTTATTGTCATATATCAGGTTCGAACCTAGTAGCCTTTTGTTTAGGGTGGTATAAGAAATATCCCAATTTTTAAGTCTTATCAAAGGCTTTTCAATTTTTTTTTTTTTAATATGTACCAATAAAAAAACTACATGAACTCGAACCTCGTCAGCGGAACCGCGGGCACAGATAAATATCAGTGGCAGTAAATTGATAATTTGAATTATCTGGCAGCTAATAACTATGTATTACTCGTCACGAATGACATTTTTTTCTTTACATACCTGTTCTACAAATATTCTGAACACGAACGAACGATTCCCGTTGTAAATATTCATATAATCTACTTGTCTACTATTTGTATTCGTAAAGCGGCATAATAAAAAAAAACAAATGCCGGGGAAATCTCTCCTTGACTCAACGTAATTTATTAAAGTTATTTATTGAGCATTTGAATTTTTGTTATAACAGTATTATTAAATATTATCTTTGTACAAATAATACTAATTTATTGTAGAGATTTTATCTTTTTATCTTATACTTCCGAAAATGGTAAACAAGCCGGCCTGTTTGATAGAGCGCAGCTACCGTAGCTTATGCTCAATAATAATACCAGGATCGTCACAAAAGAGGAGAGGGGAAGGAGGATGAAAAGGGAATGTACAGAAGAATACAGTTTGATATTCTGGAGCTCATTGAAAGGAATGCTAACTTACTCGTGCAAATACGGCTTTTTTACCTCGATCTGAGAGTAGAATTTCTCCGGTAATAGACTCTTATTACTCCGGTAATAGACAGCAGGACTCTACCTGGCGAAAACAGCAAGACTGTTATATCTATATTAAGAGTTAATTACTTTTCATTGGATTTAATACTTTATTAGAAATTTATTTGTTTAGATACTAGCCAATAGTCTCTGAGTAAATTGACATACACATACAGAAACACGGACGGCCGGACAGATGGGCATGACGAAATTATAAGGGTTCCGTTTTTTCCATTTGGCTTCGGAAGGAATAAAAACGATTAAATGTGAATATTAAAATCAATAATAACTTACGTCATTATAATAAATATAATTATGTTAATAGAAACAATGTTTGTCTCATTATTCTATTTATTACGATTATAAATTTATAAAATCTAGTGAATTCAATAATAGAAAACGGCGGATCATTAGAAAGTTGCCGGTGGCTATGATCGCGAGCCGCTGTTTGAACTTTCCTAAGAGTCTAAATTCTCGTTGAATTTTAAGTCCTATCCTATTAAAAGTTTGTGAAAGTATTAGAATTTGGAATGAGGGGGAAAGCTATCACGTCGTTTTGTCCCCCATCCCTCTGTTCTCGGCAACAAAGACAACGGGGGCGGATACACGGTTACAGGAATTGAAGCAAAGTATCCAGATTATACTCTTATATCCGCTGTATATTCGTTATTGAAACATTCAATATAAAGTAATTTGAATAGTACTAACCACAAACGAGAAACGATTTATATAATCTAGTCTATAATATTTTATTTTAACATGAGAAATATTCTGAAACATCATAACAAACATTCTGTATTTTTTATCAGTAGTCGTGCGAAGCTAATTTTCAGAGTATTTTTCTATTATTTTGACAGCGTTGACTAATGGGGTCGTTTATTTTTATTACTGGTTTATTTAAACTCGCGTGTGTTTTCTTGCACTCGGGCTCTACGGAACTATTATTACTTGTCGACACGACATCACTCATCGCGCTAATATCTCTGTGATTATCTATTTTAATGTTAAGTCGTTTTGACAAGTGGCCAACATTTAGTCACTGCAAAAAAACTCGCTACGATGTTAATATTTCAATGATATGTAGCGACATTAAAATTCCCGGGTCATTTGAACCGTGAAAATATGAATATTGTCGCTACTTCAAAGCGACGAAAAAATGTATTGTTATTTATAACTGCGTTAAATCCGCTGTGTTATTTATAGTACCGTGTTTCTTTTTCTATTTTCCGATTAATCGATTCAATGCTCTTTTACAACAGGGTAAGAGTGGAATTTTCATAAGTAAAACGATAACATCTTGGCAAGTATCCGTGGCCTATATATCTTAAACAAACATTATAGCTCATTCTTTACCCGTCTCTGGCGAAATTATACGAGATTAAATATTTGCTGCCATTAATTTTCAACTCGTTTAATATCTAAATGTACATTTATATATATTTTTCATCTTTTTGTCTTATTTATTCACTACTATTATCCTGATCGTTCACCTCACTTTTTATGTAAGTTATTATGGCAAGCGATCTTATAGCTCTGACCTCTGATTTATTTCGAATAGAGAGCCGCCGATTTTAATATTGTGACGGTGAAGATTCAAGACGGTTTTGTTTTATATAATATGTAAAAAACCGGTCTTGGAATATAAATTTTAACGAAACATTTTGTTTAGGTTGTTAATATCAAGCTAGAAAGTCTTCGTCTAGAAATGATTTTAATATAAAAATTAAATGAAGTTATTATACAAACCTTTTACTTTGTAAAAGACTAGACTTTGCGTGCCACAATTTCATAAATAGATCCGTTCCCGGGGCTATATCCGAATTTTGGGATAAAGTTATGTATTTTAATCGAGAGTAAAGGCTATAGCTCCATGTATATAGCGCCACATATGTGCGCCAAATTTTATTCAAATTTGTCATGCATTTGTGGAGGCCATCTGACATGATATCATATACTAGGTACATCTTACGATGAGATCAGGGAAATGTTTTTAAAAAACTGTTGAAATTCCTAATCAATACTCATAAATAGTCTTATATTGTAACAGTAATTCGCATAAAATACCTCATGGGCAAGGAGAGAGAAAGAAGAGGAATACCGGCCGATTCATTCATGATTATCATATGCCTGTGACAAGTGAATATATTATGCCGTAGTGCCCGAATCGGCAGCAGGCCGTAAGCTTGTTGGCCACCTTTATGATGTAAAGAAGTCACATCGTCATCGTTAAGTAATAACTAAGAGTCTATTACAAAAGACAGCAACGCCGCAGAACCGTGGCACCTTTGTAAGTTGCCGCCTTGCGAATCGGCCACCGGACGCCGCGCCGCCGCCTCTCGTCGGCACGCGCGCTCCATACTTGATTTATCACTCCATTGTTGCAGACCGGCGACCTACCCTCGCCGGAATCGCCGGATAAGACTAAACATTCAATTGCCGGAACGCACCCAAAACGATTTGTTCCTTTCACGCGATCGATTGACTATCTCTTTCCGCCACTTGTATACCTACGTTAAATTAGAGAAAATCCTTTTTTTTTAGATTACATGTATCTTTTAAAGAACATAATAAATAAAGGATAGCGCCAATGCTTACTATATATAATGCCACTGTACGCTCGAACCGGTATAAGTAGCACCTTCAGACTCATTTGTCGAAGCGCTTCCTGTCACACTTACATGGAGCATTGATGAAAAATACCTGAACGAACGTATACCCTCGAATAAAATAGCTAGTCTTGAACTTTTCAACATTCAAAAAATGTCACGCACGTATACGAGCATATAATCGCGTCAACGCTCGTCGCGTCTATAACCAGTTTAAAATACGCTATTTAAAAAATGAACGTTTGTATAAAACGCTGGTCTGAAACCTCCATTAAGTACAATTTTACTGCTATAGTTATTAAATAAAAAAAATGGAAACAATATTATATGGCTAAAAAATGTTTGTAATGAAATTAAATTGAAACGATCGAATAAATAAATCCGTAGCTCACGCTTCAGATACCCTAAATAACTTTATTGAGCCATTTTACCCGCCGATCGTAAATGTCTTTAAATGATTACTTTTCATTCCCTCTTAAAAGTGTACCGTGTAATTCAGTTCGCCGACTTTTTATTTACACCAAATTCGTTTTCTGAAATGTTTTAGTTTGAAACTAAATCTTTAAATTTTATTACTTCCTTTTAGGGTTTTTATTACTAAAAAAATAACTCTAAAGTTCGTTATTAAATTAATAAATTAAGTACCATGTGACAAAGATTTGAAATGTTATATTTTTATTAGTTTTATTATACCAAAAAGGTAGTTAACAAGAGTATAGTCTTGAGGAAAACTGTTACAATATATTTTATTTAAATATGAAGGGAATGGGAAGGAGGAGGAAAATGACAGAATTAGGAATTTAGGCCACCAGTGGTCCCACTTGCGGAACAACACACAATTACAGTTAATGAATGTTACATCACGTTGATGTTCTATCACAGGTTTTCTCTAAAGAAGACGGTGCTCTGTCGCAACAATATCAAGAAAGCTAATAACTATACAAAACGCAAGTTGCTGTATATATAGATAATATAAAAAAAGTCTCGTATTTATATTACGTTAAGACTAGACATTAATAATAATAAATCAATCATTTTTATTACTTTTGACAGTATGACGCCGTGAGCTATATTTAATTTAATTCGTCGTTTATTACTTCCCGTATTGTCGATACTTACTTATTTTATTGTTACATAATTATTCCATTCTAGTCTGTCATATGATATCTCCTTAGACCAGAACATTCAAACAAGCGGATATTGTTATAATACACAAGAACAATAGACGTACATGAATATCAGTTTGAATATTAATGCGTACATTATACCAGCTGGCGTTGGCGTACCTCCTCACCTGCCTACTGAATAAATGAGATGATCTCAGCGTTGCATTGCCATTATGTTGCAGACAACTTACTCATTTAGCTGCATGTAATAATTCAATTATGAACCGAACGAATGTCCAAAAATACGTTTATGTATAAATAAAATAAAACAATTACTATATAAGTAAGAACACAACTAATTTTCTTCTTTTTTTTTATTACAGGCGAGTCCTGAAAACAGCAGAAATGCTTCACCGAGATATCACGATGCATCGATGGATGATGTAAGCAATTTTCTTAGAAACATATTCTTCTACTTTCTAGTTTAACACAAAATCATTAGGATGGTTATGATACAAGAAGCGAAATTTATTTGCTATAAGTGTATTTTATTTTTACAAGTTACCTGATTCCGGTGATATCATAATTATATTAATTCAGAGTATAGACTTTAAATTTTATCCAAATTCATAAAACCATTGTGGCAAATAGCGTGCAACAAATAGAAATAAATATCTTGGTCACGACTATGCTAACAATATATTTTGTAAACTTATAAATTGTAGTAACTGTGGCTACACCTTGACAAAAGTCATAAAATTTGTACATATTAATAAAACCCAACTAAATTATTCTATTAGCGTTTGTCAAATTTGAATAAAATCACCGTTCAAAATATGTGATACCTTACGAAAGTGTGTATATTTTATTATAGGCATCGGACGCTGGCTCTCTGTTCCGGGTGACAGGCGCGGGTGGCGGTGGCGGCGGCAAGAACGAGTTGGTGGCGCGGGGCGGCAGCGGCGGCGCACTGGCCTTGTCGCGAGCGCCCGTCGGCGGCAGCGCCAGCCCTGCGCCCGCTCCTCTGCCGCAGCCCGCTCCGTCGCCCGCGCCAGCAGCGCTGCCGCCGCCCGCCCTGCCGCCACCTCCCTTCCGCGCCGACACGCCGCATCGCCCGAACGGCGCCCACATACCAGCCATCGATGGCCACGCCGCAACACAGATACCGGCGCGACCCGTCGGGGCCGCCGGCCCTGACACGCCTGAACGACCCGCGAGCAATAACAAGCTGCAGCCGGGCGCTCGCGCAGCCGCCGATAGTCCCACTCCGGCGCCGCCGGCGCCTCCAGCTCCTTCGCCGCTCTGCCCGTCGCAAACTGCCTACCAGGCACACGCTGCTGCTGCGCTTCCCGATTATCGTCACACCAATCACGAAACGCGAATGGAGCAACCCGTAGTTGATCAGCCCCACGCACCTCTCGATCTCCATGCTCACCACGCGTCGCCGCGGCCGCCACACATGGCGTCGCCCGTGACCCTAGCATCTCATCCTAGTCTCCCTACTCGCGTACCCCACACGCAGTCCCATCCTGTAATGCCCGGCCACGATGTTCGAAACACCCCCCCGACATCACAGAGCCTACCTTCCGTTCCTACCTCGTTTCCCAATCGTGTTGTGTCAAATGGCGTGCCACAAAGTATATCGTCACAATTGCCGGCTGCTTCTACTCCTAGTAGTCTTCCGAGTCAAACACAATCAGGGCGGTCTATGTCTCCGTCGATTCCGGCGTGCCGCCCATACCCTACCCCGTCGATCGCGTCTAGTCATGTAAACTCGAGTATAAGTTCCAGTATTCACAGCCATTCGATGCCTTACCAAGGCCAAACGAGTTTGCAAAAACATTCCGTACAGCCTGTATATGCTAGTCGATCTTCGCATCACACAGCCTTCAGCGTGGCAAACCACATATCGGCAAGCCATCTGCCGTCGTCTACTACACATCCACCTACAGTGACGCATTTTAGTCATCCTCTCAGTAGTCACGGTATTATGAGCCACCAGAATAATATTCCAATGAGCATTTCGAATCCATTGGCAACATCAACGCCAAACCAAATAAGCTCGTCCCTACTCACGAGCGCCACGACCACCAGCACGATGTCGAGTTTTACGCCGACATTGAAACATCCTGGTTTGAGCATGCCTCCTCATGTGGCTCCATTAGCGCCGGCAGTGTCTTTACATCAGCCGATGAACCATATAGATTCTAGTGCGCCAGCAATCGTAACGTCTAGCAGCAATAGTGTTAGCAGTCATCCTTTGGTACCGCCAATGGCAGATTCGAGACAGTTACCGGTGGCGAGTGATGTACCAATACGATCAGAGAGCTTCTCCGTCAGTTCGACGATGGCAACTAATGGCTATCCTCCACCGGCGGTCTACACCGGCAACTCCTATCCAACATTGTACGCACCCTACGCCCCTACGTTACAACACAGTCCCTACCTGCCACCATCTGCTGCTTCGCCAAGGAACTCTGCTGACGCGGTTAGTCTGTTTACCTTTTTTGGCGTTGATTTTCAGACATTAATTATTATTATTGTTTGGAATGATCAAAAAATTAGTTTTTAACTTTTTATGTATAATACATGTGATTTATTTGTTAATTTGACATTTCAGAGAACAAGTTTGTCAGCATCGCCATTGGTTGCACCCAAAACACCCAAAGGCCTTAGACCACACACGCCCGGTACACTCGGTGCCGCAGGTGCGCACGCGCCGCTCTCATACTCACCGAGAGGACACAGCCCGAATAGAGAACGAGAAAGTTTTAGGTGAAATGTGATAAATAGTAATGTTTCAATGAAATAAATGTAAGGGCCTGTAATTTAACACTTAGTTGCATTATTTCCAGCAGCAACGTTAGCAGCTTATCACGCAGCACGGCAGCGTCTGGTGGTGCGAGTGCAGCTCCTACAGTGTCGTCGGCACTCACGGCGCCGCTCGCCGCTCCTCTCTCCGCACCACTCGCCGCACCGCTCGCCGCGCCTCTATCTACTCAGTTACCTGTAAGTAACAAAAGGAGTCTACTACCAGAATTATATTAACAATATTCTTTCATATTAAAAGCTTTCCAAAACTTTTATTTTAATACAAAATATGATTGCTAACTTTGCATAGCTAATATTATTTCTTTTTACCAATCAGGGTCCAGTTCCAGCATTGGGAAGTTCCTTGGGTTCATTGAGCACCGGACTTAGTTCTCTAGGAGGTCTTACAGGACTGGCTGCGCCCACGCCGACCGCGCCCACGCCGGCCGCTACGCATTTAGCACATTCCTTAGCGCCAGTGCCGACTGTGCCTAGCATCAGCTCTAGCGCAAAGCCGCCCGCGCACTGGGGGGTAACGTGAGTATACGTGCTGGAAAGCAATCGTTATGACATTTTTAGTATAGTACCTATTTGCATAAATGGCTAGTTCATCAGACAGATGCATCACAGGCAAATGCTTGTGATAAAAAATGAAATGTAAGGTACAAATGGGGATTAAGTAATGTTGTCTTGCACCTCCATTGCCCACAATTACTAAACGCAACATTAAGAATACATCTCGTAAAGTGTTACTGACCCAGTTCTTACTGGTCCATTCATAATAGGTAACATTTTAAACATGAGATTTATAACTGACATAAGATATATAGTGATATATAGTGTATGGAGTAGTTTATGATTGTATCGTGGTCTTCCAGCAGGCCGTCGGCTGCGGACCGGTCGGGCGGGTTCGCGCCCGCGCCGCCGCTGTTCGGCGCGCCGCTCGGACCACCCAATCCGAACCCATTCTCGGCGGAGTCGCTTTTTCAAACCAGTGAGTTCCTTCCTACTATGCACTTCTTCCTATCACTGTCCTCGGCTGATTATTGCTCTTATACAAATTTAACAGATAACTAGTTTTTACACAGAATGATTGTTATCTGACCTCCGTCACCCTTAAGGTGAATCAGTAACTCATTTGATAAGAGCAAATAACCTATCTGGACTTAACGGTTATTATCAGATGTTATTTGATAACAACCAGGACCGACAGTTTAATGTGCTCTCCGAGGCCCACAGGGTGTGAGACCCATAAGTACAAACACCCGGACCGAGACAGATATATACAAATACAAATAATAATAAATAAATAAATAAACGCTACACACTCAACGGCCCCCATTAGGATAGTTATATCCTGTGTCGGGGGTCCGGAAACATTCACAATTACAAGAACAAATACACCCAGACCGGAAAATATGCTTGCATGGTCAATACAAACATATTATGCTCCGAGCGGGAATCGAACCCGCGACCTGTGGCGTTTAAGGCAGGTTCGCTACCGCTGCGCCACAACGGCGTCAAATATCCGCCCCGAGCGGAAATCAAACCCACACAAACGTCGACACGAAAGGTAGGCTTGCTACTAAAACCCCATAACGGTCGTTACTCTTCTTACTATGCACATGCTACCTTATTTTGATTTCAAAAATCAATATCAAACAAATTCGAGTTGTATCGATTTTATTTTAAAAGGAAGACTAGTGCACCAAATGTCTTTTGCAGCTGAGACAAATTAAATATATTGACTAGAATATATTTAGTTTTTTTATTGACTCCTAATACTTAATGCAATGAACAACGTGTCAATTAATATTTAAACAATACATAACGTTATGTCATTTGCAGGTCCCGGTGCGGATCTGCTACGTCGCGAGCTAGACAACCGGTTCCTGGCGGCGGCGGGCGCGGTGGGCGTGCGCACCGAGCTGCACCACCACCAGCATCAGCACACGCACGTGCACCAGCACACGCCGGCCTCGCACGCGTCCCACGGGCCCCACGCCCCCCACGCGCCGCATGCGCCTCACGCCCCTCATGCGCCGCACGCGCCTCACGCGGCCCCCGGGCCCCACCATCCGCATCAGCTGCTCGTGCCGCATGCGCCCCTAGTAAGTTATCACCTTGTTCATAAATAAATACACGCTGCACACTAAACGACACTCATTAGGATAGTGGTATCCTTTGTCGGGGGTCCGGAAACACATACGGAAGAGGACAAATACACCCAGACTGGAAAATATGCTTGCATGGTCAATATAATCACATTATGCTCCGAGCGGGCATCGAACGCGCGAAGTATGGCGTTTAAGGCAGGTTCGCTACCGATGCGCTTCAACGTCGTCAATTTATTATTTCAATAAAAAATTGCTAATTTTTTTTCGTGTTATATATGAAAGTATTGAGACGCAATAAAGTATAGAAATATTATTTAGTATGTCAGTCTATATTTCAAAATAATAATAATAATAATAAAATCTTTATTCACATAAAAAGTAACAAATTATAATGAAGTCTCTGATGTCTGCACTAGGCTCAAAGACCTGTATTACAGAAATCAGTGTCCTCTCTCATATTTTAATGAAATATTGTTCTATGTAAATAAAAAATTAAGGATAAATGAATATTTTGAATATTTCTTATAAAATAATTGTGGGGTGTTTATGTGTGTGTGTGAGTGTTTGAGTGTGTGTGCGCGCGAGTGTGTATGCGTGTGTGTGTATGTATGTGTGTTTATGTATGTGTGAGTGTGTGTATATGTGTATATATGTTTATGTGTATTTTTGATTCACAAGATATTATAGCAACAACTGTTCAGTTTGTTCATAATAAACATTGATGCCTCTTAGATATTAAAAAATATTTTAATAGCTGCAATCTATCTTTTATATCCAGATTTTTATACCGGGCCAATCGTAAAATGCTCAAATTTTTCTCATTCTAGTTCAAGGATGTTGGGAAGATGACATCACTGTACCGAACTGGTCTCGGACTGGGCTATCCCTACTCCTCGAGCCTATTGCATCCGACTGCGCCATACGTACCGCCTGCACCACTCACTACCTACGCGCCTAAGGTAAACATTATAATTTAAAGAAATTTTCAATTAAATTTGATAAAACCCAATTTTTTCAATTATATTGCTATAATTAAAAATATTCAATTATTAGATCTTTTCTAACAGTATTACTTACCTGTAGAATCTAGTTAGTATTAATAATTGATTTCTTAGTTGTATGTAACTTTATGATTCTATATTTACCTTTTGCTTATAAGTAGTACATAGTACTAAGAATATCTTTTAAACTTCTAATTGGGTAATCTGGTTTGGTAAAATGGTTCTTTGAATTATCACTATATTCTACTATTGCCGTCATCACTGCAAGCGAGCTTAATGCTTCCCTCTTTAATTTGCTCTATCATCAATTAACCTTGCATCGCCTCATGTTAACAGCCCGTAGTGTCAGCAGCAAGCGACTCCGCCACTAAACAACCACCACGTCCTGCTGTTATGGTAGGTCTTCATTGGCACACTTTTACACGCATGCTAACATTTTATATATTCTGGCATGGTTTTTGTACAGTAAACTATACAATGGTCTAATTAAAATTTGTTTTATTCTTCAGAAAACCGGCAAATGGAACGCGATGCACGTCCGAATAGCTTGGGAAATCTACAACCATCAACAGAAAGAAAAGACAGGAGGAACTAGTATGTCCGTCAGTAGCGCCGAAAAAGATAAACTACGCGCATTTCCGGCACCAGCGCCGCCGCCACCGCCGACGTATCGCTCTCCTTACGAGCTCCCGCCCGGGCCGTACCTACCGCACCACGCCCCCCTAGGTATCGTCCGATACCCCGCGCGTCCATCACTCACACCTGTTTCACTAGCAGGGCCGGTTGATCGACATTTGGGCGTTTCAGGGGTGTCACCGTTCGGGCGGTATGGCGCCGGCGCCTATCCCGGGGCGCCCACTCCCTTCAGCCTGTCCGCATACGGGCGCGAGCTGGCTCTCTCGTCGTCGCTCCACGGCGTGCACCACGCGCCGCCCATGGGCTCGCTGCACGACGCGTGGCGCGGAGTGCGCCCGCCCGTCTCCGCCGCCGCCGAGGTGCGCCGGGAGCACGAGGAGCGCGAGCGAGCGAGACGAGACCGAGAGGAACGCGAGAGGCGAGACCGCGACGAACGCGAGCGACGGAAGGCCCGCGAGCAGCGGGAGCGAGATCTCGAAAGAGTACGAACGCGATCCCCGCTACGAAACGGCGCCCCGGAGCCCTCCAAGGAGGATCGCAAGGAACCGCCGCGACCACCTCCGACCCTGCCCGCCTACCCACCGCCGCCCCACTGGGATCCCTATCGCGCGTTCGATCCGTTACAACATATGAGATTCGCACCGTTAGTCGAAGCTGCGATACGAGCGGAAGAGGACCGCGCCAAGATGTTGAGCGCCTACGCCCACCACCAGCAGTTGAAGTCGAGCCCGCTCCTGCACCGCACGCTGCCGGGCGGGCCGCTGCCGCCGCTGGGCGCGCATGCGCAGCTGGCCCCATAACCCCGCTCGCTCCCTCGCTGGCTCCGCTGGCGCCGCTCGACCTGCTCAAGAAGGAAGAACCGCGATGATAGCGACCGCCCGCGACCCGCCGCTCCCCGTGTAAATAGCGTAACATAACGACATCACCGAGTGAAAGTACAACTAGTTGAAAGTGTATCGTTTCACATTATCGGTATAGCAAATTATTTATTGTAATGTCGCTTTCGAAAATACGGTCGCTCGTCTCGCCGACCACCCGTCTCGATGCGCTCGGCTCTTAGTGTAATAAATGAAATAGTAGCTGAGCGAGCTCGGTCGGGGGACGAGCGGCGGCCAGCGGAGCAGACGGAGCGTTGGCTCAGGTGTCATGTGCAATATAGGACGAGACCGCGGCGCCGGACGCGCCAGCCTGTACACTACTGCTTGTTTATTTACATGAAAATATCTATCGAGTTGTTATTGTGACCATTATTAGTTAATTATACATTAAATCGCTGATTATGTGAAGGATAGGATTATCAGAATCGCTATCGATATAATTATACATATTTATATATACCTATAAATAAAATGTAAATATTAGTCTGTAAATTAGTGTTAAAATATAGAATTGGTTTATTTAACGTCATACAAAGGAAAAAATCCCATAAATTATTATTCTACCGGGAGTTTAATTTACACTTCCGTTAAAAATCTCATAATGGTTTTTCAATTGTACCAGTGGTGGATTATTTATTTATTTATATTATACTTCTTTTTATCTGTCTTTTGAGTAGGATTTATTACAGTTTCGTTACATATTATAGCAGATTTCATTTCTTCTTAATGCATTTAAAATATGTGATATTATTATATTGTGAATAACATTTTGTCTGACTTTTAAAGTAGTGACTACTTGCAGCTAGATATATTAACAGTAATAAAGTAAATAATATTATCGTGTTATCTACTTCCTAAAATTATTTTCAAATTAATTTTGACGATAATATCAAGCTAACAATGCTTCCATCAAATAATTATTTGGTTTATATTAACCCTACATGTGCCATTAAAATGTAATATTAATGGATATTAAGTCAGACAAAATTGGAATTATGACTATAACCTGTTTTAAGGCACATTTAATGTTTGTGTTCTCATGATTTCATGAAGGGTAACTCGGAAAAGTGTATTATAGTTTATACAAAAATCATTCTGTATACTAAAAGTAAATGAAAGCTTGGTGCGATTCAGAAAATACCATTAAAACTTTTGATTTTTATACCAACATGAGTTTATTTACGCCTTTTTCCTGAATTTTTAAGTAACTATCTCAAATGTTAAAACTATGAAAACAGAAATTCTAAATTAATATACTTTTTATCATTAACAGTGGCTAGCATAGGAAAAGGCTAAAATAGCAGCCTGTTTTCGCAGTACTTTCCCCGCGGCTTTTTCTTATGGAATTAAGTTATTTTTGAAACTAGAAGCATGATACTATTATTCGGCGAATTTTAAAAATAAACACGGTTGTTTGACTTTTTCCAAAATTACACCCCTTGAGTAAAGGGGTTCAAAGTTTTGTATTAAAGTCGTTCTTTACACGGATGAAGCTGCGGGCATAAGCTTATTCATATAGTAAAATACTTTTTTGTCCTTATGAAGATCTAGTATCTTCCCGCGACTTCGTCCGTGATCACTTTAGAATTTAAAGATAAATGAAACTAAGAAATAATGTTCCATTTGATACATCTTTACTAAATTTCAATTGAATTCGTCCTGATGTTTGAGAATCCCTTTTAGGGACTGGAACATTTTTACAATGAAAGTATCTAAATGCGTTAATCCAGGTAATTAAAATATTTGTACTATAAATTTCATACAAATGCTTCCAATAGTTTTTTCAGGATTCAGTAACAAACATACAAACGTCCAATTTCACATTTACCGAACTAGTAGGATGATAATATTTGACTCTTATATAGTTGGAACCCGCACAACCCTTTTTAGGAAGGAGAGGAAGGTGACGCGCTCACATCGTCGGGAGAATACATCGGCCAGCATGCACTCTGAACGCTCTCTTCTATTTATGATCCTAACCCGTTATCCAGTCTACCAGGATAGCTCTGAGAATGAAATCAATTTTGAATCCTGTAGTAATACCTTGTTCACAGCTAGATGTTAGGATGTCGTGTCGTGTCAATGTAGCAAAGTCAGCCAACAGAAATACACATACAAAATTTAAAGAAAAAGTTAAAAATAATAATTAAAAATAATATAATATATAATATAATAATAATTAAAAACATACAAATGTAGGAGTAATCCTTGCACAACTAATTCATTCTTGCCAGAAAAATATATAAAATTGTTATTATTGGATCATTTGAATATTTAAATAAGGGGCTGGTGAACTTGTTATGTCTGCTGATGAATCAAATCTTTTGTCATTTAAAATATTAAAAAAAAAAGTTTTCAAATCTGTAATTTGTATCATAGATTGTTTTGTTTCTTTCAAAAATCAAGTTACTATATAGCTTTTGAAGGTTTTTTTAATAATACAACATTTTTGTATCCTAGTTTATCTATTATAGTGTAAGATTTCAATTAAAACTAGAAATATAATTCTGCAATTTCTAAGAATATATTATTACAAGCAAAGGTAAAAATATATAAATAAAATAACAATAATAAGTCTACTATATGATCATGTTACTGCAATTTTTGAGAATAAATAACAATGTCATTTTGTTTATCATTTGCCACTTCTTTTTTATTTTCTATACCACACTTGGATTGTCTTCATTCTCTTAACTTTCTTTTGTAATTGCAAAACTCCATACAATAAAGCTTCTGCAGTTGGCGGACATCCAGGCACATAAATATCAACTGGTACTATGCGATCACAACCTCTGAAAATAATTATACTTATAAAAACTTTAGTGAAATTTACATCATGGAAATGGGATTTTCTAAGAATTAGTGCCATTATAATAATAACATACTTGCACAAATTTAAAATGAATGGATAATACTAATGTTCCTATCAACTGAAGATTCTTTTGTGACGACACTGCGGCGCAGCGGTAGCGAACCTGCCTTAAACGCCATAGGTCGCGGGTTCGATTCCCGCTCGGAGCATAATATGTCTGTATTGACCATGCAAGCATATTTTCCGGTCTGGGTGTATTTGTCCTTGTCTTTGTATGTGTTTCCGAACCCCCGACACAGGATATAACTATCCTAATGGGGGCCGTTGAGTCTGCAGCGTTTATTTATTCTTTTTTTATTTTCTATAAGACTTTTCTCAATATAACAAACAGAAACTCAAAATAAAACATTTAAGAATAAAAATATATTTACACGAGATTTGGACTTGAAACCAGCTATGGCAAAATGTAACAACAAATTTAGTTATTCTAACCGATAGACATCCCACCTCCAACTTTAAAATAATAAAATACAGTAAAAGGGTCAATATGATAGCTTAGGATAATGTGTCCAATTTACAAATTACAAAGCTTATATAATGTCAGATAAATTGAAACTATTTTGTTGTAGAAGATTAACTATCTTTAGTGAAATATATTGGAGATAAGTGTGGACAAACACACACAAAAAAACCTGCTTATAATAATTATGATGTGTACTTAATAGTTTCAGTTATTTCAATTGAATTATTGGAAATAATGCAAAAACTACCGATTATTCCAACCAGATGAACCATACTCTATATTTATCATCATAATTTACATAAATTGAAAGCCTCAATAGCTTAACGGTAGAAGGGCCGACTCCGCTCCGTTAGTATGCGAGTTGCAGGTTTGATCCTAATCCCCTTGGGCTATTGTTGTACTGACTCTTAAGCAAGCTTCGAGCTTATTTAGGGGGGGAATAGGAATATTAGTAATGCCTTGAAAAGGCAGGCAAGGCTTTGCTAGTATTCTTTCAAAGAAAAAAAAATATATAATGTATGTTACCTTACTACTGAATAAGAGTAATGGTAATAACCACCACCATTAGCACAACTTCCCATAGAAATAACCCATCTTGGATCAGGCATTTGATCATAAACTTTTCTTAGTGCTGGAGCCATTTTATTGGTTAAAGTACCAGCAACGATCATTACATCAGCCTGACGAGGTGAAGCTCTGAATACTACACCATATCTGAAAGACACAATTTTAAAAATCTTATTACATTTTATATCTTAAGAGCCATTATTATTTAAGAAATAATTAATAAAAATATAAGTATAGCATTTAAAGCAATAGACATTTAATCGCATAGACAGTAAAATTAAAATATAACATATTAATTCAATTATCTTAACTGTTCAGTATATCTTGAAACGATTAAGAAAATTGTAAACAAAATCATTAAATTGTCACAAAAAAGAAACCGATATATTCATACTCTTAGCAAAAAAGAGTTAAACCTTATTTGTTTACTATTAGGTATCTAATTTAATATTTTACATATTTATGTTCAAATATACTAAACCTGTCCATGTCGTAGCGAGGTGCAGCAATGTGCATCATCTCTACAGCACAGCAAGCTAAACCGAATGTCATAGGCCAGATGGAACCTTTTCTACCCCAATTCAACAAATCGTCCAGCCTAGCCACAGCATATTCAGCCATATTACTTGTATCTTGGAAAGGTGAATATGGTCGTTTCTCTTTCGGATTTGGCGCCGGCAAATGAGTTTGTCGCATTTGATCTAATATTGGTGTAAGTCCTCCTTTCTTTACTATAGAAAGTACTGCAGGAGCATTTGCTCCAAGAGCTTTAATAGCTTGCATTTTTACCTGTAAATCCAATACGCAATTAGTAAATAACCTGCAATATTAAACAATAAAAGAGGTCGCATAATAACTAGAAACTCTTGAGTTTGTATTTACTCATAATTTATTCGATACACTTACAAATTTAGTGCATCAGCTGTAGTATTCACTGTAAAACTTAAAATATTAGTACAAATCACAGAAAATAAAATATTTTACGTAACTATGTGCATTTGTAAGTCTTTGTGACAAAACAAATGTCAATTTTTTCAAAACTGTATTTACTGTATTGCGGTTTTTTATTACCTATGTTATATTAATAAATAAGAAATCTAATTTTTCAGTTTGATAAATACTCATTTACGTATGTCATATACGTATTTTAAAGCTTCAATAAATTTTGTCTACTTTTATTTTAATAAATCAGTATTTATTTGCAGACCGTTCTTCGTGAATTTGATTTTCGTTCTGAAAACCGATTATTGATTTAGGTGCTTAAAATAAAGTCTTATGGTAAAGTTTTAATCCATCAAATCAAATTTATGTCTAAAGAATCTAACAATAGTTGTCTCTGAAAACAGAATTTTAATATTGCGATTACTCTATCAAAATCTAGTTTTTTTTGAGCTGTATAAATGTATCCATTTGACACAGTAGTATAACTCTTTCAATATAAATTGAACCATGCGCAGTAACACATTTTTAGGTCTCAATCGTATGTTGTATGAAAGGGGCCGCGTAAATATAGCAACGTGGCGACGCTGGACCCGATTAGTACACTCGCTTACGGTTGTTTTAGTTCTTAAAAATAAATTATTAAAAATTAAATTAAAATATAAATTTTTGTTGTCGGTTTACACAGTAAACATTAAATTTTATTTCAAGATGCCATCATTATTTTTTTATAGACCCACCTACCTGTTTTCTATACTAAATAATAAATCATTAATTAAATTCATAAGAAACAATAACTATATTATATACTTAATACCGTTTTCCCACGTTATAATAATCTAAATAAGACGAAATCAATATTTTTGTCTAACGTTTTTGTCCATTTTGGTTCATTTAAATTGAAAGAACTATAGTATCAATTTAGAGTCTTGTAACGGACACTTTTGGAAGGTCCTCTTCACTTTTTTTTCTCCACGACTCGATCTCCTTTCCACAGAGCATATAAGCTCCTTTCATTTGTATTTTCTACAAACCATACAATGTTATAGGTATATACGTTTATAAACCTACTTCATTTTTTATATATTCTATGGTTACAATACAATATGTCAATGTCATTAATATATTTAAAAACAAACCGATGATATGATATGGGAACTTTAACTTTATAAAACAAGTGTCTTATACATACGTTTGCAATATTGTTCAGAATAAATTCAACACCCAACTAAACAAGTTTTTAAAAGGTTTTACATACAATCATATGTTATTAATTAATGTATATGTAAATAACTTCATTATTTAAATCGTAAAACATAGAATGCAAAAGGTAAGGAATTAAGAAGTATTTAGTTTCCATATTTTATTCCAATGATTTTTTAATTTATTGGTTAATAAAAATTTTCTTTCAGCAGGAAAAGAAATGGCTTAAACCTGTGTTTGAATTTCAAGACCAACCACCATCAAAGAAGCTTAAAAAAGAAGTTAAAAAGAAGAGATCTACTACACAGGTATTTTTGTTGATATTTATTACTAATCATTGTGTCAAAAATATAAATAATAATTACCTTTTTCATATTTATAGATTGCTCAAAATGTGACCAATGATATTGCTATATGCAACATAAATGATAAAAATTGGATGAAGAACTTTGAACCTGTAAATGTAGAAGACTTGGCTGTCCATCATAAGAAAATACAGGAAGTTGATGAATGGCTTAAAACAAGTTGTGTAAACACTAACAATGATATGTTATTTTTATCGGGTCCAGTTGGCAGTGGAAAAACAACTACAGTACGCACATTAGCATCTAAGAATAATATCAAAGTTACTGAATGGATAACACCACTGGACATTGAATATCCTGCAGAGTTTGGTAAAATGATTTTGTTTTTAAATTTACTTTTGCTAAAGTTGCTTAACAGATTGAAAATGTGTTGTTACTTACATTTTTAGGTGATTATGAATTCAAAGAATCTCAGTCCAAGAAATTTCTAGAGTTCATAATTAATTCAGCAAATTTTACATCACTCCTAGATAACAATAGTTGTAAATTGGTTCTTGTAGAAGACTTCCCTAATGCTTTTATGAGGACGCCATCAGAATTTGTAAATGTATTGCAGTAAGTAAAATAATATTTTTTTTTCAATATTTGATAAATATAGTAATATATATAAAATATTTATATCAATATCATTAAATACATAAAGTATAATATGTTATTTGAACATTGATTTAGTAATAAAGACTTTAAAATTATAAAATTATACCATTGTGGAGAGATTGTAGCGAGTCTTCCTTTAGCCTCGACATTTGCAGATTCGATTCCTGCTCGGGGCATATATTTGTGTTGTTCTTACAAACATTTGTTACATGTGTTTTTTTCTGGGCTTTTGTTCCCAACCCCTCAACGTGCCTCAGATGTTAAGCTGTCAGTTCCGGTTGTTATCATAACATCTGATATTAATTGTTAATTCTTGATAGGTAATTTGCTCTTATCCAATGAATTACTGATTCACCCTTATGGTTACAGAGGTCAGATGACAATCGCTCTGTGTAAAGTATAGCAACCTGTCAATTCTGGGTAAGAGTATTAAGCAGACTCTGGGTCCCAGTATTATATTTACTGGGAATAATGCTAGGAAGAAGAGTTTTAAATTACAAAAAAATCCTTTATTTTGTAATGTTCACAATCTCTACAGTAAACAAATTAAACTTTAGAACAATACATATGAATAGTATTCGTTACTTAAATCATTTTCAGGGAATATAAAGAAAGAGCAAAGTCCCCAATAGTTTTTATTTGTTCAGAGTCTCACTCTGACAGTAAAAATACAGCATATCACCTTTTTACTCCAACTTTGAAAGAGCAATTCAACATACATCATATTATGTAAGTAATATTTTAATTAGTTTGAATATATCTGAATATATCAAATCAATTTTAGTTTTTACTATTTAGTGGATAATATATGATAATTAAAATAAAATTAAAAGGATTTACGTAAATGTCAACTTTTCAGGTTTAATAGCATATCAATGACTGGGTTAAAAACAGCACTCAAAAGAGCTGCAGATATAATAAGTAAAAAATTTACTTCTACATACAACATTCCAACTTCAGATCTAATTGACTCAGTTGTTAACTCATCTGGAGGGGATGTCAGATCTGCAATTTTAAACTTACATTTTGCAAGTCTAAAAGGTAATAAAAGTCAATATTTATAGTTAAAAAAACATTAAAAGCCTTATAATGATAATTGGGTATATTTAAGGGTCATGCTACAGTTTGGAAACTAGTATAGTCAAAGACAAAGAAGTAAAGAAAACCAGTAGAAAAAAGAAAAATGCTTCTAACAAGTTCATGTCATTGGGGAAAGATCAAACAGTTAGCATCTTACATGGTGTGGGAAGAGTGTTAAATCCGAAAGGTAAAAATTATTAAATTATTTCTTAATCAATATTAAACAAACAAAAGTTTTATTTTTAAAGAATATTAGCAATGATTTTTAAGTCACTACTAATAATCCTCTTGCCCCTCCAAATAAGCTTTTAGCTTGCACTATGAGTGGGTACAAAATAGCCCAAGGGGTCGGATCGGACACTCAATTCTCACATTAATGGACTGGGACTTTTTGACCATGTTACTTTATTTTCAAATTTCTCAACTAGTTTCAAATCAAAGCAAATAAACATTCAAACAGGCTGATATAATACATATACTCTAGAACTGGAGAACAGTTTTTTTTTTCAGAAAATTATTAAATTATTTCTTAATCACTCTTAAACAAACAAAAAAAAGTTTTATTTTTTAAAGAATATTAGCAAACAGGCTGATATAATACATATACTTTAGAACTGGAGATCAGATTTTTTCACAAAATCATCATATTAACTTCAATTGTTGCATGTTTTTATTTTCGGTAATGATCCTATACTTTTTTTTAAAAGGAGTATAATTTGTAAAAAAAATTATTTTTATGCCAACTAGAAATTACCACTGAAGATGGTTTGCAAACACTCAGCCATGCACCAAAAGATATAATAGAACAATTCTTAAGCCATCCTACTTCGTTTATAAACTTTTTAGAAGAAAACTACTTGCCACATTTTTCAAATGTAAATGACGTAGATAAAGCAGCCCAAGCGCTAAGTGACGGCGACTGCATGTTAGCAGAATGGAGCGTAAGTTTAGTTTTGACTTTGCTTATTTTTGCATGTTTTTACCCAACTGCCAAAGAAAGGTAATGGTTTTCAATTACAAATATAAATAAATGTTACACACTTTATTAGGATATTAATGTCCTGTGGCAGGGTTGTGGAAACACACAAGGGCAACGATTAACACATCCAGACCGGAACAAATGCCTGTGTCTATATCACCATCTACTCTGAGCAGGAATCGAACCCACGACCTGTGGCGCATAAAGCAGGCTCGGTACCGCTTTGCCACAATGTCGTTTACATATATAAGGTAATTATTTGGTTTGATCAGCACCCTAAACCCGATGATGGATTTCAACATAATTATGAGACGATTAAATTTGTCTGTTTTAGGTATAACATAGGCAATATATTATTACTAGCTATTTTTAAAGCAGTGATTTTCTGGTTCACCTAATAATTTTGTTTTATTTACCATGATGTAATTTTTTTTAGGAAAAAATATGTCAAGAATATGGTTTGTATACAGCAATTGCAGGTCTTATGCTGGCAAATAAATCACCAGTTTCTTCATGGAATCCAGTCAGAGGCCCTAAGAATATGAAAATACAATATCCGTAAGATTGTATTTAAAATATTATAGTATCCTAAAAATAAGTATATATAAATATAAATGTTACACTCTCAATAGGAGTTATATCCTGTGTTGGGGGTCCATAACATACCCAACAACAAGGACAAACACTCAGCCCGGAAAACATGCATGGTCAATACAAACATCTGCTCTGATGCATCCACTGCGTCGGGATGTGACGACCCCATCGCCCGCTGCTGATAACCTCTGTCACAGCAGAGATTATTCCACCAGTGCAATCAGTCCGCCAAATAGTAGTGCTTAGGCATTACTGTTCCGGTTTGAAGGGCACTGTACGCTAGTGAAATTACTGGGCAGAAGAGATTTAACAACCAATTTCTCGAGGTTGGCAACGCGTGAGTGGCACCTTCTAATGGTGCTGCAAGCGCTCATGGGCTACGGCAACCACTTACCATCACGTGGGCCGTATGCTTATTTGCCAACTTTTAACATTAAAAAAAAAAAAAGAACTTTGGTGCTTAAGGAAGCTTCTATAAAAAGGTACAAAACTAGATTTAACAAAATATGGGGAAGACTAACGGGCTAAATATGGCTCATCCAAATATTTTTTTCCATATATCAGAATGCTATACGGTATCCATATCAGAATTCAATAAAACCATACAGAGAATAAATTGATAAAATAACCATTAAAACATCTAATTTAACTTCAATATACTTTTCAAATCTTCAAGTATAATTCCGTTTCATAATTGCCAAATTTATATCATGTAAAAATGTATTAAAAGATCTTTTAAATAATCTATCGTATTTGCTTACAGATTGCTCAAGGATTTACCACTTTTGGAGCCTAATATCTTGTACAAAAACAAAATTCTTGCGACCGATTATTTAACTTATACTAAAATAATATGCAGTCAAATTACATGAAGTTTATAAACTGTAGTTAAAATATTTAAGAAGTAATTAATAAATAAAACAATGTATTATAAAGTAATAAGCTTAGTTTTAATAACAGAAATCAAAGACACTAATAGCAACAAACGAAATTATAAACTCGCAAAAGACACTTTCACTTGACATGGGAAACAGGTTCTTTGGATCTGGGGACCAAATAAAAAAAAATGAAAGTCATGTTATGATATTTATTAACAAAATTCATTCAAATGTTACAAAATGAAATCCCTAAGATACAAACACTGCACTTCTGTCAATTTATTTCTAGTTTTTTTTTTTTGCACTGATCACTCACTCTGGTCAGTTTCCGTTTTGCAAGCTTTTATAACAAGAAATTGTTTATTAATTTCTAATTCAAAGTTCCTATGTCGTATTTCATGATTATTATTAGATAATACTTACCCGTCCTGGCAATATACTACATTTTTAATTACATTTAGAATATGGGAAATGAATTTATACTCACCTATTTGATGTCTCTGGAATGTGTAGTGTTTTGTGTTACTGAGGGTTTATTTATCGCATGCGTTTTTTCGGAAGTTAAAACTTGGACGCAAATAAGCAATACCATGTCAAACCACACGAATGTCATTTCGAGAAAATCGCGTTTGGAAATTTTTAACAACTTGCTTTATATGAATTTTTTTAATGTATTTTCAAGGTCAAGTTTTTGGCAATTTCAGATTTATTTAAGTTATTTTACTTATTTTCACATAAAATAAGTATACAAACTGCATATTTCGTAAACAAAATAACCCAAACCGTTTAAAAATACATAAATTGCATGATTGAAAAAATGGCTTTTTAGAAGTTTTAAAGCTTAAAACCCTACAAATATTAAAGAAAAATGTTCTTCAGCCATTTACCAACACTTCTGTATGTATAACTCAGTTTTTTCAATTTTGTGTGTTGACATGGTATTGTTTATTTGCGTCCAATTAAACTTTTGTTATTATCTTAAAATATGAATTATTGTATGTCAAATATTATATTAACATAGATAATACAATAAAGTAAATTTAATTAAATATCCATACTGGCATTTCAGAATGTTTGTCTATTATTAGACATGTATATCAAACGTTAGAGAAAAAAAGTGTCATTGTATTAATCAATTAAGCTCTTCAATTGGTTATTTCGGTAAGATTGGTATATGTGTGTGTGTGTGCGCGCGCGTGTGTGTGTGTATGTGGTAATGTGTCGTGGTGGTATATTGAGTGGTTTTTGGTGTGTAATCTACCGGGAGGAAGAGGAGGAGGACCTGGAGCGGCGTCGGCGCGGGGCGACGCGCGGGGAGCGCGAGCGCGAGCGGCGGCGGCGCGGGGGCGATCGGCGTCGCGGGGGCGGACTGCGACGCCGGTACCTGCTAACACATTACTCTCTTTAGCACTAATCTACATACGTTATATAGCATAATTTCAGTGTTCGCATTACTGTTGGTGTAATGATATAATGTTCACGAACATTTTAAAATGGTATGTCCATCGAAAGCCAATGTGAAGTATCATTGAGTGGAATCTTGTGAATAATGAAGTTCCATAAGCTTTTCCCTAATCTTTGACTGTATTTCGGCCAAACAAATGAAAAATATTAAACTAAATAAATAAACAAACATACCACAAAACATACAAAAATAATTAAGTATACATATAGTTACTGATACTTGTATATAATTGTCGCATGTCGCTTTTTCCAATAGCTGCTAATAAATAGACGAATAAAAAACACTTACCGCGGTGGCGAGTGTCGTCGGGGCGGCGCGTGTCGCATCGGCGGGCGCGGCGAGGGCCGGCGCGGCCGAGACGGCACCAGCACCGGAGCCGCGGTGATCTCTTGACCGTCGATTTGTCCTGCAGCATCATTATCATTATACACATTATATATATTTTTACAATTCTTTTTTGTCATGGCAGTTAGCAAATAAACATAGTCTACCTGATGGGAAGCAGTACTGACAACCTATGAACGCTTGTGATACTTGAATTATCATATGAGCGTTTCCAGCCTAAGAGGGTTGGAATTGGGCCCCTGACGGTCTCACTCATCGCACAAAATGCAACAATACTATTACTGCTACTAGATCCCAATGCTCTGTGAGAGGGTAGTACTTAGAGGTCGAGGTAGAGGTCTGGTTGAGCTATCCCATTTGTGCTTGAAGGAGGGACATTTATAGTATATATATTTGTAATAATAAAAAATTGGAAGTAATTGCAATGTTGGTCACTTCTATTGATTCTGTCTGCAACTGCCTCTATCAACATGAAGCAGTTCCAAAAAAAGCTTCTTATATGCCGCATAATTATTATCCCACAAATTTAGTGGTACATAAGCTTTATACAAAATTATGATTTAGTAAACTAAGATGACTGTCATATACAGTAAAGTTACTTCTATGAGTACTCTGACATATCATATTTGGCATAGATTTATTGTAAGATTTAAACAAATAATAAATTATAGCCATACATAATAATCAGCCATATTTTTCTCCATTATCAAAGAAATCTAACCAATCTAAAACTAACAGTCAAAATAAACAACAATATTGAAACAGGTAACACACTACTTTACTAAATTTAAACTTTTATTTTACATAGAAAAGCTAAAATTTTCCGCTGAACTAAAATGAGTTGAAAGTCAATATAATTCAACATAAATTTATCATACCTCCATCCATATGTTTCATGGCATTTTCTGCTTCGTCTGCATTGCTGAATTCCACATATGCATACCCACGACCATTGTGTGGGTGGAGTCTATCCATTGGAAACTCAACAGCTTTGACTGTGCCATACGTAGAAAATATTTCATGTATATGATCTCTTGAAACATTGAGTGTTATTCTTCCAATATGAATTCTTGTTGGACGAGGTGGTGGGGAACGCTCTCGCTTTTTACGGTTAGGTGATCTGCAATCCCAAAAGTCCCAATGAATATAATATTTATTATAATGATAATCTTGATCATAATAGACTGAATGGGATACAAAAAAAATCATGAATATTGTAAAGATTTCCTATGAGCAAAACAGTAATCAATATTAATTTAATTATACATAAATTAACTTAATGTAAAATTTAAATGGCTAAAACTCACATACAATCGGTTTAGGTACTGACTAGTTTCAGACTCATTAGTGGTCCTTCATCAGGGTAAGCGGGCTACATTTGCAGTCGGGACAGTGCAAAACGGGTAGCAATTATTGATTGGGGAGCGATTGAGAGTTTCAGCCGTTTAAATTTTATATTAAGTTAAATAATGTCTTAAGACAGTTTTAATAATTTAAAACAAATAAATTGACAGATACATTAGATATTATCAATTAATCATGAAGAAATAATACCTTTCATGTTTTTCTTTACTTTTAGCTTTGTCATTTGTCGACGGTGCTGCCAACTTTTTCTTGTCACCTAATGGTGATCTATCTCTGAGCCTCTCTGTGTCAGGTTCACGACGATCTTTGAGAGGACTTTTGTGTGGAGAAGTTCTAAAAATTTTGAATTAATAAATATTACAAAAATGTTTTTATACCATTGACTGGTGTTAGGCCTCCAATTGCAAGAGGCTGGCTAGATAGGTACCATCAAAGCAGTATACTGTAGTTAGTGAAATTACTGGGTAAAAAAGTTTTAAGAATCCACATCTCAAGATACTGCAAGCATTTAAGTGGCAACTTCAAATGTATGGTGTTGCAAGGGCTCACAGGCTATGATAACTGCTTACCATCAGGTGATTCGTATACTTGTTTACCAACTTATTCATATGATAAAAAAAACTATGGAATTATGACATACTTCTTTTTTGGTCTTGAGCGATCATTGTTACTGCTGCTACTACTTGAAGAACTGGAACTTGATGATGATCGCGACGAACTACCGGAACTGCTTGATGATGAGCGAGACGAAGATCTTGAAGAACTACTCTCTGATGAACTATAACAAAATCAAACGAGCGACTGGAGGGTTAATGTTGTTTTTTTAAATTATTGTAAATAGCCACTTATAACCAGTAATTATAACCATATCTGAAACAGGAATCTATTATAAGTCATTATAATTGTACTATGAACATAACGACCCTATCACCGCATAACCTCAATAATTCTAGATTTATGTTATAATATTTTGAATAGTTAATATATACCTGCCACTACTGTCACTGCTGCTGGATCCTGAATCACCTTTCTTTTTCTTATCTTTTAACTTCTTTTTGTCTTTTTCAGCAACAACAGAAGGCGATTTATTTCGCGCCCTGAAAATATAAATAATGTAATCATTTTTGCTAAAATATGAAGATTGAATGATTTCTCACTAATTATATTTAACGAAAGAATACTAACATTACAAATGTTAATTGAAAAGTTTAGAAAATGATATTGAAAATCTTAGCTCAAGCCGCATTCACTATCACAGAAACAAAATCACAGATAATTAAATATTGGCAGCCATTTTGAAGCGTCAGATCACCAGTGGCATAGTATTGCCACTAAACGGAATGAATAGAAACGTTTTCGAACTTTAACTCAAAACTTTAAATGGTCTAAGTCAAAACTCTACTAGTTTTGTATGATTTCTATTGTATAACATTTTTTTTAAACTGGTCGCGGGTTCGATCCCGCTCGGAGCATAATATGTTTGTATTGACCATGCAAGCATTTTTTCCGGTCTGGGTGTATTTGTCCTTGTCATTGTGAATGTTTCCGGACCCCGGACACAGGATATTACTGTCCTAATGGAGGCCGTTGAGTGTGCAGCGTTTATTATTATTATTATAACAATATTTTTGACGACGTTGTGGCGCAGCGGTAGCGAACCTGCCTTAAACGCCACAGGTCGCGGGTTCGATTCCCGCTCGGTGCATAATATGTTTGTATCGTCCATGCAAGCATATTTTCCGGTCTGTGTGTATTTGTCCTTGTCATTGTGAATGTTTCCGGACCCCGGCACAGGATATTACTATCCTAATGGGGGCCGTTGAGTGTGCAGCGTTTATTTAATATGGACTTGCCAGCTATGATCCATGTTTCAAAACATTTTTTTTGCTATTCTAGGTACCTACTTTAAAATAACAATTATTTATGACCATCGCGATGTTACCATTCCAAAGGATATACGCACGACAATTTTTAACCAGCTTAAATCTCTTAAAGCAGTTCTCAAGAGATATCTTCGCATGCTTACAAAATCGAATATTGATGATTATTATTTTTTAAATCTCCGTTGTAATCTAATCAAGCAGGAAAACCTCGAGAAAAAACGAAACTTCTCGAAGAGCTAAATAAGCTAAATGTATTTTCATGGAGACAGCCTTAGACAGTTGAAATCAGCTGTTGTTTTTTTTCAAACAGCCTTTTTATGAAAATAAAAATAATTTCCTTGCTGGATAGCTTCAAAAATAAATACATTAATACAAAGATTTTGACTGCAGATCAAATATTTATTGCAGTTTCAAGTGGCTCTCAGTTTGCAAGATCAGCTTTAATGATAGACAATTTTTGGTATTGGCATATACTCGTACATAATAAAGCAGTGCGCTGGAAGCAACTCTACTAATAGAAGTTAATGACAATGACATCACACATACAAGGTAGTGAAACACGGCTTCCTCATTGATTTACTATACAGAACCGGCCTTCGCATACAGAAAAAATGTCCAAAGATTCGCTGGTGCTCCTTCGTAAATTCAACAAAACGAACGAACGAATATAAATTGATTTGACTATGTGACTACGTTCGTTTCGTTTCGTTTCGTTAGTGCTAAATTCCGAAGGAGCACCAGCAAATCTTTGGACATTTTGTTATTGAGGAAGGACATGTCTATAAATAATAAGACTTTCCTATTAATTCAAAATTGTTGACAAAGGATTACTCAAACCGCATTTATTTTATTCCATATTTTATATTATATTTTATTCCATATTATTTAGATATATAATGTACTACCTACTATCTACTGCAGATTGCAAATATTTATTACTTTTAGTACATCGAAACTATAAGTAAGGTTCATCCAACATCTTAAATATAAGAAGTCATATATGAAAAGCAAAATAATGTTCACATCGTTATTGTATCTGGATTTATTTGATCGTTCATAAGTGGTTAACTGTGTTTGTAACGAGTTCGATGATTTATTTAATAGATAACCAAAATACAATAATTTATTATTGTAGCAACATATGCAGTTGGGGTAATTATTCTTTTAATAGTGGTAGCAGTTGAGTGGCCGAAAGCCATAAGCCTCATGCTGGGTGACACGGTCCCTCCATTAGAGGCACTGGCCGCGTCGTGTTTCAACATCATCGCCTACGCTTTCCGCTGACCCGTTCAATAATGACTTTACAATACATAAATACTATTTTACAGTTTAAATAAAATTCACTTTATGTTTTTTTCTGTGACTTATTATAGTTAAAAAGTAGTTAAATGGAAGTTGATTATGTAAACTTGCGTAACAACTTTATCCTTTTTTTATATTACATATATTTGGGTTAAGAAATGATATAAGTCATTTATTTACACGCTATTTAAAAATATTATAATAGTAGTAATTGTTATAAGCTGGCTTAGCTTGAAACGCGGCTGGCGGCCACTTCACGAGTTTATCACCAACGTAATTACGGTGATTACTAACCAGGTGAGCCTTAGCAGAATTAGGATAGGAGTTGAAGTATGAACCAGCACTGTCACTCATCGAAAGAAACGTAATAGTAGGTATGGGCTTTGGTTCATCATTCAGTTATAGAGTATTTCCTATGTCTTTTGACGTCAGACCGCATCCAGAAGTGTGGTGTCGTATGGGTCACTTCGGTATTTTTCTGTTTAGCAGAATGGACTGTGACCGGCTCTTGCGATACCGGTGTTTTAACCGGGCCTTCAGCCCCAGCCAGGCGGCACAGGAAGAAAACCTCGTTAAAAAATAACGACGGCCGGTCGTAGAAGGAAACAACCTCATTAAAAAGTTAGGCTCGACGTTTGGGGCCATAAGGCTTCCTCGTTGACGTTTTGCCGGGGTCTTTTGGTCCCGGATGGTGGCACTCGTCCCGGCGCACGAGTGCGTACCTTTTTTATGTTACATGTTGGCAAACAAGCATATGGCCCACCAGATGGTAAGGGGTTGCCGTAGCCTATGAGCGCTTGCAGCAGCATTAGTAGGTGCCACTCACGCGTTGCCAACCTCGAGGTATTAGTTCTTAAATCTCTTCTGCCCAGTAATTTCAATAGTACCGTGCCCTTCAAACCAGAACACAGTAATGCCTAAGCACTACTATTTGGCGGCAGAGTATTTGACACTGCGGTGGTACATACCTAGCCGGCCTCTTGCAACAAAAGACCTACCACCAGTGTGACTGATTGCACTGGTGGAATAATCTCTGCTGTGACATAGGTTATCCCAACAGCGGGCGATGGGTGGTCACGCCCCGACGCCGGGAATCTGCATATCTCAAAGTACAAAAAGTATTTCCTCATTCGAATCACTAATATCGGAAACACCAAGGCTCTGCTATTTATAAAATTTATGAAGTCGACGTAAATCAAAATAGATTTATGGAACAAGGCTTACCGAAGGTCACTACTTATTTGTTCGATGGTTGCAAAAATAAATAGCTTTATATAACTCATAAGCTTATGAGTTATGATGTATTTACGATTATTTTTCTGTATTGGTGACCTCAGTGTTAAGTGGCCTCATACGTCACCGAAGGTATTTTATTGTTTTCATAAATTAAAACCCACATCAGGGAAACGAAAATTATCGTATGTATGTAAATAGGTATTTTATAATTTGAAACAAGACTATGAGTATTTAATTTGCATGCAGTTTTCACAGCAAATTGTTAAAGGTGGGAAGGTCTAATGGATATAAATGGGAGGTTGTTCTGTTATTACATTCTTTTATGAAAAACCATCTGCACTAACATCACACGTGCTTTCAGGAAGTATAATATGAACAAAAATAATGCGTTTTACAACTTAAATCAAGTATATATTAACTAAACAAGCAAATTAACAACAAAAGTATTTCATTTCTCATTTTACCATCGTAGATTCCGTTTCCAGGGCTGTATCAAGGTATCCTATAGGTATTTTGTTATCTAGGGAGTAATATAACGCTGTACAAAGCTTCATCAAAATAGATGCATCCAATGTGAAAATAAAGCGTGCCATCAAACTGCCACGCATGATTGCCATCGGTAGGGTTTTATTCTCATAAATTGGAGCTTAAATGTGAATATACAGTTCCACAGGAAAACTTCTATTAATTAAAATCAAGGATTTTACCAACATTGCTGCATATATAACTCAGTTTTTTCAATTTTGTGGGTTGACTTGGTATTGCTTATTTGCGTCCAATCAATCGTGGGAAAAGCAAGCGATTACAATATGGGAATATCTTCAAATGAAAAATTTTAGGTTTACAGTAAAACCTTTACACGATTGGCTACACACATGATATATTGCTGTTGCTATTGTTGCCAGAGTATGTACCTACAATGACCGTGACGTCACGTTGTTGACCATTTTTTTTATAATCTTAATACTTAAAAAATATAAGTAGAGGTTATAAATTATTCATTAAAGACAATGACGTCATAACGTAACGTAAATAGGATTAGCCCTTAAACTTTTTGTACCTAAAACAGAAGCGAATTAATATTGCCAGTGATAAAGCTTTTAAAAATAGCAAGATAAATAGACTAAAAATAGTTAATGTTAATAAACGATCCCGTGCAAACAACACATGCAGAAGATAAAACATTTTTCACACGGATGTGATCATAATATTGTGATAGAATTAAGCGCTTAATCCACACCGATAACGGGCCTTTATAGTCAGAACTTATTACTATTTACCTATTGTTTAAATTACCACTTATTAATTGCTGCTCTCATATCCTTGTGCACGGATTACTGCTGTGCTGAACGCATGCAAACCGATTTTGAATTTTTGTCGAGGTGATGACACCAAGTATTTCCTACCTGGTGCAGGATAAGAGATCATAATATCGACTAAATCTACTTTCAGTTTCATATATTATTAATTATTAATATTATAAATGCGAAAGTAACTCAATAACAATTTCATATATTCTTAGTTATTAATATTATAAATACGAAAGTAACTCTGTCTGTCTGTCTGTTGCGCTTTGTCGATATGTCCTTTACATAGGCTACTTTTTAAGGGGATGAAAATTTCTAAGGAATATCGTCATTTTTAGAGCTACAAGCTCTTATTAACTTATTTATTTATTTATAAACACTTTACTGCACAATGTGCGCCAAAAGACGAGCTTAATGCTTATAGCATTTTCTGCCAGCTAACCTAACAGGTGGAAGAAAAAGAAGTGGGTAGACGTGCAAAAAAAAGTAATAAAATATTACAAACACATTTAAATATTAATATCAATACAAGATATAAAATAATAGTAATAAATAATATATATATATATACTTCTCAGATTATTAGAAACTTATTGTTTTGGATGTTGATTCGATATTAATAAATATGACATTCAAAGTTTTGTAAATAGGTACAGAGGTTGTATTCAAGTCGTTATTCACGCAGGCGAAGCTGCGGACAGAAGCTAGTAGTTAATAAATTCTTACATAGTATAATTAGAATATAACAAAAAATACTAAATTATAACAATATAAATAAGTATTATGTAAGAATTTGAAGCCATTCAAAATTACATAACTTTAGTACCTTCAAAAAACTACTTAATAAAGCAATTTAAACTGAAATATTTTGTTTTTGTGTAAAAAAAAAATATTCATACAAAATACCATTTTTCCTTAGTAATTGACGATATTATTATATTGTAATTTAACAACAAAATGTAATATTATTATATATCCCATTATTCATGCGTCTAAAATATTTATAATTTTAGATAAATATCATATATTATCTATTGAAACGAATTAATAAAATTTTTAGGAAAAATGGAAATGAAACAAAACACAATAAAAATATTTCTTCCTTTATTTTAATTCAATTTTAACCAACTTCGAAGAGGAGGGTCTCAATTCGTCTCAATATGTATTTTAATCGATTCATCGAAGACTGCTGGACCGATTGGGATAATTCTTTTTTAGTACTTTCCATTTCATTTTACAATGGCAGGTCAGTATCTGATGGCGGTGTCTTGGAAAAACTCTTAAAATGTTATTTTTGCGATTTCATCTTGCGGCACACCTTTTGCTATTTCAATTTTTAAAACATGTCAATTTGTTGCGGAAAACCACAACTTGGTGATGTGGAATTCCTAATGTCAAAGGTGACCAACGGAACTACACAATATCAATAAATATTTCACGAGCTGCGATACAATTACGTACCTACATAATTTACGCTTTTCATTTATTATTTTCGTTTTTGTTATTCAAAATCCAAAATACCTCGATTAGATGTAACGATTTTTTCTATCTCGGACTTCAAATTTATCTTGGAATACTTATTTAGTTTTATATCAAAACCGTTTATAATATGTTTGGAAATAAAAAATCGTGCAGTAATTTAGAACGTTAATCATCGAATATTTTTTAAGTATGTACCTATATTTTTACCAATACAAAATAGTAATGCAATAAAGCACAAAATCGGTAGGCTGAACTTTCCCGCCTTTATAAAAGCTAGAGCGGCGCTCGCTTTCATAATAGCGGTTCAGTCTCCTCTCAGTTGAACACACCGCAAGTTCGACCCTATACTAATTGTTAGAAAACTTTTGAAACCGTAAAAAGGTGTTCCGTTTTATTATCATTATTATTAATAAAAAAATACAAGTGATTTTGTGTTGATCCTGTGAGTATGATTCAATTTATCTTATGTTGATATTATATATATAATTATATATTATAACAGAAAACAGAGTGTTTGTGGAAACTTTTGAAAATTTGTACAAGAATATTATTTATTTCAAGGAAATTAATAAAATATTTGAAACCACTACTGTGGTTATTTCGAATTCAATTACGTTATTTTTATAGATTTTATTTTTATAAAATTGTCTAAAATAAAAATTATATTGGCAAGTCTTAATTGTTTTATATGTTATATTTATTTTGTGATTGCTTAAGTGTTTTAAAAGAGTAGAATGAAAATATTTATACAATTCGACGTAATTGTAATGTAATTGATTTGTGTTTTTAAATTATTTATTTTGGTATTACATAATATTAAATAAATGAAAATATATCTGAAGACGACATAATAAAAAATATACATACCACATTACGTTTCAATAATTGACATAGATCTTAACGTGAGGCGTAGAATGTAGACTTTTCGTAGAGCTTCGTAGACTAATGTAGTCAAGCAGTGTATAGGACCATAAGTAATTTACAGTAAAAATAATAATAGTTAAATATTTTAACACAAATACAAAAATGGAAAATAGAATGAACTTTATTATTATAAATAATTGATAAAATAATAATTAAATCCATTTTCAAATAAAACACGAGCTTCTGCCAGCGGCTTCGCCCGCGTTAATAACGATTTTAATACAAACTTTGAACCTTCATTTCACCTCTTCATTTGTGGAATTTCTGAAAATGTTAAAACATGTCTTAATCGTTCGCCAAATAACAGAGTTTCATGCATCTACATAATCCTTTTCACCTATTTGATTACCTATAGGTTGAATTCCGAAACTTTGTTTCCTTGTACGTTTTAAAAACAACACCCACAAAAATCGGAAAAAATATTTCAAGTTTAGGCTAGGCGTTGATATGGCATTTGTATGCCATGTATTGAATTGAGTTTTCAAACATGTGTCAAAATAAAATTTAATATAAATCAAAAGCACACAAGAGTATTGATATAAACTTCGAAGCAAAATAATTTTCTACCCGTTTTTAACCCCGTTAGGGGATGAATTTCAATACAATACGAAACACGTCTTCCATCAATTCTTTTAAAAAAGGTTTATGCTAAATTTGGAATAGCTTGAACCAAGGAATCGCGTTGTCCCTTACAAATTTTGTCCCCCCTTTTTCAACCCCATAGAAGTAGAATTACGGAAAATCCTTTCTTATCGGATGCGTACGTCATACAAAGAAAAAACCCTCCAAGTTTCAGGTTTCTACGATCAGCGGTTTAGGCTGTGCGTTGATCCGTCAGTCATTCAGGACAAAGCCTTCTATATATATAGAAAGAAGATTATAAATTTGTTATGAAATCTCTTGGAAAGTGAAAATTTAATATCAATTATATTATCATTGATTTTCCAGAATTTTCTTTTTGCTCACTACTAAAAAAATAGAACAAAGTAAGATCAAATTGTGATAAAAGATAAGTGAAACAATAAACCATATGATCCTTTAAGGAGTAAGTGTGTCACTCGTTATCCTACTGTCGCTGCTACATGAGACGGGGCTTAGACATGACCCTGATCATATTTGTTGATATATTAGAAATCTATAGAAATAGAAATATTCCCTTCCGGAAGAAGTTACGCTTTTGAAACATTATTCGATTACATATATATGTTTTTTTTTTGTGAATAATACGTATTAGAAATCAATAAGATATAAAATCCATTAATAGTTTCGATATTGTACTATCTAACATTAATTCTATAAAAAACGATAATAATTATTGTGTTTAATTGAATTTTAGGTAATTGTTTTTAATAGGTCCTAATAGAGCAATATCGTAAGTGAGTATAAAAATATGTATACTAGCTTCTGCCAGTGTCTTTGCCCGTGTGTACAACATACACATAAACCTAACATATTTCCATACAAACTTTCATCCCCTATTCCTTACTGTTATTTTACACCCTTGGGGTAAAACTTTTACAAACTTTGAATGTCATATTTATTTATATCGAATCAACAGCATAAAAAATAAGTTTTAAGCTTCTGCACTAAAAATTTACGATACTTCCATGCAACTTTTCATACCCCCTTTCAACCCATTACAACCCCAGACACACAGACTTACAGCTCTAGACTACCTTTGTACTAAATTTCATTTAAATTGGTTCAGTGGTTTTGGCGTGAAACGACAGACAAACAGAGAGACAGAATCACTTTCGCATTTAGGAAGGGTTGTCAAAAATAGTATAAATTTTTCGTTTCTCAAGTAAAGAATGAAGTATTTAATTATAAAGTAAACTACTTATAGCACAAGTAAGCAATAGATTGAATGATCATATGAGTTATAAATGTATTACTCCTTATCCTCCCGTCGTATACATGACACGGGCTTTAGACTTGTCCCTGAAGCTCCAATGCTTTCTCGATATAGACATAATTGGATTCGCTTTGAGGATATAAACAATCGCACATCTCTGCAGATTAAATTAATTTTAATTTATTAGAAAGTAGTTCTCGTCCTCTACGACGCGACGACCTTTAAATGCGCCAATAGTTAATACGTTTATTGTATGTTCAAATAAATCATCATATTCTGTTCAATGTCATTTCCATTTTGGAAAGAATATGTCTTTAGCGAAATTATTAAGAGTAATTAACTCTTAAAAAGCGAGAAATATACAAATTCTGTGTCTCGCTCTACACATTCTGTGACCTTAAAGTGTTAACTCCAATATCCCAAAGCGTATTGACTTAAATAAAAAGGTCAAAATGAAATCTCCTTATCATTTCTGAAGACCTATTCAAATATACTCACCCACACGTTTATTTACAATGTACACTGCCTTTTTTACTAATACTCGGTTACATGAGCGCTGTCCCTAATTTTTATTTATTATTATAATATATTATTTCCTAACCTCGCATCGCTACAACATTATACGTACCTATAGTGGTTCATACACTACATTTCCAAATTTTATTTATCAAATTGTAACAGTCTTCGAGAAAATAGCTGTAAAATACCGACACAGAGGATTTTATGAAATTTTAAGGGTTTTGACATTTTCGTACGAAACCATAAATTGATTTCTCCATCTTTTACACTTTAAAAATACATTCATCAAAATGAATGGTTTTGCGATGGCAGAGAACATTTACATCGATGAAACATCTTGTATTTAGTTTAAGATTTGGAGTAAAAATAATTTAGATAGTGGAGCAGACCTAACGACAAAAATTTGCCTGCACCGGATGCCCGGCTGATCAAAGTTTATGTTAGAATATAGAATTAATGAAAATCAATAAAAGACATATCATATGGCGCGATACACCACCCACTCGTGACGCTGTCGAGGCCACTAGGGCCAACAGTAATAGAGACGGCCAAAAAAGATGTGATACATATGTACGTATGATAACATAACTGAGTGTCATACCCATGTTATACCGTTTGTCGTCACGGCTATTATGCCGTTAGTTTTACTTTTACTGGCAAGAAGCAGCATAGATGTTTCATATCAAAAAAACATTAAGTTATTCTAATTTTGTTATAGAGATACTCAGATGTGATACGGCTTTAGGCGTATGTAATGTCAATTTCCAGTATGTCTTGAAAAATAAAATGCGAACAACGTAAAACGGCCCTTCTTAGCTTATTGAGAGTAACAGATGGGATAAATTGACTACTTTAGATGAATTGACTATTTATTGGTTTATTCATTGGAACATTTGAAGTCGAATAAAAAACAAGCAACATTTAGCTTCTATTCAAATCCGGTTTCGTTGTTTTTCTTTTAAGAAAATACAGTTTTTTTTATGCATATTTATATAAGTACTAATTTGAAAAAACAATTTAGTTTTAATTTACGTGTTCCCTCATTCTTACAACCTGGGTCCTTTAAACGAGGCATGAGGAGGCACCTTGCGGGTAGGCAGGGCGAGGATAGCTAGTGCAGTTCGCCTTCTGCAACCATATTAGCCACCTTCGCGTGTGGACTCCACTTCCACTTACCATCAGGTGGAGTGGAGTTATTGCCCTCCGGCGTTTATATAAAAAAAAAAATTAGCCAAAATTAGGTACTAAAAAATTTATGAAATACTTTCCGCAATTTCAATGATACACAAAAATAATGTAGATGTAAGAGGACATATTTTCATATATTATGACGAAATTATTTCGAAGATACAACAGAAATTATATTTACCCGTTCGGATATTTTCCATATCCAACAAAAAAAACATGAAGTTCACTTTACAAGCCTTGTATTATGAAAAAAAAAATTAAATGATAGTTAGGTGTAAGCTCACACACCATATGACAAATAAATTATGTATTTCTACTTTTGTAGTGGCGGCCATCTTGGATTTGAAATTTACCATAGTGTATTATATAGTGTTCTATTAATTCGTCATGCCCTTTCATTTGAAAAACTCCCTCAATATGGGTAATATTGAGGGAGTTTTTAAAAGCTTTGTAATCCCCAATTTGTGACGGCTGCAATCTTGGACCGCTTTTTAATAAAACGTAGTTAAGAACACTGCCGACTAATTCACCTTTCAAACAAAAAAAAAGCAACGTAGATCTCCATAGAGACTTTGAAATCGATTCGATCCCTCAACATTTGAAGCGCTTATCGCAAAATTATTTTGATCAATCTACTTTCCATCCAAATCCTTTGATTAGACATGCTTGTATCTACACAGACCGATGTAACCAACCAACAAAAGTAAGGCGTCCTAAGCCCGTCCTGCAAGGATAGGATTACATTAGAAAATGCCCCTTACACAGCACAGACACGCACACAACACCGTCCTCGCCGGCGAGGACGAGGTCCTTTGTTTCGCACGTCGCGTCGCGCTCACACCGTCGGGTGAGTCTATCGTATAGAATGCGCTCGGAGCGCTGCCTCCATCTCCGATGACGTCCTTAGCCGGGTTCGGCTTCGCAGGAGGCACCCTAAGGACGGAATCAAATTTGAGCCCCCGTGAGCGCTGCCCCTTTATCACGGCTGAGTCTCTGTACTCGCCCCCCGCACGGTGACGCTGTCAAGGCCAGTAGGGCCAACAGCAATACACATTCGGAAAAAAAAATACAACATCAAAATCTCAAATTTTAAAAAACATTTGTATATACCGCTACGAAAAAATATGTATGGATCTAATTCCCCAATGTTACAGGGTTTTGTGTAAATGTATAACTCATTATCTCATAAATGCAATTTAGATATATTTTCTGATAGTCTCATTAATTTTGAAAATACACTATATAAAAATATCTAGAAATCATATATCTTTTCTTGTTGTTATTTTATTAATTTTAGTAATAGTTTTATTGAATTCCGGTTTTTAGTTTTGTAGTTGTAGTTTTAGTAGCTGTGTCTAGTTTTATATTTTATGTATCCGTAAAAAATGTTGTGCATACTTTTAAGTTAAATTTATATAGAAGATAAGATATTAGTTAATTAGATACATCCATATCTCTGTATAAATTGAGTTAGTAAGCCTTAAAGAAAGAAATAAATAAATAAATAATAATAATAAACGCTACACACTCAAATGGGGGCCCCATTAGGATAGTGATATCCTGTGTCGGGGTCCGGACACATTCACAATGACAAGGACAAATACACCCAGACCGGAAAATATGCTTGCATGGTCAATATAAACATATTATGCTCCGAGCGGGAATCGAACCCGCGACCTGTGGCGTTTAAGGCAGGTTCGCTACCGGTACGCCACAACGTCGTCAATATTATTATTTAGTTTTTATAATAAACATTATTATTTTGTTTTTTTTTTATAAAATATTAAATACAGCATGTAATATAAAAAACATACGTTGATTTCAGGATTTAATCTCATGTCCTCACGATGATGAAGGCTATACCGCTACTTGCCATGTTGCTGTCCGCCACTGTCGCTGCTCCTGCTAACACCGTATCTACAGACCTCGCAGAGAATGAATATATTTTTGAAGATAAAAATTATGTTCCCCAGGTAATGAAATATGTTTAATATTAATTAATATCACAAACTCATTATTAATTTATACTATATCGTTTTGTTAATAGTTACAAATTATTTAAACTGAGTAAAATTTTTATTTCACCATGAAATTTAAAAAATGTAAAACACAAAAAAAAATGTACGCACTTTCTTTTATAATTACCAATATATTATTTGGAAAAGCGTAACATGGTACTTTCCATACCTTTAAGTATGAGGATAATTAATAATTCTAGAAAATGCTATTATGATTAAATTAGTTCTCAGGATCCACGTTACTTTAACTAATTTAGTAGATATTTTGAAGACATTAACAAGACATGCTGTTGGTATAATAACTATTTTAACATAAAATAACAGCGATATGTATATGTATATTAGTTTATGAAGAACAAATATATGTTTACAAACAAAGCGAGCCTAAAATTAGCATATACAAATGGGCTATTAGGTATACCATCTTAACCTGATATTAGTATAGTTAGTTATGTGTTATTACTGCCTAAGCTTAGTCTCAAACGCTGACAAACTTGACCATTTTTGACCAAAGTGCACCTGATCGACAAGTTGATTGAAATTGTGCGAAAATTTAATGTAAAAATCATGAGACTTATATTACCTACAAATTATATTGGTGTTGATCGGGGAGGTTGGTCAATTTTACGGGCTTATGAAAAATACTTCCTATAGTTTTTACTTTTTACTATATGTCCTACAGGTAATATTTTATACATTATTTTCAAATTAATTTCCAGGAAATATTTGTCCCACAAAAGCGAGCCGCGCTCGTGCTAGATCGACTGTTGATTGCGTTACAAAAAGCACTGCACGACGAAAGTGCGAATCAACGATTGCAATCGGATCGTGAAGGACCACGGACAGCGCCATTACGCCTTTCCAGCTTTGATACTAACGATATGGTAAATTATTTTTTAAATCATATAACATATTACATATAACGCTGGCTGTAAACTCTCCTCGAGGGACCCCGAGGCTTGACGAGTGCAAAAGTGTACAATGTACATGCTACACTCGCTTCGTCTCTCTAAGTCTTGCCTTTAAGTGTGTCTTCCCTGTAAGTCTGTTCCGAGTCAGTTTTTATGGGCGAGTCAAACTTTTCGCGTCATTTAGTTTTAGCGCAACCTTTCTACATCTTTATTCTATTTCAATGCATTGTGAGACTTTGCCACCTCAGTTTACGCCCATTTTTTTTATAATGACTGATAGCGCATAGGGTGACAGCTGCCGTAATAAGTGAATCTTCTTTGCGTTAGCAACCGTACTAAATAAACTAGAGTATACTGGGTCGCACTCGTCTATCAACTTCCCGTGCGAGTTCTCTAGGCGAAACATGGCGAGAGTACTCACGGCAGTGTACAGGCATCATAATACTGCTAAGTCACAACTGCTTGAGTATAAGAACAGCAAACTTACCTTAAATACGTATTATAGTTACTATAATATAGACGTCAGTTTCCGCTGTGAAGACTAGTGATTTTTTATATGTTTAAAAATATTGTAATGTATGGGGTGTGTGAGGGAATATCGACGTAACGTAGTAGAATCAATATATTTTTGTTTTTCTTCTTAATTTCATTTCCACCAAGAAAAACGGTGTATTGCGGGTGAATGTGGCGTGTACGCCATTATCTAACATAATCTTATCTCTGATGGTAGGCCTTTTATTGCAAGAGGCGGGCTAAATAGGTACCACCGCAGTGTCAGTTATTCTACCGTAAAGCAATATACAATATAATAATGTTTCGGTTTGAAGAACACTGTAGCTAGTGTAAACACTGTAACTGAAATTAATAAACGCTACACACTCAACGTCCCCCATTAGGATAGTGACATCCTGTGTCGGGGGTCCGGAAACATACAGGGACAAGGACAAATACACCCAGACCGGAAAATATGGTTCCATGGTCAATACAAACATATTATGCTCCGTGCGGGAATCGAACCCGCGACCTGTGGCGCTTAAGGCAGGCTCGCTACCGCTGCGCCACAACGTCGTCAAAAATTACTGGGCGAAGGAGATTTAAGAACCACTATCTCGAGGTTGGCAACGCTTGAGTGACATCTACAAATGTATGGTGTTGCAAACGCTCATAGACTACGACAACTGCTTACCATCAGGTGGGTCGTACGCTTGCCTGCCAACATAGTCACTTAAAAAAAAACAACGTGACATCCAGTATTTATTGTTATTATTATTAGTACAAAATTTTTACAATTCAATAATAACTATATTTACAAGTAATTAAAACTGTACAAATCATGTCCAGGGGGAATGGTGGCAAGAATGCTAGCTGCATTTCCTCGCTGAATCGCAATCCCAATTCTTTGGCCGAAAAATGAACCAGTCCTCCGGTCACCTGTGGAGGCAATGAGTCGGGGTGCAATATCTTTTAGAAATTGTTTTGCACTAACGCTCCATGGCTTAAGTAATTACCAAAGTTGCATCTTGCAAGGCTAGGGTTGCTAGTGCAGTTCATATTCTGGAACTGTATTAGCCGATCCTTGATAATCAATTTGACATCCTCTAAAAAGGTTTTTATTCATCGGGTGTTACTATGGAAATCCTGAGGATGGAGATGGAGCTGACTGTCACAGTCATCAGTAACTACGCCTTTGGTGGTCCTCAAGAGAAAACAAAAATATCTAGTTTTTAAGTTACAATAATATAATGTGGCAGTCTTAAAACATTCAATATATACATAAAGAAATTAATTAATGATGTCAAATTTAATTAAAAAATATTCTTTTTTACTTTTTCAGACGGGATTACAACGTCGTGGACAAGGTTCCGGCAGAGGACGAGTCTTACGATGCTACTTTAATGCCATTACATGCTTTTAACATACTATATTACTATTTAAACATATATCAAAATTATTTTATCTACTCTTAAACTATACTCTATAACTATTACATATCTACTTTAAAGTATTCTACTTGGCTGTAAAACGAACCCATTCGATTTCGTTTAAATCTTCTTCTTAAATATAATCGTCTTTTATATCTGTAACTCTTTCATAATATACAATAAACTATGTCTGATTTTTAAAGCTTTTTGTAAATCTCCAGTTTTGTTTTTTGGTATACTTATTTATGAGCTTATACAAGCTCCTACGAGATCAGCAACTGTTCAAGAATTTTATGTTAAGGTTTCTTATTTGCTAAATTTATAGAATTATTACAAAGAAAAAAATGTATTTTCATGTATTGAACATTGCTTTATCGTAAAAAAAAAATGGTATTTTACGCAAAGAAAACTAATTTTATGAATTTAACAATATTTTTAAATAATTTAGTTAGTAAAATAGTGAAAACTTCTTTAATAACTCTACACGACACGACAACATTTCTGGGTATAACCTTGCACTCCAAGTTTTAATGGCGTGCTCATTTTCATCTAGAGATGAGCAGAGCATGTCCTGCTAGAGCAGGCAGGTTCAGCTCCGTAGCGTATGCCATAAAGAAGCTCAGACAACTAACGGACAGAGAAGAAGTTAATATTTTATATTTTAACTATTTTCTTAGTATATCATACTGCATCCTACTTTGAGGAAAAGCTGCAGACATTAATTCTTCAAATAAGAGTAAATCGGGCTATTTACAATTTAGGAGCGCGACCCTCCACTACCCTAAGATATGTTTTAAGGATAATGACTGCAGCTGTTTTTAATGTTAATAAGTTGGCAAGCAAGCATAAGACCTACTTGATGGTAAATGGTTGCTGTAACCTAGCAGTGGTTGCAATCAACAATTTGATCAACAAACATCGAAACATAAAAACTTGCACATTTTTAAAATAATAAAAAATTTTATGTTTGGATAGTAATAGATTTTTCCTATATGCCAATTATAGCCTCAAAATTATATGCACAATTTTATAAAAAAAAGATCGAGGAAGTTTATAGTATAGCAATTATAAGTAAATTCTTAGTATAGCAATAAATAATGTAATAGTTATGAGCTCCACAAACGTAAATACAGTCTCATCGCAACTTAAAAAATATTTATTTGTACCAAGTTAACAGCTACTACAGCCTATATTTCTGTCTTGACATCTGATGTAAATACGTAAGAAAGTATTAGTAAAGTGTCTCTTTTATTTTCCTAGTAAAATGGAAGAGTAAAGTTTGAGTTGCGTCGCGCTCACACCGTCGGGTGAGTCTATCGTATAGAATGCGTTCGGAGCGCTGCCTCCACTTCCGATGACGTCCTCAGCCGTGGTTCGGCTTCGCAGGAGGCACCCTAAGGGAACCAAATCGGAAACCCCGTGAGGGCTGCCCCTTTTTCACGGCTGAGTCTTTGTACTCGGCCCGCCCGTTCGGTGACGCCGTCAAGGCCAGTTGGGCCAACAGCAACACACATTCCGAAAAAAAGCCTTGGTACATTAATCGGGTGAAAGCTACGAGTACTTCTACGGTCGATCAACCCAAGTATTAAGATTTTAAAAATATTTTGCAAGCACTACAACCGCTACTAGAAAGTTGACTCGCTATGTTGATTATGAGCAAATGTAAGTAGTTGGTACTGGGTAGAAGTTGAAGGCGATGCACCGACGTACTCTCTGACATTGTTGAGATCACCAAGCTTTTTAGAGGCAAATTCAGCTTTACTTTCCAAGTGGCCGCAAAACCGAACAACGTTCAAAATGCCACCGTAAACTATTTCAATTCTAGCTGTGGCTGCCGGAGAAGTTTTCTCGAAAAGAGGATATGTGACGGTATGGTGACTTTTAATGTGTAAAATGACAACGTTGTGGCGCAGCGGTAGCGAAGCTGCCTTAAGCGCCACAGGTCGCGGGCTCGATTCCCGCTCGGAGCAGATGTTTGTATTGACCATATAAACATGTGTTCCGGTCTGGGTGTGTTTGTCCTTGTTCATGTGTATATTTCAGGACCCCCACCATAGGATATAAGCATCTTAATGGAGGCCATTGAGAGTGTAGCGTTTATTTATTTAAAATATTTTGGGGTTGAATTGAAAAATTTATTCTTTTCCAGTTCGAGATTTTATTTAATATATCTCTAATTTAGATACAAGTTTGTTTCGAATACCATGAATTAAACGTGTTCCCGCCAATTATTAGCAAAAAAATATTAAAAGGCAACTCGGAAGCTATTGCCTCAATGTTGGAGACATCCGTGGGAGTCGATAGAGCCCCTCTCGAGCCTGTAAATTCCCAGTGAATATACTGTTGGAGGGATGTTCTTCCCCACTCGAGACAGCTCATATATATTTTTAAGAATATTAGCAATGCTTTTCAAGGCATTACTAATATTCCTATTGCCTTTCCAAATAGGCTCGAATCTTGCGCTCGGAGTGGGTACGACAATAGCCAAAGGGGGTAGGATCGAACCCGCGACTCTCGTTAACTGAGCGGAGTCGGACCTTCTACCGTTGAGCTATTGAGGCTTCCAAAGGCTCTATTTATTATTTATTATCAGTCATCATTAAAGTCTCTATTACTACAAAAAATTTGCTTTTGCCTAAAAAGGTTGTCTGAAAAAGGTCACTATTTCAGCGACGGCTTCTCTTTATATTAAAACTTAGCTAAGTGTATTTCACCTTGCATTTGATGTAAAAATAAAGTATATTTGTTTAACTAATTAATGTATCTTCCTCCTTGTACGTAGCTTCGGTTTCCTCAATGCTGGAGGTCATGACCACCTCCTCACAACAAGGGCTTCTTGTGGATTACTTGACACTATCTGTACCTATCTGCCACCGAATGGAGAGCATTGTGGTCTGTAGTCTCCAGATTGGTACGGATTTGGTTAGTACAACGTGTCGAGTTTCTAACCTCGTGGTCTTTTTCCATCCACTTTTCCAGTGACCATTAACTTCTCAAAGTTCCCGTCATACTTTCTGGTAATGTGGCCAAAGTATTCCAGGAATCTACGGAGACAGATTTTATCTTAATTTATGTTAATTAATACTTTGTATTCTGTGGAAATGTTATTATAAATAATTGAGGCCAAGCCTAAATCACGTATTCAAGTCAACAACATTTTGAATTATTCTTTTAACTTTTTAAGGATAACCGCTAACCCCTGTTTATTTTTATAAACAAGTTATTCACTTTTATTTTGTTTTAACAAAGTTCAAATAAATAAAACTCACGACTTGCTATTCATAACATCAATCAAACTCTACATTACAATATAATTATTCGGGTTTTCATACTTTTGTTGTTTTAGGGTCTGTTTATTGTGTTATGATCGCTTTTACGGCATAATTGGATTAACATCTGCGCATAATATCATTTAAACTATAAATGAGTTAATATAATAAATTAGTACGAAACCACAAATAACTATCGCATTTCTTGTAGTGTATCTCAAGGCTTTTTGACTAAATAACTTCTAAATGGAAGAGATTAATGAGTCGTCTGATTTTTTTATTGTTTGAAGGTATTTTATGCGATATCTTTAGCGTGTCTGATTCTATTTTGAATGAATAACTTTATATCTTATATTATAGATTATCTTATATATCTTATATATAATTTTGTTTCTGAATGAAATCCAGCAACGACAAGACTGCCAATTTTCATCTACAAAATATTTCTCTGACGAGTATTATAATAATATGCTTTATTTGAATCTTGATTGTTGGCAGTTCCAATAAACATTTCGGATTTTGTTAAAGATGCGAATACCTAGCCTCTTAAAAGAATTACTAAGCTCACGCAGACGAAGACTAGGATTAAACTTTTTTTACATCTAGTATGAAATGGATGTACATCATTATTTTCGCTATACAAATTTTAATTATCCCTTTTACATGAATTCTTTCTTTCTTTCTTCTTTCTTACATAAATGTTTAAAATAAATAAATTGTCATGTAATATAATTATCTGAATAAATCATTCCTTAATATCGGAATCTTCTCTCCAATAAATATAATATATTTAATATCGATAATAATAATATCGCTATTTTACGCTAAAAATCTATTTATTGTATTCAAAGTCTTTTTTCACCATTATGTGTTTCGATGACGTGGAATACGGGAATAACTACATACTTTATGCATCCATGTTAAATTTAAAATTGAAATAGTAAACGCCACAGTCGAATCATATTAACAACCACTAATTCGACTAATTGCTTGTGGCTTCTATTTATGTCCTTAATTCATTTTCATTAAATTAATATCAATTTAGGTATTCAAATATTAAATTATCAAATTATTTTTATATTATGGTCAAAGAAAAAATTATTTTCTATTTAGGATTGTATACAAAAAGACCAAGGGTAATAAACCCTAAACAATAGAAAATTTGATGTGGAAGTAAAGCTTATCTTCATTGGCTACCATTCTGATTTAAATAATGCACAGCTTAGGCGGGTTGAGGTAAGCATTGAAAAACACTGCACAAACAATTATTTAATAAAGTTTTATGCAAGCTTCAATTTTATTGCGTAATGATATTGAGCGTGTATACAATAACACGTACACCAATACAGTTCATCATCTATAGCGATAGGAATCTAGGCTAAATCTATTGGGTCAAGAGCTGATTAAAATTTAAGTACATCGATGTGTACATTGCTTACATTTGGCGTTTTTATGCATTAGAGGCAAATCAAAGCGTCAAAGGAGGTGTTTCTTTGCTTATCTTTGATGATATGGGCGTGGGGAATATAATTAAATCCAAACATCGACTGTCATTGATGACTTAATAGTCTTAATAGAATTCAATCCACGCACACCACCACCAAATTTATTACCACACTTGCTAATACATGTAAAATAATTATATTGACCAGTTATATGGAATGGGAATTATTTCAGGTGTCTAATGCTTAAAAAAGTGATACACTTACACTATAAAGCCTAACACCATGATAGCTGACGGTCATTGGTTTCTTTATGAGAATGAACAAAAGTGTGCAGAGAATACCGGATGATGGCGACTGCAGCCGTCAACAATGGAATGAGCTACTTATCTCAACGAATGTCGGGCAACAAAGATTCTTCAATCGTGAAAAAGCAGAAAAATCGTTAATACAGTACATTATAGCATATAACATCATAATATCCGTGTAAATTACTTTATTTACTTTTAATTTTTAAACATAAATCAGTCTTTAAAAGACTAATGAGATGATGAAATTTGGAAATGAATTGGACAGATAGTGTTCAGATGTTTTTGTTTTTTTGTGGGGTTTTTAAAAGAAAGTTTTTCTTAAACTTCGTTTTTAATTTCACGTTCAATTTAATTTTAAAGACTAAATTTTGTTAAAATAAAAATTATGACTTAGAACCATACTACTTTCGACATAAACAACATCCAGGTAAGGTAAAAAAAAATTGCCTAAATTCTCAAGGCCAGAATTTCCTTTTAGTTTTTAACAGAAAAAAAATACCAAACTCCAATTTTCACGAGCAAAACATGCCAAAAAAGCGAAACTAGCATCACTTACATACATCGAAGAGAAATTTTCCCATCTAAATCCATTCTTAGAAGCGATAGACAACCGCCCAAATACATTATGGTTTTGGTAGTTGCAAACTCAAACTCAAAATATTCAGTATTTGTGACCTAGATTTTATTGGAAGTAAACTTTTTAAAGGTTTTATTCTTATAGCGATGTTCGTGTTCTGTTTGCTCAAGCTATCCGATAATGTCTTTTACTTGTTGTTACTTTCCGAAATTAGGGATAATGGCTGGTAATCGACGGCGGTGTAGCGAGACCTCGCCTACAACATTCCAACCGATTATTGAGCACTTTGCGGTCTCAGAAGGTGATTAATGAAATTAATCTATGAAATTTCTGAAATATTACCTTATAAATATGAGTATATAATTTAAAATTATTTAAATATAGAGTTCTTCGTGTTAGTAAACGTGTTTTTTTATGATATAGTACACTGAAATAGTTTAATAATCTTTGTTGTTATAATATTGGAGTCGTTTAAAAGCTAAATTACAATAATAATAAAAAGTCCCCAAAATAGTAGTATTCTCGTGTCAAATAGATAACATACTCCATTACCTCTGCACATTGTGACGCTTTGACCTGAGCGAAATTTTATTTATCGTTATTTTTATATACAGTAGAAATGGTCAATATATTTCTTTTGTTAAATGTATGCATTAATGAAAAAAGTATTATGCAAAATTTAATGATTAAATTATTAAGTATGGATTTCAGTTTGAAACTGATATAAAAATGTTATCAGTTTAGCATAATTGTATAAAAAACCAGCCGGTGATAGCAGTCTTATTTACACACATTATATAAAAAATCTGACTTGCTATACACATTTATATTGACAATGTTGTGGAACATGTGTGTGTTATACAGATTATGTGTAATCAAGCGAAAAGTTCTACCCACACATGATACTATCAACATCTTAACCCCTCTCTATTTCTTTCCTTTTTCTCTTCTCTTGCTACTTTTTTCTCTTATCTTAGGTGTCGTGATTAATGTCGCTGGTGCTACTCTGTACATATACTACTAATTGCTTTAAATTATGCAAGCATTAAGTTTCTTTAGGCTTATTTTATCTTACAAAAAACGGACTTTCATCTCGGTTGCATAAGCTTTGCTTAGAATCCCTTTGTAACTTTTGGGTACGGAACCATAAATAGCGAGATAAATAAGTATTCTTCGTAACTATAATAAAAAAGATTTAGAGGGTGTACATAAGATTTTGCTCGAGATTTTGCATCAACGACTTTCTATTTGGTTTCAATAAAGGATATTTAATAGCTACAGGGTAGTTGGTATAAAAACATATTATTGAAACCCAATCTCTTAACTGATTGGGTGAATTGATAGTCTATCTCTTCTGATTACTAGCTTCTGGGTTATATACAGGGGCTGCAAATCTGAAGCAATAATTTTACTTTGTTGTTACAAACAAAGATTATAAAAAACCGTACGACAAGTTCTACGCGCTGTACGTCCGTTTGTAACATCTGAGCGGACATATAGGTTACATATAACGTATTTAAGAGAATTTATTTTGAATATCCTCTAATGCGTCGAGTAGTGTTAATGTTGTTTTAGAAAGGTCAGTTAGTATTCTGCTCATCGATTTATGTGTATTTCAATTTTTTTTAACCCGGAGTTACCCTTACGCCCTTCTACCGTTGAGCTATTGAGGCTTGATTTATATGAAAAAAAAACAATGAAATGTTACAAGTAATAGTTAATATAACAAAAATACATTTTATTGTAATTGCTAGTGCAATGCAGCAAAATAAATTAGCTTAGAAACAATTATTAATTTATAACAAGGCCTCCCTGCTAGTTAGCTGGCGTTGATAACTACGCTAAGGGGTGCGCACCGGTTGCATTCTTGAAAATCGGAATAAAAACTTATTTAAATTGTTTATTTAATGGAAACATATTATACAATGATTTGGCTATTATACATTGAGAATTTCGTTCTATATCTTCGAATTCTTCAGTGATGAAATCAACATGACTAAGAGGCACCCCTACTTCCTCTTTTTTGAAATCGATTGTAAAATTAAAAGAAATTAATATTGAAGTTTGTTCAGTTTTATTTTTATTAATTTTATTTTTTATATCATTAATAATTTGGCTAAGGTTACTGGCCAATTAGAAGGAAAATTGCTAGCCGCTATAAAAAAGTGAGTTTAAAATGTCGTAAAAATTGTGTATGAGAGTATTATTTGTGTGTTCTTTCATAAAAATGTAATTATTGTTTTGTTGTGATTTTTGTATTAATTTAAGCTATCGAACAAAGTTGTTATACCCGCATTGGTGAGACTGTAATATTTGATTGCCTGTTATTTAAAGTACATGTTATATATATTTAGAACTATAAAGTAACTTAAAATTATAAAGGACATGCAACTCTTACATTTAACAATTAATTTATTTAATGAAAGTCAAAAGCACATAAAATGATGCCAATACTTCTACTTTGTATGCTCCGTCTCAATATTTCAAACTCAAACTCAAACTCAAAATATTCTTTATTCAAATAGGCTTTTAAGCGCTTTTGAATCGTCAAATATACAGTCTGTTATGTCCGCCTAAGTGAAGCTACCGCCGATTCGGAAGGTAGATTCTGCATTTAGCAAATTACGTAGTAATTAACAAGGTAGCGTTGTAAACATAAGGGATTAAGGGACTCGTCAAGGTCGAGTCAAGAGTTTACAGATACTCTGTTTATCTCAAAATTTCCAATTACGGTTAAACTTTTAATTGGACTTCTCAATTAACAAAAACCTATTCCATTATATTGTAGTAATAAAGCCTTAAGGCCGGCATTAAGGACTACCTCGACCGGGGAAGAATTCTGGATTTTTTTCGGTATCTCTTGAATGCCCGCCTGGCTAGCTACTCTAACTGTGTAGTGACTGCTAGTCAGCCGTGTTTCAAGGTCAGCCAGCATATTACCGGTTGTATCTTAAAGGACCTCGCCGTTTGTCCCCTTTGAAGTGAAAATTTTGGAAAAATTTGAAGTAGTTTCAAAAAAACTTTACACGAAAATTATTTCAAAGAAGATACGTTAAGTAATTTTAGAGATTTAGAACTTTTTCCCATAAAATATTTTATATTGTTTTTTGCGATCGATTTTATTTTGCCAACATTTAGTCAGTAATTCATTCAGTCATTCAGTTTCGACTTTGCGTCTACCACGCACTTGGCTGATATTTTTTTATAAGTTATGTAACCAAAAGCTAATAAGGGATATCACCAATCGATGTAGAATACGAAAATAGGATCAAACTAACCTACCCACTAAAAATGAAACGTGCCAACTACGCCAATCAGTCATTACTGAGTAATACCTAAGGGAGTTAAATTTAGTTAAACTTATAAGGGTTTACGCCATTTTAATCTCTCATTGGTAAACGGCATTCGTGTGACGACACACATTTCTTAATTACATATAAATCCCCTGTGGAAAGTCTTGATTATAATCTTTAAGTTTTACCTCTATATAAACCTAGTTTCTGTCTTCGATTTCACCCTAATTAAATTAGGATGACACTCATAAATGTCTGTTGTACCCCGATCTGAAACACCGTCACTATTTTGAATGTATTTATTAGCTATTCGTTGAAATTATACGTAATGTGAAAATGCAGCGCTATAGGAAAAAGTGATTTCACATTTATTACTTCCACTAGATTAGATGCCTCGATAAAGTTTATTTTATTGCACTATGTTGGAATCACTTAGCAGAGAAATGCCTATTTGATTGCTAGTACAGAAAAATATTATAAAGTATTTGTGGTAAAGTTTTATTTTTTTAATTTTAAATCAATATATTTAAATTAATATATTTTTTAACAAATATATTAAATTGTATTTCAAACCTTAAATAATTGAAATACTTGTTTTAAATTAAATTTTTCAGAGATAAAATTTTACTCCCATTTCACTCGTCGTCAGCCGGATCCACCTTTGCTTGTTCATAAATATATTAATTTTAAGAATTTATTAAAGACATAAATAGACAAAACATAAATTAGCAACACCGACAGCTGTATTTGGTTATTTTTGGATATACATATACTTATTTTCGTTTGCACGATAAGTTTTCTAAAATTTGGGAAAAAACAAAATAAAATTACAAACATAAACTACACTACACTAAACAGTCGCTATGATATCTTGCTAGTAGTGTGTAGTAGTAGTCTTTGTGTTGCCTACCCAAGGCAGGGCGAGGGCTGACTAGTGCAGTTCGTCTTCTGCGACTTTATTAGCCGCCTTCGTGTTGGGACTGTACTGCCTCTTAACATCAGGTGGAGTAGAGTAATTGGTTGCCCGGAGAAAATGAAAATACTGAGTCGATTTATGTTAAAAATCCATAACATATTCTAATGTTTCTAATTCTAAATAAAGTATATACATATATTGTAATAAAAGTTTACGTATTTCGCTTAATTACAAAAAATACTATTTAGACGATGTCTGAGGTAAATTAAAGTTTATCTAAATAAAGTTCACTATCAATCTGTGAATGAAAAATTTATTAAACCATACTAGTATGTTTGTTTAGGATTATTTTTATATAATATATTATAAGTAACTTGAGATAAAGGGCAGGACTTTGCCTTGGTTTTATAATAAATGTCTATATCGACCTATATTTCTACAACTTAACGACCGCGTTTACTTTTTATCGACCATAATCCTTAGCGATCATTTCAATTCGAGTGGTACGCTTTAAAAAGACTTATTCTCTTAACATCCAGATATTTGAATAAAATTCGTTAATGTTTTGATAATCCAAAATAAGAGTGTAATGGAAATTCGTATAAAAAGTAATAAATTGCGTACTTTTAATGTAAACTAATGGCAGTCATTAAGGTTTCTCATTTACAGGAATAATAACTATCTTAAGTTTTTAACGAACTTATAAACTAGCTGTGTATTTTATTTAATAAGTACTATAAATTATTATCAACGATCCTTTAACGTTGTTTTATTTTTAAAGGCAAATCAAGTTTTCAACTAATAAATTATATGTGCTTTCTAATTACCTAAATACTAAATTAAGAGAAAGTATTGTTTCTGCGGTGTCAAGTGGATAAAATCACTTGATATCCCGCAGAAAATGCATGAAGGGTATGTGGAACTCGTTTTTACAAGTCGTAAATAGTAAGTGCTTTGTAATGGACTCAATCAAGCCGTCGTCGAGATTATTATTATTGCAGAATCGTAGTTTATCGTCGCTCCTATTGTAAAAGTGATTATTTTACTGAAGACATGTAATCATCAGCTAGTAGAGAAGTTGCTAAATTTTACAATTGAAACTATATCTATATCTATACAAGCAACTATTTTTTTTTGTTACCGATAAACTTGAAAACTACTGGACCGATCGGCATGAGACCATGACCATTCGACGCGGAATTAATTGTCGAAGGTTTTAGGCTATTAATTCGTATATAAATTCGAATAATATATATCCAAAGCGATATCTCAGTCTGCTTTCACATACCGGACTTTGTGTGTATCTTTATATATTTCTTTACATGTGTATGACACTGAACAATCTCCTAACGGCAGGACCGATTTTGATGATTTTTTGTGTGTATTCCGGTGTATTTGAGAATGGTTTACATTAACAATTGGACCCAGTAGGGGGCACCGCTATCGGGTCTCTTTTTTCATTTTTGTGGCAGGACAACGTTTGCCGGGTCCGCTAGTATATAATATAAATAAAATTATTATTTAATGAATCAAAATTTATTTATTACAAATATTTGAGGGCATGCATACAACAAGCTTTTCGACTTAACAGATAAATCAGCAATTATATAATAATTATTTAAAGAGAATCTCTCTCTCTTTTTCTCGCTCTCTCTCTCGCTCTTTAAGAATAACAAAAATATTTGTATGTTAAATACAAATAATTTATTTTATTTTATTTTATTTTATTTAAAGGTCACCAACAAAACACACATCAATACAAGATAAAAGTACATAATCGATTTACATACAAATATAAATGGTGTCTCAATTACAGGTGACACTACATTAGTAAGGCAAAGGTAAATAAATTTCAAAACTATACACAATTTAAACAAAATAAGAACTTAGGACTTTTAAAATTTAATGTATGGATAAATAAATCACGAACTAAAAAAAAAAGAAAATAAAAAACTACAGTGACAGAATGAATTTTTTAAATTTAGGTTTAGAATCATCAAAAATATCAATGTTGTGACCATTCGATAATGTATTGTAGGATCTTATTATTCTATTCAGAGGCGCATTATAACCCAGATTAGACTTAGACACTTTTCCTTTGAATAAAGTGAATCTATTCAATCTTGGTAGTCTAGACGGAGCAGAAATATCAATACGTGAAAGTAAGCACATGGAATCTAACATACCTCTCATCAGTTTAAAAAGAAAAAGGTTATCGAGCAGATGTCTTCGAGCAGCCAGAGATTTCATATTAAAGTATTTTAATTTATCCTCGTACCTACATAATCTTTTGTCTATATTGCAACTATAACAGAGATGCCAAAGAAAACGTTTTTGCACACTCTCGAGTCTTTTTGTGTAGATATCATAGTAGATATCAATAATGTCAATATATGGACGTTAAAGTTCTGTGGTCCATTCAATAAGAGATATCGTCTAAAATATCGTCTAAAAATATTATAGTCAGTCAGTCAGTAAATTTAGAAAATAAAGCCAACATGAAATGTATAAGGAAATTTAAATACGTCAGAAAAACTAATAACCTGATGGTAGACACAATTCTATTTTTATAAATAAGTACTATTAATGGGTGTAAAAAATAACATTTCTACGAATCATATAAGTAAAGTGAACGAAAAAGTAGACTTTCGGGCGCAATAATAAATAAGTTTTGAGCTTTACCACTTACTACGTGGGTTGGGAGACGTCGTTATCAGACATGACTAAACAAATTACAACCTTTCAAATTTAGTTAAATAGGGATCACCGCCACATTCCTTGATCATTCGCCATGAACTTTATTATCAGAAAGTAAAATTCGGCTGAACAGCGTTGAACATAAATTTCTTTGTTAACTATTTTAAACTATTTTAGACGCCTACGTTAAAGAAACCTTAATTTAAACAAAGCTTTATTTATTAAAAACAAACCTTAATTTATAAGATGACGTCATTTTGTAAGTAATTACGTAATTTTTAGTTGTCAGTATTTTCTCCATATAAAATTTCGCTTTTAAATCACTAAAAAGTATTTGACGGGGAAATTGTTAATTTTTCTCATTTAACCTTTTAGGCATGGAAAAAAATAATAAAATGATCACCTTTTAATAAAGTAAGAGCAATTATCCTACACATTGGCATGATAATTTTTTGTTTATAGTCAACGATTATTTCCTGCGCTATAAAATAAACATTTGTGTATCGATGTCGAAATAAATAAAAAACCGTAAAAATTATCTCACCGGAACCGTAAAAATGAAAAATAAGATTCATCATGAAAGTATACAGTGAGTACAAACATATTGAGAAAAAAAGTGTCGTGACAACTTTTCGTAAGAATTTTTCCGTCTAGCCCCCTTTCACAACGCGCGATAAGGAACTTTGTTCCAAAATCTTGTAGTAATTTAATGATTTGATATTTCTGATGAAACGTTTCAGATGAGTGTACAGAGGGCGTTGAACATAAAATTACTCAATACGTATATACCTACTCGTATACCGTTTCCTCGAGGGTTAAAGACCTTTACCTTCCTCGAGCATGGTACTAATCTTATTAAAGTTGAGAGTTGTAACTTGTAATACACATACTGGATTTATAGACGCAATCATATAATGAAATAATTAAATTATTTATTCGTGTTGCTTAAATTGAATGGACTCATTATCATTCTTGCAGTTCGATTCACGCTTCACAGATTGAAAGTGTCCCGTAAAGTGGCAATATATTATGTACTTGTATATTTTAAATGGAGATTCTGGTTGTTAGTGAAACAATTGTGGATTTATTTTTTTATATCATGATGGAGAGAAAAAGAATCTGATGGTCTGGCACCATAGATTACGGACTCTGGTAATTCCTTCGGGAGCTAAGAGTAATATAAGACATGTTGCCTATTCCTTAAAACATTTTCACTCTCAGTTAAATAACCTTATTCTGAACACAGTGCGTACCCATCTGGTTCCAACGCAAGTTTTAAAGCAGTAGAAAACACAAGAAGGATTCAGGCCGAAATAAATCTTCTCTACGATGTACTTCATACCACCTGTTAGTTGGGGATCTTCAACAATCCTCACAGCAAAGCATGTTTATTGGAGTAGGAAAAAAGTATTTTAAAATATATGCAAGCTATGGACTCGCTTCTCAGCCAAAGTTTTAATTGAAAAATAAAAGTTGAAAAGTTTTAAAACTAATCAGTAATAGTATCACACATTTCTATGGCATATAATTTATTGTAGCACTTTGAGCGAAGGCTGTTCTAACTTGTTGTAATAATTTCAAAAGTTGAAATATCCATATCTTTAGGTAGACTCCAATTTTTTTATTCTTTGGTTTTAATTTCGATAAATTCTTGTGTATATTTTTAAAGTATTGCTTGCTTACGTAAATCTATTTTTTCTAATTTAAGGAACGTTTATAAAAGGGATTCTGAAATATCAGGTATCATGCTTCAAAATGACGACGACTTTCAAACAAACTTTCATGTCTTAGTTTTCAATTTTCGGTGTTCAATTTCGACAAATCCTTTTGCATTGCTGGCGTTGGTAATGAAATAGATCCCTCAATAATTAATACTTTCAAAATCAACTTTTATTTGCATGAACGTTTTAACTTTCATCCTTCAGTAAAGGTTGAGCCTTGGTCAGTAACACAAAGCTCTTCTTTATAATAGTAGTAATAATCATTTTGAAATAACATCAATAATTATGGGAAGCCAACGATAATGATGAAAACGCGACGCAAAATTATTATAATTTTTGTAATGTCGACCATGCTTTATCAAATCCTTTATATTCTTATTTTCCCTCGAGTGAGGACAACTGTTTCAAACTTAGCGCTTTTAATTAATTCTTATCAAGACAGGAAAGAGTAACCTGATAAGAACAATAACTAGGCAAACTGCTATCATGATGGATTTATTTCATCTTTTAATGGCATGAAGTAAAATTACAAGGGTGAATTACTTTGAAGAGAGCACCGAGCACATCGAATAGCTTTAAAATACAGAACGTTGTTTATACAAATCTAAATGACTGCCTATTTAAAAAGGCATATAACTTTAATTTAAATGTTTTTAATATTAATACATAATTATTGAAAAGGATCTGTATTAAATTTTAAAAAAGTAATATTTAATATGTAAATGGAATCAACAGTTTTCTGTTTTTAATACACATATGCAAAAAAAAACATAACATTTAATAACGAAGAACGAATAATAATATCTTAGATTTTTTTGTTTCAAAACAAAGTGGTTTGTTACAGAAAATACATTATTTATTAATTTAAAATCTAAATATGTTTTGCACGTTTAAAATTTTCGAGGATTTTATAATTTTCGACCACGTGCAAACTATATAATATATGCACACTTAAAATATTTCAATTAACACTTTATAGGAGTAATAACAGCAACACGGAGCTAATAATTTTAATATTCAACATTTTATAAGACGGATTAAACTCTATAGATAGCCACTTTCCAGGTAATATTAAACTCTTCCGAGCTGGGGATTACTGGGATAATAATAACGCTTATGTGCTTTGCTTTTATCATTGTTTACCACTACATAATCGTTGCTCGCCATTCAGTGCCCTAATTGTTATTTAAGCTTACTATGACAGGTTATCATGAATGATGTCTCCATATCGCTTCACTGTATGTTATTTTCAAGCATCGCACTCTATTATAAATAAACTATTTATTACGGTGTCGTGTTTCTAATTATCTTTGTATTGATACTTAGAAATTGCTATATGTTAAAACTTTACATATTTATATAGATTAACTTTGAATAGTACCGTAAAATTTATTTTAATAAGACAATTTGTAAGATGGAAAATCAAATAAAAGATATATTTGATTTTCCTTTCATCCGGTAGATGGCACTGTTTTTTCTCCATGCATACTATATGTACCAAACCAAACGCAAGTACGGTAACCATTTCACCTTAGCCATGGGTTACCACCTAAGATGAAAGATATGTAGGATATTGGGAAGCTGGAGAAACAGGATAGGACTAGGGCTCATGTATGACTGAAAAATTGTTAATAATTATATTTTATTTTTTTAATCATCATTGATACAAAGTACAAACTTATAAAATAAGGCTTTTTCTTCCAGTCAACCATTTAAGCTACATGAAGGAAAACGAAAATTTTAAAATATGAATCCCAGAATTCAGATTGAAACACATGGGTAACACGGAGTTTACTCTTAAACATTGATTTACTTTTCAGTTTCCTTAAATAAGGAGGGAGAGCATTCCAAAGTCAAGGCACAAAAATATTGAGGGAGTTAGATAACGTGACTGATGAGACAGACTATAAAGAAGGAAGAAATTTGAAGAGTGTAGATTCCGATTTTGAGCTTGAGACATAATATTTAATTTAGACTTGAAGTAATAAGATTTTTCGATCAAATAGAAGCACGGTAAACGGTACAAAAGCACGGTTTTTTTTTTTTTTTATGTTAGATATTGGCAAACAAGCATACGGCCCACCTGATGGTAAGTGGTTGCCGTAGCCTATGAGTGCTTGCAGCACTATTAGTAGGTGCCACTCACGCGTTGCCAACCTCGAGATATTAGTTCTTAAATCTCGTTCGCCCAGTAATTTCACTAGCGTACAATGCCCTTCAAACTGGAACACAGTAGTGCCTAAGCACTACTATTTGGCGGCAGAATATTGGACACTGCGGTGGTACCTACCTAGCCGGCCTCTTGCAACAAAAGACCTACCACCAGTGTGACTGATTGCACTGGTGGAATAATCTCTGTTGTGACAGAGGTTATCCCAACAGCGGGCGATGGGGTCGTCACATCCCGACGCCTTTACGACGGTAGTCTGAAATGACCAAATTAAGCCACGATCAGCCACTGTAACCGAAGTAATATTGGAATATGATCATATTTACGCAACAAAAAATTAAAAGAACGCAATTGTTTAAATGCCAGCTAAGCTTTGGATTCATTCTGATCCAATTTTCATTTTTCAATATTTGTTCACCGGCGCTTTGTCCATATTATACACGTAGACGTAAGAGCATTTTAAATTTTGAACAGTGAAAACATAACATAAATTGAAATTGAAATGATATTTGCAGGGAAATGAGTAATAAATGCAGTACCATGTTTTCAATGTTTACAAGGGCATTGAGTGCCAGGTATTAATTAGTATGCATCCCGTGTTGAACTGCGCTAAACCTAATATTAGCTACGTAGCATCTAATTCTGTGTTTTATTGAAGCCCATGCAACAGAAGCTTCGATACATTTCCGCTATAAAATGACTTTTCCGAAATGACCCATCACAATTATTAATACAACATTATAAACATAATTCAATTCCAATAATAGAAAACTAAACGATTTGTTCACTGCGTGAATGGAATTTTGTTTTGTGTTCATATTATACTCGCCTTCTTAACGTTTATTAATAAAATTAGTGGCACTTCCGTAAAAAATACCTGTAGTTTCTTTTATTTTAAGATTGACCAATATTTAAGTAAAAATTTAAGTAATATAACCTTGACCTTACTTATATAACCTTAAAAATTAAAATACACCCCAAACTATAGACTCGTTATATATAGCAATGATAGTCCAAATATACAATAATATATGAAATACGAATGTTTACATATAACAAGTAAAACATAAATTCTATCCGCCAGTTATTATTGGCCTATTTCATATTTATTTACAAATAATTGATACGTCGCAAATAAACCATTAGCCACCGGAAGTTTATTGACTTTTTAATTTAATTGAACTTAAATTAATCAGTTCAGTAATTTAATCTTCTTTTCAGAAAGAATAAGTAATTAGAAGTATACTTTCATCATCATGTTATGTGGTGATGTCATTTAATATTAAAGTATGCAAATGGAGGAACGAATAAAATATGCTCGATCCATATTAATGTTATTAATATGAAAGAAAATAAGGAAGTAAATCTGTCTGACTTTATGTTGTCTTAGGCTAAGCACATTTCAATGAAGTTCTGTGTGAAAATCGCTAGTGCCTATAAATCCTATCTTAATTTTTTTGTTAACAAATTCGAAAATTTTGTAACTTCGCACATACGAAACCACGAGGAAAGACTAGTTGTTAATATTATACTGCGCAAGTGCACTCGACTTCAGCGTATTACTACATAATGCTAGATTTAATAAAAAATCTTTTATAACCTTCCCTTATCTTTATCTAGGTATCGTAACGAGAACTTTATGAGTTGTATATTTATTTTAGTACTAACGAACTGTTTTAATATTAAAGAATTATTTGCATTGTTATGTTCAAGAATATTTCGTCATAGCTTTCACCAACCAAAATAAATATTTTGGTCAGTAATCTATAGAAATGAATTTCTTTTAATTACTATTATCATGTTCAAATTGGTATTAATTGTATGTACTATTTAAAAACAGCTAACCAACATCAACAGAGTTTAAAAACTTTTTTATTTAAAATTCCATATTAATAACAAACTTAGCTATGCTAAAACTAAGTGAATTTTTATATGACTGTTTATTGTGTACAAAGGAGAGAATATATAACTACTTCGAAACCTCAGTTCTCATGTAACCAAGAATAACAAGGGGAGAAATATTAAAGCAAGTTAGCAAAAAAATAGCTCCTACTATAAAGACAAAAGATAGTTTTTTTTCTTTTATCAAAACCCTCGCATTTAATTGAGCTTATAAGTCTGTTATGGTGATATAAATTTCGCGATAGATTAGCGATTAGATTCAAAACACTAATAATTATACTTACATTAAAGGTCGGTTAATTATTATAGACATTAAAGGTTTGATACCGGTTAGGAGCAGATTTTTGTATTGGCATTGTGTATGTTTCCGGACCCCCGACACAGGATAACACTATCCTAATGAGGGCCGTTGAGTGTGTAGCATTTGTATATTTATTTATAATATGCATATGCACGCTAGCAGCATTTTCCCGATGAATCCCATTTCTTTTGAATAAATAAACCAGCTCTCCCGTCACCCTTGGGAGCATTAGGAAGATCTGAAAGATCTTTTCAATTACTCAACACTTACACTACATGGACCAAGTGTTTCTACTACAAACAGGACACAGATGTAATTTGGGATGGGTGATAGCTACTTGCGTCGTTTACCGAACCCAACCTTTTTTCACAGCAGCAACCAACTGCTACACTTAATAGATTACTACCATTTTCTACGGATCAAGTAACGTAAATATTACGCCAAGAAAACAACAAAATTAATATTATGCAAATAAAAAAACTACATGCCTATTTTCATATTTTAGACTAAACAATAAACTACATTAATAATCATAGTGTTCCCATAAAACATTTTATCATAAATGCATTTCATTTCAATAAGTGATATGGAATGGAGCTTTTTAATTTCAAGTTTTAGAACCATTGGTTAAAATATCCGGCATCTATTAGAAGTTAGAAGAAATACCCTTACGATTTTTCATTATTTTAGAGAAAATACTTTTTTATTTTTAAATACCAAGTATGAGTCATTTAATAATATAAAAAGTTATATTATAAATTAAGATTGACAGTAAGTGCGAAGTTACTGTTGTATGTAGAAACTTATGTAAGATTCTAAGAAAATACAGCAAAACTTTGTAAATAATAACTTAACTAAAAAAGTACGTTTAATATGATTTTCTTTTTATATATTATATATGATTTATTATATGTACAAAAATGTGTTCAAAATGTTCATCCAGCTAAAATTTAATTTACACTTACGCCATCGGCTTTAAGCTTATATCATATCAAACGTGACTCCATGTCAAAGCTTTTACACGTGCTTTATAATCCGATACTCACTTATTTACCCCAACGAATAGGGAAAAAGCGAAACTTATGATGTATACTAGAATATCAATGTTTAATATCCGCCTACAAAATATGTTGTTCTGAAAAATATTAAAGCAAGCAATATCATTATATCTCATAACATTAAAAACGAATACCATATTAATGATAACAATTTATAATGATAAAATAACAACTAAAAACTAAATATATTATATTCCAATATAAAATAATAAAATATTAGTCTAGAATATTTAATAAAACTTAAACGAAATGAGTCTCAATTGTAATAGATACAAGAACTGTATTCGCTTGCATAGTCTAGTTTGTAGCAGATTAATTAACCCGCTTTAAAGGTAGGGTTGTGGTACAAACGGCCCTCACCTACGCGCTACGAGGACAGCGTAGCGTATATAACCGCGAAGCTCACCCTCAGCAAGCCATTTGCTTTCAAACCACCGACCCGCCGAAGCCTGATTCGTAAGCATTGTAAAATTCGTCTCGACACTTAGAAGATTTTTCCGGTATCTCCAAAGAGGTAAGTGTAGTCCTAGTTGTAGGTAACTTTTAGAATTTAAATCTGATTTTTTAATAGAGTTTCTAAATATTTTTTATAAATTAAAAAATAAGCCCGTTTTAATATATAATAAGTAATGGAGAAGGAAAACGAGATATTTAATATTATTTTATTTATATTATATTATTTCGTTAAGCATAGCATTTAAATTTAGATACCTACTTTTGACTTAAACAAAACAATAATTAAAATTTGTTAAATATATTGATTAGCAACAGGAGAGGACCGGTTGTCCAGGCACAATAAATTTTATCTTTTCGCGTTTCAGATTTCTAACATTTATTTTCTATAGGTATTTCTAAGTATTAACGTGGAAATTACCTTATTTATCGCTTGATGTTACTTTTCGATTCGATTCGATTCGATTCGACAGTTTTGTCTGTTAAACATTTCATTGGCAGTTTAATTTTTGCTATATATTGTCTGAAACAATCATATAATATAAAATCTCTCTATTATAACTTAATATAAACACTTTAAAACATTCCACATACATTTATTACGAAAATTAATGAAAAAACGGTGAGAGCAGCTTTTTAATTAACCCGTTATTATTCTTAAAATCCTCTGCCATGAATAAATTACACAAGTTTTTAATTGAGTTATTAAAATGTAGCTTTTCATGTTATGTTTATTTTAAGAATGAATTCTGGCTGAATGGCTTGGGTCTCCATATCATGACATATTTTGAGCGGTGGAAAAATCCTGTAGTAATTACATCGAATTTAAAATTAAGTTATTCATAATTATTTTAATAATAAGTTTACTGTTTAGGTAAAAATATAACTATACTTTATACACTTTTCATCAACACGTCTTAAAAAAAATAAGCATTATATGTAATTAAAAAAATTAACTGTCAGTAAATTTCAGAATTTTATGAAAAATATTTCATGAGAGATTAAATTTTAATAATTTTTAGAAATGCCTATCTGTCGATGTGTATATCTTTTTATTTGTGCACGCATACAAAGTCTTAACTAAAATGGAAGCAAGAAAATGTTAAAGCCTATTCTCGATTAATATTTAGCCTTCGCCTATGTAAAATCAGTTCATTTTATTAATAATAATTGAAAAATAAACAAATTTTATTAATAATAAGATTCCGACAAAAAAGTAGAAAATTTCTTGCCTGCTCGGATGCATAAAATTTGGCAAAAGGATACCTTGTTGCCTGGATTAATACATAGTATACTTTTTACTCTAGGAAAAGTAACACTCGGCTAGTACTCTACTACTATACTTTTTACTCTATGAAATAAGGACAGTAGATAGATAAATGGTGAGGATTCATTCTTTTTCTGGCGTATGTTACTCGATATGTTTGGCGTTTGTAAACCAATTTTGATGACTATTTTTGTTACAAAAAAAAAATCGTCGACTAAAAAGGCTCGCCTGGCTAGCTACCACTGTATCATAGCCGAGTGCACCCACTGATCGGTAAACGATCGGTAGGTTAAGCAACTTTAGGCGCGTTCAGTCACTAGATGGGTGATCGCATAGTGGTATTACAACCGAGCGTCTCCGTGCTTCGGAGGGCACGTAGAAAGTCGGTTCCGGCTGTTGGCAATTTGACAACAGTCGATAAGTCAAGTCAGAGCCTTACGGGCGACCTGGACAGTTCTGTCACTAGGTTGCCCACTAACCACTCGATAAGAAGAAGAAGACTGTAAGTTGGTGAAAAACCCCTAAAGTAACAGCTCATCAGCCGCGTTGCGAGGTAAACTAGATTAAAACTATTTGTCATTTAGGTTACAACTAATTTTAAAGCTACTCCTTCTTTAAAGTTCGGCATCGCACCTGCATGCTCTCTGGTGTTGCAGATATTCGTGGGCGGCAGTAATCACTTAACATCAGTTGAGCCTACAGCCCGTTTGTCCCGTCTGATATAAAAATGTTTGTTATACAAGCATCCCTAGGGATGCTTCCAAAACGCCAGCCGGACAGTTTGTACAACTTTAAGTAAAATTTGTCACTTTACCGGAAGGTATCGGTCAATCTTATTTACCTAATTATCGTCGATATTAAAGGAAAAACTTTTTTTCACTTTAAAGGTAAAATATTATATATTTTCCGTAAACATATTTTCCTTTAAGAGCTCACATGCGAGATAATGCTATCAAGATCTTACGTGGGCGAAAGCGCGTAGACTCGATTATAAAACTTCTAAGATTTTTTCCAACATAAAATGTAATTCAATACTTTATCCATAACCCCGTTTGAAATAATCAAGAAATATGCATTAATATTCCAGACATAACTTTTCAGGTAACGAGCTGCCTTATAAACTTCTAACTATCTTATGATTTTATTTATGACCAGTATTTATGGTGTAATAGAAAAATATAGCATGCGGTCAAATAATATGGTAACGGGAAAATACGTTCAACGTAATACATAACGAGAAAGTTTATTATAGCCGTCTTATCAGTACCAGTTATCTCCTGATGACTTGAACAGTTAGTTTTGCCAACTATAAAAATTATTCACCGTAGGTAATTTTGCCCTGTATCTATATTGAGCTTAATTTTGAAAATTGATCGCTTATCAAGTAAATAAAGCGAACCAGGATGTTTGTCTGTCAAGCTTATCATGATACATGACTTACAATTATGTTGATCGATTTTAATACCACAGCACTCTAAATCTCGGCCGGTTGTCACATCACTAGAATTATGGAACAAGAAATATATCACAAAAATAATTTTATATATTTTTGATTAACTTATTATTGAATGAAATATTTTAAATTATAATAAAATAGGGCTATATTTATATGGCATACAAATTAAAAAAAATAGGTTTGTATTATACTAGTACATAGCCGCTACTAGCATAGTATCCTAAATTAATTGAAAGTTATAGTAATAGTTTTTTTTTACTTTATTTCAAATATGCATTTATTTTAACCTGCTACAAAATGTCGTAGAGTTCGTAGCACGTCGTAGCGTTCACAGAGTACGTAACCATTACAAAAAATCATTGTTATAAACATAATAAAATCATATACTATAAAGCTAAACATACAAAAATATATTAAATTATAAATATATGATAATATCATTATTATTAAAATAACAACATTAAAAATGTAAAAAGCCAGAATAACTTCTTTTTAGACATTACAATTTCAATAAGAAGATGTGAATGCAATCCACTGCCATTTACAGGATGGTTAAGTTACTTGTTCAATGCTATTCATGTCAACGTTAGTATGGCATTCAGACAAGCTGGGTAAGGTTGTCAGGGTCGACAAATTCACGTAATTGTATTATTCTCATGAAAATTATTGTCTTCCTTACATTTTGTAATTGTTTAATTTAGTGCTAAGAAAACAGACATCTCTGATCATACACTATTGTCGTACATATATAAGAAACCAAATAAAAAACTTCAGAGAGTACTTAAAAGATATTTGAATTTATAAAAGACAGATGTATATTTTTTCTTCTGACGGTTGGCAAATAAGTATAGGCCTGATGGTAAGCAATCACAGCAGACTATGTGCGATGATACGTGAAGTGCCACATGCGCGTTGCCAAGCCAAGGGACAAGAGAGCACGGAAAAAAGGAAGGAAACAGACGCCGATTTTCTGTGAGAGGGTAGTACTTCCCCAATACACCCAGTCCATTTGTGTTGAAAGAGGCGTGCCTCTACTACTTCAATATTTGATCACAAATAGATTATCGAAAAGGCATTATACACAACCTGGTAACACGTGTCTGAACTATATACACAAGTACTAATCCCGTCAAAACGAACTTTTTAATTCATATTGAAATAAAATAAAATGGAACAATTCTACGTGCATACGTTCGTTTGCCTATTAATTAAATAGTTAAAATAAACAACAGCGACAAAATCCAATCGTTAAAAACTCTATTGCGAACTGTGTATATTAAAGATTAATTTGAATAAACTATGCTAACATATTAATGGTATGTTATTTCATTAGTCTAGAATTTACTGCGGTTTTTTAACAGGATAAGAAACGCTTTAAATATGAAAAAATCATGTTAGTAAAGAAATACCTTTTTCTATTTTTTTATTTTATACTTTTAAGTTTGAAATAATAGTTCAGCAACCATATTAAATTTTGTGATCATCGTTAGAAGTTTCACTTTAACTAATGGTTACTTCCCAGATCAGTGCACAAGTTACTTTAAAAAAATCCTAATAGCAAAAGGTATGCCATTCAAATTTAAAGAGTTTCCTCGATTTCTATTACCTTACCACCGACCACCTTAAGAGTATAAACAACTTCGTGTGAAGATTAAAATTCTTTTTAACATTTACTTCAGCAGTTAATTTTCTCAAATGAGCCTAACGTTATCTTCTGTTTACAATCATATCTTCTCTATCAGTATAACCTACTGTTTCCTAATTTATAATGCAAGAACCACTGATCGATGATTAATTTTTTGAATGGATTATTTGTCCAATTTTTGTAGATGGCCAGGTTCGTAAATCATGGCGAGTCGTAAGCGTAAAAAGAATAAAATATAAATCGCAGTCAACAATAGCGGAGACGATGCTAGTTTAGTGATTAGAATATAACATTAAAAATAAATATTTTGAGTATCCATAATCTTATTGTATTATTATTTTTCATATAATAATATATGTATCCTAGAAAAATCCTATTTAAAAAAACGTGCAAACATTTTTACTGTTTTTTTTTTTAAATATTTTAATTGAGACCATAGGAGGACCATAAGGTACAAGAACTTTTTCTTAAGATGGCGTAGGCTTAAAATATTATCCTAAATGATTTGACGCTTTACGTAAAGTATCAATTACATTTAAAATACTTAAACCGTCTTTAAAAAAAAACGGTTTAAAATATATATTTATTAAAAGGTGGAGACTCTCAATTCGATGAATTTTTCTATGTTTGACCTCACCACCATGAAACCATGTTGTACTTCAGAACTCCGACATTAATGAGTCGATTTGGGAAATTCTTTTTTTTTATTTTAGCTTACTTCCCGTTTGGTGTTCATTTCTACGAAATCGGTTTAGTGATTTACTTTTTAAAGGCAAATAGATGGAAGAATATATTAGTATAAACTAAATTGCGAATTTTGCTTTCCTGTGACCTTTCTGTTGTATTTACAGTCAGATAAAAAGATAAAAAAATATATATAAAGAAGGCCAACTTCAAAGCAAAATATAAATAATTTCTACAGTAGAAGTCGGGGGCTTATTTGTAATGTTTTATTAGCACCAATTTCTGTTTCAGAAAATCTAATTTTTCCTTTTTAGCTTTGAAATCAGTACTTTTTCCCATTTTTAAAAATATTTTCTATCTTGTAGATATCAACTTCAATTATTTAAATTAGTAATAAAATCGAATTTATAATAAATAAAGGCTGTCTCCATAATTGACTTGCTTAAGCTTACATATCGCCCGGGTATAAAATCGAAATTGTTTCAATCTGGATCATGGGAACTTAATTTGGAATTCATACACGACATCGAGATTACGAGATATCCCTTAATCTCCAATATATTGCAAATTCGTATGCTTAAAAAAACTCGTTAAGGAAGGGATCAATTTATAAAATACGACATTTTGAACAAGTGCACCGCAATATCTCGAGAGACATTACCGCGACGTGTATTATTTATACGACATATTCTTTCAGCTACAGCGCCTTTGCATATTAATACTTGTCGCTTGCAATTCCAAGATATTGTATGTTTTACTTTTATTTGATATGATTCTCATATAATTTCGAGAAAATAAACCACATTTCCATTTCACTGACACTTGACGGTACAATATTTAAGAAGAAAATAATATTATAACCAGCAACAAGTTATTTCAGAAATCTTTTCAAGTAAAACAGTGATAACAAAAACAAATTGAAAGTGACTCGGATGCGACTAGATTGAATATTTCGTAACTTTTATAACTAGATTGTAAAGAAAATTATTTTGTTTGAATCAAATCAAAATAATATCATTCAAATTGATTTCAACTTTTCAATTATAAACATCTACCATATTATATTTGATTAAAAGGCAATAAACATATATTTGATGATATTATTATTTTTAAAAAGAATATATAACAGTCATTCTCGTAATATTACAATATACATCCTTGATAATAAAAGGTTTATTGATAAATAGCATCTCGTGTATCCAATTATCTGTCAAGGCAACTGTTAGTCCGATGGGTCTACCGCGTTTTGTGATATGATCCCCGTTGGGAATTCGCATAAGAAGACGCAAAACTTTAACCTATGTCACATAGATTTTCTTAATAATATGTCGTGGTGTAATAATGATATTTAGAAAACATTGCTTTCTTTTTAAAAATTCTCATGTAATAATTCAACTACAATATTCGAAATATAACGTATATATTCATATATTCTCATCTTGTTCGTTCTGTTCAAAATGTTGTGATTTTTTTAAATATTTTTATATACGTTTCACATTAAGTATGTTTAAAGTTTATTTTTCTCTTGTTTGTATATGTTTCCGGATCCGCGACACAGGATATTACTATCTTAGGCTGCTTAGCAATTTCCCGATATATATTCCTTGAATCACATTTGTTCCGTAACACTTCACTGAACTCCTGGCTTGTTTAGTCAACATTTATAGTTCTAATATCTCTTTATTAATAGTTATATTCAACCAAGTCATGGCTTTCTTTCAGCGATTGATTATTCAGTTGGTTAAACCTAGAGCGACAGATTTTAGAGGCTGTAAATTTGGGATTAAATGGTATTGCTAATAGCATATTTAGAAATTGATAATTTTTAGAGGATTACATATACTCATATTGTACTGATTGAGATTAATTCATGTTACAAATTCTCACTAAACCATATAAATCTATAATTATATAAAAGGCAAAGACAGACAGTTCTGTAGCTCTTTTTACTCTGTCAATCGTTTTTTTTTATTTGCTGTTGACAAGCTTTAGTGGTATCAATAAAGAAATGATTATGGTTTAAATTCGGCCAATAGGATATCAGAATCAGTAAAATAATATAATATTTTCATTTAATCTTTTATCTACGCGATTGCAGTAAGGCAAGACTTAGAACTAACAAAATCAATCCCTATTCCTGCTTCGTCGCAAATTTGATACTTATCTTAGTTACAGTTAACTTGCGTGCTAGTTTCTTTAAAACCTAATTTTATATGTAATAATAACAAGTTCAATATTTGGCTTTATACTTAACAGTCCATCGAACGTCACGATGAACGCAAATACGTACAGCACAATGATGATCTTCCTCGGCACCTTCACGATGCTCTTGATGACTGTCGTCGCAGCTCCAATGGTAATTACATATATTTCATTTGTAAAAATATTGTAGCAACTATTCATTCGATATGTTAATAGTAAGATATACTTGTATAAAGTGAAGACTAGTGTCTTTTTCTGCGTGTATACAGTCGTTTTGGCATACGCACTTACACACGCGCTTGAAGCCGAACTTACATAAACGGGCTTTTTCCGGCGTATACTCTCGAGCAGGTGGCGGCGCGTTTCAGCCAGCGAATTCATTCTATACGATTCAAAAATTATTGTTAATAAGCTCGTATGAGCGCGTCAACTTTCGTTGAGCGTTTACCAAACGCACGCCAATAAGGTTATACGCTTATTTAAAACGCTAGTTCGAAATCGCTCTAATAAAGGTGGCAAATTAACGTTTATTCCACTTAGTAGCCACACAGTTGAACATAGGCTATGTTCAATTGTAGCACCTTGCCATGAGATAGGACTCACACACTAAATTTATTCGGCTATGTTCCAAGCTTGTGACGCTAACTTCATTCGAATATATTGCAAGTTTCTTTTCTTTATGTTATTGCGAATTTATGAAGGAGACCAGCGAATCTTTGGAGATTTAGTTAGTATAGAAGGTCATGTCTTTATGTAACAAGTATATGCTCACAGCCTATGTTATGTAAGTTACACTTGTAACCATAAACATATTAAATATTATCACTCGCATAAACTTTTGTAAAATGCACTTAAATTGTATTAGGAACCGGAAGAAGAACAGCCTGATAACACATTGATTGCTCATCCGGAAGACCTCGCGGAAGTGTCAGCGCAGTGGGATGCTCTGAATACTGCTGCTCTGCGCAAGCTGCTGTTCCAGTTGGATGCTGATGAAAGGTAATTAGGTTCAATAATAGAAAGACATAAAACATTTGTTACGAACTTTGTTAAGCTTAATAAATATTATTCTTATTCTTATTCTTAATTGATTCACCTAACATTACATATATTTAGATAGTCTTGGAAAAGAAAATGGCTTAAAGGTAACGCCGATTACATGTGAGGACTATAATACCTTAAATTCAATAAACATGGGCCAAAAAGCGAAATAGGTTTTTGTCATTAATTTATAAACAATCAATACGGTCGAGCAAAATGATGTCCTTCTTCGTTGGCTTAGAAAATACTACTGCGCCCTCTCTAAGAACTTCGATGAAATTTAGAAACTAACTAGTCGCCTAATACTCTAGAATGCGTAAAAGCCTATCTCTGTAAAATATAATTGCACAATTTGGAAAACACCAGCCGTTACTTTAAAATTTAAATATATCTTATATTTAACCCACAATTATAATCTAGGTAAGAAGAATCATCAAAATAGTTACAAAACCGAATATATTGCATTATACATACAATACATAAAAGACAACAGATACAAGTGTTACCTATACTCGAGTGTTGCAGAGTTGGTAAGCAATTCGCTGTTGTTTGAAGTTCAAAGGACATGTCGCTAGGTGTTTACGACATTTATTGTTTCAATTTGAATAATTATAGAAGAACCGTAAATATAAATAGACTTTTAACGGTATTCCAAACTGATTTTTCTTTTATATTGCCAAACCTCGCAATGGAATTTTGTGAAAAATTACACAATTGTTATTTAAGTTAAAAAGTAAATTACTTCAACCGACATGATAATCGGTTAGTAACAATTTCTAAAGGAGACTATATATTTACATTTCATTTAACGACGTTGAATAAATTTAAATTTTAAAGCCATTCAGAAGACTTCCAAGAACCTATTTAGATATCAATGCTTTCGATTCTTTTATACTCATTATTTAGATCATTTTTTTTATCAAGTAAATACTCTATCTGGCCGATAAATAGTGAAAGCACTAACAGCTTTGGACAGAGTCAGTCTATGAATAGGTTCGGCGAATTTTTAAGAATCGTTAGGCTGTTATCAAATTAATAACATTTATAACTTCGTCATTAAATTGCCCGCTGAAAGTGGCTCTACATTTTATTCATTTGAGAAAATGATATAAAGATAACCATCAAATTTAGATTTAATATGTAAAAACCGCTATATCATACATATTTATTAAACCAAGAGAAAAGGGAAGAATTTGAATAATTAAATTGCAGTGTTCCTAATTATCATATTCATTTAACTGAAGGTTGATTGCTACAAAGTAAGCTAACACCCGAGCTTGTAGCATCGCATAGTAATTGATCATCCCTTTTTAATCATACTAGCTTTATTCAAGCTGCAGCGACTTTTTTATATTTAATTTCAATTCTTATAAATTTCATTAAATGCTTTACGTATAATGATGTATTTTTATATTAAATTGTAAAACTATTTTTAGTGTTTATTAATGTAACTTGCCATTAGAAAAAAATCTTGTTTATGGAAATAGAACGATATATTTTAAATCTCAATTTTGAATGTAGATTGGGAGCTCGTGTCGCTCGCACTTGGCCGCAAGCTGAGCCGCGTGGCTGGGGACTTCGTGCCATGGACGGAAGGATCGCCAGGCAATGGCGCGCCGACAAGAGGCAGGTCCGCTTCCGACAGTGCTACTTCAACCCTATCTCTTGCTTCCGCAAGTAAATCGGCACTACCACAACCAATGACCCATAGCTTGTATACATCCATCACTTCTATATATTTACAAAATTGATACGATATAAATAAATTACTATTTTTGCTGTTCGCTTTAGGGCGAGTTTAGTATTATTGTTAAATACCTTTATAAATCTATTTCAATGCCAAACTTAGTATATTTCTATATATTTTCTAGTAAGAATTTTAAAATCAATTTACTAGATCTACTCCTAATTTTAGATCAATCCTTGTCATGTTAGTATAAAGAAGATCACCGTGTGTTCTTTTTGCGGTACCTTTTTTTAAATAAGATTTCGTTTTCTGCGCTTTTTTCGATAAAATCTTATTCCTTATATCCTTTTATACATCCATGTTACGTTTTGACATGAAATCTATTTGAATATTTATTCAGAGCCTTGCTTTCCCTTTCTTCAAAAACCTTTTTCCAGGCAATCCTTTGGGTTGTAACCGTTTATTATTAATGTTAAATAAACTTATTAGGTACTAATAATAAAAAATATATACTTGCATAACTGATAACAATCAGTCTGGAATAAATATTCAATCTGAATAAAAACCCTTTTATAATTTGATGTCAGGTTTTTAAAACTCTGTTTAATTTTAAATACTATTTTACATTCAATTCCCTTTATATTAAATCAGAATAAATCATATTCTATATTTTTCTGTCAACGTAGATATTTGTAATTGTTAGTTTTAAGATTATTTCGTATACACGTCTAGTCAATGAATAAAGTTGATGTTTGTCTAAGCAATGATGTTTTATTTTTATTATTCCTTCAATGCTTTATTTAATGGATCTTAGTCATGCTAGACTATTACGTCAATGTAATGTAGGATGGCGAAGGTCCGAAAATATCATCCATTATTAGCCATCACAACGTAACCTTTCTCTGGTAACATTGCTTTTTTATATCACAATTTTAAAATAATGAGCAAAGACATTAGCATTAAAATAAAGTGTAAAGACATAAATAAACTATAAACATAAATAAATTTCTTGGTGTCAATTTCTTCTTGAGAATTTTTATCTAAATAAGATGTTTTTCATCGTCTGTAATGGAGACATGTAATCCCTTTCTCATTGAGGCTTTGAAGGTAAAAAGCTACATATTTTTTCTGTAGGTAAGTATTATAAATCCTTTCAGGAATTTCTAACACTTCCTATTATGTTAAAAGGAAGAACGCGTAACAAAAATCGTGAAAACATTTACAATTTCCGGCAATATTATGTGTTATAAAATAAAATATACTTTGAGTACAATAAAGCAATTAAATATAGCTCTAGCCTTTTTTAAAGTATAATAATTATGAATATAGCAATAATGTTGTGTGCACATAAATTATAATCAGAAGAATCACAAAAATTTGTTTAAAGCTTAAACTAAATGATTACTGAGACATAAACCATATTCTAGACTTGATCTCTTAATGAAACATGCGTGCGTATGTAATAAGATTTTGTGAGGTGGTCAGTAAGCGACCCCAGCTCGATGTCTACTATGAAATGCTATTCTTTCAAATTCTGAGCGGTGATCCGAGGTAGTAAATAAACATATTATGGTGTGCCACAAAAAATCTGGTACTGTAGCTTTTGTTCACTAACAATACCCAAGATATTACCATTACATAATATGGTCACATACACGAGTACAGCGTTCTAAAGACAGCATACCAGTACATGTAGACAAATTTGCAAACCTATATGATGATCCTTGAGAGAAAGATAGAGAATTTTGGAGCTAAGAATTTTTGTTTTACGAAAGAATTGTCGAAGTATGGCAGAGGTGCCGGCGCGTTTGCTGAGACGTCACAAGAACCAATCAAGGTCTGAAAAAAAGTTACTCGTACGTTTTTTTTTTGTTTTTGCTGTCGACCTTGAAATGATTCTCATTGTAATTATTTGTAAATGAATTACGTACGACGGCAGTGGAGTGTCGAAAAAATCAAACTTAAATGACTAATGTTAAAATTATATAGTACTTGATCGATGGAAGATACAAGAGTGCGGATAAAATTAAATCAACGTCTTAAATTTAACATTTAAATGAATACGGCAAACTCTGATTCAACACTTTTCAGTTTCTGATGAAATGGTTTATGCACATTATTACGGCGAAAAGCCGGTGGTCTGTTACTTCGTTGAACGGGCGAGATGTGGGAACGTAACAAATGTACTTACTTTATTTTTTATTGTAAATATGCAGTAATATTTGTTGATGAAACTAAATTATTTATGATAATATTTGATAATGGAATTAAATAATAAAAAAATAGATCTATTAATTATATGAAAAAAAACTAATAAATAAGTTTGTCATAAGAAATAAGGATATAATTGTATGATTACAATTTTAAATATTATTACGGGTTCGATGATCTGGAAGAACACACGTGATGGCTGTTGAGACTTGAGATGTTGTGATATAACACACAACAGAACTTCACAAATCACATATCCAAATCACAGGACAATCGTAGTCCAAAAGAAAAGCCAAATCACAGGTCACTAATTATCGCACTGGGTCACTTGTATCGCTTGTAATTTCTTCGCTTGTTGCTCTGAACTGAATTAATCAGCCGACGCGTCGGACCGCTTATATGGTACGGAACACGGGTTCGAGAACGTTCCGTCCACGGATGTTATACAGTACTTTTCGAAAACACATCTTTCTAGAACCTACGCTAACGAAGCAAATAGACAGAAAGGGTAGCAAGCAATTTTGAGGCTTATACCTTACTACTTATATATATGAGGTGATAAAATTCGCCATAAGAATATTAATCATTTATCGGTCTCTTAATAAGAAAAAAATGCAATAATTTCGTCTCAACCGAAACTTTTTGTGGAATACCTTAACGAAAGGTATTGATTAATATTTTTAAATAGCAAAAGCAACTTCGTTGCTACCGCGCAATACGTTTTTACAGTTTTTTTATTTACCAAGTTAATTTATACAGTACAGAAAACATGGTTAAGGTATTTAATAAAGTATTGTGTTTAGAATGCCGAAACTTTCTAATCACTACGCTAATTACTTTGGTATCAATAAATTATACATGTATATAAATATAAAGTAATCTAAAAGTTACTTTTTATTGAAATATAAATTATGTTCATACAAGAAACAAAGGAGTTGGTACTAGTAACTTTTGATGATAACATGTCTTGGGAATTATGTGATCGCCTTCTGCTTTTTTCAGTCATAATTATAAATGGTAAACAATTTTATAATTAATGGAAACATTATAAAACAAATTTAAAAAACTAAAAATGAATCAATCGTGGCACTTCATAAGTCCAAAAAAACATTTAAAAATACTATATTAAAATTAATTACAATACACCGAAATCCGTTGAGTACCTACTATTATAACAAATGATCGTTTTCAGGAGGTTACAGTCGTACAAATTCTTTACACGTGCCTATTTCATATCAAATCTGAATAAAATGATATTATTAAATTGAGGTGAACAGCCTAATTTCATATGAACCGCCTTTCTCTACGGGCGGTTGCGTCAGTGGCTTATGTTACCAAGATGATTACCTGTATATTGGCTTTTCTTACAATATATTTTGACGAACTTATGAATAGCAACTAATCAACTTCAAAACATGTTTATCGCTTATTACTAATATTTACTCAAATAGAAAATAAACAAATTAGCTTCACTTCAATCAAGCAAAGATTCTTATCATCAGTAATTTTCAAAGATTCTGTGGAAATTGTCTATCAAACCCAATTCGTAATTGACTACGTATTTTGGGGAGGATGAGAGAATGAGGGGAAATCATATAATGTTCAATTTGATTTGCTCCAAGCCTATCAGTTTTCTGCTGTACAAGTCATTTTTAAGATTGTCGTACCTGATTTTTTCCGAAGAATTCTAAATCTTTAATTATTAATATAATTATTTTTATGATTTATTAATATAATTTAAAAAAGTTACTGCCGATAATAGTATTTCGTCGTTGCAAATTTAAAATCTCTTATGTGACAATTTTGCCATAAACGATTTATTTATATATTTTAAAAGCAATTTATGTATACCTACACATTGCAAAAACTCCTATGATTAACATATTCAATCTCAATTCATTTTTAAAGTATTCGCTAATTTAAAAAATTGACATTTTTATCATATGTGCAGAAAAAATTTAATGCATAAATATATATGCTAAATGATACATTATATAAGACAATCTTTATTTCAATATATTATAATTCCTTTATACTTAATTATACCTAAAAAAATCAAGAATGTGTTTTTAGATTTTTTCAGGAAACTGTTTTTTTTCGTTTTTCTCGAAAAGTTACTTTTTACACCTAGGAGATTTTAAATTTGCAACGACGATTTGTAGATCTTTTGCTATATTTCTTTCAATGTAATTAGGCTGACCCTACTAATAATAGTTACTATAACTGCTATATGACGACGTTGTGGCGCAGCGGTAGCTAACCTGCCTTAAACGCCACAGGTCGCGGGTTCGATTCCCGCTCGGAGCATAATATGTTTGTATTGTCCATGCAAGCATATTTTCCGGTCTGGGTGTATTTGTCCTTGTCATTGTGAATGTTTCCGGACCCCGACACAGGATATTACAATCCTAATGGGGGCCGTTGAGTGTGCAACGTTTATTTATTTATTTAAAGTATTTTGTATTGCTATAGTACAACAATGATAAAATACTTTCATGATTTGTAATGTAAAATTTTAATGAAGTTTATATTTAGGGTCCGACCGAAACTGGTTTTTGAGCCGAAACCGAAACCGAACTTTCGGCCTCCCTCTCAGTTTCGGCCGAAACCGAAACCGAAACCGAAACTTTTAAAAATATTGAAAATTACGTTTTTTTAATAAAATTTGAATTTCAAGTTTTTTAACATTTATTTGCATGTATACATTCGTAGTCAACTAATTAGGAACAGAAAATAATTTGGTTAAATATTTTAAAAGTTTAATTTTATGAGATACTATTTGTTATAAAGTATACTGTTCAATGCTGTGTACTTTTTCGAAGCTAAGAATATTTTTTGGTAGGTTTACTTCAAAAGAAATCTCTCGCATTCAAATTGCTCATTTATTGGCTGACCATATTTGGGACAGCAAGAGTTAGTGTTTTACTTTTGATTAAAAAAAAATAAACCTGAAATACAAATGCGGAAAGCATTCCTATTTTTATTTGGCGTCATTCTTAAGTTTATAGTTTTGATTTCTAAAATTAATATCACAATTTATTATTTAAACATGGGTTACTTATTTAACCAAGCGAAAACCATTTTATCTCAACGTAAATGGCCATACCGTAAAATAGCTTATCATTTGATTTGCTCCAAAAGTATGGTTTTCAACTCTGTGCAATATTTTCAAACCTATAAAACTATTGAAACCGTGTACCTAGAAAGAAATTTAGCTAATTTAATAGCTTTATAAAAAGTTCCCTTTGTGGACTCTGTAATTATAAGAAGAGAAATATTTGGACTAGAACTTAGTGGCGAAGTTACATGGGCGCTTTAACACCAAAATGATCCAAAATACACTTCACTGTTTATTAAATGATTGACATGCCCTGACATGAATTGTTTGGAACATTTGTGGTACAACAAACTGGAAATTTAAACCAACTCTATAGTAATTCCAAAGACGCCTGGAAAAACTTCACTGACGAAACTTGTCATTATTTGATCAAGTTGGCGCCGCGCCGATATCGATATGGCTATAGCTAATAATGGCAATCACATTTAATGTTAATTTCTAATAGAAAACGTTGCTTTTTCGATGAATTTAATAATAAATGTACATTCTGCGTTCAATATTTCCAATTATTTCTTAAGTGTCCCTAATTACTTGTCCAGAGTTATATTAGCACAAAGGAGAAGTAAAGTTGAATTTCAATTGTTGCTATTTTTAATTATAATCCATTCCAAAATTTAATAATTCTATTAAGAAAACATTGGTTAAATGATCAAGATTAGATCAACATTAAAAAAATGTAATGAAGACTTCATGTAAACTGAAATTACGGAAAATATAAATAAACGTTACTCTTATTGTACCCATGTCCCTAATTAGTTGACCACCACTGTATATAATATAGACAGTGAAATAGAGTTAAATAAAATAAAAATTAAAAATTCATTAAAGTCATAACCATTTTTTTGTCATCAATATACAGGACTTACTTGGGAGTAAACTTAAAAAAAGAAACAACTTGTACATAACTAACTAGTAATACGTTGTGTTTACAATATTTTAAAGATCAATTTAATACTTATTTCTGGAGATATTTTGGCCGCTCCAGCGAGCGGTCACGAGTTGGCTGCGAAGTTTACCGAACAACGCACGAAAACTCACGAACACTCGAGTTTCGGCGAGGCCGAAAGTTTCGGCTATATTTTGGCCGAAACCGAAACTAAAGCCGAAACTAGATTTTTGGCCGAAACTGGCCGAAACCGAAACCGAAACCGAAATTTCGGTCGGTCACTATTTATATTAGACCATAGTTCAAATCATGTGCTTATAATTTCTGCTCTGTTTCTTTCAAAACTGTGGAATTCTAATGTTCTTAATTCTTAGAAATACTTATCAAAACACCAAAATCATTAATCTACATTTTCAAATATTATTAATATTAATGGGTAAGTAATAATTTTATGAGGAGGCTTGAAATGTCGACAAATGTTAATATGCAAATTATATCCTTAACTGACATAATATAAACGAACGAACGTTCTCTATGTTATTTTTGTAAATTTAATGAAACAATGAAAAAGGTACACTATTACCCTATTAATTCATATAATATTCCGTTTAGATGTTATACATAGTACATCTATTCCAGAGACTGGTTAAAAATCAAACTTTATCGACTTGATTCTGAATTTAAAAATAATGAGGTATAAACCGGTGATATCAACATATATTGACATATATATAGCGATAATTTATTCTGATTTCTGCTAATTTAGATCTTGATGATCGCAATCTTGTTATTAAGAAAAGTTCTTTCACAGGGTTCCGGAAGCAAATGTAAAAAAGAGACTGCCTAATTGGCCATGTTTTCTTTCTGTCATTTTGTACCTGACAGCTATATTACTAGGTGATTTTCAGTGATTTTTAGTAAGTACTTCATAAATGAAAATAAGATGTTGTCCATGCACCGTTAAACAATGATGAAAGCAGTTAAATTATTTAAAAATCAAAATTAAGTGTGTGTAGTAAAATTACGAAAAAATTATAAGAACAATGGGTGGTGATTGAGGTTTGAAAATAAACCAAAAACACACATTTAGTAATTTTTGACTAGCCATTACCCATTTTTTCTCTTTTTCCTATCAAAACTCGGTAAAATATTCGATTCTAAATAAACATTTTATCTCTTAACTATGGAGTTAAAAAAAGATAAGAGATATGTTAAAAAATTTACATGGTTTAAACTTGATGATATTTTTAAGTTTTTATTTCATATTCTGAGAATTGCCATCTTCTTTTATTTTTAAAGAACAGGAAAAAGTAACTAAACTAAAATATATATTGAAACCTTTTTTTAAACGTAATGCTCAAGGTTTTCAAACCTTCTCAGAAGTTTAAAACAAAACCGTTCACAGATTGTTTTAAGGCGCTTCAACAAAATTGGTAACAAAAAAACTGCCTTCGCAGAACAATAAATGGTTTAACAGCTTACTTAATTGGAATGTAGATGTAAGCTGGGTCACAGAATTTTGTATATTACTCAAAGCTGTGACAGTGCCCCTTTGAAGTACGAAATCAGGTTAATATCATTTAGACGTAGGACTATTAAATCACCATCTAACTTTACCTTATAGATAAATTATCCTGAGGATAACCGAGAGCCTGTCGAGTAATGAAAAATTAATTTAAGCTTCAAAATAAATTTCACTACTCTTCTACCATAATTAGAGATTAAAACTGGAAAATAATTATTTAAGAATTTATGACAATTATTCGCACTAGAAATGGGATGTACCTATGAAAGACAAAAGACTTAATAAACCGAGTACTTTATTTTAAATAGAGGACAAAATATCGCTGACCTTATTTTTCACAAGGAAAACAAAAATAATCTCCACCGACTTAACTTGAAGCTCTGGGATAGATACGACTTGAAACCCGAAATTGATATTTAATACCAATAACAAAGGTAAATAAAATAGAGTCCAACATTTTATAACTAAGCCTTAATAAAACTAGATTTTTTCGACCGCATTGTTCTTCAGCTATACAAAGGTGCAAAATGCAACCTGTTTCATGTAGGTATATAACTTTAGTGCCTTTTCTCACATCCCGGTTGCCGGGTATACAGCGCCGACTGTCCGGTAACTCATTTCGCTTTCATACGACCCAATTTTATACCTAGTAACTCGTACGCACAGTGATGAACTCGGCGTACACCTGGCGACTGCTTGCCGAACAAAATTGCGCCGGTACGTGTGCAAGTTGCCATACATGCCCATATTTTTCGCTACCGGACATCCGGCACCGGCTACCAGGCAACCGGAACGTGTGAAAAGGCACTTAGGCTGTGTTTCCATCACGATGGAAACGGCTTTGCTAAGCGAGGCTAGGTAAATGAAGTGATTCTACTGGTTTTAACAAACACATCCCTCGCCACACATCCTCCCAGACCTCTGTCGGAAAATCCTAAAGTGGCTGTGAACAATTTCTTTTCGGAAAATATATATTTTATATTTTTATAAAAAAATTATAAAAATATACTATCACTACGTGTAATCATAATTATATATAGGGTAGGTAAAAACACTGAGAAGCATGATACTTTGTTTTTTGGTGAAAAATATAAGAAATAGAAACACGTGTTTTTATCATGTTAGCATTTGTCGAAAATTCCACCCCTGAAGGGGGAAATGGGGATTCACTGTTAGTATTAAAATCATTATTCATGCAGACGACGTCGCTGAGAGAAGCTAGTATTTTACAAACGTTAAAATATTTCACACATCAAAAAGTTAAATTACTAACAACAAAATAAAATCTAAATAAATAAATAGTTCTAATTCTGTTTATTAAAAATAATTTGTCACGTACAAAAAAAAGCCTTTGTCATTTATTTACCAAACCGAAAATCCTACACAAAGAATTCAGTTTGTAAAAAAAAGAGTTACATGAGCTCTTTGCCGAGGTCTTTGTTACATGTGATGTTTATTACGAGATATGCTGAAACTAATTGTGGTTACAGTAATTAACTTAACGTTTAGCTATTGTACTTTTTTTCAGAATTGGAATTATATCAAAATTGTTAATAAAGACGCTGCGGTCTATATTGCTTATTTTATTAGGTATTTTTTATGTCACGACGGTAGACAAGCAGACACCGCGACCCATGAAAAGCAATATTAAAAGTATCCCAAGCGTACTTTTATTTTTGCTTTTTCAAACATGCACGTAGCTTGCGCAAAGAGTTGTTGCGACAATACCCCAAGGGAGTCAGGATCGAACTCGCAACTCATGCGTTAACAGAGTTGAGTCGGTCCTTCTACCTTCTTCTTCCTAGCATTATTCAAAGTCAAAAGTCAAAGTCAAAATATACTTTATTCATGTAGGCATTAATAGGCACTTATGAATCGTCAAAATACAACACATTAATGTAATAGTTACAATAGTAATTAATTTAATAATAAATTTAATACATTTATCTATGTCCATTTCCTTAATTATACAAGTATTAATCCAAGGTCTGCTTATAACTCTTGTCCGGATTTGATAGGTTACTAGTTACTTAGTTTTAACACGGAGCGATTGCCATCTGACCCTCGAAACCCTAAGTGCGAACCGGTAACTCATTGGATAAGAGCAACTTACTTATCAAGAGTTAACGACTATTATCAAATTTTGTGAGACAACAACCGAGACCGACAGCTTAAGCTCTCCGAAGCTCTCCACGGCACGGTGGAAAGGCCCACAAGGACAAACACCCATAGCGAAACCGATATTTGTAAGATCAATGAAAACATCGGCCCGAGTGGGAATCGAACCCACCACCGTTGAGGCTAAAGGAAGACCTGCTACCGACAACGCCACAACGGTGTCAAGTTTTCCATGAGACTGTTGTCTTTTATTTCTTCTTTCTACCAATATTCCTAGCATTAGCCAGGCTTGGCTTATATTCTTATCCTGATTTGAGGGGTTACTAGTTTTTACACAGAACGACTGCCATCTGACCTCCGCAAACCTCAGGGCGAACCAGTAACTCATTGAATAAGAGATTACCTATCAAGAGTTAACGATTATTATCAGATGTTATGATAATATGGAGCTGTAGTCTAATAGGGTTTGTTTAGTTTTAGGAATTCAGATTTTGCCTAAAATACACGATGTTAAATTCCTGCGGTCGCCTCCTTGAGGTTATAGACACGTTATTTAGATGAACGATTTTCTTACACGAGGCTTTTATTTTGTCAAAGGGTTGGTTGTTTATTATTATAAAATTGAACCGTGGGAATGAACTGAATTACTTAATTTCGTGATAAATCGACTTACCCTACGGGCGCTGGCACAAAGCCACTGATGTCGCTATGTTTAATTTACCGAGATGATTAACTTCTTTATATATTTATTGCTAAATTATAAGATACCAACGCAACCTTATTATTAAACTTCTAATGACCGTCCGATAAGTACAGAGTTTTGATTCTACAAACTACTAAAAATAAAACAAAATTTAAAAATATAGAGATCTCCAAAATTGCTCCAAAATTGCCCGCGGCTTCGCACTCTTGAATAACGTTTTGTATATAAAGTACCTTTATTGTAATAAAACTAAATGTTTCCCAATATAAACTTTCATCCCCTATTTCACCCTCTTCAGGTTTTTTGTGACAAAGAGTGGCCTGAGTTTGAAAATCTCATCTATATATAGTTCGTTTTTTGTTTATCCCATGTGAACTTAAAATTTTCCGGGATAAAATACCTATCTAAACCTATGATATTTCCTAGGTTTTAATCCAAGTAACAATTTATATTTGTGCCAAATTTCAAGCAAATCCGTTCAACTGTTTTTACTTGATTTTAAGAAACATCCAAATAGAACGTCAATATCTCAACAGTAGAAGGGCCGACTTCGCTCCTGTACGGGGTATGGTCGCCGTACAGGTTTTTATTTAAACATAGGAACTAAGAGTAAAATGGTTTAATTACACATAACTACTAAATGGTAAAAAATGGTAAAAATGGTAAAATGGCGAAATGGTTATGAGAACACGCGAACCGATTGGCGATTTGACGTGAACCGAACTTATAAATAATGGAATAACGCGGGCCGGCGTAAACGCTGACACTGCGTTACCTAATGTCGTGCGACGCTTAGCATCGTACAGCTCCATTAACGCGAAAGTTACGGGTTCGATTCTGACCCCCTTGGACTATTGTCGTACCTACCTAGAGCAAGCTACGAGCTTATTTGGAGACGCAATCGAAGTATTAGTAATGACTTGAAAAAGGCGTTGCTAATCTTCATATATATATACTAGCGGGCCCGGCAGACGTTGTCCTGCCCCGAAAAAATCTGGGACCCGATAGCAGCGCCCTCTACCCGGTGAAAGTTTTTGATTGACTAATAAGGGTATTAAAAAGCAGGGGTTGGTGATAAAAAAGTGAAAATTTAAGGTCGTATGTATTTTTCAATGCCACATAATAAACAAATATAAAATAAAAATTTTATCCGAATGATAAAAAAATATGGGGTGAAACCCCTTATCACTGAGGGTTTGAAAAATAGATAGTAGCCGATTCTCAGACTTACTGAATATGCATAAAAAAATCATAAGAATCGGTCAAGCCATTTCGGAGCAGTATGGGAACGAACATTGTGACACGAGAATTTTATATATTAGATATATATATATATAATTGCTCCCCTCTGGAATCTAAATTAAGATTTTGCCAAATGCTGTTTACGCCGATGCGGCTACATTATACATAAGAAGTAAGAACGTTTCTATGTCTGTCTGTGTATTTTAAATCGTGGTTAGAACAAATCGTTCATTTTTTTGACAATTAAAAAAAGAATTCAAATTCTTTTCGAAATATAAATAGTAGTTCGTAGCACAAGTGTTGTAAATAGTGAAAATTTTATTATTTTATGAAATTAAATTAATTCGAGATGCATTGAAAAGGGTAATCAAAAGAACGTACTATGTCTAGAAAATGTGAAGCACTTTGACTGTTATGTTATTATTATGTTATGTTGTTATTCATTATTATTCATTGAAATTTCTTAATACTTCCAGAATTTTAATTTTGAAAGTATCTTCTACTTCTGATTTTAATGTCACCGACGATGATCATAAGTTTGCAAACTTTAACAATTTAAAATATAAATGGAGTTTTCGAGGAAAGTTATAAACACTTTTTGCTCATATTTAATACACGTTCATACGAGACGGCTTTATGGTGATAAAAGTAGGTATAAGCACCATTATTTTAAAGTTACTTATGAAGAGTTCAGTAAATTTTAACGCTCAATACAATTTTTAAAAATTAACTTTTAAATCTTACGTTTTTACATAACGTAGTGGTAGCGCACCAGCCTTCAGCACCACAGGTCGTTGGTTCGATTACCGCTCGGAGCAAATGTTTGTATTGACCATATAGGCATGTGTGCCAGTCTGGGTGTGTTTGTTCTTGTCATTGTGTATATTTCCGGAGCCCCGACATAGGATATACTCAACTATCCCAATGGGGGTCGTTAAGTGTGTAGCGTGTATTTATTTATTGCTATAGTTTTAAGAGTTTGAATAGATTTTGAAAAATCAAAACAAATTTAAGTAATTAATTGACAAACAAAAGTAATTGTAAATAGATTTTAGCGAAATTTTCAGTAAGTATAGTCAAATTCCAGCCATTCTAAGCTAAACCTCAATAAATTATACACCGAAAGCTTCCTCTTTTTCTACTTTTTCTATTGATGAAACCGTAAACCGTCATCCGGCTTATCGAGTTTATTGCAAACAGACCGACAGAAGGATCTAAGAGGCAAGGGGTCTTGTGTTATAATATGTAATGATAGTGAAAAGCCTTTTCAAAATTTCACATTATTTAAAAAAAAATCTATAATATCGCCAACTATATATATTTATCACAATTTTGCTACAATTTATTTTCAAGTTGCATTAAAATTTTTCCAATCTAGTCATGAACTTCGATCAGGTCTAGGAGCTAACTTTAAGCCGTGCGCGTGCACGGCATACACGGGCACTTTCGTAGGGACGATAAACATGGTAAAATCCTGGATTTAATTTTTTGCTGAAAAATTTATTGATGATGATTTTATCGATTAAAACATTGTAGAAAGTAATAAGACCAATGGTCAATAATTTCACAAAATTAGGCCACAAAGAATGATGAATGGCGAGATAATAAATTTTGCTGTCAAAACCTTTTTTTATAATCTTAATGAAGACAACGCCTTAACCTTTTGCCGAACGAATTAATTTTAACAATTTTATTAATCGTTAACAGAATTTGTTAAAAATTTAATCAAGTTTAAGGACAAACGAAAATAAGATTTTATTAAATGTATTACGCTAACCTTCTCTTACGTAAATACATCGATTTAGGTATATGAGTATATATAAAAATCCATCGAGTTCATTATAAACACGTGACTTCGGCATCAGGGAGCTATACATGTGACAATCGATCCCGTTAATTAAAAGTTAGCTGATTTCAAACTTCCTCCTACAATCCCGATAAATCTATAACTTGTGTTTATCTAGTTAAGTAACGATTATATTTTAGGTCTCGTTAACGTATACATATTTATTTAGTAATTATAATATTTTTATGGTTTTCAAGTGTTTTATATTATGTTTTAAGAATTCATCTCTCAGCTTTGCAGCAAAAGAAAGTAAGAGATTGGTTTGTCTTTACAAAAAAAAAAACCGCGGCAGTAGGATAAGCTTTTTTAAATTATACTCCTATGATTATCCCGAAAAATAGACAGGCGAGGATCCAGCCCTCAAAAAAGGTTGTGGTGATATGATCACAGCCACAGAAATCGGCCAAGTGCGAGTCGGAGTATGAATTCATTTAGGACGCATATACTGCATCCCTACCTGTTCCTATCCCTAATCTTTCCTGTGCCATTGAGGTGTGAAACCAAGATTTTTGTTTGCGAAGAGCAAAATGTCTGCGGTAGCAACACTGATCGGGAGTTGCGTGTATTTGCAAGTAATAATTAAGTTAAGTAAAAAGATTTATTTTAGGGTTACACATATTAGTCACATGCTACGCTCATAGCTCGCTCATAGCTCGCTCATAGATGCTCATAGCCGGGTGCGCTCACTGAACGGTAAACGATCGGTGGGTAAAGCAACTTTAGGCGCGGTCAGTCACTAGATGGGTGATCGCATAGTGATATTTCAATTGAGCGTCTCCGTGATTTGGAGGGCACGTAAAAGTCAGTCCCGGCTGTTTTCAATTTGATGACAGTCGATAAGTCAAGTCAGAGTCCTATACGGGCGACTTGAGCAACTCTGACACTTGGTTGGCCACTAACCACTCGATAAGAAGAAGAACAATAAAATGAGCTACTGATTCTGGTAAGGCTTCCAGAATCGCTATTCACATATAGCGGTTGATTCCCTATCATTAATGAAAATTGGATCAGTTGCCCTCCTTGCTCACGCTTCGACCATGAGACCTTCGACAGCCATACATCATTCTAATGACTCACGATTCTTTTAGTACACAGAGACGATTCTCCTTATAATATTAATTATGAAGGTATTTTAAATTCATTATGTTGTATACGTGTAGTACCCAAATATATAACACATTACTTTGACGAATATGAACTGACATATAAAAAAACGTTTTTATGTACTTATACTATATGAAAAAGTGAGATAAGGTACAAAATGTAAAATATATCAAGTTTTTTGCATGAAGGGTTCTTATTTTTCAGGATTTCGCACCCAAAGTGTGCCAATGCCATTACCAAGGCTCCGCTGTCCGTTCGTCCGTGCTTCCTTCTCTCACCGAGCTGTATCTCCACATCGATTAAGTAGAGAATTAAAATTTCCATAGAATGTGTATTTCTGTTGCCGCTACAACAAAAGATAATAAATAAACATTCAAGAGAATTCAATCAAGCAAAAATTAAAAACGAAAAAACCCATTTTTACATTTTACTAGTTAAATTTTAATTTAGGTCAAAAAACGGTTGATATAAAAAATTATCAATTTTTTTATTATCTAACAACTTTTCTTTTAACTTTTTTCCTCAAAATTTCTTTTCTGTCTTCAGCTACAAATCGTTAATAACGACTTCTCACTATTTCATAAAAAGTTTTAATTTTTTTGCAGATTATATATATTTTTTTCTATACGAAAAACCGGGTCCGGTCGTGTGAGTATTTTTTTCCTAAAATCATTATTTAGCTGTTAAGTCTGGACTAATAGAGAAAAAAATAAATAAAATAAAAATATAATAAAAAATCATTTCCACTGCCATTTATACATTTCACCTTATCTTGATCCTCCATATTGGCTTGGCAAATAGACTATTACTTGCTGTGTGAACCCGGTGCAAGACTGCCCGTACCATGTAAGTTGTACACATAGAATTACTATAAGAACAAGAAAAATCAATTGTCATTTACTGTTAAAGTCATACACATAGAAATAATATAAGAACAAGAAAGCTCACTGAAACAACCTTTCTGTGACAAAAGAGAGGTTCCAAATGGTATTTTTGTCCCTATCTAATTGAAACACCATAATTTTTAATAATTGAGGACAAAATACAAACTTGAATCATCTTGATTTCTGCATACTATTAATATATTTAAATTAAAACCAATATATTATTTTATTGGAATATTATTATTAGAATTAGTCTGTGGTATTATAATTAGTAGTGGCATGTAAGTTGGAAAATATAATAAAATTTTATTTATTTTCATCCATTCTTTTTCTTTCCTCGTCACGAGAAAAACTGAAAATAACATTTTATTACTAAAATAAAGATAACATAATTTTATTTTTAATTTTTAAATTTTAAATTAATTACAAGTGATAAAAAATTAAAGAATCGTCTTTGAACTTAACATAGCAGAATCACCCTGGCTCTTATAAAACAAAATAACTTACAGGTCGAAAGATTTACCACAACTTGGATAAGATTCATTCTTACAACCAAGTATAACGCATTTGTTCACCATTTTTCTAAGAAAAATCAATTAAAAAAGCTTTGAAGATCCCAATCTATGATTTGAAAATTTGACGTTACTATAGTAACCAAAATAACGCCAATTTGTTGGTAAATTTTGAAGTGTGTTGTCAGAATAGTAATAATATTTCCTTTATATAAAGTCATTTAACCGAAAATGGTGTATTTAAAGGCTTATTATATTACGATCAAAACTATTAATTTTAGTAACAATTGTTTTTAATTATAAAAGACTTTCGTTAAGCCGCATAATTTATAAATATATTCAGAAGTTGTGTAACTACCACCTTACCAAATTTTTTTTTTGTAAGGGCAACCTGTGGGAAAGGGACACGAATACCTTTTTGTGTGTCTCATTCTCGAACAAATTTTCGTTTTAGTATGAAGTATTGAAAATTGAACTTAAATATTTAGCTATAAAGTATGAGTTTATTTAACATTAAATTACAAGTAATTGTTTCTTATATTATTTATTTTATATAGTTAGTAATTGGTTCTTATATTATTTCTGTGGTCATACATTACAGCTAGACGTTTAAGTTCAATTTTCAATACTTCATACAAAAACGAAAATATGCTCGAGAAAGGGACACACAAAAGAGTAGTTGTATCCCTTTCCCACAATTTGCCCTTACAAAAAAATAATTTGATAAAGTGGTAATTACACAACTTCCGAATATATTTATATATTTTGTGGCTTAACGTGTTTCATAATAAACAACAATTGTTACTAAAATTGTTAGTTTTGATCGTAATAAAATAACTGTTTAAATATACCAATTATATGAAACAATATATTAGAAAACTAATAAAATAATATATTGGTTCAAATTTAAAAATATTAATAGTATGCAACAAACGAGATGATTCTAAAAGTTTATATTTTGTCCACAAATATAAAAAATATGGTGTTTCAATTAGATATGAATAAAGGTTCCATTTGGAACCTCCAAAACCCTTTCGGAACAGAAATGTTGCTTCAGTAAACTTTCTTGCTCTTATATTACTTCTATGGTTGTACATTGTACTATATAGATTATACACAATACAGTATACTCTCTGAGTATATTTACTCTGTGAACAACAACCGTGAATGGTGAACCGCTTCAAATCAAAAGTCAAAACTTTTTTGCTGAGTTTTACATTCTTGAAACTCTTTTTACCAAAATTTATGGATTAATAGATTTAATTTACCAAAATGGGTGATGATTTAGTACATGACAGTGAAAATACACAAACCCAAACACAAAATTCTCAAGTTGAATGGAGTCAAACAAATACTCCATCTTTTATACCGAATATTTGGGGAAGACTTTACTCAACTAAAATCTCCAAAACCGGAAAATTTTGTTGGAGAGACGATGCTAAGCAAAATCCTGACTACCATGGTAAGAATTTTAATTTTACTGTGAATTATATTAAAAACATATCGCGTAACACGAGGTAGGAACGAAGTTCCTTTCCTTTTCAACAAATATAAATAATAAATCTCGCTAATGTAGTTTACAAAAAGTTATTTGCGAATCTCATATATGAAATTACTGTTGATAATTGGTTGTATAAATAGGTGAATAGGTGCATTTTTTAATCTTGAAATATATATGTATTAAATATTATATAGAGCGTATTAATGAATCATAAAAATAAACAAACCTACATGCCTACCCTCCATAAAGAACTTTATTCCAAAAATGTTAATCTACCCTCTGTTTCGGTACAAAAAAAATGTAACTAGGTATTTCTCAATATTATTTTTCATATTCACAACCATTCAGTTAAAGACTATTAGCTCAGTACTTAACAGTTATCGAGTTTTATCAGCTTGTCGATCTTATGAAATCCAAATAATTGTTACTTATCATAAAACTCGCGGCCCGCTCCGGCTTCGAACAGGTATAAAATATATAGCCTATGTCATTCACTGAAAAAATGATTAAAATTGATCCAGTAGTTTTGATTTATTCATTACTGCCCGTGGCGTGCACACGTTAAATGTAAGTATTTACGACATCACTATAAAAACCTCAAAAAAATATTTTTTTCTCCACTATTTAATAGATGTCAATATATCATTGATGTGATCACAACACTTTTTTTATCCCTAGGGTATATTAGTGTATTATATTAAATACTATATAATAGTTATCCTATTAAATCATTTCATCTTAAAATTATGATCATTTTAGATCTTATTAACCCTGAATTTACTCTTGGAAGATCTCTGACATGTTCCTTTGTAATAAAGAAAGAATTAGTTAAAGAAAATATCATTAAAAGTGTTAGCAAACAACATTTTGTTATCAGGAGAGACCTATTGTGAGTATGAAATATTTTTCACGTTCCTAAGCAACTGCTACTTAGTTATTTTGGTTAATACTACCATTGAAGATTTGTCTATTTAAATTCTTATTTATTTTTTTATTTTATTAATTTTCTGTCAACCTAAAGTTGACGATTCAGGTACATATTCAGGACTTTAAAAAGTAAAAAATTTTAAATATTGTTTTTATATTGCAGGGAAACTCTCTCCCCCGCTATTATAACTGACCTGTCACATAATGGAACATTTATTAATGGTGTAAAGATTGGGAAGGGCAATAGCAGAGTATTAGATGACAATGATGAAATATCTATAACACATAGCATTGTTAAAAGTATGTTTATGAAACATTTATTTAAAATTTGATGCTCTTTGGTAGCTCCATATAGTTAGCGGACCATTTTCTGAAATTTGACCTCTAAGAGTATGGCCTAATTGGTCACTAATTGGTCATAATTGGTCAGTATATATGAATAATTGGTCAGCACTCTGACAAAAGTTACAAACATTTTAAAATTTTAAGTTCACAAAAAAATTTTGGCGGAGCATTTGAATCCTAGACACCAGATCTAAGATGATTTAAATTGGTCACGTAATGGTCATAATTGGTCACTAAGTCACAATAATTGGTCAGCCTTGTAACGATCAATATATCACAAAATATCCTCAAATTGGGGTAAAAATACCTTCAACACGATTATAGTGATACACATATCGTACACAGTTCATACAAAGTCCATTCAAGGTTTTTCATTTGCTAACCTCTGGTCTTAATTGGTCACAATGTCACAGTAATTGGTCAGCCTTGGACGACCAATAAATCACAAGATATTCACACATTCGATTGTAAAAATAAACACCTTACACACGATTTTAGTGATACGGCTTGTACGGATCATACAAAGTCCGTTCACAGTTTTTTAACTGTTCACACTCTGGTCATAATTGGTCACTAAGTCACAGTAATTGGTCAGCCTTGAGACGACCAATACACCACAAAAATATTGGCACACAGTGCATAAAAATATCTTTTACTGCATTATAGTCATACCTGGCTAGTAAACAGTTCATACAAACTTCATGCAAGGTTTTTTATGTGGTAACACTCTGATCTTAATTGGTCACTACGTCACAATAATTGGTCAGGCTTGGATAAATATTTATATCAGAGTTTATTCGCACATAGAGTAGAAAAATACCTCGCAAGAATATATAGTCATACCACGGCCTGTACACGGTTAATACAAAGTCTTTTCAAGGTTTTTAACTGGCCACTCTGATCTTAATTGGTCACTAGGTCCCAGTAATTGGTCACGCTTGGATAAATAATTGTATCAGAGTTTATTAGCATAAGAGTATAAAAATACCTCGTACACAGAATATTGTCATACACGGCTTGTACACGGTTCATACAAAAGTCTATTCAAGGTTTTTACCTAGTCACCTCTGATCTTAATTGGTCACTAGGTCCCAGTATTTGATCAGAGCTTGGATAAATAATTGTATCAGAGTTTATTAGCATAAAGAGTATAAAAATACCTCGTACACGAATATAGTCATACACGGCTTATACACGGTTCATACAAAGTCTATTCAAGGTTTTTAACTGGTCACCTCTGATCTTAATTGGTCACTAGGTCCCAGTAATTGGTCAGCCTTGGATAAATAATTGTATCAGAGTTTATTCGCATAAAGAGTATAAAATACCTCGCACACGAATATAGTCATACACGGCTTGTACACAGTTCATACAAAGTCTATTCAAGGTTTTTTTAACTGGCCACACTCTGATCTTAATTGGTCACTAAGTCCCAGTAATTGGTCAGCCTTGGATAAATAATTGTATCAGAGTTTATTCGCATAAAGAGTATAAAATACCTCGTACACGAATATAGTCATACACGGCTTGTACACAGTTCATACAAAGTCTATTCAAGGTTTTTTAACTAGTCACACTCTGATCTTAATTGGTCACTAGGTCCCAGTAATTGGTCAGCCTTGGATAAATAATTGTATCAGAGTTTATTCATAAAGAGTATAAAATACCTCACTTTGAATATAGTCATACACGGCTTGTACACGGTTCATACAAAGTCTATTCAAGGTTTTTTAATTGGCCACCTCTGATCTTAATTGGTCACTAGGTCCCAGTAATTGGTCAGGCTTGGATAAATAATTGTATCAGAGTTTATTCGCATAAAAAGTATAAAAATACCTCGTACACGAATATAGTCATACACGGCTTGTACACGGTTCATACAAAGTCTATTTAAGGTTTTTAACTGGCCACCTCTGATCTTAATTGGTCACTAGGTCCCAGTAATTGATCAGGCTTGGCTAAATAATTGTATCAGAGTTTATTCGCATAAAAGAGTATAAAATACCTCGCACACGAATATAGTCATACACAGCTTGTACACAGGTTCATACAAAGAGTCTATTCAAAGGTTTTTTTAACTGGACACACTCTGATCTTAATTGGTCACTAGGTCCCAGTAATTGGTCAGCCTTGGATAAATAATTGTATCAGAGTTTATTCGCATAAAAAGTATAAAATACCTCGTACACGAATATAGTCATACACGGCTTGTACACGGTTCATACAAAGTCTATTCAAGGTTTTTTAACTAGTCACACTCTGATCTTAATTGGTCACTAGGTCCCAGTAATTGGTCAGCCTTGGATAAATAATTGTATCAGAGTTTATTCGCATAAAGATTATAAAATACCTCGCACACGAATATAGTCATACACGGCTTGTACACGTTTCATACAAAGTCTATTCAAAGTTTTTTTAACTGGCCACACTCTGATCTTAATGGGTCACTAGGTCCCAGTAATTGGTCAGGCTTGGATAAATAATTGTATCAGAGTTTATTCGCATAAAGAGTATAAAAAACCTCGCACACGAATATAGTCATACACGGCTTGTACACGGTTCATACAAAGTCTATTTAAGGTTTTTTAACTGGCCACACTCTGATCTTAATTGGTCACTAGGTCCCAGTAATTGGTCAAGGCTGACCAATTACTGTGACGTAATGAACAGTTAAGATCAGAGTGCCTATAAACTAAAACAACTTCGATTAAACTTTGTATGAACCGTGTACAAGCCGTGTATGACTATATTCGTGTGCAATATACTCTTTATGCGAATAAACTCTATACAATTATTTGTCAAGCCTGACCATATTACTGGGGTAATGACCCATTAAGATCAGAAGTGTGTTTGTATAAAACAGCGCTGAATAGACTTTGTATGAACCGTGTACAAGCCTGCTATTCTGTGCGGCTATTCTTAAATGTGGAAGGCTGACCAATTACTGGAGTGTGGTAAATCGGGGTAATGAGGCTAGTTAAAAAACCTTGAATGACTTTGTATGACGTGTACAAACCGTGTATATTCGTGTACGGCGTGTTTTATACTAACATGCCGAATAAACTCTGATACAATATTTATCAAGGCTGACCAATTACTGGGACCTAGACCAATTAAGATCGGAGAATGTGGAGAATTAAAACGCGAATAGACTTTGTATGAGCACAACGCGACAAATTGCCGTGTATATTCGTGTGCGAGCTATTTTACTCTTTATGCGAATAAACTCTGATACTATTTATCCAAAGGCTGACCAATTGCTGGACAAGTAAAATCAGTGTGACCAGTTAAAACCTTGAATAGACTTTTTGTATGTTTCGTGTATAAACCGTGTATATTCGTTGCAGGTATTTTTATACTCTTATGCTAATAAGCTCTGATGCAATTATTTATCAAGCCTGATCAATTACTGGGACCTAGTGACAATTAGATCGGAAGTATTACAAAAACCTTAAATAGGCTTTGTATGAACCGTGTACAACCGTGTAACTATATTCGTGTACAGGCATTTTTATACTCTTTTATGCGAATAAACTCTGATACAATTATTTATCCAAGCCTGACCAGTACTGAACCTAGTGACCCATTAAGATCAGAGTGTGGCCAGTTCAAAAAACTTTGAAAGACTTTGTATGAACCGTGTACTGTATGAACTATTCGTGTGCGAGTATTTATACTCTTTATGCGAACTCTGATGTATTTATCAGGCTGATCAATACTGGGACTGGACCAATTGGACCAGTAGTCGGAGATAATGACAGTAAAACCTTGAGATAACTTTGTATGAACCGACAACAGTGTATGACTATATGTGTGCGGTATGTTTTATACATGCGAATAAACTCTGATACCTTATTTATCAAGCCTGACAATTACTGAGACCTGGTGACAATTAGATCAAAGTGTGGCAGACAAAAAAAACTTTGAACTAGGCTTTGTATGAGCCGTGTACAACCGTGTATTGTTCGTGTACGAGTATTTTATACTTTGCTTGCTAATGAAACTCTGGCATTATTTATCAAGCCTGACAATACTGGGACCACAGTGACAATTATTAAAGTGAGCCAGTTAAAAAAGGCAATGAACTTTGTATGAGCGTATTACAACCGTATGTTTATATTCGTGACGAGTATTTTATACTCTTTATGCGAATAAACTCTGATACAATTATTTATCCAGGCTGACCAATTACTGAGACCTGTGACCAATTAAGAATCAGAGTGTGACCAGTTAAACCTTGAATAAACTTTGTATGAAGTGTATAAGCCGTGTATGATATTCATGTACGAGGTATTTTTATACTCTTTATGCTTCAATAAGCTCAGTACAATTATTTATCCAAGGCTGACCAATTACTGAGACCTAGTGACCAATTAAGATCAGAGTGTGGCCAGTTAAAAAAACCTTGAATAGACTTTGTATGAACCGTGTACAAGCCGTGTATGACTATATTCGTGTGCGAGGTATTTTATACTCTTTATGCGAATAAACTCTGATACAATTTTTTATCCAAGGCTGACCAATTACTGGGACCTAGTGACCAATTAAGATCAGAGTGTGACCAGTTAAAAAAACCTTGAATAGACTATGTATGAACCGTGTATAAGCCGTGTATGACTATATTCGTGTACGAAGTATTTTTATACTCTTTATGCTAATAAACTCTGATACAATTATTTATCCAAGCCTGATCAATTACTGGGACCTAGTGACCAATTAAGATCAGAGTGTGGCCAGTTAAAAAAACCTTAAATAGACTTTGTATGAACCGTGTACAAGCCGTGTATGACTATATTCGTGTACGAGGTATTTTTATACTCTTTATGCGAATAAACTCTGATACAATTATTTATCCAAGCCTGACCAATTACTGAGACCTAGTGACCCATTAAGATCAGAGTGTGGCCAGTTCAAAAAACTTTGAATAGACTTTGTATGAACCGTGTACAAGCCGTGTATGACTATATTCGTGTGCGAGGTATTTTATACTCTTTATGCGAATAAACTCTGATACAATTATTTATCCAAGGCTGATCAATTACTGGGACCTAGTGACCAATTAAGATCAGAGTGTGGCCAATTAAAAACCTTGAATAGACTTTGTATGAACCGTGTACAAGCCGTGTATGACTATATTCGTGTACGAGGTATTTTTATACTCTTTATGAGAATAAACTCTGATACAATTATTTATCCAAGCCTGACCAATTACTGGGACCTAGTGACCAATTAAGATCAGAGTGTGGCCAGTTAAAAAACTTTGAATAGACTTTGTATGAACCGTGTACAAGCCGTGTATGACTATATTCGTGTACGAGGTATTTTTATACTCTTTATGCTAATAAACTCTGATACAATTATTTATCAAGCCTGACCAAATTGCACAGGACCTAGTGACCAATTAAGATCAGAGTGTGGCCAGTTAAAAAAACCTTGAATAGACTTTGTATGAACCGTGTACAAGCCGTGTATGACTATATTCGTGTACGAGGTATTTTTATACTCTTTATGCGAATAAACTCTGATACAATTATTTATCCAAGGCTGACCAATTACTGGGACCTAGTGACCAATTAAGATCAGAGTGTGACCAGTTAAAAAAACCTTTAATAGACTTTGTATGAACCGTGTATAAGCCGTGTATGACTATATTCGTGTACGAGGTATTTTTATACTCTTTATGCTAATAAACTCTGATACAATTATTTATCCAAGCCTGACCAATTACTGGGACCTAGTGACCAATTAAGATCAGAGTGTGGCCAGTTAAAAAAACCTTGAATAGACTTTGTATGAACCGTGTACAAGCCGTGTATGACTATATTCGTGTGCGAGGTATTTTATACTCTTTATGCGAATAAACTCTGATACAATTATTTATCCAAGGCTGACCAATTACTGGGACCTAGTGACCAATTAAGATCAGAGTGTGGCCAATTAAAACCTTGAATAGACTTTGTATGAACCGTGTACAAGCCGTGTATGACTATATTCGTGTACGAGGTATTTTTTACTCTTTATGCGAATAAACTCTGATACAATTATTTATCAAGCCTGATAATTACTGGGACCTAGTGACCCATTAAGATCAGAGTGTGGCCAGTTATAAAAACTTTGAATAGACTTTGTATGAACCGTGTACAAGCCGTGTATGACAATATTCGTGTACGAGGTATTTTATACTCTTTATGCTAATAAACTCTGATACAATTATTTATCAAGCCTGATACCAATTACTGGGTCCTAGTGACCAATTAAGATCAGAGTGTGGCCAGTTAAAAAAACCTTGAATAGACTTTGTATGAACCGTGTACAAGCCGTGTATGACTATATTCGTGTACGAGGTATTTTTATACTCTTTATGCTAATAAACTCTGATACAATTATTTATTCAAGCCTGACCAATTACTAGGACCTAGTGACCAATTAAGATCAGAGTGTGGCCAGTTAAAAAAGCTTGAAAAGACTTTGTATTAACCGTGTACAGGCGTGTATGACTATATTCTTGTGCGAGTATTTTCTACTCTATGTGCGAATAAACTCTGATATAAATATTTATACAAGCCTGACCAATTATTGTGACGTAGTGACCAATTAAGATCAGAGTGTTACCACATAAAAAACCTTGCATGAAGTTTGTATGAACTGTTTACGAGCCAGGTATGACTATAATGCAGTAAAAGATATTTTTATGCACTGTGTGACAATACTTTGTGATGTATTGGTCGTCTCAAGGCTGACCAATTACTGTGACTTAGTGACCAATTATGACCAGAGTGTGAACAGTTAAAAAACTGTGAACGGACTTTGTATGATCCGTGTACAAGCCGTGTATCACTAAAATCGTGTGTAAGGTGTTTATTTTTACACCGAATGTGTGAATATCTTGTGATTTATTGGTCGTTCCAAGGCTGACCAATTACTGTGACATTGTGACCAATTAAGACCAGAGTGTTAGCAAATGAAAAAACCTTGAATGGACTTTGTATGAACTGTGTACGAAATGTGTATCACTATAATCGTGTTGAAGGTATTTTTACCCCAATTTGAGGATATTTTGTGATATATTGATCGTTACAAGGCTGACCAATTATTGTGACCTAGTGACCAATTATGACCATTACGTGACCAATTTAAATCACCTTAGATCTGGTGTCTAGGATTCAAATGCTCCGCCAAAATTTTTTTGTGAACTTAAAATTTTAAAATGTTTGTAACTTTTGTCAGAGTGCTGACCAATTATTCATATATACTGACCAATTATGACCAATTAGTGACCAATTAGGCCATATACTTTAGAGGTCAAATTTCAGAAAATGGTCCGCTAACTATATGGAGCTCTCTTTGGTTCCTCCTTCATATTTTTTGATTTTTTTGCAGTATTTTTGTTTAAAGACTTATTAAAGAATGAACAAGACAAGGTACCCAAAGAAATATCCCAAAAGTATTATATTTCAAGGACATTAGGACAAGGAGCTTGTGGCATTGTTAAATTAGTTTATGATAAAGTTTGTATTTTATGTAAATATTTGGATTTTGTTTTAAATGCATTGAGATGACATACATAATACTTTTTTTAGACAAAATGCACAAAGCATGCTATGAAAATAATAAAGAAGAATAGAATGACAAACGGACAGATTAATCATTTGAATGATCCAGCAAAGATTATGAATGAAATTAATATAATGAAGGCTCTGAGACATGTAAGGTTTTATTTATATGGCATTATCCTTCATATTTATATGGCATTATCCTTCATATTTTTTGTTTTAATGTAAATTTAAAGATATTTGTAACTTAATAAGTATAAATTTTAATTCCAGCCATGTATAATATCTACAGAAGAAGTATATGACTCTCTTGAAACTGTATACATTGTGCTAGAATTAATGCAAGGAGGAGAGCTATTTGATAGGATTTCTAAGCTAGGGCGCCTGTCAGAGAGACTCACTAAGCTTTTGTTCAGACAAATGGTGCTAGCAGTCAAATATCTACACTCTCAAGGCATCACTCACAGAGACCTTAAAGTAAATATGTATTTTAAATAATAATAAATCTTATAGCATGAAACACATTTAAAAAGAAAAAAAATTACATTCATATTTATTGTACAATTGGTATATACATGTAATACTGCAATAACATTATGGTTGTAAAAAATTTTAACCCACTTATTTTTATGATAAAACTTACAATTTTTCTGATAAAAACCCCATATTTGTAAACTAACCTTGAATTTTTTTATATAACGTTGGTCTAAATATTGAACCCAATTTTTAGCTCTATGTGAAATCTTGTAACCTTACACAGGTAAAAATGGAGATTTTTGGGATCTTGACTGGGCTAATTATGATTTTTTTAATCTTTATTTCTCATCAAGAAGCGTATGTAATGTGGATGAAACAGGGAGAGCCTCAGGATAAAAACTCAATGAATAAATATTCTTTAATTTACAGCCTGAAAATGTGCTTCTTGAGAGTAAAGATGAGGAAACAGTATTAAAAATAACTGATTTTGGGCTTAGCAAGTTTGTTGGCGAGGACAGCTTCATGAAGACAATGTGTGGTACCCCTTTATACTTGGCACCGGAAGTGCTCAAAGCAAATGGACTGAACAGCTATGGACCTGAAGTTGATGTCTGGAGTTTGGGTGTCATATTATTTGTGTGGTTTGTTAAAATATACCTACTTTTTATTTTAGCTTACAATATTGTTTATGATGTTTTTGCTATAGAATATTAGCAATGCTTTTTCAAGTCATTACTAATATCACTATTGCCTCTCAAAATAGCTTGTAGCTTGCGCTAGGAGTTGGTACGATAAAAGCCCAAGGGGTCGGGATCGAATTCGCAACTCTCGTATTAATGGAATCTGTCCTTTTACTGTTGAGCTATTGAGGCTTTTGTTTTGTTATAAAAAATAATAACCTACATTAATAAATTTTACTATAAAAACAAATGCTTGTAGAGCTTACATTATTATTACTATTTATTCTTTCTCAACAGCCTTGTGGGTTATTTGCCCTTTTCATCAGACTACAAGGAGATCTCTCTTAGAGATCAGATACTCAGCGGAAAGTATCGTTTCTCACACCAGCACTGGAGGAGCGTCAGTTTGCAGGCCAAGCTGCTCATGAAGAGAATGCTCACAGTTAGTGTTGAGAGGCGAATCACTCTTGAACAAATCCTCAATCATAACTGGATGCAGGTATGTGAACCGTGTTTTAGACAAGAGTACACCTTGCCCGATATAATACACAATCATTATATTCTATAGACACTTACATTCCCAGTGGCATTACATTTACTATATGCAATATAAAAAGCCATATAATATTACTCTTATATTAATTCTTAGCATGGTTATATTATTAATTTTTTTTTTTCAGTAATTGTGTAAAATTTGAGTTGTTTGTGGCAAAAACATCGAATTAAAGTTATTAATTACCCTCTCAAATTTAAAACTTGTGGGACAAGCGGTAGGAACGAAGTTGCTTCATTTCACTTCACAACATCATTTTCCAGCATAATTTCATTTTATATGACACCCTATGCCACCCTTAGCCACCTCATGCCCCTTCTAACTCTAGTCTAATAACTGGAGTGAGTGGACTGGCCACAAAAAAAAAAAATAATAATACAGTGTAACGCTTTTCCCGCGCGATAAAGAATTTTCTTCCAATAACTTAACTAATAGATAGAAATATATATTTTTGAATTTATGAACAAAATTTAGGTTTGTTGTAAATTTTTTGAGACAAAATATTTTACAGTGAAACCGTTGACGACTTTGTGGCGCTGCGGTAGCGAACCTGCCTAATGCGCCAAAGGTCCAAGGTTCGATTTCCGTTCGGAGCAGACGTTTGTATTGAGCATACAGTCATTTTTTCCGGTCTCGATGTGTTTGTCTTCGACATTATGAATGTTTCCGGAACCCTGACACAGGATATCACTAAGTGTGTAGTGTTTATTTATTTATTATTTTATTTAATCTTAATTTCAGGATACAGATGTAATTATAAGAGTTGAGAGGTTGTTATCACGGACACCGGTTATATATAACAATGAATTGATAGTATCGTCTGGCGATTCGGATGAGGAAAATAATAATTGTGAAAATGTGACTATTTTAAAATTATTAGCGACTGGTAAAAGAGCTTTGAGCGACAGCTTTAACTCGTGCGAACCAATTCCTAAGAAATTGAGGGCTGAAGTTTACCCTCAAATAGAAACTAATGACGATACAAGTTCGGCCAACAGTTATTATTCCCAAGACTAATTATTTACAATTAAAATCTGTTTTTATTTGATTATTATTTGATATTTCTATCTTTGTCTAAGGTAATGACGGGTGTTATTTTCTATTAATACAAATTATTTTAAATGGTTAATTTTAATACAATTACAATTTTATTTTGATTTAGGGGCTGTGCAAGTAATACGTAAAAATATTATAAATTTTAATAAAAACATATATCAATTTTAAAAAATCTGAATAAGACGGAGAGGTTTTCAAAACTTAAAACTTAAAATAAATAAACATAGTTAAAATATTAGTAATATTTTGATCAATATAATTATCATAAATTCGCGTTTTAAATCTTAGTTCTACTAACACCAACCGCTTTGTCAGAAAAACAAGAACAAATATTAACAGAAAGTACCTCTAATTACGTACGCTTGAACGCTCCTTAGTGATTAATAATTTTAATTAAAATTTATTTTGTGACACCACATTGTATTGTTGATTATTGTTGTTGACTTGGCATATTATCTCGAATAATATTGATAGCATAGACTTACAATATACTATGGACCCCCTTCTATGCTGACAAAATGTCAGACTTGCTGGTGCTTCTTCGTAAATTGAAAACCATCGCTATAGAAAACAAAGTTCACAATCTTCATTTGGTTAAGATTTTGACAACTTCTTTCTTTGTCGTTGGTGTTGAATTTACGAAGGGGCACCAGCGAGTTTTTGTCATTTAGTTTGTATGAAAAGGCCGGCCCTAATAAATAGGAAGTCTATGATGGATAATTTTATTGTGATGTTTTAGTATTTTAAAATTGTTAATTTTTAATGTGGCATTATTCTATGTGATTATTTTAATAGCTATCTCGTGATAATGTGATACTTAATATAGATTTTAATATTATTGATTAAGTTAACGATGTAAGAGAAATTCTTACATCATCACTCCAACCCACCAATTGTGCCATGATATCATGTTTTGTTTGTTTCTTAATGTTTGTGAACGACAGGATTATTGTTGTACAATAAAAAACACAGACGTGAAAAATAAATTATGTATTTATTTTCAATTCCATACTTTACACAATATGTACAAACAATTTCTATTATTATTAGGAATTTTCCAACAAACGATTCAGTCTTGATTGATATTCTATACAGTTTAACTCATAAATAAAAACCTAATAATTGACAAGCTACTGGAGGCATGTTACATAAATATTCAATATTAATGATAATGATTCCTATGCAGCTAAACACTAAAAGTAGCATTTATAACTTTAAATAAAAAAAAAACAGGAAATCTATTTTTCTAGTTTATCTGTCTCACCTGGTTTTATTTCATTCTTTATTTCTATCAGGTGACAACTTTTAAATATTTGAAGTCTAATAATATTTTCAACAATTGGGTTCATTAAGTAGAATAATTTAAAAGTAAAATATATCCTTTATTAAATCTAAGTGGTTGGACCGCAGTATGATCAAGTTATGGAAGTCTTAAGGCAAGAGTGTTAAACTGTATGAATATATCTTCAACAGATTATCCCAAATACAATTCTTAAGTAGCTTTCCATTCAAAATTGACTTAAAAATAATTATAGTATAATATAAATTATTTTATAAATGAACAATCAAAATAAATAAAAAAGTTCGCATCTATGTCTTGTTTAACAAGTGCTTGAGGTATATTAAATAAATACAAACTCCACCATATATTATAATATATCCTTCGCCTCATATTATCGCGTAACAACTATTTAATCAAAGTTCTGTCTACTAAAGTTTAAAGTAATTTTGGTATAACTCAAGCATTATTTTTCTTGAGAAAATGAAAGTAACAGTTAGGCACATGTGTTTAACCTAACCAGTAGGTGCTGTGATGCCTAGTCCAAAACCTTATCCTATACGATCCCACTACATAACCCATACAACCATCAAGTGCTGCGCAATACGAATCAGTCTTTTTACAACATTTTGCTATCGAATCATTAAAACTTACTTTTGTATGAGGTATATTGTACTTACGCACGTATACACATATGCATTGACTCGATTTTAACATTTTTTATCGTGATAGTTCACAGATCTATGCTCTAAGTAATACGGCTGAAAATTAACACAATTTGCTTTGTCCTATTCACTAGCTGCTGAAGGTGCTTCTTGGGCGTTACTGTGTGACGGTTCTGCGCTTTGAGCTTCTGCTTCTGTAACAAAAAAAAATACAATAAATTTTTTTGTTAAATTTACGTATTAATTCGTTGTATAAAAATGCATGCTTATACATGCTGTTAGTCAAGTAACCTATGCACTCACCTACATTAAACAATTTTTGAAGCAACTGAAACAATAAGTTTCAAATTTTATAATAAAAGCGCACAACACAAAAGAAAAACTATTTTTTATTTATTTATTACGTGAATACTGTTACGATATTAATGACTACCGTTTATTTAGGTAAATCAAAAAACTAGACAAAATAGCTCTGACGCCGCTTAGCGCTGCCCTCACACTCTTCTATTAACCCTACCCAGTGACGCTGTCAAGGCCAGTAGGACTAACAGCAATACATAATAAGAAAAAAAGTCGCCTAATAAATGAGTTTGTTTTTTTTATTTTTAAGTATTGCGTAGGCGGCTTCTCGGGGCTATCGTGTATGTGAAATAAAAAAATGGGCATAAAAATATGTATAGAAACACCAACCTGCAATAGCCCTGTCAACTTTCAATTTATCTCTGACGATGTACATCGACGTAGCGAGGAAAAATATTCCACCGATGATCTCGACGAAACACGTCACGAATAGAGCGTATTGTAGCGATTGAAATTGTACGCTCAAGCTTGGCTTTTCGTATGGCGAGAATTTGTTCTTTAAATACTCTGATAACTGTAAAATTAAACACAAATCATGAAGAAAATAAATTTAAATATTATTTTATAAAAGTTGGACGCTACATAAAATTTTGTTATACTAACACAAAACTAAACTATTATAAATGTTATATATTGTAATAGTTGTGACATTGCATGGTATGCAACATTTTTGAGAAAACGTGGTCAGAAAACGAAATCGAAACAAATGGTGTGAGAAAAAACGAATTAAAAAATATTAAGTATTCAATTAATAATTTGATAGGTTTTTTAAATTATTATTATTTAATTAATGTACTCACTACTCCTACTAAGTAAGGGCTTCCAGCGTCCCCAAACATGTGTGATATCAATATCTGGAAGGCCTCTGCAGTCGATCTTCTAGGTGGTATTACCACATACTGAAATAATATATCCGTTGTACACAAAATAGTAAGACAAATTCATGTGTTTTACTATACAAAAGAAAAATAAAAGTATAGTCTGTTAAATGTAACTTTAACCCTGCGCAGTAACACGTTTTCGGGTCTCAATCGTATGCGGTATGAGGGCCGGGTTTAGTATACTCGCTCACGGTTGTTTTAGTTCTTTAATAATAAATTATTAAAAAAATAAGTTAAAATATAAATTAGTTTTGTCAAGTGTGTTAACATTTATTTCAAGATAATGCCTCGACCACAATCAACTTTAAGGAGACGGGAGAGAAGGATGGTATTTGACGTTTATAGTTATTTTTTAGAAGAAAATAATATAACTAATTCTCTGAATAATACTGCGGAAGATACGAGGAAGTCTGTCTCACTATTAATAATGTACATTAATTTTTTTAATTTTAATACCTTTTTCTATACTATTTATTTGTTTTATTCGATTTAAGTAATTAATAACGATAATAAATAAATAATTAATTGAATCTAGAAGAAATAATAACTATATTATATAATTATTTCATTTCGTTTTCCTACTTTATAAAGAATCGATTTAAATAAGACGAAACCAATATTTTCGTCTCACATTTTTGTCCATTATTGTACCTGCGCAGAAGCGGCCATTTTGGTTCAAGTTACATTTACTATAATGATAATTATTTTATTTTACTGATTACTTTAAAAACAACAGTACATTTTTTTAAATAAACTTGAGCGGGAGTACAGTTGCGCCATCTATGTAAACATTGCAGAATTAGATATTGCACGTAACATTAAAATGAATACTGCAGGCGTCGAAATTTATGCAATGTCCAATAGATGTCGCTGTTTTGCAAAAAAAATTGAAATCAGTCTTCTTTTAAAAATTAATTTCGGGAATGTTCCAATGAGAAACTCAAAGCCACGCTTTCCAATTAACTAAAATTCCCCACAAACATCATTTAGTGAATATACTCATGACCGACTGATTTCAATGCATATAAAGCAAATAAATATGATATCATGCTAATAGTGTGATACTAATATATAATATTATGTGTATATATACGACTTACGCCTCGCTTTTGTTACCGGTACTTATTTTATTATAAATGGTAATGGTTAAATTTATAACACTTAACTCGGCGTAAGTAAGTTTTCTGGCATAAAATAATAAATGATTACCCATGCATCATAACAAGCATTTTATAAAATACTAAAATATTAATTAAATACTACATTCTATGAAACCTCCACAACGACAACTAAATTGCTATGGGCTATGAGATTATCTTTGTACAAAAAAATAAATAAACAGAAAATACCAAATCATAATTAATTTAACTGAAACGAATCCGACGTTGGAAATTAACATTTTTTTGTTTTTTTAATGTTGGATATTAAATTATTTTGTTTATGCAAAGGAAAAATCTCAAAGCGACGTAAAGGCGTGACGGTCGCAGTGACGATGAGGACCGCAGTCTTACCAGCGACATATCGGCAACGATGGCCCAGTTGAGATTCAAAGCGAGCTCCCCGAGGAACATGAGCGCGAAGGGCGCGTAGAAGCTGCGGTCGGTGAGCAGCATGGCGAGCGCCATGGCGGGCGCGGACACCAGCAGGCCGGCGCCGCAGATGACGGCGTGCGCGCGCCCCCAGCGCTTCACGAGCCACGCGCCCAGCCACACGCCCAGCGGCACGCCCACCAGCCCCGACGCCATCGTCAGCGCGCCGAAGATCAACGACACCCTTTGTGCGACACGCGACGGCGGACTTCAGCGACGAGTCACCGACCACAGACTACCCCCGGTGGACGGGGGTATTCTGTGCCTCGACGCTTCGTCTAATACTAGTAACTTAAAACTAGACGTAACCTAGGACGAGTATATATGCGCTCTATGCAATTGCCAAGCAATGGTCTCGCAATATATATAACTGTCGATGGTCATGCTCTCGATATCGCGAATGTATAAGTGCCTAATATTAGTATGAAACAAGCTGTATGGGATGCGTCGCGTCGCAGACAGACATGAGTACGGGGAAGGGCGTGCAGAGTCTCATCGGAACGTTCCCGGATCGGGGTCGCGGTCGGCTCACCAGCACGATGTCGGCGACGATGGACCAGGTGAGGTTGAGGGTGAGCATGCCGAGGAAGACGAGCAGGTAGCAGAGGCTGGGCACGCGCGTGACGGCCACGAGCGCGCAGTAGACGAGCGGCGCCGAGGCGAGCAGCGCGAACCCGCAGATGAGCGGGTCGGCGTCGTGCACGCGCGCGCGCAGGCGCTGCGCCACCCACGAGCCCAGCGGCACGCCCAGCGCGCCCGCCGCCATTCCCACGAGCCCGAACTTTAACGACACGCTGCCCGGCGGAGTTGTTATACTTGTCAACTAATCCGTTCCAACCCATTTGTGTTTCCCCCCTTACTCGAACTAACATACTTATATTCTTTGCTTATAATAACCTTTATTTTAGCTAAATGCTTGATTGTGTTTTTTCTTCTAATTTATGTTTTATGTGTGTGTGTAGGTTCTTAAAATAAAGCAAGGCGCGTCATAAAAACATTACTTAATAGATTCCGAATTCGAGAATGACAATAGTAACGATTCCAAGAAAAGCCAATAATACAAAAATTTTGAATACTAACTATAATACACATTATTAATTTTAGTTACGCAAAACTAAACTATTGAGTATTGACCTTGTTTCTTTAAGTTAAGTATATTTTACTTATTTTTGCATAAAATAATCTTGTATGTTTAGTATTTCACTTTAAAACCTTCTAAGAAAATTGTATATTATTATACCAATCACTATACTTGTATATTAATTAAATATCTCTGAATTTAGTAGTGTACTATTTAGATTTAGTAGTGTACTATTTAGATTTAGTAGTGTACTAATTTGTAGGCTTAGATAATTTAATGTACCAATTTTATTCCATTATTACATTGTGTAAAATAAATTACATATGACCTATGTTCATTGACATAGTATTGCATTAAAACAATAATAAATGAGTTATAGTATCGCCAGTGTTATGTAATAGAAAGAGATAAACTAGTTCTATTGTAGAGTTACAGTTGTATAGTCATAAACCAATTATTATGCAACACAATAAGACGACTTTTAAATGGATATGGTACTAAAACTCAGTTTTAGAGGGCTCGTTTGATAAGCCTGGGAATGTATGAATAATGTATATGACCATTGTTTATATGTATATCAAAAAACATAAAGCGTAATTTGAAATACTTTTGTTTTGTTACCATTAATTCTCCTTTCGTATTTATTTATTGTAACAATTTTAATGTAGTTATGTTTTCTAACGTGTATAACAAGGCTTAGTACCGGTACATAATAACCGGTTAATAAACTTGAAAATAATTTTTAATTATTAATATTTATCATCAATTTTAATGGAAGGATTATATATATAATTTACCGAGTTTTGGGAAATATAAATGCGGGAAAACAAAGAAGATTTGTATGTGTCAAATATAACTGTATAATAAAACTATAGCCGAATGTAAATTTTTTGTGGTTAAATTTAAAAGGAAACGAGTTGTTTTTTTTTCGGTTTCCAAGCCCTGGTATATAGTGTATATGTATGAGTGTGTGTATTATTCTCACCTTTCAATGGTGATGTTGGCACCCGGCTGTAAGGTTAGACCGAGGAATATGAACTGCGGCCCCCACCACGCGAGCGCGCCCGTGACGAACGCGACGCACGTGAACGCTAGCGTTGATAGCATGAACGATGGACTGGAATGTAAGAAAATTATATTAATTGAAGCATTCTGATGAATAATATTAAATGTCGTTTCTTGTTACAGAGACTTCACTATCCAGTCAGTAGACACAATAGTTAAAGAATTAACTCATGGGACAGAGGAGATGATTTTAAAACAAAGGTGGTCCTCAATTCTCTTATATTTTTTATTAATTTTGAAGCGTAACTCCGTAATATATAAGCCGATATGGATAGGTACTTTTTGAATGGTTACACGCAAAATTAATTTTGTGAAAATCTGATCAAAGCATTCCGATATATAGAACGGAACTATTTAAAATATAAGACATAAGTTCTCGCGATAAATGCATACAAATTATTTTGAGTACCAACGATTTAGTTTAGGGGTTAAAGTCGGTGGTTCTTTAAAACAGTTCTATCTAGTTTCGTAAAAAAAAGTAATAGTGCCATTAACACATCATACATTGTCGACACATGGACGCATTCAACATTCACAGAGGACAGGCCAAGGGCGATGAAATTTAAGGGGTCGGCCCGTGAAAGGAATACTAGATAGGGTGAAGTGGTAAAACTGCAGAAGCTTTAAAAGTTAGTTTTAAAATAAAAATGCGCATGGGAGTAGGTTGATAGTTTAATTATAATTTGTTCTCAGATGCATTTTATTAAAAGTATCCTTAAGTTTTCAATAAAATATATTATTTTTTCCTATATCATAAAATCAAGTGAAATGTTTAATATGTCAAGGTTTTTTCTAGTATTAGCCAAGGTCTACAAAACTGACTCACGTCGAAGTAAATAAGACGAGTTAGATATTTAAGACCGATAAGCTTTTCAAATATAAAATTTAATTGGTCAAAATTTGTTGTTCAAATTTTTCTGGGCTATAATCGTTATTATAATACTTACTTCTTCAAAAGTGATTTTATATCTTCTTTATACGATGTGGGTTTCATGCGGCTCTCCTCAGCCTGACCGCGTTCGGGGTTTTCCATAACCCACAAAATGAGCCCAACGGCCACAACCCCAAGGAAAGGGGTTACACGTAGCCCGCATCGCCAGTTGCCCATTAATGCGCCCGCCGCTGAACCAACAATGTAGCCGAAACCGCTAAAACACATCACGAAAATCATAATTAAAATTAATGCAAATAAATTGTGGTTTTGCACTTAGTAACTACATTTTAGACCTTAGGTAATTATTTCTTAACACATATTTATATTTTATGATTTAAATTTTAAATATATAGAAAATGAATAACTGTTATCAATTTAAATGTTTAAAAAAAACAGTTATTTTAGATACAGTGATCGCGGGAAAGCCTTATGTTGTCACAGAATATTCCACGGAAGCATATAACACCGAGAGTATTATCATCAAAATCAAATTCACTAACGACAAATAATATGTTTAGTAGTAGTAGTAGTAGCCTTTTTATTTTCAGATTGATTGACCGGGAATTACTACCCCACAGAATACCGACGCGTGACGTGTCGTATTCGAGTTCAAATTTTCACTATATTTTCTTCTTTTCTCTTATATTCTTTGAATAATTATCACGCAGATAATCTTGTGTATCTAACCTATATGGTACCATCAATGCTGCATTGCAAATCTTTATAAGTACTATGTTTAAAAAGATTGAAAGAAAAGATAACAAAAACATATGCAGTTATATAATATATTGATTGATATAGTTCTCATTTTAATATTCATCTAAAAATAAAGCAAAATGACGAGTGGAAAATAAACAGTTTTATGACATCTTTAAATCTTTTACATTAATTAATTTGTTAATCAAATATCGAAACATTATACCAAAAGTACTTGGATAGTTGAATCGTGAATATTTCAATAGTATTAATAGGAAAATTGACGTAGAAATCTAAGTAAAACTATTTTCCGTAAAGTGAACCGACAAACACGTGATCAAACTAATTGGCAATCAATCGATATATTCATTGGGATTTCCTATAATAAACGAGCTGGAATATTACATAAATAATTATCATACAAGAATAGATCTAATTTAATGCTTAAAGTCTGTTTCATGACCGTTGGCAAACAAGTATACGGTCCGCCTGATGTTAAGCAATCACCGCACCCTATGAACGATACTTGATGTATCACATGCGCGCTCCCATGCCAATAGATAGGAGGGTAGAGGGGGAAAGGAATAAAAGGAAAGGAACAGGTGGGGAACTTCAGCGCTCTCACTCATTGAACGAAATGCAACAGTAGTTACTTTACGCAGATTCTTTGATAGTTTAGTACATCCCCAGTCCCCACAGGCCGGCTCCCTTTCGAACTGGGAGGATCATGGCTTTTAAAATTCATTATTACTACTACTACTTCCGAGGCCTAAACGGCGACCTGTAAAACTCTGACACTAGGTTGGTCACTAACCACTCGATAAGAAGAACTACTACTTACTATTTTAGGGCTGTAGTAAGTACCTATCTAGCTTAAAACGCTTACCAGTCGCGCAAGTTCGATATTCGCTTGGTACTAATTGCATAAATAATACTAACAGATATTTATTTTGATTTGCTTGCGTTTTAAGGCACAGTTCTGATCTTGATTGGTTTGAAAATAGGTTAAGTATTAGGGAAGGACACTTGAGATTCATACAACACCGTAACGTATGGACGCTATAAACACTTATGGTCAAAAGACTCAAACTATATAAGAAGAGAGAAGGCGAATTACAACAAAGAAAATTTGGTGAAAGTGCTTACAGCCAGCGAACACTGTCAATGCACTGTCTGATGCTGGAAAGAGCAAAATTCTATTGCAATCATAATAAATCGTAACCCACGAGGGCGGTATCACCGGCGAAATCTAGTTTAGAAAATTAAAAAACAAAATGTACGTAACAACGTGAACTAATGAATCGAATACAATGTAATTATACAGATGAATAGCTCACGGTACCATGTTAAACGAGGATTATGTTTCGACGTGCCAATTTTTGACTTTAAATAATAAATAAATAAATAAACGCTCAACGGCCCCCATTAGGATAGTTATATCCTGTGTCGGGGTCCGGAAACATACAAGGACAAGGATAAATACACCTAGACCGGAAAATATGCTTGCATGGTCAATACAAACATATTATGCTCCGGGAATCGAACTCGCGACCTGTGGCGTTTAAGACAGGTTTGCTACCGCTGCACCACAACGTCGTCAAACTCCGATCTATCGAATTTTAAATGTTAACATAGGTTTACGAATACGTTTTCCTTTTTATTTAAATGAATAGTTCTAACTTTACGTATACATATTGTACATTTGGCATAAGGTAGGACAGACTGATGCCAACATTTCCCTGAAAGTCCATTTGTTATTGGTTAATCAGTAATCCTAGATTTTTAACCAATTCAATTTCGTTTTTGGTTCGGTCAAATTCAATTGCAGTTGTTCGTTAAATACAAACGTAAATACCGGTTCATTGAAGGAAACTGATTTTAAGAAGTCTTTTCTGCCTAAAACCGTTAAAGAAAAGGTATATTTATCCCTACGAATAAAAAAAATACAACTATCAGCCATATTTTATGTTGATTTACGTTCATTAAAAGATAACAGAATAATGTGTAACGACTTTTTGTTGAGATAAAAACAAACATAAATCTGAGACGATTCAGAGACAAGTCGCCAATAACCATAATTGATGCGAGAGCAGATTTGTTATCGAATGACTAATTAAGCTATAATTAGACCAATTAATCATATCATGTTTATAAAACCGATGTATCGCGCGGTGATCAGGCGATATGCCGCCTAAAGCGATTTATCGTTGGGACTTGCACGTTTATACTTTACACGAGAAATATGAAAATATCTATACATAGAAAGACCTTCAAAAAGGAAATAAAATAAGGTTCTGTGGTCAGCATATAAAACAGCATTTAAAATTGATACAATGTAATTTTACACGTGTGTTTATAAAACATAATATTTAAAAGTTTAAATTATTAAAACTATCATAATACATCATTTACCTTCATTTAAAATTTAAACGGCTAAAACTCACGTTAAATCGGTTGTGGTCCTTTATGTGAGTACGCTACGTTACACTCTTAAATTTAAAACTTCTTCTTAAATTAGTATCACACTATTACATTTTTTTAATTTTATCGTTTAGTCATTTATTATTACACCTAACAATTTACGCCTCTTACTTACTATATTAACAAACAAATACTTACATTTGTACATATTGTTTGTCTCAACTGGAGAAACTAAGACAGTCAAGCAACATTCACACAATTATATTGAATACGTGAAGTAGCAGTAGTCGTACTGTCGTTTTTCGTTTGATAAGTGTGTGTGCGTTAAGTACTAAAAGCCTAAATACAATTAGAGCTGATGAGCAACGCCTCTCCCCCTTCGTCTTCCTAAAATTAATCCCTGTATTTTACCCAGATTCTGCTTATTAATCCGGATTTAACAGGTTACTAGTTTTAACGAAAAGCAATTGCGATCTGACCTTAAGGGCGAACCAGTAACTCATTGAATAAAAGCAATATGTATATAGCGATTCGAACTTCGATAATTCGATTGCAAAAGCAATGAAAAAAAAAATCAAAAACAATTATAGATTTTTTAATAATCTCGAATTCAATAAAGTTCCTTCTATTTAAAACTAATGGTTTTGTAATTACATATATTTGACACACACAGACACATACAAAATAGGAATTTGCCTGTAACAATGAAATTATGATAGACTTATATAGTTTTATTTATTGTATTAATTAGTATGTTATAGTTTGGAATAATTTACACCTTGATTATAATCTCTCCGGTTTGTGGAGGAGCGGCGACTCGTGGCACAAGTTAACTAGACTACTATAAAGGAGCTTTCTAGCTGAATTTAATTGTATCTATGTATGAGTTAAAGAAATAAACGAATTTTTAATTTTAAATAAATAAATACATACCTATTTTTGCCCTTTAAACTACTATACGCGAGCAATTACGTCAGAGGTCTTCAAATTAACCTCACTTAATAACGATCTTCTAACAGACAATAAATTAGGTATTTATTGTCATCTATCGTTGTATCTATTAGCATTCATGAAGAGTTAAATTATTCTCACCTCCCAACTGGTATGGCGAAGTAGAAGAACGCCAGCATTTTTGACCTGACGTTACCAACGAAGAGATCGCTTATAATAGTAGGTGCTATAGTTGAATAGGACGCCTCACCGATGCCCACCAGTCCTCGGAAGAATGTAAATACGTAGAAATCCTATTAAACACAAAAAAATATATATGTTAAAGGACTATTTATAAAAACTCTGGATTCTACTGGACTACTGGTAGACTTAGACTTAAACTTTAGACAGGAGTTAGAATAAATGTTGCCGGAACATTTGATCATTTAGGTATATAGGTTTACAGAGCAGAGCATACGGGGTAATAGTTGGACAAAATGAATTAATAAAATCAGTTCACAAAACCATGCAAAAAATCTTGCGAATAAAGAGATATCTATATAATTTGTTTTTGTGAAATTATCAGAAGAAATTCTCTTACAAACAGAATAATACTCACATTTATATATGATCCTGCAAAAGTCGTGAGACTCCATAGGGCTACACCAAACGCCATAATAGCGCGTCTCGAATAACGATCGCCCAGGAAACCAAAAATGGGCGCAAACACCATGTAGGCGATGACAAATACTGTCTGCAGAAAGCCAGCTTTATCATCGCCGATGACGAATTCCGTTTTGACATCGCCTAGTACACCTGTAAAACAAAACAAAATACCATATTATATGAGCCGTGTAAAAATCCCGTCTTCCCGTGAAGATATAGGTACGGACCAACATTTAACCAACTTGAAAGACTTAAGATATCAAATTAAATTTCTTTCTTTACATACTTAGCATAGTTGTTAAAGGTTTAAAAAGTATTTTATTTATTGAGTGTGAAAAAGTCGTGTTGAATTGGCGACTAAGGGGTTAAGTAAGTTAGGTTGCGTGACCTCATTAGTAATTTTAAACAGAATACCGCAAAAATGAAACCTCGTGTTGTAGACGCACGTTCATAGTTTTTGTTATTCTAATTACTAATAGAATTTATAATAAATCGATCGCTATGAAGTATAGTAAATTTTCAAGAATTTTACACTTTTACTAGTGCCTTTACTTAAATGTATGTTTATGCGTACCTTTTTTGTTTAAGAGAAATTAGGAAAGACCTCTCATGCTTTAAATAGCTATTCAAGTGGACATATCGACAACGCATTTGAAAGTCTTAAGTAAAGACACGTGGTCTACAGTTCTTAAGTGTTTGATGAGCATCCATAACTTTATTTTAAAAAACGTACAGGTTCGTTCATCCGTCTCTGACGATTCGGGACATCGCAATTTTAAAAACACGAGTGGCTACTAGACGAATAGTGTTGACGGTTCATAATTACATTATGGTATCGTATTCTGACCTTTCGTGATTTTTCACGATACGTCAGTGTGAATACGATAAGAGAATAAGTGTGTCATTGAAATTATTTTTTATTAGTAAATCATTATTTATAAAAATGAGGATTCGTCCATGTATGAAGCCGTAAATACCTAGGTATAATATGTTAACACCATATTATATATGGAAAATTATTTAGATAATGACATGTATAAAGTTGGTAGTTACGTCTGACATATTTACATTACGCTAAAGACAGACATTTGGCTTGTCACTTTCACCCATACATCGGCGATTTTATTGATTGCATTGTAACGTGCAACCTTAAAAGTAACCTTCACAGGGTGAGTGGCCACGCAAATAAATGAACAAGATCGAAACAGGATTTAGCGTTTTTTGTTTCTTCGCTGTAATCGAAAACATTTTCGCCTGTTTTTTATCACGAATCTACTTAAATTTAACTTCGGAAGTTCTAAATGGGAAAAAACGTAAATCATATTTATCGGTCTAGTGGATCACTACCTTCATTGGACAATTGAAGTATCCTTGAAATGTAATTATGCCTTTAGTATCAATCATTAACTTAAAGAAACTAGGTTACAAGTTTAAACAATTATCTCAAGATCGCATCTGATGTTCTAGAACCAAAATTACTTTATATGTTTTATGATTTACTTTAACTTATTATATAATAAATTTATTATATATTATATAATAAATATTGTTACCGGAGAAGTGAACAAGAAGAGAAAAGTGAACAAGTGCGATAATTAGTGACCTCGGCTATTCTTTTGGACTGTGATTGACCTGTGATTTGTAAAGTTCTGTTGTGTAATCTAGATCTCAATAAAGTCTTATTTAGAGCCATCAGATGTTTGTTTCCAAATTTGCGAACCCCAGCCCGTAACAATATCTATAGTAGAACAAACCTAGAACGTTTAAATATAAAGACAATCAGAAAATATTTGAAAGATAAGAAGAAAATATATATTACAGCGAAATATTCGCTACAAACGCATAGCCAGGGCATAAGTGGGTACCTAAAACATAGTAAATGGAGTAATCATAGATTAGTTCTTACACTTTAAACCTTAACGTTTTGAGGAGTTCCGTAAATCCTCCCTTTTCATCAAATTAACATAAAATTTATATTCAACAAAACAAGAAACATTAAAATCTGTTCAAAAACGCCAAAGATGTAGATAAACCAAATTTCGGAGACACGAAGTTCTTTTTGAAGTCGTTTAAATAACAAGCCTTATGGTACGCATATTACATCACGTCCTAAAACCTGTTAACATTACTCTGAATAACAACAATAATTACAAAAAAGACGTCGGAAACCTTGTATAGTTCATGCACACGCATAATTCACTCGGTTCAATCAAACCAAAGTGGATCCATTATGTTATGATGCAAATCAAAATCACATACAATTAAATTTCCAAACCATAACGCAAGTGGCATCAATCAATATCCATCGGCGATATTGATAATAATAGATAAAGATATCTCTAAATGCATTTTATTATCTTGTTTTCGTTTGATTTTTAAACATTTAGAAATATTCGTTTTAATACTCTAAGATCTAATGTTGCGAATATTGTAGTGACTTGTACAAGAAACGGATGGGAGTGGTTTGTAGTTCGCTCTACAAACATAAATGACCGATAACGTAGTCTTGAACAAATAGGATATCATAACGTTCTCATTATTATATAATACTTCCCTTATACTTTATATTCTATAATTCAGATTTAAAATAATAACAAGCGTTGCACACTCCACGGCGCGGTGTGCACTAAGATAAATACATTCTTTTCGGGTGTCCTGACAATTACAAAATACAACAAAAAAAGAATTCGGTATCAAACTTGGGGCAATCGTTCTGAAGTAGTGCGGGTAGATACATTTCAAAAACTCATTTTTATTTGCATAGAAGATTACGAGTATGGATTAAGAGAAATATGTCGTCTTATTTTTAACAGATTGGACAGAGAAAGGGGTTGAAAGTTTCCATTAAAATCGTTATTCAAGCGGGCAAAGCCCCTGGCAGAAGCTAGTAACCTAATATAACTAGAGGAGGGCGAAAACGGTTTTGTGCCGTAAATAGTTTGTTTAATTCATGGACAAAACTAATATTTTGTACATTTATATACGTCACTTTCGAATGTATTATTTGGACATGATCATAAATCATGTCTTTTATACTTCGATCCCTACTGTTTAATGCCATTATTGTTGACGCCCCAACTTTACACGTTCAATAATTCTTACGTTTTTTTGTCGTCCCCTATACCTTTGTAATGAATCAACAAAAGCTTTAATCGATAAATTTTTTTTCTTAGAGTCAAATGAGTTTTAGTAGTAGTAAAGCCATGTTTCTCCAAGCACAAATGGGTCAGCTCGATCGGGGAAGTATATACGCCCCCGCTCACAGAAAATCGGCGTAAAGTAACAGAGTACTGTTGCCGGAGGCCCAACGTCCGACCGCCTTTGCTCTCTTCTTATCTGGTTTCTCCTAACCCTTGGATCGGCAACGCGCATGTGATACGTCTAGTTTCGCAAGCGTTCATAGGTCGTGGTGATTGCTTACCATTAAGAGGGCCGTATGCTTATTTACCAACATAACATGACATTTAAAAAAAAGAAGTAAGCCCCAGAAGTGGTTTATTTGTACATTATAGTCGCAATACTACGTTGTATACATAACGTTTCTTCGCAGTCTAGTATGAAAATTTTAATGCATTTCTTATAAGACGTGTGTGGAGAAAGTGAAAAACTCAGTATGTAGCGTACACTAGCTGTAATTGTTGATAGAAAGTTATTAAACTATTAAGTTCTTGATTTAACTTATGAAAGCCATGAGAAAGCCTTTCACTGAACAATTTTTTGCCAATTATTATAGCTAACTGGTCATAAATAAAAAAAAACACGACAATGCTGAGACCGTGCTTTTCTTAGCCTTACCAAACTTAACTAAAGTACTTACTATTAATTTCAATATTGTAACTTATATTCAAATTATCGTTCTCGGATCACAACAATCTAATTTTCATCTTAAATTTCCAAAAACTTTTAAACATAAATAGTGATTGTTAGATATAAGATGAGACCTACTTTCATAAAACGAATCTAAAAAAATAACATGTAGACCTAAAATTCTTAATAATATAGCTTTTGTAAATATAGCTATTTTAGTTGTAGTACAGCGGTACCTATTAAAGAAAACAAAATAGGTACCTACTTGAGAAAAACAAATTTATAAAAATTATATTTTCTGTTGATCAAATGCTAAATGTGCAATGACCTTCATTTCATTTCGAGATGTAGGTACGTCAGAAGTTGTGGCGTGACACTACGCGGCGTCTACGTCATCCGTACATTAGAAACGTGCTCGCCAACGTATCACGGGGGCAGCACCTCCGCCTGAAGTAGGCACAACGCGAACACACCCGCAACGATAGCCGATATCACGCCACATCAGTCAACCAATCACGAAGGCGGAAACTTGTGGCGCGAAACAGCGCAGCGACTTGTAACGGCAGCAACGCGTGAATTTTTCACTTGGTCAATGTGATGTGACGAAATTAGTGGTTATTTTTAACAGTTATATAATTAAGACTAGCTAAAGTCGTTTAACAACAAGCCAGGGAATAAACTTTGGTTGCTAAGATTTTAAAGAGACGGGAGTGAAAAACGCGGTCACCTCAGTTGATATAAATAAAATATTTGGTAAAGAACTTCTGGTTCTTTACCAAATATTTTATTAGTATTAGTGCTAAAAGATGAGAAAAATATTCTTACTAAAACTTTCAATTGACTTAACTCAAAAAGTTTCTTTTGGAAAATTTGGTTCAATACATGATCTGGCATTAAGGTAGTTTAAAATTACTTTTAAAAAAATGTTCCTAATATATGAGTTAGAATTAGTCATATAAACTATATAGTTTAAATCTCTTCAAATAGATAAATTAAAATAATACTAATTATTCATAAAAATAGCGTTTTCGAAATTTTCGAATTGGAATTTAAATTTATACAATTTAATTAATACGTTTAAAGGAACCGGTTGATTACCGTAATGTAATTATAATACCTTTGGGACTTGGTACTGGAAAATAGATGCGTCTAATTTGCATTTTATTTCCGGAACGAAGTTCCGTCTCTATATGACGTCCCATCACGCAACAGTCTAAATAAAGATAAGTCGTAATGGTAAACATCATAAAGCTCGAACTATGATAAACCGCTGACTCACTCATAAAAACGCCCACAGAAAAATACCATATCATTAACAGCAATTTGTATAAATGACGAAGTCACCGAGTAGCGTCTTTTTATTTTTAGGATCAGAGTTAGCGTTACAGGATGACTTTACATATCCACTATCAAAACGATAACAGCTGAAATAACAACATGCTATAAGCCATCCATATACTGACCGCGTCCAAAGCTGCTTAACCCACTAAAACGTTTACCGTTCAAAAAGTGTACTTGAGTTTCGTGACTTTGGGTGACCAGATTAAAATTTATCAGATAAATCATAAATGTGAACAATCAATAACATCGATAAAATATTTGACAGTACTTTTTTAAATACAAAGACGAAAGCCACTACATAATAATATATATACGCTATTATTAACTAGAGACTAATTGTGAAACATATGTCCAGGTTAATTAGGTACAACTCAGACGAAGGACAAGTTTAACATTTACAGTCAATTGTTCTACTTAACTTTCAAGTTAGTCTATTGTTTACATTTAATATTTATTATGACTTCATGTAAATACTATTCTATACAGTTAAAAAATCTTCAGTGTTTTACTACATGTGGTAACGGACGTTCTTTGGCTGTGACTAAAATAGTTCACTTTAAGGAGTCTACATACTTTTTATAGTCCACTTAACAAAATGCTACCGGCGATGTACACCAAAATGACTTGAGTTTATTATATTAGACTATTTTGAGTTGATTTTAATCATAATATCATCAACATAACATAAATAAATTTCAATATATTTTCTGTCCTTATAATATGTAGATACAAGATAGGGTTTTCATATCATTATCTCGTTATAGTACAACTGTCTTCCAATATTATCAAAATTGTTCGATTTATTTATGTAATAACCAAAAATCTTATTTCAATGTCAATATGAGGCAGAATTAAAATATACAAATAATGAATTACTGTGAATACTGTAGCAGACCATAGGAGGTGGTTTAAGATTTGTAGTATACGAATTACTAATAATAAAGAATTTGGAATTGCATATTTGAGTCAATTTCCGACACTTTTTATTGAATATTATACCGAAACTAAAATGTTTTAAGTTTCTAAAATGTCTTAAAATATTCTTTATTCATTAAGCGCTTTTGAATCTTCAAATTTAGTTTGTTATTAATTTTGTGAGTGAAACCATAGCCGCACCGGCTCCAACATTGGGTTCTGCTTAGAAAAGCCAGCAAAAGCTGCAATAACTTCTTTGAAATAAATTATGGTAAGAATTAAAGCTAAAAGATACATACATACATACATATGTATCTTTTAGCTTTAATTCTTACCATAATTTAATCCTCCTTGAAATGCAACGTATATTTTTCCATTTTATGTGATTTATATTTCATTTTACAAAAGAGTAAATTGCCTTATATTTTTCTTACCATTACATATATTTCCGTTTACAGATTAAACCAAAGCGTCTATAAAACCTTACTACGGTTCTTAATATAGTCAAGTTTCTTACAAATTCTAGACCATGTTGTATGTCACTACGTAAGTTGATATAACAATACCTATGTATCAATTTCATCAAAACCACGGGCGACAATACGTCTACCACAAATCCATAACACGAAAGCATATGGTACTACAGGTAACGTAATTCCGCTTAACATGATGTAATCACTATTATTACGTTTCTTGGAAATGAATGCACTTCGAACTATACCCTTAAATACACTGATTAGTAAAATATGTATGTTCAAATATATTTAATTAATAGCTGTTGGGTTAGTCAATATTCATGATAGCATAGCATTTTCTCGATAGTTTTTGCAGGATTAGAGTTTAACTCTATTCAAGTTTTAACAGCGATGACTATCTAACTTCTGTAACTAATTAAAGCCAAGCCCATTGGATTACTTTAGATTATCTACTAAGCTGTAACTAAGTGCTATTAAGTAGTACATGAAATCCCGTCTCCACTGGCTATCACTATTTTTAAACTTATTTCATTCATTTTTTAAATAATTTACATACGACGTATTTAATTTATCGCTATTATTTATTGCAATATCAGCTAAGGTGCGAGACTTGTACGGTGCAATTTCTTAGTAACCGGAGAGCAGCGGAGGTCCAAACTGTAACACCCTCTGTCCCAGCCAATATTCTTCTTCTCCTTGCCTTAAACGGCATTGTTCGGTGATGCGAATATTCTTACCAGTGAACATAGACAGAGATCATTTTAGCAGAAGGCCGAAAGACTACGGTCTTTTACGGTCCCTTGTTTGCGATCTCAGTGACATAAAAAAGAACTTTCAATTTCAAACAACTATCGTATAGCATTTTGAGCAAGTTTATTTATATTAACTATTGCTATATAACCGTAACTTTGTATGTTTTAAAACGCTGTATTAGTCAAGGCAATTCCCATATAACGTAGGCACAAGATGCGGATCTAGATTTTATCTCAAAGCTAAAAACAAACTCTGAACAGGTTTTAAACGTCATTATATCAGAATGATGTAAACAATTGTTTGATGTTCATGTTCCTCAAATCAAGATTTACATAAAAAGAGAGTAAAATATTAGCATAAGACTCTAGGTGAGCTAATTCTAGGAACTAACTCCTAAGTCCTATGTAAAAGTATTTTACTTTGAATACCTTGTTTATTATATCTGAGCTCAAAATGACTGGAGTTCAAAATATCTGGTGCATGAGGATTTGAGGAAAGGTCTCAAGCTTTAACTCTGCTACAAACTTATGTATGTGACTGGGCGTTGATAACAGAAGCGAAAGCAAGGGTTGTGTGATTGCCAACGTATCCACCTACATTAGCGTTTGAAACAAAAACTGCTCAAAACAGCAAAAAGCAAAAAGTAAATAACGTAATCAGTAGGCATTTTACAATAAACTTATGGAACAAACCCACTGTAATAAATTCATCATATTCTTTTTTCATACCAGCTTCGAAGTACTTCGAATATATAAATTAACAATGAATAAATTTCATGAAAAAGAACCGGCTAGATAGTCAGTGGTTAATCTTTTATTGTTAATAGCTATAAATATATTTGAATATATTTGAAGTTTCATTATTTTTATATCCTGTATGAAAATCAACATTATACATTAACTGCACGCTGGCTTGATAATCGACAATAAATTCCTTTAATGAGTAATCTTTTTCGCATTTTGATGGTAGCATAATATGGAAAATTGTCTGCGGGTTTTTATAATAGAAAATAATTCCTTGTCCCAGAAAAGACTTATTGAATTATGGTTTTAATCAACATTTTTAATTTAGTGTTTATTGCCATACATATTTAGTGTAATGATCATCACTCTTGCGCACAATGTATTCCCCATAAGTACCAATTTGACAAAAAAATCCTTCGTTCCTAAGCCGATTCAACAATTATTTAGCATGTTAAGGCGCGAGCCTATCTGTTAATCACTCACATGATGAAATGTTTATTTTCATGCTTTTTATTTTATGATACGCTTATTATTTACGACTTGCCGTAATAATTTAATATTATTTTGAGCCTCATAAAATGTCGATGTTAGTCATTACTAAGGTTTCGCTTTCGCCTGCAGTTCTTCATTACCAACCTTCTTTTCTGAAACGCGATGCTGTTCATTTGTGAGGTCCATATTTCCCGAACGAAGGCGATTAAATAAGGCACAGTTCATTCGATAGTTGTGCTCGGTGCTGCCATGTACGTTACTGATATTGCGTTCCATTTGAGACGCATTGTTTCCACGTCTGAACTCATGTAGAGAAGCTTTGGCTATTATATCGATATTGCAAAGTAAACTAAACCTAAAGCAATAAATTATAACGCGATAACCAAAAGTACAAAATTTATTTGAATTAATGGATCCATGTTAAGACTACTCGTAAGATCCTAATTAGACGCCTCTTTGTATCTACCCTATCGACTCATGAAAAGTTTTTTATGTCAAACATAAAATAATAAAAATAAATCGTAATGGTAGTGCCACGCTGCACAGCTCTTTCTGCTGCAGCCGAATTGGGCCGGCACGACCGGGGAAACACCACTCTCTCACAGAAAACCGGCGTAAAGTGACAATTGTCGCGTTTCGTACGGTAAGTGAGAGTCCCGGAGGCCTCTTTAACCCCCTCACTTCAATGGACGTGCAGAATTTGGTTTGTGTACCCCAGGAGGGTACCACCTGCGTTCGCGGTGGAGAATCCCTCTCTGGGCGTCCATGCTCAGGAAGAACTCCACCTGAGAATGAATGCCCAGGCTGCCCTCCGAATTCTGGGGGGGCAATTTTGCGCGCTCTGGAACTGTTCGGGGCAAACAAAGCAGGCTACCTAAGGCTACCCCTGTCACGCTTACTGTGGACTTCTGCAACATAAGGGGGCTAAATTCCAACCTGAACGCCGTCCACCACCATCTTGAGACGGCGAAGCCGGCCTTGCTTTTTCTCACCGAGACCCAGATATCTTCTCTGGCTGATACTTCTTTCCTCTCCTACCCGGGATACAATTTGGAACATTCCTTTGTACCCCGGGCTGGTGTGTGCGTGTACGTCAGAGAGGATGTCTGCTCTCGTCGCCTCGGCAGCCTTGAAGTAGGGGACCTATCGATTATTTGGCTGCGCGTAGACTGCGATGACCATCCGCGAATCTACGCGTGCCTTTATAGGTCCCATAGCGGAAATGCCGAAACTGACCGACTCATTGAGCACATCCAAATGGCTACAGATTCCGTGCTGCAACAGATCCCATCCGCTGAGATCGTGATTCTTGGCGATTTTAACGCCCACCACGCCGAATGGCTTGGTTCACGTACCACCGATCACGCGGGGAGATCTGTTCTCGACTTTGCTTTGGCATATGATCTGACACAACTGGTAACCTCGCCTACGCGAATCCCAGATGTAGATGATCATACACCTTCACTGTTGGATCTTCTGCTGACCTCTCATCCGGACAACTATTTGGTTTCCGTCGATCCTCCTCTAGGCTCGTCGGACCACTGCCTTGTTCGGAGTACAGTGCCGGTCTCGCGCCCAGCACGGCCCCGCTTCGTGGGCTACCGGCGCGTTTGGCACTACAGGTCGGCAGACTGGGATGGGATGCGTTCTTTCTTTGCGTCCTACCCATGGGGACAGATTTGCTTCTCGCCGGATGATCCGGACGTCGTGGCCAACTCTGTCGCCGATGTGGTACTCCAGGGCATGGAACTCTTTGTTCCGGCTTCTGCAGTGCCCATCGGAGGCAAGTCCCAGCCTTGGTTTGGTCACTCCTGTAAAACGGCGCTTCGCCGAAAACAGGAATGCTACCAAGCCTGGGCTAAGGCGTCGACGTCTCGTGATGTAAATACCAGCGCACTTAGAAAGAAGTACAACTCTGCCTCCAGGTCCTTCAAAAGAGTTATTGCCAAAGCAAAGTCGGAGCACATCGGCAGAATTGGCGAGAGACTAGTGAGTCTTCCTTCGGGTACACGTGCATTCTGGTCCCTCGCCAAGTCTGTCTTAGGGAATTTCTGTAAGCCATCATTTCCACCTCTGCATAGGGACGATGATTCGGTGGCCCATGCCGCGAAAGAGAAAGCTGATCTTCTGTGCTCTCTCTTCGCGTCCAACTCGACTGTGGATGACCAAGGAAAGTCACCACCGACAATCCAGCGGTGTGATACCACGATGCCGGAGGTTAAATTCCGGCAAAGTGTAGTTCGCAGAGCACTTCTTTCCTTGGACATTCATAAGTCGAGTGGGCCTGATGGAATCCCCCGATCGTGTTGCGGACATGTGCTCCTGAGTTGGCGCCGGTTTTAACGCGTCTTTTCCGGTACTCCTACTCATCAGGCGTCGTCCCGAACTCATGGAAGACGGCTGTAGTGCACCCGATCCCTAAAAAGGCAACCGCTCGGATCCGTCCAATTATAGGCCAATTGCCATTACCTCCTTGTTCTCGAAGATAATGGAGTCCATTATCAACTGCCAGCTCCTGCGGTATCTAGAGGAGCACCAGCTGATCAGCGACCGCCAGTACGGTTTTCGTCGTGGTCGTTCAGCTGGTGATCTTCTAGTTTACCTGACACATAGATGGGCGGAAGCAGTTGAGTACAAGGGGAGGCATTAGCGGCCAGTCTGGACATAGCGAAGGCCTTCGATCGGGTATGGCACAAGGCGCTTCTTTCGAAGCTTCCTTCTTATGGGCTTCCTGGGAAATTATGCGAGTGGGTCACCAGCTTTTTGGCAGATCGGAGCATCAAGGTCGTTGTCGACGGTGCATGCTCTGACTTAAAACCCATTAATGCTGGTGTCCCGCAAGGCTGCGTACTGTCCCCTACTTTGTTTCTTCTGCATATCAATGACATGTTGGAAATTTCCAACATTCATTGCTATGCAGACGACAGCACTGTGGACGCTTTATACACCGGCCGCGCTAATATCTCTCGGGAAAACGTCATTGAGTGCCGGAACAAACTTGTGTCCGAAGTCGAGACTACATTGACCAAAGTCTCGGACTGGGGCCGACTAAATTTAGTCCAATTCAACCCCAAGAAGACACAAGTTTGCGCGTTAACCGCAAAAAATCACCATTTGTCGTATCTCCTCGTTTTGAGAACACTCCCTGGCTGCCACAGCTAGTATCGGAATACTTGGTGTCGACGTTTCGAGCGTCGTTCAGTTCCGCGATCAATTGGAAGGAAAGGTCAAATTGGCCTCTAAAAAGCTTGGTGTGCTCAGCAAGGCGAGGCACTACTTCACGTCGGCTCATCGCCTGAAGCTCTACAAGGCGCAAATTCGACCGCACGTGGAGTACTGCTCTCACCTCTGGGCTGGAGCTCCCCAGTACCAGCTACTTCCAATTGACCGCATCCAACGTAGAGCGGCTCGAATTGTCGAAGATCAAGCCCTTTCCGATCGGCTTGATCCTTTGGCATTGCGTAGAGATGTCGGATCACTCTGCATCTTCTATCGCATATATCACGGGGAATGTTCTGAGGAATTGTTTGGATTGATCCCGCCGGCTGAATTTCACCATCGGACATCGCGACAAAACTCGAAATTCCATCCCTACCACCTCGATGTCTGGAAATCCACAACAGCGCGATTTAGAAGACATTTTCTTCCTCGCACAACCACTCTGTGGAATCAACTTCCGCCGGCGGTCTTCCCGAACCGATACGACTTGGGAACCTTCAAGAGAAGAGCGTATTCTTTCCTTAAAGGTCGGCAACGCGCCTGCATGCCTTCTGGTGTTGCAGATGTTCATGGGCGGCGGTGATCGCTTAACATCAGGTGAGCCTCCTGCCCGTTTGCCCCTATTACATAAAAAAAAAAAAAAAAAAAAAAAAAGAATCGCGAACGAAATGCCTAAAAGTGATCAAGGTTGTGATTAAATACAATATTTTTAATTATTATCGCTTACGTGTTTACAAAAAAGTAATGAATAAAGCCTTAAGAATATGTAAATGTATTATGTACCTCTTACGTTGTCTTATTTTTGGGTTGCCGGTGTAATTTTATCACCTGTTTGTAATAAACAGGTGAGCCGATACTAGTAATTTGTATTCATCTGCTTGCCAATAAATTATGTATCAAAATTCAATTAAAATGCATAAAATATCTTTGTTAAAAATATTCATTCAATACACATTTTAATTTTCAAAGTCGGAAAATCGTGTTCATGCACGCTAGCCCAAAACCCGCTCTCAGAATTGTTTTCAGAATAAAAATTGACACACTTAGCTGTACCCAGACAATGTAAGAGAATTCATTTAAATTTTGAAGAAATACAGACTACTTATATTTAGATTATTCGTCATTAAAAAAAAAAAAAACATTTTTAGAAGCTCAACATTTAATAAAAAATATTTTACAGAAACATAAGTCCCATCAGTTCATTGTAATGAGAAAATTATTTGCAAATGGTGAGGAATAAATTTGTTATTTCCGGCTTTCATCGTGATTTGTAAGCACCAGAACTAACTTTTTTGGAAATAATTTCTGCGGACAGACAAAATGTTAAGGGTGAACCTCGTATAATATTGAAATTCTTTCTTTTGAAATATTTGAAATATATCATGTTTCAAATATTTCAAAAGAAAGAATTTCAAATTAATTATTATTAATAAATCGAAATAGAAGATAAAAATACCGAATCACAAAATTTGTTATAATTTGTTAATTTACAAGTCTCGTACTCTTTGTGAAAGCGCTCGTTCCGATAAGTGTTGTTACAATTACCGTCCGTCAGTTTTACGATCATTAAAATTGATACAAGCGTTTATTATCACCGCAAACCAATGTAGGTATAGTAAATTTGATATGTTACCTTCCCGCAATGTTGAAACTAAGGTCTCTTACGCGATAACGCTGATTAGATATAACGAGTACGCAATAATCCAAGTATATTTACTATAACATTGGTATACCTGTTTGTCTATATTTTAACAGTTTTAAATAGTGTACCAATTTGTCTGTTTTTTGTTGTTTGTCATCAACCTATGGATGACCAATGCAGGTCTTTCCTAAATTATGCCACCTGAAAGGATGGGTTGCAGATTGCATCTAGGGGCTCTTACCAAGTTGTCCTCACTATTCCCATTGGCCTTTCCGATTGGTGGTAGCACCGATACTACTTGTATCACTATCCTCTTTGTGTTTTTATCGCACCTATTCCGAGCCCAGTCGTCGTTTCTCAAATTAATAGTAATAAAGAGACTAATTAAAAAAAAAATGCAGTCTCAGTATTATCATTGGAATGGGTAATGCTCCTCTTACCGGCTCTTTTTACACAAGTTGTTTAAAGAAGACATAAGTAAAACTCTTTAACGAACATTACTGATTTTTCTTTTCCATTTGTCTGTGTGTCACAGGGCTGTATTTTGAAAACACTAAATTAAATTGTGGTTAGGAAATTCAAATTTGTTCAAAATAAATGTATTTTAATTGGTCGATTTCAATTAGACTAAATATTCCTATCATTTAACATCTTCATACAAAATTTTAGTTGGATATTTCGTTCAAAAGCATTAAACTTTAGTCGCCGTTACTCAGTTGAAGATGTCAACAAGTAACAAAGTTTTTTTTTTATAATTGATTTCGAAAGAGATGTTAAAATATTCATAGCACATCCCACAAGACGGAACGGTACACCAGTGTCTTCCATTAGTATAATTATATTAATAGGGTTCTTCACGTAGGTGGTAATACATTGCTTATACGTATTTTGATATCACCTCTATGTTAAAAGCCTTAAATACGTTATTCGTATGTATTAAAATAATGTATCATCTCCACTGGATCTAATTGGCCCCAAGTGCAGTCTCGATGGGCTCTCATATGGACCAGTATTTCATGAGTATAATGCGGGTTCAGAACGGTTGCAGCTGCGTTTCATCTTATCAAAGGCATTACTGTGACTGTAGTTCATATAATATCAATCAATCAGATTGCATTTTCATTTAAAATGATGACCGCTGTTCACCTAAATTCTTTAGTGAAACTAAAATTTGTATATATATATCGTGTCACGGTATTTGTGGTCGCACTTATCCGAAACGGCTTAACTGATTTTAATTTTTTATTTCTTTTTTGTACATTTGGTAAGTAAGAAAATAGTTCTTAAAGTATTATTCACCACCTACCTCCCCATTTTTTTTAATTCCAATTTTAGTATTTATGTATGAATGAAATATCCAAATAAATTAACCGTCGTAAAGTTAATTGTCGTGAAGACATTTAAGTGTCGCGTAACTTTGACAGTTCATTCTGCTTTTGTTATGTAGCACAACGAAGTGCGTGCAATTTTTTCACGATTAATTATTTACTTTAAATTTCTTTGATAATTTATTTAAATCGTAGAAATTTGGCGGGTCAGGTAGTATCTATAACAATATTAGTTTCTTTGTTTGGTTGAATGCGCTAAGCTCTGAATTGGAGCCATTCATTTAATGTAGTCATAATATTATTACAAATACATTTTAACTTTCTTCAATCCTTCTTTGTAAGTAAACCAAACGATGCGGTAACTGACACTCCTCCGCGCGCGAGGATTTCCTTCACGGATTCAATAGAGAAAATAACGTATAAAAAACCTAATGACTATAAGATAAAACACATTATAATAAATTTCGCAGACGTTTGCGAGACAGCACTATGCTTGCCAGAACACAGCTCAGTATTATTAATGAAAAACAATAATCACGTCTTCTGCTTTGCTATATATTACATAATTAAAAATTTGCTACACGTATAGTATAAAAAGTTTTATTGGAATTTAATAGTAATGTAATTCTAATCGTGCATGTCCGGAAATCGTCACGGAATCAGAGCCTTGCAAATTGCACTCGCATTTCTTTTCTACAATTAAGAATCGAACTAATTAATTGCGTGCTTAATAAATTGTTAATGATCAAAGGTCAAATAGTTGTACCTGTAGACGATATTTATTAATAATAACAATAATAATAAACGCTACACACTCAACGACCCCCGTTAGGATAGTTATAGTGTTGGGGGTCCAAAATATTCACAATGACAAGGACAAACACACCCAGACCGGAAAACATGCCTGTATGGTCAATACAAAAATCTGCTCCGAGCGGGAATCGAACCCGCGATCTGTGGCGCTTAAGGCAGGTACGCTACCGCTGCGCCACAACGTCGTCTTAAAATTTAAAAAATTATTATGGACATTATTGTAATACAATATTAATAATAATAAAATAAATGTTCAGAAAACATATTGCAAGAAGCTAAATTATTGTTAATATTTAATTGCATTTAGAAATTTAAAATTATTAATTGGTTTGTATCGTGACAAAATTTTTGCACGAAATTGTTAACTCGTAACATCTAAAGAGCTGAAATATGAATTTTACCATGCTATGTTTCGCAATAAATAACTGCGCATCTGTGGTCTTTCTATCCGCAAATCGCAAACAACATCAAATTTTTTGTACATATGGGATGGTATGGTGGCCCTGTTACTGAGATGCAGATTTTCGGGAACATGCGACAATTTATTTTTAAAAGGGGGAAAAATGTGCATATCTACAGGTACATAGGATAAAGTCTGTCTTATTTAGCTCGGTTTCGTTTATCTATATAAAATATGTTAAATCATGGAATAGAGTCAGTGAATTAAAAGGCGGCCTATATTTTTAATGAAAAGGTAAGGCCATAAAATACAGCTTAATAAAGGAAAAACACGGCCACCTCTTTTAAGTCTTTTTTTAATAAATATTATAATGTTGTAAAGAAAGCGCAACAACTTCTTTAGAATACTATCACAAAACAAGTCCAAATATAAAATTAAAACTAAAAAAAATGCGTATGCCCAAAATCGAGAGTTAAATTAACATTTTTTTAAATAGGGCATTGAAAAAAAAAAGCATTATAAGTATTGAAGTCACGCTCATTTAATGTCATAGATAAAGTAACATTCGAGTGCACTTGGAACGCATTTACGAATGGTTAACGTTGTTTAGATATAGAGTGACAGATAAAAAATAAAGCCACCAAACAAACTTCTTTGAAACCATAAATATTTAAGATACTATTATCTAAATCACGAACAACCGATATTCAAACCAGTAAAACTGGTTGGATTATTAAGAGTTTAAAAAAATCCTACATGAGAAATAGCCATCCTCATAAAACACGGACGAGTAATAAACAATCCTTTATCGAAAATATTAATCTATAGTTATATAATATTATAGGTAACATTTGTTTGTAATATTTTTAAATATTGGTTAATATAAAATCGATTATAATCGATATCAAAAATATTAAATATTTTCTCTGACCATAAAATGCTACAGATTTTAGAATTATGTCGGTGCTTTTGTTATAAACTTGACTAACGTTCTAGATCCACGTGGATGAAGCCGGGATTAAAGCTAGTCTATTAATGTTAATAAAAATTCACGGACGTAATTTTACGTTTCACTATGGTTTAGACTTTAGTGTGGTCTTGCGATTATGAGTCTTACAAATTATAAACAAGTAGGACAAAAAAAAACATAACAAAAATAAAAATCGATCCCATCTTTTTTGATTACTTCAATATAAGAATGTAAGATATACAGTTTATATTCGTAATATTTTAACAGTTTACTTTCATAATAGTATTTCGATAGATAAAATGTAAGAATACAAATCTTGTTTATTAGTAACTTTTTCACGATTACAACTAAAGGGAATTTAGTTTTTTGTATAATAATGTAAATGAGAGACTTATATATTTTAAAGCCAATAATATTGTTTATTTAGGTGGGTGGGTGGGTGGCTGGGCGTAACATATAGGATGTTATGTGAGAAGCTTGTGGTAGGTATCACTCACTACATATATGGCTCTAAAAGAAACGCTTGCAATAAAACTTTCGTTAAGTTTACGATCCTTTAGAGTAAAGGGTCCGCAATCCGCTTAAATCGCGTCGTTTCAATTGCTTTTACGATTTCGGTTAAAGAGCTATTTAGTCCGTAGTCTACAACTATTTATGTTGTAATAGTATCCTGATCCGACTTCACACCTATCTATCTATATATTGACATACATACTCTTTTATGTTATTATGTTGGCAAGCAAGGATACAGCAATCCTGATGGCAAGCGATTGCCGTAGCCAATGAGCGCAACACCATTAGTAGATGTCACCCATGCCTTGCGAACCTCGAAATATTGGTAAATTTTAGCCAAATATTTTTACCGGATAATTTAAGTATCCTACAGTGCCTTTCAAACCGAAATACAGTAATGCCAAAGACACTACAGTGTCAAAAACACAAGTGCTTTGCGGTAGAATATTGGACACTGCGGTAGTAAACTAGTACCTACCTAGCTTACAACAAAAGACCTATCGCACTGACTGATTGCACTGGTGAAATAATCTATTTTGTGGCAGAGATTAATTTCAATAGCAGGCGATGGGGTCGTCACGTTCCGACACCGAATAATCAATGTTTGCTAAAAGCCATAAGAAATCGAAATTATATTTCCTGAACTTATTAAAACATAAAATTTAGTTCAGTGAGATCATAAAAACAAATATAATTAAAATAGCCACGGAAGATATTTTAATCAATACCTTACACCATATTTTTAACCCCTCGACGGGTAACCCGACCCATGCAACTAAGCATACACATATTTCATTTATTAAACGATGTGTACACACCCGCACCCCATCATAATTTTAACAAAATAGGAACAGCGGGTACCCTTTTATTACACAATAAAAGTAACAACCAAAAAGGTTTTATGATTAAAACAATGATAATAAATTATACGTTGTGCAATATGCGTCATTTTTACAATTAAACTTTTCATTTCGATTAATAACGAAGCAATGTGCAAGCAATTTAAAGAAGCAACATTTTTCTTAAGTGATTTGTAACCACAGCAATAATATAAATTTATAATATAAATGACCGTATAAAAATCAATTACGAAAGAATGCCGTAATTATATTAATTGTATATTTTACAATTGACGCGTAACATACATTTTAATAGTAAAAACTATATATTTTGAATGATGTTCTCTCATTCCATGACGTATCATAATGAAATAGTATGTCTGTATTTGGCAAAATTCTTATTTATTTATTTTTAGTATTCACATATATCATAATATGATATGTTACTAATACTTACATGAATCATTCAAGAAGCTATAAATCCGTAATCGAAATATTCCACTTCGTATGTGAAAAAAGGCTACAAAAGGATGAAAATGTGTTTTTAAAAGCAAATAGCTTCTTCACAAATTTGTCGTTTGACAAATTAACCAAATACACGAATACCATACGCCAAGTGAAATGCCGCTTTAAAAAGTACAGAGGAAAATACTGTTATGAATACGATAAAAGTACAAGTCATAATAAGAGATTGTGGCCCAACATTTTTTCATCGTGGAAGTATTTTAGAAAATAAAACGTCGCGCATAATAGAAAGATGCGTGACACAGCATTTAGTTGTCGGGTCTTCGAACAAAAAAATTGATTTGATTCATGAGTCGATTGAGAAAAAAGTATTTTACTGAGAACATAGAAAAATGTTGAGCTTACCGAGTTGAGATATTAAACTTATTTTAATATTTTGGGTGCTTCTAATTCACAGGATTTCGAAAACTTCTTGTGTCATATTCAACATATTTATTCAGTACAAAAGCATCACACGTAAGTGCCTTTTCACACGTTGCGGATGCCGGATAGCCGGCGCCGGGTATCCGGTAGCGAAGTGTATGTGCATGTATGCAGCTTTCACCTGTACCGGCGTAATTTTGCTCGGCAAGCAGTCGCCGGGTGCACGCCGGTTTCACCACTGTGCGTAGGAGCTACTAGATTCAAAATTGGGTTGTGTAAAAGGGAAATGAGTTACCGGACAATCGACGCCAGATACCCGACAACCGTGTGTAAAGGCACTAAATGTGTCAAAACAAAAAAGGGTTTGTAAAGTTGTTACCTCAGACTTAGGGCGGTTTCAGGCTAGTGATTTTTTTTTAGTGTATATGAATACGGTCTTTCCGGCATAAGCTCTTAAACCGGCACAGGCTTATTTCGGCGTTTACGCTCATACCGGTGATGTCTAGTGCCAATACCATATTTATAGCGCTTATATGTTAGTATAAAACGCAGGTTTATAACGGCTCTTAGAAGATCCGACGCATGAAACTCAGCGACATGCGAAAGTCAAAGTAAAAATTGTTGTTCTAAGTAATTCGTCACGCATGCTGGTGTATTGTATACATAATAATAGTGATTAAAAAATTAATATTTTCTTATGTTTTATATAAGACTTCAAAATAACCTACTATTTTGTAGAACCTAAATTGAAATTTTTATAATTTAATGGCATAAATAACCATTACCAAGAAAACCTTCAAAGCCGAAGTGTTCTTAAAACTAATCGAAACAGTAACTAAACCATTCCACAATTTAATCACGACCAACAAAAATTTAGGAAATAAAAAATCGACAAATTGCCCCATTTTTATAATGTATTAAATTATTGCACTTGCATTAATTTAATAAATAAATCTAAAGCACAAAATTTGTAGGTTATAATATGTATTTATAACATGTTAAAGTACCTCATATCTGTAGACACATGGATTTATATTCTAAGAAGGGCACTTAACGTAAACGTGACATTAGTTTCCTTGAACGTTCAGAAATGTTTAATAAGCTATAGCTATTACGTAACAGTCAACATATATTTTGTAACTTATTTACAAGAAAATATATATGATTTTTATAACTATTATAAAAAACTCCGTCATTCACTATAGATTTGAGTTCAATGTACGTTGTTTATAAGCAATTGTGAAGATCAAATCGTCACAACTGTCTGGCAATATTTCACGTATCAGTGACGTAACAATGATTCATGATCCTTGACCTATGTTTCGTATCTTCATGATAATGAGCAAAAGATAATACAACAATAGTATTACAATGACGTTACAAGCACATTGTGTTCATTTTTGAAACATTTCATCGTGAATAGACTCATAGATTGAGACGCTCATAGCCCAGTGCACTCACTGGTCGGTAAACGAACGGTAGGTTAAGCAACTTTAGGCACGGTCAGTCACTAGATGGGTGATCGCATAGTGGTATTTCGACCGCGCTTGTCCGTGCTTCGGAGGGCACGTAAAAGTCGGTCCCGGCTGTTGACAATTTGAAAACAGTCGATAAGTCAAGTCAGAGGCCTACGGGCGATCTGAACAACTCCGATACTAGGTTGGCCACTAACCACTCGATAAGAAGAATCGTGAATATTTTTTAAAATGACAATAATGGGTATGTTTGTACAGATAAATATTTGCAGTAACGGACAGCTGTTTACTCTTTTCAATTTATTATTATTTAGCATATTTTGCAAATACACCGTTGTTAATTATACCGGTAGCAATTTTCATTTTTAAATGCATCTGCTTACTTTTAATGTCACTCACACGCAGCTGCATTTTAGCATTTTACATCAAAGATTTTAATCTAGATAACGGAAATTTGAGAGTTTGCTACCGCAGACGTCTGTCTACCCGTGGGTAAATAGAGTGTCGATTGTTCCTTGGGGAAATCATCCGCCCTATGCAAATAGGGGCCAACCTCTGTGCAATCAAAAAATCTCACTTCATATATTTGCTTAGCACTTAACACGCTTATCCCCATTCCGTTCATGATTACATAAGCAGTAAAATGTGTGTATCACATGGAAAATACTTAATTTGTACAACTTTTTATATGGTCTTGCCCTCGGCAATGCGCTCATGGAATAAATTTTCAAATTTCTTGGTTTTAGTCTTTTACTCTTTTTCTTCATATTTTTGTGATAAATACATAAATTTATAGATTGTATAATCTAACTACATAATGTATCCTGTAAATTATAAGTTTTAAAGAATTACAAACCCACGTATTATTAATATTTTGTATTGCATTCATGTACAAAAAAATTGAAAAGTACGTGTCTGTGTCCACGCATAGTGAAGGGTTCCGGAATCCGGAATCAGAAAGAGCTTCAGGGTTATAGTTAAAATTTTACTTCATCATAAAATCAATATACATTAAATAAATAATATAAATGATAAAGGCGCCTTTGCACCGCAGTTTCTTTTATTATATTTGTTTTTTTTTATTTTATACTAGCGGCCCGCTCCGGCTTCGCACGGGTATAAAATATATAGCCTATGTCATTCACTGAAAAAATGATTAAAATCGATCCAGTAGTTTTGATTTATACATTACTGCCCGTGGCCCGCACACGTTAAATGTAATTATTTACGACATCACATTAGAAACCTCAATTTTTTTTTCTCCACTATTTAATGGATGTTATTATACATATAAACCTTCCTCTTCAATCACGTTCATCAAAATCCGTTGCGTAGTTTTAAAGATTTAATCATACATAGGGACGGATAAAGCCACTTTATTTTATACTATGTAGTGATAATGTGTCTGATAAAATTTAAATAAAAAATCATCAAAAATAGATTTTTCGACACTAAGGAATAATTACTATTCGGTATAAATAAACATTTTTTCCTAAACTTGTTGTAAAATACAAAGTTAAATTTTTAGTCACGTAAATTAAATCATATTTCTATGCTATGATTTTACTCATATCACACGAGCTATGGCTTTAAAATCATCTTTCGTTTTTGGTGCTACTAGTTCAAACGTTCGCCCCATAGATCAAGTGTTGGCTGTATATCTTCCCTTTCAATTTTTATGACTATAAGGGCGGCTACAGACCAGCGTTTTTTTTTTCGAGCGTATACGGTCGTTTCGGCATACGCGCCTACACGCGGGCTTCAAGAAACCGAACCGTAAATATACGCGGGCATATTCTGGCGTGAAGTAGGTAAGGTTTCCACCGCGGTGGAAGCAGCATATTTCAGAAAAGCCTTTTATACGGACGCACAACCATCTATGATTATCAATCAACGTCTATCATCAGACGGATATGACAATTTTTTTTCATTTGGTACCGGAACTCCTTAATATTAAAGACATAAATAACAGAGGAAGTTCTCAATAAGGGTGAATGTTCTTTTTTTGTTTTTATGATTCATTTTTTGTGTTAAATCTCTATCTATTATGCTTTCTTATCGATTCCATATAGACTTTGTAATAATATGTTCAAGAATTTCTGAGGGGAACTTTTCAAAGTATATATTATGCTAATTAATAACACGCGATTACCGCATCAAAATTGCTTTTGTGTATGCCTTAGACGTGAGGATCAGTAATCGTTTTTGTAATTATTGTACAAATTATACAAATCTCTAAATCCTACACACAATCACTCACTATTAAATACCTTTTACATATTTAAAGGGACACATTGTACTCAGTGAAAGGGAGAAGCGGGCCTACGCACGTGATTCGACACTAGAGATTAGTTCCCAGGATACGTGACATCGACCCTTCATGGGTGTTCGGACCGTTACAAATAGAATCGGGTTTACTTGGAATACTTTTTTTTTGGTTAAACATTTTGAACTAATAGGTACGTGCTACTTACTATTTACATTATAAGGTTTCTGCTTTTTATATCTTATAAAGTTTTATTGATATCTTCATGTAGGTGATATTGTTAGTCTTCAACGGATTTTATCTACAATTCTTCTTAATCAATTTCTTTTTAATCAAAGTTTCATTTAAAAATCCTTCAGTTCGCGCTGCGAGCGACAGCGTTTATGCCAGACCGGTCGTCTTAACACATAGATCTTTGAAGTTTGAAATATGGTTTATTGTGATAATTTTATTATTCATTTGCCGGTTTTGATATATTCGTGTATAATGATCAGAGAAACGAAATGGTTTCCGATTATTATGAAAAAGTATGTAACGTTCACTACGTATTTTGGCAAAAATTAAATATTAATTGAGGATTAAAAAGGTAAAATGCACCACGTCATAATGTTTTTATATTTTAACCTATTTTAAAAATATTTAATTTTTCATGATCAAATATCGGTTTTCTTTTTTTGGAGTTTCAGTAAAAAGAAAATAACAAACATAATTGGTCTGTTTTATAAAAATAAAAAAAAAACATTTAAATAGCCTAAAACGTATGTAAGTAAAAAAGAATCTACATATTTGGTTAATAGATAATTTGGCTGATAATGCAATAAACAATTTTTAAAAAATCACATGAAAGGAAATACGCAAATTCGATAACTACTTTTTCCAAGATTTTGATTTATGAATTGGTATTGTTTTAGCTAAGCCCATTATCGGCGCTCCAACCTATAGTCTATGGTTACAGGCAAATTTTTGACAAGGGAGAACTGTCGTGACGCATCGGTAGCAAGCCTGCCTCTACCTTGATGGTCGCAGGTTCGATTTCTCGACAATAACTGTATTTATCATACATATCATAATGTTGTGGTTTGTCCTTATGTTATTCTTTCGTGCCTCGGTGGTCACGTCAGGTTTTCGGTCTTGATTATTATCACATAATATCTAATAATTATCATTACCTCTTAATTAGTAATTTGCTATTATCGAATGAGGCTAATTAGTAATTCTTTTTACTAATCATTAACGAAAATTTTCACGCCATACCATTCCGATAGTTTCCAAACCCTTCATAATGACGCAAAAAATAAGCCCTTAGGCCTAGTCCATGCATAAAAAATAATTAAATTTCATAAGCTTGACTCAAGCTTAAGGTCTCAACAACACTTACAAATATGTTGTAACTTTATTCCTCTTTAGCCTTATAAGTACAACTTAACATTATATGATAACGAAACATGATGCAATGTTTTTAATCCAAGTTGTTAAAGTTGTTATCAGTTAATCAGAGATTTAAAATATGACTAACGTGATGTAATGTAATGTAACTTTCAGTTGACCTATATTATAAAAATGCCTTTAGATGTACAATCTACTAAGTTTTGTTTGTTGATTTTGTGAACAGGAATTATTACTAATCATAATAAAAAAAAAAATCAATGAGTTTTTCTTATCATGGAAATTAATAATAATAATTTAAAAAATACATTATTAATAATAATTTAATAAAGAAAGTCAGTCTGTAAGCTATTTTCTACACATAACTTTTAAATATTATTATTATATTTACAAAAATATTATAAAATATTTACAGTGTAATATTATTGTTTGAGTGCTGTGGGTTACCCGAGCTTGATGTCCACGATAGGGCTAAGTGGAAGGATACAAGTAAGAAAGTGGACCCCGCAATAGGGCAGTACAAATGTTAAGAAGAAGAAGACGATTTGAGTACAATATTGTAAGATTTTTTTTTGGTAATTCAATTAAGGTTTAATTCAGTTAGTCATGGACAAAATTATCTTCATGAAAAGACCACATTCTTTTTTCTATTTTCACACACACATGCTAGAATAAGAATTAAAATTAGCCAGCCAGATTTATTATTGCAACTATCTTACATTTTTCAGTTACCTATGTCAGCATCATAGTCAACATAAATATTATATGCTGCTTTGCATTACAAACAATCTGAGAAATCATAAACAACTTGTTTATTCATAGATAATAAATTTTTGGCAAGAATTGAGAATGATATTTGAATACTTTGATTGTAAACAAGCCTTGAAAATATGTTGATTATTTAAAGTTCATTGCTAGATATAGCATGCAATTATTCAACTTTTTTTGTTGCCTATGTGCTTAGAAGAATCAGTTAATTTTTTTTTAAATCTTCAAGAGAAAAAAGAAACAACCTTTTAGTAAAAACAATAATTATTATATGAAATAAAATATAAAGTGGCTCTGGAAACATTAAATGTTAGACAAATGATCGAAATTGAAAAAAGAGTGTATGAAAAATATATTTTAATAAAATGTTGGATCAGGCCTTTGCCGACAGACCAGTACAAAGATTGTAATACTGACTTGATTGTGGAAAAACAAAATTATAGGACAGCAATTATAATAAAATGTAAACTACACAAATGAACTTTAATAAGTTTGAAATTTTTTTTTTTGACAATATGTATTAAACATTTACAACAAATGTTAAGGCTTTCCAGAAAAAAACTTTTTCTAATTTACACATATAGTACCTACACCAGCAGCATAATATAATTCTTTAGACTCATGATAACTATATATTTTTCCAAATGCAAATGCAATGCAAAACAATAAATAAATAGAAAATTTCATATAAGAGTATGGGCTAAATGCTTACAATTTAATTAACAATAATAAAAAAGTAATTTTTATAAATCAAAATGTAAAATTCCTTACCCTTAAAATTAAAGTCTATTGAAACAACAGATGTTCTTATAAGAATATTGACTATTGAGAAAACTTATATAATAGAGCATCAATCAATTCAAGGCCGCGTTTTAAGAAGTTATACATGCTGTTGTTTTAAAAAAAAAATATTTTAAAGAATATATTACTTACCGGCCAGGGTGAACCTGTCCATATAGTTGATAAGATTGACAAAACATAATACTCCGACTGTCATGAATTCGATGTAGGTAACATCGCTCAAATTCTCTCGTCTCCTCGCCTGCTTCTCGTGCAGAAGTGCCGTAGCAGATTCATTATCTCCATTAATCACCAACTGCTGATTTGATGTGTTTGGAGTAATACTACTCTGGTCCATGATGCCAGCCCCGAACTAAGCTGTTACTAAAAGCTGTAACCGCAGCGCAAACCAATTGACCGTAACGAACTTTAATTTAGTAAAAACTCAATAGACACTAAACACTAAGAATAGTAAACACGCAATGATTATTTATCCAAGTTCCTCATATCATAATGTTAATTTAAAACTTTAAAATAATTAAACAATGTACGACCGAAAAGATACCCGCCACTATGACAACTAGAACTCAAATCAAAAGTCTAATAATTGTCAATTTGTCAAAAGCGACTTTAAAACCGGCGACGGCACGGATGACGTATCACTACAGAGTAAGTGTGACATGGAGTGGCCCTATCGATAACTAGAAAAGAAAAGTGCCTAAATAAAAAAAGGTAATAAAACATAAAATGGCTACCATGAACTATAAAAACTATAAAACTTTTTACGATTGGTAGTAAAAACGTGGTATAAATTATCACCTAAAAATGATTATATAATTTTGTAAGTTAGGCTATACATTTAAATCACTACTATTCATCGTCACTTCATTGTTTATGATGCTACACATATTTTTTATTTTAGGAAATGTCTAATTTTCTATTCGTTATTAAAATATATTGATTTTATATTGTGTATGCTATATACATAAAAAAATATTAAAATAAATCAATTATTGTTTCTAAGAAGTAGAAAGATAAAAAAAAATAGATCATTCCTATAATCCTTTATTCGCATTTGATATAACGCTATAAAAATTTTGGCCAAAAATTATAATTTGTAAACACGTTAATTTTTCGCGTGTTTGAGTAATCCTCAAAAGTCAGAAAAAGACAGCTATACTTATTTCTTGCATGACTTTTTATTCACTATTTTGCATAATTACAATTTTTAAACTTTATGGCAAAATGTATGGACTATGTGGTGAAAAATGTAAGAAAGTGATTGATCAATTTCAATTGATCATCAAGCACCACATTAAATTGACCAAAAACTAAACGACACCATCGTACACAAGCGATAAAAAACCTTGAGGGTACTCCAGCACAGATAACCAAAACGACGGTTATTTTCGCATCACTAGGAATAATAATAATAATATGTGGTGAAAAATGTAAGAATATTTTTAATAGTAGTTGAAAATTTAATAAGCCTAAAAATATATGACTATATAATTTATAAACCCATTGTTTTAATATAACCTCAAACTTATTCACTACAATTATATACCAAAAAAGAATAATTGGGAAAAACCTACTTTGTTTAGCCACAATATTCGCTCTTTATATAAAGTTTCGCTGAGGGTGCCAGTGCATCCTTCAATTTGTACCAATTTTAATATTTGGGATCAAATATTTATTGCCTATGCTTTAAATAGACAAAAAGGACATCTCCACGTCTTCTCATCTTACTCTGCCGGAGTAGTTGACAGTTGACTATTGACATTGATACTTGTATTGTACAAATGATTATCGCTTTCTCATAAGTTTCTCCGGATAATCGATAACGTAGTCTATGGAGTTATTCACATAATCACTAAGGTGTAAGCTGGTAATGACTACCAGTTATTAGTGAATTACACAGTACGCAGTATCTTCAAAACTATAAGCAATTGTCTAACGAAGCCACTATCACTAGCCAAGTCGAAAATTTAAACGTAACTGAATTATTTTTATCGACTTGTGTTATCTTTAAATAGAGTTTATATTTAAGTAAATCAGAAAAAGTTGTTCGGGTGTTGTGTTGAAATACGTAATCAACCCTATCTTCATAAATAATACTTAATATTACACAGGAAAAGATGGCAAAGTTTTTTTGTATGTATATTATTGTATTGCTGTATATTAGCGGTAGCTATGCTAAAAAATACACCGATGACGAAAAACCGGCATGGGCGAAAAAGGATATTCGCGATTTTAGCGACGCCGATATGGAACGGTATATAATATTTTTATTCACTCGTTCTTTTATTTGATCTAATTAAAAAAATATGCTAATATAAATTTTTAGTCTTTACGATCAATGGGAAGAAGATGATGAACCTTTACCAGAGGATGAAAAGCCTGAATATATGCGTAAGCCACCCTCAATAGACTTGAATAACTTAGATATGACAAATCCAGAAAGTGTGTTACAAGCAACTAAAAAGGGTCAAACATTAATGATGTTCGTCACAGTAGCCAATAAGCCACCAAAAGCAAGAACTGAGGAATTAACAAAAATTTGGCAAAGTAGTTTACGGAGTAATCACGTACAAGTAGAAAGGTAAATAGGCGTGCTCTAAATGTTTCCTTTTTCAATATGTACGTGTTCTATAAATATTAAATATGTTATTTTATTTTTATAGGTATCTTATTGATGATGATAGAGCTATATTCATGTTTATGGATGGTTCTCAAGCTTGGACAGCTAAAGAATTCCTTCTAGAGCAAAATGAGCTAAAAGATGTTCAGCTTGAAAGTCAAACATACCATGGCAAGAATCCTGATGTAAAAAATACTGCTGTAAACGACGAGCTATAGATCTGAATAAAATATACTGTACAAGAATAATAAATGTATTTAATATAAAGAATAAACACAATTTATTTATTATTATGAAAAATGTTGTAAGTGTTTTAAATCTAAGAAACAAAGTTTGCATTTATAAAGATATAAAAACTATAGTAATTTTTCTTAACCATTGTTTCATTTCTCTTATAGAAAATTATTAGGGATCAGTAGCACGGAAATGTTCTTCATCGATTGTTGAATATATGTGACCTTCACTACTCATCCATTCCAAAATATTTCTAAAACAAAATATTCATTGATAAGTATATAAACCTTGCTTTTATATATTGAAGATACTATTTATTAGTCTTTACATATAATATACCATTATCAATAATAGCAGTACATAATAATTGTTAAATAGATAATGCTTAATATAATCAATAAAAATATTATGATTGATCTTTGACTTATATTTATATATCATGAACATTTTGTGTTCTTTCACAATATTTTCTTTTTCTTTATAGAAGAATTATATCAGTTAAAACATTCGTAATTTATGTATGTAACTGTTACATTTTTATATTTACCCAAACTCAACAAGGGACATCCGATCTTTTAATTGTGCATAGATATCCTGTTTGCTGATCCCCTGATCAAGAGTGGAAGCTTTGATGAGATTGTATACCATCATTTGTCTGGCATTAAATCCATTCACAGATGAGTTATCATTCATACCAATCATTGAATTTGCGGGAAGGCCACTTGTAAATGTTGAATTATTATTTGTCTTCTCCTGAAAATTTTAATTGAGCCATGATTTTCAATATATTATTTAAAAAAAACTGTCATGTGGATGATGGCTGATAGAAATAAAAACTGTCATCTTGTTTTGATTCAATCCAATCTACCCCACAATTTACTACTACACTGCATGCTGTCTATGGCTACCTCACCCTTTACCACCTCACTCCATGCTGCCTATGTCCCCCATGGCCACCCCTTGCCACTTGCCACAGAATAGAATAACTGACAAAAACCCAGGAATTACTCATATCAAATCAAATATTTAGATAAGTCAAGTTTAGTTTACATACCTTCTTAGAATCAGCTTCCATCTTCAACTTATTATTAATACATTGTAAGTAATGAAATGTTATGGCATTCATATCTGTTATTGGAATTATTTTAAAAGCCATAAGAACCTTTTTCCCTTTATTTGTTTTTACATTTCCATAAACTTGTATATAATCATTAACTTGAAATTTATCAGTTTTATCCTGCACACAAAAAAGGTCATTAATTTCTGAACTGTTTATGACAAAGTTTGTCTATATAGTATCCAATAAATATGGCATGCAATAAAGTTATTTTAGGTGTTATCTTAAGCTATATTTAATTAATATCAGGAACATATTTTGCTTGAAGGGAGGAGCCCTTCATAATATAGCCTTTACTAAGCATAAATAAAATTATCAAAGTACCTGATCAAAATATTTTTACTAAATACTAATATTGAAACTATATACTTATGTAAAGTCCAATGGTACAATAAGTACTAATATACTCCATACTATATTACACGTCATTGTCTCTTTATCAGCATTATGTGATACAGAAGCAGGAAAAAGATTAAGGTAGCAACTTTCAAAATAGCCTGTTGAACCAAATAAAATTGGCAGATTTTTTTTTTCTTAATATGTTTCCTTCAAAACTCCCCTTAATTAATTTCAATATTATTTATTTGTATAGAGTTGTTACTTTAGTTTTTCAATAAGCATTATGAAAAAAGAACATACAGTATCTTCATCCATCGAGTCCTGGTCTAACCACAGCACTGCTCTCATCCTTCCTGTGATATCTTGTATTGTATATGTGATTTTAGTACTTTGCATCCTAATATTCCTGACTCGAGCAACGATGGATACAATTTGGATATCAGTTCCCCATATTGTTACACCCTCACTACCACAATGTAGAGCTTGTTTTATAACAATTGGAGCCGTTCTTGAGGCTCTCCTGGTCTACAAGATAGTATAAAATAATCACTAATAATATCTATTGATAAGCTATACTTTATAATATATTTATTGAGAGTGTTTTATACATATAAGATTTGATTTCAAGTGTTCATTGATTTAATATATTACTCATATATTAAACAATTTATAAAACTTAATCGTCAGTCTCTATGACATGTGTAATCTCTTAGTACAGTCACGGATAATGCATAAATTAAGAAAAAGCATGACCAAAATTTATAAAAAATGTAAAAATATTGACTTTGTAAAATACATCGACACAAAATAATTAGTAATACTTAAAAAGTTAAAAACAGAGTTTATCTTTGGTATAAAAATGCCTATAAATTGATGATATTATAATTACTATTTATAATGCATTTCAAATTAAATTTTCTTCATTTTAAAATGTTTCAGCAAGTTCGCACATTCTTTAAAGATTCCAACTATACAATAGTGAATATCACTTTTACTACTTAAAAATTTAATTTTGTTCAGTGCAAACGTACCGACTTTTGACCTTGGTTGGGTGTAGTTACATTTCCAAATTGGTTTTGTGTACTGAATAATCCACCGCCAGCAATAGATTGATCTAAAAATATTAATAATATAAACGATAGTGCAATTTCAGTTGTAAAAAAGCAAATAATAAACTTACAGCGTAAAAACTTACCGTTCCACATTTTATGTAATATTCGAATTAATATTTGATGTTAACCTTCTGTACGATTTATTCTTATAATATTAAGTTATTTATAACTCTTTTTGAAGTTCTTTGCTTCCAATTCCCTTCCAATTTCTAAATATTACAAGATGAAAGACAGCAAGATTTAAAGAGTTAGAGTCACAGAGCATATAAGTAAGAGACTTAACTCCCATAGATTGAGGTGACCATAGTAAAATATAAATTCTTGTGGGAACGCTCTCTTACCAACTATTTAAAAAACATTCAATTCTACCAACATTATAATATAGCAGACTAGTGACGTGCTATGTCGATAAAATATATCGATAAATAATACATCGATAGTGATGTCCCCTCCGCTGTTATTGTATTTTAGGGTTACTGGATTATTATTTATTACTGATTTTTGGTAGTGGTTAATGTGTATAAAAATTTAGGTTGTTATTTTGTTTTCAATTTACCACTAAACCAAAATCAGTAACAAATTGTTATGTTGATAAATAAATCGAATCGAATCAAACCATAATTTTATTAAAATAGAATTAGACGAAAATGTAACAATAGTCTCAAGATAACTAAGAATTGATATGGATTACAACAAAATATTTTGCGATTATATTTATACAAATGTGTATATATCATGAGATCTAATTGAAACTCTCTTTTATCCATTGATTTCTGGAATCTGAAAGAAAAGGGAAAAATGTAATAAAACACCTTACTGTAAATAATAAAAAGAGGAACTACATATGATACATTATTATATATTTTTCTCTGTAAGCCTTTGATACCTCTTCTTTTTATCATGACTGAAGTGAAGACTAACAAAATTAACAGAAAAAAAGTCGAACAGTTGTATCATAATTTGCTTATTATATATCTTACATATTCTTATTATATCTTTATTTGTCAAATTTGGTTACATATCAAAAGGGAAATTATTTAATTATAAATGTTTAATATAAAAGTTATATCAAAGTATAGAAGGTATTTTCAAATAAATGTTCACCTTTTTTGTTATATATAGGCCTTTCTTTAAATTCAAGAAACTATATGTTTAATTCAAAGAGATTTAGGTATAATATAAATTGGCAATTCTGCCATAATCTCATCTGTAACCCTTTTGATATCTGATTATGGTGGAGCATTGAGTAACAGATATGGTTTAGCACTCTTTTTTAAAAATCAGTCTTTAAAATGTGTATGTGTATTAAACACATTAACTTATTTTGGTGCACTCTCTGCATCTGAAAAAAAAAGCATTGATTATTGTATTTTTATAGTTAAACCTTTTTTTTCTACGGTTGCAGCGTTTTCTAAAAGATGTTGTTTTTATTAAAAATCATCTACTATACAGACACATATATCATAATATAATAAATTACTATTACAATTTATAAGTATTTTATGTTTTAATAATATTAGTTCAGTAAAATTAATGTAAGTAATTAATGTAATATTAGAACTATTTGAAACTTATATGTTATCCAGAGATGATGTTCAATATGTATAAAACAAAGCAAAGGATTTTATTTAAGATAACTTTTTAAATTTATGTTTTTGATAAGCCTTTGAATTTAATTAATAATTCATAATACCTATATAAAATTAAGTTATTATGAGTTTTGTGATTTTCGTTAAATAATAAAATCTTCAATGAATTAAATAATAATGAAATATGTAATAGAGCTACTTAATTATTTTCTTAGATAGGTTAGGTTAGGCATAATGATATTTTGTATACAGAAAACTTACTGAACTTTTTCAATTAAAATGTGAAATAATCATTAATCACATTATTTCATAAAATACCTTCTTGAAAATCTTTTCTTTACGTCTCAAGCCTACATGTTTCACATTTTCCATTAACCATGTTTGTTTATTTTACATTACAAACGTAATAATATATATATAATAAATAAATAGCAATTAAAAGACACATATGGACACATAATAACTTCTTATTTTTATCACAAACTAGTAGAACACAATTTATATTTCATAACAACAGCAAGTCAGCAAAAACAAGATGGAGAATTGAACTGATTGTGATTACTGAGTACTGAAGATAAAAATTAAAATAAATATTATTTATATTAAGAGAGCGAGACAGATAGCGTAAAGAGTGAAACGAATGAAGAAGTGTCAGACGCCATTAGAAAAGCCCATGTCTCAATAGATCGTTTTTTCTCGGTGAAATTTCAACAGACTGGTTAGAGTTACGGACGTTTGAATTTGATTGATAAAATTGTGGGAAAAAAATATCAAATATGATTCACAGATTAAAAATATCAGGTTATAATATTATACTAAACTTAGTCGCCTTAGACCATTTGACAACTGGTCATAGGATAAAAACTTCCATAACTGGCCACTTATGCACATTTTATACTTTAAATTGTTACCGTTCTAATTTTCATCATCTAACTCATACTTGTATGCTATTGCCGAATAGAGAAGACAGTTATAATTGAAAAGGGAATGATTGAAAAACAAAAAGCAAAGTTGTTATAGTTTTATAGTAAACTAGCGGGCCCGGCAGACGTTGTCCTGCCCCGAAAAATCTGGGACCCGATAGCAGCGCCCTCTACCCGGTGAAAGATTTTGATTGACTAATATGGCTATTAAAAAGCAGCGGTTGGTGATAATAAAGTGAAAATTTAGGGTCGTATGTATTTTTCAATGCCACATAATGAAAAAATAAAAATTTTATACAAAAAAATAAAAAAATTGGGGTGGACACCCCTTATCACTTAGTGATTTGAAAAATAGATAGTAGCCGATTCTCAGACTTACTGAATATGCATAAAAATTCATAAGAATCGGTCAAGCCGTTTTGGAGGAGTATGGGAACGAACATTGTGACACGAGAATTTTATATATTAGATTTAGTCAAAACTATCAACATTACAACCATACAATTCAACCAGAAACTGAGAAACTGGGCATCAAAATCAGAAACAGCATGATGATCCTTTAGTAACTAGCCAGTTTAACTTGGTAAAAAAAAAAATAAGAAGAATTAATAAGAAATGAAAAAGAATTTAAAAGAAATCAACGTTAATAAAAATAATCTTCACATTAATTATTTTATACAACAATATTACTTTTAGTAGGTAACTAGCCACAAAACTGGCCATCTATACTAGTTACTTAAAGAACCCCAAAAAGTTTAGTATCATAATGCTGATAAACTAAGTTCTCTAAACTTTTAATTTATGTAGCTATTTTTCAAATAAAAGCAAAAGGCAGTTTTTATTAAATTTCATACATAGAACAGTTTTTAGGCGTCGGGATGTGACGACCCCATCGCCCGCTGTTGGGATAACCTCTGTCACAACAGAGATTATTCCACCAGTGCAATCAGTCACACTGGTGGTAGGTTTTGTTGCAAGAGGCCGGCTAGGTAGGTACCACCGCAGTGTCCAATATTCTGCCGCCAAATAGTAGTGTTTAGGCACTACTGTGTTCCGGTTTGAAGGGCATTGTACGCTAGTGAAATTACTGGGCGAACGAGATTTAAGAACTAATATCTCGAGGTTGGCAACGCGCGAGTGGCACCTACTAATGGTGCTGCAAGCGCTCATAGGCTGCGGCAGCCACTTACCATCAGGTGGGCCGTATGCTTGCTTGCCAACTTCTAAAAAAAAAAAAAAAAAGTAACTAAAAATGTACTATTTTTATTTTCAGTTACTAGCCACCCTATTAAAAGATGTTCAATAGAATAAAATAAATAATATTGGCTTATAATGCCAATATTGAATTAATATCGTTCAGGTTCAATCATTCACTTCAAAGCTTTACCCTACTTATCGACTAATCGTTCATCTCTGGAAAAATATAATGGATTATGGAAGTCCGAAGCTAGAGCCAATTGAAGGATAAACTGGAGCTCTCACTTAATTTATTTGAACTAAAAATTAAAAAATATAAAACTGCGCAGTGCGCATGCAGTGAATAAGGGTGGGATATAAATAAATTATAAATAAAATAAATTATATTAATAAATACACATATAGAAAAACGGACAACCAAAATTTTTTTTTTATTCAATATTCAGAATCGGATAATTTTATAAATAATAACTGTATCTATAAAAAATTTACATTCATTGTATCAAGTTCCTCGCAAATTTTATGTGGTGCATTAATTTTAGTCACTTTTCGTTATACAAACCAGCAATCTAGATAGTACGCTTATACTTTTGTGCAGGACAAAATATGATATCGATATTCAGTAGCAAAATCACATTTTTTTCAAGGTTAATAAAATAATCTAAATATTAATATACTAAAACAAGTCAAACAATATATAAAGTGGTCACATCAGATTACAAGAAATTTCTTTTTGTCTTTTAAAGAACTCGCAAATAATATCCAATGTTGTTTGCCTTAATATAGTTATACATTTAGATCGTTTATAATTTTTGCAAATAGTTTAACATTGTAACATTGTAATAACTGCTGGTGAACTTTTTTAAATAAAAAAAAAATAAAAAGAAATAAAGTAAAATTTTTATTTTAATTAAATATGATGTTTTTTTTATATATATAATTATTATATTCTTAATTTTAAATAATTATTGATAACGTTTTTTCAGTTTGATATATTTTATTATTTACATTTTTTAAACATATATCAAGGAAAATATGCAGAAATAGGTGTAGCTCGATACGTGGTCGCCCTAGATGATTTTTTCTCTCTATAATCAACTCTTGGCAATTCAAGACATTTGTTTTCTTTCCCTTTATTACTAACTGTATTTGATGATGTAGGTCTTGACATATCTGAAAAAGAAAACAATAATATTAAAAAATTATCTATTCTATTTAATTATAAAGCTGTAATGGGTTTATAGAGGAGTAGGACTGGCAATCATAGTATAATCTAATCTATATACATATATATATATATATATATAGTGTTGAGTGCCTCATACATGAGGCGCTTCAAATGTCGCATACAACATGATCAAATGTCCTAACGCTTCAAATGAAAAATTTGTACCGCTTCAAAAACGTGTGGCCTAGTATGACTAGCACACATTGTGCTATGTCTCGCTCTTACGATATGTGTTATAACTTACACACGTTGTCTTATGTCTCGCTCTTACTATATGTGTTAATAAATAGGTACGAAATCCGTACCGGGAAGACGAACGCCGACGCGGGAACGAGAGAATTACTATTAACAAATAGGTGGAAGCGAGACAAAATATTATTTGCGTTTTCCGCGAATTTAAATTTTATTTGACAAATCTAAAGTAATTTTTAGGTCTAAGAGTTACTGTGGTAATATTGTGATTTTTGATGTACGTCTGTCTATCTTTAATTGTAATTTTTGAATTCACTTGGATTCTCAAAGTCTAAAGGATAAAAGTGTTAACAGAATACCAAGCTATCAACTGAATAAAGGTACGTATATTACTATATTAGAGTTTGTATCAAATTTTGAGTATAGTTTAATCATAGTTTTTTTTGTTTGTATGGTTTTTGATTTTAATAAATTATTCACATTTATATGTCTGTATTTTTATTAAAAACATTTTTTAACTATAAAAGTTTTTCTTTTAAAAATAAATTCAAGCTAAGAAACACGTAATAATCATATAATTTCTTAATTTCAATTACTCAACTGGGGGGGTGGGTTGTTCGCGTCCGTAGGAAGATTGCCCTATGCTACCCTACACGTCCCCCTGGGTGGCAGTAAAAGAACAACAACGCCGAGCAACAGGCGGCGGTAACTAACCTGTCCAAGGTTACTACGGGCCTAGAGGAACAAAATAACCTCTAAAAGTGTAGAATGGGACCTTGGGAAAGTCTCAGTTTGTTATCCCAACTTCTTAAACATGGAAAGTCTAATTAACGAGGTGATTTGTCATGCGATCCGGCTAACCCCGGCGCCCCTGGTATCCGGGCCAGAGGGTGTGAAATTGGCTACCGAAGGCTGCGTAGAAGTGGGTAACCAAGAGCTTCTATGTCGGCAAATGCTACTGGAAACAAGAAGATGATTCAACAAGCATTTCACCCTAGCCTGTTTATAAGTAAGCAGAGGAGTTTCTCTGTTGGAAAAAAAACCAAACCTTCTACTTCCATAAATGAAACACCACCTGTAATGGAAGAGAATAGCCCAACACAAGTAAGTCCTAACAAAACCAGCCCCCAGCCTCCTCAATGGCAAAGAGTACCATCAGGAAATAACCGTAAAAGGAAGAAAATCTCTGTAACTCCGTCTCCTGAAGGAATCAAAACCTCCAATAGATTCAGTGACTTACCTGTTGACCACACTGAAAAGGAAATACCAAAAAACCCAGCAAGCCCCCACCAATAGTCCTTTATGGAGTGGAGGATATAACCAAATTAACTGACCTGTTAGAAACTGTGGTTAGTAGGGATATGTTTACTTTCAAAATAGTCAACCGGAACCAAATGCGGATTAGCTGTACAGAAGTTGAAGTTTATAAAAAACTCATCTCTATAGTTCGTGAAAAAGGACTGATAGGACATACGTTTTAACAGAAAAGACCAAAAAAATTACCGAATAGTCATTAGAAATCTCCATCACTCTACTCCTCTTAGTGCTATAAAAGAAGACATTGAAAGTACGGGGAATACAGTAATAGGAGAAATAATCAATGCAAAATATGGCCCTGACAAAAAACCAACATCAACTTTCTTTGTGAACCTTCTACCTAATCCCAACAACAGAACGGTGAAGGAGCTCAAACATATATACCACCAATCAGTCATTATAGGGCCCAAAAAAGAAAGACAATAGTGCAGTGTCAACGTTGCCAACAGTATGGCCACTCGAAGAATTACTGTATGAGACCCTTCCGATGCGTGAAATGTGGGGATTCTCATAAAACTTCGGAGTGCACCAAGCGAGACCGAAACACCCCGGCTACATGTGCATTATGTCATGGACCCCATCCCGCCAACTATAAGGGATGTGAAGTTTACTAAATCTAGTAAGAAGAACAGCATCATCGCGTCCTGCAAAGAGAAATGCGGCTCCAACATTAAGGGATTCAGATTTTCCTATCCTTGGAACATCATTGCCAACATTGAATAGTAATCCTGGGAAAGAGGTAAATAAATCAGACACCGCAAAATGCAGCAGACCTGTATGGCCTACTATAAAAGAACCCTCTAAAAATGAAGTTACTTTTGCAGAGCATCAAGAGAAAGGCATACTAGAAAAACTACTCATAAAACAAAATGAAAAGTTTGAGCTAATCCTACAACACATGAGTACATTAATGCAATTCATTACATCACTGCTTAATAAACTTAAATAATGGCGGTATTGCGAATGGCTACCTGGAACCCGAATGGTCTGGCGCCAAACAAGAATGAAGTAGGTCTTCTATTAAATGAACATAAACTAGACGTTATGCTCATCTCGGAAGCCCATTGCACCACCATATCAAGTGTGAAATTTCGAGGATTTAGAACATATATGACAAACCATCCGGATGGAACAGGCCATGCCGGCACAGCAATCATAGTGCGAGATAGCATCAAACACGATATCCTACCGGAGTTTAAGACCGAGTTTATTCAAGCAACTACAATTGCAGTTAGAGATAGTTGTGGTTATTTCAACATTTCTGCTGTATACTGTCCTAAACATACTATATCGGAAAATATGTTTAGTAATTACTTCTAGCACAGCAGGGGCAGATTTATATCTGGCGGTGATTGGAATGCGAAACATACATCTTGGGGGGCTCCAGGTTAACCACAACTAGAGGCGAGACGGTTGCAGGCTAGCGTGACAACATTGCATCTTCGCACGATATCTGCATGTGAACCTACATACTGGCCCACAGATCCGAACAAGATACCCGACCTTTTGGACTTTTTCATCACTAAAGGCCTATCTAGTTGCTATCTTCGTGCGGAATCATGTCTGGATGGTTCCTCAGACCATACGCCCGTATTACTTAGTGTCAGCACTATGGTAATTGAAGTTGAGAGACCACTAACACTATGTAATAATTATACCGATTGGGAATCATTCCGTGAATATCTGGAGGATAATATAAACCTAAAAATAGCTCTCAAAAGTCCCGAAGATATTGAAGAGGCAACAAAAAATATCACCATCCTCATACAAGAGGCCTGTTGGAAATCTACGCCACTACCAACACAAAAACGCGGCACTACAACAAATTGGCCACTAGAAATAAAAAACCGAGTTCTAGAAAAACGGCGACTACGACGTGTTTGGCAACTCAGTAGAAATGCCACGGATAAACGAGCACTTAATAAATCTATACAAGAGCTAAGAATATTCCTCAAAGAATGGCACGACGGTACACTTGGAGCTAAACTAGAGTCACTTACGCCAACGATATCTAGCAACTATTCCCTATGGAAATTCACCAAGTCGTACAACAAACCCCAGATAGCGAAACCACCCATAAGGAATAGCGTTAATAGCTGGGCTAAAACAGCTCAGGAAAAAGCTAATGTGTTCGCTAATCATTTGGCTTCTGTTTTCTCACCCAATGAAACTGATAATATAGAGGTGCAAGCGGATGTGAGAGGTCTTTTGAATCAACCGTATCAGATGTAGCTACCACCACATCCAGTAAAAGTAACTGAAGTGTGGCGAACGATCAATAGCCTTAAAGACCGAAAGGCCCCAGGATATGATCTGGTAACAAAGGAAATACTGCAACAATTACCGAAAAAAGCAGTGGTTTACTTGACCATCCTGTATAATGGAATTCTCAGAACACAATACTTTCCAGCCCTGTGGAAAGTTTCTAAAATAATAATGATCCATAAGGTCGGTAAACCACCAAATGAAGTTCAATCCTATCGACCGATCAGTCTCCTGCCAATTTTGTCAAAAGTCTTCGAAAAAATATTATTGCAAAGAATACTGCCTATTCTGACAGAGGAAAAAGTCTTACCAGACCATCAATTTGGGTTTCGACAATCCCACTCTACAATCGAACAAGTTCATCGGGTGACTTACACAATCAGAGAATCGTTAGAAAATAAGGAGTATTGTTCTTCGGCGTTTCTTGATATACAGCAGGCATTTGACAAAGTTTGGCATGAGGGCCTTCTTTACAAGATCAAGAAATATCTACCACATAGTTACCATATGTTGATGCAATCTTATCTATCGGACAGGATTTTCCAAGTTCAGAATCGAGGAAATTTCAGACTTCCATAATATTAAACAGGTGTCCCGCACGAAGTCAGTATTGGGCCCAGTTCTGTACACAATCTTCACGGCAGATCTACCAGTAGTAACCGAAGTCACCACAGCTACTTTCGCAGATGACACCGCACTATTAGCAAGCAGCAAAATCGGCTACTGCATCTCAGACCTTACAGAAAGGGCTAAACGAAGTAAATGACTGGTTGAATAGATGGAAAATTAAAGCAAGTGCATCTCAATCAATCCACGTAACATTCACGCTGAGAAAAGGAGATTGCCCTGCAGTATACCTAGGAGAGAACATACTCCCCCACTCTGACAGAGCTAAATACCTTGGCCTCCATTTGGACCGCAGACTGACCTGGAAAAATCATTTAAAATCCAAAAGAGATGAACTTAATATCAAGTACAAAACCATGCTCTGGCTACTCGGACGAAATAGCAGATTGTCAGTAGACAATAAACTTCTCATCTACAAAATGCTCCTGAAACCTGTGTGGATGTATGGGATACAACTTTGAGGAAGCGCCAGTGACTCCAACATTGCCATGATACAAAGATCACAAAATATCATCTTGCGCACTATTTCCAATGTTCCTTGGCTTATCACAAATGTCGAAATCCATATGAACCTAAAAATGACAACAGTTAAGGAAGAGATTAGAGCTGCCTCCAAAACATACCAACAACGGCTCGCCTTGCATCCCAACCAATTAGCAACCAGCTTACCACCCAAAAACATCTTGGGCGCCTTAAGAGGTATGATGTACTGCAGCTGCATGAGAGGGTGTAGTAACATCCTCAAAACATGAGAAGTGCCATCAATGGAGGGCACGCTCATCACGCCAACCCTCACACCACATATCCGCTTATAGTCACAGGACTGATTGCAGATAAAACCAATCAAAAAAAAAAAAAAAAAAAAAAAAAAAAAAAAAAAAAAAAAAAAAAAAAAAAAAAAAAAAAAAAATTACTCAACTAAGCAAATGTATAGCAAACCGAAACAGTATCCTAATACATACACATTAATACTTTGTCTTCACTGACTCAAATTGCATCATCTAGTTCATCTAGTTTAATTGTCGCGACTCATTTGAAGCGCTACATTGTCCCGACTCATATCTAAAAAAGAGTCGCTCATACAAAGACGTTCAAAATCATTTGTCCTACTCATCACTAATATATAAGCTCCTTTTTTTTTACCGATAAACTTGAAAACTACTGGACCGATCGGTATGAGACCATGACTATTGGACGCGGAATTAATTGTAGAAGGCGTATTAATTCGTATATGATTTCGAATAATATATATCCAAAGCGATATCTCAGTCTGCTTTCACATACCGGACTTTGTGTGTATCTTTATATAAATAGTTCTACTGTACGTGTGTATGTCACCGAATTCCTCCTATCTGCTGGCCCGATTTTGATGATTTTTTTGTGTATTCCGGTGTATTCGACAATGGTTTAGATTAACAATAGGACCCAGTAGGGGGCACTGCGATCGGGTCTCACTTTTTTTTTCATTGTCGTGGCAGGACAACGTATATAGGAACCGCCAGTATATAGTATAGGCATGTTTCCACTTAGAATAAATCGGATAGACTGGTGTTTCTTATAATTAATCATGATATGGAGATAACTAAATACTACATAATTGATTATAAAAAGCAATCATTATATTTAGAAAAAAATTAAACAAATTAAACATTCCGTCACGTGATGCATATATTTTTTTGCCTTCACATGGTAGGCTCTTGGCACTTTTTTTAAGTATTATAATATAAACATCAACACATTTTTAAATAATTTGGAAAACTAATCATCACTCACTGTCTTTCGTAAACGTTTAGGAATAGAAGAAGCGATTTTAGCATTAAACATAAAAAATATTATTCTAATAGGTGAAAAAAATTATTCCAATAATAAGTGAGTAAACTATATTACTATAGGAATTTATGTACCTTTGTTTATTACTCTGTTATCTTCTGTTGCAGGCTTTAAGTATTTTGGATCTAAGCCTTTCTTGCTCTGTATTGTAGGTTGTGGACTTTCATCTAAACTTGACCTAAAAAAAATATGCATATAAAAACTTTCACAATGAAATGTGTTTAAGTGAAAACAAAAAATACTATCATTGTTATTTCTTAAAATTTGTTGGTTTATCAATGGTTGTAAAGTCATTGTAGTCTGTATTTTGGAACAAAATTTTATATATTTTATGAAAACAAATAGAAATTAGAACAACGAGAGTAAACGGTTGAATAATTTCTGAAATCTTGTTTCTCTCACAGAAAATCGGCGTATCTCACAGAAAGTAACAATATCAGTAGGAAGTCATCATCAGAAGGACAAGTCGGAGCATCCCAATCTCTAACCCCCCCTATCTTTTAGTTTGGCAACGCTCATGTGATACTTCAAGTATCTCGCACGTTCATAGGTTGCCTTGGCTGTTTACCATCAGGCGGACCGTACGCTTGTTTGCCAACCATCATGATATTAAAAAATTAAATTGGTGTGACATAAAATATGGATGGCCCCTTATACATATATTTATATATAGAAAAGTAAAATCAATCCAATCAGATCCCTTAGATTAGCTGCTTTATATTAAGATTACACAGAATACATACAGTTTAGACGTTGCATAAAAGTTAATAGTGTCATCAGTGTCTTGTGATGAATTGTTCTGTAAACTTTTGGTTTGGAAGTAAGGTGTTGAACTTGTGGCAGATGGAAGTCCTGTTTTAGATTTACATTGAATTTGATCCGTGACTGCGTCGTTTTCCTCCATCTTTTTATGGAGCCATTGGATAACTAAAATCAAAACAGATATACATATTGTCTTGTCTTTTGTAGATTATTTGTGCATATTAAAAAAAAAAGTTTTAACATAGTCACGTATCCTAATTAATCCTTTTTAATGCAATTGATTGAACGTTTACGCTCAATTGGCGCCATGGGTCACGGTTGTGATTCCCCAGTCTGGTCCGGTCTGGACGCGTGACGTGATATCAATATCCTAATAAGGGCCGTCGAGTGTGTAGTGTTTTATAGAAAACCACTACATTATTAGCTTACTACAAACTAAAGATCTTCCATTCATCATTTTTAGAGATTCACTGGTGCTCCTTTGTAATTTCAACACTAACACAACGAAACGAAGTTAGTCAAACGGTCACTTCACGCTTATTCGATTGTGTTGCAAGCCTCTGACTACCACTTCATTTTCGAAGACGTTGTGGCGCAGCGGTAGCGGACCTGCCTTAAGCGCCGATTTTTTGATTCGATTTCCGCTCAGAGCAGATGTTTGTATTGATCATATAGACATGTTTTGCGGTCTGGGTGTGTTTGTCCCTGTCATTGTGTATATTTCCGGAACCCCGACACAGAATATAACTATCCTAATGGAGGCCGTTGAGTGTGTAGCGTTTATTTATTATTATTAATTTACTACCATCGCTTCGTTGCGTCGATGTTGAATTTACGAAAGAGCACCAGCGACTATATGACATTTTGTTTGTGTGGGAGGGTATGTCCATAATTAATTAATAAGTATATGCTGTACAAGTTTTTTTTGAAATGGTATTATTAATAATATTATTGAAATTATAGCCAAAAGACCTCCACTTGCCTAAGAACGGCCCACTTTACCGCAGCTTACTAAGCGTATTGTGCAGACCATAACCGAATGAAGTTAGCTAGTGACTTTTTTCGTTTCTTTGTATTGGTGTTAAGTTTACAGAGGAGCACCAGCGACTCTTAGACAAATTTAAGACAAAACTTAGTCACCCATATTATTATTCTTAATTGTTTCTTCTCGATCTTTAAGTGCTTGTTCATTGATGTCATATTTTTCCTTAAGAGCGTCAAGTTCTTTCCGAAGCTTATCAACATTATCTCTCGTTGAATCAATCTCTGTTTTCAGATCTTGTATCTCTTTCATATTGCGTTCTATGACTTTTTCCTGTTCTAGCGCTATGGCTGTTCTACATAATAGCTGTAAAAGATATATTTTGAATATGTACATTTTAGAGATATAGAGTTGTTAAGTGTTTGAGTGTATATGTAAATGTGTGATCTTTTTATCGTGTGATTAGCGTCCAACCATTTGCCAGAGTTGTTCAGGCCCTTATAGGCTTCTGACTTGACTTATGTACTAATATAAAATTAAGAAGAGTCGCGAACAACTTTTTACGTGCCCTCCGAATCACGAAGACACTTAGTTGAAACACCACAACGCGGTCACCCATCTATTGACTGACCTCGCCAATAGTTGCTTAACCCACTGATTGTTAACACCGGCTAAAAGCATCTTAATAAAAATCAATGTAATATGTATTAACAAACTTAATGAACATTCACACTTAATTTTATACAGCATTTGTGCTCTCGAATGACTATTTCTGATGAGATCAGTATAAAACTAAAATCTATATAATTTTTAAAAGTTTTGTCTGTCTGTTTGTACCGGCTAACCTTCGAAACAGTTGGACCAATCTAAAGTATCCATGCGGTATAAAAACTAAACTATAATTAAGGAGACCACGAGGGCGCAGCACATTATATAAAACCTCGTAATTTTCTCTCTTTTCGGATGTATGCATTGCAATTTTTTTCTAGTTTCTATCTAAACTATTACGCGCGCTGTTACATGTTACGCGTCACCTAACGTCACGACATGTTTTATGTGATATTTCGCGCGTGTATATATATTCGTTTCTTTGGATTTTTCATAACAAATGCTAAGAGATGCTTGAGCATGCGTAATTATGTTTAAGGACGGACAAATTAAAGATAAACCTATGTAATTGGTTGCTAATATGCAGAAGGTTAGAGTTATTAATGAGCTTTCCATATTGTATACAACTTTAATTTATAAAATATTAAATTATATATATATATATATATATATATATATATTTTATAAAGAATATTAGCAATGCTTTTTCAAGGCATTCCTAATATTCCTATTGCCCCTCCAAATAAGCTCGAAGCTTGCGCTAGGAGTGGGTACGACAATAGGCCAAAGGGAGTCAGGATCGAACCCTCGACTCTCGCGCTAAAAGAGCGAAGTCGGCCCTTCTACCGTTGAGCTATTGAGGCTATATATACAAATAGAAATTTAGTTATACATATTAGAGCATGCCTAAGCGTCCTTAAGCATATGCCCGTAAGTATGCACAAAACCATCCACCTAAATGCAGGTTGATGCTGACAATTAATGTAATTCTAATAATAATACCTTGTCTTTCATTTCAATGATGTCAGTATTTTGCTTAGCTATTATCTGATTAGCTTTAATTAGTTGTTCTGTCGTGGATTGGGCAGCTTCATTATTTTTATTTGCTAAAGATTCACTTAATGTTAATCTCCTTTCCAAGCTGCTCTGAAATTTGAAAAAAAAAATTATTATATTTGAAAAATGAAGTCTAGGAATAAATGAAAAGCTGGTGGTTGTAACACAGGTTTTTCCGAAACACCATACATAGCCACCTGCAAATCACAACTAAAATTTTTTACCAATAAAGTTATTATTATTATTAAATATAAAACAAGTTATAAATTTTAAAGTGTACCTTCTCCATTTTCAATGTCTGTATGTTTTCATTTAATTCTCTTATAGCCTCAGAATTATCTTTAACCACCTGGAAAAAGAGGATTTTTACTACAATTATGTTAAACTAAATGTATTAATATCATAATTTTTTTTTAATATAGATATGCCAGGACTTGCATTGCACTCAACGACACCGTTGTGGCGTTGCGGGTAGCGTGACTGCCTTTAGTCTCGACGGTTGCGGGTCCGATTCCGGCTCGGGCAGATGTTTGTTAAATTTCTGTGTCGGTCTGGGCGTTTGTCTGTGGGTCTCCCCACCGTGCCTCGGAGAGTACGTTAAGCTGTCGGTCCCGGTTGTTATCACATAACATCTGATAATAATCATTAACTCTTGATAAGCAAATTGCTCTTTTCCAAAGAGTTACTGGTGCGCCCTTAGGGTTGCGGAGGTCAGATTGCAATCACTCTGTGTAAAAACTAGGAATCCGGATAAGAGTAATAAGCAGACCCTGGGTAAAATAAAATACCGGAAATAATGCTAGGACGAAGAAGAAGCATTGCACTCAACGGCCCAGATTGGGATAGCAATATCCCTTTATAGGAGTCTGAAAGTACACACAATAAGCACAAACACACCCAGACCAAAAGAGATGCTTGTATGGTCAATACAAACATCTGCCCCGGGCGGAAATCCAACCTGCAACTTGTCCTGCTTAAACCAGGTTTAAATTGAGCCTTAAATTACTTTCATATAAAGATTAAAAATGGATTTTATATACCTTTTCTAAATAAGTAGCTTTTGAGGTAAGTTGATTAATTTGTTTTTCTTTTTCAATGATTTCCCTTTCTAAAGCTGAATTTTTAGCTTTAACTGTAGCAACTTCTATATGTGTTTTTTGAACTTCTTTTTCTAGTAATGTAGATCTTTGAGTTTTTTCACTGAAAACAAAATATACTAATATTATAGTAATGTTGAGTTACATTTTTCATAAAATATCAATTTAGAAAGAAATCCTTAAAAAGTACTCTATTATTGAGTAATAATAAATAATTAATAAAATAATCAAACATCCAAACAGAACAAAATATATGTTTAGATTTTTTTAGTTTGTATTGTTGTATTAGACTTATTAGACTAGAGACGCTCACAGCCGAGTGTCCTCAATGATCGGTAAACAATGTGGGTTAAACAACTTTAGGCGCAGTCAGTCACTAGATGGGTGATCGCATAGTCGTATTTCAACTGCGCTCCGTGATTCGAAAGGCACGTAAAAATTCGGTTCCGGCTGTTATGAATTTGATAATAGTCAAAAAGTCAAGGTTGAGGCCTATATGAACGACATGAACAACTCTGACACTTGGTTGGCCACTTGATCAGAAGAAGAAGAAGCTTAGACTAAATTAGAAATATTACTATAATGACATAAACATATTAAAGTTAATTTTTTTAATAAATGAACATTATTTATTTATTTGGACGCAAATAAGCAATACTATGTCAACCCACAAAATTGAAAAAATTGAGTTATATATGCAGAAGTGTTAGTAAATGGCTGAAGAACATTTTTCTTTAATATTTGTAGGGTTTTAAGCTTTAAAACTTCTAAAAAGGCAATTTTTTAATCATGCAATTTATGCATTATGTTAAATGTTTGGGGTTATAATATATACTTTTTTTTTTATGTTACAAGTTGGCAAACAAGCATACGGCCCACCTGATGGTAAGTGGTTGCCGTAGCCTATGAGCCCTTGCAGCACCATTAGTAGGCGCCACTCACGCGTTGCCAACCTCGAGATATATTAGTTCTTAAATCTCCTCTGCCCAGTAATTTCACTAGCGTACAGTGCCCTTCAAACTGGACCAGTAATGCCTAAGCACTACTATTTGGCGGCAAATACATACAAAATATGCAGTTTGTATACTTATTTTTGTGAAAATAAGTAAAATAACTTACATAAATCTGAAATTGCCAAAAACTTGACCAATACATAAAAAAATTCATATAAAGAAAGTTGTTCAAAATTTTCCAACCACGTTTTTCTCGAAATGAATGAATTCATGTGGATTGACATGGTATTGCTTATTTGCGTCCATTTATTGGTTTGCTAGTGATTTTTACATAAGTACATTCAAATATAAGGGTTCAATTTACATATACAGAATTATGTAAAATCAGTTTAAAGCAAACACTACATACATTATTAATATGAATTTACAAAATACATTAAAAAAAGTTAAATACAATTTACCGAAAAATCATAAACATAAATTTAAAAAAATATATAAAATAAGAGCAATAGATATAAAAATGGAATAAGTTATCAAATAATAATTACTACAATAAGTTAATTTCAATAAGTTCATTCATTTAAAAATAAATTACAAACATTACCTTATTTGGTTTTCGAGCTGTCTTATATTATCATGCAATTGTTTATTGAGATAATTTAATTCATCAATCTGCTTTTCTTTTTTGTTCATATTTTCTTGTGCTATTGTTAGTAAGTTGTTTGTATGACTCTCAGAATTTTTTTGCCACTGTAATTTTTCCTGTAAATAAGTTTATTGCATCTTAAAAACAATTGTTTGATAAGGGAATAATGCTAAAAGGCAGAAGAAGAGCATCTTTTAGAATAAAATAGATGTGTCTTTGTGTCTTTTTATACAAAAAAGCAGAATAAAATAAAGTTCCTATTAAAATTATATTTTTTTAAATACCTGTGCTATTTGATCCTTTTCTAACCTCATAGCTTCCTGAAACTCTTTTTCATGCCTTAATTTATCTTCTTCCATTTTAGTGACAGTGAGGGTCAAATCATGAATCTTTGCTTCCATACTTAAGTTTTTTTCATTCCACATAACTTCATTATTTGATGCAATACTTCTTAGAGTAGCTAGTGATTTCTAAAAATAATCAAATATTTATTAAAGAACCAATAATTTTAATTACAAAATTTAGAAAAATTATACAATGGTATATTTTATTAGAGTTCGATTTCCAATAAGTGGGAAAAACAGTGAGCTAGCAGATCGATAATGTACATACAAACATTTGTTTGATTATATACATTATGTACATACAAACATTTGTTTGATTAATGTCAGCACCAAAAAATTTCCTTGTCCTCCTAGCCCCACTCTAACTCTATTCATTGCAGTTGGTGTTACATAGAAACATAAGCTACAGTAAATGCTTTTCAATAAGTGGCTCTATGCTTATTTATCTTCTAAGTTAGTATAAGCAATCACTCACTTTTAATTCGCCAATAGTTTCTGCCATGTGCTGTTTCACTTCACTATCACTAGCTGGTCCTGTCTTAAGACATAAATGAATCAATCGTCTAAACTCATTATGTTCTACTATTTCAAAGTTGTAGTCAATTGGTGTTATTTGTTGTATAATTAGAAACCTGATAATTTGAAGGAAATTAATAATTACAAGAACATTAAAAGAAAAATAAATCAGAAGATATCATACATATTATTTGTTGCACATTGCTGTAACAGTCTCACAACTTGTGATGGAAAATTATCAAAATCAATAAGGAGTCCCTGTTGTTTCTTCAAGTCTTCGTAGTCACAACGGGTCAAGTTAATTTTACAAAGAAATGTGGGATCATCCTCGTCGTACAATGTTAATCTCTGTAAATGGTAATAGAATTTGTAAGGTTATTTTTCCTTTTAGATGAAAAAATTGAAAGTGTGCATTCCACTAATATGAAACTAGTTTATAATTAATAAATCTTAAGCTATATTGGTTCTACCTACCAAACATTCGTTTTGAAAAATCTTATCGACAGTTATTGTTATGTCTTTCTTACATTCGTCAAATCCTCTTTTAAAAGAAATGAAATATTTTCCTTTATGAAATGTTTTAGAAACCATTATTATTATATAAAATTGTAGTTACAAACTTATTTTGTAATCTAAAACAAAATGTAAGGAATTGAGATGATTTATGTCTCGGTATGCAAATTACAAAGCAATGCAATAACAAAAACAAATTCAAAACAACGACATTTTAAATATTTTCAGAATTCAGATTGTCATGTCAAATGTCATTATGTGATTACCATCACAATTCACAGATTAACTAACTATTAACATAGATACAGACAATTTGCTAAAATTGAAGGCTGAGCTAGCGCCCTCAGCAAATTAACTGGAACTAAAATTTACAACTGTTCTTGCACGAGAATAGGGATGAGAAATACACATATGGAAATTCGCAAAGCCAATAGGTTAAATCGAGGTATAACTCGCCACTTTTAATAACTGGCCAGGTCTCCTTAAAACTCTTAAAAATAAGAAGTTGGATACTCAGAATCTATCTGTTTTCATTTTGTAATATTATTTATATTATAGGTTTCATTTTAAATCACAATTGCGTTTCTATAGTTAAAATATGTGACAAAAATTATCGTTTTCTATCGACAGTCGGGAAAAATTATGAATTCGTGCGATTATACTAACAAAGCGATAAGGGTTAGTGATAATTTGAAACATTCATTTAATTTTTTCTAGACGTTCTCGCTTTGCAGTGAGTGATTAAAACTGAACTATATTAATTAAATATTGGCATTATAAGCCAATATTATTTATTTTATTCTATTGAACATCTTTTAATAGGGTGGCTAGTAACTGAAAATAAAAATAGTACAGTTTTAGTTACTGCTCTATGTATGAGATTTGATAAAAAAAACTACTTTTTCGCTTTTTTTGAAAAAATTGCCACGTAAATTGAAATTTTAGAGGACTTAGTTTATATGGATTATGATACTAAGCCTTTTTCGGTTCTTTAGGTAACTAGTATATAAAATATTGTTATATAAAATGATTAATGTGAAGATTATTTTTATTAAGATTGCAGGTACTTATAAAATCCATATTCACGCTAATTTCTTTTATAAATTGTTTTTCATTTCGTTTATTTTTTTGTTTTAACCAAGTTAAACTGTGGCTAGTTACTAAAGGATCATCATGCCAGTTTCTGATTTTGATGGTCAGTTTCTGGTCGAATTGGATAGTTTCGACTAAATTTACTATAAAACTATAACAACTGTGTATTTCTTTTTTTTATCATTCTATTTTCAATTAGGACTGTTTTCTCAATTCGGCGATAGCATACAAGTATAATTTAAATGATGGAAATTAGAACTGTAACAATTTAAAGGAGCCAATGTGCTTAAGTGGCCAGTTATTGCAGGATTTACCCTAATTTAGCAATGTTTTGGTATTCACTAATCAGTTGTGAAATTTCATAGATAATTTGGAATATCTATAGAATTTTACATACATTAATTAGAACCTAATGTCAATAATTTCATTTTCTTCTTTCCCTTACCCATGTCATTTGCCCCTGTGATATCTTTTTAATTATAAAAAATCACTGAGCTTTATGTCAATGCTAAGATAATAAAACAAAGAATGCATATTGTAATATAAAAGATACTAAGTCTTCTTTTAAGTTCTTTAAGCCTTTACGGCCATACTTTATAGTCTATGCACATAAAATATTAAAGTTGTCTATGTTCGGGATCGGGAGGATAATAAAGATGAATCAGTTGTGAATTTATGTGATTCATTGCACAGTATATTTGTTGATATAAGAAAAAAGTCTCAAAAACAGTAGTAACAAGAAACACATGAAATAAAGATAACATTAAAATCATAAACTTCAACAATGACAAGGTCCATATCATTGGAGGATGCTTGATGTGTGTTTTCGGCGAATCATTTTAGTTTTTATCGTGTTATTAATTGAAGTGTTCATTTCATAATGCCATTTGATTTCCTGTGCTGTGTGAGACCTGGTGTTGAAGATATTTTAGAGTTAGATTATTCTCACCATTCGCTAACGGATGTGCCATCGGAAGTATTCGTGTATGAAAGAACTCTAGAGACTCTGCTTTGCCAGAGTAACCGTATTACCGAACTACCCAGACAGCTTTTCATGTGTCATGGCTTGAAATACTTAGATCTAAGTGACAACGAGCTTCAAGCCATCCCCACAGCCATATCATCACTGGTAAATTTGCAATATTTGAATATCAGTAGGAACACCTTAGCTTCCATACCAGATAATATGAAATCTTTAAAGAATTTGCTATTCTTAGATCTTAGTGTTAATCCTTTAGAAAAACTACCAGAAACTATAACAAACCTTATAGCTTTACAAGACTTATACTTAAATGACACCTACCTTGAGTATCTACCTGGAAACTTTGGACGTTTATCAAATTTACGTATACTAGAATTACGAGACAACTACCTAATGATTCTACCAAAATCACTATCACGTTCAACAGATCTTCTAAGGTTGGACATTGGACAGAATGAATTTCAACAATTTCCTGAAGTAATTGGAAGATTTCAGAAATTGAAAGAATTGTGGATTGACAGTAACAGTTTTACAAGCATACCATCTGTAATAAAACCTTTAGAGAACTTAATACATTTGGAAGCAAGTAACAACATGATAGAAGAGTTAGCTCCAGAAATAGGGTACTGTACAAGTTTAGAAGATCTCACTCTCTCTATAAACAGTTTGACAGAGCTTCCGGACAGCATTGGTCAGTTGAGTAATTTAACCGCATTAAAATTGGATAATAATAGGCTTTATTCTTTACCAGAAAGTATTGGCCAGTTAAAAAATCTAGAAGAACTTATGTTGATGTGTAACTATATTGATATGCTGCCGTCTTCTATTGGTTTATTAAGAAAGTTGAAATACCTTAATGTTGATGAAAATATGTTAAGGGCAGTACCACCAGAAATTGGTAGCTGTACAAGATTGTCAGTTTTATCACTACGTGCAAATAAATTGACGAAAGTACCTCCAGAAATTGGACATTTGACTTCCTTGAGAGTTTTAAACTTGGTAAGGAATTCGTTAAGCTATCTTCCTCAATCTTTATTGAATTGTGATAATTTAGTAGCCCTCTGGCTTTCTGAAAATCAAAGTAAACCATTAGTGCCTATGCATTCTGAAGTAGATCCTAAAACTTATGAACAAGTACTAACTTGTTTTCTCTTTCCCCAAGTGCCTTTGACTCCCATTGAAATTAAGTCGGATAATGTAAATACAGAAAATAGAGAGGCACAAAGTGCACCACGTCATATTAGTTTCGTTGATATGAAACCAGTTACTAAGCCCCCAGAGAAACCAGGTCAGCTAAGGAGAGCCCCTACGCCTTATCCAAAAGAATTAAGAGCAATGGCTAAACATGCTAGAAACATTCATAAAGATGGTACACAGGATGTTTCACCACCTATGCACAATGCCCTTCACATAAAAGCAGCAAAAATAACCCCAACTTTACAGCAAAGATTTGCATCTGATAATAAACTAGATACTAACACTGATGAAACAAACCCAGAGAGCAAGACTCAGCAAGACCCTATGAAAATATCTACTTATGATAATTTACAACCTGAAAATACATATGACAAACCCTTAGATCTTGAATATGAACAAGATAAAACTTACAAAAGTGTAGATCATTCTCTCTATGTTGATAATAATAGTGAAACAAAAGCATATGAAAGTGATAATAATATGGAAGCATGTGGTTTAGTAGCATCACATTACACATTAAAACAGAATGAAAAATACTCACCTAGGCAAGATACAGGTAGATTGAATTCTTCAATACCAATTAATAATTTTAGAGGACATCCAATGGAAAACAAGAACTTCATCATACCAAATGATCACGGTTACCGTAATTGTTCTGATGATGCTTGTAATCCTTTACAAAGGCTGAGTGTTAGTTCACAAGAAAGGCACCCTAATGATGAAACAATTTTATCACCTCAATTTAGTGACAATTCATATGGGATGAGATGTAGAGGAGAAAATATGCCTGCATTTGAACCTGTCTATCCAAGAAAAGATAAGATATGTCATGCAGAAGGAAAATACCATAATAATACATACAACAGTGAAAAATATACATGTGGACCTGAAAAAGTTTATGGACAGAGGAAATTTGATGTATTTAATTATCATCCTCATGGTGGTAGAGACTTGTCTAGTCCAAGAGTGCACACAGTAAGCCAAATAGTTAGTTCCACAACAATGCCAAATTTGTGTAATTATAACAATATGTACACAGCTAACAATGTTGATACCACTCATTACACATCCACTATGCACCAAACATCGTCAGCTAATTGTAACATGTATGATATGTCAGGATCAAGTCCTACTTATGTTCCCTCACAGTCGCCAGAGCTATATTCACCTACTGGTCACACTAATGCCACCAATCCTTATCGTATGACAAACACTCCTCTTATATCAGATGATGGTAGCTTTACTCATATACAAACTCTTCCTAGTCAGAATATGTATGAATTGTATGATGTTATTCCTGCTTCACAAACCCTCCCAGTGTTTCTAGTCACAGACATAGTCCAAGTGGTTTGTCGGAAACAGTGTATATGAGAGGCCAGCCCCCTCCATATCATATTGCAGCCCCATACACAAAACATGCTCAATATTTCAATGGTACTGGAGGATAGTGGTATATGTTAGGTGAAAACATAAGTTTCTTGTGAAAAATTTAAAATGTAAACTTTTCTATGAACATACAATCTGACTTTAATATATATTATTTGTCATGTTGGCAACTGTTTTCTGGATGTGCAATTTAAATGTGATATAATGTTGAAGTTTAAGATAATTTTAAGGTGCTAAAAATGGATCATATGGGAATGTTATCTAAATGGATGTTAAAAAGAGGTTTATGTTCAAAAGAAAAAGTTAAAATAATAAAACATGCAATAGAAAATTTTGTAGGTACTGTTAAGTACGTTGTGTAACAACTATGTTGTTTCATATAGGTGTTGTTATATAAATATTTAAAATAACTGTATTTTAATTGATGTGTCCAGAAATATTTTTTAACTTCTACTAAAATAATTTAATTAACTAATAAGACACAAGATCTTGTGTGATCTGATAGTCTATAATTATGTCTCAAATAAAATATGAAATTCTGGATGATCATTTATATATAATATTATTTATTGTAAATTAAAGATATATTTTTTAATGTCTTTAAGGTGATGATTATTAAGGCTATCTAAATATGATTGTAACAAGCTTTGTATGTGTTAACTTTTAATTTAGGAATTGCTCTCTTCTCATGGATTTACTATATACCTTTGACAAGCCCTTCCTAACAGACATGTCAAAGACTAGTTGGTGCCCCTATCCAACCCAAATCCAACACCAATGCAATGGAATAAATTAGTCAAACATTAATTTCTTTCGGTTAGATTGTGCACAATGGAATTAGCTTTTGACTTACTATGTTCCATTGCATTGGTGTTAAATATACAAAGGAGCACCAGTGAGTCTAAACTTTTGTCTGCATAAAATTGGTTGTCCATAGTATAAACTAAGTCTATGTATCTCCTTTGAATAAAAATTTTAAGGGCTCAAGTTTATTTACAGATCAATACTAAACTTAACTCTTTTTTCCAACTTTGATCTGTGTTCGTACTTATGCTATATTATCATATTTTGTTATGTTATTGTGTCTATATTTTTGTAATATTTTCGGATTTATATTTTTTATTCCTTTTTTGCCTACTAAAGTGTCACTATTTTTATATTTAATATCTCTTAGTATTGTAGGACATACGAATTTTGGACAAAATGATTTTCATTCAGTTAGTACACAATTAAAACACGGCTAAATGAGGGTATAAATTCAGAGGTACTTACGTTATCAGTATAATTATTATTAATAATAAGCATATAATGAGGCCCTTATTAGGGGTTTTAGACTTTGAATTTATTGAATATATTTTTTTAAATGTATGTTTTATGGTAATAAAATTAGTATTTTTTTGTTATTTAAATATTATTAATTTTTATTTTTTATTTTTATCACAGCTATAATAAAATTATTGTAGCAAGGAAGGTTTCTTAATTATTTTTTTTAGACTTTCAGGATATGAATGGTTAATGGATCTTATGTTATTTGTTATTATTTGCTTTCACAAATAATAGTCATACATCATTTTTATTTTTTTATTTTGTATTATATTTTTTCATCATGTTTAATTATCGATCAATGAACAATACAAATTCGATAGATTAAGATTTGAACGTAAATACGTAAATAGTATTTTAAATATTAGTACCTCGAAATATCTAAGAGGAAAAATATTTTCAATACAAATCGTTAGCAAACATCGCAATTATAACATACATAGTTTAGTTCTTTACTTTAAGATGACCTAGACATGGAAAAGGAAGCATTGTCCGAGTAGGATATCTTTAGCCGCTTGTTTCAACCATTGCAGGATGTATGGGTCGTCCATTAATCACGTAAGGCTCGAATGTGTTCGGAAATAAGAAATATCACAAGGAGAGAGAGGGGGTATAGTGGCTTTTAAAGCGAAATCTCTGTTATATTTTTTATGCCACTCTTCGTCTCTCTGGATATTTCTATGACAGTGCTTAATTTAATTAAGATTATAAACTGAATTTGTTCAGATACTTTGTACCAAAAAATATACTTTGGATGGAGGGGGTATTCTGAAACCTCACCCCATATTACTACCGTATCACTTATCTGATCTGTTCAAAAATTTGTTAAAGGCATGTGACTAATGGACGATCCGCTAAGGTAGAATTTAATATTGACATAAATTATTATGAGCATAATGTCTAAATGCAAGGACTTTTTGTGCATTATGTCTGGTTTTCGAATTTAATAAATGACTGTCTTAGTAGCCCTACATCTATGTTTACGAATCAAATTTGGTCGTTTTCATAACTTATCTGCCGATTACTCGGTCACTTTTGATATTAAGATAAGACTCTGACTTCGTGGGCAAACACCTCTCATCTCTATTAATATTTACGGAAACTTTGGCCATATAGTGGATATATAACACTACTTTACAAAAACTTTTTTAGTGTGTATTCTAGCTACCCTCTGACTACAAAAATATGTCTCATTTTCTAGCAAGTTTTTTTAATATAAACCTTATTAAATTATGAGGGTATCTTATTAGTCGTGTCTGGTGTCATACCAGACGCTATTATTGTGTTAAGCTATAAATTAAACATTTCACTAATTTAAGCTGCTCGCTAAGCCACGTCGAATAAAAGATACATAAACTCAACTACGCCCAGTCAATTGCACGGGAATTGGAAAATGTTGTTCATATTTACAACCAAATCACTCTTTAGTCTCAAATGTAGAGTAAAAAATTCTTATTATAAAAGAAACTTCAAACCTCGGTAGGCTTTCCTGACATTTAGCCGTAATATAAAATATTATAAGCGCACAAAATAAAGTATATTTTAGTAATAAAAAAATCTTAATATAATAGTGTTTTGGTTTGTGGTAAATTTACAAACATTATTGAGAACAGTTTGTTATGCTGCACGTTAATTTTCAATAGTACCTATGGTAACGTTTAAATTTTATATTAAACTTAAAAAATACAAGCTGTAATTTTTTTCAGTATTTAAGTGCAACACTTTCTAAAGACTGAAACCTAAAACATATCATTTAGCTAAAAACCAACTAAGTATTTTCTTAAATTGCTACAGCTTTTGTACTGTGTTATCTATTTTCTTTGATGCTTTGAAATAAATCTATGTATTTAACTATAAACCTTTTATAAATTTCGTCCATTCTATCCGCCCGTTTGGAAACATATTTTATCATTATTTCTCTTGAATCTATCTATATCTTACTATTATTGATGCGTTCGTGTTAATAATTTCTGTACCTACTCTCTCCTTATATAATACGTCTTATAAACTCTTCCTACTTAATTAATAAATATTTAATAACTAAAGAGGAACAAAATAAATTTATTTCTGGTAATTTTTAAAGATAAAATACATATATCTCACATTAATTTAATTAGGGTTTTATTGCTGTTTCATACAAAGCATAATATTTTTTTTGCAGTATTATATTTTTAATCTCTTTTTAATAACGAAAACATTTATCCTATTGATTAGTAAGCGCAATGTAATTGAAAATTTAATTTTGAATATTGTTAACTTAATAAGTCTAATAAAGTAAACCGAGAGCAGACTAAATGGGTCATGGTTATTATAGGCAATGGATATATATTGATTAAGGTGATAGTTCAAATTAGAATAAGGTCTTCCGTAATCCCAGTTATGTTAAGTTCACAATATTAGTTAGCTATTCAAAGATCGTACAAATCAAACGTTATTAATATACCTAATCTAAATAATCCCAGCTAGAACAAATCACTGTCATAGAATATTAATGCTTTGAAATCGAAGGCGCCATTGATTTTTATATTATTCTCGAATGCCAAATGTACATAAAATAATAGAAAAGGTGGATTTTAGATGTTTTTTAATTTGTCTCAAACCTTTTGATCCACAACAAAAAAGATCAATTTTTATATTTATAAATTTTATAACTTTTTCGCTTTGGACTAAGTACGTCTATATCCGATACAGTATCTGATCAAAAAAATTAATAACATTTTAGCAATAATCATAATAGATCGTTGGTAGAAATCAAATAGGTTGCAAATAAGATAGGCATTTGATTCGTAGGTACCCTGAAAACGAATGAAATCGGTCCTAGTTAGTTTATAGGAAGTGCACCTTCAATTCACTTTTGGATTGAATTTTATAAACTTAATTAGAATAGCAATTGAGTAAAGTAATAAAGCACAGGAAAAGTATATGCAAATATATTGTAATAATTGTCTATATTATTTATTTCTAATACGGGTCGGTAAAGACGTCGATTTAATTCGCATGGTGGCAGGGAATTCGTTTTTCATCTGTTTATTGAATTATTGACTATTTTTGTACTTTATTTCTTGTAAATAATAATTATCATAGTAAGTGATAGCTAGATTATAGATAACAATCATAACTACAAAACAATACTGTTTGTTACAAATATTTATAATGACGTATTTCTTAGTTATCTATTTATATTCATTTATGTAAATGTGACATGTAATATTTGTTTGTACCTACAATAACGCAGACTAGAAGTAGATTGTGAATTAAATTGTTTGATGAACTGATGCTTTTTTTCTCTCCTCACAAAGGCAAAACATTTGAATTAAGGATGGTGGTTTCCAAAAAAACATTAACACCTTATACCCCACATTCACAGCGCACAGAATCTTATTATCAAATTTCCACTACTATAAGAGTAGTCTTGAGCTTAGCGTGGCAGTATTGACGACGTTGTGGCGCAGCGGTAGCGAACCTGTCTTAAGCGCTACAGGTCGCGGGTTCGATACCCGCTCAGAGCAGATGTTTTTATTGAACATACAGGCACGTGTGCCGGTTTGGATGTTTGTCTTTGTGTTTGTTTCCGGACCCCCGACTCATTGTATAACTATACTAATGGGAGCAGTTGAGTGTGTAGCGCTTAGTTTTTTATGGTGGCACCTATTTTCTAGTTGTATCACTTTTTAAATTATTTTTAATTGTCAATATTTCTATTTGCAAAATTAGCGAAGACCTACTATCCAAACATGAATTATTGAACCGACAAATGCCTTATGGCCGCTATTATATTAGCAATTGTCGAGGGTACCTATACACAATTTTTGTGTAAACCCTTTAATGAAAAATACTATCGAGAGCAAGCTCTCGCTCGACATAATCTAATCGCAGCCTGTATTCGGCTTACAGATTTTCCGACTTCACGAAATCGAAAGAAAAAGGCATTTTTACCCGAATGTTTGTCCGAGTATATGTATTATGTAAATTTCTTAAGTACGATCTCCAGCCTAAACATTAATTCATTTATTAATGGCCTTGTAAACTTGTGATCCAAGGGATATCGAACATGTTCATTTTTCAGGTCACTTCACTACTAATAGATTTTGTTGCAACAGGTGAGGTGAGTTGTGACTGAAAATATGCAAAACTGTATCTGATCTATATTAAAAACACAATACAGATTATTGTAATAAACTAAATATATGATACATACATACACGCGACAAGACATGTCGGTATAAAAATATAAACACAAATTATGTAAATAAAACAACTTCCCCGAACGGGACTCAAACCCGCGACCATCCGCATTGAAAGGTTCGCTACCACAGCGAAAGAATGCCAAGAATCTGTGTCGAAGTTGGTAATACAACAACTAATTTTACACAATTTAAAGGTTCCTGTGATTCTGGAGAAGCAATTTTCTGAAAATTAGTCTGCATTTATAAACTCATATTTGGACGCAAATAAGCAATACTATGTCAACCCACAAAATTGAAAAAACTAAGTTATATATGCAGAAGTGTTGGTAAATGACTGAAGAACATTTTTCTTTAATATTTGTAGGGTTTTAAGCTTTAAAACTTCTAAAAAAGGCATTTTTTAACCATGCAATTTATGTATTATTTTAAACGTTTTGGGTTATATTATATACGAAATATGCAGTTTGTGTACTTATTTTTGTGAAAATAAGTATAAATCACTTACATAAATCTGAAATTGCCAAAAACTTGACCAATACATTAAAAAAATCATATAAAGCAAGTTGTTCAAAATCTTCAAACGCGTTTTTCTCGAAATGACATTCGTGTGGGTTGACATGGTATTGGTTATTTGCGTCCATTTATGATAAATTTATTTGGTTTTATTAAACAGACATAATAAAAGAGCTATTAAGTATTTGGAGTCAGTTCAGTATGCATTAGTCATATACAAGCTAAATAATATTACACTCATCCCAAAGAAATCGATGAGATGCGCGCGCAGACATTTTCAGAGCCCATATCATTGGAACATTGCAAACATCGTCAGCTGGTCGGATTGAAAGAGGTAATAGTTGGGTATTTTTATTAAAACTATAAAAAAATATCATTATTTTATTTTATCAAATTTATTTATAGCAGTCAATTTATGTTTTTATTGTGAAAATATAAAAAAAAATGGTTTTCATTTTGTTCGTTGAGCAGAGAAAAAGATATGGAGTAGTGATAAAGATGACCTTATGATGAAGATTTATAAATGTAATTTTTTTACAGAAATCATCATGCCGGGTGCCAGGCATAAAATACTTGGCCATGTACTCTCAGGGTTCTGCCATAAAATGAACCGTCGCAAGCCCTTATATGGTGATTCGTTGGATACTCCACTTAACCGTTGCCTTACGACTTTTGATATTACTTTATTAGGTAAGTTATCTAATTATTTTTGGGTGTAACTGAGTATAAAAATCCATTACAAGAGATTTTAACTTTGTATAGGTATCTAAGTAATTTAATATTAATTAATATTTAAAATTCACATTATCACTCCTAGCTTATATTCCTTATTATATTCTTAAGACATTTAAAGCATATGGTATTATTGGATCATTTTTGTCCAAGTATATTTACTTGTTCTATAGGCAGAAAACGATTTTTAGGTGTGGGTCATATGGTTGGAGCTGGGATTTATGTCTTAACGGGAGCTGTAGCTCATAATATGGCTGGGCCAGCAACCGCATTAAGTTTTCTGCTAGCCGGTATCACCTCTACCTTGGCCGCACTATGCTACGCTGAGTTCGGGACTAGAATACCGAGGGCTGGAAGTGCATATGCGTACACATATGTTAGCATAGGAGAGTTCTGGGCCTTCATTATTGGTTGGAATATTGTACTCGAATATATGATAGGTAAGATACTATATTTTATATACACTTAAAATATCATGTGAGATAATCGAAACTTATACTTACGAAATATTTTTCTTATAGGTGCTGCATCAGTAGCTAGAGCTTGGTCAGGATATTTAGATGCCATGCTAGATGGTGCTATCAGCAACGCAACAATATCTGTAACGGGTGATCTAAATGAAAGCCTTTTGAGTAAACATCCAGATGTTTTAGCTTTTTTAATATGTATTGTAGCATCGTTGATATTAGCAGTGGGTGTTAAAACTTCGGCTTATATTAACAATGGACTTACAATTTTAAATCTGATTGTGATTTCTTTAGTGATATTTCTCGGTTTTTATTATGCCGATATTAGTAACTGGTCTGAAAAAAACGGTGGTTTTATGCCATTCGGTTTTAGTGGAGTCCTTGCTGGTGCAGCGACTTGTTTCTATGCTTTTGTTGGTTTCGATAGTATTTCTGCATCTAGTGAAGAAGCTAAGGATCCCTCACGTTCTATTCCCATCGCAACTATACTGTCAATGGCCATGGTCGCATTCGTTTACATTCTTGTTGCGATAGCTTTAACTTTAATGGTGCCCTATACTAGTATAAATCCAGATGCCGCATTGCCCGCAGCATTAGGTGCTGTACATGCTGACTGGGCGAAATACGCGGTTGCTGTTGGTGCCGTTTGTGGAATGACTACAACTTTGTTAGGTTCTCTATTTTCCTTACCTCGTTGTTTATACGCTATGTCAGCCGATGGATTATTGTTCGGTTTCCTTAGCGATATTAACAATAAATCGCATATCCCTATATCGAATCTCATTATATCAGGATTATCATCAGCGTTCATAGCACTGTTATTTGACCTAGAGAAGCTTGTAGAGTTTATGTCCATCGGTACACTGCTGGCGTATACAATTGTTAGTGCTGCTGTTATTATACTGCGGTATCGACCAGTACCGCCATCGGAGGACAAGATTTTTGGTTCTAACCATTTGGATTCACCTATAGATAGAGAAGATAGTTCCGCAACTGGTACTCCAGGGACTGATGGTGGATCATCTTCTTCGGAGGTAACTTAATATCTAGTTTAACATGTGAAATTTTCATAGTCAATATAAATAGGTGCAGCGCAAAACATGTTTTATTTGCCAGATGTTCGAAGCCCTTACAGTGGGTAGACTCCGTGCCCAGTACGCCTGGTTGGAACCACTTGCTGGTGGGCGAGCCCCCGGCAGCGCTGTAACTAGTTGTGTGTACATATTCACAGCAGCCGCTGCTGCTCTCTGTGCCCATAACCATTTCCTAGCTGAACCCATAGGCCTATGGGCGTTGCTGCCGGACTTTGTGCTCAGTTTAATTATTATTGTTTGTAAGTATGAATTAAAATATAAACATAATTACATAGTAACAATACAGTTTACACTTGGCCATGAAATTCAAAAAAAGAAAATCTACGTAGATCCCTACTACTCATTTTTCCCACAATCATATTAGTTATTGTTAGTATTTTTAGACTTAGAAATACGTATAATTATTGTAATAAATTTTTTTTTTAAATTACGACGTCCAATACATTTCAGTTAAATATTCGTAACTTTAAGGTACCTAATTAATTATTAAGTAATAAATTATTATTTATCTTTCATTTGTATAGTTTTCAATTTGTTTATTTACAAGATATGATAGTCTCATATATAATTATCTAACTTAAAGGACAGTTATTGATATTCAACTGATAACAAACACTATATATTTTATCAATTTATTATCCATTATATAACATTTTTAATATAAATTACCATCTACTATGTCGTGTAGACTGCTTTAAACATTAATATTGTTTAAATTAAAAAAATAACTATAAAGCTTGAAATTAAACAAAAAAATTTGTAATAAATGTCCTCGGCGGCTCTATCCGCGTGAGCCAAATAATAAATAGCTTCTCTCAACAGCCGCTAAAAATCTTTGTTTTCCAGAAACTACACTGTGTAGTCGTTATATAAGTTTATAAAACATACTGAAACCTATTAGGATACCATAAATTACTGTAAAGGAAGACTAAGAATAAATGGTAACAGCTAATGTTTTGTAATTATTGATCATTATTGGAAACCAGCATCTGCCCGCGACTTCGTGAAAAATGTTCCACAAGACACGGCTATACCGAATTTCAATTGACTACGTCCATGGTTTTTGATAATCCCACAGGAACCGAGAATTTTTCCGAAATAAAAAGTATCCAATAAGTTAATCTAGACACATAAGCTATTTATGTGCTAAATTTCATTTTAATCCGTTCAGCCGTTTAGGCGTGATTGAGTAACAAACATCTAATAAAAATTGTACGTTTTCTGATAACCCCACAGGAAGCTAACATTTTTCGGGATAAAAAGTATCCTATGTGTTAAGTCAGGTAACAATCAAAATCTATGTCAAATTTCATCAAAACCCGTTCAGCCGTTTTTTTCGTGATTGTGTCAGAAACATAAACACTTTTACATAATATTAGTAGGTAGGTAGATGTAGGTAGATGTGAATTGAGCATAGAACCATTTCGCCGAATAATAATTTTAAATTTATATATAATTTATAGGCTTGTTTATAATCTGGGCCCATCAACAAAGCCCCCTGCGTCTGCCGTTCCGTGTTCCCTGGGTGCCCTTGTTGCCGGCCGCTAGCGTCATGCTTAACGTGGAATTGATGATCAACCTGAACGCACTTACATGGGCACGTTTCGCTATTTGGATGACTTTTGGCAAGTATTTTTATCATCTTCTCATTACTATTCAATTTAACTAGGCAGTAGTTAGCCTAAAAACCAAAATTATAAATTACTTATTGAAATATGGATCTAAAAAATTGAAACCCGTTACCAACAAAAATCAAATTTTTTTTGGTATCGGGAAGACATCTGCTACCCGGCATCCTGGGTAGGAGAACGGGGTTATGTGAGTTACCATGACAAGGTGGTAACGTCATGGGGACCCACTGAAACCTCCGCGGTGGTCCACTTCACTGTCAGGTTACGGAAACTCTCGCAGAAGAACTCAACGCGACCTGACAATCATCCGATGTCGTGACCTGTCATGTGCTACCGGATGTGATGGCTACCGGAGCTAGGTCCCGGGGAGGGGGAGATGGTAAAGTCCCCCAGTCCTTCCCATGCACGCGCGCACGGCAGTGGGAGGCATACCATTGCCATCCTCCTCAGGGCTGCTCTTATATTTTGATGTTATCTTATACCAGATTAAATCGAAAACAACAAATACGAATTCTCTCAAAAAGACAATAATTTCGCAATATATTTCAGGTCTTCTCCTATATTTCCTTTACGGAATACACCATACGAAGTTAGGGGAAGGTGTAACGGGCTTACTCTCCCGTTCTGGTAGCGACACCGCCCACAGTTGGGGTTCCGTGGACAAAACCAGCTCTCTAGCGAGACGGGTCGGGCGGTTGGGACGAGGCAGTAAGAGCGACGATCGTAAGCCTATCATATGTGACGATGAGCTCGCTAGACGGGAACCGTGATTCTAAATTGATATCATTCTATGGATTCCTATCTGACTTGAAACTATTTGATGTATTGGATATTTATCATTCGTTTGAATTACTTGCTTATCATATATTAATTTTTTTTTCTTCAACAATACCTCTATGTAGTAACAAAAAAATACGAGAGTATAGCTTCAACTTTGGTAGTTTTACCTTAGAATCTAAATATACATGGCCATTATTTCGACTGTGTGAAATAATTTTAGCTTAAATCCACATTATCTATGTTCCTGTTGTCTTTTAATTTGAATTTCAGAAAAAATATTTCATAAGGTATTCTTGTGGGAACCATGGGATTTTTCACTTAGTCGTTTTTCAGAGTATACACTATATATCTTAGTGATTCGACGACCGTTGTGAGGATGTAGATGCGAACGAAAGGATGTCTCTTAAGGGCTAATGATCGCGTGTTAAATTCTCGCTTCTGACAGATGATTGTATGGACCATGCAGGTATGTGTTCCGGTCTGGGTTGTACTTGTTTATGTGAATTTCCAGACCCCAACTCCTCTTATTAGGGTACTAATATCCTGTAGAAGAGGCTTTGAGTGTAGCGTTTATTATTATTTTATTAATCCAACTCGACATCATAGTGTGGATTATGTCTAACTAATATTAATATGTAATAGAATTTGTATGTATGTTATCAAATTGCGGATTTTTTTATTCATTTAACATAATGATTATTACCAATTTTTACTCTTTACGATCAATTGTAAACACTGATTTGTGTAATATCTGGATAGAGGACTTCTTCATGTTCATAAATGAATTAGTGCCGCGTCACTAACCTCTTCTTCAAGGTTTGTCTTTCAGTGATCGAAAATTTGAACATTTTATGCAGAAATTATTGTAAATGTTAGATTGGTGTAATAAATAGTACATTATCTATATAGAAGGCGCTAATTAAGTTACGTTTCGGAAGAATATCGTAATAGCCTCTAACTTGATACTATAGAAATCCGTAGCTTACATATTATTATTAATAAGCAATTATTAAATTGTAGCCGTGGATGTAAATAGAAAATGCGTATAACAAAATAGTAATAAATAACTCAATAATTTATTTTTAACCATTATTTTTACGATTACATATTTAAACAAGATCTTTCAAGAGATATGTATATAAATACAAATTACAAAGTAAGACGTATTTATACTATTAATCTATTAATTTGGAGTAATGTCTATAAAAGTAACGCAACGATTGCTTTTGCCTAATTTTAAGATTATTCATGTTTTTTTTAAATATATCTTCAGTGGCTTATTAATAATTGCCTACATTTAAGCACAAATTCTAATAGTTTTCTATATTCTAACGCGCAAAATTAAAAATATATTTACCTATATCAATTAAGAGAATATTTACGGTAGTTGAATATTATTGGTATACTGCAATATCTAAATTATGACGAAATTTAAAATTGTATAAGTATATAATAAACGTAGAACAAAATGTTATTTTTAAGTTTTTCATTGATCTTAGCAAATTACATATAGCTGATTATTTTTACTTACTACTTAAAAAGGGAACGAATTTTAATTTATAATGCTTTATATATTTTTATATAAGTTTATTTAGAAAAACTAAGCCACTAAACGTATACTTATTATATTATTCATTCAATATTCAATGTAACCTGGCACCTGCAACACAGTTTTTACTAGCGCAGGTGCTAGGGAATTCTATAAAATCACTGTACCAATCTTATGTCAATAAAGATGATTATTATTATTAATATATTTAAGCAATTTTAGAGTTCATGTACTCAATTTTATGTAGGTAACTTTTGGATTTTTGCGATCTGGAGAAATTAGGGTCCGAAAATCATGTGCCGAAAATGTAGGTTTATGTTGTTTCAAAAATACGATCTATTATATAAATGAATTTTGCATTATTCTTAATAATACCTTAATAACTATCAATTTAGATTTCAGTTGAAAAGTAAATCAAATCTTGTCAAATATTCTCGTCTTTGACCCTCACTCGATCCCTAAATATAGTAATAAACGTAATCTAAGAATTTCCAAAATATAAGTATTTATAACATATTAAATATTGTAATAAGAAATATTTATCTTATTTATGTCTTTTTCTTAGCACGTTAGACGAGTATGCTTCGAGTGTTTTATTCATAGATATACATGATAATAGTGTGTCCTATATATTGAAAATGGTAAAAATTTAAGGATGAACTAGTGTCACTTATGAAGTGGTTCGAACTAAAAAAAATAAGAGAAAGAATGGCGCTAGGATATTGATCAATGACATTCAAGGTTTTTGTAGCGTGTGGGCATGATGATGTTATTTAGTTCCCAGCTAAATGTTAGACTTGTTGGAATTTAAATTTTAAACACTTTCTGTCATTTTACGCTATCTATCATCTATATCTATGGTTTTATTACACTATCATATTAATTATAAATGTATGTTTATGCACTATGAAATACTTGATATCTTTTTCGAAAAAGTTGGACAAAAGGTAAATGAATCAATAAATTTTAGAATAATATTATATATTTACTACAAGTTTTAGTTATTTTCCGTTTATTACTTCCATCGGAAATTACATAGATATTATGTTAATTATTTCATACAAACTTAAAATACTTACGTTTAAAATGTGTATACAGTTTATGTGTACTAAAAGATATTGAGCATTCACACCACAAGGAATTATTGTGTATTATTATCGTGAATAAATTGATGTTAATTGTATCACAATCATGTTGTCAAATTTACTGTTATACGTGTAAACTGTATAGTTTAAGAAATGTTGATGTGTATATAAATAAATTATAGAGAAGATAGCTACTTTTATTTCCCTGTAGACATACAAACCAGATAGAAAGAATTAGTTTTATTCTATTTCAATTAAATCTAACAATACAATTTGTACTAATTAAGAATAATAAAGATAATTTAATTATACAATTGTATATTTCCTAGAATTAAAAATAATCTTATTAAATATCACAATATATTCGCCTAAATTCTTAATAATAATTTACTACTTGTTGACAAGTGATGTTCCTATACATAGCTTTAAAATTTATGCAAATTTAACAAAACATCAATACCGAAATAGGCCCGTAAAAATATAATTTTAAGTTTCCATGTCACATACTTAACAGACAAAAAAACAACAACTTCATTTTTTTTTTAAATAATATATAAATAACATTGTCAATTCACTATATATATCATCATCATATCATCGAAATCGGTCCACCCGTTGTGATTTTATAGCACATTTTAGAAATAAAAAAATATTTGTGGCACTTCAGACGTCACAAGGACGTATCGCCAAGATCGAAGAGAAGATCGGACAAGTAGCTGGTTTATATCATTTATATTGAAAAATAAATTTATTGTAATGATGTATAAATATAGAATTGCTCTTAAATGTACTAACATTTCAGTAATAGCACCCGAGAAACTATTTTTAGAGCTTGGTTAGTTCTTGTGACGTCATAGCAACAACGCCAGCACGCACGCAAAAATGTTTGTGATAGAATAAAAAAAATTGCATTGTATGTTATGGATTTCTTAGGTCTATAAATCTGAATTCTGAACTAAACTAGTTACTTTATAACCTTGGAATGATAATCAAACAAACCATCTCACAGGCTGACCCATCACGAGACAGCGGAACATAACCATAGATGGGCGACAGTTTGTGGTTAGTTATGTAATTACTTAATATGAGATTAGAAATTTCTGCTTCCTATTTGTGCCTATCCTAATAATTACATTATGTAATAAATAATTACTAAATAGGATATTCAGTCTTATCTGTTACGGCCTATTTGCCAAGCTGATGCGGGTAATCTTTGTAGACGGTTGATAGTTTTTCTTCCCCACTGGAGCCAGAGGAATCCAGCTATGAGGCATATTACTACTTCTATATAGAAACCGTCAATGCTGGTGTTGCATGTGCCGCCACTATTCTTGCAAACCTGGAAATTAAATACAAAATTGGATAGGCTAATAACATTACATAGGGGCATATTAATAAACTTATAATTTTGAAAAGTTCATACAAATTATAAGTGTAATTTATTTTTTACCAACAACAATATTATAATAAATGACTGTATTTTACTTACATCACTTTCTAATTGTGTTGCACATGTGTTGTCCTTGAGCTCTGGTGCATTACAAGTTTTGTAGGTTAAGTGATCTATAGCCCAGAGAGCTAGTGTGTTAGGCCAGTTCGTTCCCAAGTTAGACACCGTATTTAACAATGTCATGTATGTGCCTCCTACAGCTGGATCTGACACTTTAGCAAAGAATGCCATAACTGCCACAAACATACAGTACAAACAAGTCTGGAAATGAAAATAGACTTGATTAAAAATGAATTAAATGTATAAAGTTCAACAGGTAATGAGATAGATACAGGTTTGACATGTTCATACTCACTTCCTAGTACAAGAATCACATTTCATTAAAGAGAAAATGGTAATATTAGTAATGATTAAAAAAAAATTACATAAATCTAAAAAAATTCAGGGATTTTAAGATTTTAAATGTAAAAAAAATTAACAAACCTGGTGGAATACATATAACATCATCAAAATAAGAAGATAGAAATATGATGGGCCAGAGTCTCCAAGAAGACTCGGTGTTAGAGCCACCAATGCAGCAGATAAAGGACCAACCAATAGACGAAGTGGAAATGCACGCATCCATAGAGACAGCGGTTTTGGTCCTGTCGTATATTTCGAAAGTACCTACAAGAGTATGACAATGACGATGTTTACAAATAGTAGCAAACTAAATTAATTTATAAATCAAGTGTAGGTATCAAGGTTCTCACCAGAGGCATGATGATTTGTACTGGTACTAAAGGTACAGCTAGCAGAGCCATATCTTCCCGAGGAACTCCTGCTTCAACAAGCTTTAAACCAGACACCGCATCACTAGCACAGAAACCAATCTGAAATATGAAAATAATACTTATTAAAGACATGTCAATGTTATTTTTTACTCTCATTTTAATGTAAACCAATTTTTACCTTCGCAGTAAATAATACCAAAGCTAAGGTCCTTACAGCTGGTAGTTTTACAATTGTATATAGCTGTTTGTATGCATTTACAATGTCATTCATGCCTTTCGGCTCACTCTCCTTTAAATCTTGATCATTTGCTTCATGCTTTAATACTGCTATTAATGTAGTTGTTACAATAAACACCCAACCCCAAAACAGAAGGAAACTGGCCAATGTTACAAAGCCAGTTTCTTCCGGTACAATTCTTAGATACTTGTTACAAAAATATGGTGATTCTAAAGCTAAAAATAGAACATATCCGAGAAAGAATCCAGCTGTTTGTCCAACCGTATTACATGTAGAGGCATGTCCCACATTACGCCTAAAAGAAATATAATAATTTTTAATTTCAAATAGTAAATTTTTTGTTATATTAATTTTGAAAAAAAGTGTTGTTCTGTACCTTTTAAGCATTGTCAAAGCCCATCCGTCAACAGCAATATCTTGGGTAGCCGCCAAGAAATTTAGCATTAAAAATGATACAGTAAGAATTGTCATTGATGGAGCTTTTTCATCAGATCCAAGCCAGTCTGTTACACTGTATGACATTATGATCATGACAATACCAATTAAATATTGAACTGGTACAAGCCATGTTTTCCGTCTTCCAAACTCGGGCCAGAATATTGCATCAACTATTGGAGCCCAGAGCAATTTCACACTAAAGGGCCAGTTAACAAAACTAAATTCAGCCTGAAAATAAATTGTAAAATACTGTTTAACATGAATTTGATTTAATTAAACTTCATATTTCATAAAAAAAAAAATATTTCAAATTTGTAATAAATTTCATTCACTCCATTTCAAACAAAGAACATTGTACTTAATTTCTGCTTTTTATTTTATCCTCGTACGGCCCAAAGTACCTCCCAATTCACACATAGGACTAAGTGCTTACGGCCCAGACTTTAAATTACTTCATAATAATAACAGCCTACGTACCTTGAAATGGACAATTTATATTTTCGTGTGTAAATTTTGAAATTCCCACCTTAGTGCCATTTAGCTTGCTGTATCGTGATTGGTTGACATTTGTTGTGACTAATTTAGAGCGACCAACCGCCTACATACAAAGAATACTCAGTCGTGAGCCTCGCAAGATTGAAAATGGGGAAGTCTCGTGGTCGAGGTAAATTTTATCCAAAAAAATCATGGTTATTTGTTTCATTCTCATACGTTTTTCGCATGTTTCTCAAGGTAATGTTAGTATTCTGTGATAAAATACTAGTATTTTAGAGAAAAAACGGACGTTTTTGAATTTATTTTGATTTGAATCGATGTGTCCTTTGTGGTTCCCATTTGTTGTTTGTTAGATAAATTACTTAGTTTTATTGTTTGACATTGTGTGTCATCCAGTTGACATTGGGACGTTATTTCTTTCACAGGATAGCGAAATTAAAATATATTGGAGTATCTATTTGACTCTGACGCTGGAGATTTCCTACCCAGTGACCAAGACTTTGGCAACTTGGCGTATACTATTCCTTTATAGCCTCTGAACGCGAAAAGCAGCAACGCAAGTCAATCGTAGTCGTGTAGCATCACGGCATGGCATTTGTCGTTTTAGTCGGAGTCCAGCGGTCGAAGAAGACAAGATAATGGGTCTATCGATACAACTACGCAGGGGTCTACTGTAAACACAAACTGAACTGACAAGCTTTTCCCCCCAAAGACTCTGCATATTACCGGCTTATTTGGTGCAAGATACAGATTATGATGACAGGAAGTTTTCCTACTTTAATCAAAACATTGATGTGGATCTGATGCACATCATAGTTCAGAAGACAAACCAAACTGACGAGAATAAAATGGGATGTAGCTTAGACGTGAGCGGCAATTTAACATGTATGTAGGCATTACTTTCTTTATGACGTCTTTCTAACGTCGTCTAACTAGCCCTCTTTAAGAATGTACTGAGAAAATGAATGGAGGGTACCAGTGACTGTTGATGCTATGCCTCAAAACTGATTTATTGTACTTATAAATTCAATAAAAGAAGCAAAGAGGTGCAGGAAGTTCCCATGTAGTTGTTAAAGGTAACGATTGCAGATTTTCATAATGAACATGGTGAGAAAGCTCTGTTCATTGTAAATTTTGCCTAAACAGTTTCGTTTTTTGGTTACACATAAACTACTTGATTAATTGGTTAGAAATGAACGACAAAAATATCTTTTAAAATCTCATCGACGTATTGCCAAAACTGACGCAAAACCCTACCCGCCTAAACAATCGATAAACGATAAACGTACCGAAACAGATCGTGTTGTCTTACCAGAAAAAGAATCGTCTTGGGCTCAAATAGCAAGGTTTTCCAAGAATAGAGAACCACCCAATACAGAAAACACTTAACACTAAAGATTTAGATTATATATTTTCACTAGACCAGAAGGTTGTAGTTCTGGGAGATTTTAATGCCCGACATACTTCCTGGTACGGTAACGTAAATAATATTCGAGGAATCGCCCTTTTTGAGTACTTGCTTCAGCATGACTACAATTTACACTCGCCTTTAACACCTACACTTATTCACTATCAAGCAGGGTTTGCCCCTACACTTCCTGACCTTGTTCTTTCTAAAAACATGACTGATATTACTCAACCCATAACAGTGGCTGCTTTGTCATCAAATCACCTTCCAATATGCGTCGATATCAATGTATCGATCGAGCGTACTGTTAAAAGTCAATATATTTATAGTAAAGCTGATTGGGCACTATATCGTAAGTATATAAAACAGCAAAATTAATCTTGGATCGAGTAGTCACCAACATTAACGATATCAACAAAATTATTACGTTTTTGACCGCTGTAATACATCATGCTCGTGAAATTTCCGTACCGTCGGCAACTATCAAGCAACCGATAAATTCTTTACCACGTAACATTAAGAGACTAATTAAGAATAAAAATAGGCTTCGCAGACGGGAGCAGAAAGTAACCGATGTTAGTGAGAGAAAGAAGCTAAGAACGTGCAAAACATTAATAACATGCAAAACTATATAAACCTACGTATTTCTTTATATAATGATAGACTTTGGTCTAAAAGACTGGTGAGAGCCGATAAACGTGATGGTGATTTATGGTCTCTTATTAGATCGTTGAAACCGAAATCTGTTATTATACCACCTTTAAAGCACAACGGTTCCGTTATAGACGATCCCCAATCACAGACGGAGATTTTAGCTGATGCATTCCAACAAAGCATGCGGCTAACTTTAAATTGGGTAAGTGCTATTGAAACGGATGTTAACGATTTGGTAGATACCTTAGACTCAATTGTAAATGAGAAATCGAGATATTTTGTTAAGCCACATGAAATTCGTCAGTACATTAAAAGTCTTAAACTTAAAAAATCTCCCGGGATTGATGGGGTTAACAATTATCTAATAAGAAGTTTACCTCAAAAAGGCATAGTTCTCCTTACTAATATTTTTAACGCATGTTTACGTTTTTCTTATTTTCCTGACGTATGGAAGCACTCTAAGGTTGTACCTGTACATAAGCCTGGCAAGGACAATACCTTTGCACTTAGCTACAGACAAATCAGTCTTCTGTCTTCCTTAGGCAAAATGTTAGAAAGAATTGTATACGATCAATTATATCGAAGTGTCAAAGGCATCCTTAAAAATGAACAATTTGGTTTTCGCAAGCACCATTCTACTACGCAACAACTAGTTAGAGTTGCTGAACATATAGCGCATAATTTAAACTTGGGCTGTACCACCGGGATGATTTTGTTGGACCTTGAAAAAGCCTTCGACACGGTTTGGCATCGCGGACTGCTTTATAAAATGCTAAAACAAAACATTCCTATACATTTCACAAAAATGATCTCCTCTTATCTTGAAGGGCGTAGTTTTAGTGTGTTCATATTGGTGACACTTATTCAACCCCTAGAGCAGTGTCTGCTGGAGTACCACAGGGCTCCATCATCGGACCCCTTCTATTTTTGATATTTGTTAATGACATTCCCATTCAACCAAGGACTGACATAGCTTGTTATGCAGACGATACTGCCTCGTTTACAACATCCAAAGACAACGATCTCGTTATAAGTAACCTCCAACTGGCTATTGAAAACTTACTTAATTACTTTACCCTGTGGAAACTTAAATTAAATGAGACCAAGACTGAAGCTATTATGTTTTCTCGATCCCGTAATTTGCCGAATAGAACAATTAATATTGATGGACATCATATCTCGTGGAGCAAATCAGTAAAATATCTCGGTGTAACGCTTGACTCAAAGCTGAATTGGACTCAACATGTATCTAACTTGCGTGTTAAGGGTTTTAAAGCACTTAGTTTAGTCCATCCCCTCATCAACGGCAAATCAAATCTAAGTCCTAGTACGAAACTTAAAATATACAAATCTATAGTAAGACCCTGTATAACGTATGCTTGTCCTGTTTGGAGCAGTACATGTAACTCCAATTACACAAAATTGCAAGTTGTTCAAAACAAAGCACTAAAATCAGCCTACAACACACCTTTCCAAACTAATCTATCCTCCTTAAACAATCGTATTAAGCTACCAACACTTAAAAAGTTTATTCTGGAACAGTCCAAAAATTTTATATTTATTCTACAAAAGAACACAATAATTCATTAGTTTCCGAAATAGGTAAAAGTCGGTCGATAAATTTATCTTATATCAATAAATACAATCGATACCGACTCCCACATCACTACTTCTTATACGAATGAGTGGATTACCTTACGGAAAGATATAATTCCGTGCGCTTAAATTCGAACTACCTCACGTTCAACAATAATTGTTACGATAACATTTTTGTTATAAACTGTATTCTACATTTTCTTAATAATTATAATTTTATAAATGGGAGCCATTCTAAGTTTCTCATGTATTCTCGTGGCTTATTTTGTTTGTGAAGTGATGTTGTTAAAAGTATGTAACTGAAAAGTTTGATAAAGGTGTATGTAACCTGCTAACTACTGTGAGTACATATGTTAGTTTTATCTAGGCTACTTTACTAGTGTATAAACTGTATTTTGTTTACATTTATAAATAAAGATATTTAAAAACAAAACAAATTGGTTAGAATACTAACTGTTAGTTTTTAAAAATACTCATTAAACACAAGTTTGTATTCATAATAAGCTTTTCATTTAACAGCCCAATGTACCTTCTAATTGACAAAAAAACAGTAGACGTTTATGTAACTAAATCCTAATGTCCCTTAAAATTGACCAAATATATTTCACTTTTGACAGTGCAGTCAGATTCCTTTTTAAGTAAATACTACCCCAAAAAAATATTTAAAACTTTGGAAACTAAGAACTGTAAAAAAACATAAAAATAATGTTGGGCTGTAATGCTCATAATAATTTTGTCCTTTTTAATGGACTAGGGTTGGAATGAAGAATTCCTAAAAATATGCTTGGGCCGTACGAGGTTATGATAAGCTATATAAAATTAAATACCCTATTTTACGACTTTTAAATTGTCAATTTTTCTAGAATATTTTACCTGTTGTGTATATGTTATTCCACGGTTTTGTAATAGCATTGGAACTGCTCCTGCAAGTCCCAAGGGAATCCCTTGAAGCGTGTATAAAAATAGCAGTACGGCAATATTGAATTCGTCCCCTTTAATGTTGCTTTGAGTGATTGAAGTATTATCTCCATTTTCAAGTAATTGGTCATTTTCAACGGAACGTTTTCTTTTTGTCAGAGACATTATTATAGCGTATAATGTCTATAAAATACAAATAAGTCTAATTTACCCGAATTCCACGTGTAAAAAAATTTAAAGAGGATCTTCTAAGATAGACTACAAATAAATTACCAACATATACCTTAATTTTCACAGCAAATATGTTAAAAATGGAAGAATATCTCCAAGTTTTTTTTTATGAAATGTAATATACTAAGAGTTTTGACTATAACTTCATTTATATTTTAAGAATTCGTACTTATAAAACCGCAGTCCACACATAAAAGACCACGTAAACTATATACTTATTCAAATCTCCTACGAAGAATGTTGATGACATTTGAGATTTGACAACTGACAATCTGTCAAATGTCAATTACACTGAGCTCTATGATATGGAGCACAAGTTAATTTATGGATATGTACTATGGCATGCTGTCCCATAGACAGGAATTTTCGCTAGTACGAAGCGTGTGCACTAAGGAAACTCAGTAAAAAGGGATAAGAAATTTGACCAATTGAATTTTTTTGGCATATTTTATTTTTTTATTTTTATTTATTTAGTTAATCAGTTTACATAATGACCAATACATTTATCTTGATGTCCAAAAACCTTTTTCACATAAGGTTTGTGTGGACATTGCACATTCCTACAACAATTACATTGTAACCAATACAATCGCAAAATTATAAGAACATAGAAACAAAAAAAAGACAAATAAATAACAAATGTAACTATTCGTTCATCTTCGTTTTACTTGTTACATTTTAACTCAATCGTGGCTTGTCGTGTTTACTGTGCGACGCTCTCGGAAACTGGTTTGTGGTCACGGTATGTACAGGTTGCTCTAAGTTTTACAGAATTATTTACCTACTTAATGTTATTATTTTGATTAGATTTGTAATATGTATCCACTTATTGATTTATTTACGATTGCTTTGTTCTTGTACGTATTGTTTAATTAGTAATTTAAGGTTTTTATCAGTTATTTTGTCCCTTATTGGCAATGGTATATCATTAATTAGTCTTGGAACAACATACTCTGTTGTTCTTTTCCCATAAAAATTATTAGCACGTGTTGTAACTATATTTTTATTAGTGACACGTCTCGTGTTTATTTTGTTTTTGATTGTGTTTGTACTAAATTTGTTATAGTTTTCTATTAGAAGACGAAGTTTTATTTTTTCTTTATAGGTAAAATGTTGCAATGGTTGAGAATAGGCTATTTGACAACATTCAAAATATACTACAAATTGTGGTAATCCTATCAGATAATAGCGTAATAAAAGATATTTCAATTCATTTTGAACAAAAATATGCATATTTTTTACAAATTACACAAAAAAATATATAATAATTTTTGAAATTCTACCTGTGACGGGAACGCTCTGTGATTGGTTGCAACTCTGAGACGTCACACGCAAGTAAACGCTATGCATTGTGGTTCACGTTTTATTTATTCTGAGTGTTTTAATTGATCTTTGAGCTATTTCTGAAGTGGTTATCTGATATTTTTTGATAATCATATAACTAGCGGCATAAATATTAGTTTCGAACCTTAAAATGGAGCCAAATTTTGTGAAAGCTGATAACAGCAACCTACCTAAAGTAGACGCATTTATGGTTGCACTTTTCTTTAAAAATAATGCTGATTACTATGCTGCAGAACTTAAAAATGTAAAAACAGCAGTGTAAGTACCTTGTAAAAATTATTTATATAGTAACTCTTACGTACGATTCATTGATAATTCAGAAGTTTTGTAAAATGTAACATAATATAATATTATGTTGATAAAAATTAGATGTAAATTGTCTTCGCGGTTCTCATGAACTTTTTCTTTGTTTCACAGATCTGCAAGGGAATCCTATGGAGACGATGCGATTGGCTATGTCCAATTACACCGAGTTTGTGGTGTTTGCACCGTTAAGTGTAAAATATGCCCTGAGCATAAAGTAAAAACTAAAGCATATAGTGTGACGATGATTATTAACGAAAATGACAATGAAATTATTAGCTGTCAGTGCCATGACTGTGCTTCTTCAGCTGGAGGATGTAAACATGCAGTTGCTTTTTTAATGTGGGTCCATCGTCGCACTGAGGAACCTTCATGTACATCCGTAGAGTGCTATTGGAAAAAGCCTACTTTGTCCAGAGTAGGGACTACTCTGAAGTACATCACTGTGCAGCAGATGTCTAAAAAAGAAGTACCTCACAGACCAAGTACACTAGCGCTTTATAATGAATTTATTTTAGAAGCCAAAAAGAGAAAAGTTGGCAATTGTGAACTGCTAAAATATCAACATGATTTTAAACATAGCAATGTGGTGCAGTATTCATTGCACTGTTTTATAATAGGTCAATCACCAGATATTAAAGCAGATGTAGACAAGCTTGTAAATATAATGAAAGTAGCATTCACTAAAGCTGTGATAAGTAACATCGAAGAAGCAACAAGGGGGCAGAGCAAGAACAATTTATGGTATGAGATGCGATATGGCCGTATCACAGCTTCAAAAGCACATGAAGTAAGTGTTTGTCATACACCAGATGGTTCATTGTTGGCTACTATAATGGGCGCAAAAATCCCTGATACAGCTGCAATGAAAAGAGGTAGAAATTTAGAACTATCTGTTCGAAAGACAGTTGGTAAGAAGTTAAAAAAAAATCACTTCATGTGGGCTCTATCTATGCCAAGAGAATCCCTTTATTGCAGCATCACCTGATGGGGTGATTAAAAATGCTATTATTGAAATAAAATGCCCTACCAAGACAAAAACTAAGGACAAATATTTAAAAAATGGCATTATTACAGAGAAATTTAAGGCACAGGTACAACTGCAAATGTATGCAACTGGTGTAAAAAACTGCTATTTTTGTGTTGCTGATTGCAACTATGAGGAAACAAAAAATGTTGACATTATCTTAGTGACATATGATGGTGATTATACTAATAACTTAATAGAAGTTAGTTTTTTGGAAAACAAATATATATCCTGTTTTGTATAATAGCACCAGTTTGTGATTAAATAAAAACTCATTCTGTATTTATTGTTTTATTTTCGAGTTTACATTATTTAATGAGAGAATCCTGCAAATTTATTAGAGCACATGCAATAATAATGACATGATCAAGTACACGTATTATGTTAGTATTTACCACTGAATGCTGCTTTAGCATATGGAATTCTCTTAATCTCCTTATTACCCTTTCAATATGAATTCATAAGCTAGCAATTACTTTAGTTTGTCGAACATCAGTTTTTGACAACTTTGTACCAGAATTTACACTGGGTGGTCTTAATAGTTTCACACCCTTTTCATGAAGTATTTGTTCAAGATGTTTAAAGCCTCTGTCAGCTAAGATGCAAGAACCCTCATGTAATCCATCTAGAAAGTTACAGTTTTCTACTATAGTAAGATCACTCGTTCTACCCCCAAACCCTTGAGAAACATAATTAACTAAGCCATTGGGAGTGCAAGATATTAAATACTTCACTGTATTCCCCTTTTTGTACTCTGACCATGTCAATGCCTGATGAAGAGCCTTTGATGGTTTTTGTATATCAATTTCTAGGCAATCTATGATGCAGCTGACATTATGATAGTTATGTCTAAATGCAATAGGAAGATTCCTTTTAATTATTTTTTTATCTAAATTTACAATAAATGGTCTTAAAACACTACTTATTATTGGTATGTTTACTAAAAATAATTTACTAGCATAAGATAACGATACTCCAAAATTATCCTCTAATTCAGAAAATGTGCTGTTCAATCTAATTTTTTAAAACATAGCAATATATATTCTATTTTTATATTTGTGTGTTTTATGCAACAATTGAATTAAAAAATAACATTCTTTGGAAATATAACATACATCACAGGTTTCTTGTTAATTAAACGTATAGTATTTTTGAGGCACTGCAATTTTTCAATATTCTCATTGGTGTCTGTAACATTACTATCGGAGTCAGTAACCCTTGATGATGATGTAACTACAAAAGGTGTTAAATGACCACTCTCAAAACAAGAAATATCACTATCTGATTTTTCATCTTCAAAGATAATATTTCTCTTAACAGTATTAATAAATCCCGATTCAGATGGTTGAAGACTGCATGTTTCAATCTTAAATGGCGAAGTTAAACCAGTTGCTGAATAAACTTTAAATGGTGATGTAGCAATACTCTTATTTTGGTATCTTGTTTATGCGGTCTTGCTCCTATAATGCATATTCAATTTTATTGTTACTTGAACAGATTTTTCTAAAGTTATGATAGAATTCGGTAATAGTTTCTTTATCTTGGGTTTTGGTACTTCTGAAAAGAAATCATCAAAAATTAATTACTTTATTTAAATGTGAATAACTTTCAATATTGAAACAGTTGTAATAAATAGATAACATACCTTCGGGCTCAATAATTTCTTGCATCATATTGTCATCATTTTGTAAGCCTTCAGCATGGGTTTCAGTAGCACTTTGCCTTTGCAGGCATTCTGTGACAAGATTAATTCTTTGCCTTTTATGGAAAACTTCTCGAGAGGATCCAGCATCAGATAGTCTTCTTTTACGATCCTCTTGACAATGAAATTTAGTTGGCACAGCTTCATTTGTCAAAAGGATCTTCTCACTGAAGCCCATTGTGTACTTCATGTAGTTAATTGTGTCTTTTTCTAACTGCAATCCAAAATTATTGTCGTTAAAACAAGGCAACTTATGTTATCATTGACAAGACACCAGAAAACAATAAACAAATAATTATCTAAACAAGATAAAAAGAAAACCAGATACATTTAGCTACTACTATGTATAGTTATGTATAACTTACATTAAAATGATCTTCACACATAAAAACATTTGAATGCGATAAAATGCTCTTTGGGTCTCTTCGAGCTAATTGTAACCACATTTTTCGTCTTTTAGGATTCGTTGGAACAGAAACAAACAGTTTTTGTGGACTCTTTATAGAGGTATTTGTACATTGTGGCACTACACACCATTTATACACCATTGTATCCAATAAATTTAAAGAAAACTAATGGAATTCGTTTTAGCTGCACTATTCTGTTATGGATAATATTCGTGTTTACTTGCTTGTGACGTCACGCTTGACACATGATTAGCGCCATTACAAAAACAGCGTTTTTGGCGCAGTTTTGAAATTTTAAACTTTAACATTGATTTTTTATCGATAATACAGTAAATCTCTCGGAAATATCAATGTTTTGAGTTTAATATGTAATATAGAATAATTTAAAATGATTTTCCAAAATTAGTCAAATACCCTATTAGCTGGTGATCATTACGGTATTTGTTTTTATATTTGTTTGGTAATATTAATTTAAGAGCTCTTAATTGCAAGTTATCAATTTGTTCGATATATGTTTTATATGTTCGTCCATAGCTAGATATTCCATACAATATAATACTATCTCCTAGTGCTTTGTATAATTGTAATTTTACCGTAAATGGTATTTTCTTTCTAATGATGCTTAGTTTTGAAAGGAGTAGTCACAACCTATCACAAATGTGATTTATGTGTGGTCTCCAGTTGAGACGATTATCAATTATTAAACCTAAATATGTGTGTTGTGTTACCTGTTCAATCGGTTTACATTTACAATTACTTGTTGGTCTATGTAAACAAAGATGATCATGCGCTATCAATGTTGTATTTAACATGTATTTAATGTGACTGGAATGTATGTGTAAAAGTTTAGTTTTTTGAGTATTAATTGCTAATCCATGATCGTGAGACCATTTACAGACTGCCGTAAAATCTTCCTGTAGTTTTTTTAGCGCAATATTAACATCTCGATCATCAGCAACCAGGCAAGTGTCGTCGGCATACTGATATACAGTACAGTTTTTAATGACATTATTCATATCATTTACGTATGTAAGGTAGTGAAGAGGCCCTAGCACTGATCCTTGAGCTGTTCCTATTGATACCGAAACCGAATCACTTAATTGGCTATCTACTTTTACCTGGTAGGTACGATTTTTTAAGTACTCATCGCACCAGCCAAGCAGAGGGCCTCTTACACCACTGTTGTCTAGTTTGTCAATAAGAGTATCATGACGCATTTGGCTCATGCATACAAGTTTAGTTTGGTGTCCAGCCCGTTATTCAGCAGTGCTCAATATAAAACACTAGATGTCATTTTACACAATATAGACTCGAAGTCCACAATAATTTTAGAGCTTAGTGAATAATTTGTATTCTGTACTAATTACTCAATAGTCAGTATTTATTACTTAGTAGACATTACTCTGTGGTGTTGTTGTCAAATTGTCAATGCCAAATCGTAAAATCGTCGATGTCAATCAATATAATTTTGAATTTCTTGTTCTATTAATTTGACCAACTATTGAAGTATTGACTATTTTTGTCATAATTATTATTCATAAGTCATATTTTCTCAAGAGTCAATAAAAATGAATATTATATTTTATTGATATGCAAAATTTTAAAGATTTACTAACTTTTTTTCATTTTAGTTTATTATTATGCTTCGTCAGTGCATTTTACGATGTTTATTGGATTCACATGCGCCTGTAAAATTACCACATAATGTGGAAGTTTTTGTTGGTCGCAGTAAAGTAACCAAAATTAAAGATCAGTCGTGCTCTCGTCAACAAAGTAAGTTTCAATAGTATAAACTAATGGTTCACAAATTCTTTTCAAGATTTATTTCAATACGTTTCCAATCTTTATAGTTAGTTTAAAAGCCGATTGTGAAGATTGTCAAGTTGAAATAAAGCCCTTAGGTATCAATCCATCTGGGTTAGATGGATTTGCTTTGAAGAAAAATGGAGTATATAAAGTTAAACATGGTAGTAGAATTGAAATTTTATTAAATAGCTACATTCACGTAATTGAGTTCGATCCTCCTCCTGACGATATTGTAATTTCAAAGTCTAATAACAAGAGAAAACTCGAAGACGAAAAGCAGGAAATATCACCAAGGAAAAAATCACGAGCAGAAGCTGAGATGGAACCATCAATAGATCTAAAAGAAGCTATGGATAATGTGTGGGAAGAAATTGATAGAGGAGAAGTTTATGTGTTTACTGCTAAAGGTGTTAAATCTTGTGCCAAAATAGCAGCTTTTGATATGGATGGTACATTGATCAAAACAAAGTCTGGTAAAGTTCATCCAGTGGACACTAATGATTGGCAGATAGCCTTCCCAACAGCATCAAAAAAACTAAGTGAAAAACAAAATGATGGTTATAAAATTGTAATATTCAGTAATCAATCCCCTATTGGCAACGGGAGGGTTAAAATTGAAGACTTCAAGAAGAAAATTGAAGGCATAGTGGCAAAGTTGAATGTTCCCATACAGGTCTACTTGGCCACTGGTAAAGGGTTTTATAGAAAGCCTGCTCCGGGTATGTGGAAAATACTTGCTGAAAAGGTTAGGATTCCATAAGTTTCATACATAGTTTACCTATGTTAAAGTGTGTAAATTATTTGGATAGACAAAAATTAACAATATTAGAATTAATACTGTGGTTCACAATTACTATCAATAAATTGGATCATTTACTATTTATTAATTATTTCAGTAATAATATTCAACTTTTTTTAGAAAATGATAATATCCCCATTGACATGGTTAATAGTTTTTATTGCGGAGATGCCGCTGGTAGAGCTGCTAACTGGGCCCCAGGGAGAAAAAAAGACCATTCCATGGCTGACATCCTCTTTGCAGAGAATCTAGGACTGCAATTCTTTACACCAGAACAATTTTTCTTAGGTCATTCAGTGGCAAATGTGCCAATGTGCAAACCGGACTTTAATCCCAAATTATTAAAACCAGAACCTTTCAATGAAGAATTAATTAATCAAGAGAAAGAGGTAATTTATGTAATTTATATATAGCATTGAAATAATTTTATTATATAGGCAATAATGCAAAGGTTTAGACCACTACTATGTGAATAAAAATAAATGTTTGAATGTCTTTTCTCCACGTTTTTCTAAGCCATTGTTTTGATTATGTTGAATGCCAGCTACTACTATTAATGTGTACATGTCAAAAACAGTTCCCAATATTCCAAATATAGTTCTGTAGTCGCTATCAATAAATAACAGAACACCAAAAACTGCCACTAAATAATTAAGCTTATGTTACTAAAACCACATTTAAATTTTAGAAATATAATATTTGATTATTTGGCAAGTACAGAGAGACTTCTGTGCTTCACACATTAAGACATTCTGTAATTGAGATAGTTCTCATAAGATGGTGTTATTCTCCTGTAAGGAGATGACATAAAGTAAACTTTTTGCTTGCAGAATCCATTACATTTTCTATATTCATGCTCAATGCTCAACTATTTATTATATTCAATTTACTCAAATATCTTAACAAATGTAATTTATTGATTCATCATTATAAGGACTCTATCAAAACAAATTCTTATTGATCCTTGAAACATTTTTTCTCTTATTAATCACATGTTTTTATATTTCTAGCTACTTGTCTTGGTTGGTTTTCCTGGAAGTGGGAAATCTTTCTTAGCAAAACAAATTGAGCAAAAGTCAGGACAAAAATATAAGACTGTTTGCCGAGATGTTCTTGGTACTTGGCAGAAATGTGCAGCTGAAGCAAAAATATTGTTACAGGTATTTTTGAAAAATTTCTCTCACAATTATAATTGAAAATTGTAAAGGTAAAATGCCAAAATAATGCTTGAAAGAAAGTAAAAGTTTGAATGATCTAGGCCCTATGTGTTAAAGTTTTGGATTATTAGTAATAATTTCGCAACTGTGTCACTTTGTAGGATAATTCGTAGTTTTTATACCAATGTTTTGTTTTTTTGACTATCTTTGTGAATATATTTATTATATATGTTATGTTCGTAATTAAGCTTACTGCATAAATGAACTTTATTTAATTAAAATAACCTCATTATTTATTATTTATTTATTGTGTATTAAAAATGTATGTAATTTAATAGTTTAAGAAGTTATTTTTGGTTTGATTTTTTTAAATTTATTTCCAGCAAGGTAAAAGCGTCATAGTAGATAGCACTAACCCGGACAAAGAATCACGATCGCGCTGGACTTCACTAGCCAAGGAAATGAAGGTACAATGCCGATGTGCCAAAATGATGACCACCAAGGGACATGCACTTCATAACAACAAGTTCAGGGAAATCATGAAGATGAAGCATGTACCAGTTAATGATATTGTATTCAATACTTACAAGTAAGTATTTAATACATAGTTTAAAATACCATAGTACTAAAAAGATTGTTTTTACCGACTTCAAAGAAGAAGGAGGTACTCAATTCTATAAAAAAAATGAAAATTTTCTAGAACCTTTAGAAATTTTCTTCAGAATTTTGTTGCATTCTGTGCCAATATTTTACTTCTGAAGAAAATATAGTGTAAGAAATATTTTTTTAATTTTATTCTTGAGGTTGGTATTTAAAAAAAAGGGCAGTTAAGGAACTGTTAACGCAAAAGTTTATCTGACTCTTTGGGCTATTGTCGTACTTAATCCTAGTTCAAACTTGATGATGAAAATATACATCTTAACAATGATTTTAAAACTCATTAATTATATGTAAAACATAAATAATAATAATAAACGCTTCACACTCAACGGCCCCCATTAGGATAATTATATCCTGTGTCGGGGTCCGGAAACATTCACAATGACAAGGACAAACACAACCAGACCGGAAAACATGCCTGTACGATTAATACAAACATCTGCTCCGAGCGGGAATCGAACCTGCAACCGTCGAGGCTTAAGGCAGACTCGCTACCCACAACGCCACAACGGTGTCAAATGTAAAACATTAAATGCACTAATTAAATTAAATTAGTTAGCTTTAGTTTTAGTGGCGAGAGTAATTTTTATATGATAACTTTAATTTAAATAAAAAACTTAACGTTGGGACTCTTTGCAGAAATAAATTCGTCGAGCCAGTGGTGAATGAAGGATTCAAAGAAATTATCGAAGTGAAATTCAATCCCAGTTTTGATGAAAAAGAAGCAGAGAACATGTACAGACTGTATTTATTAGAAAAATGAAATGGAAATTATATTTAAGAAAAATGCTTTGAAAAATAAATAAAACTTGTGATATTATTTAACACATTTCTTTTATTGCGTAGAATTCTGACAAATTACATTACATTTAAGAAATTATTTCTAATTAGGCCGCAAGCCGTTAACCGTCTGATATAGTTATTCTACACTTTAAGCTATTTATTTAATGCGATATTAAATTTAATAAAGAATGGAATATTTGATTTTAACAACTTCTACAAAAATATTTATTATCTGTACCAAATATGTAAACAATTTTGCAAAAAATATTTCTTAAATTTTACACATTTTAGCGGGAATAACTACGAATGACAATTACATGAAATGCTTTTAAAATATTAATACGTAACAATTAAAATTATTCTCTTTTGAGATAATTTTATAGGCACAATTCCTATTATCATTTGAAGGCAAATTCCGCTTTTAGCTGAAGAAGTGCAAAAATAATTAATATTATTTACATTTTTTTAAATAAATTTTGACTTTGTTTTGATTAAACGTAGCAAAATTTTACAGCTCGTAAGTAGGTTTTTTCTCATTTCATTCTAAAAACTTGTACCTTTATTTAATGATACCATAATTTTATAGAAGGTACGTATGTATAAAACTTAAAGTATGGAATAAATATTATAATATTTGTTCCATTTTATAACAGTTTATTAAATGCCTGGAAATTTACAATTTAATATAACGTGTGTCCGATTTGTTTAATTTAAGCATTCAGAAAATAAATCTAGCTATTAATCATAGACTTACTATATACTAAGGTCAGGCAACGGAACGAAATTAGTAACACGCTAAATTCATTAATTATTTGGTTATTTATGATTTGCACAACTAACTGAATGAAATTAGCGTGCGTTGGTGTTGAATTAACAAAAGGGTACCAACGACTTGATGGCATTTTGTCTGTATAGAAGCGCCGGTCCATAGTAGATACTTCATAGTAAGTCTAAGCTAGTAAAATAATAATCATTTATAAATTATAATACTGTTATGATATAATCATATTAATTACAATGCAACCTATTGGACGGATGATTATAAATCCCGTACATGTATGAAATATTCATTGTAAGTATAATATAATGAACTATATGTTTTTAAGTGGAATATTAAAACTTGTTTCTAATAACTTTCCAGTTTTTATTCTTTTAACTAAAACGAAATAAATTTCCATACACTAAATAAATTTTCATTACACTACTTTAAAATTGACATTTTATGCAATTATTACAATTGAAATATTCAATGGTTGGTTAACGGGTTTTGTATCTTTTCAAATGTTTATTTTTTTATTCAGTGACGACTATAATCGTATTATTCGGCATGTGACGATGCACAGCATCTGTGAGAGTGCGTCATACTTCCCTTTCGAGTTCTAGCCAATCACAGCGACTTTCGTTTCTTTCGTCCAATGAGCTTTCGACCAATGAGCGCAGAGTAATGTCACGTGGTCACAGATGTCAACTTAGGAGGGCTCGAACCGTTATTCTTCATAGCTTCGTTGCTTCTCCAGTGAACAACATCACAAATTTAAGTAAAAGTGAAGTGAAGTGAAGAACTTAAATTTAAGATGTTGAAAAAGTTTTAAGTAATAATTTCAGATTATAAGTGTTTGCAATGGAGTAAATTATTCCGTTAAGATGGAGGGAAGCCATGTTGAAGGATTGTCGGAGCCTTCAGGTATTGGTAATCTACCTCCGGTATCAAGCGAGTATACATTTGAGTAATTTAGAATGCTCGGCACCTTAAGTAAAACGGCAAACGCGGTAAGTCTGATATATAAATTTAACTAATCGAGTGATTATTTTAACGAATTTGTTGTTAACTTATTGTAACGATTTATTGTCTGCAATTACCTGGGGCGCATTCGCTGCCACCAGGAGAGTCCGGGGCCGGCGGGAAGCCGGTGCCGAGTCCTAGTTCTCAATCATTGAGCTTAACGTTACACATGCCGCCGCGGCCATCCCCGACTGTGCATTGGAGCCGCCGCGTTCAACCTTACGTATATTAGGTACCGCAGTTCCGACCATTCCACATTCAAACCTCGGCCGTGGGCACTGCTTGAAACATTTCAATGTTTTCACGATCCGAGCTGGAAGGTTGTTCGGTACACTTATGCCCTAAAGATGCATAACACATTGCCAGGATTCTTTGAACAAAACATTTAATGAAGAGCTCGGGCAATTTATTAATGGGTAAGATTATGTGGCTAATTCGGAGAGAATAATTGTTGCTATATTTAATACCTATTTTTGACAGAATGTTACTTAGTCGAAATTTACAGCAATTAGTGGACAGGGACGGCATTGCCAGATAGTGTTATCGGCCACAAGTGTTTTGATGAAATTTCAGCTAAATTTAAACGAGACTCAAAATTTCACAAAACGAATTAAGAAATAATACAGTTTGTTTGCGGAAAGCGAGCTGAATATGTAGTAAACCGTCGCGATCGCAACGAGATACATTATAAGAATTTGCAAGAGGGTCTGCGTAAGATACCGCAGAGTTCAAGATGCTTGTTTAGTGAGGCTCTTCTTCAAGCATATATACAAAATACAGGCGACATAGATAAGTGGGTTGGTTCAACCTGGAAAAAGAATCAGTCCAGACGAATAAGATTTTAATAATCCAAGTAAGTGGTTTTTCAGTATCGGCAAGCCATTCGAGCCATTCGAGCGCATGATGGTGAGCTGCCCAACAAGAATAGAAATATAACGCAAGCTTCTTTAAACGATCTATAGAATACAGAAGGTCTTACAGAAGGGAAGCTCAGCCAGTTAAAAGACAGCTAGACAAATGACTCAGAGTCGAGTGCAAAGTGCGAGGGCTGCCTCCCCGAGCGTATCGGAGGCAGTGGCAGATGGATTGGTCTCCGCAGGCTCTTCTCGGAACCGGGAATGCGTCTTGTCATTTACCTCCCGACCACTACTTGTCTACCCATCACCAAGGACTTCGCTGGTTCGAAAGCGCTCAATGACTCCCCGACTTCAGAACGGGAGTTTTACTGGGGCTGTCTCCGAGCGTATCGGAGGCAGTGGCAGACGCTTTGGGCTCGAAGGCCCTTCTCCAGAATTATCACGAGATGCGTCTCCCATTTACCTCGGGACCACTACTTGTCTACCCATGAAAAAGGGGTCTACGCCGGTTCGAAACCACTCATCTATAATGTCAAAGCAGATCGAATTATTACTCCGCCAACGAATGATGGAGGTAGTGGATCGACAAAATCTATCCTCCAGGTTTTTATCTTCAATGTTTCGGAAGAAAAAGAACCACGAAAGAGACGGACCTATATTCAACCTGAAACGATTGATTCAGTTGAGGATGCCAAAGCCTATCAAATTAATAATTGTGTCCCTTCCAGACTCCTCGCTTTCTTCAGACATTAGATTGGGTGCGAAGATAGATCTGTCTTTAGCCACCTTCCAATGGATTAGTATGCCACCAAGCCGTCAACAAGAACTACTTGAATAGTCAAAGATCTGATAGAACAAGGCATAGTCCGGCCAGAAAAACACCCAGGTCACATTGCTTCTTCTTAAGAATCTGCTATCAAGATCGATTATTCGAGATGACGTGCCTTTCCGGCATCAGCACCGCACCTGTTTCATGCTGTGTCGCGGAGACTCGGCAGACGAAGGAAGGTAAAGTTCTAGTATCGTAGACTTGGACGACTCCCTTCTGATTTATCAGAACTAATCCAAGTTAAGTCTTTCGGTTGCGAAAGTCTTAAGACTCATCATCTATGTGGGCAGAATCCAAGCAAAATCTTCAGGCCGTGGAAGCTTAAGATTCTTGGAACATCTTGGTTGGCAGAATCCAAGCTGTCTTTAGGCTGCGGAAGCCGTAAGATACTTGGAACATCTTGGCTGACAGAATCCAAGTCGTCTTCAGGCTGCGGAAGCCGTAAGATCCTTTGAACATCTTGGCTGACAGAATCAAAGTCGTCTACAGGCTGCGGAAGCCGTAAGATCCATGGAACATCTCTGTTATTAGAACCCAAGTAATCTTCAGGCTGCGGAAGCCGTAAGACTCTTGTTATATATGTTAGCAGATTCCAGGTAAAGTCTTCAGGCTGTGGAAGCCGTAAGATCCTTGGAACATCTCGGTTGGTAGAACCCAAGTAATCTTCAGGCTGCGGAAGCCGTAAGACTCTTGTTATATATGTTAGCAGATTCCAGGTAAAGTCTTCAGGCTGTGGAAGCCGTAAGATCCTTGGAACATCTCGGTTGGTAGAACCCAAGTAATCTTCAGGCTGCGGAAGCCGTAAGACTCTTGTGATATATGTTGGCAGAATCAAGTAAAGTCTTCAGGCTGCGGAAGCCGTAAAATCCCTGGAATATCTTGGTTGGTAGAACCCAAGTAGTCCTCGGGCTGCGGAAGCCGTAAGATCCTTGGGATAACAATTTGCAAATGTTTCTTCGACATTTCAACAAAATGACTCCGGCATACTAAACTTGTTAAGAGATGGTCTAGTGCCGCGGAGCTACATGCTCCTCGGTACCAATTCACGCAAAACCAACCATGCTTTCCTAGCGACGGACGCTTCGGACATTAGCTGGGGCGCCCAGTTAGATGGAATGATAATGTCTAGAACGATAGTCTGGTGTTTGGACACCGAAATAAAGGAAATTGCACAGAAACCAGAAAGAATTGCTTTCAGTAAGATCTGCATTTAAAGCAAAAGCGAAAGTTTTGAGCAACTCGCAAATACTAATTCAGTCACGTGAGCATTTTGGAGTGCCATCGTCGTTTTCGAAGTTTGATATACAAATGGCAGGTACTCCAGATGACTTGCTTGGCTTTATTACAATCATACTTATCATGCTGTACGCGCAAAAATAGGGCGGAACACGGTGAACAGTGTAAGTTGAGAGGTGCACTTGACCTACTAACTTCAAGCCCGTCTAGATGCATGGGACATCTTAATAACAGCGGAGTGCCTCCCTGGGATACTCGACATCATTGCGTACAATTTATTTCTATGGAAACTTCCAGCAGAATGGCCCCTCCTGCATCCAGCTTCCAGGTAAATTATCCAACGACTCTGTACTCCTCAGATAGACGTCTTTGCGAGCAAAGAAGCTGAGGCGTTGAGAAATATGTTCAACGCATTTAGCCGAAAGTGGCGGTTTCATCTGGCGTGGACTTTTCCACTACAGAGCCTACTGTGTATGGATAATTGGGGCTGGAACGATTTTGCCAACGAGTGGTAAGAAGCTGAGAAAGCAATGCTCATCTCTAGATGGAGAGAAGTCCACGTTAAGAAGTACCAGCTTGGAATATTTGATTTAAATGGTGCATTATTGTAATTTTAAGCACCCATATGGTACCAAAGGCAGGGAAACCTACATTTTAGGATCCAAATCAACTGGTTGCCTGGTTGCAAGATAGCCTTCCAGTCAAGGAAGCTGATGCTCGAAGGATCACGAAGGTCAGCTTGTATACTTCTTCTAGCGTCAAGTACGTAATTTAACTTTTAAGTATTTCACCTGATCTTTACATAGATGAAGGCGATTATCGTTTATAACATCATTGTAGATTATAATAACCTTTACTTTGGTTGCGAAAAGTAATTGATTTATGTAGGTCAAGGCTTACTACTAATTGCTGTAACGCTTTATTTGTTACGATAAAGGGTTCCAATAACTCAGCTTAACGAATTGCTATTGGCAATCAGTTAAAATAAATTTTAAGAACAGCCGGCATATCCGCTGCTCCAGGTAGTATGTATAATTTTGCTAGCAACAGAGTGAAGGTAAATCAGGGCCTTCACATGAAAGGCCTTTCAGTTAATTTTAAACCAGTGTGACTTTTGTTTTTACATATTTATAATCTAGGGGATTTTCTTATTGTTCAATTTGAATATCAAACATTGGTTTTTCAACCCTTACTATTCCTCTTTTAATAATATCACATAGCGTCGGTTCGTGGTCACCAGGCAGCTAATAAACACTTCTCTCACAGATGCTGTGCATCGTCACATGCCGAATAATAGTACAAGTTTTACAAAACAATAAAACTTGTATTATTTAGCAGAGACGATGCACAGCATCCTAATAAGGCCTCGTGGTGAGAGACTCTATGAAGAATAACGGTTCGAGCCCTCCCTAAGTTGACATCTGTGACCACGTGACATTACTCTGCGCTCATTGGTCGAAAGCTCATTGGACGAAAGAAACGAAAGTCGCTGTGATTGGCTAGAACTCGAAATGGAAGTATGACGCACTCTCACAGATGCTGTGCATCGTCTCTGCTAAATAATACAAGTTTTATTGTTTTGTAAAACTTGTACTATTTGCTACATGTCATTCAATGTCAGGATCTGGCTCTTCCTCTTCATCGATCAGATTATCCAGACTCGTATCCGAGTCATCTTCTTGTCATCTGTAAAATATGTTTAACAATTTTTATAGCTTCAAAAATTAAATTATTACGAGTAAATAGGATAAATATTCATTGTATAATTAATGATATTAATTGTTCAAAGATGACCACAGTTAATCACCACCGCCATTTTTATTTATTAGACACGGAGGAAAAATGACTCCACTCCATGATCGTCGCTGTAACCGATTTGAGCTTCAAGCATGTACTTAGCGGAGCCATCCCAGAGGTGCGAGCAATACTCAACGCAAGACCGTACCTGTGTTTTATGTAGCAGGCACAGCTGCTGTGGCGTGAAGAAACGCCGCACGTTTTAACAACGGCCTCGATATGATCCCTGGGGTTAAGATTATAACGTAGCTCTATTGATGAGGGGAAAATTGAGACTTTTTGGTGGAAAAAGCTTGCTTGAGTCTTTTGGCATAGAAAAATTAAAAATATTTAGGTGCAATGATCATGCTTAATTAGTAGTTGTTATACTTGGAGGAGCAATTGTGAGAAGGGGGCGTTGTATATTTTCTACCGTGGGTGGCGCTAATCATATCCAGAATAAATTCTTATTAAATAAAAACATAGGTAGTTGAATTGAAACTTCACTATGAGTAATGATTTTTATCTCACGTTTTACCAGTCTTCCCTAAAACATTATGGTATAGTACACTATTACTGAATGACTTTACGATAGTAGAGTCATGCTGTTTTCGGCATGAATTGCAATACTATCGAAGGTAAGGTATTGAGAATAATATCACCTGGCAATATAAACGGTGTCGATATGAGTAAGACGAGTGCCAGTGAGAGGTACTGCTGATGATACATGTCGCATTTTGCGTCTTTCAATCGTGCTACGTGCCTGCTGTACCGCGAGATCGCCGCACCAACGTTCACAGCGGGCGTAAATTACTACTCCTGGAATCAATTTTATTAAGTATTATTTTCTATTATTTTAACTGTGCGCTGCAAAATATAAGGATAATTTCTTGCTTTAATACTATTTTCCGATTTATTTTCAAAATGAAGTATTCTAATATAAGATTATAAATTCTAATTGGATTATGTTTGTCAAAGATCTATTTTTTTTTACCTGTAAATTGTTTAAAATGTCTCTCAAATTCATTCATTTCTTATACTGTAAAGAATATATTTACTTACCAGCTCCGGCAAAGAGAATTATTGCAGGCCAAGAGCTAAGAAGTAACGGAGTGAGGAACAGCAGAGATAACATCAAAGTAATTGGCCCTTGAAGCTCCTGAAGTCGTTTAATTCCGATGTTATGAGATGGGTGCCAGTTGCTTATCATAATGCCGCATAGCCATACTAAAATCATCAATAATTAATATTTCTAGGAGTTGAAATTATGCTGAAAATTTTCTTTTAAGAGAACTGAGGCTACAGTAGGTATATTTTTTCGCGGATTTTAAAAAGTTTCTAGGTGTTTCAGAATTAGTTACATCGAGTTCGTGTAGATTTTTTACATCTTAAAAGCGTGTCATAGTATTGATGTCCAAGTTCTCCTCCGATCACCGAATACCGATACGACGATACGTACGATAGCGTGTTATAAACTTTTAATATAGATATGTACATGTTTCAGGATTTATAATGGTTTTTTTTTATAAATAAAAAGCTCAGTAATTTTTGAAACAGTATAATAATATAGATATTACTATTATCATTACGGTTTCATTATGGAGTAGAAGAAATTGTCCTGTGACGCAGTTTCTTTAAAAACTTTAATTTTTTTTTTACTAGAAGGAAGCCTAGACAAGTCCCAAATGTTTGTCATACTAATACATATTATTTAAATATCTAAATCAGTAATTTTTTTTTCGGTTTTTATTACCTATTTTCATATGGTATATTTTACGAGTATCGTGTCACTCCGAAGTTAACAACATTTAATGAAAAAAATTTAAATGACAACATATCATGACATAAACGTTATGTGACACTCACATAGTATGCCAGTAGTAAGCATTGGTACTCGTATAGCTTCATCGCAGAATGCAACAGCAATGAATGCATCTGCTACAACTTGTATTACGGCACCAACTGCCGACCAGCGTGCCCCACGCATGGACGGAGGACTAGGCAAGCTGGCTTCGGGGATTGCAGTAACCACCTATGTAAAAATGCTCAAAGTGATAAATTAATTATGCACTATGAGAAACCTTTTTTGTTTCATACAATTTAATTTCTAATACACTCTGTTAGATGAACTTGAGAAGTTTTTATACATCTCTATTTTTATATTATTCTTAATTTGGTATTGATTCATTAAAAAGCATTTCTTGTGTTTTTGGATCAATAGTAAAACATTTTTCTATAGCTTAATTAGAAATAACATTAAACATTACCTGTATTCTGTCTCTGTATTCTTTAACAACAGCATCAATATCCGTCGAATCGTCGCCCGAGGACATTTCCCCATCACTAACTTCCACGTCCGACTGCATATCTTCTTCTTGAGCCAGTGTCAGACCTCTTATTCCGCTACTACCACTTGTTGCTTCATTTGTTTCTTCTGTTGGACATCCTGAATATTCATCTAAGAGTAGACATTCACGATCTTCTGTTTCTGAAAACATAAAATGTTATCTAAGGCGCTTAAGCCTCTTAATTTCATTATAGAACTTAAAATGTATTGGTAGTAATATGCACCTTTCCCGACTTTTGATTTGATACTTTCTAGAGTTTTTGTATGGCGGATGGCTGACGGTATAAACCAAAGGCCACGTTTAGATTTTCTGTCTGACTTGGCTGCCCGTGATGGATTATCAATACCAAGTCTTTTATACTCCACATCTATAAATATGAATTATTTAAACCTTTAATGAAATCGACAAAATAAATATCAAAGTTTAAATGTTGGTTTTCAAAATTTGAAATATATATTTTACATACCGCCCGCTTCCATTTGTTCAGTTGTAGGCACACATTGCATTATAATAAAATGGAAAGCTTGAATAGAAATACTTAATAAATGACTAGCATTCATAAGTGTTATCATATGTGACAAAGGACAAGCGAATGCCAGAATTGCTGCCAGACTTCCTAAAAATTAAGATTCTATATTATGATAGTTCTATATTTTGAGATATTTGTATCGTGTAAAATAATTTCAATAACCTGCAGTAAAAACAGCCAATACCGGGCTCCCAGTAGTGGTGCTTTCATAGGTCATTGACCTTGTTAATACCTTCCATTCTGGTGAAGCTAAGGCAACTAACACGGAGAAAAGTAATGGGCAGAGCTCTGTTAAAGCTAAACACACACCGGCTACTGTAATAGCAGCCAATACAGGGCAAATCCAGGCCGCCGCTCTAGCTTCTAATAGTGTAGTCACGGGTAACGCAGCGTCGATGCTGGTCCTGTGAAGAGAGCTAAATTAGTTTGTGATCTTAGTGAAAAATATCATTTACTATTTTCGTAGTACCCTTTGAGCATATTTGTGTAGAGAAAACATAAACTGCTGAGTACTATTGTCGGTAAAATTATCATCAATATTATTTTTTTCTTCATGGTTTCATTTTCTTTTGGGGGCGATACCATGCAAAAAGCATACGAAATAGGTGCTCCCGCCGCAAACAGCTGCAAATAAATAAGTTTAATTTATTTTAAATTAACATTTAATATTGACCTTATTCCTTTTAATGTTCAAAAATACATTACCTCATAAATTGTTATGGGTATGGGTATTCTAATATTAGTTATATCCAAGTTTATCAATCCAAATATAGCGAAGCATTGACTAAATATGTATAAAACAATCAACAGCATAAAAGTGAACATCATGCTCTCCTGCAAAATAAGGGTGATCTTTCTTAAAATTATTCCATTAAAAAGTTTTAAAAATTATTCATTTTTATTACCTCAAGGCCACACATAAACATCGCACAAACGACCATCACAACCGTTACTCCTAAGACATCAGGCCAAGGCTCTCCTAGAGACCTCGTTTCGTAACCAAATAACCATCTTCTTGTCCGCCCACCAGTTACGTGATCGGCTGTGGCGCTAAGAATCCTAGCGCAGACGGCAACTGCTACCAAGTGAGAGAGAAAACACATCCACATCGCCATGAAATCAGCAAAAGAGCGTAGATTTCGTTCCCTTCTACCTCTTGTTGTTTTTGAAGGTGGTAAAATTTCTGCTAATTTCTTTAGATCTCGGCTTGTAAATGCTAAAAGAAATATGAAGTGATATGATAACACCATTTATCATACGAGTGCTTTTAATGATAAGTCATATATGGAATACATATAATTTAACTTACTTGCTAGAACCGCGAAAGAACCCAGTAATAAAACAGCAGGTACAGCGCAGTAGCTAGAATTAGCGGCAGCGAGTGGTGCCAAAAGCAAGGCTCCGAGAGTCCATCTCGCACCACATGCTTCCCCACCGCCTAACACACTCAGCCTGCTCATTTTGTTGGTGCCTTGTTCACTTGGCATTTTTGATGTTTTTTTTTACTTTGAAACAAAAGTATAAGTTAAGTATCATTATGTGTTAATATAAATGAAGATATGATATCAATGGGAAAAGGCTTATATTTTATTCTATGATCGTCAGTTTACTTTTGGTAGTATTAATTATTCTTACCTCATGTGTTTTGTTTAAATTCAATATTTTCAATTTATTAATAATGTTTAAGGTTTCTGTAAATTGATGATTGGTCCGACCTTGGTTTTGCTTCCGCTTAATTGACTTACGATAGATAAAGCGTTAATAATTTTCATGGCCTTTATTGTTATGCAACGAAATATAATACATAACATATTATGAAAAAATTAAATTAAAATTAATCTTATTGAAACTATGTATATTTTTATAGTTATTTAACATAAGAACCTTATTGTTTTCTACTATTTCTATATTGCTCTCCTTATCAACATTAGCAGATAAACATTACGGTTGTTACATAAATACGTATATAACTTATATATGCTTTATAACAATAACGTGATAGTAAACCTAGTCTTTTCATCAACATAAATTTATTATTACAAAAAAAAATACAATACAAGTAGCATTAATTACTGTAAAAATTAACCAAGTTTAACATCAAGGGTTCTAAGAAAAAGAAAAGCGTTCGCCGAAATTAAACATTAAATACACCTTAATTCAAAAGTATATTATTACGACTTACCATGATCACAGTTATTTTCTTCACAATAATTGTTATTAGCACTGATCTCTGTTATAAAATCTACATTTTGCATTAGCACCAGAGTCTTATTTTAATATTAACAGATAAGGGATGAAGGAAAATCTTGTATTAGCAACCTACAGTGTATTTAGTCGCTTTTACATTTTTATGCGACAAACACGAGCGGGGCGGAGCTATATCTACATCTCTTTTGTTTTGCTACAAATCGATACCGAATAATGCTGGGGTGACCATTACAAAGGGAAAAGTTAGAACACAACATATTTAAGATATTACCTATTCTAAATACTATTGGATCCAAAAAACATTTCATATAATTAGCATCATGGTTCGGTTCTCACACTAAAACTGAAGGTTTTCTTAAAAAGGAGCCAACTTTGCTATGATGGTCGTCAAGAGTAGGCCAAAAAAGTTGGTAATATCTGTTTTGTATCAAAGATAGAGTAGTAGAGGTAGAGATCTTGTACTGATAATAGCAAACGTATCATTAATACAAGGAGACGAAGTAACCATGTATGTTGAACGCGGTCAAAAGCTTATAAAGTATTGAGCCTGGGGACTCTACTTTTATTGATCAAGCAGTTTCTTTTGATTGTACTTTTCAAGCAATATACAAAATATCAACGGTTTAGTTTATTTTACCACCATTGTTTACTTCTAATTTTCATAATATTAGGTATCCTTCTAATATAATAAATGTGAAAGTTTATATGTTTGAATGTTTGTTACTTAATCACGTGCATAACTGGCTGTAAGGATTTGAATGAAATTTGGAACAGCTATAGAGTCTTGCCTGGATTAACAAATAGGACACATTGAGAGTCTAAACGATCGTACGAACATGTAATCGGATCATAAAGTAATCTAATTATCTTTTGACTTAGGTGTTTATAGGCTATTGTTCTGTTAAAAAGTCGGAGATCTCAATTAATCTCTATGTATTATTATAATAATTGTATAAATTTTTATATATATTGAGTTTTTAATCTAAGCTTATTGGCAATATTACAAATAAAATATATTAAATGGTATACTATTTATAAGGTTAAGTTAAAGGTGTAATAAATAAATAAAAAATAATTATTATTACATCATATATTTTAAGGTTTAAGAAATAAAGAACATTATTATTAGGAATTAGTTTTATTTATAATTTTTTTAAGCAAGCTTGCAATAAGTATAAAATTCATATTTATTATGAATTTAATTTTTTTTTATGAATTTAAGAAACAGAATGTGTTTCTCATGTTTTTCGTTATAAAATTACAAATATCAAATATTACGATTTACGTCTAAAGATTAGGGTTTTTCGAAAAAGCTGTAACTATGATAAACGCGACATAAAATTAATTACTCAAATTAACTTAAGCTACTTAATTAAAGACGACCAGCTCACAGATTAGTTACAAATAGGTGTGGTATTATGGTAGCTAAGCTGCGTTAAATGATGGTCTCGAGTTTAATTTTCACTTGGGGCTATTGCATTGTTTGGTTATCCTAGTGTTTGTACGTGTTTTCAGACAGACAGAGAACCCCCACACCGTTATAACTAGTCTATTGGGGCCGTTGCGTGGTTAGCGTTTATATCATGCATTAAGATAAACAGCTAAATGATTTGTTTCTTTTTCATAGAATTTAATATTAAATGATATCATAGCTGAATAGTAGAATCGTAGAATTCGCATCGAAGCCCAACTTAAAATCTAAGCCATATTCTGTTCAAATTCGATGATTATAAACGGAGATTTTGATTTCACGAACGCACAAAATGTTATCTGATTCTCGACTTTCTCTTAATTTTTCATTATTATTTTTTGATTGTGACGTTATTGTTTATATGTTTCAGCATCAAGATGTCACTGATAAAGCGAATAGTGAAAAAGAATATTAATTCAACAAAGCTTAGCAAACTGGCGCCAACAAACAGGCCCGCCGTGCCACCGACAGATACTGAAATTAATAAATAAATATATGTATATAATATAATGTTTAGAGTTTGAGTGGATAAAGCTATTTTATATATATCTGAACCTGCTTACTATACTACAGGTCGCGAGTTCGTCTCGTTCGGGGCATGTTTGTATTGATCATACAGGCATGTGTTCCGGTCTGGGTGTGCGTGTCCTTGTCATTGTGTGTGTTTCCGGACCCCCGACACAGGATTTAACTATCCTAATGGAGGCTTTGAGTGTGTAGCGTTTATTATTATATATTATTTTAATAATTATGGGAATCTCCCAGGAGGAGCCCTCACGGAGGATCAATCACGAGATTACAGTTCAGGGTTTGTTATTCTATTAGTGTTGTAGTTATACTTACCAACCAAATCTAATCGACTGCGAACTACGTTTCTCTTAAATCTCTCCGTCGGTAGGTATGCAAGCACCAATTCAACGTTCGCCTGTTTTCCCTTTGGTTTAGGTCTATATGTGTTAAAGTAAATTATTTAGCAATAGCTAAGTGAGGTCAAGAGTCTACTTCATGAATGTCGAACAAACGTTTGTCTTATCCTTATGAAACTTGGTAAGTCGGTTTTTATAGAATTAAGAAATCTCAATATGAGCTTCATTCGTTTGGGAGTTCTTAAAATTAACAATGATAGATAAAACCAAATTTAAGTACAATGATAGATAAAAGCAAATTCAAGCATACAAATTGTATAGTACAAATATATTTAGTTTCATTTTACTTGAAATTAGTAATAAACAAAAACGAATCAATAGGATTAAACATGTTATAGCGATTGAAAAAGACAAATTGAAATATTTCGCTAAAGCGAACTTTAAACCCAGGTGAGCAACGTGTTTTCGAAATATAACAACTTTTTAATTTCGCCATATAAACTATACGGACTTACGTTGTGACAACATCTTTTATAACTGTTATTTCTGTTTCATCACAAGACGGCATGCAGTCGCAGCTGAGACCGGGTCGCTGAGCCCAGTGAGGTTTTAGCGTTGTCAAGTGACTTGAATGCGTGTGAAGACACCACATTCCCGAGATGTTACAACGTTCAGCGTCAGCTGGAAGATTTTAAGTTATTAGGAATAATAACTTGTGGCGCGAGGATATCCGGACATGCACCAGACATACGAACCCAAGCTGAAACGGAGACGCTAAGCTCGAGGTTCGCGCTCGCATGGTCAAACATAGTTTGATTGATTCTATTTAGGTAAAAGGTTTTGGAGATCCGAATTTAATTAACCTAAAGTTTTATAATACGAAACTAAATTCTTTATTTTCTGTTAGTGTACATACTTGAACATATGAATAATGAAGCTCACGATGTTTTCCTTCAATTATAGCTAAGCCCCTGACGAATTTAAAACATAAATTAAGCAAGATGTCGGTTAAAAGTCATTAAAGTAAATATTACTAGTGCCCAGCATAAAATGGTCGTTGCACTGGCAAACTTCGATCTGCGCCCGTTTTCGGCAGAGAACGTTACAAGCGCTGTGTGAGTAGTGCGGGTATAGAGATTCGACATTTTCATCCTGGAAGCGGCAGGCTCGTTGTTCAGGCGTCGTCTCTGCCACCAGGCGATCGTTTTCGATGTTCCTTACTGTAACTACACGACTGGAAAAAAATATGGCACTCAGAATCGGAATTGCTAGTGGTTTCCCACGCTCATTGTGAACATTTATCACAATTGTATTAGAACAATTACGTACCGATAGGTCTTTCCAAGTGTCAGTTTTAAAGTTGAAGAATATAATGTGGTTACGCTTGGAACTTCGTCTTCACTCAACGTATACATCTTAAAAGAAATTTTTCTTAAATATTTAGTTATTAAAGCTTATTTATGTTAATATAGTTTCACGAACTTACCATAGATGTTATAAGTACTTGAAATTTGAATATACCTTTCCTTTGTTTCATGTTACTAACCATTGGATATGGCTTAAGATTTCTGAAAAAATCTTATTATCTATCTATCTATCTAATAATATAATCAAATTAGTTTTTTGACTATAGCTATTAATCAATATTATATTAAAGCTTGATAATTTTCTAATATATTAAGCTTAATAATTTATATAATTTTCTATATATTAAGCTTGATAATTTTTTAATATATTAAATCTAGATAATTTTCTTGTTCTTTTTTTTATTCTTGTTTAGCATTATTCCCGGTATTATATGAGTATTTACCTATGGTCTGCTTACTACTCTTGTCTGGATTTGTCAGGCAACTCTAAGGGCGAACCAGTAACTTATTGCATAAAAGCAATTTACTTATCAAGAGTTAGCGATTATTACCAAATATTATGTGATAACAACAGGGACTGGGACTCTTCGAGGCACGATGGAACCAGAAAGAGAATCGTACAGACCGAAAAAGATATTTGTAAGATCAATTTAAACATCTGTGCAAGCGGGAATCTAACCAGCAACCGTCGAGGCTAAGGACAGACTCGCTACCCACAACGCCACGGCCTACAATGGTGTCTTTAAAGCTTGATAATATCAGTTATAAGCAAGAACTGATTAAAGTAAGCAACACGTACTTGGTTTGTTTAGAGTTTATGATATAACAAGTACCGACATCTGTTTCTAACGATTGAAAGTACTCGCAACAGTCAAACTCTTTGTCGTTGTAGCTACAGTTTCGTAAAATTTCAGGACAGGAACTTCGTACTAATTGGGAATAATAACTATAGTTCGAAATGGGACAGTCAGGATTTTTCATTCTACTCATAAAGCATACTTCAATAAGGCTGAAAGCCTCTCCTCGAAAGTAAGCGATATCTTTAAGGACGTCTTCAAGATCCAAAAGATGGTTTGGTGTCCAGATTCTGCAACAAAAACCTCATTCTATTGTATTATAGTTATAAAAAGAAAACAGTGAACAAATGTTGTAAACAGCAATTTGAATATATGTTGCTGGTGGTAGGGCTTAAATGCCCGCCTGGTTAGGTACCACTGACGTTGGTGAAAAACTCGTGAAGTGACTGCTCGTCAGCCGCGTTTCGACGTCAGCCAGCTTATAGCCAGTTTCATCTTAAAGGTTGGCAACGCACCTGTATGCCCTCTGGTTTTACAGATGTTGATGGGTGGCGGTCATTGCTTAACATCAGATGAGCCCTGCCCGAAGGCCTCTGTGTGGGACGGCGTTTGAGCTTCCAAATCTTACTACTTATTACGCATGATGCTTATCTCTATGTCTTAAACTGCCTCCATAAATATATAATAGTTTAATTTTCAATCAAAGATTCGGATTTTAGCATTAAAATCATATTACTTACGTGTCTGAAACGTTGTAGATTTTGTCGTCATTCGATAATTCACAGATACCAACAGTAGGCAGTGTCGTATCCCAATCAGTGTAAGTAGTTTCTACGCCGAAACTTATAGGATTTTCAACAAAGGCTTTCCAAGCTGCGATAATAAGGAGGGCTGAACCATACCAAGAGAGAGCTACAAGTGCCAGCCACAGCCATCTTTTTAAAAATACATTTATCAGAAATCTTCATAAAATATAATGACATATGAAAAATTTATAAAAAATAAAAATATTATTTTATTATTTTATTTCTCAGATTTTAAAGCAAATGATTATATTCATGAATAATAATTAATTACAACATTTTTAAATAAATATATTATATTTTTTGTACTTTAAAAAAGTTCAAAGATATAAAAGTAAGAAAGAAAATATTTGAAATAAGGTAAAATAAATATAACTATTTTTTTTAATATTTATATTTGTACCTTTCTGACCAATGTTTTGTATCATCAGCTATAAAACGAACTCCTGCAAACGAACAATTCAAACAATAGTTTTTAATGTGTGATTTACAGCATTTTACAGGCATTTTTGAGTATTTTTACTTAGTTACGTCAATTGAAAAAGGTTCGAAAAATCTATTGCAGTAGCGTCGTATACATTTTCAGTATGCATTTTGCTGTGGAACTAGTTTTAATAATTAATGTGATAATTATGGCATTGAGCAATATCGTTATCATGAAATGCAAGTATAAATGTTTCACATCGAAGGTCGGTGCAATTAATGATTTCGAATTCAACATGAACATAATATTATGTAGTAAGTGTATTAATATTATATCTACTTGTGTTTTCCAATTTATGGTATGGCAAATAAAGACTATAATATATAAATAACAAAAAAAATAGCACAAAATATAGTTTTTATACATATACACAGTATTCACGATAATATATTTCAAAATCGGTTCAATGGTTTAGGTGTGAAAGTGTGACAGACAGAGTTTTTGACAGACTTTACTAGTGTAAGTACTAAGCGAAATATATTATCGTGAATTAGTGAAGTAGTAAATTTGTACAAAAAGGTAAAAAATATATAAAATCCCTACTAATATTATAAATGCGAAAGAAACTCTGTCTGTCACACTTTCACACCTAAACCATTGAACCGATTTTGATGACATTTCGTAAAGAGATATAATAGACCTTGGAAAAGGGAATAGGCAAAAGTTTTATTGCAAAAAGGTATGAAGGAGTTGAAATAGGGGATGAAAAATTGTATGGAGAACCAATCATTTCTGTATTGCATTATTACATGCATGCATTATTATATTATCGTATCGCTTAAACTTTGTAAATCTAGCACAACATTATAGAATATTAAATTGAGTATAAACAATATTAAATTGAGTATATCATTATTTTAATAATATATTTACTAACTAACAATAGCTTTAACTATATTTTACATGTATATTTATTATAAGTACTGTAACACATCAGGATTGGTAAAAGGCGAATCGTGGCTTCGAGGATATGCATTAGCTCGATTGTGGGGTTTGGACGGTAATTGGTTGATCAGTTTCTGGCGACGGATGAAGCCGGCGTGTGTCAAAATGTTGTAGATTTCTCTCCGAGGAACACTGTCCGCTTCTCTTTCGAATACCTAAATAGATAAATAAAAATGTTATTAAATTAAATGTAACAAAATAGATTTTTAGGATCCGAAATATTTTTGAATTAATTTTCCAACCCTCAATTTTATTTTTTAAAATTTAAAATTATGTATATACCCTATTTTATATTAACTACTTTAATTAAAATTATAGTTCTGTATTTGAATAAATTTAAATTTTTCGATTTTCTAAAAGTAGATTTTTGAAATTGCATTTGATCTATTTGAGCCGCTTGTAACCAGATGCGCTCATTGGACGGTAATCGATCGATAAATATTCTTTCCGTAGTCAGTCTTCGGATGAGTGACAGCACAGTGGTATTACAACTGAGCTTTCCGTGCTTCGGAGGGCACGTAGTTAGTCTTGACTGCATTTTTTTTTAGATAATAGTCGGGGCCTTACGTAAGCGACCGAAACTAGCCAGGACCGGAACTAGAGGAGCCCGTAAAAATGAGACATGGTAAGACACTCCTGGAATGGATTCCTTGGGGGCATAAAATACTAGTGGGGAGACCACAAATGCGCTGGAAAGATGACATCCGGAAGGTGACGGGCAACAACTGGATACAGACAGGGCAAAATAGAAATCTATGGAGAAGGTTGAAGGAGGCCTACTAGTGTTGAGTGCCTCATACATGAGGCGCTTCAAATGTCGCATACAACATGATCAAATGTCCTAACGCTTCAAATGAAAACTTTGAACCGCTTCAAAAATGAACGGGCTAGTATGACTAGCACTGATTGTGCTATGTCTCGCTCTTACGATGTGTTAATGAATAGGTACGAAATCTATACCGGGAAGACGAACGGCGACGCGGGAACGAGACAATTACTATTAACAAATAGGTGGAAGCGAGACAAAATATTATTTGCGTTTCCCGCGAATTTCAATTTTATTTGACAAATCTAAAGTAGAATTTAATAGATTTAGTACATAGTTACTTAGACTATTTAACCATTTATTTTTGTTAAATGGTCTAAGAGTTACTGTGGTAATATTGTGATTTTTGATGTACGTCTGTCTATGTTTAATTGTAATTTTTGAATTCACTTGGATTCTTAAAGTCTAAAGGATAAAAGTGTTAACAGAATACCAAGCTATCAACTGAATAAAGGTACGTATATTACTATATTAGAGTTTGTATCAAGTTTTGAGTATAGTTTAATCATATATTTTTTTGTTTGTATGGGTTTTGATTTTAATAAATTATTCACATTTACATGTCCTTATTTTTATTAAAAACATTTTTTAACTATTAAAGTTTTCCTTTTAAAATAAATTCAAGCTGAGAAACACGTAATAATCATATAAGTTCTTAATTTCAAATACTCAACTAAGCAAATGTATAGCAAACCGAGACAGTATTCTAATACATACACATTAATAACTTTGTCCTCACTGACACAAATTGCATCATCTACTTCATCTAGTTCAATTGTCGCGACTCATTTGAAGCGCTACATTGTCCCGACTCATATCTAGAAATGAGTCGTTCATACAAACACGTTCAAAATCATTTGTCCTACTCATCACTAAGGCCTACACCAAAATGGTCGACCAAGGCTTGTGATGATGATGAAAGTGGCGTAAGATCTTAAGGGGAGTAGGAATTTAGGATTCCCGCGATCACATAGATCAAACAAACAATTCGGATACTACCCTACTATGGCACGACAATATAATACAATACACGACACATGTGTAAGAGTAATATATCATCCGTAGAGCTGGTCCCTTCATCATAAACAACAACACATTTTACGTGATACATTGGTATTTAAGTATTATGATAAAAACGTGGTCCTGCGAGTATGATCACGTTAAGCGTGCTGCATACATTATATTTTAATATTATATAAATTTTATTTCACAAAAATAAACTTACAGGTTGTTCACCATTATGAAGAAGACTAGTTAGCTGTAGAGTGTGTACTAAGTGTGGGTTCTGCAGAGCTGGACTCTTCAAGTGTGGTGGTAAAAGCGCCTCTTCTTGGCGCACCGCTATTACTGCAGGGTGAGGTGGTGGTATGCAACTCACTAGTGCCGTGCTAGCAAGAAGAAGAATTGATATTCTGGTCTGCATGTTTTCTGAAATAAGTGTCAATCAAACGTGATTTTTACATTTTTTAATTATTTTATATTTATTGCGAACTTCTATAATAATAGTATTTTAAATATTATAAGGATTGTATAGTTGTCTATTGTTTTTGTTTATTTATTTTAACTTCTACATATTTCTATTTTATTCTTTATTTTTTTTATCTCATTATTTACTTATTTTATACCATCCATTTTTCGAACTAGTTGACATCACATATTATATATTTCTATGAACTAAATTATGATTTTAAAATGAACTTATAATGATTATTATGATTATTACATAAGAACTTTGAAATCTTGTACTCCAGTATCATAAGAGAAATAACGTAATGTATGTACCAACTTATGTAGAAATAGAAGACGACGGAAACGCATTTCTTCTAATAAATTTTCATATAAAGCTACATCATTAACCTTCTTTATAGTTTCGTTGATACAACGTTATCTTAAAAGTGTTATTTTGTGTGAACGTATTTGAAGATTGGAACAATGCGTCAAGGCTGAGGTGGCCCAATAAACATTACTTTCAAATGCCTTTACATTCTAGAGTCATCTTTATGTCAACATTTTACGTTATAAAATTACTGTAATTACTATTTTGTTGCGCATACAGCATACTGGACCAATGATGAATGAAATATTTTCATTTAGGAAATAAGTCAAATATCAAGAAAATTGAAAATATTATTTGAACCAAACATTGGGTTATATTGAGTTTGTACATTTTGACGACATTATGAAGCTGACTTATGCCTCACAGGTCGCGGCTTAGATACCTGCTCAGAGCTGATAATTGTTAGCCCATAGAGGCAAAAATTCATTCGGGTATAATGCAAGCTTGTTTGGTAAACTAACTTTGGTCTCTTGCGATAATGTTGAACTTACGTGAAACAATATAGGAGAATCACCAGCGTGTCTGACTTTTTATTTGTATAGAAAATCCAGTCCACATTAAGCGCATATATATATAGTAGGTGTACTGTGTATAGTTAATTATCTGAAAATACACGCACCAGCGAGTAAACCAGGGGTATTTTCACGCCTTTGCTCTAATTTTATAAAAGGAAAAGGTAACTAGGCCATTTTTTATGCATGGATCACCACATATAACCAGTATCGCAAAATTTTATTGAAGTGAAAACTTCTCTAGCCGCGTTGACAGATTTTAGGTAGGGGAAAACTAATAATAATTATTATTTAAAAAAAATTTATCTATGCCAAAATTATGAAGTTTCCACTTCTATCAGTAGTGTCCATAACTGCCTATATTATATTTAATTAATTACTAAGATCTTAAAGATAGTGTGTAAGTTAATCTTCCTCGTCTCCTCTACTAGTATATAAGACTAAAGTCAGATATATAAATATGTATAGCCTCATTGTAACATTTAAATGCAAAATGTCTTACTTTAAAGCTGTTAATCAATAAGGCAAGTTTCGTAACATTACTAGAGCAGATATACAGTTAAATATCAAGGGAATAGTACTGGCATTTAAATGAACTGATTCATAGTAACCGTCAACACTGGTTTTTAGAACTAAAGACGATGTTATAATAACAAATAAAGTCCAATTCTTATACTTAAGTTTGTGTAACGATGAGATGTAATTTCAATAAAGCAATTCGCTATATTTACTTAAAGCTGGCTAGTTTCTTTTTATCATTAGGTTAACTATTAATTGTATGACGACGTTGTGGCGCAGCGGTAACAAACCTGCCTTAAGCGCCACAGGTCGCAGGTGCGATTCCCGCTCGGAGTAGAAGTTTGTATTGACCATACATTGCATGTTTTCAGGTCTGGTTGTACCCCCAACACAGGATATAACTATCCTAATGGGGGCTTTTGAGCATGTAGCGGTTATATATTTATATATTTGGTGACAAGAATACTAAATAATTTGTGTTTGTAATAACTATATAAAATTAATATTAATAAATTCTACAAAATTATGCGCTGTCTTTGATAATATCTTTATTTATTTATTTAAATAGGAAGCCAACAATATACAACATATTTATCTTATTTTATACACAAAAAGTTTATAAAAAAGTTTATACATTGTATATCCCACTTATAGGCTAACATAACATGTGTAACAAAAAATTACTGCTTACTCTAAAAACAAAATAGATTTATAGCTAAAACTGTAAAGGTAGCATGCAAAAATCAAAATGCTTAATAACAGAAATATGGAAAAAAAAATGACATATCTTTTATATAGACCTTAGCTTCTGCCCGCGGGTTAAATTTGGAATAATATAGACCTTATTTTCATATAAAGTTTGAAATGTTTTACACCTTCAGGGGTGGAATATAAGGAAATATTAAAACACGTGTTCCTTTATTTTTATTTGTTAGCCAAAAAACAAAGTTTCATGCTTCTTGTTCCTAATACGACAGACTTCCATAATATACTATAAACTTTCAACTCACATTTCACCCCTCCAGGGTGGAATTAAAGAAACGTTAAAACAAGTTTTTTTAAAATTATACCTCTAAAACAACTTTTCTGGCTTCTAGCGTCAAAAATGATGGACTTCCATGCAATCTTTCAACCCCTTTAAAGTGCTCCACCATTTTTTTTTTAGAAAACTTTAAATTTAAATAACATGTTTCTTCATTTCTAACTGGTAAACAAAGTTTCATGTGATAGTTTTAAAAATGATAGAATTCTTTACAAACTTTTAATCACAACTTAAGGGTTGAATTACAAAAATTTCAGCTTACTAAGAGTCTAAGAGTTTATTCTAGGCGTTGATAAGTGAGTGACACAGGACTTCTCGTTTTGTATAGCTTACCTGCCGAATTATAGAGTGTTATTAAATTCTGCCCAACTCTGACTTATTTATAAAGATTTTAAGTTATTTTTGATGTAACATCGTGAAGTAATGCAGCATGTTTAAACAATATAGTATTTCGTATTTTATATGAATGTATTAAAATTAAGTAATAGGTATACTTAATACTTATAATAAAAGTGACATGTACCTACTTCAAATCCTTTGTCTTTTTAACTGTGATGCTAATTAGAGCGAAGTCTTATTAATAGACAGTTTTAACATATGATAGCTTCATAAACGTCCTATCAAATGATTTGTATCTCTAAATTTTCTAAATAAAAAAAAGATTTTTGTAAAAACAAACAAAGCTCATTATAAAAAACGGTTTGCGTGTGTTCCACTTAATTATTTATTTATGACTATAAGCCATGATATCGAATCTTTCATGTTAAATTAAGTATTCTGTGTTCATATAAAAATATAATAATAAACCCTTAAAACATTCATCATACAAATTACTATATATGTAATTAATTTTTAAATTCCTTATGTAAAACTATATAAATAAATACTCACTTAACTAATAAATAGAGATCCGTCACAAACACAATACCGGCGCACTAACACAGCACTTTACTCAAAGGAGCAAAAATTAAAATCCCAATAAGCGGCTCGACGCTTGCTTTACAAATGTTCACAATAAGACTAGTAGCGGAACCGAGAGAATGTACCACCGGCCACCGCTAACCGTTGTTGCAATCCATAAAACTAGGCAGAATTATTTAATTTGCATATTGTATTTGGAGACGTTATCAAAATCGAATATCTTTATTCAACGTAAAAAGCAGAACTATGCTTTGTGAGCTTAACACTTATTTATTGAAAGCCAGATTCTACCCCCGGAACCTTTACTTGAGAAGAATCGGCGAAACAAGCTATAGGGGTGTCTCTTTTTCAATGTAATTATTATATTTTTTTAATTTTCAAAATTTGTTACATTACATACCGAACGATGAAGAGCCTGCAGAGGTCGTCTCAACCCCAAGGTGTGGTGTCTTCAATATACCCACTAATTCTTTAAAAACCTTTACCCCACAAGCGTTCCTTTAAGTGTATCTTTTAAGTCACTCGTTTCAAAAGCTATTTAAGTCCTTATTATGCTGTTATATTATCCTATTATCTTATTAATGGAGGATATATTATTCTGTAGTATTTGTTTGTATCGTATTTGGATTGGTAAATATCGTAAAGCTTATCGTTAATTGTGGAAGTAAAATAGGGTAACAAAATGTTTGGCGGCAGTCGGGTATTTTGAAATGTTGTAACAAAACATTTGCTACGTATACAATGGCTTTACTAAAATAGAGAATTTTAAATTTTGTTGATTTTTTTTACTTATAATAATATACCTAAATTTTGTTAGATTGTTGTATTATTTATTTAGATTTTTCATTTATTTATATTTCGTCTATAAACCTTATTACACAAAAATAACAAATGTTTTATTGTTTGATGGTAACAAAATTATATTATCGTAGATTAATACGCTCCATTTTTAAATCATTTCCAATATAGACTATACATAATTATGTAGGTCTACATATTACATATATACCTACTTAGATAAAATCATGTGATCACATTAGTCCATTGACCTAGATTGCTTAAGTTACATAATATTTTAATAGCTTATTAAATCAAAACACGTGGGCATCAAACAACATTGCACTAAATGTAGTGGAAATATTTTTAGGTAACTCTCTAGTTGTGAAATTAAATTCTTGTAAATTGAATATTATCTAGGAAGGGAAAAACTGTATTTTCTTTTTTATTATTTATATTATTATTATTTTCGTGCAGACCGCACGTTAATTTTATAACACATATTTCAATAGCATGGAATATATAAAAATTAATAAAGTTCATATCGATTTTAATAATATCAAGTATACAAATATAAGTTTCTTATGTAAGAAAATGTTATGTGTGAATAAAATGCAGATTATCTTGCGTAAAAACTCGTGACCGGTGCGGCGCTTGCAAACCAGAGAAAGGACGCTGGCGAGATGATCTGGCCATAAGCTTACACGTGGTAAGCTGATATTAAATGTAATTTACGCTATAGTGAATTAAACTTACTATTGAATCAAGTTGGTATAAGCTATAGGATTTTTTTTTTCGGAATGTGTATTGCTGTTGGCCCTACTAGCCTCGACAGTGTCACCGAGCGGGGCCGTATGGGCCGAGTACAGAGACTCAGCCTTGAAAAAGGGGCAGCCCTCACCGGGGCTCAAAAATGCTTCCGTCCTTAGGGTACCTCCTGCGAAGCCGAACCACGGCTAAGGACGTCATCGGAGATGGGCTATAGCATATAATGTAAAGTAGCGATATTACGAATCTCCACTATAAATATTTATATAACAATGAATTAAAATACCACTTTCTAGATAAACTATTGTTTATCGCTTAAAACAATAAAAGCTGGATGTAAACCATATTATGTCTTATGAGGTAATAAAGCGTCATGGAAACGTATATGTATCTAAATCACAAGCAAATGGAAGGCATCCCAAACTGTGATTGTTTTGCAACGTGTTTCGTAAATATTTTTGTTGCCTGCTCGATCATGTGATTTGTTTTAACGTTTCTTTATCTAGAATTTGTTAACGATGTAATATTGCGGTTGTATATAATTTAAATTATTGCTAAATTATTTAAATTTTATTTTATATTGCGTTATGAGTGTTGGAACTAGTACATTTAACAACGAATATAATTATATCAAACTGTTTGAAATAGATCGAATTCCACACGGAGTCATTAGTGTCTATAAAAAATGAAGTATTTGTTTGATTTTTAAATCAATAGGTACAAAGAACCGATCAATCACAGTGTTTAACCTGACATCAAGGCTTGATTTTATCAAATAATAGAATATTCAACAACGACATTTATGTACTCGTTTACTGTATATTTAAAAAGTCAACTTGAAAATGACACTCGCGGTCAATAGATCAAAACGAATAGACTTCTTTATTGTTCAAAAGAAAAATGGATTCATATTCTCATCACTCACCTTATGCGTTGGCATATCGACGTCGTTTACAAAGGCATATTCAAAAATCGACAAAACTGATGCATTGAAAAAAGCGTTAAGATCGTTAGCAAAGAGTACTGTACTGAATCATCTATCTCTGGTCTCAAGCACCTGGTTGACGAAAATTCAACATGCTTTGAACGGTATGTTTGTGAAAGTACGGAACAGAGCAGGGGAACTTGTTTAGTTCATTGCCTGAGCTTGTTTATTGCAATTACAGGGACTTTAAGAGTAGGCTTAGAGTTACATAACCTCAAGGCATTAATGTTATATAAGTACAAGAATGATGTTTTTGAGTAATCTTTAAGTATTACATATCACGATTTTTTAAATTTTTCTAAGCTTTTTATATTGGAGTACACTTTATTTTCGCTTGTTTATTTGCACTTTTTGCGCTATGTCATGGCGTCTGACAAATATCATACGGTCCGGATTGTGGTGAGTAATCACCATAACCTATGATCCCTTGAGATACATGTAGTATCATATAGGCCTTGCCAACTCAAGAGGTAGAAGGGAAGGAATGAGAAGAGAAAAAGGAAGGCAACAGAGAAGGCAGAGAGAGAGAAATTGGGCTTTCAGCGCTCTCTTTCATCGCACGAAATGCAACAGGGCTGTTACTGATGCATGGCTTTATTACTATAATATAATTATAATTCAAATTTCAAATATATCTTCCTATAAAATGTATTGTTATTTTATACATTCATATAATAACCATACTAATTCGCTAGAGTTAGAAACCAGCTTCTTCATCCTAGCATTATTCCCGGTATTTTATGTACCCGGGGTCTGCTTATTATCCGGTCATGTCATGGTCTCTTATCCGGATTTGACAGGTTACTAGTTTTTATACGGAGCGATTGCCATCTGACCTCCGCAACCCTAAGGGCGAACCAGTAACTCATTGGATAAGAGCAATTTACTTATCAAGAGTTAACGATTATTATCAGATGTTATTGATAATAACCGGGACCGACAGCTTAACGTGCTCTCCGAGGCACGGTGGGGAGACCCACATGGACAAACGCCCAGACCGAGACAGAAATTTTAACAAACATCTGCCCGAGCGGGAATCGGACCCGCAACCGTCGAGACCAAAGGCAGACTCGCTACCCACAACGCCACAACGGTGTCAAGAGTTAGAGAGTTAGAAACCAGCTAACACACTTTAATTTAATTTGTTTCCAGCGTTATCTGGGTAATAACTATGGTCAGCGCGCTTATATGTTCGGTATCATTAGTTTGGATGACATTTATGCATTACTATCAGGCTCCCCTGGTGACGACACAGATGCCGGAAGGGGTCTCCGTTAAGAAAATTATATTTCCAGCTGTCGGTATTTGCACCAACAATAGAATTAGTAAGCGCGCTGTCGAGCAACTTGCTAGAAAACTGTACGTTATTCTTTTTTCTAACACGTTTATAGTAAATGGTGGCAAATTATCGCATGCCGCGAATTATAATAAGCAGTATTAAGTAACAAGAAAGGCGGTAGGAAGACGATGCAAAAGAAAAAGGCAAAGGGTCATTACACTACACTCACTAAGCGAAATGCAACATTGCGGATACTGCTACGTCAGTTCGATATACTATGAGAATACTACTCGTTCGCGGCTGAGCCGGTTTTATAAAGTCATGGCGAAAATTGATCTATAATTATTTTTGCGATATAAAAAAGTGCTATTTATAGACTCACTTTATACTACAACGACTTCCAAACAGGCGAAATATCAAAGACTTGCTGTCTTTCGTAAATTCAACACCAACGCAACGGAATGAAGTTAGTCACATGTTAATTTCATTCGGTTATGTTGCTAGCTTGTGACTAGGTTCGTTCATTTAAACGGTTTTTCAGTCTCTGTAAATTTGAAAACTATTTTGTATATAACAATGGATATGATGTTCTGCTTACATTTTGTATATAATATTATAGGTAATGTGAGGACGGCAGAAAGCGTAAAAGTCGTATCTTGAAATTTCAACTCTACAGAGACCAATAACTTTTTTGTTTTAGTAAGACGAGACCGATTTTAATTTTTTTCTAACCAATTACAAAGAAACAAGTCATTTAGGCCACTTTTCGAGATCCAACATTTCCGTTTTCTACCGCCACTAAATGTATTATAGCATAGTCTAAATTGAAGAATATACTTTTGTGTAGATTGCGAGAAGAACGAAATAAGAATTATACTGAAAAGCAGATGCTTTCCTTACTACTAGGTCTCGGCTTACTGTATAATCAACAGCCAATGAATGAAAAGTTGGTTCAGCCGATGAAACTGCATCGTGCTTTAGGGGATTACGATGTAAATGAACTCATGCGAAATGTAAGTAAATTAATAAATTCCATCGTCTGTGTTCGTAACCATAGTTTTAGAGAAACATTTAATTTAATTTAAACCGAAACCGAAACCGATTTAAATTTTGTAAACATACTTTTAACTCAATTGACATCGTTGTGGCGTTGTGGGAAGCGAGTCTGCCTTTAGTCTCGACGGTTGCGGGTTCGATTCCCGCACGGGCAGATGTTTGTTAAAATTTCTGCCTCGGTCTTGGGGTTTGCCCGTGTGGGTCTCACCACCGTGCCTCGGAGAGCACGTTAAGCTGTCGGTCCCGGTTATTATCAATAACATTAGATAATAATCGTTAACTCTTGATAAGTAAATTGTTCTTATCCAATTAGTTACTGGTTCGCCCTTAGGGTTGCGGAGGTCAGATGGCAATCGCTCTGTGTAAAAACTAGTAACCTGTCAAATCCGGATAAGAGTAATAAGCAGACCCTGGGTACATAAAAATACCGGGAATAATGCTAGGATGAAGAAGATGAAGAAGACTTTTAACTCAATTCTTAGTGAATGCTCAAAGCATTCAGGCAATCTAAATATTTAAATTTGATAGTAATTATCGCAAATTAATGTAATTTTGATTTCTTAAGTATAGTTATTAGTGTGTAATTTATAGGCTTCTTATAAAGACCTTGCAAAAATACTAGAAAAAAAGAATAACTCATTTGTATATAGATTTCCGTACCCAACGGATGCCAATGAAACCCTGTTACTAAGCCGCCACTGCCCGTTTGTCAGCGTGTTGTATCCCAAGTAATGGAGTTTAGATTATCATTGCGTATTTCCATGATAATAATAAAAAAACAAATTTAATTTTTCTTTTTTATGTATATTGCTGTTGGCCCAACCACACGACAGCGAAACAGTGAAGGGATAAAAAAGCAATTGATTTTCGTTTTTCTTTAAAAGTTTAATATATTTATCTGGTTATTTTTTATCAGTTGACACCTAAATGTGAAGATCTACTGATGAGATGCGCCTGGAATGAGAAACCCATGAATTGTTCAGATCTATTTGATTTTCGTCTCACTATGAACGGTTATTGTTGTACTTTCAATTATTTGCGACAATCCGATGTGACATTTCAGGAGTAAGTCGATATAGATTATGTTTAATTTTTGGCCACTTTATTTGTTCTTATTGGAAATTATGTTTTTTAGTAAAGACAGTGAAGCCAGAAGTATAGACATGTATAAATATGGGAATAAGTCTAATTATGATTTTGGTTTAGGCTTGAAAGTTTTAATTAAACTTAACAAAAGCGACGACTTTTTTTATAGCATGCCTCTACTAGGAGCTCAGGTATTATAATCTTTATAATATATTTTTGACATTAGTGTGTCGAAGTTATTATTAAAGCGTTCTACAAACATAATTGACGACGTTGTGGCGCAGCGGTAACGAACCTGCCTTAAACGCCACAGGTCGCGGGTTCGATTCCCGCTCGAACTATAATATGCTTGTATTGACCATGCAAGCCTTCTTTCCGGTCTGGGTGTATTTGTCTTTGCCCTTGTATGTGTTTCCGGACCCCCAACACAGGATATTACTATCCTAATGGGGGCCGTTGAGTTTGCAGCGTTTCATAGTAATAATAATTCTTATGACTGTATACTTGTCGGCAAACAAACATGTCCGCCTGATGGTAAGCAGTCATGACGACCTATAGATGCTTACGATACTTGAAGTATCACATAGAAGGAAGGGACGGGAACTCTACACTCCGATTTCCTGTGAGACGGTAGTATTTCCCTAGTCCCTTTATGCAGGGCGACCTATAGCCCTTCTACTATTGTACTATTTTATTTAATAGTTGCAGTTCTCAGACGCTTACGATTTTCCCGATGCGCCCAGCGGTAGCTTTGCTATGCAAATTATCAATCCAAATGTAGAGGTAAGAATTTTTAATAAAAAAATATTGAAACACCTATTTTTCGTTAAGCGACTAATTTAGTCAAGTGCTTAGTAGTTGAGTAACTAAATAATAGCAAAAAATTGCTGAGTAGTTTAGTAAAAGGTGTAATTCAGCTACTTTTAATAAGTAGAGATCATAGCCACTCGTCAATTGCCCACTAAACAAGCCAAATTCTTTCGTCTGTGGAATGAATAATACTATCACTATAAATAAAAGTCACTTACTGTTATAATGTTTATATTCGAGTCCACACAAAAATCAGAAGTATACACATAATCACACAATAGTTTTAGTCTTTAAAGTATTAATCTGGTTAATTATAGACTATAATTATAGTCTATATTACAAATTTATTTCGAACTAGGCTTGACTGGTAAAATTTATAAATAAGATGGGATGTTCTAAGATCTAAGTATTACTCTTTAACATTATTCTATTATTATTATTTTCACATTTGCTTTTCTTAGTCCGTGTGTTGTTCATAAATTTAAAATTATTTATATTTGTTTATTTTAATTGATAGGTATTATTTTTATTATTCTTCTAGATGGTAGTTTTGGTAACGGCAAGTTTTACGGAGGCGTCTCGAGACATACAGCACGTGCCGGTAAAACTGAGAGGATGTTTGTTTCATGATGAGTCACCGTATTTGCCATTTTACACTCATAGCGATTGTTTGCTCAAATGCAGAATGTTATTTTTACTAGCCAAATGCAAATGTACACCATTCAATATGCCCAAAATGGTCAATAAAAGGACCTGTGATATGAGTGATGTGCCGTGCCTAAAAATATTTAATGGTAAGATAAATCCTAGCCATGGATCGTAGCAATTTCAAAATTTAGAATTTTTAAAAGTTCTTTAGTTTGAAAATTCAAGTTCAGTTCAGTTTCCAATTTATTATCTAAAAGTTCAACAATTCTAAGGTTTTTATTATTGTTTGCTCTATATTTAATATTTTTGCACAATAAAAATCCTGAAATTTGGATAATGATCCTAATTTTGTAATTGATTTAAAATCGAATTTGATTTATATTACCTGTTTTCTAGCCCAATCAACTACAGTCCGACCTGATGTAGATGTAATACCACCAGAACTAGAGTTAGACATGGTAGGAGGAGGTATTAATTGTCCTATGTGCTATCCTAGTTGTTCGAAAACTGCTTACAATTATGATTTTGTCAACACAAAAATTTGGCCGGACTACCTGAATACCGTTCCGGATAGTGATAGAATAGATTGGCTGTAAGTTATTTTTCAAGGATATTTTTAAGATAATTCAACAAATGAAATAAAAATATTTAAAAAAAATTAAAGTCCATTTATATTTTTCTATGCAAAACAAACAATTTTAAAAACCATGAAAATAAATTGATTTTTAGTCTATAATTATTAAAAGAAATATTATACAGTATTCTTTAATAACATTCATAATAGCCTGGGAATTAGCTTCCTTTTATCGCCGAATTTCAAAAGTCCGAAATGCATAGCCATTAATTGGTCCCTCGTTTTTAAAATCAGCCTTTTCTATTTTCGATTTTGGGCTACCGATTTTTTGAAGCCATATTTTCATATCGTCTATCGCACCTTTAGAACCTTGTAACTGTCCAACGACAGTTCCTTGAGCAGTGTTCATCACCCATCCCTTTAGTCCTAGATCAGTTGCTTTTCTTTGAGTATGTTTCCTGAAATATACGCCTTGAACTTTTCCGAAAACTTCAAAATCGGTCGTTACTAAACCAACTCTTTTATTTAAAGCCATTTTAAGTTTTGTTGTAAAATTGTAGTATAAAATTATTGTAATCGAATCGTTTTATGCCACTTGCATTTTGACATTTCTTCGTTATATTCGTCGTTCTGGAAACGAAAACTTACAGAGAAAATATTATTATGTGCCTGTTTTATAAATGAATATAGCTGGTATGGTCTTTAACCCTTTGATACATGACAAATGTCATTGTCACTTTTGCTTAAACGCGCGAGATTATTCGGTTTGGATTCGCATTTCAGATAAACGCATAAATAAAAAAATCCAGATGACTTATCCATCTTCTGTGAAAAGTTTAAGATTTATGAAAAGTTCCTCTATTGGAAATATACCATACAGAAAAGTCATCATTACAGTGAGATTATTTCATGGCGTTGAAACATTTAGAATTGTTGTGACGTATTTTTATTGAAATAAAATGATTATCATATTCATAAGTATTATGAATACCTATGCAATGAATCCAGAAAGAACTGTGCTTCGAAAAAATAGTGAGTTATAGTAGACTCAGTTGATAAAATATTTACAAAAACTACTTTGAAACTTGATTCCCTACATCAGAATTGTCGTGTACGTGTCACAAGTTTACAGTTTTTGAAATTATATTTAGATGAATAATTGACTACAAAAAAACTATGAAAAACTTGGTAAACTATCGATCTTTAGATCTTTTAGATAAAACTTTGATGTTGAATGAATAAAATATGGAAAAATGGTAAAAAAGTACGAGTAGGTCAAATTACAAGGTCCTGATTTATATTATTTTTTATGTGAAATGTAATTATATTTTTGTTGAATTGTAGTGAATATTGATTATGAATAAATAGTTATCAGTTTCAGATAAACGTTTATGGTAGTTTTCATATAAATAAAGCAAAAAAATGTTATCAAAACATTGCATTTTTTACGAAAATTTAGGTTACGTTATATTGACATGTAGTGCCGGACACTATTGTCGATAAACAATTTATTTTCGTACAGGATTTTCTTCTATATTTATAAATAAAATTGTTTATATAAAATTTGGTTTTCTTTATTTTTCTTCGTATGTCAATTCTTATTTTCTCAAAATAACATTATTTTTTGTTTGAATTATTATAATTAGAATTATTTATTATGCACATAAACATGCCTGTTGTATTACATATAAAATATTTATTTTATTCTATTTTAGATATATATTACAAACAAAAGTTAACTACTCATTGACATTGCCACCGATGTCAGTTTTACAATCTTTCTTATTCTTGTTAGACCATCCAGCGAACTATAGCGGTGCTAAGATTCTAAAATGCACGTTCTCCTCCAAGTCTGTCCGAAATCCCGAAATCCCTAGTCTTGCCTGGTGAAACAAAATTTTTTAACGATGACGACTCATTTAGTCGTGGAAACGTCTTATGCAAATTGCAAACAGTTTCGAAACGACAGAGTCGGCAAGGCCAAGTGCTTAGCTGACAATAAGCCAATAGAACCCGAGCGCCTATTTAAGGTGAACACGAAGTTGAAAGCATATAAGATAAGTCTCCATAGCTCCTGAGGACGAACCATTAATCCTCACCACTGTAGAGGAGGTCGAATCGATAATCAAAGGCCTTCACGATAAAAAAAATTCCAGGTCCTGATCCCATCACCAATAAGATTTTGAAAAGGCTCCTGATTCAAATTTTGAATCTCCTAATTCTTATTTTCAATGCTCTACTATCAGAATGCTCATTTCCTGATCAGTGAAAATAGGCCATAGTTTCGGTAGTATATTCACAAACCCAGTAAACAAGGAATCAACCCGCGAGTTATCGTTTGATCAGCATACTCTCGGGAAAGTCTACAAATATCCTGCTAGCAAGAATCAAAACATGATGATTTTAGTGGTACAGATGAACAGTTTCGTTTTTTGTAAAAATCATTTCTGCGTTAACCAGGTCCACCGCATAACGGAGCACATTTTAAAGGGCGTCATCCGTGCGCGAACAAATACGACTGGGACTCTCTTCTTTGACGTCATTAAGGCTTTCAATAAATTCTGGCACACTGGCTTAACTTTTGAGCTTTATTGCCTAGGATTGCCAGATAGACTCATCATACGAGACTACTTATCAAATCGAACTTTTCGTTATCGAGTAGAAGGCATTCTGTCTTGCCCTCGTCTTATAAGGGATGGAGTCCCACAAGGTTCCGTTTTAGCTCCATTTCTATATTCATTATATATAAACAACATACCTAGACAGACCTACAATATCTATCCTCACTTTTCGCGGACGACTGTATCTGCTTCCGCTTTAACCAAGTGTCTCCAATCCGCAGCCGATGCCCAAGGCAAATGGTTTAAAATTTTGGAAGATTGAATTCAATCCAGAGAAAAGCGTAGGAAGCCTATTCAACAAACCTCGCATTAGAACTTACTGGCGATCCGGTCCACCTGGAGTCATCACTTTATTTGACCGTTCCATCCCGCAGAAAGATAAAATGACAACTGATTATCGCTTGAAGATCATATCCACATGGTACGCAATAAAGCAGCTTTCGTTCTGGGCAGACTGTTTGCGATGTTGGGCAGAAGGAGTAAATTGTCCTTTATAAATATAAATAAATAAGGTCACATTGTACAAAGTCTGCGTACACCCTGGTTTTTCGCATGCACATGCCCGAAAAACATTTCTTACGAATGTCCTCGCGCTGCCCATGTAAGGTGCAAGTCTCCATAAAGGTTTTAAAATCGATTCGATTCAAAGCGTTTATCGCAAACCTATTTCAATCAAACTATCTCCCATCCCGATCCTCTGCCTAGACAGGATAGTATTTATATAGAACTTAATAAATATAAACAGAAAATGAATTAAAACAGAGTTGACAAACCAACTAGATACAGACACGCACACAACACCGCCTTCACTGGCGAGGACGGGGTCCATCGTCTTCGCAGATGAAGTCAAAGTTTCTTTCTTGTTTCGCACACCTGCGAGTGAGTCCATCGATTAGTTTGCGCCTTCATTTCCGACGACGTCCATTGATTTAGTTCAATCTCACAGGAGGCAACCTATGGACGAAATCAACTTTAAGCCCCCACCCGGTAACGCTGTCAAGGCCAGTAAGGCCAACAGCAATATACAATCAGATAAAAAGGGATATGAAGGCAAGACTCCGAACACATTTTAATCGATGGACTTACCCGACGAAGTAAGTGAGTCGCAGGTGTGTGAAAGAAGAGACTTCGACTTCATTTGTAAAGACGATTTTAAAATTTATTCGATCTGCCCAACATAGCATACATTTTTCTCAGAACGAATGTTGCTTTTTTATGCGAATATGAGCTTCAAACGGTAGTCTATTGTCAACTAGATACTTGGTTTTTGCTGCTTTGCCAGATTATTTCGGATCATGACCTGTCGATAGAGGCGAGTTAGAAGAGAAGACAACTCAGGCGCACATGACCACAAGGCAATGCCAGTCAGGCCCATTACCTTTTTTTTTATTCATATATGGGTAAGCTCTTGACTTCAATCGAGGGAGAAGGTCTACGTTGGAGCGAGCTAACTCATGAGAAGCCTATGTACTAATACAGACGCTGGAAGAACATTCCAATCCCTGGCCGTGCGCCTTATGAATGAGGAACGAAAGCGCATAGTTCGAATATTGGGTATATCGACCAGATATGTAGAAGAACGGCGATGGCAGTATAAGTGTATGGAGCTCATCGGCACACTCCCTGAAGTAGAGTCTATAGAACACTGACAAGCAAGCGACTTTACGACGGTGCGGCAGGCTGGTATTTAGCTGAACCATCCCACAGGTGGGTACAGTACTCCATGCAGGGCCGGACTTGAGCTTTATATAGTGTCAGAAGCTGTCTAGGCGTGAAGTACTGCGTCACCTTGTTGAGAATGCCCAGGTTTTTGGCCGCCGATTTGAGCCTTGGACGTGGCTGACGCCAAAATTGAGGTTAGCACTCAATTCCATGCCAGGAAGTTTAATGCGGCCGGTGAATTCTATAGACACCACGGTAGGATTCAGCTCGAAAGGACTTCTTTTTGCGGAGAACAGACAAACCTGCATTTTGGAGATGTAAAAACCGACCAGATTATCGTCACCCCCCTGGGAGACTCGGCTTAAGATCACATTCGTCTGCTCCACCTCTCTTAAGGATCGTACTGTGTCCCCGTCGTCTCTTGCACTAGAAAGGTATCTCACCGTTACTGTGCTGTCATCAGCGTCTCCGACTATGCCTGGCACGAGCAAATCGTTAATGTGTAGTAAGAAAAGAATAACAGAGAGAATTGACCCCTAAAAACTCCAGCATTAATAGCCAAAAGGTCAGAAGAGCAGCTATCTATGACTACTCTGATCGACCGCTCACTCAGGATGTGACGACCTCATCGCCCGCTGTTAGGATAACTTCTGTCACAGCAGAGATTATTCCACCAGTGCAATCAGTCACACTGGTGGTAGGTCTTTTCTTGCAAGAAATCGGCTAGGTAGGTTCCACCACAGTGTCAAATATTCTGCCGCCAAATAGTAGTGCTTAGGCATTACTGTGTTCCGGTTTGAAGGGCACTGTACGTTAGTGAAATTCCTTGGCAGAGGAGATTTAATAACTAATATCTCGACGTTACATAGCGTTATTCAGATCTAGAGTGCTGAGTATTTGGAATATCTCTTTTTCCGAATATGTATCTCTTATATTGCAGAGTCACAACTAGGTAGCAAAAGGTAGGCAGTTACCAGCGGCATCTAATTGGTAATTCTTCGCAACTAGAAATGCAAATAGTTCTGCTTTCTTTCTTTTGGCGGTGTGAGCTAATGAACCATCTGACTTTTGCAATAGCGGTAAAGGAGACCAAAAGAAAAGGGACGAGTAAGATGGGTAAGACGGTTGTCTAGCTCCAATGCGGCTGATATGATTGAAGCGGGCCTACGGAGGGCACATTTGTCAGACTTGGCAAAACTATTAAAGAGTCTTTTCAGTATCAAGACATTCGACGCATTGCGGTCTCGAGCATCCACACACTTCTGGTAGGCTAAGTGCTTACGTGCTTCGGCACTATCAAGCTCGAGAGTTGTACCAAGGGGACGCTTTCGCATAGAGTAAGCCATCAGAATATATAACGACAAATTCCATAGCCTTTAATATCCTTCAGAAACACCATCTGCGCAGCACGCTGGGTCTTTGAAGAGAATCATATTTGCTGCCAAGGATTAGAGATACAAAGAAATGAAGCATCTCATCCAACTCGGCTGACTTGTGTCAACATTTGCTCGAGTTCAGGTGGCGAGTAAGCAGACACAGATTTCACCAGATAGCGGTCGTAGCTACTTAACCTCGCCAACTGGATGCGGTCAGCCGCGAAATAGTCACATTTAATCCTAGTAAATGTGTCTAAATGAAAAACATTGTTATAAAAATCCTTTTTTTTATTTACTATTATAATTATAATTCTCATAATCTGTACATATAACAAAAATATAAATTTCTGCAGAATTTATTAAGTAATCGTATACTAGTCATGTTTTAAAAACTGTTTGATTTTTTTTTTGATTTTCTTAGTACATTGCTATCGCTTTGGCAATTGCGACTCAAGCATCTAGTCAATACCAGCATGAGTTGTTGCAATTGGAGGTGGCTAAATAAATTCTGATAGCGTTCCCATTTACTTGATTTACAATTATTGTCTGTATGATGCTGTCATCCTAGGTAGAAAATTTATAAAAGCCGGCAGCTAAACTGGCTCCAGTTTAAAAAATCTTCCTTACTGAAAGAAGAAGAAGAAGAAAGAAAATCGAAAATCACTTAAACTTAAGGTCTTGGCCTTCCTACAGCCGGCCACCCAGAGTCTTTTGTGTTTGAAAATTTTAAAATGACCGCCGTTAAGTGTAATTCGTGTAATATTGTAATTGATGAACTGTTATCCTATATCCAAAATAAAATTTCAGTAATAGATGAGGAAACGTTGGTAAGAATTTGTACGTCATCATTCTCGAAAGATGAAATCAAAAATTCAAAAACATTGCTTTTTGATGCTGTGTCTTAAGTAAAAATTAATCGTAAAAATAAAGGTAAAGAAGAGAGATTTGAATGATATAATAAACTTATTTAAATCAACTGAACCTTGATATAATTCCTGTGTTTGTGGCTCGGCAACTTGAAAAGCTACGATTTTATTCGACCATCTCGACCGTACACAAAATTATTGAAAGATATGCTGAAAATGCAAAGCGAGTTAGATGTTATTAAATCTAACTACGTTACGCAGGATCAATTGAGTGAGTGCATGATACGGCAGAATACAAAGAATTACTCAGTGCCACAACTACCTGAAGCAGTACCTGAGCAGAATGTGAACGTAAAGCGCGGAGCATGGATATGTGACAGTGATTTAACGGAATTGTCGCATAATATAAGTTACTCGTCGTTGAATGAATTATTCGATGATGACTGTGATAAATTAAATAATCGCAGTGATTTGACGGAAACAGGAAATATTTTAAAGAAAGATGAAAGTAAGCAAAGTAAACAGGAGGTAGCTATGCCGAATCTCGATTTACCACCACAATCTGTGTCAGTTGATCGATTCACTGATGCTAGAATTTGTGATCGAAATCACGCAATAAGTACCGAAAGGGAAGAAGCGTATATCAATCAGAATCTTAGTAACGAAGGTTGGCAAAAGGTAATAAGACGCAAGAAACAGCAATACCGTTATCGTGGAAAATCGGGAATTTCAAAAGATTTGGAAGGAAAATTCAAAGCAGCTTTATAAGCTGCTTTGAATTTTCCTTCCAAATCTTTTGAAATTGTAAAAAGGTGCCTATTTTTATTACAAAAATTCACAAAGACACCACTGATACTGACATTGTAGAGTACATATATAGAAAAACAAAAGAAATGATAAATCTGGAGGAAATTCTACTTAAACAGGTACGAGATTACAAAGCTTTTAAATTTTTTAGTATCGGAGCAAAATATATCTATATTTTTAGATGAAAAATTATGGCCAAAGGGCGTTATTTTTAGACGGTTTATAAATTTTAAACGAAAGAGTGTGAACGGCATTAATGCTGTAACGGCTAAAGAACAACTTAACAATGGCTAGTGCTGACTTACACTACTTTGTAAGTTTCAATTGTAAAAACGTAAAACGGTCAGTGGAAGATATAAGGGAGCTATGTCGTAGCTCACACGTAATTGCACTACAAGAACATTGGCTACCGCTGAATGATATTAACTTTTTGAGTTGTATAGATGATGACTTCGCATATACGGGTATTTCTTCTATGGATCCATCGAAAGGAATAATTCTAGGGCGCCCCTACGGTGGAGTTGCTCTATTGTGGAACAAGAGAATTTTTCAAAATGTGTCTGTAGTCAATTGTAATAACACAAGAATGTGCGCTATTAAAATAGTTGAAGGTCAAAGGACATTTTTAGTGTTCAGTGTTTACATGCCTACTGATAATTCGATGAATCTGTTGGAGTTTACAGACTGTCTTGGGTCTCTGAGCGCTATCATCAGCAATGAAGATATTGAGTGTGTTTATATGCTTGGTGACTTCAACGCCCATCCGGGTGAACAATTTTATTATGAACTTGCGAATTTTTGTAGTGATTTAGATTGGAGTTGTGCAGATGTAGTAAAATTAGGATTATTTTCTAACACATATAGCTTTATTAGTGATGCGAATGGGTGCCTTAGTTGGTTAGACCATTGCGTTGTTACTAAATCGGCCTTGCAAACTGTCACTAACGCGAGTATTAAATATGATCCGGTTTGGTCTGACCACTTTCCGATAATTATACAATGTAATTTAGATATAGTTAAACCTAAGATATTGCATGATAGTCCAAATAAAGAGTGTAACAAGATAAAATGGGGTGAAAGAAGTACACATCAAATTGAATTGTATAATAAATTATGTAATAATAGACTAAGACAAATAGATTTTCCAACAGAATTTAGATATTGTAGTGATAAACAATGTACCAATGTAATTTTTTCCTTCTCATTTCCTACTCTCCCTTAGGTTTGCAACGCATATATTCTACTTTAAGTTTATTATGTTCATAGGTTGCGGTGAATGCTTCGAATCCTCTCGAGTAAAAAAAATCATTTATGAGTACCTTATACATATCTAGTCAATGTTATAGGTATATAAATATGGCGTCCTCTTCGTCCATGTCGTAATCACAGATACGGTATATGTAGTAGCAGCGGAGAACAGTAGTTCTCCCTCCTAATCTTCGCCATACAAACAATACGACCGACATTTGTATTCTTATTAAATATATTTATAAAAAAAGACAAAAAGAAAAAGAATTATAATCCATTATTATTATTCTATATATATATATATATATATATATTTGATAATGAATCATGATCATGGATGATGATTAGATAAATTACAAAACAAATAATGGTCTATAAAATAATGAAATAATATATTATATCGATATCGATAAAATTTCCACCCGCCCTGTAGAATTTATTCTGTGAACAACTAAACAAAATGTTTCCAGCTGTCAATATATAATGATATACTATTATGAGACAAAACACTATAAAAATAAAGCATATAATTCTATATTGAAATTTGAATGACAGCAAGCCAATTGTTGGTAAATATGTACAACAAAATACTGAAGTTTTCCGTAATTTTTGTTGAATGATTTCTTCTTTTTTTTCGGGGACAAGTATAGTTATTTGTTTATGTAAATACTGTAATTGCGTCTATGTAGAGTATTTGAAGCGCATATAATTGAATTTGTAGAAGAAATACTTGAAAATAACGTATAAGTGCTATTCATATTCGAGCTTGAAAATTTTGATAAATACGATAAAAGATAAAAGTCCAGTTATAGAAATAGCTTTATCGTTTCTAGACCAACATAAAAAACACTAGTTTTTGGACGAAAATGCACTTACCGTCAATAAAAATGCTTACAAAAACGGAGATTACAACTTTCTGTTTCATAAAACTAAGTGACATTTGCCAACTCGTTTTTATCGCGGTAAAAGACGATATTACTTTTTTAAGCTTTCTGTGTAGCTTAAAATTTAATATATTTTATTATAAACAATAAAATTTCGAAAAATTGAGTCACTTATACACCGAAAAATAATATTTAAAGTTAGGCGGGGTAATGAGACTATTTCTGTCAAAATCGCAAAATGACGGCCAGCCGGCTGCTCAATCTGAATCCTCGATAGGTTAAGATAAGGTGTTATTTGTTACTGGTAGGCAAGGCGCGAATTTTACCGGGACCTCTATTGTTCATGTGAAGTACGCAAGGGAAGATGCCGACTGCTTTGGACAGAATGTTATTATGAAATGGTTCGACTTGATCAGTGAGTCTGTGTCCCTTGTGTATTCATTTTTTTTAAAGTAAAACTTCTTAAGACGCACTGAGTGCTCGTACTAATATAAAATATCCATATTAAATAGGACTTTATTTTGTTTGAATAAAATGTATAAATTCCATAGATTTGTAAAATTTCTCTTAGATTCTTTTATTATGCTTACAGGCAACATTGGATCAACTTGTGGTTTCGTAACTGGCTTCAGTTTTGTATCAGTTATTGAGTTTATTTACTTTTACACCGTGAAGTTATTCCGTGAAATTAACACTCGACGTCGTCAAGAGAAACGCGTTGCCAGCGATACATCTACTACAACAAATTTTGAACCCATTCGGCGATACCGGCCTATATACTGGAATGAACTTGGGGGTTCTACAAAATGGAGACAAGGAACACCTTATTCAAACAAATATTTTTAGACTACTTTTTTGTACTAATGTTACTTTTCAGTTCATAATTGGACGCAAATAAGCAATACCATGTCAACCCACACGAATGTCATTTCGAGAAAAACGCGTTTGAAAATTTTGAACAACTTACTTTATATGATTTTTTTATGTATTGGTAAATTTTTTGCCAATTTCAAGTATGTAAGTTATTTTACTTATTTTCACATAAAATAAGTATACAAACTGCATATTTCGTATATAATATAACCCAAAACGTTTAAAATAATACATAAATTGCATGATTAAAAATGGCTTTTTAGAAGTTTTAAAGCTTAAAACCCTACAAATATTAAAGAAAAATGTTCTTCAGCCATTTACCAACACTTCTGCATATGTAACTCAGTTTTTTCAATTTTGTGGGTTGACATGGTATTGCTTATTTGCGTCCAATTTTAGGTTAAGCTAAGTTTCATAGAAAAATTTCAATTAATTTTCAATTTCATTTAATATTAAGTTTTATATATGTATACTACGTCAAGGCAAGTAGGTGAAGTACGACAAACAGTGGCATTCATTCTGAAAATAATCCGATATTTGACAACGCTGTGGCGCAGCGGCAGCGAACATGCCTTAAGTATATTATGTTTGTATTGACCATACAGACATGGTTTCTGGTCTGGGTGTGTTTGTCCTTGTCATTGTGAATGTTTCCTTACCTAGACACAGGTTATCCTAATGGGGGCCGTTGCGTGTGTAGCGTTTATTTATTTCTTTTTTATAGACAACTTCTACAATGCATACTATGTTTATAATTTAAACATTAGTCGACGTTCGCCACAGTACACATGACATGACATGACATTAATGTTATATTTAAGACGCTTTAAATTTATATCATAACACGATAAATGTTATAATAATATTTAATGATACGTAGAAAATAAATAATAAATTACATAATTATCTAACACGTATACTTTTATTGTACAGATCCTGATAGAATCTATAAATCAGAAATAATACAATAGAAATAACATTTTTGTCACCGTAATTTTTGATTGGTCTTTTGTACTGAAATCTGATATAAACGCATGCCGTTGCGTATGTATTTATAATAATTACGAATTACGATATTATCTAAAAGTTCTTTTATTATAATCGTATTTGTGTAAATTGGTCAAACAGTCAGCTATTGTGTGCCGCTTAGAAAGGAGGTTTGTGGTATGATGAATTCCGAGGGTAGTAAAAGATATTTACAAATATGGTGGAAGGAAATCAAAAGCTTGCCTCAAACAACGTCAATTCATGGCTTCAAGTTTATTGTGGATTTTAAAAGACATTGGATTGAAAGGTTCTCTAAAAATGGTTCTGAATTAAATTAAATTCCGTTTTATCTCGCAGGAGGCACCGTAAGGACGTAATCAATTTGAGCCCCCGCGAGGGCTATCTCTTGTCCACACCTGGTCTCAGTACTCGGCTCCCCCACCCGTGTGACGCTGTCAAGGCCAGTAGGGCCAACCGCAATACACTTTAAAAAAGCGATTTATCTAATCTCTAAATTTAACTAAATGCTTACTCATTCATCATTGCGAACGAAAACTACGCCACGTCATGACGCAATGAAGATGATGATTGTATTTTATATAAACTTAATTATGAAAGCTATCGTAATAATTATATTTAAAAATTTTTTTTAGAATATTTTGGTTAATATTCGTCGCGCTATCCTGGTATGCCTCATCGCTTTTGATCGAGGCCCAATATGAGGCTTTTCTTAACAACCCCATATCTTTCGTGGTAGAAACGACCTACAAAGATTGGAACACACAATTCCCCTCGATAGCTATATGTGAAATCGACAACGTGAATCGTATTGAAAATATTTCTGACAGGTAAGATTATGGATAAGCGATCGTATTTTATTATCATTAATTACAGCATATTTATAGTAGTAGAGCCTTCTTGTATTCGTCATAAATAAGCTAGCAGCAAGCATACAGACCCATCTGATGATAAGCGGTTCTCGTAGCTTATGAGCGCTACTAACACTATTCATTTGTAGGTGTCACTCACGCTTTGCCTACGTCGAGAAATTGGTTCTTAAATCTCTTTTGCCCAAATATTTCACTAGTTAGAGCAGTTTCCTTCAGACCGAAACACAGTATTGCAAATTGCACTACCTACTGCTTTGCAGTAAAATATCTGGCGCTGCGGTTGCAATAAAAAAAACCTGCAAGCAGCACTATTCTCACACCGATGCTCCGTGTCCTTTCTATTCTTTCTACTCCAATCATTATCATCTTAAACAGTAACGCATGGAGATGCCGCTAGTGCCACCACCACCATGAGCATAGACCACAGTAACTGTTTTTCATTTGTCTCGTTTGTACGCTTTTGCTGTTTCTTTGTCGTTACGATGAAAAGTACTTTGATTATTAAGTTTTTAAGTCGGCTTTCGTTCTCATACCATCATATCAAGTCAGTTGAGAAATTTTCTACTTTGACTGTAGTAGGTATACATTTTCATACTTTTTTCCGTATAAAAATATGAAATCGTTTGAAACTATATACATGCACATATTATGAGAATGTAGTATTTGTAGTATCAAATACAAAATCATTAGAGAATTCATTTTTCAGTTTATGGGGTCCAGATCACGAGTTTGAAATGGAAGAAGTTTTGAAAGAAATAGCGTTTTTTAAGGGTATAACATACTATATCTATGAATTTTGTGGGAAAGATAATCCGTTGGAAAGATGTTTTAAATCGGATTTAAATTACTATGCTAATTTGGTGAGTATTAGTTGAGTTTTCGCTCTTGCTGTTTGAGCACAATAAATGAGGCCATTCTTATAGACAAAAAATAAATTGGGGACTTTCGTCTCCGGTTTATTTACAAATATTTACTGAATTTAACCAGTTTGTTGCTTTTCTTTCTGGTTTTAGGTGCGTATTTCATGCAAAGAGATGATTAAGGACTGTTCATGGAACGAAAAGAGTTTTGATTGCTGCACTTATTTTAGACCCATGGAATCTGAATTAGGAATTTGTTTCGTTATTAATACTATTCAAGGAAGGTAAATAAATTTTAAGCATGTTTTTATAGACATGTTCAGATTTAAATTAAATACAATTTTTCAGATCAAATAATTTACCAAACCTAGAAATGATAAGTAACAGAAGTACTGGGCCGGGAAAGATAAACTTTAAAGTTAGCGTACCGGTAAAAGTCTACGTATTAAACGAAGAAGAAGTGCCCTCTTTGACCTCTCTGGGGTCTGATGTTATAACTGTAAGCCTAGAATACAATTACAGGTATGCCACCAAAGATTTTCTCTTTAATAATTCTAAATATATTAATCTTATAGTTTAATATTTTCATATCGAATGTAGGCGTCAAATCACAATTAGAAATATTGAAAACGATGTTGATGCCAGAATGATTGCACCCGAGATGAGAAAATGTAGATATACTGACGAAAATATCCTGAATGTCTACCCTTATTATTCATACACGGCGTGCACAGTACAGTGTAGGAAAGACGCACAATTACGTTTATGCAATTGTACAAATATATTCATGCCCAATACACCAGATGAGAAAAAATGTAATATCAGTGGACTCATATGCCTTAGTGAAAATTTGCAAGTGTTGTCTGTAAGTATCTGAATTTTACATTTCGATTATATTATCTATATATGTATTGTTGCGGCTTGGGGTTCGCGGATTTGGAAATAAACACCTGATGGCTCTAAATAAGACTCTAATGAGATCTTCTAGATCACACAACTGTACAAATGACAGGCCAATCGTAGTCCTTTTCAAGAACACATCTTTCTAGAGCCTACTCGAACGGGTAGCAAGCGATTTTGAACCTTATACCCCTGTGATAAGGTTCAACGTAACAGTATGTATATAAAAGCAGAAGACCTGATCACTTGAATGACTTATAACCAGAAATCAGCCTAAGCCCTTGGGCCTAGAAAGTTGATTTTTTCAAAGGTGTTGAATTTACAACGTGAACAGGCACTAGAAAAGATTTTTCGAAATTGAACTCTTTAATGGTGTGAAAAGGCGGTTGCAAGTTTGTATGAAAATACTTACGTCATTTTCGAAACAAGAAGCATGAAACTTTGCCATTCGGTAAATAATCAAAAATAAAGAAACACGAGTTCTAACATTTTCTAAAATTCCATCCCTAAAGGTGAAAAGACGGTTGACAATTTGTATTAAGGTCTGTCATTTTTGATTAAATATAAACGCGTATTTTTTTCTTTTCTAAAATGCCACCACTGAAGGGGATTTTTTTTAAAACTTTATATGAAAAAGATATGTTACGTCAAAATCAACGCGAGCGGACCCGTGGGCAGAAGCATTGGATAATGTTCGAAAGAGACAGTAAAAAATAAGTTTGTTGTAATATTATAGGTTCTGAAAGCGCGTTGGTCTCCTCGACCTGGATTACATTGTGACTGTTTACCGTCTTGTACTGAAGCTGAGATATCAATTGTGAAAGATTTTAAAACACCAAACAAGAATACACTATCTACCATTCAAATAGAACTGTCAACATTACCAAGTGAGAGATATAGACGTAATGTTGTACGAGGTGTGCTCGATTTAGTTGGTGAGAATTTTTTAATAATTTTAAGAACAATTCCAAAAAAGATAAAAATTATTTATATAGAAATATTTATTACATAGTATATTTTTAGTACAAATACATTAACTTTTTGCAGTATCGACAGGTGGCACTGGTGGTTTGTTTCTCGGTGCAAGTATCTTAAGCTTCGTCGAGTTCTTGTATATTTTATTTGTAAGGCCATTCTGCTATGTTTACAGTCAACGAAATAATGACCCATGGCATAAAAAATTTGGGAACCGTCGTTTACAGGATAATAAGTTTAAACTTAACAAAAACTTAGCAATAGTAAAAACAACGAAGTAAAACACTTAAAAGATCACAGTATAATGTATTGGTAGTCCTGAATATGAGTCTTCGTAATTGAAACAAAAATATAGTTTACAGGCAGTATTTTTGGACAATTTCTTCAAATATTTGTAAGACTTTACATTTGTAGTGTTCACTGACTTCCATCATTTTCTTAATAAATGACGCCTTATCTTTTGTCATTATTTCTTGAAAATTTGAAGTGTTACAGAAATTTTGCGCTGTGAGATCATCGTCTAGCCAAAACTGTGGTACGAGACAAGCACTTACAATAAGACCCCATAATGTTTGCTCCTCACACGAATTCAAAAAATCTTGTAAAGATAAAATTTCTTCAATAGAAACACCGTTACTTTTTAGGATATTTTTTAATTGTGTATAATAATAATTTAAATATTTAAATTTATTTTCTTTACGAAACTTATGATCTAAATTACAATGAAGAAGAACCATAACGTCACCAGCCGGTGGTTGACTTATAACTGCTTGAAAATCAACTAGCAAGCAATCATCAGGTATCAATTTTGTTCCAACCTTTTGATACCTAAACAATATGTTATTATTCCATAAATCGCGATGGCAAATCACATTTCGGTATTTAGATGAGGAATCTGCTAGATCTAGTGCTCTTTCCCAGACATCCATCCAACGGGTTTCTATTAAATGAATGACTTCTTTATTATTGCTATACTTCGAAAGTCTTTTAACTGCCGTTAAAGCGCCATTCATACATTGTATAAACCAGGGATCTGATATTTGGTATCCACCTTTTGTAAGGTCGTTTTTATGATCGTCACTGATGTAATACTGTTTTCCGAACTGCCTACTTCTTTCTTCTTCGTACTTTATTGAAGATGCATGAAACCTTGCCAGTGTCTCCAAAGCCAGTAAGGTATGGTCTTCATCAAACGGTTCTAGTTTGTTTCGCGTTTTATATTGAAGTTCGTTTAAATCTTCAAAAACCATTGCTTCATTTAGTGACTCAATTAGAGTAGGACTCCATGAGCTGATACCTGTAATGTATAATTAAAATATGATTTAATTGATTTTTAGTACATTTATAGATTTATTTATAAAATAATGTTTTATGGATTAAAATTAAATTAAACTTTACCAGGTGTGTTTAATTTGCTTTTTATCACTGTGTAAAATACTGTTTCTTTTTCGAATAAGTTCATTTCTTTCACCATGTTAGCTTTCGCCGCATTTGTTTTCGATATTGCTTTTATGAAATAGCACAGTAATTTATGTTTATTTTTGCTATTTTTAATTTGAATGTGAAGTTTCCAATAATCTGATAGAAAACCTAGCATTTTATCACTGGCATCGAAAACGCTATAGTGTTCCAGAACTATGTCTTTATCATTGTAAACACTTTTCCGAACAATACTTTTGATCACTTCTTCCGTTATGCAGTCATATCTACTATCAACACATTCACTTTGATTATTCATTATGTTAATTTTATTATTCAAAAGATATTTAAATTTCCTTACTCAAAGTTGTCTATTTTAGTGTGAACAGTAGAATACAATGTAATTTTATTTATTATCCTTTATCAATGTCTGTTAATATTTAAAATAGGACACATTGATAACCTTTATTGTTTTATAATTTGCCTAATACTTACAAGTGTAAATGTTCTTATGTGTTTAAAATTTGTTTATTTTACAAATGATTATGATATCGTATTATTAATGTTAATTTAACTAGATGATAAGATATCTTTCTCTGCATTCTCACAATATAGTGTATATTTTTATAAAGAATTTTCAGACACTGAAGGGCATACAAATCTTAGTAAGAGTTCGTCTAAAATTTCTGTTACCCTCTTACAATATGTATCATTTTCTTTCGCTACATCTATGAATTCCTGACTACGAGATATACAATTTATTCTATAGCTAGTCTCGGGATCAGCAAAATTTTGTTTTCTGTTTCCATCTGGCATAGTTACAATGGGAACAATCAATGCCGCTTGTGTTATTGCGAATACCAGACTCTCTTGATACGATTCCTCAAAATCTTTTTTGTCAATGATCAATTTTATATCTATATTTTCCAACTTTAATTCTAGATTCAAAATATCATAATAATAATTTATAATCGTTTGAGTGAATCGATCTCTAAATTGCTTTGTTGTATTAAAATATATCAATGACGACAAATCATGAGCAGGGGACAGTATAGGACTGTTTGATAGTCCACTATAAGTGCGTGCATCTCACCATTATCTTGCTTTTTAAAAAAAATGTTATTGGGCCAGATATCTCGATGAATTACAACATTTTTAAATTTCGAACTGGGTTTCATGAGTTTCTCGGCTGAGGTAAAAAGTTTGGGTATCATCCTTTCTATTCTTTCAGTAAAGTTTGGCATTGACGTGTATTGCGAAAATACTTTTAAGAAATCTATAACAGCTCTCATTCCTGTATCTCGCCATGACTTGTCTTTAGGTGGTTCCTGTAGATATTTGGAAAAATCTTCCCAAATAGTATATGGCCTTCTTAATTCGTAACTTTTTCTTTCTTCAAATATGATCGACTGAGCGTGAAATCTAGCTAGCGCTTTTACGGTGGCCAATAATTCTTCATAACTTAATACATTTAGATTACTTGGCATTACATAACCTAATATTGTTACATCTTCAAATACAAAAATGTCTTCTTTAATAAGTAACAGCTTAGGCCGCCATTTCCTATCTGCAATGTAGAGAATTTAATTTTTTATTCTTCTTTTATACTTCTTTTTGTATCAGTAATTATTATTTATCTATACTCACCATCATTTTCATGGAAATCTTTAAATAACCTGCTCAACATAACGTATTCTTTGTTAAAGAAATCTGTTTCCCTTATATAATTTCTTTTCCATTCATCAAATCTTGGTATACTTTTAATAAAAAATACAAGTTTTGTTGTGACATCATAGTCTTCATAATAAACTGTTAAACTGAAATGATCTCCAAGATAACCGATCAGTTTATCGGAATAATTTTTAATTTCCCATTTTAAATTAGTGAATTTAACAACCCCACATTTTAAAAGTATCGTCTTAATTTCACTATCGTTGAGTAAATCCATTTTTCTCTCCCTTTGTGACCAACACTTAGAGAAAGCGTTACCATAAACATGTGTTTTAAATGGACATATTTGTACAACTACCATGTCATGATATCATTATCTACTTTAATACTTTACAGCAATAATATTTTATTAGCAAACATTAAAATTTTGTTTATTAATTTATGCAACTAGTCACGGTTATATTTATTTTAGATAAAATTAAATATATTTGTTATTCACACAGGTAAATAAAACTTTATCAAATATTTGTAAATTTTATTTAAAATATCAAAGACCAAACATTGTAGACGTTAAAGGTATATCTAACAACTGTTCTTTAAGTATTTTCTTAAGTCGCTTCTCTTTTAATTCTTCATAATTGGGTGCCCAAAGTTGAACTGCCTTCGGGGTGTTAGTTGATTTCACTACAATGTCTTCATCGTCACTGGACGCTGGATCTACTTCCATGATATTATCCTCGTCTTCGATTTCTTCTGCCTCTTTGTAACCAGAAATATGTTGGAGGAATAAAGGGCAGAGAAGGCTGACTGGCGGTACCATATGGGGAGCAGCTGACAAGAACTGGGAAAAATAAATATACAAATAAATAAACACTACACACTCAACGGCCCCCATTAGGATAGTGATATCCTGTGTCGGGGTCCGGAAACACATACATGGACAAGGACAAATACACCCAGACTGGAAAATATGCTTGCATGGTCAATACAAACATATTATGCTCCGAGCGGGAATCAAACCCGCGACCTGTGGCGTTTAAGGCAGGTTCGCTACCGCTGCGCCACAACGTCGTCAAATTTTTAAGTATTAAGTCTAATTATTTCATTATATTCAATCCTTTACCAGAATAATGGCTGAACTTAGTCGTGATAAAAAGTGGCTTTATTGATATAAACATAATACTATTAAACTAACGTTGTAGTGAAAGACAGAGATAGATAATATACATTTATAGTCTTTTTCATTTTGTCGTTACACTTTTTTGTTTCGTAAAATCCAATTCATATCGTCTCATAAGAAGTTAAAAATATTTATATTATAAAACATTAAAAATAAAAATTTTACCTAATAATCACACGCAATATTGCACGGTTGCTATCAGATAATCCTCGTTTGTACAAGTTTTATGATATGAGGTCATTACGCAAGATGTTGTTGACTCTGGCATAAGATACTGGTATTGTCTCACAACGGTAACTCGTGATTATAATAGTAATATAGATAGTCTTGAGTTAAAAGTAATATAACTGCTATATTTAACCAAATTTGATGATGATGTGGTTGTCAATTCCTCTGTTTTTATCGATAATATTATGCTATTATTTACGCGATACATTCGCTGATTATAAACAGATTTGTAAAAGACTTAACAAAAAGAAAGGATATTTAATATTCGGTTCGTGTAAGTTTTTTTTGATTTTTCGATAATATTTGCAGAATTTGTAGTACTGGATGGTATTTGTAGTACTAAATGGAAGTTTTAGTGTCTCTAGAGCACGTGCGCGCACGTCGTACTGTTGTCACTCCACCATCAGTGCGCTAAACTAGGACGTGGGAGGCTAATTTTACCTGAGAGATGGCGTTGTTCCCGAGAGCGTCCTTGTTGAGCGCGTGCGCGTCAAAGGCGGGCGCGTGCGCTCGCACGTCGTACAGTTGCCGCTCCGCCACAAGCGCGCTGAACTTGGAAGTGGGGAGACTCCTCTGAGTTATCGCTTCTAAATGACCATCTTCTGATTTCTCGGGCTCCAGGCAGTAGATCTCCTGTTTTACATTCATATAATATAATTACATACTTCGTCCACTTTTTTTTGTTACTAAGTTGGCAAGTTTTACGGTAGTAGAGCCATGCTTCTCTCAGCACAAAAGGGCCGGCTCGACCGGAGAAGTACTACCCTCTACACAGAAAATCGGCGTCAAGTAACAGTATCATTAGGTACTGTTGCGTTTCGTGCGATGAGTGAGAGCGCCGGAGGCCCAATCTCCCACACCCTCTGTTCCTTTCCTTTTTCCCTTCTCATCCCATCCCTCCTGTTCCTTGGGTTGGCAACGCGCTTATGATAGTTCAAGTATCGAAAGCGTTCATAGATTGCGGTGACTGCTTACCGTATAATTAATCAGGCGGACCGTATGCTTGTTTGTCAACCGTCATGACAAAAAAAGAAAGCAATTTTTTTTTCAGAATATGTATTGCTGTTGGCCCTAGTGGCCTTGACAGCATAACTGAGCCGTGATAAAAGGGCAGCCCAAACGGGACGTCGGGGGTTGATTTCCGTCCTTAGGGTGCCTCCTGCGAAGTCGAACCACGGCTAAGGACGACATCGGAGGTGCAGGCAGCGCTCCGAGCGCATTCTATACAATAGACTCACCCGACGGTGAAGAAAGCAAACGGCCCACCTGATGGTAAGCGGTTTCTGTAGCCTATGAGCTCGCGCAACACCATTAATGGGTGTCACTAACGCGTTGCCAACCACGAGATATTGGTTCTTAAATCTCTTACAGTAAACTTCGTCCATTTGCTTGCTAAGTTAACGTATTGCAATATCTTCCCTGATTTTGAGAAGATTTTAGCGCTTCCCATAATATTTTGTATTTCATACTAGCTGTGCCCGCGGTTGCACCCGATTTTTTGGTTTCTGTAACGTAGCGTAATGTTGTAAAACAAATTTGATTACTATTAAAAGATTATAGAGCGTTAACCTTAACAGATAGACCTTTTTTAGAACTTTTAAAGGGGAGCGGTTCTATCATACATCATTTTTGCGTGACTTTAACTATTTACGCAGCGCACGTAACGGAAGCACTCAAAAAGAATATTTTCCCGTTTTTGCCACATTTTTCATTGTGACCCGCTCCTATTGGTCGTAGCGTGATGTTATATGGCCGAGAGTCTTCCTCGATAAACCGAATATTTGGACGCAAATAAGCAATACCATGTCAACCCAAACGAATGTCATTTTGAGAAAAACGCGTTTGAAAATTTTGAACAAATTTCTTTATATGGATTTTTTTAATGTATTGGTCAAGTTTTTGGCAATTTGAGATTTGTGTAAGTTATTTTACTTATTTTGCCCAAAAATAAGTATACAAACTGCATATTTCGTATATAATATAAACCAAAACGTTTAACATAATACATAAATTGCATTATTAAAAAATGGCCTTTTAGAAGTTTTAAAGCTTAAAACTTTACAAATATTCAAGAAAAATGTTCTTCAGCCATTTACCAAAACTTCTGCATATATAACTCAGTTTTTTCAATTTTGTGGGTTGACATGGTATTGCTTATTTGCGTCCATTTAACATACAGAATTTTCAATTTATTCAAATTTCAAATTCAATTCTTCCGTTCCTGAAATTAGCGCGTTCAACCATACAAACAAACTTTTCAGCTTCATAATATTTGTATAGATTTTTTAAAATATCTACTTCATTCATTACATCACCAAATATAATCTTACGAGAGTCAAGTGTTGATAACTAAATATAAAATAGTTTCTGTTTATTCCAATAACAACACTTTTATAAATTAAAGCATTACTTACAGAATCATTTCTCATTACGTAAAGTCTAATATCATCTCCTGTCGACGCTCCAAAAGCACACTGTTGGAGAACTCCAGTTTTAGGATTCAATAAACGTTTCTGCACTAACAATGGAGTTGAAGAATGAGGGCTGAATACATACACTGAAAATAATTAATAATGGACAATTTAAAGTTAAAAGTAATTAATAAACTTGGCTAAGTGTTGGATGTAATACAATTTCATGATCTGTGAAATAGGATAAAGGGAACTTGATATAAAAAAAAATTAGAAACTAGAAAACTACCTTCAAAATTAAAAAACCAAAAAAAATTTGCAACAGAAGTTGGTGCCTTATGTGCCGATGAACTTAGCAATTAATTTTGTTCTAGAAAATTTTGAAGATTTGCGTTTTATTTTTTTTTGCGTCGATATGATTTTTTTTTATAACCAATTTTATCGCTACGCGTAAAATATTTAAAACATATTTTTCAAAACTATATTTTACCATCATTGTTTGTTGTGACCATCGCCATTTTATTTGTAAAAGGATCTGAGACCAGAGATGTTGTCTGGATCTGTACCATCCATTTGATAGTCAACGACAATAAACTCCACACGGCAACACAATTCTCAGTAGTACACACCAACTTGAAAAGAAAATGGTAATATTTTATTTTACATCTATTCATACGTTAAATAAATGATATTTCGAAATGGCTGGCGGCTTAGCATGAATTCTTATTGCGATTGAAATGGAGACCTCTAAACTGAGCTGTATTTCGTACCATGACATACATATATATTTATACGTCATGCTCATATAAAATCTGAATCGGTTTATTGTCAGAATTGAATTGGATCGAAATAGAATTGTTGCAAAAAGTAAATGGTAAGCCCTCTGGTAACTCAAATTGTTCATAAATTACGAAAAAGCTTATTATTCTTAAAAAATCGTTTTTGAGCTAACGTTTTACGTTTAAAGCTTTTTCGTTTTTGGGGTCAATAATTTAGAAATTAAATAAATATTTGATGTTAGAAGGTAATAATCAATTTTAGGAATTTTCAAAAAAGGCATGTATCATGCTCGTACGCAGGAGATGTGCCCTTTTCGAAATTGCATACTCAAATATAGTTCAGACATTTGGCCAAGAACAGTGTCTATCATTCTAGCGTAAGGCAGTATGTTTTGCATTACTGCATTTCGCCAAGAGCACTGTAGACAGTAAAATTACTGGGCAAAGGAGATATAAAGATATACAATATAATAAGGTATACTTGCTTGCCAACTAATTAATATATAATAAAAAAGAAGACTAACAGTTTCATATTTAATACAACTTACGTAATGTGCTGCGTCATTATTTCCAAACTGAACATGAACGCCTTTAGGTCGTAACGCCGGATGTGTCAGAGTTGTTCGTAGATTGCACAGATGAGTATCCCACAATGTCAATTTGGAACCAAACCAAGCAGCTATTAAAGATCCATCTTGCGATATGGCAACACCGCCCATTGCAAATTCAGCATCTTTTATAACATGCCTATCAACTACACTGCTATCTACGAGACTTTGCTCTTTGTGAATATTAAATATTCTCTTGATTATATCATTTTTAAGGTTAGTCGTTTTCATATAAGGTAAATCTTCTATCTTTCCCGGAGACAACATTTCCCCACATTTGAAATTATTCAAAACTGGATTGGAAAGGAAATGAGAGATTCCCGATGAGTAGTAGCAGGCAGTCAGACATCCCCAAGTAACTTTTTTTCTGTGTTGTTGCGAGGTGCCATCGCGTTTCCATATTCTAAATTTTTGATCAGTACCAGATGATACGCAAAATTCACCTTTATTATTAAGCACTAAGGATACAACATTGCATCCACCGTGTGAGAGATTGACACAGGTGTTTAGTTTGAATGGAGAGGAGTTGTTTGATTGTGCTGCCCAGAATTTTAATTTCTCCTCGGGATAGTTTATGCCATCGTTTCTGTACTCTGACGTCACAAGCCATGACCCATCAGCGCTGATCGCCGCGCATGTAACTTCTGTCTCCAACGGCAGTAGGTTTTGTCTTTCCGATGGAATATTGTTCATTTCTGTTATATCAATCTGAAAAATGTTTTCTTTTTAAATATTGTTGTAAAAAAGAATAACCCTTCCTTTAATGAGAATGAAGATCAATTCAAGCCCAAAATAACTTTTTATTATGTTGCATATAATATATTTTTTTTAACACTGCACACTCAACGGCCCTCATAAGGACAGTGGTATCCTCCGTGGGGGTCCGGAAACACATCCAAGGACAAGGACAAATGTACCCAGACCGGAAAATATGCTCGCATGGTCAATACAAACATATCATGCAAAGAGCGAGAATCGAACCAGTTGACATGACAGTGTTGTTTAAGGCAGGTTCGCTACAGCTGCGCCACAACGTCGTCAATTTATTTATTTTTGACAAAAGAAAAAATACCTCAAAACGATTTTTTATGAAATTTTTTATAAAAATAATTTATAATTAAGACTGGGTGTACTCACATTATAGAGAACTTTATCGGTGGTTGTTGAGTATAGTTGCAAATGTCCAGTCCTGCCGGGCATCAGTAGAGCGGACAGTGGCCTGTGATACACGAGCGAAGCACCAAGCGCTTTCGTAATTGGTGACAATCCACCACACTCAAGTATCGTTGATACAACGCGCATTTGAGCGCTTGCTATCACAACAGCTAAAATGGGTTTTATGTTATTCTATTTATGAGAAAGAAAAAGCTTGGAGATAGTCTAATGTAATGAGATTGTATATGAAAATTTATCTATAACTCTGGTGGCAATCATGCTTATGGAGTCTTCTTTGTGAAACAAACAATGTTTTGCAATAACTTCTAAAACTGTTATTTACTCCTACTTCCTACGACATATATATATTTTTTAAATAAATAAACACTACACACTCTACGGCTCCCAATAGGATAGTAATATCCTGTGTCTGGGTCCGGAACCACACACAAGGGCATGGACAAATACACCCAGGAACACATACCTGTATGCACCATACAAACATCTGTTCTTAGCGGGAAACCAGCGACAAAAAAAACAATTTCCTTATTAAAAAGTAGGTAATTATATAGTTAATATACTTACAGTTGTTGGTAAGTGTAATAGCAATGTGGGAGTTGTTTACTGTTATAAATCTTATCATGCCGGGCAATCTCGGAATGAATATTTTCTCATTAACTTTGTTTGCTAAGTGACCTAAAGTCCATTTTACCAACACTTTTTCCATACCACCAGAAATAAGGTAACTTCCTTAAAAAAGAGAATAATTATTTTAATTTTTCAAAATCAAAATTCATAATAAGAAATGGATTGAGCAATAATTTCAGTACTCTTTACAGAAAAATTATAAAAAGGATATTTTATAATTTTATTAATTTTATTTTGTATCTTTAATCTTAATTTTATTCTTACAAAAAAATATTTGAGGTTTAATAAAAGTTTATATTTAGCAAGATAATATTTCTAATGCTCTTTTTAAATTAATAGACGATACCTTGAACAGAGAAACAAACAGCCATCGGTGGTAAAAAGTGCCAATGTAGCACTTCTTTCGCAATACTTTTGAGATCAAACAAATACCCCCTGATGATTGTAACTCTGCCAATCGTATCTGTTATAGCAACAGTACTATCTCTATGATGTGCTGCTACTGACAGTATTCTAAATTTATTACTGTTAACCATTCTGTAAATAATAGAAATATTAATTTCATTTTTGAATAGCAATAGTTTTATTTTTAATTATATTAATATTAATTGTGACGAAAAATGAATAGAATTAGTAGTAGTAGAAACTAACCCAGATCAAATGGGCCAGCTCATCCTACTAGCCTCTCACAGAAAATCAGTGTAAAGTAACAATAGATACTGTTGGGTTCAATGAGTAAGAGCACCAGGGGCCCAATCTCCTAGCCCCTCTGTGCCATTAATTTTTTCCTTTCTCGTTCCATCCCTCCTATCCTATTGATTGGCAACACACATATGATACTTCAAATATTGCCAACTATCAAAAAATAAAATACTTACTGTAGTTTCAAATTAGGCTTATTTAGATTTTGAATAAATAGTTTCATAGTCCCATTTGTAATTGCAGCAAATCTGTCGCCATTACACCAGCCAAGTGAGACACACATAATATCAAAATATTGAATTTTTAATTCAGTATATTCATACAACAATCCTCCATTCTTCACAGAATATGTGCCAAGGTGTAAATTGCGCTTTGAATTAACAGCAATTACAAAACATTCATTAGCATCAACTAAATTGAATGTTATTATATTCATATTTTCAGGTATTTGAAGTTTCTGAAATAGAATGATTCAAGAAAGTCACATTGAGACATTTAGGCAATCAAGTGGCCAAAATTTTTCATTACATAAATATAAGTAATGACTTGTTATTGTAACTTTAGCGTAACATATAAAAAGGGGAATGATATACCGTTTCCCGAAGAACTGCTCCTTGTTCCCAACTCCATGTCGTAATAAATCCGTTGTCGGAACATCCAAATAAATTATAATTCTCTTCATCAGGAAATTCCACTGCCACTAAACTATTTACAGACACTTCAGTTTCAAGTGTTCGAACACAGTCCCCTGTTTGGATATTGTAAACACGAACCAAATTCTCAACTATTATTACGACGGATCTAAAAATATATACCAAATAAGCGTATATAGAGCTAATAGACAAGTATTATAATTTAAATATAATTTAATTTCATTTGTAACATACTCTCCATCCGGTGAAAAAACTGGACGACGTTCAATTATACTTCGTCCAGCTTTCCTATTGAATACGTATTGAGTAGAAATTTGATCACTGTTTGATGTTTTGACAACCATTTTTAATAATATATTTTGTTAATAATAAATTTTAAAATCATTAAAACATTTCATAAATATTCTAAGCATGACATAACCTCAAAGATCATTTTATCAACATAACCCACAGAGCAAAAACATAACCATCCAATATCTATACTCCATAGATCACAGAGCAACACATATGATGACAATGACAGCACTACATAATATAATTATTGTGATCTGTGGTTATATTATTCAGTACATAAATTTAGTACAAGAGACTAGATGAAGGCATTTCAGAGAAATAAGAAAATACTGGCATTTCCCGTTATTCTTAATACCAAATTTTTATGTAATAAAGAGAAACCACAATATCACAATGGTAGAAGAGCCGACTGCACTCCGTTAACGCTAAAGTCGCGGTTTCGATCTTGACCTCCTTAGGCTATTTTCGTCCCCACTCCTAGCGCAAGCTTCGAGCTTATTTAAAGGGACAATAAGGATGCAATTAGTAATGCCTTAAATAAGCATTGCTTATTTAGATTAAAAAAATGACATTATACCTACCTACTTATTATCAGATGCACCGAGGCACGGTGGGGAGACCCATTAAGATAAACGTCTGCTCTGAGTCGGAATTGAATCCGTGACCATTGAATCTCAAAACGGGCTGGCTGGCAAAAGTAAGTGATAGTTTTCATATAAGTACTAAATAGGGTAAATCGAGGTGTAACTGGCCACTTTCAATAACTGGCCAAGTCTCCTTAAAACTCTCAAAAATAAGAAGTTTGATGCTCAGAATCTGTTTGTTTTCGTTTTGTAATATTATTTATACTATAGGTTTTCATTTTAATTCACAATTGCGTTTCTATAATTAAAATATGCGACAAAAATTATCGTTTTCTATCGACAGTCGGGAAAAAGTATGTGTTCGTGCGATTATACTAACAAAACGATAAGGGTTGATGATCATTTAAAATATTAATTAATATTTTTCTTGACGTTCTCGCTTTGTAGTTAATGATTAATCCTGCACTATATTAAATCAATATTGGCATTATAAACCAATATTATTTATTTTATTCTATTTAACATCTTTTAATAGGGTGGTTAGTAACTGAAAAAAAAATAGTACATTTTTAGTTACTGCTCTATGTATGAAATTTAATAACAAAACTACTTTTTGCTTTTTTTTGAAAAATAGCTACATAAATTGAAACTTTAGAGGACTTGGTTTGTATGGATTATGATACTAAGCTTTTTGGGGTTCTTCAAGTATAGGTGGTCAGTTTTGTGGCTAGTTACCTACTAAAAGTAATATTGTTATATAAAATAAGTAATGTGAAGATTATTTTATTAAGATTGCAGGTAGTTAAGTAAAGATAAAATGCATATTCACGTTGATTTATTTTATAAATTATTTTTCATTTCTTTTATTTTGTTGTTTTACCAAGTTAAGCTGTGGCTAGTTACTGAAAGACCATCATGCCAGTTTCTGATTTTGATGGCCAGTTTTTGGTCGAATTGGATAGTTTTGACTAAATATACTATAAAACTGTAACAACTATGCTTTTGGGTTTTTTATCATTCCCTTTTCAATTATGACTGTTTTCTCTATTCGGCGATACCATACAGGTATAATTTAAATGATGGAAATTAGATCTGTAACAATTTAAAGTAGCCAATGTGCTTAAGTGGCCAGTTACTGCACGATTTACCCTATGTCTTGTATACTAGGTCTATGGGTTTAACATTTTTAAATGTCAATGTTAAATTGTGAACTGTCATTGTCATGTTACATATTTCATTATTATGACTTGTGGTTGTGGTGTGGTGTGCTTTGAAATTTTGAACACATGTGTTCATGAATTTCTGATTTATAATCTAAAACTTTAATTTTCACTTCAGCTTTTGGTATATGAATACTTATAATGGCAAGTGAGGCTGGAGAAGCACAGCTCCAAGTTCGGTTCTTAACTAAACAGGAACAGTAAGTACTAATTAACTTTAGAAAAGCGTGACCGGTGTGACATGAAACGATTCTAATGTGTATATTATTTATTACAGGTATGCTGTTTCAGATAGTCCATACGCCATTCAGAGCAGTGTACAACCTTTAGAATTGAATACTCTTGTTAATGCACTTTTGAAGGAAAATACACCATCGATTGAGAAAAATGTAGAATTTGATTTTTTAATATGTGGCGAGTTATTATGTGGGTCGATTGCAGAGCTCTTGCAAGACAAGGGTCTGTCAACAGAAGATACATTGGAAATAGAGTACCTAGAAAGATATCCAGCTCCAAGCCCTCAGGATTGCTTGATGCATGATGACTGGGTGTCAGCAGTTCATACACATGCAAATTGGTAAACTGAGTGATTTAAAGATTTAATCTTATAATTAATGAAATCTTACCCTTACAAAATACTGGTATCCATATATATAGCTACATAAGTGTATTAATATGTTTATAGGATCCTTTCTGGGAGTTATGATAACAGCATTCATATTTGGAACACAAAGGGTCAACACAAACTTGCTATACCAGGTCATACATCACCTGTTAAAGCTGTGTCATGGGTATCTTTTAATGGTGACCAAGCTGTTTTTGCAAGGTAATTGTTTAAACCAATTTTTATATGACAAATACATATATGCTTCTGGAGATATATTTATATTCTAAACAAGCTGTTTACTCATTCATTGTGATAGAAATTGTTTAGTCTTCTTTGTTCACTAAATAATGCAAAAAAAAAATGTTTACTGCTTGTAAATTTGAATTAATAAACATTTCAAATCATATAATTATATAATTCTTTTGTTTTAAATAGTGGTTCCCATGATCAGTCTGCCATGTTGTGGGTCTGGAATGTGTCTGGTAACTCGGTGGATTGCGTGGTGACATGCAGAGGTCATGACAAAGGCATAGAATGTCTGGCAGTATCTGCGGATGCAAAGAGCTTTGCTACTGGAAGCTGGGATAACAATGTTTGCCTTTGGAGTACAAGTACGTCTTTTTGTAAATAATATAATATTTGAGTAATTTTCAAATCTTATGAAAAAATCTGATGACAATCACTTCTATAATAATAATTAGCAAACAAGTTTCAAAACAAAAATTGACTTGGTTAAAATTGATTATTGCTTTTTAGGTCTTTCAGATGAAGATAATGTACCAGCAAAAAAGAAACAAAAACCAGAACAAGGAAATACAAGAGTAAGTAACTTTTAGGTTGTTAGGGGGTGTATTAACAGTATTTTATTGACAGCACCATTTCCACAACGGTCACTGAATTTGGCTGTTTTCATTAATAAATACATGTGTAATGTGTTTTAATATTTGTATGTTTTTAGAGTTTCTGTAATTTGCAGCAAACACTTTTTTGATGTGAAATATCTTTTTGGTGTTTTGTTTTGTTTTTGCCTTGTGTGGTTATTTATATTTTTTTGTCTTCATTTTCACAACCTTGTTTTTTATGGTTAAGGCATACAAGTTTATAAACCAAAAACTTTGGTTTAAAAATCTCAAATTAAAGAAATGGAAGATATTAAATAATTATGATTTTAGAAACATACAGAAATGTTTATAGAAGTAGTAAAAGAAAGTAGAAAAGAGTTTTTATGTAACAAACATACAAATTTTCATATGTATTATATTAGTAGGATAAGCATAACTGAATTTAGATCTAGAAAAATTTGATTATTTTACAGGAGCCTTTGATGGTTTTGAAAGGTCATAGGGAGGCAATATCAGGATTGCAATGGATGGATTTCAACACAGTTGTATCTAGCGGTTGGGATCATATGCTCAAGATTTGGGATTGTGAACTTGGTGGAATAAAACAAGATGTAGCTGGTATGTATATATGAATATACTAGCTTCTTTCAACAGCTTCGTCCATGTGAATAACGATTTTCATGCAAAGGGTGAACCCCTGAACACAATAACATGTACTTCTTTATCTTTAATTGTTTGTTGTTGTGAATACATAAACATGTACTTCTTTATCTTTAATTGTTCGCCGAAAAACAGAGTTTACATACAAAATTTCATCCCCCTTTTCACTCCCTTCAGGTTTGAATTTCGAAATATCGTTTCCTAGTGCTTGTTTACGTTTGAAAAATAATACCTGTGAAAAATTCGGCTTTCTAGGTTTAAGGGTTGAGGTTGGCCGTTTATTAAGTCAGTTAGGTCTTCCCATTTTTAGGGTTCCGTAGCCAAATGGCAAAAACGGAACCCTTATAGTTTCATTATGTCCGTCTGTCTGTCCGTCCGTATGTCACAGTCATTTTATTCGGAGACTGTTGGCTCTATCTACACGAAATTTAGTAAATAAGTGTATTCTATGAACCGCATCACGATTTTGAAATGAAATCTCAAAATATGTAAAAATTAAGGGTAGCAGTCCATACATGTAACTGAGGATTGAAAAAAAATGTTTCAACATATAGTAATGTGTGAGATATCATTGGACAGGTCTTTCAAAATGATGAGGAGGTTTGAACTATGGGCTTTAAAATTCTAGAAAAATTTGAGGTTGTAGAACATCAAATAAACTTTCAATTACATTTGGTTTGAAGAAAGGTCTACAAATTTAAGAGATATATAAGTTTTTCCAATAACTTTGATTTTCATATTATTTTAATAATCACTAGGAAATTACCAACTTATTTTGCGATCACTTTTAATTTGTTATAATTTTTAAAGTCCTTAAATTCTTCATCATCAAGCTGCGGAACCCTTTAGCTTCGACTGTGCGTGGTCCACAATGCACTTAACTGATTATTATATATAGATATGAAGGGTAAATGTAAAGAAGGAGCTCACATCAACAAAAACAGTATTGGGAGATAATAAAACTTTCAATATGTAATTATTTGTTTGAGTTGTGTTGGAGCGACAATGTGATCCTTTTATTCATTAGTGGATTTTTTTTTGTGTGGATTATCGTAACAATGGGAACAGTATAAAATTTTAACCTATACTGTCCTGAATAAAGCAATGGAAGGCCCACTTGAAATTTATCCACATTTGCCCACTTGATATAGTAAGATTTTACAAATTACAATAGTTCAGTCTATGGTGACTTCTTAGTGGTACAATAAATGGTGTCTTTTATTATTATTTATTAAAGAATATAAAATATTGACCCCATTACAATGCAAATAATTAAACCCACAATTTATTATTGGGGTTCTGTACCTTTGTAATGGTACCAAAGGACTAACTAGCACCAACTTCTATTGTAAATTTTTTTAATTTTAGAAATGCACATAAAATTTTATATGAAGATATATATAATTTTATGTGTCCCATGTTTTTAGGTAACAAGGCATTCTTCGATGTAGACTGGTCTCCACTTAGTAACAGTCTCATAACAGCATCAGCAGACAGGCATATTCGTCTCTATGATCCTCGGTCAACTGGTAAATACAAATCATTACCTTAATAACTTTCAATAATTTTTTAGTATTATATTTAGCCTATCAAAACTGTTTCTAAAATAGGCTCAGCCATTAGTTGTCAAATGTAACTCCAATTGTAGCGACATCTACACGCAACATGACGTAACGCGATAGAAAGACAAGATTGTCACAATGTCGCATGTCATTTCGAGAAAAACGCGTTTGAAGATTTTGAACAATTTGCTTCATATGATTTTTTTAATGCGTCAAGTTTTTTGGCAATTTCAGATTTATGTAAGTTATTTATACTTATTTTCACAAAAATAAGTATACAAACTGCATATTTCGTATAATATAACCCAAAAATTTTAAAATAATACATAAATTGCATGATTAAAAATGGCTTTTTAGAAGTTTTAAAGCTTAAAACCCTACAAATACTAAACAAAAATGTTCTTCAGCCATTTACCAACACTTCTGCATATATAACTCAGTTTTTTCACTTTTGTAGGTTGACATGGTATTGCTTATTTGCGTCCATATAGCTTACCAGTTAAATTAGCTAGGCTGTTGGCTTACCATCACGTTTTAGTAATAATTCTGTTTCAATCCAATTCAAATTTGACAGTAAATCGATTCAGATTTTATATGAACATGACGTATATAAAATATATATGTCATGGTACAAAATAGCGATGTAGCTAAGTTGTTGGTCATTTGAATCGCAATAAGAGTTAATGGTAAGCCCCCGATCAGCTAGCTACCTAGTTAACTTTGCCAGCTTAGCCGGCTTAAATGTACAGTATAAATATTAAATAATCACTAACGGGCCCGGTAGACGTTGTCATACCACGAAAATGAAAAAAAAAAGTGAGACCGGATAGCAGCGCCCCCTACTGGGTCCAATTGCTAATCTAAAACATTCTCGATCCACCGGAATACATCCAAAAAATCATCAAAATCGGTCCAGCCGTTTAGGAGGAGTTCAGTGACATACACACGTACAGTAGAATTATATATATATATACAGATAAAATTAGGCACCACACACTACACCATTTTTTGGGAATGGGAATGGGAATTTTTGGTATTAAATTGATTACAAATAGTATTTCATTTACAGATAGTATTGTAAAGACGACGTTTACGTCTCACACTGAGAGTGGAGTGCAATCGGTGAGATGGTCCAAAACTCGAGATACACTATTTCTATCTGCTGGCTACGATGGTTTTGTGAAATTGTGGGAGACAAGGAGGTATGTTATAATTTCTGTTCTGATTTTATAACTTATAGTATAATTGTGTAGTTTAACGTTATAATAATCTTCTAATCGTGTTCAGTGGCCAACCTAGTGCCAGAGCTGTTCAGGTCACCCATACAGGCCTCAGACTTAACTTGTCGACTATTATCGAATTGATAACAGCCGTGACTGACTTTTTAAGTATTCTCTTAAGTACGGAGACGCTCAGTTTCATCTATTGAGTGACCGAGCCTATTATTGTTTAACCTACTAATCGTTTACCAATCAGTGAGGGCACTTGGCTATGAGCGTCTCACGGTAGAGTAATAATATATATTTTTTCTTTTACTCATAGTGAAACTGGTTTCTCTTATCGATAATTTCGATATTAGAACATTGATAATGGGTTATATTTAATTATTTCTTGTTCAATACATTTATTTAAAACTGCAAAGAGATATGGGGATTTTTCGTGCTCACTGTGAGTGTCAGAGTCACGACGACGGTATCCACGTCTTGTTAGCTTATATTAAAAACTATTTTTGATAATTTAGTCGTAAATATATTATAACGTGACGTTACGGTTCTGTATTTATTTCTAAATGTCGATATATAATTTTAACATAAGTTGTGTGATATTCTTTTCTTTTAGTCCAAAAACACCTCTGTATGACTTAAGCGGACACGAAGATAAAGTGCTGTGCTGTGATTGGTCGAATCCTACCTTCTTAGTGACAGGTTCTTGTGATAACACACTAAGAATATTTAAGGCGAAGCACGCTACTGGAAATGCGTGAACCTTCATAATAATAATAAGTTGGGTGCAGATATTGGTTTCAATATTGGATGAATATGCGGTGAAAAAATTGTTAAATTTTGGTCTTATTAAAATTAGTTGTTACTTGGTGAAAATAAGAAGAAAAGTAAAATCACACACATTTCGTTTTGTATTGGAGCCAACTTAAGCCATGAAAGTAGATCAAAATTAATCAATTTTTTAGCATTTATGCGGTATATGTCGTATTCAACTATCAACTATGTTTGTTAATGATTGTGAATGTCAAATATAATTGTGAACTGTTAGCAAAAGCATGTTGTACAATTATTAGAATAAATTTATTATAATTTTCTATTTTCTCTTTTATTTAAATGTCTCTTAGCAGATCATTTCTTAATAAAAACTGTGTATTGTCGTGTTATACCCGAAAGCTAACCCTCAAATAACCGATTCGATATGAGGAGAGTTGAGAGTGAAATTTTATAAAGACATTACGTTCAAACACATTTCATTACATGAGAGAGATGTAAGATGTCTTAAGTCAATAGAATTAGAAAAAGATAGAAGATAAGACGTGTATGAGATTGTAGCATAAATATAGATTGCGCATCTGTACCATGGCGCAAAATGCCAAAAGGTGTTTAAAATGTAAGCGCCATTTCCCCAGGGTTCCCAGGTCATATTGGTCATATTGGTTCGGAAATTCGCCAGCGGTAGTTGATTCCACATTGTCGTTGTGCGAGGAAGAAAGTCTTCTAAATCTTCTTATACTTTATATTATATTTTACTCTTACCCTGAATTGACGGGTTACTAGTTTTTACACAGAGCGATCGCTATCTGACCTCCGCAACCCAAAAAGTAACGTTTCAAAATATCAAGATTATTGTCTTGTATTTAAGACCTCAAACCATTTCACATAGGACAGATGTAAATTTAACTTGAGAGTGCCATTAAACATTTTTTTGAACGATTGTTATTTTCCTTATTTCTGTACAATTAATTAAAAGTTTATAGGATTGTGGGATGGGCTAAAATAATGCACAAAATTTTGGTTTTGCTTGTTTTATTTCAATCATTTGCTCTTACAAAATATGTTCAATGCAAAGGAACATGACTCGTCACAATAAAACATGCTTCTTAGTACCATTTTGTTTTTTTTATTCATATATTATTTTAGTCTCCATTCAGCATAACTATAAATAATGCGGGTCACATAAAATGCTCATAGCACAATATAGAAACTTGCAAACACTTTGTAACAAAATAGATACATAACTTTCCTCTGTCTTTTCTCTGCGAGAAATGCTTTTACACTATTATCATAGTTATGCCAAACCTCACATCATAACACAACGAAGCAACATGTCCCTTAAAAATATTCTTTCTTACCAACAATTTCATCTTTTTTTTTACATTTTATGAAGTTTTTATTTTTTGCATTTCGTATTCCTAGGCTACCTAACTAAATTTTTATCTAAACTATTCTACTATCTAGACTAGTCTGCTGGGTAGAACACCACACTATAATAATACACATTGGACAAAGACAATCGTATCGACACTTCCCACTGATTTTTTTCATTTAGTTTTCTTTCTTTACACTTAGTCAACTACATAACAAAAGAGGTGAAAGCAAACTTGTTCAACGGAAACTTATCTCGAAAATTGTGTTCACTAATTCTCTTAGGTCTCTTACGCTACGGGAGCGGGCCGCGCTCTCGACCGCGCCGACCTCAGTCAATTCAAATTAAATTATTTAATAAACTATCAAAGGAAACTACCCTAGAGCCGGCGGGATCGCCCGCGCGTCGCGCTCCCTTTGAAGTATGCTAGGGCTCTATTCTATCTATCTTAGCGTCAAAACATTTTTTTTTGCTATTCTAACCTATCTATAAGTTAAGCCTAAAACCTAAAGCTAGCCATCAATTCGTCGTCGCTCCGTTAGCTTCTCTATTCACTGTTGAAAAACGAGTCAACATTCTCTTATAAACTATATGACTTATTTAAAAAAAACATTTACTTAACACTTCTATTCAACGACATGATTTATTTCAGTTGTATCTCAGTTTTGGTATTTAGGAATTGGTTCCTCAATATGCATTTTTGTGCTTTTAGTTTGAGTAGCTCTCACTATATAATATAACAAATCCCCATCAATAATCTCATTGTAACGTATTTATTAATCACACATGTCTTGAATGTTGAAGTGAGTCTAACTAGGAACATCTACGATTTCATATTCAGAATTCAATCTTTACATCATGTGTGAAAAATGCAACGATTAGACAGCCACATTATTTCATTTAAGTCGTTTATACAAAAACACTTTAACCACAGTTCAACATTATTACTACGTTTATGAATACGGTTAGTCCTCTTATTACCTGTAAAAATATCTTGTAAAGCACATGCAACATGCAACTGTTATAATATTGAATAGTTTTCTGTTCTTCACTTTAAAAGAAGCTGAAGGCACTACCATCAAATAAAGTTTATTATTGCTTATTGAAGGAAGCATTATAAAAATAATTCACACACGAATTACATTTGATTTTGACGGTGTTAACTATACATACTATACACACTACTAGTCACTAAAACTGATTTGTATTATCTTATCATTATTAAATCGGGGAATATCGTTCTGTATTTTGGAATGGAATAAAAAAAGTCTTTAAAAATGGACACCGAAATGGATGGGAACATGTTAGTCGTTTACGACTACAAAAAACAATTGGGACAAAGTAAGATTCGGGTTTGAAAGTCGTACAATTATTATTTATACATTCAATCTGCTTTTAAATGCAAAGCGGAAATATCTATCGGAAGACTGCTTTTACAGGAAGCCACTGTGTACTTCGAACACCAACGATCGCCTTACTTATCTATGTACCGCGCGACATATTTCATAGTAGGTCAAATTGCGCTTTTGCTGTTAAACTTCTCAAGAATTAAAGGCGGTTTTAGTCAGTTCTAAATATTTGGCTTGATCAGAAGTTACACGATTATAGAACTGATCAACGGAGCTACTAAGTGTTCATTGTAATATTAACGTTATTAAAATCTCACTTTTTTATTCCTCCTTTTTAACAAAGGTTTACTGGATAATTTATAGTTAGTACGCTAATTGTAAAAATAAAGGTTTCCTAATTCAATCAGAGAATACAAGTTTTATTGCTTTGACAAAGGCGTTAAATTTTTCGATTAAGTGCTTCTATGAGAAATTAAACATCTATTATATTAGGTACGAATTAAAAAATCTATTGCTTTGTCTGTTGTTTATCTAATCATCAAAATCTACTGTATCAATTTGTTATTTGAATACTCGATCTCAGCCTATTCCTGAAAATTATTATTGACCAAAAAATAACAAATCTACTAATTCGTTCATAGTCTACATCGTTCATTCAAAACCTGTTCCGTCATCTAATTCAGTTCCTGTAATGTTTTAATATAAGTCTGTTTACAGGTTTTGAATAAAGAAGTTATCGCTTAATCGTCAGTTAAAATACAGTTAATATATCAAACATTTAGCTAGTCTTCAGTCCCTGGGCTGTATAAATATTTCCCTACTTCTTACTCGACTTTAATGATTTGTATACTTTGGTTCTGATGAAACTCTTGACGTGCCAAAATAGAATTAAACAGTTGCGATATAGTAGGCTTTTACTCGTACCCATCAACAATGTATATACATGTATACATATCCATGTATAATTTATATATATTCAATATAAAAATATTAAATTTTATATAAAGTCATAAAGTGTACCCAAAACCTACGTGATGGTACAAAATGTGCTCATTTACGCCAAAACGGTGTACTTACGTCGGATTTCGAATCCGTTAAATTTATAATGTGGAAATCAATCGTGGAATTTTTATTTGATGTTTTCTAGTGGAATGTGCCGACAGCCTAAAAATAACGACTACAGTTGATTCAGTACATGATTCTCAAAAAAGGATCACTTCATTATTCACGTATTTCAAACATGAAGTTTTAACGTACAAAAATTTGTATAGACTCGTAAAATGTATAAATAGACTTTACAACTGCTTATTGCTAATGTTGCTTTATCATCAGCACTGCGGCACTACGGGTCGCAACTTGCTTTCCGTTGCCGCTCGCTTCCGCGCCTCGGACCTCTCAGCAATCGCACAACTATCGGTTACAACACTATTGTTCAACATTCGTTCTTCGGGACACTATTTGTTTAATAATCAAAACATGGATCAAGAAATAATTATCTAGAAGTTTCGGTATACATAAAGTCAGTCTGTATTTGGGTTTGGCAACGACGTTATTATTATGTTATGCGTTCGAAATAAAATCTTTCATTACGAAAATACACTTTTAAGCTCTTCTTTTAACTTAATAAAGACAATTGTGATTGAAACGTGTACAAGAAAAGTGAGCAGAAGTGGTTTTAGGGTGATTAAGATGAGATGAGTTATATTTTATGTAATGCTAGGTATATTATTACAAGCGCCATGAGCGATACAGGTTTAACGATGACCTGATCTTTTGAAGTATTTTAAAAAAATATGAACCGATAGAATATTTAAAAATGGTTTAAAAATAGGTACTTGCGATTCTTGGAAGACTGCACCAGTATGAATGAATAATGTAGATAATACTGTATAGTTTACATGTATAGTATTATTTTCCAAATAAAACGACTAAAGCACCATGCCAAACACATTTGAAACATATACATACATTAATCACGACCATAGTCCCACGTGGTGGTCAAAAATACCTACATATGTCATCTATTTAATGTCTTAGCGAAGAGTTAAAATATTTTAATAGCTGTTACTGCCGTCTTATTGAAATATCGATACATCTTTTGTATTTTAGAAATACAAATTTCTCGAAAGATTTTCAATCTTCGGGATAATCATTTGCACGACGTCAAAAACGATGATAAACCTTTTTTCCTATCATAACATACAAGTCGTTCCTTCATACTTTATAATTTGGTAGCATATAAATTTGTTTCCATATGATATGACCTTTTCCGTTCATTATCCTACTCTAACCCGCGCAGATATTGCTTTTCTTCGGTTATCGTTATCAACATTAAATAAGATTTTATGATTTCGTTACAAAGAAATTATAAGCTCTACTCATCTAATATGTTTCGAAAAAAATCTGATTGCACATATTTTGCTCAATATCATTTAAAATTATTCTGCAAGTTATATATTAAATTTATTTTTCTGTGTTTAAAAACAATAATAAAAATTTCTTTTCGAGAATAAATTTAAAAATTTAAAATTCAATCAAATTAAACTATGCTAAAATAAATACCTAACTATCTTAAATAATCGTGTCAACATGTTCAAAACCTGCGCCTAAAATCTTACATTAAAATTTCCATAAAACAATAATAAAATTATAATGTAAAAACACATTTAAAATTGCAGCTATATCTATACATCAAATTCCTCTCCTCGAACCGTCAAAAGACCTCATCAAAACATCACAGCGAATCGCACGTACAGCGTAAAGCCTAGAGGATTGGAGAATAAGCCCATCGAAAAAAAAAAATCAAGGCAATAGTGCCAAGAAAAATTAGGCTTAACAACTATGGGCGCAAGTGACGGATGGTGTCGCGCGCGTAGCTTTCGATGAAGTCTATAACGGCCGCAAATTAAAACTAAAACAAATTAACATTGTAAAAGTCACAGTTGCTTTGATTTTTGGCTCGTGTACAGCATGAATTGTTGTAGCATGGCTTTTGGTCTACTTAGGAGGCGGGTAGGGCTGGTAGGCCTCGTCGGGCGACGCCGCTGTCGACGCGTGCTCACTCTCCATCGGCATCTGGATGATGGGCGGAGTCGGGCCCGTGAAGTACTGGTACGGGTGCGATGCGAAATACTGAAACGTTAACCATCTGTATTTACTTATTAAACTTCTGATAATTATACAAATAAGCGCGTGATTAGCGTTAATTAAATCTCATTCAGCAATCCGATAGCGCTTTCTAATGTAAGTTTTAAACTCACGTATAACTCATTTTCCGGCCTTAAGCTGTCCCAGTTTACCTGGAAAACAGAGGAATCTTTCAGTCGCTTTCTGTTTTATATTGACTGATTTTTTGTATCATATAATTTGATTATCATTTCTATAAATTTATGGCCGGATTTTTTTTTATATAATTAATTATGTTTAAAGTAGGTATATTTCATTCGATTCAATGTATTTTTTTTATTATTATAATTTAATTGAGTAAATTAGCCGGAATTGGAACAGTTTGTTTTGTAAATCGAATTAACTAACGTATTGGCTAGGTACAGTGTCGATGGGTATGTGCGCGGGATGCGGAGCGTGGGGCGCGTGCTGCGCGTGGTGCGCCGGGTGTGCGGGCGGGATGAGCGCCGCGTAGGGCGCCAGCCAGGCGGCCGGGTGCGCAGCGTGGTGGTGGTGGTGCAGCTGCGGGTGGAACGCCGCCACACCATACACTCCGCTACCGCGGTACACTCCTGCGCAATCGCCGCCCGCACCGGCGCCGCCTACACCGCTCGCATAAACGCCGGTGACACTCATTGCCTGCGACACAAAAATAACTAGTGTTGCCACCATTTTTTCTTGGAATTAAAGCACATTGGTATTTAATGACAAAATAAAGTATCATTGATTATATAATCATCGCAAGATTTATCAAATATATGTAAGTTAGAGACAAAAAATGATTACAAAAAAGTTATCTCTTATCTGTAAATTCTTGCTGTAATTTTTGTGCAGTAAATTATTCCGAAAAATCAAGAAAAATAAGATAAGCAAAATAAAGTATATTCGCGTACTTTATTGTTCTCGTAAAGTATAGAGTACAATTACCTGAAGTAACGTACAATACTTTATTATAAAGTACGGGCTGGAACCATAAATACACATAACATCATTTTAAGAAAACATCATTACCACTCAGTGTAATAAACACAACAAGAAAAACTATTTTCTACTGTGGATCTTATCAATAAAGCAATAGTTGCACAGATAACCAAAGCACATATTTAAGTTTAAATGGCGGATCACAAAGCAGCCCATTAATAACCATTACTTATAATTTTGATTAAATTAATTACGATATCGATTAAGTAATATCTCGAAGGAGTTCATCAAGTCAGTTATTTTATTCGAATGTTTGTGGGCTGATTGTATGACTTAATTTTAAATACCTGAGTGATTGAGTCATTATTATCTCGCCATGCTCGACCGCCATTATCATTTTGTTTATTGTATAAAGACTTTTTCTTATTGCCTCCATCGGCAAACTTAACTAGCAAAGGCTCTTTAGCACCGGGTATTGGGTTACCATTAAACATCTGAAAACAAACAAAATGTATTTGGAGCAGTAATAATCAGGTTTAATAATAAAGGAGGTTCTTTGATTTTTCCAAAGTTGCGGAGTTATCAAAAAACGCCTTGAAGTAAAAAGATGATTATGTGTATCACAAATCACAAATCGTTTTAGGTATTTATTTTGATTGAAACTGACTTCCTTTTTTTAATATAATTATACAATCGATGTCTCACTTGAATGATCTGCTCGCATTTTTCTCTAGATTCCATTCTCGCGAAACCGACTCCTTTGCTATGTCCATGGGTATCTCGAAGGATTCTCGTAGATACAACTTGGCCAAACTTGGCCAACAATTGGTCGACATCGTTCTCCTTGAAGTGCGGCGGCAAGTTGGCCATGTACAGATTGGTTGGATCCTGTTCCTGTTGCTGTAACACCCCAAGGAAGATGTTCAAGCAAACTTCTCTTTAAAATATACTCGTACAATTAAATCACCTAACATCACAATAAGAATAATGAGATTTTCAAATTTTATTTCTATACGTAATAGAATTTGAGCTACTTCGACATAATAAGTAAAATTATTTTAAAATAAATGTTCTCAACATTAATATTATTATAAGATTAAGACTAAGTATTTATGGTATAGTGTTAGTATTCCTCAAGATTCCAAGGTTATTTGATAGTAAATTGATATTAGCTTGAAGCTAGCGTAGATTATCTAGACACTTAAGCCAGCTGTGACGTAAATCAGCGGATTGGATCTAAGATGCTATATTGTTATTATGTAGGTGTTATCAACGACATGGGCATATACATCAGCATAGATTTATGAAGCTTGTTAAAGTCGCATACACACTAATTTAATATTGAAAGCATAGAATAACCCAGAGCCCAGTAGCGAAATACATTGTTATAACGCTGAAGCAAACGATAATAGTATAGAATTAACAGGATGAAACAATGTCTGAAGTAAGTAAGCGTTATATTTGCGCTGAACTTGCGTACCATTGAATAGGTTTTTAAATACTTACAACATGTTAATGTCACACAGTTCTCTTTGAGAAAACGTTGATACCAAATTATCTGGTGATGGTCCCCAAATTAAACTGATAAATGAATGATTACAAACTTTTAAGAACCAAGTCCGTTGAAAACATTATTGCCCGTTTTTTTTAATGTCAATGATCTGAACTCTGGTCCTACATCAAGCTAGACAGGATTCAAACATCTATAGTCAATATGTGACGTACACGGTATCTAAATATCGATTTCCAAATATGGAACAGGATACTGATGCTACTATATGCATAGGTAATTTAAAACTAGCAAAAGTTAACATTAATATTTATAAAACACGGTTTTAAAATGCTCTTTCAGATATCATAGCATTTCTTTTATATAAAATGGGGTAAATACTAAAGCTATAAGTATGGGTAGTCGGATTATAGGATTGGATTGGATGGGTCCTTCGGGTCACAATAATCAATTCCCAATGGAAATTTTGATAATAATCTTAATCTCATTCTACCAATCGATCGTATTTTATACAGATAAACAATAGTTTTCAAATTTTAACATGAAAATGTCAAGTATGTTGTATTATTTAAATGTATTAAAAATGTACCAAAAGTAATGAGCCGAATATGTATTCAGAAGTTTGTTACTAATTTCAAATTTGTTTTATAATGGGCCAATTACCAACGATTTCGATAGTGTTATTGGATGAGCGGATAGGAGCAGGCGGTTAGTCATAATAGTATTACTTGCATGCACAACGTACACGGTTCAGTCTACGCAGGAACCAGATACCCACTTTAGCCATCTGGGCCTGAACACCTTTGGCTTGTAATCCTTTAACAGCAGCCTCCGCGGACGCGATTGTTTCAAAATCTACAAAACCGTAACCTGTGAAAACAAAAACAATAATCGTGTATAGTAATGGGGGATTTCTCTCGTGAAACCGAAGATACATGCAACGTAGAAAAGGACATCTATTTGAAAAAATAAATACAATTAACAACAACTAGTGGTAATAAGAAAAAAAATTTAAATGTTCGTCTAATGATTTTAGCCGTACTTCAAGTTTTGAGCAATGAAAGGTGAGAAAAGAATAACACTGTGAAAGATATTACGTGCGTTTTTTTTAATAAATAAAAAAACATCATAATAATTGTTATTCGTCCGTGCCGAGGTGCAATAATGGTGATGTTATTTATTATGATTAACTAATTACATCAATAAATGGTATAAATAATTAAATCTTATACAAGTATGTCATAAATAATGTTTAGTCTGAAACTATAGTTCGTGCATATATTGGAAAAATTCTCACCATAGATGAATTAGTTTAATGAAGGTATATGGTATTCTAGAAAATATTAATATAAATTCAGTTACAAAATAATTTCCCTCTATAGAGTTATACATTATAGTATATAGATACATAACTTTAAACACAAAATACATACGTGAAATCTACGCTCTGTTAAATACTTATTACAGGTAATGTCGTGGGTTTAGGAAGATATCTATGATAGTGTGAGAAAGGCGGAATGCTTATGAATGCTGATTACCTTTACATTTATTCGTATTTTTATCCAATATTGCTTTTGTTGAAATAATGTTGCCATACCTGAAAATGATAAAACGGTTAGTGATTTATGATGAACTAAAAAGCGAATGATAAATGATAACATATGATCGCGATGATAAAACTTACATTTGGCACATTTGAACGAGATCCTTATCGGTGGTGTTCTGGCTGAGACCGCGTATGTATAAGTTAGTGCGGCTGAGCTGCTCTCCGGATGCTCCCGTGGTTGATGCGGAGGAGGCTGGCGGCGGGGGTGCAGTGCTGAGGCTAGTGGAGCGCGTGCCTCCAGCTGAGTTTGACGAGGAGCTAGATGCCGTGTTTGCTGGTGACGCAGCAGTGGGCACTCTAGTACCCGTAGCACCGCAACCGCCAGTCATAGTTGTACTCGTGAACTGCAAAAATAATGTCTACATTACGTTTTACTTCATGTGTCCCAAAATGTAATTGCTATTTTCTAACCCTAAGAAACCTGTACGAATTACCTATATAAGCTTAACTGTGTCAAAATTTAATTTTACTTGTGTTTTCGGATAAAATTTATTAATTACGAAGTTTAGCCGATTTTATTGAAAATAATAGCCTAAGAAGAGACGTGTACAGGATCAAGTCGTTAGTTGTTTAGCTGGAAAGTAATGAATAGGGACGGGTAATGAACGCATGTCGATTCCAGGCACGCGCCCTTAATCGACTCGTACGTCGTACGGACCAAGTCAGGAGAAATCAACGGCTTACGGTATGGATTGCACGTGGTTGAGTCGCACTCGTTTACGGGGAAACAGTTACATGAGGCTAACTAGTCGGCATTCTAACCACAGCACAGGAAATACTATGCTACTCAAATTAACGGTTCTTGTAGCTTTTCTTTAATTAAGTTTAAAGGAATCGTTTGTTTTACGTCAAATTTGAGACCCATTAAACAATTTTTACGCAAAGATAATGAGGTGAAAACAAGATACAAGGCTAACTTTGTTCAGTAGTTGGAAAATAGATAATGCAACTGTATAAAAAAGTAAAAAAGCAAAGGGAGAGTGAACAGAAATAAAAAAAATCCTTATAAATAAAAGCATATACTTCAAATGAAATTTTTGTATTAATGTTTTTGAGAACTTCCTCAAGAAATGACGATCGATCACTGCTAAAAGGTACAAACTGCTAAACGTACATTGTAGTGAGAAATTTATTCGCACCATTATCGTATATACGGAGGTACAAATCTACATGTTGTAGTTATTTGCATGAAGTTAACATATTAAGCCTATAAAATGTGATGTCGTTTATACAAGGAGTCACGATAAATCGTAGCTGTAGGTAACTTAGTATATTTATGTTTATTATATCATTAATATTTATAACACTACATATAATAATATAATTAATAATTATTTACGTAATAATATCATATACATTACACATTCAATTACACACTACACTTGATACATACACATAATAATATAATACAAAACAAGAAAATATTATTTATATTTAATTCACGCGCATACTCGGGTGAAACCCGTAGTATGCGACGGAATACCTGTTGGGACGAGTAATAATATTAAATTATTTCACATGTACCGACATTAGACACATCGAAATAACTATCCAGTCGGCCTTAACCTCTCGGTGCGATACGCAAGTTAATTACTTCTCTGTGATAGTATATTGTCTTATTACGTGTGTGTTTCGTGTGTCTTATCCTCTATTTTCTTGTATCTTCTTGTCTAACCTTCTGACTGTACTTTTGTTCGTGTGTTGTGTTAAATATAAACTATCTTTAAATTCAGTGTGGACTTTCCGTTTCCTGTTCCTGCTATAAGGTAAAGACTTACAACACTACATTGGTGACCCCTACCGTACACGTGTCACAAGAAGATGATTGGCGAAGGTGATTCGAGCGCATCACATGTAAATACGGAGCCACGTCGCCCTAAAAGATGGGAGCGCTTAGATTCAACAGATACACCTACCCCCACACATGTTTCGTCGCAGATGAAAATACCACCATTTTGGCCAGAGAAGCCCGCTATGTGGTTCGCACAGGTCGAGGGTCAATTCACCATATGCCGTATCACCAGCAAAGTGGATAAATTTTACCACGTGCTAGCAGCACTCGACCGCCAGTATGCGGCGGAGGTAGAAGACCTACTTACCGGTCCACCGGATTATGAACGGTTGAAGGCAGAGCTCATCAAGAGGTTGTCGGTGTCTCGGGAGAATAAGGTGAAGCAGCTACTTATGCACGAGCACCTGGGTAACCGCAAGCCGTCGCAATTCTTGCGGCACCTGCAACATTTAGCTGGACCAGAAATACCCGAGGACTTTCTGAAGACCATTTGGAGCAGTCGACTTCCCGCCGGAATGCAGCCCATAGTTGCGTCTCAGGCTACGATGACGCTGGATGCTCGCGAGCTCGTCGCCGATCGCATCCACGACCTAGCGATGCCGACGCAGCAGGTTGCAGCAACGACGTCATCGCCAATTGACGACCTGGTTCGTCAGGTAGCTGAGTTGACCAAACAGGTCAGTGCACTCACCGCTCAGGTGAACCACAGGCCACGATCCAGGGAGCGAAGACGAAGGGACAACGGGCAGCAACGTCGATCTTCATCGCGACGGTCACAGTCGAACTACCGCCGGCACCCTATCTGCTGGTATCACTACGTGCACAAGCAGAACGCTAAAAAGTGTGTAAAGCCATGTGATTATAGTGCGGAAAACTCCAAAGGCAATCAGTGATGGCGACCAACGATTGCCGGAGTTCGTCGGGTCGCCTGTTCGTTACGGACCGCAATACTAACATTCAGTACCTAATTGACACCGGGAGTGATATTTGTGTTTACCCCGTCTCAGTGCTACGTGTTAGTAATAGAAACAATTTTTGTAAATCTTCCTACCAGCTCAGTGCCGCCAATGGTTCCGTTATCGACACATTCGGTTTTATCGATTTAAAATTAAACCTCGGTCTACGCCGCGATTTTCCATGGCGCTTTGTCATTGCCGACGTTACGAAAGCCATTATAGGCGTTGATTTTTTGTCACATTATGGCCTTATTGTTGACGTCAGTCGCCAACAGCTTGTCGATAGCCTAACTAATGTTAGTACTGTAGCTATATGTATAAAAATAAAAATTGTATTGTCCATAGTGTTAAGGTTCCGATTGGTGGCGACAGTAAGTATCACGCGATTTTATCAGAATTTCTTGAGCTTACGCACCCAGCAGGTACTTCGATTACAGTCAAACACAACACTATACACCACATTCGCACTACACCAGGCCCCCCAGTTTCGTGTTCTACTCGTCGCTTAGCCCCAGATAAACTCCGAGTCGCCAAGGCTGAGTTCGAGGCTATGCTAGCCAACGGTACAGCCCGCCCATCCGACAGTCAGTGGGCATCCCCTCTGCACCTTGCGCCCAAAAAGGATCATTCCTGGCGTCCGTGTGGGGATTATAGATTGCTGAACGCAAGGACGATTCCGGATAAATATCCAATCCGGCATATACACGACTTCACGCACTGTCTGTCTGGTTGTAAGTATTTTACTGTGGTTGACTTAGTCAAGGCATATAATTTTATTCCTGTTGCGGACAAGGATATAACCAAAACTGCCATCACCACCCCTTTCGGACTCTATGAATTTCCTTTTATGACGTTCGGTCTACGGAACGCAGGGCAAACTTTTCAGAGATTTGTTGACGAGATGACCCGAGGCCTAGACTTTTGTTATGCATACCTGGACGATTTTCTAGTGTACTCTAGGACAGCCCAGGAGCACGAAGACCATCTTCGCCAGCTGTTCACCCGTATGAGAGACTACGGCGTTCTTCTCAACACAGCGAAATGCATCTTCGGTGCCTCAGAAGTCACGTTTCTTGGTTTTCGAATCTCTGAAAAGGGAACCACACCTCTCGACACTAAGGTTGAAGCCATTTCCAACTTTCCAGTGCCTAAGACTGTAAGAGAGCTAAGGCGATTTTTGGGAATGATTAATTTTTACAGACGTTTCCTGCCCAACGCCGCCCAGATCCAAGCTCCCTTACATGCTCTACTCACCGGCTCTGTGAAGGCTTCTCACCCCGTCACGATAAAAGGAAATTCATTGCTAGCCTTCGAAGCCTGCAAGCAATCTCTCTGCAATGCAGCTCTCCTCGCACACCCTGATAGTCAGGCTAAGTTAGGACTCGTCACTGACGCCTCCGATACGGCGATAGGTGGAGTTCTCCAACAGTGCAAGGATGGAGATTGGCAGCCTCTAGCATTTTTCTCACGCAAGTTGAGCCCATCTCAAACGAAATATTCTCCGTACGATCGCGAGCTCCTTGCCATCTACGAGAGCATAAAATATTTTCGGCACATGCTAGAGGCCACTCATTTCACCATCTATACTGACCATAAGCCTTTATGTTACGCTTTCCATGAACGGAAAAGTAACTGCACACCACGTCAGTATAGACATCTAGACTTCATCTCGCAGTTCACCACCGACATCCAGCATATATCAGGGAAGAATAATGTTGTTGCAGATACTCTGTCTCGCATTGATGAACTGCAGATGCCAGTTAGTCTAGAAGAAATGGCCAATCTCCAAATAACAGATCCAGAGCTTGCAGAATTTCTACATGGCGAGACCTCACTTCGCCTGGCTAAAAGGAACATTCCTGGCTGTCGTACTGAATTGTACTGCGACGTCAGTACATCGACTCCCAGGCCATTTGTTCCAAAGAAGCTTCGTCGGCAAGTATTTAACTCTCTCCACTCCCTTAGTCATCCGGGAGCTAATGCAACAGCCAAGCTCGTTGCAGAACGCTTTGTCTGGCCGCTCATGCGAAAGGACTGCCGCGATTGGTCTAAGGCATGTTTGACATGCCAGCGCTCGAAGGTAACTCGACACGTCTCATCACCGACGGGTACGCTCGATTTGCCTTCAGCGCGTTTCAAACATGTCCATTTAGACTTAATCGGCCCATTACCACCTTGCGGTGATTATCGGTATTGCCTGACAGCCGTCGATCGCTTCACGCGATGGCCGGAAGCTGTACCGATTACCGACATCACTGCAGAGACTGTGGCCAAAGCGTTTATATCATGTTGGGTATCCCGGTTCGGATGTCCTACTCAGATCGTCACCGATCGTGGTAGGCAATTCGAATCGGCGCTCTTTCAGCAGTTGTCAAAGACCATTGGTTTTGACCATAGAAAAACAACTGCATACCACCCACAATGCAACGGCTTGGTTGAGCGATTCCACCGGCAGCTTAAAACTGCTATAACTTGCCACGCTGATGCAAGGTGGGTTGAATCATTGCCGTTGGTTCTCCTCGGCATCAGAAGTTCTTTTAAAGAAGACTTAAGAACTTCATCGGCAGAGTTGGTTTATGGTGAGCCATTGCGACTCCCTGGTGAATTTTTCGGCCATGACATCGCAGGCTATACCACCGACATCACCGATTTCTCTGCCCGCATGAAGTCTTTCGCTGAGAACCTACGACCAGTCCCAACTCAGCACCACTCTAAAGACAAAATCTTCGTGTTTAAGGATCTTGCCACCTGTAGTCACGTATTCCTTAGAGAAGAAATGCTACGGGGCTCACTTCAAGCAGCATACACAGGGCCACACGAAGTTTTGAAAAAGGGTGCCAAATATTTTAAAATAAAAGTCAAGGGCAAAGACATTACAGTAAGCATAGACCGCCTTAAGCCAGCCTATCATTGTCAGACGACGCTGCCCCTTCCCGCTTAAGTCACTGCCTCCCCGACTTAAGCCAACCACAGTCAAATGACTTCCTTACGAACGACTCGATACGGTAGGAATGTACATTTCCCGGACTACTTTCGCCCGTAGACACGGTCTCTGGAGGGAGTGATGTAAGGTAACTTAGTATATTTATGTTTATTATATCATTAATATTTATAACACTACATATAATAATATAATTAATAATTATTTACGTAATAATATCATATACATTACACATTCAATTACACACTACACTTGATACATACACATAATAATATAATACAAAACAAGAAAATATTATTTATATTTAATTCACGCGCATACTCGGGTGAAACCCGTAGTATGCGACGGAATACCTGTTGGGACGAGTAATAATATTAAATTATTTCACATGTACCGACATTAGACACATCGAAATAACTATCCAGTCGGCCTTAACCTCTCGGTGCGATACGCAAGTTAATTACTTCTCTGTGATAGTATATTGTCTTATTACGTGTGTGTTTCGTGTGTCTTATCCTCTATTTTCTTGTATCTTCTTGTCTAACCTTCTGACTGTACTTTTGTTCGTGTGTTGTGTTAAATATAAACTATCTTTAAATTCAGTGTGGACTTTCCGTTTCCTGTTCCTGCTATAAGGTAAAGACTACAGTAGCGAATTCATAGTAGCTACATATTATGTACCAACAAGTTATTGTTCGAAACGACGTCTATGTGGACTGGAGTTACAAGTTGTTTCTTTCATTGATATTGAAATCACACTATATTATATTATGTAGGTCCAAACAACGACATCACTGGCTGCGTTTCGCTTTCTGTCCCCCGTTTTTCATATCATCGTTGTAACTTTTTTGTATTAAGATTACAAAAAGCTTCGGGTCCGATGGTAATCGTAGGCTGTATCTTGACACGCGGTGAGAGGAAAAAGAGCGAGGACAAAAAGAAATGGCCCTGCTATGTTCCATGCATGGGCCCAACATGCGAGCCATCTTTACAAAGAATGTCTGACTGATTCTAGTCGGCAAAGACGGCAAATTCCTTTAAAAATTAGTACATTTGGATATAAAATAATTAAACTGTTAAACAATTTAAAAAGTATTCACGAACACGTTTGTACCTACATGTAATTGTATCAATTAAATTTTATTAAGTAAGAAAATAGTTGGAATATTCGATGTTTTTAAGTGAATTATATCAGATATCCAAGAGTCACGGTCAACTTTACTCCTGTTCGTTTTGAAGTTAAAGTTTTACGAAGATTATTATGTGTGACAGTTTTCGCTAACTTCAGCCATGCTTTCTCGCGATTGAGTTTAAAAAGTTTTATATGTTACGATATTGGACGTAAATGTTTGTTAAAGTTATAGGAAATGCGATTTGATACGTTTTAATAGTTATATTTTGGAATATCATACTGTAAACTTGTAGAGTTTCATATGAATCTCAATATTTTAAGAGAGAGTTTTTGTCGAGATACGTCAGTCATTCTCTGAATGAGGTTCAGTGAACGACGAAAGAGAGGAAAGAGGGAGTAGAGAAGAGGACAACCGACAATTACTTTGCAAAATTTTAGAGGAAAAATACAAAAAAATATTATTAAGCACGCCTTCTTAGAAATTTGTAATTTATTACGTCCACTCTTCACAAGCTTATAAGGATAATTCTTTAAATAACATAATGAAAACCCTTTCATACAGAGTTGTTAATGCAACTTATTCGCAAACGACATTTTCTTCTCACTTCAATGTCAAAATTACATATACCAGATTAAATTTCTGTAAAATTAAGTACGCACTGAAAACTAAAATTGCAACATATATCTTATAAAGATACTAAAATGCGAATTAAAGCTTTGAAATCTTAATTTTAATATGCAATTTCATTAAAATTCAAATTCATGTCCAAGGCACCAAAGCAAATTGAATGGCTAAGAGCTCTCCTGCTCGTCTACCTCAGGGATAAGAATGGAAATAGAATATTTGAATTTAAATATCTCTCAAAAGAATTGTAATAGTTTAGCGTTTGATTGTCTGTGATAAAATTGTAGATTTAAGAATAAATCGTTACTGTATTTACATAATGACTTCCTTTGAATTAATTCAATAGAATTGTTGAGTATTATGTTCACTTTGTTACTTTCATTTAAAGAGACTGCGAAACTTGTTTACTCTTTGTACAAAAAGGAGTTAAAATTTGAGAGTTGTTGTCGTCATAGCCCTGTAGTGTATTGTTAAGTGTAGGGTGTCAGGATATAGCTAGGGCTTGCAGCTAGAGAAGGGCTCGTATAAGAGCCCTCGGCCCCGCTTCAAGTGTTTTATCATCGTTTACTTAGGGAGAATGTCGGGAAATGAAGACTAATTCACAAGTTTAAGTGAGTTTGCGTTCAGAATTAAGATTTTATACAACGTTTTTGCTTTTTGAACTGAAATTACATAAATTAATACATTTTACATTTCTTTCCTCATTCTATTGTTGTTTTTTTTTTTTAAATTTTATAATAAGCAATACTGTGTAACAGTTGCTTTAATGAACATTTAAGATGCATTCTGGAAGCTTCTCTTAACAACATTTCACATTACTTATTCAAGCTCAATGAGAGATCGTAAGGCCGCATAATACGTTAGTGTCTGTGTCTAATGGACTATCCAATTATGATATAGCTTGCAAGCCTAAGTAAAGACAGCAGTACACTGACGACAAGAAAGCATGTTTTGCGATAGGCATTTCTTCAATGTAATTAGATTATATTAAGTAGCTAGCTGCGCCCGCGGCTCCGCTTGCGTGGTGTACCAATGTAATTTTTTTTATTGCACGGAACCCTAATTCTTTTCCTAAAATAAAACTATCCTAAGTTACTCCTTATAACATCAGCTATCTGCCATTGAAAGTCCCGTTATAATCGGTCCAGCCTTTTCAGAGACTAGCTGAAACACACACACGGAAATTAAATATTGTTTCTTTTTTATTTAAGTACCGTATATACTTTCATATGCATTTTGTGAAAACCTGTTAATTTGGAATAAGAAACAGACACTTCAATTTATTTGTGTAGATTATAATTATAAAAAGTTCAACAGTACCTTATTTGAACTTTGAAATTAATCCATTATTATAATCAATTTTAGAAAGCCTTTATGCGAAGTATTTTTTATAATAAATATGGTTCTTTCATGTATTTTATCTTCGTAATGAAATGAATATTCAGTGGTAAGTTCCCAAGGATTAACTTTATCCACGTTCCAATTATGCATTTTATTACATTTACACCGCACACACTGAAACCGGCGACGATGACGTCACGAAAGTTGGGGAGAGTAGGGAGTTAGCGGCACTCAACAGTTGGTCGTGGCTCGATACTCGATAGCGCAGCGCGTGCGTGCGACGAACAACGTCACATGGTCGTCACGATACAACAGTGCATTAAATCCAACCGTATCTGTGTTCAAACTGACCATTTCGTTCCAATTTCATTAGGAGAAAGGAATCAACGCGATGTAGGAGTTTTTAACGAGTTTCATGAAACTCTGTTGAATAAATACGATAGTAGGATCCGTATGCTGTTCATAGGTAGCTTGACGAAATGAAACATAAATCCCATTCAATCTGTTTAAATTGAGCGCTCCATTTGTTTTATCGACGATTCAATCAGAGTATCGGTAAATCTATTCTGCTTTGACTATTATCGGAAGTTTAATACGAGTCTATATTTATTTTAACTATGAACAAATTTTTAGTATTTTCGGTTAAGGCTGTTAAACTGCTTAGACTAAATCTTATACTACTACATAAGTTATGATCTGACTGGAAATACTAACATTTAGGATTTCCAGTCAGCAGCAGCAGTAACATTTTGCTGAAATAGAAGACTTATATTAACTACCTAGATTAGACAGATTATTAGTTTTTACACGGATAAACCTATTGGACTAAAAAAATCTTCTATCAAAGTTAACGATTCTATTCAGATGTTTGTGATAACTAAATATGACAACGTAATCTGTCCTGCTAGTCATGGTAATAAATTGTTATTGTAATCTACAAGTTCTTCATTCATGTCTTTAAATTTCTCTACAGAATCCGTACAAAAGTTAACATAAAATATATGCGGAAAAAAAAATCATTCATCACCAACCCAACACATTTAAATATCGGCAGCTGGCGGAGTACTACGTCATTCTGCCATTATGATAATTTAAGAAAAAAACACTCGCCCTTTCCACGAGAAACCCTTTTTTAGTAGGATCTGACCCGACCCGCGATCCACAATATTGAACAAGTTTCGAATATAGAACTGTTGTCGTTTTATATATGTAGATTATAGTATTCATTTATTGTAACGTTTGACAAGTACAAACTATTATACTTTAAACACATGTTGGCAAATTGAGCGCCTGTTTAAAGCGTCACATTAAAGTTAAATCCTTCTTACGAAACATTAAGCGTGGAATGTTTCTTGAGTTGCCGTTCTCTGGGGGCTAGGGTCTTTCACCTTCCGTGATGGCAGAAATAAATCTAATTCTTTGGATGACAGATATCAGCAAGCCTTGTTTATTTATACTTTTACTCGGAGTTAGGAGGGTCGCACATATGGGACGTGCCCTGCCTCATTGTACCGAAATAAACTATTATCTTCATAAAGTCAACAAACGCGTAAGAGCTTGTTACGGGATCATTTCCTGGTATAAAAATAGTTTTAAGATAACTTCCCTGAAGGGATGAAACAAAAATATAAGGCAAAGATTTATAAATTAAGATAATAACAAAATTATATTTTAGTATTTTAATTTACAAAAAATTTGATAGCATTTAAATCTATCAGGATATTTTCCGCTTAGAGGATGTGCGTGAAAATGGCCGTTGAGGAGGGCTAAGTGTGTGGGAGCTAGACAATTCCAACGGAGGACGGGAAAATAAACGATTGGATGGATGTGATGCGAACGACTTATGCATTATTTAGCCGTCGATCTCTCGTACGATACCGAAATGTTATCCGTTTAGGACAATTTTTTTCATGTAACATTGGATTACGTCATCGGGAACATGACACGCCAGTAAATTAGAGACACTTATGTTGCTCTTTACGAGAAAAAACATGGATCCCTTTTACCCAAAAAAGTATCCTCCATTTAAGGCTGCCACGTTTCGAAGAGGGCGCGATGAATCTAACAAGCTGCACGTTGTGACAGTTGGGACAGCTGATATATAGCAGTCATTAATCAGTTGGTCACACATACTTAGCCATTATAAAAGTGGCCGATTCAATCAAACTCCCAGCTGGATAATAGTTTGAAAATAGATGGTTTGATTTACGTAATAAATTCTTTAATTTGTGTATTAATTGCTAAACCTGAGAACTGTAATAAATAGTAACACATCATTTCTATTTCCGATATGGTGCTTCCAAGCTCAGTTTTACCGGTTCAGTTACAAAAAGTAATCTGGTTGAAATAGTCATTTTAAAAGGAATTATTGTTTCAAAGAATAGCAAATGCAGTATTTGAAATGGTTTTTAGAACTAGCAGTTAGATTTAATTGTTTTTAAATTAGTATAATATTATAATGTATACAACATAATAAAAATGTTGTCAAAACTTAATTACAATAATAATATCATCTCAACTGTTAAATGATTTCTTAAACGATATATCGTTTGGACTATAGTCCAAAATAAGCTAGTAGGCATTTAAAAACAGATATAAATCGAGCATTGTTTACTGTAAGCCGAAGAAGCTGCTTAATGGCGATGAACAGACCGACACAAAAACTAAATAAAACAAACTACTAAAATTGATGGCTTCAAACCTTCTATGGCTATTACTTTATGAACGTTGAGGATCATTTAGGAATTTAGTTACTTTACTGCATACATGCCAGAATATAGCTTATTTCGTAACGACTATAAAATAGTTTTTTGTTGTAGTTCCGGCTTTATAGATAATAGTTTTGTTATCGCTTATTTGCAAAATATAGACGATACTTCCATCAAAACTTTATGGCAATAAATGGATTATTGAATAAGTTGGCACGAACGAGACGTGATATATAGGAAATGATAAAATACTTTCATATATGAGACGTTTAATATTGACGTATCTTAGTATGAACTAATTATAGCATTTGGAACAAGGAAATTATTTTATAAATAGATCATATCAGAACCATCGGGTTTAAATTAAAAATGTTATTAATAAACGTTATCAGAGTAATTTTATTTAGATAGCAATCTGTACAAATAATGAAACATGCAATATACTAATTTAATAAAGAAGGCAAATATGTCCATTCGCAGATAAAATATGAAAATATCAATGACATGAATGTATTATGATAAAAATGATAATAAAAGTCTTCTTCACATTACAATAAAACGCTGCCTTACTTCCGGATTAAGTACTATAGTAAGAAACGGTAAAAGAGTTCAGTAACGGCCATGAGATAAATCCTGAAGGAGACGGTTCGTAATAAAACACGTACGACGCGGGACGCTACATTTTATTTCAGAAAGCGATAAGGACGCGAGAAATTCCTTTTACGAGATTCTTACTGAGGGGAGGTAGGGGTGCAGTGTGAATACTGTTCGTATGCGACATCTGGTTTATATCGGCGTTGCTTCGTAAACCGGCGAGGGCGGAGCGCCTGTCGCCTCTGTCTCGACGCTCAAATCGTTCGATGCACTGTGACAATGATCAATGTACTGTAATTACTCACCACAGATATATGTTAACGAAAGCTCGGTACCCGAGTATTTTAATCACTAGTGATGTACGTTTCCCCTTCTGCACGACGTTATTTATTTGTTTATATTTTATTTATTAGTCTCTCTGAAAGATGTAAACGTGTCAAGGTTTTTTTGCTTTAAATATGCTTTTAATAATTTACGTGTAAGCATGAATTATGTATGATTTAATTTGTTCAAAATATTTTGATTTTGTCGAAATGAGTTATTAAATAGTACAATAGTCAGTAATGCTTTAATTTTTTTATTTTAAATATAGACTATTTTTATCAAACGTCCATGAAACTCCATCTGATCTTTTACACTATCCACGTTTGAACTTCCCGATATACTCTTTCCATAGTAATCTTTCATAGATTAATAACAGTAATTTTCGGAATCAAAATCATAAACTGTTACAAAAACATACTAAATTTGTGATAACCATAATTCTGTTTTCCTTGCATGCGTTTTCCTCTCATGCATTTTCCTTTACGAAAATGTTATATGTGATTCAAGCCGTAGAATCACGCTCTCTAAAAGCGTTCACGGTCCGTAGACCAGCATTACCGTTTATAGGGGATTGCCCATCAGAACCGTGTACTGAAGTAGCCAGTAATAACGCTTGTTGCCTTCTCGTTTCCACTTAACCCGGATAGGGTTGTGTGAAATAAGCAACGGCTTTTTATATGAAATGCGAATTTTTATGGTTTTGACGGTATTTTTGGAAATACATATACAAAATATAATTTGATTATACCATTTTTAAACATTGAATTTAATACTAATGTCATACACAAATTAATTTCTTTTTGTTTATACAAGGAATGGAATAACAGAAGCTATTTGTATAAATCCATGCGTTTAGTGAATGTTACACTTTCTCCGAATAGAACAAAGGTTACTATAGTTTAGGTAGAACATTTTGTAAAAATTCTATATCCACTCGTCAAAAACTAGAAATAAACAAATGATATGATCGCTATAGGTCAAAAACGGAAATATTAGTAAAACTATTAAAAAACAACGCCTTATAAAACATTAAATAAAGATCGATAACTTTAAATACATTGGTAGTAGCACAAATTGGCCGAACCGGGGAAGTACTACCCTTTCACAGAAAATTGGCGTAAACTAACAGAATACTGTTGCGTAGCGTGCGATGAGTGAGAGTGCCGGAGCCGCCACCCCCTTTGTTTCCTTCCTTTTTCCCTTCTAAACTCTTCCCACCTATCACTTGGGTTGGTAACGGGCATATGTGATACTTCAAGTATCACCAGCGTTCATAGGTTGCGTTGACTGTTTACGATCAGGCGAACCGCTTTTTGGCCAACCGTCATGAAATAAAAAAAAACATTGGTGTAAATTTAAAAACTTTTAAAAGATCATACAAGCTTGACCTTTTACTAATTTTAAAGTAATATATAATTAAACTTAATACATCCAAAGTTTCAAAATGTCACCCCTAATAGTAACCTTCCAACGATGGAGTTCCGTTGACACTTAGTGTTGCTGTATGGACTTTATTATTAAGTCTAACTTGTGCATTAACTAGTTTTATGCAAATCATGATACAGACATTGAGTGCTCTGAGGAACATTAATCACGTTATATTGTTAATGTTTGTGTTTTGTATGAGGGTTCCGCAGACGCGGTTAGCCAAATTGATGGAGCGAACTTCCCTCTTAATTACGCCTTGCTCTAAGTCTGACTAGATTAAAGTAATTCTCGATTGCACTTTGAAATGAAACGCCTTGCTGTTTGCTGCTTATTTGTTTCATACGTTACTTATCGAATTTTAGATTTATTTGAACAGAACACGATTCAAAATTACAATCTAAAGTTCGACATTGTTATGTAAATCAGAAACATAGTAACATTAACTTATTTATTGATAACGATAACAATAAATTAAATACTATACAGTTCGGAAAGGAAATATTTGAAAATCAGAGAAGAATTGGTAAAAGAAAATTACCACTGTAGCACCTTAGTATAGATTTTAAGCACAATTACAAAATCAAAACAGAAAATGCGTAAAACGATCATTATCTTGTTATTCGAATATTTCAGTTTTCAAAATATGCTTTCTTTATTCTTTTTTTTTTAAAGAATATTAGTAATTCTTTTTCACTACAGCCCAGAAGGGGGTCTGTTCATGATCGAACTTGCTACTCTTAACAGAGCTAACAGATTCGGCACTTCTACCGTTGAGACTTTTTCAGTTGTATATAACCTTAAAATATATATGATAAACTTTTTATACATTTTAATTTTCATTTACATTCTCGTTAATCTGAAGAACAATATAATATACAACGTTTATGTTTTGACTTCGCATTAACTTAGTACACAGATGTTCTGATATATTGCATAATACCGGACAATAGAGTTCACACCGAGTTGGACATTCATTGTGGTTGCCTATACATTAACTTATAACTATTCACATAGTTTATTAGCTTTAGCTCTCGCGTTTAAACTAGGTATCGTGGGAATATACAGATTGATAGGATGTTAAGTAAAACCACGGAGAGTCGCTTCCGTCAGGAATACATTTTACTATAATGAGTAACGTGACTGACTAAAAAGGTGTTTGTGGGGAATGCAATTACTTGTGGACAGTCACGTACATATGCATATTACTTGTATCCTTTCACGTGTAATACTTTACATATAACACTAAGGTATGTCTTTTAATCATCTTTTTAGAGTTTTCCACATAAATAAATCGAACTCTCAATTTTATACAATATATTACTTTTATTTTCCTTAAGCATTCAATTACAATCGTAACAGTAAAACCAAATCGCCGCTCAAAATATCAGTCTCATTAGTTACCGGATTATAATTTAGATAAAATTTATGAGCAGATTAAAAAACATTTATGTGCTATAAAAACTTTTAAAAGAGCATGTTCAACAATCACTCCATTTAACGGTTTTGTTTCACCATTTCCACAACAAATATTTAAAAAACCTGATTTGTTTTATGTATATCCTTTTATTCAAAATTAGAATAAAAAATATTTAATATTTTATTTTGACGCTTAATTTGGTACAAATACTCCACTATTGTTTGATAGATAGTGTAAAAGCTTTTTATCCGAAGTAGAAGAGAATGAATGATTCATGCTCTATGGTAGATAGTGCAAGAAGAGTTTTTACTGACATATACATGACTAAAATACATAAATAATGTCATGTATTTTCTTTTTTCAGAAAATAGAGGCTAAATATTAGCCTATATTATTTACGAATTCTACTAGATGTAGTATGTACGAATAGGTATTATAAATATCTACCTGTTGCGTGTAAGGGCTCGGTGCGGTTGCGTAGGGTTGTGCTTGCGGCGGCGGGTAGCGGCAGGGCTGCGGCGTGTAGGCCGCGGACCACTGCTGCGTGCCGCCCCGGAACTGCGCGCCCGCGCTCGCCATGCGCGCCGCGCTTGCGCTCGCGACCGTCACCGCGCCGCCTGCGACGCTCGCCGAACGACAACCGATTGTGCTCTGAAATACATTAACACATTGATACAATTTCATATTTAATTTCGACCATACATACCTACATTACAATTCTCTTAAAAGAAGCTTATCCTTTCTAACAAGGGCGAACTATTAATATAACCTATTAATTATATCAAGGCACATATGGACGCAAATAAGCAATACCAATAATAATAGGGAAAGGAAATTTAAGAACCAATATCTCGAGGCTGGGATAGCTTGAGCGACATTTACAAATGAATGGTGTTGCAGGCACTCATAGGCTACGACAACCGCTTAACATCAGCTGAATCAAGCATGTGGCCAACTAAACATAAAAACCTAAAAAAAAAAAACGTAAAAGATTATTTTCATAGTTATTACATGATATTCACGAGTCTTTAAGTTATTTGAAATATAAAACAGTGATAATTAAATCATATACATATATGTATACGATTGTAAATATATATAAGTAATTATAAGTATTGCTTAAAATTCATCATTCACTGAAAATAACGAACACCTACTTTAACTTAAGTCAATAGCATGTTAATTGAATACATTTGCAGACTCAAAGCATATTATGCAAAACAGTATCGAAGAATTTTATTTAATTTCACGAAAACGTTTAGGAATTGGCACAGGAACACTTATTATTTTTGTGATCATGTCACATTCAGTATTTTGTTCTGAGACAATTATTTTTAAATTGAATGTAAGAGGAATTTATCAGTATCAAAATTTCATATCTCTCAGACGTTATTGTATTAAAATTCTCTTAAGTTTAATTATGCATAAATCTTATTTTCTTCTGTTTCAAGAAAAACATGAACAGACCGCTACAAACATTTGTATGGCTTGAACAAACACCTATCTGCGTGGTTATCGAATGTGAATTTTGTTACTGGATGAACTACATAGGAACACGTTCCCAATAAAGTCTGAAGAATAAACTGTTATAATAATTATATTTATAAAATCCAATCAAAGAAAGTCAAATAATACAGGAGGCTACTTGTGCATTTCAAGATACACGCAAGTACAAACTCCCAAAACCTCAAAGTTCAAAGCAAATATTCTTGCATTGCGGTGTTATTTCAGTATTAGACCAGAATGGTTATTAATATTGTGCATTATGTACACAGATTTTTTTCCAATTTTTATATTCATGAAAATATTGATTTATGTTGAAACATTGCATCAATTAAACTTAAACCATTAAGTCAATTCCGATTTTATGGTAATAAAATTGTTAAGAAAAATATTATTTTGAATTTATTAACGATTCTGTCAGATTCTTTTTGAACAGAACTTTTTGAACACTTTTTGAATGGCAAATCCACATAAACCTCCATGATAGAATGTAAATGTGACGATTACGAAATATTTTTACGTTGATATCACGTCAAATTAAGACAGAATTTCTGTTTCTTGGGTCATAAAGCTTTCAGGAAAGGCCTTTTAGCGGACCATATCTTTAAAAAAGATGTATGTATGTATGTATACATAAAATGAACATACCGCAAGCTGACTTTAAATCAGTACGGCTTATGTTCGTGAATTGTACTAATAAATCACACTTGTCATATTCAGACCGGAACCAGGATGCTTAATAAATAAATGCTATACATACTAAACTATTAATAAAGTAAACTTAAAATTAAAATGTAACAATTAAAAATTCTCAAACCAATTAAAATATATAGGTATATATCTTTCTATTTTTTTTTTTTTGTTATTATGTTAGAAGTTGGCAAACAAGCATACGGCCCACCTGATGATAATTGAACAGATTTCCACTTAATACAACTAAAACACTACTATTTAATAAGATTACAAGTAACAAAAATGATCTATTTATTTGTCTACAAATTAAAATGCCTGTGGCAAATAATTTATTACCATATACATTTTTGCGGACTTGTGAAAACCATATTGAAATCGGTCCATCCGTTTCTAATTAACTATCACAATTGTTGGAAATTAAATGCTTAAATATATTATATAATTTGTACGATTAAGATAAACTACACGTGGTTCAAACTGTAATTAAATATTCTATGTTAAATTAACATAAGATTTAAAATAAATCCGATATTATGCATATACTTTTAGTAAAGCAAAAATAAAATTACGATAGAATAGCGAAACGAAAAAAAAACCAAGTTAAGAAAAAGCTTAAGCATGTAAGTTGTTTTAACGCGTCTTAAGATGCCTTGATACTAAGAAAAGCACTATAGCATTTAATACGTGAATCCATTGTATGGTTTACGCTGTCAATAAATCAGAGTTAAGATTTAATTTACATGGAGAATTTACTTTTTTTAGCAGCGAATATAAAATGTAATTTCACATTTCCATTATAGCTACATCGATACCAGTTTCCATATAATATTGTTATTGAGAATTGTCAATTTTTAACATTGGTAACATTATAGGTTTTATTGCTAAACCGATTGAAACCTGATCAAATACTAAAAATATAAAATTAATAGTTAATTAAAACCATTTAATTGCATTTAGTTAAAGGTTATGATAGTTACTAAACAAAATAATATCGGTTGACAAAAATAGTAGAAAGATATATTGAACTGTTTATTCTTTGCCTATTCATACAAAGATTTCTAGAATAAAGAGGCTTTAGATTTCCACGGCCTTTAATATGTTGCGTCACGTATACTCTGAAGTAGACTTATGACTACGAGAGATTGGCATCTAGGCATCCAGTACTCCGACAGCCGTGACGAAGCGCGTCTTAAAGACTTTCGCAACCGTCTGGCCTACCTTATCATTGTAAATGTATTTTACTTCATCTTTAAGGCTGTTAATTCCTGTGCAATGCAATCATTGCATCCTAAGGTTATGACTTTCCAATAAACTTACATGAATCTTCATTATTTCTGATTGAGAATGTTTTTTTACTGCATTACAAAAAGCGAAATTTTTATTACGTGACTATGGATAGAATAAATAAAAGGGAGGTATATAATTTGTTTTTTTTTAATCCGTCGATTTAAGTGGTTTAGAAATATGTATTACAGCGTTTAGTATACTTTATATTTGTTATTCCAGGCGATTGCGTTCACCGAAAATGAGATTTATAGTGGTAATAACAATGTATAATTTCACCCGCGCGACCCCCAGCTTCGAACTTAATTATTTGAGTCACGGAATTCCAAAAACCGTCCGGGAAACCTGAGGGATCAGCGCTCTGTTGTTGTTTTTTAAGTTTCAAGCAAATAGCGTCCTTATTCTTCATAACGATATTTTTTGCTACCATAAAAAATAGGTGAGTAAGACTGTCGGACGATAAGCCTACAATCCGCTTAGCGAGCGTGGGCGTGCGGTCCAAGGAATTAGGGTAAAATATAGATTCCTAATGATTGCTGCAGTGACGTTTCCTTGAGGCCTGGAGCTCGAGCCCTTGTGGATTATATTATGGACGAATTTAATAAAGTCGAAACACGATCCTTCCGTACTTCTTTTAAAAACGTGAGAACACAACTTGTTACGAATAAAATGTAATCTTATTTCATATGTATGTACTTTATTTTCGTTACATTTTTCCTTCTATAACTGTATCCTTTCTAAAAGTGAATGTACGTTACAAATACGTAAAGGCGGCCGCGATGATTAAGCCAATTATATGTAATTGTACTTATAGCCTTAATGACAGAACACTTTCTTGGCTTATAATATCGTAGCAATGTTATAGCGTTTGAACTAGTTTTTTCTCATAATCATTTTATAATAATGTTGGTTCAAAATACGATCAATTGATCAAAAATAACTTTTTATTGAATTTCGAGATCTCATATATTTTTACAAAAAGATATAATATATTTATAAGAAAGAATGTAAGGTACGTAACAAAATTCTTTTTATTCCGTTCATCCAGTTCTTTCGTGTAATGTAATTTAGGGTGGAGATAAAAAAATAAACCAGCAAGCCGGATCGCGAAGTCGCTTGTCATGTAGTGGTAAGGAATATAGTATTTTCTCGTAGGAGATTTAGTTTTATGTCGAGTGGGAAGAGTGGCGACGGTAGGTCGCGACTAAGTCTCGTCGACGCGCGTTAAGACGCTCTTTTTTGTCAAGGACGTTAGGTTTCTAGATAGATGTAAATTTAGGGCTTCAGATATCTAATAGAAATAACTACGACGAAATAAGAGCTTCCACTTTCAGATAATATTATAAGTCAAATGCGACAAATTATTGTCTTTAGATCTGTGATATTTTCCATTTTCTAGTATTAAGTAGGTACTTAATAAATTTTTTCTTACGTAATTTGTTGATTATATATTTTATATGATTATAAAAAACAGGATATCAAGATAATATATGTACACTGTACAGTCTGTACAGTGATATTTCTATAAAAGTCTTTTGAAAGCATCAAAGGACTGAGTCGTAGCGTGTATAAGTAATTTATTATTAATAGAATGAAGTACATAGTTTTATAGGATTGTGGGAGGGTTTTATCATTATGTCGTGGCTGCTCTCAGTACATATAACCTTGGAAAGGCTTGCAAAGTATTATTTAATTCAGCTTCTGATTCAAACTCTAAACAAGTATTGTATTTCTAGTTCAACTTCACAAACACGAATTATATAATTTTCATAAGTTTCTGAGTACACTTATTCTTTGTTTTACGTTTTATAATTAATTTAAAATCAAAATTATTATTTGTGTGTTCGATTTAATTTTATGTGAAAAGATAGACTTGGCAAAAATGTAAAGGTTTTATATATTATAATCCACATTCACAACCACCACTATTTTTTTCTGATTGTGTATTGCGGTTGGCCCAACTGATCTTGACAACTTCACCGGGGTTGGTCAAGTACGGAATAAGACCCGGCCTAAAAAACGGATAGCCTTTGTGGTGGGTCAAAGTTGATTTCGCCCATAAGGTGCCTCCTGCGTGGCCGAACCACGGCTATGGACGTGATCGGAAATGTATGCGACATACGCCACGGATCGAGTTATATTAATACTTAGATTGGTCACGCCAACATTTCTTCCTTAATGCAGTGGCTTTGTTACGTTGTAGATGTTTACTTATCATTGTAGTACTGTACTACCTCCATCATTATATGTGTACAATGTTTTGAAATGTGACTGACAACATTATATGCTGCATCATTCCTAGTTGATATATTACAGACGAGATAGAAAGTTTTTTTTTTTAATGTAAACATAAAAAATCAAAGAAAGATTTGATAATGAATGATTATAAATAATTTTGTTACAAACACTCTATATCCTATTAATAATTGCAATCAGAGCCATTTCATTTCATAGCCTGTTAATGATGTAGCTAAAGACATCAAATGTCAAAATCTGTTCAGCCAAAGCAGTGGAGAGAAGCAGTTAGATAAATAGTAAAACAATAAAATTATAAATTTACGTTGATTTACCTCACTGCTTTCTTCTTATTCTTAATAACGTATGAATGTTAGTGTGAAATATAAAAGAGTGTCTTAAAGTAGTGAAATAAACATTCCTAGATTTTGCATATACTAGAGTATACATAAAACAAAATAAAGCGAAACCTATAACTTTTACGGCATAGTACGTGAATAGTATACGGAAGAAAGCATAATGTTGACACTTTAACGGGTAGCCAATAAGAGGCAATAAAACCGTCCTAAACCGTTCTAAAGGCAACACATATCTACCCATGAAAGTAACCAGACTTGTATAAACTGAGTACGTAATACAAAGAGCGACATGCAAATGTAGATATATTAATGTCGTCTTTAACGAATAAGGATATAAGGACGATAATGCCACGATTTATATATTCTGCCACCGCATCTGTTTATAATACATACTTTTCTCTATCGGTTGGTTATTCTCGCTTATGTTCCATTGTGTTTTGATTACGACTGTTGCCAGGCAGTTGGACGGATGAAATTGTTTATCTGCGATGTCATCTGTGAGTATTGTTATTTTCCTGATAATATTTCATTTTTACTTACATACGATATAAGTAATAATAATTATAATATTTATCGTTTTAATCTAACTAATATTATATACATGAAATTTTGGATGGATGATTTTTACTTTTTTAGGCAAAAACTACTGAACGAATTAGGAACACATAGGAAAATTTTAATCTCCGAAAAATGTTAGGTTCCCTTGGGATTATCTAAAAACATACAGGAATTATGTTAAGATGTTTGTTACTCAATCACCCATAGCTTCTATGTATATGAGCTACCGAAGTAGAAAAGGGATTTTCATTGTTGTTTTTATGAAAGACAGTTAAAAATCACATGGTTTTACATTAGCAATTTTTAGCCATGAACGCCTAACGGAATAAGGAAATTTGGTTAACGGCGTATTTTAATTTTGTAATGACGGAATCATGTTTGAAAAACGAGTTAAGACCTAAAATAAGTAACTGGCAACCCTATTTCGATTGTACAGCGAGAAACTAGCACGGTGATAATCTCAGATGAGGTCAATTCGTGCCGTTCAGCAAATTAGAAGGCGCCTCAGACGTTTCAACCACTCTGAGTACACCCCCTCCCTCATCCTCCCTGATTGCCAGTTCACAGCCACAAACAAAGCCGTGATGACGAGCCCAGTTGTCTTCCCCGAATTCCAAATACCGCCCACAAATTGTTAGTCTGTCAACGATGTAAGTAATTTGTAACATTTAATCTGCGTTGACGAACAGGTATCGATGTTAAATTGAGGTTTACATCGTTCTAACTAGAGTCAAAGAGATAACATTATATATAATATAAAAATATAGCGGAAAATATCACTACATAGTATAAAACAGTCGCTTTCTCTGTCCCTATGTATGCTTAAATCTTTAAAACTACGCAACGGATTTTGATGCGGTTTTTTTAATAGAAAGAGTGATTGAAGAGGAAGGTTTAAATGTATAATAACATCCATTAAATATTGGGGAAAAAATATTTAATTTTTGAGGTTTCTAATGTGATGTCGTAAATAATTACATTTAACGCGTGCGGGCCACGGGCAGTAATGAATAAATCAAAACTACTGGATCGATTTTAATCATTTTTTCAGTGAATGACATAGGCTATATATTTTATACACGTACGAAGCCGGAGCGGGCCGTTAGTTCTATTATAACGCTATGTTACTTTCCGCTTCGACTGATTCATACAAAATGAATACAATGAAACTAAAATTCGGTGAGTGTTTGTGCGTTTAAGCAATTTTTATTAACAAAAATGGATTTTTTTTGTTTATTCATCTTATTTTTTTATCTTTGAGACTTTGTGGCAAAGCGGTAGCAAACCTGCCATAAATGCCACAGCTCGCGGGCTCGTTTCCCGCTCGGAGCTTAGTTTTCGTGGTTGTGGTTGGTTCTTTAAGCACTAACGAAAGTTTTAACAAAAACATTTAATCTAGATTGTTCTGTTTCGTGTCGTTCTACTGCTTGTTTAGAAAGAAAATGGAACATTTCAATGCATGCCGAGAACAGCTAGCTAGTTTATAAAATTACAGACTAAGTAAGTTATAAAGTTAAGAAAAAAGTCGATAGGTCCTTTTTGTAGAATGCCTTCGTAATGAATCCGTTTTCGTAACGAATTTATTGGTATAAATTCACACACATGCGTGATGAATTAAGTGATTGGTATGAACTAAAGCCCGCGACTTTCATACGATGAGAATACGTGAGGCAATTATTGCATTCAAGTGCGGACTGTTTAATTGATATTTTCTTCACGCTACAAGAATTTAAAAGAAATTCGTATAACCTGAATACCTAACGGCTCTTTCCGAATATCTTTTATGTTCAAAAACTTCTAATACAAAATATATAATTTAGGCGAAGTATAATATTTTGATGCAATTGTGATTATTAAAGTATTAAAATACATTTCTTTAAATGGTACGATGGTATGATGTCAGCCGACTTTAGCGGTGACGCAGTTGGCACATGCCAACCGCATTAGCACTCGATTATACACAACGCAAACGGCATGCGAGCGTATACATTTAATTTTACTGTAAAAGTATAAAATAAAATTAAAGCAAAGCGACACAGTCGTTGGATACGCTAGCAAAATGTGCATTCCATGTCATGACTTTATCATTTGTGCGGTATAAAGCTCGTATGAGTGTAGAACAGTGACGGGTTATTATTCAGCAGTTTTTGCTCGAGCGGGCGGCACATTTGTATGCGATCCGCTTCGTCGGTGGATGCCTGCGAGATTAGCGCCTGCCAGTACCTACCCGCTGCGTAATTAAACAATTTCTGTTTTTGAGTTATTACGTACTGTTATCCCGTTTGCCTTCTGTTGAAATATTCGACCGACAAACATTTTAGGCTTCATTATACCTAGATTAAATTTTAAATTGAAACACGCACAGAGGCCACTAACGGTAAAGTCGAAACATGCCACTAACCACATAACTGGTCCAAAGTAGGTAGTATGCGTTGCTCTGTAATAAGGAATTTCATAATAGTGGTGCGCTAACGTCCTAACTCAGGCATAATGCAAAAATGCCTTATGTACTTTAGCGTAAATGCTTCACCGCAGAGTGCACACACACACACATATAAAGTAGCGCGTGTTGGTATGTGTGTCATCTCGGGTGTAGTGGTGGGTGCGGAATGCGGCCGCGTCCTTCGGCATACGCCGCGCCGGTTCATTTGCACACAAGCGCACGATTGCTATCCGACCAGACACAGACAGACGTTTTATAGCTTCCCAATTTATCATTTAGATATCAACATTTGGTTTTATAGCATTGGCCTGATCAGTTACTCTTTGATTGTACGTATCCCGTTCTCAGTTTGGACTTTTGTTTTGTTTTGTAAATAAAAGGGTATTTTCAGGGCTTAATAGAACTCTACATTTATAATGTATACGGTCACTATTATAATAAACAGTTTTATTTTCACAGTTAAACTTCATATCATATTTATTAATATTCATATAAATATATGTTTAAAAGGATAATAGCCAGATCTTTCTTGCAAAGTGAAGAAAATGAAATGCTCAGTATTTTATCAATCGTCCGATGTGAGGTCAGTAAACTATGTAGTCTCAAGCAGACTATGTATAAAGATATATCTCTGCGTAGTCGCGATTTTTCCGAGGAGTAAAACGAAGTGCCATTGCATACTAAATACATTGCGGTTATAGTATCAGATTTATTAAGCGTTCGTGTTAAGAATTCCACATTGTCTACGTAAACTATGGTAAAGTCAGAACTGACGTTCGAAAGAATATGAATGTTACGCCTTTTACACAACGTAATAAAAATCTTCACTTGAGCTTTATGCTTGGGTTATATACAGTAGATATATACGATGCAATATAACATACGTGAGCAGTTTATATTATATGCATCTACATGGAGAGATTTTATTTTTTGTTTATGTATAATGCAAGACCAAACCTTGTTCTCATATACTTTGATATCATAAATATTTTAAATAATAAATAAGAGCAAAGATTAAACTTTGATTTTGATACTACATATCTTCTACGTAAAAAGAAATTGTATGCGACGTATGCATTACATTTTGGCGATTCTTAAATTTTGACTGGTTTTTGGCATCAATCCTGTTTTTGCAACACAATGGGTACATCGTGCGCCAATAACTTTTTTTATAACTGACGGCAGGCTGGCGACGGATGATACATTACATGAACAATATAGCAAACTCTGTGCACTGTACTAAACATTGTATAGCGTTGCATATTTCATGCTCTGCCACGCTATTGAGGTCATTACCGCATCATGCGAACTATTAGGTAATGCGGTTAAGTATGACACACAATAGATGCTATATGACTTTAATAAAATATTCCTCGTTCTTAGTAGATAGCTAGATTTAATTATTTATCTTTTTTATACTGTATTCTGGATGATATAATAGTGTATGTTGGTTGAGGAATGTCTTTTATTATATGAATTATCGTGGAAAACACAATAAAGAAGCCTACATAATGAAATAGGCTCAAACTACCACATACTAAATATCTGTATTGTAAAAAAGAATATTTGCTTGTATAAACCCGATAAATTTCAGGTTTTAAAGAAATGTCTGGTCTCATATGAATGTACAAGTTACTATGTTTTTTTTTTAAATATTTATACAAATAAATGTAAGAAATAAAAGATATTGTGCACATGTATGCGAACTTTAATATCTTATTCATGAAATAATAAGAAACATGAGATAATAATAATTATTAATAGAAACACATGCACATGCATCGTGAATCATGCATTAGTCAGTTTGTTTGTGAAATTATTTTACGATCGATAAACGCCAGTTAAGGCTGTTAACTCTACAGGTGAATATACCGAGGACAAATAAGTGTAGATTAATGAGGTACAGATTGCAAAATAATATAATTATTCAAGAAAGTGGTTTGAATATGGATCTATGCACTATGTGGTTTGATTATGACAGATCATTGATATTGATTATGAATTATTGAATTTAACATACAGAGAGAGAGAGAGAGAGAGAGAGAGAGAGAGAGAGAGAGAGAGAGAGAGAGAGAGAGAGAGAGAGAGGAGAGAGAGGGATTTAAGGTTAACATACAGAGACACAGAGAGACAGGTTAAAAGATTGTCTGAAACATAAGAATGTAATATCAGATACTTTTCAATGAGCAACGACTAAGAAAATATTTTGATCAAGTTCAATGCACAAGCGCATACCTTAAATTTTTAATTTCCTCTTTCCGTACGGATGCAGACTGTACCTTCAAAAGAGTTTTTGAATCGATGAATATTGTAAACGTTAGCGAGTTGAACCTTAAGTCTAGACGCCAGATTATTGGACGTCGGGACCCTTTGTTGTCAATTTCGGAGTTCCTTACCATGACCTTCAATAAAACATTTTTATAAACAATTGATATTAATATATCTTGAATAATGCTTGAACATTTTTTTATTCGTTGAGTACATTTTTATTTCGCCCTTAAAGGTATTTTCATAACAATTTTCCTCATTGCGTTGACGATATGATTGTGGTTTTTCCCAAATGTTTACATCTAGCACACATTGCGTACTAATTGTTTTAATTTGTAGACAACAAATTACATTTAAGTTAATTTTAAAATTAGTTGTAAATACAGAAATGCTTAATTACTGGTTTCAAAATTTAATCGTCACACCGTTATTTCAATAGAAACGGCGGTTTCGTGCTATTGTCAATTTTAACAGATAGCATGCAAGGAAACGTCGTAATCCCCGCCGATTGGGATTACCGACGAAATAAAAGTAACAAAAGATAACTAGGGTCACATCACAATGGATGGAGCAACAATACTTTAGTGTAATGACGCATGTGTTATCGATTTCTAATCGTACGCCCCCGCATCGTGTCGCGTCCGACTATTGTGGTGTCATATTCTATAACTATTACATTCGTCCACATCACTTATAACTTAACATTGGCTTTTGATTCTGTGCAAAACCCGGTAAAACAACGAACCTTTATAAACCGATTTATAAAAAGGAATAGGTTCCTAATATGTCGTCCAAGTTGCGTATTTTGTTTTGCGATTTGAGCGTGACGTTACCGATTGATGTCGGTTTGAATTATTTAGGGATGAACTTAAGAATATAACAATGTTTGTCGATATCAATTTGGCAAAACATCTTAAAGGCCATATAGAGCTTTATGTTTTTATTTTAGTGAAGGCAATAAAGAATGATAATATGCCATTTTATCCGGCTAAGTACACTGCAGACATTTGCTGAGCGAAAACATTTTTGGCTGCGGTTGCAGCCGACGTCTTTATTGCATGTAGGAAATGGATAGCTTCACTAAAATTACTTTTCATACAGTTATTAACTACGGAACCTCTTTTATGTTTTATTATTAATGGCCTGTACATAAATCTTTTAAATTTATTGTTATAAAATATCGTCTATGCCACTTGCTAACTCTTAAATTGACTTTGAAATAGTTTACGATATTATTTATAAAATTCAAACTATTTTGTTCTGAAATCTTCTTTAAATGCTACTAAACTATTTATATAAAAGTTTTAAACTAGTATTGTTTTCTTCCTACATATTATTTTGATATGATTCCTAAGTAGCTCAATAACATATTTTTGTCAATATCTTAGTATGAATTTATGAATCATAAACACAAATTCGTCTAACTTAAGCAAGCGCGAAGGCGCTTCGTCGAACTATTCTGCGGTCACCCATCAATTGACTCACCGCGTTTAAAGCTGCTTAGCCCACTAATCTTTAGAAAACAAAATGCGCCTTGTGAATTTAAATCTATTACATTTCATTAAATAATTTATAATTATATTCAATTTTGCCCGGGGTTCTACTCTGTTATAATGCCCTATGTTTTATTGAGCTACACAACTTGTAACAGTAAAAAGGAGAGAGAAAGTACGTTCCATGTAATAAACCTTCGAAAATAATCAATAAGTTAGGATAAGACATAGTTGCATTAATTAATTTACGAATACCCTGTAATATAACAACAAAACGCCCTATATGTTTATATAGAGTATGGCCTTAAAAAAAATTTATCTCCAAAATTTTAACCTACGAAAACGTTACTTGTATATACAATATCAAAAACATGAATAGAACATAATTTAACTATTATTATAAACGTGCCTGGTCATATCTGAACGCTGGTTCCGCCCCCCATCCACAATCAGTCGTCGCTGTCAACCGTCGATTAGTTCGACCCGTCACTATTCCTAACTGATAGAATCCTCACGAGGAAACCCGACTTATTTTAAATGGTACTATTTGATAATATAAATAAGTTTTTAACTAAATATATTTATTGTTTCCGGCTTAGGGATGTCTCTTTTTGTCAGTATTTTGCTTCGTTGATTTTATAACTAGCTATTGCTTGAGGATTTACTTGTATTGTTATTTAATCGTCAGCCCATGAGAAAAAGGATTGTTTTATTGAACATAAATCAAACAAAAAAAATGTCTTTTATACATTTATATATTACAGTGGCTGGTTTATACATTTCCCGTAAAAAAGGCTTATCCTATTGAAAAACTACATCAAAAACATTCACGGTTTTTTCCAGATAAGTTCAAACGTAAAGATAAACGCGTTGGCGGAACCTATTTCTATTTATGTACCGAAAATATTGTACACAACAACTGCTTTCTATTTTATATATGACGCGAGCTGTTGTTGAGAAATATTTTAGTTAGTTGCTATTATATTTTCGTTATAAAAGTAATAAATAATAATTTATGTGAGCGTGAAATAATATATTGCATTTTAAGCAAACGTTAATACCCTTTACGTATTATTAAATCTTTCATTTTTCCACGAAATCACGTAGTTCGAGACTTATCTAAAATACGAATCAGCTGTGTGAAAATAAATATCCAATAACTTAATGTGTAGCTGTATAATGTATTGTTTGAATCAAATTGTATGGGGGGTGACGTCCAGTCTGACGAATCACGCGACGTGGGACCCTTTTTGAAAACAAACGCAGACAGGCCACATATTTGTAGACAGGATCATATAGAAAATTTGTTATTTCAATTTGTCGATGATTAATGTTAGTAAAAGACTTGACTTGAAAAATCTCAACAACATCAATTATTAAAAGATATCTGTAAGTAAATATTACTTTTTCACATCTTGACTCTGACTAGTTATACGCTTAATATGTTTAAATAAATCATGAAGTATGATTAGTTAATCAAATTTTATTATATTAATTATAGTTGATAAAATACAATGAAATTCTAGACGGGGCGTATTTATTATCTCATACAATATGTATAAATAACAATAAAAACGGGTTATGTTTTTGAAATTTTACTTTTGGGATTAAAATAATAAATTTAGCAAATTAACATTTATAACATAACATAAATATTAAAATGAACGGAATAACAATGAGTTAATTACTATTTAAAGTAAACCTCAGTCTAAGTCTAGCATTTTAACATGAATTAATTTCTTAATACTTTAGCGGCATTTGGTAAGTCAATGTAATTAAGTAAACTATTTTTGAACCGCGCTTAGAATGATTTAGAATCTCTTTATCATATTACATTTTTGCTCATTTATAGAAAAAAAAAATAGCTTTGATTGTATAGTGTGTCAGTGTGTGTATGTGTGTTATACGTATGTATGTGGACAACTTCGTACAAGACAGTTTATAATAATAATACTTTAGCTGTATTTTGTATATGTATTCATTCACCTAGCTTTACAATGCAAATATTGATGGTATGTTCTAACACTACCTTTAGGGCTCGTGGTAAGGGTGCGTGGGGGTGGGCAGGCAGTTTGATTGATGACGAGGGGTGCATTGAACGTACGCTCGCCATTGTCCGAACAACGAAACAACTGCACGAACAGAACGGCCGCTTTTATAATGATGATTATCTCGCAAGGGATTCCTGGGTCAACATTTCCTAGATTGGTCCTTGATTAGATTTGCTTGACAACAGAACTTGAATACATAATTCCTATCCACATTGATGATTTGCAAACCGTTCAATGATAATGTCGCATTCCCAATGCTTTGTAAATTATGAAAATTGTTACTGGGCGATAACCGCTACTGATTTATCAAGGTTTCTATTCTACTAAATCTATAGGCAGATATTGGAAACAGTGCAGAACTTACGTCGCATAAACTTAAGAACCTGATCCATTTCTTTTTTTAATTTATGGTCCAAAAAAGATAACATAAAACAATATTTTTTAACATTCTATACCTATCCAACTTTATTTGGTTTTGATATAGATATATATCATATAATATGACCATTTTAATTATTTTATTATTGTGTCTACCGTCTAGACAGTGAAGTTGTTAATGAATCGATAGTTTTCAATCCAGATATAAATATAAAGTATTATATACATAATATGAAAATTACTATCGTAAAAACATGACAGTTGGATACCTTAAACAAAAACAAATACATACAATAATGTCTTGTAAGAGAAAAAATAGTTGGTATCCAAACAAATAAATGAAGTGGAAAGAATTTCTCGAGAGGGTACAAACACGGCAAGCAGTACGATGTGTCGCTCGTAGACGTGGCATGAAATAGGTTGGAAAATAACTCTGATCCCGCGGGCACGGCTGCGATTCAATCAAGCCTGATTCAGAATTTTGGAGTTCGTTTACGAAGCTACCGAGGAAATCCAACCGAAGGCAAATAAAGTAAAAATCGACTACGGAATGGAAGTCTCTTAATCGTTTTACGCGGTACGTTTAACCTCCAGACGAGTTTTAAATCAAAATTAAAAGCTGATCTCGTGCATTCTCGATATTCAGACCATATGATTTTGATTAATGCTTTATTATTAAGTGGATTTATAAAGATTTATATCTACCGCCTTCTATTTATAGAGTTTTATTTTAAATACTTACACCTATGTACATATGTTTGAGTATTACAAACACTGTATATTTATTTGCTATCTAATTAAGGTTTTGTCTATTTATTGTGTTTTTGATATACTCAAAAGTCACGGTAAATTTTCGATACGTACGTATTATTAAGATATTTATGTAACATTAAACAATATTTGAAATGCAAATATCTTAATTCGTAAAGCTGGCACTCAGATCGAACAGCTGTTAAATCCCAATACTGTGTTCCTCGAATCAAAACGACATGGTCTCAATTAAAGTTTGTCTTTCAGAGATTATATCGGATTAGAGCGTACAATCTTGAAATGCATATCAATTCTTATTTTGACGTATACGTGATTAATATGTATATAACTTTTAACTAGCAAGACTACTGGTTGTGATATTTAAAATTATATCAAATTAAGGTAATAATAAATACTAAAGTAATTTTACTATACAATCAAATATGCGACCTACCTGATGGAAACAGATCCCGTAACCTACATTCATTTGTAAGGTCAGAGACGTAATCGAAGAGTCGTCAACGTCATCGGCGAGAGGCAGAAAAGGAATGGGACCGGGAAAGTAGAGCTTGAGCCTCCGATACACATCGAAAGAAACGCAGCAGTACGATCTTTCAGCATTGCTGGTTCGCGTCAATATTCTGTGTAGTAATGTTTTATCTGGAAACTACTTCTCCTTTTGTTTTTTGTTGAAGTAATTTGAAATGTACTAAGTTGTATATATGTATATTTACGTTAACGAATATCTAAGCGACGGCATTTGACGGCGGCTTGCTTTTCATATTTAGCTCTTAGATTTGTTCAGACCGTTTGTCTCAGCTGTGGTTGTAATTTAATAGAGTTAACAGACTGAGCACTATATTTAGTTATTGCAAAATCTGACGCTATGTAGAATTTATGATTGTAATAACAGAAACATTAGCTCCAACTAAACTCGTGTGTTCTATAACGCCTTTTAAACAATATAAAATTATTATCAAAACCAACATTGAGTAGGACCAGCGGTTCCGTATAGGTTTCTTGCTTTCACCATGTATTCAGATTTGTCATTGATATTTTTATTTGCTGTGATAGTTGATAAAGTGATATAAATGTTTATTGTTTTATGTGCTAAAAGCTTCTGTGATATACAGACAGACAAAGGACGAAGGCATAGAAATAGGGTCAACGTTAGAACGGCATGAAACAAGTTACAAATACTTATTATTTTTACTATTACGAAGATGAAGCAAACTTCAGAAACCGTCTTCAGAATTCAGTAATTGTTGTATATTAGATGTACATTAGACTAAGAAGTTCCATTGAGATCATTATATTCATTAAATGACTTGATGAGTTGGTTATAATCGCAAATGCCATCCAAAATGGAGAAGAATGAACTACAATAATAGAGAATATTGCAATTATTGTTTCTAGTCAAAAGGACAAAATCAGAATGTAAATTCATATGAACAATATCCAATTCTCTATACAAATGCGAGTGATTCTGTATTACAAGTGAGTAATCCTGTTACATCCCCCGATGGTTTCGAGGTGTGCACACTAATCTCTTCGTTAAACAAAACACATGTTCGGTATACGTATTACATATGTACAATTGTTTCAATATAATATAAATAATGTACTATTTTACTTTAACGATTATTAGTTATTTGTAGAAAAGTATTCATTTTAATACAGTTTTAGTTTTATATACCAACACTAAACGATTATTATCAGATGCTATGATAGCAACTCGGACCGACAGTTTAACGCGATAAACGCCAAGACCGAGATAGATATTTATAAGATTAATACACATATCTGCAAGGAGTGGGAATCGAACCCACGACCGTCGAGACTAAACGTAGGTTCGCTACCAACACGCCACAACGGTCGTCATTATCTCATGCTTGTTGTGGATCCAAAACTCGGAGGAGAAGAAAATGGACAGGGATATAGGGGTAGAAAAATTTATCCTCCAACAAGGAATTCCCAATCATCGAACCAAACGCGGCAGTACGTATACTGCAACTTTTACTGTTATTACCTATTTCTTGTTCTGTGAAAATGCGAACAATATACTTTATATTGTATGAAGATTGAACGTGTAATTTAGGTATGTAGCGATTGTAAAAGTATAAAACCTATTTGCGTTGTTAGAAGAATATTTTTATATACAGTAATCGCTACAGGTCAAATTCACAAAGGTCTATATAACAGAGGCTGATAACTCCGAGGATGACAATAAAACACTATACAGCTTATCAAACGCCGTATAAATTGAGTGTTAATTAAAATTTAAAGGCATATAAACGAAGTCATGATATCCCAGCGTAAATTTTAAAAGTTGATTTAGAAGACGATAAGGGCGACTTTAACGAGATTTTTTGTTCGTAAAACGATTTTATAGATGGAGTTATCAAACTCTCATTTCTGAAAGACAATTACAATGATGCGAATTCGAAATGATTTATAAATGAAGGAACAAAAACATTTCAATGTTTTTTCGATAAATCGGGGACAATCTTAATCGCAATTATGTATTTACTTACATAATTCATACCAATTCGTAAAATTTAGTTATCAGCGTATAATGTATTAAAACGAAATTCCCAATGTAACAATAGTCCAAAAATAGACATATTCAAGTGTAAATAACTAACGTAAATAACAAAGAAAATATAATACAATATACAGGTGGCAATATTTTAAAACCTTTTTGTTGATTCCTAAAAATTGCTTTTTAAGTTACGTCGTTTTCACCCTAAAGGTGCGATATATAGAACCGTCAAATGGTTGAAAAGTTAGCAATTGATATATTCTAAGTTATAATAGTTTACAAGTTCTCGCTGCAGTATTAATTAATAAAAAATCGGAATACAAAAAAAGTTTGGGTGGGTAACTCAGGCGAGCGTTCGGCCTTGCGCCGGCGCCGGTCGTCGTCCGCGCCCTCGGCCCTCGCCCCTATAAATAAATCGACAAGACAAATGCACTCTGCAACACATATTTTTAAAGCTATGACTTTGCAGATATATTTATCACTGCACCAGTCTCCCCTATTGTAAAGAACGTTTTGCAAGATTATTTGCAAGTTGGAAGTAATTTTAAATAAAAATAAATAAGCTGATTAAATTTGTGTGATATTCATTTATATTTTACAAATATATCAATGTATTTTTTTTACATTAATTCATGTAACAATAGCTGCGCAGAAGCATTCCGTCATTGTAACAAAAATGTCAATGATGCGTATGGTGTTAATTAATGCGTGTATGTAAATTATTATACGTTATCTTATTCCCTACACGTTGCTATCGATGACAGCGAATACATTAAAGTCATGAATAATATTGACATTTGCAGATGAGAACATCGATTCATTGTTTAGATATAATTTGTTAGAATCGCTTACAAGTAGTTTGATCTACACTCTTACAATAAGTTCAGTTCTATCTTAACCTATATAAATTGTAACTATTATCCGTAAATAACATTTAACGAGAAAAGTCAGTAGGCGAAAGGAAAACAATTAATCTGCCTATTTCCCGCAATTAACGAGGGGCAGGCACAAATTACTTGAGCATCTGCGGTTAATCAGTGCAACGGGTATCCGTTGGCGGATGCTGGCTTTCCCTGATCGCTACGACGGCCGATAGCTAGACGACTTGACGTAGACATCCGCTGCCCTTTGCCCATCAACAATAACTTTAAACAATGGACAATGAACGGGTGTTTTAGTTAAATTTTGTGTAATGTTTTACGTTGATTAATGACAAATGGTTAAACATAATTAATTTACTCGCCTTTAGAAAGTTATTTATGATAGTTCAAGTTACTATTTTGCATTACGTAATATTGCTTAAAATGTTATCTAGAATTTTATGTATCTGTGTAATACAATTGCGGAAGTAAATACAATAACATCATTGATCTTATATGTAACCACAATCACCGCAAAAAGTGGGTTTTCTTCTGGGGTTTTCTATAAATAATATAATATTCCTATACATATTAACGGAATATAAAAATATGATTTACATAATTATTATCAACATAAGATCAATTTTATTAGCAGCAGTTAAGTGAAATGAATGTGTTAAGGAAATGGAATACAGAGAATGCAATTTACTTATGTATGTACTATTTTATAGCACTGTAACAATTACAGAATATTTTTTAAACTAAGAAGTCTTGTTTTATGTTCTTCATTATGTGGTAGTATAATAAATATATAATACGTCCTGTAACCAAACGTATACATACGCTTTGTACGCTTAAACGAACACGCAAAGAGTAGGTTTCAAAGAACCTCACAGTCAGAGGTCGAGGCAAGGCGGGTTCTGTGAAATCGATCGTTGTCATCTGTGTTTACAAACAAGCGTTTAATTGACACAGGAATTCCAACCAGCCCCGGCGTAAAGGAAAACAACTCGCGTCGTTTGCCTGCTATGAAATTTTAGTCTTTGAAGAGAAATTATGCGAAAATTCAATTTCAAAATAATTTGCTTAGCGATACAGAGCCTTATGGGAACGTATGTAAATTTTTGAATTTATTATCAAGTGTTTAGGTATGAAAATAAGTTCGGAATACATTGGTAAAGAATTACGTTTAGTTTCAGTTCCTGTTATTTTATTACAAACATTTTAAGCTTTGAAACAAAGTTTGTAGTAAACTGTGTATTGATGAGTGCTGACAAAAGATTTCCGCAAGAATAATAATTACATACAAATAATATATATTACAGAAACATCAAGGTGTTCATCATTTTATGTCAACAATTCATACATCGTAAATATTAAATAGAAATAAAGTAAGCCTTGTATGTATTCATTATAAAGATAAAATCAACGCGAAAGTGCTACCGCGTTTTAATACATGGTATGTTATTATGGCGAAAGTCCTATTATTAATTACATTGTAACAATTCAAAGACATTTTATATTACTGTGTTGGATGTTAAAGATTTTTGTACATAAAATATTAGCCAGTCCCTGTAAATGTTAATGTATAAATCAGATTAATGTTTAAGAAAACTACCAATCCACTTTAACTGTCTGATATATTGATCTCCTGTATAATTTAGGGTTTCTTACCCAAACGGTGGAACCCTATTACTAAGCCTCCGCTGTCCGTCCGTTCGCCTGTCAGCGGGTTGTTTCTTACGAGACGTAATAGGTCGATAGATAGAATTTTCACAGAATGTGCATTTCTGGTGCCACTATCTCGTTAACGGTACTAGATATGTTGTTGGAATTTTCACAGATATGGTATTTATATGACCCTTTATAGCGATTTGTAACAAAAAACAATATTATAAGAATTTAATTTCAAACATAAAACATAATACAAGGAACTTGATATTTTTATTCTACTGTGGTAGGGAACCCTTAACGTGTGAGTCCAACCCGCACTGCCGGCCGCATGGCCGGTTTTTTGTTGTATATACATTTTGGATCTTTAAAAAAATATACGTTATAAGCCTTATAATATAATGAAACGCCAGACAGTTTCGGCCAATCTAAGCCTGGCTGGCTAGATCCTAACCAAGCCTAGCCCCAAAACTAACTACCGGGCCACCTTATTCTTTGAACGTCCCTGAATTTTATATCTGCGATATCGCTTACCAGATTACCGAAAAATTTATACGGAAGGAACGCGGCAGTATAGTATATATGATTTATTCAAGAAAGAAAATCATTAAGATCTTTTCACAATTGGTGAAAATACCGTGCATCGTACACAAAAATAATGAATAATTGAGAACGGGTGGTTCCTCGAAGTTAGTTAAAAATTAAATCATAATTAATATTCATGAGAAAACTTTGCATTTAAATGCGTGACTGTCGTGAATTAATAAGAAAGCAGTACCGTAACAAAATCGTTCTAATATTTCATGAACGCAAAAATTAAACTGTAAATATTGTCAGCGTTCTCTTGGTAGGATGAAATTTATTAGTAATGAATGCTCTTGATTTATTAATATTATTTCTTGAATACCATAAAACGAGCATCAATATTCATATTGTAATGGTATAAAATGGTATTAAGTATTATGGGTTTACTAGAGAATCTGTATAACTGCGGTTATGCTCCGCCAGGATATTGAACAAAACATTAAATATGAATTTATTATTCATTTTAAACTTTCTATAAATAATTTCTAAATGATGGTGAAAATCTAGTAACTATGTCAGTAATGTACATATACAAGAACGCGGATGAACGACTTCCTTTATATACTAGCATCCGAGCTGCTTTGCGCGCTTGCCTACAGTTTGCTATTTTGATTGATGTACATATTTACTGAGTAATTTATGAACCCTCCTAGGAGTCGTAGCGGGATGCTATATAACTTATAACATTTCTTAATAAATGCCCTATCTAAAACAAAAAAAAAATATTCAAATCGGGCCGGTAGTTCTTTAGATTAAATCTATTATAACACATCTTTCAAAGATATAATATATAATATGAGATTGTAATAGCCGATGTATACGTGTTGAAAATGTGTTATAGCTATGGAGGCTACTAGCATAATATGGTTATTAAAAGGCTTATGGAAAAGTTAGTGAGTTAGCTTGTTTGACAATTTCTTTTCAGTTGCGGAGGAAGTGTTAACACGTCCGTTAAAAATGTGTTAAAAGCAGTTATATTTAACTATAGCTTTTTTGAAGCGCGAGTGATTCAGTACCGTGAAATACACTTAATTCTTATTCCGTTTAAAGTTGTGAACAAAACCAAAAATTTTAATATTAATTTTTATTATTAAATATCTTTTATGACAACAGAGAACTGCTGGGTATGAACTTTTTAGAGAATTATTCGTCACCATTATTATATTTTACAGACAAGAATCAATAGCTATTAAATTATTCTTATTTACATCGTAATAAAGAATATTAGAAATTCACTGTCTTATAATAGTATCACAACTAATTTTTCATTTACAAAAAACTTGATAAGTGTAAATTTTGAAGGACTTAATATATTCTTTTAAAACAGTTTAAACTGTTATTTATATTTTCTTTCTTTTTTCTTTTATACTGGGTCAAATCTAGCAATAATTTTCGGTAAGTACTCTTTAGAAAAGAAGCACGACTTTACAATTCATTTCAGTGGCACACATTAGTGAAAGCTTTCCGTTACATTTTGCATTTCGCTGTTGTTTAAAATGGCTCCTTTGTGAGACCGCCTAAATTAATTTTAAGGGGCACCATCTACATAATTTAGGGCATGAAATAAATAACCTACTTTTCCGCAAACATGAAAATATTTGCGGAATTACGTTGTTAATACTTTAGTAATTATAATCGAATAAATGCGAAGTTCATTACACATAATTAAAACCAGAACCTTTCGTTTATACTTGTAAACAATTTTAAAATGTTCAATTATAAAATATATTTGCAAATTAAATCTCAGTAAGAAAACTACAGTCTCTGAGGATCAGTTTATATAAAGTCACTGCGTCGGTAGCAGCAAAACAAAACTTAAATCGCTTTCAGTCCGTGAAAACTTCGACTTCACAAGCCGCAGACCGTTTTGGCTGAAATATTAAATGTGCCTTAGGATTTGTTCGTGTTATAGAACTGATTTAATATTTGATGAGACGCAAGCGACTACGCTCCGACTGCAACACGTCTAGTCTAAATTCTGAAATGATGCGATCACCGCGGTTAATATCGAATTCAAAAGGCCATTGAAAGAAAAATATTAAAACGTCCCGTGGCTCACCAGTCGCACGCTCAACTGCCTAACTGTTTATTGCGGAGCCTGGAGACGTTAACGCCTATAAATTTAATGTGTGTTCACAATGGTGCTATAAAATGTTGCAATGATTCTAAATCCCGTTGTTTTTCTTTAGGACTTAAGTGTAATAATTTTTACCAGTCGCGATCCGACTTAAGGTTTAAAAAAAGAATTTTTCGCGTTTAACGGTGTGCGAAAAAAATTCTCTGGTAAGGAGGGAGATGTACGATGGCGAGCGTGTTACGAGTATTATAGTCGGCTGATTCTAATTTCCGTGCGGATGCGTGTACAATCATCTAACGCAATTAATACATCCGGATCCGTCGAGAGCCCCTTTTCAGTTATGAAATACAATTCGGAAGAATATTCGACTACACAAGGTTTTATTAAATAAACGATATTCGTTATTTTGAAGACTGTTTTGTTGAAGACTTTCCTCATAAAGCATTTTTTATATCATGACGGTTGGCAAACAAGCATACAACCATACCATAAAAGGTAATAATAGCAACCTATGAACGCTTGCGATACTTGAAGCGCGTGCGCGTTGCCAACCCAGAATATGGGATAGGAAGGGAAGAAAATTAAGTACAGAGAGGGTAAGAGATTGGGCCTCCGGCGCACGAATCACGATAGTACTCTGTTAGGTTACGCCGATTTTTTGTGAGAGTGTAGTAATTTCTCAGTCGACCCGGCCCATTTTAGCCATAGTAGCCATAACATCAGTTATCTGCCAGTGAAAGTACCGTTAAAATCGGTCCAGAATTTTCAGAGATTAGCCGGAACAAACAGACATACAGACAGGCAACAAAATAAAAAAAGGTTTTTTATGTAAGTGCCGTATATACTTTCATATGCATTAAGTGAAAAGTTGTTAATTGGAATTACATACAAACACTTTAATTTTATTTATTTGGATAGATAATAAAATGGGTTTTTCGAATACTACATTTAAGAAATATTAAACTGCAATTTAACGATGTATGTTCACTAAATATTTGTCACTGCAAATATGTTACGTACTAAAGATGCTGACTGTACTCACTCTAAATGACTTCGGCAATTATTTTCCGCTCTCTTACGAATTCTCTTAACACTGGTAATTATCTCTGACCATTTATGCTCACAAGAATAATTACGAAGTGCTATTTTCCGGAGTAAGGCGGCGCTGTTCTCACGATTGGCAAGCTTTATTCATAATTGATATTCTTTCAGATTAGATGTATTTAGCACTACAGCTGTATTAGTGATAAAGTTGTTTCTGAATAATTGTAGACAAATAAAATTTGTTGACTGTCTCTAAGAAAGATGGAAGTTACGTAAGTCTTTTTTGGTTTTGTTGAGTACTTCGAAATTATTCAGTTGATTAGAATGTTTAATATTTAAAGTAAGTTCAGAAATAATCGCGTAGTTTCCATTCGTCATTATTGTGCGATGTTAACGTGATAACGATATCGGGGCTCATTCGTACCGTTATTTAATCCAATTTCTTGACCGTTGAATGTCTTAAACGCCAATATTGGCGGGTTCGATTCCAGCTCGAAGCAGATATTTGTTGTTGACCATACGGCCATGCGGTCTGGTCTGGGTGGTTCCGTGACACAGGATTTTACTATCCTAATTAAGACAGTTGAGTGTGTAGCATTTTTGTTAGCAGTGCAAATAAAAATACGAAATAATTAAAAAATATAATTAATTAAATTAATTTAATTAACCACGATCACAAAATTCAGACTCTTTTTGTGTTGCTTTAGCGTAGACGAGAGAAAATATCCTTTTTTAATGGACTGATTTTTATATTCATTCATTCTGTCGTTGCACCTGAGTGGAGATCACGTTTACCAAACGTATAGTAAAACGAGAAAGGTATCAACGTATTTTTGCTGCCGTGTGACTATTTTGTTGTTTTTGTATATATTTTGTACGTTACTTTGACAAAAAGAGGGGTCAATAACCTGTACTGTTTGATGACCAATTTACCTTCATTATTTAATAGAACCTCGAAAAATTGGTCGACATGATTCCACTTACCTGAAACAAAATAATACATATTTATAAATAAACATAATAAATTAAGTTTGAAAATAAACTTATATACAATTAACGTTTTACGTTTTTGTATTGCAAAATTCTGTCTGCAAAAATACAGTTTAATAACTCAATATTGTATCAAAAGCGATCTACAGAATTATAGATATTGTAATACATACATCGTACCTAATGAGGGCTTGCAACACCATATATTTGTAGGTGTCACTCATGCATTGTGAACCTTGAAATAGACCTTGATGTTATTAAATCTCCTTTGCCCAGTAATTTCAGTAGCTACAGTTCAAAACGAAACAATATACTGGTTTACAGTAGAGTAACTGACACTGCGGTGGTATCTACCTATCCGACTAGTGCAAGATTAAAAGACCTACCACTATTAAACTTCTGTATTAGGGTAATATTATTCTCACTGATCTATATTATGCCAAAAACTGCAAGGCACTTAAACTACAAGTAATTATAAGCTGTTTTCTACAAGATTTTTATTCTAAGATAGTAAACTATAGTTTAAAATAGAACATGTCTAACCGAGAAAACTTTAGGCCATTTAATGGATTTTCTTTGTCGATGCTAAGTTCTAGAGTATAGAACTATTTTCATCTTCGTGACATTTTCGGTACTTGTTGAACTGTACATTTTGAATCTGCATTCATTTTGGATGCAATAGTTAAGTACTCTCAAGTATTCTATTCTTGCTTGAATCGTGTTTTCGCATAAGTTATTAGCATACATTTAGAAACTACGACGATCTTCCGAGATGTTAAACTCGGACTCTTTCTTGCTAAATCTCAGATCAAAAACAAACAGTTTTTGGGTGTACTCTATTACTCGTAGAATAATACTAGGAAGAAGAAGTACTTTTATTTCCTGTCATGCTAGAATTCAAAAGGTTGTAAGTATTTTACTCAAATGGCATGTATTTAGATTAAAATTACAGCCGGAACAATTCATTAAAACTTCACGCTGAAGTGGGTGGAAAATTCATAGTTTCATATAAAATGTTATGCCCAGTCTGTACCGTTATTACAAGTACTAGTAAATTATTATTGTAATATATTCAAAGCTAATGTCGATAATTATATTTTATGAATTCACGTGTCCGTTCATTAACAAATAAACAACTTTCTTTAGTTTAATTTCACTAGGACCAAATCGAATACTAATTAAATATTTATGACAGTTTTTTTATACGACAATACGCAAAGTGTTGATAGTGCTTCCGGTCTGCTTGGAGTCGCTGTAGCCTGTGAACAGTTGTAACACCAGTATCCCATGTTGCTGTTGACCCAAGTAATAGGGGGAAGGTGGGGACAGAGAGGGTGGGAATATTGGCCACTGGCACAAAAATTTGGATGTTCATTCATGTAAACTGCAAGGTTCTACTGTTACTAAATAAATGAAGATTATTAAATGGAGAAATAAAGTCTGAAGCTATTTCGACATTTAATTTTCGGCAAAAATTGATTGCAATGTTATGTGTTTGCCAATAAAATTATATTGAGATCACTCAACGGCCCCCGTTTAGAATAGTTATATCTTGTATCGGCGGTCCGAAAACACACAATGACAAGTGCAAAAGTACACAGACCGGAACACATATCTTTATGGTCAATACAAATATCTGCTGCGGAAGGACCAGCGACCTGTGGAGCTCGCTCCCACTGCGCCACAACGTCGTCAAATTAAAATAATAATAAACTTGGTTGGTACATAAAGAAATTCTCATGAAAACCCTAGAGCCTCAGGTAATCCTTGCGAAGTAAGTACGGTGGATAATCAAAGACTCAAAGTCTTCTCTGCTTGGAAAATATTTTTAATATCACGACTTTTTGTAATTAGGTCGCGTCGAGTTGGAGTCATCGTCAAGCCTTACAGAATTTTTCGCAAGTTTCAAACATACTTTCATAAAAATTATTATGAAAGCTAGAATTTTTATTTTTTATTTATGTATATATTTTTATATTTCTTTTTAAAAATATGGTTAATTATTTACTAAACAGTTATCTAAATATTAATTATTAATTAAATAATAAGAATTAGTACCTAGTCGATAAGCTGAGATGGCCCAGTGGATAGAAAACGTAGACTTTAACCGAAGTTCAAATCCGGGCAAGCACCTCTGAATTTTCAAGTGCTTAATTTGTGTTTCAAATTCATATCGTGCTTAACGGTGAAGGAAAACATCGTGAGGAAACCTGCATGTCTTGGTAGAAATTCTGAGACATGTATATCCGCCAATCCGCAGTGGAGCAGCGTGGTGGATTAAGCTCTAAATCCTTCTCCTTGACAGGAGAAGAGGCCTTTGCCCAGCAGTGGGACATTAACTTTACTACAACTTTACTACCTAGTCGATCGGGCTTCTGTCAGCGTTTTACGTGTTTGTGTTGTTCCTATTTGTTAAGGATGAAAGCCGCCTAGATAAACCTAAATATTATATTGTCTAAAACAAGTTTATCCACATTCTGAGAAATCAATGAATTAGTATTTGGACTTTATTTTTCCTCACTCCACTGAAGGTGGCAGGCAACTAACATGAATACGCCTGCCTGATTCTTTTTATTATCTTGTGGTCAGTGGCTAACCTAGTGTCAGAGTTGTTCAGGTCGGCCATATAGACCTCTGACTTGACTTTATTTATTTTCTACTATTTTATCAAATTGATAACAACCGGGGCCGTATGTATAGGCCTTTCGATCGCTCAGTTGAAATACAACTTTCCGGTCATCCATCTATTGATTGACCGCGCTTAGCCGGATTAATGAGTGTAGTAATCAGTGTTTCAAGAGCCTTCCTGATGGAAAGCAGTTACAGTAGAGACATAACTGTGCGTTTCTATAATATGAGGGATGGAAAAAGAAAAGGAAGAAAAGAGGAATGAGGGAAGAAAAGTGGGTGAGAGTTGTGGACTCCAGAACTTGCCATTTCTTAAAATAAAATGTAAGAGAACGTAATACGATAACTAGATTTAAAAATTTTAACTACACGTAGAAGTAATAAAATTAAATAACCACAAAATAAATAACTTCTTATCTTTTTTAAAAACAATAAGTTAATTTATTAAAGTAGCAACAATGTTTAAATTCGCAATATTAAATACTTAGTAATTGGGTTGCGATAAAAGATCGAATCTTTGAGTGAATCTCGTTGTAATTAGTCGTAAAACGTTTCGGCACTTGATAAAACCCGTTACGGTCAGCTGGTCATTCCTACGGTACGAGGTTAATGAAAAAAGTTTATCTTATATTTTGATTGCAAAAAGTGAATTTAATTATAATTATAATTTTCAATTAACATTAATTACATCGACCTTTTAGTATAAATTAAAATTTTCGACAGTTTTGTTTAAATTTCGTACGTAAGTAATTAAAATATAGATAAAAATTTATACCGGGTTATTTACCCAGGGTCTACTTTTACTCTTATCTTAATTTGACGGGTTACTAGTTCTTATACTGAGCGATCTGATCTCTGCAACCCAAATGGCGTAACTCATTGGATAAGAGCAAATATAACGATTATTATCAAATGTTATGATAACAACCTGGACCGACAGCTTAACGTGCACTCTGAAGCCCGGTGGGGAGACCCACAAGGACAAAAGCCCAGACCGAAACAGTTACTTATAACAAATCTGCTCCGAGCGAGAACCGAACCTGCGACCGTCGCGGCTCAAAGCAACGTATACAACGTATACCGTTATGATATGTTTATATTAATTATGCGATTTCCTTTATCAGACAAAAGCTATTTTTACATTACATTGACTTTTGTTATCAATTTATTGCTAATTGCAGAAATTAAAAACAAAGGCATGTGTATAATATAATATCTCGAGGTTGGCAACGCGTGAGTGGGACCTACTAATGGTGCTGCAAGCGCTCATAGGCTGCGGCAGCCACTTACCATCACGTGGGCCGTATGCTTGTTTGCCAACTTCTAACATAAAAAAAAAATGTGTGATTCGGCATTATAAACTACATATTTTAATAACATGATAGTGGCAAACAAGTCTAAAGGGTGTGATGGCAACTGGTTACTATAGCTTATTAAAATAGGAATCCTTGCCACACCAGGAGTATCACATTTGTGTAGCAAAGCGATCAAAAAGCTTTTACACTCCATCTTTAAAGAATACGGGCTGTTTTTTTTTTCTCAATATTATTAGCAATGCTTTTCCAATTCATTACTTATACACCTATTTCCGTGGCAAAAAGCTCGTACCTTACGCTAGGAGTGGGTATGACAATAGCCCAAGGGGGTCAGGATCGAACCCGCAATTCTCATTCGTTAACGGAGTGGATTTGGCCGTTGGGCTTTTGAGGCTTTATTTTCTTTTATTTTGATTAGATTTATGTACTTTATGTATATTGAAATATTTTAATCTTGCTGTTTTTGGCATAAATAGATCGGGAAATAGAACCACAGAATATCGACATGAAGTAGCAATATTCATTCCATGAGTGATCTCCGAAGCCTAGAATCCCCTTTCCCGTTCGAAAATATTTTGAGCAAAAAACCACTAAAAAACTCAATAGTTAGTCTTTTAAATTCAAAAAGTACCGTTGAAATTACAGCTTAACTTTCACAGCCTGTATAACAATTTTTGAAATAAAGAAAAAATAATGTAATCGTTGAATGTTATTTATTTTTAGACCGCTTCACAACCCAAATGCATATTAAAATAGTAAATACCAGCCAATTATATTAACGCATAGATAGTTTTAAAATTACCACACCAAAACATACGTAGTATCTCATTTTATGTACCATCTCAAGTGGAGAACTGACCTAAATGTGAATTACGCACCTTTTTATTAAAAAACAAATTATAATCTTATTCATAAATCGATTATTTATAACTTATAATGTCAATGACATTTTAATAGGCAAAACATATCTAATTGCGTAATCTATACGCAATTGGATATAGCAAAAAATATGTCACACAACATTTATATCTATAATTAATTCGATTATATTATTCCTTTACATTGCAAGGATATTGTTTTATCCATAAATAATGTTTTCCATAAAAGTTGTATCTTTTTTTGCGAAACAACGACATTAAGCCATTACCACCAATTACAACTACCTATTTACAGGGATAAATTATATAATATAATTAATACATAAAAACCAGCCAAGTGTGTATCGCACTCGCAAATGTAGAGTTCGGTATCGCGCTAAAATAAAAATATTAAGTTTATTGTATGGGGACTCTTTAATTTTGAAATGACTATTTTTTTATTATTCGTTATTATAGGGCCATAGAAATATACAATCGCTGAAAATTTCAACGGTATATCTATTGCACTTTTGAGATACAGCAAAAAATGACAAAAATATCAATTCTCTTGGATCCCTTTTAATTTTGAAACTAAGTTTGTTTTTATTATTTTTTACTATAGCGGCTACAGAAATACACAATCTATGAGAATTTAAATTATAAATCGTATTCATGAGATATTATCACCACGTTGCTCCGGTGCGGATTGATGGATATACATATCTCAGAATTTCTATTCGAAACACAAATTAATTTTTACTTTAGTAATAATTACAGTTGTATAAATCGTATAAAACTGCCGTTATTATTAAAGCTAAAGAAATATTTGTAAAGATGTATCGATATAACGATATACTTAATATGATAGAGGCGTCTCTATTGAAATAAGGACATCTCTTTGCCTTGGTCTCGCACCTCTTAGTACGTTAAGCGTATAATATGTTAATACCGCATTTGCAATTAAGATCAAACGCCCACTAGAGACTCCATTGTCTCATTCGTGCAAAACGTCATGATGTATGTAACTGTTAATTTATTTCAATTATTCCTTTCCAATTGTAGTTATGACTTTTTTATTTGTGCCATTTTTATGCGTTTATTAATAGACAATTAGTTCAAGTGTATAGAGAAATGATAATAGGTTTTATTAATAAAGATGTTAAGTAAATTATTTGGTTTTTAAATTACCATGTTAATATTTTATGAATTAAATATGAAATTTGGTTCCACGGTCTATATACTTGTAACGGTGATTTTTGAAATTTGATGAGGGAAAGTTCATTTAAAGTCATAATGAGAAAGAGATCGAACATTCGAATAGCAATCGAGGTAGAGTCGAATTCTGATTATAAAAACATTTCATTGCAAAACTTTCTTTCTTGATACTAATTGAAGAAATTTTCAAAGTAAAACTCGAACAGCTTTGGCATAGAAAGTTAAGATAAATTTTAGGGATGTCGGCAGGCATCGCCAGAAGAATGTAATAACTTACAGGTGCTGCAAGTTCTTTATTGAATTTTGCACGTTCCGACGCGACGTGTCTGATGGCCGGAAGATTCTTGCCGAACTCTTTGCTGGGTATTAATTCTCTGCCGGTCCAAGTTTTAGATGATTCTCGGAATATCTAATCGATCTTAAATCTTGCTTGAACTTCCTACATATTTGTATAATTTTTTGCTGTATAAATTTACCAAAACTCAAACGCACTAATGGATGGGCGTGGTTATGATTTAAAACTCTACAGGAGAATTTTATACATTAGTCACTTCGATAAGTTATTCTAAAAAGGCAATTTAGTTTAAGGTAAAACTAATTATCTAACATTTCGTAAAAACAAGTAGAAGGTTGAACGATTTCACTTGCATAAAAAATAGCACAACAAGTCAGACAGGCTGTGTCACGAGGTCGGCGCGAAAACTGTTTCTCAGGAACGTCGGCTGAAAGGAAAAGTATAGGCCGCGGCGAGCGGCGCAGCGTGGCTGCATCGTGTCATTGACACATGCAAATTCGAACGTTTCGTTGGTCGGTCATCGAACTCTCCATTCAATGACTGTCGAAAGTTATCCGTACAACGTCGCAGCCTACAAAGAACGTGATCCGACACGCTAAAATAGCGTTAGATACATGCCTTTATAAAGTCATTTGCGTTCCTTCACAGACTCGAAGAAGCACGCTCAATTATATCTCGTTTTGATTAAATTCTTATAAGTTGTAGAAAAGTGAGACCTATATCGTAGGAATGGTATGACAATTTATTATGTGCTTAGGTTTGGCAGATGGTATGGTATAAGGTGTGTTTGGTGATTGTATAATCAGCATTGTGACTTTTGTCACACATTCTCCGCTAGCTACGATTCGCGAATATAACAGGACGATATGCAAATTTCCCTTGTCCTGTTGAATATTTGCATTATTTCTTAGACGTGTCATTGTTTTATATAATGCATTTGATGTATTTCTTTGTGACGTCTTCGTAATGCGTTTAAAGTGTTTAAGCATAATGGACGTTAATTTTATATTATTTATTCAGAAGAAATTGTGCTATTCCTGTAACCACTCCTAGCACAAGCTACACTCTTAGTTGGAGAGGTAAGTAGTAATTACTTTTAAAAGCATTGACAATATTATTTAAAAAAAGACAGTGAGGTCATAAATACGATTGTGTCCTTATACTTCGTTATATGCTATTGCATAAACTTTGTTATATATATGTCTGTTATTAAATATGTTACGTTTTATTATTAACTATAAATAAGATAACGTAAATTAATATCGTAAGATTTTTGTACTCATAATATGTACACAGCGAGAGGCGAGTCATCACACCGTGTATTAGATTTACTTAGCGAGTAATATCATGGGAGATTCGCAGACGAACGGAAACATGGTGAGCTTACGCTATGGACCAGTGAAAATTATTCTCTTTATTAATAACTTTTCGATTACGAAATAAGCTTATATGACTATATTTTATTTATATTATGTTATTAGAATAATAGCGTTTTCTTTAACGTAAATATAATAAGTATTATAAAATGTTCTTAAAAACAATACGACAGAATCATTTAAGCATTGTTTGACTAATAAATTTTATGTCACTGTCTTATTTACCGTGCTAATGTATTGTTTAATCAGCGACTAGTGGGGGAACAGACACGAGGCAGACGGGTGCGGCGCGGGCGCATGAGAAGCTGGTCAGTGGCCGCATTCTTGCTAGTTGAAAGTAACACGGTATCCGGCTGCGAAAAATTACCATTTCGCTCCTTCACTTCAACTATGTAATACTCCTTATACACTTGTAGATAATACTATAATTACATTAAGACATATACTTAGGAAACATACTCATAACCCGTGATCAGTTGAGGGGGGAAGGAGGGTGGGTTTTGTCTTCAAAATACCACGTTTGGTCACAAGAGTTGAGGGGATGGTGTTCTTAGATTTGCGTAGCATATTCGCTAGGGTTGAAAAAATGCGAATAAAAGAAAAAAGACTTGTTAAATTAAGTCCATCACGCAATCAGGGCCTTATTAATAAAGACAAATGTGATGCAATATATATATATTTTAATTTTTTGTTTGCAAAAAAAATATTGAAACCATATTTGTGAATGACTACGTAAGTGGAGAAGTGAGGAGGTCTTGGCATACTATGGGTGGCAACCGACGGGAGGCAGCTGCTAAAAAGTTGTAAAAAAGTGGTCACGTAGTATGGGTACGTTCTCTTAAATGATAAATCGTTAAATCGATTGGACATGGAACTCGAGAGATCAAGCTTATATGTTTCGCAGATTATTTCATCAATACGTGCCATGACAGCCAGTAGTTTATAAAAAGCCGATAATGCCAATGGAACGAGATATGATGATAAATACTGTCTTGTATAAAAAGTAAATGTCGACTCAGTTTGGTCATGATCGATTACATCTCGACTGTAACAATTGTACTTAAAATTATACAACTTTCAACGTATAAAAGTTAATATACAGAGCAGCATCGGAATCGCATTGAGCTTGGCATCTGAAATCATAATGTTTAATTCATCACCATTTCTGGTGTACAAAAGAAACTAAATACGAATTCCACCGGTCGTTTTCAATTTACTCGTGAATAGTCTTACACATTGGTGAATGCCGAGTGTAGCTATGTACATACCTATCTCGCATATGCCGCCAGATCAACCCAATACCCATATAAGGGGAAATGGGTATTTTTCATCATAAAAGCGCAACTATGTAGTGTTCTTCCGTCATTATTTTGTATAAGTACACTATATGTGACACAAGCACTTATTATAACAGATTTTCTAAAGAACTTTCTTATTAAAATTGAATCTTAAAATATTATTCGGAGACGATGAAAAGTATGACGTTATAATGTCATTACTGACTTAGCCTTCACGTCGCGCATCGTAAAACTTTATACTATAGTATTATACCCGATTCACAGTTGTTGCTTTAATGAAAGTTTGTATTTTTTCTGTACAAAATGCAATTCGCTGGTAGTGCCAGATTGCTTTGATTTTTTGTCCGTCTGGCGCGCAGGTGTCTTGTCGTACGAGACCCGACTCGACAGCTAATTTTTTATGAATAGTCTTCAACATTAACTCGAATCCGTTGTTTGTTTTGCACTTTTTCACATCCTTCCCAGACATAAAAACCAATAATATGCGAATTCAGTGATCTCATGATTTGTGGAATTAAAGGTGGCCTTGACGTGAACAGGTATCAACGACGAATACAAAGAAAACCCATGGAGCGTCAACAACAAAACGAGTTGTGCCAAACCTTAATTTTTTTTCACGTCAACCAAAAAGATAGAATTTAACATACGAGGTTTATTAAAATAGCTATTGTACTGTTTGACAAGAGTAATGAGTAGTAACGATGTGTACCTAACGGCCTTAGCGGCTTATTGACCACGTGAAATAGCTAGTATGAATGGTGGTTCCCAAGGCACAGGGCGGGCCTTAGTGGTATTGCGTTCCGTTATCTTGCGGTCATCAGTCTCGGAACGGGTTGCGGGACCGACGACGTTACACCGGAACTGTCGTTTACGGCACATGTCTGCACGTCGCGTGTCGCGTAACTCGAGCCCCGGCCACATTAGGCGCCTTTACCCCAATATGGTAACATAATATTGCTTCAACGTCTCTCTGATCCTGGACTGCATTATCCGGCCGGATAAAATAACTAAGTAATGGATGCCATTGAGTATTAAGTTTATAATACCAACTAGATGAAAAAAACGTTAAAGGTTTTTAATTTCGAAAAATTCATACAAAATTATTGGTATTTATGTACTTATATAAAAGCGAAATATATGATATGGTAACTTGGCATTAATTTCTTAATTTTTGATAAATCATGTAAAAGTGAAGGCGTGTTCTTGGAATTTAGTTTGACATTTCAAAAGTCAATGATCTTTTGGCATTAAGAATAAGTATGTCATCAACTGACAAAATGTTTGGCATACGTAGCGAGCGCCTATTTAAAATGTAAACAAAAATATTTAAAATTCTAATTCCTGTAAACAACAAACTTATCTATACATTTTTAATCAAAATTATAGATTAACAAAAAAAATATTGTTAAAGTATTGTATTTTTTAATAATGTAAATATGTAAATGATTTATATAAATTCAACATGCTATTACCTACATCGAAGAGAGAACGAGTTAAACTATTGAATCGTTATTGTAATGTATATTTTAACATTTTACAAAAGAAAACAACATATTACTATCAGAATACTAACAAATTCCTCGCTATTGTCTTTTTGTTAGATGATTCATACAAAGGCTGGCGTATATTGTACGTTTACGTCTGATCCACGTTTTGTGCAGGCGGTCTGCATTTTAATGATTCCGCTAACACGGAACGCAACAATATGTTGTATATTCTATAAATATTTAGGTAGTAGGTGTCTTTGTAAAAAATATGATAGAATATTGCAAGTTATATTTTCAATGAAACCCCATCTTTTAAATCAGGCATAAATTGTATGCACGGTATCTAAAAATGTAAAAAGTCTAATTGTTCTTTTGTTAGACAAAAAAGAATAACAGCTAACTTCAAACGATTAACGATTTGAATGTAGTGATTATTTAAATTTCGTATAATATTTTTATCTGTCCAGATGTCAAAATATAAATATATATCTAATTAATGAGGATATAATGCACCAAATGAATGTATTTCTTATAACGATTATATACATAAAATGGGATCTATATATGCGGCGCGCAGTACTTCATAAAAAAATCCGAATCTGATAAATTATGTCGGATTACATTTAACAATAAAAAGTATGTATCAGTAATTGAACGAATAAGATAACAATAGAGTGTACAATCTGTGTTAATAATTGCCACATTTCCTGTATAGTGGTGCCCGTATGCATATAATACAATGAGTAAGGGGATAGATCGTGAACTATTAATAAAATTACGTGGCAACGAGATAAAATAAACATTAAACAGTGTTTCTCAGCAATAATTTTAAATATTTTCCGAGTTCTGTGCTCAAAAATGATTTCCCATTGACGATTATTGATCAGAGTCTTTATTAATCTTAAGTGGCCATAATTGGGGGTAATAATGTGTGGAATGTCGATTGATAACACCACACAAGTTATCGTAAATATTTATTGGTATAAATACGTTACATTGACTCTTCCTTGTTCACCGATGATTTTTTTAATGATTTATGATGATTATAATGTTCTTAAAATGAATAATGAAAATATTTGGTAACATGAAAATAATAGATCAATGTAATTTTATTCTTGTGGGCATGATTATTACTTGTATTAGTTCCTAAATATATATTGAGATATTTAGTAATAAGATTCCGACTTGACGCCATCTCAAATAGCAAAAATATGCAGAAGATCTAAATACGGGTGTCACAATGGTGGTCTTACTCTCAGTAAGGGATCGTTTAACTTTGCAATATAACTGAAATTCTATTCCTAAATTACGATCGGCGGCTTTGAAATATTTAAATCAATAAACAATCACAAATCTGCGTACTAATTATTCGCTCGTTATCGTTTTTAGATTTAATTATAATGCAATTACAAATTCGTTATTTAATTTATCTCCGACAATTAATTAGTTGCAATTTATTACCGATATGCGTTTTATCTAAACTAATAATTACGCAATCCGTTAATTATCGCTATATTGTAGTAGCCTTGTTGTTTTCGGAAAAAACGGACTCGACATGGGAAGTAAGTAGTGCTCTCTCGTTTATTATCGATGTGAATTAGCAATATCCGTAATGTTTTCTGTTGTTTGATGTTTTTGGTGAACGCTAGAGGCCCAAATTTACATAAGGGGGAGGAAGTATTTTTTCTCCTTCCTTCTCTTCGTAACTTCAAATCACGTGCCAACGTACATTAATATCAATGCTGAAGCTAGTATATTCGTATATTAGTTTTTTTTTTATAACCAAGGAGCAAAAATTACGAACGCTTTTACTATATTTACGTGCATTGTAGAATCTATTTGAAAAGAATAGTCAAAAAACTAAATCAGAAATCATTTTACACGTAGACTTATAAGCGGTTAGTTGGATTGTTAGCTCCCTCTTTGAAAGCACAATTTATATCGTCTAGACGCCATAGGTGATGTATTAGGTATAACTGGAGAGCATATTGAACTTAGAACGTCCTTTTTCTTTGAGTCATGATTATGACCTACGCACTTTGCACACTTTGTTAACAGATAAAATGTAGATATACTTTCAAATTTACAATCCAACATATAATACTTCAGATAAATTAATTAGGAGAATTTTATAAGTTTGAACCATCTCTATTCATCAATAGTTCGAATTACTACATTTCATTAGACGGCGGTAGTTAAGGCTTGTTCATAGCGTTGATATGTAAACATTGAACAATTTCCCTAATTAAGTACCCAGTGAGTGTTGCGCAGCCGTTTGGTTGTTCGTGATGTGAACGAGTCTAATGAGCGAGCTTTCGCCGCGAACCGCTAACGTCACGCGCACGTAGCTCGCAACGGTGAAATGTGTAGTGTCCTTCAGATGAGTGTAAACGTATCTTAGCGGTCTCTCCGTTCACGAGTCTATTATTTAAGCGTGTGATGCGCGTATGCTTTTTTACGCGTTTATCGTTACACTAACCCTGCCCCAAATTGTAGTCACTGCTCTTTTAGTAATAAATTTACGTTTAAGATTCACAAGTAAAAAATAAGAAATGTAAACGGGTCATACATGAAATCTAATTAATTACAAAGAAAAAAATATTTTATGATTTAAGAATATGATAATGAAGACAATACGTCGTTGTGCTTAGTGCAGCGTAGAGACGCAAGGCGCGGGCGCAGGCGGGCGGCGCGTGCGCGGCCCTGGCGCAAGGTCAATGGCACGCGCCTCTCCCGCTCGCACACCGGAATTCCATATTTAAATCTCGTCCGCAGAAAAATGGCGGTCGGCTTCATTCCGCCGCCGCACCGTATGTACGAAGAATAAATAAAATATACCTTGTAATTGTGGTTACTATTTTTTACGACTCTAATTATTAATATATTGCCCTTAATATAATTATATAGTATAATTAACGTGATAAAATAAATCATAATGTTTTATGTCCAGTACTTAATTTCGCCGCTTCTCGTTACAGCGTCCTAGATTTCGAAACGGTCAATGATAACGGGCCTGGAAGTATCAAAATTTCTGTAAGCAGATGTTTAAGATTACATGATCAAATTATCAGTAATAAAATTAAACGGAGAGACAAATTGTACGTGATTTCGTAGCAGAAAATAAACCGGTTCGAATGCTTAATTTAAGTTTTGTAGAACAAGTATTTGTGTTCGTGGGTTGTGGACGGCCACAATTAACTTACTAAAGTGAAGTGCAAGTCACGGTTAATCGCACGACTCAGATTTCAGCACAAAAGACTAGAGAAGGGTATATTAGAGGACTAAGCACCATCATATGAGTAAGCATAATATGGATATTAGGGAAGAAAAAATGCTACGATCGTTTCTCAGAAATTCATTGTTTCAACTCAAAACTTATAATGAAGATCATCTTTGATTACATGATTTAATACATAAAAAAAGCTTGAATGGAAATAAGGATTCATCGACCAAATTTAATTTGTTCGAGAGTGAACAATTTGCAAAAAAGAGCGCTTATGTCGCGCGCATCGTGCCTCAAGGACCTAACAAAAAGGGCTAAAGAACGAAGTCACTCAAATTGAACGCACGAACACGGTGAAATTAATTAATGTCTACCTTACCCCCTCAACCCCTAAAAGCACTGGAAACGTTTGAAAGCCAGGGACGAAGTGCAAGTCATCGGTGCCGGCGCGTCGGGCGGATTTACAACGCAATAAATTTCAAGAAACAGGAGCCTTATCTTCCTAACAGCGCAAATGAACTGTCGAGCATGTAATAACATACCATACTAAAAGCGAGAATCACGTGAATTAACGCGATCTCGTATTGCAAGCATTGACTTGAACTTTTATCATATTATAATGTTTAGAAATCGATACTTACTCACCACAGTATCGCCGGAGTACCTTAATATAAATCTCTATAAAGACTTTTTCATATCTATTCATACTTCTTAGAGATGAAATTTGTAAAAATTCGTTCAAGAGAAGAATTTCAACAGTTCATTCAGGCTTCCTGTAAAGAGTTGTGATTCTAAAAGTTACAATTTTATGTTTGTACTTTAAATTTACTGTGATATGTATGTGTTATTGAAACATAAAGACGAGATAGCTAGGATTTATTGAAATGTTTTAAAGTTTCCCGCAGACAGCATAAATACATGGTCTGTCTGTTGTCTGCAGAACGTACTCTTGTTTACAATGCTGTATATCGACACGAAGAGTCACTGAAAAGACGAAAATATTAAAAATAAAATTAAATTATCTTAATTTTGAAATACACTAAAATTTATTTCTACATACATACATATATGTTAATTTTTAAATATTTAAAATAAACTTAACCTTTTGGCTATTTTAAAATATGTTGAAGTTAGCCTTATCGTGTATCTAAATATATGTAGCTAAGAACACGCGTTCTGAAATTATAAGTACTATTCCATAGTATATTTTCTTATATAAAAAGGACAGCACACAACAACTGAAGACTCGGTTTTCCTATTCTTATTTTATACCCGAGGTGGAAGTAATTTAATCAGCGTCGGTGTCCTCAGCAGATGTAAATACGAATGCCATTTCCAGTTATCGACATCCTTGTGGGTGGGTATTGAAGTGTGTCCGTTGAATATCGTGTTTAGTGAAACAGCCGGAGATGGAACTTGTCTAGCAATCGTGTATGGTGTACAACTTTAGAATGTACGTACGATTTTTTTCTATCTATCGGTTTCTACGGTTGCAAAACGTAAGAATTTTCAATACTGCTTCATATTGCTCTATACAATTTTCTATATTAAAAAAATATCATTGCTTAAGTTGTGATCTGACAGAGTTATACAATAGGTTTGAATAGCGGATCAGGCAACAACTTGCGTTTTATTTAATGAGTAAAAAAAGCCCTGGAAACCTATCTCTCATTCCCTTTGCCCTTGAGTTGGCATATTACAAAATTGGTATTGTTTTTATCAGACCGTTCGTACGCTTGTTTGTGACCATTAGAATGATGATAAAAAATATATAATTTCGCCTACTTAATAAAGATTTAATCCTTTTGCTAAGAATAAGTATGACAATAGCTCATAGGGTCAGGATTCAATTTGCCGATTCAAGTCTCGAAATCAGGAACCCATCTATTCTTAAACTATCAAGGGTTGTTGATTATTAGGGAATGGGTAGAGATAACTTGATTTGACATTCGGTATTAGATTAAATGTATCGGAACAACTGCTAAGGCACTCGATAGATGAGAGTGAATCTTATGTACGTCCAAATAAAACTGGTCACGTACGTGTCAGACTCGCAAATAAAGGGCACTGTAGAATAAAAATATCAAGTTTCTTGTATCCCTCTTTAATTTTTGTTTTCATCATTTGTTATTTTAACGGCCATACAAATACATAATTAATGAATACTTCAACTATTTATCTTTGAATGTCATGCGACACAGAAAAAAGGTAAAAACTATCAAGCGTCTTGTGTTTGTTTTTGAAATTTTCACAATCTGTGAAAATGTGTCGCTGTGACGTCCGCCATTTTGTCATTACTGACAACTACAACCGCGAAAATAATGGTCATGATAATGCGAGTGTAACCATTGTCATTATTTTGCATAAAAACTTTTCTGTTTGAAAAAACTTTCAGTTACAGATGCAGAAAATTTCCAACATCATTTTTATGCATTACATTTTTAAAGTCATTAACTTAGTATTAATAAAATAAGGACCGGTTCATCCATACAGAAATGTCTAAAGATTTACTGGTGCTCTTTCGTAAATGCAACGAAGCTATGTTAGTCCCACGCTAGCTTTATTCGATTATATTGCATGCTTGTGACACTAATTTCATTCGAATATATTGCAAGGTTGTGACTAACTTCATTTCGTATTTACGAAAGCACAGCACAAGCGAATCGTTTGTATGGAAGGGCCTGTCCATATAAAATAAGTCTATTCAATAAGTAATATGTTTAGTCAAAATGTTTTTATTTTAAATTCATATGTCTCTTAAATAGTCTAAGACATCTACGAAGTCTTACCGCTATTTATTATATTGCTGTGGCTAAAATTAGAATGCTATAATTAAATACCCCGTAATATTAAATAAGTACTAAATTTATAAGAAATCTATATGGCAGATTACGTTACGTCTAAGTTACTATCTAAATAGATCTGTCTGATCCTAAAATCAACAGAGTTGAGATATTATTTGGAAAGTTTATCTTTCTAGTAATCTCTTATTATTGCAGCTGTCTTTTTTACTTAAATTACTTTTTTTTACTTTACATCACTAAAATTTTCAGTTTCCATAATAACATTTTCTAATAATTAAAAATAAATGTTGGTTTTTTTTGTGGTCTATAAATTCCTCGCTGCGGAAACTACTAATAAGATTTTTATGAATAATGCCAATAGGAAATCGTGATGGTATCTAATGTAAGCGGGCATTGAAATACATTCGTTTAAGATTTGTGCGCTAAATGAAACGATACACGTGTGTGCTCGCGTTTACACTACACCAGGTACTATTCAATACATATTCTAAAAATAGTTCGTTCGTAATCAAATTTTGAAAAAAAAAAATCCTCTATATGCATTATAGTCATAATATCTGGATCATTGTTTCTGACCCCTATTTTAAAATAACCGCGGTATATTAATAATATTATATGCATTGGAAATATTCAACTTTTAAAATACGTTGAAAAGTTTCGAGTAAGAAAGCACGTAAAAAATAATGAAGGTACATTATGAAAAACTTGCATTAATATTTAGACAAGCTGTTCTCTATTACAGAAAACGCGGTGGAATTTTGATATTAAAAAAACAAAGAAGGTAATATTCATTATCAAAAGGAACACTAAGTAAGAAATTATATCATAAATAAAAATGTAGTCTACAGAGCACCTTTACATTTCGTAATGAAAGTAAAGGCGTCTTCGGGAAGCGAAAGTATTTGTTGTATTTGAAAATTAAAAGGAGGCCGGGAGTCCCAGGGGAGGTGGAGCGGAGAGGGGGGAGGGGTGTAGTGCAATCAGAGCTCGCCGATGGCAACCTTAAATACCAACCTTAATTGAACAGCTTCCGTAGCTCGTAGCTAGCTACATAAATACTCTTTATGGAAGCGTTCGCCGCAGAGGTATCCTTTTTACACCGTCTTATCTATAAAACTTCTATTTCACACATTCTCGAACACAATATTAAGTTGTAGCTATGTAGCATTTATATACCTTTTTTTGTGAAACTCTTTTACTGTACACAGCATTTATAATTAAAGGTACGTCTACACAAAATTATGCAAATAGACACTTTCATTAAAACGCTATGATTTTTTTACGCACCTTCAGTCTTAAAAGGGTGTGTCTCTATTGTAAAGGCGAGTCTTTATACAAATCTCATGTTAATGTATTACTTTTTTGATTAATAAAACACGCACATATAAAGTATATTTTTATCGAATTCAGTAATTAATCATTAAAACATAAAAACAAAATGCATGTCAAATTTAATAAAGATTATAATAAATGTTTTTCAAAACAAAATTCATGATAAATCTTGAAATAATAATGCTCGTGTTTCAGATATCAATGTTACTAAGTAAGAAAATGTTCAAATTAGCCGAAGAGCGCTAAGGTTATCGTAGTCATAATTATGTAATTATAATTATCAAATGCTTTTATTTTATAGTGTATTAATAAAAGCAAGATAAACTGTACACACTCAGCGGCCCCCATTAGGATAGTAATATCCGACGATGGCAAAAACACCTATACCGGGATACATGCACGTACAGCCAATACCCACATCTGTTCCGAGCGGGAATAGATCGCGCGAACGCTGCGCCACAAGTCGCCTAATGTTAAATTTAAGGCTCAAATAAACAAAAACCTGTCAAGGCTTTACTGTCTATTTCGTTGTAGCAGTAAGTACTTTATTGGTGAATACAAAGCGAGATGGAAATTTGAATACGTACAAAGCTCAAACGGGTGTCGTGCGTTGAGAGATGTTCGCGGAAGCTTAAAATAATATTTTGGAGCGTCGTCGCAGTGGCCCGGCTCGTGAACTCAGGAAATGAGGCTCTCTGTCCCGTCGGGAAATTGTTCCTCCGAATCATAACGCCGAGTAAATCTCCTCGCTTTGAAAGACTTTAAAAATGATGGCACAGATTTATCTTTATAAGTGTATTACACGAAATTTGTTGACGCAAATCTCTCCATTGAGCTTTCGAAATGAAATCCGTTTATTGCGAGTGAGCTTGCGAACGAATGTTTTTAGAGAAGATTAATTTCCTTTATGTATACACTAGTGCCTTTGACTCTCGAAAGTCAACGAAGTATTCATTAAAAAATAATTATTTTATACACTTATATTACATTTTGAAAACATGATTACGCATGATATTATTATATTCCTTATTATATATCTGGTTAAAATTATATCATGTATGTATATAAGTGTCCTTCTCTTTATTATTTTTCTACGGATTTGAAAATTTACTTTTCTAATTTAATAATAAATGAAAGTAAGAAAATGAGTCACATCACTAAAATTGAACCAATTTTCTATTTCCCATTCGACTCTCCCGATCGTAAACAGAACAAAAAACAAAACTCATAAATCAGGTAGTTAGCAATCGCTATCCGAACGGGAACCAATGATCACACCATTTCCCAAAAGGTCCGAGCTGGGGTCGATATATCCGCCGAGCGCATCCGATTGAATTAATCTGGGAAGCGGTTGGTACATGCGATAAACATTTACATATTGTGTATCAGCTAGCAAAAGCAGGTATCGATTCTGCTGATCCGATTTACTCTATCGCTTCGAAGAAAGGATTACGTTCTGGAATTCGAACGAAGATGGACATGAAAAATTCATGTTTGTAAAGTAACATTTGTTTACAAATACGTTTAACTTGTGTACAAATAAACGGAACATTCTATTTCTTTGTTTCAAATAATTTTAATATAAATTATTGATTTATTTATTGTCTTATATTACATTTTGTATACGCTGAAGTTTTTAATAATTCATGGTACACGTTTTTTTCTTAGATTTACGCTGGAATTTATATAATGGGTATGAACTATGACGATTTTTAGGGTTCCACACCTCAAAATTTAAAAAGGAACCCTTAGAAGATCACACTATAGTCCATCTTTTCGTCTGTCTGTTTGAGTGTCACCACGAATTTTCTCAGGAATGAGTGGACCTAGGAAGTTGAACTATTTACCATATACTGAGGTCTATAGTCCCTATTAGGTGTATAAAAATGAAGGTCCTGAGTCAACACGATAAATATGGCCAAATTTAGGTTTTCGCGAAAACTTGTAAGTTTTTTTTTTCGTTTCAAATTATTCAACGTAAAATATAAATATTTAGGTATGCAAAGTTAAAATACCACAGTGACACGGAAAGTTGAATTCATGTTATGAAATACTATTGTTTTGAACTGGACTTTATGAATGAGGAAACTGATATTTGAGCGAGTCGGTATGTATAAAGGAATCGAACCATTTAGATTTACAGTATAGCTATTTATAGATGATTCAATGAGCAAGGAAGTGACGAGATGACATGCGGCGGTAGCACAAAGTAGCAATTGAGGCCGACAAATAACAGGCAATGCTGACGTGTACTCGGTCCACGCGGACGTAATACGTGACAAACACCAGCGCAGCATCGTACAACGCTCATTTAATATCAGCAGTAAATAAAAACTTACGAGAATTATTTAATGTTGGAATAATTTATTGTTCTGATTTACCTACGTTACCATTCATAAATGATTACAATAATTACTAAACTACATGTAATACTGCTAAAAACACAATGTGTTTACTTGGACAAGTATTAACGATTAAAGTAACGGGTATTATTCCGAATGTTTTTGATATAAAAATAAAACTTATACGCATAAGCTACAAAGCATTTATTATTGCATTAATGTTTGTATGGACCATACAAGCATGTCTTCCGGTCTGGGTATGTTTGTCCTTGTCCATGTGTATGTTTCCAGACCCCCGACACAGGATATAACTATCCTAATGGGGGCTGCGTTTATTTATTTATTTATTATTATTATTTTTATAAATCTATTTTCTTGAAATCTCAGCTTATAAGACCGGTAGTGTAATAATCACGGGCCGTGGCCAAGTGAGCATTAGTTATAGTGAAGTTATCCTATAAATTGGTATTAAATTCGAGAATGTACTTTAAGTTTCGGAATTTAAAAATTTTCTTACTATTCTGCATGTGTTAAGGATCGCAGCTTTTTGTAGTTGTATAAAAGTGGAGGGTGGAATATCGAGTAGTTTTAGTGATTGGTGTAGTTGTTTAGGGATGACGCCTGTTGTAGAGACTACTATTGGGACTATTGTAACCTTTTGTAAATTCCAATTTCGAATTATTTCATCTTTTAAATCAGTATATTTCGCTAATTTTTCAACTATTGTATTTTGTAGGTTATGCGTATTAGGCACAGCGATGTCTATTATATAACAGGTTTTATTGTTTTTATCTAAAAGCGTGATATCAGGTCTATTATACGGCACGGTTCTGTCAGTTAAAATAGTTCTGTCAAAATATAATTTAAAGGATTCATTTTCTAAAACGGTTTCGGGAACATATTTATAATAAGATGTCAGTTTGTCGGATTCAATAAGTTTAGTTTTGTGAGCAAGTTTTTGATGAATTATGTTAGCTATCTGATCGTGTCTGTGTTTATAATCCTTTTGAACTAATGTTTTGCATGCACCTGTAATATGTTGAATTGTTTCTGAAGAGCTATTACATCGTCTACACATGTCTGTTTGTAAGTTAGGTAGTTTCATTATATATTTCTTGTAATTACGTGTTTCGACAACCTGGTCTTGTATGGCAAGAATAAACCCTTCTGTCTCTGGGAAGAGCACTCCGCGACTGAGCCATTCGTTCGACGCTATCTTGTCGACAAAAGGTAGGTTCAGATCACTGTAGTGTCTTCCATGCAACGACTTCCGGGCCCATTCTTCTAATTTTGTTTGGTTATCTATTTGGTCTTCGGTTTTTTGTCTATTTCTGTCCTGTAAATTTAATGGTGTAAGTTTTTTATCATTTTCGGCTATTGAGACATGAAGAGGGGAAATTTTGTTATGAAAATAAGATCTTAGGTTAGCTATCTGTGAATTATGTAGGTTGGTAATGTCTATGAGTCCTCTTCCTCCTACTTTCCTCGGTAACGTCATTCTCTGTACACAAGAGCGGGGGTGATGTTTCCTATTGTTAGTCATAGTGGTATTTACTAATCGTTGAAGATACTTTAAATCTGACTTTGTCCAATGTATAACTCCGAAAGAATAAGTTAGTACTGGAATTGCGTAGGTATTTATTGCTTTGATAGTATTCTTGGAATCTAATTGTGTTTTTAGGATGGAATTTAGTCTGTGCTTGAATTGTTGTTTTAGTGTTGATTTTATTTGTTTGTGTTGTATTAGCTTAGATTGATGGTATCCCAAATATTTATAGGTTTCAATATCATTGAGTGGGTCTATGGTTTGTCCAGTTTTAGTTTCGTATGAGTGCTTGTGTGTTTGACCTGATTTAACAGAATTAATTTTACATTTGTCGATACCAAACTCCATACCCATATCCATAGATATATTTTCCGTTATATTAACTAATTTCGTCAAATCTTCTTGATGCTGAGCATAGAGTTTGATATCGTCCATATATAGTAAGTGATTTATGTAGTATTTGTGTGTCAACTGGTCTATGTTGTTTGAGTATTCAAGTGTGTAACCAATACTAGATGCGTTTAGTTCACTTGATAAGGGATTTAGAGCAAGGCAGAACCATAGGGGACTCAAAGAGTCACCTTGAAATATACCTCGCTGTACTTTTATTATTTCTGTATCTATAACTCCTTCAGGTGTATTGATTCGCAGTTGGGTTGTCCAATTTGCCATGGTTCTATTTAAAAATGATACTAGTATGGGGTTGATTTTATAAATATTCAGGATTTTTAACAGCCAAGAGTGTGGGACAGAATCGAAAGCTTTCTTATAGTCTATGTACATTGTATATAAGTCTTTTTTTTGTTGTTGTACTTGCTTTAAAATTACTGAGTCTATTAGGAGTTGTTCCTTGCATCCTCGACTAAATTTACGGCAACCCTTTTGTTGATCTGCTAAAATGTTATTTTTATCAATGTGTGTGTAAATAAGTTCACTAATGCATCCTGTGATAATCTTGTAAATGGTTTGAAGGCATGTTATGGGTCGATATTTGGCTGGGCTTATGAGATCATTTTGATCTTTCGGTAGCATATACGTTATTCCATCGGTAATATATTCAGGCATTAATTGAGGGTTTTGAATGAAGTTATTGATATGATTGTGGATAAATAAATGGAGATAAGTAAATTTTTTATACCAATAGTTTTGAATATAATCTGTTCCTGGTGCTTTCCAGTTCTGTAGCCTATTAATTACATTTCTAAATAATTCTATTGGTAAAGACTCGAATTCCATGTCTTTAATGTTAAAAGTTTTGAGTTCCTCGCGTTTAATCCATTCTGCATTTGAATTATGCTGAATTGAATTTTCCCAAATGTTTGACCAGAATTTGTGTAAATCTGCTGGTTTTGGTGTAGGAGTGTTATTATAATTAGACCCTTGATTGTTATTATTACTTGTTAGTTTAAGATTTCTGTAAAAGTTTCTTTCATTACTACTAAACTGCAAATTTTGAGTTTTTCTTTCTGTGCAAGTTCTATATCTTTTGAGGCGGCTACTAGTAAGGGACAGTTTTTGTCTCAGCGTATCTAAAAAGTGGGTAAGCTGGCTATTTGGTAATTCGTATGTTGCATGAATTTTATAATTATTTAAAATATCTATTACATGTCTATTAAGTTTATTGCTTCTATGTCCATTTATGTATTGTGTTAACCTACCTATATTCGCTCTTAACTTTTCGATCCGCCTTTCTAGCCTAATTTGCCACTTTGGTTTATTCTTTATTTTTCGAATATGTGTTTTTTGTGGTGGTGGAATAAGTAGTTTTGCTCCATTTATCTTAGCAGCAGTCCATGCTGCACAATATAGAACTGTTTGAAGTGTATTATAATCAGTATTATTATCTACGTGTAATGGTAATATATTGGTATTCAAATAATGGATTGTGGCTGCTAATTTTTTAGAACATTTTTGTTTTGGGATATAATTACGTTTAGTGGGGTGTATATTTTTGTAATACTCTAATGTTTGCCTAAATGAGTCATCTATGTCTGCATTTCTTTCACTAATTTTATCTGAATTATACGGTTGAATATCGTTTTCAATATTTACACTCATTAATTCTACGTTATTTAAAGAATTATCTACATTTAATGTTCCATTTTTTGGAGTAATATTCACTAGTTGTGTTTGTTCGTTAGGATCAGTTTCTTGTAATGATACGCATAATTCATTAGCTACCTCGTCTCTTATTTTATTAAGCTTATCTTCGCTTATATATTTATTTGACACTATTAATCTTCTCTGATCAGCTATTCTTTGCTCTGTAATGTGTGACAGATGAGGGAAACGGTTGATGAAAGCTTGGTGTATAGCGGCCCTATAAGAGGTTCGATTTTTTTCTAACATTGTGATTTTAAAATATGATCTTATGATATGTTCATTATGCTCTGAAGTCCAACGCATTCTTTGTGAACCTAGTTGTGGTATTGGGTCTGAGTTAGTAAGTGTTTGTGTAATTTGTGATGAGTTAAGTTTTTCAGTCACTTCCGTTTTAATTTGGTTAAAGTCTTCTTCAGAGATCATTTTGTTTCGCATTATAGCTCTAAATTGGTCTCCTAAGCGTTGTTTAGAAACTGTCATATTTGGAAATTTTCGAATGAAATGCTGGTGTAATGGGTTTAAGTATCCTTGTTTGCCTGTGTCTAAATTTGTGACTGTTAAATAAGTGCGCACTATGAACTTGTTCATATCGTTTGTCCATTTGCGGCGCCTTCCACTCGAGACGGGTGCAGGATTATTGGCTGGTGCCTCCTGAACAACGTTCTCGATGGAATATAAACTATCACTATCGCTTAGAGTATCGGTGTCCGAAATTCGCGCTTGAGTCGTTTGACGGGAAATCTTTCTCGCCCGGAGATTGTATACGCCCCGGAACCCAGTGTCATTCCGACTTCCGTCAGGGTCAGTTTGACTGCTGGATCCATCGCCGGGAACTAGGGGCCGGTGCTTACTTCGTGTATTCATTTTTAGTTTCTTTGTTTGGAACCGTTAGTTAGGGAAAGGGTTGCCAAGTTCTTATAAGGCATAATAGTTCAGCCTGGCTACTGATAATCACCAGGGTGTACAGTCTAGTTGTTATAACTGATGGTCTTAAATTAGTACGCCTTTCCCGTAAGCCCCCACCACGCCAAAGGTGATTCCTTGGGGGTTATTATTATTATTATTGCATGGTATAATACTTTAAAATAAAAATAGTTGCATTTGTAATGGTAAAGTATCATTCGTAGTACAAACTACAGTGATAAATTAGAACCGATCTCTGAGAAAAGATATACGAGTTTTGTAAATTGAATTTCTAATTTATTGCTCCGTTACAAACGCAGACAGTTCTTTCTACATATAAGGGCCTGGAAGAACGAGTGAGTGTTCACATGGCCAGATGGCGACCAATGAATGAGTCGTTAACAGACTACTACCCAGTTCGATACTTACGGAAATAATAGACTGGCTATACAAATATGCATTAATTTTATGACAGCTATTTTAAAACTACAGCTTAAAAAACTACTTACCATCCTTCCATATATTTATAGTTTATGAATGACATATTTAAACGTTTATCATGTTGAAGGATAACGAAGATAACCATTCTATCAATTTATACTATTATAAAAATAAAGCAGGGCTATGTCTTTACTATGAATTATGGTGGCAATTTTGTATCTTAAGATTGAAGTAAAAATCTAAGCTAACTCTGCTGTAAATATTGAAAACATTAGTAGTAGGGTAATCGGAGAATTTTTTTTACTAAAATTCAATATACACGTACACGGATTCAATTCTGGACAAGTAATGCCTTTTCGCTCGAAGATAATAACTGTAGACTATGCATTAATCATGACTTTTTCTTGAATCCTTACTCTATTATGATGTAAACAATGAATAATTTAAAATATATATGTTGAAGAATAGTTTAGATCAGTTAGACCTAATTTGTGATTATATTATGTCTCTCGATCGCGTAGGTCGGCTAGTGATTTCGTGCAACAACCGGGATGCGCCTTATTTCGACCAATAAAAGTCAGTGACGCTATCGAACTTATATGATCAACCTATTTGAGTTTAAATTATTAGCCGCCATTTACGCAGCTTGCTTTTTTTAATTCATAACGGTTGGCAAACAAGCATAAGGTCCGCCTGATGGTACGCAGTCACCGCAACCTATGAACGCTTGCGATACTTGAAATATCACATACGCGCTGCCAACCTGAGGGATAGGAGGGAAGGGATGAGAAGGAAAAAGAGAGAGGGAACAGACGGGGTGGGAGTTTAGGCCTTCGGCGCTCTCACTCATCGCAAAAATCGCAACAATACTTAGCTACTTCACGCCGATTTTCTATATGAGTGCAGTACTTCCCCAGTCGAACAGAATATCCTTTATTGCTTATTAAAAAAAAAAAGAATTTACTACTAGATGTACAGATTTTATTCAATGAATAATCTGGGTTTGGAAAAATTGAAATAAAAATAAAAAGTATACTTTTAAATGTTTTAAAACCGAGGAAAAAGTTTATAGAAATAGTAACTTTGAAAGTCTTTGTAGGAAGGGTTATAGTTTTATCGTTTTATTTTACAAAGTTTTTAGAACAAAAGCTATTTCAGTAGTGATTCAACATAACATTTCACGTGAAATAAAGAAACAATTTATTCTATTATTCTACTTTGATATGTTTCACAGTAATATTATCAAGTAATGGTTTCGTCTAGTAAGTTTGTAAATAAACATTACAGCCACTGAATAGGTTTCGATTTGAAAATTAAATCCATAGAATACCCAGGTATATCCAAGGGCTGTTCATAGAGATACTTTATTTATTTATGATTGTTTTTCCTTTTTTATTTCTGTGAATAAAATTTTAGTGAATAATAAAATATCCAATTCGCAATAAATCTACAAACTTAAATCATAAATTTGTCCTTTAAAAAGATAAAATTAAACAATACGCGGTATTCCTGCCATGATAATGTAATGTGTAATGAATACGTCCTGTACTTAATATCAAATGTACTTCAAATGAAAACGACGATATTTAAACGCCCGATCGAAATGACGGCATCTCAGTGAGACGTGACCTCAGCCGCCCTATGATTCACCGGCGCCGAGCATTCCCACAAACCGCATAGGTAATAGGAAATGCCACATCGCCATAAATTTACAAACGCTATGCCAGTTACTCATCCTGCAATATTCTATGGCCGTATAACTTACACCTAATTGCTGGATCTGTTTGTACAACTTCTTTATTAAGCTCCCGTAGCGTTGACCTCAATTCAGCCGATAGAACCAGCGGGGCATCTGATTACTAATGCACTTTGATGGTAAAACGATAGTGACATATGTTAAGTAAATTCTCTTCTTATCAAACTAGCTGGTTCTTCAGTTGTGTTAAGAAATACTAATTTCGGTGTTAATAATAATAGTCACGTATTGTGGCAGAGATTTCTAAGAATATTTAATTTCGATGCATTCGATGTTGGTATTGTTAAATAAAAACACGCTTTTATTTTAATATTCAAATATACATATAAAACAGAATAAACAATTCTAAAAGTTGGATTTCGTTTACATATCGGTATGCATAAGCGACTTTCGAATGCATAGAATTATTAAGGCTTACTTCCACTTTAAATACTACGCAGCTCTATAACTTGCATTTTATAAGGATTGGGTAAGAAATGAGGAAGAACAAGTAAATGATGTAAAACAAAACAAACTAGAAGAAATCTTTCCTGCTATTCATTCCGTGGACGATGGCCCCTATCGCTGGAGCCAATCACGAAACGATTCGTTAACGTTTTTTTAGCAGATTCATTCCACGGTTTTGTTCATTAATAAGCATTAGTTCTGTATTAATAATTGAAATATTACGAGTATTATCTCCCTCATCATATTGAAATCTTTGAATCAATTAAAACTATCGGTATTGCATATTTGTGAAATATTTACTTATTATAGAAAATTTTAAAGAGCAAAGGGATAATTATTATGTCATAAATAGTATCAAACTTCACTGGCATAGAATTAAGTAAACTAAAAACCATTGAATCGAATAAACTGTCTTCACAACGATTTATTAGGAAATAAATAAGCACGATCGTGCTCGAAAATTATCATTACAAATGGTTCTTGCAATTTCACGACAAGAATTTATCTGCTGACATTTTAATTTACGTCGGCGGCGAAGTTCTTAATTAGTGGAGAGTTTTGTAGGGGTGCTCTACGTGCGGTTCAGGCGCGGGGACCACACGCAACCGGCGACACTGCAGCTTTACGAAAACACTGCTCTTTTTGACTGTACCATTATGCCCTTTACTCTGAAACAGCATATTTAATGTTCACGAGTTTAGAAGAAAAGTAGGGAATGAATAAAATATAGGAAGATATCATTGTTTTTCTAAAATACCTTTTGTAACTGTTAGATTTATATATGTCTAAAATAATCTAATTAGTAAATATAAGAACTTAATACATCATTATTACCTTCAAAAACAATAAAATAAAATATTTTAAAAAGGTTCTCGAAAAGATATATTCATACTAGTCGTTTTCTGATTTTGTTATGAGATTTAATAAAAAAACACTTTAAAATATACATATAATAATAATAAGGATAATATATGTGAGATATCTTATATGCTTAAATTTTAAACTTCTGATTTCCAAAATCTTGGATACATATTATAGCGATAGAGATTTATAATTGTAAAACCCATAAAAAAATAATTGGATGGGAAAAATCTTAAAGCCTACATAGACACATACGCATACACATACAGCTGTTACACAATAAAACTGTAACTATAAACTGTAACTGATATCCCAATGTCGGGTTTTTACCAATATTGATTTACCTATGTACTAGTTGCTCTATATATGGAAATTACATATTAACTTTAAGGAGATTTTTAAATATACGCACTAATGTATTTAATCGGTATCATTCACAAAACGTGTGTAACATGATAAGGTATTTTTTTCACAAAACGTGACGTCACGTTTCAATTGGCTTACACATTACGAACATTGGTATTTCTTAGGCCATTGCACATTAGCCTTAATGCGAATGGATCATATGTTGTGTTTTGTAAAGGTTATCGCAAATTAGTAACTTGACATATTTACGCCATAAGAGTAGGGAATGAGCAAGTTTCGGTAAGTTTGGTTATAGGTAGAAATATTAAGTTCCTTTTACTTTTATAGCATTGGGGGTATTCTATTGACAAGTAATAGTGTGACTCATGTCAATGTTATCGCTTGTAAATAATATTTTACATGAGAATACCGTTTCCACAGCACTATGATTCACGTCTGTGTACAAAATAGTTCATTATGTTTAAAGAAAACTGTGACAGACGGTATCATTGTTTTTTATTTATTTTCAGCATTCCACTGAACTCTTTTATTACAATTTCATTTGTATCTGAATAAAGGATATATTTTTATGAAACGAAAAAAAGACCAAGGACTACGATCGATTGTGTAATAACTCCTACAAAAACAAGAACATAATGGTTCGAATTGCTGACTGAAACACGACTCGCTTCCAATTAACACTGTTTTTTTCAAGCTTAAAAAAGCGACTTAAATTCGAATCCCTAATTACATTACGCTCTGTTAGTACCGTCACTGAAAATATATTTGCGACAACGCCTTATTAACTCGGCTTCCAGCGTGTCACGAACAGTGCAATTTATTTACAAAGACTCGTATATAATACAACTATGAGTTCATTAAATCACAGCTTGCATATTGTGTGGGTGAGCACCTAAAATCGTTTATGTTAGTACATCGTCTGTCCTAAGCTGGCCCGTTATTGGCTCTCGTGTCAGGATAATGCGGGCGGGAGCCGACAACGATATAGCCCCCTGGTTTAATTGAAGATTCCACTATTAACGTCTACTATATCCTGAGACAATCGCCTCGCATTGTCTATGTTCCGGGTGCACTTGGCGTGTCAATACTTATTAGTCTCAGATAAAGTTCGATTACCACCAAGGGTGACGTTTCATAAATATTCATGTATCCATATTGAATAAATATCATAATTAATTTTTAAATTGTTTTATATAGTAGTAGCTGATATTAAAATTACTTACTGTTAGCTCGAGTGGGCGGTAGACCCAGGTTTTACGTACCTGAAAAATCATAACATCATATTTAATTATATTAAAAAAATTCAAATTTGAGAACGTTGTGGCGCTGCGGTAGCGAACCAGCTTTAAGCGTTTCAGTGAGTGTTCGATTCTCGCTCGGAGCAGATCCAGATCCAGATTTATATTGACCATACGGTAATTTTTTCCGGTCTGGGTGTATTTGTCCTTGTCATTGTGTATGTTTCCGGACCCAGGCACAGGATATAACTAATAGTTCTAATGGGCCCCTTGAGTGTGTAGCGTCTATTATTAATATTATTATAAAAAAACAACCACCTACTTCTGTATTTTAGTAATATAAGTTACGATGTCTAAGGGTTGGGATACTGTCCTAAAAATTTAACTGAAAATAAAGAGAACTTTATTATTTACTATATGCTAGAAAGACTTGTTGTAACTTACATATTCATCTAAATACGAATATAAAGGTATATTAAGTCAGATTGTCTGACTTTGATTCTATTTTTATATTATGTAATACTTTTTTTAATATATTTTTTTCAATTTTTAATAATTTTAACTTAATCTAAAGTTATTTATTTGTATTGGTTTTATGCACCACATTTATTATGTTATGTTTCAAGTAATGGATTTCTCATGGGCAAAATTTATACAGAGTGTCATGGCAATATATGTATTGAGTGCCATGATTTATGAACAATTTTATTAAATTCTTTACAGATTACAAATCCATACTCAAAAACAATATACTCTTCGTTACCATTTTACTAGGTGTCTTTTTAAATGTTACACTAAAACCTATATATATTATTGTTGTATATTGTTATAATCATCTTAAAGCATTATTCCTGGAATTTATTCTGTTGAATTTAAAATCACCCTAAGCCTAAGCACGCTCTGGGACTTTGTGTTATTTTTTATAGTTTTAAAAACAATGGAACAACAATGTTGATACAATACGAATGTATATTTTACTTCTTCCTCTAAGTAATTGGGTATAACAAATGTTTCAGGTAATACTTTGTCAAACTAGTAGTGCTCATTACAACATATTCCTAGCAAAAATATGGAAATATCTTATATGCTAAAATATCATTTATATTCAAATGATATTTTAGCGTAGTCGTAATGGTTTCTAAGTTGACACTGATGGTACCTGCAGACGATGTTTAATGGCCTCAATTATCGGAGAAATGAATTGGATTATTATCCTTCCGTCTCCACTCTTGCTGCACGTTCCCTTCTAAAAGACTCCCTTAGCCTTTTGAAATTTTCGAGTGTATTTTAGTTAAAACTTTACATCGATTTTTAGGCTTTTTTGTACACGGCGAGCCACCACACGTATAAAATTATTAATGCTAATCCTAGGTTACCATAACTAAATGTGTAATAAAACCATTTAAATCATTAGTTTAAGAGTTATCAAACAGTCATAAAAGATATATTTTTTTAATTGAAGAGCCAATGTAGTATTATAAGCATTAAGAATGTCAGTGCTTCACTTGCTTACTGATATAAATAAGTAAGAATTCAAAAATCAAAGATTTGACTATAAATCTTATAAGCACTCACAGCACTCTCTCACAGCTCTTTCGATTAATTAACAGATATACTTATAATGATCGTGCCCACATTTTATGGGCATTTGAAAGAAGAAGTGATTCTACAGTGCTTATACATTAAAAAAATCGTTTAGTTTTTTTTTTTAAAAGAAGCAAAATTTATCAACATTCTACATAATAATGTAGATAATATTGCGATTTGATATGCCAGCTATGATGATTTGATGTCTAAACTAATACTGATAACAGGACGCTATCTAGATGATATCACTATTATATTCGTTTCTTACTTATATATTATGTAAATATCTGTGAAAGTTTACCAGGTGTTGAAATATTAGGATAACTTAGGATATGCTTTTCAAAAGTGATCGTGAAAAATAATTAGCTCTCTAATACTTTAAACACTTCAAAGCAAGTTGTAAATGGACCCAGTAATAATAATTTGTACAATATACTAGGCAATGATATTTTATAACATATATAATAAAAAAAGTTGATTTGATATCATCCTCTTTTTAAAGTTCGTATGACTTAAAATTTCAGCAGAAGTAGCAAACACTACTAATACAATAAATGCGACAGAAAATATAACGTTAAACGTTTTATTAATATCGATTCTTTTTTATAAAATAAACAAGGAAATCAGCTTAGAGTTGTAGATATATGAGGTCTTAAAACCATAAGAAAAAAACACAAGACAGACCTTCTGCCATCATTGATGTAGCTTATAAATGTGACCATGTAAACATTACATTGCTCATTTTAATCTAATATATTTCACAATTACGTATTGTAGGAATACAGTTAATATAAGCATAACAAAATATCTAGTTGACAGCTTGTTGGCAACATAAGAATTGTTGTTTGCTTTCATCGCTATAACTAAGTGATCAATAACTATCATCAACATAAATTGCTAAGGCCCCGGGGTTCCACTCGATCAGAAATTTTTCAACTTGCTACCGACTGTGTCGCAATTATAGGCTATTAGTATACTTATATAAATGTTTTGAAGCCTCAATAGCTCAACGGTAGAAGGGCCGACTTCGCTCCGTTAACGCGAGAGTCGAGGGTTCGAACCTGACCCCCTTGGGCTATTGTCGTACCCACTCCTAGCGCAAGCTTCGAGCTTATTTGGAGGGCAATAGGAATATTAGTAATGCCTTGACAAACAGATTTTAGATAACAAGATCTTTATTTGGTTTGGAAAACGTTATAAAAAGATAGCACGTACATAAGTATATTACATACCACTTCAATAGTGCATATGAAATTCAGTCCAGCAGATAAAATGCAATTGCAAAATATTCCATTAAGATCCGATAATTATCCGTAGTCACTAGCAAAGATCAAAGATATTGAGGGACCCAAGAAAGAAGGTGAAATCCATTGGGAATGGACGTAGACGTTAAAAAATTAAAAAAGTGTTCCGTTGTAAAATACTTCTCTGTCCTATTTTATTAGGTATATACCACAAAACTCGACGATGTTACTCGACTTATAAAATATAAAACTAGTAACTCTTAGCGGTAAGTGTATGTAACATTTTTATAATAGAAGATCAGAAAGTTTTCAGAAACGTTCTATTAATAAGTTTAGTAGAAAAAGAGTAAAGGAACGCTTGTGTTGTAAAGGTTATTGTAGAGTCGTGTGCTGCCGCCTCAGATGAAATAAAGAGGATGTCATATAGTAGCAAAAGAAGAAAAAGTGTATAGAGGGAGTGAGAATAAGACGCAACAGTGTACAAATGCTATTCACGTCGTTTTTCTGTAAAAGGGGAGAAGGAAATACTTTCATGTTTGACTTTCATGTTTCATGTGTTCATCCTATGCCAAAATATCCGGTTTAGTACTCCAAATCTTTTAGAAATACACCATTTATAGATTGTTTGTTTTTAATATTGGTTATTTTTTTAACAAACATATTTGGGGTTTTAGCCTAATGCTCATTATTATTATTATTATTATTCATAAGGATATGCCATGATCTGGGTATTTCAATGGACGCCAGACAAGCACCTTAAAGCGACTTTTGAGGATTTAAAAAATATATATTTGCAATTCCAGTAAAAAAGTTAATGGTGCGATATTGCGATAATTTAAACCTGTTTAAGTCACGTTTATCATTTGTTTTATTGTTGACTTGTGCCATGCACATGCATATTGTGAGCAAATGTTTCTGTAACGAGGTCTCCATTCTGGATGCAAACAGTTATTTACTTTGTTTGAACTAACGACCATCCATGCATCGTCGATCGGCGATGTATTGTTGGCTAGTAAAATTATTATCATAGCAATAGGGATTCTAATTAATATAACAAGATTAAAATAATTAATTACATAACGATAATATTGTGTATAATTTTACACTTAATAGTAGTTTACATTAAGTGAGTCACACTGGTGGCAATGTACCACCGCAGTGCCAAATGTTCTGCCGCCAATCATTATTACTGTGTTTCGGTTTGAAGGGCACTGTGGGTTAGTGAAATTACGGGGCAAAGGAGATTTAAGAAACAATATTTCGAGGTTGGCAACGCCTGAGTGGCACCTACAAATGGTGTTGGAAACGCTCATAGGCTGCGGCAACCGCTTACCATTTGCCCACTTAGTATCATAAAAAAAAAAATTTGCAGTAAGTAAAAGTGACAAACTGCACAGAAAAAAAAACAAGTGTAGTTGCTTATCCAGATTGCAGCAAGTAATGTACCTGTCTATGTCGTGAGTCGTGACTCACGGATTCCATTTTTATTCGAGTATTCAACGTAAAGTCTGGACAACACGAAGCTTAAAAATCGTAAAGAATCGACGTAAGATCTTATATGTAATTGAGACATTAATATTAATTATCTGTAACATTAGTCATGCAAAAATACTATTAAAATTCTTTAATCAATAATACAAGTTTCTTTCACAAGACTTGACCCGATTGAAAATTAAGGCAGATATTAAAGCAGTTTTATTTTGATACAGTAAAGTCTGATAATGGCTCGTGTAGAGCTGGCAAGTTTGCTAATAAAACAGTGACATCGCTTAACGGAGGCCGTTATCAGCACATACACGCGCCGCGTGACGAGTGCCTACGCTCCGTTGATAATAGATACGAGTACTTATTACATAATTTTGTTGCTAATAAGTTAATAACTTGTCGAATATGAGTGTAATGACATTACATTTGTTGTATTTTAATGATCTTATCGTTTCGTTCTCTCTTTGTTGATAAATAGTCCGTCATGATTCAGGCCAAATTAGTGGAATGATTTTCGAAGATACATTGTGATATTCAAAAATTTCAGCAAAATATTTATGTTCGTATTGGTGACCTGTCTGATGGTAAACGGTCACTGTAACCAAATAGACGCTTGGAAGTCATTAGCATCACATTCGTATTGGCGACACAAAGGGTAGGAAGAAGGAGCATAAAGTGTAAGGGACAAGGGTGTGGAAGTTTGGGTCTGAATCGGTCTCACTGATAGAAGAATAATCACTACGAACACTGCAGGAGTTCGTAGATATTATGTACTTCCTGGATCTATTGATGAAACTCAATTTAATTTAACACAATAATATGAATTTTAGTTTAATTAAACGAAAATATATTTTCATTTGATGATGGTTTCATTAGTACAAAATAAATAAAACGGAATTAAATCCGGATTAATGAAATTGTACGATTAAGCACGTACGTGTAAGATTTGAGTAAATATGATAATATTTATCTCCAATCTTTTCTCTGATTTGGTGTCAATGATCTTTTAAACGATGGAAATGTGTAAATAAATAATTTCACAATATACCGTAAGCCGGAATGTCTTACCACTATAACTATCTTTAAGTGTGCCGTATATTTTATATTATTAAATTAACATAATTAATTTGTAAAATATTTCTATATCGAACACTTTTTAGATAACAATATATATATATATATTTAATATATTTTTAAATGTATTGACTCATTGTATTCTAGATAACTAATATAAGCAGGTTACATGTTACTGGTCAAATTTTTGTAATTCATTATTTACTTAATTAATTTATTTGTTATTCGATTTAAATATACTAATAATTTGAGTAAATATATACAATTGCCGAGAAAAAATCGTCTGGAAATTATTTTTTAACTTATTTAACATTATTATATTTTAGTATCTGTTGTTGTAGCAGCAACAGAAATACACATTCTGTGAAAATTTCAACTCTATACCTATTACGGTTCGTGAGAAACAGCCCGCTGACGTTAGGCACCGTAAAGTACGGAATCCTAAAAGTCTATGCTTTTATTCATATCTGACAAAAAGCTAGTCTTCTACAGCATTCATACAGTATATAATACAAGTAAAAGGGGACCAGTGCTATCCTAACTGCGATATAAAAATACTTTAATGTATTGGCAATTGGATATACCGAAAAGAAGCAATTAATGTAAACGCAAAATTACATATTGTAAACGAGAAATATTTGAACTTTGCCACGTTAATATGTATGCATAATTATTATTCAAACATTAGTTTCTGTTTAAAATACCTTTTAACGACAACGTTTAAAATTTTATAAATTTAATGTTTTAATAAAATTTTAAACGTGCATTTTATTGTATTATTTCGTATTATCTATTTAGTATGACGATTTTATCTAAATTTATAGCTTTATTACTGAGTTTATATTGACTAGTTTTTAGTAAAATATTTAGTTATATATTAGTTATATGGGGATCGGGTCAATATTATTTCGATTCTGAAAAATATAAGTGGATGTCTATCCAAATACTTTATTTATATAGCTTGCCCGTCTGCTTTTGTAATGAATAGGCTGATTGATAGGCTCGATTGAGGAATTACTACACAGGCAGATATATTTATGTAAAGTAACAGTATCCGTCCTTTTGCCTATTCTTAATCCCTGTATATTCTGGTCCTCCCTCGATTTTTTCTCTTACAGATCAGTGACATGCTTATTATACTAAAGCATTTTAAGCGTCTTTTTATCACCAATTATCATTAGGCGGGTCGTTGGTTTGTTTGCCAACATTGAACCACAAAATATATGACGCTATCGAAGGAAACTTCAAGAAACTTCTATTATGAACATTAAGCATAGAAAAATTCAAAGGATCTTATCAAAGGAAAAAATGAAGGTTATGATAAAAATGTATTCCACAATGCCGTTTAAAAAGCACAAAAGAAAATGCGCTTTGAGGTAAGATATTCTTTGGAAAAAAAATTAAAAAGCGGTATACATTTTAATACAGTTAGTAGATAATGTACATGTACATTACGGAGTTATATAACTGTTTAGTGGTATTGTAGTAGATTTGAATGCAAAGGAACTGAGAGGACCCGATTCCCGCTAAGAACATTATAGTGCATTTTACTGGTCGTAAAATGGCGTGCACACGACCACGGTTCACCTATAAACTCGCTTGCAACATCAAAGAACGAGTGAAAATTAAATGGAATGATGTAAAGAGATTTTGCAGTTTGAAAAAAAAATATAAAACTTATTTAAATATTTTTTTTAATAAGAAAATAAAAATAAATAAACGCTACACACTCAACGGCCCCCATTAGGATAGTTATATCATGTGTCGGAGGTTCGGAAACATACACAATGACAAACACACCCAGACCGGAAAACATGTCTGTATGGTCAATACAAACATCTGCACCGAGCGGGAATCGAACCCGCAAACTGTGGCGCTTAAGGCAGGTTCGCTACCACTGCGCCACAACGTCGTCAATAAGCTACTCTTAAAGGAAGAAAAGACAATCTATTTATCCGATAAAAATCTAAAAATACAATTTAAAATGTATTAAGTTTTTGTCGACCGTTGTGGTACAAAAGTAGCAAACCTGCCTTAAACGATAGTTGCCGGTTCGATTCTCACTTAGAAGAGGTATTTGTATTGACATACAGGCATATGTTCCGGTCTGGGTGGTTATACTTTACTGATAAATAAATAAATAAACAAATAAACGTTGCACACTCAACGGCCCCCATTAGGATAGTAATATCCTGTGTCGGGGGTCCGGAAACATTCACAATGACAAGGACAAATACACCCAGACCGGAAAATATGCTTGCATGGGCAGGAAATACAAACATTTTATGCTCCGAGCGGGAATCGAACCCGCGACCTGTGGCGTTTAAGGCAAGTTCGCTACCGCTGCGCCACAACGTCGTCAACTGATACAAGATATAATCGTCGAGTGTTTAGCGTTTATTTATTTATTATTAATAATATTGTTTTATTTCATCCTTTCTTATATGTATTTTCAAGTCGTGAACCTTATTCATGTCTTGTTCTTATCAGAATGTCCTCACACAAGGTAAATAATTGAAACATGTTTAAGGCGCTGATAACGCCGTGCTATCATCGGTCATTAATTTGTTTTGATGACTCATAAATACATAATGGCTTCTCTTAAAGTGTACTGTATTTTAGTTAATTCTTCTTACTTTTCATTTATAATAAAAAATACACATAGTATTTACAAATCGTATCGAATTCTTGAATATTTTCATCATTTTAAATTCATTAAATCCGAAATTTGGCTCGGAGCTCATACGCTAATTTTAAACACGCAATCAGTATACATACAACAGAGATATGTATATCACATTACGTAAAAGAATATAAAATACCTTAGTAACCAATATAAAATACTCTTATCAGCTCGGCTCACCAAGCACCTCTTATTTTATCGCAAGAAATAACTACGATAAAGACCAATAAAAAGTTACGTATTCATATTATATGACGTCAGAATGCTCCACTAGAAATCGAAAGTGAGTATATTCATTGAAGAATTAGATTTTATCCGTTTATTAAAGCAATTAAACATTGAATATTACTTCTATATTTGGCAGTGAAATACCATCATTTATTTTTCGAACGTCAAACGATCGAGAATCCTTCACGGGCAGACTCTTCAGCATGTAGGCCAGGGTTGCGAGGCGTCCATATCAAATAAGGCACGGACACGGCTTTAATTATGCCTGGCAGACAGGAAGCCTTATATAAAAACCTAAGTACATAAAACGTGGTGGTTACGTCACACACACAGTTAGTGGCGATAAAATAAGACGTCTATTCGATACGGCAGGCGACGAAGCATCGATCAATCTAAGATCTAATAGCAATGTCTGACCAAACCGGCGCCAGTACGACGCACCTCCCTTCATCCAGAGTCAGATACTAGGATTTTATTAATCTTTAGATATTTTAATTTTCAGTTAGGTAACTACTTTAATTTTCATGAAAACTTATAATCCCTTAAAATTGTCTATCATCACAGTTTCATACTTACTAATATTATGTATGCGAAAGTAACTTTGTCTCTCTGTCTGTCTGCCTGTCGCACTTGCACGCCAAAAATACTGAATCGAGTTAAATGAAATTTGTTACACAGTTAATCTAGAGCCTGAGCAAGACAAACTACTTTTTAATGCGAAAAAGCGGTTGTAAGGGGTTAAAAGGGGGTATGAAAAGTTGTATGGAAGTATTGTCATTCTTAGAGCTAGAAGCTTGAAACTTATTTTTTAGGCTGTTGATTCGATATAAATAAATATGACATTCGTAGTTTGTAAAAGGGGGGGTGGGGTTCAGAATTTGTTCATAGATTACGACTTTTACATATATATTCTTAAATATAATCTATATAACTGCTAAAATATTATCACATTATAATATTTATAAGAAAATATATTCGTCCAACATCTAATATAACAAATGTCATAACCTTTATCATTATATACTGATTCAATGATTACAAATGGCCGGAGTAAGAGAACAATAATTCAAAGAGAATAGGAAAACGCTTAAAGGTAATAACGAGAGTTATTGATGTCGACGCCATAACGTATTAGTACTGGCGGACACATATCACTATAATATATAGTCTTATGTCCATTTACATTTCACGATAAAATCGAAACGACACGATTATGCCCGTCTTATATCAGTAAGCTTTATTACGATCTCTTTGCTTTCTATGATTCTATAGTACTAGTGCCTGGAAATAAAAGGTAGTTGTTTAATTTACTATTTTATGGAAATATACCTAAAGCCTGATATATTCATGTAATAAAAAATAGTCTCACTATTTCTATTATATTTTCTAAAGTTAATTCCATTAAATCAAAGCACTTAATAAATAAATAAACACTACACACTCAATGGCCCCCGTTAGGATAGTGATATCCTGTGTCGGGGGTCCGGAAATTTACACAAGGACAAGGAGAAACACACCCACACCGGAGCACATGCCTGTATGGTCAATGCAAACATCCGCTTCGAACGGAATACGAACCCGTGACCTGCGGCGCTTAAGGCAGGTTCGCTACCGCTGTGCCACAGCCTCTTCCTTATGTTTAGAGTCATTAAAATTATAAAAAAATGCTTGAAATTAAATGAGTTAATACAAAACATGTTTTTCTTTTCAAAAAGGTCTTAAATAAAGTTTTTATTGCTTCTTAGAAATCGACGTATAATGACTCTGGGTTTTAATAAGTTAGGTTTTTAATAATTTCTTGTTTTCTTTTGTATTTTTAAGGATTTATGCAAATTACGAGGTCGGTGGTCGTGCACACATATGTCTTTAAAATAGGCTATGATTATAGCGCGTTCTTACAAAAGTAATTTCATAAAATAATCAAAAAATTGATATAATAATAATAATATGCTATTTATTATGGCGGTAGGAAAACAAAATTCAAATGTTGTAAAATCAAATATTTAATATTATTGTCCTCGTTTAGTACAAAAATTTTAGGTAAATATTATAGTCTAATAATAATTCGTGAAAACCCAAATTTTTATGTTTTAAACAAAACAAAATAAAACTTTAAATTTTATTAACCACAAAACAGTGGGACGCGATTGACGCAGAATTTAAATATTTTTAATACTATTAAAATTATAAGATAATATTTTATAGAGATTTTAGACATAATATGACAGTCTACACACTACAATTTTGTGCAAACTATCTTATCCTACCCGTCTGTGGCGTTGATGTCGCGCACATGGCGAATAGACGTAATCGTAGTAGCTTTTGAATTTTTTTTTTATTTCATCACGGTCGGCAAACTAGCATTCGGTCCGCCTGATGGTAAGCAGTCATCGCAACCTATGAACGTGCGTGATACTTGAAGTAACATATACACGCTGCCAGCCCAAGGAATGAGAAGGGAACAGAGGACCACCTCTTTTGGAGATTGGGAAATTCGAAACGCAATAGTAATATTAGTTTACGCCGATTTTCTTTGAGAGGGTAGTACTTTCCCAATCGAGCCGGCTCATTTGCTGGGAGGAGCGTGACTCTACTACTATAATAGCTGTATATCATAATTATTATAATTTCATTTAATTTTTATAATATTTATTATTATTAACTAATATTAATATTTTTAAATATTATCTCATGATAAACCTAATATTTTACCAAATCAAGCCAATTTTAAACAGGATAACAAACTCTGGGGGAAATATAAATTGAAAACAATAAATCGTGTGTCAATTATTTTATTTTTAAAATAACCACACCGCTTTACAAAGCAAAACCAATTTTCCTTGTCATCGTATATTTATTACCTGAAAGTCAGGTATAATGAATTCTATGTTAATTATGTTATTCACAAATATGTGTTAATTGATCTCGAGACACCATTTTGACGCTGATTTAGTTAAATGAAGTAATTAAACCTATTTCGACTCTATCTAGAGTAATCGTTTTGACGTTTAAATTTATTGCCTTTTGCAATCTCAAATAAAGATTTCTATTCAAATTTAGTAGGTTGAAATATTTTACGCTCTCACAATAATATTAAATGTTTTTTTTATTTCACTTCTCTACTTATGGGTAATTAAATTGTATGTAAAAATAATAATATACTGGTCCACTTGACGTGGTGGAACATGAGCACATTATAGACGCAATAATTTTTTTCTCGGCCACCTCCACCCGGTGACGCTGTAGTAGGCCAGTAGGGCCAACAGTACCTAATACACAGTAAGAAAAAAAGACCGACCCTTCCATACAAAAAATATGTCCAAAGATTCACTGGTGCTTCTTAGTAGATCCGCACTAACAAAACGAATGTTTTTAAATTCAATCTTCTTAACAGTTGGTCTCAATATTTATTTTCTCAAAACATTTTGAATTTACATAATAGTCGTAGTGTAATTACATTAATTATATACAAATTAAGAGTATGTTCAGTAACGAAAAAACATAAGATAAAGGCGAAACTTTGTATTTTTTTAGTTATCATGCGAACTTCTTTATTCATGGATATGAATGATATAGTGCGTTACGAATGTATTTGTGTCGCATTTAATTGTTGTTCTTAATTTTGCACGACGAAAAGTTGTAATTGAGTCGATTCATAAAATTTTCACGGTAAGAGACATCAGATCATTGACATTAACGTACGTAAAAATAATTTGGAGCAGGTTAGTCCTGTATTGAAGGCTGTGCGTGCGCCGAAACTGTATCAGAGCAAAGTTGTGGTAGGTCAGCGATCGGGCGCGCGCCTGCATTCCGCCGGGCCGCGGCTTCGACGCCCACTAAATATAGAATGCCCGCCTGAGTGAACGAACTGACCGCCGAACGACGGATAAAATTGCATGCACTTTGACAATGCGCCTTACAGACGGTGTAAATGTGCTTTCAAATATTTATAGACACAAAGAAACACACTGCCAAGCGACTATAAGGTGGAATAAAGCGTAAAAAAGCAAACAACAAACATCAATGTTCCTTGTGTTGCATATACTTTTTGCCTTTGAAGTTCCTTCAAACTCGATTGAAATAAAAAATGGGAAAAATCTTATTTCGTATTCACCATGTTACTTGCCAAATAAATTCACGAATAACGTCTGTAACGGTCATTTATTTCGCACGCGTTTAAAATACGAAATAGCTAACATCGGAACCCATTGCAGAATTTCAGAATACTTTATCAACATAATATCACATGTACCTGCTAATGCATGTTATGAATATAAATAAAAATGTAAATAACCAATGTCTGACGGCGAGACATGGCCGGCGAGAGCGCATTTATTTGCTTATCGGACCCATAAATGCGCTAACCGTATACGATAACGGAACAATGAGTGTAAACCAGCCTGATACCTACAACATTAGTGTACAGTGTACACTGAGATATGCTTATCTCCTAGTGTCAATACTCTTTTGTATCCAAGATATGGTAGTCTATTTGCCCTAATGCGCCGGACGCATTCTTCGGCTCTGAATAACCTCCGACAATGGCTTGACCCATTAGCTACTTACTTCGGGACTAAGAATTGTATTCGTAAAAGGAAAAGTTTTTGTATTTATTGCTATTTATTATAAGAAGTCTAACATTATTTAGTTAAGATTTTCTATTAATTTATTGAATTAATGTTATAATAAATGTTTTTTTAAAGAAAATATAAACTTCACATAACACAAAGCCGCTTTAAAGATAACATTGGAATCTCGAGATATAATGCTAACAAATTCTAATTTAAATATCATTTTGACCTTTGTCATTTGGGTTTGTCTGTATGACGTACTAACACAACACGGTAAATAGCCACAAGTAGATAATAGGCAAACGACATTTATAACATTTTATGTTTATTTAATATGTATTTACATTTTTATTTTAATGAACGAGATAAAATCAAAATTTTTGAAATATAAATCGCTTGTTATGCGTGACATTTTCTAACATACCTCTTTTTAAATGAAATAATTTAATAAACATTAGTTTTATTCAATATATTTATTATATTAACGTATTCCTACAACATTTATTATCACACGTACAGATTAATTGAGCACGCGATTGTACCGGAACAGAGTAAGAGGCTTCTTCCGGCGTGGAATAATTTATAACCAATTATGAAGGTAAAATACTCATTTTCATTGATTTGTTTACCATTTTTATGACATACATTATAAAGAACAATATAGAAACCACTTATATTCCTAGCTATCTATTGTATGTTGTTCTATTGTAGTTTGAATTTTCATCCTTTAAATGTTGCTTTCGTTGCATTAGGTACCTTGTTTAAACCCGCTACTGTTGCCTGTTATCTATGCGTCCTTCACAAGAGCAGATTGATAAGAGATAACAGACTCCGATAGTTGCATGAAAATGATTTAAAAATGTACCCAATATTTCAGGATGTATCATTGTTTTATTAACTTCCAGAAATTCTTCGATTTTGATAATTTGATCATTTAAACTATACAGTGTGCAGTAAAGCAACGGTAGAGCTGACGGAGCTCGCGGCTCGAACGGGATAAATTTTGCGCTAGAGTGCTAACTGACAGCCGACGGGAAGTCAGCTGGCATATACTGACGAATGAGTACGGAAGGGGAGGGTATCAGACAGCTTATTGACGTTAAGTAGCTACTTCACTACCGCATATTTAAAACTAAACGTCGATGTTTTGCTTTCAGCAGTCCACATTCATGGTATCATTTTCCCAATTCATAACAAAATGATTTTCCACGGACGAACGAGCGCGTAGCTTATGCCGTGTAAGTCGACACTGTTTATCAACAGATTCGCGGAAAGACTTGACGTTTGAAAGAAATTAAGGCATTTTCTTCGGAACATCAACTTTTGAAACATCAGTTTTGGTATGGCTGATCTATAATTTTTTTTGAGATTAATCGGGTTACAGTATTCGCGAGCTGCTCAAAATAGATACGTAAAGTGCTTTTGGGCGCGTGCATGCAGTGATCGATTGCTCTCACCGTGCGTTCGCAGGCAGTAGGCGCACCGGTCAGCTGAGCCGTTGGCTGCGGCGTATGCGTTTCCAAGTTCACTTGCACCTCACCGAGCACCGTCTGCAGCTCCTGCTGCAGTTCTTAAGCTTCCGAGTAGCACTGGATGCGGATCCGGGTGCACTGCACGTGGCTCTATCGGGCTCCGGCCTCGGATCACGAGAGGGCACACACACACGAAACGAATGCGTCAAGCATAGACTAGGTGCATCGCGGCTCTCATGTACTAACAGCGAGAGTGTCGGCGAGCGACTGAGTGCCGGCGTAGAGTGCGGGGCCGCCGCCGCCCGGCACCCGCGCCGCCCCTCGCCGCCCACTTCCTCCGATGAATGACAATAATGGAAGACGTTCAACTCGCCCGCAAACCGAATAATATGAATCATTGCATTAGGGTGCAGCCCCGCCCGAGTCCGGCCCGCAAAACTCAACTCGCGCCTCGCCGTCGTAAATATTCATGGAGGGCCAAGGTACAGCGCTCTACGTCGCGTCGTCGCACGCTCATAAACCTGCGGTACACATTTCGTAGCGATTGCAATCTAGAGCATATAGAGAAATGTCGCAGTTGGCTGCTATGCGGGTAATTCCGAGTGCTCGGACGATAGGTAGTCGCAATTAGCAGGTTCACATGGCAGACGGCGCGCAGCGGCTGCTGCGGCGCGCTTGCGACGCCACTAATCTTATCCGAGCTAATCTAATCCGACGCGACGCCCTCTCTTGTGTTTTCTTCCAATTGTGTCCACTCAAGGTAAATTAAAGGTTTTCTCTCGGGTGTTCTCATAGAAGACTCTTAGAGGATTTATTGCGCTATTAAAGATTATAAATTAGTTGTGAAATGTTATAACAATGTAAAATACTCTATATAGTTACATCCCTTAATATTCGGAAAACTTTTTAACTTTCACTTTGTAATAATGTGTTTTGAAAACAATTTCTAGACTTAACATTTTATTGTAAATTAAAAACGGCCCAGTATGTATCTGACCACGTGTAAAGGGTTCTGAAGTCGGGAAAAACTTCAGGATCAAGAATATCTCAGGCAAATTCAATATTGATATAAAAATAAATACGATATTACTTAAATAATATAATAAACGCTATAATAGTAGCTAATAATTTAAGTGTTTATAACATTCGTGTATTAATTATTATTTCTAAAAGTATTAATTAATAGTATTTGTAAAAGATAATATGAAAAATACTTTATTTTTCTTTTTATTACTTTAGTACAGTTTTAATTATACGGTCGCAAAGTTGAAAAATATCTCATTAATTTTCTTTAGTCATTATTTGTTTGTGTCTAGAAAAACCTAAAATATAAAATATTTATTTTAAAACTAGTTTTCATAAGAGAATATTATATTATTTTACTCCAAATGGAGTATTTTACCTGTTATTATTATATAGTATCTTTATAAGCAAAATGAACGATTATAATTATGTAGCTAACTACATCTAAAGTAATAAAACCGCGTCAATAAAGTATTTTTTACCAAGTGTTATATAACGTATGAATATAATATAGCAGTTTAATAAGCTGAAACCGCATTTAAACGCAAACAAAAGGCAATAGATTCTACGAAATTTTTAGGTAATTATGAACGTCGTTTTTATCCCGAGATGAGTTCATAAATAATTGCATTATAACAATTGATGATTATACGAGCTATCTGCCTTAATAATAGGCTAACATATAATGCGAGAGATTTATGGTTTTCCACGCAAACCTTCACGAAGAATTGTCCCGGGTCGGTGTCGCGAAGCGTCGAGCTTTATTTTATTTTGTCCGATCCTTAAAGTTCATCGCGTCTAGACCGGTTCACCCACGCCCATGCCTCGCACAGATTTCTGCATCTTGCAACCGACCCGCCATACAAGTTACTTTATTTCACTTTTTATCCTTTTGCAAAACGCCGTGATATTGGCCTCTCCATCGCTTTAATAGCGAAACGATTTAACGCAAAAAAATCCTATTAAAATTATCCTTGCAGATATGTAATATAATTACAAATATCCGGTGAGTTATATTCCTCAAATACTTACTAAAAGCAGGATAGTTGACTATAAATGGTAAAATTTATAACCATTCAAGCTTAAATATTAAGATTTAGTTAGTTTATCATATAAATGTTATAACTTAAATTTTAGCTAATATTAATGTATTTATTATCAAATGTATTAATTTAATTTTTTAAAATTAAATATGCCCTGAGCTTAAAGGAAATAAATAATATTTTATTCGTAAATCCCGTAAGCATATCGACTCAAATAATATTTTCCGCTTAGTCTAATACATCTTCTACAACTGAGTGTGCCTTAGTTTTGTCAAAATATGTTTTAGTATTAATTTTGTAATATAAGAGGCGTTTATAAAAACTATATAGCATCGTTATCCGTAGACGTAGACATTTTCGCACTTAGTGTTTAAAAATGTCTTACATAAATTGCCTTTTTGCAAAAAAAGAATGTAAAAGTCGAGTTTTAATGGTCCAAGAAACTTATTTTACTCTTTACTTTTAAAATTATTTGTAAATATAATTATTTGGTTCCTCTCCTGTTAATGGTGTAACCCTCCGCAGCTAAGAGATGAAAAATATTATGTATATAAGATAAACAATTTACACACATATATAATAATATGTTATCTTGTTTCTCTTTAAAACTCACAGATGTTTATCAACTGCCGTGCATTAAGTTCCTAATCTTTCTCCGTAACAGGAAGGGAGGCTTTTACCTACCAATGGAAAATTAAAATACTGATAGTGAACATATTTATCTCTTAACCAATTTTAAGTACTTATATTATTTAATTATACTAAAATCATCGAAAGTTATAAATTTATATTGACTTAAGAAATTAAAAAATTCAAAAATATTAAAACGATATTTGAATATGCAAACTACAAAAGCAATGTTACAAAGGACATCAATTGCCTCGTGCAGGTAGCGGTAGCGGGTAGCGGATAGCGACAATGTAACTCATTATAATCCGGACAAGAATGGCGCTTTGTAAGCGTATGGCGAGGTTAAATATCTAATGCCTTTGTATGCCCACATAATGTTTCACGAGCGGCGGTTATGTGCGATATTGCATGGGAAATTTAGCCCTAAATTGCTAAATGAAATTGCAGTTCTGAATAAAATTACAAACTTTGTATGAACTAATTAAATCGTTTTTTTATGTTACTAAGTTGGTAATCAGGCATATAGTCCACCTGATGGTAAGTGGTTTGTGGGTGTCATTCACGCGTTGCAAACTACGAGATATTGGGTCTTAAATTTCCTTTATCCAGTAATTTCACTGGCTACAACGTCATCCAAACCAAAACACAATACCTAATACAAAACACACTATTGCTTTGCGGTAGAATATATAAACCTACCTAGCCAGCCTCTTATAATAAAAGGCTTACAACCAGTAAGTAAGTTATTTTATAAGTGTTTCATAAAATTATGAAAAGTTTTATTATAGAGCATACAAGATTATTTTCCCTTCAAGAATAGAAGGTTGGTGTGAAAGACTATTTCAAATGTATGTTAGTTTTTTAAATATTATAAAAGTGTTTAACAAGCATACAGTCAACCGATAAGAGTTATCGCAGTTTTCAAAATAATAGTAGAGTCAACACTGTGCGTTGTCTTTTCATGCTCATTTGAAACCTTCATTTACCATTAGAATTAGCACTGAAAATAGAAAAAAAGTACGAATACCGAGTGTTTTGTGACGATAATCGAGAGATACTTTTCTGGTGGAGGCGAATTATTTACAGAAAAAAAGATTGTAGTACCTACAACAGTTATTGTAAAGGCAAACTCTATGATTTACTTATTCATATTCTCTTGTTTATTAAACCAAGTTGTAACTGTTTTTCTAAGCAATGAAAACGCATAAAAGTAAATTATATGCTTACATTAATACAGAGAATGTTGTTAGTTAAAAGATAACTATCAAAATTAAATTCATTAAGACGACCGCGTTCTTCCGTGATAGTTGCAGAGTCTCATTAATTAAGCTCGTTCGTTATCATTATAATGTGAAATAAAAATAATAAATTTCGCGGCTGAAACAATTATTGATGTTTATTTCACATTTTAATTAGTAGTTAAAATGATTGTTCTTTTTATAACTAGCAAATGTAACGGATTTATAACTATTCGGGAACAAGTATAGTTTTATGCAAATAAAGTAGTATCTGTTCTTTTACAGTATTTTTACGGTAGTTGAAACAAAGTACCCACTCACAGAAAATCGTGAGGGTAACTGTACTGTTGCATTTCGTGTGATGAGTGAGAGCACAGAAGGCCCAATCTCTCACCCCTCTATTTCCTTCCTCTTTCCCTTCTCATCCCTTCCTTTGTTGTTCCCTTGTTTCTTGGGTTGGCAACGCGTTTGAGTGAAACTTCAAGTTTCATAAGTTGCTGTGACTGCTTACCATCAGGCGGACCATATGCTTATTATATTAAGTATAGTATAAAATACATTAAGTAGAGTACGTCGACTAGATGAATAAAAATTAAAGCTTGAGGTCTGTTATACGTTACAACATTGTTTATAATTGTTGCTTAAATGCAGCACGTTAAACGTTTTTCATTATGAGATAGGGATCAGTTGCATTACGGAATCATTCATCAAGCCCTGTAGCGTGTCGTTGACGCGCCGCTCATTTCTCAAATCTTATTACCAACTTACAGTATTATCAAATGATAGGACTACTTGGCAACGAATATATGCCTTAAATGGCGTCTGGATTTTAAAGTTACTGAGCGTAGGATTTTATACAGATGTTATTCTTATTTATAATCACTACATAGTATAAAACAAAGTCGCTTTCTCTGTCCCTATGTATGCTTATTAAATCTTTAAAACTACGTAACGGATTTTGATGTGTTTTTTTTTAAATAGGTAGAGTAATTGAAAAGGAAGGTTTATATGTATAATAACATCCATTAAATAGTGGAGAAAAAAAAAAATTGAGGTTTCTAATGTGTTGTCGTAAATAATTACATTTAACGCATGAGGGCCATGAATAAATCAAAACTACTAGATTGATTTTAATCATTTTTTCAGTGAATGACATAGGCTATATATTTTATACCGGTGCGAAGCCGGAGCGAGCCGCTAGTGAATAATAAAATTAAAATTTTTAAGTAAGCCTCGACATAAAAACACTCAAATTTTTTTTCTCAGCCTCAGCTTCATTGAAAGTATTATTTTTAAGACGAGTGTTGCGTCGAGGGGCTGCTAGAAGTGTGGTACAGTATACAAACACTATAGGTACCGACTTAGTAGACCTAGTAAAGTATATAATTGTGCAAAACTAACTAACGCGAAACTAGTAGATATTAATAATAATCATACGTAAACGTCACACACTCAACGTCCGGAAAAACACACAATGACACCCAGACCGGAACACGTGCCTGTATGGTCAATACAAAAATCTGTTCCGAGCGGGACTTGAGCCCGCGACTGTAGCGCTTAAGGCAGGGTCGCTACCGCTGCGCCACAACGTCGTCATATTTTGTATTCGTTACACCCGTACATAACTAATTATTCTTCTCCACAGGTGAAGCTTACGTCCAATTTTTTTTTTGATTCGGGGTTGATAAAACAAGAATATAGGTTATTAAACGCTTAAAAAATTTGAAAGTAATAATAATTTCTATGTAGAAACTAATTTAAGTACGACAGTGGATCTTATGGAAAGAAAAATGATTTAAATTTTTCGTTTAGGGTGATAACAAAACCACGAAATTGGATTCTGCGATATTATCTGCAGTTGCTAGTGACAGGCGGTCCGGTTTAGATCTCCGTGGTTTTTGCCTTCATCCCCATACAACCACTGCACGTCACGCCCAATGCCCAAAAAGTAATTCTGATACACCTATTTATAGAAATACTGACCCTTTCCGACTCTTGTAAATATTAATGTACGTATGTTTTATGGTGTTTTTTCTATTAACTATATCTACGCTTGTTACGAAAACTAGCATGTTTCGGTTTTTGCCACGAAGGCTAGCCAGTTTCGATATTCAGAACGAAAACTATCAAGATTGGGTCTTTATGTATGTATGTATGTATGTATGTCTGTTTCAGAGATTAGTCGGAATAAACAGACAAACAATTTTTAATTTTTTTTTCAGGTAAGTACGGTATATTATTAAATATGCAATTAGTGAAAAAATGTTTTGTTTTTTTTATGTTAGAAGTTGGCAAGCAAGCATACGGCCCACCTGATGGTAAGTGGCTGCCGCAGCCTATGAGCGCTTGCAGCACCATTAGTAGGTGCCACTCACGCGTTGCCAACCTCGAGATATTAATTCTTAAATCTCGTTCGCCCAGTAATTTCACTAGCGTACAATGCCCTTCAAACCGGAACACAGTAGTGCCTAAACACTACTATTTGGCGGCAGAATATTGGACACTGCGGTGGTACCTACTTAGCCGGCCTCTTGCAACAAAAGACCTACCACCAGTGTCACTGATTGCACTGGTGGAATAATCTCTGTTGTGACAGAGGTTATCCCAACAGCGGGCGATGGGGTCGTCACATCCCGACGCCTTAAAATGTTAATATGGAATTACAGAAATAGGTACTTCAATTTTATTTATACAGTATAAAATATGCCATGTCTTATTTTTATTATTTGATATGATTAATAAACTGTAAATGATTATAAAAAAGTGTAAACATTAGAGTAAATTGAATTACTTCGCTGTTAAACTCAACGGATATAAACACATAAATGTTAAGAATAATTCTTAACTATTAGGAAAGATCATTTCCTGTAACTAAGCACCTCTAATTGTCAGACTAGCGAATATAATAAGCATATTCATATAAACTGTCCTAGCATCTGCGTAACGTTTTCTACCCACGTCAAATCAAGCTAGTATTTATATGAAAGTATGGGACAACTGAAGTGCTACTGAAAATATACCTTTTAGAGATATCGTAAATGTCTATAAAACGTAGAGGGTTCCGTTGCTTGTATGACATTTTGAATCATTGATATCGTTACGCTTAATCTCAAACCATTTGTCAGTTGTCGTGTATTCTGCGTAGTAAAAACGATTATATATCTCTATACCTACCTGTATTACTAAAAAAAGGTTTTAGATGGATCCATTTTTACCCGACACATTTGGATTATGACATTTATAAAACCCGAAAACATCGTGTACGAAACCGATTTTGAAACGAGAAAAACATACTTATTTAATTTTATAATGTTTTTTTGCGTTAGAGCAAATTAACGTTACGTATAATTTATTTTTATGTAATCACATCAGTTTTTACTATACATATATTTAAAAAATTGTATTTAATAATATACCAATGGTGTTGGTGCAACTTAAAATACCATAACGGTATTTTTAAAATATTAACGTGACGTAGCAGTATTCATAATGTTACGTTGTGGTCGATGATTGAAACTACCAGAGAGAGAGAGGGACCCTTCCAACATTCTTTTTTTCCCTCGTACTCCTCCCCTACCGTCCCTCTCCGAGGCACAGTGGGGAGACCCACAAAGACAATTGCCCAGATCGAAACAGATATTTATAATAAACATCCGCTCTGAGATCCCAGTCAAACCCACGAAACAACACAGAGGTCGATTGATACTTGCAACCATGGTGCTATAAAAACACCTAATATCATAACTTGACGCAGAACACAACAATGTAAACATCAATGATCCTTTATTTCTAAGAAGTACTTGTAACCACAGTAATTTAGATGATTAAAATAGATAATTACGTTTCCATTTAATCGTTAATCGACAAGTTCGTCGACTTTCCTATACAGCGTATTATCTTGATTATAAGTTACTAAAGTAACAATCATTGGCACACAAAACAAAATAACAGTACAATATTAACCCTTTATAAGAATACCGTTGCGTTATTATAACATTCTAATAACACTACGAAATGGTTCATTAAAATATGTGCGAAACTACTTATTAAAATGTCATTAAAGTGTAAAAACTGAATTTAAAATTAAATTAGATTTTTTATAATTTAAGTTGTTCTGTTTTGTATTTCCGAGTATTGGAAAATTAAGTAGCCAACAATGCAATGTTTGCCGTACCCTAATTAAGATGATTAAAAACGGTAGTAGTAGAGCCATACTCCATCCAACAAAAATTGGCCAGGTGGACCAGTGAAGAACTACCCGCTCATAGATAAAATCGGCGTAAAGTAACAGTATCAGTAGGAACTGTTGCAAGTCACGCTATGAGTAAGAGTGGTGGAGGCGTAATTCTCTCTGTTCCTTCTATGCCTTCCTAACACTTGGGCTGCCAAAACGTATGTGGAACTTTAAGTATCGTAAGCGTTCATAGATTGCGATGACTGCTTACCATCATACGGACTATAGGCTTGTTTGCCAACCGTCATGACTTAAAAATAATAAAAATTGCATGAACATTACTTTTAGTATATGGAGAAAGCATTGAAGCAATAATGTACATCAATAGTATTTTCTAATAAAGTAACCATACTCCTATAACAGTTTTATATTGAACTAAAACTGAAACAATACAAGAAGAATGTTTCCGCAGTTTAATAGTTATTTGCTTAAACTAACTTACTCTCAGCAGACTCATAACCGCTCAAGTCTCCACACAGTCTTATGAACAACAATCTCATGAAATAGTTCATAGACTTCGTTGAATGTAACGTAGAAATTGTGTAAAAGTTCTGAAGAGGATTCTAATTTTAAAAGTTTTGTTAGAACAACTACAGACTCCTTCCTGGCTAATCTGTTACCCCTCGAAAATAATTTCATTAAAATGTTTCTTTGACTTTGACGATTGTTCTGAGTAATATCATTTTTGATTACACGAGTAAGACTTAAGTGATTGATAAAATTATTTGTGTAATTGAATTTCTTAGGAGAATGATTTTAAAGCTGTCATTTTATTAAATTTCCTTAAAAGTTTAACTGAAATTTTAGTTCGTAGGCTTCGTAAAATTATCTTTACTCCGAAAAGAGAAAATTATATTCAATTTAGTAGTTTTCTGTAGTAAATATAAATATACCAGGAAACATCCTCAGTTCCAGAAAATGATGCAATATAAGACTGTCCTTACTGGGGCTTAATAATTTTGCTGCAGAAGAGCTTAGTTTACTGATAATAAGCACCACAGGTCGTTTAAAATTTTCTGATGTTTAAGTACTAAATAATAATTGAGAGAATATAACGTTGTCGTATTATTTGTTAGCTAATCAGTGGCAAAGGCTCAAATTCTATTTGAAGGTGAGTCCTTTGCTTCATTAACTTAAGTATTTTATCAGGTAGTCATAAAAACTATTTAAACGGAACCTGATCAACCTAATTCAGAAAAAAAGATGATGAACCGAAATCAATTGAATAGAATCATAGATATGAGTTGAGGAAATCCCAAAAAAATACCTTCTTTCTTAGAAGTTACTCGAACACAAAAACCACATTCATAGTTCGTATTGCAGAGCTGATGCAACATCATTATGATTCGATTCAGTAACAAAAAAGATCTTTTTGTTAGTAATAACCCGCTATTACATCGCTCTTAAGCTACAACAGTCAAACTGTAATTTCAAGTCGCATACCGAGGTGAAAAGAGGGGAGGTAAATGAAGTGGTTTCTCGGAAACCTAGTTGTACGCGGTAGTAGCGGTACTGGAACGGAATGCCACTCCTGATGCATCTATTTTATGTTGTATGTACATTGTTTATGACTGATAATACTAGATTTATGATTTACTTAGGTTAGACATTTTCGAGATAAATGTTTCGTTTCGTTTTGATAAATGAAGGAGAACGTTCAACGCTATTACTTGGAATCATTTATTAACCAAGTTCCGAAAAATCAGGCTATATTCGACCACGTGGCAAAAGGTACGTTTATAATGGGAATCATGTGTTGATTTTAAGTACTCATATTGATTGGTAAAGTAACCAAATTTGATTATCAAGTTAAGTTAGTTAAGCTTAAAGTTATTAAATTTTTTTTTTTCGGATTGAGTATTGCTTTGGGCACTGCTGGCCTTGACAGCGTCACCAAGCGGGGGAGGGGCTGCGAGTACAGAGACCCAGCCCTGAAAAAGGGACAACCCTCACGGGGGCTCGAATTCGAAATTTGAATCTGGCCTTAGGGTGCCTCATGCAAGGCTGGCTGAGGACCCCACCGCAGAGGTAAAACTCTGCGGTATCCTGGGCTTGTCGTGCCGCGGGGGCTCAGTAGCCGGGAGTAATAGTCGATTGTGCAGGAGGCACCTTCGGCTACCCGGTGAAGCGAACAGGGTTGCCGGCTTCCCGAGTCTTCGTCCAGACTCGGGAGCCGGTCGGTGAACCGCAAGGCCCACCCGCGTTTACGCGGGCGGTGTAAATATGTACATAGTGGAGGTTTACCGGCTTCCTGGGGTTACTCAGGAAGTCGGCCGGCGGGGCCGCAAGGCCCAGGCGCGGTGTTGTATATATGTAGATATGTATATGTATATATGTATATTGGGGTTTTGCCGACTTCCTGGGGATACTCGGGTAGTCGGCACAGGCGGAGGCCGCAAGGCCTGAGCGCATTAGCGCTAGGGGGTGTATAGGTGTATATTTGTATATATGTAATATATGTATATATGGGGTATCGCCGGCTTCGTGAGTTTATTGAAAAATAAACTTCCCGAAGCCGGCCCAGGCGGAGGCCGAAAGGCCTAGGCGCGTTAGTGCCAGGGTGGGTATATCTTTATCTTTATATATGTATTAGTATGTATTTTATGTATATATGGCGGCACTATGTTGCCGCCCCAGGCGGGGACCGAAAGGTCTGGGCGCGTAAGCGTCAGGGGGGATATTTATATTTTATTTATGTAATATATGTAATAATAAGTATTTATGGCGGCAGTAGGTTGCCGCCCCAGGAGGGCCCCTCGGGGCAAGCGCCGGGGCGTCGCGGTTGAATGCGCAAGCGATCCCGTGACGTCCCACTATGGCGCTAGACGGGACCTTGGGGTTTTAGTTTGGGTATGGGGGCCAGGTCTTCTAAAGACCATTGCACATGGCCTCGAGTCCCACACTCCCCGCGCCACCTTTACCATCTGTCCCGGCGCGGGGGTGCGTAAATGCATTTCCCCAAGTAAAAAAAAAAAAAAAGGCTGGCTGAGGACGTTATCGGTGATGGAGGCAGCGCTCTGGGCGCATTCTTCACTTAAAGATAACAATATATGAATAAGAGTCATACATAACTCATAATATAATGTGTTGGTGATACATCATCAACAATTCGTAATTCATGTATTTTCTAATTTGGACTTGCATGATTATATATTTATATAGAACGCTGACACGTCACGGTACGTTAAATTATCTGTCATCAAAAGTCTAATATAAAAGTTGACTTGAACTTTATCAAAGTTTTGAGTAATTTTTTCATTTTCTAACTCCAAATGAAACTATCCTATACTAACCTATACTATATTAACCTGCTTAATACATAATGTGAAAATTGATTATGTTATAGATTTTAGGCAGATATATAGGAAAACGTTAAATTTCTATCACTTTTTTGACATGCGTAAATTTAATTTTGGTAAAAAGTAGTTTTAAAAGTAGGTTTAAAACCTTAATCCACCGTGGTGCTCCATAGCCGATTTGAACACGATTTTCTTCACGAGATATATAGCTTCCTCGTGATGTTTCTATAGCGTAAAGACCCCGATGAATTGAAATCACAATTTAAGCACAAAACTCAGTAGTGTAGTGCATCTCAGCTGCAAAAATATAATAAGTTATAACATGTTAGAACTAATTAATGTAGTAATTCAAGTTTAGGTTATCGTTAGTAGCGATTGCTTCTAAAGATAGCGAAGCGGGTGAGGTAAGGTAATTGAGCTAAAATGACTAACAGCGTCCATGTTTTTATAAGTCTGTACTATTATTAGTACGTCAGTTTTTATACTCATTACTAAGTCTTATTTTTTTTAAGTATGTATATATAATAGTTTAACTAAAGCTTAAACTAAAACTAAAGGTTTAGTCTTGGTTTGTAAAAACTTTTTAAAACTACCTAATATAACGGTTTGATTTTCAGATTCAATTGTAATATATCTAAACTGTCGTTTAAGCACATAAAAAAAAACATCTCATAACGCTATACGACAATAGAAGACGATATTGCGTAGAGCGCGAATTATATAAGTTTCTCTCATAGCTTTGTATTTTTATATTATTTTTAATAATTATTATGAAATTACCAACTTATTATTGCAGTCGATTTTAATTCGCTAATGTTTAAAGTCTAAAAGATTCTTCAACACCAATCTGCGGAACACTTTAGTTGCCACTGTGCGTGGTCCATGCACTTGACTGCTACTTATTTTGAATTCAGTTTATAATACAACAAATTACTCTCTCGATACGTCTTGTATAGTTTACGTGGCTATAAAAAGGTTAGATTAATATGGGTAGCTATAGCTTTGGACGACAATGTACTAGATCAAAGAAAAATAGTTTCCTTTCCCTACATTCCTTGATTATATAAGCCTATATTGAATATATAAGCCCACGTTTTTTAACGTAATGCGATTTGATATGAAAATGGAATTTAGCTTAGCAAAGAAATTTTACGTGAAAGCCTGTTACAATACCTGTTGTTATACGAAGAAAAGGTTTTTAATCTAGGCAAATAAATAAAACTGAACTGGTCTATAACTATTTTTACTGAATGCATATTAAATTATATTCAATGTTTACAACAAAAAAATGTAAGATCAATGTTTTTGTTTGACCATCTGTCAGTTTTGGCGAATCTACTGACCAGCTGGACCGACTTTGACGATGCATTTCTAAGGAATAATTTAACCTACTTTGAGCTTAGAAAAAAGTATTTAGTGTTTAAAAATATCTAAATATATTTGACCTGTTCATAAAGGTATCAAAAATAAATGTAAAAATCCAATCATAAGCATAAACCGCTAACGTTTTTACCACGAATATGACCAGCGTATCTTCGTCCACAGAGGCTAAATCACACAAAGTGCATACCGTAAGTTCATTAAGATTAACCCCGCCACCGAGAAGGGCAAAAACGAAATTTAATCAGCCCTACACCATACTCATGATGAAAAACCGATTGCAAGCCGAGATTTGCTTAACGAATCCACCTACACGAATTTTTAACGACTCTCTCTACTTTACGTTATTTGAATTTTAATTCTTCGCAAAGGTAATGTGGGAACGCGTTTCAGTATTAAGTATTACCTCTACATATTCGTTCTCTCTTGAAAATTTTCATTTTTATTTTTGTAACATAAAATTGGGAATATTTTGCTTATTGATGTTCTTTAATCATTTTATTTCTATAGGTATTTTTATTTCATGTATCAACACAATATAAATGTGGCAACGACCGTTGTAGCACTGTAGGTAGCGACAATGTCTTAAGCGCCAATGATCGCCATTTTGATTTTGCTCGATGAAGATGATAACCAAACAAGCATGGTGGTTTGTGCTTTTTTATATCATGACGGTTGAAAAACTAGCATACGATCCGCCTGACGGCAAGCAGTCAGTCCGCAACCTATGAACGATTGCGATACTTTGAGAACCCCGCGTTGCCAACCCAATAGGAGTGAAGGCATGACAAGGGAAAAAAGGAAGGGAACAAAAGGGGTGGGAGATTGGGCCTCCGGCTCTCTCACTCAGCCCAGTAGCCACAACAGTACCCACTGATACTTTTATTTGACGCCGATTTTCTATGAGAGGGTAACACTTGAACGTTTGAGCCAGCCTATTTGAGCTGAGAGGAGCATGACCCTATTACTACTCTATTGTGCTTGTGTTTATGTATATTTCAACACCGTTGAAAATAAGAAATCACCATCCTTATAACCGTCCCCCTTAGAGTGTGTAGCGTTTACCGTTTATTTATAAACTGCTAATTTTTCGATAAGAGTCATGTCATTTTTATTAAATAAAGGTAAATGTTATAAAATGATATAGGAAGTAATAAAATATGTACTTATTACACAGCTTCGATTACTTTCCGGGACCGCGATTGGTCTTCACCTCGCGGTCACTCAACCGTCTCTCCACCCGTTACGTCAGTGGCCGCATGCCACAATTAGATCACATGCATTGCCTAGACTAGACTTCGATCCAAGATATGATTTAATGCCGTTAAAACTAGCTTTTTGCTATAACTTTTACGACATTCCATACGTTTGCGATTACGATATGCGATTTATAAAAGTATGTCAATAGTGTTAATCGTTTGGATACATATATTATTGACTTAGGAGTTTTTAAAGTAAAACTTTTATTTTATGGTCTAAAATTTTTCGTTTGTCTTTAGCATATCGCATTATAGTCGGCCGCGGAGGCTTCGTTTATTTTAATTTTTATTTTACTTTATACTATTTTTTGCGTGTCCAGTCTTCATTTATTTTTTACCTATGTATAAATATTTTCTTAAATTTCTTTTTGTTTTTTTTTTATTGGGTTAAGAACGCAATATTAATAGCCTACACCTAGTAATTAAAAATATTAAAATTTTCACTTGCGTCGTAGTTTAATAAAACCACATATATTTTTTTCCTGTTCATGAAAATTAAGTCTAAATAATTTTAAGAAGCAAAATTTTTCTACAAAAACATTTCAGTATGAACAGACACTTAACAATACGCTTTTGCAAGTCACCGATAAAGGGGATTTCCTAAAGAAAAATTTTATTTTTCACCCTTATTTACGTATTCTTAAGCATTCGAAGCCAATTAGCTCTAAGAGTTTTACAAATGCTAACAAAGAATGAAAGTCTGCACAGAGTAACCGCAGAAGTACAGCAAAAGATTCCGACTTAAAGGGAATGCAAGCAACTTGTTTGAAGGGAAACTTTAAATTACATTTTAAATTTTACTTGTTAGAATTACATTCACTGCATCCCATTTAATTAGTTTCTCGCAGCCCCATAAAGTGGAGAGTTGTTATATAATATATATATTAAATACCTCAGAACATTAAGAAGACAATTTAAAAAAACAAAGGAATTTTTATAACCCTTGTTACTATTTTTACTCAGAACGGTTCAATTGACTTCTGAATTGTTACTACCTTAGAAATTTTTACAGCAAACGAATAACTCGCTAGCCTATATAAAAATCCACAATATCTCCAAGAAAGATTTTCTATTATTCAAAGGTAATAATAAGAACAGAAAATGCGTCCAATATTACAAGAGAAATGCCACAAAGCGAATACTCAGCAACCGCAACCGATCTGTATGACAAATACAAATTGAATTGAAACCACAAACATTCGATGCAATTACATTGACAACTGAATCAGATAATAACATCTGATAGAATATATATGAAACTCGTAAATCTGATAGAAATATATTTAAAGTTTCGAGAAAATATTTCTAGAGTTAACTAACAAGAGTTACTAACGTGTAGTAGCAGTTACCGTACTATTACGTTCTGTTCGATGTATCAGAATATGCATTGCCTAAACTCTCACCCCTTCTCTGTTTTATTGTATTGGTAGTACAGGATGTAATTACATTTTGGCTTTTTTAACCCGAAAGCTTATTCAGAGGAAAAGTTAATCAAGGTACTGAAATGATTTTATAATATATGCGGATCTAGTAAGATATGGCTAATATCGTTCATGGACAAAATATGTTACCATTTTACGATTGTGGAAAGCCAAAGGTGGAAAAAACACGACGATTATGTCGAACGTGAAACTCGTGAAGAGGCAGTTTGAATTTTTTTTTTCTGTTATAACATATTTAATCGAGTTCATAAAGGAAGGCGGTTTCTTTTTTCTTCATTGTCTTATAACTTCATTGGTGTCATTTACATTTTTATATACTATCGATTAAAAATATATTTTGATGAGGCTACGTAAAATTAAAATCCTATGTTAATTTCGAAATAATTCTAATCCATACTTATAAAATAAAGTGTATATTTATATTGTTTTTTGTCCGTTTCGACTTTTCTAATTCGACAGCAATGGATTAATTTATATAAATCGGTTGTGACTGTGAAGATGCGTGTATATAATCTGTTAGTAAAAAGAGTTCGAAATAAAAACAGTCGCAATGCGAGGACGTGCTTCGCAAAGACTACAAGTTATATTATTAAAATTGTGAATAACAACTTAGCAATAACTTCTCTTAATATTAACTTCTCTAATTAATTTAAATAAATAATAATAGGAAATAGTCGTCATTACAAAAATTAAAATAGCTATTTATCTTTGTAAAATTCGACTATATTTAAATAAACAACTTAATGGACTCTCTAATTGGCCTTCCTAATGAGTATAGAATTACACTCCAGTTAGAGATATTGTTTTTCTGATAACAGCAATATCGTTTTAAGTTGTAATTTAAAAAACATTTTATTATTATATATGATAAAAAGCCTTTAGTTTTAGATAGCCATATCATATTTTTAAAACAAACAGATTATTGTAAACTTAAACTGAAAATATAAATATAGTTTGAACCTATTATTTCAGAACAAGGTCATAGAATTTACAGTCCCAGTACATAAATTTCCGGAAGCAGATGACGAGTAAAATTATAAAAACAGACAAATTAGGTCGAAACCAACAAAGAAATTAAGTATTTGTTAAGAAAGAAAAGTAATTAATTGCTCAGAAAGAAATTAAGCGTGTCATGTTTTGTTATTAGATTTCGACATAGAAACGATTTTTTATAGAAATTAAATAACAATAGCAGTTTTTTTTTGTAAGGTATTTTTAGAAAGCGATTACAAAGCTGTGAAGTATAGCTCTCTTGTGCAGGGCGCTACAGTGTAGGGTGCTTGATAGGCCCCTCGCACAACCTAGGTGATATTCACGTTTATCTATATCAGGCTGTACTAAAATTCGATTTAGAAATGTGTTCAATAACAACGTAACCTAGTAGTAAGTTTATTATCATGTAAAGTAACTTAGAAACAAACTTTTACGCATTTGCTTATGTGTATGTCTTGGTGAAATAAACTCAGCCATTATATAGATTGAAGACAAAGGAACGAACAGCAATATAAAAGGCGATGTTTACGAGTGCTTTCGTAGAAATATCCATAATTATAAGCTTAATGAAGCCTCTAAACCTCTGAAGAGGTCGATTCTGACCCCGTTAAATAATTTTACCTAATCTTCACACTTATACGCGTATTTGGAAGAGAAATAGTATTATTATTAACAACCTGAAAAAACTTTAAATTAGTGAATGATTATAGACAAAGCAAAAATTATTATTATTATCGATATCAGCTCTGCCTTTTCACGACTCGCTGGAGCGGCAATTACTTATTACCAATAATAATAATAATTAATTAACACGACATGGCCAGTTCCGTTCCCTGATTTATAAGCTATTTATTGAGCTACTTGCATTCCTGAGGGCCTTATCTTACTTCGAAAACCTGTACAGACTGAATTTATCGGAGTGGTTTATCTAAAGAGTTGCCGTGTATCTGCTGAAAAACATATTTAAAATGCCTTTATTAACTAAATGTCTTGTTATTTTACGTGTTAAACGTAAGATACCGCTGGAACTAATTTCGCTTGAAGATTTGGCTTGAAAGTTAACGTTGATAAATTGTCATTTGCATAAAACACAATAGACATGTAGGTTCGTATTATATTATAATTTTTCTTACCTACTAATAATTATATAATATGGGTTATGTTACAACATATTTACAATTCAATATTAACCGCTGCGGAAATAACTGATTCCTGACTCTTTGGTCGAAGGAAATAAACCTATCCTATGGAGGCAATAAGACGGGATATTATTGCTTAGCACTATCCCTCCATGGCCCAAATATTTGTACTGCAAAAAGCACGAAGATGTAATTTGGAATTTTTAGCTTTAATAAATTTTATAGAAATTATTCAGAATTAAATTTATGCAAAAAGTTATTTCATTTCATAAGACCATCACTGTTTTACAATACATAAAAAGTGCAAAACAGAGTAAAATACGTTTGAAAAGAAAAATGCAAATTAAGGAAAGTAATAAAATATTTCATTGTAATTAAAATTAGCGAAAACTTCCGAATAACAAACGGGAAAAGTAATTTTAATGTACGGCTGCTGCGGTGAACCGCGAACAAAAGTTCATAACATGCCTCGCTAACAAGAAAATGCAACTAATTTAAGTTGTACCATGTACCAATTCAAAAGAAAGAACGCAGAATATATTCCGAGATCCCTTTACCCACACTAGGCCAGTTTGCTATGACGCATGCACTAGGCAACATGACAAATATCCTAGATGCAATAGCCCGACCATTCTAGTATTCCACTCAGTTTTACACATACAAGTCCTATTGTGTACGGGACAATGCCGCCATGATACTATGAGAAGGATTCAAGAACTAAGAACTTCAAGCTGAAGTTGAATCTTCAATGGAATTACGCTCGCATTCCTCTATTGAACTTTTAAAACATTTTTAATAGTTAGAAATCGCTCGGCGTACTATTGTTGTACGGAACATTCTTGCATATCGAAAAGAATAAAAGTGGAATATCAAATAGCAAAAAAACTATCCTATCTAGACAGTTTTGATGCAGATATCTGCTCTGCGTTTCATTTAGTTCAGATAAAATGTATTAGGATCTTACGACAATGTTACATAATACCTACATAGGTCAATATTAAGATATTTAACATAGGTTTTTTTTCACATTCAGCTGTTTCAGACCTATTAATACTTCAGAATAATTAGTCAAGCACATAGTAGACATAGAATTTATGATTCTAAGTGCTGTTAGCTATTATTACTGCGAGTATTATGTGATTATCGTGACTATCAACCATATCTTTTACTCCAGCCTCACCAGGTGCCAGGTCACCGCCTGCTACAACTTGAGATTCGATATAAGAAGGAGGAAGGAGGAGGGTAGAAAGAGGAAAGGTACCAAGAATAAGACCTTAAGCCCATCAAACGAAAATAAACATGACGGATACTATATGACAACACTGCTATCATTTCGACATTTTGAAAGGGAATACTACAAATTATATTAATTAATGAAATATTTCTAAGGTTTTAAGTCTGTTCTCATCGAGAAATTAGTTTACTTACAAAAGTCAAGACAAAATACTAGAAATTGTTTTTAATAAAAGACTAGAAATTTTAATCACCAACGGTAGGAAACAAAGCAGTTTCTATCTTAGATATTTAGGAGGAGCACCAATTTGCATCCACTAACCTAACCACTTGAGATGAGAGGGGAGGAGAAGGAAAAGTATCTTAGTAAAATATAAAAAAGTATCTAAAAAGTATTTTCAATATTTGGTTTGAGAGTAGTATTTGAAAACGCTTTGTAACAAATAAACTTATTTATACTTAAACTAAAAATACTTTAATATACTGTTGTTCTACAGTAGTTGATAAAGTTCCCTCATTAACTGAGAGCGGACGCGAGATATTAATTACATATCAGTTTCACGTTTTTTTAATATGAAATTCAATACTGCAGAGGGTCGTAGGTTTGAATCCATTCAATGTCATTGAACCTGAGAACAGTTTAGATATTTCATACACTTGACTGAACCGACAAACGCCTTCATTTTTACAAAATTTACCTTAAATTATTATTAAAACTAAGATACAACGCAAAGAGATATAAGAGTTATAATTTATTAAAAATAATAAAAATAAAATAAATTATTAAATTAAACAAAAAACCCAATGCATTAATAATTTCCTAAAAAGCTAAAACAAGCTCTATTATGACTACTATAATATAAATATTACTTTAATGTTAGTAAAGGTACTGCAGACGGGGACAAGCATTGAAATAAAACATAATTATTATATTTTTCCGTAATTTAAGCACTTCCCTTTAAACTCCATCATCAATTTACAAATTGATTGATCAGCTTGTCCCCGTCTGCTGTACCTTTACTAACATTAAAGTAATATTTATATTATAGTAGTCATAATAGAGCTTGTTTTTAGCTTTTTAGGAATTATTATTAATGCAGTTGGGTTTTTTGTTTAATTTAATAATTTATTTTATTTCAAACTTTTAGTAATATAATTAATAATTGATTAGGTATATATATATATATATATATATATATATATATATATATATATATATATATATATATATATATATATATATATATATATACAAAGCCCTTCACCCTAAAAAGCTATTTTTTTTGTGTTGTTTTTAAAACGTAAACGGGCACTAAGAAAGTATTTTTGAAATTCAACCCTCAAGGGGTTAAAAAGGAGTTAAAAGTTTTGTTGGAAGTTCATCATTTTTGAAATTAAAATCATGTAACATTGTTTTTTGGGGAACTATTAACACATTTCCTTCATTCCTGCCCCTGAAGGTGTAAAGCTTTATATGAAAAAGAAAGGATTTGTTCCTCCAAATTTAACACAACGAAGCCATGGGCAGAAGCTAGTTATAAGTAATATAACTTAGCTCTCTGCACTATGCAGGTCTAACTATAATGTCGATTATATTTTTGGCAAGTTCTATCCCACAAGCTTGTAACTTATTTCGAGCTGGCATCTGCCCGCGGCTTCGTCCGCGGTGACTTTAGAATTGGCTCTAGAGACAAATGAACCATTTGTAAGTAAATAATCACTACGTAGTATAAAACAAAGTCGCTCTCTCTGTCCCTATGTATGCTTAAATCTTTAAAACTACCCAACAGATTTTGATGCGGTCTTTTTAATAGATAGAGTGATTGAAGAGGAAGGTTTATATGTATTATAACATCCATTAAATAGTGGAGAAAAAAACTGTTATTTTTGAGGTTTCTAATGTGATGTCGTAAATAATTACATTTAACACGTGCGAGCCACGGATAGTAATGAATAAATCAAAACTACTGAATAAATTTAAATCATTTTTTTAGTGAATGACATAGGCTATATATTTTATACTCATGCGAAGCCGGAGCGGGCCGCTAATATTTCATAAGACAAAGATAAAAAAGTTCTGTAGAGTGTTTTTTGATCATCCCATGAGAACATAACATTTTTAGGAATAAAAGTATTTTATGTCTTAATCCAGGTTACAATCTTTGTATGTGCTAAGTTACATATAATATAAGCTCTTTGTGTGCTAAACTTCAGCCAAATTCGATCAGCAGCTTTTGCGTGAAAAGGCTAAACTACTTTCTTACTCCTCTCTCATACTTGGCTCACGTTGTCATCAAGATTACAATAACTATTGATGGAGAGAACGCATTTTTACGAAACAAAACTGAATGTAATCGAAAATACGCTTTATCATTTGTTTGCTGACTTTGAAGTTGAAAATTGCAATTTTGCAGCATTGCGTCAGAGGATAAGGAGTGCGGAGAGCCAACAAACAGGCAGACAGTTGCAAAAAATATAAATATATGATATTTCATCATTTAGTTTTTAGTACCGAGTAACATTTCTTATAAGAATCTGAGATGTAGGTACAGACACTTAAAATTTATATTTTTCTTACATTAAACAAATTACATGACTAGGAATCGAAAAATACTTTTATTATAATATATTATGCTTATTCCTATATTTTATTGCTTAATTATTTATTAATTGTACAATACATTGAATAACATTATATATATTTATAGTTTGCGTTTTAGAAGTTTAATTATTTTATTAATCTACCTATTTATATATAACTATGCCGTATTTTTTATTGATAGAAAATGCTTTAATTAATTATTCTAGACATTGGGAGTGGAATTAGCAATCACTGGCCAAAAAAATCAAACTTCAATCATCGATATCTCGAAAACTAAGCAATATATCGAAAAATTTTATTTTTACTTTTCGTCTTATTTTATCGAGTTCTACAAGGAACCAATATCAGATTTTAGCTCTGTGCGAACTGTGATATTCCGCTTTGAATATCTTTGCTTCTGCGGAACCCATGTTAAAATAATGTAGCCTATGTCACTCTCACAACTGAGACGAATCGAATGATACCCTATAAGTCGATGTACGTCCAAGGGTTTAGCCTGTAGAGCGTCACAAAGAAATAGACATACATACATACATACATACATACATACATACATACATACATACATACGCTCGAAAACATTACCCTCCGGCAGTCGGGTAAATACAGTATAATCAATAAAAATTAATACATTTCATTATCATCAAAGAAATAAATAGCATTAGCCGTCTGCGCGTTGTCTGTTTCTTTAGTATATTTTATAAAGCTTCAAAGGCTTGACGAATTTTAACAATTGAGGTATCACTACATTCGTCATAAACATGGACAGGAACATAGTGTGGACAGGTGTACCAGAACAGAGTCGAATAACAATTATTTAATTTAAGAAAAATATGTATAAATAAACGCTACACACTCAATGGGCTAGTTATATCCTGTGGCAGAGTCCGGAAATACAGGCAAGCAGATCCGTCCAGACCGAAACATCACTTTTTTATGTGACTTAGTTGGCAAGACAGCACATGGTAAGCGGTTGTTTCCCTAGCTTCAGTTTCCTTCAAACCGAAACACAGTAGCGCAAAACACACTACTACTTTGCGGTAGAATGTCTGACACTGTGGTGGTAACTACCTATCCGGCCTCTTGCAATAAGTCCTACCACGAGTAAATATCAAACACCTGTCTCTATATATCGCTTCTATATATTCTTCGCTACATATCCTTTGTCAAATAACTCACTAAAATATAGTTCCTTATCACATAAACGAGCAGAAAAGTTTTGTGTTAACAAAAGATTACTTAGACACATTGACGGCAAACAATAATTGAAACTTGTGATATCGTCAATTATTAGACAAAAGCAACAGAATTTCAACCAATTGTGTTGAAAACATCCGTACGTGACTCACATAATAACCACTCTCGCTCAATTTTCAGGGACAAAACGTTTAATTTCCCTCAACACTTTGTTAAAGCTATATTTAGTCCATTTAATAACAATGGGTCGTGTGTCTGGAATCTGATATTATGATTTTTACAGCTAATCTACGTCCTTTATGTATCAATGTATTCAATTAAGGAGATTATAATATCTGTACCCTTTTTAATCTTATACACACGTTATAAACATGCACCCACGCATGTAATGGTCTTTTAAAGGTATATTAATGAAACTGTTTATTGGAATTAACCAATTCCACGCATTAGTTTTTTTTGTCTGTATTTTGAAAATTTTGTATAAGGCGTCACTTTTTAAATAATAAAATAGAAGTTTTTGAAGATTGAAGAATTGAATAATTAACGTAGGTTTCTCTAAGTTTGTCTGTTTGTTCTATAACTAAAAAGTGCGCCTCGCCAGTAACATTGTCAAGGCCAGTTGGGCTAACAGCAAAAACAGAAAAAATGCTACAAGTTTGAGATTGAAGAATCAGTATAAAAGAATATTGTTAATAAAAATATTTTATTTAAGGTAGAAAAAATGTACAAAAAAAATCATAACAATCACCAAAACAAACAACCACCAAAAACCAAGTATTTTTAGTAAATATAAAAATATTTTCTGCGGCCAAATCGATTGTCTAATGAGTCATAGTCGACAGGGGAGTGCACTTGGCACTTTGGCTTCGTGATGGATGATCAACGAATTTTATCCCGCACCGATATTTATGTCACCCTAACTGCCTATCAAAATTTTCCTTGCCTTATTATATAATAATATTACACTTTATATCGAATATTCTTGCTTCTAAGAAAATAATAAATATAAAACCTAGATCATTAAGTTAACTTTCGTAGTTGTTTGTCAGAAATTAATATATTATAGTACATTCTGCTGAACTAGGGAAGTACATTTTTTTTTATGTTATAAGTTGGCAAACAAGCATATGGCTCACCTGATGGTAAGTGGTTGCCGTAGCCTATGAGCGCTTGCAGCACCATAAGTATGTGCCACTCACGCGTTGCCAACCTCGAGATATTTGTTCTTAAATCTCCTCTGCCCAATAATTTCATTAGCGTACAGTGCCCTTCAAACCGGAACACAATAATGCCTAAGCACTACTATTTGGCGGCAGAATATTTGACCTACCTAGCCGGCCTCTTGCAACAAAAGACCTACTACCAGTGTGACTGATTGCACTGGTGGAATAATCTCCGCTGTGACAGAGATTATCCCAACAGTACTATTCTCTAACAAAATATTAACCGGAAGTAGGTCCATATTATTTATTTTCTTTCAATAAGTATAATCCAAACTGCCACACCCTCTTCTGTCCTTTACTTTAGTTATGGAATTTTTGATTATTTGTCTTAAAATCCACAGGATTTTTTAAACCACAAAGGTGACAAACAGGAATACGGTCAGCCTAATGTTAAAACTAAAGCGTCTATGGCAAATTGCAATACAACTAGAAAATTGCCGATCCGAAGGAAGAACGAAAGAGAGAAAGGAGATAAAAGAAGTAAAACGTGATTATGAAGTTTTTAAGCCTTTGACATGCTTAATCTTCGAAAAAGGGGTACTGTACGGATACTGCTATTTCACGTCGTTAGAGGCATTCATGCCAAAAACAAGGCTCAAGTACTTACAAGAAAAATATGTAAATATATATTTTAAATCACATAATCGCTTGCTAAATAATATTGGATTTTATAACCAACTTATTCTGTATTCATACTTAGTCCATTACAAGATTAATCGTATCATTTACGTAGCTTAACGAGTAAGTCTATCTCATTTTAAGACATTTATCCGAAAAGGACAAGGCGTGAACATAAAAGGCTGGAATATAATTTATTATCTGAGCTTACATTACTTTATATTCTCGACGGTAAACTTGGCTTCAAGTTGTCACCACTATTTGATTACAATGACAAACAGTCCTTACTGTCTAATCGTATCGGATGTTCGCTGTTTAACGGTAAATATCTACGCTACTTAGTTACTAAATCATTTAATATATTCTGTAAGCTACCATTTAACTTCCGACAACAAGTTTTAATGATTAATTTAAATAAAACTTCATGAGAGCTGCATTTTATGTGTATATAACAGTAATTATAATAATATGTATATTATATCCACCGGCGTCGGAACGTGACGACGCCATCGCCCACTGTTGGGATAATCTCTGTCACAGCAGAGATTATTCCACCAGTACAACTAACCACAAACTCCAAATAATACTCTGCTTAACAAAAATATCGCGTAACATACACAAACATTAAGAGTTCGCTTTTCCTTTGTCGAAGTTGGTTTAACATTATATTTTGTGTTTGTTTGCATATAAGTTTTATTTTTTATCAAAAAATATTGTTAGCATGTTTTATTATTTACTTTGGCGTCTTAATTTACAAACAAAACCTTGAAAATTGAATAATTAAAAACATTCTGTATTTGTGAAGTCAATTTTAAATATATAACAAAAGAATCTAATTAGTCGATGTATCTTCGTCATCGCTTACGTACATACAATATAATAGCTGCACAATATACATAGCTATATGTATGTATATTGTTAGCGGCGCTGGCAGTATGAATCATTTTCTTTCTACGGAAGTAATTTAGTTTTCCTGTTTACTTTAGATTGGATAAAGCACTGTATAAAACAGTAAATTTTTTATGATTAAAAATGAGTATTTTATAATACGTTTCCGCACGGCTACGTCTGCTTCTGATAGCCAAATGAAATAAGCGGCTAAGTATAAAAATTTGCCGTAACTAAAGAAAATCTAAATTCATTGAAGCATTATTTTATGAGTCTAATAAGAAAAAAATTAAAATAACAATTACGTTTATTATATATAATTTGGGGAAACTGCGGTGTAAAAATTATCTTCGTTTTTTTGAAAAAACGTGACAAATGAAATATTGATCATCGATGGACCGGCACGCGTGGGTATTCCACAAAATCCATCATGAAATAGTATTGTCATCCTGCATGTGATGCAGCCTCAGGTCCTTTAACAGATTCTATTTTCTAGCTCATATGCTTTCATCAATTAGAAAAAGGCTAAATAATGATCAAACGGTTTGAAATATTTTCTTCGATCATAGCAAAGAGTCGATCAAGTTTCCTTACAAATAAAAACAAAACTGTATCAAAATTGATGCACACTTTTGGGAACTAATTGAAAAGCAATCATGCGCAAATGATTTAGAAGTCACATACCTCGATTATGGTGAAAATACTATTTTTTATATAGGAATATATACACCACAACGAAGACTCCGCTCGTGCAAATTACGATCGTTTATTAAATTCAAAGAATGAAATCTTATCAGTATTCAACGGGGGCAAATATCTTCTATACATGCGATTCCGCAAAGTAACGCTTCGTTAATTAACAATTATCACTTATGAGTAAAAGAAAAAATATATTACATCTGTTAGATGGATTAATTTAGTCCAATTACCGTAATGCACACAGACACACAGAATACTGCGGTCCGAGACATGAGACATTAATAGTCATTACATATTAAAAGCTTCTTATTAGATTTTTTCAACCTTCCGAACCATCGCTATTTTGATTTTGATTATAACTTTTTAGACTTCAATGAAGGTAAGGGTTGGCCCTTTTAATGAGGCTTTTTTAAACCAACAACCTGGGTGCCCGGAAATTGGTTTTTCTTCTGCCACACGATGGACACCGCACTGGCACGGTGCATGAAATGTAGAGTCGATCGTCTCATTATTCAATCTATACCTTCTTATCGAGTTAATGGTTCAAAGCCTAGATGTACTTGGCATAGAAAATTGCCACAGCAATGGCGTCTTCATTGGCTTTGAATAAGTCTGCCATCGAACATCTGTTAGGACTCTGTGGACAATCGAAGACATTGTCTGGATAGAGGCACCGCATTTTGATGCAGATATAGGTGTAGTACACATTATTATAAGTAAATATTATTTCTTTTTTCGAAGAAACTACTTAGTTAAGAAAAGAAAAGCGAAGATGTCATAGGGATTCTATGTCAGTGAAAAATAAGGATTACTTTAATAAATCGTGTCTAATCTAAAAGCAGCAGTACATTGATAATACGAAGTACATAAAAAATTCATACACACAGTCATTGCCCGTGAAAATCTTTGTTCCAACACGGTTGACAAAATTATCTACGTATCGCTGAAAACATTGACGTCATATTGTATTGATTAAAATGATGATAAAATGCATAAATCCAGCTTATCGGTCGTCGCTTCCCCGACTGAGAGATCGCTGCTTTTGTCAAATAACAAATAAACACTACACACACAGTGGCCCCATTATACTCCTGTGTCCGGAAACACACAAACACGCAGAACGAAACAAATGCATAGTCAATACAAACATCTGCCATGAATGAGAATCCAATTAGCGATCATTCAAATTCAAATTGAAATATTTTTACCGTAAAAAGCATTACACTTATTTGTTGAAAATCAGATTCTACCACACTGACTTCAAATTTAAACCTCTACCTGAGAAGAACCGGCGAAGTAAACTCAGGGCTTAAATCTTTTTTTATTGTATTATTTATTTTTAATGTCAAAGTAGTTTACATATTATGTTCACTGAAATGCCTGGAGTGGCGGTCTTATTCCCAAGGTGTGGTCCTCACTAATTATATTATAAATGCTATGAAGTTCTAAATTATTATTCTTATTAGCATTTTTGCAGGTATTGTTACTTTAACCCAGCTTTAATATGTTACTAATTTTTTTTTATCAACTCATTGAGCTGAGACGGCAGGTGGTTCAGATTCAATGAAGAATCGGTGATAGTTAAACCGGTAGTCGCACCGGTATTAAAGACCATATATGTGCAAAAATGATTTCTTGAATTAAAACCTACCATTTTCCCCGCTATGTAAAGTTTCTACAAATAAACTTTATCGTACAGAAACTAATTCAACTCATATATCCCAAAATGAATTAAATATAAAAACAAACTATAAATTCTCTCAACTTCTGTCAATTAGTTTAATTTAATTTAACAGAGGCCCAATCTCCTACCTCCTCTATTCCCTTCCCCTTTTTCCTTATCATTCCTTCCCTATCCCTTGGGTTGACAACGCGCATGTGAGACTTCAAGTATCGCAAGCGTTCATAGGTTACGCTGACTGCTACCATCAGACGAACTGTATGTCTATTATGTAAAAGTTGTTTTGTTAGTAATATCTAAAATATTGTTTTTACCATGTTTTCAGTAAAAATAGCGTCTTATCAAAATAAGGAATGTTAACCAATCACACAGCTTATCGGTTATCGCTTCCATCGCGTCCACTGCAAAGAACAATGCGCCGACCGCAATGCCACTCGCAAGGACTTTGTTACAGATAAGGCGAATGTATGAAGTAAATGCAGTTTAAACGTAGGCGCGTACTTATGCCCTTTCTTGAGACAACGATATAACCTGCATACGATAAACACATACACAACAATGTCAAAAGTACAGTGATAAAAAAAATATTTTTCAATTTATTTTTGTCTTTCTAATATTTGCTAATCGTATCTAGTACTGTATATATAATATACACTTGTTGTTTTCTATGAAAAAGAAACCCGCGCTTTTGCTTCGCTTTCGCTTGTATTAGTATCAGTACCGTGTAACAAAAATAAAAGAAAAAAACAAAGAAACAAAATTTCTGGTATTGTGAATTTTTCTGAGACACAAGTACCATGATATTAGGGTTCCGTCAAAAGGTAAAACGGAACCCTTATAAGATCGCTCTATTATTCGTCTGTCCGATTTTCTCAGGAACGGGTGGACGTTGCAAGTTGAAATTTATACCAGATACTGAGGTCCGTACTAAACGGACTAATAAAAATCAAGGTCCTTTGTTAACACGATAAAAAGATATGGGTGAATGTAGATTTTCGCGTAAACTTGTATGTTTATTTTGGAATTTTACTTTTTTAATTAAAAACTTGAAAATTAAAGCAGTGAGGATAAATACATAGTTACGCCAATTAAGAAAGTCCTTTGAGTTGTGTGGGCACTCATACAACTTAGAGGTTTAGCTTAATTGGCACCAATCTCAATTAATGTAAATAAATAAAATTGTGCTATTGTGTGAAAGAAAATAGAAGACAATATTTACTATAAATAATAGTACGAAACCCTTCGTGCACGGTTTATTATTTACTAACATCTGCTCGTGACTTCAACTGCGGGACTTTGTTGTTGATCCGATCACACCCAAATGTATAGAATCAATCGCTGGGCTGATTTGAAGATTGGTTGTAAATTTAATCAAAATCGGTCGAGCCGTTTTGGAATCCACAGAGAACATTTCATCAATTTCACATTTATAATATTAGTATGTGTTTTCCTACTAAGAGTTATGTTTACTTATAAAACTAATTTCTCTCTAACGATTAAATACGGTAAATCAAATAAAATTGTAGACGTTCCCTGCTCACAAAGACTACAAGGTATCTGACGAAGGTTTCGAGGAATTTCGTTAGTGGTACCACGTATCTTTCGCTAAACAACTGCGGAATTCAATAAAGGATCGGAAACTAAGTTCTTAACTCACTGAACTTTGTATAACACGTATAATGTAAAAAACAAGTTATTAAAACAAAGGAAAGTATTTCGTTTTAATTGAAAATAATTCTCAAGCAAGTTTATAAGAACGATATCTCATGTAAATTTTAATCTAAAAATTATCGAATACAATCCCGACTTTCGGAAAAATTTCTATCGAAAAACTGAATTCCATCATGCGAATAGCGAAAATAAATTACCGAAGTTTTCATATCCTCGAAAACCAAAACGTAAATCGTGAAATGGAACGCGCCCATAAAACTCTGTGGGAGGAATTGCAAAAACTCAGCTAACTCGAATTAAATAGTCGTAGGTAGGTTGACAACGGGAATCCATCAACGGCTTCGATCGGAGATAAACCGCCCGCGCCGTGAGCTCTGAAAGCAAATTGTAATTTAATAGCGCCCTCTAGCGGGGAAACTAAAAAAACGTGGCACTTTGTAAACTTTTTTTATTAAAACCTATCCCTACGTCACATCTATACTGCCTGTCTGTAATTTCAAACAATTAGTTTTGTAGTAAATTCATTTGAAAGTATATACCTATATCTTTATATAAAAAAACACTTTTAATATTTTTGTTGGTCTGTCTTTTTGACGGCTTATTCCCGATAATTCCTAATAAACGGACGGATTTTGACGACAATTTCTCTGGATTTTGCTAATGTAATGTGTGTTGTGTAAGTAGTAACATAGGCTACTCTTATTTTGGAAGAAAACTAGGGGTCTATGCGATAAAAATTAAACAATACTGCTGTAAGCTTCGTGATTGCAGCCAAAATAGTAATTAATTTGAGCTCTCCGTCTGTTAAATAATTATATATTAAAAATTAACAGACAGATTTCTATTCACGTTGATAATATCAGTGTAAATTGCGTAAAAAAAATCCTTATTTTTGCTTGATTTAAATAACATTCACACTAAGCCGCTATGTTTTTATAAATACTAGCTTCTGCTAGCGGCTTCCCCCGCGTGAATTTAATACAAAACTTTGAAACCCCATTACACACACCCCTTCGGAGATAGAATTTTGGAGAATGTTAAAATACGTGTTTCTTTATTTTTAATTATTCGCCTAAAAACAAAGTTTCATTTCTTAGTTTTAAAAATGACCGACTTCTATACAGACTTTCAAGCCTTTTTTTCCGCCTTAAGGTTTGAATTTCGAAAAATCCTTTTGTATTGTTCGTTTACGTTTTAAAACAATACTTATGAAAAAATTGTAGGTCCAAAGGCTTAGGCTAGGCGTTGATATATCAGTCAGGTCTTCTTCTTTTATATATAAATAGATTATATTTGCGGTATCGTAATAACATTCCTGAAGCTTTATTTTATCTTTTATTGTGTGATTAATACGCGAATTGAATGTGTGGGCACACTATTGACGCTGGCGGCATTCCATCATAAATATAATGCCCGTTTTGTCCCATGTTACTCGAATAATTATCTTCTAAATAATTAATTTATCAACGCTAGAGAAATTTAATTACTGAAATAATTTATGATGATGTTTATACTCTTTGTGCGTTTATTTTTAAATGAATAAGTTGCCAAGCAAGCATACGATTCAGCAAGCGGTTATCGTAGCCTATTACAACCTCGAGATATTGGTTCTTAAATCCCCTTTGCCCAGTAATTTATTAGCTACAGTGTCCTTCGAAACGAAATACAGTATACTGCTTTGCGGTAGAATATATGACACTGCGGTGGTTCCTACCTAGCCGGCCTCTTGCAATAATAGGCCTACAACCACCAGTGAATTTAATGACATTATTTTATTTTTGGAGCAGTTTATTACTTTAGCTTATATCGTTTTCTAAGGTCTAGTCAATATCAAATTTCACCAAAATCGGTTCAGTGGATTTAGCGTGAAAGCGTGAGAAATATACAGATCTACATACTTTCGCATTTATAATTTTAATATGGATTAACTTTTGCTAGCAGCTGGAAAAGAAGTTGTTTCACATATTTGGTCAAAATATGTAGTCTGTCTTACTTTAATCGTCTTTAGTCTGTCTTATTTTATCGTTTAGACTAAGCTAGTCGTGAAAATGTAATTAGTCAGTGACAGAGTAATATAAAATTGGAATGGTAAATACATGATTTAAAAAAAAAACAACTATATTTTCAGGAATTTTATTCCATATATCTGAAATCCTTGATCGAATCACAAAATTTTTATAAGACCACTCCGGAAGCTAAATGAAATAATCATCGAACTCGGTTTTCTCATAAAGAACACATCGCATAATATAAACACAAAAAAATCATGAACGAAAACATCCTTTTTTAAAAATTGGTTAAAAAGGGTAAAGCGAGATAACGTTCGACACTTGTAAATGATCTAAAAATATCTGTTGCCTTCATTAACGTAGGATCGGCACAGCCTACGCTAACACCCACGCTGATAATTTACTATCTGAGTATTTTTCATATCGCGAATGCGAAATATAAAAACTCCTGGTATATGCAATATATTGCAACACGTTTTTATATTTTAATACTTAAATTAATTACTTTGAACGCGTCGAAGTTCTTTAATTAACAAAGCTTAAATCTTATTTATTTATTAAGACCGGAATATAAAACTGAACGCTAAACGTTGCGTTATTTAAATGTTTGAAAACATAATGAATATGGTTGTCTCGTATTTCAGATAATCTATATAATTATCTTTACTCTATATAACTTAACTCTTTAAGTACAATAAGTTAACTGATCCCTAGTCATTGTAATAGCATGTGGGATTGCTAAACTTTCTTTCTAACTAACTTTTTTCTTGATACAAGAAGAACCTGTATTATGATACATTACTGAATTCATACCTTATAATATTATCTTATCAAAGTTTTAACGTAGCTATATGTCACAAGTTTCAAAATGATTAAATTGCACTTTAGCATTTACGAGCAACACTTTGACCTTTCAATTCCCAAAACTCTAGAATATTTGACAGACGATGTAGGCACTAAAGTTGAATGTAACAAAACAGGAACTCGCAAAATTATTCTAACCCATATTAGATTTTACAATTTCATTGATATATATTCAATGGAAATGCATAATGCATTATACTTTAACGAAATAGACATAAGAAAAAACAATCCACCTACGTAATACTTGCGCACATCGTATCGGTTGGAATATCATTACGAGCGTAAACACGTTTGTTGATCTCGTTATCTCAACGTCACTGCGAATATGAATATAATCGTGACTATGGGTTCAATGGAAGGGAAAAAACTTTATAAACGTATAACAACGTCAATATATTACGATTTGGAATATCTGCCGATTGAAAAAGCAATGAATTAATTTGGTACGATCACTATATATAGTGAATATAGTGTATCGAAATAATGAAATTTATTTGACTTGATTTGCAATAAGCTATAAATCAAAAAGGTTGTGTTATAAAACAAATTAATATTTTATTTAAAAGAATCCGCCGATTTTCTTTTATACTATTTCTTATTTTCTATAAATTATAAATACAAAATTACTCAAAAAATCATATCGTTATAGTTACCGCAACAAATCCACACTAACTATGACTTATCTTTTACGAAATTTGATTATCCGTCCATGAAACTTAAAGAAGATATCACAGTATTACAATGAAGTGAAATTACACGAGTCGTCGCTCGAATCCTTGAACCTGCTGAGTAGGCCGACCGCCGACCAGACAGCGCTCGGTGGCGCCCTTCTACGACTATAATAATACATGTCTGTTATAATATACATTATATAGTCTGTGTACACTGATGTCTTCTACCGCTAAATTATTATTATAATCTACCAAATCTATATTATGATTTATGATATTTCACTTGCCATGAATAACTGCTGTATAACATCATAAATATGTTACAAGGCACAAATTTTCCCTTTTTAAGCAAATGTAGGTACGTTTCTTAAAGTTTTATTTTAAAATATACATTTTTTATACTGCTAATTAAAAAATATTATGAGAAAAAATGTTAAATGGAAGTTATTATTACTTTATTGCAATTATTTTGAAAACAGCTAAGATATTACACAATAATATAATAAATTATTATCATAAGTTCCACGATATAGCTTTGAATTTAAAAAAGAAACCATGCTGGTGGTTCGTACGGAATAGCCGAAGGTGAAATCATTATTAATAGGTATAATGCGTTCTCGACGAAGCAGGATATTGGCACAAATATATTATCTTGGTACATATTAAAGAATGAAAATAAAACAAATACCTTTTTCACTGAACGCTTGCATACAGGATTGGAACATAATGGCACTATAATCTAGATTTTGTCTAGATAGATTAGATGGAGAAAGACCACCTTGTAACGAGTTGTGGTTCCTGAACCACAGCTCACTGTCCAATGAGAACACGTTTTGTAATGACTACTTTTATTGGTAGTTGTTACGAGTGTAAAGTGAGTTGTTTCTTCTTTGGTGTAAATCAAATATATATATTTTTATGTTACTAAGTTGGAAAACAAGCATAAGGCTTACCTGATGGTAAGCGGTTACCGTAGGCTATGAGCGCTTGCAACACCATTAGTACATGCCACTCAAGCGTTGCCAACAACGAGATATTAGTTCTTAAATCTCCTTTGTCCTGTAATTTCACTAGTCTACAGTCTCTTCAAACCAAAACACAGTAATGCCAAAGATACTGCTTTGCGGTAGAATATTTCACCAATGTGGTACCTACCTCTTGCAACAAAAGATCCACCACCAGTGTGACTGATGGCACTGGTGGAATAATCTCTGCTGTGAGAGAGATTAACCTAATATATTTTATAAATATTACTTAATTAGTAATTATAAGAATAAAATAAATTACATATAAACATACACAATAATCATATTCTTTTCTTATTATATTAAATATTCTATAATTTCATAAACCGCTTTAAAGTTTGAAACTATATTTATTAGACATCGTTGTTTATAATAAATAAATTATGTGGCATAAATTGCAATTAATATTTCGGGTTGGTTTCGTAACACGAGTAGCTTCGAACCTTGACCCTGGCAGGCCGCTGACCAGACGATCAAATACTCTTGATTCCGGCGAATAACCTCCCGTCTACAGCGTCAGTTTGTACTGAATAAAACATTTTTATGCACCTCGAAATAGCATTAGGCAAAATTCGGAAAATCTATTGACACATTACATATGTATATCTGAGTGGGAAAATCTTTTCAAAACTAATATTTGATTCGTTTTTTTGCCATGTTTGACTCTTTCGTGATATTTTTATAATTTAAAAATTATTATAGTTTTAAATACAAAACCGTTTTAACAGACATTGCTTAGAATAAGAGAAGCCTACCGGAAAATCAAGGTGCAAACAAACTAAGAGTCGGGAGACTTTCAATCTGTAAAGTTGTAGTTATTGCAAATAAAAAGGGCGCGACATTTGATTTTATGAATAGTTTCATAAGATTTATGTGAAAGTGCACTCGTACCTAAAACAATTGTAATGAATATTGATTTTTATTTTATGCACACACAACAGATTCTACTAGGCCTGTTATTCTGTGTCAGAAACACGTACAAAACCCCAGGCTGAAACAAATATCTATAGTGGTCTGTCTATAACCAATGGAATCAAAACCGCAATTATAGGATCTACTGTCGGGCGTAAAACATATTCTTTACAATATTTTCTATTAATTTTAGCGGTCACAGTAGCATAGACGATAGAGCAGACACTTGTAATACCAATAATATTACTAGTATTACCAAAGCAAGAAAAGGAGCGGTGAAAGAAGTGAAATAAAATTATTGCGCTCACACTCATCGAACGCCCACCGATGACGCTATCGAGGCCACTAGGGCTACAGTGAACGAAACGAAGCAGTACAGATACTGTTACTTCACGTCGATATTTTGTAGTAACCTGGATGTGGGAGCCATTTCCCCGGTCGAGCCCACCCATTAATACTGAAGACAGCAAGGCTACTTAATTATGAAAAATTTATAAAACAATCTAAACATGGTACCTATTATTGTTAATTGTATTGCATTCTATATTTACTTTTGATTCTTTTTTTAAATATTATTGCCCTACATATAAAATAAATGTGCTCACTAAAGGAAAATAAAACGCTTCGGCATCGATTACGCATAACAGGACGGTTCGTATTTTGTTATACGATACCAAATCGATGTAGAACTCCGCACCGAAATTTATGGGGGCTTACCGACCGTGTGGCCGTGTTTTACATGTTCCGAGCAGTGTGCGCGAACCTTAAAGCTTTCATAATATTTCACTATAGCGAACCAGCTATTCTTTTCATCGCTGGCATTTTACCAAGCAACTTTTTATTCAACTACAAAGCCATGGTAAGATTGGTAGGGGGGCGCAATCAAAGCACAGAAGGAGTATCGGGCCTAAGAATAATCTTTATTTTATTTCCCAGTTCGCATTATAACAGTTTTTAAATGCCATTGCCCGTGATGTTGGAGGTAAATTAAAATGTCTCTATTGACCGAGGGGAGATGAATTCGAAATTGACTTGTGAAATTGGTTCTATAAAGAATTCTTGTCGAGTATTATTGACTCTCATGTGAACTGCGGTGATGTTTTTTTATAGATGTGTACTGTAACAAGCGTTTGCGCTCAACTGCGTTCATAAATATTTAATTTGTCTAGAACAAATTTTTAAAAAGACTGCCTTTACAAAAATATTTTAATAAAAAGGCATTTTGAATACTTTCATCACGAGTAATTGGCTCTTAGACCATTATAAGTTCTGTTTTATATGACCGAAATCCGTTATCAAACCATAACAAAATTATAAGGAACGACCATGGAATTAAAGTAACTATGTCTTACAAAGTAGCACAAAAATGTGAAAGACCTCGCTCTTCATTAAAAATTCAAATTGAGAACTTTTTTATAACTCCAATAAAAATAATCTACATATATAATATATAAACTATGTTTGTTGTTAGTATTTGTATGAAATTCAATATTGTCTTTTGACCTTACACGAAGGATATTTATTCTTAATTGAAACTCACTCTTGGGAACATAAGCCAATATGTGAAATGTATTCCCTAATTAGTCTACAATATACAACTATACTTTTGATAATTTAATGTCTAAAAAGAGTTTTATTTTGCAAACTTAGCGAAGAGTTACTTTTTGTCTGCCAGTCACGCTTTCTTAACCGACTAAACCGATTTTGATAAAATTTGGTACCAACTACAACAGCAGACCAGACTTTGGGTGATTTATTGCATTATTGGTGCCGCCACATTAAAATCCTTATTAACGCAGGTGAAACCACAGGCAGAAGCTAGTAAAAACATAAAACTATTACATATATTTAAAAAAGAAGTTCAATAATAATTCACCCAAAAACGTCTGAACGGATTAGATTGAAATTTGCCATTTATATAGACTCCTACCCCTTCTGCTGCTACTGATATATTAATATTTAGTTTCCATGGGATAAACATAAACATGAAACGAAATAAAAATTTGTATTTCGGAGAAATATGAGATATCGATTTGTATCGGTATAATCATTTAGTTGAATTGGATTAAAGTTGCCTGATACGAAACGTTATTGACGCGTGCGAAGCCGAGGGCAGATACTAGCAAAGCGATTAAAAAATAGTAACAAAGTATTCCCACTGTCAGGTTTATCTATTTTATAATCGTATTTATTCAAATGTTTCAATACAATTCGTCACATTTAAATACCTCACACCAGTGATGTCATTTATTAAACTGATCTCTTATGTCATTATAATAATTTTGCTTTGTAATGTAAATGAAGTGGAAACATGCGTTCATGTTGTGTAATTAAAATTTATTAATGAGAAAAAGTGATTGATTTATGAAAATTATTAATCATAACAGTGTGTTAATTTTTCAGAAATAAAATACAATGCAAAGTTGAAAATTGAAAATATTATAATTTTTTTCGATTAAAGTAAAATAGAAGTCAAATATGAAAAAATCTAGTGGTGCCCGTAGCTTCGCGCTTTTTCCTTTGTTTTAAAGTAAAAGTAGTCAAAGCTTTCTGCCAGTTAAAGTTCCATCGAAATAAAGCTATTTCAGAGATTAACTGCCACAAGCAGTCAGACAGTCGGACAGACAGACAGAAATATCGATTAATATTCCGATATAAGTACCGTATTTATCTTCATATTATGCAATTAGAACAAATCTGTTACTTAGGCTTGTCCGCTCTTTAGCTTCGCTTTCGTTCACTTAGCGTTTATTTAGTCTCTTAGTCGGTTTCATTTTCTTCCTCCCCAAGAAAAAGGCTAATGCAAAACATATTTTTCAAATCCGACTTATGTACTATAAGTAGGGTAAGGGCTTTCAAAAAACTAAGTCTTACGCTTTATTCAGTATTGTGGAATAGATTACAACTAAAACAAGAACATGACCGAAAACAACAACGTATAGTTTTACTATATAATGAATGCAAAAATAATTTAAGACAGTTCGCTTATCATTTTGAGTCTAAGTGGACCTTGGCCGTGAAAATATCGCGATTGAAATAAGTTGTATTTAGCTTTGAGTATAACTGTTACTATCAGGTTACTTATTCAACAGGTATTATCTGTTTTTACTGTTCATAATTACTATGAAATTAGCAACTTAGTTCGGTGTGGTCGATTCTATAAACGCTACACACTTAACGGCCCCCATTAAGATAGTTATATCCTGTATCCAGACCGGAAAACATGCCTGTATGGTCAATACAAACATCTGTTCCGAGCGAACTGTGGTGCTTAAGGAAGGTTCGCCACCGCTGCGCCACAATGTCATCAACAATTCGTTTTAGTTCGTAAATATTTGAATTCCTGAAGGTTCTTCGTTATCAAGTTGCGGATACCGACACGGAGCGTGCAACCAAAAACATGCCATAATTTGTTTGCTACGCAATAAATTAGGCATCTATAAAATGATTTTAATGACTCATTTGTACTGTTGGACATCCTTTGCTTTTGTAAACTTAACATTTTAATTTGTGATTAATGAGTTTGGAGATTATAGAAAAAATATCCCATGATCAATGTTTTTTTTAAATGGTGTATAAAAATGTCAATTACGCAGATGATTTTAGGAACGCCAACACCCAGAATTCATTACACTGTACGTGATAATAAAGTGTTCCGATCACGAGTTTTTATATTATAAAACATTTATCGTATAACCTTTGGCAATTTATTGTAGGCAATGAAATAACATTTTCATTCTAACACAAATTCTAATACAGCTTGTATATTAATTATTTAAATAATTACTAATTAAGATAAATTTATAGAATGACTGACATGTAGAAAATTAACACAAAGATTATATTATAAAAAAAGTGAAACGAAACCTACTTAAGAATTTAAATTATTGTAAAAACATTTTCCACAAATAATATAAATGTAATGAGCCGGTCAGCAAACTTCTGGTCCGCGGCCATACCGTGGCGAATTCTACGCGCAGTTAGCAGCTTGTACGTGGCGTAACTGTTTTGCGTGGATTATATTAGAACGGTAAAGATAATCCCCGTATAATTATCACAAAGATCTGCAAATACTATTTCGAAAACATTTTAAAAATAGTTGATTAATATTAAATAAACTAAACTTGTTTTTTATTTGATTCGCTTCGGGGATGTTAGTCTATAAAAATAAATAAAATTCACTATATGCACGTGAATAAAAAAAAGAATGTATATAAGGTACTTACATACAAAAAATATTTTCAATTTTTTTGTCTGTCTATCCAGAAATAATCTGTTTCAGGGATTAGCCTGTACAAACGTTCCGGCTAATCTCAGAAACGGCTGGACCTGTTTTAGCGGGGCTTTCACTGGCAGATAGCTAATGTTATAAGAAATAGCTCAGGCTTTTATTTCAGAAAAAGAATTAGGGTTCCGTGTAGTAGAGAAAAGTCGCGGGTGCAGCTAGTAAATTAAAAAGTAACGATTATTTTAAAATAACATTATTAGAATACAGAAGTAATCAATTTATTCAGTGGGCCTTTCTGTTTTCGATATGAATCTGCCGGCTCACCCAGGGGTGTACCACCCTCTCACAGAATATAAACTTCCATTAGTAGTAGTATTCGTACTATTCGTTTTCCTCTCTTGTCTACTCCTACCCTTTACGTGATAACGCACGTTGATGTCACGATGTTACTAGTAAAAAAAGTCCACGGTAATAGCTTTCCATTAAACAAGCCGTATGTTTACCTCCTTTGATATAAAAGGAAAAAAGGCACATTTCTGTTACACTTTTATTATAGTACAAATATATTATTCACTCGTTTTACAAGTGAATGTCGCTGAAAGTGCGGTCCGCGGTTCATTTCAGCGACACGTTATTCTGGTTTCGTATGTAATTATTCCGAGCGAATTATCATTACCATCCGTGCGTGTTTACAAAGTTTGTTAAATAAACTGCGGTTATCGGCTTAACGTTTTACGACCAGAAAAATTTACTATATTTAAGTTACTGTTTTTTTTTTTTAGACAATACAAGGTAATAAATATTTTAATCTTCTGCCCGTGACTACGTCTGCGTTAAATAGGAAATTATTATTTCTCAAGCTTTCTTTACGAATAAAAGAAAAAAAATAATCAATTTTCCTCCATACAAGCTTTGACATTTCCAATGAATCCTATCAAAGGAAAAATATAAAGAGAAAGTTTCTCATCGCCAAGCGTATTTAAGTAATGTTTGATTGATATTTCAAATTTCTTAAAGGTTCAAGCATTAACTTTAGAAATCATTCAATTTGCCAATCAGGTGACACATTCGAGAGGAGATGTTAACAGCGTTATTAAATACTATATTATTTTGTTAACAAATTGTCTATGTACTTCGGGAAAAATCTAAAGTAAATAGTTCCCAGGTTAAAGAATTTACCATACCAGAGAGTATAGTTTCGAGCGGGTACGGGTGAGCCGAGTTGGATTAAATTTTCAACTTTACAATTTCAACGTAAACTATTGCGCGAACTGAATGCAAGACACAATACCGTATTTACTGAGATCTCGTTAGTAACATCGCCGTGGGCAAACCTCCTCACACCCCTCCCACCGCGAACACCCCTCGCCCACTCGTCGCCTACGCATTGTAAAGGTTAAGGGCAAACTGCACTTGCATATCACAGAACTGGTATCATCCGTTTGAATAAAACTGACACAGTCGATATTGAAAATAGTTTCGAATACGATTGTTTCACAGATTATTATTGTTTTTTCCTATACTTTTAACGATGATTTATATTTATTGACTATTTGTTTTCTATTTTTTACTCCTTCCTCATCATCATTATCATCATCATCATCAGCCTGTACGAATCCACTTTCGGACATAGGCCTCTCCTAATGTGCGTTCATTACTCGATCTTCGGGTTTTCAACGCTGTCAGCTGCTTTTTAGAGTTCCGTTGCTAAATGACAAAAACGGAACCCTTATAATGTCGTCATATGCGTCTGTCCGTCTGTTACGAAATTTAGTAAATAGATTTAAATTTGATTTTGCTTTTTTTCATTCAGTCAGTAATTGTGGAGATATATAAGCTTAAGAAGTCATAAAAATTGTGTCAACAACAACGTAAATATTTTCAATGGAAAAGTAAATGGTTAATTAAAACTAACGAACAACTTGGAAGTGACTCTTCAAATAGAAATATTTTATTCGATTCAACTGTAAAAGGAAATGCGAATAGAATGCTAAAAGCTCTCGGTACTGAAATACTAAATATAGAACTGGTAAGTATAATGTACAAGAAAATGTTCAAGGATGTATAATAATATCTTAAAGAGCTAAATCGATCAATGTATTGTTAAAAAAAACTCAAAATATCTGAATGCCCCATTATTTTAATAGGCCTAATTAATGTAACTAATTAATAGCCTACGTTACATCTAAGATAAAAACAAACCTAAAAATATATCAAGCTCCATTCTGCCTCATAGGCTACGGACCGTAACGAAGGATTTGTTTTCTTTTATGTTGCTGTTGGCCTTAGTAGCCTCGACAGGATCACTGATAGGGTCGTAAAGATTTAAAAACCCGCGCGGGGCTCAATTTGGACCCGTACAAGGGCTCCTCCAGCGAGGTCAAGCATAGGCTTGGGACGTCACCAGAGCACAATCTAGCGACATACACAAGAAAACATTATCCTCTACTGTACAAGGTTTAAAAATGTGAAACAAAATTATTATGAACACAATCATAGGGATTGGCAATCTTTTAGGAACAAAGAAAATAATCTATGAAACTTAACTTCAAACTCCAGGTTAATTTTGCGACTAACTTACAACCCTTAATTGACAGAGCGAATCGAGGTCGGAGCCTATTTGGATAGTCCTGTGTTTGTGTATATAAAGTTTGTTATTTTATAGCTGCTGAAACTATCGCATTAAACTTAGAAAATATAAGAATTTTTCATTTTTAAACCCATTGCCCAAGAAATTAGGTAATCAAGTAAAAATGTCTTATAGAAAACAATAAAAAAATTGTATCTTTTATGATAAATTTTAGAGCATAAATATTTAACCAGACTGGGAGCAATAACCAGTCATTTCTTAAAACGATGGTTCATCGCCAGTTTCCAGTTCCAGATGAAATGCTATATAGTTATTAATAACATTTATTAATGGTACAGTCTTAAAATTTTATATGGGAAGGTTTGAGAACATTCAGGAATAAGCAGCTATAATAAAAAATATTGTATTTAGAAATTCAATCTTAAATATTTTACCAAATTAATTTTACTTTTACCAATGATTTCTAAACGATTTGTAAAAGAAGAAATTAAATACATAGTCTTTGGCGAATTGCGATGAAAATCAATGTTTTGTATTTGTTGTGTCTACGTCTAAGATTGTTATAGACCTCGGGACATGAGGGAATAGTCGGTGATCAAAGTGAGCTTAGCGTTGAAATTTTCCCATCTAAACTATACTGTATTTAATTACCAACAACATATTCTATTACAAACAGGGATAATTGATTAAATAATGAAGCCAATCATATTCCATCTCACCTATGTTTATCATGTGTAATAACTGGATAACTTGATACATATACACGAACTATTCATAGTAAATATATATAGCTTAAAACATTAGATTAAATGCATATTAATAAATAATTCATATTATACAAACTTTAAAAAAATTATTAAATGAAACGAAAACGCGACTGCACTAAAAGCACTTACTAAAAAGCTAAAAACAAGCATAATAATCTATCCTCGTAACTTAAATGGATAACAATTGAAGGAAAGACACAGACACGTACATACATACGTACAAATATAAGTTTTTATATAGGATTTTGTATTTAATATAAGAATTAATATAATTCAGGAAAAAATGTAATCGTGAAATAGTCAAGTAATTACTATGTTTATTTAAATTCAGTTTATACTTTCTCAAGTATTAAGATAAAAGCAAGCTATTTTTAGCCGAGTCTTTGCTAATGAATTACCTTTTTAATTGAGTTCTGATTTATGTCTAGCTAAATTATTTTGCGCTTTTAAAGTGTATATAAAGTTATATTTTTAGAAAACAAACTGAATTTTCAAATGTCTAATTTGTATTGTCTCTCCGCGGTATACATGTGATTTTCTTTGCTAAACTATACTTCAAACCTGGGCTAAGAATACACACATATACCTTATACAATACACAACTCCTATATAAATCACAACCAGCACTTAGGGCTATTATAAAAAGCTTTGTTACAAAGATAATACCATAATAAAATAAATATAAAGTGTTGTTAGTTAAACAAACGCCTAAGCGTAATCTAATTTAACTAAAAGAAAATGTTTACTCACTTTAATGGAAAATAATGTTTAAAATCTTTACTCGTACTGAAGACCGGGTGAAAAACGATCCGTCCGTCAACAAGGCCGGGGTCGTATTACAAGCTTTTCCAATAGAATTACTCGACCGGATAAGCTTCTGTTTATACATCTTTCTTCTCCTCGATTTTTAAATGTTAATAAAAAACTATTTAACGTATTCTTATTTAGTGATTAGTTAGGTTATAGAATGTTTTCGGCATGAATTGATCAGTTCAACTGGGAATTGGTTCATACTGTTGCATTTCATTCAATAAGTATGATCATTGGAAACCTTAAAACCTCTCTGCTTCATTATTTTTGTGCTTCCCATGTCTTTTAAGAACACCTCTAATATCACTAACATAGAATACGGGTAAGTACAAGAGCTTTAAATGTGAATTGGTCGGTCGATGACACTAGTCACTTTGATCTTGACACTTTAAGTTATTGCTGTACCGACTATTCTGTCTGGCGTCTGTGACCGGTCGGGCTCAATGGCGAATCTGCCTTTAATGCCGATGGCCGTAAGTTCAATTACCGCAGGAGGCAGATATTTTCATTGACCAATGACTATACAGATATTTGTTAAAATAGGGAGGGTACTCGTGTTTGTTTGTATTTCTGAATCTCATACGGTGACCTTCATGTTTATGAAGACCGTTATGCTTTCTGCGTTTTTGCTATTTATTTTGTCTATCCCTTGTCTATCTTTAAGAAAATCTTTAAATATGTTAAAGTCAAAAATAACAATTTCAACGTAATTACTACCGGCATTTCACTGAGGGGTTTTTTTATATAATAAACTCTGTTTCTGTCTTAAGTGGTTCTGGTCAGCTTATTCTGACGAAATAATAAATACGTCTTTTATACACATGTTTGGATGTATGGTTTTTGACAATGGTCTCTGGGTAGTTGATTCAATCAATATGAAACTTGGTAAGTGACATCAATAAAATGTTTACGTGTGCAAAAAGTTTTATTGTTTTGAGGTTTCCGATGTATACGTTACTAAAGACCCCAAGAAAAATAAACGCAATGAATCAGGCCCTAAAGTGTAAAATATGATCTATGTAAAAATCTCGAGCAATGCAAAAGATTATGAACTACTAATGACAATAAAAAATGGAAATAAAATTACTGCGGCGCTCAAGTCGTCTCGTACATAGTATTATGCATAATTTAACACATAAAACACTCAAGCATACGCTAATTAACGCTTACAAGTAGAGATTTTAGATAATGTCAATCCTACTTACACCTTTTTTTATATAAAGCTGCCCAATTTTTATACTCAATACTCTGCATTAAAATGAAAAACGCTTATAAATGATTCAAATTAAGTAATAAATCTTAATTTTAATGTGACTTTGTTTGTTTCAACTTTTAATAATCGTTAAATGACATTATACAATACAATACGAATAAATTACACAATGAATATACAATATGAATTAACATACACAGTGCCAGGTATCATTCATCCATAAAGAATACTATTCCTGAGAAATATACAAGTCCAGTATGACAACTAAATTAATACCAGCTAAGGTAATTAAGTATAAGTAAAGCAATACCGAGAGAGAGAGAGAGAGAGAAAATATCTGTATGATCCATAAAAGTATATGGCCCAAAATTAAAGCTTTCAACTAAACGTACGATCAACCTAATGATGAGCGGACATCGTAGCATATAAACGCTTGCAATAGATACATACGAGCATTACAAGTGTACTGCTGACCCAGAGATAGAGAAGGAAAGGATAATAGAAGAAGGAAATAAAAGAAGAGGATAAGAAGGGGGGGGGAGTTGAGCCTCTGGCACTCACATTCAAGCAAAGCAGAACGCAAAAAATTAGAAAAATACAATGGATATAATTATATTAAGTTAAAATAAAAATTATAATAATTATATTAAGTTAAAATAAAAATTATAATAATTATATCTGACAGTAACTATGATACGATATGAATGTACATTTTTATTCCTAGCAAAATAATCGTAAAAACTGATTTTACCGTAAACATCTTTTACGATTTTATTTAGGAGTCGTACGATTTAATCGGTATATAGTTTAATCGTTATCTGAGTTTGGTATTGTACGACTTTATTAGTCTTTATATATTATAGATAACATTTTAAGGGTTCCTTAGCGAAATTAGTAGTAACAGAGCCATGCTTCTCTCAGCACAAATGGGCCGGCTCCTCCGGGGAAGTACTACCCTCTCACATTAAATCGTCTTCATTAACAGTATCTATGGGTGTTTGGGTTTCGTGTGAGTGGGAGCGCTGGAGGCCCAATCTCTCAACCCCTCTGTTCCCTTTTCACTTTGATTTTTTTTCCCTTTTCATTCCTTCCCTCCTATTAGGTCCCCTTAGGTTGGCAACTCGCATGTGAACCATTAGAAGGACCGTATGCTTGTTTGGCAACCGTCAAATAAAAAAAATGGCAAAAGTGAAACTCTCATCATCATGTCTGTTTGTCCGTAAGTCACAGACTTTATTATTTATTTTACTAACTGAATTTTCGACCCTGTTATTAATTACCAATAGATGTCAATAGATCAAGCTTGTCAACTGTTACGCTGTATGCATTTTAGTTATAGGAAGCGTTTAACTTCCGCCCGATGCCGCTATCACAGTCAATAGGGCCAACAGCAATACTCAACCAGATAGTGATTTGATAAAATATTAAATTTAGATGCGCGACGACCTTATAGAATAAAAATTAATTGGAACCAAATCCAAAATTAAATACAAAGTACCTATATTAGATAATAAATAATTATCATTACAATTAGTTAAAAGTCCTTACTAAAACTGGTTGGTTATTCAGTTTAATCAGCATACATAGGGTTGCCAATTTAATAAATGTATATATTATGTAGATTAACAAAGCAGCTACTTTCAGAGCTATATCTATGTATAAATATTACGAAAGACTTTTTGAAAATCAGTATTTATTTTCAAAAAAGATATATTTTGATTGATGTTGGATGAATTGGCAATGAATAAAAGCAGGATATATTCTTAATTGTAAATATATCATTTTCAGATACTACAGATAGCACTGACTTAAGGCGGCCTATAAACGTAGAATATTACTGTGCAATACTTTTTATTGTGAAATGTTACTGAACGTCTTCTTTAAATTAAAACATTCAAAAATATTCACACAGTAAAACTACCGATGCCGAGCCATTCAGGTCAATATTTTCACGCGTTTTTCAAGTTTTAGCTGCTGCCTTGCTGGATTGAACTGCATTTTGTTGAAATTCTTTTTAGAAAAAGAATATCTACTTCAAAACTAAAAATTAAAATTATATACAAAACTCAATATAGCGCAATAAAATGTAAGCTTGTTCAAACTTTTATTAAATTACAAGCTTTCAATATTAACCGCGACCTTTCAATGATATTGTGCAATCATCAATATTGCAGTTTATTAGTGAAGGTACCTTTATAAGGATTTGTGAGTTTATTCTGCCTGGTATTTCTAATTTTTGTATTTAGGGATTTTTTAGCTTGACAGCCCTGGATGTACGCGTCGCTCCTCGTGGCGCCTCGCAGTTCAATAGCCGGGCTATCGGTTTTTAATATCGCTATTTATAGGCGAATTCAAATAGGCACATATTGTTGGCACATCGTATGAACAACGCAGCTACTTTTTATTGCACTCATTATGCGTCGTAGATTCAGATTGAAATACGCTAATTTCAATGCACTATAGTTCCCTTAGCCAGTTGTATTTGCTGTCATGTTATATTACTATCTTATATTTTAATCATCCATTGGTATATTAAAAATGGTATTCAAAATTATATCGTAATAATTTTAAAGCAGAGCTATTTTCATTTGGGAATAACGTCTGCATGAATGCATTTATGCATTTTTTAAGTGTTTTTCAGTGAATTACCTATTTGAGAGTTCCGTTCTATATAACAAGAGTACTTGATCGGATGATCATGTAATTTCAATTATATGAGTTGCGAAAAATACATAGGGCATTTTCATTTATTTATCAAAAAAAAAACAACTTTCATCAAAATCGATCCACAAACGCCCATAATCATTTAGGCTCTGTACTTTTTGGCGGCACGGTAAGGCAGTGGATTTTTATGTGACATATATAAATAAAACTAAAAACAACATATTTAAAATTCAAAACTAACTACAAATAATTAAAACTGTACAAATCATGGTGGCAATAATGCTAGCTGCATTTCCCCGCTGAATCGCAATCACGATTCTTTGGGCGAAAAATGAACCAGCCTTTCTGTTACCTGTTGAGGCAATGAGTCGGGGTGTAATATCTTTTAGTGAACGTTCCATGTCCCAAGTGTTTCTACTGCAAACGGCACAAAGATGTAATTTGGAATAAGTGACGAATATTTACGCAATCATATTAGAAGTTAAAACTAAGTTAAAACGGAAAAAAGGATATTTGAATTGAAAAGTGTTAGTTTTAAAAAATATACTCACACACAGATAAAAAATATATGAATTCATAAACTCATATTTGAAGTCAGTTAAAATGCGAAAGTATTATTTCTACTCGAGAATTTGTCGTTACATCATTACTTGATGCTTAAATGTTACACTACAGTCGAATACTCGCGGTAGAGAACACCTTTATAATTAAGGATAGAAAATAATGCGTGTAAAACTTTGAAGCAATATACCAATAAATGAAGTCGCTAAACTGAAAGAACTAAATATAGTCAGTCATGAGGCGAGAGTGGTCCTTTTATAAGAGGCTCGAGTAGGATGCAAGCAAAAGCTCGCATTTGAAATTGCTTTGAATGTCGAAGTATTCTTCCATATCAGATAGTTCTCTCGACCGCATTCAAAAGGATAAAATATCTATTACTAGAGAAACGTATATGTTACCGACTGACCACTAAAGCAACGATTGCTTTTCCAACATGCAATGGTTTAACCTCAAATCTAACCATGATCTACCGACTTTTAGATAACACACTTCAATATTAGATACTTTTTATGTTTAATATTTTACTATTATATTTCGACGACTTTTCGTTTTGGCGCAGCGGTAGCGAACCTGCCTTAAACGCCACAGGTCGAGGGTTCGATTACCGATCGGGACAGATGTGTGTATTTAACATACAGGCATGTGTACCGGTCTGGGTGTGATTGACCATGTATTTTGTGTGTGTTTCCAAATCCCCGACACAGGATATTACTATTGTAAATGTTTTTCGAAGATTTATTGCGAATATTAGTTGGATAAACGTCACTTGGCATATTGTACAAGTACTAATAAATTAAAATAATTGCCACACGTTTAATTATTATAATAATAATAAATAACGCTACAGATTAGTGATTAAAGAGATTAAGATTCATATATCAAGTGATCTATGAATAATTTTAATTCTTTTTTTTTTATTTAAAAGGGAAAAATTTTCTCGTAATTTAAATGACAAAGCTATTATATATTGGTTCTATTGTATTTCTAGAAATAAGAGTTGAAATTGCAGTAGAACACTAATTTGACGTCATTTCAAGAAAACTTCGACTATTGACGTATATGAAAACGGACTTGTTTGTTTTAGGTATTTACATTCCATAATGTCATATTGGATACTCTTATTGAGGTATATAACAGACATTGAGGAAACGTTTGCTTTACAGAAATGAGATATCAGAATAGAATTTCGCAAGGCTTTTTGGATTCCACGTTGTTTCTAAATAAGAGGAGGTTATCAATTCGGAACTTAAAACATAATTTTTTTTTCATTAAAATTGTCTTAATTTAAAATTGTTAATCAACTCTAAAAATAAGTTAACTCAAAATTATCCGTCAGCCATTCGAGATTTTATGAATTATTTAATGAATTTTGTATAAATAAATTAAAAGACAATCTACTAAAAACAACAAACACAATAACAATTTCACCGAAAATATAAAATGTCTTTATGTGTATGATAAAAATCATTAAAAAGTTGTGTAAACTGATATCCCACAGTTTTATCCACAAATCTTAAACACTTGTACGAGAATCTTTAGTACGTAGACGTCGAAAATGTGAAATTATGAGCGTTGAATACCGTTAACGGGTGTGGCGGCTATTCGCACGTGGACGGGGGCAAAGACCCCGTAGAATAGGCCACACAAGTCTATCACAAATTGCACTGATTGCCGTGAAAGCAGGAGAAAGCTATGTCTAGTTTAAAATTTTGTGAATGAATAAACGTTTCAATGGAATTCACAAATACTATGACATTTAAAGGTACTAATATAATAGTCAGTTTTTTATCGAATAGAAAGTGATTTCTGCATAAAGATGGTTGTAGTGCTAAGTTATATGGCAATTTAAAAATAATGTCACAATAAAATTTCGCCGTATATTTAGAGTAAATCTATGGTTATTATTTAAAAAAAGACGCTATCTTTTAAAGGAATTTCTTCAAACCATGACGGAGATCCAAATGGCATTGGATTAGATATATTTTTTATAAAGATGAATCTGAAACTTGTAAGTGTAATAAAAAGTGAGTTCTGTCCGTTAGACGTCGGTCTAGACAAACAAAACCATTGATGTGTACAATTACATGAGTTCTTGTAATAGTGGTCGTCTCAACTTTGACCCTCGGCATTTATAAAAACAAACTAAATTCGGATCTTTTTCTGAAGTAAAACATGTAAATACAACACTTTCTTTAAACGAAAATATATTTTCACAAGAAGGAGAAAAGTTGAGGTTTTTGTGTAAAATTTTAATTATTGAATTATAAAAAACCTCGTCTAAACAATAATTAATAGAAAACACTTAATTTTATTCGAATACGTTTAAAAGAAAACTTTAACTTTAAAAACAAAAGATGAATTTATATACTTTACAAAAAAAAATCACTGATTAATTCAATTACTAAACACTTTAACAGATTATGTAAATTAAAACGTGCTCCGAAAATGTTTTAAACAACACGTTACGATAACACGAATACGAAGTACTTTAGTATGGACTTAAATATGACAAGCGGCGCCTAATCACAAACACATTTGGTGTTGTCTCCAAACTGGGATGGAGTAATTATTTTAATATACGAAAACTTCAAACAGTACTCGCAGTTTATACGAGTCGACTACTTAGCGAGGCTTTAGGCTCGAACATTGTAAAGCGATTGTCAAGTGTAGCATTCCGCTGGGACAACACTCCAAGCATGTTCTCTGTCTTAATTGAGGCGAGAACAGGCCAAAGTTGGCTGGCAGTGCTCATTAAGAACAACAAACAAGTGGCTAAGTACTGGAGGCAGTCCCGAAGGAAGTAATCGGCTTCCACAGCCGAAACTCACTGTTAAAACACTGATTCACCTGAAAATGGCATTCATATTATGCTTATTTATAAAGTAAGCTCTCGGAAAATTCTGATTTTACTTACGAGAAACGAGAATAGCGCGAAAATTGTTTATTCAGGAAAGGTTAAAAAGGTTCAATGAATACAATTCGTGAAAAAGGTAAGAGCTAAATATATTTTTACAAACATCTTTCCCGTTTACTTCGAGTTAAATAAAGTATGAATGAAAAGTTTTTTCTTCAATACGTGAGATTCTATAGCAGGGATATTATTTGAATGTAGCCGTGAGATGTGGTAAGTTAAAAATTTAAATTATAAGAAATAAAGCAATTTTTTTCTGTGTATATGTAGCGCTGTTAGTTCAACGTTATTTTAATATTAATAATAAATATACAGCAACTCATACATACAAGGCATACTTGCTTAAGGATTTTGTTTATTTTTTCTATATTTAATTGTACTCGTTATATCTTTTGAAGATAATTTTTAAAATCTATTTTTGTGAGCACTGAGAATTGGAACACGAATCTATGGATGTTAGTCTGTTTCTGTTCATTATGAGGCCTCAATAGCTCAACGGTTAAAGTACAGACACCACTATGTTAACGAAAGAGTTGCGGGTTCGATCCTGACCCCATTGGGCTATTGTCATGCCCATTTCTAAGCGCAAGCTACGAGCTTATTTGCTATGAGAAATAGGAGTATTAGTAATGACTTGAAAGCCTTGTTAATATTCTTTAAAAGAATTCACTTTGATTGAATCGGAAACTAAAGTAAACTAAAACAGTTTAAAATGCGGAGAGCAACTAGTATTGTATATATTTCTGCAAGTTAAAATGTTGAACTCTTAAGATACAATAAATAATTTCAAACAATGTATCGTAAGGTTTAACTTACATCTGACGAAACAGAACAGTTCATCATCTGGATCAATCATGTGGAAATGAGTCTTAAACATTACGAGATAAGAGCTGCCTCGAAGAGCTATTGAATAATACAAGTAGTTGGAAATAGCGTGGGCGAACATACAACTATTATGAAGAAAATCTTTTCAATCCTCGAACTAAGAAATCATAAGGAAAACTCGGGGTTGATTTATGGTTACTTTCCCTTGTAAGGAATATGCGTTTAAAAAATGCTTTTCGATATTCGTAAATACATGGTGGGAGAACTGATTATTCAAGTTTCGTTGCCTTTTGGCCTTTTCCCTACCTACTTAACAATCACACCCTTTCCATACAAGTATCTATAAAACTATTCTACATATATGTATATCTTGATTTTGCATAACAAAATATTATACTTTTATGTTGACACTTTTTCGATTACCTAATTTGGATTCTGTGTCAGCCTATTTATTCGTTCGAGTAGCACGCAAAGGTGTGCATAAAAGATATCAATTAAATATAAGAAATTTATATTGTTACAATGACAGAAAAAAGATACCACATAACATTTTTCATAAATTAGAGTCATATCAATTAACCTATTCAGTTAATTGGTTAGTCTAAACGATGTGATTACTGTGTTAGTGCTGTAAGTCATTAGTAATAATAGCACTCAATTCCTACTGAACTTATACACGATTATGGATAAACTGTACTCTCGCTTCAAGTTACATAATTAAAATAACGTTGAGATCGTTTTATCAAAACGTAGTCACGTACCCGTAACACTTAACGTAACGTAAAACCTAATTACGCTTTAGGTTCCGTATGTAATATGTCTCCACGGATAGACGTATTATGTGCGTTTAAAGCTACGTAAAAATATATTAAAATTTCAAAGAAGAATAGCGACGCCTATTCACATTATTTTAAAGTAAAACTGCTTGTTATGTAATTAAAATTGAATTTTATGCTATATTTCATGCTAAAATACCTCGCTTTCATTTCAGCGGACAAGGAACGTGTCAACGCATGCGGTTAACTAATTCAAAGGAAGTTTATATATTGTATCTCCTTAATTTTTACAATACGCACTATACGAAGTTGCATATGACTCTATGAAAATATTAAGGCAATATAAGAAGTTCATAACTTTACACTTCGACTGCGTACATTTTGAAAAATACGCTTTAAATTAACCCGAAGTGGTTGAATGCAGAGGAGTAAGTCGTGCTAAGCCACCAACTTCACACTTTACGCTGAAAGCGCTCACTAGAACGTTAATAGTCCAACACTTTTGACGACTTCCCTCGACTTATATAAACGTGTTCGTTAAGCGATAACATGACTACGTAGTTATTATCACTTCATTATTTCTTTTCTATTATCTTTAACTACATACTGGAACGTGTGCTGTCAATTCATTTGAATTATGAAAATTTTGATTTATGACTATTGAATTTTAAAAATTTTAATTTTTAGAGTTAGTAGATTTAAAGTAAATTAACAAAAAGAGCAGTAGTATAACCTATTATAATTGCCATATAAATCTTAATGATGGCGTAGTAGAATAATAATAATAATATTAAAAGAATTTTATTCACTAAGCATACACAAAAAAGCTTTACTAAAAAATAAAAAATAAGATAAATACTATTTAATTACTATTAGTAGAACATATACGTATGCTAGTAAAAAGGTTAAAGCTGCTTTTCAGTTCACACCTTATGCAAGTGCTGCCACAACAGAATGTAAGTAATTAGTAACAAAATTATATTAAAATAAAATTAAAAATCTAGTAAGTAAATTAGTATATATCATTGTAATGCATGAGTTGTACAAAACTTTCAATTTGTTAAATAATCAATATATAATAATAATAGAAGTGGCATATCCGCGTCACCAGGCCGCAATTGTGACTTATGAGCCACGAGCGGTGCAAGCATTATTTTCTTTATGTTGGTATAATACCGTTAGAGATTACCGTGAGTAATTACCATACTATATTAAAATAACCGTAATATAAATATATAAACATTAAGTCAAATCCAAAGGTGTCTGAATGTGTGTAATAACGAGTCTGAATATAATTACATATTCATTATTTTAATTATTTAAGTTTTGTTGTATTATTAGCTGTACTTATATTAGCTGGTGTATTTCAACTATTGCTGTTAGTAACATATTAAATGGTTTGAAAGTAAGAGATATTAATGATTTCCGATACAGTATAGTTTTATTAAATTTATCACGACACTAACTTACCAATTTATTTGAATCAAATTTATGTAATAAAGTATAGTATAGTTATGGTATAAGTTATAGTATATAATATCATAAATACTTATTATATTGAAACTGAATACGGGTCCTATGGGATATTAAAGCAAAAATGTCTAACTCCTCATCCTGGGTAAATATGATCTCAGGCAGGTCACTATTAAAAGTGAAGTCTTAAAAGAAATATTTATAACATTTATAATTTATTAAGTAAATACACAAAGTGAAATCCTTATACGAATTCTTCAATAATGTAAGTTTCTCATCATTACCTATTGCTTTACAATTAGAATGCATACACGTGTTGTTTAATAGTATGACAAAACTATAGTTGTTTAAGGAGAGTCAACATAATATTGATAAGTATGTGATTTCGTTAAAAAGCTTTCGCATGTAGAAACTAGCTAATAATAGCTCTTTGGATAAGATTTATTAAAAACAAAATACAAATGATAATTGATGTCTCGTTGAGAATTCACCAGTGGTTTAACTGTAAGGCCCAGTGTGTCACGCTCCGCAGACCACGACATATACAGTCCATAATGTCCCTTACATTACGCCGAGTTGGCACGCGTACTCACCCGTCCTGAGATACGACCACGCAAACCAAACATTGTTAGTTATGCACTGGTACACAACATCGTTCATAATTTAAATAACCATTACATGGCTTTCAATGATGCTATAAAGTTTTCTATTAAAAAATATTACATACATATATGTTCCGTATGATCCTTTATGTGTTGAATACAAAAGGCTTTATTATTAGATTCGTAAAGCGACTACTACTATTCATTCTCAAATAAAACCTACTCATGACCTTTCCAAACTGCGAAGGCGTTTCAACCTTTGCAATTCAATGGGTTATGTTACACAAAACGCAGTATTACTCGAGAATTTCAGTATTACTCGAGAAAACAAACTATTATTTTGTATAATGGTAAACTAAATAGAAGTATTAATTACAAAAATACAGTATATAAATAGAACACTACGTTGTAGCGTATCGCTACAAGTGTTTATTTACCAAAGTATAAACACGTTCCGTGGCTCAAGCGAGGCGCCAATAATTAGAATCTTACGTCATATCGTAATGATAGTATCCGCCGGAGCAGTACAGAAATAAATTTCAGCGCTTATGCGTGAAAGAGGCCGTAGGTTATACGGCGCTACGCTCTCGTAGCGGCGAACATATGTTTGGACCACGCGGGCGGCGATCGATAAGCGGCCAGGCTGGCGGCTTGCACTTACCGTGGTCATCTTGAAGTTTAACTTTCGTTGCAACGCAGTCTCGAGATGGAGAGCCATTATAATTGTATATCACGTACTGTCCAATATTAAAAACGAATAACCACTATAACATAGTTTAGTGCGACTACAATAAGTAATAAAATCGCGTAAGCCGTGCGTAGTGTATTCAGCGTGGCAGATCGCGTGTTCACACGGCCATTTTAGCCGCCTGTCAAAATGTTCTAGTTTCCACCGCACGGCGCTGCCGTCGACAATCGTTACGACTGCGCGAGAATAGACGGCAGCCGGCAATCGGCAGCCGGCAAAGATGCACGGCGAGGGTACGCGAACGTTCACAATGTTCACAGATTTTACACCACGAACAGATTTATTGCGAAACTTTTAATTAAAGTTACAGTTACACTTCAGAATCGGAATTACATTTATTTTCTAATGTTAGATTACAACATACTTATAAAGAAAAATTACCAATTATAGTAATTCTATGTAATAAAATGAATATTTTTTTTTGCTTGCTATAAATTACTTCATAATACGACATCCGATTGGCAAACGTTTGAAAAACTGTTTTCCATCAAGTAGCAACGTTGTAACGAAATAAATATAACAAAAAAATTAGTCAAAAATACCTACTGCTTAAAAATGGATTGTTATGAAAAGTGTGAAATATGTATAGTTGCATATATATACGGAGACAACAAAGTTATATGCACCTAAGTACAAATCCCTGTTATCTACCACGTGAAAAGCGCTACACGAAATAAATTCGAAAGTCGGGCAACCTATACCACAGAGCTCTAAAATGTAACACAAAAGACGAAACAATGTAACATTTTCATTAGTATGCTAACTAAATTTATAATTATAATAAAACGACCTAGCTTTCGTAAGTTATAAGGTGATGACTGTTAGTTCTATAATAAAGTTTGAGTCTGCTTACAATTTAAATTACTGTCTTTCGGTGAATTATAAATTAATTTTCATTAAAAACATCACGTCAGCAGTCAGCGTCAGCAAAACAAAAGGAAACAGTTACAGTTTAAACTTTGAAACAGTATAAGTTAAGATTTTAACAATACACTATAAGTTTCGGCTCTCGCTTCCAACAAAAGAAAAACTGCCAATTAAATTTTTAATATTAATTTGCGTTAACATATCCAATTTATTCAAATATATTTTATTGATCGTTAAAGATTAAAACAAATTAAACGGTAGATTTAAATAGTTCATAGTAGTACTAGTTCGAATTTTCGAAAATATTTTTTCGATTTTATTCAAATCTTTAAATTTATTTATATAAATCGAAATTATGGTTTAAAGTTATATTTTATAGCAACAAAAAACAGAAACGTTCATATTGTATAACACTAATGCATGATTTCACAATAAACAGTTCTATCTATTCTTAATACAATACGTATACCTTCGCTCCCTTTGAAGCTGTACTTCGCAAACATCTCTGCAAATAATCATTTGAAAGTAAAGCTTCGTAACAGCTATGTTCTCAGAGCACTTTAGACTGTGCATTGCACGATAGCGACACTATTTCCTTCTTATGTACTCAAACTGACTACAAACAGAAGTCAGTCTCCGCGTTAGCTCGTACTCTCCTAAAGCTTTAGTATTTCGAATTAAAAATGATAGATTGCTTCTTTTATATGTGACTGATTTTTGAAACCAAAGAAAATGAATCTATTGATATTGTGTAACTAAATATAACTTTTTAAATACTCATATAAATAATTTTCTATTATATTTTTTTGTAAACACTAATATAGAAAAAATATTTATCACTAGCTAAGCACTGCGGTTTTACCCACCCAGATCTTGATGATATATCCGAATAAGAATATTGGGTTATTCTACAAATTAATCTCGCTTATAAATTTTGTCTGTACGAAATCAAATTTGGCCCAGCCATAGTGGAGGAGATTATCGGGTACAGCATAAACTGATTATAATTGTATATTTTACGTCATCAGCCCACAAAAAAATTAACAAAAACCAAATCTTTAAAAATGTATTTCTTTATTCATACACATGGGGAATCCCAACAAAATGAACGCAGATTAATAAGCGATTGAATATAGATTCGCTAAAACCAGTTTTCAATTTTGGTTAATCTGTTTTTTTGTGATAAAAATAGTTTTTCTGCTGTCGGCATCGTTTTATTTAAAAACTTAAAACAAACATTCAAATTTAAACTATAAGTGAAATTTAAATTAATGTTTATATTTTTAAAATATAATATGTAGTTTAAATTGTCTTTAATAATTGCTTTTATCTATTGATAATTTTGTTCCTCTCAAAAAATACTCTTGTTTCCAAAGTAGATTCTTCTTTAAGTCTTAAAACTTAAGTTATTTACATCCAGAATTATAGATGTAGGTACTTACTAGCACTTTTCTCCAGACTTTGTCAGGGTAGAATACGGCACTACGGTTAAATTAAATTGATTTTCTGGCTATGCCAAATATGAAACGTAAAAACGAGATTTTAAATAAAACCCAAAATTTAATTCTTATATTTTTGTGTCTTGCCATAACAGACACACAAGAAATTATTTATATTTTTAAATAGTTAATTTCGATTACTTATGAAAAACAAAGCTATTTTACAGTTTTATCATAAAAAAGATAGATAATTTTATTGACATGAAGATTTTGACCATTGAAGATCAAAAGAAGAGCTGTAGTTTATAACTCCTAAAATATGTAGTTAAGTTAATTGGTAGTTGTATGTGTGTCGGCATATCGGCAACAGATAATGTATTATTATACTAAAGTTTATAACTCTTATGTCGTGTTAATAATAAATTTACTAAATCATGGACTATACAAACAGCGGCCGCCATTAGAAAAGCTAAATCTTATACAGGTTCCAAATAAACACAAATAAATAAATCGTATCGCAGGAAACGCAATAGAAATGAACAATAGGATTCATCATTCCCATCACCACTTCATTGCATAAATGCCTATGTCACCCCATGGCAAACAGTGTCACCCATAAGCCTCAATAGCTCAACTGTAGAAGGAAAACCACCGCTCCGTTAACGCGAGAGTCGTTGGTTCGATCTTGACTCCGTGGGGCTATTGTCGTACACACTCCTAGCACAAGCTTCTAGCTAATATAGAAAAAACCCTGCCACCCATTGCCGTCCATGCGACCTTATTAAAACTAAACGAACCGTCCAATTCCATTTTTACCCAAAAATTTAATTATTCGACCTTCAGATAGTATGAGCCAGTTAACATATAAATATTGAGCAAAATGTATTTGGCAAGCTCTCTTCCAAGGATAACATTGATTAACGCTGATACAGTATCTCTTAATCGTATTTCATAGACATTTCTAGGAGAGGAATACATCACAATATTAAAACAATAATTATGTGATACTGGAATAACCAATTGGATCTTATAAGTAAATGTATGCAGGTTTAATTTAATAATCGCAGTCACCTACGATTAGTTTCATATAAATCAAGTTCCCTTTCGGCTTAAAATGCTATGTGTAAATAAATCATGTTAATTCAGAATATATATTATTTGTGTGCCAAAATTTAGCCTTCGAGTTTTTTTGGAAACTAGCATGCCCAGGTCAATTAACAAATATGGTCCTCCGGTTTTAACATCTCTGTAGTTTTTTCGCTTATTGATACAACCTCTTTTATTAAATTTAAATATACTACCGAGAAGAAACAGGTTATAATTTTTAATAATATTTTTACATTAGTAGAGGCAGAAGCGGCATACTTAAGTTCTTTGAACGTTGAAGATAATTCATCAGTCTGTCGAGCGTCTAGACATTTAAGCTTTAATTGCCATTTAAACAGAACTTCTATTATAACTGGTATTTTAAGTTTTCCGACTCTTATAGAAAAATATTTTTTCCTTATATTAAATGGTACTATTACAAGCGTAAGAGCAATTTTAGCACAGCTGAATTCTTTGGGTTCTCGACTTCTTTACTTTATTTTTATCACTGTAATTGGTTTGGTACTGTAATGAAATGATTATTCTGACTCGAAGAACCTTTTTATTTTTGTACGAATTGGGAAAGTCAACTGAATATACCACCACTACCACACCCATAGAAAATCAACGTACTCGTAAAATATATATTACTGTTATGTTTCATTCAATAAGTGACAGATCTGGAGGCCTGACCACTAACTCCTCTTTCTTTTTACTCCCCTTCTTCCTCTTGTATGATATATCCCCTGGATTGGAAACAAGTTTGCTACACAGAAGTATACCGGTGTTCTAACGTCCCTCAGTTATAATGGCCGCTTATTAGGTAGGCTATAAACTTATTTCCTTGTGACGTAGTATTCTTCTGTACATAAAACAGCCAATTTTAATTTGATTACTATCATAAAAACCAGACGGTCAATTATACTTAGTTTAATAATAACTATAAGAGGTTTCGGGTCATCAATGTTAATCATGAGGGATTAAAAAACATATTACGAGTATATTTATCTTAAACAGCACAGGTAAAATATAAAATTTCTTCATATTTAAAGAGAGTTTGCCTTATTTTAATTAAAATATTATTAATAATAAAATGGTTATCATATTTGTGAATAACGCCACCGAAATGCCATTGACATCTTCAAGTGTCCTCTTACAGAATGTTAATTGCAATTTTATACCCATTCGCTCTCAACACGGCCCTGTTATAACAGCAATAACTACGATGAAAATTAAGCGTCCTCCCCTTACGTTATCATGATTAGAACAACGGCATATAAGTGCTTTCCAAAACGCCGTGGAAAGAACAATGCACACACTCGTCGCCCTTCATTCTTAAACAACAAATCTTCCCCACTAGCGACTGTAGTTTGCTCATTTGGAAGAAAAGAAAGCGAACCCTCGTCACAGTGGAAGAACAATCTTTTGTTGGAACCGCGTTTGTTCCTACTGGCCATTTCACTAATTGCGACCACCTTCTTTTGTCTGAGCACAAATTAGACTTAAATCTTCGTAATTACAATAAATTTAGAATGTGAATTCATCAGCTTCAGAATTAAGTGTGGATATTGAAAATGCTGAATCCAATATCTATCTTTGTGAGTTGGTTAGTCGTTGCTTTTGACTAGTTTTGAGGTTCATTAATAAAATACTATATATTATTATAACTAAGCTAGAAATCCAGTGAATATTTCTGAAGTTTTTTTTATAAAATATTAAATAATTAACCTTGTATGCTATAAAGGAAAACTAAAATATAATTTCACATAAGAGAAAATGTTGGCGTTGAGGCTATACAAAGTCCTGAACATTATCTTCTAAAGGGATCCCTTTAGACAATTTCAGGCAGACAGGTCGTCGAACCCATAGTTTAGCAATTTAGCAGACGTAACTTTGCTGAATACATGTTTACATAAAACAGGTACCTACAGCAGTGCCGCCTGCAATGTTTACAAACTCACCGATGCTTGCCGTCGCCGATTTCAATTCCCGTTTCCTCTATAAAAACTTGTATGATCTATATTTAAGCATTATATATTTCAACTTTGATAGAAATATTTCAATATCGCAAAGTAAACATCACTATACAAGTGGAAAAACACTTGGGAAAGATGATTCTAGTGGTTTGTTGATATTGAATTTTGTTAAAATATTTAACATTATTGAAGTTACCGAGGGCCTACTTAGTAGGTAGCCAGAGGACTACTTGGTTTTAAATATAGATTACACTACTAGGTTTACAAATTTTGTACCCGTGAGGTTCTTGACTGGCTCCTCCGGGCTAGACTCACTCACAAATATTATTAAAGAGCAGTATTGGTACTTTTACGTTCGAAGAACTCTTTCTTTAAACGAAGCGCTGGAGGATCACGGTGTCATCACCTCAGTCCCATTATTTTCCTCATCCCTCTTGCCTATACCCAAGATGGGGCACCGCACCTGTTACTGCGTAAGATTACAATAGCTATAGTTCATCGTGATGTCTGTACATATTTTTACCACCTTCTAGTATTAAAAGAAATGAATTGAAATAGCAAGACAGACATAAAAGAAATTAATAAATTCTGCTGCATATTTCACCATTTCCTTATCTTATAAACTATTCGTTTTATATACATAGAGAAGCAGTTCTTATACAAAAAAATCGTATAAATTTTAGTATATAACTAGACTCTCCTCCTAGCTCCGTAGTCGAAATGAAATAAAGGTTTTTGTTACCGCTAATTACCCGCAATGGCGAGGTAAAAGCCATAGAGCGATTGAATTTATCTGAATGAGCACTTTGTTATCCGCCGGCGCGCTATTAGAGTCTATTCGATTACTTTTATAGTATTCTACGTACTAAGTTTCCCCGTTTATGTATATAACATTTATCATATAATTACATTTTCAAATCTCTTATAAGAGGAGAAATATGTATACGAGTATGATTTTATATTTTGTGCATCTCGTTAAAACTCAATATTTTGTTGAATGCATTTTCACACGGCACGAACTTGGTATATCGACAAAAACATTATCGTCGAAAAGAAAAACGATAGAAGGAATATTTTTACAAGCTGTGAATACAGACGCATTGGAAGTGAAGTTTGCAGCCTCCCCGGGGCGCGACCCGCCTTCCCTTCAAACCAATTTTTAAGAAAATATCTCGCAAACTTTTAAAGAGGACGGATCTTCGGGAACTCGCAAATATATTCAAGAAGAAATCTATTATACCATTTAAAAATACTCAATGCAACTCCAACATTTTTATGTATAACCACTAATACGCAGATATTAATTTTCCTCTTTTAGAACTTAATATAACTGCGTTCATAACTTTATATTTATTTGAACCAACGTATAAATAATAAGTGTATCATATTTGCAGTTTTTAATAACTTTGCTTTTGCTATAACGAATAGTTGCTAATATAAGTTGGTAATAATGGTTGGTTGGTAATACAAGTTGGTAATAATGGTTAGTTGGTAATATAACGAAAAGCTACGACGCGTAAGCATGCTTTATTTAGTATACGCGACGAATCTTACATCAAGAGCATAAAGCATTAGAAAATTTACAAACTTCTGCTTAGCACTCGTGTTTTTCTATTTATTGTCCACGTAAAGCCGTACTAGCGAGTTGTAAAGGTAAAAGGCAGTGAGTGTAGTTTTAAATAAAACTAAGTGCACGAAGTTGTAGAGCGGATTTACCGGAAACGGACGCGTCGACAGCGACCGTCGTTTCAGGATCGCACCACGATTTCATTCATCCCTCAGTTAGGCCCTTCTGTAATTGAAGGCTGTTTTACGTGAAAACTCTACAGAGAAACCATCCTCCTACTAATATTGCTCTCCTGCTCGCTCGTGCAATTCAAATACTCGATAGACAGAAACGAATGAACAAAATCAATACTGTCTGGATCCCGCCCACCGGTTCAACTCAGCAACTGCGCTTCCTCACTATAAATTCGATAAAATAAAACTGGGTAAAAATCATTAAAATGCGATATCGGTGTTAGAAAACGCATCACGCTCGATTAACTCATAATCCATTGACAAAATAAAATATGGTAACATCGCTTGGAGAGAGACAGGGAACCACATGTTTTGCACGTGGTCGGATCACGTTACAATGTTTACCTGCGAGCGCTTAACGGTCAGGTGAGATACGCCGCTACTCTTCTCGCATACTACGTACAGTCTCGGTGATTGACCTCCTAAAATGTTAATGCTTATGTGAATTTCTCGTCGAAAATTTTGTAAACTTAAGTAAATTGTTTATACTCAAAATTAGCGTAATCTTAACAACCACATGATACACATATTCAAAGAGCGTTGGATAGCGGAAGCCTGCGGCTACTGTTTGCATTTTTATCAACCATCGACGACAAGCAGCATATTTATTCTGCGTGGCATAAATATGAAACCGCTGAAGACATGGTGAAATAAGGTACTACATTTTCATGCAAACTTATCTAAAACTATGCATAACAAGTAGAGAAACAACTCGTCGCAGTAAAAATAAAACTATGCATTTTACGGAACTTGCATGAACGTGTTGTAAATTTTTTTAATGATAATTCTTTGCTGTAAAAGTTTTTTATAAGTTGCGTGTATATTTTATCACAGCTGCATTCGCCAGAGAAACTTTACACTTAATTACTTTATTTCGCGACGCGCTCGGATAAAAACTTATAATTTTCTTCAAGATCAAATTAAATACAACGTTTATATAAAAAGGCAGCTTCCTTATAATAAATGTTGTCGGTGCTTCATATTGTAATGACCAAGTAAGTTGCAAAGGGGCTGAATATTTAGAGTCTCGTCAGTTACTTTAGCGACATTAAGCAAGTCGATAACAGCTGAAATTGAATTAGCCCGTATGTTGACGACGTTGCGCAGCGGTAGCGAACCTGCTTTTAACGCCACAGGTCGCGGGTTCGATTCCCGCACGGAGCAGATGTTTATATTCACCATACAGGTTATGTTCCTGTCGGGTATATTTGTCCTTGTCATTGTGTAGGTTTCCGGACCCCCGACATAGGATACAAGTATACTAATAGCGGCCGTTGAGTGCGTAGCGTTTATTATTTATTATAATTAACCTAACTAGATAACTATGACTGACCTCTCCTAATGCTATGATATATATAGGTAAACATTGATTAGTTAATTAAATATTTGTAATATTTTAAAATAAAATAGCAATAATATAGTCTTACGCCTTGAGAAATGAGTGGTTCAGGAGCCATACAGATAGATTTACACTAGAGATTTACATTAGAGAAACCAAAACCGTAAGGAGCCTCTTTAGATATAATATCAATAAGTGATGACAGAATAAAAAACAAATTATGTCGGACTGCGTATAATAATGTTCTCATAGTCAGAAAGAAAGTCAGTTAGTCATAAAATATAATAAGAAAAAACTAGAATGAAGATCTCTTTTACGACTTTAGAAAAAGTGATATCATGATTATTTTGAAAGTGAATTAACAACTATTGGACCAGTCACGATAGATTTTAAAATTGCTTACTTGTGTATGTACACAGTTTATGTGTTATATATTTTACTAATACATAATGAGAAGTCAAAGGAAATTTACATACAATCTATACAGTAATATATAGCCCGAATATATTTATTTTCATTCATAGCCATACAAGTTAGGTACGTCTCATTCTCGCGAAGTATGCCATATGTGCATTGAATACGAAATTATACTTCTTCCAGATATATAGCACATAACGTCGTGTCGATTTATTACAATCCATTAGATCCTTCAGTTGAAATTGAACACCGGGTCTTCTTTAATATAATTGTATTTCGTAAATCACAATACAACTTTTTATTACTTTTAAATGTATCTACATTTTATACTGATTTTAATATTAATATGGAAATTTAAATTTTTTTTTAAGTAGTATTTTATTTAGTAACAAAGCCATACTCCACTCAGCACAAATGGGCCGGCTCGAGCGGGGAAGTACCCTCTCACAGAAAATCAGCGTAATATAACTGACTACTGTTGCCTATCGTGAGATGAGCGCACAAGGCCCAATCTTCCACCCCCTATGGTGCCTTCCTTTTTTCCCTTCTCATCTTTTTCCTTCCTATCTCTTGTGTTGGCAACGCACATGTAATACTTCAAGTATCGCAAGCCTTTAAGGTTGCGGTGACTGCTTGCCATCAGGCGGACCGTACGCTTGTTTACCAACTGTCATAAAATAAAAAAAAATCATATATTATTAATGGGAAAGTAGCTTTGTCTGCCCTGTTGCGAGCGTCCACGGGTTATTGTAGCTGCTTACTATAAGGAAGGTTTTACGCTTAATTAACACTATCGTGGTGCAAAATACGTCTAATCTTTTCGTATCTAAATTTAAACACATTATAAAAATATGCCTTATTGACTATCCAGCAGAAATCATTTAGACTTAATTACAAATAAAGGTGTTTGCAGCAATTGAAAATCTTTTTTAAAGGCTCATTTTTGTTAAAATGGACCAATTAAAATGAGGACACATAATTATCGCAGATAAGTTAACTCCTTCCAATATATTCCAAGCTGCTCTAAGATGTAGTGAATGAATGTATTTTTATATTTATCATATTATACGCATTGCAGCAAACGTGGTGCATTTAAAGTGATTTGTTTGGTTTGGAACAGCGTAATTGCCACATTCTCAGATGAAAGTCGACGGAGCTATAAATGCTTGAGGGAGGTCGTTATAGGCCACGATTTTGCTATTAAACTCGGTAATGATATTCAGATTAACTTGGCATATTTAATACAAGTTCTTATTGCTTTTCAGTTAGTTCAACTATTTAAGTTAAATGGTATGGTTGATTTTTTTTAAATGACTAATTGCGTGTCCGCCTACGCACAGTGAAAATTTTAAACAGTAATTTATTTAAACACAGTAATGTTCTGTCACGGTTCTACGGATTTTAATGAAAAATCTTGTGTTCATAACTTTATGACAAAAGACAAAAAAATCATAAATTTTATCTCTGGCTATGATGACCCGTAATATAAAAATAAATAATTTAAATAATGAACCTGAAAGCGCCCGCTAGTACTTATATTATAGTTGTCAAACTTTAGTAACCCCTTTTGCACTGCCTCGTCTTTAATTATAAACTAAAACTGGGCCACGTTTCGATTCGTAATAATAAAGACAAGATTCATTAACAGCAGATTAAATAGACTTCCCGGACGTGCGTCCCGAACTTTCTTCACCTTTACCTGAAACTAAGATGAACTTTCGGGGTGATAAGATTCTGAATGCCGACTTACGCAGGACTTATTAATACTGTGACATTGTTCGCTTACTTTTTTCTTTTATTAATCTTTTTTGTTATATTATTAATGTTTTTGGAACGAAGTTCCTTATCGCGCACTACACTTTAGCTGAGTGGATGGGATGACCAAAAATAGTGTAATAAGACTTTATTTCCGACAGCAAAGGTCGTTTTATATTTTGCTTCCGTCCAGTTTAAAATTACCTAAGAGGTTTATCTAAATTGGTATCATTAAACAGATTCATATATATTTTGCTTCCGGTCTGTTTAAATTTACCAATAGAAAGATCGTCATAGGTACTTACAGAAATACATCTATCTACCTCTGATTTTCTTTCTATTTCATATATTTTTTCAAATAATATGAATAAATAATTATAATTCATTATTAATATTTGGTAGATAGCGAAAAGAATTTCGTTCCTACCGCGTGCTCTGAGACACGTTCCTTCCTTGTTATTTCTTATTATTTTCTGAATTTATAATAAAATTTATTTAGAGTAAACATGGTGCATTTTCTTACTTATTTTTTTCCGCCACTAAAATGGCAAAGAAACGCTCTCCCTTTCGCCTTTGCTTTTCGAACAAAAAGCCATTACTACACTTTTTACCTTTGCAATACCAGTATGAAATGGTTGCGGACAAGAGTGGGGGAGGAGAAGAAACATGCGAACAGAGACAAACATTCGACCTCCAATATTCAGGTTTATTGTAACGCATGCGTACTTATACTACATGTAGCCACTTGTTAGATGGCGCTTTAAGTTTAAGCACTTACTATCATTTTAAGCCATATATACGCACCATATCGTGTATCTTCTATGTCTTTGCTCTTCAAATTATGAACTAAGAAGAGAAGCTGTGTTAACGATTAACGTGTGTCCCGAAACCATAGATTAGGTACTAAAGTTACTATATAACCCAAATACTCTTTATTAATATACATATCATAGTGTTGCTTTGAATTTATTAAGTATATTTTCTAACCCAACCTTGCTATTTGTTCGTCATACTTACGCAATTATTATGCAAATATCATGCGCATGTGTCACTTTCAATACACGTTCGCCCATGAGACAATTAAAATTTGCAAGCAATGACGTCCTTCATTAATTATTTAGTTAGAGCGTCCTTAGCACAAGGCGACGTGCAATAAATGAGCCACGCTGCCTTATATTCCTTATATTCAGAGGACAGAGTGGGCGCGTGATCGGAATAAGCAACCAACAGCGCCACCAACCCGGCTATCTCCTCTACATAAAGATTTATTCCCATCTGTAACTGAGAAGAGACGCGACAGTTTTTCCCAATTATAAGATGTAAGCGCCCCATTTATTAACATCTAGTCAAAGATATCACGATCGTTCATTGATCGGTCCTTTCTGACTTTTTTTGTGATTACAAATTATTTATAGTTAAATATTTGCAAATTTAATGATTATTTTTCACGTAAATTAAAAAAAACTTTCTTAATTTTTTTCTGTTACTTTAATATTATTCTTTTTTTTTAAACGCTGCACACTCAACAATCCTCATTAGGATCGTGATATCCTGTGCCAGGGGTCCGAAAACACATACAAGAACAAGGACAAATACATCCAGCCCGGAAAATATGCTTGCATGGTCAATACAAACATATTATGCTCCGAGGTGGAATCGAACCCGTGACCTGTGGCGTTTAAGGCAGGTTGGCTACCGCTGCGCCACACCGTCGTCAAATGATGTATCTGAATTTTTCGTAGACCATTTAACATCGGATTAGCAAAATGTCAAACTCGCTGGTGCTTAAATTCAACACCAACACAAGGTTAAAAAATAACCGAATGAAGTTGGTGTGTGAGTAATGTTTGTCACATTGGTATTAGTCACACATAATAATAATAAACGCTACACACTCAACGGCCCCCATTAGGATAATTATATCCTGTGTCGGGGTCCGGAAACATTCACAATGACAAGGACAAGGACAAACACACCCAGACCGGAAAATATGCCTGTACGATTAATACAAACATCAGCTCCGAGCGGGAATCGAACCCACAACCATCGAGGCTAAAGGCAGACTCGCTACCCACAACGCCACAACGGTGTCGAACATAAATGTAATGAAGGACACGTATAGCAGTTTAGGAGGAAGCACCCGTGAATGCACCTTTGGATATTTTGTCTGTATACCTATCAATAGTATATAGAATAGTAAGTCTATGGTTGTAGTGAACTTTTATCACAAAACGACCATACGCTTGTTTATCGCCATAGTGTTACGAAAAATAGTCTTTTTAATTTTAATAGGTTGTGATTTTAATAACAAAATAGAAAAGTCACTACACGTGTGTAGTATTAAGTTTGTAGTTTTAGCAAGTAAAATAGCATACAATAACCATGTATGAATAAACCTCGCTACGAAACAAATACACGTAAAGATTTATATTCTATTTACGGCCGAAGCGGATCGTAGAACTGCTTATTGTGATATCAAAACACAATTCCTAGTATTTCCATGTCGTTTTCTCGTTAACGAACTCGGAGCTCAGATGCTCTTCAAGACAATATCGACATATTTCTCTCAAAACACAAGTTTCGAAGATCATAAGTCTGGTAGTTAGGTAGAAAACAACGTAATGGATGATAAAAGAGAGTCTTATCATAAATAATTCATTATACCTTTTTAGAGGGTAATTTCTGAGTAATATTTATTAATAAATAATAAGATATATACGAGTATAATACTTATTTTTTATAAAAGCTGAAAGCTTATTCGTTTTTTTTAACGCAGTAATGTTTTTTCAAGTATGTCTGACAATAGCTATTTTTTTAACACACTACTACTACAAGTAGTGGTAGTGTGAGACACACCCCTCGCTAATCGAGCTAAGCAATACCCACTAAAACCCAACGAACTGCCGTAGTGGGACGCCATAGATTTGCTTGCGCAATCAACTCTGACAAAGTGTGACAATAGCCATAGGGTGTCAAGATTAAACCTAAAACTCTCGTATCAGGAGTTCGCCTGGTTGAAGATTAAAATAAATAATATTTCAAGTAATAAAGTCACACTGGTGGTGGGTCTTTTGTTGAAAGAGGCCGGCTAGGTAGGTACCACCGCAGTGTCAAATATTCTGCCGCCAAATAGTAGTGCTTAGGCATTACTGTGTTCCGGTTTGAAGGGCACTGTACGCTAGTGAAATTACTGGGCAGAGGAGATTTAAGAACACACAAGGCACCTACTAATGGTGCTGCAAGCGCTCATAGGCTACGGCAACCACTTACCATCAGGTGGGCCGTATGCTTGTTTGCCAACTTGTAAGATAAAAAAATAATAATAATAATAAAATTAAAAAAGTCAAGTAACCCCTGACAAAAAAAAATTAATTCGGCGTATTGTCGTGGCGACCATTTTGGATTTGAAGTTTATCTTAGTGTATAGTATTCTACTTGTCAAGCCCTTTCATTTGATACTCATATTGAGGGAGTTGTTAAAAATATGTAATCCAACATTTTGTCCGCCATCTCGGACTAATTTTCATAAAAAATAGCTAAGAAAACTCCCAACTAATTCACCTGCCCAACAATAAAGACAAAACCAGTTCACCCGTTAGGGAGCTGCGATGCCACAGACCCATACACACACGTCGCCTTACGAGGTACGAACAAGGGGGGGCAGCTGCCCCCACCTGGTTCATGGAAAATACTGAAAAATACACCATTTAAATAATAACTATTAAAGAATATATTAATTTTGCCTCACTCTGGACCCTAAATTAAGATTTTGCCCTCCCCTAGGCAAAATGCTGGCTACGCCCATGCACAGTCGCACACACACGTCAAACTTATAATACCCCGTCGTTTTTGCGTCGGCGATTAGTGAGAGTTGGCAATGTATTACTATTGAATACATATCTGGTTTAGTAAAACCTATTATTTTGACAATGTTGGGGCAGCGGTAGCAAACCTGCCTTGCACCACAGGTCCTGCGCCACAGGTCGCGGGTTCGATATCCGCTCGGAGCATATGTCTGTATTGACCATACAGGCATTTCTTCCGGTCTGGGTGTATTTGTCCTTGTCATTATGTAAAATGTTGATCATTTTAAGCATATAAAATCATTATTTAGTTTTGGTTAAACTAAATCTTAAAACTCTGCTCAACAAAACTACTTTAATATATGTTTATTTAAATTAATTGCTTAACATACGTATACTTACAATTTATTTTTTTAACGGACAAAAGTTGAAACCTCCTCAAACTAAGGTACACTAAAACGTTTTTAAGTGCAGCATTAACGTGTAGTGAGCGGTGTAATTGCGCCCATCTGATGTTACTACAAATATTGTTTCACTCGAACACCGCGTTTTCAAGAGCAATTGTGTATTTAATAACTTAAGTATATTTTGAAAACGCTGGAAACTTGTATTTTAATAACTTAATATTTTTGGAAAGTTTTACTTATAAATTTAGAAACAACGTTTTATTTGATATTTAAACTTTTTATTTAAATAAAGTTTATTAGTATATTTGATTGTTATTTCAAATTATAGGACTTACGATTTATATCAAAGCATTAGACGTATTTTTCGGCAGCAGGTCGGCTCGGGCGGGAAAGGATTAGCGGAATCTAGATCTAATAATCTATTTGTATCACACAAACTCTATTTATTTTTTCTCTAATTTTATATTGTTTTATTTTATTTATATTATTTTCTTTATTATATTTTATGTTTATCGTATAATTATTTATTAGTTTATTATTGAATATCTATTGAATATTATTATGTATGTAAGCAAGTCTATGTATTAGTGTTTAACTATTGGTATGTATGTCTATTATACCGGCACGACCTGCCTAATTATATAACGACAATTCTCCTTTCCCAAAGGTTGCCTGGGAGAGATCGCTTTTAAGAGATAAGGCCGCCATTTGTAGTCCCATATTGTGTGGAATTTTTTTCTCCTCTTCTTGAGATTGTGTATTTTTATGTGGTGTACAATAAAGTGTATAAATAAATAAATTGTTTAATAAACTTCCACACTGTTATTACTTTAAAAAAAGGTTTCCCTTTTAAACATTTTTTTTAATTAAAAAAATGTAAACACTGCTCTTTCAAGTCATTACTAATACTCCTATTGCCACTCCAAATAAGGTCGTTGCTTGCACTAGGAGTGGGTACTACAATATTTCAAGGGGGCAGGGTCAAACAAGCAACACTCGTTTTTACGGAGCGGAGCCGTTAAACTACATATAATGACGAGTCCTGCCTTAAACTGTTACGAGTTTGATTTCTCCTCGGTATTTGAATTGACCATACAGACTGGATGACTCTTGTATTTGTGTGTTTTCCGACCACTGACACAGGATATTACTATCCTAATGGAGGCCGTTGAGTGTGTAGCGTTTATTTATTTTAAAAATTATCGACTAGTGAATATATATGTGTACCGCACATCCAGTGAATATATATGTGTATCGAAGCAGTTAATTTTAACACATAAACAAGCTACCTTACTGAAATTTCATAAAATATTTAAGCATCTAATAAAAAACCCTGTCCCAGATGGTAAGCTGCAAACAGTTGTATGTAAGGCGGGACCGTAACTCGGAAACTTAGCCGTCAACCGCTACTAACTTTCTTACAAACTTCTCGTTGCACCGTATACATCATCGTTTTTATATTCGCTTTTTAATAAATATGTAAGCACGGATTTACTGGATTCAACGCAAAATAAAATCGTTCCACCATAACAAAAAGGTACGTTGTTTATTGCAAAAGTTAAAATATTCTAAAGGCACCTACATACGCGGTTGCAGAACCTTTAAGCAATATATTACTTTTAAATAAATAAATAGAGTCTTCTCTCGGAGTAGCTCAGTAGTAGAATACATTATATTGCTTTTTTTTCTAAGAGTAATAGCGCTGGAGGCCCAAATTCCCACCCCTATTTTCTTCATTTGGTTAGGTTGAAGCCTCAATAGCTCAACGGTAGCAGGGCCGACTTCGCTCCGCTAACGCGAGAGTCGAGGGTTCGATCCTGACCCCTTGGGCTATTGTCGTACCCACTCCTAGCGCAAGCTTCGAGCTTATTTGGAGGGCAATAGGAATATTAGTAATGCCTTGAAAAAGCATTGCTAATATTCTTTATATAAAAAAAAAAAAAAAAAAACATATCGTGGGTGGGCATGGTATGGTGGGCGGCAAGCGCAGCTCGTCTTCTGCAACAGTATTAGCCGCCTTCGAGTTTGGACTCTACTTCCACTTACCATCAGATGAAGTTGCGTCATAGGCCCCGGGATAGAAAAACAAAAAAGAAGGCTATTTGGGGCTAGCTATTTACAAGTCAATATATCTACCTGTACCTTAATCTAATGGTCGACCTGCAAAAGTTTATTATGGATTGTAATGCGTTTTTCAATGGTTGTTTAATAGCTTTAAAATTAATAAACTATACTCTACTATATAGCTAAAGAGAAAAACCAACAAAGATTTACAAAAAGTGAAGATGTAATAAATCATACACAAAAAAACACAATATAATTACATTAAACACGATAAGTAGTCGTGAGAGATCCTTAATTTTCTTATTTCTAGAATATTTTTTCTTCTCTTAACTTTATAGCTTTTTCTGCACACGACTTCTAAATGTCCCCGCATAACATTTAGAGCATTTTGGCAACATTCCTCGACTTCGTTAAAACCTACCACGTACGAACAATTTTCTCGAAATCAACCCTGACATTAAGATACGAATTGATGTACTTATTATATATATTTAACAGAATCTACACGTTTTTACATATATCATAGGGACCAATAATTTTTTTTTACATATCTATGAGAGCTTATAGTTTAAATAATATTTATAAATAATTTTCAGCAATACTCAAAAAATACTAGGTAGTTTGAACTAAGATGATCGTACTGCAATTTATTTACAAAAAGGCAAATATTTGATTAATTAAATCAAAACAAAATAAATAGTTCAAAAATCGATTTCAATAAAATGCAACCGGTGACTTTACCCTCATAGAAACAGTTCTCGGATGTATCGGAATGAGAAAAATAAAGAATTATTCTCCTGATTAATTAGTAGTAGTACTAGTAGTTTTAATCCAGGGTATGAGCTACCAATGCGCTAAATTTCATTCAGATTAGTTCCTGGAGAATATACTCAAATAAAAACTTGTTTTTAAAAACTTAATATCAGGATAGATACTATTAAGTCCTTATAATTAAAAATGGTCGTAAAACCACTACATAACCATACACAAGTTAAACGACATAATATAAATCATTATATATCAATAATATATGTGAATTATAATAATCAAGATTAAATAAAAATATCTTGTTCAAAAATTTAAAAAAATTTAAATATTTTTTCATGCATGCTAATACCAATATTTAACGCTAAACATATATTAATATTATTTACAAAATATTGTAAAAGAAATATTAACGGTAAAATAAAGTTGTTGTAATTTGAGTTATTATCGTCTGATGAGCTTCTCGCGTGTTTAATATTTGCATATAATTAGCGTAACGAGGACTCAAGCTAAGATAATTAGTGCAATGCAACATAAGTATGTATGTATTCATTTGAGACTCAGGACAATGTAAAAACAGGACGGCAGAGTCGCTGTAGCCTTAATATCCGCTGTTTCAGACTCGTAACCGGCTAACAATATTGCATTGCGTACGCCACGCGCTAGTTCCGTACTTATCGCGAAAGTTTCAGCCGGCGGGTTGGGAGGAGGTTCGGGAGGCCGAGGGTGGGACCCGTTGCAGTATCGATCGCGTCTGCTGCACGCTGCACCGCTGTCTTCCGCAGATCAGTCCTTATCGTCTACCGGAACGAGCCTCAGCCAGAGTAGAGTACTAAAAAGGCTTTGCGAGACATTCCACATAGGAACTGCATACGCACGCCGAATGCAGACGTCAGTATTGAGGCGTGCGCTCACGCTTCACAGCGTTAAGCTTGTTTGTAGAAAACCGTTTGCTATCTCGACTTCTACTTCCAATTCCGTTGAAGCGACATAAATTTTAAACTTCTCTGAGCGCAAGGTAAATCTTGTTAAAAGTAAAATGTACTCAAAACTAATACTATAATTTAAACTCTAATATCACTAATGATATTAAAAGCAGGGTGGTTTCGAGGTGGCCCAGGTAAGTCACTATACTTCACCACTAACTACGAAATTTATAACGAAATCCCGAGTCGAAAGTTGCGAACGTTGAAAATATTGTAAGCTGCACTCGTTTCGGGCAAATTAAATGAAAAACGAAGTTATACCGCTGGCCGACAAAGTTGGCGACTCAAGTTTTAGCCGGTGGATAGCCGTGCATACATACTGCGGTCCTCCTGTGTGCTTAGCCACATTATGTATTATTACCATGTACGAAGTACACGTAAGCGCGTCGCTGTACTCTCGTCTTTAATGTCCATAGTAGGTATTAAAATTTATTAAAAATGATGTATTAAATTTCAAAGATGGTACGAATATTTGAACGGCGAAATATTACGAACTATGCTTAGTAACATTTTATGACGACCGTTACGGCGTATTGGTAGTGAGCCTGCCTTACGATTTCCGCTCGCGGCAGATATAAATAAATAAAAAATAAAAGACGCTGCACACTTAACGGTCCCCATTAGGATGGTTATATCACAATGCCAAAAGAAAAATACACCCAGACCGGAAAACCTGTCTGTATGGTCAATACAAAAATCTGCACCAAGCGGGAATCGAACCCGAGACCTTCGGCGTTTAAGGCAGGTTCGCTACCGCTACGCCACAACGTCGTCATATTTGTATTGATCTTACAATACAAATATCCCCAAAAAAATCTGTCTCTGTCTGGGCGTTTGTTCTTGTGGGACACCCCACTGTGCCTCGTAGAACACGTTAAGATGCTGGTCCCGATTGTTGTCATAACATCTGATAATGAACGTTAGGTCTTGATAGATTTTAATTTGCTCTTATGCATTGAGGTACTGTATTTTGCGGAGGTCAGATGGCAATCATATAAGAGTAATAAACAAACCTTGGGCAAATACCGGGATGCAGGAAGAAAAATTAAATTAATGAAAAAACAACTTAGTAAAATTAATAAAATAAACGCTGCACACACAACGATTACGATAGTGATATCCTGTGGTGGATCCTCGGAGGTCCGAAAACATATGCAAGAACAAGCTAAAACACACCCAGACCGGAAAATATGTTTGCATGGTCAATACAAATATATTATGCTACGAGCGGGAATCGAAGCCGCGACCTGTGGCGTTTAAGGCAGGATCGCTACCGCTGCGCCACAAAGTCGTAAAAATTTTACCTTATTGTAATGTTTACATATATATATTTCAGAACTATAACTTTATTAATAGAATAGAAATAAGTAAAACATTACTGAGGTCCATAAAACATAGGTATATTATTTTATGTAAAAAGTGAAATGAATAAATAAAGAAAGTAATTTAGTATCAGTCGTGACGACATGTCCCACGTTACATGGAATTTTAGATCAGGGAGATAACAATTTCTCCTAACGGGAGTTCAAAGTAAACTATAGCCGATCGCCATGGGGTACAGGCCCTACATGCAACAATCTCGATAACATGACGTTGCCAATATTAAATGCCATCTTTCTGATGAACAAACTTTTACTAAAATTGAAGTTAATGTAATTACACTTTGGAAATGTACACAATAAGTATTTCTATGTCCTTTTTGCTACTATAATTAATTATATTTTCTTGTTTAGATGTTTTATAATGATACTAGCTTCTAATCTCGGCTTCGTTCACGTTAAAGGGTTACATTGACCTTCTTTGTCATATAAAGTTTGAAACTTTTACACTTTCAAGGGTGGAATTTAAGAAATTATTTACCCACGTGTTCCATTACCTTTCATTTTTCAAGAAGTCAAGGACAGAAGTTGGTCCATTAATATAATAAACGAATAAATTATTATAAGTTACTGCCTTCGCATTTAGACTGCGCCAATATATATAAATTAGCAATCATATGCTAATAAGATTATTTTGCCAACCTACCTAGTACTTAGATACAACTATTTTTTGTTATATAAATCATATTCACTTCAAATTATACTACATGTATTGTCTACTAATAATAAATTTTAATACATCAACAGGATATAAGATAATAAAAGATACAAAGCGGTATTCCTTTGCTTAAAATTATATAGCAGCTTTTAACCGCACTAGCATTTCCACGTTACGCACCGTTCACATTGATAAAAATTCAAACAAACTAGTGATTTGTTACAAAAAGTCATTATAGCCGACGATTCCCAAGCCATAGAAAAGAACAGTTATTACTACCTTTTTTACAAATAGCCTGTGTTTCACGAATAAAATGAATCGAAAGACATCTCGTTTTTTTTTAAATACAAAGGTGGTAAACAAGTCTATGCCCAGCCTGATGGTAAACGGTTCAAGCTTTTATATTATAGCCTATGGTGGTCTATAGAAGCTTGGAACGCTAAAAGGTTCACGAGTGCGATGTGGTTAGTGGCCAACCTAGTGTCAGAGTTTTTCAGGTCGTCCGGAAGCCAAGTGTGCGAGTGCGTTGATCCCAGAGAAATAAAAAAGATAGAAGAAGGAGGTTAATGTTTGGTTCTTTCGCACTCACACGTGTCGAACGAAACGCAACAGTACGTATACTGCCACTTCATTTTGATATTTTGTGTAATGGTTCATTGGTTGAGCCGGCCTATAAACGTGTCCATAAAACGGATGTACATAAACTTGAAATACATTACTCTCTTTTGAAATAATAATAACTAATAATATGAAGCAAAAATATATATGTAAATAATTATAAAAAAAATATATTTATATATCTACGTAGTTAAAATACATTCTAATTAGTTATGAAATTATAACGAAATTGTCATTTAATATATGGACGCAAATAAGCAATACCATGTCAACCCACAAAATTGAAAAAACTGAGTTATATATCCAGAAGTGTTGGTAAATGGCTGAAGAACATTTTTCTTTAATATTTGTAGGATTTTAAGCTTTAAAACTTCTAAAAAGCCATTTTTTAACCATCCAATTTATGTATTATGCTAAACGTTTTGGGTTATATTATATACAAAATATGCAGTTTGTATACTTATTTTGTGTGAAAATAAGTAAAATAACTTACATAAATCTGAAATTGCCAAAAACTTGATCAATACATAAAAAAATCATATAAAGCAAGCTGTTCAAAATTTTCAAACGCGTTTTTCTCGAAATGACATTCGTGTGGGTTGACATGGTATTGTTTATTTGCGTCCATATTTCCTCCTTACTATTATTATAAATGCGAAACTGACTCTGTCTCTCCTGTCTCTCTGTCTATCTCTCTGTCGCGCTTTGACGTCAAAACTACTGAACCAATTCAAATTAAATTTAGAACATAGATGACTATCTATGTAGCGTGTATGTAAGCTGTTGATTCGATATAAATAAATACGATATTCAAAGCCTGTAAAGGGGGGGAGGCTTCAGAGTTTGTATTAAAATCGTTATTCACACGGGCGAAGCCACTGGCAGAAGCTAGTTTAAATATAATGGAAATAATACAAAGTGCAGTGTTGATGTGAACTTGGGTTTAGGATATACTTTGCCCACTACAAGAAAAGCTTCGGATTCTCACGTTCTGAAAAATTTATTTCTGTCTTCGCTTTTCTATCGTCTAACTCTAAGGAAAGAATCTTATTACGTACGAGTCAAGTGTTTCTTGTCGTTTAGTCTTATATTTAAAAATATTCTTCTACTTTCTTATTCTTATTTTCAATTATAGTAATTGTTTTAGATATTTCATAATTTTTTTAGTTTTTTTATGTTAGAAGTTGGCAAACAAGCTTACGGCCCACCTGATGGTATGTGGTTGCCGTAGCCTATGAGCGCTTGCAGCACTATTAATAGGTGCCACTCACGCGTTGCCAACCTCGAGATATAAGTTCTTAAATCTCGTCCGCCCAGTAATGTCATTAGCGTACAGTTCCCTTCAAACCGGAACAAAGTAGTGCCTAAGCACTACTATTTGGCGGCAGAATATTTGACACTGCGGTGGTAGCAACCTAGCCGGCCTCTTGCAACAAAAGGCCTACCACCAGTGTGACTGATTGCACTGGTGGAATAATCTCTGCTGTGACAGAGGTTATCCCAACAGCGGGCGATGTAATCCCGACGTCATTTCTTCTATTATTAAAGTTTTGTCATAAAAACAACTGTACATGAAAACCGAATTTCTTATCTAACTTTTTCACATTTTATTACTTAAAAAGCGGCCCAGGCGTTGTCCTGCCATAAAAAACCTAGACCTCGATTGTATTGCCGTCTACCAAGTTGAATTGTTAATCTAAGTCATCCAAGGACGAACCGACATACACAAAAAAAATCATCAAAATCTGTTAAGCCTAAGTTTAAATGCAGTGATATACACACATATAAACAAATACTAAAATCGATATAAAATACAGTAAGCTATTTGAAATTATGAATTACACACACATTCACAACTATCATGAATTCGAAATGCGAATCTAAACGATACAGTCAGTCATTAAACTAAAACCTCACACGCTGAGCAACACCAAGAATAGTTTGCGTTGTTTGTACCGTCTCCACACGTTGTTACCAAAAATTATAGTTTCAGTGAGTCAAATCGATACACAGCGGCAGTATAGAGGGCGAAGAACAGTTTGGATATACGCCAGGCACTATATCTCTGCATGCTTGCCCACTTCACCACTGCGGTTCACTCCATACGCACTCGGCTGTGGCCTGGCCGTAGACAATGGCCACATGTTGCTGATTATACTTGCATAATGTTATGTTACGCATCTTTAACAGTAAAATATACATCTCGAGGACTCTCTTTTCTCTTGATGTAAATTGTCATGTAAAGAGTCATAAACGGTTCCTTCAGAAACTAGTTGTAAACTATGTAAACAGAATACTTTTGCTAGATGCTATAACGATTTTTTTTAATCACTTCTGCACCTGTGCAGCATGACCGAAATATTTTTGTGTCTAATCTAAAGATAAAATAAAACAACAAAAAAAAATATTATGTAATGTAAGTAATACAAATAATCGAACGAAAAAATGTTATAAATTAAGAACGGTAGCATAAAAGACGGTATTTTCAATAAGGCAGCGATCTCTACAAGAAAGGCTATGATGATAGTATATTAATTAATTTATATTATATATAAATAAAGAAATGGAAAGTAATAAATTTATTTTAACATCCGTGTACAACTGTAAAATATGCTGAATGGCTAAATTACCTATTTGGGAATGCGTCTGTTGTTTTAATCACAACAATTGAATTGTTCACTACATTATTGATAAATTAACTTTGAGGCAAAATTGGTTAAGAGTACTTATTTTTTTATTAGAAATAAAGTGACGGAAAATATAAAAATGTCCATAAACGGAATATTGCGTACAATTGAGGCACTGGAAATGTTCGCTACGCTGCTACGCTGGAGCTACGCCAGATTCAATAACACGATTAGGCATATCCAAAATATTTGTCAATATCTCGCGTAGCGTTTGTTAGTATTAATACAATGTAGTTTTCTACAAATAAACCTAACTAATAATATAAATGTCAAAGTATTTTTGTTTGGTTTTTTGTTTGTGACACTCTCACGCCTAAACGATAAATTTTGGTGTAGATTTAAAGAGACCATGGAGACGACGACAGGCTACTTTTTGTCGTGAAAACCAAACTTGAGGGGGACATATATTTCTATACTAGCTATACCCGCGGCTCCGCTCGCGTTGTGTAGTTTTATTATGACCCTACAGGAACCCAATATTTTTCGAGACAAAAAGTATTCTATATGTTAATCCAGGTAATAAGCTATGTATGCACCAAATTTCCTCAAAATCTGTCCCGTAGTTTTTGGTGAAAGAGTAACATCCATACGTACTAACAAAGTTACACATTGATAATACATCTGCCCGCGGGTTCGCCTGCGTGAATAGTTTTTTATAATAATTAGTCTGAATGAGTAACAAACATCTAAATGTTAATATAGTAAGTTTTTTGATAATGCCACGGGTATCTAACATTTTTTCAGAATAAAAAGTAACATATATACTTTTCCAGATTATAATCTCATATATAATAAATATATCTCTGTGCCAAATTTCGTCCAGATCCGTTTAGCCGTTCTAGCGTGAAAGATCCATCCATCCATCCACCCAAACTTTCAGATTTATAATATTAGTTAGATTACATTAAAGTTGCGTCATTAAAAATAGTTATTAACGCAGGCAAAGCCGCGGACAAATGGTAGTAACTCTGTAAAGCTAGAATTATAAACTTCTATTAAGTCTCGTGTTTATTGTACATATCATAAATACTTTTATTGATTGAGCACTATCAATAAGCTTATGTATTCATGTAATATAGACCACCATATTTACGATCCCAACTATAGTTATAACTACGTAATTATGTTTACCACGTGTCGTGCCGTATTAGCAATATATATTAGACACTTATTCGAGCTTATAATACAAGATCGAGCAACTGCTGGCAAAACTTTAATACTCAAGTCTAATACAATGAATTCCCATTGTCAAAATGATGATAAGTAATTTGAGTGTAAAATTTTAAAATTTTTTTTACTCGTGAAAGAAAGAACGAGTTTACTTCTTATGGAGAGTAAGTCATATTAACTAGTCAAAGATTACTTACGTAATGTTTACGTGATGTTTACGAACCATAAGTACTTGTTTGCACTTAATGACCGTTTCCTGAAAGACTTAGAGTATTTTTATTCTTTATTATTTTTATTTCGAATAAATTATAAATTTCTACTTTATCTATCGGTAGTCATTGGTTTTGTAACATTTAGCATGCTTTCTTCTTTTAACATACAATTAGTATAATTGTGTCCAAAACCATCCAGCTGAATGCTGTTCGATGCTGATAAATGTACATAATTCAGCTCCTAATGTGCTATATGGCATTTGACATAAATAATCTACACACTCAGCGATAATACTCGACGGCCCACATCAGTATTGTGATATCCGTTGGGGAGGGTCCTGAAACTCAAACAAGAATAAGAAAAAACACACCCATGTGTTCCGGACACGTCTGTATGGTCAATACAAACATCTGCTCTGAATGGGAATAGAAACCGCGACCTGTGGTGCTAAAGGCAATTTCGCTACCGCTGCGCCATAACATCGTCAATATAGGACTCCAGATTAAATTATAGCTTTAAAAAAGTAGTTATAAGATACAACATCTACATACTATGAACAAGTAATCTTTAGCTTAAACGAGGTTTAAAAATACCTTGTTGAAATATACTAAAATTTTATCGTGCAGAAAATAACAAAAGGTGCGCCACCAAGCACCGTGAGAACGACGTCCCAATTTTATTTCTTTCAAGTGAAATCGTCATTGTAAAATCGGTGAACGAGTGAATCTCCTCGTGTTAAAGAGAGCCGCTGGAGCCCCGCCAGATGGCTCTTGTGAGAAGCACCCTCCGACGCTAATTGCTACCATCTCTTGCGTAATCGTCTTAATTATACAAATTATTAATTATGCCTAATGAAACAATTGTTCTATTTTCTTTTTGTGTGGGATTGTAATGATAAGTGGCGACTACGTTATTGTTGGGTCATAATTGCTGAGGTTCAAAGTCTAAGTGCTGCCATAATTTTGATTGGAAATAAAAATTTTTGATACATTTTAAAAATATATTTATCTCTAATGTAAGAAACATTATATAAAATAGTTTAGAATATTTAGGTCATTACATAAATTATAGCGTAATTTCGATAAATAATTATTACACAACAATATTCATATTTTGGCTAGACGAAAAGTATTAAAAATACTTCCAAGATAAATGAATCGGCAATATTGTGATGACTAGACAGACAGTTATGATTTTTGGAAGTCGGAATATAAATGAGGATAATGTTGTATATTAACATTTCTCCGACTAGGCTTCAAGCATTTGCTATGTGGGCTCAGCCTAATATGAAGCTGTAGGCCTGTAGCATATAACTAAGCTATAAAGTTGGACCTTAGCCAAAATACCATGTCTGGACGCAGTTACATTTGCACAAGGGACGCACTAATCTTTGGAAATCAACCCAGCACCGCTTTTGAGCTTACAAATAACATTAAGAGACGTTTTAATGGCAAGCTATAAATATTTTAGTGCAAATTACATTAGGGTAATTTATAAGATAAATGTTTAAAGTTCAACTAAACAAATAAAAGTATTATAACAAAATAAACTGCAAATTTATATCGTTACGACAATACGTTAATAAATAAAATGACAAAACGTCATTAAAATATAGGTACAATAGAGAAACGTTGAATACAATATACATCATGTACTCTTCATTATAAATTTCAAAGCTGCATTATAATAACATTCTCTATTTAGTTATTAAGTCACGAAACATAACTTTATGATATCTACTAAAACCGGTGCAATATTAATCTGACTATCCAATGCAAGGTCTTGCAATAATCAAATCTAGCTTGCCGTTCTTCATTTTTCTTGTAGATTTATTACCATCTACAGTGTAGCGTAAAATCTATTCTGCTACTACTTTATAAAAGCTCGTGTATTATACTACATGTATCGTTTTATTGCGTCCATGAAGGATGGAGGCTCATCCCACTTCAGAAGCACACTTGACCGCAACAGATGGCTCCCCACCTAACTTAATATCTATGTCGTAAGTAATAGAGCACATAGCTACAACTTCATTACATGGTCCATGGAGTTTCGTCATGCATTTTAGAATCTGTACCAAGTCTGAAATTTTAAAGAATAGTTTATATCGTGCTAGCGTATATGGGATAAATAGGGTTAAATTTAGTTTTTTTTAACTAATTAGAATGCGAATTCTTATTATCATATTCTAAAAAACTTCACTTTATTTCTAATTAATTAATTTTTCTATAGAATAAAAAGTACTGTCATCTTTTTCATCTTTTGTAAATGTAAGCGCATTTTATAATAATATTTTTATAAAATAGGTATGAGAGCTAATTGCGTTTGAATGATGCAGCGGGCAAGAGCCAGGGGAATTTGAATAGACCCCTCGCAAGAAATATTCATTTTGCAAAAAGGTATTTCAGTTTTGCAACATCGTAAAATAAAATTTAAAATATAGAAATGGTAAAGGTTAATTCCTTTTTAATAAAAAAATCGTTTTTTTAAATATTACATTCAATATATTTCCGTTTCAGGAACGTTATAAAATTTATTATCTCTCCTCAAGTTATAAATGATGGTAGACGCTTATAAACGGCGAAGGTATTTCATTGTCCTTTCGGCATAGCTGAATACAAACGAGATGAAAATGAGGACATATCTTCGCACGTTGGTTCCGATGAGACGTGAACGTTCCGTTGCACGCAGCCGGAGGCGGTGCAGGCATTTCCGAACGCATCGCCGTTCAATATCCGCGAGGATTGTTTGTAGATCGTACCTCCCTCTTCACCACCCCTACCCGCACCGTCCTCTAATGGAGCCTAGCAGGGTGTCTAGTTTAGAAATAGCCTGCTTGTATTATAGTTTTACTCCATCTACCGCTTATAATGCTTTTTTCTTTTTATCCATCTGCTAATATTCTCAAGAAGTAGGGTAAGTTCTTTCTAAGGACTGGTTATAATGTATATTAATTCAACTTTAATATTATGTCTACAATATTTTTACATAAATGTTAATCTACGTACTATGGACAGGTCCTTTCATACAGACGAAATGTAACTAGCTTCATTCGTTAATGTTGCTATCTTGTGACTAACTTCATTTCGTTGCGTTACGTTGGTTTTGAATTTACGAAGGAGCACCAGCGAGTCTTTGACATTTTGTCTCTATGTAAGGGCCTGTTCTTAGTATAGTTATATATAGTTAATCTACGACATACATAGTATTTTTTTTACTTTTCTGAATGTAGGTAGGTGTACCAATTCGCCCAGATGTTTGGAAATTTTTATATAATTTACAAAAACGTAATTTTTTTTCTAATGCCATGATTAAAAATCATTATTTAAGGCTTTAGTTGTCTAGTTTCTAAAGATCTTAAATTTATATACAACAAAAAATCTAAAAAAACAACGTGTAATTTTTGGTCAAGCGCAAGCATTTAAATTCTTTAATCACTAAAAAAACGAAAACCTTTCCATATAAAATAAATTCATAGGTAAAAGCTAACTAGTATTTGATACAGGACAATAGCAATCGATTTAGGCACATAATGATATAACTTGTGCGCGGGAATACATACCTCTATAAGTTGCTCGCAAACGTTCTAACTTTAACTTTAGAGCTACGAGAAAGTTATGCAGTCGATTTCAGAACTGTCACATGATACCTGCTCACTATACCACCGGCAAAGTTGATAAATTCAAATATTCGCAACCCGGTTTACATCAAGGCTTTCGAACTCTGTAACTATTATATATTTGTATTGATATCATAATAATCTCACCACGGCTGTCGTATTTCTTATGATAAATGAGTGTGAATGTTTTGACGTTTTAATTATTTTTTAATTTTCGCTTCACCTTAGACTAAAAGAATTAGTAGCAGTAGAATCATGCTCCTCCCAGCAGCGCGATTAAGAAGACATTTTCTTCCTCGCACAACCACTCTGTGGAATCAACTTCCGCCGGCGGTCTTCCCGAACCGATACGACTTGGGAACCTTCAAGAGAAGAGCGTATTCTTTCCTTAAAGGTCGGCAACGTGCCTGCATGCCTTCTGGTGTTGCAGATGTTCATGGGTGGTGGTGATCGCTAAACATCAGGTGAGCCTCCTGCTCGTTTGCCCCCTCTCACATTAAAAAAAAAATGAGTCGGCTCGTCCGGGGAAATATCTCACAGAAAATCGGAGTAAAGTAATAGAGTACCCTTGCGTTCCGTGCGATGAGTGAGAGCGCTGGGATCCAATCTCCTACTCCCTCTGTTCCCTTCACATGACCCATCCCTTTCCTCCTATCCCTTGGGTTGGCAACGCGCATGTGATGCTTCAAATATCGCAAGCGTTTATAGGTTGCGATAACTGCTAACCATCAGGCTGACTTGTTTGCCAACCGTAATGACATTTAAAAAAAAACTCAATTATGTCAACTTCATAGTACAAATCGTCGGAAACATTCTTCTTTTTTGCCTGAAATTACGTTAGTATTTGTTTACTCTTAGGATTATGATTAGTATAATTATACAAAACTTATTATTGAGTGGAATAAGCCACTTTTTTATTATATGTAAAAGTATTCCTAATTCCCATTTTATTTATAAAAATACTTATTACTCAGCATTAATACATAGTAACGTAGGTATTACTTTGACATTTTTATAAGTAAGGCATATAAGATAAATACGAAACTTTTTAAGGTGCATATGAGATTGTACATTCCTCATACACTTACAAAAAGAGTAGAAGCTATAAACTCGGGTAGTCTGCGGTAAAGTTATTTTAAAAGGAACTATATAAATAAAGAAGCGGACAAACAAACAATCAATTTTATCTTGTCGGTATAAATGTATAGTCTAGACCTATTCCAATTGATTTAATGGTCGGTTACGGACTGCTTTACAATGTTATAAGCAAAGTTGACTGACAATCGCTTAACATAAAGAAAATAAAATGTGAAAATAAAAACTTTGTTAAACATATCCTAAACCTTATTATAATCTTTATAAATATAATTCTACCGTGTGTGTGTATGTCACTGAACTTCTCCTATTTGATGAAATTTTTGTGTGTTCCAGTGGATTCGAGAATGGTTTAAATTTAAAATTGGATCCAGTAGGGGGCGCTGCTATCGGGTCCCAGTTTTTTTTTTTCGTGGCAGCACAACGTCTGCCGGGCCCGCTAGTTATATTATAAAAAAAACCTCTATGGTTGTTCTCTGTGTACAAAAGCTATTTTTATATATTATATATTGATGATTATATATTAAAAATATACTATTTAATATAATACTAAAATATATTGAAAATAGTTGTGGTGCAGCGGTAGCAAAACTGCCTAAGGGCCCACATTTCGCGGGTTCGATCCCACTCGGGCAGATTGTTGTATTAACAGTACGGCATCTGAGCTTGTGTTTGTGTGCGTTTGCTGAGGGCTTGTGAGTGTGTAGCGTTTTTTATTTTATTTGTAGACGACATCGTGTCTCTTCGTAAAGCCGTCTCATTAAACTCTCTTTTAATAAACTTTTGATTTAACTTTTTGCTACTGCTTCGTAAATATTTTATTTTTATGTTCGTATCATGATAAAGTTTCATTATTAAAGAGACAATATAAATTTGAACGCGTAGCTATTTCGTTTGCGGGAAGTCGTTAATGACCCAGAGAATCGTTTTTATGATGTTTGCTTTGATCAGAACAGCATCAAACCTCGTTTATGGCGCAATAACATCGAATTCGATAACAAATTGCAAATAAAGCTTGAAGAAACATGATTTTGAATAAGTAGAAAAATCTGTAATAGAAGACAATAATTTATTTATATACATTATAAAACAAAGTTATAGTTAAATAGTGTAGAAGTCAGGCAATTATGAGTAAGTTATTAATTTAATGATAATTCATTTTACACAATATATCTGCGTACAATATATAAATAAATAAATAAATAAATAAACGCTACACACTCAACGGCCCCCATTAGGATAATTATATCCTGTGTCGGGGGTCCGGTCGATATTGTATGATGATGGTAAGTTTAAGCAAGTTAGTAAGATTAATTTTCTTCATCAGTTTCCAATTGTAGCTTCACGGTTTTCTTGTTCTACTGGGTCGACTTTCTAAGCCTTTTGCTTATACTTTTTTACCTCTGGCTCACTAGCCTCTATGAGGCCCAACACAAGAAAAATTAATAATCTGCATTTGCCAATCAAAACGAACATGAACCGATGAGCGTTGGCCAGTACCTATTCGAGCCATTTATAAGCCGAGAGCTGGCACCAATTTTTGAGTAGGTATATGAGGCAAGCTTAAAATTTGTCCCATAACTCTCCTATTATACCAACACGAAACTACAGACCTGGGTGGTAGGTAGCGGGGTTAAATCAACCCCTAATTTTTTTTTTTCAAAAATGTGTTAGAGGCAATATGCAATTTTTATATGTTGTAGTTTAATGTTTAAAGAATTAAAAAAAATAAGCCAGGCGATTTAGTCGGCAGTTTAAAATTGCCAGGCGCTTGCAAAAATATTTTTATTTTCAAGATAAAGGCATATTAATTAAGCAATCGTTTCGTCCAGAAATCATAATCTAATACGCCAATGACGCTAGAAATTTAAAAAATAAATTATATCTTACTCCAGCTAAATGAACGAAAACTTGTGTAAGTATTTAATATTATATGTGTAATTATTGACTGTAATCAATTTGAACGTTATATTAAGTATTTATTAAAATATATTAAAGAATTAACATGGTGAGTTATTGTTTTCATTTGAATTTTATCAGTGTAATTTTAAATAATCTATTCTTCGTTAATAACTATCTAAATATTATATTTACAGAACTATGGTAAGACAGAACTCTACATTGACCGTCTGTGCTTATACTGGCTAAATGCCTAGCATCTATATCTGACACTTATACGACTGACTTTGACTGTTGGAGATGTTAATAATATTGTCACTGTCACTTTGGCAGATTTAATATTAGAATTTATTATATAGGTTATTGTTGTGACTTTATAGGTTATAATTTTCAGATATTCAGATTGAAAATAGTTTTAATGGAAAATACAGATAAAAGACCACAGTTTGGAAATAGATTGCTCGAAAATGTGGACGAGGTCTTCAAACACAATGCTTGGTACTGTGTTTAAAATTTCTATTAGATATTGTAAGAATATTAAACGCCCAAATAAAAATATCACAGATTTGGAACTTACAAGACACAGGAAAAAGCCACCAGGAGGCAGTCGATATTTAACTGATAGACAGTTCATTTATCTCTTTAACGCATGGTACATATACAATTGTACTTTTAAGTATGAATTTATGATTTCAAAATCCATATAAGTAAGACTATCATAAAACAATGTAAATAGTGATCTGAGGGATTAAATATATAATTAGGTATTTTGTTATCAGTTTGACATTGATGCTGTCGAGGCCAGTAGGGCCAACAGTAATACACATTAAAAAAACAAGATTTAATAATATCCACAAACAGTTATAAATAGAGATTAATAAAAACTATATCTGGTTTTAATACTTTACAAAAAAATCATACTTTGTCAATATTACATACCTTTGTTATATATGCCATATCAATACTTGCTTAATCATTCTAGGGATAATGTACAATGGGATGCTGAACAAGAAAAAGCAGCAGCGGAGAAAGTAGAAGCAAACTCTACGGTAACATTTTCTAATGAATCCTTGAAAGATTTGGAAGAAAATGCAGATAAACATTGGGATGCTTTTTATGATGTACACCAAAATAGGTGAGTTATCTATCTTATCTAAGTATTAATAAAATTGAGTAAAATGCCGGTTGATTTGCCTTCTCTTTGATAAATGCGTACTAATAATAAGGGCCACGTACGTAATAAGTGCCTACGTAATATATAATAAGGGCCCTAAACTATTGAGTGACCAAGAGCTCTAGTATGTCTTAAGACAGCCCTGACTAGACAATATATTTTATGTTTCAGGTTTTTCAAAGATCGTCACTGGCTATTCACTGAATTCCCAGAGTTGGCCCCTGACAACACCTCTGCCCCAGTCAGAGTATATCCTGATGAACAAAATCAAACCACCACAAATAATGTAGTAGATATTGACAATACAAAAGAAACCAAGCGCTTGATTTTTGAAATAGGCTGTGGTGTTGGAAACACAATATTCCCAATTTTACAGTATAGCCAGGATCCAAATTTGTTCATATATGGCTGTGATTTTTCATCAAAAGCAATAGATATAATGAAACATAATGAATTATATGACACAAAGAGATGTGAAGTTTTTGTTTTAGACGCCACTAATAAAGATTGGAAAGTACCATTTCCTGAGAACTCTATTGATATAATTGTTCTCATTTTCGTATTATGTGCGATTGATCCAGCAAAGTGAGTAATCGAGGTTATAATTATGGTTGAACAATCATATAAAATAGTTTAATGAATTTAACATCTTAATTTGCAAACTATACTTTAGGCTAAATTTCATAAGAGACACTAAATTTATACATATGTTTATTTTTGTAATAGAACTATGAAAAGCACATTATGTCAGTTATGAAACTTGATTTTTTTTCTGATTTTATAGTTTCTTATATAATTTTTAGTCTGAATCAAACAGACTCTGTTTTAGGTACAATGTGAATTTTACTACTTTGCAAATTTATGGATATAAGCTTTATTTTAGTTTATCGATCTAAGCCTTATTTAATATTTAACACTGTTTCGTAATGAACGTCATGGGCTTAATTGAATGTCGAGATTATAGGAATTAAGCCTTTAATTCTTGCTTGTAATTACATTACAGCTTAAATTAAATGAAAGATGATATAAAAAATATACATATTTAGATAGGATTGTAGTTGGTAGATTAAGTCGCGAACAATCAAAACGCGAATAAATTTAAGCGCCTAACAAAAATATAGGAGCACGACGTCCACAACCGTCGCTGCTTTAATATTACTACAGACCCGAACAATCACTCACTTACAATTGTAAGTTGCCCTTAAATAATTGTCCTGTAAAGTAAGCTTATATTATATCTTTCCATATTTCAGAATGTCAAATGTTGTTGATAACATGTATAAATATCTACGCCCAGGAGGGTTAGTTGTTTTCCGGGACTATGGTAGATATGACTTAGCTCAACTACGATTCAAGAAAGGCCGCTGTATTTCTGATAACTTTTATGCAAGAGGAGACAACACAATGGTCTATTTCTTCACTCAGGAAGAAATATCAAAATTATTCAAAAATGCTGGATTTATAGAAGAACAAAATTTAATAGACAGACGGCTTCAGGTTAATAGAGGAAAAATGTTAACAATGTACAGAGTATGGATACAGGCTAAATACAGAAAACCATTATAACAATGTTATAAGTATGTATAATCAAAATATATTCTTAGTAAAAACAAAAATATTTATTACTTTATCTTTTGACCGCGGCTTCGCCTGCGTAAATTACGAATTTTAATGAGGCACCTTAGTTGCAATAAAAATAAATAGTTCCTTATACAAATTTTCATCCACTATGTCGACCTCTTCAAATTTTCGCATCAGTCAGGTACAGCGAGTTAGGCCTGATTAGTCTGGAATACCATCTGTATCGAAATTCAAGTCTTCTTCCATGATAAAAAGTATTTTATATGCTGATCCAGATAAAAATCTATCTATGTACCATCCAAATCCATTCAGCCAAAAACGGCTTGATTAAGTAACAAATCCAAACATACATTACATAACATTCTTCCGACGTCGGGACGTGACGACCATATCGCGCGCTGTTGGGATAATCTCTGTCACAGCAGAGATTATTCCACCAGTGCAATTATTTACACTGGTCGTAGGTCTTTTATTGCAATTACGCAATCTAGGTAAATACCACCACAGTGTCAAATATTCTACCGTGAAGCAGTAGTGCCTTTGGCATTACTGTGTTCTGGTTATGAAGGGCATTGTAGGCTAGTGTAATTACTGGTTAAAGGAGATTTAAGAATCATTATCTCGAGGTTGGCAACGCCTGGGTGGCACCTTCTAATTGTGTTGCGCGAGCTTATAGGCTGCGGAACCACTTACCATCAGGTGGGCCGCATGCTTGCTTGTCAACTTGTGACATTAAAAAAATATAGGAAGAAGAAGAAGTAGGATTAGGTAGATATTTGAAATTACTGTCAATTTTTATTTAATAAGCTGAAATTTAAAGCGATAAGGTTTCTTTAACGAATTCATAACTCTCGTAACGACTTGTACTGGTGGACCTTCCCAAGTAATTTTCACATCACGAAGTAATCTTTTAATGAATACTTCGATTTCCATCTCCGCAATTCTTCTTCCAATACAGGACCTCACACCAAATCCAAATGGAAGTGTAACCATTGGATGACAATTTCCATAATACAAGGGATCTGATTTTTCTACTAGCCATCTTTCTGGTAAAAATTCTTTTGCACGAGGATAATACTTATCCATTCTTGATAAGAATTCGTTTGGTGCTACTACATCAATCTGAAAGCAATCAAAAATTATATAACATGTTATATTCATTACAGTCACGGAACAGTAGGCTGAGTACTGCTACTATTTTGTGAAGGCACTAAGGCCTGGATTCATTGGGTAAACATTTTGACCGCGACTCCGCTAATTAGAATATCCTCCTTAAGTATTTTTGATTATCTTTAAGAGAATTGAATGAAAGATAACTTTGATTTTTAGTTTAAATTCGGACTGCCAGACCGTAAAAAGCTGTTTAGTTCTTTCGTGATGCCGATAAAAAAAAAATAACAAAAATTGCAAATATAATTGTGAATAAGAAAAAACGACTGAATATTTTGATTGTAATTCGTTTTTCATCCGGACATAGCCCTGATGGTTGTTGTGGCTTTGTTATAACCAAAAACATTAAATGTATACTACTAATAGACAGGACATAGCGAACAAAATCGTAGTCCAATACTCATGTCCTAGTTGACAAAAGTCGCTCAGTCTAGTATAGTACGCCTGCGCGTCAAGTCGTGTTTGTGTCCGCTCTATGAACCACAAGAAAAACATTTTACAAAAAACTATGCTGAGTGGCGCATTATGCTACTGCAAATCTCGTTATTGTAAAAAGAGTGGACCTAACTTAGGTTCATTTTCGTTAACATTTTTTATATTTCTTCAGTAATTGATTAAAATTTAATATTTTTCATAGAAAATTCTAGAACATCTGATTAAAATTTAAAATATGCGCTCTCTATTGCTGATTAGATGAACTGTTCCATTTAAGAGATGTTATGGTTATTGATTATCGATAAAATGAAATGAAGGAAGTTCGAACATAAACCTGTCTTTTCATTTTTTTTTTGTATATTTCATCATTTCAAAATTTATTCGATATTAATAAGTTAATAACACAAATTTCGCAAAAACTCTTTTGCTGTGTCTGCTCTAGTTAATGTTGTTTGAATCACTAACCATACCTAGTAATGATAATTTAGTAATTTGTATATAAAAACAATAGTTAAAACTGAAACTGCTGCATTTTATTGTCTTCCTAATTTTTAAACTTGATTAATCTAGATTGATAAATCTATTTAAAGAAATCGATAATTGGTCGATATCTAAATGGTTGATAACATCCCTAACACACACTCGCCACCTATCGAGCGATAGCCGAATTTATTAATTTAATGCGTATCTTTGCTATTCGAAGCTAGATGACGTTACTGAAGAATGGGATCAAAATTTTATGAAATTTCTTCTGAAATTTCTTATGTATGAAATTTCTTCTGATAGCCGCTCTATTGTATATATCTTTAAATCTCTTTGGTTATAACGAACCTGGCTTAAAAGTCGAGGCAAGTTTGATTCCCACTCGGAGCAGATGTTTGTTATAAATATCTGTTTCGGTCTGGGTGTTTGTCCATATGGGTTTTCCCCATGCCTCAGAGAGCATTTTAAGCTGTCAGTCTCTGTTGTTATAATAACATCTTTTAATAATCGTTAAATCTGGATGGTTGATGGTAATTTGCTCTTATGCAATAAGTAACTGGTTTGTCTTATGGGTTGCGGAGATTAGATAAAAATCGCTCTGTGTAAAAACTAGTAACCTGTCAAATCCGGATAAGTGTAAAAGCAGACCTGGGACCCTGGGATGTAAATACCGGGAACAATGCTATGGAAGGAGAAGTCCCGTAATAGTTTTATATGAATAAAGATTTCAATTAATCCTTACCCCTTTGGGTATAGAATATCCACCAACGGTATGCTCTTTCGTCGTACGCCGTAAGTTTGCTGGAATTACGGCGTATAATCTCAAAGACTCTTTAAGGCAAGCTCTAAGGTATCGGTTACTGTTTTCTTGGGATCTTATTTCATTTCTCAATTTTTCTTGAGCATTTTGATTTGTTGCCAAGTTGTATAGAAGACAAATTGTTGTAAATGATACCTGAAATTAAAAACAAATATAATATGTACGTATATAAACTGGTCTCTTCATATTGTACAACTGAGATTAATTCTACTTCATATCTGTAGTGGTTTTTATGAATTATTTGATTTATAATAAAACTATTGAGCTACTAAAGCGTTAAAATTGCATCATACTTCTTATAACAGTTTTTAGGTATATACTTCTATAAATTAATTATTTTGTGTTTAGAGTCTTGTCTATTAGCAATTTAGCACCCATTCATTAATTGACTAAACAATCTTTTTTTACTTAGCTCTCAAATATCATCACTCTGTGTTAAAAAAACTTATTTCAACTTTAAAGCTACGTAAGAATGGCTCATGACTCCCCCAAAAATAAGGGCATGTATAAAGGCATTTGAGAACCAGGGAGGTTCATCCTTGAGGCCCCTGCGTAGTTAATGTATAACCCATAATTACTACATCACTTGAACTAATAAACAAACAAAATATCTAAAAAATAACCTTCATAAAATATTTCTAATGGGTTGTTCAAAAAATGTCATTAAAGTGCAGATATAGACTTAATCGTATTGGTAGATTAAGATAAAAAATTTAATCGAAAGAAGCTTATTTACTGTATCAATTCCTGCGAACAGCATTTCATTTGCCATCATAATGGCAACTTTATCATCCACAGCCAATAATTTCTCTATTACACTCTTGTCTTCTTCTGGTATGTCATGGCCACGTTCATTTATTTTAGTTTTGGTTTCATTGATGAATTTAACACTGGCTCTAAAAAAAGTATCTAATATAGACATATATGAATTATTTATACTTTTAAAATATTAAAAATTACTTACTCCCATTGCGAATCTAATGTTTTAACCATTTTCTTAAAATTGCGCGTTTCGTAATATCGCCAGAGGCTTGGAGAAAACTCTAATTTCCATGCGAGTTCCATTAAATCTTTACTACATTTCATAAGAATACGCGCAGGATGATCATCTGTTAATTTATCATCGAAGCACCCAAGTCTCGTTCCCAAAGCAACAACGGCCACAGATTCTAAGGACCATTTCGTCATTTCGAAATCAAGATTTTGCTCAAGATAGTTTTCTTTTTCTTGCAGTTTAATTAACCTATGAAATGTAATTTAAGAAATTAAAAACGACCGTTCTGGAGTGAAAGCGCACCTGCCTTTGGTCAGCCAGCTTCTATGGTCTCGGGTTCGAATCCCGCTCCTTTCCGCTCGCATAGACCATACATTTATAAATATGTTCCGGTGACTATGCTTGTGTTTGTTTCCGGACCTCCGACACAGCATATAGCTGTCATAATGGGTGCCATATTCTGAGCTTGTAGCGTTTAAATTTTAAGAATAAAATTACTCCCATAGGTACATCGGTAGGTACATACAAGTGATTATAATTCTTAGGTTACTTATTTAAAGAAATAAGTGTCACGTAAGATTTTCGTTAAAATTAAATAAGCCAATCATCAAATCTTAAATATTAACAATCACAATTACATGGAGTTAACATGTAACATACCTTACCACCATATCTTCAGCAATTACCTCTAAAGCTGGCGTATACAATTTTACCAACTTTGGTTTCAATAGTGCTGGGTTGACTTTAGTACGGAAGTCGCGCCATTGTGAGCCCTCTCTACAATATATTTTACAATAGATAATGTTAAGTGGAAGAAACAAATTTAAATTAAAAAGAAGATTATGAATGACTAAGAGCTCTTTTTTACGAATTAAGTTACGAAAACTTAAAAATGTTGGTGTTCTTTTGTTTATATTCAACTAGCGGGCCGACAGACGTTATCCTGCCACGAAAAAGTGACACCCGATAGCAGCGCCCCTTGCTGGGTCCAATTGTTAATCTAAACCATTCTCGAATCCACCGGAATACACACAAAAAACATCAAAATCGGTCCAGCCGTTTAGTAGGAGTTCAGTGACATACACATGTACAGTAGAAATATATACATAATGTAGAATTATATATATAAAAATATAAGTTTTTTTTATATTTAATCAATATTTCAGTATTTGGCAAAAGTTGGTTTAATAGAAGTATCGTATTTTTAAGATACCAATTCTTGAAGCTCTACATGGCGATATCCATCTACAGCATGTAGATAAACAAATAAAGCTCTTTTCAGAACTGCTATGGCAAAACTATCACAAATGATTTTTTTTCCGACACCATCGTAGATTTTCATTCAGATAAAATGTCATTGACTCCTTGTCTAAATTCAAGACCAAGGCAACAGAAATGTTACACACTAACTGCTTTCGATGTTCGGTTATGATTTGCACAATATGAACACGTTCATTAACGACAACACTTACGCTATTGTTAAACCGTAAACTCCACCAGTCACATTCTTCCGCATGACTTGTCTATAATACACAAGCGAATCGAATCCTGGTCTCGAAGGTAGCGTATCTTCAGACCTGTAAACCTGAAAACACCAGTACAACTGGACTGCATAAGGCACTTCGCTTATAGAAAAAAAATGTTTATACCTGATCAAAATGCTCTGGTTCGTACAAAATAACCATGCTAGCCCTAGCAAATATTCCATCTAACTTTACAATAGATCCGAATTTCTCAAATAGAACTTTTGATAAATCGTAAAAATTTGCGTGTAAACCAACTGATCCTGCAATAATTAATAATGTTTCATTAGTGATCATTAATATCATTTTTTGATACGAAAGAAAAGATTTCATACCGATTCCTGGAATAAAATGGTGGATGGGACCCAAAAAAGGCAAGGACGATAAACCTGGTATAGCGTCGAAAGGTTTTATATGATTTTTAGAAGTAAATCTGAAATATATTTTAGTTGAAATGAATTTGATATATAAAAGATCTGTTATTAACTGTGCCATATTAATAATAGCACTTTTTTCTCTGGGGGCATGGGCGTAGCGAGGTAGGAGTAAAGGGAGGCAGCTGCGCCATATTATAAACCTTATTAAATGAAGAATATAATACATTTTGAACTATTTAACCAATAACTATTGGAGAGAACAGTCGTTTTGTTTTCAGTCCTCCAGGCCCTAAATTAAGATATTGCCCTCCCCTAGGCCAAATTCTGGCTATTATTTCCATTAAACCACGAATAATTTTAGGACCTAGATTTCTATCAATACAGCTTGAAATCAATTATAAGCAATTACTCAAGAAGCGCCTTCGATTATTGAACCTCTTTTTTTGTCAAGTCGGCTAGAGCTAGATATAGTATTACGAATAGCTGAAATATTCTTAGAAGACAAAACATACCTATAACCGCTGAAATGCTTCATTATTGGTAAAAAATTGCGTTTGAACATAATATTGCTCATACTTTTGTTTATCTGATAAGTATTACAAGAACAACTCGATACAAGGACCACCCACTACAATAACTACAAAAATAATAATAACGTCTATGACTTTGACCTTGAGATCAACATCGACGAGCTATATTATCAATTTATCATCACAACAGTTATTTATACACAATATATACTAAAAATTTAAGAAAATCAATATTATATAATTAGATTTTTGCTTTATTAAAACGATTGCTATTTTTATATTCATTAATCTAGACTCGGTAAGTTGCACTACAATTAAACATGAAGTTTTAAATTCATCCTTAAAAATAAATAGGTATAGGTATGGGCTTTTAGACATTGGATATAAATATCTACTATTAAAGAAGTTTTTCTATGAAAGTTATTTTAAAAATGTTCCACTTAAAATCTGTTGACACTTTATATTCAGTTTTCATTATCTGTGTTGACAGTTGACGTTAACATTAGAATAATGGTTGACACAAAAATAGTTTTGATAAATATTTGGAAACAAAACCAATGCAAATGCTAAAATGGTTGAAACGTGATAGTAATAACGTGATTTCTATACTGTGGTTAAAGTCTATAAAATTAAATTATGTTATATAATCACAAAAAGTTATAGCGATATCTTTCTTTGTCATGAAAATAGTTTTTCTAAATTATCGATCGATTACGAAAGACCATTCAACTATATGTATGTTATTTTTTACATAGTAGCGGATTTTAATTTTACGAATTCTTTTAATAAAATATCGCTTATGCTAATACATCATCAAGTTAACGTTTGCTAACGTGGTAAACTAATATGTATTTACAATCTCGCTTCACGATAAACATACTATTGTATTAAATATAAAAATAACGCTGCTTAAGGTGAGCTTTCGTCTATTAAATGATGAGATAAATTTACTGAAGTGTGCCTGGAATTTACGTCCATGTATTGTTGTTCTTTCCTGTGAGTATTTTTCTTTAATCTTTAAACTAATTCTATTCTCACTTCCATTTAAAACCATTTATATTTTGCTTAAATTATAACACTATTATTTAAGCTACGGTTTTATTATTTTATTTTTATCTATTTTTACTATAATCTGCTTATGATAAATAATCATTTATCATATATTTTAAAATAATTTATAATACCATTTCTATATATGAAGCATAGTCATACTCCATTGACATAAGTAGTTTTCATCCTGTTACAGAATTAGTAACTCTAAATATAACTTAATAGTGTGCTGAAAGAGTAGAACCATCTTACTCTACCTATAGTTTAAATTATTCAATTTGTATACAAAACAGATTTATAGAATGTATAAAAAAATATGAAGTTTGTTACTTATTCTCAAGATTTTCCACCTGGGGATGATAAATGTTGTGAATGAGAAGGTGGAGTACCTACTACTTTTCTGATACCCAGGGTGGTACCCATGTTGCAAATTAACCTTGTTCAGTCTTTATACTCTTAATAAAAAGAAATAGTAATAAAAATAACTATTAAGTAACATACAGTATTCTAATATATATTTATAACAAGTTCTCTCAAAAATACCTTATGAATTCTTATAATTTAAAATTAGAAACCTTTTTATGAAATTAAAACATTGCCATTAAAAAAAGAATTTATTCAGACAAAGTATTAGGAAGGATACTATTAAATATAATTTTATTTGGACCAGTTCACAAGCTCATGATATTTATGACAAACACCATTCAATTGAAGCCAATGAAATAAATCAAGAGCAATTTGCTGCGATTGGTGAATCACAAATTATGAGCACACTGCATATTATCTCATGTTCGAAGTAAACAGGTTACATCAATTATAGCACAAAAGAGTTCTCCCATTACATGCTTCTTCTCTACTGTTAATCAGTAATTCATGATTTTTAATAACTGTTTTTTTTATCACAATTTTGACTAAAATCCTGTAGGTATTCAATTTTATCCTAAAATATAATCAGTTGCAGTTAATGATGGTGAATTATTTTAATTACAACCATAATTCATTAACACAGTTTTAATCATAAAGTAAAGAATAGTGTAGAATTATTTACTCATGGTGTATATTTTATATTTCTTAATCCACAGCTATATTAATATCAAATTTCGTAACATAAAAGACCAACTTATATTTGGGCTTGCAAAAGTCAGAGGATGCAATTTTATTTTTGTATATCGAGGAAGGGGTGGGGATCTTTCTGTGGAGATAGAACACTAGAGTTATTAGTTCCGAATCCTATATTGGAAGTTCATATATTTTAATACTAACATTAAAAGTAGACTGCTTAAGAATGATGAATAATATATTAAAATAGATAACGACAAGCTATTCCATGTGACTAACAACACTAAAATAATGATGTATTGCTCATACAAAGCATTTTATATGAGACATTAGTAATCAAGTGCAAGCTATTCTCACAATTCCTATACTTATATAATTTTTTAATGTTACCTACAACTACAATAATTTTATAATGAATATACAGTTTACTCAATTTATATTCACAATTGCAATATATTTTCCTTATATTATCATATTTCCTTTCAAACATAAGTGTGTGTCACACCAATTTGCAAATATCTGTGCCATTTAATAATTGTGTGGAGCTTTTTTATTTATATTTATAGTATTTACAACATCAAACTCTTATTTTATTACCTAATATTAGCAATATAACATATTATTATCACATAAATTTCCCACTTTATTCATAATAATACAAAAATATCTTTTAAATCATAGCGCACAATAGCTTTACTTACTTAGTTTAGTAGTCTTATGTAGTATATTATTTTATTGTTATGGTACAGTTCACGGCTGGGCGTCGGGATGGCGAGCATGAGCTCCACGCTCGTCGAGACGGTGTCCATCAACTATGAGGATTTTAACGAGAGCTTCCTCACATGCGGCACTTGTTTATGTTAGTACCTTATGCACTTTATTATTTTTATTATCACACGCATCACATTTAATGGATTAAATTAACCAATATCTTGTAAAGTTATATTATTATGTTTATTTTAAAAAACAATTCTACAGATAGTATGTTACTCTTACTTGATAATAATGACTAGTGTTATAATTATATTGTATTGTTTGCAGGCACTTATGACGGAGGTGAGCATACTCCGAAGCTATTGCCGTGTTCACATACCGTCTGCTTACACTGCCTCACGCGTATAGCTGCCTCTCAAACGAGAGACGCTGGAAGCTTCAGATGTCCGATATGCCGCGAACTAATCACGATACCCCGCGGCGGAGTTCCAGCTCTACCTCCATCGTTCCTCGTAAATCAGTTACTAGATTTGATGGCTAGACAACGGAGAGAAGTGATACCCCAGTGTAGTTCACATCCTGGAAGAGAACTGCTCTTCTGTGAAACCTGCGATTGTGTTTTCTGCCGTCATTGTGCAGACGGCCCGCATAGTGATACTCCCTGTGATCATACCGTAGTGCCGTTTTCTATAGCGTTAAAGAGAATGTCTGAAATATTGTTATATAGAGCCAATGAGTGCCTGAGTAAACTGGGATCCGCTAGGGATGCCGTGGCGAGTGAGTTGAGACGGTTAGAGGCGGCGGCGACGGCTGCCGACGAAGCGATAGATAGACACTTCACAGAATTAAAGGCTGCATTAGATAAACGACACGGTGAACTGAAGTCGGCTGCGGCGGCTGCTGCCACACATAAAAGGAAACTGCTTGAAGAACAGTTGAAATTGATTGATGCTGAGAAAGCTAAAGTTAGTTCAACATATAACTTTTTGTTTACTTAATATAGATTAAACTAAAAAAATTCTTATGGGTCACAGTAATCCTTGATATCTAAGTAATCCTAACTAATGCAAATGTGAGTGTGCTTGTTTTTTTTTGTTACACTCTTACACGCTTTCGGTCGTCCGGCAAAATAACTAAATTAACGCAAAGGAAGCCGCGGTCAAGTACTATATATAACATTTAGTTCGTAACTTAGTGAGGATCTCAAAGAAGACTAGAATTTTTAAAAGAAAATTTCGAATAAAAATATTATGCAACTACCTTTATAATGACATCTTACATACAATCTACAACATGACTTCATTCATATGTTTCGTTTTACAGGTAGAAGCGGAATGTTCTGGTCTTCAGCAGCAAGTTGAAGTTAGAGAAGTGAGCAGTCGGGCGGCGGCCCTGGGAGCTCGGCTCGGGGACGCGGCGGCGCTCGCGGAGCCGAGAGAGAACGCCTTCCTAGCGGTCGACTTCGCTCACAACGACGCGCAGCAGAGGTTCGCTGAGGCGCTGGCTGAGCTGGGCAGAGTCCGGACCAGCACCACCTTCCCCGGCCTATGTACTCTACAGTTAGGTATGACTTCAAGTTTCTTTAACGTAATTTTATCCTAAAAAGAAATTTATGCAACTTTTGTTTTAATCAAAATCATATATTTCGGCGTCGAATCATAGAATAAAGAATTGTATTACATGGATAATTTAAACTTAAATACACATATAACGTATAAAAATAGATTCACGTATTTGAAGCTCTCATGACAAAACACCCAAATCTAGGCTAGTATTTATATAAACAGAGATGACACACCGACTAAAGTAAGGCGTCCTAAGCACACCATACAAAATCATTATGAAACATATTAGAATATGCTCCAAACACAACACAAACCACGACGGTGCCGTGTAGTCACACGTCGTTTTCGCTAGCGAAGACGAAGCTTTTATACCGTCGGGTGAATTAATTGACTCAAAAATGCTTGGAACGCTTCCTTTATTCCTGATGACATCCTAAGCCGTGGGTCGATCTCGGAGGAGGCACCTAAGAACGGATTTAACTTGCAGACCCTTGTCTCTTGCCCCTTGCCCCCAGCCCAGCTAGGACTCTCTCTTTTTATGGCCAACATATATTTAAACAAAGTCATGCTTTTCGAGTAAAAGATGATTTTTTCTAATGTTTATTCTGTGACGGAGAAAGTTGCCAATGGGATCTGTAACAATATGTCCAGAGTCGGCGTGCGTGTGCGGGCTGGAGCTGGTGGTGGTGCTGCGCACGGTGGACTACCACGGCGAGGCGCGCAGCACGGGCGGGGACCCCGTCACCGCGGCCGCCACGCTCGACGACGCGCCGCTGCCCTGCACCGTCACCGACCTCGACTCCGGACTCTATCGGTATATATCACCTAAAAACTGACGCATTGCGCACAATATTCAACATTTATTTAATTTTTAAAATTTTTACGTAAATGGTGCTGAAAAACGTAGCTTTTTGCCAAATTTCGTGATTCTAGGTCAACAGTAACAACTATATAACCTATATAGTTGTTCAACCAAAAAACCTATAGGGTATACTTCCGGTTGACTTAGAATGGTCAATTTTGGTTAAAAGCAGCTTTGAGCACAAGTAAAAACAATATTCTGAAAAATTAAAAAGTTGAAAATTAAAATAAATTTTGATACTTATCTTCTTGTCGTATTGACTCAGGAACTTGATTTTTAGACACCTATTAGGGACTATAACTGAAAGTTATACCTAAGAAAATCGATGCTGACACACGAACAGACAGACAAAAGTGATCTTATAAGGGTTCCTTTTTTCCTGTATGGTCAATACAAAGTTTTGACCAGCGACAATTGAACCTACGACCTCCATGTCGTCACCGTGTGTGTGTCTGCGCAGTATCTCGATGCGGCCGTGGTCGGCGGGCGCGGTGAGCGTGCGCGTGCTGGTGTTCTCACGCGGCGTGCGCGACTCGCCGCTGCGCGCCGCCGTGCTGCCCACCGCCGCGCCGCTGCGCTCGTGGGGCGCGCGCGGCTCCGGCAAGGAGCAGCTCAGTCAGCCCGTCGCCGTCGCCAGGTACGCTTGCCCTCCTATCTGCTACTAACTGCATCTGTACCTTATTAAGTTTTACATTTCTGATATAACATGCACGTTTTCAAAATAATACATTTTCAGACAACTTAATGTTTTGCAGTGAAACATGATATTTTATCACGTTGAAAAAATGTTCCTCGAAGCGTAGAACAGTGCTATGGGTGAATTATACTTAAGATTAAAAAATTAAGTGTAGAATTTCTAGGCAGTTTTTCTCTGCGGAATCTACTTTTCGCACCAACTTCACTTTTCGCAGTAACTTCACCCAGACGGGCACACTGTTTTAAAAATTCAAAGTGCTTAGAGACTAAACAATAATTTTGAGTTTGAACTATTCTAAAAATACAAAACTACCTTTTAGACTCTTTTAAGAATTTGTATACAAACATCTGTGTTGTTAAGAGTTTTCTTCACAATATCTTTAAAATATAATGAAAATTAATTTCCCTTCTAGATGTCCGAAGCGTCGAGAAATATATGTACTTGATGCGGGTAATTCGAGAGTCAAAGTTTTGGACGATGAGACTTTTGCTTTCAAAACACACATTGTTAATGAGGGTAAATATTTAAAGCTACAAAATATTGTATTTGTTTTCCAATTAGCCAATATTTATCGTTATTAAATTTTTACAGGTCTAGCGGGAAGAAGTTGTACAGGAATAGCAGTAACGTCTGAGGGAGTAGTCGTGGTGAACTGGCGAACGAGAACTCTTACAGAAGTAATATACCCTCATAATTCATTTTTTTATGCGTCAAATCATTAGATGTTTGAACTGGATGAGTGGCCCAGTATTGAGATCAGGACAGAAAAACGCTGATGATAATGAGGAAAATTTAAGATATTACGATATTTTGCTGTGAAGTCGAAAAGCCAAAATTCTATCCTGACAATTCAATACCCAGTTTTGGCAAAAGCATACATTGCTTACATATTTTTAAAATTTAAAGTTATGGATATTTCAGATAAACAGCGAAGGGGGCACGGTGCGTACGATCCGCTCGGAGCGTCTCGTGGAGCCCGTGTGCGTCGCCGCGCACGCGCCCACGCGCCGCATCGCCGTCGCCGACAACGGCGCCCGGACCGTCTTCGTGTTCGACACGCACGGGAACATCGAGCGTGAGGTACACACACACAAACACCGTTGCTCACACAAACAAAACTAAAAACACGCGCATGTCCACGCGCACACACATGCACCTCCATTGTTGAAGTATGACTTTATCACTTTAACATAAGATACAGACCCGTCTAGTAGCGGCAATGGTCGGTGTAGTTTCCTGCTACCTACGTACTTAACGCCAGTATTCTTATTTCTAGAGACGGGATATTTTCTTTTCTTGAACGGCCTCTCTAAAACTTCATGTACCAGTCCTGTAGAAAGTAAACACACTTTTTCTGATAGTATGGTACAACCTTTGGTAAATCAATCCCAAACAGCTAGGGCACAACTCCACTGATATAGCCCTCACGCCATTATTCTATTTCTCATTCTATTCTAAAAATATTTGTCAAATTAAATAAATACAGGTCGGAAATGGTGACCTGGGCCTCGTGGGTGGACTGGCTATGACGGAGGACTTGCTCGTGGTGGCAGACGTAGCGGTGCGGGTGTACGATTCGGAGGGAAACCTGCAGACTACTTTAGCGCCTATACCAAAAGGTGAATATGTATTATCGTATTAAGCCTACTATTAAAAACAGTAAAAAGTTTATAACCATAACATACACCCTTTTTGGTCCCTCGAGGCGAATATAAACATAGCGACTTATTTTTTATTTATTTTAATTTAGATGTGCACTGACTATTACTGTGACTGACTAATACTAAGACTAATATATGTAATCAAATCATATACGTAGATCGTAAATCGAAAGACACAAAGCGATATCTAAACTCTTATCACCCTTAAAGGATATGTGTAGATGTCAGTTGATAATAATAAATAAGGTTTGCATCGCATCGTTGTATGGTGTTGCAAGCGGTCATAGGCTACGACAACCGCTTAGGTGGGCTAAAAGTGGGTTATTGTTTTTTGCCAACTAATTCACATAAAAAATAAAAACCAGTAGTATACAGAATACTACTGGTCAACGGTCCGGAAATACACAGACGTGCATATATCCTAACGTGCGGTGACGTATGTCGGCAGGTCGCGGGGGCTACGGCGGCATCGCGCTGGAGCGCGCGGAGAGCGGCTGGCGCGCGGTGTGCACGCGCTCGGTGCGCGGGCGGCCGGCGCTGGTGGTGCTGGAGGCGGGCGGCGCGGGCCGCGTGCTGGCCGCGTGCGAGCTGGCCGAGCGCCGCCCGCGCCGCGTCGCCGGCCTGGCGCTGCTGCCCGGCCGCCGCGCGCTGCTCGCCGACCTCGCCGCCGACTGTCTGCGCCTGCACACCTACTGGTGAACCGGTGAGCGGGCCACGGATATAGAGCAGCACGTTGAAGGATGAACTGACGCCACCTACGGTAGTAGAGCCATGCTTCTCTCAGCACAAAAGGGCCGGCTCGACCGGGGAAGTACTACCCTCTCACATAAATTCGACGTCAAGTAACAGTATCATTAGGTAATGTTGCGTTTCGTGCGATGAGTGAGAGCACCAGAGGCCCAATCTCTCAACCCCCTCTGTTCCCTTCCTTTTTTTCCTGCTCATCCCATCCCTCCTGTTCCTTGAGTTGACAATGCGCTTGTGATACTTCAAGTATCGCAAGCGTTCATAGGTTGCGGATATAGGTAAGAGTAAGAATGGGAATAAGGAATAGACCAATAAATTCAAGGTTTTTGTAGTACATGCATTCAATATTATTATTTAGTTCTCAACGAATTCGTTGATGGCGCTTCAATTTATAATAATATTGGCAAACAAGTGTACAGTTCGCATGACACTTAATATGTCATTGTAGCCATTTATACATAACCAGTAATATCAAATACTATTGTTTTGTCCTTTGAGGTATAGAAGGGGAAATAAATAGGGGACTGAGTCGGTAAGAGTTTATTCTTGTAGAAGGCTGCAAGTAGGAGTATGTATTTTTCTTCTGAATGTGGGATAGCTCCAATAAACCAATTTTTTCTTGCAGATGAAGTCGTTGAGGTGCCGACAAGAGAGGAGGGCCGCCACGAGGCGTATCGTAAACGAATTTCATGCTAGTCCAATATTGTAACTGAGAATCGAACTTGGCCATAATCTCGGGACTACGAGGGAGGTACTCGTACCAAAGTCATTAGAGGCGCCGTGTCAGCGCTATTATTACTATATTCGTAGTACTTACAGTATTTATTTCGTTTAAGTGTCCTTTAGTTATTATTATTTTTAGTACTTTTTTACTGTCGGTACTCTGTATCGATTTTCTTTTCACGACTGATTTATTTTGCGGCGCACTTGTTTACTCGGTGCTCGTACGCGTTAGCTGTGTGGTTTATGTCGACATTATTTTTAATTTGTTTTTGCCTTTATTTCTGGCCGAGATTTGTATTCATTTTAAAATAAAACGAGCAATAATACTAAGATCATACGGTTTACCTATTTGCCTTCGACATCGAAATATACCATATTAATAATAAAGGAAGCAATAAATTTTAATAGTGATCATTCTGCCATATTTTATCGCTACAAAGCAACTCATGACAATATTAAACACGTTAATACGTAGCCGTTACATGTGAGAAGTTGTGCCTATCATATCGTTAGTCAACAGTAGTTTAACTAGTTTGGGACAATATAATCAAATGTGTCAAATTCTAAATTACATCCTTAATATAAAATGGCAAAATTTTAATCGAAATATTTTTGAAATCTCAAGAACAACTGATCAACTATTGGTTTTTTGAATGGTTTTGAGGAATGTAATTTAGAATCGGCGCATGAATAATGTTATAATATAGACTGTCATTTGTACAAATTTCATGAATTTAATAATTACTAGCCATAGATAACACAAAATTGTATTCAGATATCTTTTTGTTGGTTTTTACACTTGGCAACAACTTTTTTTTTACAAGAAATAGAAAACAAAATTTGAGTTAAATATAAAAATATGATGAGTTCTAAAATTATTGAGGTGAGGAATTCAAAAATTTTTTTATACTCATTCAAAATGGTAATTTCAGAAAAATGCATTATTGAAAAGTATTATAAATTTAATTATGAAAAGAGTTTTAATAATAGTTGCTTTGTCACTATTTGGTTTAAGCTTCGCGCTTTTTTGCACTAAAGCAAAGTACAAATAAAGATATAGACTCACAATATACTATAGACTGGTCCTTCCACATGAACACAATGTCACAAACTCGTTAGTGCCTCTTCGTAGATTCACTACGAACGAAGTTAGTCACAAGCTTGCTATATAAGCGAATTAAGTTAGTGTGATGTTGGTGTCAGGTCTGTAATATTTTGTATGAATGGGCTGGTCCATAGTATTTTGTATGTCTATGCATAATGTTACTTTCTAACAAAAATCAAAAACCACTCACAAAGGCATATTTTCAATATCAATAAATGCCGCTCAAATTTCCACTACATATATCATTTTAAAAAAAACACCTATTTCTTAAATAGTTTAGTTGTATTCTATAGCGTGTTTGACTATTATAAACTTAATTTTACTCCAATAAAGTTTTCAAAGATTGACCATCACTATGTGTGTCGCTAGCTTTCCCAATTATCACTTATCATAATAATTGCTCAATGTGAACAAAAACACCATATCACATAAGCTTCCATTTTGCTAGATTTTAGACGTATTAAACGACTAACGAATTAAAATGCATTTAAGAAATTAATATTAGGCAATTTGAAGGCGTTAATTCTGTTTTAATTATTGATAAGATTTCATGGATTGCCATTGATTGTATAGAAGAAAAGTGCATTCAAAAAGCGTGCTTAAAATATTGGTATTTAAAACACACATTTCAAATTTGAAATTATTACTGCGTTTCATAGACTTACTATATACAATGGCCATTCTTTATAGAATTGTCAGAGGCGTTGGTGCCCCTTCGTAAATTTAACACCAAAGCACGCTATTTTTTTCGGTTAGGTTGTGTAAATCGAAGGAAGTTAGTGTGACGAACTTCGTTTAATTTGTTGGTTGGTTAAACTTACAAAGGACCACCAAACGAGTCGATGATATTTTTCTGTATTCTGGGCCGGTCTTATCTGGTCATAACATATAGTAAGTCTTTGCTTCGTTCTCATTAAAAAATGCATTATATATTATTATAATACTTTACACTTTTGTTGTTAGATATTATTTTTTAAAAAGCACACTAGTTGATACTGCAAATAATAATCTCTCCAATGTGTCCATATTTTGTGTTACTCGTTGTTATAAATTATGTAATATTACAAATAAAATTAGCAATCGTCAAAATAATGTAAGCTGAGTACAACAGTTTGTCAAATAAATCTGAAAAAATATTTAATTATTTACACATATAGAAAATGATCTCTTTCTCGAATATTTTTGTAACGAAATTGTATTTCTTAATTTGTGGTATCTTTTAGTCAACATTTAGTTTTTGTTGAGGCTCATAGTAATAAAGAATATATCTTTGAAAATTACTTATTAAAAGAATTATTAATTTTACACAAAATTATTATTAACTAATGTCGTTCATCTTGGTGCATTATAACTTAATTTAGTAATAACTTACGTAATAATAATTATCACGTAACGAATGAAGCATATTCCTAACTTACCAGATACTTGTTAAACCAATTTTTCCATGTTAAACAAAAATGATAATTTTTACACAGAAAATTTAAAACATATAACTACAAATTTAAAAAAATACTATAAGTTATCCCAAATTGTTAAATTTAGCTTCACTCTATACAAATAGACGTTGAATGTCATTGCAAATTTAAAATTTCACATCTAATACTTCACTGGAAATAAGTTCTTTGGCTAAATTTTCTTTCTTATTTTTATTCTTTTAATGGTTCAATCACAATCAATTTTCAATCCACAATCACTACATCCAAATTATTTTTGCATAATATGTAGTTTTTGTTATGTATCATTATTTCAGTTCAATTTATTTATGACAATACTAAACATTAAAATTCTTTTATAAAAGTGTTATTTTCAAATATGAGTGATAGTAATAAAACTGTAATATAACAATGAATTTGAAATAACACTGAACCAGTATGCCTAAGCATGCTGCAGCCCAGTCATGATCGTAGTTTTAAACATACATAGTGTCATACATTTAAGGTTTATAATTCGACAATTCCTTGCCATGCCGTGCCGCCAATAAACTAAGAGATTTTAGATTCGCAATGATATAGCATCCAGTCACTATCGTTACCAGCTCAATATCGATTGTTATTATATCTAAGCGAACAGTTTAATGTTGTAAGTTTGTTCCTTGTGATTTGTTAGCGTTTTTTTGTAATGTTGTTTCTATCCTTGTAACTTGTCACAAATCGTTCACAAATTCACTGCCTCTAGCATTATTTTAGATACAAAAACACGTAAATCCTTAACATCATTAATAGGTACAAATTTGTGTCCAATAATATATTTTTTTCTGAGATAAACTGGAGTAACAATTCGGATTTCAGTTAAGAAATTATAAAAATCTATTTTGACAAAAAATAAACACTATTTTTTCATCAACAAATTGTAACGGAATTGACTTGAAAACATTACATCTATTCATGAAGCTAAATGCTATATATCAAAAGCTGTGAAATTGTACTTAAATTATAATCACAGAGTATCTCAGTGTAATAAACGATAATGTCACTTTATGCAAAATAAAATAAAATTTAAATCTTGTGTGTATGTTTTATTTATTTTTTCCCTCGATGAAGTATTCATGATTTTAAATTATTCATTAGGATACATTTATTCAATATATAAATCGTGTTTTCGTTACGTAGACGACCATGACGTCTCTACTGTGAAAAATAAAATTCGAATAAATAAAACACATATATATAATAAATCAATGTTTATTAACAGTTTCCAGTAAATAATATATATCAATTTTATTATGAAAAGTAAAGTATATTTAAGTCACAATTAGACATGTTTTTCATCATAGTTATATAAAAGTTACAATACTTAGTTTTACTGAATTTTAGGAACCAATTAATAAAATTAACTTATGTAATAATAAAGTATACTTTATTTATTTTAACTATAAACAATAAAATATTTTTACGAATTCGTTATGAAATATGAATAGTTGTTTAAATTCCTAGAAAGTTATCAATCTCAATAAAAATTATGGAAGTAATTCATGCATTCATTTATTTGAATTTAATAAGATGTTTTCAGAAGGCATAACAATGACAAGGTATAAAATTAAGTTTTTTAAATGGCTAAAATATTCAAAATACGTGTTGGGAAAGTCATCCTTCTAACCACAACTCACGGATGTCTCACTGGAATATTCACTTCTCCGTGTTTGAGTAAATTTTCCTATATTATAAGGAAATTCATTGAATACAGGAGCTATTAATTCTTGCCTAACAATATGGCATTAACATAAATATGTAATAATAATCAATACAAATAAATATTACTTTAATTTTATTTATATCGTGATCAGAGGAGGATTAATATCGTGATTTTATAACTTAATGATTATTATTAAAATTAGTACACTAAAGATGCGATAAACATTTTATAATTGTTTGTAAAAAATAATTTGTCATTTATTATTCACTGGGATTGAAACAGGCCTACAAATTTTGAGTATACATTTATTTCCTTATTTCTTACGAAATACGAGCTAGTACCTATTTAAAAGTTAATTTTATTAATATGTTATATTCAACATATGTAATTTTTGACCATACAACGTTGAATTTGGACCAAAATTCGGAAGATATAATCGCTATCTAATGACAATAATATCATTATTATAGAAAAAATATTTTGTATTATATAGAATTCATGCATTTAACATGCATAAAGAATATAAAATATACATAATATAATACATAAAAAAATAAATGCTGACAATCTTAGAATTATAAACAAAATGCAACATTTGATGGCATTGGCCTTAGAAATTTTAAACATAAAAATAATCTTAATAATAACAGTTCAGAAAAATTTCAGGCTCATCTCTCAAGATATATATAGAAAGAACAGTTTGATACTAACGTTTATAGCTTATTTATTTACTTACCAAATTTTTCAAGGGTCGCCTTACAGTCTTTTATTGTATTGTTGAGTCGTTCCACAGTGGCGGATGTCTGCTTTGAACCAAGCAGCCTCGTACAGCTGTTTATAGTAGTATAGTACCCGCATACATTGTGAAGGATCCGGATTGCTCTGTCGCCGCATACGTACAAATACTTCCCGGCGGGATCAAAATACATGTAGTTTATCAAACCTGGAAGTCGTTTCGAATATGTTAATGTTTTTGTTCTGTAAGGTTGTTTGACGGTATTAGCATGTGCGTGAGCGAATGTATAAGTAAGTTAAAACATGACTCCTTGAGAATAAAAATGTAATTTGTGCTGTATAACTTTATTTGTGTCGATGCATGTATAATTCTTCGATTGTCTTCGAGACATTTGTCTTTCGAGTAACAAATGTGTGTTGAATAATAATGTTTTTTAATAATTAGACTCTTAGCGCATTTAATCATAATTACTATCTATTCACATACAAAATCCGTCAACGTATTTAAAATATGCTTTTAAAAATAATAGAGTTCCTAGAAAAGAAAAAACGTAACGTAACGTAAATGCACAACATTTAGTACCTATCAACAGTTAACGAATTCTTATAGTTTTGAGATAATTTTTGTACAGGAAGCCTTTCTGTTTTCAACTTTGCTGCATAAATGGGCCGACTCAATCCGAAAAGTAGTATTTTCACAGAATATCGACGTAGTAGTATTTTAGGTCCTATCTTCATCATTTTTTTGTCATTTTTAGAGCCCTCATCTCGGAGTTAGGGCCTCATTCCATTGCGTCAGCAACGCGCTTATGATACTTTTGGTAAAACCAGCGCCTACAGGCTATGGCGAGAGCCTACTACCAGGCCTTTACGTTTGTTCGCCAACTACGTGGAACAGAAAGGTTGTTCAGAGGAATTATTTTCTCCCATACCTCCCTCCCCCTTCCATCCAAATACTACGCGTGCCGGTTTCCGTTGTCACCGACTAACTGTGGCATCGATTCCATCGCGAACAAAGAAGTTTGCCAATTCTTTTCTTTGTCGCACTTCCAAAAAGTAGAACTCATTGCCAGCACACGTGTTTCCTTCCTTTATTCCTTCGTATAATCTGGACCTCTTTCAAATGAGGTGTGAAGAGGCATCTTGCGGGTAGGCAGGGCAAGGCTAGCTAACGCAGTTGCCTTCCATAACTGTATTAACAGCCTTAGCGTTTGGACTTTACTACCACATACCATCAGGTGGAGTGGAGTCATTTGCCGCATCAAATTAAAAAATATTATTTGAAAGGGCCGCCGCTGGATAAATTCTATGCAAAGTCAACCAAAGTAAAGCGGTTTTAGGATATCTAAGCAACCGAAATAAATCGAGGATAACGACAAGATAACAATAAAATAATTATAATTGCAATACTTATATAGATATTTTTTATACAAAGAAACAATTATATCTTTGTCCTTAGTTATCTTTAAGTTTGTAATTGCTTAACGAACGATAATTGCATTCAGAGCTCAGACGATGAAGCCGCTAATACGAAATCGATTAAAGCCTCGATCGATTTTATATAAGGAAACTAGCTTTTCTTACACGGATAAATAAATAATGAAATTTTACTATTTCTATACTTCGGTACGCGTATTACGTTAGACTCATTACGTTTCTTATCAAGAATACAAAAAATGGGAACTTAGTATATAAAATTATGGCTGTGGAATAATTTATTTGTTCTTATGTATGTGTGTTTTCAGTCCTCCGACAATAAGCAATTGTCATAATTAGGGGCCGGACCGTTTTTTAGGTATATTATGATTTAAACTCATTGAGGGTTTTTTACTGACCATTCTGATAACAGTTATTTTAAAATATTTATCTATAGTTCTATACTAAACTATTTAGACTTTTTTTAAACGCGCTAATCTCTCAAACAAATTTGATTTGAAAAATATCTGCATTAGATAGTTTATTTATTGAGAAAGGTTATATAATATCACCCAGAAAGGCTGACCTTTAATTCGAATGTTACAGGATTTTGATCATCTTGGATTATTTTCTCACCCACTCCAAGAACAAACTACCACCCTTAGTTTAAGGGGATATAAGATATTATTAGTAGTGATTATAGAAGTGTTAAGAACTCGCGATTGTGATAAGTCATATTTTAGTCAGGTCAAATCGCGACCAGAAGCTAATATTATACTATTTAACAAATGAAATAAGAATTTAGGAATTGTAGGACCTACAAACTTGTAATACAATAATGAGCCTTATTAATCTTTACGGTTTTGGAATTTCACCTTAATGGAATAACGATAATTAGTTGCCATGAAAAATGGTGATTAGCCTTTGTTGTAAGAATTAAATAATATTTAATTTCAGCGTTTTTTATATTATAATTCTTAATAGAACTCACACAGATTATAAACCAACTGAACTTGTATGTAAAAATAGTTTGCTCTTCAAATAACAGAAGGTTTTTATTGGGCTGTTTTTGTATATACATATATCTCGTAGCCAACTACGTTGATTAGCCGTTCAATTAGAAGCCTAGCCTTTTTACTAAACGGCACCTTTCAATCTAGCGTCCAATACCACATTTGATTAACAGGCTGGGTTATATTTAGACCATTCATTATATAGGGAGTCTATTTGAGAAAATGATATCTTTTTGATACCTAAATCTGTGATATCAAATATATGACGTTAGAAATTAATTAAAGTAATTTCAAACAAAGTATTGATTTTTGGATATCATGAATTCAACAAACAACATAACTTAATAACAAAAAACACATGTAATTAAATAAAATATTATTTGACAACGGAAGTTAAACTTTCATAGCATTTTGATCCGCACAGAACTTTCTTTAAAAAAACACATCTTTTAGGTTTTTGGAATGTGTGGCCACTAGCTGATGGTAGAACTAAATTAAAGGCAAGTAGTTCAACGTTATTGATCCATGTATTTCGCCTAGTTGTTTGATTGAATGGCTATATCAATCAGGCCGTTGGTTGAATGGTGCCGTTTAGTCAAAAGGCTAGGCTGTTAATTGAAACTCTTATTAAGTTAACGTCTAGGTAAGAAAATACCCCAAGGGGGTCAGGACCGAGCCTTCTGCTGTTAAGCTATTGAGGCTTCAACTGCATTTAATTGTTTTTATGTCCTTATGCTTTAAGCGTTTGAAGTCAATTCTTATTTTTACTTACTTAAGCGAGAAATACAATGAACTGTAAGTTTTCCAATGAAAACATGTTACACAACACACAAATCCTTCAAACGTTGTATTGCTGAAAGCGATCCGCAGAGTAGACAAGCCAATACCAACAACATAGTGGGGTACATTATTACATAACAAGCTGTGTATAATTCAGTAGTTATGTTATATAACTGTGTCAAGGAAAATTTAGCATACGATGTGTGATCATCAACGTCTAAGGTTACCATTTATTGGTGCTATAACTCAAATCCGCTGGTAATTACGGTATTATTGTTGTTATATAATAAATAAAACTGCTCGCGGCTTTGCCCGCGTGAATAACGATCTGTAATGAGACACCTTTATTGCAAAACAACTAAACAGTTCTCGATACAATAATATTGGATTAAACAATAGTAATAATAAATAGTCTGGATTCCATAACACCTATCTATATTTAAAGTCAAATCTTGTAATTCGTTTTTCGTTTATCTCACGGGAACTTAACATTTTTCCGGGATTAAAAAGTACCTGTCAATCCAGATAACAATCTATATATGTGCGAAATTTCATCCAAATCCGTTTAGTTTAGTCTTTGTGTGATTGAGTAAAAAACATCTAAAGATATAAACTTTCACATTTATTACATTAGTAGGATTGTTGACAGCAAACTATCAAAAATTTTAACTTCAATCCAAACTACTATTGTAAATGATAATTCGACTTTGTTTGTTACTCATACACGACTTAAAGACTCCGCCAATAATTACGAAAATTTTGCATACATCAGGCTTCTTGTACAGGGAAGGATAAAAGGATATCTTTCATCTAAAAAAAACTACACCCAAGGCAAAGAAAGTTTTTAGACGTGTAGAGACTGCAACGCGATGTCTGGAATAAAGAAACTACTCATCAATATGTTTAATGAAACATAATTCTGAAACAGACGAAGTTGCGTATACTAGTTTATATGTCAATTAATTTCGTACAACAATTATCAAATCGATAATAGTCGAAAAGTCAAGTCAGAGGCTTATACGTGCGACCTGAATAACTCGGACACTAGGTTGGCCACTAACCACTCGATAAGAAGAAGAACAAAGATGAGGAGACGGAAAAATAAGGGGGCGGCGAGTATAGGGTTTGGGCCGTCGGCTCTCACACACATTATATCCCCATATTATACGTGAGAGTAGCATTTCCCAAGTCGAAAAGAACGAAAGTAGCAAAGGCTCTGTTCAAGTCAAAGTTAAGCATTATAATTTTCCTGAATGCTAGTCATAACAAAACATAATACAAATTCGTAGAATTGAGAACGTTCTATATTCAGACGATCAATATGTACGTCGGTGTTCAATAATTCAGTTCCCAATAGCCTCGAGACGAGCTAAAAATACACGGAATAAAACACTTAGGTATAATATTCCCAAGTCTTAATAAATTGTTTCCATTTGGATACAAGGGATAAGATATTCTATGCATTTGCGTCATATATGGATTTAAATTCATATAAACACTGTATATTTTAAAGTCTTCTGCAACATTGTAGCCACGAAGGAAAACAGTCACAAATCATTTTCAGTATCGCATTTTTTTTCCATGCAAAACAGCAAGACAAGTAGACTTTTAAATTTTACATAATGTTTTATGTTGACTTTAACAGAAGGTCAACAGTTTAACCACATCACATATGAATTGCTAAAATTATGTTTTGAATTGATTTCATGCTGCATAATGTAGATAGTCACGAGGAAAGGCGCGTGTTTTGGAAGAAACAGACAAGTATATCCGCAAATTCTCAGTGTAGCAACGCAATCGATTAACTTTTTAATCCTTCTCGCGAACAAGAGACGCTAGTACTAATGTCCTGTCTCACGTACTAATGTCGTCAAATTTTCATCAAAGGTTAGAACTTGTTCTGAATATAATAACATTAATTTTATACAATTACTCTATATTATAGGTTTATTTTCCGATACTTCTTTATTCGAGTTTAAGCGGAAGGTACGCAATATTACAATGAATAATAATCATTAATTCATACTCATATAATTATATGTTTTTTCTTTTAGTTACAGTTTGATGTTTGGGTTATATTTTTATGTTCTACTATTGTTGAGTTTAACTTTCGGGTTTTTTTTAGTTTTCTTGTGCTTTATATAACGAGTAGACGGACAGTAGATATTGCAAATGTTGTGTATATCTTTAATTGGTACATATATCAGTAATTGGATCCTAGAAATCATGAAATAAATGTTTTATATATTGATGTACCTAATAAAATAAAATAAATATAAAAAAAAAATAGTACGTGCTATACGTTATAAATGGCTTGTTATTAATGGCGCACACTATAAAGTCGATATAATTGCTATGACCCATCACAACAGCACTCACAAGCCTGTTGACGTGTTAAAGTGTTCTCCCTTATTATGATTCCTATAAAATATTCATGAACCACCATCACCACCGTGTTATAGTTTTTTCGTGACGTAAACGTCACGAGTGTATTGCGACAAGTGCAGGTCACGATCGCGATCCAGGATCTGTCCGTATCCTGTTGTTCTAATGATGATTTATTTGCATCAGATGCACAATGCTCTTGTTACATCCAGTGAGGATGTAAGCTCATTAATTGTTAACAAAAGACAAAGACATTTATAAGCAACTAAGATTGAAATTCAATCATCCGTAAAAAAAATTGTTTTTACGGATGATTGAATTTCAATCTTATTATATGTATTTTTTGCCTTTTTTGTCAAAATTAGTAATTATTAAAAAAATATGTTTGCAAAACCAGCACCTAATCTAATTAAGTCGATCAGGTTATAATGAAACGCAATTCTTCTGTCAATGTCCGTTAGTCATTATATTTATAGGTTTATATAATTCTGATGTCCTTCATAATTATAATATTTCTAAATGACTTAATCGATTATTTACCAACTTTTTAATTTTCCATCTATTATTTTTTTAGGCATTTCTTCGTATTCAAAAAAGGTTTGTGGCTGAAAATGTGTCGGACTAGCTGGTCTTGTCATGTGGTTATTAGCCAACCTATGTTAGTGTTGGTTGTTTGTGATCGCCCAAATGTATACCTTGACTTATCGACTATTATCAAATCTATAACAGCCCGGACCATGTTTTACGAGCCCTCTGAAGCATTGAGAAGGTCTTTGAAATACTATGTGGTCATCGATTAATAGATTAACCGCGCCTGAAGTGGCTCAACTTAATGATCATATACCGACCAGATAATACTTCTGACTATGAACATCTCCATAAACGTAAAAGAAATGTTACTCATTCAACGTGCCCATTAGAAAAGACACCCTGATACAACAAGCCAGGCCGATGTCAATATAAACATCGATCCCGAGCGACCGTCCGGTCTGCCTCTCTAAGGTGTGATAGAAAAGTCGCAAACATCCCGCTTATAATATACCTATTTACTATATTTTTGTCTAGATAGAGCCAATAGTCTCCGAGTAAAATGGCTGTTAAATACGTACGGACAGACCGACATGACGAAATTATAAGGGTTGTGTTTTTTGCCAAATGGCCAAATGGCTACGGAACCCTAACAAAGTTGTGAGTCGTCAGTCATTACATGGCATTTATTTGTAACTAGCTTTTGCCTGCGAGTTTTTTCCTTTTTTTTCGCGTTTTGTTTTCGCAACAAAACTACTATACGGTTAAAAACTACTATCTCGATGGTGTCATCTATATCTATACCAAAATTCACCAGCGGGTAAGGCGTGAAAACGTTACAGACAAAAAAACTAATTTTTGCTTTTATAATATAAGTTAGGATTACCTAACAAACAATATAGACAGTGACGATTTTGATTTGATTATGACGTAGATTCGAAATCATGAACGAGAATGAACAAAAACCCAATGTCTAAATTAAAATAAGAATTCGTAAAACCTCTTCAAAATTAAAATGTCAACGCGAGGGTGGCAACGAGGCGTGGTTGAGTAATTTGTAAGTATTTTAGGTTTACGTAACGCTGACAACAAGTCTGACGTCAAAAGAAAAAGTTCGACTAGAAATTTGGCGAATGAAACTAAAGCCTTCTCGAATAATTAAGACACCAAAGAGGTAAAATAAAATTTTTATTTTTATTTAAGGCGTTTTTAATTATGTAAGTGGCGTGTGGGTTAAGAATTTTATTGGAATAGAAGAAGTTAAATAAATATCAACTTACCTGTATACAAATTTTCGACAGTATCATAGAGCTTTCCAGTATATGTATCGTAGAATTCGATATTAGCGTCCGTTGATACGGCCAATACTTCTGCGTTCGGCGAAAGTGCTATCTTCGGCGGATTAGCTGTCTGCGTGTACGTACCTGTTTCTAGTACGTGCGGGGATTCGCCGCGGACGTAATCGACTGAAAACAATAATATTATTCATATTTTTATCATAAGCTATAGTCACAATGCGATAAGAAGTTACGTGGCATTATTTTGGTTATTTTCGGAATAATATTTACGATATCGTCATATCCGTAATTCCCGCGGCATGATTTGACTACAGTCTAAAAGTTTATATGTACAACCAGTTTCAAATTGATAAATCTTGTAATTCCTTTTTTGATAATCCTACGGGAACATAAATTTTGCCGGGATATCAGTATTCTTTGTGCTAAATCAGGAAATAAACTACAGTCTGCTAAATTTCTTCCAAATCTGTTCAGCCATGTTTGCATCACTAACTAAGATGCAAACATCGAAACATTTTAAATTAGAAACTATTACATTTCTAATATTACCTACCTAACCGGCCTCTTGCAACAAAAGATCCACCACCAGTGTGGCTGATTGCACTGGTGGAATAATCTCTGCTGTGACAGTGGTTATCCCAACACCGGGCGATGGGGTCGGCACATCCCGACGCCGGTAAATGATTAATTAACAAAGATTAATGCTGCAATTATGTCAGGACACTATATCAAAACGACGATGACAATTACGACGTTAAACCTGCCTTAAACGCCACAGGTCGCGGGTTCGATTCCCGCTTGCAGCATTATATGTTTGTATTGACCATGCAAGCATATTTTCCGGTCTGGGTGTATTTGTCCTTGTCTTTGTATATGTTTCCGTACCCCCGACACAGGATATCACTGTCCTAATGGGGGCCGTTGAGTGTGTAGCGTTTATTTATTATTAAAACATTAAATGAAATTAATAGAAATAAATGCTTTTGCATGAATTGCAAAGATAAGATTCTTACCTTTCATTCATGCTTGCATTTCACTTTAAAGTTATCACTAAAATTATAGATAGATGACAACGAATAAAATCAAACATAATTGGACCTACTAGTTTCACGACTTCTAGAACTCGCGCTTATAATATAGCGGTTCAGAAAAAAGTATATATGTATGTAAAGTATATAATATATTTAATATAAATATTATAATATTAATAATTAGTATTTAAATAGTTAGTAATATGCTAATCACTTAATAAAGTACTAAATACCTACTAAATTATATAACTTACTTATAAACTATGCATTATTATAAACTGCGTTTTGTTCTAAGTAGGTATAGTAAAATATTTATGATTAAACATTTGTTTATGTGTAGTAAAACTATTTTTCTACGCTGATCAGTAATTAATCTATTAACCATGTATAGTTTACTTAAAATATGAAAAATAATATAATTACCTACTTAAAATTATCTTACTGATTGTTGAATATTGAATAATGTAAAAAAATTAAAATATTAATATAAAATTTATATAATTTTTAGCCTTTATTAACTAACGGTGAAATTTAAATTTATGTCATTTTTACGTACGTTTTATAACATCGTATTGACTTATCAAATTTTATAATCATTTTAAAGATTAGTTTCGAAATATGTAGATAATTACGAATGCTTTGCCCAGATTCAGAAAAATATTCAAAATATTTATAGGTATATGTAATTTTTAAATCCTAATTAATTACTAAGTATTAAAATAAATAACAGAAATTAATTGCAAAATTACTTTAGATTACAGTTATTTTAAAATAACTAATATTTGAATAACCATAAATAAATATTCATTATCGCCATTCACTCGTTAATAGTAATCTTGATTAACGCGGATCTCCGTATTTGGTAGGTATTTTAATAGAAGTATGTATTTAAAACATTCATCCCTTTTTCTGAATTGAATTGCTGTTGGTCAAATTTGGCCTTAACTGCGTCACAGGACGGGCCGAGTAGCAGTGGCAAATTTACCAGCAGGCTGAGTAGGCTTGAGCCTAGGGCGGCAGATTTTGGGGCGGCAAGTTTGGAAACCGACTTTTTTTTGGTAGATTTCTAGATGACGGTTTTCTAATGTTTTACTTGTAGAGATCTGCAACAAATTTGCCGATGACTTTCCTCTCTCACTTGTCCGAGTAGCAAACTTCAATATTCAGTATTCTAGAGTAAAACAGCTAGTTCGGTCTAGCAAAGGCGGCAAAAAACTTACAGCCCATACCTTGAAAATTTGTAAATCTATACTGCCGAGTATGTAATGAGATCCGTGAAAAAGGGAGATATCCCTCTTCAGGGTGAAAATTGATTCCCTCCACAGGGTGACAAATATCGTTTCCAGATAGCCAACTCATTTTATAACAATTTTAAGTATACAGGATATCCAAACAAAAACAGTTCTGACGTAAAGCTGATTCCTAAAATTCGTGTAACCTATAACAATGAACGTTAAAAACAAGAACACAAAGTTCTGATCATGTGTGACGTGTTTGGAAAACCATTATTTTATATGACTTATATATGCTACTAGTATCATAATGTGTATCTAAAATTTAACTAACAAAAAAAATCTGTTGATCGGCTTTGATAGCTACCAAACTACACACGACCACTCGCTGAGCTACTCAGAAGATCGCTTGATAATTCAACACACCCTCCATACACATGAATTTTTATATAATACTAGATGACCAGATAAACGAGTTTACAGCACCGCCAACGGGAAAAACATCAAATGTTGGACTGGTAGAAAGAAACAGTTTTATGGGAAAATTGGTGCTTTCAATATTGTCCTCGTATTTTTCCATATTTTCTTAAAAATTTCCCTGGACTTCCACAGATATTTTAAGAACAAAATTAGCCAAATCCAGCCATTCCCGAGTTTCGAGACTAAAGACCAACAATTCATTTTTATTATATATATTATAAAGATAAAAATTATACATATAAAATTGCACGTCCTTAAAATCATCAACGCCTACACTTAATCACTGCGGATTATAATTTTAAAGGAATATTCACGATCCTTATCTAGTGACGTACGCACTCACTACGAATTATCCTGCTTCATTGACTTCGTAAATATTCATAAATTAAAGCTTTAGTAGTAAATATATGACTCAGTTTATTTTCCGAATATTAGTATTAAGTATTTACGTTAAACAATGGTCATTTTAGGATAATTTTATATGGTTGTATCACATTATGGTATTCCATTAAATAAGTCATCGTGATTTATCATAATTTAAATAATTGAAATAATCATATTAAAGATTTATAAGTAATCTACTTATACTGGAACAGTATAATGTAATAAAAAAAAACTATTCATGAGAGATTATATGTACAAAGGAAATTTTAATGGTTTTGGCATTGAATAATGAATAATATTTTAGCTACTTTAACCCCCGACCAAAAAAGAGGCGTTATAACTTTAACGTGTTTATTAGTGTTTCCGTCTATCTGTCTGTTTGTCTGTGGTATCTTAGCTCCCAAACAATAGTTTTTTTGAAACTTTAGTTTTAGCTGTAATTCAGAAAAATGTATACAATTGTTTGAAGAAAGTTGAACGATTTTCTAGTTGATAACGGATGTCACTACTACTGTTTTTGTTATATAAACCTTAATTGAATAGTTCAAGTTTTGAGATGTGTTTTTATCACTAAAAGGATTTTGTCGCATACGCGATAATTTTTCCCTGATATACTAATTATAATAATTAAATTTAATATACTACTTAGTAACTAATTTATATAACGAGTTGTGTCTGGGGACTTTATTACAGCCTACGAAGTGAGTTGCATCATACTGTGTCAGATAAAAAGCGGCGAATAAACGCATATACGTAGGGTTCGCCTGATAAGCGATCACCTTGGCCTATGATCAGACGCATTACCGTCTGAGTTCGAGGGAAGAGGGGACGGGGTTATCTCTATCATTAGTGTGAAAATATTTTTATAATATAGGCAGGAAGCTTACGGTCTGCTTGATGTAAAGTCGACTCTTTATCTACTGTTACTTTAGCGGGACCGTAGAATGCCACATGAAGTGAGGGAGGTAAGAAGAACAGGCTCAGAGGAGTGGGAATTTGCAACTCTGGTTCAAACAACGAACTCTTTGAACGAAATGCAATATTTGATAGTTGCGTACTTCACGTTATAGTAAAGGGTAGTAAGTACTTCCCCGGTCGAACTGGTCAATTTATGAGGAAAACAGCCTTTATTACCATAAAAGGTATACTATTGGTTTTTATTATAGTAGACGTAACAAGTCCATTGCGAAGGAGATAAATTAAGGATGTGTCATTCGGGTATAAGATAATAATTTGCATATAAAAAGAAAACACCTGACTGATATATCAATCCCCATCCTAAACTCTTTAACCGAGAAGTCTGAATTTTTTCACAGGTCTTTTGTTCTTAAAACGGAAGCAAGCAGAAATTCAACCCTTAAAGCGATGAAAAGGTTAAAAGTCTGTATGGAAGTCCGTAATTTTTGAAACTAGAAGCATGAAACATTGTTTTTGGCGAACAATTAAAAAAAGAAACGCTTGTTTTACCATTTTCTAAAATTCCACCCCTGAAGGGCAAAAGTGGTAGTTCATCAATGTTTATATTAAAATTGTTATTCAAAAGGCGAAGCCGCTGGCAGAAGCTAGGATAATTGTAATTGCGATTCTTTGTATGATGCAACAACACATATTATTGGTAGCAATGTTAAAAGAATTTCAAGGCATATTACACGGCTGTAGGCATTTAAGAGAGCTGTAACCTGTTCAAGTAGGTTGGGTTTTTTTTTCTGGAAACGATCGGGTTAACGGACGTTACGTTACACAGCTGTGCCGAGACTCGATTTAATATCGAGAATGAGAGGTTTAAATATAATTATTCGAATAACAACAAAGGAACTGCATGTACAAATCTGTATCCATAATGCAACAAAGTTAACCAATTCTGTCCTTTTTTTCGTATCTCATGAATCTATTCAGTAAAATACATAAGTGTTTATGGTAATAGCAGTCTGGAGGTTGCGACATGACGTTTCTAAATTCAAAAATTATACATACTTATTCAAACGAAAACAGCAAATCAATCTTAAAATAAAGTCGCACAGTCGATCGACTTATTTAACCAGCTCATAATAAAGCTCTTATTCTTGATAAATTGTTACAAGATATCACCATGACAACTTAATTTTTTTGTTTATTAGATCATTAGAATTAATTTTGCTGTGACTCACGCGTCGACGAGTTAATAAAGAAACATTTGCCCATTTGAATAATATTAGTACAAAGTGGTGAACGATAACAAAGCATGTGTAAATGTAAAGCTACACCCTGCAGTCACGTTATAAAACAGAGATAGAAATGGTTTAATTATGGCGCAGTATGAAGTGGCAATGATAAAATGAAATACATTAATCATCCGGTACTCACTTCTCGTGTGATATAGTTTCCACGTGCCGTCCTTTGATATGGTCGCAATATGCGATGTGTCCACGGCGAAGGCTACGTCATACACGCCGGACGAATGCCCCGTCAGCTCGTACGCTTTAGACACCTGTTTGAATTCCCCCGTCTTTGTGAAACAGACCTCCATCACTTTGACGTCAGGTGAAAAGCCCGTGGCTACAACGAATCGACCACACGGCGATATTTTTGCTGTATGCGTGTTCATAAGGTACGTGTCTAGTCGATGCAATTGTTGTCCCTTGAGATCCCATATGATCATATCCGTTTTAGACGTACACGACATCAAGAATTTTCCATTGCTGGAAATTCCAAATCCAATTACATTATCCTCGTGAGCCTGGAACAAAAAATACATTTGGTAAATACGACAAGGATATTATCGATACGCAATAAAGTTAAAAACCAGATAATCAAGTAAAGGATATTAGATACTTTATGTACAAACATTTGATTGTCTATTATTTAATGTTGTTATTTGTAATCGCTTGCGTATGTTATACGTGTTCTCGAAACAAATTCAGACAAATAAGATTAACATTACTAGTAAGTTTGGTTTGACGTATCAAAACATTAGGTTATTTATAGTTTAGATAAAATTTAGTTTACAAGACACCTATATGTAAACACGCGTCCGTGACATCAACGTTTCGGTATAGATTAGCGTGGAGATCAGAGGCTAATGACCTATAAGAAAAACAAAATACCTAAGCACCAAAATCGGTTAATTTATTCTGTCTCGCTGCAAGGAGCTACAAGGACGATAGGTAAACGAGCTCCATAGACATTTATAACACCATACGAGGGATATTTAAATGTAAATTTATAATGCGACGTATTTTGGAAAAGATACGTTTTTTTTGGTACCCATGTTCCTACGACGTTTGCTATATTCACAATAACAACTTTAAAACCAAAACAAAATGCATAGCGTAATATTTATTGAACAAATATTGACGATCGAAATATCGCAATGCGACATACGAATGTTGTTGAAGCTCTGATTCATAGTACTTACTAAGTACTTGTAGTGTATATTTTTTTTATTTGAACAGCCAAAAATTTATATATAAGTAAATTGAGATGCGCGGTAGTGTGTCAGCTAAGTTTATGTAAAGAACTGGCTAGCAGCACCGTGTCTATATTTCCCGAACTATTCGGAGACACTTCTGAACCCTTCATAAGTCAAAAAATATGTAACATAAACACACCAAATTTGATTTGTATATTGAGAACCCCTAGATAAATAAGTACCCCTCCCCCTCTAAATAAATTTTATAGACGTCGAAAATTTGTAAATTTTCTGACTGATTGACTGACATATAGCTCAAAAACCTAACCCACTTCCATATGACCTAGCAAGTTGAAATTTGCCACCCAGATTGGTAAATGTGTAAAAAAACGAATGCAAATCAGAAAACAATGAATTTGATCAGTAATTAGACTTGATTTTTTTCTACTTAATCGATTTAACAGAGTAAAACTTAGCGCCTTGCAAAATTATTAGAGCAAAAACTTTATTTTCTCCTTCGCGGGTAGAATAAGGTTGACGATACAGGTTGTTTATGCTATCAAGCATACGACGCTTTTTTTGTTTGCCGGGAGGAAATCTGCAACCAGATACCCGGCCTTCTGCACTTCCTTCCTTCCTTCTCAAGCACATTGCTCAACTGAGCTCATCCTGGGGAGAGTTGATGGTGTTGCCTTCACCCTGGCGGAACTGGTATGAATTAAGGATTTACCATCTATACTATCAGAGATACAAAGGGTTAACCTTCCTGAATTAAAATATTATGAATATTACAACAATGTGCAAAATATTCTTTGAGAAGTTTAAGTAATCTTGAAATCTATTTAGATACAAGCGCACAATAGATAGTATATAAAATAAATAGATTCATAATACAACATCCCTATTTAGATAACGTTTATTTAATTTAGGTTTATCTACAGACATAACGAGGATACACAAATTAATTGCACTGTGATTACTTTAATAATATTACAAATTTACAGCCCAGATAACCAGCATCATGTTTTATGTAGGCACGCTCTCGAGGAAATATGACCGTCAAACCTTCCTGTAGCTAAAAATATATTGTCGAGGCTGCGCGTGCGACGATCCGAGCGTATATCTACACAATACAAGGTACGGTAGTCGGTAGGTACGTACAACACCGCCATTGTTCCAGAGGAAGGTCGCACCAGTGATAACGAGAATAATGGCTGCCTGACGCTGACGACTTGTCCGCACTCACTCCATAAACGGGCCACGGGCGTAATAAAGCATCTAAGCAACACGAACTAAAATATATTCTCAACAGCATAATATTTGAATTAGTTTTAATTACAGTTTTGTAAACTTAGAACTTTAAGAACGTAGAAAGTAAAGACGCGGAAATGTATTTAATGACAGGAAGGAGCTCCTTTGTTTACAGATCTTCGAATATATTCCGAAGACCTTGCAGGTAGATAATGTTTTTTTTTTTGTCGTCTCACATTCAAAGATATGCTCGCAAATATAAAATTCACTCAAACATTTTAGCTTAAAATTACACTAATAAGTTACTCATACAACAGCATTAAAGATATGACCACATTGCGATTATTATCTTATATTTTGTTCTCAAAAAGTATATAATAAATACGTTATATTACCAGACCAAATAATTTTTTTATTATAATAAAAACAATGAAGGTTTTACATTAAAATATATATTTATATTAATAGAATCCACACAATTACTTTTTAATTGAACTGTGGACATAATCAGGTGGAGCGGTATCACTTATGACCTAATTACGTCCGATACTGAGTTAGATATTAATAATGGCTATTGTTTATTATTAATAAGACATCTGCCCGCATTGTTATTATATATTTAGGTTGCGCTGTATGTTCTAGTGCGTTTATCACAACGCAAATGCTCCAAGTCGTGACCTGGATGACGCAAATAGAAGCCGGTGATGAAACAGATCGGAAATTGTTAATATAATTGACAATTATAATTGAAATAGGAAATAATATTTTCACAATTATCACTCGTTATGATCAATGCGATTTTCTTAACATTAATTACGTTCTCGTATGTAATAAGTGTGTAATTTATACGTCTTCAAGGTATAATTTAAATACGTTGCATTAGCGATGCATTAATTAAATATAAATTAAAAATATATTATTAAACTAATTTAACATGAATTATAAAAATATAATATATATTTTTAAGCAGATTTATATCCTTATTATTAGCTTTTGACCGCGTTTTTATCGTTGGAATTAAATATTGGTTATTGAAATTGTGGAAGAGTTTTATAAGAGGTTTTAACCAACAGACAAAGAAACAAACCCTGAATATTATAATTTTAAGGATTTGATGGTTAAGCGTACTGAAAAATAAACATCTAATGTCAACTTATCCAAATTTTTTTTTAAGTTTCCGATAGTTTTTTTTACCGCTTTTTGATTTTTACCTTTTCACCTTTTTACCAAAGATGACCTACAATCATGCATGATGATGGAAAGTCAGCATTGTAGCTAAAAGCTTATAGTCACTAACAATATCAGAGGCACCAGCGTGCGTTGTTAACTGAGATAAGGGATATAAAAGAGGGGAGCATGAGGCAAGGCTCTCCTTGCCTTTGATGAAAAAATTGGGATTGCGTCGGCGCACACACGCATAGAATGAAACGCAACAGTGAATGAATGAAGGGAATACTTTTATTCAACGTACAAAACATTACCCTTTTTTGTTGGAGGTCAGGTCATCAGCTCCAAACTTAAACCTGTACCCGAGACGAACCGGTAATAGTAACTCAGGTTGTTTTATTTTTTTTAAATGTTTTTTGAATGTGAACTTAAGTACGAATATTGCTACTCAACGTTGATCTTGTGTGAGGACAATCGGACCGGGCCAGTGGAGCCGAAAACCGCAAGGCTCTACTACCTAATACAGTTAAAATAAAAAAACTCCATCTGTACAACTTCAATACATATAATAGAAAATCTAAAAGAATCCTATGACATGCGGCACTAAATATCGATAAAGAGATTTATTTACTATTATGCCTTTATTAGCAATTGTCTTTACGTCAAAAAAGATAGCGGCGCTGTTTGAACAATAATGAGAACTTATGTGAAACAATCATGAAAGTGGCGCCTTTCAACTATAGGTACCACTGTTGGCGAAATCTTGTGATTTTAACTTTTATATCGTTTCACATAATAATTTATCGCCTTTCATTTGATAATGAAATACAATAATATAATAAAACGGATTGAATGCGTTCAATTAAATAAGAAAGGCAATTATACTACGGTCATTAAAGAACTTAAAATGTAAAAAAAAAAACAGTAATTACGGACAGTGTTTCTTTTTCTGAAGACGGAAGAAAATACAACAAAAGTCTTTGTACGTTGCTTGTTGAAATAGGAATATGCATACACACATTAGGTGCCTTATACAATGTTTTCATACAAATTTCCCGATCCAATTGAACCCTTTCCCGTGGGAGTTTTGATACCATAAAAACCTTGTCCTGTCAATTACAAACAATAGCAAAATAATTATAAAATTTGGAGCAGTCGTTCTGAAGTATGAGGTTTTTGAAGTCGGTCAGGAACAGCTGTTTTAACTAAGAGAAGTAAATTCAATGTTAATAAAGTTACAGCTGTTCCTAAAAGCTGAAATATTGTAGGTAAAAACTAATGGATATTTAAGAGCAGGTAATGCTGTTATTTCTAGACTACAATAGCTTTTACAATTTATCTATGTATAATAAGTTACTTTTTTGTATGTTATCATATTCTTCAGAACATATACAATTGAAACAGTGCGTTGTACGTTAAGAACCGTGGGAAGAAAGTGATATACATTACATCGCCTTTATACTCGTACAAAGATCATAATATTGTTTCAAATTGACAGTCGCTACCTAGCAAAACAAGTTCATTTTATTTGTTTTTCTTATAACATTTTTATCTTCGTCTATCTGTTTATCTTCTATACATATTTTATTAAAATGGTAAATTTCAAATGTCTGCACATTTCAAATTTCCGTGAAAAAATAATACAGCCATCTTGTGCACGTAACACTGCTAATTAATTTTATATTCAAAATAACGCATTTTCTCGAGTAAATTATGACATGAGCTAGGCACTTACGTAAGTAATAAACAAAATAAGATATATTTTTCAGAGTTTTTATTGATTTTACATTGCATTTTTAGCATTATTTCCGGTATTATATGAATATTTACCTCGGCTTGTTTATTATTCTCGCCCGGATTTGACAGGTTACTAGTTTTTACACAGAGCGATGGCCATCTGACCTCCGCAACCCTAAGGGCGAACTATTAACTCATTGGATAAGAGCAATTTACTTATCAAGAGTTAACGATCATTATCAGATGTTATGTGATAACAACCGGGACCGACAGCTTAACGTGCTCTCCGAAGCACGGTGGGGAGACATCAATGCAAATATCTACCCGAGCGAGAATCGAACCCGAAACTGTCGAGGCTAAAGGCAGACTACTACCCATAACGCCAGTACGGTGTCAAGGCGAAAGTGTTATCAACAACACAACAATATATTTAAGTAAAACTTATACGCGGCTGACGCTTCAGGCACTCATCAATACAAAGATTATGTATTTCATTCTTAAAAACTATTTGAACTCGTTATCTTCGGTGTAGAAGCTTGCTGTAATCATTATACGATTACTAATATTTGAAAGGAAAGTAATCAATGACACTCCTCAAATTTGTTAATGTAGAGCGGAATCGGAGCAAGAAGCACAAAAAGCCTTATTGATTTATTTGTTGCTTGACTGATACCTCAAGCCGTAATCTTTTAACTCAGATTAGTACATATTTGTACTCACAAAATTCTATTAGTAAAACCTTCTGAAATAATTCTACTCAAAGAGATGTTCCATTGAGCTTCTTTCATTGGTTCTTCTAAAGTAAGAAGCAACTTTTCTAACTGTTTATAGTACATACAGTATGCTACCATATTGAAACCAAAAAAGATTCTTAATTTTTGTATCTAGAAACGTGCCATACCGCCTCGTCTTAACAATAGCTATTCAAATACTCCCAAGAAACTAAGTATACTGCGTAACGTTATTAACACACGTTTAATGAGTTTTTAACGTATATTTTCGCTTTACGTAATCGTTTTTTGGTGTACAATTTCAAATGTTTCCTGACGTAACTACTATGCTGTTTCAGAACTAACCATGCAATCATTTCATATAACGCGGTTTTCAATGTTCATTTTACGATTAAACGGAATTGAAGTAAATCTTGAAACATAGTTTTTCAAATTTTAATATCACTTATCGGTATGGTCAATTATTATCAATTAAATCTTATTATTATTAATTTAATTGAATATTTTAGGCTATGTAAATTGAAATATACCATTAAACACGGTTTCAAAAGGTTAGAAAGTTATTTTGTACTAGCTTTTGCCAACGGCTTCGGCCGGGTGAATAACGATTTTAATGCAAACTTAGAACCACCATTTCAACCCTCCGGGGTTGGAATTTTTGAAACCGGTAAATTACACTTATATTAATCTCTAATTTTAACTTGAAAACAAAGTTTATGCCTGTAGTTTCAAAAAAGACGAATTTACATACAAACTTTCAACCCTTTTGTTCACCCCCCTAAGCAAATTTTTAGTAATAATATAGTCTTATGTTTATGTAGAATTTTTCAAATCGTTTCAGTAGTTTCGGCCTATTCAATGCAAACAAAACAAACAATCAAATCCCATTTATAATATTACCATCGAAGTATAGATATAAAGCAATGACTTCTTCGTATAATAATAATTGCGTATTTGATAGTACTCATTAATGATACGCACTAATTACGACATGTACCTGGCAATTTTTTTACTTTCTTAAACGAGTATAGAGGCCATTCTAAGCTTCATCATGTGGTAATTAAAATTCGCAAAAAAATCTATGATAATAGAGATAATTACGTAATGTATTTTTAAAACTTTCGAAACGTAAACGAGCCAATAAAATGGAAGATAGGACATAAAAGCATGTATAAGTATTGAGAAAATATTGCCAGTACAATAATCAAAACATAAAAAACCGGCCAAGTGGGTATTGGACTCGCACTTAAAGGTTTCCGTAGCACCGTAGACTAATAATATAGAGCCCCTCCTTTAATTTTAAAACTAAATTAGTTTTTATTTGTTTATTATTATAGCGAAAATAGAAATGCACAATCTATGAAAAATCAAACTGTTTATCTTTTACAGGGGGCTTACAATTAAATCTTATCGCAATTCAAATGTCAACCTAAACTGAACTACATCGCTATTTTGTACATAGACATATATTTATACGTCATGCTCATGTGAAATCTGAATCGATTTACTGTCACATTTGAATTGGATTGATTTGGTCGTCATTTGACGACGTTGTGGCGCAGCGGTAGCGAACCTGCCTTAAACGCGGTTCAAACAGGTCGCGGGTTCGATTCCCGCTCGGAGCATAATATGTGTGTATTGACCATGCAAGCATATTTTCCGGTCTGCGGGTATTTTTTCTTGTCCTTGTATGTGTTTCCGGACCCCCGACACAGGATATTACTATCCTAATGGGGGCCGTTGAGTGTGCAGCGTTTATTTATTTATTTATTATTATTATTATTTGAATCGCAATATTAGTTAATGGTAAGCCCCAGTTCATGAGACACAACCAAAAGGATTTTTTGTTAATTGTATTTTTTTAGTATTCATTATTTTAGCAGAAACGTAAATAACCATTCTGAAAAAAAATCAGCTATCTTCCTATTATGGATCGTGAGATGTAACAGTCGGGCGGACGAAAAGCAGAGGTTTAGTATTAAAGTTCCGTTGGCACCCTTTGGGTACGTAACCCTAAAAAGACTATATAAATATATACAATACTGTACATAAAGTCACGGTTGCGAAATGCAAAAGTCGTTGTTATTAGTGTTGGAAATACAAATGATTATATGCGAATTGCGAATACAATGCCGCTTATCACTGAATATACGTACAATGTAATTAAGCATTATTTACACAGGCTACGACAATGCAATGTGTGTTATGATTTCTACCGCACGCTTTTAAGATCGTTGTTTAAATCTTATTCAAGTATTTTTTTTTTGTTACAAAGTTGGAAAGCAAGCATACGGGCCACCTGATGGTAAGCGGTTGCCGTAGCTATGCCGTAGCTATGAACGCTTGCAACACCATTAGTAGGTGCCATTCACGCGTTGTCAACCTCGAGATATGGGTTCTTAAATCTTCTTTGCCCACTAATTTCACTAGCCTACGTCGCCCTTCAAAGCGAAACACAGTAAGGCCAAAGACACTACTGCTTTGAAGTAGAATATCTGACACTGCGGTGGTACCTACCTAGTTGGCCTCTTGCAACAAAAAACTTACCACCAGTTACTGATTTCACTGATGGAATAATCTCTGCTATGACAGCGGGCGATGGGGTCGTCACGTCCCGAAGCCTCTAAAAGTATATGTACTATCATTCAAAAACAATTTAATTTATTGTTCAATTGAAAAGAAATTCAGTCAAGTCAAATGTATTTTTCTGAACTTATGAATATAATTGTACAAAAGCCAATACACTATATTTATAGAAATAGAGACCCGTGTTATAACATTTATTCGTTTAATAACTTTAAGACGAAATCGCAAACAAAATCTAGTATAATCTGAAATGCCAGCTTAAATTGTTTTGTGTAATTTGATTGTCCTTTTATTTCGTTCTGCTCCATTAAGGCCACGATATTGAAATCTGCTTTTATGCGTCATGTTTATATATAAAATATAATAATAATCTATTTATACTATATTTTTAAGGTTCCGTAGCCAAATGGAAAAAATCCTTTTAATTTCTCCATGTACGTCCGTATGTCATAGTCATTTTACTCGGACTCTATTAGCTATCGCAATTTAGTAAATGGATGTATTTTATAAACAGCTACACGATTTTGTAATAAAATCACGATCGATTTTAATTCGTTATTATTTTTAAAGTCCTTAAGATTCTTCACCATCAAGCTGCGGAACCCTTTACTATAAACTGTGCGTGGTCCACAACGCATTTCACTGATAACATTATTTCAATTATATTTACACGAGTTTCGATTACTCATCACCACTGTGACATGAAAATAATTATTAAAACTTCGTAATTAAATTTTAAATCTATATACATTTAAATAAGCTAAGTGGTGATTAGTTTTAATTATACATTATTCATCGTGTTTACTCAAGCCTAATTGTAAGTCATAATGTAGACACGAAAATAGCAACGGCAACGTTGAATCACCTTAACGAGAACATCCGTACAATCTGCGGGTTAACTACAACATAGCAATTTATACGATGACCCTTATTCGTTAGTCAGCAATAATAATAAATATAGGTTCGACTAATACAAATATAAATATTATACCAATACTAGCGGGCCCGGCAGACGTTATCCTGCCCCGAAAATAATCTGGGACCCGATAGCAGCGCCAGCTCTACCCGGTGAAAGTTTTTGATTGACTAATAAGGCTATTAAAAAGCAGGGGTTGGTGATAAAAATGTGAAAATTTAGGGTCGTATGTATTTTTCAATGCCACATAATAAAATAATAAAAATTTTATCCAAAAAATAAAAATTTGGGGTGGACACCCCTTATCACAGAGGGGTTTGAAAAATAGATAGTAGCCGATTCTCAGACTTATTGAATATGCATAAAACAATTCATAAGAATCGGTCAAGCCGTTTCGGAGGAGTATGGGAACGAACATTGTGACACGAGAATTTTATATATTAGATTGTATTGACTACGTCGTGGCACAGCGTAGCGAATCTGCTTGCGAATATGTCTTTCGGTCTGGGTGTTTGTTCTCGTCCGTCTGTGTGTCTCCGGACCCCCGACACAGAATGTCATTATGCTAATTTATACAAACTTATTGACACTTAGTGACGTTGTAGTAGTTTTGTTTCTAGGTATGAATAAACAAGCTCGACAGGGGAATAACTAGTCTCTCACAGAATATCTGCGTTAATTAACAATGCTTTTAGTGTTAGCAGGTTCAACTCCTACCCTCTTTGTTCGTTTCCTTTTCCCACTCCACCTTCCCCTGGTTCCGCCTGGATCGGTAATATGTGATACTAGCAATGCTCAAGTGTCTATAGCTTAGGGTGAGCTATTACTAGATCGGACGTGACATCTCCCTGCCTAGCATCGCCAATACGACTGCTGGCAGGCGTGGGAGGCCGTTGTCTCCTTCTGTGAGACCGTCATGGTCCGGAAGGAGACGGCCGAGCGGGATCGGGAGAGCGCCGATTCTGCTCGACGACGGCGGCGGCGGCGTCGACCACCTGATGCTACTAGCCGTCCCAGTCCCCCAGCCCCTTTACCCAGGGCTATATAAATAGGGCATGCCCTCGGGTCGTCGACGTGCAGTGCGGGGAAGCTGTGCGTCTGTGTTGAGCGGCCCTGAGGAGGACGGCAGTCAGTGTGGACCCGACTGCCGTGCGCGCTTGCGTGGTAAGCGCTGGGGGCTTACCATCTCGCCCCCCCGGGAGCGAGGTCCGCTAGTCACGAGTGAAGCACAGTGCTTGTCAGGTCGCGTTGGTTGGTTCTGCGAGAGATCCCGTAACCTGTCAAACGCATTGAGGTCGGCCACCGAGGAGGTTTTAGTGGGTCCCCATGACGTTACCGTCTTGTCATGGAACCCCACATAACCCGGTTCTCCTCCCCAGGAAGCCGGGTATCTCGTAGCAGATTTCCTCCCCGTTACCAAAAAAAAAATTACTAAGATAACCTTTTCCTATCTAGTAACTCAACGTATTTCTTAAGTTTAAGTTTGAGTTCTATCTATAATACGTTTTAAAAATCAATGATTCATTACATTTAGTAAGATTTTAATAAAACATACGTATTTATTCTATGTATATTTTTTTACAATTCGTTTATAAATATGTAGATTGATTCGTACTTAACAAACAAGGTGACTAATGTAAACATTTCAGCAATAAAATAAACGTAAAAAATAAAGCGGAACGTTTAAATTACGGAAAAATTATTTGGTATAATTATAATTATTATGTTTTATTTCTTTGCTTGTTACCGCCTTTACTTTACTAAAATTAAATGAGTGTTTATATTATAGTAGATATTATAGAGCTTGTTTTCACTTTTTGTCGTGTTCAATACTGCACTCGGGTGTTTAGTTTCATTTAATAATTAATTTTATTTGGCACTTTTTAGTCATTTGATTATAAAAATTAAATATCTAAAATGTTTTGCTACTCTTCTCTCATAATTTTCTCACGCTGCCATATTGCAATAACTTTTGATAGAGGTAAACGATTTTTATGAAATAAAGATTAATTTATATAATTTCAAAATGTTTTATCATTTCCTTGCTGAATTTTTATTAAAAACTTTCTACTATAGCAGTGAAGCGTCTGGACACGCATTACTGCGGATATTTCTAAAAATTATTAAAACGTTTGTAACATCTTTATTCCATGCCATTTCTTCAGATCAAAATCTGAAATGTACAGATTAAATATAAAAAAATATATATTTGTGTACCTACTTATGGAATACATTGAAATGCAAGACCACGGTTCGTAAAGCGCCACGATCTGAAAACAGCCCCGTATAAGAACTCGATGAAATAATACGAAAACTAAAAATAGATTTTTCGATCTCTCGTTCATTCGTTACTAAATTTTAGTATTCGATACCGATACTACATTTTTATTACTTAATTTATTTATATAATTTTTTTAATGTATTCCGTATTTTTATTGATAGAAACCGCCTTAATTAAAGATTCAAAAGAAAAAAATCATTTAGAGTGGAATTAATCAAAATTCAAGCAATATATTGAATTTATTGTCTTACTTTGTCAAGTTTTGTGAGGAGCCGTCATCAGATTTTAGCGCTACATGAACTACAATTTTCCTGAGCGAAATTTTCTACCACAGACACCAAATTAAAATACCACACAACTGAGAAGAATCTAATGACACATCATTAATGCCGAAATCCATCAAAAGGATTAGGCTATAGAGCGTCACAAAGAAATAGACATACATAGGTACATACATATGCTCGAAAAACATACCCTCCTTGGGCGGTTGTATAGAAAGACATTAAAATTTCAATCATTCATCACTGTTTAAATTTCAATGTGTGATAATAATCTTTTAGTAATGTCCTTTCGATAAACTTCGAATCCTAATATAAATAAGTGAAGAGAAAACTTAGTACCTACCCCTTTTAAAGCATATTTCATGCGCGCTCCGCGCAAAGTTTAGGCTTTGGCATGGTTAAAGTTTATATGGAGAAGTACAAAAGCTAAAATGTAAGTACTATAATGTTATTAAATTTGCTACAATTAAAGATGTATTTATTAAAGATGTATTAATGTACAAAAATTTCGAACTATCAACGTCATATACATTTTAAAATGAGTAACTTTTGAAAGGTTAAACTTTCTCTTAATAAACTTAAAAAAGGTCAAAGAAGTTTGTGTGGTAAGGATATAAATTACTGAATACCTTGCGGACACCTTGAGAAAGACACGGTCGCTCCAGGCTTTTCAGGGAGTGAAATTAAATGTACACATTAAAAATGTAACCCTCTGAAAATGTTTCGCTGGTTCTTATCTTCTCAGATAGATTATTATTCTGGAGCCGGTGGTAGAATCTGACTTTCAACAAATAAGTGTAATACTTAATACGTTGAATAAATATTTCATATTTCAATTTTATTGAAAAAATACTTTAAAATAAACATGTCTCACAATATAGTTGAGTATTACAAAGAGGTTTTATGTCGTACCAGTCAGTTTTCCAAAAAAAAAAAAACTTAAAATGATATCAATTCGTATGCCGATCACGTCTAAAGTTGCAGAAGTGTTAAGCGAATAAATATTTAGAGGAACAATGCATTACATGTAGGTATCGAACGTTGACTTCGAACGTTTTGGGGATTAGCAAAGATAGTTGAAAATAGATTATTTTTTCCTAAATATGTATTGTTGTTGACCCTACAGGCTTTGACATTGTCACCGGAGCGAATACTGAGACCGACTATAAAAATCTACAGCCCTCATGAGGGCTCAAATGCCTTCCTTAGGGTTATTACTGTGAGGCCGAAACACAAGGTCATTAAGAATGGAGGCGGCAGCAGTATTCCGTGGGATGGACTCAAAAAAAATAAAGAAATAAACGCTACACACTCAACGGCCCTCATTAAGATGGTAATACCCTGTGTCTGGGGCCCGAAAACACACATAAGGACAAGGACATACACACCCAGACCAACTCAAGCTTGTATGTATGATGAATACAAACATCTGTTCCGATTGGAAATCGTACCCGCAACTTGTAGCACTTAAGGCAGGTTAACGTGCGCTACGCCACAACGTTGTCAATTTGAAATCACCCAGCATCTTAATTCTTAAGTAATCCACACAATGGTAAAATTGTAACAATGGGCAATGTCTACCTGAACGACTAATTAGGACCGACTCTTATAAGTTTCTCAATCAAATACTTTTTGCATTTGCTTCTGTTTGCTAATTGTTATGCTATCAGGATAAAAATTAAAAATAAAATATTCATGCTATTTCCACATTATAATCATACTAGCGACCCGCCCCGACTTCGTCCGGGTGCATAGTAAATTGTTCCGTCTATCCCGTTACCGTGAGAGTTTTAATTCCGTTCTTGGTTCTTCCACTTATAAACTATCTACCTGTATACAAACATTAAGTAATACATTTATTTTCCATACGAACTTCCCTACCCGTCAATTCCATACAAACCTGGTATTTACTGTTAAAATTAAAATTTTCTTTATTTTTAATATTTTCTGTCATAAGAACATTCTCCTGACAATAACAAACACAACAAAAAAATTGTGAAATCGGTCCAGCCGTTCACGCGTGATGGCGTGACCAAGGGATATAGGGATTCATTTTTATATATATAGATTTTTACTTAGACCTGTACGGTATTTATAACTAGAACCTTAATAAATAAAAACACGATATTTTTCATTTTTCACATAGTGTTAGACATTATCGCAGGCTGTTGTTAGCACCAGGAAGGCTGCGAATGGCGATAAATGAAGCGTGAAACATCACTAATTATAGGTATTTGAGGTTCATCAGCCGTTTTCAAGTTCATCCACCGACTTCCTGAGAGCAACACACGATTCCACGAACTTATTACTACAGTATTTACAAAACGTTGAACCGCCACACCTTCCGGGATCTTATCATAACAAGATTTCACTTTATCACTCGCATGTACGATAACAATAACTGATAATTGCATTGCGATTGTTAGATCTTTCGTAATACTACAAAGACAAGCCATTAGGCTTACGACAGACTCACCAAGGCTGATTCGAACACGTACCGATAAACGACGAGCAATTAAAATATTAGCTTGAGAATCCATTATTTTGTTAATAAGATATATTTTATAATCACGTATATTTTTCTTACAATCAAAAAGTATTGTATCGTGTTCACTCAATTTAGAGGTTAAACTGTGATCGATTTCATTGTACAATGCCGATCGTTCAATATCATTGAGTATCAATGAAAGAAATCAATAAACTCAATTAAATTATAACAGCATTTCCTAGGGAATGTCGTTTTTATCAATATATTCATATACAAATATTTATCATATGGCCATTTATATAAAAATATTTATTTTCATATGTCCTGGTTGACGAGAAGCAATCACCTTAGTCTTTATTCACTACACTGATAGATAGCGAATCGAATCCTTATGGCGTAAAGTGACATAAATAATACCATCTTATGCATCACGTACTGTCATTTTGCCATCCCCATTCTTATTCTTAGCACATGCACCTTGTTTTTGTACTAGCCATTCATTTGGTGGCTCTAGTGTATTGAAATTGGTAAAAATTGAAGGACAAATCCTTCAATTTTTACCAATTTCAATACATACAATCGTCAATCCATATCGTAGAGATCCATTGACCCAATATCAAAAGTCAAGATGAGGTAGGGTTTGGCCTCCAGCGCTCACACTCATTAAACGAAGCACAGCTGAAGTCTGAATAATATATTTAGCTTAAAATACCAAGTCTCTAATAATATATTTAATTATTAAATTAAAATAAAAGTTTTTTTATTTAGTCTTGCACATAAAATAATCGACTTATACGAGGGATATATTGAGACAGAATTTATGTATGAACCCACTATGAACAATTATTAATTTTTGGCATGAGCCTGTAGTCTATATAAAATGATTTTCTTCTTATAATGTTTTAAGAAATACCATTCCATAAAACTGTTAAAAATATATTTTTTTAATTGTTTTGCATATTTTAACAAAAAAAATTATGCATTACATCGAGGAAATAGGGATAGAAATTACTAATTTAATTAGCACAAAAAAATTATGTATGCTTCCGGACTCCCGACACAGGATATCACTACCCTAATGGGGCCGTATAGTGTGTAGCGTTTATTTATTGGTATAACTATTTTATATTTATAATTTTATATTATATTCATTTGTTATTTATCAAAAACTTCTATTATATACATTAATTTATCCTTATAAATAGTATAACTTTCTGCTGATATAATAATTATAATTGTTTCAAGCGCGAAATTTGATACGTTTTAGTATATTATATACAGTATTATGCTGACTTAATTTTATTACAACATTTTTCAAAAAATAACAAAAGAATTATTAAACTAAAATACAATACTAATCTATCCTTTAAAAAAAAATATTCCGAAATTTCCTTAAGCGTTATTGTTTTGAATCCATACATTTTACTTAATCTGATTTAATTGAAATTATTGTGAAAATTTTCGTATTATCTTTAATGTATAAACTCATTATCTTTACAGCCCTTGTTAACAAAGACAACGTTTGCAACAGACTTTATTAACGTTTTACTTTCATACTAGCAGTGCACGTAGCTTCACTTCGATATCATTATTGTTTAGTTAAACAAACAAACGAACAATTCGTTCGCTTTATTATTGTGTTGCTGATACACCAAATCACCGTATCGCATCGTCCACCCGCGCTTTCTTTCTTATTGCTCAATTTCTAAGTATCGTATCGTGAAGTTATAATATAGCCTATAGTCTTCCTGAAGAAATGTTATATCAAATGCTAAAATATTTTTTTAAATCGACTCCAGAGATTAGGGTGTTTTACCAAACAAAGAAATAAACTTCAGCAGCTTTATTTTATAATATTGGTGCAGATTTATATCATACCAGAGTCGTACGAATCGTTAAAGTTTAAAGTTCTTCAGTGGGTGTTACAAGCTTGTCTACAGCTATTGATTAATAAGACAGTATCGTTATTTCAAAGAAATTTTCTTACTCATTCTGGCACATAACGATTCAAGTATCAAGGTTTCTCGTGAATGATAATATAGATTTTTCAGCTGAGGCCAACGATCTATACGTGGGTTTACATTATGACGCCCACCTATTTTCGGAGTTTCTATATTTAATGTTTCACGACAGTAAGATCAAAAGACGCCGAATTTGCGAGACGATTGCCATATGATTATCATTCTCAAAAACAATATCAGTTAATATTGTTATTTGTAGCAAAGTTAAATAACTTTTTGATATTTTGGGCATATTTTGCAGAAAGCGGTGTTATCAGTGTAGTTTTAATACAATACAATCGCTTAAAATAATATTGAAGTATATTTCTGCTTTTTCAAAGCCTATGTATAAAAATATGGAAAGAAAATTTAAAAAAGAAAGATAAATAACAGTGTTCATATACAAGAGTAAGTAGCATCAATTATAACAAAAAAATAACTTATTATAATCCATTAAATACGCGATAATCCACCTGCAATCACTCTTTGTAATCTGTCAAATCTGGATAAGAGAGCTGGCAAAATCCCAGGAAATCTCTAAGATTCTTATTCTATATAACAAATCCGTCATTATATAAATAGACGTATATTTTTAAACACGTCTTTAAATAAATTCAGAATTGAATGATACAATACAACAATTCAAATCTCTTATGTAATAGAATACACGAGTAGTTAAAAACGTATCAATCATTCATGTATTTGTAAATAGTGCAAAATTGCCCTATAAACCGTAAAACTACGCTTTTACTGACTCGTAAACGTATGTAATAGACCATGTCAGAAATTATCCAATAAAGCGTGTAACATGTAAGTTGTTATACTTAACACGAACGAATAACTAAAAAAAACGATACGCATTTATTGTTATGATGACGTTTTATTTTAAATATTTAACACGTTCTAGATGATAATATGTAAATAAATTACGCATTTTATTATTTAATTGACGTAACATACTTTGATTTCTACTGCGTTCTTTGTTTTTATTTTGATCTTCTACGGTTTAAGCGAGGAAAGAAGTTAAGAGTAGAAATTGAGTTGAAATTTCATAATATTGGTTAATATTATGACCGGGGACAGATTTACAGATCGGGTTCAGAGATTAGAGAGTTCTCTCTAATCTCTGAACCCGATCTAAAGTCTACGCAGACAAAGTTTCTGGGAGATGCTAGTTTATTGGATTACTATAATGGTATATTGATGGGAGGGGGGGTATATTGATGGAATGGGGGAGGAAGGATAGAAGGAGGCGTCAAGCGTATAGATGCACAAAAACAAGAAGAATGCAATGGGGACTTAGGACTGCCCCGAAATGCTTTATAATGTCATCGCATACAAATTTAAATATATACCTTAACTGATTTCTCGTAAATACATAAGGTAAACTAACCCAAACCAAAACCGGAATTGAAACTTCTCAATAAAAAGCTCTTTGAATGAAGTCAACAAAAAACATATTGCATATAGTTATAAGACATTACTAGCTTAGAATAGAACATGCCTGTTTCATAACCCGAACAATTGCGCCTCACGTGTCGCTCTGCGTACTACTTACAATTCGCCTAATTGGGAGACATTCAATCGATTGACCGATTATATCGCCTAAAGAATTAAGTTAACATAGTATTTACCCGTGGGGCAATTGTAAGAGGAAGTATAGAGACGCTCATAGCCGAGTGCACCAACTGATCGGTAAACGATCGGTAGGTTAAGCAACTTTAGGCGCGGTCAGTCACTAGATGGGTGATCGCATAGTGGTATTTCAACCGAGCATCTCCGTGCTTCGGAGGGCACGTAAAAAGTCGGTCCTGGCTGTTGACAATTTGACAACAGTCGATAAGTCAAGTCAGAGGCCTACGGGCGATCTGAACAACTCTGACACTAGGTTGACCACTAACCACTCGATAAGAAGAAGAGGAAGTATAGTCTAAACGCGATGGCGGCGAATACGGTTGCAGACGACGATCTGCACTAACCACCCTCGCCCTGCCTACCCGCAAGATGGTTCTTCGCGCCTCGTTTGGAAGACCCCAGGTGTTTCCAACTTACTCTGTTACTTTTTTTTTCCTCTTAATTTTCGTAGTGATCATCTTGAGTAGCAATGCAAGGTGATATCTCTATTACTGCTATAGAAGATAGCCTATAGAAACTGCTTTCCATCAGACAGGAATTTTTCTATTAATATAATGTTTCGACGACGTTGTGGCGCAGCGGGAGCGAACCTGCCTTAAGCGCCACAGGTCTCTGGTTCGATTCCCGCTCGGAGCAGATGTTTGAATTGACCATGCAGGCATGTGTTCCTGTCTGGGTGTGTTTGTGTATGTTTACCCCCGACGCAGGATACAACTATCCTAATGGGGGCCGTTGGGTGTGTTGCATTTATTATTTATTATTATTATAATATACACAACGCAAAACATTTTTTTTTTTTTATTTAGTTCTTGTGATTACTTACGCTTACAAAAAACTTTTTAGATTTTTGTTATTGCAATATTATTTTTTGTTATATAAGTAAGATTTATTTATTATGCATTAAAAAAAACACTTCCGTGTATATCTGCTTTTAAATATTAAAAACCAACGTATTAAAAATAGAATGGCTATGTTAATTACATCTAATATCGTCGAGTTAAATTAAGGAAGTGTGTTGTACATCATAACTATAAAATATTATATTATTCGCGAAATTAATTCTAGATGTTAATAAAAATATTATAATCAACTGTGTCTCTGACTTGAGCAATGCGGGTTCCGTATGACAAAAAAAATCATATTTTTATACTATTTATTGTTATTATTTAGTATTTACCATGATAGTTAGTTATAGTGCTAAAAACTAGTTATTGGGTTTCTAAAGATACAGCCCTATAAAACAGAGATAGTTAATCAAATGGTCGACGACATAGGTTTAGTAGTAAGATCATTACAGCTACAGAACCCTGAAAATTTAAGCTATATTATCTTGAGCAAGAGTTGCGTGTCGTGTCGGGCGATAAACGTTGGAATAAACAACAAATACATACGGTGAAACTGAAAGTAAAAGTATGCCAAGAAAATGTAGTCGCATATAATAAATACTAAATAATAGTAATAAGTGACCGTAAAATTAGCAACTTCTGCCGTTAAATCGCTTAATGTATTGATATTATATATATTTATAATAGATTAATAAATAATACGAGATGACCGATTGGGCAGAAAACGTAGACTAAACAAGGCAAGCACCGCTATATTTGCAATTCTTAATTTGTGTTCCGAATTCGTCTCGCGCTTTACAATGAAAGAAAATATCATGTAGTAACATGTATATCCATCCGCCATCCTCGGTGGAGGAGATATTTTATTAAATTATTAAAGCCTTATCCTTAACGGGAGAGGAGACCTTTTGCCCATCAGTGAGACATTAATAGGCTATTACTAATACATTTGTAATTAATAACATTACCCAACGTACGACGTCTTTCCGTAGGAAACGTTCAATTTTATTGTTACAGGAAATCAAGAAAACCTTGTTAAATACGACATTTAGTATATTTTAAACATTTAAGGATTTGTCTATACTATCCACGGTCGCGTAAACTTGGACGTTATTACTGAATATGCTTTGTAACATTAATCCGTATAACGTATGTTAATTACTATGGTTATAAATCAATTTCTGTTTTAATATTTTTATTTAATTTACAGGATTGACAAAATATTTCAAATATATATTAAATCCCCTAAATAAAAATACCATGTCTTTATTTTCGTATCCCAATCTCTATTTATAAGTCCGTTATTCAAATGTTTCTAATGCTTCCGAGAATTGGCCATGTAAAAATTAAACATTTAAAACCAGCACAATATTCAACTGACAGACAACTTATTTTATAATCTTTTCGCTTTGACAATTGTAAAGAAAACAGCAAAAGCCTACCGTAAGAATAACGTTAATTTGAGCTTAAGACAGTTTAGAACGCGAAGAATTGCAAATGTTTTGCTATGAAAACTAAGTTATTTTATTGAAAATGTAAAAATAATAATGTCCTGTTGCCAGCATGATTGGGGAAGATCCCCATTGTTGGGTCTCTTTCGATAGCTTTGTGGAGACACCTTCATATATCTTTTCCTCTCCCCCTCATCTAAGATGAGATGATGATCATCAACACATTTTCCCTTTCATAGTAGTTCGTAAGCAGGCCGTGTATTTCTTTGCCATCTTTGTAACATAAAAAATCAAAGTATCACTTTCATATTTTACCACTTCAAAACCGATGTGCTCTTTTGAATTGAGCATTAAATTGATTCGACGCGGTTACTACTATTGCATTAAGTAATTTTCTAGAAAGTCTCTACCAGAGCTTTTACTTTATACGACTTTGTTTAAATGTCAGTATCACATAAACGCTTGTTATTAATTTTAATTCGATAACACTGTAAATAGTTACTCACAGTAACAGTAAGTACCCGAAACTGATAATAATCATAAGACTTAACTTTGAAGCTTAATTCTCAATCTTCAGACTCATAGGCCAGATCGTAAAAATATGTTATTTATATATATATGACCAGTTAGATATAATAATTTCATGGCATATACAAAAAAATTAAATGAGACAATTCGGAAAAAAAATCTTATTATCTCTCAAAAATGTTGTTAATAAGATACTAGAATTGTTAAAAGTCGTTGTTACTTACGAAACACGTGTCGCCAACTTACCGCTAGATTTCTCCTACCCAGTCTATAACTACTACATAAGCAGAGCACAAAGATATCGTAAGTTTAACATTACAATGCAACGTGCGTTTGTTCCGCTTCGGATATTTAACAGGTTATAGAGCAATGGTAAGCAAAGTGACTGAACGCAGTAAATTATGCTCAAAGCACTCGTGGCTCATAAGTCACAATTTTGGCATACGGTCTCGCGGATATGGCACTTCTAGTACCTTATTTTAATATTTCTATGATTTACCTTATCGAATGTAATGACAGGCGTCGCAGATGCTATAGTTCCATCCTTCTTCTTGTCGATCTTGTACACAACGATATTGTTTTCTCTCACGGTGTGAACGACGAATGCCTTGGAATCTGGACTCCAGGCTACGTGCGATGCGTGATCAAAAGCGATGTTAACCCTCAATGTCTTGTGCTCCTTCACATTCAGATCCCGAATGTCCCATATAATCACTGATCCATCTGCCAGATAAAACTTCTAGTTACAAAACGAGTAAAATCGAAATATTGACTTTATTAAGGCTCACGGATGTCAACTTTAATTTTTATTTAAAAAAATTATAAAAGCATCCCACGACCAATATATATATTTAATGTTTAAAATGAATACATCGTAAAAATACAAGTAAATTTTATGTTTTGTGTGAAGGGCGTCAAGTATCTTCACCATCTTGTAAAATAATAATATGATATTTATTTACGAAGACACTCGGAAATATTGTCGAAGGTGAATGAATATTAATCTTTACCACAAGATTTTTATGTTGGTTTCTATGCCAGGGCATCATTGACCATGACTGCGAGTCATTTCATTGTCAACCTCATTTCGACTCATGCGAGAACGTGGGTAGATAATCGTCACCCACACATCGATAACATTAAAGTGAAACCCAAGGAAATTACTGCATTTTAAGGGACATTTTATGGACATAAAAGAACAATTAAATAAGGCAATATTCTACCTAGAGGATTAGTTTAAGCAGACACTGCCTAGACATCCACATTGTATAGACCTAACTGTATCCATCTTTTGTCATCGTTTGAAATATAACAGTAGATTTAATACTTTTACGAGTAGATTCTTTGAAAGCAATAGAGCTTTGAGAGTGTAAAAGGGTTATTTTAGGCAATGTTCAAAATATGAAGTCAAAGCTAATGTAAGTAAACTAGGTGAGCGTGCAGCAATGCGGGAACCGGTAAAAGGTCATCAGAGCACTGAGATATCGAAACTGAGTCACTGTACCAAGGACTTTGGGTTTCAGGCTGTTACGATCGCGAGTTCAAACCGAACGTTAACGTCCACCTGGGGGTCTACCATAAACCCTTATTGCGATTCAAATGACGACGCATTGCAATTTCGTAGTTCCTATCATGACATCGTACTAGTGATTAATTTTATTTATTAATCAATTCATTAAGTTAATACGAAATTACAGACAATTACGATAAATTGATTTTAGAACCTTACGTCACGCATTTACCACCTGGGGGCTTACCATGAACTCTTTTTGCGATTCAAATGACGACCAAATACATGGCAAAAACTATTATGTAGAGTTGAATCGATTAACTGTCAAAATTGAATAGAATTTTTATTAAAAAATAATGGTAAGCCCGTTGAACATGAGCTGAACTGAATTGCATAGCAATAGAATTGTTACAAAAAATTCATGGTACCCTACCATGAATTTTTGTGACAAACAACCTCAGTAACTGCAACTGAGCGATCGAGCGTATAATGTTAGGTATAGGCTACGCTATTGGAAAACGTAATACATCTATATTATTATTTGTTAATAAAGTACGTCATGCGTGCACACGATAATGCTATCTCTTGAACCAGAGTCAAGGGAGTTTGATATGTTTTGATCAAATATGGTTCAATGCATAATAATCTACTATTGATAATATTATAAATAATCAAGACTTTTTGAACTAATGGAATTAACTATATTTGAACGGAGCTTACACGTTTTTACGATTCTTTTACTTCATTTTATTGATGACGATATCAGATAATATATAATTACCAGTTAAGTGCGTTGTGAACATATCTGCTTCAAACATAATGTGTTTGATATATTTCATTTGAAACAAGCTAAAATTTTTCAGAATTTTTAATCCATCATAAGTTAGAGAAACACAATTTTTATGACTTATCATTAGGGGCTAATATCTCAACAACTATTGACTTAATGAAAAAAGTCAAAATCTAATCTGCTTATTATTTGGAAAGATCTGTCCAAAGATATCTCGCATATTGGCATACATTGAATTTTTTTTTCAACTCTCAATTATGTGTATGGACTGCTACCCTTAATTCTTATATATTTTAAGATTTAGAAAATCGTTGTACGGTTCATAGTATACACCTATTTCGTAAATTTCGTGTAGATAGAGAAAATGGTCTCCGAGTAAAATGGCTGTGACATACGGACGGACGGACAGACGGACATGATGAAACTATAAGGGTTCCGTTTTGGCTACGGAATTCTATTAGAGAAAAATAATAATAAAAGTTTATCTAATTTAAATAGACATGATCCACTGTGACGACTCATACACGAAAAGCCGGACATGATGAAACTAAATGGCAATCATTACGAAAGAAGTGATTTCGTTAATGTAATTTTTTGTTTATTTCGTAATTATAGCATATACTTGGCTTTATTGTAAGCAGAACGATTACGGTTAATACCGTATTTGTATATTAAAAATTGTAAGGGGCTTTTAATGATGTTTTTATCCTCGTTAACTTCACAGTTGATTCACTGAACAAAAGAAAACAATTATCATAGAACTATTTATTTATGGGTTCAGTACCAAAGGAACTCTATTACTGTCCGTCCGTTTGTCAGCTGTCCGTAAGAGGTGGTGTTGTAATTTTCACAGAATGTTTTTCTTTTGTCGCTACAAGATGGGTAAATACAAGAAATTTGTATTTTTGACGTTTTTTGCATTATTTTAATAGATTGTGTATTTTAAGGCCACTATAATAAAAAAATAATAAAATAAACCTATATTTTAAAACTAAACGAGGATAGAAGAAACTATACTTGGTGTGTTGTGGCATGACGACATGTTGGCGCAGCGGTAGCGAACGGCGAGTTTGATTCCAATTTCAATACAGGCATGTGTTCCGGTCTGGGTATATTTGTCCTTGTGTGTGTTCGGATCTCCGGCACTATATCACACGGCATATCCTGATATCACTGTCTTAATGAGGACCGTCGTGTAGCGCTTTATTTATTTATTACATATTTTTATGCTACGGTGATACGGAAACCCTTTACCTTTTGTGCGAGTCCAGAAACTATTTAGCCGTTTTTATTTTATATTTTAGAGCTCAATAGCAGTTATTTAATCAAGCAATGTATAGATCAGTACACGAATTTGTGCTGCATGACGTAATATTTTATGTAATTAATCTTAGAAGTATTATAATACACCGTTTAAGTGCTAAGCCTTTGCAAAAGTTATGTGTCTAAAGCTAAACTAAATAATTCGTCTCGTTTTCAATACAAACAAAAATGGCAGTTGTTATTTGACCTGAATTCAAGTTTTCCCAGTTGAAACTAGAATACGATCTAAATATACATGTATTATTATTGTAATAATTTTATAGACGAGTACGAGATCACCACTAAGTCTGGCATAATCAAAAAGACGCACAAAAAATGCGTTATACTCAGAAAATCATAAAAAACTCATGGTCATGGTTTGGACGAGATACCCGTTCGCATATCAAATACACAGATATTAATTATATGATTTGCATTAAAGTTACAAAAACAATTCTGAGCCGAATCCAACCTTAATTATAGTAATTGTTCGACGATCCAACAAATATCTATTAGTCCTCTATACATTTTAAATACCCGTTTTATAGGTCAGTAAAGAAATACATTTGATATTCAAAATGCCACACTATTAGAGAGTTTGACCCAGCAAGAAATGTCTCAATTATAAATCCATACCGTTTTAATTTAGTTTTTTTTTGTGCTCGATAATTTGACTTAATATATCTTTACATACAGGTAATTTTGCGTATAAATCTTAAAGTTCATTGGCCTTTCAAGAGAACTAGGAAGTAGAACAACTTCGCAAACCTTCATTGATGATCGGTCAATTCGTACCATTGGTTATAATATGTTTATTTAAAACGTAGCCGTATATAATATATCTATAACAAGATTTTTTAAAACACTACAAAGAACAAAAACTTGCCCATGTCAGTAACGCTTGTACCTACCATATTCAAGGTCTCGTGGCATTGTGGATGATTCTCAAGCTATTTCATTTATTTAAATGTAAAGCTACATTTTATTATTCATTATATAAACCCAAATAAAAGACTTAAATTGCTAATTTACGTTTTGATAAGGATATGCCATTTACGTAACAGATGTTTTCCGAGTACTTTGTCTTTGTTGTTTTCGTATTGTAGCTTTTCAACGTCGCAATATGTAGGTGAACTTTATGTGTGACATCGTGTCATGGTGTCTTGGTGGGGATCGTAAGCGTGTCGGAGTGCGATGACGAAACGGAACCTCAGTTTGTGCAACTTATTGTGAAAGAGTATCGACGCGGAGGAGAGCTCTGCACGGCGCCATGGTCAAATCACATTGTTTACCACTGAACAACCAAACCATATACAGTTGAATTACCAATTAATGTATTTAAGAAAATAAAAACTTAAAATAAAATCTTGTAATGTTTTTATTTCAATGAATTTAATTGGATATGAATTCCTAAGCGTTTATTTTTTTATATTTCATGACGGTTGGCAAACAAGCCTATGAATTGTTGCGATACTGGAGGTATCACATGCACTTTGCCAACCTCAAGGCATAGGGGGGAAGATATGACATGAAAGAAAAAGTAAGGGAACGGAGGGGGGTCGAAGATTATATTATTTATAATACTATCATGTTTTAATTCCAATAGAGACTATGTCAAATAGATCATAAGCTTATATGATAAGTCTCTTTCAGTGATAATTTATCATATCACGTGATAATATATCATTACAACAGTACGCATTGATGCCATCTGTAGTTGTAACCTAGGCACTTGAGTCTTGATACTTACTGTAATATGTTTGGACATTCGGCGAGCTACTAACGATGACGTGGCGGCTTTAGCGTAGACGCATTCTCTTTCTCAGAAATATGAATGACTAACAATTACGATATTTAATATTTGTAGCTGCTTGTTTATATACAGTATAACGAGAGATCTCGTTGAATAATTTTGAACTAAAAAGTTATATCATTAATGTCCAATTAAGTTCACTCTGATTAGATAATAATAATAAAAAATCTAAAGTATTAGTTCATCATTGCCATTTCGCGTTATCTATATAGGAAGTTTAAAAATGAATCGACCTCAATGATTATTGCTAATGATAACAATGATAACGTTGGAATAGGCATAATTACGCTGTGTGCTAAATCTCATTATCACACAGAATCGAGCACAATATACATATACAAAACTATTTTGGCCGCATGAAACGTAAACAAGATACGTTAGAAGACGTCCGGTCGAGAGGGTATTACTCTTTTGCAAGATGTTTACCCTCGTTTTAATAACGATTCATTCATTTTTTTTTAATTTGGACACACAAACGTAGGAAGATATTGAACTTGGCCATTATTATAATATATTTAAAGTAAATGTAACTGAGTGAATTCAGTCTACACAATTTGCTCATCTACTTACATTTCATCATAAGTTTATATAAGTTGATTATATAAGCTCGCTCGGTATACACGGTCGTTCGTTAAGGCTGTATAATTGCACAAGAGTTGCCTTAAAACCAAACATTGTATGATTTGTTATGTCCACGGCTATTAAAAGTATAACTGAGCGACGTGACGAAAGTACTTGTAATATTCAACGAGGATGAACGGTTGTCTGAGACGTCCTACTTAAACGCCGCAAAGCATTTAGCGGACTCAAGTATTAAAAATATTGTTTTGTTTAACAGAGCGCTTAGTCATTTGACAAGGTAAAAGACCAAACATATGATTAATATAAGATTCTAGTAGTCGAGATATTGATATCAATGTTATTTATACGTAATAATCCGTAGGAGCCTTAAATAAAATGACATCATATGATTTTCCTTCGAGTTGACCCAGACATTTATTAATCATCAGTGAAAAACGTTCGCAATCAGTTGTTTTTAGGAAATACCAACGTGCAAATTTTTATCTATATATTAATACAAAAAATCTTCGGACCCCTTTTTTGGAATATCCTGCCCGTAGAGGGGCGTGAGCTTGAGTGAGAACACGTATGTATAATTGTTATAAATATACTAAAATAGATTAAATAAGACATTAATCATCGACTGTTTACATTCGAACTTCCAAAGTCAAATATTTAATGACACTACACTATTTTGATTCAATTCAATAAATCCTTTGTTGCAGTCGCGTGGCCGTGTCTGCTAGTATTAATAAAAAGATTATTAGATCTCGCAGAACTCTTTAAATAGTAACTTTCCTTACGACTTGAAATGTGAACTGAAGTATTATTTGTCAACCCCACTTAACCCTACTCGCAAAGTTAACAATCGCTAGTTATGTAGCAGTGAAATCCAGCGCAGTGAAAGTGTTCTATCATATGACTGAGACATAAACTTGTATGAGGTTTGCATTAATCATGACATACTTTCTTTATTATTTTACCGTTGCCAGCAAATAACAGAAATTCTTTTAAAACATTTGAATATACTGCCCAATTCCTACCATATATGTTGATTTGCTTAATATTTTAATATAGGGATGAGAAAAAAAAACTACAGAGATTAGAAAAAAATATTACGTTTATTGCCTTTTCGCAATTCGAAGGCACATACACAGTACGCGCGCTCCGTCAACGTAATTACTTGAGAATCGTCCATATAACATACTGATAGTGTATTTTCACACAATATTTCGTAAAACATTTATCACTCGAAATTTAGGCGGAACTAATTAAGGGATCGTATGGCTGTAAAATAGGAAGTTGATTTGATACACGGGTTCGTTGTGCACGTTCTTCGTGTACTTTGAGGAGGACGAGATCCATTGCGGCACGAGCATCTTCTAGCGGCGAGTGACCGGAGCTGCTTCGCTGTACGCTTCGACCGAGCAATTCTTCTGAGAGAGCACGTAAGGATCGTCTTAAAGGGAAACCTCTTGAATGAGGATATAGTGCACAAGTATCCACCACTGCACTGTGCAATAATTTCAAAGCCCTTAAGTCGTTTTCTAATGCATGTCCAACAAGGATTGTATCGCTCCCAACGAATCCTAATATATCATTCTGTACATCTCTTAGCGTCTTAGTCGCGCGCGCCAAGTCGCGCGGCCTGATGCCTGAGAAACGAGTGTTGGGGTCAACAACAGGTGAGCTAGGTTTAACAAGCGACCTGTATACAAGTCGCCCGTCAGCAGCTATTACCGCAATACTGGCCAGTTCGAGTCCTGCAGTTGTATAACACATCTCCGTGTCAACAGCATACACACCACCGCGAGGTGAACGCGCACGCACATATCCTTCGAGGGGACCATTCATGCCAGGTTTTGTACCGCTCCACACATGAAATCGAGACGTGCTACAACCCTTAGAGCCCAGTTGCGTATTGCAGCAAGTATGTCGGGAGTCGCCGCTGATGCGTCCCCAATGATATACGCAAGATTCTTCAATAACATATTCACCTTCGCGAGTCATTCGAAACATTTTATCACAACGCACACACAAATGTTCCACTGCATCCGCTTCTTCGTCACTTTCAGAACGGGGGGTTGATCCCCACGATCCACGTCCACTGTCATTTTGAGAGCCACCGGGCACAAACTCCGGTGCATTAACATCGAAAGAAGTAAATTGTAGAGGCTTAGTTCGAGGCGGTGGATTAATATACACCACGGCTTTCGATGAGTTGGGCTCTATTTCCAAAGGATAGCCCAGGGCCCACATCCGCTTCGGAGAGAGCAGATGCGGGCGGAGAGCTTCTACTAGTTCTTCGGTGGAGATCCTCGACGGCGTCGACGGCGTCGGCGGCGAGGACGGGGGGCGGCGTCGATCACGCGGCCTGCGCCGGCGTGCTGCAGCGCTGGCAGGATCCACCGCCGCGTTGGTCTCTTGATAAAACCAATCGTGCCAATGAGTACAAAATTGCATGTTTCTTGTTCGGCTTGTATACACATAGAGTCGAGAGAGCGAGCGCGAAGCCGGAATCGGTAAATACGTGCAATCGCGCGCGCGGGCGCTAAACTAATGGCGCGCTGGTGGGGCAACCCACGCTTTATACGTCACGTAGGTAGCGCGCGTTCGTTAACGGGACATGCCAATCGACCGGCCTATTCTCATTTTTCTAAACAATAATAAATAAAAACTACTTTCTGTTAAAAGATAAGCAGAAACGATTATCCATATTAAGATAATTTTTATTCTTTGCTCCCCTTTATTTATACGAATTATTTATATCTCTATGTTTACTTGTATCAGCTGATTTGAAAGCTTATCATGACAAATCGTACTACGAATTTATATTTTGTTTTGAAATAAAAATAATATTATTTATATTTTTCCTACATAATGATATTGAATTACTTGTTGTTAGTATTTACCTTGGCCTAGAACCTTGGATATGACGTTACAAAATAAGATGAATAAGCATATTATCTCTTATATGAAAATACTTATTTAACATATTTAATGAATATAAATTTAATTATTTTGGATAGATTGTTAAAGCAATGGCATTGTAAATACTAATTCTAACTCATTAATTAATTGATCCTTAATGATAGCCAATAATAATTCTTCTTTAATTACTGATAAATATTATTCTTCGAATAAAGCTACCATAAAATATATTTTGTTTCAATGCCATTATCATTTTGTTTCAATTCAAAGCCATGAAGGAAATTTTGGCTGCTTTAAATAAATAAAATATTTTCTACAATAGAAGTAAAAGAAGAAAATATTTATTTTCTGCTCTTTAGTTTTGAATACGGTAATTTTTTTCTAGAAATTATTTTATTTTATACTTTTTAGTTACGAATTTAATAAACGTACTTAATGCAAAATTTAAGACATGGATTTCTCATTAATGTCATTGTCATAACTAGACCAAATTGAAATGGGACCATACAAATAAAAAAACAATCATCAAAATCTTTTCACCCAATCGAAAGTTCTGAGGTAACAAACATAAAAAATACAGTCGAATTGAGAACCTCCTCCTTTTTTGAAGTCGGTTAAAAATACCTATTCATTTCGTGTACACAGTAATCGACATTGGACGAAAGGACGGACATTGCCCTATAAAGGCTTAAAACATTTTACTTGACGAGTTTAACTTTCGACGCTCACTGGTTTGTGTAAGGGAAGTAGAAGACATAATTAAAGGATTCATTGAAAATATATCAATATAAGGAAGGATGTTGAAAATGCGCAATTTGTTGCATAAACAAAGAGGATTTATCGAAAATTATGACGCGGCCTGGAGCACGTACTCGAGACGAAGACACGTCTCGTTTTTTAGTTGAACGTCATTCAATTTTTGCGTCAAATATGGATTATGAAATATATATAAAATACGTTGAAATTCGTTGAAGCGTGGCAAAGAATAAAATCTTTCGCAGTAACTCATCCACTTAACCTGATTTAGGCCGGCTATCGCAGAACCCGACCTACTTTTATTAACTTTGATAACCATTGTCAAAAGCGTTGAGATTAATGAAATCTAAAAAATTAAATCTTACTGAACAAAATTACTTTCTATATTTTTGGAAAAAGGTTTTCGTTTTTATAAATTAACCACCTTCTTTACATTAACGAAATTACAAATATTAATGAAATTAGTAATATTATATAAAATCACCTTGAGAACAATTCATTAATATACGACGAGAGTGGATGAGGACGAACGATTTTTTCGAGTTCATTCAACGGCAGCCAAGAATTTAGCTCGTTTATAAGCAAGAGGAACGATCAATAAACAATGTTTCGTAGGTAAATAACATTAAATCTATTTTGCATAGTTTATTTTCGTAAAGATACAGTCAATGAGAGTTGACCCGTGTCGGCACGTAGCGTCCAATTCGCTTCATCAACGGCCCGTGCATGTGTGAGGCGAATGTTTGTATACAGAAACGCGTGTAGGCGCGGCGCTGGTCGGTGACTCCGGCGATAACCTTCGAATCGATGTCAGAGCACGCATCGTGTCGCCGAACGGTATCGTATACGTCGTGGTGGGGCCAATTGTCTACCTAGACGACATAAATCTTCAAAGAATCTTCTTCATTTGCTTAAGAATTCCAACTAGACCGAGAAACTGCCATAATACGTGATTTTAACGACAGACAAATGGCTACATTTATAATTCAAATAAAAAAATCATAGAATGTCATCTGTTTACTTTTAAGAATATTAAATAAACATAAGCGATATCGTTTCATTTAAGTGAAGTATGTGTTTATTGTTTATTTATGTTGCTTTTTTGTACGCTTAGTTGAAAATATATCGAAAGACATAATTCTCTATAGACTCATTCAAACTTAATAATTTTTTATTGACAAGTAATTTTTTCAAAATTTTAAAGCTACTATTCGAAGAAAGCGTGAATTTTACGGTTTAACTTTACTTTGCAGAATATGTAATAAATAAGTGAACTGTTTTGAATATTACTCATTCATAGAGTCAAATACAGCGTGAACAATGAATCAATAATTTGTTAATAAATCAACATTACCTGACCTATTTTTTCTTTTTTCTATGACTAATAAAATAAATGCTTGTCTGGCTTTCAGCCTTATATATTCATGAATGAATAATTACGTAAACTTAATAAATAATTTTATAAAATTCCCTAATAAAATAGAAAAACTTCTACTTAGATGTTCACCACAATTGCGGTCAGTAGGCCACGGCTAGCGAACATTAATACCGGAACATAGGAAATCATACGATATTAAAAACAAAGCGGAAATCGGATATACAAAATAGTTTTTAATCATTTTATAAAAACTAAATATAAATCGAATTAGTATATTCAAATAAACCAACGGCATATTAATAATCAACGATTTTATTCGAAACAAAATAAAATGGAATAATTGAAGTACTATATCGGTAATTTTTGGTGAAAGTTGGTCATCATTGGCCCAGTCGCGAAACTGACCAGCATCATGTTTCGCGATTTTATCTAGGTCAAGGAACACTCGTTGCTAAGGTGATTAAGCCTCCCACATTATTTCGAAGCAGTGAAATGACTAACAAAACCATTACAAGCCGATAATTCTGATTGGAGCAATTTGAATCAGACGTTATGAAAATTTGATTTAGACATCGTTTCAAATAATCGCCAGTTTACATAAACAACATTCTTAGAAAAAATCGTTATTGGCTAAATACAATTTATTTAATTGTTTTAATTAAATGAAATAAACAAACGGAATTTATTTAATTTCAATATCGGATGCGCACACCCACTGGATAATGATGTTTTGTTACTCAAGATATAATTGAAAACAATAAATTCTGCATTTAGAATTTTAAAAAAAATCTGTTCACTGTATGTCATTTGCAATAAAAACAGAACCTAAATACTGTAATATGCAAAATTTGATAAGTGGGCATCATAATTATAGAGATAGCAGTCTATTTCTTTAATAATCGCGTAATAATAAGACCATCTAGCATAGTAGGTTGTGTTTAAAACGAGTTATTAACAACCGGAAAAATAACGTTTTCGCCGCACGTTCACACGACTCTACCAAGTGCGTGTACTACTGAACGGAGCCTACCGCCTACGAGACCCGAATACTCACTAAAACGCGATCTTTGTCAATCTGAGGAAGTCTTGCAGACGTTTATTGTTCGTTTCATATTTATGTAACATACATTATGTATTTACATTGTCCAGATAAGGAAACACAATAGTGTACATTTAAATGAAAACGATATACTAGTACTATATCACACAGCTAGATCAACTTCCTTATCAAATCAAAGTCGGTCATGTCTTTGCTAGCATTGTAAATTCACTTTATTTAGATTAATTGTGACATTTTTAGATAGATAATACCGTACTAATACCGTCTATTTTTATTTATCAAACGAACATGATTAAACTTTATAGATTGTCTGTAAATTAGGCAATGATAATATTAAACCACCAGAACCTCCCCTCCCCCTCCTGCCCCTCATCTCAGGTGGCAACGCACATAACGCACGATTATGCCACTGGTATTAGCAATAACAGTGAGCATAAGCTGACACCGTTGACACCGTTGACACCGTTGTGGCGTCGTGGGTAGCGAGTCTGCCTTTAGTCTCGACGGTTGCGGGTTCGATTCCCGCTCGGGCAGATGTTTGTTAAAATTTCTGTCTCGGTCTGGGCGTTTGTCCGTGTGGGTCTCCCCACCGTGCCTCGGAGAGCACGTTAAGCTGTCGGTCCCGGTTATTATCAATAACATCTGATAATAATCGTTAACTCTTGATAAGTAAATTGCTCTTATCCAATGAGTTACTGGTTCGCCCTTAGGGTTGCGGAGGTCAGATGGCAATCGCTCTGTGTAAAACTAGTAACCTGTCAAATCCGGATAAGAGTAATAAGCAGACCCTGGGTACATAAAAATACCGGGAATAATGCTAGGATGAAGAAGTGAGCATAAGCTGCGGCAACTGTTTTTCATCATGCGACACATGCTTGTTTGCCAAAGAAAAGAAAAGAAAGGCGCTGACGTTTTATTCTCTTGCCATATAATACGCCGACTCTATACAGACAGTATAATGTTTAATCGTTTTAATAACAAATGCATCCAATGTGACTCATATTTCTTTGTTTATAAACGTAGATATAATTTAAATTCTTCATGCAGTGCATTCGTCACATCAATGAAACATAGCTGGTACTCGGCTGCAGACAGCGACCTATATGCGATAGGCTGATTATAGTATCGTTTGCCTACATTGACCGGTTATCAGTAACTACGCAGTAAGAATATTATTGTACCTACGCATCTCCGTAACTCTGACCAACGAGGAATTATACTTTCACTGTTTATATTTTTACTCTTATCAATTGGTTGTGCACGATTACGGGAGTTCAAATATTTCATATAATATATTTTAAGTAAATATCAGTTAGCTTAATTTAATTTTTAGCTTCTGCTGTAATCAATTTGAATACCTAATTTAAATTATGTTTATTACAAAATATTAATTAATATATATAAGATGTGATGTAACTCTATACAGTAAAAGCAACTTTTAGCCTTACAGATTTCGTCGATGACTAAATCTTTTGGTGGAAATTTGCTTACTGGCATTGATGTTTAAGAAAGTTGATAAGGCGGCCAAGCCTGATGTCATGAAAGATTTTAAATATAGAGGTGATTAACAAAAATTAGAGACAAGGGCAAAGGAAACCGTCGCTTTGTATTGTCGGAATTGACGCGGATTCCCCGATCGCGGCAGTTTGCCAAGCTGCAAGAACGTCATTGCATCTCTAGACGTGATCTTGTTTATGAAATTTCGTCGAATATACAAAACAAACGCAAATCGAATGGCTTAAGATGATGTTTTTCACTGTATCTATAATTCTATATACACATAACAAAAACAAAACTATGTTCTCATAACAAAGAAAACCTAGCGTAAGAATGTGCAATGTTTATTTCTGAAATCGAGGTTTACTTACTCGTACATATTCATTTACATTTACTGTGTATGTATATTTATTGTATACGTGTATTTGTGTGAATAAATAACAGTTTATAATTTTTATTTAAGTATGTTTAACTTGAGTATGTGATATATAAAAAAAGCATATCTTTACATTTAATTCGTGAAAAAAGAAAAATTCCCTGTCACCTAAGCCGTCACCGTATCTCAATTATTTTATCAATATTTTCCGTGAACTTATAACATAACTTCCTCTGACATTCCGAGAATCTTATGAAACAGTGTATATGATGACACACGCGTCTCACTATAATATATTAAAATGTAACAATCGTCGCAGATTATTATCGTTCTGACATAGCGGTATGTAATATGAACAGTGAATTTAAGAGACTACCTGTAGTGACTTAACGACGAGAAGAGACGAGATCGGTCATTGACTCTGTTATCATCTTACGATAGTGTGACATGAGAGAATATCGTTGTAGAGTTCAATATCTACGATTCCCACATTTGGTTAATATGAGTAAAATATTAATGAAATATTTTAACATGTAATCGTTATTAAGGTAGTATTTTTTATTAAGTAGCTTATTAAAGTTAAAAGAATCCCTGTCCAATGAATCCTAATAATATGAACATTGTGTAACAGTTGTGTCTATTTTGTTGACAGGGAATGGATTAATTATGAAAAAAATGCCAAGTGCGAGTCGGACTCGCGTACGAAGGACTCCGTACCATTACCTATAAAAACGGCAATAAAAATCAGGTTTGTTTTATGGAAGCCCGCCTTAAATATTTATTTTATTGCGTGTTATAATTTGTTTAATAGCGGCAACAGAAATACACAATCTTTGCAAACTTCAACTGTCTTATTATCACGGTTCATGAGATACAGCCTGGTGACAGACGGACGGACGGACAGACAGCGTACCCTTAATAGCGTAATAGGGTCCCTTTTTACCCTTTGAGTAGGGAAACCTAAAAATGGGAAAATAAGAAAATTTTTAAAATTTGTTAACACGCCATTTTTTACATAATCCGTGACACCACAGGCTGCGATTAAATTTTAAACATATAATTTGTAGATTAATAATTATTAATAGACACCAATATTATAAGTACGTAGACGTCACAGCAGAGCACTAGGATGGCGTTGTTTCATCACCTGATCGCAGTATATATTAATTATTTATTATTTGTTTACGTAAAGAATCGATTTGATATGTAAATAAAGCATCTATATTCAATATTGCTTTAAACATGTTTACCCGAATACATAGAAACGATAGTGACTAAATTGTTGTTAACAGAATACTTTACGTAACATCCAAAGTCCCGTAATTATTGTTGGGTGTTGCATTTGAATATATTATTAAGATGACTTGTAATAACCAAATGACGTCAGATGAAGTATAACGTTAAATGGAAAATACGAGGAAAATCTGTACACGTAATCTATACCATTATCAGACTATGACATAGCTATGGCTTTACATTGAACACATTTTGGAAAATTTAACGATTAAGAAACGATCGACTATTTAGAAATATTTAATTTAATTTCATTTACCGGTGGTACGCCTTTTATTACAACAGGCCAGCTAGCTAGGTACCACCGTAGTGTCAGTTATTCTACCGTAAAGCAGTATACTGTATTTCGGTTTGAGGACACTGTAGCTAATGAAATTACTGGGCAGAGATTTAAGAACCAATATCTCTAAATTGGAACGTGAGTGATACCTACAAATGTATGGTGGTGTTGCAAGCGCTCATAGGCTACGACAACCGATTGCCATCAGTTGGTGGGTCGGATGCTTGCTTACCAAATTAGTCACATAAAAAAAATGAATTTTTGTGTGTTTATTATGACATCAAACAAAAAAAAATAAAGGAATTATGATACAGTTTTATTGTTTACTTGTAGATCAATTCTACGTTTCATTAAAACTAGTCAAATGGAGATATAGCAGTTTCTCGGAGTTCCGAAATTTAGAGATGACGTTTGTTATTTTATAGCAGATATTATGCTATAAAATAACAAACGTAATCTCATCAATCATATATAAATATTTGTTATTATATTTTTAATGACGATTTTACAATAACATTACAAAATTACGTTAACGTTTTCGTTTGGTTGTGAATTTTAACATTTTGCATGCCTTGAACTGTTGGTCTCTTTGTAATATATGCACGTTGTTACGTATTTGTAAGAATGGTTTGTATATGAATAGAAGGCGACGTCTAACGCCGCTGTTGCTTAACCGCATAAGTAGCTGGTTTCTAATCGGAAACACTGGGTTGCGGGGTTTTGTTAAGCAATAGTCATTCATGTAAAAGGCTGAAGGTCTTATAGGAAAACCTGACTACTAGATAAGTTCTGTTTATCTAGCGTAAACCGAAATACGGCAATCCATAATAAAAGACCAAAATATGAAGTTTGGAATTTTTAAATGATATAAGAAATTATAGGAGAATATGACTATGTAAGTCTGTCTTATCGTTCGTTACGGTCTTGTCCCAGATTACTTTGTAGTAAAAACCGAATAACAAGCTTCGTTAACGTAATATAAATATGTAAGTTATTACGATTTTAGTTCAGCCGTTTAAATATTAACATACAAAAAATGTTTGAATGTAGTAATTAACAGAGTATAGCAAATTTTGTTTCGCTCAATAATATGTACTAAATCTTAACTTATTAACGAGTAAATAATGAGATACCGTTAAAAATTATCGAAATTATTAATTAAAATAAATCTATATAAGCTTCTTTCATCAGTTAAAAATATTTTGTGACACAAAATGTTCAGAATATCGTTTGATTTGTGAATATTATTAAAGAAGACATTGAAATAATCGAGAAATACGTATGTACGTAACACCTTGACTTCTATTTTTTATATAATTTATACAATGTCGCATCACATACGAGGACATTTTCGATTGTTTTAAGACAATCGAACATTCGATACACAAAATGCTTCCGTTAACACCAACGTGACCCGCTTCAGGTTAAACAATTGACACAATTTTTATAAGACGACTTTTTCATTTTCATTTGAAATAAATCATTAAAGGATTCTTTTTTTATTAGGGAAAGCGGTCTGGAGGTTCGCCTGATAGTTGTTATCTTCGCTTATGGACATTTGTAACACAGTAGGCTTGCAGCTGCGTTGCCGGCTTATAAGCTCTTTACTTGAAGGTTTCTGTGACATATCTGTTCGGCAAGACAACCGGCGATAGTTGATTCCGCAGAGTAGTATTACTATATATCTTAATTTAAAATTAAACTGTTTCTAGTATTTAATTCTCTTTATGCTACTCCCACACGTGATATGCAAAAGCTCACGTTTAGAATCTTATATGACTCAATAATTTCTTAGTCATAATATTGAATTATAAATAAAATGTGGGTCGAACGTTCGGAAGCTATGATTTTCACTGTTTTAGGCTTCCGGTGGATTATCAATTAATACGCTACGCTACGCGGATATATAACGGTGTAGCATTGTTTAAACATTTAATTATACTGGCGTGACAATGAGCGTAAAAAGTCATTATTTGCATTATTATCACTTCAAAACTATTTCACTGTAACATTTAGATTAAAACTGTTTTTTAGCCGCTTTAATTTTACTTTCGAAGATAATTTTGTTGGTGGATTAATATCTGCCCAGTCGTTGAATATCTGTATCTTTACGGAAATGTAATTTAAAGCTTTTTTCAGATTTTAATTTTTTTTTATAAAATCCTGCATTCGGTTTTTATTATCAAATGACTATCTTTTAATTATTATCTGGTTTAAATGTAATATTATTTTAATCGCTCACCTTTTAGCTTATATTTTTTGTTTAAGATAATATATTTTAGCACTTATTCCAAATCGCCATCGAGTTCTTAACCAATTAAGTAATTTAGTCCACAAAAAATAAACATAAAGTTTTAAGTGTTCTACTCTTTTGTGAGAGTGATTCAGGGTAAAATAGGAAATTTCCGAACTAAGAGAAATCGTGTTCGCTAACTTGTAAATTTGCTTGCGAATACTTCGGTATTATATAACTTGTTTTTACGAAACAATATTCTGTATACAATTAACTTGAAACAATATTTTTAAAAGATTCAAGTCACTGTTAATACAAACATCACTTATTCGTTGTAACGAAGAGAAAGGATTATATAAATGAAATTACTAATACAAAACCTAAATAAGGTTAATTGTCCACCGGGTCAGTGCTTAAGTACATTATTTTATAAAACAGTGAACGTATACTATTTAGTTAAGGAAGGTCACGCGTAGACAACGCAAAAAGCCTATTTTTTAGTTCGACAATGGCATTGAAGTAAAATAGATTTTTTAAACGGATTTTTAAATGGTGCCGTGAAGGGAGTTCTAATACTTTTACATCCTTTGTCATTATACCGCGATTTGAACAAGAAACTTTAATTAAATCTGTGTCTCGCTCTATGAATACACAAGCCAAATGAAATTTCACATAAATATAAAATAGTAAAAATAATACATACATTAAAAAAATATATTATTTACAAACAACCACCACCATTGTTAATAAGCGTGTTTTTACATTGTTAATAATTTATTAGGTGTATCTGTCATGTGTATTTTTGACGGTCCAAAAAAATAACACGTAGATATCATAAATGAATAAGAGAAAAACAGTTTTGAATGACAAAAACAATTGACGTTCAAAAATGTTTTGAAAGAAAAAAAAACGAAGAAGTATAAAAAATAAAGTTATATAATAAGAGATGTGTAGAATTGGCATGAATATAATTTTTTATTATTGAAATCGTTTTCTCGTTATGGAATATTTCGCAATGTGAAAGTAGCATTACGGCACGACGTCGGCGCGGGCGTGGACCGCGGCGTAGAAAGTAAACTTAACGAGTTCTGTTTGTTTTTGTTTATCTATAACACTGTGATATAAACAAAAAACAATAACACATGAACAACTTACTAAAAAAATCCTATTTGAATATTTCATCAAACATTAGTGCGGAGTTTTTCGTTTGGTAATATAATACTGTTTTACTTAACCAAACATATTTATAAAATAGATCAGATTTTGGAGATGGACGCAGGCTACTTCTTGTAGGGAAAACGAAAGTAGTCTAACTCAAGTAGTGTGAAATAGGAGATGAATATTTGTATGTGGATCTATTAATCTCTACAGCAATAAAGATAACTTCAATACATTCGTTGATAACGCGGTAGAGACCGAAATCAAAATCTAGTTCTAAAAAAACACCTCTTTTTACGTAATAAAATAAGCGAGCTCGATCGAGAAAATGCTACCGACACATAGAAAATCGATGTAAAGTACCTGCATTTTTCAATTGTATTACACCTTTCGTTAGATAAATGAACTCCCACATTTCCACACCCATTTCCTTCCTCCTCCCCTTCTACCCTCATCTCATGTAACAACTTACAACGCATTAAAAATAATACACTTAGGCCCACGGTGACTATTTAGTGACATTGGTTTTTACCATCCTTCAATGGATTTTTGGAAAATCCGACCGTCTCTATCCAGTATAAGGATATTCCGAGTTACAAATATGGTTTCTTTTCATATAACGAAAGAATGTACTTGTCTATTATAAAAAGGCCATTAATATTTCATTAGGCAATGACCGTGATTTAGTCAATGATAATATCTATGTCAATGATCATTTAATTATGTTTACTATGTGGAACGTTCTTATTGAGAAACGAATTATTGTAAACGAATGCAACATAAAAGAAAAACTGATGCTGCGAACGAACTAAGAACAACTAAATTACTAAAATCTTTAAAAATAAATACTAATTAGGTAAAAATATTTCCAAGTTAGAGCATAGAAAATTTTCTGGAGATTACTTCTGACTAGACTGAAGATGCAGAATATGAATTAGATGAACAGTACAATGAAAAAAGTTTAAAAAAGAAGCTATACCTATCCGAATTTAACTGCCTGATTCATTCAGTAGTTTGATTGCAGTGTTATCAGCTATCTCATATCATGATCTTATTGATCATAATTCTGCAAACTTTACTGATCTTATATGTACACGGAAACATAATATACAACCAAAGACTTACTTTATAACATAACGACAAGCCTTTCCATACAGATAAAATGTTAGACTCACTGTGGCTCCTACGGAAACGCTAATTTTTTCTATGGAAGTTCCTGTCCTTAGTTTATAGTAGGTATGTCAATGTATCCAATCAATAAGCATAAAATTCTGTCCATAGACGGCAATAATATTACCTAGACTTAATACATGCTACGGACCGGCCCTCCCATACAGACAAAATGACACGGTCTCGTTGGTGGTCGTCGTTAATTTAACACCAACGCAATAGAAGTAAGTTATAAACTAATTTCATTCATTATGTTGTGCAAATCAACCGAATATCGAATTGCGTTGGTGTCGAATGTACGAAGGAGCACCAGCGAGTCTGGTTTAATTATCTCATTTTGTCCATATAGAGGTTAAATAGGTAATTGCCTATCAAACACAGTCGGCTTAAAAGAAAATATAATAAACGATACGTAAGTAAATACATTGTTTTGTCCTTCAATTTTCTTTCATCGATCGTAACAAAAACAGATAATAGGTACGTACGTCAATAAATAATTAATTAAAAACGTAGCAATATCGAACTACCTAATGCCTAACATAACTTACTGAAGCGAAGGTTCGATAATAAAGGAGAATATTCTAGACTAAAAACCGAGGTTAATTTAATCGCATCTTCCGTGGGTGACGCTGCGTCTGTTTGGACAGAAAAGACCTCGACGGTTAACTCTTTTCCTGGTTCTTGCGCGCCCTTGACTTAAGCCTCGTTTTTTTCATTTTTATGTATTCACGATTTAAAAAAAAGAACACCGTACAAATATTATGGCTTCTATATCATTGAAAACAGCGAACCTAGTAAAAAATAAACAATAACAATAAACATACATATATTTTGTAATACCAATTCATGTTATTATTAAAATTATTATGTACGGAAAATCAATTTAAAATAACTAAATCTTCATTTAAATCAATACTACTTTAAGAATTTAAATTATTTGGTTAAGTATTATCTCCTTCTCATTTTTAATATTGGCCCATTTTTTGTATTAATGATAGCAGCGCCATCTATGTCATGCTGTAGTAACTACACGTTGAACTGAAGTAACAATTGCGTTCAATTTAACCTTACTAGATGGCACCACTTTTATTTATTTATATTATGTAAAACTTATAAGGAAATAATATTATGATTCGTTCAGTCATAACTCATATTATTGTAATGATATGTATTGATAAAATTAGAATATATTCGGCATTAAGATTTCCGTCAAAACTTTATCCGGTCATTGACATTTTTATTTTAGTGTACGGTACAGGCTATTTTATCGAAAGATAAAATTTATATCCATATATAAACCTTTATATAAACGCCATATTTACCTTTCGTTTATAAAAACGGCGTAGTTTTTATGTATAAACAATAGTGATATTTCTTGAAATAAACATTTGCTGATATTTGCATACAAGCATCGCACATTCGGAACGTTTTAAAAACAAAATACGGCGTATAGTGAGTGACCACGTGGTCGGACAGCGTGCGCTTTGACAGCACGTGTTTCTGACGCAACAGCTGATTTTACTTTAAATTAATTATTCCGTAGACAGAGAATGAGATTCTCTGTCTACGCAACAATTTATTATTCGAATACGGGATTATTCGAATCGATGTTTTAATAAGGATTTTATCGTTTTGTAGGATAGGTACTGTTTTCAGTGATAAAATATTGCAGCGGAAATAAACGGAACTATTTTTTACCGCATATGGTTTTACTACGTCACTGAAAACCACATAAGGAAAACTTTTCGGTGAACCGCTATATGTGAACCGGTTACTGTAAATTGTCTTATAAATTAATTTGAGGTAATTTATAGGAAAACTTAGAATAATTCCATAAAGTTTTGTACTTATAATTATAACAAATTAACTATGACTTTCTGTATTTTAAAATAGGAAATTTCCATTTTATGTGACAAAAAATATTGAAATTTAAATTATGTTTGGACAATCTTGTAAGCACAAAATCCAAATATATTATAAAACAAAATACGCAGACTATCATTATCTAGTATTTTCGTTTAGTAATCTAGTACATCTTAGCGTTTCCAAGATCTAATAAATAAAAAAAAACAACGTAATAAGTTCATCATAAATTTTGTCTATGAAATTCAAAAGCATAGAGGAAGTTTACGATTATTTCAGTCAAGAATTAAGACATCAAAAATAGATTTTAGTGGAAACTGCGTATTTTTGAGCCGACTCCAAACAAAATCTCAGACTTGTACATTTCTTGGAATCACTTTGTTTTAATGTAGGATATATTTTTAGAATACTTAAAAAGAGAAATTATCAATTCGGCTGTTATTTTTTGTTGTTTTTGTGTATTACGCCATAGTTCCGCTGTTTGGAAAGCGATTTTCATGATTGTTTCTTTTTTTGATGTTGTATTGCTGTTGGACTTACCGGCAACGGGCGGGGTGGTCGAGTACCTCAGTACTCATAGGTCTCATAGGTCTCAGACCTAGCCTTTAAAAAGGACGGGCCTCGCGAGGGCTCAAAGTTGATTTCGCCCAAAAAGTCTCATCTGCGAGGTGGAACCATGGCTAAGGACGTCATCGGTTGATTAGTTCTGGTTTTTTTTTTTACCAAAAACATCAAATCTCCATCAAGGTTTTACAAATAATTAGGCTACCATCCACGATCACTTTATGCAATTTGGTTTTATGTACGCATGCCATTAACTCTTGAACTTTTCTTAGCAGTGCAATAAACTTAAACCTGATGTTTACATATAGAAAAGCAAGGATAGATTGATAATTGACTTTGCTGGCTAAAAGTCAACATTATGAGACAGCGAAAGTGGTCCGACCCGTTTACACTTGGATTACGCATTTCACCAAGCTTTCCAATCAACTTAGCGCCGTGAAGGATAATCGGAGGATTATTCAAGAGGTTAAGTAATGTCAAGCTTGACATCGAAATGTCTACTTACGAGATAAAATCGTTATATTAATATAAAATTATACTTTATTTTAAATCGAAATATAGACTGAATCACCGGCGGAATAGATTGTTTGATTGTAGTATTCGCGGTTAATAAATTAGTTCTTATAATTTCAGAAGAGCTTCATTTTCTATCAAGAAGTCCTTGATCAACTTATTACAATATTAATATGGGACCCTCTGTGGCTTATCCGGTTCTATAAAAACAAATATCACAATTGGTTTGCAATCGCAAGAAATAGCTCTACAAAGACATTGCGTAACATACACAGAAAAACAAACCGTAGCCAATTTAGAAAAAGAGAGAGGAGGCTCTGTTTTCTTAAAGAAGTTGAGGAATTGGTCCAAAGCGTATTAAGAAAGATTTTTTTAAAATAATATTAGCAATGTTTTCTTCAAATAATTTGTAATACTAATATTGCCTCTCCACATAAGTTCGTAGCTTGGTCAGACTGAATAGCCTAAGGTCAGGTCAGGATCGAACCCGCAACTCTCGTATTAACGGAGCGGGGTTGGCCTTTTAACCGTTGAGTCATACATGTCATTAAAAACATTTAGACATTGTGGTAGAGGAGCCCACGATGCTAAATGGGGATTTACTCGAGCGTTGTAGAGACCTATTGGGATGCAAAGCTTAGATGATAAGAAGAAAAAAATGTTATATGATATATACCTTTACATCGGTGGGGGAAGCGGCTATAGATTTTTAAATATGTAAAAAAAACTGTTGCATGGACATCCTCGAGCGCGTCAGATATTGATAGCATCAATGCCCTACGTATTTTTAATAATGTACGTATGTTAATCTGATCGTTTGCATGATGCGGGTGGTTGTATTTAAGGGTTGAAAATGAAAAAAAAAATTAATCGAGCGCGTCAGATTTTCTAAGGGAGTGTTAAGTGCACCAAAAAAGCTCTCATTCACTAATCTGACGATTTCGATGGGACGCAAACTGGCGGTCATTTTCATAATGTGCAAAAAAATTCGCCATTTTGAAATACTCAAGCGCGTCAGATTAAGATATATGTGGTTCATTTTTATGTTCTAAACATACTGTCTCATAATCTGACGATTATCTAGAGGGATTCGGCTGATCTGACAAAAAAATTAGAAAAACGGTTCACCTTAAAGGCCATCCCTGCAACTTCCCGCTTATTCCATTCCTGGGCGCTTAAAATTGTACTTATGATATTTTTGAGCTCAAAATATAATTTATGTGAAATTTGAGCTCCCTGAGTTCAAAGAACTAATATTAAAATTTTTAATTTTTCTTAGCGGGAAGTCAAAAAATTTTTTTCTATTCTTTTAAATCATTAAACTTAATTAATTGAAAAGATCAGGAAATAGCATGCAATTAAATAAGTGTATGCTTTTTAGTAGAATAAATGTATTTATAAAAAAATTACTTTAAAAAAGCTTAAAATAGTTTAATATTTTATATTTATTTGATTAATTAATCATCATCTTCATCCGAGGCATTATCTCGAAATAAATGTTAACACACTTGACAAAACTAATTTATATTTTAATTTATTTTTAATAATTTATTATTAAAGAGCTAAAACAACCGTGAGCGAGTGTACTAAACCCTGCCCCCTTCATACCGCATACGGTTGAGACCCAAAAACGTGTTACTGCGCACGGTTCAAGTTACATTTAACAGACTATACCACGTGTCTTTATGATCAGCTGTGATGGCGTCATGGCAGCAGAAACCAGAGTGGGGACGGAGTGAGAGAGTAATAGATAAAGAGTGAGAGAGGAATAGAAACGCGGAGAAGGAAATGTAGGCATCACGCAACTGCACGCATTTAACTTTATCGACGAATTTTTGTGATTTCGGCTTGCGGAAATCGTCAGATTATATATTTTTCATTATTCTTGAATTATTTCCTTCAAAATAAAAAAATTTAGCTACGCTCGAGAATGTCGAGATGACGTTTTTTTACAACTTTTTGCCCTCCCTTTTTTACGTCACTCTCAAATTGTCAGATTAGTGGAATATACACTTTTTAGGATGTAATTAACCCACCCTACCTTAATCTGACGCGCTCGAGAATTTCTGATGGTCAATTTTTTTACTAATCTGATCCTGTATCCTTTACGGGCGGCCTTATATATGGGCCTCATGTTTTGTGGATGTACTTAGCCGGGTACAAGGTATCCCCTGTATATTAATCTGACGCGCTTTAGTAAATCCCGAAATCCCCGCTTGGGCTCCCCTACCATTGTCATAGTCTATAAAATAAGTTTAATATTATGGTATATTAAAATGATTATAATTTAAGTTGGCTTGATTTTTTTAAATTTAAAATGGGTAAGCTCTTGAACTGCATCGAGGCAAAGGCATTAATAAGCTCTACGGTGAAGCGATCTTACTCATAAGAACCCTGTGTGATCGCACCTTGAAGAGGTTCAGGTTGTATGTGTTAGGGAATTCAGACGCCGGAAGAGCATTCCACTCCTTGGCCGTGCTCATTGTCTAAGCATTTTGTTAAATATAAGTTCTTATTGAAATATATATTATTTGTGTATATTAGGTTATATAAATATTTTCAGAAACATTGTTAGTTAATTATTTATTTTTTAAATTTTACACGAAAATATTTATGATGCCGACATACAGATAAGTACAGACAGATTGTTATTTAATTCTAATCAAATCAGCCACAGAAACTTAACTTTTTTTGGTAATTTAAATTCAATTACGCATTAATTATATTTACATAACTTTATAAGTAAATTTACTTAATAAAATAACAGCCATGCGAATATATAATAATTAGTAACGTTAAATAAGATACTCATTTACGAAAATTTAATGCTGCTTAAATTGTTGTAATAAATTTATAAAACAGATTAAGCTAGAACCTTTTTATTTCCTTATAGCGCAAGTTTCATCAGTCATCTTTATAATATATAATATTATAAAAGTTCTATATAATATTATACAAGTAAAACTTTATATCTAGTTATGTTTAGATGTTTGTTATCTACTCAATGACTCAAAAACGCACGACTTGTATGAAATTTTACTCACAGATAGTTTATTAGGTACCTGAAAAACACATAGGATGGTTTTTATCCGGCAATACTATAAGGTTCCTGTGAGATTATAAAATAAATACCGGTCAAGTGATGGGTGCACTACGTAGTGGAGACAGAAGGGTTCAGCTCCTGGATGAATGAATGGATGAAGAATCTTCATGACTTAACTTAACGAATTAAATAAATAAGTGATTTCTTGGTTATATAATAATTAAATATGATATGAAAAAATAAAGCTATCCTAAAAGACTTATCCAAAGATGCATCACACGTTGCTGGATTTTTAACAACCCACAGTTACTTATATGGAATGTTAACCTTCTTTTTAATCATTTTATTATTTCACCACAAAATTCTGTAGGAGTTCATAGAATACACCTATTTACTAAATTTTGTATAAATAGAGCTTAACCGAGTATAATGACTGACGACGGACGGACATACGGACGGGACGAATTACAAGGGTTCCGTTTTTGCCATTTGACAACGAAACCCTAAAAACAAACTACAGGACGTACTTAATTGTAATTTGGCACAGATGTGTTTTACGTAACATAAAAATGACTTCACATTATCCTATCAAAATCTTTTTTCCTTATCTTCACAACTTCGAAGCTATATTTTGTAGTTTAGTTATAAAAAGAAATCTGATACAAAATAACGTGTTTCTTTTTGGGAATTTCCTTATACGAATAAAATCAAATTATGTCTAAGAACTGGTATGTGATAATAGTGGATTTATTTACAAGAATTTTGATAAAAACCGATTAAATATCAAATGATAAGGATACTTGTAAAAAAATATGAAACATTTTTAACTCTGATTCATTTATCATATAGCCTCCATTTTTATCATTCAGTATATAACTATAACCTTTACCTTGGAAATAAGAGCTTAAGTCCAAAAGGAAGTGTTTATGGGGACTTAAAAATTAATGTTTATTTGACGAAGGAATTTTGAATAAAGATAAGAGGATATTTTAAGGTTTTGAATCTACTTCTTTACAAACAAGTCTTAGAAAACAATAAACGAACGTCAGGCCGCGAATGCACTGAACTGTAGAAAGTGTGTAAGACAACTTTCACGGCCGAATTCAAGAGAAAGTAGTCCGGGCGCCAGCCGCATACATTATATCACTTATCCGGCTTGGGATTATATCATGAGATAAACCAAAACATAAATATAAATAATTGTATAACCAACCCTAAGAAATGATAATTATTATTGTTAATAGTTTAATTTTTTATGGAATTTCGTTTTCACTTTTTCTCAAGTATTTAATAGTCCTATAAATTTTACGATACATAGTTATATGGGTGTTTTTATTAAAATGCAGGTCAATAATTAAGACATTCATAGCTGGGTGGGATATTCAATTAATGAGTAAAGCCCGATCCGTCTCTGGATAGGCGACAACATACTGGTAATTTATCTATGTTTCTCCATTCTGCGAAGACCACGTAAACAGTCGCAGTTATTATCAGATAATGATAGTTGGTAAATCAAGCCGAGGTGTCTAAAAGGGTGATCTGAACAACACAAACGGCCTATATTAAATATAAAAAAAATTATAGTTCACATAATGCCTAAGAGGTGGTTATAGTAATTTAATACACTAAATACATACATACAAACAAGACTTTTTTTAACATTTTTCTACTAAGTATGTATAATTGTTTTCTTTACTATTCGACGCGCCGCGGCGTTGAAATATCTAACAATGTTTTCCCCAAAAAGTCTTGATAGTTATGTCATAATTTTTTTATTATTTTATTTTATTTAATTCTTTATTTTATTATCAGGCATCAAGGTCCATAGATAAAATACATACATATATAGATTATTACATTAAATACCTTACGGACTAACATACATATTATTCATATATAACATAAAATAAAATATTACAACACTACACTTATCACTATTTATGGGAACTTTTAGTCTTTGCTTCCCTATATTTACGGTACACAACTCCTGCTGGCCAAAAGTCTGAACTGAAGAACATGGATTTGTGCTGAGCCTTAATTTGGAGGAGATACGATTTGAAATTTACAATAGTAAAGTAATAATAAACATTCTTGTTGCGAAAAAAATGTTTCCTCTCCTTTCCCTTTCGATTTTCTATCGTAAAGGCACGGAAATAGCATCCGAGCGGGCAGAATTAGCGTATCCATGTGTTAACAATTTAACATGCCTATTTACTGATTGAACAATGGAAGGTCACAAGCCGCCTGCCGATACATACAAATGATGATTCCGCTGCGATGTACGTTTCCTTATCATTTTGATTACTATTTCATATGAAATCATAATCAATGTTAAATTATATTTCAGGTCTGTGAACCTGTTAATAATCGAATAATTGAAAATGAATAATCATCGCAATAAAAATATCTTTAAAAACAAATCTTTGATTAATAAAATAAGGCCTGCATAAATAAAATTTTGATGCAGTGATCACGGATAACGAGTTGTTGTATTTTGAAGAATTTGTCCTCGCATCAGGGCAAATATACTTGTAACAAATCCGAAAAAAGCAACCCTCTTGTTGTCGGATTTGTCCTGTTTGAAGTATCTTAAAGGAACATTTTTATTTGTAACATAAATAGTTTTTGGTGTAGTTATTTTAAAAAAAAATTTGCAAACGGCCATCGCCGTAATGTAACGGACGTAAAATATTCTATCATCATCTTCGTCAACTAATTGAGTTATTTGACAAGATTTATTCAGTAAAATTATGTTTTGTATTCTCGAATAACGGTTATACCTATATATTTTATATTATGATTTTATATGATACACATCAATAATATTCAGTCACGAATAAAATGAAGTAACAAAACAAAACCCGTACAATGTTTAACGAAGCGAAGAGGCATCAAGACGGAGCGAGTCTAAAAATATAACAAAAATACATGAGAATATATTATATTTAATTGTACTATGTTCACGAGAAACACTAGCCAGCACGATGACCTTAAAGAGGCTGGCGTCGTCATAGCTGATCTCATTGACGCGTGCTCCGATACGGAGGCCTGTCATTGTTATAATTGTTAACCCGACGACAGACGTTCGACGAAGTATGGCCTATCAAAGTTAAGTTGCGGCCTCACGCAACAGATCACCGTTCACGTGATACAATTTGCCAGAGCTTTTTAAAATGTAGCGAAAAATGTGAACAAGTTGAAGTATGGAGGTAAAGTAGAGCAATTAAATAAATAGATTTCAAAAATGCTGCTAATATTCTATCACGCCTGAATTTACAGACTTATGCATAACATTAAAAAGTCGCTCAGAAAAAGCATCGTGAGGATTCAAGAGGCCGCACCTTAAAAGTATTTATACTAGCAGTTGTATAGTTTGTAAAGTGTAAAAGATTAAAGCCAACGTATAGGAAAATTTAGTCAAAAGTTTCTTTTTAAATGTTTTAAATAATAAAAACAAGAAAATATAAAAAAATGTGCTAAAACTTTATTACGATAACAAAACAAACTAGACAACATGATGACGATGACCTTAAGACAGAGCGTCACTGCTGATCTCATAATGACTATGTTAGATCTGATACAGATAGTATTACCATTATTACAATCTTATTACACGATTTATATTTACACGGTGCAAAATAATACGGATATTATTACATACTTAACATATTAAAATAGATGGCAATCTACTAACAGTAGCAAAACATGATAATTTTACAAATATTAAAAATGTTCAGATGTACTTTTGTTTTAAAACTTCCATAGAGTTATACGTGTTTCATATTTTATAGTCATGCTATACTTTATTAGCCTTGAAAAAATGCAAGGATCATGGTCTACATATAAATATAAATGGCGTCAGCATGTATTTGGATATAACGATTAACGGAACAGAAAAGTGACGAATAAAGTAATCTTTCGTTAGATATATCGATTTACGTAGTCATATTAAATAACGTTTATAAAACTAATATGCAGTTTTAATAGTAAGCAACTTTGGGACTAAAGAAGCAAGTAAGCGCCTAAGAGTGCCTGCCTGATAAAAAGCGATCACCATTCCCTATACATGCTTGTAACACCAGAGGTTTCAAATCCGTGTTGTCGTACCCCTACAAAACTCACCACCCTTCCACAACTGAAAAATACAAAACATACACAAAAAAATATATTCCAAATGTTGATACATTTAAGTGAGGTATAGACAATTCTCTAGAATTTTTATTAATAAGCAGTATTTAGCCCACGGGCTTATATATGATGATCTAAAGATTAAGAATAATTTCTAAACCTTGAAAATCGAATTTCATAATAGACTTACAGGCTAGTTTCCGAAGACGAAAAAGTATAGCTTAGTCCAGACAGAAAAACAGAAAGACAGACAACAATTTTAAAAATCGTTTGTATTCACACGCATTTAGTTATAAGCTTTTATTTTGTCATTAAAAATAGACAACTCAATTGTTTTGTTATTTGTATAGATTTACAAATTTTTATAATAATCATATGTTACAGTGTCGATCAGATATGTAGACTCATCAGATATAGAAGAGTCGAAGGTTTTTACAAATCTGTGAATGAAATACGCATAATCAACAAGATAACCGTGTACTAGTTGTGGCGTAATTAATTAGATACGGATGCGTCTCTACTTACATACTTCACATACTATGCTAAATCATTGATAGAACTAAATTGACTAGTGGTGGGCCTTTTATTGCAAGAGTAGGTACCACGGCAATGTCAGATATTCTACAGCAAAGTAGTAGTGTATTTTGCCTTACTGTATTTCAATTTGAAGGGCACTGTAGCTAGTGAAATTACTGGGCAAACAAGACTTAAGAACCAATATCTTACAGTTGATAACGCGTGGGTGACACCAATAAATACTTAAATAGAATTGCACGCGCTCATAGGCTACGCGAGCGCTTACGATCAGGTGGGTCATATGCTTACTTACCAACTTAGCAAAGAAAAAAAAACGTATATGAACTTATCTATATATTAATGTATGTAACAAGAAATCTTTGTACCCTTTTTTAACAATATTCCGCGCAAGGATGAGTGTGAGCTTTGGCATACTGAAAGTTTATATGGAGAAGTGCAGAGCAAAGCGTGGCCGATTATCCTAATTCACATAGTCACACAAAGTAAATTAAGACCAATACTCTAAAGTACTAAATTTTGTTTAAGCGTATATAAGGGAAGTAATCCAGGACCATTATAAAAAGAAATCGCAATTTTTTCTGATTTTTTTTTTTTTTTTGTTAGAATTAGAAACATTCCATTACAGACAGTAGTAATCCATTTAATTTGCCAAATTTATTCAAAATAAGAACTAATTTTTAATCTTTCTCTTTTTATATATTATAGTGTTTCGTAAACTATATTAATTATGTAGAACTCTTCAATTATCCAGCTTTGTGACTGAAACTTATTGTGTTAGTGTTATATAGGAACAAATTTTTATTTCTGAATATCTTGTAACATCTTCTCACGTCTAACTACATACGGAAGTTAATGCTTGCCAATGTGAGAATCCCATCTACAAACATAGTATACATATACGAATGGTTTGTTACATAAACGTAAATAGGTTAACAATTATATTCTAACTAGGAAAACGACAAAAAATTGTTTCGCACGCAAAACTTTATTTATATAATATCCGGTAATAAAATTTCATGTAATTACTGTTTAAAATTACGTATTATTATAATTTTTTTACATAATGAGCTAACGTCTCGATACCAAACATTTAAACAGCATTTAATTGGTATATACATATATATCCGTTGTGGCGTGCTGGTAGTGAGCCTGCTTTGAGCTTCGAAGGTCACGGGTTCGTTTGTTATATCTGTTTGGATCTGGGCTTTGTCCTTGAAGGTCTCCCCACCGTGCCTCGAAGAGCACGTTAAGCTGTCTGTCCCGGTTATCATAACATCTGATAATAATCGTTAACACTTGATAGGTAATTTGCTCTTATCCAATGAGTTACAAGATCGCCTTTAGGGTTGCGGAGGTCAGATGGTAATCGCTTTGTGTGAAAACTAGTAACCTGTCGAATCAGGATAAAAGCATGAACATACCTAGGATAAAAACCATGAATAATGCTGGGAAAAATAAGAAGATTCCTATTAATATCCTACAAAATGAAGACGAGGATGCTAAATGCTATTGGAAGGATACTTTTTAGCACTTCGTAGACTGCGCGATGAACCCTCAACTCTCAAAAAACTCACGTCCACGTCACGTAATGCCTTACAAAGATTTATAGTTTGTTGGAAAGTAAGCCTCTACATCGTGTTTAAGTCCTCGAGAGAACAATAAAACGAGAAAACAAACTCGTTGGGCTGGTTAGATCTACACCACTCCCGAAATCTTTTTTCTGAATGTGTTCAATTGGTTCTACTCAGTCTGATTTACCAGAAGGCTGAGGCCTTAAGCCTCAGGCTTAAGCCTGGGGCGGCAAATTTGGGTACCAATTTTTTTTGCTACCTCATAGACATCAGAAGGATTTTTGCATGACGGTTTTCACATGTTTTCCAGCAATTGTACATGATTGAGTTCAAAAACATATATTTATAATTATAATATGTCCAATTTCAACGAAATTCTTGGATTGTAAAAATAATCTAGGACATGACTTGTAGAGGCAAGGGCGGCAAAAACCGTACAGCCTGTACCTTGAAAATTTGTAAATCCGCCACCGGTTCTACTGGTCTTGACAGCGTCACTTACGAGCGTAGACCGACAACCGGCCGTTAAAAAAGGACAAAGTTGGTTATCAGAGTTATTGTTGTTGTTGAAGCTGTTGAAAGCCAGAACATATATGCTTTAAAAGCAGTTACTTCGGGTGTGGGTCGAAAACGTGAATATTTTTATTATAAGTATAGTAAAACATATAAATCGATTACAAGCATATAGTATATGTACGTAAGATATAAAATATAATTTATAACCATTTCAATGAATTCTTTACGTGTCGATAAAAAGTCTATAAATAATAATACATTGAATTATAACAAAAACTTAATCATTCACCGTATAGTACAATCGAATTACCGATAAGAATTTTCCTATGATAAATAGAATATATTATTTAGTCACAACTCGCTCGTGTTCCTAACAAGTGTTATCATATGTGACGCAATATTACTACATCGATAACATTTAGAATCACAATTCTGATAACGAACAATACTATCTACTTCCTAATGTAATCGTTGCATAACTTAAATGATTGCTGATTCGAGAGAAGAGCTATCTTATTTCTCTGATAAAATATAAAATGTATTGTAACATATATATATATATACTTAAGTAGCTTCTCGACGACGTTGTGGCGAAGCGGTAGCGAACCTGCCCTAAACAAGTCGCGGATTCGATTCCCGCTCGGAGCATAATATGTTTGTATTGACCATGCAAGCATAATTTCCGGTCTGGGTGTATTCGTCTTTGTTCTTGTATGTGTTTCCGGACCCCGAAACAGGATATCACTATCCTATTGGGGGCTATGTGTAGCGTTTATTTATTAATTTATTTAGCTTCTGGTTACGTTTTCACGTGATCACCAACATTAGCGCACTCAATAAAACAAATAAATCTTTAAAATAAATGTTTTTATTTAACCGCATTTAAACAATACCAATGAAAACTTTATGGATATTAATCATCGGTATTATCGTTACTTCGTAGTATTTTTTTTTCTAAATAGTCATCTTAACTAGTTTATAAGCAGTGGTAAAATAATAATAAACAGACCTAATAATTTATCTATATTTAAAACCAAAACCAAAAAAAACTGACACACCCATCCTATTGTTTATTTGCCAAAACTAAATTTAGTGTTTAAATCTTAAAAGTAAAACGAACTTTATTATTATATAATATTTCACTATGATGACCGGCGCCGAGGATAAAAAATACCGCTAAATAATAAACAACACACTCATCAACCAACCATTATGCATATACGTATTCTGTGGCGGATCCGGAAACAGCAGATAAGCACAATCACAGAATTCTATAAAAAAACATATGAGACCAATACAATTAATATCTACAACAACAATTGGTTTAGTTTTCCCATCAATAGAAACAGATAGAGCGACCAAGAGAATCAAAACGACAAATAGGAAGAATTAGAATATTAAAGAATCTAACTTGCCATGTCTAAACAGCTCATTAAACAAAATAGAAAGCGCAGTTTTTTATATAAATAAAGTATGAATCATGACAAAGGCATCTTCGTAGATGACCGCGTACTTACATCGTAAGATTTCAACGAAAACTATTTTAGCATTTGAGTAGTGGTGATTTTCCTGAACTTTTCTTTAATCACTACATAGTATAAAACAAAGTCGCTTTCTCTGTCCCTATATATGCTTAAATCTTTAAAACTACGCAACGGATTTTGATGCGGTTTTTAATAGATAGTGATTGAAGAGGAAGGTTTATATGTATTATTAAAACCCATTAAATAGTGGAGACAAAAAATAATAATTTTTGAGGTTTCTAATGTGATGTCGTAAATAATTACATTTAAGGCAGTAATGAATAAATCAAAACTACTGGATCGATTTTAATCATTTTTTCAGTGAATGACATAGGCTATATATTTTATACCCGTGCGAAGCCGGTGCGGGCCGCTAGTATATTATAAAATGTGATTTACTTGAAAATTCACTACAATTATACTAATTAATATCGAACTTAAGCAACTAATAAATATCCGTACAACCCAATTTTTTTTTTCAAATCCGAATTCAAACACGGAGAAAAAAGTAATAAATATACATATAGTTGAGTGTGTAATGTTTATTTATTTATTTATTTATATATGTATACATCATTTATGTATATTGATCTCTTTTTTGTCTGTGTTCTGAAATTTCTAAAATCTTGTACTGTTGAATTTTTTTTGACAAATAAAAGCGCCAGAGGACCCCTTTCTTTCTTCCTCGTCGTCCCTTCTCTTCTACCTCTTAGAGCTTTCGACTGGTATTATGGCACTACGCAGATTGCTTAAAATCAAGCCTTTAATACGCTTGTTCGTTCTTAAAGTTGGATAGGAAAATGTCAATTACATTTTATGTCAATTATATTCAATAATTGTGTTCCTTAGATTAGTCCAAACCGCTCTACGTGTAAGAATAACTCACTGGACAGCTAAAGTGTTAATATATTATGAACATTTCCAAAACAACATAAACGTTGTATGTTGATTAGTTATAATCACATTTGTATGTTATTTTCATTTAATTTTCCGTGACCTTTACACGTCACATACATAACACGGAATCGAAATTAAATTGAAAAAAAAAATCGTATCAAAACAACACTATTTTTCAATTTAAAAATTAATCACCGATTTAAATCGATATTCTTCATTAATGGTTAGATTATAGCTCTATGAATGTATAATGTGATGATACATAAAAGCTTTAAAAAAACGACAACCTACATAAACCACTTAAGACCACGCTACACAATAATTAAGTCCTGTACGAGAAGTTTTTATAATCAATATTTATATACTAGTTACTAAGTTGACAAGCATGCATACGACCCACCCAATGGTAAGCGGTTGCCGTAGCCTGTGCGCGCTTGCAACACAATTTGTAAGTGTCACTAACTCATTGCCAACTCCGAGATATTGGTTCTTAAATCTCTTTTGCCCGGTAATTTCATTAGCTGCAGTGACTTCCAACCGAAACACAGTAATAAGAAAGACACTACTGGTTTGCGGTAGAATATCTGACACTGTGGTGGTACCTACCTAGGCGGCCTCATGCAATGAAAAGCCTACCAGTAATGGGAAAATCAATTCACCAAAGAAGCGTAACTTATATCTAATGACAATTCTTGACATGAAAACCTTCTTTTTAAAATAGGTTATAAATAGGTAACATCTCAGCATTATTTATCACGGCGAGAAACATGGAACACTAAAAGTTGTCTACATTGCAGAGTCAATGTCACATCGTAACCAAATAAAATCTATATCTATGTTAATAAGTGTTTGTTTGAATATCATTTGGTCACTTATAATTTTAAAAAATTACGATCTCATTAAGCATTTCTATATAACTTTCATATTTTCTTCCCTCGACCATCTGGAGAAGTGAGGTTACAAAGTTGCAGATAAAAGAAAAAGTGTAAAAAATAACTAATTACTTATAAGTACCATATTTAGAATAATTAGTCTTAAAGACTTCAGAAAAACAAAACAATAATTATCATTATCGGTTCACAAAGTCCAGTCCTACGGATTGAAATATATCGAATAATCACAGCGATTATGAAATACTGTAGCTACGAGGTCACAACAAAGAACTTGACGTATTGAGAAGCCAGACTCTTTTATTCTTCATCGAATCAAATAATAGTTAGCAATGTTAGTTTTGCGTGTCTAGCAACACGGTCACTCGGAGCTAGATTATTTAACGAGCTATTGTATTCCTTTGTCAACTGACTTGACGAGTTGGCTAGTGAATAAAAACCTCGATGATTAGCCGTTTAGTGAATAGCCTTGTTGAAGTGAATGATATGTAATAGGATTATCAAAGACCACATTACTAGTTATTAGTTAACGCAAACACGTAATAATGAATTGAAAACTCAAACATGATCGTGTAAAACTTCCAAATCATTTTAAATTTTAATTAAACAAAATTATTTAAAAGTAGCTCATTACTAGGTTGCGGTTCAAATCTGAACAAGAACCTCTGAGTCTTAAAGTACTCATTACAGTGTAAGAAAAAACTTACGGAAATCTCGAGGAGCCAAAAACCGGCAGTCAAGCTAATGTTGCTATTAACAACAGTAGGCCATACAGACGGCTACTACTTACGGTATACACTATTTAATAAAAAATTGTTTTGTAAAATATATTATACTAGCGGCCCGCTCCGACTTCGCAGGGGTATAAAATATCCAGCCTATGTCATTCATTGAAAAAATTATTAAAATCGATCCAGTAGTTTTGATTTATTCATTACTGCCCGTGGCCCGCACGCGTTAAATGTAATTATTTTTTTTTTTATTTTTTTTTATGTTAGAAGTTGGCAAACAAGCATACGGCCCACCTGATGGTAAGTGGCTGCCGCAGCCTATGAGCGCTTGCAGCACCATTAGTAGGCGCCACTCACGCGTTGCCAACCTCGAGATATTAGTTCTTAAATCTCGTTCGCCCAGTAATTTCACTAGCGTACAATGCCCTTCAAACCGGAACACAGTAGTGCCTAAGCACTACTATTTGGCGGCAGAATATTGGACACTGCGGTGGTACCTACCTAGTCGGCCTCTTGCAACAAAAGACCTACCACCAGTTTGACTGATTGCACTGGTGGAATAATCTCTGTTGTGACAGAGGTTATCCCAACAGCGGGCGATGGGGTCGTCACATCCCGACGCCTTTTATTTACGACATCACATTAGAAAACTCAAAAATAACAGTATTTCTCCACTATTTAATGGATGTTATTAATTATTATACATATAAACCTTCCTCTTAAATAACTCGTTTACAAAGGAGCACCAGCGAGTCTGACGTTTTGTCTGTATGGAAGGGCCAGTCTACAGTAAGTCAATGATAATACAAAATATAATGTGTGTATTTTTTCTAAAATAACGCCCTATATAATATACAAATCGTGAGTAACATTCATCTTATAACAAAGCCCACTTAACAAATTACTATAAGTCGTCGATAGTAAATTAAATAATAACATTTTCAATAATAATCGAGATTATAATGTACTTAAATTGTATTCAAGTGAGATAAAGACTATTGATATATTGCGCATTTATTCTTGTTATTATTACAGAGGGTAGCTGAAGGTGAAAGTTATACTTCATAATACAGTTACAAGGTAAATAAGAAGAGATGACTTACTGATATTCAAACTATTTTAACTATATACATACATATAGAAATTCGAATTCGTTTGTCAAGATTTACTGCTTGGCAAATTTGGTGATGTGAAACCATTAAAAAAAAAAAACGAGTCTACAGCAGTCGCATATGATGTGTAACGTGTGACATCTCGACTTGGACAACGTGCACTCATTGGTCTACTCAAATAGCGCTGGGATGGCTTTCAGTTACACGCTTCCGTCTCGTTTCACGAAATCACTCCCGCGTATTACATGAAATATATTACACACCAAAAATTCAATATTTATATTGTAGTTTAAATTTAAATTTAAATCCGACAAAACAATACATTGCAGATCGTTTTAAGTCTCAGAGTAAAAATTGAAATATGGACGGACAGACAGACAGACAGACAGAAGGACATGAAGAAACGATAAGGTTCCGTTTCTTTCATTTGCATAGAACTAAGAACTATCTTATTATAAGAAAAATACGCATAATCGATTGATAAATTTCCCCGTAAAGCCATAACGATACTGTATGTTATCCGGTACAAAGTCTATCATTTTTCTTAGTTCCCAAGATACGTCATACAAATCGGAATTTCAATTCAGACGATCCATAACTGGTGGGTCTGTTACTCATAAAATGAATCATCTTTCCTGTTATAAAAGTAACATCTATCGAAAGATTCCTAACAAAAGTTCGATTCGAAACGAAATAATCTTAGGTACCTAAGATTATTTTAAATAAATAAAAATACACACAAACTTGACAGTATTATTCGTCTATTTTCGAAATATACATAAACAGCGAGTGTTTATATAAACTCGTTCATTCACAATAGCGTTAATTCAACGATTACCTGAAAGTTATATTTGCACAAATGTTAATGCGGTTATGGCGTCTTAATAATTGATGTCTCATTTTGATACCAAACATTTTAGGCGTGTTTATGAATCATTTATGTACCCATAGCCTTAATAGATAGTGAACAAACGACGGACACTTGGTTGGAAATCGAAACATGAACTGAAGATTTTATGACATCCTTTTATTGACAAAATAATGACTACAATTTTAAAAAAATTGTATCAATCTGACTAGCTGCTGTCCAAATTCCGAAATCACTTACGACTATGAGTTTATTTGGTTTATTCAAAAATATTATTTTAAACATTGTTTGCAATTTTAATATTTATTACGCTATATAGCAATTAAAAAATAGAATATTCTTTAGTGTCTTCATGTAATGCTATATAAGTCTACAAGTCACGAGTGCCATCACCACGAGCAATGAGCATACAGCACGATGCAATGAGGCGTGACGCAGCGTGACCGTGACGAGACCTAGGACAAGCGTCCTCAACTCCGACCGACCATATCGTTTTTAAATAGCATTTACTAGCGATTTCTTATACAATAAAACTGAAATTTAAAATGGAGCTCTCATCTTATTTGAATTGCAAATAAAATCACACCGACATTCCTTAAATGACGATAAACGTAATCGACTTAACGGTACTCATGAGCTTTTTTTATATAAATTTATACGTTCTTTAACCTCGGCTTCCCGGTTTTAGATGAAATTATATTATTTAAACCATGCTCAGTGATAAAAACTTTTCGTGAATATTAAGGATGTATATATGATTGTATGTATATATCGACCTAGTTCGGTATCAGAACAGGGTCACAGACGGTTCGGCGAGGTGAGCGACCCCGGTGTATCACTACGATCATTCCGGTTAGAGGATTATCAATATCTATGCATGTGTACGTCACTGTGTTGCAGAGTAACTAGAGCGGGAATCTGTATTTTCACGACCACACATAGATTAACTGTTTGGATTCGTTTTGTTTAAATGTTAAAATGAACTCGCGTGTATTAAAACATTAAAATGTAGACACAAAACTAGTTCCAAAACCTTACTTTTGTTTTTATATAGATAAAAAATCGATAGTAACTTATAGGTATTGTTTTTCTGTAAAATATAACATACATAACGTTTTTGATTATTTATTTTTGTCTACTAAGAATTCTTATAAAGATCGCTTTTTATTGGCTTACTTCACACATGGTAGATTACATTTATTATTGTAAGGAGCAAATACACAATTTACATAAAATTTATTATAAATTTTAATACATGTATATTTAATATTAATAAGATTAAAATGTGAACAAGGTCCGCCCGACAAAAACACAGTTCTAAAATCTTTTTAAATTTTTTTTACCGTAATATAATTCAGTCGCAAATCGTTCTGAAGTCTTAATTAAATTATTTATATTGTTTTTTTGAAGTCATCTAAGAACCTCTACACATTTCCACGTATCTAATAAATGTAGCTTATAATACTAATTTTAACGCGAATATTATTTTATTCATATATTCCGGGGATTGCGGAAAGAATTATGCTTAGCTAGGTATAAAAAGTTTAATATTTAATTAAGCTTTAATAGCTGACAGTGATAAATGTGATATTCTACATTGGCAGATACTCAAATTTTAGTTCGCGACTACGCATAAACTAAAATCCATCTCGGATATTTTTGGTAAAAGAACTAAAAGTTAAGGAAATAATATAGTAAAATAACTGTAGATTCGAATACATAATTTAAAAAATAAATGCTACAAATAAAATATGAAATATTAGTCACTCGAATCTTAAGAGCGATGAGCTCACATGACTAACGGTAAAATAACTCATTAGATTCGCCTCTATACCTCAATATCTTTTGTCTACAATTTCATGTAATTTTAAACGTGACAAAGAAAGATAAATTTTCATATATTTAGATGAAAATGCCTCCTCATTTATTAAATACCTAAGTTATAGAGAAAACTGCATTCGATTAAAATTAAAATAATTATAGAGGCTACTCTACACAGGTACATCGCAATGCGTTTTTGTGATGATGCGTTTGCGTTTTTACCACGCAACTGCGTTTAGCGCCCGATTTTTTAAGCGCGTTTCAAATTCAATCTTTATACTTCTACTAGCGTTAAAATCGCAGGTTTTTAAAATCGCTTGCGTATTGAATTTGTAATATAAAGGATGCGAAGTTCTATGTGTGCGATGTCCATACCGTCTGATTATTTATTATTATTTGTTGATTTAGCTACTATTAATAATTTTGAAGCATTTTCTTTCACAATATCGGATAAGGATATATAAGAATCAAGTAGCTTATTGTGAATATCAATGGTATCGTATCAAATTACAGTTTGCAATAACAAAACAAACATTTCCAATCGAATCAAAGGTGAATAAACTGACAAGTTTTTTACTGAATTATTATGTCGTATTAGAGTTAATAAATTATTCGGTCTGAGAACTCGTTTTGATTACGTACTTTCATTTATGTTCTCAAATGTTTATACTAAATGACTTATTAAATATAAAAACTATCCGTTTTGAAATTCTATTGTTAAGAAAAACCTATCGTATTTTTGCCACACGCATGCAACAGTATTAATTAACAAAAATTGGGTCTAATTCTTTCAATTACTGTTATTGTCGTTAGTATTCTCAGTAGTAGAGCCTTGCCGCCTGCTTGGCTGGTGAAGTACTACCCTTGCACAGAATAACAACACGAAGAAACATTATTGATACTGTTATATTTTATTCTAGGTATGTGAGAGACGAAAGCCGAAGAAACCCTATCCCCTTTATCCTGGTCATTTTCCACTTCTTTTCTTTTCAGGTCACTCTACGACTAATACTTGATGCGTGACGCCCCTGGTGTTACTAGTAATCATAGGCTACGTCCTACGTAGAATTTCTCTCTGTATAGAAACCCTAATCTCAGCAAATATTTGGATGACTGAGATCAAAATCTTAAGATCCCCTCGTCGTTCCTTTTATCGATGAATTAAAGTTTTTTTTTATGAAATATTTATTTGTTTATTTGTGATTTCTATTTAATCATTTACGAATTATGTGTAATTTTGGGCTAATCTTTTTATCTATAAAAGTAATGAAATAAAAATAAAATATTTTTATCACTTAACTCTATAGTATTTACATTAATTGATCATGGGATGACATATTATGACCGAGGGACCTCTAAATTACACACAACAGTAAAAATATAAACAAGCATCTGTTAGGTTATAAGCATTTACTTTCTCGCAGAGTTGTCAACATGTCAAATTCATTTTTGAAAGTCTAAAAATACTTAATTCCTCCATATATTTTGACAACTGTACGAGAAAGTTAAATCGTTAAGCGGTTTAATACTCTATAAATATCTTTCGCCGATATATTTTCATATTTTATTACATATACTAGAGCAACTTACGAAATCCTTATATTTTTTAGTTAATAAAGTTTAAGGATTTTATAAATTAACCGTTAACAGAATATTGCTAATCTAGATTACTTCTGTTGCGAATGTAAGTCGGTTTCACTTAGCAATAGGAAGTTACTAACGTAATATACACCAGAGCAAAACAAATCAACCGGAACATCGGAAAGCATTCTATCAACCGTCCGATTATCTAACGAATATCATTTCATTACATCTGCAACGGTTACCTTAGCAACTTCCTATCGTTACGCTATAGAACATTTTAATAATAACGAGATTGAAAAATAATTTTCATTACCATTGAAAATTATCTTTCCTTGACAGCTTTAACGAGAGCATTACGTTTTGTCGTTATAAGTAAATAAATTATCAACATTTACATAAATTTATAGTAAAATTTATTTAAGAATAAATCTTTTATCATACAGAACTTTAGATAACAGGTTTAAGATTGTTATCTGAACGTAGAGCTCTCGGTTGAAGGATCTCTCTACTATACGTGATTTATTAAGACCGCCACCGTGTTTAATTAAATGTATTGTAACTTACCATCACATGTAGCGGCCATGAATTTTCCATTTGAAGAAAAGTCCATGAGAAGTACGGTGCCGGGGTGTCCTTTGAGATTCTTGAGTAGCCATGGATGACTGAAGTCCGTTTTTCCTTTCCATTGCGGGCGTTTCTTAGTCTTTCCACTTGCCCGAGATTCGGCCACAGTCGATTCTGATGTTGTCTTCGTCGAAGCTTCTGGAAGAATATTAGATAGTTAATTTCTCAGCTCACTGTTTATAGCATCAATACTTTTTCAATTGTTTCGTACAGCCGGCTTCCTCCCGCAGATCGAGGTATAATTCAAATACCTTCGATCCACTTTCAACCCTAAGTATTTCTAATGTTAGATAGAAGTAGTTTAACATTTATCACCTCTTTACAGTGTCTAAGAGTTAACTTATTAATTAGTTTACGGGTTCAAATTTCTAGCGCGTGTTACACGTGGTCTTTTGTTTATTTGTTTGTGAGATATTGATAGGGCCCGTAAAGTTTTCTGGCTTAAAAAACTACCCGCCTAAATGAAAGAAGCAGAGGGCGTTTACACAATGAAAAACTATTCGTAAAACTTTAAAAAGACGCAATTCTACCGGTGATTATACGGACGTCAATTTGATAACAAGCTTAACGTAATAATTAATATTACGTGATCATTACGGATATTTTACAATTGTTATACATAATGCTACTCATGAGCGTTTAATGCGTGACTTATCTGTATTTATTGTTTTTTATGAGCACGTGTTTTTAACCAACGGTATACCGCAGTTTTAGTCGGATATTGTCTTTAATTAAAGCTAAATATATCAATTATTGTTATTCAATTATTGTGGAGAATTGCTCTTCAAAATAATTGTATTCATAAAAAACCAGAACCAAAATGAATCATCCGATTTTTTCCGCATCTCAGTTAGTTCAGATGTAAATAAATACAATCTTCACGTATTTTATCGTATACTGATTATAGAATAATGCCTCTCTCTCTCCTCTACGATATTTCTGGTTCAGTTACACAGTTTCAAATTTACTTTCACTTACTACCGTTAACTTATTAACCGGCTCAGTTTTGCAATTCGATGTCAAATATAAGAATCAGAGAGAAATCTCCAGAGAAAACATCTACTTTGTTACCGCGCGATTGTCTATTGTTTTATCTACACATGCGAAAATAAAAAGGTGTTCTTTATTATATTAAAATGTAATAAAACTAATTTCCGACAGTAGAACGAGATATACATTTTCCACGTGGAAAAATACGCAAGCGAAATAATATTTTTATTTTTTTTGCTGTCAAAATATTACATGTACTTTTTATATAGACGACAAACGTACGATAAACGGATGCCGTAATATATCGCATTGAAATCATTCGATAATTATACTATCAAATAAAAAAAACATAAAATACAATGAAACTTATTTTGCATTAATTCAATGATTATTTATTAATGAAATTTTTGTGTTTTATGTAAAATTGTATAAATAAACTTGACATTTTGCTATTTATGTTCACAACAAGTAACTTATAATTAATTTCATTTATTATATAAAAATGTAATATTTATAAACATAATGTGAAATATAATAGCCTACCTGTATGAGTTTTTATGTCTAAACAATATTTAATTAAATTTGTTTCAAATTAATAATTAATTACACAACACATAATTCAAATAATATGTAAGGCAATTATATAATAAAATTAATATTGGTGCAGTTTTGCTATTAAACATTTTAAGTTTTTCCTGACACAAATTGATGAGTATAATTTAATTAGAAATTTGACGATTATTTTTTTCAATAAGATAATGTAACTGGTCCAGTAACCCTTAAAATTTATTATTCAATTATTATTAAACCCCTATATCCCTACATAGTTTATGTATAGAGTATATATTAGGATGCCTAACTTAATTAAGAATATCAATTTAAAATATAAATACATACTTATCACTAAATTTTCTTTGAACAGAAAAGGTTTTTTAATAAAAACTTTACCCACAACATATGATGGAGTTATAAAATAAAAAGATATAACAAATACTGTTATCTTAAATACCTACAAGATATTTAAAGTATATGATGATGCTATAAGTCTTATGTGATGCAAAAAATATTATTATAAATGTACCTAAAAAATATGTATAAGTACAAAAGATGCAATTCATATGTAGCTTAAAACATGTATTGAATTTTGAAAATATAGTATTACTCAGAACCAGATACCGAAATATAAACATTGCTTTGTGCCACCATGTGCTCTTATTTATGCAACTGGTCTGTCAATGTGTAAACCATTACTACAGACATAAATATCACTTGTAGCAAAAATATTTAACATATTATTTAGCTTTGTATATTATATCATTAATAAAAGTAAAACAACGATACTTTTATCTTTAAAATTACAAATATATATAAAAATGTGTCGGTTTCTAAACTTATAATATTTGTTAATTTGTTTAGAAAGCAGCTTATAGGTATAGTTACTCAAAGTATCTTGAAAAGATATTTTTATAAAAGCGGGTTACTCTAACAGTATCTGTCACGCGTGAACTTAACCGCTAGGTGCACACGAGAACGCTTTTTGCGGCAAAAGTTCTAATGTTTATAAAAAAAACTATCAACAGATTTAAATACTTTTATGCCAGGATACAATGACTACATTATTCACTGAAAGTTTAAATATACCTGTTACGTTCTCCGCTTCATGATTTTCTACTTCACTTCTCTTATTGCCGAAGATGGTCTTGTAAATAAAGTGTAATATTACACACAAGACTAGAGTTGCTCCAGCCAAAATAAATACATTCGAATTTTGACCGGCTTCTTTTAATCCCATTTTCATTGAAATAAATTAAATAGCCTACCAAATACCGATAATTGTTGAAAAGTTTCAAATAGCAACAATAGCGACAGTAATAGTCACGCGGTTAGAAATTACTGACAGTAACTGACAAATGACAGTGAACCATGCGTGTTGCGACTGGAAAGATTTGATTGAATGAAAATAATGTTTCGTCCGTGAATCTTGCCACAGAGCGTGAATCTTGCGGTGAATGGGTGCGCATCGCTGTCAAACTGCAATCCCGCCGTCCCGTGCCAACTTGACATGTGTGGCCGCCAGCCGCCAACATTTATTTTAATGTTTCGTTTTACGCATTTAGCTTTTATAACGCATAATTTATAAACTAAATAACAATTTATCGTTATATTGTAGTTATATAAATTAGTGTCACATAACATTTAAGCCAGAAAAATCTACTTCATTTTTAATTAGAATTGTCGAAATTAATAATAACTAAGTACAACATACCACGTTAAAAAAATATTTTCTTCAATATATATATATATATATATATATATATATATATATATATATATATATATATATATATATATATATAATATAAAACTAAATTAAACAACAATCCCTCTCAATTAAAAAACCAGCCCAGTGCGAGTCGGACTCGTGGACAAAGGGTTTGGTCCCATTATTTAAAATTTATTAAATACGGCAAGAAAATCACGCTTGTTGTATGGGAGCTCCACTTTCATATTTGTTTTAATTTAATTATTTATTTGTTAATGAATAAGTGTTTAACTATGGTCTGTGTTTTAAGTCTGCAGAGTAAATTGACATTTACTTGTGTTTGTTTTATTGGACCCTAAAATGGAAAAAAAGACAAAAATTCTAATATCGTTATTAGTAACTCCCAAAATGCAAATCTAAAGCCTATCTTTCATAAAAATATTATATTAAAACTAAAGTAGTCTTAGGTTATATAGGTAAACCATGTAGTTGAGCAAATATAATATTGTGTGTATTTATGACCATTAAAAATATTTCACCATAATTTACATTTTACATAATTATTTTAAGCCAATCATTGACAAAAAATTCGCTGATGCTCCTGTGTAAGCATCATTTCGTTACGTTAGTGGAATTCATGCAAGTGCTCCTGCGAATCTTTGGTAATTTTGTTAATATGGAAGGGCCTTCCATATAAAATAAGTATATGAACTTATGAAACCATTATATTTATTTATGAAAAGTCAAGCAATAACTATAGCATGAACAAATTCATTTATACTAAATAACTATAAGTTACACCTTGGAAAAGTTTGTTTCTTCTAGCTAGTCTAAGCTTTATTCATTATTACGGCTGCACAATATAAATGAATATGTAAGCTGGTTTATAAAATACTATTTTTAAAAAGTAAAAAAATGCACTAACAATTTTGACACCAATCAAAATTCAAATCAAATAAAAAATCAACCATGTACTAAAATTTGCAAGAAATAAAATAAGAAACATGCCCAGCCGCAGTAAAAGCTATAGGTAAATATACCATATAACCATACAAATTAAGTTTGATGATAAAAAATTTAAAGTAAAACAATTTTGTAATAATATTTTATAACCTAAAAGAACAATATTGAACTTCATTCGATTTTAGCCCATGGATTGTTGCCATGTTTTGTCACTCTATCTCTTTTTAACTTATGATATAGAAAAGGAAACGCGATTCTAAATTTAAATTTTCTATAGTTTCTAGAACAATATTACGAAGTTTACTAGAAATTATTATAAATGTCACTGTCAGTTGAACGGAACGGTTAGTTATTTCAGTCATTGGTGCTATTTGATTCAGTAACTCGGTTGAAGTTCGCGAGTACTGCAACGTTGTTGTTGCAAAAAGTCTGCAATTGTAATAATTAAAGTGATAAATAAAAATGCCTCGTCGAGGAAGATCAGCAAGTCCACCGCCGGCTCCCCAGCGAAGGTAAATATTCTTTTACTTTTATTGCTTGATTTGCAATGTTATAAATTGATTGCGTGATAATATAACCTCATGAGTGTAATTTTTCAGAGCTGCTCCACCGCCAAGTAATGTGCCAGCTCGTGCTCCGCCCTCTACCCCAGCTACTACTACAGCTGCTACCCAGCCACAGCAACCATCTCTGTTTGGCCAAATGGCAGCCACGGCTGGAGGTGTAGCCGTAGGATCTGCAGTGGTACGTAAATTCATTACGTAACAAAAATATAAATTATAACTGTTGTAAGTTTGTAAATGCAAGTTCATCTTTAATGAAAGTAGATATTGCGCAATATATGGTGATAAATGATAACTACCAGAAATGCTGATATATTTTTCGTTAATCATTGTTTGGCGATATTCCAATAGCAGTCACGTGTTTTTATGTCATTTTGACATTCGTATTATCATGTAAACATGATTTGCGTAATATTTTAAATAATTAAATTAGTAAAACAATATAAAGTGCGTTTTGTTATTTATTGGGAAAACCAACAACAGATCACATTCAATTTAATAAAGGATACAATCACAAAATATGTCCAACTAATAATAAGAGGTTGTCACAACATGAGTACCTAATAATATTAATGAATTTTAAATCATTACGCAGCACAATTTAATGATAATAATATTGAAATATATCAATAAAATTCATAGTAAAATAATATGAAAAGATTTGAAATATACTCCAAGACAAACAATGAATACATCAATTAACTAAATATAAAATCAGAGATATAAAGATAGAATATAGAAAATTACATTGTCTCATTCCTTATCCGCCGAAACCGTGAGTAGCTTTTAATAAAAAATCTATTTCCATCATTTCTTTAGTGTAATTAATAATTATTATATAGCACTGCATATTATGGATTATAGGTGAATATTTGCCTAAATTTAAAAAAATATATAAACGTTGCATATTCAACGGCCCCCATTAGGATAGTAATATCCTGTGTCGGGGTCCGGAAACAATCACAATGACAAGGACAAATACACCCAGACCAGAAAATATGCTTGCATTGTCAATACAATCTTATTGTGCTCCGAGCGGAAATCGAGCCCGCTACTTGTGGCGCTTAAGGCAGGTTCGCTACCGCTGCGCCACAACGTCGTCAAATTAGACCTATAATGCCTATTATTACAAGATGGAGGATTTTTCAGTCCTATTCTTTGAAACACATTATATAATGCAGATATTATTTTCCAATAAGGAAATAATAGAAAAGGATCAGTGTTTAAACAAACCCGTTGTACATATCTTACAATATAACTAATATTTATATTTTACATGTACAATTTTAAGCTTGATCTATTGCATATGTTGTTCTATGAATAATTTTAAAAAGAAGTTTGCATACTCTTTTCTCCCTCCCACCTAAAAGGAATAGAATTCTTTACTAGCACATATGTTCCCTCCTTGTTACAACCTGGGGACCTTCAAACAAGGCGTGAAAGGCAGGGTGAGGGTGTCTAGTACAGTTTGTCTTCTGCAAACATATTAGCCACCTTCACAAAATATTTGCCCTACTCATTTTTGTTTGTGGCAGGCATTCATTTTTTCCTCTTCACATGTAATCTAAAGTTTGAAAGCAGTTATTACTCAAAGTAGATAAGTTTTCTAAATAAATAACTTATTTGGACTTTGGTAGAGAAGCTTTGGTAGAGAGGTTGCGAAAGTTTTGGGCAGTATATCTGGCTTTAATAAGTTGTAATTCAAAATGTCATTATAAGCTAATAGATTTATTTATTGAAATAAACAACATGTGTAGAATAAATATTTTTCTTTTTATCAGTAATCAATAATTATAATAATCATTATAATCACGATTATTAGCCAAATGAAGCTAGGTTTTAAAGACTAAGTTGCCTAATTCACTTTAAGTCCAATCTAATTTAGTAGTCAAAAAATTAAAGATGAAGCGAATCATTAAGTGAGAATGCGAGGTACTGGTTGATTTCGTTTTTGTCATCATGTGCGCTATTACAAATGCAAAAATATCTCTAATCTATAGAAACATCTATTAGTATGTTGTAGGACAACACTTTTTAAGTTACAGTAAATGCTTAATTTTTGGTCATTTTTAGTCATGAGATCCGGCATTCCATAGAAAGAAATTACTAAGACGCATGCAGGGTTATAATAAAAAGTGTAAAACTGTAGTATCAAATATTTCATTTTATGGTAGATAGGTACAAGCTAATTTAATTACAGGCCCTTCCATACATAACAAAAGGTCCAAGATTTATTGGTGCTCCTACGTAAATTCACACTAATTCAAGAAAACAAAGTTAGTAACAAACTTTGCATCATAATTGAATGAAGCTAACATCACAAGCCAGCATTATAATCTTATAAAGTTAGCAACTTCGAAACGATTTTTATACCACTTGTCGTACACAGACTTTAATTGCTATCGGCTGTTTACTTACGAATCTCGTCTTAGCCACTATAATATGAAATCACTTAAGGATCGTAGGAAGGTTGCAGATGTGATTTTTCTGTCAAAATTAATAAATGGGCTTATTGATGCACCAGAATTGCTCGAGCGCTTAAGTTTTGCGGTGCCTCGTAGCAGTAGCCGCTTACATAATCGCAAGACTCTGTTTGCCTCATACAAGAAGTAACCTTGGTCAGCATGATCCGCTGTATAGAATGTTATCTCTTGCAAATGGTTTTAGAGATACAGTAGATATTTTTAACGATAATGTCATGACCATTAAAAAGAATATGTATACTCGAATTTTTTACTAATTAATTAATTTTTAGAAAATCTGTAGGTAACTTTTGTGCTTAGTTAGATTTTTTTTTATTATTATTAATATCATTCATTCATTTCATATTCATATTTTCATTCTAATTTTTAGTTGCGTAATTTAAGTTAAGTTTATTTTACTATTCTTCTTTTTATTTTAGTACCCTCTAAGTATAAGCATGTTATGTCCACATCGAGAAGACTCAATTGAAACATAATGTTGTATTCATTTTCTAATTTAAGTCGTTTGTATAATTGTAGTCAGTTTTGTGGACTAATAAATAAAAAAAAAAAAAAAAAAAACTTCATTGCCTTTATAGTGCAATTATTTTTGCTGGAGCACCATTTTTTTCTGGCTAAAGGGTTGTCAGCCAGTACCGATGTCAATGCCAGTACCAAAATTTTTTGATACACAGTAAATATTGAAATTTTAGGTGAGACAAACTACTAGTTACACGTGTAAGGAGCTCAATGCTAAATTTAGATCAAACAAGTTAGAATATTATTTTATTCACTTTTTTTGCTGGCATTCTGCCTAATAAAATCGATTCATACTGAACAGTAATTTATTACAACAGCCTGAGCTTTCTCTGGAGATTTTGATGATTAATAAAATAAAAAATGTTTCAGGGTCATGTGGCTGGTAGCGCCCTGACTGGAATGTTCAGTGGTGGCAGCAGCAGTGAGCCAGCCCAGCAGCAGCAAGCTCAACCAGCTCAGGCTACCTACAGCCAATACCAAGGACAACCAGCTCAAGGCCCCTGCGCATGGGAAATCAAGCAATTCCTGGAATGTGCTCAACAGCAAAGTGATCTTTCACTCTGTGAAGGATTCAATGAGGCTCTACGCCAGTGCAAAGTCAGCAACCATATGTAAATAAATATTTCTGGTGCCTCATTAATTTTTTATAAAGACAATGATTTTTATTTCTCACAAATTTCTCGCTTTGTTTTTAAAGAGTTGTTTCCATACATTTAACTCTTTTCAACTCTACCTCAAGTTCAAAATGTTCCGAGTTAAGAAAGATATGAGGCACCTACCCAGTAACTATTATACCTAATTTTGTTGACAATAACATTCATCGTGATTACATTATTTTTAGTATTTTAGATAATTTTTATTAAAATTTTAAAATTGACTATGTAGATCAATGTATCCAATTTATTATTTCAATATTGTTAGTAGTTTTTAATTTAAAATAAATAGACAATAAAACACCACAATGTGTTTCATTTTATTAAAAAAATAAGATTATTTATATGGTTGTTATGAAACTCCGTAAACGTAACAAACTGTGGGATATGTGGATATCCTGTCTGGGACTGGAACCAAAAGGTGATCATGGGGCAAATGAGCAGAAAAGAGAGAGCAGAAAACCAATGTGAGGGGATCTTTACTAATATTGACAAATCCTAAGTAGAGTAAGGTTGTTGTATGTATTGTTGTGTATAATTTAAAAAAACTAAAAAAATATGTTGGGATATCCGAACTGTATTCTTATTGAAAATAAGTTTTTCAAAAATTTCGTGTAAAAGTGAAAAGACATTATGAAAGCTTGTCGCTACACTAGAAATAAAGTTTAATAGTTACTCATTTGTATTTTATATTACACAATTATATACCCTCTAAAATATATAAATATACCCACCATAATCCAACGAACCCCCTGCGCCAAGGCCCCTACAAACGTTAACAAAGAAAGCCCTGGGACCACGTGCACCACGTGAAGGTGGTTGGCGTTTTTTCCCTGGTACTTTAATTTTGAACACTAGGTCTATAAATTTTACACATCCACGATTGCTATTCCTAAAACCTTTTATGGTCGAACAAGTAATTACAGCAAATGGTCTATATATTGACGATTGTTATGTATTATACAGACTCGCATCTATTGGGTATGTTTGATGAATAAAAACAATTGCCCCAAATGGGAATAGAACCTATACCCACGCGGCGGATGTTACCACAGAAACCAGAGTACATTATACATGAAGCACGATTGTCCAGCTTTATCACCTAGAATATGGAGTTACTTGGTTTAAGGAATTTAACAATTTGTTTATAGTCCAGGACGCTCTCGATATTCTCGAGCAGATCAACATGCTCCGGCCCGACCGCCCACAATCGTCGTAACGCCTACACCCCGCCGTTCAATATTTAGAGATGCTGCGGCTGTGGCGGGCGGTGTTACTGTCGGTACTACTATGGTAAGTACAATTAGCATTATTCTTATTGAAATTCTCTCATGGATTGTCGTTAGCAAAACGATTTATTTGTGTTAGGCCTTTTCTTGCAAAAGACCGACTAAGTAGGCCGTAAGTTCCAATGCATTGTCAGATATTGAACCGCTAAGCAGTACTGTCTTTTGCATTATTACTGTGTTTCGGTTTGAAGGACACTGCACTGTAGCTAGTGTAATTACTGGACAAAGCCGTGAGTAACACCAATAAAATCAGGAGGATCATATGCTTACTTGCAATAAAACGCATAATAACTTAAAAGCATAAAATTAGTAAAACAGTAAATATAATAAATTTTGGTTTTAGGGACATTTAGCAGGGGAAGCTATATCCAGTTTATTCACTGGCCACCGTCGGCAAGTTGTAGAAGAGGCATTGCCAAGAAATTACGATATGAGCCGTGAACCGAGTGGACCCTGTGCATACGAAATAGCACAATTCTTGCAGTGCGCTACGAGTCGTGATAATCTACAAGAATGCGAAGCTTTTAATGAAGCTCTACGAGAATGCAAGCGTCGAAACCGTATGCCTTATTTGCTTGTAATTTAAAATAATCACTTAAAAATCAACCTTACCTAATACATTCTGTGTATGGAATCACAAAATCTAATTAGAGGCACTCAAACTGAAAGAAATCTATCCCGGAATGGAACTCGAGACCATTTGAGATAACCTAGAGCGAGAATTTAAATATAATTATCTACTATACATATTAAATAGTTGTATCTTTATTCCAGGTTTACCCTAAAGCAGCTGTTATCAATAATCCAATTACCAAATTGAAATAAATACATAGAAACACTACCATGTGTTTTTAATAATAGTCGATAAGTGGACAAAAACTAATATTTCACAAGATAGTTAGTATCGAAGTATGTTAATATTGGCTTTATGAAATCATGATAAAAAATTATGGCTATTTAAAAAATACTCAGATTTGCATCTTAACATTATGTATAATGTAATTCGAAAGTTTGTTTAACAATATAATGTTTTTAACAGCAAATGTATGCAAGTTTGCTTTTATGTGATACTCTAGGAGACAAAGCGTGGGCCGATTTTGACGATTCTTACTTTAATCGATTTTTATTAATGGTGCGAGTGTCACTAAAGAACAGCGACAACCAGACGCCATATTGTCAAAATAAAAATCGACAAACTATGTCAAATGGGGTATCGTTGACTTGGTATTTAAAAATCATTAGGTTCCTTTCATCATTTTTCGTTTTAAATAACAGTTTAGGCTATATAATTATTAAAAGCTAGTTTTTACGTTTGTTTCTATTTTGGGTTAGTATTTAAAAATGAAAACACAAAAGTACAGGTGTATACATATAAACTTAAAATTTATTTACACCCTATTACATAAGTGTTGTGACGTTTTTCAGTACAAAGAACCATTCCATTTAAAAACTAAACAAAATTGAGGTTTCAAATGTTACAGAATATTCGAGATTTTTCGCATTATGAACATTTATTGCAAATAAACGATTAATTTACCTTGAAGAAATAAATAAAAAATGAACTTTTGTTATACTAATGAAATTTACATTTATAGCATAAAATTTTCTGTACACAATTTTCGGTAATTTACATTTTGGCACATAGTTTTTTTTCTGTTTTATATAATTCATATAAATTCTGATAACAGATTTCTTAAAAAATCATCAACTGAAGTTGTTTCTTTGGATAATTAATATTTTATGTTCTACTGACCAAGAACAAAACACAGCAAACAACGACTAACAGTAATAAAATTGACATGTTCAAACGGTAAATGTAGAAAACTTGATAATGCTTGGATGATATTTGTAACGTTTAAGGCTAAGCTAAAACCATTTTAACAAAAAAAAATCACTTTGTGACTGAACAACCTTTTGTATTACATTGTGCAATAATTAAATATTAAGAAGTTTATTCTCTGTACAGATTGACAATTTAGTAATAAAATAAGACAGTTTTGGTTAGATTCCTAAATTTACGATAGAGAATTTCGTTCGTGTCGTATTCGCCTTAATGTTTTTATTCAACTAATAATACGTTTTAACGCTTAAGCTAAATCAGTCTAATTCTTAAAGCGACGATAATGTCTAACAATAAAGCTTAAACGAATGCCGTAATCACACTGGAAATTTACATTAGAAAAATAAGGCCACTAGATTTTTTTTGATTGGTTAAACTACGCGATTAACCAGTCAAAAATAAAAAAAATACAATAGTAAAATTAACAATATTTTTTACAATTATTTTTAATAATTACATTTAACGAAATTAATCTATGTTAATATGGCGGTTTATTATTACATAATAATTACAAGCCCCAAGTGAATGAAATGAAATATTCTCTAACAATCCGCACGCCATAGTGATTTTAGAAGAACTGAATATTACAGCGTGAATAAAACCAAAATATAATATTAATACATGACTGGTATTCTAAAAGTTTATTCCACATTTAGAACTAACAGCATTTCTAACAGGTAACCAATTATAATATGACAAAAAAATGCACCTCTGATAATATATTATACAAACTGTAAATATCGGGCAAAAGGCAAATAGTAAAGATCCAACTTCCAAAAATAATTTAAAGCTTATCACATTATTTACACTCAGTGTAAAATTTAACACACAATATACTCCATTCTTGCAAATGAATCAAATTCAGGAACAGACTAATGCATGAATAAAGCTTACAAGGAATCAACAATTTCCTATTATCGAATCTATATACCGTGTTTAGAAGCTGTAAAGTGTCATTTACATAATTACAGGTGCTCTGGATATTGACTTGAATTAATCCGGTGTTCCTAAATTATCAATCCACATATAAGTTACAAGCGCATTTCCCATAAAATGAGATGAGCGTCTTTGGGATTGGGATCAGCGGCGGGCGCGGGGCGCTCCGCTGCGTCGGCTGTTTGCCTCCAATCGACATACCCGCGACCACCCACCACCGTCACCACGGACCGCCGCGCCAAACTGTCGCCAACGATATAATCAGCACCACGAAGGCTTCGTCCGGCACTCTTGTTCTTTGAACGTAATTCCGGCGCAGCGTTCGCCGAATCGCTGCGGGATATTGAACGTTCGGATGCGCTTGATTTACTTGATGATGAGTCCGGTGTGGATGCGGCCATTGGTGCTAAATTAGCAGCACCGGATGCACCTGAACTGGTTCGTGATACTCCACGTAGAGCCATCGACTCCTCGCTGCCGGAAGATGTGCAGAGGCTCGAAGCTCGCGAGTCGACCGACCAGCTGGATAGGTCCAAACTTCGGGGCCGACCCGCTCTCATTCGTAACCGCCGATCAAGTGTACTAACTCGGAAGGGAATCGCAGCCAGTTCTGGATCACTCCGCCTTAGCGTTTCTCCACCGGAACCACTAACATCAGCTTCACCTACACAGTCTTTCACGAACATAAGGTCTCCATATAAACCATAAACGTCACAAGCATTCAGATTAGCACACTTTGGTAGGGTTTTACTAAGTCGCACATCGCCAGGCTTCTTCCGCCTGATAACCGCGGATTGCACTCGCTGTGGACGGTACGGACTTAATTCTTCCGATATCCGCCTTTCGAGCTTGTGTTTGTCGTTTTCTTCTTTACTTTCTTCTTCTTTGAATTCTTGTAAGGTATCAGCGAGAGCGCGAGCGTTCGATAGATTCCGTCGGACGACATTGACGTCCACCTCTCTTGTCTCAGGAGTTAACGAGAGCAGGAACGTAACTGGACCGGCGTGAGCGTGATAAGACACAGCGATGTGGCCCCCAATCAGCGGAAGACCTTCTAATTTTGGTAACGGTACAGTCACGCTGACACCAGCAGTAGTTCCGACCCATAGTAGACCCTGTCCGGCGAGTAAAGCCGATACATAGGCCGGTTTACTGCCTTCTCTAGCACCAATAGTTTTCGCCACATCAGCGGCTATGTCAATATTCTGCAAATGTTCAAACGTTTCAGCGTGGTATAAGCTCACATATGTGGAATCCGAGAAAGCCGCCCAGAGTCCGACACCCGAATGAGCTAGATATTTCACAGAGCGATCGCCGTCGCCTTTCAGTTCAAGTATCCGCATGATTTCAGCAGTCAGTGCATTTATAGCGAACACTCTTTGTGCGCACGTCGCATATATGATACCGTCAACTGGTAATATACAGTGCACTGGTTTGTCACCGAGTTCGATCGCAAGCGGCTCTTGTACTGCCCACGAATCGTCATGATTTCTTCTGAACACTGAAACTCTGCCATTCGAGAGTCCCACGAACATCGAGTCGCAGTGGTATTTGATCTGCGTGACGGCCGCGACGGTTGTCACTTCAGTCAATTTCTCCTGTTTCTCAGGTTCTACGCCGGAGAAAATAATGATCTTCTTGTCCTCAGTGCCGAGCCACACTGTGTCGCCGCACAGCGTGTTCACTTGTCGGAGACCTTTCGCGTACTCCATTGACGTTACCTATAATATATAATTATTAATTTATATAAATATATGTGTAGTAATGCACAAGAGCATTTTATGGGAGGAAACTTAGTGTGATTGGTAATATAATTCTTTATGAATATGTATTTATAAAGTATAAGGAGTATTAAGTCACTATAAATATTACAAATTATACAAAATATAAAGTTTTAAAAGGTCAAACGTTAAATCTCGTGGGCATATGTTGTAAGTGTGAGTGTTGTTTAGCAATTTCACCTCTAGTGTGAGTTTTTTAAAGATAAATATAAGGTTAAGTGACGTTATTTTTTTTCATACAAAACGGAACCAACAGAAATAAGATCATTTTATACATTGTACGGAGTAAACTTTAGAGTAAATGAAGCTAGAAATGGGAAGATGTGCGTTAAACGTTCTGTATGTAATACTCTGCTGTATAGTGTGTGTGTGTGTGTGTGTCGGTGTGTGTGGTCACCTTGGTGTCGGGCAGGTCGAGCGTGACGAGCGTCTTGAGCTTGGCGGCGCGGTGCGTGAGCACGGCCACGTGGCTGCTGCTGGCGCCGGCCGCGCACAGCCACAGCAGCGAGCGCGAGCGCCGCATGCTCGCGCCGCGCCCGCCCGCGCTGCCCGACGACGTGTAGAAGCAGCCGCATCGCACCTGCACGACCATCATCGATTATATATTCATTTATTTTATACTACCTTCTGCCTGCAGCTTTGTCACCATTGTTAAAGGGGCACCTTTAATTTTTAATGTCTCCGTGGCTAAATTGGACCGGTACGGTAATGGTAGATTTCATTAACGCGTGAGTTGCGGTTTCGATCATAAACATAGAAATGGCGGTAGAAATAGGGGTAGATTGCGTTACTATACGGCGTAAAATGACAAAGTTTTTAAAACTGAAGCGGCATCTAACAAGTTGCTAGAAACTAAATAATCTCATTTTAAACATGTGGTACCAAAACCTTGAATGTCTTTCGTCAATATCCCAGCCCCATTTTTTATAAAGTTCAAATCACTTGTTTAGTTCTTTATACACAATCTATTGTCCTCTATATCAATGTCGGCATACCTCGGTGAGGTGGGGCGAGGAGTGCACGGGCGTGGCGTCGACGAAGAGCGGCATGTTGTGCGGCGCGTGCGCGAGCGGCAGCGTGGCGGGCAGGCGCCAGGCGGGGCAGTTGGCGCGCGCCTGCGCCAGCTGCGCCAGGCGGAGCTCCGTGGCCCACGCGCGCCGCGCGCCCGGCTCCGTGGCGCGGAACGTGGCCGCCTCCTCGCGCCCGCGTATCGTCAGCTGTAGGCAGCACGAGTCCACCCACGCCATTTCGTCGTCCTTTTTCTATAATTAATCATGTCATACAAGACCAGCTATTGGCGACATATTTAAATAAAATATGCCTTCGATTAGAGAAGTAAGTACTGTTGAGTTCTATGTGACGAGTGAGAGTGCTGTCGGCCCAATCTCCCACCCCCTTTGACTTCTTCCTATCCCTTGAGCTGTCAACACTCATGTGACTTCAAATATCAAACTTTCATGGGTTGCGGTGAATGCTTACCATAAAAGACCGTATGATTGTTTACCAACCCTCGTAGCATAAAAAAATAACTATTATTTTTCACCATTTGGGATTTTTAACTTCTATACATATTATCATATAATCGTAAAAAACATTGTCTTAAAAATTGATAATCTGATTTATATAAAACTTTGCATACAAATAATCCAAGCTCTGGCTGGATTACTACATAGTAAATTTAATAACCGGAAACTTCTTTGGGATTGATATATAATCGTACCTGTATACTTTGTTGTATATTCTGTAGAAGTGATCTAAACATCTCGGGCGCCAATTCCGGGTAGGGCGCCTTGAGCGAGGCGGCTAAATCGGCCATCCTGGATACGGTCTCGTAGTCGTGCATGAGAGCGGACATCTCGTTGCAGAGCGAGTCGCCCGTCGACGTGCTGCCAATACTCGAACTAGACCGTAAGCTACCGCTACGGTTCATACCTAAAATAAAAATAAAAAATTTATTGGACTCTTGTAATAGTCACCAAATCCCTCGAATCTATGGCGTTTTTTATAATTATCTGAGAAGAAAAGTTGGATTTTATAAGACCTACGTAAATGATATATGCAGAGCAAAAAAATTTAAATTTAAAATGTGTTTACATAAGTAAACGTTTGTACGCTATAGAGTATAGTAGAATAAAATGATGGGCATGATCAAGAACACAACACAGACAACACACACAAACATTGACACAACACACCCTCACACAGAGAAGCAAAGTGTAGTATAAGCGCAAGCACACATGAGGTGCGTAACGGAATGAATGTCATGCCGTTTTCCGTCACGGCATACGAGTAATTTTACTGCCATATGCCAGTGTGTCATTAGATGTTTCACATAAAAAAAGTCTGTAATAAGCATGTAATACAAGTATCCAAAGCCGTTCATCATCCGGCGGGACACTGCGATTTTTAGTCTTTATGGTACTATTATAAAAAGTATCAAAATTGTGACTTCTTCAACTGAAGTAGTTTCTCTATGTCAAAGAAAAAAATCTTAAAATTCTTCTCTTAATCAAAAATATTGACGCTTTTCTTTTTTTTAGTTTTGGCTTTTGATCTTTATCTTAATTTGAATTTATATTTTAAGAATTTGATTTTAATTTTAATTATTCTTACATTTTATATTTTGAATTCATTATAATCAATAATGAATTATAGTTTAAGTCACTGTTATGAATCAAACATAGATATTTTATGGGTGAAGCCTGAAATAAATGAATTTTGAGTTTAGCACAAGGGAACCATCCAAACATAGTTACAAGCATAATCTTTTCAGAAAATTGTATAACCTTGAGCAAGTACTCTGCTAAGTGTGGGCGAGGTCCCCGTGTCCAGCACCTCGACGTCCTGCACGGGATGCGCCCACTTGAGGCCGAGCCGCTCCGTGTCGTCGCCGCCGGTGCCCACCGACACGCACACCACGAGATCGTTCAGCAGCAGCAGTCGACGCGGCTTGCACTTCGTCAACGTTCCCGATTGATTAAATTCCTGGAAATCAATGTATTATTATTTTTTTACACTACATTATGCACTCAACGGCCTCCATTAGGATAGTGATATCCTGTGTCGGGGGTCCGGAAACACGGACAAGGACAAATACAACACCAGACCAGACCCAGACCGGAAAATATGCCTGCATGGTTAATACAAACATATGCTCCGAGCGGGAATCGAACTCGCGACCTGTGGCGTTTAAGGCACAATGTCGTCAGATTGCATACATTTATTATTTCTTAATTTGCGTAGCAGTTTTATAATAAACTAACCCATCGACACGCCCGCCAGGATTTATTAAAATGAACTGACAAATAAAATTACAGACATCCGTGACGATGTTTCATTGATTTTATTTACATGTAACATAATCCTACTTCTTACTAAAATTATAAATGAGAAGGTTGAAGTTTAATGCCAGGATTAACACAGGATAGTTTTATTCTGGTGAAATGTAAGATTTCCGTGGGATTATAAATAAACGTATTACAGGATGCATCGCGAAATTGCTTTTAGATGGTCGACTGGCATAACAACTGCAATAACGTGAGCAATGATAGTTATATAAAAATTTTAACTTTCCGCACTTCTTCTTCCGTTCTCTCTATAAACTTTAAGTAGGACAAAGCTCAAAATCCTTCGCACGCGAAATTTGCTTAAAAAGGTGTCCCATAGTATTATCTTCAAGGATTTATATATAATTATGTAGATGTATGCAAGATTGCATTATGTTTAATAATTAGTTATCTATAAATGAGTAACGGAAGGATTATTTTAGTTAAAAAGTATGTTACTCTAGTTTAATTTCACAAATTTAAGAGCGTGAGAAAAATGTAAATGGCTTATTCATATTCATATATTAATTCTCACCCTCTTTAACATTGACACTGTGAAAGTTAGCTAAATGTCTTCTATAAACGGTTTTCCTTAAGCTGACAAATTAATTGAGACTATGTTGTCTTATAGTTTTCCCTATATATTACCAATTGGACGCAAATAAGCAATACCATGGCAATCCACACGAATGTCATTTCGAGAAAAACGCGTTTGAAAATTTTTAACAACTTGCTTTATATGATTTTTTTATATATTGGTCAAGTTTTTGGCAATTTCAAGATGTATGTAAGTTATTTTACTTATTTTCACATAAAATAAGCATACAAACTGCATATTTCGTATATATAAAATATAACCCAAAACGTCTAAAATATTACAAAAATGGCATGATTAAAAAATGTCTTTTTAGAAGTTTTAAAGCTTAATACCCTACAAATATTAAAGAAAAATGTTCTTCAGCCATTTACCAACACTTCAACTGAATCCAATTGAAAAATACTCAGTTTTTTCAATTTTGTGGGTTGACATGGTATTGCTTATTTGCGTCCAATTAGCAGTTTAGGGAAATACATAACAAACTATTTATCGATCGAACTATTTATTCAATTGTCATAAAACTTGCTAGGTAAATGGTTTATATAAATAGAATTTTCAAATTTTATATAGGCTTAGGAGATTTTAGACGCCTATAGATTTTTTTTTATTTCATGACGGCTGGCAAAAAAGCATACGCTCCGCCTGATGGTGGCAGTCACCGCAACCTATGAACGCTTGCAATACTTGAAGTATCACATGCGCGTAGCCAACCCAGTGGATAGGGAGAAGGGATGAGATGGGAAAAAAGGAAGAATACAGTGGGATGGGAGATTGGGCCTCCAGCGTTCTCTTTTCACTGTATATTATTTGTCATATAATTTTTGGCTTATATGTAAATCGCGAGGTGTCATGTTGTAGCGTAGCTAACTTAAAGATTTGTAGTGTTGTGTTGTGTTGTGAACTCACAAGTTGCAAGAGATCATCCTGCCGCAGGAGATGCCTCTTGTCGGCCCGCGAGGCGAGAAGGCGCGCGGCTCCGAAGCGCGCCGCGCCACCGCCACCGCCCGCGCCCGCCACGCCGCCGCGCGTCAGCCGCCGGAGCGCCGCGCGGAACGCCTGAACACACACTAATGTTATAGGAAATGTGTCTCCTAACTATAGAGAGGACTATAGATACCACATTTGAAATTGGTAAAATTAAAGGGTGAACTAGCGCCATCTGTGAAGTAAAAAAAATAAAATGGCGCATGGGCGAAATTCAGATTAAGAACGGGCTGGGATATTGACCTATGACAGTCAAGTCAATTTTCATGTCATACGATTGTATTATTATGTTCTCATCCACTTGTTAGAGGGCGCTTCAATCTTAAACACTTTCTGTAATTTAACACCATATCCACTACATCCAGGTCCTAAGCCATGGTCCGGCCTCGCGGGTGATCCTTAAATACGGGGTCTACTTTGAGCCCCGACGAGGGCTACTTCTTTTTCATGGCCGGATGTCAATACTCGGAAGCTTTCAAAGCTAGTAGATCTAACAGCAATACACATTACTCACGCATATAAAAACTATATCTATAAACTGTTATAAACCTTAAAGGATTCCCAAGAGACAGGCTTGCCTAGTAGTTCCAATAGATATTGTAATATTGTATAACAGCTTTTTGTAATAAATAAATTTTAAACATATTTTTAATGGCTTACAATTTACTGTGAAGTCATAAAGCCACATCAGGCATTAGACGATTAATCATAAAATGTCTGGGATGCATTTTATTTTTATATTATACAACCAAAAAATAATATTAAAACTAATAAATCGTCACAAAAACTACTTACAGAGATTGTCGCAAGAAAGTTAAAACCGTACTTTAATTTAATAAATTACCTGAGTTCTTTCAGCGTCCCGTTTTCTTTCATTAAGAGCATCAGCTAAAGCCTCTAACCTAGTTAGAGCGCGTTGAAGAGCCACGCGATCTAAATGACCATGTGGCGTATGTTTTAAGAGATCCTGAAAAAAATATATTTTCTTCTAGATTCCTTCTCAATCTTTTCTAGATTCTTCTAGATATTTCTTATAGAAATGTACAGATTTTTTTTTTAAACATTTCCGCCATTGGACGATATTTTCGAAAAAGTAACTGAAATCTACTATTTATTATTAGCTATTAACGTAAGATTTTTTTTTGAATAATTTTAAAATTTCGTGATGGTTAGTCATCACGGAAGAAATCGTATCTCCTTCGAAGATATTTTGCGGACTGACAATTTTTAAGCAAAATTATTAGCGCTATTATTTCTTATTAAAAGGGTAATAGAAAATTTTAGAAAAATATTTACGAGGCTACTATTAGATTGCCACAATTAATGAATAGGTCATCATATTCTTATAATTTCTTATGTATTAAGTTGTATAAGCTGCTATGTTAATGTTAAATTTATGCTTTATTTGAATTTCATTTTTTTGACAAAATGTGACCATTGAATTATTATCTTAATCAACTTTTAGGATTAAAGTTTTCACTACAAAAAATCGTCGCTTCTAATATTATGGGTACCTAAGTGCGAAGAAACATACCAAATATACTTAATTTGATTATATCAAATTATTCAAAGGATTATTTTACTTTGTATATGAAGAAGAAAACATCTAATAAATATAATGTTTGAGGATAATATTTTTAAAGAAAAATACTAAAATGAAGTAAAAAATTATTTTTAAAAATGTATTGCATTTGTATGTTTAAAGACATACAAATAGAGAATTTCACCTAATTAATTACATTTGGTACTGCAGTAGGGCTCTATAAGTATTATATATATAAATAATAAAATATATACCTGTAGAAACATAATAAATTGTGGAAACCGTTGCACAGGTTTCACCATCAGACCGAAGAACGATAGCCTGTCATGAGCGCTGATCTGCTTCACCTTGAAGAAATCGGCCAGAGCGGATTTCCTCTTGGACTCCATCTTCGCTAATTCCATAGCGACCGAGAAGTTGTTTATGAAGTCCGAATATACGTCCAGCACCACGGCCTTTGAGAACGCGTTTAGGAAGACCTCGCCTGTGAAATAAAAAGACGAGTATAAAACGCTACACTCTCAACGGCTCCCATTAGAATAGTTATATTTTGTGTGGGGGTTCCGGATACATACACAATGACAGGCACAAAGATAGACCGGAAAACATGCTTGTATGGTCAATACAAAGATCTGCTCCAAGCGGGAATCGAACCCGCGACCTGTGGCGCTTAAGGCAGCTTCGCTACCGCTGCGCCACAATGAGAACGCAGAAGTTCATTATGTAACTCCAAACCTCTTTATAAAATCATTCCGGGATAGACGATATAGTCAAGATGTCTAATAGCCCTCGTTATACATACATAATTATGCTATTTATGCATGGCCAATGTGAGCAAACACTTATTAAGTCACTCGTTTATGTATCATTTTAAATCACTTTCTTTCTCATGCATATTAATATAACGCTGTCTCGCATAGTTGTATACAAGCAAGAGATGAAACCAGAATTATAAAATAATCAAGATTCGCAGTCTTCTTCGATAACCTGCCAACTTTTGACGATTGCAATATAATACTCTAGTAATTAAAGAGAGCGACATCCAAGACTCACTTTTACACAACTATATTATGTAGGTAGCTGTTAAATAAAAAGAGATATTTTAATATAACGTATTGACCTATACTTGAATAAAAAATATATTTACGAAAGAACTTAGAACGGAAACCTATGGTATAAGAGATTTCAAATTTGTAACAATGTCATATTCTCTTTTATTGCATTATCTGACGTGAGAGCTGAAGGCATTCTTATCTAGTACCTGACTAGACTAGCAAGAAATAAATGTGGGCAGGCTTATAAAAGAAATGTGAATGTGCTAATTTTGAAAGTTACTTAGACTCAGATGCAGTTTTCACTGTTACGAAATGGAAATTTTTGAGGACATTTATGTATCAAGCTAAATGACGTCATGCAGAAAAACACAATAAACAAATAAATTCATTATTCTAAGATTATACAAAGTTTTTGTATTTGCTTTCAAGGTTTTCAATTCAGGTATTTTTCTATGCGCTTATTTGGTACGTGGTATTCTTCATTTACAAATATATTAATATAGTTATATTTCCAAATATAAAATTTTGAAGACGTTGTGGCGCAGCGGTAGCGAACCTGTCTTAAGCGCCACAGGTCGCGGGTTCGATTCCCGCTCGGAGCAGATGTTTGTATTGACCATACAGACATGTTTTCCGGTCTGGGTGTGTTTGTCCTTGTCATTATGTATGTTTTAAAACAATACTTTTTATTTATACTAAGTATGCCTCTATGTTGCCCAAATTGAATGATCAAATAATTAATGTCAATAAAAGAATGAAATACGTCACATTATAAGAGCTAATTACTCATATCACTGTTTCCAGATTGTTAGTCACACTGGTGGTAGGTCTTTTGTTGCAAGAGGCCGGCTAGGTACGTACCACCGCAGTGTCAAATATTCCGCCGCCAAATAGTAGTGCCTTGACACTACTGTGTTCCGGTTTGAAGGGTACTGTACGCTAGTGAAATTACTGGGCGGACGAGATTTAAAAACTAATATCTCGAGGTTGGCAACGCGTGAGTGGCACCTACTAATGGTGCTGCAAGCGCTCATAGGCTGCGGCAACCACTTACCATCAGGTGGGCCGTATGCTTGTTTGCCAACTTCTAACATAAAAAAATAGTTTTTATTAGGATACCTCAATTATGTTGTTACATACCAATCTTTTCGTCGCGGTCCCACGTTCGCGCACAGTCCGCGAGCGCGGTGCGGAAATGCAGGTGACATTGCAGTATATCTGGCAATCGGTGGAATAAAGTTTGGATTTTGCTGGCGTTGAGTATAGCTGGGCTACTTTCTTCTAGAGGTTTCTTGTAGTCCTGAGAAAAAAGTGTATTGTTAATACTTTGGAGATATTGAAATCTTAATGTAATTATTTTTAGTCTTAAAAAAAGTTGATGCAATTACGTCAAAAAATACTAGTAACGACTTTGGAGACATTGTAGTTTTGATGTAATTTTATTAGTCTTAAAAAAGATGTTCAGTATTCAAATGATTTTTGCTTGTTATTAGTTGAAGCCAAATCGTCAAAAAATGTATTGTCAAAGACTTTGGAGATATTGGAGTTTTAATGTAAGTATTTATATATGTATATCTAGCCTTCTAAAAGAAAAGGTTCAGTAATGAGGATGTTTTAGGTGTGCTATTTATTGGAACATTATCTTTCCCGTTTGTGGACCGATTTTGATGAATCATTTGTTGTTGTATAAGGTATGCTTTGATGATGAGCACATATTAATTTTATTAGTAAATATCAGAGCTACCCACGATCACTGCATCGAAACGTCCGTGTGCTACAAAATTTAGTCGGTTGAAGTCCATTGTTGTTTTTAATATAAGTCTATTATTAGTCCAAGGTTATATTTCGAAATATGCAAAATCTCGTATTTTATAGTAATTTATGTTAATAATATTATGTTATACATTTATCAACGTCTAACCAAGTATGGTATGATTTGGTATAAACTACCTTGTCGCTTAAATACGGAAATTATACATCTTATTAACTCGTCGGAGTAGGTACGTCATCTTTTAGAATACTTAGCGTGTTTATTGACTGTAAAAACATTGGCTCTTAACTACGTATAATGTATCCATTATTTTAAATATAAATATTGTTTTTAAGATTTCGAATAGACAAAATCACTAGATCACATTAATTTAGATTGGCACTCGAATAATGATAAATAGAATAACGATTCAAGTAAATAACTTTTACATTTATTTGGATACATACAAAATTATACACATTTTAAATTAGTTTCAATCTTCTTTTTCTTATCATGCGTTTAGTTTTAGTTGCCAACGTAGTGTCAGAATTGTTCAGGTCGCCCGTTTTGGCCTGACGTGCCGTATCGATTATTATCAAATTGATAGCAGCCGGGACCGACTGTTTACGTACCCTCCGAAGCACGGAGACGCTCAGTTGAAATATCACTATGCGGTCACCCATCTTTTGTCTGACCACGTTGCTTAAACCACAGATTGTGTAACAATTAGTGAGCCCACCTGTCTGAGGGTGAAACACTTTGTGTACCGGTGCTAGATACCAATATCTTATGTATATTGTATAACTATTATATTATATTCTATAAAATAATGTCGATTATATCAATCGGTTAATTTTAAAATCGCATCTCATTTAAAAAGTGATTCATAACTGCTTCAAGTTTTAAATATACATACAGGATTAAAATAACGGGTGCTTTATTCACATATATTGCGTATACAAAGTCTGAACGTGAATACACACTTTATATTTATATTAGAATTTCACACAAATACAAACACTTGCTGATAACATATTGAATAAGGAAATGAAAAACATAAAGTACACTACTACTTAATCTATTCAACCCTGCTTCTAAAAAAAGTTATATCAAGTAAAAAGTATTTTTTAAAACAACAGACTTGTCCGTAAAAAGTTGAAGGAAGTGACACCGTACTTTTGCTATACAAATCTCTTAATAAGATGTAGATAATTTGTGTACATTTAGGACTTTGAACTCTACATTTATAACGTAAGCTTAAATAAAACATTTTATACAAATCGTTGCGGATTACACTTTTTTGTTGTACAGTTATGTCTGAAAATAGTTTTTTTTACATACAAATGTACGTGTTTTTATAGATTGTTTAATAAAGAAGGATGTTTTTGACTTCAAGTAACGTTTTTTGCTAATTAAATTTAAATGAATGCACGGATTATAATTTTTAATCATATAGTTTGATTGATGAGAGGAAAAAACAATATTTTGAAAATACTATCTAATTTTTTTTCCATATAAAATCATACTGCATTATCGGTATAATTTACAGCGGACGAGTTTTCTCGTAAGATAGCTATAATATTCTAAATGTGACAGCTGTGCGTTTCCAAGTCGATATATTATCTAACTCAATCAAGCAAAAACGCCTGAAAGGATTTCGATGAAGTTTGGCGCACAGATAGTTTCTGTAATAAATGAAGTTTCTGATGGATCAAAATACGAAATATTAGTATACATGTGTATTGGAAAAGAAAAATAAGGTTAAGGCGATCGTTCGGCATTATGACTAGAAACATTAACGCGGGCGAAACCGCCACCATAAGCAAAATATTAAATACAAAAACTGTACACATCTTTATGTGAAAAAAGCGTGTCAAATAATGTATGACAAAATTAGGAAATAGGAAGTGATAAATTAGTAAATATTTCGAGCATCAAGGACAAGCTAGCTGGTAGTATTAAAACAATAGGATGGCTGGACAGTTATGGAAACGAGAACGCGTCATTTAACACCGCGTCGACCTCGGCCAGTCAACTTGCTAACTATACTATTGAGCCTATTAAAACTGTCCCACTTCCTAATATGCAAATTCGTAACATGTTAATTGTAAGCGAACAATACAAGTGGGACTGACACGCTAAAAGCTTTTATATTTATATGTATTGATGTTACATATTTGACATATTCTATGTTTTGCAACGAAAAAAGAAAATTTGTGAATTTTAAAATTTAGAAAAGATTAAAGAAAGTTATGGACTACTTGGTTTTAAAGAATCCGTGAAATTCTTGTGAAATGAATAATAGAAGCACTATGTTTCGTTTCTTAGTTAGTGTTTGTCAATTCGAATATGGTATTTATTAATATACCATTGTGAAAGGGACAATAAAGGGAAAGTGCGTGCGTGTTTTTATTTTTAATACCTCCAAATTTAATTATTTATAATTGCCTTAAGCGTCTTATCTTTTAAAAGTAATTAAATTAAATCGAATGTTTTATTTTAGTAATTAATACAATAATTTTAGCAGTAATTATAACCGTTAAATATTACAAAGTAAAATGATAATTAACATTCACTAAATAGTTCTCACTCGCTGACATGAAACGATGTGAAAAAACCGTTAAACCATAAACCTTTCACACTTAAACAAAGCGTCAAACGAATTACGTAACAGAGATCTACAGAAGTCAATCGCAAAATGTCTGCGATGGTTTTAGAGCGTGTAATCTCATTAATAAACAGTGGATTAACAGTTCGAAGAGGTGGTTTTGCAACTGTCATTTGACGGCTTAATCAAGTATGCTGTCGAGTCACAACCAGGGTTGTCAGATTCGGCATTTTATTTTGCGCCTTTTCGTACGTTTGTAAGACTAATTACTTTGAGAGCATTTGACAGATTAAATATAAGTAATTAACCTTCTTTGCTTACGTTGTTTTATCACTAAAACTAAAAAGGTTGCCTAATAAATAATGACTGTTCGTTCTTCTCGAAAATAGTTGATTAAGTATTATATATTTGTTACAATTATTAGATTATCGATTTTGTTTAAACGTTTTTTCGTCTGTTTTTAAATTTCTCACAGCCCTAGTCACACCTTCGTATGTAAATACTTAATAGGAAGAGAGTAGTTGCTATTCAATATGTCATACGTAATACGAGCCGGCGTTTGAGGATCAATTATAAATTGCTATCGCTTTCAATGCTCCTTCTCATCTCGACAACGTTAGGAGAATGTCAACGTGTGTAAGTCTTTCAACGCTTTCTCCTGTATTAGGAGTGACTGGAGCTTAAAATATACATTATAATTTAATTTACGTATCAATTGAGTGGTATTTCTATTCGTTTTATTTACTTAGTATCTGTCTAACAATGACAATGTTATGTAATATTGATTTCTATAAAGTAAAATCGTATTTTCATTCGAATGTAAAGATAGAAAATAATATTCAAGTATTCTTTAGCACAAAGTAATACAATAGAAGTGAAGTTTGTAACATATCGTACATTTGAGAGGCCTTGAAGTTTCTAATTTAATTACCGATTTATTTACATTAAGATAACAGGCTCTTATGACCGTTGACCGAATTGTGGACGTGTTTTCAATTGCCCTGGTCCATTGACAGTTAAATCATTTATAATGACATTGATTGCGTAAAATAAATATTAGAACTGGCCTTGTGACTGGTAGATATTTGCCTTAACAAGACAAACATTACGAGCGTATAATTAATTTTAATAACAATATTTATATAAAATATTATCAAACACGTCTATCTATATTTGATTGAGAACAACAACTAATTAATTAAATATTTGATTGTGTAATAGTTCGCTTTTAAAATTGTCTCACGAATTGCTATAAGTAATTTATTTCGACTTTAATGATTTCAACATCGCAAAGAGCACAGAGCAGAGCAGTCTTAGACTGCGTTTCCATCAGAGATATGCGAGGATGCGTAGCGAAGATTTTGTTTGTTAAGAATCAATATCATCATCATATCACTTCGTTTACCTAGCCTCGCTTAATGCAGCTGCGGTGGAAACGGATTAGCGGAGCGAGGTATGTGCACGTAAAAAACAAGCAAGAGATGATTGCGAAGAATGTGTGCGAGACATGAGTGCGAGCGAGAATCTGCTAGCAGTTAGTTTGTGTCGCGTTTTCAGAGGTAAAGCACGCTACACATTCTCCTGCCACTCAGCAGCCTACGAGATCTCTGGTAAAAACGATCAAACTGTTTCACAGCATCGTTAAGCATCCTCGCACCGCTCAGCTTTCTTGCACATCTCTGATGGAACTGGAGCCTAAAGCGATGGTCGAGACGCTTTATCTATCTATATCGTTGTCAGGCAATTTAATAGTAAATCGATAACGAAACGATGAAATGATAATTATTATAAGATTTTAATCGTTTAATTATGTCGGGTTCCTTTATTAATATTCACAAATATGTAATCGATTTTCTAGCCGTAAACGGCTATGCCTTATTCGGGTAGAGCTATGTAATAGCCAATAGCATTACATTATATCATTCAAATTATTTAAGAGGATATATTTATAGACATTCGAGCTGTTTAGTAAATAATTGTTATAGTATCAATGAGTTTTAGGTAACAAAAAATAAGAAAGCTAGAAGATTACAAGATACAAAAAAAACATAAAATATTACAATCACGTTTAAAGTAACACCAATAGTAAGCAGCAGTTGGTATAGTGTAGTCTGTAGAATACGACAATGTTCCCGAGGCAACGTAAAGTCGAGGCGAGGTAAAATTCCATTAAAGAACCAACAAAATATTTCCAGTACGCATATTACTAAAGAATATCTTAAAGTTATTTTAGATAGACCTTTTTGGCCACAATATTTGTCGTTTATAACGTATTTTTGCCCAAATTGCGGTTTAAGTCTTTTCTGCTTAACTACGTCCATATCTTCATTAGATCAATAAATAAATTCTGAGAAATAGACCATAAGAGAATAGAGAAGAAGAAATTAAAAATATTCAATCCCAAATTATATTTTGTATCCTCCCCTAGTTTTGAACTTAACTAGATCAAATCTAAGAAACCTTATTATATACCTATGTCAGTTCCCAATGCTGGGTATATTCAAAAGGCACATATTACAACAATAACGGTAATAAAAGAATAAATAAGACTGCCAATATATTTTGGTAGACAAAATTTGCTTTTAAAATTTAATAACTACTATAAATAAAGACTTATATGTAACTCAGGACTGCATAGTGATGTAATATCGCAGTAAATAAACTATTTTTCAAGGTCTAAGATTACGAGACGATTATTATGTATTTTTATTCCATGTTAGCTAGAATGCAATTTTTCTGCTCATTCCTTTGTTTCTAGAAGTCATCTAATACGTATTATCTTTTGTCTGTTATAAATGAGTGTGGATTTGTATTTATTTTCAGTTGTACTTAGTTTTAAAAGGGTGTGTTCTCTGCTGGCCTTGACTGCGTCGTCCCGTCTGTAGACTGAGACCCAACCGTGAAAAATCCCGTTCGTGGAGCTCAAAAGTCCGTTTGTCTGTCTGTGCCACCTACGAGGCTAACCATAGAACATATCTTTATGACCAGTAGGAGTATTGTATTTCCTAATTTCATTAAAGATCATACAAGAATGCATGTATTGAATTTTATTTCTGCATATTGAAGTCATGACATAATTATCTTCTATGTAACTGTGAGTAACTAATCACTCCTTCTATTATTGTCATTAATAAATACTCTAACAAGGAAGCAAAAAATAAATATACTTCAATGAATAGAAACTATTTTCCTGCATTTTATAAAGTAATTTAAATATCACTATAGTTACAGCACAAAGTAATACCAGTATCTTGCATGTTTTCCCACGATTGTGGAGTGTACGATAATTTGCCGTTTATTTACCTACTTTAACTGTCAAAGGTGACAGGAGACTGGTTGACAAGAGATAGAAAGGTGTAGAACATGTCTTATGTACTAATAACCGTTTAATGATCGGTTTTCATACAAAAAATATACAGCAGTCGTGAGAAATTATCTCGACATCAAAACACGTATGTTGCTCTTTCTATTACATAGATTATATAATTTAATTGCTAAAAACTAACGATAATCGGAAATAAACTTTGTATGTAATTTGTGTAATATAATTTCTCTTGAATATATTATAGCTCACTAGCTGTGCCCTCGGCTCCGCTTGTAGACAGAGTTTAGTTTTGTTGATATAAAATTAAAGTTTAGAATTTTATTAAAGAAATTAAGTAGCTAGCTTTTTAGAGTAAAAATGTGTTATTTTGATAATTTTTTATTTTATTTTATTAGGGTTTGTACACAAACATACGGTCCGCCTGATGGTAATCAGTTATCGTCACTTATGAGCGCTTGCGATACTTAAAGCATCAACAGCGCGTTGCCAACTCAAGGGATAGGAGAAAAGGAATGGGTTGAGAAAAAAAAAGGGAACAGAGAGGAAGGGACATGAGTCCTCCGGCTCTCTCACTCATTGCACGAAACGTAACAGTACTTTCTGATACCATTACTTTACGCCGATTTTCTGTGATGGTAGTACTTCCCCGATTGAGTCTGATCGATATTTGAGGTGGGAGGAACATGGCTCTGCTACTACAATTTGTATCGATAGTTACAAAAATACTTACGTTAATGAGCCTTTGCAGTGTTGCTACGTAGGAGTTCTCGCTGTGCATGATAGCGGCTACCACGTGGCGACGACGGAGTTGGACGGGTGTGAGGTTGTCCGGCGGTGGACCGAGCGACGGTGGCGGGACCCTACCGCCTCTAACCTCGCCACCGCAAGAGAACATATCCTCCTCCAACTAGAAATGAATATAAAAATCTTTTTAATCATGTCATCGTATCGTATACTACCCTGGCACCGAAAGAACTAGTATAGTGAACTTATCAAGAAATTAAGGGGCGTGTATTAATTATGTGAGGCTTTTAATTTCCGTGCCGAATAACACCGAATCTCAAAGGAACCTTTGGAAATATTATGTAAATTTTTAACAAAAATTCCCTTACCTCACCAATTAATAGACACTCGCTACTTAAAGAAGAGAAGAAAATGAAAGAGTAAGGAAATCCCATTTTTTTTCTACTCCAGGAATATGAATGATCTGAAGCGTTATATTATGTATTTAATACAAATAATTTTAAATTCTATTTCATGACATGAAAATAAAGCAAACTACATATAATTAGATTTAGATTATTACAAGATCTGAAGCGTTATATTATGTATTTAATACAAATAATTTTAAATTCTATTTCATGACATGAAAATAAAGCAAACTACATATAATTAGATTTAGATTATTACAAGATTGTTATCAGGTGCTTGTCTTTCATAATAATAATAAAAAATGTTCTCATTGCTTTCATAAAAAAAAAATATGGTAAAAGAATATCTGAGGTCATTAAGCTTTTCTTTTTCTGATTGATTTGATTCTGATTTTTGCGACATCAGATTTTATACTGGTATTGATGATACTTTGTTAGATTTGTTTCAGTGGTGGTTCTGGTCTCCGGAGATTATAAATGAAGCCGAAGAATATAAAAAACTCGCCGTGGCTTCTTTGTAAATTCAATAACAACGCAACGGAACGAAGATAGTTACGGTAATGTATGTAACCTTTAATTTAAGAGACAGACATATTCTGTCTCTTTTGACAATTGTGTCAGTCGACTATAAAATTAATAAAACGCATTACCAATACCGCTGGCTTTATTTAAGATATCACAGTTACAGGCTAACTAAACAGGCTTTTTGGTTATTTTGCAAGCTTGTGACTAGCTTCGTTTCGTTCAGTCTATCCAGCGAGTGTATGGCACGTATATGACACGTTATCTGTATAGAAGGGCTTGTCCATGCTATCTAAGTCTATGCTCGAAGCTTTACTTCATTAGCCACGATCAGTGTAACCGAATTGTTTATACCTTAGACGCATGCAGTTCGCTTACTTACAAATTGAAACAAACCTCCATAATAAACAAACAGAAATTGATTGTATAAATATATTATTGAAACTATGTTATCACTTGGTGACGTCGGGTTAAACGGAAAAGGAAAATATTCCAGACTCAAAACAAATTGATTCACACCAAAACCGAGTGACAAAGCCACTTGCGTTTTCCCTCATTGGGTTTTATAGAATTAATATTTTATGTACTATTTATTTTTTACTAGAATTACCTAATAAATAATAATTAACAGACAAGTGCGTGGTGAACTACGCATAGTTGAAACTAAAGAATTCCGCAGCTTGGTGATGAAGAATCTTAAAGACTTAAAATATTGACATGGAATTTGACATAGTTCATTAGTTAGGCTGGAGGGGGACACAAATTTTATGACTTAAGCAGTTCATATCTCAAACAAACAAGCAACTACTGACGTAATCAAAAGTCAAAACAAACCTCCTTATTAATTTTAAATACCTCATACCTCACAGTAACTTTATTTTTTATTTACTATTTTATTAGGATTTCACTACAAAATTGTGTAACGGTCCATAAAATACACCTATTTACTAAATTTTGTATAGATAGAGGTCTTATAATAGTCTCCAAGTAAACAGACCGTGACATACGGACGGACAGACAGACATGACGAAATTGTAAGTTAATCGAAACAAAAACAATGTCATCATTACAATTGGTCCCATATAACTAAACCGTACATAGCAAAAAGGAGTCACAAAAATCGGTTCAGAAATCAAGAATCAGTTCAGTGTCTGAAGTTCTTAACCGATGATCGCATAAATAAATAAATTCATACGCGTTGGTAGCCTCCTCAGTATTCGTTCGTTCTTCGTCAATTAACAAAATAAGATAATATAGGGAATATTTTTCGCTCAATATAATGTAATTCAAGATAATTTGTTTAATCGTAAACATTTCAGTTGTACTCAATACATTTCTTACACTCAACACTAACTAAACTTTTTAAAGAAACTGCTGAATTATGTGCTAAATGATAACGTGGAATGTATCGATACGATTTCCTTGACAATATCCAGATGATACGATTTCACTCGTGCATGATGTGATCGACTTAGAAACGAACACCGTTAAAATGTGATGAAACGCTGGCTCGCATCGAATCGTGCATACATAATCTAATCGAATGCGGCGTACAAACTCGTAAAATTGCAAGACGACTCTATTTATATGTATGTATGCAAGACATGAACGAAACCGGTCAGTATGGATAGTGTTAGTTTTTGATATTCTCTGATATGGTACGCGTAAACGTCAAAAGCCCGAACCGCACCCGTCAAGCGATCACGTGACTTACGTATACATCGAATTCGGTTATTGAGTACACAGCCCTGTCACGCAGAATTCTCACACAGAACATTTTTTTTAAATTTTAGATAACTGGTAAGAAAAATTCACTTTTGACATTTACGAATAACACACGCACGTTACTCATACCGTCACACTAAAAATATACTGAAGTATAAAAAAAAATTTACAATCGTAAACATGAATCCGCTACGGTAGCGCACTGGGTAGCGATCGCACATCATTATATCACATGTTTAAATAGATTATTTATTTCACAGACTAATGTGTACAAGTTGACGAGGATACCACATCGTAACTGGCGGTCTGTTGTTAAACGGCGAGACGATCGAGCGTCCGATCATGATTCATCATCATATAAATGTGAATCATGTACGTAATATATTTAATTGTACGATCCCTGTAGCAACTCGTATAAAGATGGCGTGCGGGTCGATGAATGACGTATTAGAATTCCAGAAGTTATTGTCGACGCACAGGAAGTCGATAGCAAACAGAAGTTTACAGAGCATCATAAGTTAGTGTTTATTAATTGAGTTGGACATACACAGATCATAATTTACAATTCCAGTACCGTAAAGTTTGTTCAGTACAACAAACGAGAATTTAAATGTCCAAATAGACAACCTGTCTATATTAAAAGAATGACAGGCGTCATCAAGTAAAAAATTAACGTTAAATAAAATTAAGACTTTATACTTTTTTTCTTTATCACCTTGATGAGATCATCACGAAATTTATACCGACCATAGAACACCACACCAATATTATACGCTATCGAAAAAAAGCAATCGTCGCAATCCGTTGACAAAATTGCCAAAGATAATTATGACATCGCATAACATGGACACAAAAAATGTAGAATTAGGAATTTAAAAGGGAGTTTGTAATTAAATAATAAGGAATTTTCAGTGTAATTAAATCGAATTTACTATTTAGTTTTGGTGGTATTTTCAAGTAATCTTAAATCTATGCTAAGAATGTTGCTTGCATACGACTGCTAGGTTCAGTATCCTGTTTCGATCTCGTGCCGCTGCCGGAATACCGGACTCAAACCGGATTTGCATACGAAATGCAATAGCCGGTGCCATATGAACATGAATACTAAAACATAATAAAACCGAAATTATAACATATTTTTGAAATTTACTTTTAATTTAAGAAATATCGTTATCATTAAATATATATTACTTACGATATAAATTTCTTTTGCATAAACAAAATTTTTTAACCAAGGTGTGACGGCCGGCCGCCCAGACACAATAGAAAGACTATTGTATCTCTTAAGCTGATCAACATCAAGATGTTTTATGTTTTTGTTAATTAAGGGTCTTAACAAGAGGTCGTTTAGGGTATACTAACCTCCGGCAGCTTGGGCATCTTGTCAGTCTCATGAGTATGCATGTCGTACTGGTGCGTGGAGCCGCGGCGCACGCTGAACCAGCGCGCGAGCCGCCCTCCGCCCTCGTCCTCGGGGGCGGCGCAGGGGAGACGGAGTATTTCCGCCGCTTCGCCATCGCTCGCACAACTCACGCGCACGGCTCAGTGTGTTCCGTAATTGACCGCTACTCCTGTTTGATAAGAATAACATAGGTATACTTTAATATAAACTCCAAATCTTTCTTTCATCGATTGTATGACCAAATAAATAAGATTAATCATAGTGCTCCCTTGCATTCTCATCATTGACTCACTTAGAACTTAATTAACAGTATGATTGAAAGGATGTTGGCAATTACTCGATACGGAAGAGCTTCAATTGAGAGAAAAATATCACACACAACCAATCTTATGTGTATGGTGAAACTAAATAGAAACTATACCAGTTGGATAACTTTCTGAAAATTACTTAATAGATACATCCGTACAAACCGATTCGATCCTTAATCGCACGACATAAAAATATATCTCGACCGGTGTGATATATGAATTAGGTTACAAGATTTCTAATTTTAAATTTCTTATGCCAAGTTTCTTTATTTGTTTAGTAGCTTTTCTAGGCGTCGGGAGGTAACGACCCCATCGCCCTCTGTTGGCAATCAGTAACACTGGTGGTGGATCTTTTGTTGCAAGAGGCCAACTATGTAGGTACCACCGCATTATCAAATATTCTACCGCAAAGCAGTAGAGTCTTTAGCAATACTGTGTTTCGGTTTGAAGGGCACTGTAAGCTTGTGAAATTACTGGGCAAAGGAGATTTAAGAACCAATATCTCGAAGTTGGCACCGCGTGAGTAGCATCTACTAATGGTGTTGCAATTGCTCATAGGCTACCGCGACCGCTTACCATCAGGTGGGCTGTATGCTTGCGAGCCAACTTAGTAGCGTAAAAAATTCTGGAATGTTCCGAAAGAAATTGTGGAAATTATGTGCCTTATCTTTGTTGACAGAAGCCCAGTAGTAACACATTTAGTGCATGTAAGACTACTTTCATTAACATAAAATGTATACTTTCTACAAAATTGGATATAAAAAAAAGATAAAATAAAATAAAACCATACAATTTTAAAGTTTAGGTGATAAAATTTGCTTTTAAGTGACAACGAGAAACTTGCAACAGAACAAGTGACATTCTCTGTAGTTACAGATTCAAGTAATCGTTGTCTGATATTAGCTTAGACTTAAATCGCAAATACCAGTACAAAGGTACGGTCATAATAGGAGCATTGTGTACAAACAGGCGCTTGAGTGCATTAGATTAAATGTCAGACCAATAAACGATACCGTCATCTCCAAAGCAATTGAACGCAATGTTTGCAAATATCAACGTCTTATTGACTAATGGAAGACTATTTAAAACACAATGGGACAATTAATTTAACGAAGTAATAAACATTGATCTTCTCAAGGATGATATAACCAACGATATAATTATATATTTTATTAATGTTATAAATCTGACGAGATTGTTTGGTTTGAACGATTCAATTTCAGGTATACAGTCAGATTTAAAAAAATCGCTGTGCTATCGATAGCTCCTAACCCCAACCGGAGATTCCAAATAGGAGGGAATCACGAACTTTATGTGGCAAAGGCTCTTTTAAATCGGTATGCGCTTGAAGACCATTTTTTTAATGAAAGAGTAGTAGTTGATATTAAGATGATGTAAGAATCAATAATAATTGGTTATTGTCGAAAACGTAATTCCATGGTAATTTCTTAATAACAATTCAATGTTGGATTTAACATTTAGTATTACTCAAAAGGTGCTAGTGTTTGTCAATGTATGTGCAACATCTTACGCTTCGTTCAATATCTACCTTGTAAGGTGCGAATACAAAAGGACATCTATTGATTAAGCAGCGCATCATATTTATTCATCTCATACAAATGCACAATAATTTATTCCATAACATGACACGCGTTACGTAATCGTTCATACATTAAACATGGCTTTATTGAGTCGTTCAGAAATATGATTAATACTTTACAAATACTGCAATATTAGATGATACTTCTAAAATGTGAATTAATTAAAAACGTAAAAAGTTTGGACAGCCACTACTATACAGGTAGTAGGTGTGGTAGGCCTTCGATTGCAAGAGGCCGGTAGGTAGGTACCATGAGTGTCAGCTATTCTATCGCAAAGCAGTAATGTATTTTGCATTAGTGTGTTTGGATTTGAAGAGCGCTGTAGCTAGTGAAATTACTAGGAAAGGAGATTAAAGAATCAATATCAGGAGGTTGGCAACGCGTGTGACATCTGCAAATGAATGGTGTTGCAAGCACTCATACATAAGGCAACTCCTCAAAAATAAGGGTTTAAATAAAATATACACTAGCGGAATTCAAACTACTAATACAAGGTACACGAAATTAATTGGAATACAGTGTTAATTGAGAAATATCGGTCATATTTCAAAGTTTCTTTCTCCTCTTTCCTCCTTCACGAAACAAACCGTCTTAAAATGACTTAAAACGTACAAATCATAATAAAGAAACTCACAGGCAAGTAGTTAACTAATCCATTTTTGATTCCGATAAGACAGCTGCACTTATATATCATAGAAGTTAATTACTAAAATGTCTGAGCATATACGATTATATCTCAGCGAGTAATAATAAAATGTAATTATTATTACGTTAGTTCTGAGCATTTTAATTAATATCGGTTCTACGGTAAAGGATTTTACGATTCGGAATGTCGTGTTTCATAGCGGTATTGCGGTATTGTGTTTTGTTTAGACTTTAGACCTTTGCATTGTTAACTTCATTGTTGTGATAAGGTAGATAATGTTGATTGTATATAAGTTAATAAATAATATGTCGCAAGCTTTGCAAAGCCTTGAGAATACATTTAAGTGGTGTGAATCGCCCACGTTCTATTGGGCTGTCACATGAACGCTATGATTATTTATTCACTAAAAATCACAACAGAGGTTTAAATCAGAATTTGTTTCGTATTGTAATAGAGTATAGAATCGAAAATCTTTTAAACGGTTTTTTTTTATCTTAATATTTTATTGTGCAATAAAAATTTATACTATCGTGTAGGTAAAATTGCAATTTCTAATGTAACACAAGTGTCGAATAAGTGGCGATAAAGAAGACAGACGACGTACTGTCTGTAGTCTCGTCAGCTTATCATTTTGACCTATAGTTAGTGTCATAATGTAAGATGATATACGTTCCTTTGTACATAACATATCTCATTTAACTGTACGTTTTAACCGCTTAGAAAATTGCTTTGCTTATTTGAAATATTACTTACATTAATTAGAACAAAACTAATAAAAGTGTTTTTAAATTCCAAATAACTATTAATCCGAACTAAAATGCATCATTAAATAATTTGTTCTGGTAATAAAAAAACAGACTCTGTCATTTAAGACTCTATATAATGATAAAGTTAACAAACAAATTTCGATGTGAAATATTTAAATAAATTAATTTTAATTTAAACTAGAAAATTGTAAGAATTACCTTTTTTAAAATTAATATTAAATAAACAATTATTATAAATTAAACATTAAAATTTCTAAACTAACTTGTTGAATGTGTTTACTTTGAAAATCATTAAAACTTACAAGTTTTTTTCGTAGAACATTGTTAATGTATACTTTAACGCATACAATAGGGGCCAGAATAATTACCCCCCTACTACATGTACTGTGAATTATCATTATCACTAACGTATATGTAAATAGACTTGACTCATAACCTTGACATTATTTTAATGCCTGCGTTATCTTGTATTTAGTTTCTAACGAACATATTTTATTATTTTTTTATGATAATGTAATCCAATTATATATAATATGTATAAGTAACATTAACTTTATAGGGTAGGGGACACAATATTTCGTACTATTGCCGACATAGGGCTTTTCCTATGAGCACTATTCCCTATGAGCCCTATTCTCTATGAGCCCTATTCCCTATGAATGAGCAGATTGGGATTTATTCTAAAAAAAATGTATTTCATTATAATTATATTTAAAATTCAAATAATTACTCTCTGTACTGTTGCTATGGCTATTATTTTATAATTTTTATGTTTACATTAAGCTTTTAAATATTGAATGATATAATAATATTATAATTTATGTCATCATTTAGGGAGTTCGGGTAGACGATTTCCTTAAGAGAATCTAAAATTGCTGCAAGTCTTTTCACGTAATACTAATAACCTCCTGTTTAAGATTTAAAATTTCAAGAAAATATTTTTATGCATTTAGTGGATGTAAAAGCTTTCTAGAAATGTGTGTCAATACCAGTCAGTGGTTCAGAATTTTGACAGCCTATATAAAACGTTTTATGAGTCAATTTAGAAAGCGAATATGAGAGTGTTTACTTTAAATACGAAATGCAGCATAATTTTATACACATAATAACACTTCAAAATTACATATAAATTGTACAGAAATAACAATTTTTGTATTGACTACATCATTCTATATATAAGTGATGAGTAATTCTGGAAATAACCAAATGGATTTTACTTTACATGATTTTTTGCTATGCTATCGTTTCGTTATCGGTACTCGTTTCAAGTTGAAATAAATAGTTAGTAACTTAGTATATAATTTACTCCGATGTACCTTGATGTTATCTATGAACAAAATGACTTCTTTATTACAATCATGTCAAGGATCATATTAATTGATGTGGCAGTAAGTACAGAAACTACACGTGCAAATATAAATTATCACATAATAAACAACATATAATTATTATCATTCCTGCAACATATTACATAGCGAGGACCATCATTAAAATTTTATGGTTTAGTGTAGAAAATATTCTAAATCTTCACATATACTTGTCAATATTAGACAAATCTAGGACAGTTGTCTTCTCTATTTAAAGTGACATTGGCTAAGTTATCTGTGCCCAATTGGCACAACTGAAAGCCATGTATCGAAAAAATGAATTGCATTGTACTGTTCTAAATTCACTTTAGAATTAAGGCAAATAAAAACTATAATAAACGAAAATCAGTTAAATTGATGCACTTTTATTAAGGTGTTCTAAAACGATATCTCAGATAATAGAGTTAAATGGTCACTAAAAGAGGCAGTGCCCTCTGTTGGCCCCATCAGTTTGAACACAGGAAATTTGTGTTAATTGACCGAGCGAGGCAGCTAATTGTCTAACGCGACGAGACCACACCAGTATAGTATAGGAAGTATATGTGCCAAGTTGCCAACTGTCTGTTTCCAACAAGCAGCTGGTACGTGTTTCTGTGTAAATAATATTGAAAATTAAGAAGAGTTCTCGGGCATTTCTGGCTGTTAGCTTGTACAATGTATAGCGGTAATTGTGTGAAAATAATTGGCAACGCATGGTTCGTTTCATTACAACTCGTATGAAATGTAAACAAAGATGTATCGGAATAACCTCATTTTCCGAAAGTTCGTAATTCAACCAGAATATTTATTATGTTTTGATATAAAATATTAACAACATAACTCTCAAGCATACAATATTTTTTTAAGAATATTAGCAATTCCCTTTTTTCAAGACATTAGTAATATTCTTATTGCCTCTCCAAATAAGGTCGAAGCTTGCGCTAGGAGTGGGTACGACAATAGCCCAATGGGTCAGGATCAAACCCGCATCTCTCGCGTTAACGGAGCGAGCCCTTCTACCGTTGAGCTATAGAGGCTTCCAATTTTTTATTGATAATAGATAACTTTTGATTGATTACCTTTGTATTCTATGATATAGAATTTAAAAAAATGGAAAATAAACAATTCTGCCAACCAAACTTTTATAATTTTGTCACGAACTAAATGTGAAGATTGAGAAATAATTTAATATCAGTTTAATGTGTATAGCTGCAGTTGGTCTGTTTTATATATAGTTTAAAGATAGTAAAACTTTGTGATGTTAACGAATATAACATACGTTAAAAGTACCCGCTAGTAAATGTACGTATCACTTAGAAACTCCCCCATTCGACTGAATTGGTTCTAATTTCGGAATAGCCATCAATCATACTTAGTAAAGACAGCCCGAGCCTATTTCCTTCGTTAAATGATTCCAATGTCGTGAATTGAGAGATTTTATTGCTGTTTATTGTTTAGATTTGTTTTGTATTAAATATTAAAGGCATGTCTGACGATATATTCTAATATAACAATTTGCGTGTTATAAAAAATAAGTTTATTTCAGTAAATGAAAAATTAAGTCAATAAAATATATCGTTCTGCAGTATTAAAATAATTCATACAGCCCTGAACTCAACACAGACTAATTTATTTGTTTTTCATTCGAAAGAAATGTTAATACATAACCGTCATCAGGGTCAGCGACATACAATAAGATAAGAATACAACGAATCTTAACTTAAAAATAGAATCCGAACACTTATATACTATACATATACTTGGGTATATAAGTAGTACGTTTTGATGACAAACCCACTGTAGTTAGTTTAGTCAATACTAGCTTGAGACATCAAAAATACAATATTTGGATTCATAGACCACGACGCATACATAATATATTTTAGCTATATTTCTGCCGCGGCCTTCCTACAATTCGATTTCCTATAATGCTAAATATAAATAATAATAAGGTTATTTTTTCACGGATTTTTTTACAATATCTACTGTAGCACAAAAAAACCAATGTGTACAAATCCCAAAATTTAGATTAAAAATAGTGTAATAATCTTTCTTTAAAATTACAAAATCATCAAAAACGCGTTACCATATACGATAAAAAAAGTAAAGCTGTAAAACAATGGCTAACCCATTCAGTCAGAATTATATATTTTACCTGGAGTCCAGTGTCGAGTTGAGCCTTTGGGATCGGCGGAGCGGTGTGTTTCGCACCGCGCTCACCGGCTCCTCCCAGCTGCCTCCCGCCGACCGATGCTCATCTGCGGATTAAGAAAAATGTACATAATTATCTCATGAATTATTTGGTTTTGCTTTCTCATGCGGAGGATATAGCGGCAGTAAGAGATGAACTATATACATCTAAAAAACATGCATTTCTTCTAACAGCTAGCAGTATCTACTTTCTACTAAAACAACTATAAAGTTATTACGTCAAAGAAAGTTTAAGCTTAAAATCAATTCATTAATATAAAATAATTACTTCACAATATACTAACACAGTCATAAAACGTTAAATTAATATGAGTAATTTGAACTTACACTAGATCCTTTCGGAGTCCCAAAAGAAGCAAAAAATAGAGTTATATTTTAGACCAAGACTTCAACTCGCAAGCAAATAGCATTTAACAATTTGAATAACATTATACTACGTAATAAAATATTTAAGACATTTAAAGTTCGTATATCATTCGTATATTAGAGACAATTCGAGCTTTGCTAATACTCGCAAGACATTTGGCTTTGAACCTTGAAAATGAAGCGTGGGCGGTGAAGTGACTACGTTTTTGAAATGTTGCATACATACGATTAAATATAAAATTTACACACAACATTAAAATTCAAAAACAAATAAAATGTCGAAGGTTAACATATCTTTTTACATACTCTTGTACTTGTTTATCAGCCTGTGTTTAATTTTGCTCAATCTGTTATCACACTTTCTGGAACGTTTCATACTAAAATACAAAAACGAATGAGCCGCATCACAACGGAAATGTTTACTGAATTAATTATTATATAATAAGTTATCTCTAACTATGGACTTTAACACTAAAGACATGTTGACACTATAACGCGGTAAGTATCACTAAACACGAAAGTGACGTCGTGGCCCACACACATAAACACATAATTATTTTATGTATATGTATAAAGTTTCGTTTATATCACCACGCACACAAAAAAAATGATGGTGTAATGATATATTTCGGTATGTTTCAATAATTATGGGTTAACGACCCACATAATGTAAAGAGGTCAAGGTAATTGTGTTACAATTAATGTTAGACAATATTGGGTAATTTAACGTGTACTTACTACGTTGTTACTACATTGGTGCTTTTCATATTAGCAGAGATGATCAATAAATACACCTAAATTTACAGTAACATTTACTTTGTTTAGGAAATAAATTAGGCAATTACATTAACAAATGTTTGTTTTATTTTGTATTATTGTAGAGGTAACTTATTTGAATAGTGTAAGTTGTATTACTACATTAATATTTAAATTTAATAACTTGAAATAATCGTCTATAGTACAAATATAGTAGTAGCCTTAATTTGATAGTAGTTTAGTGGAATAATTAAAATAATTTGACTTTAAGATTCGCTTACTCATATTTATTACTTGTGCTGATTGGAAAATTTTGCTAAGCAAAATGCATTATAGTAAAACCATATTGACTTGTCCGCGTCAACATCGGACACTATTATCAATACCAATTAGATAAGGTTTCACCTTTATCTCAACTGTGTCGAAACTAATGTAAGTTAATTTACTCCGTACACATTTACGAGCACGCTGTTATCTAGTTCACTGAATATACCCTGCATAAGTTTTACTCTTTACTGTTGTTACTTTATTGGAACGAAGTTTTTATCGTGGGTTCAAATTTGTTGAAGAGTTGGCATAAAAAGGTTTTCGGAAAGTGTTGACAGAAAAGCGTAACTCGAATCAACGTTGCAAAGTTGGCATGGGTTGAGATATGAAACGAAATTGATATCTCGAGGGCTGTCCTAAATCGTGGCAGGAGAGCGGGAAACCGAAGGTGGCGTACCCACCAACCATCATGACAGGCGCTCAGGTGACGGATTTGGGGGGATTCGTCACCTGTATAACTTGCAGCCCCAAGCTGGCCGAATAGCAGCCCGTGAGCCCTAACAAGGACAAACGCCGTCGGGAACGCGGAAGATTGCGAAAGCGCACCCACAATCCCAACATTAGGCGTCGCGTAGAACACCGTGGGGTTTCAGTCGGTAGGAGTCCGACATAACCTTGGTTGCACCCGTAACCAGGTATCCATGAGGATTTCCCATCGAGAAAAAAAAATGAAATGAAATTGATGAGAAAAATGATAGTGGGAAATGAAATACAGGAACAATATAAGGAAGAAAATAATAAAAACAGTATATGGCTATGACAAGTTCTGCTTGTTTTCTAAGCTCCCAATCATCACAAATTCGGAAATGAACTTCAAAGAAAAAGATTGTGTCATCTCTGTGCGCTTATAACTAGAGATCCATTGATCCGTTTTATACTTTATCTGATGTTTTACATTTTTATACAATAGGTAGCTTAGGGTATTAAGAGTAACAGTTAATTTATACAAAAATTAACTGTAACTAGTCCCCACGGGAACAGCCACGGGCACTGCTTATATTATAAATTCCAATAATAATATTGAATTGATAACACCAACAAACATTTTGTTTTCATTAATCATCTTATAATCCTTAAATGTGGTTCCATGTATTAGTAAAATCACGAAGCCTGTATATGTTATAGTAGCCAAGCTGAATTAAGACCGTATCATGAATGATATCGGCCTCCTTTCCGCTAAAGTCGATATAAGATACGAAAACGTTGTAAATCATCACAATAATAAAGTAGCGATAGCATTTCTCAGATTACATGATATTCTGCTTAATAGGTACACTCGTCAAGAGTTTTCTTAGTATTATGTACACTTACATACATAGATATATATGTACATACATAGTTACGATATTAATAAAATGATTACATGATTGATGCGGAATAAGAATTTTCAGGTAGTCTTGTGAGTCTGTATTAAAAATGCTAGAGCGACCTGTGAATGAACGGTTTGTGTTTATAAAGTTCTTTAAGTAATTGTATCGAAAGTCAACGCATGTGATACCGTTGTTGCCAGCAGCTAATGGTGGCGTTTTTTGCCAACATCGCGATATTTATATTTAAAAAAAAACTACTACATATATACTATAGGTACCTGCTGATTTAATAAAAAGAACGCACGATTGCCCTATAAAAATCTAAGCAACAGATCTGTATCGCACATGTTAATCTTGTTAAAATTTAACACAAATGTTTTAGGCCGATAAACTGATTAGATAGCTGACCCGCTATGTAGTGTAAACAGCAAAATTGCAAGTCCAACACGAATCGATTTATGGACGGTCAGTGCCGGTTGCCTATCTAGAGATCGCTGTATCGCATTCGAACGAGATCAGAGCCGCCGCCCTGCACGCTCCGTCACTCATACACTCATTGTTTGAACCTAGATCTTTTATGATTCATACCGCCATATTGCAAATTTTAGATAAGAATGCAACAAATGGGGCGTTGCTAGCAAACAATCGCGTTTGAAGAATTATGCCTTTGACACAATTTCCAATATGAAACTAGGTTCGTGAGATAAATATATTGATATACTTAATAAAATGAAATAGCAAGATGGATTATATGTATTATGATATATAAATTTGTTACGTTCTTTATATACTACTACTAGTACCTACTAGTCTGACCATAAACAAAATATTTTGCAGGAAATTCTGAATATTTATTAATGTATTTGTCACAAAATGTTATTATTTTATTTGAATATTGACGTCAGAAAAACTGGTACAGTCACGGTTTTACTCGAACATTAACCACACAAAATTTAACCGCAGTGACTAAGTAAATGAGATGAGTAAAATAATTCTAGAAATTTACTATAAGTTTTTCCGTAGTAAGCATTTTTGTTTTCATTTCACAGTCATTAGATTATAAAATAATCAAAGCTATCTATTTTCATTAATAGGATTTTTCTTTAAAACTTCTTACCTGAAATTTCTAAGTTACCATATAAGTAAGCTTAATCATTATAAAACGTTCTCATAAGTCTAGTTGACAATAAAATATTGAGGACCTTCCTGAGTTTGTAGCACACCATAAAAAATACACTTTGATATAATTTTTTTTAATAACGTCAATTAGTATTTTATCGTTTTTACGACCTGACGACTTTTAACGTGTATTGCTGCTGGTGTTTTCATCTTAACGATCTGTTTAATACTAAAGTCTTTTATATGTTAAAACCGTAGAACTAGTGCTTTATTTTTGCGTTATGAAAGGGCCGGCTCGACTTAAGACGTTTTACCCAGTTTATAGACTTGAAGTAAAATAGAAATAGTAGTAGGAGCAAATTGTATCTTAATCTCATTAAATTGATCTGATTTTAATAATAATACGAAAAAAATAAGGAATCCGTCTGTGATGGGGTCAGGGTCATGGAAAAGAAAAACTCAAAAGGACGCTAAAAACCGGTCAAATACGTGTCGGATACGAAAACAGTTCTGTACAATGAAATAAAAATATAAAGTTTCTTATTAAAAGGTTGTTCCTTTATTTTTAAATTTAGTCTATTTTTAATATGTATTTGTTTTGTGGCAACAGAAATACACCTTTTGAAAATTTCAACTCTCTTTATACGGTTCATGAGAAACAGCCAGCTGTCAGATCGACGGACAGATGGACGGACGAAGGGATAGACGGAATAATAGGATCCCGTTGGCAACCTTTGGGTATACGGAACTATTTGCTTTTTTCAATGTACCTAATAATTATGTCACAATATCAATACAGAACAATTATTTGATTGACTACTGATCTGATTAATACCTCACGATTCCGATGTTGTAGCAATCAAACCGTGAAAGCAGCAACAAAATACCTTCAGCCATTTCAAAACATTCACAGCATTTAAACAAATAGTTTGAAAAAACCGTAAAACGTGCCGCTAGTTCCAATTTGTTTTATTTTTACAGTTCTATAAAATAAGTTAATCTCTTAAGCTTAATCCTATTGCCATGGGCACAAAAATCATTTGTATGAATTGTAATAAATTATACCTATTTGTTTTTAAGGAGCGTAAGAAATTTTTGTTTAATTATACAAAATTTTAAATTACATAACGTCGGTTACAAAAACCGTAAGCAATTAATAAAAGTTGATTAGTTATTCTATCGAACAAAATGTCAACTATAATATTATATCGTCTAGGAAAATGCTGAATGAATAATTCATTAATAAATAATTATTAGATGATTCATAATTTTATGTTTACATATTAAACAATTAACGGGTTAATTTGAATGAATGCCAATCATAGTGAACGTACCTATCCGTTTGACCGCTTCCTCTGTATCGGAACATAGCTTGACTTTATTAACGACGATCACTAGAGTACACTGCATTGTCGCAAACATCGGAACACACACAGGCACACATATAATAATTCTCTCACATTACTGTAACTTGTTGAGAAATGCATCGTTTGCTACGTGCAGCACACTGCACAGTCGGTTTAGAACTAAGCCGGATTTGCATAATTGGTGGTAACTATGTCAATTGTTAAGCCTACCAGCTAACTGGTGAGGAAAAATATTAACGGTGACGCTCATCCGTACAATTATTAAGTTCACCAAGTTAATTGTGAATGTGCGCCTCCCGCATCAATTGAGAACGAACCGCCGCGCGCCGCGGCGCAACGGGGGAACTTTCGAGGACGAATATAAACACTACAACTTCAGCCATTCCTGGAAATCGTAATGCAGTATAACGAACCATTACATCTTGATTACATACTCAATTTAACTATTACGTTATATGTACATGTTTTATTGTTTAAAGAAGCAACTCCCTAAAAATTAGGAACGGAAAAATGCCTTCATCAATAATTCAAGCGCCGAAGCTTTAGATACATAAAAATAATCGGGATACAATGACCAGGTGTAATTAGCTGTTACATTTAGAGGTGTTTTGCATTTTATTTCAGACCCCTTGATATAAGATCTATGGGACTAAAAAAGAAACACACCTTATTAAACAAAATAAACTGTTGATACAGACAATATAACACAAAAATAGAATACGTATACAACTGAATTTAAACCTTCTTACTTCTGAAGACGGTTAACAACATTATTATATAATTAATCAAGATGGATTGATCTTAAATATGTAATACAATTTACGAGTGTAATTAAAACGCGGTCCACGCAACCAATTACTGTAGCGGCGAAAGTAAGAAAAAACTATTACATAAAGAAATTTCAAGCTGAGGTGTGGAATTTTAGCAATAATCAAATTAACCATTTCCTTTGCGAGAAGTTACTGGTGTTTACAAACAAAATATTTTCGCACGCGAAAACATAACAAGAGCGTTACGTATACCAATGATCGTGCCAAGGAATAGATCGCTGGAGACGCAGTAATTGAGATTATTCTAAAAATACCCAAGGAACTCATGGATATTATAAGACGAGACCCGAGCGCGTCTTAGTCTTCTTAGCTTCAATTTGATATTACACGTGGTGAAATTTAAATTGTGATATAATAACGATCGTTTCACATTTTATATTTAAAATCATGTCAATATATATATACATCAATTTTTATTTCAATTCCCAAAGCCAAGTGCTAGAATAGTGTGATATTGGTATTTTCTCAACTTATTTAATCAGAAAGATTATTTCTTGTCCCTCGTCCTTTATTTAAAAAGAAATAAACAAGCTATATACTTATTTAATTTCCTCAATTGATTTATCATTTTGTTATAAGATAGTAATAGAAGTACAGTCTTCCTTATGCTCGTATAGTATGGTTAATATGAGAGTATCTAAGATAAAATATAATTTACAGCCAAATTTACAGGATCTAGAGTCGTTCATGTTAATAAAATAAATTATATAATAGACCAACAGGTTAACCTTGCCTATAACCTAAATATCCAGCCCTATGCAGCAATTAGATTAAACCGTAAAATTGGTGAGTCGTGGGTAGCGTGTAGGTCTCGCCACACCATTCTTCTTTTGATGTATGAACAGCGAGATTATTTAATGGACTCGATTAGTTTAAAATATTAATAATAAACTGCCCGTAATCATTTTAAACACGAGCGTATATAGACAAAAATAGTCTAGTGTTTAATAATTTTAAGGTTATCAAATTTGTATGTATGTTAGTCTTTAAAATGTATGTTGTATGGGCCTCATTGCCTAATCAATAAAATTTATAAAAAAGTAATAAAAATATATTTTAGGCTACTTAATAATAACAGACTAAGGTATAATTGGTCTGAGGCTTGACAAGTCTCGAAAATGTAGCGACTCTGCAATGAGATTGCACCTGTATTGTAATTAGAATAACATAAAAAAAAAACTATAAGTCACGTGATCAATAGATGACTATAATGATTAAACTCCACTGCTCCCTAGTTATCTAACCGATTTTATTTATCTCGCAATAGTAACATGAAATGTTTCTAAATTATGTAGTGAAATATGTTCGTGTTGGGTATTAACTAGTTACTTACATTTAATGAGGACGACCGAGTCGTGGGGCTCGCACTGCACCTGGGTGGCGTTCATGGCCAGCAGCCCGCCGCTGCCGACCCCGCCACCCGATCCGCTTGCCTCCTATTTATAAAAATATTCATTAAGAAAATAAATTAATTAGTGAAATAAAGAGTAAAAATTTTGTTTTTGTTGGTACATTTCAGGCAACAGTCAGGGTGAGAATATTGCTGCAATAAACATTTCAAAAGATTAAAGAGGAAATTGTCCATCAAGATTTAACCAATAATCAATAGATGTCAAAGGTTATATGATAACCAAATGGGCTGACATGATTGGCAGACCCATACCAATATCAGTCTGGACAAAATCAATGTATGAACTATAATAAAAAAATGCTGTTAATAAATTTTTAGGTTAGGGCAAAAACGTGACGTGAACAAACAGCTAAATTTACTGTTTTTAATTTGTTATCTAAAGTAAACTACAAAAGTTTTCGTTTTATACCAAAATGTAAAAAAGACAAACATTATTTTTTAGTTTTTAACTTCCTAAATAATAGTTTTGTATTATCTTTGATAATCAAAGTACCTTTTTTATAACTATTCTCTATTATCAATAGTAACATTGCCATAGTTGTTAGTTACTTATATTATATATACATTATGACATATAACAGTAATATGTAATAGAAAACGGTTATAATGTTCAAGAGGCATGTCTTAACACCCAGGCATGTCATTCAATATTATATTGACAGGGCCTTACAGATAATGCCAGGTAGACCATCTGTTTCTAAGCTAGTTGAACAAAAAAGCAGTTATCTAAAAAAATTAAGATAACATTTCCCAAAATAATTTAAGACTGTATAAACGTAGAACAGGGGTATAAAAACAATGATTTTGGAATTGAAATGAAATTATATATTAGAATATGATTATAAAAACAAAATTATGATTTTTATACAATTCTTTAAATTTGGTGTAATAATTGGCCATTTGTTTTTTAAAATGCATTTTTTCAAATTAGGTATTACTGAGACATTCCATCTACCTGCTCAACCATCCCAAGGTTAGGTAAAATTTTATAGAATCTAATTATAGCTTGGATAGGTAAAAATAGGATTATTAAAATCAGGTCACTATTGGTACGTTGAAAGCCTCAAAATATTTAGGTTGTTAAAAAACCTTAACATAAGTTTTAAGTTTAAAGTTTGTGATAAAGATAAAATTTGCTTACAACTGTTATTGAGTGAATCAATTTTTTTATACTGCATCACAATGACCCAAATTTATACACAAAAATAATAATAAATAAATAAAACTGCACACCAACGGCCTCCATTAGGATAGTGATATCCTGTGTCGGGGTCCGGAAACACATACAAGGACAAGGACAAGGACAAATATACCCAGACCGGAAAATATGCTTGCATAGTCAATACGACATACTATGAATAATATTATTATGATAATAATAACAATTCATCAATGAAAGAATAATTTAGATTTTTCAGTAACTATTAGAGTAACTTATAATTTATAACTACTAATGGTAAGTTATATTTTGTTAACTGTCAGTCAGTATGCTCCGTGTAAAAACTAGTAACCTGTCAAATCCGGATAAGATTAATAAGCAGACCCTGGGTACATAAAAATACCGGGAATAATGCTAGGATGAAGAAGTCAGTATGTTCATAAGAAGTGGCAGTATTTGCACTATTGTTTTTGTTTGACTAGTGATAGTACTGGTGGTCATAACTATACACATTTGTGCCATATATGTGCTCATCTCTAATTGTAAAGCACTCTCAGTTTGTCTCTGTTTTTGCTAGGAAACATACATTACAATAATTGTTTTTATCTAGCAGTCCATATGCTTGTGTGCCATCTTTAATAGTATGAAAAACCACATAGTATATAATTTAAAAGTTTGAATAATGGATCAATGTCAAATTAATCTTGCATGTCTTGTCAAATATACTTTTAATTAATTGAGATTTATTAATCTTTATAAAGTTTCTTAATTGAGTGGAAAATATTACATAATGTGAATATTTTCAAACATTGGAATTTATGACAAGTATGGTCTGATAAATGAAAGCGGATGTAATATGGTGACGAAACACTAAATATTTTCTCAATTTGTTTTATTTAGCAATTTATTAAAAATTATATTTATCAAATATTTTATGTGATCTATTGTATAAGATACTTAATTCAAAATTGATAGTATGACAATGAATTCAAATTTAGTGTTATTTTATTATTTGGAGTAAATCAGTAAAATTATATATAAACTCATTCTTTGTTTTACTTTATGTCTATGGAAAAATGGCAAAAATTTTTTGCTTTTAAGGTTTTAGCATTATAAAATTCAAAATTTTATGCCTGGACTTAACCTCACTATTTATTTAACCTTTAATATAAAAAAGATTATCAATAAATTAAGATAAAATTTTAAACTGTATAATTTTTAAATCAAAACAGGTCATCAAATTGGAGTGGCATGCAATTGTATGAGCAAAAACTTGTTTTATTTTCCCAAAAATAAAAAAATCAGATTGTAAAAATAAAAGGATATTTTCTATATGATGTATTTAATTGAAATAGATACTGTCATTTTTCTGACTAACTCTTTTCATAGTATATAGTGTTAAAGATTATTATCATATGTTATGTGATAATGATCGGGACCATCTGCTTCACAGGCTCTCAAAGGCTCTTTACCACATCAAGATTAAGTTATGTTAGCATTGGCAGTTGACGTCTGCTCTTGCTTTTGAATAAATATGATAAGCACATCTGCTATTGTTTATTAGGTTTTCATTATTTTCCCACACTGTTAAATTACGGCAGAGAGAACACATAATAGCATAGAATTACAAAAATAAACAATATTGTTTATTTATATAATATATACTATCTAGCAGTGTTTTCTATTTTCTAAACAGCTATAGTTTGCTCTATTATTGTTTGTAAACAAACTCACTGTTTACTGCAGCATAGTGTAATAAAGGAATAAAATTACATGTAAAACATTTCATTATTTTCTGAGAGATACTTTTTGCTGCATTTAACTAATGTTTTACATAACAGTTTTATTTTTATTTCCTATCAAAGGCTTACACCTCTGTCAAACTATTTTTAGATAAAGTTGCTAAAACATGCAAGACCTTGCACATTGAATTACATTTAATTTATGAAAAAGTTATAGGTATTTTATTATTACCTTTCATAATGGTTATTCAAAGGCATAAATTGCTAAAAATGTTATTAAAATACTAAATTATGATATTTATAATAGATTATCTTTAATAATATTTCAATAAGGCATTTTGTATATAGTTCTTGCTGAAACTACAATATTTACTACAAACAAGATGTACAAGACCAGCACATGCACCATATAGGTCAGGGTAAATTATTTGTTTTAATATCACACTTCATGAGATTAGTTTGATAGTATTATATAGTTCACTTTACTATGATTTTATAAAAGTAGTAAATTTTATTAGGTCACTGAAGATTAGAAAGAGACAAATTAATAACAGTGGTGTAATTTGTATTTTGTAGTTGATTTAGGACAAGTCAGAAAATAGTGTTTATATTTATCTCAATATTATAGTATATGTATTTTCGTATGTCAAGTTTTAAGTTTCTTTTATTGAAGAATCTGTATTTAAAACATTAATCTCAAACCTCTAAATCTAGAACATGAAGATGAAAAACTAACTAACAGTTATTACTCTACCCAACTATTAGTATAAAGTAAAAAAAAATGTTTTAATATTGTGGTTTTTGATTTTGACAAAGGTATAATTATTATTTTATTTTATTTATTTATTAGAAACACCATCGGCATATTCACAACAGCAAAGCGGAATAAAATACACAGGCATGCAGTTTCAGTGTACTATAAACTAAAAAACATACTTTTATTTGTCTGCTTCATTACAACGAATAATTTTTGTAGTATCTAACTAGCAGAAATAAAATATAGGCAATTTCTATTGTAAATTACGAGTACATCGTGTGTGCAGCCAACGGATAACTTGACATTTGACACTGGCAAAGCTTGGACATCGGTCAGCATCGTTTACAAGATTTTTAGGTCAAAGTACGATGAACTTGAGAGCGCTTTACTCACCGTAAAATGCTTATTGCCGGCACTTGCTTCCCTATGGAATGCGTGCAGGCAGGGCCCGCATTCGCTAGGAAAGCATTACCCACTGTTTTATGCACGTTTGGAAAGTTTCCTCAACGGAAACCGGCCACGACAACAATCACTGATCACACTGCTGGGTTCACAGGCGTGTAACCTGACAGGAACGTACAAAAATAGCAACACTCTTGTTTTATTCACTGTTACAGACAAAAGGCACTGGTATCCAAGTAACAACTCCGAATAGCGACACAGGTTTGAAACGTCCAATTCGTATGTTTTCAGTCAGTTGATTACACAATCGCAACTGTGAACATTTTTTTTCACACGCGCATATACAAAAACTTGTTTCTGTTGCTTGTTGAACGAAAGAAAATAAGAATGAAGCGTCAATCTCACTACGATAACCGAAAAACACAAGCAAGCAAGACAAACGCGCAGCTGGCTAGCCGTCGCCTCTCGCTCGGTCGCTGGTGTGGTGCGGGGTGCGGGAGGGTGGAGGGGCGCGTTCCCACCGCCCCCCAGCCTTCCTGCTTCGTCTCGCAAGTCATTTTCATTATTACGTTACGTTCATTTTATTTTATTTTAAAAGCTGCATTCGTTCGCTATCGACTATAAATGACGTATGCGCTATTTTGTTTTTGTAATAATAAGGCAAATATTACCTATTAGATAATATAACAAAACTTATATTTCGAAAATTAACTGTTTCATAAAGTAAAAATTTATAAATTAAAGAAATTTTGGAAAAACATTAAATTAAAAAAACAACAAACGGACTTATCATTCCTCTTCTCTACGTAACAGGTAACACAAAACAATGTGGATACTTTCAGTGATCGCTTTTATACTTGGAGGAGTATCGTTTAATACATCTGGATTTATTGATCAGAATAATATTTTATAAAGGACCACCTCGGAAGTAGCTATACTGTACCAACAAAAGAAAAAAATCTTCTAAATCAGTTCACATCAGTTCGTAGAAAATATTCAGTAAAAAAACGATATTCATCTAAAGTATAAAAAAATAAAGCTATCTATAATTGCTCTACATCGAGTTTGTGGGTAGTAAGCTTTCCTATACCTATGTATATTTCTGGTACGTTAATAATAATAAAATAATGAAATTCTAGTTTTAAAGAATTTGATGTAGTAGTCATATACACAAGGCAATGCATGGGTCATTCATTTCCATGTTTGATATTTGGCAATATTCATATTTTTATGAAAAATAAAACAAATCATATCTTTCTTAATCGGTCATACTTATTCCAGGGATGTACAAAGAAATTTTGTCATTTAACTAATCGTTTTCTATTGAAAAATGTATTTTCACTCAATGTTATCATAATAATTATAATATGTATTTTTTACTTTTAGTGACATTTCGAGTGCGACGACAAAGTTAAACCATTTGATATGTTTCTGAAAACTGCATACACAATTACACATTCCACAACAAAAATGGTCTTTTCACACGACACACTTTCCTTCAATTTTCGAGAAAGTAATCCATCATTGACGATCTATCAAGGAGTCAGTAAGGTTTCTCCGCGTCTTGCCGAGGGAGCTTGGACAACCCCTGTAATTACGTGCACTTCGCCGGCAGATGAGTAAATGCTTGAAATTCTCTGTTGCAGAGAAAGTGAAGTGTTAATGCGACAACTTGATCATAGTGTATCGAATTATTGAATCTTTGTAATCGGGAATCTGCATTTTGTTAACTATGCAACTAGTGTTTTTTGTTCATAAATCATTAAGACACTGTATCAACATTTGATTGTCTATTGTTTTGGTGTAAGGAATTACAGCCTAGTTTTAACCAAGATTAATAATATAATAATTATCTACCTAATTAATTAATTGATCATCACAATAATCTTTAATAAATTCTTGGTACCTACACAATTTGTACACTGATAACTTGATAAGGCGGTTCATCAGGGATTGCGGCGATTACTATGGTAATCCGTTTGTGTAAAATTCTAATAACCTATCAAATTTGAATTAGATTTTAGAACAATGAGAAAGAATCACATAATAAATTATGATGATATAATTTACGCTGAGCATAGAAATTTCGTATTTTTAGATCGGTAAACGTCGTTCAACGACATCTGCTTCTGTTTTTGCTCAAAATAAGGTAGGTAGGTACCTCTACACGATGCTACACACCGAACGGAAATGGGGTGCGGCTGGGTGCGTCCTTGAGAGAGCGAATCGAACCGGAAATATCTATTGAATGTTTTTGTTTTATTTTTGTCAATCGTACCTGAACGTTTGTATGTGACCGTGGTATTCTTATTTTGTTCATATCCATTTGTTGCTATTCTAGTGCGATGAGGATATACATATATATCTATAGGTATTGAATGAGTGAAGTGAATGAATGAGACTGATATGTTCGTCTTTCTGTTTGATATGGTTTATTCTTTAGAGAAAAAAAAATTGTAACTGTATGTAGCATGGGAACTTATACACAAACGGATATCCTTTCTATTTATGGCCAAGGCAAATGCAAATCAAGCACCCCGCATAGTTCTGCCTCGCAATATTTCGTGTCTTTGTCATCGTATCTGTAGCTAATAATAGACTGAAGCTTTAACGGCTGTAAACATTTAAGTATTCAAGTAGCGAAGCTTCGTGGTAACAAATTTAATGCTTTTATTATTATTACTCTTACATTATGGATTTACTCATTTTAGACTTATAAATATTGTACTTAATAGTTTTATAATATTAAATATATAATTGTATATTATATATTTAGTTGTAATTATCATATTGTTCAATTTAATCCTTAGATTTCTTATTTCTTATATACACTGAAAGGATATGAGTGAATTATAGCTATAACTCACTCATATCCTTGCGTAATCCACATTTTTGCGTGACAAACAGATAGACAAACAGTTTTAATGTGGATGACATCTTTAATTTCTTTCGAACCAAATTATTAAAAAAAATAGCTTCACTGTATAAAATAAGTAGTATACTTATTATTGTATAGCTAGTTTATAATGGTATAGTTCTCTCAATTCAAAATGAACCAAAATGATCGCTTCTGCGCAGGTACAAGCATTAACAAAAATGTTAGACAAAAATATTGATTTCGTCTTATTTAAATACATTTTTTAAAAAGTGGGAAAACGGAATTAAGTGTATAATATAGTTATTGTTTCTTCAAAATAATATAGTCAATGTACATTTTTAGTCACTGGCACTTATTGGGACGACAACTAATCTTGAAATAAAATTAAATGTTTACACACCTGACAAAAGTAATTTTTATTTTTATTTAATTTTTAATATTATACTATATAATATTAATCGGGTCTAGCGTCGAGCGTTGCTATAGTTACGTTATAAATAAAAAAATAGCAGTCAAGTGCGTTGTGGACCACGCACAGTTGAAACTAAAGGGTGCCGCAGCTTGGTTATGAACAATCTTAAGGCCTTTACAAATAAATACGAATTAAAATCGACTGCAAAATTAAGTTGGTAATTTCATATTAATCATTTTAAAGTTATATGAAAAACAAAGTTAGGGGAAAAACTTATATATCTCTTAAATTTGTAGACCTATTGTATTCTACAAACTAAATGTGGTTGAAATTTTATTTTATGTCCTATAAGCTAAAATTTTTCCAGAATTTTAAATCCCATAGTTCAAAAGTTAGAGGGGAGGGGACACAATTTTTATGACTTAGCTAATATCTCAAAAACTACTGACTTAATGAAAAAACTCAAAATTAAACCTCCTTATCATTTTGAAAGATCTATCCAAAGATATCTCACACGTTGACATACGTTGAAATTTTTTTTTCAACTTTCGGTTACATGTATGGACTGCTACCCTTAATTATTATTTATATTAAGATTTTATTACAGAATCGTTGTGCGGTTCATAGAATACACCTATTTAGTAAATTTCGTATAGATAGAGCCAATGGTGTCAGAGTAAAACGACTGTGACATAAGGACGGACAGACGGACAGACGGACAGACGGACAGACGGACAGACGGACAGACGGACAGACGGACAGACGGACAGACGGACAGACGGACAGACGGACAGACGGACAGACGGACAGACGGACAGACGGACAGACGGACAGACGGACAGACGGACAGACGGACACGACGGACAGACGGACAGACGGACAGACGGACAGACGGACAGACGGACAGACGGACGGACGGACAGACGGACATGACGAAACTATAAGTTTTTGCCATTTGGCTACGGAAGCCTAAAAAATAAAGTTATAGGCACCTACTACCTATAATGTAAAATTACCAATATTAATACGAGTAGTACTTAGTACAATACAGTTTAATATACATATTTATTTATAGGTAAGTCGCATGCTCCGCGTGTCTTGCTCAAAATATCGCGTCGTCCCGGCGACTTCCGTCGATTCACCGCCGACTGCTGCCCGTATGATCTTTACCATATTTGTACGTTATACGTCATACGGTTATTTATTTTATTTTATTTAGCTAAATATAAATAAATTTATTGTAGTTCATATTAAAATTATCAATTGATTTTTTTTTAATTTTTGTACTAGCTTTATTCTGTGCCAAGTTCTTGGTCTTGACAAATATACTTATAAAGGAAAACTAATAAATGTATGTAGCGTGGGTCAAGTTAACTAAGCAACAAGGGACGTCCTAGATGTCTAGTCGCAAAAATCGTTATTAAAAAAGCTTGCAACATACTTTTCTGCTACATGACAAATCCCACAAGAATATTTTCTAATTAAGTAACGACAGTCCTCGAAAAGAAAGTCTGCGCTTTATTTTTTTAGGTAATGGCTAATTAAAAATAAAATATTAATAATTATGATATTCTATAATGAGTCGATGTTCATGGAAACTTGTAGACCAGTGGAAACGAACCCAGTATTTTTTGTTAAGTTTTTATGTGATCATTGTCCGGAGTTTTTTAGACGGTGGACGATGAATTATCAGAACCCTGGTAGAGTGTCGGCGCTTTTATTTAATCTTCGGAGTTCGGAGTTTCAATTTTATCGTAGACTTGGAAAAAGTTAAATTGATTGTAAACAATATCAAGTCTATCAAGGCGCCGTCTATATTTGTAAACTTTATTTCAATAAAGGATTTATTTTGTAAACAGCTTTTTAGTGTTCTTTCTACTTAAATAACCTGAAACCACCAGTCACACAGTCTTTTCTTTTATTTTATTTATTTCATATAAAATTTAACTTCGTCATACCAGAAGTTATAAGTATAAAACATTATATACTAAATTTAATGTAATTAGCAATTTCTAAGTGCTTAGTATATCGTCGTGATTACTTTAGTAGAGAATACGAGTAGATTTATTCCTAAAAAAAATCTCAAACGGTTTTATTTTATTGTAAATAATATAAGTGCAAAAGAAAACGTAGATAATTTTTATGCATGTATCTCATAGAGATATAACACATAGAAGGATAGTAAGCGCCTAGAATATGGACCATTCATTTGGAGTCCAGTCTGTCAGCAGTGTCAGCTGTCATAGTAATGAGTGACTGAGTGACATAATATGTCAATCATATTTCGAGCGAAGTGCTGCCATCTGTTTGTGTACGAAGTCATCTAAATTATATAACCTTTTGTAATGTCCATAAAAATATACAATAATCGAGCAGAATTAATAAGACAAATAACAAAGTATTAAAGTAGATAAGAATTTATTTGCAACATATGTATATAACAGGACTGTATCTATTCGAATTTTATAAAAACGCAGAACTTTTTATACTATGCAATCAATTATTTATTCCATAAGTAATATAAATAACAATTTCCAACTTCAGTCTAGTAAGCGAAATATATTTATTAATTTATAATTTTAATTAATAGTTTATTCATTTATAATTTTTCCGAAATTTAAAGACTTCGTTTTACTGGCAACATTACTAGTGTGCTATTGCGTATGCCTGCCAGCGAATGCATTCACGCACACATTGGTTGTCGTTTAGTCTATGTTTCGCGAGGAATTTTGTTCGAAGCTGAGGTTCTATGTGTTATAATTCTTTGATGTATCTGCTTAAAACTACTGTCCTACAATCCTACTACAGCAATGGCGTGTATTGCAATGAGGCAATGCCTACCTCACAAAAATACGCTATCCTCACTTATTAATAAAATATTTAAATATTAATTATAAGTCTCCTCAGTTATTATTATTTATATTAATAATAAGGAACTTCGTTCCAATTAAATTTCATATTTATAAATAGTAATAAATCCATTTCGTATTTATTTAATACACAACACGAAACTTCAATCATGCCGAGAACCCCAGTAAGCAGTAGCGAGACCTGCCTTTCAAATTGACATACACGCAAATGATTTCTGGTTAATCTTATGAGGATACTCACTTCTACAAAATAACACGGTGAAAACCGAAATAACACTTCACCCGTAGACTTCACCAATATCACAGCAACTCAACTATAACTTCGTAGGTAGTTTAGTCGCATTAAACTTTGAAAATGGGAATCCCAAAAGCTGATGTGGTCAATGCAGCGCTCTTATAGTACACTTTCCGTGTAAAATGTTATTGACATTAAAAATTGAAATAATTAACAATAACAATTTGATATTATATTCACTTAAGTTATTTAAATTAATATAAATTAAATTTCTTAAATCTAGCGCTAAAAGAGAGATCACAAAGGTAGCGTAACGTAAGGTAACGTAGGCTGACAACACTTACAAAACACTAAATTATAAATATTAATAAATTCCTTATCCCTCATTCCTGTCTTTGAGTCGCGTGTTAATGAGGTAATTTCGACTTACCAGAATTTTTAATTTTTGTAATTATTAAAGCAATCCTATTAAATTTTTGGTGAGTTCATACAGTGCTACGATTGTGCGTTTCATGAATAAATTACAGTGCCCAAGTTGTAATGAAAATTCGAAACCTATAGAAAAATTAGGGTAAATTTTAGTCTGTATTCTCATTGTTATTATTTAATAAAATAAAAAGAATTTCGTTCAATAGATCAAACCCAAACCTGTATTTGACTGAAAGACAAAATAAAAACATTACGCCTTTGAACTTATAATGTTATGTGGCCGATTTTCGATTTTGTTATTGATTTCGCGTTGCCCGTGTGCGTGACCTTCAACTCCTTTAAGTGTGCTCCCGAAATTCATCGCGCATGGGGAATCTCTTGCCGTGACGCTATACTAAACTTATGTAATGTGGCAGGTATGTTTTATTTGTTTTCCTCATGTAATAAAAATTAAACATTAAACACTTCTTTGATCAATAATAATAGTTTAGTATACACTATACAATGCAGCATATATTAGCCACGAGATTGCCTGCCTTCTCCGAAAACTAAAATATAATGAACGCCACTGACTACAGACTACATATTATATAAAATTTGAATTCAATTGACTTGCATTCAGACCAATTTGTGCCGGATACTTTTCGAATCACTCAACCAATTAAAGTGGTATTAGCGAATTGAATGGTGTGCATCAAAAGGCATTGTTGTTGATGACGTCACGGACCATTTGACCCGCGGTATCACGGTGGCACGAGGTCAACGCACCTTCGCTGTTGATTTTGTTACCCACGTTATCTGACGCTTTGTAATAATGCCGGCGTGTTTGTTTTGCATACTGCGCTCTCGGGAGCAGTAATATAACATTTTTAATAGGATGGCAATATTTTTATTCAAAACTAGATGTTTCCGCGGTTCCGCTCGCGCTGTATACACAATTATTGTTTATTTTTATTACATTACTAGCGGCCCGCTCCGGCTTTGCACCAGTATAAATCATATTATAGCCTATGTCATTCACTGAAGAAATGATTTAAATCGATCCAGTAGTTTTGATTTATTCATCATCACTACATAGTATAAAACAAAGTCGCTTTCTCTGTCCCTATGTATGCTTAAATCTTTAAAACTACGCAACGGATTTTGATGCGGTTTTTAATAGATAGAGTGATTGAAGAGGAAGATTTATATGTATAAAAATAGTGCAGAAAAAAAATTTTTTTTGAGCTATATAATTTACTAGCGGCCCGCTCCGGCTTCGCACGGGTATAAATATATAGCCTATGTCATTCACTGAAAAAATATTAAAATCGATCCAGTAGTTTTGATTTATTAATAACTGCCCGTGGCCCGCACGCATTAAATGTAATTACTTACGACATCACATTAGAAACCTCAAAAATTAAATTATCTTTTTTTTCTCCACTACTTAATGGATGGTATTATACATATAAACCTATATGATTGGCGACTTTTAATATACAAAAAATAATCTAGTAAGCACTCTTAATATTATACTTTATTTATTTATACTGTACTCGATACAGTAAGCGATTTTTCTTGTCGTTTAACAAGAAACTTTTAAATCTCTCAATAAATAAATAAATTAAAGCTACACACTTATATATACTGTGTCGGGGGTCCGAAAACATATATAATGACAAGGAGAAACACACCCAGACCAGAAACCTTAAAGGCGTCGGGATGTGACGACCCCATCGCCCGCTGTTGGTATAACCTCTGTCACAGCAGAGATTATTCCACCAGTGCAATCAGTCACACTGGTGGTAGGTCTTTGGTTGCAAGAGGCCGGCTAGGTAGGTACCACCGCAGTGTCCAATATTCTGCCGCCAAATAGTAGTGTTTAGGCACTACTGTGTTCCGGTTTGAAGGGCATTGTACGCTAGTGAAATTACTGGGCGAACGAGATTTAAGAACTAATATCTCGAGGTTGGCAACGCGTGTGTGGCACCTACTAATGGTGCTGCAAGCGCTCATAGGCTGTGGCAGCCACTTACCATCAGGTGGGCCGTATGCTTGTTTGCCAAGTTCTAACATAAAAAAAAAAAAAAAAGAACGTGTTTGTATGATAAATACAAGCATCTGCTCCGAGCGGACATCGAAGCCGCAACCTGTGGCGCTTAAAGCAGGTTCGCTACCGCTGCGCCACAACGTCAATGGGTACTTAAAAATAAAATATAAGAAATATTTTGCATTCACTACAAATTAAAGTTTTTCCAATTAATTGCTTAATTATCGTTTAATCGTTTCGTTCAACGTATAAATGTACAAATGTAATTATTTACGTCTGAAGTTCATAACTAAAGAACTTTATTTATGGGTGTAAATATCTTCCTTAATTCTTATCAACTATTATTAATGCGTTAATCGAATACTTTGTACTAGTAAATGCGTTTAAAGCTCTCTTTGCGGGAAGTCATTTACTTTGTAAGATTGGAACACTACCATAAATCACGAGTTTATTTATAACAAGCCTTTCCTGCGGCTTAATCCGCATGGAATAAAATTTTGGTGTAAATGTGGTTTTATTTTTATATGTCCGGCTCCCGTATCGTAAGTAAAAAAATACACGCAACATGCAACCTTAGGATTGTAATACAATAAGATATATTAAAATAGGCCAATTATTTTTTTATGAATATGATGATGATTATATATTTAAAATCGAAAAATCAGAGGCTTGGAGTAAGTGACGGTTGTGACGGGTTTGCTATCATAATATCACACATAACCTGTAAATGTTTTCAATGTACAGACATACTTGTAAGTTAAATAATGGTATAGTTTCCGTAATAACATTCTTTAGAACAATTCGTATTAATTGTATTCGTATTGTTGTACTAGAAACTGGTTGACCTATCGTAATTAATTATATTTATTATTAAAATAATACTATTTATATAATAAATAGATTGAATAATTTTGTCATGGTGTATGCCCACCGGATAAGATAAAATAAAAATTACCTATTTACTAATAAATGTTATGCTGATAATTTTAAAACCCATTTCAAATTTTATTTGACGACGTTGTGGCGCAGCGGTAGCAAACCTGCCTTAAGCGCCACAGGCCACGGATACCATTCCCGCTCAGGATAGAGGTTTGTATTTACCATACAGGGATGTGTACCGGTCTGGGTGTGTTTGTCCTTATCCTTGCGTATGTTTTCGGACCCCCGATACAGGATATTAATATCCTAATGGCGGCCGTTGAGTGTGTGGTGTTAATTTATTTATTATAATTATTCTTTATTGTTTTATTTGTTCATGTATTTTCTGAATGTGTATGTGCGTGTGTCTATCCATCATTAGTGTGTACGAGGCCGGTTAACGGCATAGAACATTGTCAACTAGAATGAATTTAGGGCTCCGTCTGTAGTACTGGAAAGCGTCGCGACGAGGGACACTAGGTTCCAATTTCAGTAACATAATTTAATTCATAACATCCGTAGATCGTCAAAGTACATAACATACATACTGTTCGTGACGAATATGTGTACAATATTATATGAGACGAATCTGTCATTCAAGCATAACAGCTGATCAATATTGGCGTAATAAGGCAACTGAACCAAAATTAAATACCAATCAATTGAAAACCACATCCTTCTTAATCATTGCAATCTAAATTTGTTGGGTTACTTGCGTATTTGAATGTGGACATTTTGTTTGTACTAACGTTGATTTCTTAATATAGTGATTAGCCTAATTGATATATTATATGTGTCAATATTATATCGTAATATATTTGTGAATGTAATAAGTTATAGATAATTTGATTACAAGGTCTTCTGTGACATGTATCTACTCTAGAAAGGTTTTTACGATACTATTACTAAATAGGTTTTTATGACAAAAATTATAAATGTGTCTTCATACTTTTCCTTGTACACGATTCGATTATCGTATGTAAAGAAAACGGATGGGATGGATGAATTAGAATGTAAGTTTTATTGTTTTTAATTTTTACAAGACATAATGGTTGTAAAGAAATAAGCGTTCACCATAACCTGTAAGGGTTTGTAACATCAGGACACCTAGAATTATCATACAGGTTGTGCTAAACCAACGCGTGGTGAGAGGTATAAAGTTTGGGCCTCTAGCACTCACAACTTATCGAACGATACGCAGTAATGTGAATAATGCAACTTCGCTTGTATATTCTGTGAAAGAGGAGCATCGCCGGTATAAAGCTGGCCTATTCCTTGCCGATGACGTCCTATCTTCTTTACAATCCAGGCTCAGTATTTGCCAACAGCAATACACATTCTGAAAAAAAGTAAATATTATTTTTAAAATATCCTGTCATTATATGTATATTGTTCCGCTTTCTGTCATTTCTTTCTCTTTATTCTTCTATACAATGTATACATTTTATCTATTTGATCTTTCTCACATTTCAAAAAACCGTAGGAATCGCCTATGGGCAATAAATTACATAAGACTGTGACTGATTCTGTATGAAATTTTATTTTCTCCTTTAGCTCGTCGACAACATAATATTATTCATAATTGGTTAGCTATTAACTATTATTTATGGGAGGCAAAGGTCTTTTACGTTGTCGTAGGCGGCTTCTTACGTAACGGGTCAAATTCATTTTAAGTAATAATTATTCTCATCATTGTTAGCAGAGTACATCGGTAATAAAATGTAATGCAGAAATAATTCAAGCTTTAATTTTAGTTTTAGGTAGAGCCCTTTAATATTTTATTTATGAAGTAAGTATGTATATATTTTTGTAAGGTATCTAACGTTGGATGTATTTGTGTGATTCGCACGAATTCAAACAAAGAAAAATTAAACCAGCGCACAGTGCTTTCTTCAGTAACAAAAGGCGAAACTATTGAAAGTTCACGAACGAATGGTCAAACAAGCGTGATGACAAGCGCCGTGTTATCGACCATCAATAGCTGACTCATCGTCCATACAATATTCTTAATTATTACAATTTTTGTGATCAAACTCATCCGCGCGGTAACTACACGAACAGAGTGAAAGTATTCTGGTTTCGATAATCACACGGTCGGCCATAGACGCAAGTTCAATGCCTTGATTATGACTGTTATTCAAATTATATTCTTTGGCTTTCTTACGTTGAATGGAGCTGGTTGCAGGTGCCGTAATCGACGTAAGATCAGCCTTTTACACTGATATAACTTGTGACACATGATTTCCATTGCGATGTCAGGTATAATGATAGATCCGGTTATAATTAGAGGACCCCACGTATTCTTAGAACTGATAGTGAATGGATATGTAATTAATCTAGTAAATTTCATTAAGATAAACCTACCTACGCAATTTTTAACATTAAGTTAATTTGAATAATACATTCTATCGCTTTGTTTTTTTTACTTGCTATTACGTAACTTTGTCATCGAAATTTTTATCTGCAACAGCATTAGAAAATCTATTTACTTAGCTATAAGCCTTTCACTCTTGATAATATGTGACTAATTAATTATTGTTCGTACTGCAATATTTTATGCATATAAAGTGCAATAGTTTGTAGAGAGAAGAGACTATGATAGATGCTCATAATTAGAAATCTGGAACTGTAAGGTAGAGTGGCTTAAACTAGAAAACGAGTGTGAGTTATTTAGATGTTCCTGCATGTGACTGTTTAGCATCTTCATTGTTATATTAAAATATTAAGTATATTCTCAAAAAGAGTCACTCTATTGTTGGACTCTACAAATTCAATCCATTTGTTGTGCTGAAGATATGAAAAATAATAATGCATCAAAATATTTACCGTTTTACGCATCAAACAAAAATTTGTAAGTGACAATTACTATACATTTCATGTTTGGGTGGAATTGGAGCATTATTGGTAGCACAAATTGCTTGCTACATTGAAACGCCAATTTTGACAAGTGGAGGTAACGAGACATGGATAGTTTCTCTATAATTTTTATAAATTCAACAGGTCTCAGTGGCAAACTAACTTATTCAAATATATATTTCCTATTTCTTACAAAGGTCAATAGCAACTATCGTTTCTATCCTATCCTACTAATATTTTAAACGTGAAGGTTTGGATGAATGGATGTATGTTACTCATTCACACAAATACCACTGAACGGATTTCATACATTGGATACTTTTTTCCCGAAAATTTGTTAGATTCCCGTGGGATTATTAAGAAGCTACATTAACCCGAGCGGAGCTGCGCGAACAGCTAATTTATTCGTAAAGAAAAATAGAGCCCATTTAAATTATATTGTACTGAATGTTTGATTAGTATTTAGTATTATAACTTCTTTGGACTGAACAAAGAAGATGATGTTTCACATTCCGTTTCTCCAATACCATAATTTTATTTTAAGAAATATTGTGGCTTATACGTTGATCGATAGCATTTAAATTGTTCAGAGAGCCATTGTGTCATCATGTAATAAACATACAGAAACAATTGGTTGTTATTTAGTCTGTGTGGCCGTGTAATATATAACTGATAATAAAATATCTTTCAGTTTCACGCTGTCTGTATTTGCTATCTTTAAAATATGCTAGTGTCACTGTAAATATCTTTGTTTCATTTTGGGTCAGATATTCAAATTTAGATATTTGCTAGCAACGGTAAAGATTTTCTCAATATTGTAAACAACTACGTCTATTTCAGTTATGTTTGGCAACATCCCAAAACTGGCTGTCAACGCAGTTCAAGATAAGATGGTAAGTCCGATTGCATATATGTAAGTAACGTGTAACGGTTTCTGTACCGGCATGCAATGGAGATAACAAGGTTAACGGAGCGCCCCCTAGGCATACGAATGCGACTACAAAGGCGATAAACACGAAAGAATGCCGTGTTACGTTGGTGTTACATAGTTTATTTTATTCACGTAATTGGTAAGAGGTAAAGGGAACCTTTTCTACGATGTTCACCCAATTCTCATTTGACATGAAAGGGTTTTACCGTTGCGGTGACGAAAACAGTAGTTTAAATTTTTATCGCGAACTACGTTATTGTTTTAAACGTTGTAATTGAAAAAAATATGCAATTAGTAAAACAATTGTGTTCAAGCTATCTTATTTTATTAAGCGAAGCTTTCAACTTTTCCGCATCAATGGACTTACACAGAATGTCAAATTGAAGAAACAGTACGCGGACAGTTTTGCTTGATGAGTATGAGCGCCTGAAGGATATAATACCGCCCGCTTTGACCCTTCTTTTTCCTATCTATCCAGCCTTTTGTTTGGCACCTCACTTTTGATGATACTGGTACTGTAAGCATCTGTAGTAACTTGACTAATAGCTTACCATTAAAATGAAAAAGCTTCATTTTCATCGTCGCAAAAAAATCTTTAAAATATTCACATTTTGTTTTCATAAAATCTACAATATCCTTCGCAAAGAACTTTAATTTCATACAATTGTATGTTTTTTTTACAGCTAAAGATAAATTTATTTCATTATTAAATTTAATTGTCTCTTTTGAAGGTCAAACAAACTATGTAATTATATTGTCCTCATCATTAGATGGGTCATTTGTCAGCCTTCCTTCTCTATTCTATTAAAGAAACCATGCGGTTACTTTCATCAGATGAAAAATTTCTTTTAACAATGTATCGTAGTCGAAAATAATTCTTAATATGAATAAAGGATAGTTTTTAGCTAATAACATTTACTATGCTAAAATATTTCTAAAATTCAGTTGATGAAATTATGGATGATAATTGGACGCAAATAAGCAATACCATGTCAACCCACAAAAATGAAAAAACTGACTTATATATGCAGAAGTGTTGGTAAATGGCTGAAAAACATTTTTCTTTAATATTTGTAGGGTTTTAAGCTTTAAAACTTCTAAAAAAGCCATTTTTAAACATGCAATTTATGTATTATGTTAAACGTTTTGGGTTATATTATACACGAAATATGCAGTTTGTATACTTTTTTTTTGTAAAAATAAGTAAAATAACTTACATAAATCTGAAATTGCCAAAAACTTGACCAATACATAGAAAAATCATATAAAGCAAGTTGTTCCAAATTTTCAAACGCGTTTTTCTCGAAATGACATTCGTGTGGGTTGACATGGTATTGCTTATTTGCGTCCAATTATGGATATCATTTTTATCACAACGCGCGAAGCATTCCAATAAATATAATACAATTACGTTCGTTTCTGATTTATTGTCGGTTATAAAAATGAATACAAAAATAATAATAATTATTATTTTAATCTAACATTATATTTTGTAACGTTTAAACTTGAAAAAATGGTTTATTTTTTAACAACAGTATAAAATGACACCAGGTCATTGAGTTAGTATAAACTAAGGACTTCCATAGAGAAAATGCTTCTACATACATTCAGCAAAACTTAGTCACACGATTTTATTCGATACTTTTATTCGATTGTTTCAAGCTCGTGACTAACTTCGTTTCGTTGCGATAGTGCGCATATATGAAAGAGCGAATCTTGTGACATATTGTCAGCATGGAAGGGCATGTCTATAATAAGTGTATACACCAGGACAAACATTTAAATGAAATGAATAAATAATAACTAAATGCTTCACCCTCAACGACCGCCTTTAGGATAGGAATATCCTGTGTTGGAGGTCCGGAAACACACACAAGGTAAAGCACAAACACACCCACCCACACACACACCCAGACGTGTATGGTTAATACAAACATCTATCCGGAGCGAGAATCGTATCCACGACCTGTGGCGATTAAAGTAGGTTCACTACCGCTTCGCCACAACGTCGTCAAATTAATATTTCATTGAATACAAAATTGAAATAAAAATAAATTGAACTAAAATTACGATTCGTAGTGGTCAATCATAGTTTTGCACAAAATACATAATCTCCCATTAACACATAATAGTTGAGAGCAATTTTGTATTTCTAGTATTTCCTTATTCTTATGGGTCATTTGCTTTTTTATTGGCCGTTAACTTTTCTGATTCTAGTTCAAGATTTATTTTGAAACAAATTTGTGCCAGAAATATTTTTAATACTCGGGAACACAGTGACTTATATTTATTCGAGTTGGATATTAAATACAAAACAGGAACCGCGTTTGAATTAGTCAACCAGTTTTCTAATATTAGAAACTTAAAATAGTGAGGTTTACGATAAGAAATATTTATTAATCATAGGATTATCATGACATTAGGTGGACTCCTTTGATAAATAACATGGCGGTTACATGACATTTGTCTGCTCGGAATTTAAACATGATAAAAAATATTATTAATAAGTTCAAGGAACTTATATTTAAATTAATATACACAGTACAATAGAGTTTTTGCCATTAAAAATAGATTACTTAATAAATAAGCGAATAATATGATAAATAGATGATAAGCTCCTATTATGGTCTTCGGTGAAAGTGTATGAACTAGGACCTGCGCCAAGTATTGTTGATTGTTGTTCGACGTCGTCAGTCACGCTCCGCTAATCTCAATACTACCACGATGTTGGTAATAGAATAATCTCGTTAAAAACATTGTATGATGATGAGGTTCTCGACGAGCTAAATTCATTCTGTCCCAACAAAGGCGTGGCTTTGATATTTTATCACGGCTATGTTCATTACAAACTTAATTGAAAAATGCTCTTATGCAACTATGAAGTCACAGAGAAATCATTTCTGACCGTCTGTCCTCGGGCGGTAAAAGGCTTTAGGCATTTTTCTTGCTTACGTTGTATCGAGTTATATCTAGACTTAGGTCGACGAACCCGAATATTTTATGGGCGAAGTAATTGAATAAATTGATCTTAATCGTCATAGTTTCCACGTGAAGTTGTGTGAAAAGTTGTTGTATCATCGTAACAGCATCGTTTATACGATCGGTTTGAAGAATTATAAAACACCTGTGCAAAGCTATTAGGAATTAATTGGTTTGTTTTAATACCATACAAATTGGAGTCTTCATCAGAAATTAAACGGAAAAGGTGCGCTGTGAAATACGAGTTTCTTGAATGAAAATACGCAAACCACGTTATCGGGCATTCTAATCTAGGTTCGCAATTTACTTGTGTGAGAAATATCTGAATTGTTTGCATTGCAAACTTGTTACGGACTTTAGTTATTTAGTGTTGTGAAATTTATTTCACGTATTATAATCATGATCTGTCTTGATATCACGCGAATGTCTCAAGGATGCTAGGGTCATAGTCCATTGGAGCGGACAACTATCGCTTTTTGTTTTGATTAATGTTTTATTAGTCTTTACAATTAGCCTTGTTAAGAAAAATTAGAATCGTTCACGAGCCAATTATTTTTTTACTGTTCTTAATTGTTTTAATTTTAACATGTACATAAAATAAATTTAGTACATTGAGAGTTAGTTGCTTATAATGTTTTATTACACGTAATTTTAATTTGCTTCTTAAGTAACTATTATTTAATACTTCTACAGTATATTTGTTTCTATATTGATCTTTTAATTGACTATTTGATTTTAGCACATTTGGTAGCAGATAAAAAAGGTTCAGTTTAATTTATATTTTTAGTTTTTTATAGTAACTAAGAGTAACGTAAACGTAAATAAAGTAACTAAGCTACATATCTAACAAACGTGACCAATTATAAATGTACACTTTTTGCAGATGACTTAGCGTTAACTATACCATGTAAAAATATTACCACATTTAACACAGCAATCAATAATACAGTTACGAATATTGTCAATTGGCTACATGAAAATAATTTAAAAATTAATACGCAAAAAACAAAATATATACAATTTATTAACAAAAACGGAAATAAGAAAACGTTAAACATTAAATGTAATAAGGACCCTATAGTAGAAACCACAAGTATCAAATTTTTAGGTGTTATATTAGAAGATAAATTAACGTGGCTAGAGCATATAGATTTACTTTGCGGAAAGATTCATTCATTTACCTATGCCTTATGGAGACTCTCAACAATAGCTAATGAAAAAACGGCGATACAAGCATATCACGGATATGTAGGTTCAATTTTAAGATATGGCATTATATTGTGGGGCAACTCTTCTCATCTGAATAAGGTATTATTGGCGCAAAAGCGATGCATTAGAAGTATATGTAACGTGAGCACGCTAGTGTCGTGTAGACCTCATTTTAAAAGGTTAAATATATTGACTGTCCCTTGCTTATACATATATGAGACGTGTGTATATGTTAGAACACATCCAGAGGAATTTGCAACATTTGCACATGAAAATAATTTTAGCTCTCGATTTCCTAATAGATTAGTATTGCCTACAGTCCGAACTAAACTATGCAGTGCGAACTTTTATTTTATGGCTGTAAAAATTTTTAATAGGCTACCGAATGACATAAAACAATTCAAAAACTTAAATTGTTTTAAGCGAAAACTAAAACAGTGGTTGGTTAATGCATGTTACTATAACATAAAAGAATATTTAGATTAAGGGTAGTCCACTATAATTAAGAGTAAAAATGTATTAGTAAGTATTTGTTTGATTGTTAAAAGTTTTAAAATATTTTATATAAATGTAATTATTTCATTTATTTTAATAATATGTACATTTGCATGCTAACTTATGGTTGTTGTGGAGGAATTTGAAATACTGCAATATCAAATTATGTACCTACAACTTTGCAAATAAATGATTTTGATTTTGATTTTGATTTTGATTTTGATTTTGAAAGTAAATTATTCTTCGTGTAATTCTGATTCCTAAGATCAAGGCAGGGTGGTACATTTTGTAAGTAATGATAGCATTTTAATTATATCATAGGCGTAGGTCTTAAACGTTTAGCACATAATGTAAACGCTTTATTTAATAGCACATGCATTTATCAAAACGCTGATAACCGAACACGCGTAGGCACATACTGAGGTCAACTTTCACCACACCACGATAGTCCGTCAAAAATCTTTGCAAATGTAGTCCTTTGTGTTCTATATGTTTAAGTCACGCCGGGCTATAATTTATTTTGACTGTTTACCAAGGTCAGAAAACCGGATAGCGTTACAATACATTACTTTCATGATCGTTTGGTCGAAAGCGAATCCGATATCCTCCCGTTTTGGAGACAACTTTCCGTGTAAACGGACCACTTTTTGTCCTTTCCCAATCGGAATCTTGATAAACATCAATCGTACCAAAACTGTTAAGTCCACTTTCCACAGTTATATAACCTTTCGGCAATATCATTGTTGCCGAATCGATACCGAGTCGTGTGATAACGTTGAAAAGAAAGGTACGTTAATTAAGGCGTAGGTTTGTTCGTCGATTCCAAGGTGCATTGTTATGACAATGATTCCAATTACAATTTGGTGCTTTCTTATACTTTCTGCAATTCATTGTGTTGATCGATAATGTTGAAATTTAAATTCTTCGGGCGATTCAAGCGCAATCGTAGAAAGGTTGTAAAATTCTTTTAATAGTTCCAACCAAAAGAAATAAAACGTGGTATGCAATAAATAATTTATTTATTGCCTTTCTATGTAATATAATTTGTGATAATTTTGTTTTGCTATTTTTTTTACTTCAATTAACTTTATCACATCATCAAATTGTTTAGTTATCTTAATTGTAGTTGTAATCATTATTTTATCAGACGTTAGTTGGTACAAGTAATTAAAAGGACTTGAGGTTTTTTTCGTGCAGTAAGTGACCTGTCTAGGTCTATAACTTGACTTGACGTTAAAAAATTAATAATATTCTGGACCGACTTTTTACGTGCCTTCCAAAGCACAGAGATACTAACTGCATCACTGTATACCCGTATCTATCTAGTTGCCCACAATCCATCCAGTGAGTGGACCCGGCTATGAGCGTGACACAGGTGCACTCCAACGTGTTCAAAAGCGTAGCGGGGAACCTCTCAGAGGGCAGGTCTTAGCTCAGAGCAAATATCTATATAACTGGGGCAATATATTTGTAAACAGTACAGTACTGCCACAAAGCCGCTGCAAATTTAGAACGGATTCAAGTTGATTTTTAATTAGAACATGAGATTATATTGTGTTGATTAGTATAAATATAACTATTAGCCGTTACTTCAAATTGTGTAATTAAAGAATTTTTGCTAATTAGTTAAGTAATTGGACATTGCGTGATTATGGCGCTCATATTATATTCATTAAGCTAGATTAGAAGATAATTTGGTATACTGTAATTACTATAACACTTTTAACAACAACAATATCGGAATCTAGGTGGAAATTTTGGCGTTAATATAAATGTACCTATACTGCTTTTTGGGTCTAACTACTGAATCAATTCTGATGATGATGATGAGTTATCGTTCAAAAATAAAATACGTATATTTAAAAATTTTAAAAATGTGTCAGTATGTCATATTTCATTGCTACTTTAATAATCTGTGCAAATAAACTCTTTGGAAAGTTGGGTAATAGAACGTGAGACCAAATGCTTAAAATTATATTAAGCCCATTGATAAATGGTTCAGATATGATGTTATTGAATATTCATTAATAATGTTTCTTAAGTTTGTGTAAATATTTGAGATAATAATGTAATGAGATTGAAATAACGAAAGTCAAACATCGAAAAAAAACCCAGTAATAATTAAGAAGTTGGATAAGCGGTAAACGATCCGAAATATGTGAATAAATTAAAAGTTCGTTCGTATGAATAAGTGTTTTTTCACATCTGTCGTTTTATTTTGGTCATGGTTTTAAAAACATGTAAAGGGATAAATACTCAGTAAGGTATTTTTCTGAATTTACTACGGCAGTACAGCCTTTCTGTTTTCGAGATGAATGAACCGGTTCGACCGGGGAGGTGTTACGCTCTTTGACGTACTATTGATAAGAGTACGGTAAGCTGTTGCGATTTCTTTGATGAATGAGTACGCCGAATTCTCACCTCCTCTATCCATTTTAATTTCCTCATTCGCCTTCTTCCCGTCCTCCTCTCCTCTTATCCCAAGTGATACAAGTGAAAATAAGCCATGAACCTCACTTATCATCAGGTGGATTGTATGCTTGTTCGTCGTTATTGTTATTTCAGATATCCCACTCAATTACACTTTGTGAGCCTTTCGTGAATATGACATAGAATGCAGCACGTATTTGCAATATATTATCAAATTAAAACGGACAGTCGTATGTAAAAATATATGTGTACATAAATCGTGATTAATTATCAGGGACAATTCGCCGTAACATTTCAGAATCACAATAGAAGGCCGTTAGAGGCAAATGTTAATTCGTTACAGTTTTATATTTGGCACGACATAGCAATTCGTATAGGAGATCAGACAGAACAAATTTACGTTTAACCTTGACACAATAACATTTAATTCGGGCTCAGCAATTAGGTAATTCTGAAGCTCAGTAGGAGCTGAACTGTGATCGTATCTTGATAGATTACTAAACGTCGTTATCATGACGCCTATAAATAATATCGGTGTCGAAATTAAAAGTATGTTTACTTTAATGTTTCGTGAATGCCGCTCCAAAATAAAAGTGGTGTCTACATTCCACTAAAATAGTCTGCCACACTTCATCACGGCCATAGATTTTGAATAATTATAATCTCTAGCCTTGCCTACGACCATTTATGTGCTAGTTTAGTTGGCTAATTATAACCGATTCGGTGATCATCACATACCGTTATGGCAATATTGGACTTTGCATGGCAATTAAGCGTCAAATCTGCTAGTTTTAGTAATAAAAAAATACAAATAAAATCATGTTGACCTTAAACTAAAACCTGCAGCTATAAACATTTAAAGGTCATCAGAATTAACATCGTGCGTGTCCCAGTTCGCGGATTCGCAAAATGGCAGTTGTGGGTGCGTCGAGGAGGTTTATTTTTCGTTGTTTGCAACAGTTCGGTAATCCGTGGGAGCACGTGCAAGCAAGGTCGAGGTCGACAATAAATAATTGTTTCTGTCGAGGAGCTGTCCAGTCGCATGTTTCGTAAATAATTACAATGCATAGGCAGCCGCCGAACCCTTCAGCATCTGAATCGCAACATAAGTTATGAAATTATTACGTGAGACCCAATGTTAATTATTAAGGCGGACCGGTAGTTCCGGTTATTATTTTTTGTTTTAAATATAAACATAAATTGACCGGATATGTCATATTTTATTACGATAGTAGATTAATTGTATTGCAGACATAAAACCATTTGTCTGCTCTGTTTCTAAACAATCTGTGACAAATCGCAGGTCATTACTGTCAAACGGTTTTTAATGTCTGCGGAAGGAACTCTTTGCATTTGAAATGGTTGCGACCAAGGTGAAACCGACCTTTGCAGTTAAGTAATTTGCAAAAAATCTATATTTTAAGAACCGTAAAAACAAGTTTAACTATCGTGTCCGATATGCACAAAATGGTACAGCTAGATTTATTTTTAATTATATTGTTAATAAATTTGATACTTAAACATTTTCAACCGTCTTAAAAAAGAAGGAAGTTATCAATTTGACAGTAAGTTGGGTTTTTATTTATAGGATTTGAGGAGGATTTGGATAATAGTTTTTTGTCTGGATCTGGTGATGGGGTTTTGAAGAAATTAAGAGAACTATTTAAATTGTATAGGTACACACCTATCGCAATTTGGATATTTTTTAGAGTACCTTGTATTTGCCCTGGAAAAGCACCATTGAAGTGGAACTGAACATTGAAGTGACGATGACTGGTGAAATAGCCACCAGAATTACTTAAAACTAATTATGTATTATTAATATTGAAATTTTTAGTATCTGTTAACAATCGATATTTCAAAGAATGTTATAAATATAAAACATGTTAATTCTAATTAAGGAATCTTATTTTTATTATTATTTAATTTATCAGATCCGACTCGTCTAGTGTGGTGGTAGCGATCTTGAATTTAGCTCCGATGGTGGCTTTTGTGTTCTTGTTCTGTATCCATCCATGTTTATTTTTTACCCGACTGCCGGAGGGTAATGTTTTTTTATCTTGACCACACCAGTCATCAGTTTCATTCTGGGCACTGTCCCATGTCATGTCGTGGCTTCATCCGTCGCGGTGAGGACGTAACTTTCTCGCTCTGCTATTAAAATCATCATTATCTCTTGCAGCTAAATGTAGCGATATTTTAGGATAATTACGTACTGGGACTGTTGTAATAATTCATGATTCGTAGACACGAGACTTGGGCGACTAAGTAAGTAGTGTTCAGTGTAACCTTTAAGGGTTGTTTAAATTATTGACCTATTTTTTTATTATATTCAATCTTAACGGTAAAGTATACATACAAAATGTAGCAAAAGAAAAATAAAGTAAATATAATAAGATTCAAACATGCGACTTTAGATTTAAATCGGAATATAAATTAAAGCTCTAGTTTCGATCCTATCTAGAATTTGAATATAATTGAATGTGTTAATTTCAAGAAACATGTTATTTTAAAGATAAATAATATCAGTCAGTACATGTAATTAGTAAGATAATCTTATTAAAATAAATTTTAATTATTCTACTAATATAATAAATGGCAAAGTTTGTATGTTTAGATATTTGTTAATCAATCACGCAAAACGGCTGAAAGTATTTGTATGAAATTTGGCACATATATAGATTGTTACCTAGATTAAGGCATAGGACGATCCCAGAACAATGTTAGGTTCCCGTGTGATTGTCAAAACACGTACTGCAATTATGTTTAGATGTTTGTTACTAAATCAAGCATACACGGATTCAAATCTAATCATAATATTATATATCATAATCGAAATCAGGCTTAACGGATTGGGATGAAATTGAGCACACAGGTAGCTTATTATCTGGATTAACATAAAGGAAACTTTTTATCCCGGAAAAATGTTCGGTTATAATCGGTAATCACAGGGATTATCAAAAAAAACATGCTGCAGGCGTATTCAATTGAAATTCGGTATAGATGTGTCTTAAAAACATTATTTAGTTACAAATGATTCATTTCTCCCTGGAGCTGATTTTCAGATCATTGCAGATGAAGTCGCAGGCAGACGCTAGTACTTAATAATTATAATTATGTTCCAAGCTATCGTTTGTAATATATGACTGCTAAGTGCCCAACACATATACATATTTTTATCTTGTGGGAAAGTTGGAAGGATTTTCAAAATATCGATGACAGTATTTTTTTATTCTTAATGAAAATTTAAATAAAAATAAAAATAATTGGGGAAAAACTAAAAGTAATTGTTCGAAAATAGCTTTAAAATGCTAAAGAAGGGCAAGATAGTTTGTATTAAAATTATTTTGTATACATTTAATTCAACTATATTATACACAATTATGTATATTTTGGATTCAGAAATTAAAGTTATCTTATTGGAAACTAAACGTTCTGAGGAGGGTGATTATAATTTCAACCAAATCCTGATTTTTTGTTTTCTATTTTAAAAGCCTTTTTTATTTTTTTGTGTTAAAATATGCTAAAGAAGACTATGACTTGCTTTGTGGTAAGAAGTTACCACGGCCTATACTATGATATGTTGCAAAGAGGGACAGAGCTGGGTGAAAAGAAAAAGGATATTAAATTATTTAGTTTAGGTTTCTTGAACTTCATTTCTGATGGTCGTATTTACCGAACGAAATGCAACAGTAGGTATAACAAGTAAACAGTTGCTGTTACTTCGCGTCAAAATGTTTAAGTATATTCATGGTGATCATAGCACTTATATTATATGTTATTATTATTTATTAAAGTAGTACATCAAAATTAAATAACAAGAATTTTACCGTTAATCTGTCATATCCCTGTATTACTGACACAAATAAAATTGAATTGCGTCCGGATGGCTAGTCGTATTTTGGCAATAGCTTAAATTATATTTTCCTTTATATAACAACTAAAATATTGGGCAATGAAATTGGTTTTGAAGGTTAGTTAATTATAACACTGTAAGGTTTGTGTATAATTTTTTTTCGCAATACTTCAATTTCGTAATAACCAAGGATGAGAGTATTTAAAGTACAGTCGTAAATATTAAAATTAAAAAAAAATACTGAAAGTAATCTCATGCGTTTAATTGTATGTAATTATTATTTAAATTGCATTTTAATGATTTGGACCTTGGATATAGTTGGTTTTGTAATAACTAATAAATATAATATACATAATATAAAGTAATAATAATTTACCCAAAATTTTACGAACTCGGAGAATTCGAAATTTATTCGAATTTGTTCGAACGAACTTGAACCAAAAAATACACATATTTTTTGTTTATTCACTGATCATTAATAAATAATGGAATCGATATTGATGAAATTCAGTTTGAAGGTAAACAATGGAATTAGAAAATAATAGAAGAAAAATAGTTTTGTCCCAATAATTAACTTTAATTTCGATTCAGCCCCCACAAATTTTTACTCCCTTTTTCTTATTACTTAGCAAGTGGTAAGCTAAAGATCTTATTAAGTAGTTCTTTTTCAGAGAATTTTGTAAGTATATGTTTAAAAAACTAATTACTACAATCGCTGTTTCCAAATAGTTTTACTACATCTTTTGTTTCTTTAACCTATTATAGGACTGTTATTTAAATTATTCCATGTATATTCACATTCTGTTGGTGTTGACTGTATAGTAGTGTGTAATGTTAATATGCTATAGTATGCTTTATCTACGTTCAACATCCTTGAAATTATTTTCATGTTCAATGTATTCTTATCTATTTTTAATTTTGAATGTAAAGAATTCATTCTAAAAGTTTGTTTTGATTCAACGCTAAGCAGAGTAACGTTTAGTCTTGAAATATTTATGTACACGATAATGAGCGTTTAATTTGACCCAGTATAGTACAGTTCCCCTTCATGTAGGCTAGTGTAATAGTATCCTATTCTTACCTTCCTCAGAGGTGGCAAGACAACTATACAAAATAGTTAAATTTGGCATAAAATCTAAGACTGTATTAATAGTAAGTTAAATAATAAGTATTGTTATCTTAGTGACAAGTTCAAATTGAACAAACTCCTTCTTTCTCGAATAAAGAAAAAAAAATTTACACGAAAACAAGTTTTTGTACTTTATACAATATTTAAAAATACAGCTATATTCTTTTGAATGCTTTTATTATATGCTTTTGAGATTTTGATATCGTTTTAAAATTAAGATATTCCTAAGTCCGATATGTTTAGTAACCTTAATGAAGTGAGAGGTGCGTGCAACGAACTCAGTTACTGCATAAACGCCAACTTCTTACGGCGTCTGACGCAATAATCACCTGCAATATATGGAACAAAACTTGATTGCTACTGCATTCCATTACCATAAACGGCCAACTGTCCATTCTTGATTTAAAACATGCACAATATCTTTATAAACAATGGTCTTTGTTTGTAATGGGCTGAGGAAAACTTCGAAATTAAGTCAACACGAAAATCGATTATGTGAAGGCCTTGTACCCGCTTGTCAACGGCGCTTAGTGTCCAAATGCGAGTATGCAAATATAATCTATATTTAAGGATATATACACGCCGAGCAGAGCTGTTGAAATGAATCGTGTGACATTTGAACACATATCAAGTTTGTTGTATGCTAAGAAAAATGTTATCATTAATTTCCCCGCAAAGTTATTTAATTTTATGTGACAAGTAAATTTAATGTTTTAAATTAAAACAGAATAGTATTTTAAAATTTATCTGATTTATTTGTGCATGAATTTTAATGTCCATAAAAATTTAAATTTTTGTTGATTATTTGATAGATTCAATTCTAAATAATAGAGTTTTTTATATCATTAACGTCTAAGAAAGAGACTATACAACAAATAAAGATTTAAATTCCAATCGTGTTTTTACTAAAAATAATCGAACAATTTTACAGAACATCATTATATCAAAGAAAATAGCCTCCTTTAAATAGGTACAAGTATCAAGGTAATCAGTTTTATAGAACCATTAAGGAGATTTAATATTTGAAATAGTTAAAAAATATTATTTTTCAAATTCGCGTGGGAAAACGTTTGCGCCAATCCGCCGAGATATTCCCACGGTCGATTAACTTACTATTTTGGTCATAAGTAATAAATTTTTAGTGTGTAGAAAGTTAATATTTCGATATTAAATATTTTATTTATAACCTAATAATTTCAGGAATAAATCTTCACTTTAAACAGCACAATTGATTAACCTTGGACAAATCGAGGCGTATCACTACTTAAGTGCCATATCGTAAAATAAATAAAGCTTCCATAAAATAATGAAAAAAAAAAACAAATATACGCAAATTTTATTATTCAGTGGTCATTACCAGTTACGCAAAACAGTTTTATATTGATAACAACTTTGAGAATGGCACATCGCGAAGTGTCGTACAAATATTTTTACTTCATGTACAAACACTTGCACGTCAGAGCAAATGATAAAATCGTGATCTTGAATTCGAGTTGTCTTGAGAAAACTTAACGTTCGTTACTCGACACAATAATTCAAGAGCGATGTGAATATATGTTTTTAGCGTCATGTCATTATTCTGTACCATTGTTTTGACTTCGCCACATTTGGACCACAGCGAATGGAACAGCTGAACGAATATGTGGTGACAGACAGTCATAAAATGACCAAGGTTACTCCTTTATCATTTATTATATTCGCATAAACATATAACGAAAAACGTGTAAGATCAACTCGAAATATGGTTAACATTTGCTTCGAGTAACTCAATGTGTTTCTTTTTTTTTTTTTTTAAATCTTACAAGTTTGTAAGCAAGCATACGACGCACCTGGTGGTAAGCGGTTCCCGTAGCCTATGAGCACGCGCAACACCATTAACAGATGTCACTCACGCGTTGCCAACCTCGAGATATTGGTTCTTGAATCTCTTTTGCTCTGTAATTTCACTAGCTTACAGTCACCTTCATACTGGAACACAGTAATGCCTAAGCACTACTTTTGGCGGTAGAATATTTGACACTGCGATAGTACCTAGCCGGCCTCTTACAGCAAAAGACCTACCAATACCAGTGCGACTAATTGCACTGGTGGAATAATTTCTGCTGTGACAGATTATCCCAACAGCGGGCGATGGGGTCGTCATTCGACGTGTATTCTGCTAGTATGCATTTTTCTACTACGTATAATTAAAAAAGTTGATGATAATCAACTTGGCAACTAATAGATTGTAATATATAACTATAGATAAAATTCGTTCTTTGTTCAGTGTTTGTTAATGACCAATAACACAACAATGGTACTCCCTTTTGTATCGCAGTGACCCGTACTGATTAGAACTGAGATAAGATTGTAGGAAATAAACGAACGGGCGGAGTGCGAACCTTCCTGGGTGGTCCGCAATATAATATCAAATATGTAACCATTATTTTACGATCTCACGCAGTTTTCATAAGCGGACAAAATGAGGGTCGTAGAAGAAATTGTTGTTCGTTTAAAGCTCTATGTATGTTGGGTAATGTTCACATATGATTCCAAACTGTCTCAGCGAAAGTGTGCGAACGTTTGTTTGCATAACTTTATGATACACATCACGATATTCCAATGTAGCAAGCGGCATGTGGCCGTTTTAATATATTTAAGTTTTTTTTTTAAATCTTCTGGTTACTGCTTGGTTTTCATGTAGTTTGTGAACAAAATTCAAAGTCCTCTGTGTGGCTTATCGAGTATCAAAATGATATAAATATGTACGATTACGGAGCAACGTTACTAACATAAAAGTAGTAGCAGTTTATAAAAAGAATTTACACGATCGTTCGAAAAACTGATTTTTTATATATTAGATAAATTATTATCATTTTCACAAAGTGATTTTCACAATATGTGTTATCTCTAGTCAGCCTAGTTATGAGCTTATAACTCATTCTTAACAGGTAATATTATCAGTGTTTGTATTTTAACAGGAAATCCTTTCAACTTGAAAACAAGGATACAATGCAGACAAGCAAAAAAAAAATCAGATCTACCTTATATTTACAACTATATGCTATTTATATTTTTATTTTTTTTAATAAAAGGAAGATCACTTGCGCGGCAACGTACTGTTCGGAATCCCATATGATGTCCTTCAAACTAGTAGTGGTTTATTATTATCTTATGTAGTATGAGTAGCGAGCGAGGTGTGTGGCCGTTCTGCAAACAGGTTTGTTCGCTGCGACCGCACTGTCCTCGTCACCATAAAAAACCATTCAAAATTTAACGGCGAGCACTAACGAGCCGCTAGTCACAGCTTCTTTATATCGCTCAATAGAAATCTCACTTTCCATAACATAGTGACATAGTGATACAATCACCGACGCAAGTTACGTTCTATGTCGCAAGCTGTATCGTAACATAAATCTTCTGGGACATTTTATTTCATTGCGAGTACTATAAAACAGAGCATGTAGAGTCAATGGTCGTAACGGTCTCCGACGTTTTGTCGGGCTTTGTAAACATGGATGTTTACTATTGTGCAGTGTTAATTCTGTCTGTTTTCGTGATCTTAATAAATATTTGACTGATGGTTTCTGATCGTGGCTAAGCTGAGTAGTATTTATCCACTATAAGAAAGAACTTTTATGTAAGAGTAGATTTAACATAGTGTAAAACCTTTCAAGGTTAAAGTATACACATACAGTTACACGTAAACTGTTAGTTTTATAATATACTAGCGGGCCCGGCAGACGTTGTCCTGCCCCGAAAAAATCTGGGACCCGATAGCAGCGCCCTCTACCCGGTGAAAGTTTTTGATTGACTGTTTTTGGTTGGCGATAAAATAGTGAAAATTTAGGGTCGTATGTATTTTTCAATGCCACATAATAAAAAAATAAAAAATAAAAATATTATCCAAAAAATAAAAATAAAAATTTTGGGGTGGACAGCCCTTATCACTGAGGGTATGAAAAATAGATAGTATCCGATTCTCAGACTTACTGAATATGCATAAAAATTCATAAGAATCGGTCAAGCCGTTTTGGAGAAGTATGGGAACGAACATTGTGACACGAGAATTTTATATATTAGATAGATAGATAATATAAGTATGGTAGAGTGAAGATTTAATTTTTCAAACGACGAATCTTACAACGTCTATTTCCTGTTCGACAACGCATCAAATGCGCAGATGCTCAATTTTTAATACCTAAATATATATATACATCTGTGTTCTAAATTGGTCTACGGCTTAGGATGTTATTTAAATTAACCCAAATTCTAAACGTAGACTCAAAGCGGTACGACCTTATCTCTTTGTATACAACACTCTTAAGATGTTGAAACATTCATTGACATATACGGTATTTAGCTATTAATACTGTTCACAGTAATTGTACACCATTGAGCCTACACACAAGATGGATGGAAGTGACAGTAATGCAAATCTCTTTTGATGCTCTTCAAACATTCCTTCGTTCGCGAACGGGCAGTACTCGATCTCTGTTCTGAGTGGTCGTACAATAATAAGTGAAGAATGGCGTTCCTGTCCGCTGGTCACGTGTGGCTGTGGGCCCGAGATGAAAGTGGCAGCGTGGGCGACGGCCATTGATAAAGACTCTTATATGGCCGTGAGAAATCTTACTACTTTTATTAAGCAATGTAGCCGCCAGTATAAAAAAGCTGCGATTTTTGTCATTTTATTTAGCTACGTTCAAGATTAAATGTTTCATTTCACATATTACGCTTTGTCATATTCTTTTACTTTCTAAGATAACGTATCAAACGTCATTGTCGTACGTTTGGCAACATTATATAATGTAATTCGAGAGCAGCTAAAAAATGAACAAATATAATGCGATCATGTTATTTAGAAATAAATACTTGAGAACAATGCAAAATTGAGATTATTTTACTGAATTTTCTATTCAAATTGTAATTATAAATTTCGTTTGAAGATTTCATTAATAAACATGCTAAAGATATATTATTAAATGTAGTCATATGTTAATATATATCAGAAAGGTCTGGGTGGCTGCCTAATGCGGTACGTCATAGTTTGATATTACAGAATAAGATCACGTTGTCGCATTGATATGCGATATCTGTCCCATAATGTTTACACAGTGAGATGTAGAGCGTCGTATTCCTGACCCACAATACATCCTTATGGGAACCTTATTCACAGAGTGAAATCGAACAGTACGATAATCGTGAGAAACTTTGCTTTTATGTATTAATCAAATATGTCTTGTACTGTTAGACCTAAAGTATTTATACAATATTTGTTTACTTTTTCTTGTTTGTATTTTGAATAATTTTCGGAAAAATTGCGATAATTTACTGACTTTATTTTTAAATTTAATTCATGACGGCTGGCAAACAAGCATACGCTCCGCCGGATGGTAATCAGTTACCGCAACCTATGAACGCTTGGGATACTTGAAGTATTACATGCGCGTTGCCAACCCAAAGAACAAAAAGAAAGGGATGGAAGGGAATAAAGAGGTGGGAGATTGGGCCTCCAGTTCTTACTCATCGCACGAAATGCAACAGTACAGTTACTTTACGCCGATTTTTTGTGAGAAGCATAGCTCTACTACCCTTTAAAAAATTAATTAGAATTTAGTATGGTATAGTCCGTTTGTTTATTTGAATCTTAGGTTAGGTTATCTGAACATTCAGTGTATGCTTTAAAACTTCTAGAGGGATTGTTAGAGCGAAGGCTTAAGGTGGGTTGCACCCGATGTGACATGTTGATGAGTTGATATAAAAAAAAAAAACGACGCGCACAATGCCCGCGGTCAGACTTGAAGAAAAAAGAAAATGAATGAAATATTTTTGTAAACATTGTTATTATTCAAAATGAACGGAATTTTGTGTCGTTTTATTGGTTGTTATTTAGCATATTTTTAGGCTAAGGTTTGTTATGATGAAAAATAGTACTTACATGTTTTTTATGGTAGTAAAAACTGTACTACTGAACTGAAAAAGTGTGATTTATGACTGACTAAATATGAGGAGATTCTATTTTCAACGCGTATGTTTTTTATGAGTGTTCAGTAAGAAGATCTAACCAAGGACATTGGTGATAGAGCACGGAACTCGGCAAAGTAGACAAGATAATAAGCAGTGATTACTTGAAGTGTTTTTATTTCGTGTGACAACCATCTAATCCTTTGGTTACCATATAAACTAATAGCCAATTATCGAAATACAAATTAACACGATTTTTATATTTATACTCATAATTATAAAAAAAAAATATCCGTAAGAACTAGTTTATTAAGAATAATATATGTGTGAAACTTCTGGGAAACATTCATGAGTGTGATTCTAGTTGTTAATAAAGTAGTTTAAAGTAGGTTAATTTATACTTTAATATTTAAGTTTTTATAAGTAAGGTACCTAAAATCCGTTGAAGGCTTGTGGCATGCGCAAAAGCTCATCAGGTAGGCAGGCGCTTCGTGCTCTTGACCCCGAGCCGAAGTGAGTCATGGCGTGACGTGCACATGGATGATAATTATGTGGGAACAGTCTAGAGAATTCTAAATATTTAAGACCTATATGGATAGGGTTTATAGATTTTCATAACTAATTTATTAATACACAAAACTTAAACATAATGAACCTAAATTATTATGCAATTTATAAAGCAGAACATAATTTGTATTCGTTAAATAAATGTATTTCTAATTGAACTCAAAAATAACTTTGTATATGTCTTAGATTATATACTATCTATAATATAAGGTATGCTTCTTATTTATTATGTTTAACCGATTTTGATGAATCTTTTTTCTATTATGTTATGCTTTAAGAAAGTTTGTAGAAGAGGCAAAGACTTTTAATAATAAATTAATATCATATATTTGCCATCGATTTGTTTTAAATCTAATATCAAAAATGTATTTAAAAATCCATTAGTTACAAGTTTTCAATTTTAAATATAATTATCAGATTAGATATCGTCCTACATTAAAAGATGAGTTAATGCAAGATTATTTTCCTATTAAAGGTTGATTATACACGCTTGATTATGAACCGTGAAAATTAAAGAAAGGTCATAAAAGTGTTGTAAAAGAAAGTTAAAATAGAAGGTGTCTGATTTATAAGCCCTTTTCAATATTTATTGCCCTATACGGACTGTAATGTGTCAGGGGACGGAGATTTTACTTGTGTCAGAATAGTTATAAATTTCGCTTTCACTAAAATTTGAGCTCTTCACAAAAGGTAAACGTACAATAACCTATCCTCAACAGATTTATTACTAGCGATAACTCCTACAATTCACATAATATCGGGGAATCTCGCATGCTATTAATCAGAGCTTAAGATATATTTATATATTAATGTATAAATGTTAAAATATCTATTTATTAATTTGCCTGATAAGTTCAAACATTTTATATTAATCTAAGAGATTTTACTAACTTAAATGTACATTTGAGAATAGTGCTTCAAACATTTGAATAGAACTTCCTATTACCAGAGTTTAATGATCTACCATCGAATTAACTCTTTCAGCGTTGACAGCATATCCGGTTATTACTAATAACAGATCTTGTAAGCGCTGTAGCGCTTAATGGAGCTAAGTTGACAGTAACATGACTGTGGTCTCATCAGTATTCTGGTGTAGTACATCTGTATGACTGACTAATCGTGGCCCCTAAAGCGGTCTTTGTCGGTCGACGTGTCATTGTGGCCCAGTGTCGTGTTCCGGAGACGATGGTCACTGCTTTCAATTCGCTTTTCACTTTAAATGCTAATAAACCAACTTATATGCCTACCCGTGTTTCTTTTTACTTAAAGCTTGATTATGTTTTCAAATGAACAAAGTTTGGATTTAAGGTTTTACATATTATAAGAGAATTTACCCGTGTCTTTATTTATATAATTAGATAAATAAAACTTTCTATATATTGACCTAATTATTAAGGCTTATTATGGAAGCTTTGTTGTTTCTTGTATGATTCGGTATGAACGAAGCTTCTTGACCGGAACAGTACTATTTTATCATAAAATATCGACGTCATATAACAATATCCGTACTGTTGCGATACGATGGTGGAAGCATCGGAGGTCCTAAACGTTTCCCTTTTTCGTTGCATTTAGAACATTAGTAAAGAAGTAACCAACGTCTATAGTTTTTCCCATAATTTATTATAATATTTCTATCCTCATTAAAAAAATTATACTTGGTTAAAATAAATAAAAAATATGACCAAAAAGTTAATTCTGCTTACGCAGAAACTTTTTCGTGTCAGATTTGAATTGCTTATTCACTTCTATTGTCTTTTATGTAAATAAGATTTCTTATTTTTTTAAAGTCATTATATTACCTGTAAATGTGTGAAGATATATCCAGCTTTAATATAAATATGCACTGTCTACATTTATTTTTTTATTTTCAGAAACTTCACTCACGCAGTGGTAACCGTTGGCTTAAACTATTTTATTTCGTCTCCAAACCATGCTTTGATATTATTATGTACTCATAAATGGGTATTATATTAAAACTGTTTTTGACTTTCTACTTCATATTCTATTTCGATTGAAAACCAAAATAGCTGTCCTGTTTTAATGTATAAATTTAAAAATAATTAAACACGTACCATACACTTACCATGTTCCGTCACTGTAATACAGGAACAAACAAAATCCGAGTAAAAGCGACGAACCGTGTCGTTTTAAAATTAAAATACTACTTTCTTAAAGATTCATTTACTTTAGTCCAGTTTGTTTAACTTCTCGTTTATAACGCCGGTTCTTTTTGTTATGTCACTTCACTATTGTTTGTTGCTGAGAACTGAGACTTTACTAGAAAGGGTATCAAGCTTGTTTATTTTGCCTAATTATAAAAACGATTGATTTCGGTAAATGAAATACTAAAAGTTAAAAAGTAATAATAAAATAGTGAGACATTATTTAAATTAATTTTATCGGCTAAACTAACGTTCAATCGGTTTCGGCACCCAATCGGTTTTACTGGTGGTAAGTACGCCTTTAATGCAACAGGCCGGCTAAGTAGGTACCAACGCCGTGTGAGTTATTATAACGTAAAACAATAATGTATTTCGGTTTGAAGGTCATCGTAGCTACTTAAGTTACTGGACAAAGGATTTTTAAGAACCAATATCTCGAGGTTGGCAACGCGTGAGTGATATCTACAAATTAATCGAATGCAAGAGCTCATAGGCTACGACAACCATTTTTCACCAGGTGGGTCGTATACTTTCTTGCTAAATATTCACATAAAAAAAAATCTACTATTTTCGGACTTTTCAGAGTAATACATCAGTATGAGTGGGTTACGTTCGTAGTCTCGTCGTTTCAAGACGGGTTGCGACCGCGAACCCGCTCACCCTGATGAAGGACTTCCAACGGTTCCGTAAGTAGTGGGTACGGAATCCGATTGGACGTGAGTTTAGCCGATAAAATTTAAATTTCATGCAATAGGCATGTTGCTGTGTGTTTTACTGTCGTCGTAAATTTCTGTTATATTTTACTCACGTCTAGATTCATTCGCTGCGATTACAATTGAAGGTTAGATAGGTAGGGTATTTTACGACATATTAAAATAAATTCTTATATCGTGCATATCACTTATATATTATTCTCTGTTCTTTGGTTTTCTGTGTGGACATCTGGACAAATGAGAGAAGTTGCCTAACAAGTTGCGTACTTTCCTAGAGCGCGTATGAGCTACATAATTGTTGAGAATTCATTTAGAAGGTACAATTGAAGTGACAAACACAATATATTATGTGTTTTGAACTAACTCTTAGTTCGCAATTTCTCTGGTTCATAATAAGAAATATGAATGTTTGGATTACGCCTAATACAACTGTTATAGAAAGAAGACTAAGCTTAACAGATTAAATGTTCTCTAAATATTTTCTCTTTAAGTAACACAATACTTTGTTTAGTGTTTCTTTAACATATTACTTTGAAATAAACAACACTACAAATTCTAAATTACAAAATATTTAAATTTGTAAGCATTTAATAGTATTGATGAGTGAAGCAAGGCCCCTTTGATCTTTAAATACAACGGACACTTGCGGTGGCCTAACATTTACCAATATTATGGTGTAGCGGTACGCTCAGGAAATGTTTACATTGGGTATTTCACCACGTTATTAAAGAACATAGTTCGGTCGTCCAGTGCGATAATATTTACACACGGCGCTTCTGCGAATCTGTGGTTTCCGTTGGCGTGTGCGCACTGAACAGTCTTCCTAAAATAAGGAAAGATATTAACAATTCGACACGTCCGCTATACAAAAAAGTAAAGGCAACAGATATTTTTTCTTGTACCCCTCTTCTAATAATAGGCCTACTAATGATTACATGCAGCTAAAAATACATTTCAAAATAAATAATTGAATCTTGTAATAGTTCTTTGTTTAAAAGAATAATATAAGATTTTAAATATTGTTTGTTAATATTACATTATTTATTTATTGCAACATATTTTCAATGAGATCCTGTCGCATTTTATAAATGAAAGGCACCCTTTAAATAAGCTGTTACAACCACATCAGACAACTTTAAAATTAGGGCAAATGACTTTTCCGTAGCAAAAAAAATATAACGGTCTATTTTACGGCACTTGAAAATGCTTATACTTTTATTAGTAGTAAAATTAATAAAAATAGGCCGTTACGTGCGTGAGATCTAGAACGTAAACAAGTGATACGTCGTTACTACGTCATTATCAAATTATTTGTTGACTATCTGTCGCTAATCTAAATGGTGAATTCATAGACTTACTATATTCTATAGACCAGCACTTCCATAGAGAAAAGTCAAAAACTCGCTGGTGCCTCTTCGTAAATTCAACACCAGCTCAAGAACGGTATGTTGGGCACAATGATAGCTTCATTGTCTTGTCTTAAACCTTGTTTCTGTATGAAAGGGCTGGCGCATATTCTAGAGGTAATCAATGGTTGCTGTGGACGTAGCGTAGTCAAACAGTTGAATGATCCTTCTGCTCTATATCCGTAATAGTTTTAAGAATCATCACAGTTTGTTTGTGTTGGCTATTAGTCACTATCCTGTGTTTAAATTAACTTTGTTTGACTCAAACGCGTGAAGAGTTTGACAGCTGCATCTTAAAAAAAATATTGGAAACGCCTTAGAGGAAATAATTTTTTAAAGATTTAAATAAATATAGTAGCTATTTTCAACTTAATGTATAGCTATTTTAAATAATAGTTGAAATTATATATTAATATATCGCTGTAACATTTGCAATGTAGAATACAGAGGTCAGAGATTTTATAATTAGTCTGTGCTTATAAAATTGGATAGTTTTGTATATTTCCACTACAACTACTACGAGTTTTTGTCTACAACTAATAATTGCTATATTATTTATTCGACGGCCATTAGAATAGCTATATCCTGTGTCGGGGTCCGGAAACAAGCACGTGAGAATGAAACAAGAGAAAATCGGTATTTAAAGCAGTATCGCTACACGATCGCCGAAAAGGCATGAGAATGGTCGTAGGGTAAAAAAAATTATATAGAAACAAAGTGTACATATTTCACCTATATTACCTAGATGTGCAACGGAGGCGTTGAACACCTTCACAACACCTTCCAATGAATGACATATCTAGATCACAGGCGCTTGAGTTATGGAATCTCTTTGAAAGCGATCTACTTACACGTATGGGTATTGTGTTCCATTATCTATTTCACATGAAACAATGACTAGAAACGAAGAGTAACTTCGTGAGATCGAATGAACTAGTCAATCGTTCGTCGTTCCGGATCGGAGAGTAAATTCCGCGTTGCCAAATAATAGTTGCCGATGACTGTTTTAGATGCAATCATTTGATACATCAAATGTAATTAAATTACAAAAATAACATTCTAATTGGACTTTACGATTACTATTTCTAATTAAGAAAAAGAAACCGACCGAAACCTAATGAATACAAAACGTAGAGTTAAAGGGTTAAATCTTGACAAGCAAGAGTTTCAAATATCTCTTGCTTTAAGATGAAGGAAACATCGTGAGGAAACCAGCTTGTCTTGGAAGAAATTAACCACCAATCCGCAGCTGAGCAGTGTGGTGTCAACTACTCAATTCCTTAACAGGAGAGGTGCTCTTTGACCCAGCAGTGGGTCATAAACAGGCTGCTTCTAACTTTACAAGTTTATATTTTTATCTCTAAATATTTATAATACTAAAAATAGCATAGAGTAATAAAGTATTCATAGTTCTACGAAAAATTTATTTTGTTTAAATCATGAGCTTAAGTTACTTAGGGTAAATTATTGTAAAGCAGATTTAAATAGTGTATATAATAAATATTTATAAGATACTAGATTTATAGATCTGCATTGAATGTAATAACAAACAACTTTTTGCAGCGTATTCGTAATATATGATTAGCATTTTAAAATACAAAACATACACGTTATCAGTATTATTTACAAGCGTAAAAGGAACAACTATTGTAATTACATATATGTAGTTGAACATTACAATAGAATGAGTAACTGGACTTTTGATACTGTATGTTTTTTAAACAACATGAGAAACAATGATAAAGTAAAATAAAACTATTATTAAGATTACAGGTTACTTACATAATAATAATAATAAATAAATAAACGCTACACACTCAACAGCCCCCATTAGGATAATTATATCCTGTGTCGGGGGTCCGGAAACATTCATAATGACAAGGACAAACAACCAGACCGGAAAACATGCCTGTACGATTAATACAAACATCTGCTCCGAGCGGGAATCGAACCCGCAACCGTCGAGACTTAAGGCAGACTCGCTACCCACAACGCCACAACGGTGTCACATAAGTTACTCTGTGATTCATAAAATTTGGGACACAATATTTTATTGCATTTTTAACTTTATTGATGGTGTTGAGTACTGTGGAAGTAAGAGTCCAAACGCAAAGGTGGCTAATACCGTTGCATAAGGCGAGCTGCACTTACCGCCTTTTCCCTGTCTATCCGCAAGACGCAACTGGTAGCTGACCTTGAAACTGTTTTTTTTTTTTTTTTTGGAATGTGTATTGCTGTTGGCCCTACTGGCCTTGACAGCGTCACCTTGCAGAGTACAGAGACTCGGCCGTGATAAAGGGGCAGCCCTCATGGGGCCTCAAATTTGATTCCGTCTTTAGGGTGCGTCCTGCGAAGCCGAACCACGGCTAAGGACGTCATCGGAGATGGAGGCAGCGCTCCGAGCGCATTCTATACGATCGACTCACCCGACCGTGTGATCCCGACGCTTGAAACAGCTGACGATCAGTTTCTTCACGAGTTTTTCATTTTTCACCAACGTACGGTGGTAGCTAACCAGGCGGACATTTATGCCTTACCACCATTAAAGGAATACCACTAGGATTGATGGATAAACATGTCTTACAATTAAGTACTTATAACTTAAATTAAAATTATTTTATAATTCCAAAAAAATTAAAAGTAACTTTTGTGGATGCCACTTGCTTTGACCCATTGGCCCCGTCTTATGTTATCTTTGTGTGTGTTTGTAGAAACACTTGAGCCATGGAGCGTTTGTGCAATATAATTTCTAACAGATATTACACCCCGATTTATTGTCTCCAATAGGTAACAGCAGGGCTGGTTCATCGAATCGGGATTTCGATTCAGCGGGGAAATGCAGCTAGCATTCTTGCCACCATTGCCCGTAGACGTGATTTGTACAGTTGTAATTATTTGTAAATATAGTTAGTATTGACACCGTTGTGGCGTTGTGGGCAGCGAGTCTGCCTTTAGTCTCGACGGTTGCGGGTTCGATTCCCGCTCGGGCAGATGTTTGTTAAAATTTCTGTCTCGGTCTGGGCGTTTGTCCGTGTGGGTCTCCCCACCGTGCCTCGGAGAGCACGTTAAGCTGTCGGTCCCGGTTATTACCAATAACATCTGATAATAATCGTTAACTCTTGATAAGTAAATTGCTCTTATCCAATGAGTTACTGGTTCGCCCTTAGGGTTGCGGAGGTCAGATGGCAATCGCTCTGTGTAAAAACTAGTAACCTGTCAAATCCGGATAAGAGTAATAAGCAGACCTTGGGTACATAAAAATACCGGGAATAATGCTAGGATGAAGAAGAAGATAATAATAATAATACTTTATTGTATACCATGACATTGACAAAAAGAAAAACAAAAACCATATAAATTTAGCATAAATGGTACAACCAGGCGGCCTTATTGCTAAAAAGCAATTTCTACCAGACAACCTGAGCGCACAGGAAAAAAATATATATATATGTGATAAGTAGGTGGTAAGTATTATAGATTATAGTTAGTATTGAATTCTGAAAAGCCTGTAAATTTATATTTTACAATTAATATTTATTAATAATTAATATGCATGTCTTTTACCCTTTGTTTGATAAGAATCGATCATCAAATACTGCGTCTTCTGAATATTAAATGAAGATTCAATTATGTGTATCGCTTCAGCGGTGCGTTTCAATTTTAATAACAGACAAGAACAAAAGATAAATTCCAAGAACCATTGATTACTTTCATTGATCTTGTTTTTTTAATATACGATAGAAATTTAATAGAAAGTTTGTTATTTGGGAAAAAAATAATATAATGAAATTTCCTTATCTTAACTGTCTTTATATTTTTAATTTACAAGTGCTTTTTTATATTGCTTTACTTATTAAACGAAATTAGATATAAAAAAACAGATTATTTTTATGCAATCAAAGTTGTTTATGCAAAGCAAGGTCTTTAACTTTAATAAAGATTTAAATATGTATGTATGTGTCATCGATGAATCATAATATTATGACTGACTATTTTTGGCTTTTAATCGCTTTTAGGGCTCCGTACGTAAAATATGTTAACGGAACCTTATTACTTAGCCTCCGCTGACGTCCGTCAGCAGCTGTATCTCTTGAAACGTAATTGGTAGATAGTTGAAACTTCCAAATAATGTGATTCTGTTGCCGCTATAACAATAAATACTAAAAGTATTTAAAAAAAAACTAATAAACTGTGGACCCCCAATACAAGTAACTTAATATATTTGACGGTTATTTATTCTAAAAGGTTCGTGAGATTACAGCCTGATGACATGACGGACGGACAGGGGAAGCTTGATATAGGGTTAAGTTGGCACCCTTTGGGTACGGAACCCTAAAAACTATTATGTAAGTATTGCATAATTGCAGATTACTGCAAAAAAGAGTTATTATAACCAATGTTTTTTAAATAGTTAAAAATTTCGTTATTCTATAGGACAGATTTTCTAAATAACATATTTTTTTATTATAGTGCACATATGTTACTTATACATTATACGCAAGATTTGATAACTTTAGTGGCGTATTTATACTTTAATAAATATTTTCCGCTTGCGCATTTATAAACACCATGTTTAATGTATTTATAGCTTGCAATATTAAATAACCTGATCAATAATGCCGTACAACATCGACAACGCTGACGTGAGCTTTAATATCTGTTGAATTATTCAATACTTCTTGATTCCTTCAAAGTCTTTTAAACCATTATCGTTATAAGGTGAAAAAATCTATAAAATAGACTTCAACGTAAATAAATTAGATACATATATGTATAGGATATGTACGACCGTTGTGACGTGCTGGTAGTGAGCTTACTTTGAGCTTCGACGTTCGCGAGTTTGATTCCCGCTTCGGAGCTTATGTTTGTTATAAATATCTGTCTGGACGTTTGTCCTTGATGAAGATGTAGGTTCCGGTTCCTATCATAGCATCTGATAATAATCGTTAGCATGATAGGTAATTTACTCTTATCCAATGAGGAGGTTCGCCTTTTGTGTTGCGGAGGTCAGATATCTCTGAGTGCAAACTCGTAACGTGTCAAATTAGGATAAAAGAATTTATAAGCAGACCCTGCGTAAATACCGGGAATAATGTTAGGAAGAGGAGGATTTAAAATGTATATTAGTAGAGCCATGCTCCTTCCAGTACAAATGGCCCGACTCGACTTTGAGAAGTAGTCTCCTGTCAAACAAAATTCCCGTAAAGTAACAGTATCAGTACTGTTGCGTTTCGTGTGGTGAGTGAGAGCGCCGGAGGCCCAATCTGTTCCCTTCTTTTCTTCCCTTCTTATCGCTTCCCTTATATACATACCTTGGGTTGGCAACGCGCATTAATACTTCAAGTATCGCAAACGTTCTATAGGTTGCGGTGACGGCTTGCCATCGGGTGGACCGTATGCTTATTTGCCATGACTTTTAAAAAAAACCATATGTATTTCTGAGAAATGCATTATACAGTTTTAATTTCACGTAAAGCATAGAAAAACAAAGGAAACGCGTAATCAACGTACAGAGTGATCTAATCGTGTCAGCTTCTGTAATTGGTCTGATTAACCCTAAATAGCGCTAGTTTTTCTAGGAAATAATTGTCACTTATAAGTTTAATTGCGTATTTTGTCGGTCATCGAAACTGTATCTGTAATTAAGTAGCGAAGTGTGATGGCAAGTTCAATGCTACATTGACATGGAATCAGATGAGTCACGGTCCCCTCGATTGTGACTTTTGAATAAAAGAAATTTAGAATTGGCATCAAACGCAAGCATTGAACTAATAAAATATATTCAACACAATAATGTCTTATCTACATGTACACTACTATTATAAAGAGGAAAGATTTGTATTTTTGTCTGTATGTTTGTAATGAATAAACTCAAAAACTACTTTGCCGATTTCAAAAATTCTTTCACCATTGGAAAGCTACATTCACCCTGAGTAACATAGACTATATTTATTGCTAAAAAAGATTAGGGATCCTTACTAAAACTTAACTAACGTAAACCAAGGTGTAAAAAAGTGCCCTAAAACGTCTTTCGTCGCATGCGTTGCGGAAACTATTGATGATAGAACAAAAGTATGTTCTACAATATTAAAGAACATATCTTCAATAAAATAAATAATAATTTCAACAAAAAAATATTACCGCCGCTAGTATTAATATATTCATGATGATAATTTCATAATATTGAAGTTCGCATAAAAACCCTGAAAATAACTAGGTCTAAAAAACTATTTTAAAAGCATGCGAGGTCTGGATTGACATGGAATGATGTCAGATATATATACTTCCAATCTCCATATATGTACTGTGGGACCTTATGAGACTGTTTTCTTATCACTTCTAAATTTTAATCTAAGGTCCAATTAAAGAGACCGGTCGAAGCGCAAATTCATATGTACCGTTGGCAGGTTCGAGCGTTCTCATTTTTTGCTTTTGTTTTCACGCCGCATGGGTTTAAGGAGACATAAAGGAATTCGAAGGCGAGAGCGAATTCCGATATCTCATTTAAATAGAATTTTAAATACATTGGTACTTCTAATAAATACATCTCATACTCTTTTCTAATAAGGCATTTAAAAATTTAGGAATAGTTTCTTAAGTTACGAAAAGATTGTTCTTAAAATTGTTTACATAGGATTAAATCGCCGGAAAATTTGTAGCCATGTCCTTATCTTTTGAGGACTTTACTTTGACCTAAGCTGTTAAGCTAGATAACAAGCGTTAATCTTTAAGTTCCTTTATAAAAATATTGCGTTAGTGGCTTTTGTATAGGTAATATTTAAGATAAAAATTCAATAAACTTAATGTATATAATCAAAGCTTCCATTTAGGCCTCGCGGCGCACATATTAGTGACGAGCGGTAACATGTACGCGAATATTCAGCCAAATACATAATTATTATCTCACAGGCATCAGCGTCCGCGCCGGTGCCAGGAGCGTGGCCGGCATTCGCACTAGCTAATTTTACAGGCGCGTGCGTTGACTTAACCGGACGTCATAAAACATACAATACGCATACATAATAAACACCTACTATGGAATTATGTCATGGGTAAGCACTAATTAATACTATGACACTTGACAATTGAAATGAAACCTAATATTAGAGGTCATAGCGTAATTCTATGCAAAAATTATAATGTTAATCGCTGGGTAATAGAATTGTGGGCGACATGAGTCACGGAGGTGGGTGCGAAGGCTAAGTTTGTGTCTTGGTCATCGGAAGCCGTTCACTCATAGATTAAAAAGGTTTTATACGTGGCCTATAATTTTGTCAGCATTATGAGACCACACGCTATGTTTAAGGTTGCACGTGGGCTGTTGGTAATCTCTTTGATCCGAGTTTTGACGTCTATACAATTCAATATAATGGAAATAGAAATATCAGTATGGCCCTCGAGATGTGAATGCGTGTTCATCTCTGAATGCTTAATGAAGGGATTTTACTTGAGCTCAACTTTCTACTTTAATCCAAAAAGGTTATTATAATAATACTTAGGTACTTAACTTGCCAATATTGAGTGAAGATTTAGAAAGGATTTTTTTTAATAATATCACAATAATAATGTTCTGTAAAATATTGAGATAAAGTGGAAACATATTTTATACCTACCTAATGATGACGTAAGTTTTAAACAGAATTTTATAAGCTTTTTATGATTCATACAAATAAAGTTACACAGGTTCAACAAACCTGGTCTTATGGCAATTTTGCTCTAATAAGGTTTTTAAAATATATTTTCATTTATTTGCAATTACTGTCCATGCTAATTGCATTAATGAGTATGAAAAAAAGAAATATTTACAATAGCAAAAAAAGCTGTCAAAAAATTAGGTTAAATACCGGTAACTTTTAAATCGTTTTATAGACACTACAATAATACAATATCAACAAAAGCAGTACGTATTTGTACGGTAGCGTCCTTTAAACCTACTTCCCTTAATTTTAAAATTATTTATCGGTCAAAATCAAAAGTCTTTTACATGGTATAAATTAATAAAAAATATTGTAATTTATAATGTGATGGATGTGTTTTACAAAAAAACTCCACTGGCGAAGTGTGTCCGATCGAGAGCAAGGAGAACAGAGGATTCCGTAGTCGGGGAAAACTTAAAATTAAAAGTTGATGAAATATTAATTTTTATACTACTAAATTAGTTTCATCATCAGCAAAAAAAGTAGGAAAATAAGTTTTAGAATGCAGTTCTCGTCACACAAATTGGAGAAGATCAAAGATATTATGTTTATATTTGTGAGGAACATAGTATATCTTGTACAGCTAGTATTGGTCAGTACCAATACGTTTCTTTCGATGAGTAACCAATGGGGAAAGTCATAATATAGATAGCTATGTTCAACAATACCTGCAAATCCGAGGCGAAGAAGAATGAAAGGTATTATAGAGGTACCGTTTTGTAATTTGACTACAGAACCTTAAAAATTGGATTGGCATATTTGAGATGTGACTTGGCGTCCGTCTGTGTTGTGGCCCGGAACATTCTGACATATACAGATTGGTTGTCGTGTTGTTCGATATTGGTCTAAAAAAACTATAACAAATGATTTCAATACCTCTTACCTGTGCAATAATTCCTTTACGAAAAAGGTCAAAAAATGTAGTTCTCTAATAAGTTTGATAAATATAAGGATAATATTAATCGCCCAATGACGACGTTGTATTGACCATGCAAGCATATTTTCCGGTTTGAGTGTGTTTGTTCTTGTCCTTGTATGTGTTTCCGGACCCCCGACACAGGATATCACTATCATGGGGGCCGTTGAGTGTGCAGCGTTTATTTATTTATTTATTAATTACAGATATTATCATTAAGATAATTATGGACTACCTATTATTTCTGAATAAGTATTAAGATGGACTTTTATTAATGATGTTTTAATAATGTTTTGTTTTAATTTTTTGAAAAAATAATTCATGTGGGCGGAGCCACGAGTGCAGCTAGTTCAACATACAAATATTAATCAAAATCGGATCGCAGACGTCAATTTTTTCCTTCTTATGGACAGATAAAAAATACTATGTCAGAGCTAGCACCGTATGCTAGAAAGAAGAAATACATATAATGCAGATCTAGATAATCAAAGTAGTAATTTACAACTATTATTCAAACTAGTTCTTGTGTTATATTATCCGTCGTTGTGAAACGATTCATCTATTACTAGTAAAACAACCCATCACGCGGAGGGAACAGATCTGCCATGTGATATCAACCGCCCATTAGCCATCCATATAGATAACGCGTTATAGGTTCACTCCACTTATGTCTAACAAAATCTACAATATATTTTGCCATTCTTACATCTAGCGTTTCATTTAGCATTTCTTGAAAATATTCTGTACTAGCTGTTCCCGCTATTTTGCTCGCATTATGTGGTTTTTTATGTTCCTTTATGTTAATCCAGGTAATAAGCTATCTGTATTTATGGCGGCACTATGTTGCCGCCCAAGGCGGAGGCCGAAAGGCCTGGCGCGTTCGCGCGCGGTGATATATATATATTGGTATATAAGTATTTGTATGTAATTATAAGTATCTATGGCGGCACTATGTTGCCGCCCCAGGAGGGCCCCTCGGGGCAAGCGCCGGGACGTCGCGGTTGAATGCGCTAGCGATCCCGCGACGTCCCACTATGGCGCTAGACGGGACCTTGGGGTTTTAGTTTGGGTATGGGGGCCAGGTCTTATAAAGACCATTGCACATGGCCTCGAGTCCCACACTCCCCGCGCCACTAGGTAATAAGCTATCTCCCCCAACCCTGGGCCGCTCGTATGTCGGTGTCGTATGGGTCGCTCCGGTACTTTTCTGCTTATCAGAATGGACTGCGAGCGGCTCCTGCGACACCGGTGATGTTTTTAAACCGGGGGTCTTCAGCCCCGGTCAGGCGGTAGAGGAAGAAAACCTCTTTAAAAATAACGGCGGTCGGTCGTAGAGGGAAACAACCTCATTAAAAAGTTAGTCTCGGCGTGGGGAGCCCTAGGACCCAGGGCTCACTTGGTTGGGTTTGTCAGGGCCTTCTGGTCCCGGTCGGTGGGGTGCGAAAGCGCCGTGGAGTATTTTATTTATGTACAGTATGTATTTATGGCGGCAGTATGTTGCCGCCCAAGGTGGAGGCCGAAAGGCCTGGCGCGTTTGCGCGCGGATGTATGTATTTGTATATATGTATTAATATGTATATATGGCGGCAGTAGGTTGCCGCCACCGGTGGGCCCCTCGGGGCAAGCGCCGGGGCGTCGCGGTTGAATGCTTCGGTGATCCCGCGACGTCCCACTATGGCGCTAGATGGGACCTTGGAGTTTTAATGGGTAGGGGAGCTCGGCTCCGAGTCCACACACCTCCTGCGCCATTGCACCCGTCTCGGCGCTCGAGTGCGTAACTGCATTTCTCCAAGTAAAAAAAAAAGGTAATAAGCTATCTGAGTGCCAAATTTCATCCATATCTGTGAAGTAGTTTTTGCGTGAAAGAGTAATAGCCCATTCATACATCCAAACAAACTTTCACGTTTATAATATTAATAAAAGGATAGGATAGGATATTTTGAAAGAATATTTTAATTATAAGTTTTATATCTTGACATTGAAATAATTGATACATACCATGGCATACCATACCATATCTTTAGTTTTGAATATGGTTAATTATGTTCATACAAATCGAACGCCATTGGAAGTGTAAGACTATGTTCAGATGATGGGAGCTCGACGCGCGTTCAATTTTTGTATAGTGTTTTTATATGGTGCGCGCTTGTCAGGCGTTGAACACAGGTGATCAGGCGTGTAAAGATAGGAAGATGAGGAAAAATAGAAAGTTGACACAGAGAGGTGGAACCGGGTAGGAGGGCCTAGTATTGAGACCCAGAGATTCAAAAAAGCACAAACAACGCGGTGCTTCAAAATTGATTCCATCCTTAAGGTCCATCCGGCAACGCCGAACTACTACTTTTAAAAATGGCTAAAAAAAAGACTACAAAAAGGATTTACCTATATTTTGCTTTTGTTTCATTAAAACATCTCATATTCGAACTATAGCATTCATCTTATAAACTCAATTAAGTTTTTTAAAGGGAAATTCATAATAAAGTTATCCAAAATATATCCGACCGCAGAAGGAAGAAACCTAACAGTTGTTTTCCAACATTTACGATAACAGTGAGTGCTAACGATTTATTATTTTTCATTCACATCCAAACAATACACCATGTATTGATATCAGTTCCAGATTTCGAAACAAAGGGCTATTAAGGGGCCAGGAGAGATCCTTTTAAACTCAATTGACGTAATTAATGTTTTGTGTTTCACAGGATTCTATGTTGATATGTTTTGTATTCAGAAAATCATCTAGGCAAATATTTATAAAATAATACGCCATTATTTTATCATCGTCAAAATACTTTTTTTTATATCATGATGGTTGGCAAACAAGCATAAGATCTGCCTGATAGTAAGCAATCACCGCAACCTATGAACGCTGGCGATACTACAAGTATCACAAGCTTGTTGCAAACCCAAGGGATAGGAGGGAAGCGATGAGAAGGGAAAATAGGAAAGGAAATTTCCCACAAATATAGACTGTTAGCTGGATCCATAAATGGACGCAAATAAGCAATACCATGTCAACCCACACGAATGTCATTTCGAGAAAAACGCGTTTGAAAATTTTGAACAACTTGCTTTATATGATTTTTTTTATGTATTGGTCAGGTATTATTGTCTTATTGTAACAAAAAATAGGCATACAAACTGCATATTTCGTATATAATATAACCCAAAACGTTTAACATAATAAATAAATGGCATGATTAAAAATGGCTTTTATGAAGTTTTAAAGCTTAACCCCTACAAATATTAAAGAGAAATGTTCTTCAGTCATTTACCAACACTTCTGCATATATAACTCAGTTTTTTCAATTTTGTGGGTTGACATGGTATTGCTTATTTGCGTCCATATAGCTTTTTATCCCGGAAAAATATTAAGGTGTCGTGAGATTAACAGAAAACCAACAACAGGATTTGAATCTTTGAATTGATCTGTTACATTTTCAAGCCTAAACCACGGAACCTATTTTGATATATTATGGTATATAAATAGATGGGACTTTGGAGAAGGACATACTCGCTACTTTTTGGCATGAGAAAAAATGTAACGAGGGAGAAATAGGGGATGAGTGTTTGTATCTGTAACCAGCTATTTTTATATAGTACTTCATTAAAACGCTTTTGATGCGAGCGAAGTCGCATCCAGTTGCTAGGTAAAAAAACGCTACATGCTTACTAATATTATAAATGCGAAAGTAACTTTCTCTCTGTCTGTCTGTCTGTATGTTGCGCTTTCACGCTAAAACTACTGAACTGATTTAAATGAAATTTGGTACACAGATAGTCTAGAGCCTAAGAAACGACATAGGCTACTTTTTAATGCGAAAAAAGTGTTGTAAGAGATTGAAAAGGGGGATGAAAAGTTGTATGGAAGTATCGTCATTTTTCGAGCTAGAATCTTGAAATTTATTTTTTAGGCTGTTGATTCGATATAAATAAATATGGCACTGAAAGTTTGTAAAAGGGGAGGGGGCTCAGAGTTTGTATTAAAAACTATATTCACGCGGGCGAAGCCGCTGGCAGAAGCTAGTATTATAATAAATTAACACATACTTGTAGTGAAAATCGAAATGTTATGAACATTTTAATTAACAAACACGGAACAAAGATATATTTTATTTAGGTTTTATGTAAGCAACAACAACGATTCGAGGCGCTATTTCGTTTTGCTTTTGTACGAGTTGGCGCCGGCTGATAAATTGCAAAGCATTCCAAATGATTGCGACAAATGACATAGTACCGCAATAAACTTTACTATTAATGTAATTGTTAAATATAATACTTACTTGTTAACATTTTACTAAATGTCATCAAAAATAGCTTATTTTGATTTTCGTTACCTGAAAAGAGCCTATAAATATTTCAAATAAAATTCCTAATCATTTCGAGAATCGTAAACTTTATCATCAAGACATGCGATTCTTAAGCTTAGCGAAATTTGGTTTAGTCACATTTTTTTTCAAATGTCATTATTACTAAAATAATAATTTACCCTCGTGTGAAAAATTTTAATATCGACGTTAATACAAGTCCTGTTACAATGCTTGAGAAATAAATTAAGAAAACAACTTGGATACAGTTATTGCGATTAAGTTAACTCTTATGAATTTAAGGAGTAACTTCCTGTATTTCCGGTATCAACTTAAAACTATCCAACAAAAAGAATATTTAATCAAAATTTGCAATTTGTGAACATAATACGTAACTTATACGCAAAATAAAACAAAGTAGTTAATAATCCCCATAATAATTATTATATTATAAAGCTTAAAAGTTTTCTTGTTTGGTTGAATGCGCTTATCACAGGAACTACTGAATTTAAATTTAAAAATTCTATTTGTATTAAACAGTCTATTTGACTAAATGACGACGTTGTGGCGCAGCGGTAGCGAACCTGCCTTAAACGCCACAGGTCGCGGGTTCGATTCCCGCTCGGATCATAATATGTTTGTATTGACCATGCAAGCATATTTTCCGGTCTGGGTGTATTTGTCCTTGTCATTGAGAATGTTTCCGGACCCCCGACACAGGATATTAATATCCTAATGGGGGCCGTTGAGTGTGCAACGTTTATTATTATTTATTATTATTATTTATTCAGGAAGGTGATAGGCTATTCAGCATCACGGTACGACCAATACCAAAATTGGCTAAAACGAAAAAAAAAATCATTTTGAAAGGTTCCATTGCGTGCGCATCGTAAAAACTTAAAACGACTCAAAAATTATGTATGATGGAATTGCTTCCCTTTAGAAGTTTTAAAACTTCTAAAAAAGCATCTATTTATATATATTTTTTTTTAATTTGGTGAAATGAAGTGTTTGTAAGCCTTTACATTTTTTCGCTACGCTCCTAATCCTATGGAATTTTTACGATAGGTACCTAAAAACTGTCATTGTACTTAATTGACGTAATAGGCATAAATCAGAATGTTCAGGAAGAGACAGATAAAAGCACGTACATAGAATCGCATAAAAGCCTACTAGTGTAGATGGTCTCTCAAATTGGTCCCATAATGATAGCTTTTGAAACGCCGCTCAGGTATACATGACCATAAAGTTTCATAGATAGCCTCATGTTATATTTACTGATATAGTTTAGCGATTTTAAATATTTCAATTGCTTAGATTTTAGTAGGACTTACTGCAAAAAATAATTTTCTATTTTATTCATTCTCAATTAAATATTTTAAATAAATAATATATTATATTTTAAATAATATATTAATAATATATATTTTAAATAATAATTTTTTTTATATTTTATTCATTTTCAATCAAATATTGTAAAATGGAGATTAGGCTTTGTTTTATAAAATATAAGATTTTCAGTAAATTCTACCTACTTTATATGTAGGTCTAGTACCTATGCAAGTTAAAATTTATATCAAAGAAAATTGTTCCGGTTAACGGGAAGATTCCATAAAGGTACATTACAGGTCAAATCTCATCGGATCGCATCTCATTGAATCGCATAGGATCGATGCCAATGTTTCAGCTTCCCATAATGATGTCATTGAAGATCCAGCATCGTCCGAACTTATTCCCATTGCCTTGAGGCTAAATTTTCGTATCAACATTAATGATATAACGAAACGGTGAGCATGTAATAAGTTTTAATGAAATTGGGTCCACTTTCTATTTCAATTACATTCTGCTACTGGCGATTGAGTGAGAGTAATTTGTTAGTAGAAAGGTGAAGATATATATATGTAAATTTTATCTAATGGTCATGTTTATAGCCACGTAACGTCTTAATAAAGATGTTTGATTAAATTCTAGTTTAAATACTCATTTGTGTGTTCATGTTATGCGGAAACAATAAATATCGGTTACATTGTTGTTGCCGCCTGGGGGTCAATTGTGTTTTAGCATCGCATTATAGGTACGTCCAGTGAGATGAAATATGGGCTATTTTACATTTCATATTAACGTGAATGACTATCGGTGTATTATACAATTAGTATTAAAATTATGTACTAATATTAACCATATAATTCTATTAATAGTGTGAATAAATCAGATTGTTTTTGATTTACGGTTTTATGATCTATGTTCTGTCTTTTAAGAAGAAAGAGTTTATTACGGAATAAGCTTTCCTTTGTTTTATTTCTTTATTCAGATTTCATAATAAATGCAACGCATAATTTAATAACGAGTCCTAACCTATATTCACATTGCTTTATGCATATAAAAATAATTTTAATTATAGCTTACCAAAGACAGCGAAATCAGGTAGATATTTCATGGAGGTAATCAGTAAGTATTTTTATGAATATTAATTACTTTTATTAATTTAAAATACATATATGAAATATTTGCATTCCGCATACGACCATGAAATACTTACAACTTATATAAAACCTATTAAGTGAGTTTGGCATTAAGAACAAGTAATTTGTTGTATTTTTAATTTCTCAAATTCAATAAATTACAATTTTCTGTTCAATATTATGGATACGGAAAAAATAGAATAATGCTAAGGTTTTTATTTTGTTAAATCCTATGGTGTGTATTAATTCTTGCATTTTCCTTAATAACGTAAATATATTATAAGTTATTAAATTATAATTTTATTATTGAAGTTTCGTAATATAAATTTTTTCTTACAACCGCCATCTAGTGTTAATATTAAAAATTATGATGTTAGAAATATGTTCATTCTTGAAAGTGAAATAGTGTTTATGTATCTCACTAGATGACACTGTTAAGCCATTATGCTAATATATTTTTATTTGTCGTATGTTTTTAGATTCTATTCTTATTATGTACAAAAATGAATTTACTTATACTAAAGAAAGAAAACATGTTATATATTTGACAAATTCAAATCACAACGGAAGAAATTATTACTCATTAATTTTCTCCTTTGTGCTTTTGTCTCGCGTGATTTTTAAGATTATGTTTAGTTTTTTTGCTGTTTGGGCTATACATTTAAAAAACAATAATATGATATCTGAATTAGTACTACTTATTACGCAGTTAGCGAAGGACAGACATCCGTAAAATGCGGTCTAACATGGTTCCATTTTATAGGTAAGTATTTTAAATAAAATAAATAGGAATTCATTTAAATGGTCAGGTTAAAAAACCAAGCGTTCATCACAAGCGTACGGTTCGCTTGACGGTAAGCGGTTATCTGAATTTCTAAAATTTTGAAGTTTGTCTTGTAAGATCCAAATAAATAAATCGTATAATAAATAAATAAATCGTATAAATAAATAATATCGTATCAAGCTACGTTTACCCCTTAATTTTCAAAGTGAAAGTTTTATATGGAAAAAAGACTTTAAAGTTAATTTTTTAAGCTATTGCATAGCTTTTATCGCGGGCTGTGAGCGCGGCGACCGAATCAAGAAATTCCGTAACGAAAATAAAACCTAACATTGCCCTATTACAATTATAGCAAATACCTCAATAAATGTATTGCAAAATGATCTTTTAATAATACTCTATAAAGACTCATGTACAATTTTCATAAAATAATATATAACCTTTATACATAATTCTTATATATGCAAAGGATTTTCGTCTTTAACTTAAAGAGAATTAAGGCGATTATTCTATAAAGTTAAAGTTCCGTATAAAATGTATCTATTGATGATGTACTTACGTTCCAAATTCAAATATATTTAATTAGTTACGAAGTTTCTTACCTTATTTCAATGAAAGTTTGAATTATAGACGAAATTGTATCTTATTGGCTTGAAATTAATGTTCGATTTCATTTGTATTTTAACTTTTTAAAAACAGCCAAGATTTTATGTATTACATAAGTTGATAAAAATGCTATGCAATAGCTTTACCGCGGCAGTCCCCGAGTGCCACAGGCTTTTTTATTTGCCTTTTTTTATTTAGAATGTAAAGGTTTACAAAAAGTCTCTTTTAATTTTTCGAAGAAATTATTTTCAATTCACAATTACTGCTGTAAAATTACGTATCAAGTTTAAACTCCATAAATCACTTTAGCCATCAAACTCCTAGTCAGATCTAGGACTCGTGGTTGACGGATAGATGGATGACTGGATAGATTGATCTCCGCTCTAAATAGCCGGGATATAAACGACCATCTAACCACCAGTCGAGCTCAAAATAAGATAAAACGGTGCTTTAAAACTAAAGCTCAAGTTGCTAATACAAATAATATCCGCTTAAAATAGTGAAATTATGGCTAAAGCAAAATAACACTGTTTAAAGCTTGTACTATTTTTTCCAAAAGTGATTGACTAAATGAAACTAGAGCTCACAGGACTCTTGCGTCAAAAGGAGTGCCGGTATTTATCCATATTTATTCTGTATTATCGTTATTCATCCTGTATTCCTCCTTATTAGATCTCTTAATTCTAAAGTAAATAAATTTTTTGAGTTCCTTATTGGTTTTTGTGTACATGACCTACAAAGAGGTTCAGCGGTAAATGCAGAAAGTTATTAAAATTTTTGGTAAATCGCTAGATCTCATTCGGGGTAATAAGTAGTAATAATAGTATAATATATTGATCGCGAAATGTAGAATAAATAGTGACAACATTATTATACTTATTTTTTAACTGACTTACAAGCCAAATCTGCATTAATTTACAAATAAGAATTTTTTATCTAGTATGATGTTAGGGTGGAAACAATATTGTGAGAAAAAAGTATACCTAGTGAAGAGCAAGAATCCACACACGTGCTGATGACAGCTTTGACAGAAATCCGTTTCGGACTCGGTACGCGTCCGCGCCACCATTAATCCTACATTCACAGTGCTCAGACCATCCGTCAACCGACACGCGACTAGAATTATTATCACACTGTAGCGTAACTTAATTATATATTTTTCGTATTACGATGAAGCTTTTACAGTATTTTTTGTTATTTTTACGAAATAAAAAGTTTATCCGTTGCTTATAAAGTATAATAGCAAAATTTTCTTTGGCAGAATTGCTATTGCCTAATACAAATTTAGCGAACTTAATTAAGATGTAATCATAAAACTTGCTAACTTTACTTCAATATACTATGGACTGGCATTATCAAACAGACCAAATGGCACAGACTTGCTGGTGCTCCTTCGTAAATTTAACACCAACGCAACGGAACGAAGTTAGTCACAGACCAACTTCATTTGATATTTGGCTATATGTAATTCGCACAACTCAACCGAATGAATCGTTTATTTTCAAAAGCGTGTCAAAAAAATAAAATTTCGCTGAAAATTTTATGTCTCTCCATTAAGGTTTAGTAATAGAGTTGAACTCTTTGGGTACGGAACCTTTAACATTTTTATTATGTCTTTACAGTTATTAATAAACGCTACGGTCTAACAAGTAGCAGAACATGATCATATTATGTGAGGAAGCAAAGGGAAAACTTATATCTAAAAATGGCGATTGTTTTAACCGACAGATACTAGACATCTAGTGCTTTGTATTTTTCCTATTGTACGTGTATTTTCTTTAGTTGATAGCGGACCTAATGAGTGTGTGAAATGGAACAGGTGCTACATTTATGTACTTTGCTATTAATCCTGCGAATCTTTTCCTGTTATATTTTTGTTGGAGGAATTTCTTGAACAAAGAGTACAATTTAATATTGTGTTTATTTTATTTTGTACTCGTACGTATAAATAAATTAATGTTTACGGAGGTACTTATGTATAACTAGCTACTGCGAGCGGCATTGCCCATGTGAATAACGATTTTAATACGAACTTTGAAACATAACGCCCCTTCAGGGGTCAATCAATTCTAAAAAACATGTTTCTTTGACTTTCACGCTTCTAGTTTAAAAAATGACGGAAATCCCATACAAACTGTCAACCCCTTTTTCACTTCCATAAGAGCTCGCTTACGTTTTAAAACCAATACCTGTGACATAATTAAGCTTGCCAGGTCCAAGGGTTTAGGGTCATCAGATCAGTGCCTTGTTCCACGTTTCCTCACACGTTTCCACATAGGCGAGACTAACATTATTAAAATAGACGTAATAAAATAAAGTTTCAAAACATTTAGTAAATACTATAACCGAAACAGCGAATTCAAGCGATTAGGTCGACCACAATATTATTACGTGACTCGATCCCTAAACGGACAGGCAGGCAATCTCTATAAAGAGGTATTTGGGACCCTAATTTACACCCCCTTCCGTAATATTCGGCATCTCGGTTATGAAGGTCCGGTCTTGGTCCGTACCCTCTTAGTTTCGGGGACGTGTGTATAAGATATTATACTGTTAAATCCGAATGTATGGGTATGGAAGATGTTATAAGGGATTTTATTGGAAACGCCTTTGCATTTTGTATTATTTGATTCGTATGTGTTTGATTCTAGATCATATTCTCAAGAATTCTTCCGTAATTAAAGAAGATTTCGAGAGACTTTGAATACCATTTTTAATGTTTAAGTTAAATTGATAAAAACGTCCTATTTTATCGTATACTTACTTGAACTTATGGAAATAATAGAATATCAAATACAAAATGGAAATAATAGAACATCAGTGTTTTGCTCTTTTGAGTAAAATATACTGAGATATTCATTTGTATCACTATGACATAAGACCGCCTCACTGACAGTAATGTTAGTGATACTAATTACCTCCTTTTAATTTTATTTCTTTTAGTTATAAGTCATATTTGTATTTTCTAAGATCGATGTATGTTTCAGTGTATACAAATAAATAGTTTATCTATATAGATGTCAGTCAGTGTTAGCTAACCAGGTGTCCATTTAAGTCCAAACTAGCTAAATTTTCTGTATTTCTGTAAAGACATTCAGGAAAAATATTTTACATTAAGATATGGAACCCTTAAAACTCGACTTTACCCATCTCTAGGTTTCAACAAAAGCCCGAGACTTTATAGCTTATACCAAGATTGTAAAGCAAAGCCTTTTTGGGTGTTTTGGCAAGTTTTTGTGAGACGTGTCCTTACTCGTTTTCATTTCTTTCGATTTGTCAGTGCCGTCACGTATGTACAGACTTTTAATGTACATGGCTTCCAGTTGGTATTTTCGTTTTTCTTTTAGATCAATTTTCTTATTTTCTCCGTCTCTAAATATAGATTTTACAAACGTGTATGATTGGATTTGTCATTTTTATACCAGTGGTATGTGTCCTGGTTAAACTGTAGAAAGTAAATTTATTTATTATAGAATTTCTATATGTGGTCAGATAATAATATGAAAATACTGAACGGGAGCTGTTGTATAACAGCTGTTATATCAAAAGCAAGGGACGACGAAACCACTAGCCAATGAACTTTCTTTTTATAGCGAGATTTCTGTACCTATTTTTTACGCAAATATTTTTTTAATCTTAGCATTTTAAATCTTAGAATAAATTGCTAAAATACATGTCGGCGCGAATACAACAGTTCAGCTAAAAATTAGATCATAAATGATAAAATTGAGATTGTTATTGTAAAATTAACGTTAAACAGCGTGTAATTGTTAATGTTATTATTTAAATTTCTAACTAAAAAAATTGTGAAAATTTGCACGTGTATCGAGACCTATAAATACGGCTGCTTTGTCAACGGTCAATTACCCCACCGGTGACGCTGTCAAGGTCACTAGGGCCAACAGTAATAGACACTCCGAAAAAAAAAAAACATTGTCAATTAATTCGTGTTCGAGCCGTCCTACAGTACGGACTTATACGGCGTCGTTACGCTGCCCATTGAAATAAACGAAGTCTACCACATACTGTTGTTGTAAGTTTTCTTTGCAGGACCCGAATACGAGTCATCACCATGCAGTAATCGACAGTGACTTCAGCGAATGCTGATATCACGCATTTTAAAAAGATGACGGGACCGCTTCTTCCATCATACATGAATACTTCGTTTTAGCTGAGGGTATTTTGTCTAATGTTTTGACTATGTAATTTTCCCCCCTTTATTTAGGTATACCCTTTATTAGTTCCATTGGACCTTATACTTCAAATACCAATTATAGACTGTGAAAAATGAATTTGTATAGTTTTTTGGTTCATTAGAAATTGACAGTAACTTTTTGATAATTATGTAATTTACTGTTAAATGGTCTAAGTCTCTAAGCAAGCTAGGTTCTGAGAATCGAGATAGCATCCGGGTCTCGTGCAAATACGTCACTCGCTATCTTCAAATATGGTATCACTTTAACATTCAATCATAAATGAATAATTTTCCGCAAACGATCGCTACGAAATCTAGTACTGTTGGTAATACAAACATTCTCTCAAAACATATTTAAAGCACAGAATAACTAATAGTATTTGTATTACCTTACGTACAACTTGGCTCAACAAAGTTATTCTGTTACTTCCTAACATTAGAACAACATGCGGTGCGGAGCGTTGGTAATGAAGCGAATTCTGCCTCACCTATTTCTATAAGTAGGTTACGGTTACTACCGGCTACAAGATATTGTAATTTCAACATAATTTATATAATAAAATAACTTTATATATATTCCATTAATAATGATTATTTTTGTAAGAGTTTGCTGATTTTTAACCGAATTTAAAAAGTCAAATTTTAGTGTCGATATTTTTGGCATTTCTTAAACAATTTTGTAGATTTTTACTTTCCTGGATATAGTAAACTTTAGTCATATTTTCATATATATTTTTATCCACCGAATGAGTAGATGCGATGAATTACCGAATTAATAGCCAAACATTTTATAAAATTTCATTGGGAGCTTGAATCTTTAGGAAAGTTGAACCAGAAGCTACGAAAAAGATTTACGTCAAGAGCGTTGAAAAATTTGTAATAGCTTGCTCTTCTGCTTTTCCGGAACTTGAATTTCAAAGGCACAAATGTAATGAAATCTGTAGTGACTATTCTCATTTTGCACTTTTATCTGTAGTGCTATTCTGAAAATCGCAAAAGTCATCTCGAAAGTCACCTTGCAGGTCACACTCACTTCGCTTGTCATCTCACTCGTATCCATTTTGGTATTCTGAAAATAAAATCAAGGTCAGGTGAAGTGAGGTGAATTTCGAGAATATGAGTGAATTTGCTCTATGGTACTAGGGCTTGACAATGAAATTTGTCATTGCCTAATTTGTTACGATTTCTTTTTTTACCTTAAATTGGTCTGACGATAACAAATTTTATTGTAGTTTGGTCAAAAATAAAGTATTATTAACTATTTCAATATTAAAAATATTTATTTGAAGTCGAAATAATAAAAATTAGGCTGAATACCCTGTGTCTTGTGCCTGTTAGTCACAAATATTTAAAAAAAACTGGCATGGCGTCGAGTCATGCTTTACAGCTAATCATTTCATCATTTTTGTTTACAAACAAAAAAGTTTACAAGTTGTTTCAAATCACTTTCTAGTTTCTTGCAAAAATTTAAGAAATATACTGGATTTAGTGTATTATTCAATTGGACTTTACATATTTAAAGGCCATAATGAAGTAAGTATTGATTTCTGCAATAAATAGAAATGTTATTTCATTTCGTTCCATATATATTATTCATTCCTATCCTATTATTATAGCCCCGAGCGTAATTCCCACCTGTCTGCGACTCAAGTTGAGGCGTTCATAGATTTTGGAAAAAAACAACTTTGGCTAAAGGGTTTTCTAAAAATCAAAACGCCAAGCAAACTGCTACTAGAGAGTGGGAACGTATCTCAATATAATTAAATAGTATGGGTGGTACTATCAAAACTGCTAAAAATGGATAAAGGTGAGTTTAAAATAATTATTTCTTGTTTGCTTTAAAAATTTCCATATAAAATATTCATAATATAATAGCACGCTGCTTCTAGAAATTTGACTGGCGGAGGTGCAATTGAAGATTTACAGAGCTATCACATGTTGAAGAGAATTAAAATGTTAATGGGTGGTTAAGGCTTTGCTACTTGTGATGAGCATTTGCAAATACAAGCTTTCGATGTAAGTTATTATTTGGACATGGACTACAATAGCGTTATGTAGAAGTACAATTGATAACTAAAAATATGATGGGTGTTGCAGGAACCAATTCAAGAGCAGGAAAGTCCCTCCATACTGCAACCAATGTTGGAGGCTACACGCACTTGCTCTATTGTTACACCAGTGAGTGAATAGGGTATTTTTATTATTTAGTAACAACATCTGTTATTTTATAATTTTGTCAATACTTGTTATGCTATTGTTTCAGGAAACTGATGTCATTCTTTTAAATATACCAGGAACATTGGAACCTAATGATAAAGTTTTTGTATGATTTTTTCTAATGTTTCTAAAATAAATAATTTCTGAAATGATATTATTATATTATATTCATAATTTTTCACAGAATACAGCTGATTTTGATTTAACCCTGGGTCATAGGGGCCAATCACAATCAATGGTGTGTAAAATCAATACCTTTAATAATTTGTTACTTATAAATAAATATCTAACTGTAACAATTTACTTTCTAGGACAACTTTCGAGAACCGGAAACAATAGATACTATCACTATTTCCACCATGCCCAGCCAAAATATTGCAACTGTAACGGAGAAGTTTCTAAGAGTTCAGCAGCAGCGCTTGGAATTAAACAGGCGAATGATTGCTGTCATGGAGCGCAATAGTGACAGGGATCACTTGTTGATAGAGGCGACAAAAGTATTGGGGTATGGAATGAAGGCTCTTGCTGGTGCAATAAAGAAATAAATACCAAATCAATTACTTTTATTTTAAGTCAGTACCTATGAATATTTTAATGCAATAAATTAATTGGTGAGAGCTAAATTCTAAGTTACGAATTATTCTATCAATTAATTTACTTACAGAGGTAAGAATCTAATTTTAATATACAATTATAGCTAATCAATTACTATTAAAAGTAATAAGTTCAAGTAACCTTAATTTGTAAAATTATACATTTAAAAATAAAATAGTATAGCTAAACTGAAACAGTATTAAATAAAAATAAAAATTAAAAACTTAAAAATATATTAATAATAATATAAAATATTATTTTAATCACATTCCTAAACATAAATAATCAAAACACATATCTTAAACACAAGTAAATATAAACACACTATCTGAAACTAAGACACACTAAGTTCTTTTTCTAAATGAGTAAGAAGTTCCTACGTTTGTCTATAAATATGCATATAGTCTTGACCACGGCTAATTAATTGAAAATTTCGAATACTATGTGCTTGACGATGACTTGCAATCGGCTTCAAGACGGCTTCTTTCAACAAGCTAACCAACACAAAAGATCGAGACATCTGCAAAAACATGAAAAAGATAAAAACTACCATTTCGGAAATGATTACTATAAAATAAATCATATTTCTTCCTTACCGTTTCAATATTTGTTAAAGAAAATCAAAATTACAAGATTTGCCTTTATTTGGCTATGAATTCACTTAAGAAATAGTAACTTTTAATTTGACAGATGAATTCTTGTGTCAGATGCGAGATACCTTTCGATTTCGTGGGTGAATTTTGTTTCAGAATACCAAATTCTATTGCAAGATGTCAAAATACTCACTCGGCGTAATTCATCTCACTTCCGCCATCACTTGGTTGCGCTAGTGTCAAACTCACTCATTTTGAGAATACGAAATTGTAATCTCACCGCGGATTCAGTAGTGCTATTCTGAAACGTTCATTTGTGAAATCACTTCTGAATCCGCGGTGAGATTACAATTTCGTATTCTCAAAATGAGTAAGTTTGACACTAGCGCCACCAAGTGATGGCGGAAGTGAATGAATTACGCTGAGTGATGTTTGACATCTTGCAATAGAATTTGGTATTCTGAGCAAAACTCACCCGCGAAATCGAAAGGTATCTCGCATCTGACACAAGAATTCACCTGTCAAATTAAAAGTTACTATTTCTTAAGTGAATTCATAGCCAAATAAAGGTAAATCTTGTAATTTTGATTTTCTTTAACAAAAATTGAAACGGTAAGGAAGAAATATGATTTATTTTTATAGTAATCATTTCGAAAATGGTAGTTTTATCTTTTTCATGTTTTTGCGAATGTCTCCATCTTTTTGGTTAGCTTGTTGAAAGTAGCCGATACTGTAGACGCTATTGCAAGTCGTCGTCAAGCACATAGTATTCGAAATTTTCAATTAATTAGCCGTGGTCAAGACTATATGCATATTTATAGACTAACGGAAGAACTTATTACTCATTTAGAAAAAGAACTTAGTCATTTGTGTGTCTTAGTTTCAGATAGTGTGTTTATATTTACTTGTGTTTAAGATATGTGTTTTGATTATTTAAGTTTAGGAATGTGATTTAAAGAAATATTTTATATTATTATTAATATATTTTTAAGTTTTTAATTTTAATTTTTATTTAATACTGTTTCAGTTTCGCTATACTATTTTATTTTATTTTTTTATTTTTAAATGTATAATTTTGCAAATTAAGGTTTACTTGAACTTATTATTTTTATAGTAATTGATTGCTTATAATTGTATATTAAATTAGATTCTTACCTCTGTAAGTAAATTAATTGATAGAATAATTTGTAACTTAGAATTTAGCTCTCACAAATTAATTTATTGCATTAAAATATTCATAGGTACTGACTTAAAATAAAAGTAATTGATTTGGTATTTATTTTTTTATTGCACCAGCAAGAGCCTTCATACCATCCCCCAATACTTTTGTCACCTCTATCAACAAGTGATCCCTGTCACTATTGTGCTTTATGACAGCAATCATTCGCCTGTTTAATTCCAAGCACTGCTGCTCAACTTTTAGAAACTTCTCCGTTACAGTTGCAATATTTAGGCTGGGCATGGTAGAATAGTGATAGAATCTATTGTTTCCGGTTCTCGAAGTTGTCCTAGAAAAAATTATTTACAGTTAGATATTTATTTATAAATAACAAATTATTAAAGGTATTGATTTTACACACCGTTGATTGTGATTGGCCCCTACTACCCAGGGTTAAATCAACATCAGCTGTATTCTGTGAAAAGTTATGAATATAATATAATAATATCATTTCAGAATTTATTTTAGAAACATTAGAAAAATCATACAAAACTTTATCATTAGGTTCCAATGTTGCTGGTATATTTAAAATAATGACATCAGTTTCCTGAAACAATAGCATAACAAGAATTGACAAAATTATAAAATAACAGATGTTGTTACTAAATAATAAAAATACCCTATTCACTCACTGGTGTAACAATAGAGCAAGTGCTACTAGCCTCCAACATTGGTTGCAGTATGGAGGGACTTTCCTGCTCTTGAATTGGTTCCTGCAACACACATCATTGTAGTATCAATTTGTGCTTCTGCATAACGCTATTGTAGTCCATGTCCAAATAATAACTTATACCAAAAGCGTGTATTTGCAAATGCCCATCACCAGTAGCAAAACCTTAACCACCCATTAACATTTTAATTCTCTCTTCAACATTCGATAGCTCTGGTAAATCTACAATTGCACCTCCACTCAGTCAAATTTCTAGAAGCAGCGCGTGTTGCTGCTTTCTTTTTTAACTGCACTTTTTATCAGACCAATACTATGTAAGACAGTAAATTATGAATATTTTATATGGAAATTTTTAAAGCAAATAAATAATTATTTTAAACTCACCTTTATCCATTTTTTGCAGTTTTGATGGTACCACCCATTCTATTTAATTTTATTGGGATACGTTCCACTCTCTATTAGCAGTTTGCTTGGCGTTTTGATTTTAGAAAACCCTTTAGCCAAAGTTGGTTTTTTCCAAAATCTATCAACGCCTCAACGAGTCGCAGACGGTGGGAAGTACGCTCGGGGCTATAATAGTAGGATAGGAATGAGTAATATATATGGAACGAAATGAAATAACATTTCTATTTATTGCAGAAATCAATACTTACTTCATTATGGCCTTTAAATATGTTAAGTCCAATTAAATAATACACCAAATTCAGTATATTCCTTAAATTTTTGCAAGAAACTAGAAAGTGATTTGAAACAACTTGTAAACTTTTTTGTTTGTAAACAAAAATGATGGAAATGACAGCTGTAAAGCATGACGCGACGCCACGCCATTTTTTTAAATATTTTTGTCTAACAGGCAAAAGTCACAGGATATTCAGCCTAATTTTTATTGTTTCGACTTCAAATAAATATTTTTAATATTAAAATAGTTAATAATACTTTATTTGTGACCAAACTACAATAAAATTTGTTATCCTCAGACCAATTTAAGTTAAAATAAAGAAATCGTAACAAATTAGACAATGACAAATTTCATTGTCAAGCCCTAGTACCATAGAGCAAATTCTCTCATATTCTCGAAACTCACCTCACTTCACCTGACCTTGATTTTATTTTCAGAATACCAAAATAGTTACGAGCGAGATGACAAGCGAAGTGAGTGTGACCTGCAAGGTGACTTTCGAGATGACTTTTGCGATTTTCAGAATAGCACTACTGAAATGATTTCGCAAATGAATGTTTCAGAATAGCACTACTGAACTGAAATGTCATTTTAATTTGAACCATATATTTTATTGGAGTAATAAACTATATTTTTTATTCTTTTGTCTTCTTAATCTTCAAACAAAAGAACTTATTAGTCTCTCTAGTCTATTTTATGAACTGTTATACCTTTATGCAATTAAGTAGTGGAATAATGAAAAATATAAAAATTAAGGCTGCATGTAACTGAGGTTTGAAAAAAATGTCAGCATATTGCAAGCTTGTGAGGCATTGTTGGATAGGTTTTTAAAAATAATAAAGTAGTTTCATTTTGGCTGTATTATAAAGTCAACAGTTTTCGAGATATTTGTGATTAAAATCATAAAAGTTGGGGCCATGTGGGACACAATTTTTAAGTTTTGTATTATTGGATTAAAAACTGTTTTTTTGTATTTATATGACAGCCTGACAAGATCTATTCCGTATTTTCTCTTCCTATTTCTCCTCTTTCGGCTTTCATCATCGCATGATAAATAAATAAATAAATAAATAAATCATCGCATGATAATCATCAAACTATTATAATCCTACTAAATGTAAATCACTTTTGTACATAATTAAACCTTAGTTAATATACCTAGACCCATATCAATGTCAATAAAATGTATAAATCTGAATAAAATATGGTTAAGGGTTGTTGGTGGTATAAGCCATAATCTAATACGGATTACCATTATATATAAAGGCGCATGCCGTTTATGGTAAATATTTTTAAATTTATATTATAAAATGTCATAAGATTAAGTTTCAATTTCAATTCTAAATAATTTATCAAATTGCAATTAGATCTCTTGTGCACAATGCACATGCTGCCTGGCTCATCTGCTCTAAAGTCATGATGCATTTTTTATGTCGTGATTCATCCCCCAAAGTCAGCATCTGATAGTAAGGGAGAGGGAGAAATTGCAAGCAAGTTGTTATCAATCTAAATAGGGGCTGCGGTTGGCAATCAAATGTTAAATTATTTGCGATAAGAATAGCAGTTTTGCTGATATAAAAAAGGAGGAGTTTTATTTTTAAGCGAATGCTTTTTTCGAATCGATTAGAATCTTTTGTAGGTGTTGTGTAATAAGGGTCTATTATCCCGATAAATTATATTATGATTGTTTTTATGTTTCAGCTTTGTTTAACTATGTTGTAAGAAAGAAATAAATACAGCTTATTGTTACGGTAAATTATGCCGTGGTTATGGTTATCGATAAGATTTAACCATGGGTCTACCATGAACTTATAGTAACAATTCTTCGCAATTGCAATTTAATTTAATTCAGGTAGTAAAACGATAAAGATAAGCTTTTATCAATTTCATCCAAGTAGGTAAACATTATGAACAACTTATTGTAACCAACAATGCTTTTAATCACCTTAGTAGATAACACAATAAATTGCACAGCACTGTAACTACTACGTGGGGTTTCAAAGATTCGTCATTTTATATGCGGTATGTTTTTTTTTTTCCTCCAATGTTGGCTTTTAGTTGTGTCCTGTAGGCACTTATTATCTCGCCAATGACACGTAATGCGGTATGTTTATAATTTTCTGTATGCTGAAATATTGAAGTAATATCTATGTGACGCTTCGTTAGAATAAAATCTTTTCAAATATTGTCTTTCTAACTGTGGCATCAATTCCATGGCGAAGAAAGAAGTTTGCCAACTCCTTTCTTTGTCTCACGTCAAAAAATGGAATTCTTTACCGGCACACGTGTTCCCTCATTCTTACAACCTGGGATCCTTCAAACGAGGCGTGAAGAGGCACCTTTCGGGTTGGCAGGGCGAGGATGGCTAGTACAGTTCGCCTTCTGCAACCATATTAGTCACCTTCGCATGTGGACTCCACTTCCACTTACCATCAGGTGGAGTAGAGGCATTTGCCCTCCGGCTTACTTACTTAAAAAAAAATAGGTTCTATACTTCGCCATGCACCAACATACATATATATGTATGTCATGGTACGAAACAGCAATGTAGATCAGTTTATGTTGTCATTTGAAACGCTATAAGAGTTGGCAGGTCCCATGATTTTAAATCAGAAAGATATCTTATTTCTTAAATTAAACATAATAAATGTACTAGAATTTTATCATACTATTTTTTATGTATTCAAAAATGATTTCGTTTGACCTCGCTTTAGTATCATCGTAGCTGTGAAGCCTAAGTATGTATCAAGTTACTAAGTAGTTAATCGTATCAATTGAGTGGGTATGCCTGATCAAGTGTTTGTGTATTATTCACTTGAATGCTCTCTATGAGCTATTAACTCGTAGTATATCAAATTACAGAAAAATAAATAAATTAGTTCTTTTCCTTTGAGAAGTAGATACCGTTTTATATATCCCGTCTCCTTAATTTTGTATTTCCAAAATTTTATAGTAAAATATTAAAAGAGAATGTAGTTTTTTTATTATTTAAGTTTTTATTTTTTTAATTTAAAATTATTTGGAATTTAAATGAAACCGAAATTATTTAACAACTAATCAAATGGATTGTGGTAGTAGTAATCTATTAATATATATGTTATTCGTTAACACATTTTCCATTCAACTAATATATGGGTTAAAAGTTGCGAGTTGAGTGTAAAATTATAATTTAAAGTTATGGCCGTTTACCATAATTAAGGTAATAAAAGGTAAATTACGACAAAGTTATAATCATATTGTAGTATAATATTTCGCAGTAAAATATGGTGTGGGCAAAATGTTAATAGTACAATAAACGCTCGTAATGTCTGTAATATTTTGTCAGAGTAATTAAAATTCTTATGACAGGGCTCTTAGAATAGCTCCTCAAATTAAATCCCTAATTATAATTAAATTCCGCAATTATTGCTGGTGGTGCGTTTTTAGTAGTCATTTTTTATGTCAGAGTTGGGAAACGGGTAGAAGACCAAAGGGCATGCAGGTACGTTGCGGACCTTTAAGGAAGGACTAATCTCTTCTCTTGTAGGTCATGTTAGATTTGCTTTTATTTCCTTAAACGCCGTAGAAAGTGATAAAAAAGAAGACTTTAAATTGATAAATGAAAAAGGTTACTCTGAATATTATTGATTTTAATGCCATGTTAAATTTTAAACTTCGTCCTAGGTTTTTCTCCCAGGGTCCGTTTAAAAACTATAATCTAGGTTCACCGATAACTAAGTTTTGTATAAAGTGATTCACATCGAACCTGCGCAACACTAACTTATTGTATAAGAGTCCAGAGAACCAAGTCAGTAAATCGTAACCATTTTAGCCGAAGCAATGGAACTGTTTTAAAAATCGAGTGCATTAAAGACCATACATTGTTATGAGCTTCTTAGTAAAGATTAATATAAAAGGCTTGAATTGAATAATTACGTCACAGAATATTTACGATTTTATGATAGGATATTTTCTTGATATTTGTGTATAATAATAGGGTGGCTGCCATTCAACAGACACAATAGTTATTCTTGGCTGTACCGAATTATTAGTACAGTACCTACAATACAGAATAATGTATTACCCCGTTCTTGTTTCTCCATATTGCTCAAAAGCCGAAGTATCAATAGATAGTGGTCGTACGCAATTAATTGATTTTGTAATAATAGTATAACTATATCTGTCTATATATAATATAAGCTTAGGAACTTTACAATGAAAGCCGCTTGAGAATAATTGGTATTGCATATGTAGTAAATGGACTGAAGAATGGACAATGAAGCAAACGTGAAAACCCCTTGCCGCACCTATTATGAAAATATTTCTTATGATATCTTGATCGAAGATGATACTTAATTATTCCAAATCTTTTTTATATGTTGTCTTTTCGATCTATATTTATTATTTGGTGAGGAAGGACTTCAGTCAAAAAGAATAAAATTCAAAATATATTATTGCTAAATAGCATAGAATAAAATTAAAATCCCCTTTAAGACATCACATTTATATACTATCAATGAGGCCGCCTGATTGTACAATAACTTTTAAATGTTTTTATCTGTTAATTATGGTGTACAATAAAGTATATTTTTGTGATTTATTACACTAACAAGAAAGCTTTCAAAGAGTGGCGAAGACATTTCATTGCGTTCAAATAAAATTGTTACGTAAAAACATCTATCAAGAAATCCATTCTCTCCGTGCACATTCTCCCCGTGGGTTAATATTTTACGAGCGGAGTACTGACCTAAATAAAAGACGAATCTCTGTACTCCTTTTGTCATTTTAACGATGGTCCATCTTAGGCTTTTACGAGTCGATTCATAAAGCTGTTGGGATAACCTCTGTCACAACAGAGATTATTCCACCAGTGCAATCAGTCATACTGGTGGTTGGTCTTTTGTTGCAAGAGGCCGGCTAGGTAGGTACCACCGCAGTGTCCAATATTCTGCCGCCAAATAGTAGTGCTTAGGCACTACTGTGTTCCGGTTTGAAGGGCATTGTACGCTAGTGAAATTACTGGGCGAACGAGATTTAAGAACTAATATCTCGAGGTTGGCAACGCGTGAGTGGCACCTACTAATGGTGCTGCAAGCGCTCATAGGCTGCGGCAGCCACTTACCATCAGGTGGGCCGTATGCTTGTTTGCCAACTTCTAACATAAAAAAAAGCATGACAGCTAGCATAAGTAATATGAGTGACAGAAACGTCTTTTTAATTTTTGTTAATATTTTTTAAATAATGTGTCTCATTTTTTGGCTTTTATAACCCACTATAAGGGAGAATTTTGCAGTGCTTATTCACCCGTGTGCACGTTTCAGAATATTTTATGAATACGGTTAATGTTGCTGTCAAACTTTAAAGAGTATATTTTAAAATATTTCAAGCTGGAGAAGGAAAAATTTTAAAATATAAACTCTCTCAAAACTTTATACGCCACGCTGCGTTACTGAAAGTGGACGCTGAAGTAGCCAACAAATTGAATGACCGAGGAATTCAGAAAGCTCATTCGGGCTCAGTCGTGGGAAAGTTTTTCGACATCTGTGTCAATATGCTTAAGATTGTGAGCTCAATTCTGAATAAATAAAAGTATTGATAGAATCCTCTGTAACTGAAATAAGAACCATATAATATTGCGCACATTTCTATAGAACTATTATATTTGAAGGCCGAACATATTTGTATAAATTTTCACAGTTATTAACAAGATTATAACATAAGCAATTTTTCTTACCTCACAAGTATTCCCAATAAACCCTTCATCAGTATACCGTATACCGCCTATACCTTTTTCACATTTCGGTATAATTGATTTCATTACTTTAGTGGTAAAAAAATAAAGGTACTAAAATCACCATAACAATGTTCTAGTTTTATTTAAAAAATACCATTTTTATGCAAATCGTTACAGGTTAGGCATAAAAACATTTTTTTTTGTGTCAGAGGGGACAAACGGGCAGGAGGCTCATCTGATGTTAAGCGAATACCGCCCCCCATGGACATCTGTAACACCAGAGGGCATGCAGGTGCGTTGCTGACCTTTTTTTAGAATACAACTGGTTATACGCTGGCTGACCTCGAAACGCGGCTGACGGGCAGTCACTTCACGAGTTTTTCACCAACGTACGGTGGTAACTAACCAGGCGGGTCTTTTTTAAGAATTTCGTCCACTACGTGCAGGTTTCCTTACGATGTTTTCCTTCACCGTTGAGCACGAGATACATTTCAAACACAAATTAAGCACTTGAAAACTCAGAGGTTGCCCGGATTTGAACCCGTGACCTTCGGTTAAAGTCTACGTTTTCAATCCATTGGGCCATCTCGGCTTGATGCTATTTTTAAGTCTTCTTCATCTTCCTAGAATTATTCCCGGTATTTAGTCAGGGTCTGCTTATATTTTTATCCTGATTTGACGGGTTACTAGTTAGGAGGTTATAAAGTTGAGCGCTAATCTATCGATTGCTTATGGAGTAATGTAATTTGTTTTCAATACTAATAATGAAATTCCCCATAATCTTGAAGACGCCCTCTAGGAATTTTATTGTTTCTTCGTTCGTTTACATGAAACATAAGACTGATGTTTATGAAAACAGGTGATCACAATGTTTATTTAACTTGATCTTAAAAATTTAACCCAAAAAGAAACCCATTTAACTTTTTAGGCATGAATAATTGGTTTAGTAAATTATGGATGTGCAAAACATCAAGAGTTTCAGATAGGGCCTTGGCCGGAGGTGAATTAATGAAGAACGGTCCAGTGGGATTTATTAGAGGTCCGTTGGATCGTTCTCACGTTACGCAGTAGATTTTCAAGAAATGTAGTTGGGAAAAATTATGTAATAAAATACTAATAGTGCAAATGCTTTTTTGTAAGAACTTTCGTGTGCGATGTTAAGGGCGAGTTGTAATTTTGAGAAGTCCATTTCACCCAACCGAGAGTTATGTTTTGCTCAGTAAATGATTGCTGGAGTAAATGTAAAGTAAATGATTCTTCTCTGTCCCTTTCCTTTTTCTTCCCGTCTCTTTCTCCTCTCCTATTTTCACCCCATTTCAAGTGCCAATGTATAGTACATGTATGATGCTTCTCGTTCTAGTAACCAAAGTCTACGACGATCGATTGCTTTAGTCCTCGAGCAGCCTGTACGCTTGTTGGACACCATAGCAGTGTAAAAAAAACCGTTATTTTGCTTACCATATTCGAAAGTATAAGAAGAACTGAGTGTTAGTTAATCGTAATTCATTGCTCACAATTTATATAATAACTAACAAGAATATCAACTACTAACGTTTGTTATAATGATGAGAAAGGGAACTAATAAGAGCATTGGACCCATTCTTGGACGGGACAAAAGTTTCTTTTTATTGTCGTCCCGACGTAGCCAGTTACAGCACCAATTAACTTAATTAGGAAGTAAGTGTAACTTGATTAACAATCTGTTTTAGTGGCCCGATAATGTATTATGTAATTAATATTTATTACGACTAGATTTATAGCTAAAAAATTTGAAATATTTTTAGTGATCGCAATAAAAGTACTATGATGTATAAATTATAAGTTTTCAATCTAATTTTAATGATCGCTATAAAAATATGTAGATGTATTGGTTATCGATACCAAAAACACTCATTTGATTTTATTCAACAGTTTTTTTCATAAATGTACCCATTTGTACGTTTTGTCTTTTTTAAAAAACATCGGTGTGAAATGAGTATAAGTATTCATTTTGTTAGATGACTGATATAACCGGATGCCCAAAACTCTTCTTATACTATTTTATTTCCTTTCTGTGTCTCCTCCTACCATTGGGTCAGTTTGTCGTGCTATATACCAGTAGCACTACAAGCTCAAGTGTCTATACCTAACGGTAACCGTTTACCTTCAGGGTGGTCGTAGAAGTTTTTGGCACTTTTGTGGTATAAATATAGACTTATAAATGGACCGGCCCATTGAACAGACAAATATTCGCAGACACGTTGGTGCCCCTTCGTAACTTCAACACAGTTCTTAGAGAAGAAAAGAGTTATCTTCATAGTTCTTAGAGAGGGTACTGTCCTCTTTCGGTAAGTTAACGGTGAACAAAATTAGCTCTCTCGACCGTATCTACTATATATATAAAATTAAAAAACTGTAAATTGGTATTAAAATCTATCTGCAGATAATCATAAAAGGGAAGAACGTCAGAATACACTTTGTGGAAATTTAATTTGGAAGGATTACACATTACGCCGTTGTGGCGAAAGTAGATTATTTTGTAAAGCTGGCTAACACAATGAAGTTGAAATTAGTGCGGGAAAGTTATCTATGAAATTCCCATTTAACGTAAGTAGAGCCATACGTGCAAACAAAACTTTATTAGAACACGTAGAATATAAATTCTACCGAAACTGTTACATTATGTGAAGTACATGTAATATGAATTATTGTTATTATACATAAATATTACAATTATTTGAAATATATATTGTAGATAAATTATTTTGTAGAGTTCAGTTTCAGTTCAGTGATGGCATGGTAACGATACTGTTGCAGTTGTCACTCTCACACTGGTGCAACAATTATATTATCTTTCCTGCTTATATTTCATACATATTGGCAGACTAATAGTTAATTTTTGATCAAACTAGTACTTACTTTTCCTGTCTTGCCACATCGGCGGCATACTAGCCTATCGTCCATCTGATGATGACATCTCCGATGACGTCTTAAGCCATGGAATTCAAAGCGGAAGTCCACGGCCCGGAGGAGGCACTCTAAGGACGGATTCAAATTTGAGCCCCATGAGGACTGTCCCTTTTTCAAGTGTCAAGGTCCAATAGCAATACACATTCTAAAAAATAACCCAACATCTTCTTTTTAATATTTTAAAGTTTAACTGTATAATATTTTTAATCGATAATTTTATTACAACGTGCCCCCGCCAACTAGAGTACACTCATAACATCTTTTTCTCGAAACGACTCACGGTACTTTTGTATCTTTGTTATGGATTAAGCAAGAAGTTTAAATTTTTAGTGATCAAGGGAATTCACTTAAACTAGCTACATTGCTGATATATCTAAAAATTACAGTTATAGTTATTTACCTTATAGTTATAGAGTTATAGTTTAAAGTTCTTTAGTTTTGTCACTCACTTATACATCGCCAACATTCGAAGGTATTACCCATGAAGCCTATTAAGGAAGAAAAAAAAATGATCTACTTTACTTTATTTTTGAAATTGTAATATTCTTAAAATGAAATAAATTATAATACTTTAATATATATATGGTATGCAATAAGAAAATATCTAGGCAATAACAGTATGTCAGTATTATGTGAAATTTATTGCTACAATATTTTTTAATATGAGATTTCATATATCTTATGATACAATTATCTGAAGCTTCTAGAAAAATATTAAGACAAGACGATTTGAATTTTCTTATTCTGGTTTTGTAAAATTTCATACTTATTTGCTGCATGACTTTAGTTGCATATTTATTTCGTGTATCTTATTCTTACGTAAGCGCCCTTGCAGAATTTTTAATTACTTTTTACATGAAAATTTCACGAAACCGTGCTCGAGATCCGTAAAGTAATTAAAACTTATACTTCACTGATAATATTTTGTAAATAGGTCATAATTCTGGAATTCGATATTGCATTCAAAGCATACTTATGCCGGAACTAGTAAACGTAATTTAGCGGGCAAACATCACGTATGATCTGTAATCTGTATGTCCTGTGAGGGTACAATTAATTGCGAAACTCATTTGTAGCTAGTCATTTGCTCAAAGTGGATCAATTTCACGTTAATATTTTGATTATAACCGGTATTGCGAAATCGTAGCGACCTTTAACATAATTGAACTGTAACATCCGAGTTTGTTTTGCTGGTTCTCTGGTAAAGGTTTAATCTTGGAGCCAGTGGTAGAATCGGACTTTCAAGAAATAAGCGTAATAAGTAGGTATTTTATGTTGAATGAAATATCTCATTTTTATTTTTCTATGTTCGAGTTTCATTCTTGGTCTGTATTTGTTTTCACACTAAATCTACTACTTATAATCGTAGTCTGGATGGACAAATCAAAGTTTAGCTGTTTCCGCCTAAAGGGCTGCAGTGGTTAAATCACAATTATTTAGTAGTCATAAAGATTCCTACTTTTGGTATGAAATATACACATATACGATAATTGTGAGCGACAGAACCTTAAATATCCTCTGTCTCTTTCCTTTGTAGTCTAAAAAGTTTAAAAAATATTTCATATCTATAGAAGTAAAATATCAGTGTGTTGTATTTTATTAAATTAAAATTTACTTTTGCTCGATGATGAAATTTGGAAAATATGGAAGCTGTCTTCTTAGGAAGTCAAATGAAAACATGATCAAACTTTTCTCTGTAGCGAATGTAAACAGATTGGATAACCACGAGGATGCAAATTTTATTCATGTTTTTGCCGCGGAAGAACTCCAGTGTAAGTGGTTGTTTCTTTGTTCGTCTGCTGAGAATGAATTGAATTAATTATCTTATCTTTTTTATATCTATTTTGATAGAGTATATAGAGTATGTAGAGAATTTATATGCATACAACTTTTTATTGTCTTATAACATAGAAGCGAACTACTCGCGATCACCGCATACACATTTTTGCGCACTCTAAATGCCTTATAATTTAAATCGTTTAGTTGTATTTTTAATTTTATGAACTATTCTCTTTAGGAAATTATAACGAAAGCGCTGAGTTTATCTTAGTTATATTCAAATATGAGCAGTTTTTATGTTCAGCATCTGGGCAGAATATAAATTCAAGTGAGTCTGCAAAATATTTTATATATTTCAATAAAAACGAACTAAGTGTTTTCGTAAAATGCAAGTTCTGTACAAGCTATGTATATACGCTGTGGAGAGTGGACGGCAAACAAATCGAATGATCCCGCTGAAGTTAAGAAAACTTGTTCACCATGCAGCTGTGAGGAAAATTCCAAATATTATGTTCAATACTGATGCCAATATTACTATGTTTTACATATAAATGTGAGATCTCACACATGGAAGAAATCTTCAGAACAAAAGCTGTATATTTATGTATGTAACAAAAACATTTTTTATGTCGCAATTATAACATTTAAACATTATAATCTGTTACTTGGTTAGAGAAGTTATATGTTAAAACAATTTAGGTACATCTTCATAGTATCTTTGAATATTTTAATTGATCATAAAATATGAAATAAGAAAATTAATAAAAATGAAGTTATTAGAAAATTAACCGCATACACAAAACTAAATAAATCTTGTGAGAGGTACTTCGGGTAAACTAGTAAAAAACGTAACTAATAAAAGGGTACTAAGGGAAACGTAGACGAAATTTGATGAAAACTTAAGATTCTTTAAGCATACTTTCTAAATACAACAACAAAATAAGCGTATTTTATCCACTTATATATATATTAAACATTTATGGATACTGGAAAAATAATACTTAACAAAATACATGTATATTAGACTGGTAAAGTTAATTTTCCAATTGTACTATAATTTTTTATGAGCGTAACAATGATTATATTTTATAAATGAACAAAATAAAGTTTTGCAAATGAAAGTTTTTCTATGTTAAATACAATTACCTACTAAAATCCGGAACATGAATCGTGTAATAAGTCCGACATTTTATTGCACTGAAGCTGTTGTATTTCTAACCAACAATTTTATAATAGGTTAATGTAGGTAATAAAGCAATGTAGTGACCTTTGAGAAAAATAATGTATTGTTTTGAATATCAAATGTTACTTGGTATTTTCTTTCAGACATTTAATTTATTTTGTTAGTTCCGTCAAAATCAGTCAAGGGAAAAATTGTAAAAGTCAAGTCAAGTATCATATACTGCGAGACGCTCATTGCTTTTGGGCTCGGTGAGTTTATGGATGGTTGAGCAGTGGTATTTCCAATGAATATATCCTTTCTTCTCGGTCACACGACACTAAAGTATTGGTATGAGTAGAATAAGTTACCGTACAACTGCCAAGTTTCAGGCGTAGTTATCACCATGTCAGGCATGAGATATCACCACTTTTTGTAGTAGAAGAACTACTTTTCGAGACTTGGATTTTTACAATTTATTTTTTTAATGGGATCTCACATCTTTTTGTAGAAAGTCCTACTTTTTTTTACCTACTTCTTGAATTTTATCATATATTATCTATGTACCCATCTACACCCATTATTCCATTATATTATGCATATGCTATACAGGTACATTGATTGATTAACTGTAAATATTACTTTGTAATTTTATATATTTATATGGGATAACAAAGTTATTTGTGTCGTTCATATATCTAGCAAACTGGACCGAAGTTACAAAATATTTTAATTTTTCATTTATTTATACACTAAACACTAATTATATTCTAAATTTGAAGCTTTCATGTCTGCTAGAAGTGCCTTAGAGTTTTGATGACGGTCAGCCAATGAATAACAAAATTAACAAATTTTGACTAGTTATAATTCTTAAACTACCTTTTCAAATTGCATGAAATTTGATATACACCGTGTTTATGCAATGCCCACTTGGTTACTGAAAATTCAGGCGTACAGTTTTATCCCCAACGAAGTTATAGGGCGTCGAAAATGGCCTGAAGTGCTTCGAGAAAAGGATACGTATATAGTACGGCCGTGCCGCTTTTTTGTTCGACTTGGAGGGGGCACTGCCGTGCCCACAGATACTATGCGTAGACTAATCACAAAAACATGATAACAAGGCAAGAATGCGAGTAAGTCCTATATAATCGTATTTAACCTTTTAATTTTAATTTATAAAAGTGGCGGAATAAAATCATTATAAGCAAAAAAGTTCTCCCTTTACAACTGTTAAGTTAACAAAATTGTCAAGTAAATTCTATTCGTGTATGTTTCTTCAAGTTTTTATAGGACGTGATACGTGCTTCTTACTTTTACTCTTTTTATGAGTACAATACTTAGTAGACTTCTAACGTATATGGGTTTCATTTGGCACTTTCTATTTTAATTAATTATCTTATTTTCTTTGTACTTTCGAAGACTTTCTTAAGCTTAGATTATAATAAATAATAAATAAACGCTACACAATCAACGGCTCCTATATCATGGGTCGGGGATCCAGAAACATACACAATGATAAGGACAAACACACCCAGACCGGAACACATGCGGTAGTGTTGTGGCGCAGCGGTAGCGAACTTGCCTTAAACGCCACAGGTCGCGGGTTCGATTCCCGCTCGGAGCATATGTTTGTCTCGGTCTGCGTGTATTTGTCCTTGTCATTGTGAATGTTTCCGGACCCCAGACACCGGATATTACTATCCTAATGGGGGCCGTTGAGTGTGCAACGTTTATGTATTTATGTATGTATATTAAACTTTTAGTGTACCTACTATAATCCTTATAAGAGTAATCATTTGATCTTCGTCAGTACCAAAACTTAATTAGTTTTTAGGGTTCCGCAGTCAAATGGCAAAAACGGAACCCTTATAATTTCGTTATGACGTTTTCGTTTCGTCCGTCCGTCTGTCCGTCTGTCCGTTTGTCCGTCTGTCCGTCTGTCCGTCTGTCCGTCTGTCCGTCTGTCCGTCCGTCCGTCCGTCCGTACGTCACAGGCTTTACTCGCAGACTGACGAGATTAAAAACTAGAAGAATTAGAGGTTGTAGAACATCAAATGAACTATCAACCAGTATTTCGATGAACGTTCACGAGCAAAAGGAGTATGGTATAAGACAATGCAACCAAGTATATTCAATTGCCCTTGGTTTGACAATGCCAACATGAGCAGGTCGGATTTAGTCATTTCCTTCAGGCTTCGATCCGGACACATACCCCTCAATGCATTTGCGTCTCTAATGGGCAAAGTTACAACACCCAACTGCGCGGAATGCGAAATCATAGAAGATGTCCATCACATTTTGGCGGAATGTGTTCGTGTCGAAGCTGATAGAATGCTATTTAATATTTTATATAATGTAAATCCACTAGATATAGGTGTATATACCTCAATACTTGCACTTCCATACTCTTCAGAAGCAAGACATTTATATAAAATAGTAAATTTATTTATTAAGCGTCGCATTTAAGTGCGTATATGTAACAATGAGGGTGGCATGTTCAATTTGTGAACAAACCCTCCATAAAAAAATAAAGAAAAAAAAAACTATCAACCACATTTGGTTTGAAAAAGAAGATATTATACAAATTTTAGAGATACATAAGTTTTATAACTTTGTTTTTTATATGACTTTTAATAATTAATATGAAATTACCAGCTTAGTTTTGCGGTGGATTTTAATTCGTTATTTGTTTGAAAATTCTTAAGATTTGTCATAATTTAGCTGCGAAACCCTATAGTTTCGACTGTGCGTAGTCCACAACACACTCGACGAATAATTATTAAAATATTAAATATTGAATTAATCTCTAAGAATTAACCTTGAATCGTCAGTCAATCGTCGTGGGTAGCATAAATTACATATGACACATATTTAATTGAATATATTTATTGACAGATGGGACGGATATCGAGATGTGCCTCCGGATATTAACATTCGTACATTAGGAATACGCTTCATTGCCCATAGGCGATTCCTACGGTTTTTTGAAATGTGAGAAAGGTGAAATAGATAAAAATTATACATTGTATAGAAGAATAAAGAGAAAGAAATGACGGAAAGCGGAACAATATACATATAATGACAGGATATTTTAAAAATAATATTTACTTTTTTTCAGAATGTGTATTGCTGTTGGCAAATACTGAGTTTGGATTGTAAAGAAGATAGGACGTCATCGGCAAGGAATATATCCAGAATTCAGGAATACATTGAAGTAATTACGTTAATTTATTTCATTCGGTAATGTGAGAATTAAAATGATTTGTGACGGCAGAAGAAACTTACTGTTTCAGGAAAGGTATTATCTTCGCACGGATTTCGATGTAAAGAAGCAGCGTTACCGTCGGGTGTTACCTTCAGTCGGTGAATTCACCGACACATATAAATGTCATTCGCAAAACAACCCCATCAAAAATTTATTCTTGATCGAGGTTCCTTGTAGATGTTGAAAACCTCTTTAAAAATCACGCGTCCGGTCGATTTTTTTATTTTTATTTTTATTTTTTATGTTAGAAGTTGGCAAACAAGCATACCGCCCACCTGATGGTAAGTGGCTGCCGCAGCCTATGAGCGCTTGCAGCACCATTAGTAGGTGCCACTCACGCGTTGCCAACCTCGAGATATTAGTTCTTAAATCTCGTTCGCCCAGTAATTTCACTAGCGTACAATGCCCTTCAAACCGGAACACAGTAGTGCCTAAGCACTACTATTTGGCGGCAGAATATTGGACACTGCGGTGGTACCTACCTAGCCGGCCTCTTGCAACAAAAGACCTACCACCAGTGTGACTGATTGCACTGGTGGAATAATCTCTGTTGTGACAGAGGTTATCCCAACAGCGGGCGATGGGGTCGTCACATCCCGACGCCTTTAAACCACAGACACACAGAAACATAAAAACCCAGACATATATATAGTCACATAGACACATGTTACGCTTACAACAACAATCTTTTTGAGTTAGGCATTAAATAAATAAATTATAAATAAACACTATACACTCACCACCTTCATTAGGATAGGAATATCCTAAGTTGGGGGTTCGGAAACACACACTGACAGCCACAAACACAGTCAGACCGGAACACATGCCTGTATAGTCAATACAAACATCTGTTTCGAGCGGAAATCGAATCCGCGACCTGAGGCGCTCAAGGTAGTTCCGCAACCGCTGCGTCACGTCGTCGTTAAAAACGAAACATCTTTCAGTAAACTAAGTATACAATGAGAAAAAAGTAATCATAATTACTGTCTTTTGGTTGAACGTAAATTTATTACTTGCAAATTGTTCTCACAGATAAATTAATGGAAACGTAAGACAATTATTGTGAGTTACAAAAGTTTTTAATTATCCTTTAATTTTTTTCATAATGTGAAAAATCTACACATTGAAGACATTGTGTTTAATAACTTCGATATAAACGTCTTGGAGGCTAGTATAGATGCTAGCTAGGCTAGTGTATATGCTTTGATTATATAAAAATCTTTTGATAATGTATTCTCGTGGCGTGTGATCCAGATTATAGATATCAGATAAGTGCTAACGTTTTCCACAGAGGCATAATTTAGTTGATTTATGACATCAAGAAAATATGATGCATTATGAGCTTAGAAATTCGTATGGCTTTTTCCGAGTTTAATTTAATTGCTATGGCAGATTGCCGTTTAATAATTACTTTTCTATTCCCTAAGACGAATCTATATTTATTTACGCAACAATGCGAATAACTTCTAAAAATATGCTGGAATATAAAAAAAATATACAATTATTTTGTGTATATTGTCGCGCTTCAGTATATTTAACGCTTATCGGCGTGGACGTGACGACCCCATCGCCCGCTGTTGGGGTAATCTCTGTCACAGCAGAGATTATTCCACCGGTGTGACCGCACCGGTCACACTGGTGGTAGGTCTTTTGTTGCAAGAGGCCGGTTGGGTAGGTACCACCGCATTATCAAATATTCTTCCTGTAGGCTAGTGAAATTACTGGGCAAAGGAGAGATTACTGGGAAAGGTGTTGCCAGCGCTCATAGGCTACGGTAACCACTTACCATCAGGTGTGCCGTATGCTTGCTTGCCAACTTAGTAACATAAAAAAAGAAGTATAGGTAAATATAAACTGTTCTGATATTATTAAGTGGGCTTCTATTTATATAAGATTTAAAATTTGGATATTAAAAAAAATATATTAATACATTTAAAGAATGCAAATACACATATCTAAAGATATATGAAAACGTAAGTAGCTTGATAACTATTACTTTTCACATAAATCATAAGTCACGAATAGTCGTAATGACAGGAAAGGATTCTAATAAGAAGGGGAAATGCTACGGGACGGCCGGTACTATATTTTCTTTTTATTGTCGTACCGACGCGGCCAATTACATCACTAATTAACTTACTTTGAAGGAAACCGTTGTGATTAGTTTTACGACCTGCTATAGTAAGTAACTATAAATACAATTAATATTTATATGACGAGGTTGTGGCGTAGTGGTAGCGAACCTACCTTAAGTGCCACAGGTCACGGGTTCGATTGTTGATCGGGGCAGATTTGTATTGACCATACGCATCTGTTCCGGTCTGGCTGTGTTTGTTCATGTCACTGTGTGTGTTTCCGGACCCCCGACACAGGATTTAACTATCCTAATAGTGGCCGTTCAGTTATTATGTAATAATTATCTTTTTTTTCATTACGCTTTGCCAATAAGTATATTATGGTCCGCTTGATGGTAATCAGTCGCAGCAATCTATGAATGCGCGCGCTGTGCGTTGCGAACCCAAGGGATAATAAGGGAAAAGGAAAGGAACAGAGGGGGTAGGAGAGTGGGCCTCCATGTACTCGGGCCGATTTTCTGTGGGAGTCCAGTACTTCCCCGGTCGATTGGAAAACTATAAATAGGATGAATATCGAAATGCGTACTTATTTATGTTTTGCTGCCTTAAGAAGTTTTGAATATCATAACGGCTGGAAATTTAAGTGTAACTTAAAAAAACTAAAACAACTAGATAGCCTATATTATTGCAGCGCATGTTTAAAAAGAGTTCATGTCGCTAAAAGTCAGTAATATTATTCTGAGGCTACCACTAAAAAGATGGTATAAATTCAGATGTCACCTTAAACCTTACTACTACTTCCAACGTTTTATCGTTTGAGGTTTACGGCTTTATAAAATATTATTTTTAGTTTGATATACACGTTTCATATTAGAATTCTAAGGAGTAAAGTATGTCCATAAGTCCTTTCAGCATAGAATTCCTTTAATGTGGAATCCGGGCTCCTTTTGTGGTAGATCTTGGCAATGCTCGTACGTAGATGAACGATTGCCTTCTCTATTCAAGGTTTTAGCCGTAAATTCTAATGTTATGTAATATATATATTTTATAGGGTATCTTAAATTACGCAGTATTTATCTTTTATAATGTTTTTTTATGTCATGACGGTTGGCAAACAAGCATACAGTCCGCCTGATGGTAAGTAGTCAGCGAAACCTATGAACGCTTGCGATACTTGAAGTATCACAAGCGCATTGTTAATCCAAGGAACAAGAGGGACGAAATGAGAAGGGAAAAAAGAAGGCAACAGAGGGAGTGAGATATTAGTCCTCCGGCCCTCTCACTCATCGCACGAAACGCAACAGTACCTAATAATACTGTTACTGTTACTTGTTCTGAGAGAAGCATGGCTCTACTACCGTAAAAAATATTATTTAGGATAATTATCTTACGTAAAAGACATGGTGTCCGTAGCCAAATGGGAAAACAGTACTATTTTGACATCACGTTAGTCTGTCCATCCGTTACTTCGTCACAGTTATTTATTGGCACTTTTATTTCATATAGATCTTCCATGGTTTTTGGTTGGATAGACCAGGTTGATCGGGTAAATCTACCGTCTTCTCAGATAATGAGTTACCTTCTTTTTCCTTAACATTCCCCCTCACTCAGTTTTAAATTAGATTTTTTTTTTAAATTATATCATCTGAGATATGGGTGACACCGTTGTGGCGTTGTGGGTAGCGAGTCTGCCTTTAGTCTCGACGGTTGCGGGTTCGATTCCCGCTCGGGCAGATGTTTGTTAAAATTTCTGTCTCGGTCTGGACGTTTGTCCGTGTGGGTCTCCCCACCGCGCCTCGGAGAGCACGTTAAGCTGTCGGTCCCCGTTATTATCAATAACATCTGATAATAATCGTAAACTCTTGATAAGTAAATTGCTCTTATCCAATGAGTTGCTGGTTCCCGCTTAGGGTTGCGGAGGTCAGATGGCAATCGCTCTGTGTAAAAACTAGCAATCCTGATAAGAGTAATAAGCAGACCCTGGGTAGATAAAAAATACCGGGAATAATGCTAGGATGAAGAAGATCATCTAAGATAAGGATTGTACAGTATTGAAGAAAACTAGAAATATGGTAGCTTAGAATACATTCCCATTCTAAAATAATAAATGAAATGAAAGTGATTATTGATAAAGTAATCGTTAGTAGAGTAATTATATTTTATTCTTTGAAAAGTTTTGTTCTGTACCTGTGAAAGCCTAAATGTGACAATTTCGGAATTTATATTTGACCATTCTGAAAGCATAGCCTTTATAACAAAAAGAGAATCATCAAAATCGCTTCTCAAAACGGCAACAATTTTTATAATATTCACATATAAAATTTCTCCCGTTTCAAGGCGATTAATAGGAGGGCTATAATATAATTTTATTTTACACTCTGCTATTATTTGACTCGAAGGTAACGTTAAATGTTTAACTAAAGCTAAACAAACTAATTACAACTAAGGTTAGAGTCAATGTGCCGAGGTTACCTCGAGGGACAATATATATTATGGTATTTTAAAGCAATTTGTAAATTTTGAGACTGAGTGTCAATTTTTATATAATAACTAGCGGCCCGCTCCGGCTTCGCACGGGTATAAAATATATAGCCTATGTCATTCACTGAAAAAATTATTAAAATCTATACAATAGTTTTGATTTATTCATTGCTGCCCGTGGCCCGCACGCGTTAAATGTAATTATTTACGACAACACTTTAGAAACCTCAAAAATAACATTATTTCTCCACTATTTAATGGATGTTATTATACATATAAACCTTCCTCTTCAATCTCTCTATCTATTAAAAAAACCGCATCAAAATCCGTTGCGTAGTTTTAAAGATTTGAACATACTTAGGGACAGAGAAAGCGACTTTGTTTTATACTATGTATTGATTAGGTATTCATAATAAATTTGATATAATGACATAAGGAGAATAATTAAAAACTTTGAACGATAAAGCAATTTTATGACTTTTAAGCACCTACACCGCATGATGGCTTGGCTGACTTTTGTATTTTATTACATTACCGGCGTCGGGATGTGACGACCCCATCGCCCGCTGTTGGGATAACCTCTGACACAGCAGAGATTATTCCACCAGTGCAATCAGTCACACTGGTGGTAGGTCTTTCGTTGCAAGAGGCCGGCTAGGTAGGTACCACCGCAGTGTCCAATATTCTGCCGCCAAATAGTAGTGCTTCGGCACTACTGTGTTCCGGTTTGAAGGGCACTGTACGCTAGTGAAATTACTGGGCGAACGAGATTTAAGAACTAATATCTCGAGGTTGGCAACGCGCGAGTGGCACCTACTAATGGTGCTGCAAGCGCTCATAGGCTGCGGCAGCCACTTACCATCTGGTGGGCCGTATGCTTGTTTGCCAACTTCTAACATAAAAAAAAAAAAAAATTTAAAGTTTACATTTTTCTGTAGATAACTGGATATAATTTGTTAGATAGTAAAATCAACGATTGCTGAGAAGCTATTGCTGTCCTATGTATTTTAGCACATTTTTTATTTCAGAGAAAATATACACTCGGTTAGTGAAGCTTATAAGAACCCACTTAACGTTATTTAGTGTCGTTTAGTTTTTCGGTAAAAAACCCCGCTACCTATTTATCAACCTGATAGTAAGCAGTCATAGCCTTCTTGTGTAATGTAATTAATTAAATTGATCATTTTTGTGGTTCGATGGCGTACCACTGAATTGCTATTGAATCTTGATATCCGTATACCGTGAACATGCTAGCGAACCTGCCTTAAATGCCACAGGTCGGGGGTTCGATTCCCGTTCGCAGCATAATATGTTTGTATTGACCATACAAGCATATTTTCCGGTCTGGGTATATTTGTCCTTATCCTTGTTTGTGTTTCCGGACTTCCGACATAGTATACAACTATCCTAATGGGGCCCCCATTAGGATAGGTTGAGTGTGAAGCGTTTATTATAATTATTATATTACCCTCCGAACTCATAGAAGTTTCGACTGCTCGACTTCGTTTGGAATGCTTGATAGTCGATTCATTTATAGACTTACAAAAGTTTATCGGTAAATCCCAGCGCGACGTGATTTTTGCTCGTAAGGCAGTATAAGTGGAGTGGCGAGTAAGCGCTCAATGCTTCAAGTGCTATCGGAATTTCAGTAAATGAAGTATTCATTTAAAAATACAAATAAAATATTCTCTTTATATTCTGAATTACTTGTCCTTTCTCTTATAAATAAATTCGTTTTACAAACCACATTTTCTTACTAAATTTTTAATATATATACCCTTTTCAAAGATTTAAAGTTTATAATTAAATAATAATTGACACGTGCTTCAAATAAATTATTAGCTGCATAGCTTTTCAAAGTTGGGTATCTTAATTTGAATAGTCTAGAGTCTAGACAGTGTTTGAATACTGAATAAGCGCCTCCAATCGAAGCGAGAATTCTTTTAAAGTAATTTAGTTGGCATCTTAGTATAATTAAGGATATTGACGACCGTTTTGGCGTAGCGGTAGCGAGCCTGCCTTAAGCCAGCCAGCGATAAAGCAACCTTCGGTCCTCGTATTTTATTTTGTCTTTATTTTCCTAGGGATCGTAGTCATGGGATTGACAATGTCACTCCCGTACATACACTGATGTAAGAGCCAAGGGGGCAGCTGCCTCACCCTGGGCCTTCTACAATAATAAGAAATGAAAAAATATAATACATTTTACACTATTGTTAAATAGTGTAAAATAGCAATAGCTATTGGTGGGAATGGTCAATTCCCCAACACCTCACCCCCACCCATCACCCCCACCCATCATCCCAACCCCTCTACACCTTAAATTAAGATTTTACCCTCCCCTGGGCCAAATTCTGGCTACGCCCATGTGAACTCTTGTAACATTTTCTTATTTTTAAAATTTTTGAACGCAAATTAGTAAATCATGAGATATTACAAAATCACAGTTTCAGCTCAACCGGAAACGGATCCAAACAAAAGAAAAAATCTGTACTGTAAATCTGTACAAGCTAAGACTTGGATTTCGCTATAGTATTCCTCAACGTGCGTAATAATGTCGTAAGTTTACGAACAAAACTTTCAAATAGAATCATCGCTTCTCTGGGGGCGTTCATTTAGACTTACATTGTTTAAATTCTATCAAATTTGAGATGATTGGCTTTCATAAAGTTTTACACTAAAAAAATAAGTTATATTCATTGTACAATAAAATTTAAATCAGTTGGATTTTAGTTTTATTTTAAGAGGGAAAGTTTATTTTCACACTCCTAATAAAAATCTTTTTATAGCAACGGGGTCTACCATAAACTCTTGTTGCTATTCAAATGACGGCCTAAACTGAGCCGCATCGCAATATCCTAGTTCTTATCGTATAGTTTAGCATCTTACTAGCGCCTAATTATTAATCAATATATGTAGGTAAAAGGAGGTTACAGACAATTACCTTTCAATTTAGATAATTAAGTTGCGCATTTAAGTTACTACCTTAACATGATCTGAACTGAATTGCATCGTAACAGAATTGTATACAAAAACTTCATGGTAGTCCCCCTAAGATCTGGACGTGAAGACTTAACTTCAGTTTTATGATTTTCTCTCCGCACCCAAAGGGTACCAACGGAACTCTATACTCTCTGTCCGTCCGTCCGTTCGTCCGTCTGTCAGCGGCCTGCACCTTACGAACCGTAATAGTTAGAAAGTTTCCACAGAACGATTGTTGTTACTGTTGCTTCTATAGCAAAAAATACTAAATATAAAACATAAATCACTACATAGTATAAAACAAAGTCGCTTTCTCTGTCCCTATGTATGCTTAAAGCTTTAAAACTACGCAACGGATTTTGATGCGGTTTTTAATAGATAGAGTGATTGAAGAGGAAGGTTTATATGTATAATTATAATGATATAGGATCATGAACTGTAATACATAAATAGTTCTGTATAATTTATATGGCCGCTATAATAACAAATAATAAAAACAAATTTAATTTCAAAATTAAAGACGTTCAACTTACAAGAAACTTGATATTTATATTTTACAAGTACAGAACCTAGAACCCTGTGTGTGAAACGAGTCCCGAAAGTTGGCCGGTTTTTTTGGCAATTTTTTTAAAGAAAAGACCTGAATGTTACTCTAAAAAGTGTTATTACTGTGTATTAAAATCTCGACTAAATCGCTTTAACCATTAGGTAGATAAAACTGAGCAACTAAACTGACTAGTAAGCATGACTTAGTAAGTGTATCGAAATGCTAAGCAATAATTCCCACTAGCAACATATATCGCTGAAATATCAGTACAAATCACCCTCGGGATATACGTAACTAATTCTGTATCAAAGTAAAGTCATCTAGTCGATTAACTCGTTCAAATAATTTAAACGGACTCGTTAACCTTAGCCATAACTACTTTACAGTTTCATTTGTACATATGACAAACTAAGGTTATTTTCGAAACAACTGCGAATCAAGTATTAAAATATATATATGGGCCGACTCGACTGGAGAAGTACTACCCTGTTAGAGAAAATTGGCGTAACGTTGTACTATTGCGTTTCGTGCGATGAGTGAGAGCACCGATGGCCCAATCGCTCATCCCCTCTGCTCCCTCCTTTTTCCCTTCTTATTCCATCTCTCCTATCCTTGGGTTGGCAACGCGCATGTGATATTACAAGTATCGCAAGAGGTCATAGACATAGTCATAGACTCCTTAGCATCTGGCGGGCTGTGTTTATGGTACAACTAAGTTATTGAAGGCAAAAATTTAGTTATTTAATTATATACTGTGTAGAGAATTATACGTGTGTACTTTGCAAGATTTTATTAGTTTGGCATCAAAGTGTTATGCCGCTCAGGATAAAGGTAAAGAGGAGAGGAAGGATGGTGAGGCATTAATTTTGAAGAGGATGAGAACTATCATACGTCGCACAAAACGGATCGTTATTGTATTAATAATAAATGGTTCCTAGTATAAACTCTTCTTAATTTAATCCTTTCAAGCCTTTTTTGCAATAAAGGGTAGCCTATCTCCATTCCCAAGGTCTAAGTCTATATCTGGACAGTCAAAATTCAATTCATTGGTATAGGAGTGAAAGCACAACAGACAGAGTTACTTTCGCATTTGTAATATTCTGAAGTAGGAATGAGGAAAATATAAAGATATATACAACTTAAACCTATTAAATGAATATTGTCTAACGATATATCAAGCAACTTTTCCTATTCTCGTGATTCGATGAGAAACAATCGATTACGTTACACGCTCTGCTGTTTAAGGAGACGAAGATAGATGGTTTTTCTACACGTACGTAGTACTTTAGGAAAATCTTTAGCCTTTATTAGTTTTATCTTTTTTTTTTTTTTTTTATGTTAGAAGTTGGCAAACAAGCATACGGCCCACCTGATGGTAAGTGGTTGCCGTAGCTTATGAGCGCTTGCAGCACCACTAGTAGGTGCCACTCACGCGTTGCCAACCCCGAGATATTAGTTCTTAAATCTCGTTCGCCCAGTAATTTCACTAGCGTACAATGCCCTTCAAACCGGAACACAGTAGTGCCTAAGCACTACTATTTGGCGGCAGAATATTGGACACTGCGGTGGTACCTACCTAGCCGGCCTCTTGCAACAAAAGACCACCAGTGTGACTGATTGCACATCCCGACGCCTTAAATATATCTTCAATATAATAAGCTTTTTTAATATGAAACTGGAATATAAAGTGACAAAGGGTCTGTGAAATAAACTAAATTACTTAATCGAAGCCAGCCAGCGTATAACCAGTTACATCCTTAAGGTCGTCAACGCACCTGCATGCCCTCTGGCGTTGCAGATATTTGTAGATGGTGAGTTCCCAGCCCCTTTGCCTCATCTAACATTAAAATGTGGGGTCGTCAGTCCCGGTGTTGGGATGTGACGACCCGATCGCCCGCTGTCCTCTGTGATAACCTCTGTCACAGCAGAGATTATTCCACCAGTGCAATCAGTCACACTGGAGTTATGTCTTTTGTTGCAAGAGGCCGGCTAAGTAGGTACCACCGCAGTGTCAAATATTCTGCCGCGAAGTAGTAGTGCTTAGGCATTACTGTCTTCCGACTTGAAGGGCACTATAGGCTATTGAAATTACTGGGCAGAGGAGATTTAAGAACTTATATCTCGCGGTTGGCAACGCGTGAGTGGCACCTACTAATGGTGTTGCAAGCGCTCATAGGCTACGGCGTCCACTTACCATCTGGTGAGCCGTATGCTTGTTTGCCAACTTGTAACATAAAAAAAAACCATTCATTGTAAATTTTTGATTATACGTAGTGTTGAAAAAATCAAATACGCTATTTAAAACTCAAACGATCTTAATATAATCAGGTTACTTTAATTAAAACAAGCGAGTCATGCTTACTCGTGCTAGTAAAATGCGAAAATATTTAATTGAATTCTCGATGTAGAATTTGCGGCTTTATTAAAAGTACTAAAGCAAGGAATAGAGCAGTGAATGACAATCGACCCATTGGTATTGCTGCTAAAGAGACGGCAAATAATTCTGGAATCGAAGAAGGAAATAAAGGTAAGGATTAAAAGACCCATATAAATTCATAAGATTTTGATATCATATTTAAAATAGTGCTACTAGACCAAGGATTCTATGAAGCACTAAACTATAAAGGTTTTATTAGAACATGTAACGTAGGTTTAAGGTTATGACAGAATTTATAACATCGTTTTGTATTCTACTTTCCCGGAAAGAATAATTTCTACTAACATTCAATGGCATGATGTATTCTAATATAATTTTGATACCACGGTAAGGCATAACTCAAGCTATTATAATCATGAGTGTATTGTTATTTTTTAGCTGACTTAAAAATACCGATCATCAATTCCTCGGATTTTTTTATGTGGACGTCGATTTTATCGATTTTGATATTTTTTTATTGCGTTATTCTTTTCTTAAAGCACTTATTATTTTTCATAAAAGAAGCCTAAGGTACTCCTAATAACGTCAGATGTCTCACAGTGAATATCCGTAAAATCGACGCAGTCGGATATTAGCCACAACAATCATTCAGAAAAACTTCCATTATACTTATTCATATAGAATTATAGATTCATGTTACATCAACAGTTTAATTCGGCAAATCAAACTCTGTCTCGTAGAGACGAATTGCTTTATTTATAATATAGTGTCTTTCAAGTTATCAGTTAAACAAAATTTCGATGCCTCGTGATGACCTAAATTTGGAGAGGAAGTGGTCGTTTTATCATGTTCAACACCACACGTTGTTCCAATGTTACCGAGTAACTTTCAGGAGTTGTAAGGGATGTATGTTTTACCAAGAATTTGTTTGTATTATGAAAACGTGCCGATTTTCACATTAATTGTTGATTTTGAAATGCTGGATATTAAATTCGAGCAACATAATTAATTCAGTTATCAAGTTTGAATATTATAATGATGAATTATTAATATACAGAGTTATATTATTCACTAAAATAATATAAAATTATTCATAGGAAAACATGTACTATATAGTTTCATAATGCTTTTCCACAATAAGAATATCAGTGGAACAAGAAAATTGAAGTCTTATAAGTAGTGGCCTTATAAGAATGGCCTTATAAGTAGTGGCCTTATAAGAATGGCCTTATAAGTAGTGACACAAAAGTGACGAACTGTTAGTCAATTTTAACGTCTTGGTTGTAAGTTAAATAACGGAGCAACAAATTTATTGATTCCGTCATGATTTTCAAATATTAATATGATGTAATTAAGAATTTATAGTTGAATGATGATTAGAAGTATGTAATTTGACTAAAATAATTTATTTAATACGAAAATGATTTGACTTTAATATTATAATGTTGCTGATTTGATTCAAACATGATGTAAGAGGAAGACTGCTTAGTTTTTGACTGTAAAAGTCAATAATTGACTTTAACCAACTACACATAAATAAAGTCTTTCTTAGTAGATTAATGTTAGTTTGATGTACAGATTTTATCTTATTATTCCAATACCCTTTTTTATGACTTCAAGGTATGCGTTTAAAACACAAACAATCTAAATACATTAACCTGTTTGACATTAAAAAAACTAAATAAACGCTACTCACTCAAAAAGGAGAATATGACTATCCTAATAGGATATCCCCAATATGATTATCCCCATTAGGATAGTCATATGTCGGGGTCTGGAAAAATACATAACGACTAAGACAAACACACCCAGACCGGAAAACATGCCAGTATGGTTAATACAAACATTTGCTCCGAGCGGGAATTGAACCCGTGACCAGTGACGCTTGCCGCGCCACAGTGTCGTTGTCAAGAAAGGTATATAAAAAATAAACATACTTTAAATAATTTACTTTTATTAAAATCATCATAGATATTTGGCAAGTACACAAAAAATGCCACATTGTTCTTATGATTGTTTTCATATATTTTGCCACAACTTATAGCATATAAAATGAATTTCGTATGTACTTTAGCGGCACTAATTTGTAGTTCATTGTGTGAGCCGGCTTTACAAAATAATCTGCTTTCGCTGAAACGGCGTATTGTGTAATCTCTTGAAGTTAAATTGCTACATAGTGTTTCGCTGTTTCTCTGTTATACGCATGAGAATGTACGAATGGATTTTAATACGATTTTACAGTTGTATAAGTCTCTTGGCAAGGAAACGGGTTCATAGAGGAACATAAAAGCGAAAAAAAAAACTTACCGTGACTAGCAAATTCAAGACTGTTATAATATTTTTATTGGGATTATTTTAGACTTTTTATGCATCTACTATATAAACAACAACTGTTAACCCCTTGACCGGAGACGGTCAGGACGGTGAAGGGCTTAAACAACTAAATTAATTGAGTTATATGTGGTTCAGTGGACAGGGAACATGTTAAACCATATATTTCAAAATAATGAATATACAATAAGGGTATAGTAGATGTTTACACCAAGGACATGGAAATTTGGTATCTGAGTTGAGGGTTAGAGGGCAAAGGAAAGGGAAAAGAAAAGAATTTTTATCAGCGCTTGAATTTTGATACAAGTTATAGTAATTATAAATTCCTACAGAACTTTACTGATCGAGCTGGACCATCAGTTACAACAGCAAGGCCCTCCTCACGTAAGCCTCTGTTCATAATTCTAAATAATCAACACCCAACTTGAATTATAGTTATATACCTTTTTCATTTCAGGTATGTGTATTTCTGCTGGCCCTACTGGCCTTGAAAGCGTCATCGGTTAAGGGGCCGAGCACATAGACCTGGCCTGCAGTTCTTTGTTAGACGTACCGATATACTCTAACCCAATCACGAACACGTACAGATACATAAAATACATTGAAAAATATAAATGTTAGATCAAATATATCAGTTAGTTAGATAGTACAAATAGAATCAACGATTTTAGCCTACACCTTTATCGTAACCTAAGCCGTGATACATAATTATGTTTATTTAAAATAATAATATATAACATTCTAAATTGAATTACAATGGATGCCTTTAAATTGAGTTAATTGGTGCTGTAATTGGCTGGCTTGGGACGGTAATAAAACGAAAATATTGTCCCGCCTAAGGATTGCGGCGGTCTTATTAAAACCCTTTTTTTGTTATTAACACTGCCTGTAAAGTCTGATAATAAAAATAAAAATTACCATCTCTGTTTTTATAAAAGTATTGCTTGATTTATTTTAATTAATAAATAAATAAACCCTACACACTCAACAGCCCCCTTTAGGATAGTGATAACCTGTGTCGGTCCGGAAACATATACAAGCACATGGACAAACACACCTAAACAGGAACACATGCATGTATGGACAATACAAACCAGGACCTGTGGCGCTTAAGGCAACCTGTCTTAAGCCGTGCTGATGCGCCCTCGAGCGTCATCGAATTAATTGCTATGTAATACTAGCTGCGCCCAGGGCTTCATTCATGTTAAATTATAGGATGATAAATCCCAGTTGAATACCCCAAGGCTACAAGTACTTAAATATTATTCAAAAACCCCTTTTTATAATAAAAACACCAAGGATCAATTCAGTATGAAATATACTTAAATTTAAATTTTTATTTAATTAAAAGTAAACAATAAGGATGAAGGACATATTTATTTCAAATAAAAAAGAAACATTTTCCAAGTGCGTGTTGGACCACGAACAGTTAAGTGAAAGGTTCCGTACGTAAATAAATGTGAAAGAGTACGCGACGCATTTTCTTTAAAATAATTCATTAACATGATCCAGAAGAAGAAGAAGATTAAGTCCTTTAACTTTTATATACACAACCCTGATTCAAAAGGTCGAGTCCTCACTCAAGGATACAATTTAGACACTCTCTCTTCTACTATCATCCAAATTTTATACTCATTGTGTTACAATAGTCGCCAAGTCAAACTGCTGAAACTGTTGACATGGATCGAAGGGACAGAGAGTTCGAAGTTATAGGGCTTTCACATTTTGTCGGTTGACTTTTTAACCCTAAAATCTCTTTTGAAATATAATACCTACCTTCACGTTTTTCCGTTCATACATATTTCATGAAACGGCTTAAAAATAATAACCGCCTTTACAATTGAGTGGCACAATCTAATTAGTGAGAAAGTGCAGACTGTGAAATAAAAAAATATATCATCCAAATGAGGAATATGCATAAGGCTGTCATCCTGTTAGTTTGAGTAGGCTGTTTTGCGCCTCTTCCATGGTTTACTTGATGAAGACAGTTTTATGTGAATATTTCGAATGTAGGAGAAGGTGAAGATGTTTTAAAGGGTTTTGTTGTATTGTTTCTATTATACGTTACTCATGGTTTTTCTATAGATGAACTATGCTATTATTATTCAAGTCGAAATAGCTTTTTAAGTATTTAATAATAGGTTTACCTACTTTTACTATGTAAATTACATTGGCATATTTTTTTTAAACTTACGGTGAACCATCGGCATCGGTTCAAAAATTTGGTTGTAATTTAGAGCCGATAAGAAATCCTACCGACTTCTACTTATATGTGTTCGAGTTTCATTAAGTAGTAACATACTACAGACGGAAAGACATAAAAATCTTATAATTTTTTTGAGATATTCTGAATAGAAAGATACCAACACCAACGTCTTTTATTTTAAATATGATAAATAAATTTAAAATAGTCATGTAACATTGTTTTATTGCATTATAAGGCACCTTTTATGAAGATTAATTATAAGTAACTAACTATTCTGATATATTAATATAAGTAAAGCTAAAATTTATTACGGTATCAGAGACATGCTTCTCACAGAACAAATGGACCTGCTCGACCGAGGAAGTACTACCCTCTCACAGAAAATCGGCGTAGAGTAATTGTACTGCACGAGGCCCCATTTCCTACTCATCTATTCCCTTTCTTTTTCCCTCCCCTTCCCTTTTTTGTGCCTTGGGGTGGCAACGCGCACGTGATACTTCAAGTATCGCAAGCCTTCATAGTTTGCGGTGACTGCTTACCATCATTTGGACCGTATGCTTGTTTATTAACCGTCATGAAATAAAGAAGCTGTCCTTTTTTATATCACATATCTTTTTAAACTTTGTATATATAACACATTATGTGACAATATTGTAAACGAAATTAATTTAATTATAGGGGAGTCTTGAAACATTTAATTGTCCAGGAATTTAATTTCAAACGTTTAAGCGTTTGTCAGGAATTTTCCTTTAAATTTTCTTTTTAATTAACAATATAATTGTAAAGAATTTAATATTAAATTTTTATAATTGCGATGACAACGAAATTAAGGCGTTTTTAAAAGCTGTCGACTGACTCAAAGAAGATTAAATATTTCCATTCCTTTTAATCTCTAGATTCATCAAATCATGATGAAACTAAAATAGAAACAGAACCTGTAAAAGAAAGCATCATAAAATATCGGTACAAAGACACCAAAGATAGTTCAAAATGTTTTGGATTTCATCAAATAAGTGAAAACCTAAGCAAGCTTTTCACTTATTAGATATTTTACTTTTAATAACGTGAAGTACTATTTACTTTGATTATTATAGGAGATTGTATTTAACGTCGCATAAAGTTCCATCAAAATAATTGGTTAAGGTCACAAAAAAAAGGTTTAGGTATAGAATATACGTAACAAGCCTTTGAAACTATATTGTTAGAAAATATTTTCTTGGAAGATGACAGCGATCACGAACCCCTAATAAATCTCGTTTGACCGCTCTTTATTGATTTGCCTTCTAACGATTTATCTTAAATTGTTGATGTTATGTTCTATACGTTATTTATAATACCGATTATTCATATCTATGGTAATCCGAGATGGCCCAATGGATATAAAACTTAAACTATAATCGCCAGTTGAAATCCGAGCAACCACCTCTAACTTTTCAAGTGCTTAAAGGTGAAGGAAAACATAGTAAAGAAACCTGTTTCGTAGAAGATAAAGACATATATTGGCTAATCTTAGTAGTGGTTTCTTGCTGGTGATTAAATGCCAGTCTAGTTAGCTATTGTCGTAATGTAGCCAGTAACAGTACGTTCGTAAAAAAATGATTGCTTATAAGCCGCGTTTCGAGGCCAGGCAATTTATAAGCGGTTGCGTTCTAAGCTCGGCAATCATCTGCATTTGTTGCCGCAGATGGGCATTGTGGGATGTGGGTGGTGGTAATAGCGAAGCATCAGTTGAGCCTTCTGCTCATTCATCCCTTCCAACTTAAAAAAATGAAGGTTTTTCTCCTCGGTTGTTATTTTAGCATTTCCATCATCATACCTGGTGGTAAAAGGACTATCTACAGCCAGAAAGCCTGCTATATTATTATAGTCTCCACAGAGTAGGCTTAAGTCAGGCCAACTCAGATGGATATTTCTTTGCATGAACTGCTAAAACTGCGAGTCACTTTTAGTAAAACATATTTTCTTGATATTCTTCATATAAATTAAGGCCAAACTTAATCTTTATCCTTGTATAGTTTAGTACTAGTTAATGTTAAGGTGTCGAGTAAATCACTGGAATAGAACTTTCGCTCCGACTTGAGGCGCTTATGGAATATTCAAACTTAGTCCTGAGTCTGTTCTAGTTAAGATAGCGGCTTTGAAAAAGTTTTATAGTAATTTAGCTACCCATTGCGTAATTTCGTAAGTTTAACATTATAAAGATAAAGATAAAGGATTGTTAGCGGATTACTAGAGTTGATTAGATTTTGTAAAAAAAATAATTCTATTGAAAAAAGTATTTCATGCTTAATACCTTAATACTTTAATCGTGTAAATATATTGTTTTGGATTTCATGGAAACGCCTAATAACTTGTAAGGTGAGTATTTGAAAAGATTTTAATAAAGTTATATTTTATTCATAATCTTTTATCGTCTGGTTATTATTAACATAATAATACAATTCGAGGAATGGAGATAGATTAAAGATTATTAAAAAGTAAATTGAAATTACTTAAATTTTGTCTTATTCGAATAATGCGTGTAGCAGAAAATGCTTACTTGTGATTCTATATTTGATTACTTTCCGGCACAAACCAGGACGACCATTCTGGCGCAGTTGTTGAAATACTGCCTTAAACTAGAGGTTAGTTGCAGGTTCGATTTCCGATCGGGGCAAATTTTCTTTTGGATAGTACTGACATGTATTCAGGTCTTTGTGATTGTGTTTGTGGGTTTTGAAGCCTCGACACGGTATATAAGTATCAATGTTGGCGTTGAGTGTTTAGCATTTATTGGATCACCGCCAACAAAATCATAACATAAAATGAGAAATTGCAGAACTGTTATATTTATTTAAAAAATTGTTTTTACTGAAAAGTTGGAGAGAAAACTTTTTTCAGTATTGTACCTGACGGAGTTATCTGACGTCCAGGCCATTTAATTTATTAAGTATTTATTTTTCATATTAAGATCCGTGGCGAAATAAGTTTCTGGAAAATTTAAAATTTGTTTAAAATGTCTTAACTTAAAATATTTTACGGGAGCTCTTAAAAGTTCACGTTAAATATTCTTGAGCGTACATCCGCGACATGACCAAAAAATTCCTTATTAGTGTTAGAAATAATAATGTATCACATTCTTTTATTATGTATATAAAAATCTACTATACTATGCTTTAATAATAGATACAACTATGAATAGAAAACTGATTTGACGGACCATACTAAATATGACAAAGCGGTTCCATACAAAGAACTGTCTTTTATTTAGATCGATATACCGCACTTAACGTCTCTCTAGAGAAGTATTTACGGAAGGTTTTAACGATTGATAGTTCCGTACCCAACGGAACCCGATTACTAGAAACTATCAAAAAATAGAGTTAATTAAAATATATACATGTTATTACGTAGATGTATGCTATATAATACTTTACAATTAGGCGAGTCTAAAATCTTAACCGTTTCCGAGAATATTTACATATATACAAGAATTACTCGTTTAAGGGTATTAGATACAATTTTGGTAATTATTTAATACTTTTATTAATATTTTGTCGTTTATTGTAAGAAATAATCCATTTTTTTTAACCTTGCTTTTTCCCAGAGATCCCTGAATCGCAAAGAATTTCACAATAGTAACATAAGCATTACCGTCTTTAGATAATATCAATTTTATTCGAATACCCATGTAGAGTCGTAGAAGCGATGCGGTCGCGTAGAATTGAATCGCTTAGCGACTATGTCGATTGGTTTGCCTCAAATTACACAAATGGTTTTTCAATATACCGTTTATTTGAGAGACTTCTCAGTTACGTGAATTGCTTGGCCCCATTACAATTTTTTGCCAATATTAGTATATTTAAAGAAGTTAAAAAGAATATAATTATTATTTACAATGTGGAATCTATGACGTTTTAAAAGAGATGAATTTAGTGTATTAAATTTAAAATATTACATTTTGTATTTTATTCTGGCTAGTGAGGCCAGTAGTTACCTTACTAGATTCACCGCCTCTCGTTTCCACCTCATAAGAGGAGCATACGAAGAGCGGGTTATAGGGCTTAAGGATCAAATCTTCCGTTTACACACGTTGAAGTATTAGTTAGCTTGCCACCTTATCTGTATGGAAAAATGGAAATAATTACCAGTAAAGTGCCCACGCACTGTGGAAGTATAGGGTACGCAGCTTTATGGTGAAGATTCATTAGTACTTTAAATATTAACGTTAAAAATCTATCGGGCTATCGTCGTAACCACTCCTAGCACAAGCTACGAGCTTACTTGGTTGGGCCATAGGAATATTAATAATTATTTGAAAAAGCAATGCTAATATTCTTTAAAAAACCTAAAGTCAGAGATACATCTTACGTCTAATTTTTCGTAACAAAAAGCTAAAACGTATATATACCTACTGCGATACATCAATATTTAAAGAGAAAATACCTACTACTAACGTAGTCTCATCGCAAATGCTTTAACATTTCTTAGAAGCTGCACTCGCTATTTAGATTGATATCAACTTGTTTGCCGTTGCTACGTCTCCCTAACAATCCCCTGGGGACGCTGACGTAGGAGGATGAATAACGGAATAAAAAATTGCCTCACGACTACTCGGAGAAACTGAGCCATCCGGTATGTACATTCCTTGTTGGAGCTTGATATATTATTACGAATCGATCTCGACGAAATCAAGGTTGCATTTTTAGTATTGTAATTGAATTTATTTTGAAAGTTATACGTACTGAAAATGTTGTCAAACGTATTAAATTTTAAACTGGAATTTTACACTTATGAAATTTGTAGAATAATAAAAAAATAAAAAAGTTTCTAAGAATATAATTCGATACAGTATATTTTAGTGGTTTTTATCTTACTTAGGTTTCTAAACAAAACCTTTTTTTATTTTATTTTATGAGGTGTGATTATTTTCTTGAATGTTCCTTTAACACACTAGAAAATAATCGTTAACCTTGATAGGTAATCTGCTCTTATCTAATGAGTTAATAGTTCGCGCTTAAGGTTACGGAGGTCAGATGGCAATCAGTCTTTGAAAAAATTGTAACTTGCCAAATGCGGATAAGAGTAATAAGCACATCCTATCGGGAATATTGCTAGGAAGAAGACTTGTATATACCTATAATAACTATTTGAATGTAACTCATGCTGTATAAAGTTTTGTAGTATGAAGTTTATTTTATTCTATTATATTCTATCTTTGACGTAGTAGGAATATGAAATCAAGAACATACTTGCATAATCATTTTTAAATAAAGCTAAAATTGCTATATGTTTTAAATTTCAGCTTTGATAAATTAGTCAAGATATAAACTGCTCTTAAATTTTATCGAATTTTTTATGTTTCTAAGTTGGCAAGCCAACATTCGGCCGACCTTATGGTAAGGGGTTGGTTTGTAGCGTAAGAGGGCTTGCAACACCATTTTATGTGTCACACACGCTTTGCCAACATCGAGATCTTGGCTTAACTCCCTTAGACAGGTAATTTCACTAGCTACAATGTTCTTCAAAAAATACACTACTGCTTCGCGATACATAATTTTAAATAAGATAAAGGAAACAAATAAATGTAAATGAAATACGAAAATATCTAATTGAATTTTCACTGCTTTAGAACTTGGGCTTTATTAAAGTTTTGAATAGAGCAGCGAGAGGCAATCGTGCCTCCCATTTGCATTGCCGGGATAGGTGACTCAAAGCGGTGCTTGGAATCCAAGAGGAAGGAATTCAATGCAAGAAAGCCTTGAAAGGACTCGCAGACATACTTAGCTCCTTAGAATTTTAAAATCAAAGATAAAATAATGTTATTGAACCTTTTATTTTACGAACATATATTTTATGGTTTATTTTATTATTCCACCAACACTTTTCTACACTCATAGTCTACATAGCGATATATTAAAAAAATGAGAAACGCATATTTGTATAATAATTCAATCAGCACTTGGATGGTCTGGGTATTTATTTTGATAAATCGAAAAATATACTTAGATACGAATTAGATGCGTTAATAAAGGGCTCCCAATAGTTTTGGTCACAAAAGAGCGAACTTGAAAAAAGGAAAAAATTATCGGACTGGAGACATCTGGACTCGAACCGGGAACATGCATAATACCATATTTTCTAAAAATGAATTCTAGCTAGATCCATTTAACGCACCCGAAACCCCTTGCATACTAAATTTAATGAAAATCGTTATATATGTATATAACCCATTATAATTTAATATCTCATGTTTTTTAGTGTTCGATCAGAAAAATAAAAAGTTTTTAATTTAAAAAGCAAAAATTGCGCATTTAAATTAAAGGAACTGTTAAAATTTAATTTCGATAAAATGTCAGGTACAGTTTCAGTGTGACACGTTGTTCAAATTAACTAAGAGAATGCAGGGAGGGCAGAGGCATTGAGGATTTCATTTCATTCGCGCTTGAGACTCAAGAAAATGCGAAAGGAATTCTTAAATTCGTAATACGTGTTATGTCTAAAAATTCTCAGACTGATATTATTCGTTCCAAATTTTAAAAAATCTTTAAGGGTGGGAAAATTATAATACAATAAGAAAATATTTGAGAAAGCTTGTGTCAATATTTAAAGAAAAAACAGCGCTCCCATTTTTTATTATTGGACTAATTGAAAGTCAATATTCTATTTTTAAAATTTTATAATTTAACGTTATTTTACATAAATTCATTCCTGTCTTATATATACTTATAAAACAGTTCATTCATATACCTAGAGAATTCTTATTCATCATTCTTCACTTTGTATGCTAAAGGTACTTTAAGAAAAATATTCGGTGATGATGACTCTCCTATGTCCGGATCGTTTTCCTGCATCTTTCCTCTCCTCTTAAAGCCGTATCACTTATTTCAGTTTTTATAACTTTTGTTAAGTAAATTTTGCAATACCATTCACGTAACAAGCCTGTTGTCGACCCAACCCAAACTGCACAAAAGGGAAAAGGAAGGACAGGATAACCCCTTTACGGGTTGGTTATTTGGCGCTCCTACTCCTAGAGTGAGGTATTCTATGGGTAGTAATTTCCGAGGTTGGTTGGTTCCGGATTTGGCTCATTCATGCAGAAAAAAGCAAGGCTCTACAACTACAAGCATGGGTCTTCTACTACAAGACTATACTTCTACCGTTAATGTTACTGAGTGGCAACGGTAATTGCCGCATCAAGCAAGACGAATGCTTGTTTATCGCTAGTGTAATATTAAATCATGTAAACCCTGGAATATATAGTTAGTAAGTGATAGATAATAAATAAAACTTTACTATACAAATAAATATATAATATATTGTAATATATAAAACAATAAGCTATCTCTACAGCTGACACACAATAACAATATAAAGAGTGGTTTATATCGTCGTAAATCAACTAAACGAGGTCTCTAAGGAAGCGACGTCAAACATCATTATCTATCATTACTCAAGTTCACATATTTCCAGTTTTCAGATTCTTGAGATCTATAATCCGAATCTTTTGTTAGACACTGTAGGCTTCATTATATTGTACTAGCGGCTTTAATGAGGCGACATTAATGCAATCCTTACTATTATTATAAATGCGAAAGTAACTCTTTCTCTCTGTCTGTCTCTGTGGCACTTTCTCGCCAAAATTATTGAACCGATTTAAATCAAATTTGGTACACAGATAGTCTAGAGCCTGAGAAAGGAAATATGAGACTATTTTTTAATGAGAAAAAGGGTTGTAAGAGATTTAAACGCGGGGATGAAAAGTAGTATGGAAGTATCGTCCTTTTTAGAGCTAGAAGCTCAAACTTATTTTTTAGGCCATTGATTCGGTATAAATAAATATGACATTAAAAGTTTCTAAAAGGACTTCAGAATTTGTATTAAAATCGTTACTCACGCAGGCGAAGCCGCATGCAGAAACTAGTATAGAAATAATTAATTCCCCATGTAAAACTTGCATGCTTTCATAAAATAATAAATAACTTTATTGTCTGAGTGTCTTGTTTATGAATATGGATAATTGGATGTTACCTAATTGTCCTTAAGTATTAACAGTATCCTGGATAAGATGAAATATAATTTGGTATATTTGGCTCCTACGAAGATGCTTAGCACATAATTCAGATTGCAATATAGAAGGATTACTGAAAGCAAATTTCCCGATTTCCGTAAGCGAACTTAAATTATATAAATCTCATAAAATTTCAAATCAAAAATTCCCTTTAAGCATTGCATTATTGCATTGCTTATTTAAAGCACAAACACTGAAAATAAATTAAGCAAATGAAATAATATATTAAAAGTAAATAAACGATTCTGTCTATTAAATACAATAATGAAAATAGTAACATTACTATAAATATATATTTGATTTCTTCAAAGGTCACGTCAAATACGCCATACGCTTACGTTCCCACTTAATATGATTACTAGAAATAGCGATAGAATATATTTTTTGCTACAGAAAAGCCTTTTTATTTTCATTATATCATATCATAATAAACTGGGGACGTAGTACCGACCGGGAAAGGGGGTTTCTCATCGAGCGTCAGCATGAAGTACCAGAATCAGTACTGTAGTTCAATAAATGCCTCCTTTTTTCTTCTCTTGCTCCGTTAAATGTTTCCGTTAAATGACACCGTTGTGGCGTTGTGGGTAGCGAGTCTGCCTTAAGCCTCGACGGTTGCGGGTTCGATTCCCGCTCGGAGCAGATGTTTGTATTAATCGTACAGGCATGTTTTCCGGTCTGGTTGTGTTTGTCCTTGTCATTGTGTATGTTTCCGGACCCCCGACACAGGATATAATTATCCTAATGGGGGCCGTTGAGTGTGTAGCGTTTATTTATTTATTTATTTATTTACTCTTTTTTAGAAAGTTAAGTAGCTCTAGTTTTACTAGTGAATATATAAGCTACGCTACGCTACCGGTTTTCATCGGGATAGTGATACACTAGTTTGTCAAAACTTTCATGATGATATGCATTTTTAATTATTGAGAAATACTACATTGAACCAAAGCATATACAATTTTGTTACTTTAGAATAACATAGCCCTAAAAAATCCAAAGTATAAATAAGAGCGTTTTTGTACAACTGATTTTCGAATACGTCGTAGAAGCGATGTGGTCGCGTGGAATTGAATCGCTTAGCGACAATGTCGACTCGGTTTGCCTCAAATTACACCAATGGATTTTCGATATACCGCCCATTTGTGAGCCCTCTCTGTTAGGTGGAATCGGCTAAATTACAACTCTGAACATCACATCGCCCTTTATCTGATAACTATCTCTTCCAGCAAGAATATAAACTTTGTAACCATATGTGTTATTGTTTGTTTTACTATTATAATATTATGTTCATGGTAACCTGTAAATGTATTGTAATACTAATAAAAACACAAGCATGTTACCAACCCATGGGCAGGAGGGGAATAGGAAAAAAGAGGTAGAGTTTTGGAAATAATGTTAACTATAACTACGTATTTGGATCTCAGAAAAACCTCCGGTCAAGCTGATCCATTCCTTTGAAAGCCCTAATATTTTAAAAATTAAGCGATAATATAAAATATTCTTAGATTTTTAGTTAAGTTACTACAATATTTTATTTTTCTAGAGTGTAGGATATATAACTATGCAACATGCGTAGATAACATACATATGTGTAATTGCTAGATTTTAGAATTCTCAGAACATAAGTATATACAATATATTTCATAAATGTATAATGTCATAAAGAAATTGTATTGTTGTACTCTTTGACTTTCGTAAGGCAATTTACAAGCTATTTAAGGAATTAAAATAAAAAGCAAATGCACTAAAAAGATATGAACTATTTTATTACTTACCTACAAGCATTTGAGTAAACGTAGGCGATGGTAAAATGGCGTGACCTTTAAGGAAATCATTATGTAATTTGGAATATTAAGTGTTGCTTTATACAATTATTTTCGTTTAGACGTTTAATAAAGGTAACCTTTCAAATGTAATTTAGAAATTGTTTGTTTCGTTCGCTTAATTTCTGTCATTTGTCTGTCAACATTCTGTTAAGATAATGTTTAATTAAATTAATCTTGCTTAAATTAATCTTGCTGTTTATCTTTTCTATTATTCGATGGATAGAATTAAATTATAATTTAAGTGTAGTTTTAATTAATTTAAATGTTGTTAATTTTTTGTTATAAAAATACTATATACTAGTTTATATAATAATAAGTCCAGTTTAGTTTTGCCGTGGGAATGTTATATAGAACTAATAACAATGTAACAAATTGTGAAATTAATATATGCTCGTTTTCATACACAAACAATACAATAGTGTTCTTAAATAAATGTAGATAATATACTTCAAAACAGTTTCTAAAAATCTACTAAGTTTCTTTATAGTTCTTTCCTTTAACATACATATTTGAAACAAACACATCAGACTTTATAAATTAAAGCAGAAGAAATACTTAAATAGAGAATATTTTGAGTTTGAATTTAGGTTAAATCGAAAAAAGAATTCATAATTATATGGAATAAAAATCGGTATTTTTCATTTCAAATAAAAAATCAAATAAATTCAAATAAAAAATCTCTCATTTCTATAAAGCCCTAGCTGTACCGCTTATGTATCCAGATTGTCGAACAAAATCTTTTTGTGTGTTTTTGCACAAGTTTTTGTGAGACGTGTCCCTACACTTTCTTGCGATTTGTCAGTGCCATCACGTACATAGAAACTCTTAATGTACATGGTTCTCTTTGGCATTTTCTGTTTTTTATACGCACATCATTTAATTTTCTTACTTCAGTGTTATTTCAGAGAGTTTCTGGAATTTAAGAAAAAAATGAACTGATCGTAAATATGTATAGCTAGTTATTTAATCCGTATTAAATACTCTGCATAAATAATATTTTTTCTTAATTTTGGGAGGGACTATTATTGTAACACGGACTTCAGTTTAATTTAAACACCAATATCTTTACAACAAATTTTATAAAGAGCAAAAGACTATCGTCGTGGTGAAACAGATCTATACAGACCATACGAATATGTGTTTTGGTCTGAGTGGTTTTGTATGTGTCTGTGTGTGTTTACGGACCGGACACAGGCTATTACTGTCCTGTCCCGCATGTTGAATATATGGAAATAATTAACTAAAAACTATATTAGCCTTCATGTACATAATAATAGATTTAATAAACTAATGCAATAAAAGTAATAAAATGTGATACTATTATCTACTTCTAAGATAAATGTAATATGAATTACATAACGTAATACGGTAATATGTACATATGTATATTTGTAACATTGACAGATAGAGCGGATATTGAAATGTGGCTCCGGATATTAACATTTACACATAACGCACATGCTATACGTGTTATCTATTTGTGATAAAGCCAATAACACCTTATTAGGTTATTTTGAAATTACTATATTATTATAATATTTTAGAAAATGTCTTTTTATAAAGCAGTAAATCAACTTATTGAAACAAGAAAGTATGTATAGTAAAAAATAAAAATAAAATAAATGAGGTAAATCTAAGATTAAAGACAAGTGTTTCCAGTCTAAGGTCTGAAAACAGAGCAATAAAATGATATATGAAAGTTGTAGGTTTAGTAAACGACTTTCTGAAATTAAATGTCTGTTAATTTAAAGTGACAATTTATAATAATAATTAAGTAAACGTGCGACTGGCCTTTTGGTTAACAGTTAGAGTTTATACACTTATGATATTACTTAGAAGTATGGCAATCGGGTGAAAGGTGAATGATGGTAAGAAAGAGAAGTGGGGAACGACGATTTTCGTTGTGAAGGTTGAACTTTCTCGATCGAGCCAACCTATGAAAAAAAATGAAAACAACAGTATCAAGATTGTGTGATTTTTACGCATAAAAATGTTGTTAGTCTAGTTCCATCTTTGAAAGATGTACGCCTGGAGCGTGATTCGGATAATAGATGACTGGTATGAACTGAATTTTCAGTATGTGCGAGGAATGACTGATAACGATGTTTGACATTGCTTCCTCGGAGACCTCATTTGGTTGATTTATTGCGCCACGAACCTACAGATGTGTACGCTTATAGTAAGCACATAGATAGAGTTCTGCTATATGCTCTTGAATTTACAGATTACGTGTTATATGTCTAGTTCTAAAACAAAAATGGATTGTTTAATAAGTTAGGAAATAAAATAGCTTAAGTTTAGACATGCTTTATTCTCACTTGTAATAAAGTTTGTTTCTCAAAACTACTGTTTTTTAATCGTCAGTATTAATACTAATTAAAATGTAAGTTTTATAAGTTAATTAATAACCAATTTTATTTGAGATGTACCTTTTCTCAGAATAGTATAATAGATTTACAATCCGGTATGATTTTCTTTTCTGAATGACTATATATTTATTTTATTTCCACCACTTTGCTCATTCCGATTATGCCACTCAATAGCTGTGGCAGATATTATTTTTAGCTTGCGATAAAAATACATTATACATTCTTTATTGAATTTCTTTTGTATTTTAATTATGTTTATTCTAAATGTATATAATAAGCAGCAAATACTTTTAACTTTGTTAAATTCCAGCAATTTTAAGCAATAAACATCTAAAATAATATTGCTCATAAAATAATAAGGAGGTTGAACAATTTTGGGTGAGAAAATATTTTCCTCTTACTGTCGTCGCGACACGGCCAATTACAACAACAATTAACTTAATTTGAAGGCAAGCGGTGTAATTTTATTAACGAAACCTGATATATGGCTGTTGTTATTAATAATACAATTAACATTTACTATTCTAGAACTACTGGAACTGACACACACGAAGATGTACACATCATTGTAGGGACTTTTCTTAAAACGAATCTCTTTTTTTTTTTTTTTTTTTTTTTTTATGTTAGAAGTTGGTAAGCAAGCATACGGCCCACCTGATGGTAAGTGGTTGCCGTAGCCTATGAGCGCTTGCAGCACCATTAGTAGGTGCCACTCGCGGGTTGCCAACCTCGAGATATTACTTCTTAAATCTCGTTCGCCCAGTAATTTCACTAGCGTACAATGCCCTTCAAACCGGAACACAGTAGTGCCTAAGCACTACTATTTGGCGGCAGAATATTGGACACTGCGGTGGTACCTACCTAGCCGGCCTCTTGCAACAACAGACCTACCACCAGTGTGACTGATTGCACTGGTGGAATAATCTCTGTTGTGACAGAGGTTATCCCAACAGCGGGCGATGGGGTCGTCACATCCCGACGCCTTTAAAAGTACTATCTCTCTTTTAAAGTACTTGTAAATAAGGAAATACGAATCAGTTATAAATTGTACCTTAGTTTTCCTATAATAAATTTATATTTTAAATGATAAAGGAGCTTCGTTTTTAATTTCTGATTCAATATATACGTCCATCGTTCAATCTGTATGCAACTATTTGCAACATTTTACATTCGATGTGATCTACAAAGCATAATATAACATTATTTTTCTTATCAATTTTTGTAAGTGATTTAGAAATTCATCCATAGACAGCATTGAAAATATCAATTTTTTTATTTATAACATCAAAGCTACTAAACAAAAAAAAACCGAAAATCGGTTTACAAGCAAAGTAGAAAGCGGTACAGAAGTTTTTTGCCTATTATAAATAGAAATCTCATATCAATTAGTATAAAAAACCGCTATGGGTAAAATATAGGTATATTAAAATAGTTGTCTTAGAAGTAAGAAGCTTAAAGTATTGTATAATAGTCAGCCCAGGAAATGTTAGATTGGAAATTGATACGGATATTTTGCTGACACAAAAGGACTATTCTAACATGAGAACGGTACCTTTTGACATACTATTTTTCATTTTAACATAACGAAATGTCAGATCCATCTTAGACCTTCATCATTGTCAATAAAACGCATAAATCTAAGATGGATATTGTTCTAAGGAAATATCATGCATTGTTTTGGGTAATATAACTGAAACAATTTTTCAAAGTGTTGGAGAACCTGTGGGGCTTCATTTTGAAATACCACTACAAAATTAAAGCCATATGTGAGAGTTTGTTTGATTTATTTATTTTTAGTATCATGTTACAATATAGACGAAAGGGGTTGTAGTCTTAATATAAAGTAGAGCTGGTTGCTTTTGGCATCTGTGATATTAGTCATGGTGCATTTTTATTCAGGGGATCATGGACGGTTGATGTTCGACGCAGCTCCTGTTCCGACTGGCACTGTTTGATAAAATTATCATGGCAGACTCAAACACCAAACCCCGCAGGATCGAATATTATTAGCCGACATATATATTTCAAATGAATTTATATTGTATTAAATACTGCGGTTATTTTAAAGTGGGGGATTTATCAATCAAAGCTTGAAGTCAAATAAAGATAATTGAGGTAGTTCACTACTTCTCCTTACATGGTCAAATAAAATTGCCCTGGTATTGTAAGTATTGGTGTAGGAAGTTGGGTCACTAGAACTCCTGACTATCTAACCAGCCTTTCGTGTGTCTCTTCAGCGTAGAATGCATAATATATATAATTATTTTAGTAACAATTCTATTGCGATCCAATTCAATTCAGGTAGTAAAACGATTCCTGTTTTATATGAGCATGACGTATAAATATATATGTCATGGTATGAAATAACGACGTAGCTGAGTTTATGTTGTCATTTGAATCTTAATAAGAGTTCATGGTAGACCCCAGGGTACATACGCTAAGCTACTATGAGATGAGCTTTACTCTTCGTATCATTGTTAAATCATCGTATAAAAAATTTGAAAAATCATAAATGCCTTTTGAAAAAAATGGATAAACATGTAAGCATTATCGAATTCTTCATTTTAGATCATTATTTATATTATACTAGCGGCCCGATCCGGCTTCGCACGGGTATAAAATATATAGCCTATGTCATTCACTCAAAAAATGATTAAAATCGATCCAGTAGTTTTGATTTATTCATTACTGCCCGTAATCCGCACGCGTTAAATGTAATTATTTACGACATCACATTAGAAACCTCAAAAATAACAATATTTCTCTACTATTTAATAGATGTTATTATACATATAAATCTTCCCCCTTTAACCACTCTATCTATTAAAAAGATATAGGGACAGAGAAAGTGACTTTGTTTTATACTTTGTAGTGATGATTTTTTAATTTGTTTCATATCATTTATTTATTATTGTTAAAGAGGTTTTATCTTAAGAAACGAATCCGTGTTTTTTTGTTTAGTTTTTATGAGTTCAGATTGTATCAACAACTTGAAATTGTTGAATTGAATTGATGCTTTTGAATTTTTCATCGCTTTCACTTATGGCTGTTGAAAAGAAAACGAGAATTAACTCTGCTACCCGACTTCGCTTTATCTGACAAAACTGTCTTTTATTGTTCCTCTTCATTCATTATCATAAAACAGACTAACTATATGAATTTTATATAAAATCTATATTTATTTGTATACGGTAGTATTATGTAAATATATAATTGATGTTTACCTTTTTTAATTATATTTATTTATGTTTATACTTACAATTGTACAAACCATGTCCACGGTGAATGGTGGTAAGAATGCTTGCATTTTTTTACAATCGCAATCCCGATTCTTTGGGCGAAAAATGAATACTATAATTTTTTGAATTTACCACAATTAATAAAAATAAATATCTAAATTTCTTTTTTTTAAATTATATCAGAGGGGACAAACGACGCTGTTGCGTTGTGGTAGCGAACCTGCCTTAAGCGCCACAGGTCGCGTGTTCGATTCCCGCTCGTAACAGATGTTTGTATTGACAATACAGGCATGTGTTCCGGTCTGGGTGTTTTTGTCCTTGGCTTTGTGTATGTTTCCAGACCCCCGACACAGGATATAACTATCCTAATGGGGGCCGTTGAATGTGTAGCGTTTATTTATTTATTATATTTAAACGAGCAGGAGGCTTATCTGATGGTAAGTGATCGCATCGCCGCTCATGAACATCTGCAACACCAGAGGGCATGCATTAGAAAGATAAAGCATTTTAAAATAGCAACAAATATGATATCTGATATTCGCAGGTTTTTTAGACCTAAGCCACAACTTATAAATGTAATTTGACGTCCCAAACTTCAATCATCATGTATGAGTATATCCTCTGTGGTGACATGGGGGTTGGAACGAATTTAGTAATTAATTTACAGGCACTCATATGTATATTGAAAGAGAATCATCTATATTAATATCTTAATAACTCTAAATTAAGAGCTCTTTTACATTGGCTGCTAGTTTTAATTATCGAAAAAATAAATTAATTTTGTCTAAATTAATTATTAAAACATTGCAAGTATTATTAGACGACGTTGCGGGGCAGCGGTAGCGAACCCGCCCTGCGCCACAGCAGATGTTTGTAGTGACCATACAGGCCTGTGTGCTGGTCTGAGTAGTCCTTGTCGTTGTGTATGTTTTCGGACCCCCGACACAGGATAAAACTACCCTAATGGGGGCCGTTGAGTATGTAACGTTTATTTAATTTTCTTGATTATTTATAATGAGAGTATATTTCATATTACATGTGCGTATTTTTTAACATACAATTAAATATTTAATAATTATTTGTAATTCAATATTTTCATTGCTTTTGAATAATGTAATATCTACGTTTTCAAGCAATGTATGTTAAAAAAGTCGAAATAAATAAACTGTTGTCTGCAATATTAATATATTGAAACTTTGGTCTAAATGCTTGTAAAGGGGCTCTTAGAATTTCCCTCCTAATTTAATTCTTAATTGAATCTATCATTTTAATAAGTGATAAAATTTGCGTCATTTCCGAATGACATATCGAATAAGATTTAATTTCCCCGAAGACTTTAAAATCAGTGATATTTTAACGGAATGTGAGTAATCGTAAATGTGAGTAAATGTGAGTAAATTTACATTTTAATTAATCATCGGATCTCATTAGTAAATTTTTTCTTTGACATGCCAGTACCCAGGCGTAGCCAGGATTTTGTCCAGGGAGGGAAAAATCTTTTTGAGGGCCTAGAGGGGGGAAAAATGTCCATTTCACCAATAGTTATTGGTTAAACAGTTCAAAATGTATTATATTCTCCCATTTCTTAGAATTTTACCAGAGAAGGACAGCTGCTTCTACTTCTACTTCGCTCCTTGCTCCTAACTCGCTACGCCCAAGTACTTTGATATCCTTAAGCGCCAATATTTAAATCTAAACTCATTTCTAATTACACGTAGTTAATTATAATATAGAACTAACTTATAATCATCGTCTTCTAAAAGTTACTCCTTGTCATGCCTTGGGATACAATAAATACATTGGTTTTTATAGTATGTACTTGATTTAAATAAAAAGTATTAATTAGAGTTTGGGTGAACGCGGTAATTGTGGTAATATTAGCGTTTGAAAAAAAAACAATTTTATTTACATAGGCTTTTTTTATGTGTTTTATTGTTGGCTTTGCTGGCCTTGACAGCGTCCACCGGGTGGGATAGCCGAGTACTGAGACCCAGCCGTGACGAAGCACAGCCCCTGCGTTTAAAAAGGCTGTTTATTGAAGAAAGCTAGTGGTTTTATTACATAATTATGTTGAAACTGTTACCAAAGCAAGATGTTCCATAGAAGCATTTTTCCATAATTTGAAAGGAACTGTATCAATACTTCAAAGACTAAAAATATTTAAGAATGTTTTCTATTTATTACTTTTTAATATAATGATATGCTTTTATAAGGTTTTACTTGAACAGGCTTCATAAACTTTAATCACATCTAATATTTTTATTTAATACAAAAACATAATATTTTTTGTTGACATTCAGACAATATTACATTTTATTACATTAGATTTACAGTAGAAACAATATATCACCGTCTCTTGAGCACTGGAGCATGTAATATAATCGTCGGCTTCACATCAATTTAGTGTACGTAAAGTTGATACTTGATACATCCAAGGACAACATTTATTCAATAAATGGAAGTTATAATCTATTGTTACGAAACAATACCAACTAAACGAAGTCTTTAATATCTTTTGTTAAGGTATTATATTATAACATAGTATGATAGTAGTGACTTTGATACCTTTTTTGATTTAATAATACAAAAAACAAACATATAGAAAAACAAACGGACATCAATACATTCAAACCCAATCGGAAATCAAATTTTTTTAATTTTTTTAATGTTAATTTTCGTGGCGAATATCGAAATGTGCTAGTCTCTTCGTGGCGACAGCCGTAACATAGTAGTCTTCGCGGCGACAAGATCGCTTTGTATTGACATAGAGTAAGTAAGCGTTCGATCACACATTAAATACCTACGGCACATGACTCTAGACTACGGCTACCACTTACCATCCTGCTTTCTGGTATAAAAAAATAGGTTTGTGAAGGTCACTATATCAACAACTGCATCTGGGTTTTATTAAATTAATATAAGAAGAATTTGTAGGATAGGCTTATTTTGTACCTCGCTCTTATCTCAGTAACTATCACTCGTAGCAAAAAGCAGTTTTTTTTTTAAATTAAATCACACATATATGTATCATATGATAACATTTATGCTATAGTACACATTTCTAAATAATATACTATATTTACAATTAAAGGAAATACTATCGTTTGTACAGTATCGAATAGCTCCGATAGGCTCGGATACATTATTGCGTTTATTGTCCTTGGACGACATTAATGTAATATATGGACGGCGATATTTTTAGATGATATTTGTCGAATATTTATTTAGTTGAATAAGACGCTTATTGAGTTGTGTCTCTCTTTTTTGATAAGTAAAACCTATTTGTTGGGTTTTCCAAATATATAAGGTGCAATGACCCTACGGCGTATCACGTTTGTCATTTCTCTATCTATCCCATTTTTGATTAAAAAAAGAAAAAATAATAAAATAAGACTAATTTTTTATTAATAAAGTTTTAAATATTTGATATATTTTAAGTTATTTTGTGACCCTGGATACCTTCAAGATCCACACATTTTAATATAACATAAATAATCTGTAACCTTAATTCTGCGACATAGTCAGAAAATAAATTCCAAAAAAAAAGTCTTATTTAAACGATATACTTTTACATATCTTTCAGTAACGTGATTCACTCTTTATTGTGATTTGAAAATCGGAGTGAAAAAGAGTGTCATTTCATTGCGGAGACATAAAACTATCATTAAAAAACAACAACACGGAAATTCATGACCTCCGTGCACGATGTCTTAGAGGGACATTTTACGAGTGAAACGTCAACCTAAATAAAAGACGATCCCATATACGGACTCCTTTTGTCGGTTTTATGACAATCCATCGAAAGTTTAGAGTCGATTCATAGTCTATTTAGATACCTGATTGAAATAAATTGAACACTATGGGACTGATAGGTGCGATACACTTTTTGTTTAGTGTTGGAAAAAAGTTTAAAATAATTTTTAATATATAATTTGAAGCCTCAATAGCTCAAGGTAGAAGGGCCGACTACTCCAATAACGCGAGAGATGCGAGTTCCTGACCCCCTTGGGCTATTGTACCCACTCCTAGCGCAAGCTTCGAGCTTATTTGGAGGGGCAATAGGAATATTAGTAATGCCTTGAAAAAGCAATGCTATTATTCTTTTTTTATGTTTAAAACTGTAGATTGTATAAGTTAAAAGGCGGCAACTTTTTCTAGGGTTAAGCTAGGGTTTTACTAGCTAGGATAAATTTCCGACAAAGTATATATTCTCCGCTAAGGAAAAGTTATTTTGTTTAGCCGTATAAAAAATCTATATGTTTAAAACCGCAATTTTACATCTTATTCGAACAAATATCAATAGAATCATCTTTTTGCGATTAATTTGTTGAGTTGCTCTTACAATATATGAAATCCCTCTGGATTTAAGTTTAGAAGGCAGTAAAATTGCTATCCTGTATAATAAGTATATTTCCTAAAGTATTGTTTTTTTAATAAAATACTAATATAAGGCTAAGCAATCATTTTTACTCGAAAAAAAAATTGTTTCTTTTTCTGTCTCCTGCATAATCCGCGGAATAGCGATACGGTAATTTGTACAAATCAATATTTTTTTTTGTATTAGCCACATCTTAAAATGTTTTGATAAAATAATAAACAAATAAACGTAATAAAAACTTAAATTAATAAATACTTAAAGTAATAAAAGCAATAGTAAAAAAAAATATATCTTCAGTCCCAATCAATCATATTTTGGCGGGTCTTAAGGATGGCATAGTAAAAGTAATTGTCAAAAAGAAATTTTAGTGTTCAACAACCTATAACCTTATTTGGTAACTAAGCTAACAAAACTTTATATTCTTAAAGTCAGTATTGAAAAGTACCAGAATACAGCACTTTATAAACACTGTGACAATCTTGTACTGAATTTCTCTCTGAATGTTTATAATTTCCTTTATTAACAACGCGACAGTCTGCGCTTTCTCACTAATTAGATTATGCCACTCAATTATGCTTGCGGTTATTATTTTTGACCCCGTCTTATTTATAAATGTTACAAAAATGTATTAAAGCGTGGAAGTGGTAAACCAATTCAATTTTAGTGGAGTTTATTTTGGATTCCTCTTGCTCTCCACAAGGATATTTTAGCTATGAAGTACATTGCAATTTTAATAATAATAAAATCACTGGTTTATTGATAGTAAATTATCATAGTCAATATATTTTTATTATACCTAGAAATTTGATACTATGATAAATTGGAAATCGAAAGCTTAAACCTTTCTCCCGTCAAAAGAAGTCTAATACATCTTCAGTATCTGTTACAAAAACAGTTTAATATGGCTGAAAACATAATAACAAGAAATTTATTAATAATAGAAAATCTATTGTTATATTTTATATCCTGAACGATTATTACAATATTTAGTGGTGTAAGACTTAGTATGTCATTATAAAAATAATAACCCCACCGTAATGAAGGATTTTCCAGCAAAAAATTGTGCTTTTCTTCATATCATATTATTCGATACGATTTCATCAGTTTCGACTACGAATAATTTATCAAATTGCAAGGAATGCACATGCCGCATGGCTCAGCTGTACTCAGCAGTCGTGAGGCAATTTTTTATTCAGTTATTCATCCCCCTACGTCACCGTCCTCGGGGGATTGTTAGAGAGACGGAGAAACGACAAACAAGTTGATATCAATCTAAATAGGAATTGCGGCTTTCAAGAATATGTTAAACTATTTCCGATAAGAATTGTTTTGCAGTAAGAATTATTTTTAAAAGTAATATATTCATGATGCTACTAGTCCATACAAGTATTCGTATACTTACTTATATAATATCTATATATTAGACATCAAGGAAATCCTTATAATAAGGCATAAGAAACATTAAAAGTTGCTTATTACTTGTGATAGACACGTCGCCTTGCAGCAACATTTTCCGTACTCAAGCTGTCACTACTACAGAGCACGACGATATCGTAAGTTTCTTACACTGCTACGTGTGCTTGTACCACACCTGATATTAAATAGGTTATAGTGAATACGACACTAATGCATTATCGTGGCATATAAGTCACAATTGCGGCGAAAAAGTCCCACAGATATGGGACTTCAATATCTTACTATTACGAATCTTATGGCAGATAATTAGTAATTATATGATAATTAAATTATTCTATAATCTAGAGTTATGAAGTTATTTCAGTTCATTGGATTTTTAAAATGTTTATTCTTACTTTTCTAGTCTACATATGTTGTAGCCATAATCATGTATCAAATTACTAAGAAGCTTATCGCATCGATTGTGTGAGCAAGCCTATTCAAGTTCTTGTATTATCCAATAACTTTAAAACTTTGTACCTTTAAAGGCTTCTTACCTATTACAATACTATACTATATAGACCAGCCTAACTAGTGGTAAATAAGTTAAACAATGAGGTTTTTGGAGGTTAAAAAATATTTATAGAACATAATAACTATATCTCGTAGAACGCTGATAGCCAAGCCTCACTGATCTGTGAACGATCTGTGATAAGCAACTTTTGGTGCGGTCAGTCAATAGATGAGTGAAACAAGATGGATGTATTTAATATCGTTACAAAGAAAAATACGCGTTGCAACAAAATTTCCGTCAAAGCTAATGCTAAAGATATTTTCCAAGATCATCTGATTCAGAACAAATATCTGTCATATTATTAATCACACACGACTCGCGTGTATTGTTTTCTTATTTTTGGTCATAATTTCTTTTCGTTTGCATGAATGGGTCATCACGGCCAGAGACACACTACGAAGATCGATGTGAAGTAGTAGTGTTATTTATATTGTTTTTAATCGCTGAGTGTAGGTACCAAGGGCTCTAAAACCCTATCCTATCCCTTGATCATAAAAAGCTCCTATTAATACTACGCTTAACTTTGTCAACGATGAATTTTGTAGTTTTCTAATATTCTTACTTGGATCTGTCTGTCCTACTTGCACCGCTTCATACCTTCTTTCACTCATAATCTAACAGAATCTAAATTACAACACTTATTCCGTCAATCGCTGTTACTACAGAGATAAAAATTTACATATATAGTGATAAACCGATACAGTATGTCCATCACTAGCTGCGTGGGACATCACTACGGGTGAACTCTCCCGCGCACTTTTCGGTACGGTTGGGCGCGAACGAAGGATATGCATAAGGAGAATGTTCAGTGTTCTTCATAAATTGTACTGTTTCCAATAAATAATTGACATTGGACTTACGTGAGTGTTTTTTTTTATATACTTAACAATAGATACATCAGAAAAAATATTCCTCTTTCAAAATTTCTGGTACTTTTGTGTTTTCGATTTTTTTTTACCCGACCCTTGACACAGTTCTGCTAGCCTATTAAGAACCATTGAGTGTTAAGTTAACAACTATAATAACTATGTATTTATCTAAATTATAATAGTTAGGAAAACGCTTAAATAATTTTCACCGATAAATTATTAATAAATAGTTCAAATTTTTATTATATAAGTAATGGAAACGGATCAGAAAACTATCTATCTTCGTCTCTTTAAGCAGCGGAGCGTGTAACATAATCGATTGTTTCTCATCGAACCACCGGAAGTGGATAAGTTACTTGATATATATATCGTTAAACAATACTCATTTAGTGAATTAAAGTTGTAGCATCTTATACAATTTTCTGGGGGCTTACCATTAACTGTTAGTAACAAATCTATTTCGATCAAATTCATTCTGACTGTAAACCGATTCAAAATTTTATATGAGCATGACGTATAAATATATTTATGTCATGTCATGGTACGAAATAGCGATCCAGTACAGTTAAGGTAAGAAAACGTTATACACCTCACACAAACCGTTACGAGCAAACTGGGTGTAGTAGTTGAGCCCTGTGATATTGTTAGTGCCGTGAGGGCCGGGCCGCGTCGTACGTTACCGTCTGATGGGAGTCAACATCGGCCGCGGCCAGTGATCGTCCGTCTGGCGCGGCGTGCACTGCGCGACGATGTTATAAAGGCAGCGCGTGTGAGGCGCGGTACTGACACGACTGGTATCGTAGATGGGAACCCCTGCCGCATATATATAAACGAACACCTGACGCAAACTAACCGCATACTGTTTCATAAGGCCAGGGATGAGGGGAAACGTCACGACTGGCGATTCACTTGGACGCGAGATGGACGTATTTACATGCGGCGCGACACAGATACCACAATACACCGTATACGCTCAAACAATGACATAGCAAAAATTTTTGGTGTAAATTAAATTTGCTTAATAACTTATTGTATAAATATTTAGCGTATTTTTCTTTTTATTACTGGGAAAATTCCACAATTATTTGTAATGTTTTACCATTATTGTTAAAAATTTATAAAACCATTTTTTTATGCACACTATAGTCAATTGTTTTTTTATCGTATGACTAATGATTTTTAAAAATGTGCTGTGTTCCCGGGTTATTTGTTGATATTATATTATTCCTTCATTTCGTATGAACTAAACATTATAAAGTTTTTTTACTGCCTATTATCCATTTATTTGTATATTAATATGTATTTTACGTATTACAGATATAATAATATTACATTTGGTGGACTAAAACATGTTTATTTCAATAAATATAGTGGTGTGGTGCGTCAAATTGATACAAAATTAGTATTATTATTATTGTTTTTCTATTGCGATATTTTATACGGCAAAATATATAGCCATAAAACTTGTGTTATTATTGTTCGATATATAAACATGTTTTACATTACAATATACTATTTTTTAAAATACAATGTATGTACTATATATAATATTTTACTTTTGCAATGGTTGGGCTAAGTAACCTAAAAATTGGTCTTTTTAATCCGGGCTCCCTTGGCTCACATCACGAGGAATTCATAGTCATGTTGGAGCGTCATGAGGTCGATGTGCTTGCTGTCAACGAAACCTGGTTACGCCCGAATGAAGACGGCAGAGCCCCAAGTGTACCTGGTTATCGATTACGTCACATACCACGACCAACGGAAATACGATCGCGCGGTGGTGGCGTTGGTTTTTATATAAAACGTGGTATCACTGCACGCACGCTAGAACATGTAACTACATATTTGGTGGAACAAATGTGGATAATGTTAAATTTGCGTAATAAACGTATAATAATAGGCACGGCTTATCGGCCCCCGTGGGCTAACATTGCAAGTTTCCTTGACGCAGTATCTGAGACTATAAGCTCGTTACCTCATCATGACTACTTATTTGTATTGGGAGATTTTAATATTAATCTTTTTGCAAATGATTATAAAAAGCAAATGCTTGTTCAATTTTTAACAATTCACAGCCTCACACAACATGTAGCCACAGCTACTCACTTCACTCCTGATAGTGAAACCTTAATTGACCTAGTGTGTTCTAACACGACTATTGAACGGGTGTGTGTGGATTACAATGCGGAACTTGGTGGCCATGCATTTTTATCTTGTGTGGTAAATATTAAAAAAGATAAAAGTAAGGCAAAAACTATTACGTACCGACCTTTAAAAGATATTTCTTCAGAAGATCTCGCTACTGCGTTTAATATAGTAGATTGGCAGAAAATTCATGATATACAAAATATAAATGACATGGTTGCAGAGTTTTCAGAAAACTTGTTGTGGATATTTGACTTACTAGCCCCAAATAAAACTTTCTGCGTTAAAGAAAATCATTACCCTTGGGTAACATATAATATTAAATTATTAATAAGACGAAGGGATGAAGCACATGCTAGAGCAAGGAGGTCTAACTTAGAATCACATATTAGATATTATAAAGATTTAAAACATGAAGTAGTACAAGCAATTTACAGAGAGAAATCAGCCTATATTAATATACACGTTAATGAAAATATTAAGAACCCAAATATATTATGGAAAAATGTAAAAAAATATGTCAATATAAAAGGAAGGCGTGATCGAGAACTGCCAGTGCATTTAAATAATGCTAATAGTATAAATACTCATTTCATTAATCTACCAGGCAGCAAATATGTATCATTATCAACAATTAATATCTATGAATCAAATATGTATGGCGATGGTGTTTTTTCTTTATGCCCCACAAATGAAGACACTGTTTTCAAAATTCTGCGCTCTATGAAATCAAATGCTATTGGCATTGATGGGATTTCTCTGGATATGCTCGTCTTATCATTATCAAAAACGCTGCCAATTATTTCTAAAATTATCAATACATCCATCTCAAGTAGTATATTTCCTAACCTATGGCAAACAGCATTAGTTATACCTATTCCAAAAAAAGATAATGTAAATGAGCACAAAGATCTACGTCCTATCAGTATCTTACCCTGCATATCGAAAATTTTAGAAAGAATTGTATGTAACCAACTGACAGATTATCTGGAGACACAAAAAATTTTACCAAGTAGACAATCAGGCTTTAGGAAACATCATAGTACTACTACAGCACTAATAGATGTTATTGACAATGTTATATCGGCTCAGGATATGGGTGAGGGAACTATTTTAGTCCTGCTCGATTTTTCAAGGGCGTTTGATACCATTAATAGATCCTTGCTTATATCGAAATTAAAATATTATGGATTCTGTCCTGAGTCATTAAAATGGTTTTCAAGCTACCTTCATAATCGAAAACAATTAGTGGAACTAAAAAAAGATGATGGTTCAAGAGCTCTTTCTGACTGTATCCCGGTAGATAGAGGCTTACCACAAGGCTCCATACTTGGCCCCATTCTCTTTGCATTATATAGTGCCGATATAGTAAAAAGTATAAAATATAGCAAATATCATGTTTATGCTGACGATTTACAGATCTATATCTCATTCAAGCCAAGCGAAGCTCGATTGGCTGTTCAAAGATTAAACGAAGATCTCAACAGTATTTCTAAATGGGCCGATTCTCATACGCTAATATTAAATCCCAGCAAAACTAAATATATCATCTTAGGAACAAAAAATCAAATTACTCAAATAAGTAACTCAAATCCTTCGATACATATTAAGGATGAAAAAATAGAACGCGTAACGGAGGTACGAAACCTTGGTCTCATTATTGATGAGGACTTAAGATTTGAGAAACATGCTATTAACACAGCCAGTAATTGTTTTTATCGATTAAAAGTATTGTACCATATTAGAGATTCTTTAAGTCAAGATATGAGGATAAAATTGTGTGAAACATTGGTATTATCCAAATTTAATTATGCAGATACAGTTATAGGTCCTAGGCTTCTTAAACGCACTAAAAATCTTATACAACGAATACAAAATGCATGCGCCAGATATTGCTTTAAAATACCACCTCGTGCTCATGTTACTCAATACCTAAATAATTCAAATATGCTTAAAATGGAACATCGAAGGCAATTACACCTCGCTACCTTATTATTTGGTGTTATACAAAGTAAAATACCCTTGTATCTCTACAAGAAACTGAGCTGGACGAATGAAACTAATCAAAACTATCACACGAGAGCAGCAGCTTATATGCTTAATGTACCAATGCACCACTCAGCGTCATTCCGTGGCAGTTTTCGTTACGCGGCGACCAAGTGCTGGAACGACCTGCCGCCACCGCTTCGGATCCTAAAAACAGTTAGTTTATTTAAAATGAAATACAAGCAATATTTATTAAATCTTCAGTTAAATTAAAGTTAAAAGTAATATTCATCGTAAATCGGATTTGTTATTGCTTAACCTTATTTCTTTTATTTATTATCATTTACATTTTATTAAATATTTTATTTTTAATTGTACTTTATTTTACTCTCATTTTTAATTTTTTATTAAATTGTTTTCTTTTTTTTTTTTTTTTTTAAATTTCTTTTTGTTTTTCTAATATTAAAGTCTTACCCTTAGTGTATGGCTCCGACGTAATGTTAATTAACGGCAGGCAGCACAGCGCCGCGTATCGACTGCATTCATGGACACTGTCTTGGCACCTCATATTGATAGTATATATACTTATTCTGTAATATATTATATTTCTTATTAACTTGTATTAAAACTTATAATTTAGTATATATATTATGTATTTTCTTACCTCTAGGTTATATTTTTATAATATTAAGTATGAACTGAGTATGATGTATGATATACCACCAAACACTGCGTATTATTGATAATTTTTAGTATGTAATATTGTGCAATGAGCACGTCCTTCCGCTGACGTGGCGCGCGGATTACTAACGTTGTTTAAAGTACATAATAATAATAATAATATATTAATTTGTCACTGCCCGACACACGTAATGGCTACCATAGAAAATCAGTGTTGGGTATGTTTACCCAACAAATGCTGAATGGTAGCCATTTTGGAACACAGCACGGTAGTATTTTATTTTTAATAGCTTGTTTACTTTTTTTTAAATTATTTTATATCTTTTGTTTTTTTTTTTTTGTTCATTTTTATTATTATTTGTTTTTAATATATTTGTATTTTTTTGTCTTAATTGTACTCGCTGTGCTTCCAATAAACTTGTTCTTTCTTTCTTTCTTTCTTTCATTTAAATCGTAAAAAGAGTTCATGGTAACCCTCCTGTTATTAGTTAACAATAGCAGTTAAGTAAGTTAATTTTTTTTATTTTATTTCATGACGGTTAACAAACAAACACACGGTCTGCTCCTGATGTTTTTTTTTTTTCTTTATTTAGAGAGCTTTATCACCTAAAAGCGATTATGTCGCTCTATACAACCACAATACAAATAAAAAATTAATCTATCTTAAACTTAAGCCTAATTTAACAATTTTGAACACTGCTCTGGCTTCCTCCGATAAGGGATGAGCCAAGACACTGTTAACACCACCAATCTCTCTTAGAATGGTATATGACATGAATACTTCATAACGTAAGGATTCATTCCGGGCACATTCCATTATAATGTGATAGACGTCCTCAACTTTACCACATTCGTCGCAATTCTGGGTTTGAGCTTTTTTCATAAGAAATGCAAAATTGTTTAATGGAATGTGTCCGGAACGAATTCTTAATGCTATAACTAACTCGCGTCTGTTTAAACAATTGTCAATCCAGGGTGTATTTAATGGTTCTGATTGTATGGTTTTGTACCAGATTCCTTTTGTAAGCGATCTTTTATCAAAATAAGTCTTCCACATAGAAGTACACTGAGTTTTTACTGTAGATAAGCACTCGCTGTAAAATGGAAGAGTTGCTATTTCCAATCCATCAGTAGAAGCTTGTCTCGCCAGGTCGTCAACAATCTCATTATCTATAATACCACTATGAGAAGGAATCCACTGCAAAAATATAATTTTTTCCAAAGAATGGAGCTCCAAAATTAAGTTTATAATTACATAGGCTACCGAGAGTCCTCGAAAACTCGAGGTGCATCGAGCCAAATGTTGCAAAGCACTTCTAGAATCAGAAAAAATTACAAATTTACTACTATTAATGGTCTTAATATACGACAAAGCTTCTGCTATGGCTAGTAATTCTATGTGCATAATAGACAGATTGGCGTTTATTTGAAATTTAGCTTTTAAGTTTATTTGGGAATCATAAAATGCAGCACCGCCGTTATTCAATTCTTTCGATCCGTCAGTAAAAATTTTATAAAATAGGTCATAGTTTTCTAAACAAATATTGTTGTAAAATGTGATTAGTTGGTTTTGTGAGAAAAAACGTTTAGGCTTATTTATGTGATGTATATATGGTTTTATGATTCCTTTTAAATCTATTCCTCTCATCCAAATATTTAAAGAAAACATTCCTAATTGATTTGCTATATTAATTGGGGTATTTTGAAAGGTGTTATAAATTTTAGGCAACAATGGTGTCTTTTTTCTACGCCATGGTTTAGTATTCGATATTAATGTAAATTCTTCTAAAAGTGTGAAAATTGGGTAAGAATGACAAGATTTATTTCTTAAAAAAAATTTGCTTCCCAAATATTGCCTGCGGATAAATAATGGCTGAAGAGCAAGCTCGCTTTCCATTACATGGATCGGAGTAGTTTTAATGAATCCACCAATAACACGCATTGCTTGATTTTGAATCATGTCCAATTTTTTAATCCGCGTCTTACAACAGTCGTCAAACAAAACATGCATAATCTAAACGACTTCTTATAATTGAAATATAAATTTTTCGCAAGTGCTTAGGATGAATGCCCCACCCTGTGCCCGAGAGTACTCTTAGAATATTTATCAATTTAATGCATCTGTCATATATTTCGGTAACATGTTTTCCCCATCTAAGTGAATAATCCAACCACACACCCAAATATTTTACTGTTTCTACTTTTTCTAATACAACTCCATTCATTCTTAATTCAATTAAACCACGAAAAGGCCGCTTTTTAAAAATACAAAGTTTACTTTTAGATGGGGAAAGATCTAAGCCCAATTCAGATAAAAGATTAGACATTAAATTCAAGTCTGACTGTAGGTCATTTAAAGCTTGTGAAACATCAGTACTGGAGCTGTACAGGACAAAATCGTCAGCGTATTGCATGATCTTCACTTTCTTAATTTGTTTACAAATATTAACTGAAGCTATATTAAATAATAGTGGTGAAAGAGAGTCACCCTGTGCTAAACCCCGACTGCAAGTCCTCGTAAGTAAAATATCATGAACACTGATTTGAATACGTCGTTCTTTGAGGAAGTTCCATATATAAGTACATAATTTATCACCAATCCCTAAGTTGTCTAATATATTCATTAAAGATACTAAATCTACATTATTATATGCATTGTTAATGTCAACAAAACATCCAAGAGTAGTATAATTTTTTAAGAAACCAATTTGAATTTGAATTACTAAACGGCTTAAACTGTCTAAGCATGATCTTGATTTCCTAAATCCAAAAGTGAGATCAGAGAATATTTTATTTTTTTCTAAAAACCATTCTATCCTAATATTCAAAATGGAATGAAAAACTTTGCAAATGCACGATATCAAAGATATAGGACGCAAAGAAGATGTTGACAAAGGGTCCCGCTCAGGTTTAGGAATAGGCATTACTCGTACCTCTCTCCACTGTGTTGGCAATACACCAGAGTCTATGATTCGATTATATATCTTAACAAGAAATAGTTAAGCATTTATTGGGAGGAACTTTAACATAGAAAATGAAATCTCATCCTGTCCAGGGGCTGTGTCTGTAGATTTTATACAATTATCGAATTCGAAAGTGGTAATATACTTTTCTAACATGGGATTTTTTGAAGTAAACTGTGGGCTAGCTGACAAAACAAAATCCGGACATAAGTTTTGTAGTAAAGTATTAGCTATATCTTTATCTACTTGTGCATGTGGTTTTTTACGCCCTTTTAACCACTTCATTTTACACCATAATTGGTGAGGTGTAGTATTTTCATTCATTGAATTACAAAACGTGGACCATGCTTTTCTCTCTGCATTACGTATAAGCCTTTTTGCTTCTCTAATTGCAGTTAAAAGCAGATCATGATTATAAGGGGTAGGGTTGCGTCTAAAATTTTTTAAGTATAGCCTACGAACAGCGATAGCTTTTGATAACTGTGCATTCCAATATGTTTTGGGCTTAAATTTAGTTTCCGGTTTTTGACAGAATTTAATATATGGGATAAATAGTTGAGCTGATTCATTAATGTAATTTATAAAAAGATCGTATGCATCTTGTAAATCATTCGGCATACCCAAGTCATTAAATAATCTATCCAAATGTGCCGTATAAGATTGCCAATCAGCTGCTTTAAAATTTCTTTTTCTGTAAAAACGTTTACCTGAATATTAGAAGTTATTTTAATTATAAAATGATCACTTCCTAATGTTTCCCTTGTAACCTTCCAATCAAAACATAAAGATACATCTGATGACACAAAAGTTATGTCCGGAGATGACTCACGTAGCATATTTTCTACTAATTGAAATCTGGTAGGTGATCCGTCATTTAAGATAATGAAGTCAGATTGCGTTAACGTGTTATAAATTTGTAGACCACGACTATCTGTTTTCTGAGACCAGCCCGAATGATGACCATTAAAGTCTCCTAAAAGAATTGTTTTTTTATTTGAAAGATTAAACAAAAAGTCCCAGTCATTCTGGTTTGTAACGACATCACTGGGACAGTAAACACTAATTATATTTTCTAATTCATCACAATTAATTATTTTAACCCAAATCAACTCAAGTCTTGGGTTAATGTTGTGTAATAGAACTAATTTCGCTGTAATAGATTTATGTATACAAATTGCAACTCCCCCATATGGCACATTTCTATCATTTCTATATATATTATAGTCATTAATTTTTAACGAATGTTCCGGTATAAGCCAAGTTTCGGATATAGCAGCCACATGAATTTTTTCTTGGATTAACAATTGCTTAAAACATGACAGTTTGGGTTTTAAGCTACGTGCATTCCACTGACAGATGTTTATATTCACATTTTTTTTATAACTCTTAGCCATTTATAAATACAGAAATCTTTTTGAAAAAATTTGTTACATCCGCAATACTACCCCAAACAAATGTCATCCAGTCTAAGACAACTTCAAAAATTTTTTTAATTTTAGAAAATATGCTAATGTTTTTTAAGAACAAGATTGTTTTTAATCTTTCTATTAAATCACTTAGAGATCTTGAGTTATTGGAAGACTCTGGGATAGAATTTTGAACCTGCGAACTTTCCCTTACTTCCTCAAACACTATATCAGAAGAATTATCCACGAATGTACTTTCTTCTCTTTCTAAATAAATAGGGGTTTCATTTGGTGCTTCTGAGTAAGCATTATCAAACGTAACTTTTTTGGTTTGTGAGTTCTTCCCTGTAACAACCTCGGCAAATGTTACTGTCGATACCGAAGACTTAGGCTCATTTGAGAGCTCAGTTGTATTTAAAAAAGCAGTAATGCCGTAATGATTATTAGTATAATCTAGTTCCTCTGACCGTGATGGAGTAGGAGGGGCGTATAGGGTTGTCGCTTTTCTATAAGTTACATTAAATTCAGACATTAACTCTCGTATTCTTCTTTCTTTTTTATAAACAGCACAAGCTTTTGAGAGAGCCCAATGATTACCACCACAGTTGACACATTTAAATGAAGTAGTATCACAATTTTCATGATGCTCCCCACACTTCGGGCATATGATTTTATTCGATGTACACATGTTTTTTGTATGACCATACCTCCAACATCTTGAACACTGCGTTACCGGAAATACAAAAGGTTCAACTTTAACTCTCAAATCATAGATAAAAATGTGTGGTGGTAAGCTCGAACCCATAAATCCAATTCTAACAGATTCACTGGTAACCCATTGATTCTCATTCCTGCGATTGAGACGCTTAACGGATACAATTTCAATATCACTCTTCAAATGTTTGAAAAGGTCCTCATCCGATAAATCACTATCAATATCTTTGACAATGCCGTAAGATATTCCCACTTCCCACGTTTTTTGACACCTCCAGCCCATATTTTGAAATTCGTTACTTGACATAACCTTTTCCGCACATTCCTCCGTCTTAAAGTTTATAAGTAGTCTGTATGCGTTTATAAATTTAATATTTAAAACTCCCGTAATATTTTGTGATTTTAATAATTTAGCCATAGCAAATTGTTTTGGGAATTTATCCCTATTATTATTTATTAAGGGTAGCAGTCCATACATGTTACTGAAAATTAAAAAAAAATTTCAACGTATGGCAACGTGTAAGATATCTTTGGATAGGTCTTTTAAAATGATAAGGAGGTTTCATTTTGAGTTTTTGCATTAAGCCAGTAGTTGTTGAGATATTAGCTCTTGAAGTCGTAAAAATTGTGTCCCCCTCACCCCTCTAACTTTTGAACTATGGGATTTAAAATTCTGGAAAAATTTGAGCTTGTAGAACATGAACTTTCGTCCACATTTAGTTTGAAGAAGATAGTACATTATATTTAAGAGATATATAAGTTTTTTCCATAACTTTGTTTTTCATATAACTTTTAATAATCACTATGACCCAACTTATTTTTGCGGTCGGTTTTAATTCGTTATTATTTTTAAAGCCGTTAAGATTCTTCATAATAATAACCAAACTGCGGAACCCTTTAGTTTCAACTGTGCGTGGTCCACAATGCACTTGACTGGTAATTATTTTTTATTATGAACATTATATAGAGTACGAAAAGAGTAGTTGACAATTCGAAAAACTTAACCCCCTCGAATATATGGGTAATAAACTTCAAGATTTCTTAGCGTTATGTATAAGAAAAAGTTCTTGAATTAATTGTAGTACTCAATCAAAATAGTTTATTTTAGGTTCTCTAAGCGAATTAAGTGAGGTAAAAAAGAGAAAGTTAAAGTTCTTTGTGCGTGTTTTTTTAAACAATACCTGTGTAAACATATGTCAGCTTTCTAGGTCCAACGGCTTATGATGGGTGTTGATATGTCAGTCAGGTCTTCTCCTTTTATATACTATATATTCTATATAGATAACCTGCTCAAATAATAATTGTTAAATTTATTAAGCAATAAGAAAATTACCAATAATTACGTTTTACTATAAAAACTTACTAGAATAATTATTAGGCTTAGTGACGAGGGCTTTTCATTGCGTACACATAAAATTGACATTAAAAACAACTACTTGAAATCCACACCCTCCGTTCACGCGTTCGCAGAGGGACATTTTACGAGCGGACTGTCGAACTAAATAAAAGAGGAATCTTTGTATGGAGTCCTTTTGTCATTTTTACGACGGTCCGTCGACGGCTTTTCCGAATCGATTCACAGTCCTACCTCCATACGGCATAAGGGTACACTACATTACATGAATAGCAGTCTCGATGTATTATTGTATTTTTAAAATGTAATAATTATTATTGCTTCTTATAACATCAGCTATCGACCAGTAAAAGGCCCGTTAAAATCGGTCCAACCGTTTCAGAGACAGAGAGACGAAAATTTTAATTTTTTTATGTGTAAGTACCGTATATATTTCATATACATTTAGTGAAAACCTATTAATTTGGAATCATAAACAGCCACATTCCTTTTATTTACTTGTAGATGTATATTACATTTCAAATATAAAATTTTTAAACATTTTAAAGTATATTTAGCACAGTTTTTAATGTCCACTAGAATATATATGTAAAGACTGCATTCGGGTTTAATATAATGACTTTTTCAATTGTTTTAATACTATTTAATGCAGACAATTTCTAATTCACTAGTTGATTAGCAATAGTCCTTAGGGAAAACTCAGAGCGTGAGTTTTGTACGGAAGGTGTAAAATGACCGACAAGCTCGTTGCTACAGAGATGATCTATTTTTTATTATCGTTCAAATAATTTCTATGCACATAAATTTATTGCACACGTTATTGATAATAATTATATTTGCAATTTCTTCGTTTTCTTTTATCTTATTCTTCAGTAGTTGAGATTTATGAATTTGCGCGCGAATATCAGGAATATGTTTTAATTCGGAGACCAACCATTGTGGAGATTAGTATGCTTAAACTTTTAAAAATCCAAAAAAAAGATTGCGTACAATTTTTCCAAAAGACCTCAAATTCATTTTCTTTTTATAAAGCTTACGTTATATTTATCGGATTGCACATTGAATAACTTATCCGCTGTAAAACTTTTTCAAAGCCGCGTATTTCAATTCCAATGGAGTCTAGACTAAGTTTGAATACTAAATAGCGCCTCGAACTGAAGGAAGACTTCTATTACGGTAATTGCCAAGAGATCTTAGCATTATTGTCATTACAGAGTTATACAATCATAGCTACCTTCATATAATAAGTGTATGTACAGGGAATACTTTTTGTCAAAAACCGTGTGACAATAACTTAAACATTGGTAACTATGTGAATTATATTCAATGAAAGGAAAAAGGACCACTCTCCCGCCCCCTCTGTTCCCTTCCTTTTCCTTTCTCATCCCTTCCCTCCTGTGCCTTGGGTTGGAAACCCGCTGGAGATACTTCCAGTACCGCCCGCGTTCATAGGTTGCGGTGACTGCTTACGATCAGGCGAACCGTATGCTTAGTTCTTAACCGTCATGAAATAAAAAAAGGTTTCATAAGAAGTATTAGAAAGATTAAAAAGTATAATACGCTACTTAGAAGTTTATATCAGTTTCTATTTGGACGATAAAAATTTTCCGGGAGGATAACAGTTCTATAATAAGCCGTTAATGTTTCGAATGAAATGACTTATATAACATATTGATGTAATTAGACTGACTTAAAAAAACCGGTCAAAAGCGTGTTGGACTATAAAGAGTTCCTGGCCCCAGTAGGGTAAAAAATATCCGAATGGAGTACTTCCTTCTTCTTTAAAGGCGGTAGAAAAATCAAGTTTCTTGTAACTTCAAATTTAAAGAGCTCCCTTTTTTGTTTTTGTTATTTGTTATTATTTATACATACCATTAAAAAGATAATCCAATACTCCTGAAAATGCTAACTATTTATATGTTTTTAAATTTTATTGTTGTATATATTCTGTGAAAATTTCAACAGCGACGACGGCCGCACGGAGAGACTGCGTAGGCATAGAGGGTTCCAACTTCAAAAAGGAGGAAGTTCTCAAATTCAAACAGTAATAGTGCTAGAAACATAAAATAGTTATACCGTCTCCTTGAACTTTTGGTTTTAAAGATAGGAGGAGATTCATCGTGAATAACTTTGAATTATTCTTTTTCAAGAGTATCTAAAATTATTACGACAGAACTTCGAGATTTTAGGAATTTATAAGGGCTCTTCATTTTTATCTCTGAATAATCGTAAACGAAAAAGTTACAGAGAAACGCAATTATACCGTAAAATTTTGATCGTCTTTCTTATTATAGTTCTCTAACAGAACTTTATTTTATTTACTTTCTTGTAATGATGATCTTACTAAAAAAAAAATATTTTTTATGTTCAGTGTCAGTATGAAGCAGTTTCTTATTGCGATTATTTTATGTGTATGAATATATATCATTTTACGACCTTCTCAGGCTAGATGCCGTTGCACGTTGATCGTTTTATTATTGAATGTAGAGTATCTTAGGCGGCTAATATTATTGCACAGTATTATTGTGCAATTATATTAAATACTTCATTGAAATTAAAAGGTTCAATAATATTTGAGACAGGAAAAGTAAGGAGCCATTCGCGCACATATTTTCATGTGCCCAATATGTTTAGGGGAGGCCTACGCCGTAGAGGCGACTACAGTTAATATAGAGTAAAATATATATCTTAGACTCAAATTTTTTAATATTTTTTCATATATTATATAAGTAAGTTTTCTAAATAAAAGTTTTGATAATTAATAATTAAGTTAGTTTTGTTAACAGTAGAATAAAGGTATTTTTATTTTTATTTTTTAATATGTCTAACGATGAAGTATAAGTAATAGAGGGTTGAAAATGGCCTGAAGTGCTTCGAGAATAGTACTGCCGTGCCGCTTTTTTGCTCGATTTGGTGGCGGCACTGCCGTGTTATGGTTATGGAAGTTTTTCTATATGTAATTTTATCAAATCTTATTGCTATTTTTACGTAGGTACTTAAGATTTATTCTGTTTCTTAACATTACATAATCATCAAATACAAAATATAAATTGGTAGGCTCAGTATCACCAGGGCAGACTATCTTAGAGCTAAAACGACTTCAGTTTATGTGTCCGAAGCTGGTGACGACAATTTTAATGATACCCTTAGCTCCTTAGCCGTTAATTAGTGTTATTAATCCGAAGGCGCCTTGTTTTCTCTAATTGGTAGCAATTTTATTTCAGCCAGCGAAACCCAGGCTTGTGCTTTCACAATAAAACGTCGTTTCAAATAAAAAGTTAAAAGCAATGTTAGTCATTTTGTAATTAGTCGGTTTTCCTACAGAGTTTTCCGGTTCTGGTTCTGTTTTATAATCAATTACCGTACAAACAGCTAGCTCTAAAAGTCTTTTTTACGTTAGTATTCTCTAATGGGGTATTTTTTTAAAAATTCGCAGCTACTCTTAACATAAAATACGAAAAATAATGGATTTTTACTGTTGTAGGGACTGTCATTGTACGAGTAGAGATTGCACAAACACTTCAGGCTTTGCAAACATACTATATAATTACATGCGTATGTATATTTCTTTAGTGAAAACTGCAGAGACATTGGTCATATACTTAGAAAAATTAAATTATAAATTAAAAAAAATCAAATTTCGGTTGTTTTTTTTTCGAAAACTTTATTTATAGTGTAATTTCACATAGGTAATTTAAGTATCTGTAAAAATGGAAAGTACATATATAAATCCTAAATATAGTGAACATTGTATATCTTTAAAAATTTTGTGTATAGTTTATAGCTATACTTTATATTTAATCCGGTAGACTCAAAGGAAACAAAACATAAGGTAGTAGGTAGCAAGGTCGAAGGTTCAATATAAGAGAACCTCTGACTTTTCACGTACTCAATTTGTGTTTGAAATTTGTCGTAACGGCGAAGGAAAACGTCACTAGGAAACTGCATTCCAAGACATGTATATCTGTCAATCCTAGGTAGGGATTAAATGCACGCCAGGTTAGCTACCGCGGTACTTTGATAAAAAACTTCTAGGTAGCTGCGTTTCGAGGTCAGCCAGCTTATTAACCAATTGCATCTTATAGGTTGACAACGCACCTGCATGGTCTCTATCGTCTGGCTGTTTTCATGGGTAGCGGTAATAGGTTTACATCATATGACCCCTTTGCCCCTTCTTACATAAAAAATACTTTTACTAATATTTTCCCTTCTTTAATGGTATTCTAATTGTCAGAATCCATTCATGTTGCAGGGCTTGTTATTCAATTACGAGGGTAGCAATGGAAGGTGATGCTTACCTGTTTAGCTGCGGGCCATTGAAACGAATGTTTTTATCATAATTACCTATACGAATTTACTTTATAAGAATTTAGAAGCTAAAAAATCGTAATTAATTAATGTGGAGGAATAGAATTACTTCTGTAAGAAAATGTTTTTCTTAATTTAATGATTTATTAAGTAAATTGGGAACTACCTTTTGTTGTTTCTCTTTGATGGTTAGTGACAATGTTTTGACACCGTTGTGGCGTTGTGGGTAGCGAGTCTGCCTTCAGTCTCGACGGTTGCGGGTTCGATTCCCGTTCGGGCAGATTGTTGTTAAAATTTCTGTCTCGGTCTGGGCGTTTGTCCATGTGGGTCTCCCCACCGTGCCTCGGAGAGCACGTTAAGCTGTCGGTCCCGGTTATTATCAATAACATCTGATAATAATCGTTAACTCTTGATAAGTAAATTGCTCTTATCCAATGAGTTACTGGTTCGCCCTTAGGGTTGCGGAGGTCAGATGGCAATCGCTCTGTGTAGAAACTAGCAACCTGTCAAATCGGGATAAGAGTAATAAGCAGACCCTGGGTACATAAAAATACCGGGAATAATGCTAGGATGAAGAAGAAGAAGAAGGTTAGTGACAATGTTTTGAAGATGATCGTAACCCACAATAATTTTAGCACCACTAGTGGAATTTTGTACACCTTAGTAAAACAAGCGCTGTCTAGGGACATTACAATTTCAACTTGTGTAAAATTCGGGGGAATCCGTAATGTGAACAATAAGCCCCCGGTAGACACCTATGATAATCCCATACTGTGTGTGGTCAATAGATGGTGAAGTTGCTATCACCACCATCACTGTAGGAGGTTAGCAATATCGGTACTGCGGCAGATTATGAAAGTGTTCCCGCACCCGGCTAAACGCGTGGAGAAGAAAAGCGTGGTGCTTTAGCCGGTAGAGTCCGGCATACCCTTAGGGGTAGCCATGATCGTTTTCTCCATGAAAAAAATATGGATAGAATAACTTGGATAAACGATGATGTTACACCTTTATTTTAAACAACTATTGCAAAATATGTTGGTTTATTTCCCAACTTCATCAGGAAATGCTTATTTGGTTATATGCATTTTCCTTCCATCATATTTTCGAATAACACTCATTTTTATTTATTTTCAATTAATACTTGAGCTCGAACTTATTGACTACATTATACCAATGAGCGCGCGTCTGGGATCGTAACGGATAAACTCTTACGCTTTGTTTCGCCTATCCCCATCCGCCAAACCCGTACCGTGCGATATGGAACTTCGTTACCACAATAGTATACACAAATAATTTTACAAAAAATATAATATTCCAGCTAATATTTAGTTTACATTTATGTCAGTAAGGTATACGTGAGTAATAAGTGGAATTAGATTGTTTATCGTATGTTTATTCCGAAACAGGTGCCAACGAGTTTAGCGTTAAGTGTACGGCGGTTTTAGGTCACACGCAAATAACACTAATGGAATTTCCCGTTTCAACATTCGGTATATTGTATAATGTACATAATGTATACCGACCATAGACTTATACTATTTCAGCGTTAAATGTTTGGTGCCAATTTTATAAACGAAAATTGTGTTATGAAATCGTCAGATGTAGGAATATTAATTAATTATTGATTCCCACTCTCTTTAATTTAGTTTTAATAAAACTCGTTAAGCTCATAGCCGGGTGCGCTCACTGATCTGCGAACGATCGGTCGATTAGGCGCGGTTAGTCATTAGATCGCATAGTGGTATTCCAAATGAGCGTCTCCGCGCTTTTGAGGGCACGTAAAAGTCGGTCCCGGCTGTTATCAATTTGACAATAGTCAGAAAGTCAGTCAGAGGCCAACACGGCGACCTGAATAAATCTGATACTAGGTTGGCCACTAATCACTTGAGAAGAAGATTAATAAAATTAGATGTTCTACTTTCTCATTAATATATAAACTTCTTACATAAAAATGTGCTACTTTTTTAAATTTTATATTAAAGTATTACCTAAGCTTTGTGTTAAGTTCTTACTTTTTCATCGCTCGTTTTTATTAAAAGCATTGAATCTCCTGTCGACTATACTACAATAATAATAGTCCTAGTTAATATAATATTCTTTCACATACAATGAGGAATTTTAGTTAGGTATAGGTTATTAGCACGTAGATAAGGAAACTAAAAGTCTGGTATCATGGCATGTCAACTAAAAAAAGAAAATTTAATGGATCCATAGAACAACCAACTTTTACGATTACGCCGCAAGGAAAGCAATTACATACTATGTTAATCCAGGTTAAGACTATAATTTATGGGTTAGGAAAGGTATCGCGTGTTGAACTGCATTACAATTAATCATTTTTTTATAATTACTTAATAGTTAGTAGTAGAGCCGTTATATTAAGGTTGGTTTTGGTATAATATCCTTAAAATACAATATTGTCGAAATTCTTCTAATATGCTTCGGTTGTTTTTCTGAGTTCTTTTATAAACTATAGAAATGTTATTTTATTAAAGTAATTATGTTTAGGTGCATGAGTGTCTGCCATTATTTACATAAAATTGTTTTTTCATTTGAGCTTGTTTAATGAATGTATTTTGTTTCGTATTTTCGTTGTATTGACAAAAAATATTCAACATCTGACTTAATATTGGAAAGTAATTTTTTTGGGACACCTTGACGCCTAAACAACTAAACCGATTATAATGAATTTAGCATAGATATAGATGGGACCATGGAGACCAATTAATGCTTTTTTTATTAGTAATAACAAAACTTGAAGGGAGGGAAATAGGAGATGACAGTTTGTATGGGAACAAAGTATTTCTATATTGCATTAAAGTTGCCTCATTATAAAGCGTTCGTAATATAAATCATATCCACTAACAATATTAGAATCATGGCATGAATGCTACTAGCATTTCCTCTTACTAACCTGATTTAAAAATGAACCAGTCTTCCTGTCAACAGTTGAGGCAATGAGACGGGTTGTAATATGGGTAAGAAAAGGCTTCATCTTCGTTCATTTTTAAATCGTGTCTAAAAACGGAGTCTGTCAGTTGGAGGCGGAGAACTTGTTGTAACAGTTTCATCCCATAACTTCATTCCTCAATTTGGCGACTGTTGTGGTGTGTTGGTAGCAGGGCTACTTTGAGCCTTGACGGTCGCAGGTTCGATTTCCGCTCGGAACAGATGTTGTTTTAAATATGTTTCGGTCTGGGCATTTTTCCTTGTCATTGGCAGACCACTCCCCACCTTACCTCTGTGAGCACGTGAAACTGTCGGTACCGTTTATTATCATAACACCTAATAATAATCCTTAACTCCTTACAAGTAATTTGCTTATAACCAATGAGTTCACAGTTCCCTTCCTTCCAGTTCCTCCCTTAGGAGGTCAGATGGCAATCGCTCTGTGTAAAACCTAGTAACCCGTCAATTCAGAGTGTAAGTAGATCCTCGGTAAATACCAGGAATAATGCTGAGAAGAATAAGAACTTCATTCCATAAACCTTGTGAAAGTTGGGCGGCGTGAATATTAACAGCAAAGTCGTGGTAGAGGAGCCCACGATGCTAAATGGGGATTTACTCGAGCGTTGTAGAGACCTATTGGGATGCAAAGCTTAGATGATAAGAAGAAAAAAATGTTATATGATATATACCTGTACATCGGTGGGGGAAGCGGCTATAGATTTTTAAATATGTAATAAAAAAACTGTTGCATGGACATCCTCGAGCGCGTCAGATATTGATAGCATCAATGCCCTACGTATTTTTAATAATGTACGTATGTTAATCTGATCGTTTGCATGATGCGGGTGGTTGTATTTAAGGGTTGAAAATGAAAAAAAAAATTAATCGAGCGCGTCAGATTTTCTAAGAGAGTGTTAAGTGCACCAAAAAAAGCTCTCATTCACTAATCTGACGATATCGATGGGACGCAAACTGGCGGTCATTTTCATAATGTGCAAAAAAATCGCCATTTTGAAATACTCAAGCGCGTCAGATTAAGAAATATGTGGTTCATTTTTATGTTCTAAACATACTGTCTCATAATCTGACGATTATCTAGAGGGATTCGGCTGATCTGACAAAAAAATTAGAAAAACGGTTCACCTTAAAGGCCATCCCTGCAACTTCCCGCTAATTCCATTCCTGGGCGCTTAAAATTGTACTTATGATATTTTTGAGCTCAAAATATAATTTATGTGATATTTTGAGCTCCCTGAATTCAAAGAACTAATATTAAAATTTTTAATTTTTCTTAGCGGGAAGTCAAAAAATTTTTTTCTATTCTTTTAAATCATTAAACTTAATTAATTGAAAAGATCAGGAAATAGCATGCAATTAAATAAGTGTATGCTTTTTAGTAGAATAAATGTATTTATAAAAAAATTACTTTAAAAATAGCTTAAAATAGTTTAATATTTTATATTTATTTGATTAATTAATCATCATCTTCATCCGAGGCATTATCTCGAAATAAATGTTAACACACTTGACAAAACTAATTTATATTTTAATTTATTTTTAATAATTTATTATTAAAGAGCTAAAACAACCGTGAGCGAGTGTACTAAACCCTGTCCCCTTCATACCGCATACGGTTGAGACCCAAAAACGTGTTACTGCGCAGGGTTCAAGTTACATTTAACAGACTATACCACGTGTCTTTATGATCAGCTGTGATGGCGTCATGGCAGCAGAAACCAGAGTGGGGACGGAGTGAGAGAGTAGTAGATAGAGAAAGAGTGAGAGAGGAATAGAAACGCGGAGAAGGAAATGTAGGCATCACGCAACTGCACGCATTTAACTTTATCGACGAATTTTTGTGATTTCGGCTTGCGGAAATCGTCAGATTATATATTTTTCATTATTCTTGAATTATTTCCTTCAAAATAAAAAAATTTAGCTACGCTCGAGAATGTCGAGATGACGTTTTTTTACAACTTTTGCCCTCCCTTTTTAACGTCACTCTCAAATTGTCAGATTAGTGGAATATACACTTTTAGGATGTAATTAACTCACCCTACCTTAATCTGACGCGCTCGAGAATTTCTGATGGTCAATTTTTTTACTAATCTGATCCTGTATCCTTTACGGGCGGCCTTATATATGGGCCTCATGTTTTGTGGAGGTACTTAACCGGGTACAAGGTATCCCCTGTATATTAATCTGACGCGCTTTAGTAAATCCCGAAATCCCCGCTTGGGCTCCCCTACTATCGGTAGTGCGATGTCAAGTCAAGTCATTTTAACAACAATTTTTACACTTGCATTTATGAAAATGCTATGAAGCAGTACTTATGTCAAAAAAACTTAAATACATTTTGATTCTTTAAGGTTCATGCGCATAAAGTTTTAACTAAATTTTTTGATGGTTTTATGAAAATACATAATATAGAACTAGATTACAACAATAGTACGTCAATTGTTGTTGCAGCCAGCCTCTCTCCAACATAGACATAGTACTTGCGAGTAATAAAATATCAATTATCCAATGATATTCGTAATAGCTTCCGTGACATTTTAATCCGTTTAGCTTGAAATTGAATGCACGTAAGCTAAAATGGGATAAAAAAGAGCGCGCCTACTAATGAACTTTGCTCATTATAATTAAGCTAAAGTCTTTCGAATAAAAGGTCTTCATAAAGAGAAAATAACATTACCCTATTCAATTATGAGTAGTGTTGGTTTTTGTAATTGCTGTGAAGGCAGAGATTCTGATTGCTGTAATTTCGTTTTAAGTCTTTCACATTCGCATATTATTGGATTCATAATTGAATGAAGCGAATTCAATATTTTGTATTGGTTTTAAAATACTTTACAATGTTTATAGTAATTAGCAATTTATGAAAATTGAATCGTATTATTAAATTAAATGGATGTTACGTTTACTGTAATTGAATCATATAATACTGTTAATATTACATTATGAACTATTCAATTTAAGTTGTGGTTGATGTTTCCGATAATTTCCTTCTATCAATCTATAAAGTTTCTCTCTATAAAGATTTTTAAGTAGATTAAAAAATATATTTTCTATACCTAATTCTAAGGGTGATTTCTGATCAGCGTTTTTTTTCAAGCCAACCGAAACGACGGTATCGTTTTTGCATACGCGCTTGCACCCGCGCTTCATTTCTTGCTTTAAAAAGTCGAATGGGCGTACACAGGCTTATTTCGATTCGAATAGTGGCGAGTGTCTGTACCATATTATTCAAAAATATAACTCGTGTATATTATTATTATAAACGCGCAACGCTTAAATATGCTTATATGCTCGTTTAAAACGCTGGTCTGAAACCGCTTTAAGATCTTAGTTGATTGAAATCAGTTTTATAATTTAGTAGTAGTATAAAAGCGACTTTTGTTGCATCTTTATTTCGATTTTGGAAAAAAAACATATAAATAAATAAATTAAAATTTGTTATATTAAATTTAGTATACAACAATGCCTGATACAAATTTTATTTTATAATGAAAAATATATTTTAAAAAGAGGTTTTGTGACCTTTTACAATTTTGATACTATCAAAATAAATGATCGATTGTTTTCCGCTAAGAACGGCTGTGTCGCATACGTTCTTGCGCTAGCTTGTGCTCGCGTGAAACGCTGACGCAGCAGCCGACTTTGCCGCGTACAGACAGTGACGGTTACCGCGATGACCCAGTTATCAAAAGTGATTCATTAAACATGTGTTTAATAATTATAAACAATTGTTAAGGCGCAGCTACTTTTATTGTATAATAATATGGCTGAATCTAAATCTATTAAACTTAAAACAGATACTGAACATCTGTTATTTAAATATCTTTCAGAAGAAAAGGCAATTCGGGAACATCTTGAACTCCTCGTTGGTGACCTTAAAGGTCAAATAGAAAGCCTGCGTAAGCAACTGGAAGTCCAAGAACAAAAAATCGCCTCGGCTGAGGTTTGTCCTGAAACCCAAGCATCTTCTGCCAACGTTCAGTATGAGACTGACGAGGAAGAGCTTGCGAGAGAAACTGAGTGGGTGCGTCAAAAAAGCAGGAAAAAAGGAAGCTCAACTCATCACTGTCCCCTCAGGAAAAAATAGAATCCCACAAAAAGATCCCCAAGAAAAGCAGAAAGTGAAGAAAACACCTCTGCCTCCACCCATAATTGTAGAAAATGTCACGAATTACCAACAGTTCTATGAACTTCTTTCTGCAAACCTTACCAAGGATTCATTTATCTTAAAGATGATGAATGGTGAAAGCGTTAAGATAAACGCATACAATGAAGACTCATATAGAGCTACGACCAAGCTTTTGTCACGAAATGGATGTCTCTGGCATTCGTATGAGAACAAACAAGACAGACCAATTAGGGTAGTGGCAAAAATTTGCATTCTTCATACTTGCCAGAGAGAATAGTTCAAGACTTGGCATCCCACGGATATAAAATTCAAGGGGCTGTAAATAAGTTAAGTTGGAAAACTAAAGAGCCTCTCAACATATTTATGCTCTCATTCGATAAAGATGAGGACATCAATAAAATATACAACATAAAGTCCATATTAGGTTGCAAAGTGGACATACAACCATTAAAGACGTCAAAACTGATACCGCAGTGTAAAAAATGTCAAGCTTACGGCCACACACAGAAATATTGTTCCAAAGAACCGAGGTGTGTCAAGTGTACTGGTAAACACTTAACCAGAGACTGCCAAAAACCAGCAGAAGCAAAGCCAAAATGTGTCCACTGTGGTGAACCTCACCCCGCTAGCTATAGAGGCTGTGTTGTTGCAAAAGAACTGCAAAATCTTAAGAATAAAAATTTGAAGAAGAATGTTTCATCTGCCACTTCTTCAATATCAACTATAAACAAAAAATCAAGTGCTAACAGCACCGTTAATAAGAACGTTACCTATGCACAAAAAACAAAAGAAGGTAAATCGGCTCCACAGCCGCAAACCAAGCTGGTAACCTCAAATACTGAAGAGATGTTCACTAAAATTCTTAGTTTACTCACCTCATTTGATGAAAGATTGAAGAAACTTGAAAGTAGCACTAACATCGCTACTCACAAACGGAAACCATGACTAATACACTAAAGGTTATGGCATGGAATGCAAATGGGCTCTTAAAACATCAACAAGAGCTACAGGCAGTCCTAATAACGAAGAATATTGATGTATGTCTCATATCAGAGTCACATTTCACAAAAGAGTCTTATTTACAAATCAAAGGCTATAAAGCTTATCATGCTCTCCATCCTGATAACACTGCTAGAGGAGGTAGTGCCGTGATAATAAAGGAGAATATCTGTCATCACGAAGAATATAAACATGAAGAACATGATTTACAAGCTGTTGCTGTGTGGGTAAGAACCAAATTTCAACCTATTATTGTTTCAGCTATATACTGTCCACCAAGGTTTTCAATAAAGGCAGATTATTATAAAAGTTTTTTAAAAGACCTTGGTAATAGATTTATACTTGGCGGTGATTTTAATGCCAAAAATATCTACTGGGGTTCCAGATTAACAACAGCTAAAGGAAAGGAACTTCTTAGTGCCATTAGAGAAATGAAATGTAGTGTTATATCAACAGGAAAGCCTACTTATTGGCCTACTGATCTTCAAAAAATACCCGATTTAATTGATTTTTTATATATAAAAATATAGCCCCCAATCTACTGTACATTGAGGAAGGTTTTGAAATGAGTTCTGACCATTCTCCAATAATTTTAACCGTAGGTGAGACTATATTACATAAAGAAAGCAATCCTACCCTTGTTAATAAATTCACTGACTGGGAAAGCTTCAGACTAGACTTAGACTCTATAATTGACCTAAAGGTCCCTCTAAAGAATCCTCAACAACTGGAATTAGAAGCACAAAAATTCGTCACAACTGTCCAACAATGCGCATGGAAAAATACGCCAAACTTAAAAAGGCGACCTCGAGGTAATAGTTACCCGAAACACATTAGAGAACTTATTGCTGAAAAAAGAACGCAGAGACAAAAATGGCAGAGGACTAGGTACCCACCAGATAAAACTAGACTAAATAATCTCACAAAAAGGCTGAAGAGGGAAATTCAGAGCTTTCATGACGAAACTATGAATCAATATGATCATACTACGGACTACTCTATCTGGAAAGCAACAAAAAGTTTAAAAAAACCTACTATGCAGATCGCTCCAATCAAAAAAATTGATGGACAGTGGGCTAGAAACAACCAATAGAAAGCTGATAGATTTGCAGAACATCTAGAGTTAATTTTCCAACCTAATGAAGGCATTGAGAAATTCGTTATGGTGGTTGAGACTCCACCCGATGATCTAGATATAAGACTTGTCTCACCGAAGGAAGTTCAAAAAGAGATCAAGCACCTTAACCAAAAGAAATCTCCAGGATATGATCTGATTAGTGGTAAAATAATTCGAAATCTTCCACATAAAGCCGTAGTGAAACTTACCACTCTCATAAATGCGGCATTTAGACTCAAGTACGTGCCTGATATTTGGAAAGTAGCTGAAGTCATTATGATACCAAAACCTGGAAAGCCCCCGCACGAGACCACGTCATACAGACCAATTTCTCTATTACCAATTGTATCAAAAATTTTTGAAAAACTCTTTCTGAGCCGGTTAAAACCTATCATTCAAGAAAGAAATCTTATTCCAGACCATCAATTTGGTTTTAGAGAAAAACACTCAACAATTGACCAAGTACATAGAATTACCAATATAATTGAAAAATCATTAGAAGAAAAGAAAGTTTGTTCAACGGTTTTCTTAGACGTAGCGCAGGCATTCGACAAGGTTTGGCATATAGGGCTTATGCATAAGATTAGAAATATGCTCCCAAAGCAGTTTGCAGATATCTTAGAATCCTACCTAACACAGAGAATGTTTCGGGTGAGGCAAGATGATGCATATTCGGAGCTTAAGAATATTAAAGCTGGAGTACCGCAAGGAAGTGTACTTGGTCCGGTCCTGTATTTACTCTACACTTGCGATATCCCAGATCTAGAAGAAAACACAATTGCCACATTTGCAGATGACACAGCTATAATAGCTACGGGGTCCACTCAAGAAGAAGCAGTGGAAAAAGTCCAAAGAGCTGTTAATGCCATTTATGACTGGACAAAAAAGTGGCGAATTAAACTGAATGAGGACAAATCAGTTCACATAGATTTTACAAATAAAAGGGGCAACTATCATCCGGTGTACATAAACAATATCGTGATACCGTACGAAAATACTGCCAAATATCTTGGCATGACACTAGACGCAAAGCTTCGCTGGAAGGCTCATGTCAAGAAAAACGCGATGAATTAGAGCTTCGCTACAAGAAGATGTACTGGCTACTCGGAAAGTATTCTACGTTATCAGTGCACAACAAAATACTTTTGTATAAACAAGTTCTTATGCCCGTATGGACTTATGGAATTCAGCTTTGGGGCTGCACCAAACAAAGTCATACAAAAGTCATACAAAGATTCCAGAACAAAGTTATTCGGGGCATTGTAAATGCACCCTGGTACGTAAGAAATGACGACCTTCATCGGGACCTCAACATAGACCCGGTCGCAAATATAGTGAAAAAAACTGCAGAAGCTCACCAAAAAAGACTTCATCATCACGTGAACGTCGAGGCTATCCAGCTCCTCGACAACACGGACATAGTGAGAAGACTTAAAAGAACAAAACCTTTTGAGTTAGTGTATTAAAATAGTGTAAATGATAGTTTAGTGAGTGCTACATATATATAAAGACGCAAGAACAAAGTGCCTTCCCTTAATAGAGACAGTAAGAAAAGTGTTGATGGACACATTCTTAGTTTTACTCTACTTAGCAATTTATGTTAGATTTAAATTACTTATTAGTCTTTCTAGGCTAGATCGTAGTATCAATGAAGTGTCTTTAAATAATTAAAGGACACGTCATTAAAAGCAAAAAAAAAAATCAAAATAAATCTGATATAAAATGTGTTGAAACATGGATTGTTTCGATGATTCAACGTGTTCGGCAATTTTGCCTCTACAAAACGTATGTCCAGACATGTTTGTTCTTCAAAACCATTAGTTTTTCGACGATTAAATGAATATATATAATTAAATGATTAATTAATTACGTTTGTTCTTTAATTTTATAAGTTTGAAATTTTATATATAATAAATAGTAGTAATACTAGTTTATAGTACTTAAGTTTATTTTGTAAATAATATGGTATTTACAAAGTCACATATAATATGTAGGTACATATTGTCCGGATTGTAATAATATACTTAAAAGTACTTAACTTAATACTATTTTAATATAGTTTGAAAGAAAAGTATTCTCAATAGAATTCTTTTTATTAATATATTGAAAGATTAAAAGTGGCAAATAGAACTCAATTATGACAAAATGTCTATGTAATAAAAACCGTGTTTTAACGAAAACAAAAAATATTATGGTTAATTGTTTAATTTTTAAACATTCGTACGTTACGTAATCGTAGGTTACGTAATCGAGTCTTTGCTAAATAAGAAGCAATCAATAAATACGATGTCTTTCCGTCGCAGACGTCTGGAGTCGCAGCGGCATTTCATTACACTGGAAGGTACTTAATTGAGCACCTTCTAAATATGTATGAATATAAATTTGTTACCAATAAGTTACCAGATATATTCTTAATAAACTTTTTTTAATTTATAATATAACATATTATGGGTGGGAATTTTTTTCACATCAGTGACTGAATTAACTATTTTATATACGGTTGAAAAATACACTGCATCAAAAATAACAACGTACCACTTACTTCTTACTGTTACTTTATTTTTAAAAGAAATACCTTTGAAATTGTAGGCATATTTATCAAAGTAACGCTTGAATGATCATGATAAGTGTGTCAACAAATTGAGCATTTCGTTGTCTTAAGGGCTGCATTATTCCCTTGCAAAGGCTCATTCTATCAGTTTCCGCTACATCAACTTCGACTGTAAGGCTGCGTTTCCACCAGAGATATTCGAGATTGCGTACCGAGCGATGTGTGTTTTAAGAACCAATAGAATCGCATCATTTTCCTAGCCTCGCGTAGATAAGCCATTTTTTTTTCCACGATGGTTTGCAAACAAGTGTACGGTCGGCCCGATGGTAAACAGTCACCGTAACCTATGAACGCTTGCGATTCTTGAATCATCACATCGTTTCGCATGCATGTTGCAAACCCAAGGGATAGGATAAAAAAGAAAAAATGCAAGGTAGTAGGAGAGTTAGAAGTTAGGCCTCCGGCGCTCGCACTCATCGGACGAAATGCAACAAACTCTATTACTTTACGCCGATTTTCTGTGAGGGTGTGTGTGTGTGAGGGTAGTTCACGGTCAAGCCGGCCCTTGAGGCTTGGAAAAGCGTGGCTCTACTACTTTTCACGATTGACGCGTTGAGCGTGGCTAGGTAAATTGAGAGATTCTATTGGTTATAAGGAAAACATCCTCGCTACGTATCCTCGCACATACTTTGGTGGAAACGCAGCCTTATGCTTTGTTTCGTATGGTAAAGAGAGTTTTTACATCGCCTCCTCCTCACTATATAGCATAGTTACAAAAATAACAGGAGTTTGTTCCTGACACTATATAATTACTACTTAGACATTAACTATTACATTTAGACAGGTGTCAAGGTGGATGGGAGATGCGGCCTCCGGTGCTCTCACTCATTGCACGAAACGTAACAATAACTACAGATAGATACTGTTACTTTACGCCGATTTTCTGTGAGAGCGTAGTACTTTGCCGTTCAAGCCGACCCATTTGTCGTGGTAAGAATATGGCTCTACTATTACGAATATTCAAATACTAAATTTGACTAACTTACGTAATCTGGAAAATATTGGAGTGATTCTATAATTAATGGCAATTAAGAGATTCGTCGTCTTATTACTCGGTGTTTAGTTAAATGCTATGGCAATTACGGCAGAATTTATATATTTCTAAAATGTTCGGATGAAATAAACGGTTTTGGTTTTCGTAATTAACAAAGAGTTTATCTTGATTTTAATATTTGTTGCATATTATTTTAGTATTTATATTGGTCTGGTTGGAATAACGAATTATAAATGGTTTAGATTTTACTAAAGAATAAAACCACGCATAGTTGAAACTAAAGAGTTCCGCGGCTTGGTTATGAAGAATCTTAAGGCCTTTAAAGATAATAACGAATTTAAATCGACTGCAAAAACAAGTAGGTAATTTCATAGGAATTATTAAAATATATATGAAAAACAAAGTTATGGAAAAAACTTATATATCTCTTAAATTTGTAAACCGATCTTCTTCAAACCAAATGTGGTTGAAATTTTATTTGATGTCCTATACGCTTAAATTTTTCCAGAATTTTAAATTCCATAGTTAAAAAGTTAGAGGAGGGACAGAATTTGATGACTTTAGGAGCTAATATCTCAACCCGGCTTCCTGGGGAGGAGAACCGGGTGTCTCAACAACTACTGACTTAATGAAAAAAGTCAAAATCAAACCTTCTTATCATTTTTTTTTTTTTTTTTTTTTATGTAAGAGGGGGCAAACGGGCAGGAGGCTCACCTGATGTTAAGCGATCACCGCCGCCCATGAACATCTGCAACACCAGAAGGCATGCAGGCGCGTTGCCGACCTTTAAGGAAAGAATACGCTCTTCTCTTGAAGGTTCCCAAGTCGTATCGGTTCGGGAAGACCGCCGGCGGAAGTTGATTCCACAGAGTGGTTGTGCGAGGAAGAAAATGTCTTCTAAATCACGCTGTTGTGGATTTCCAGATATCGAGGTGGTAGGGATGGAATTTAGAGTTTTGAGAGACCTATCCAAAGATATCTCACACGTTGACATACATTGAAAATTTTTTTTTTCAACACTCAGTTACATGTATGGACTTGCTACCTTTAATTCTTATATATTACATATTACAAAATTGTTGTGCGGTTCATAGAACACATCTATTTAGTAAATTTCGTATAGATAGAGCCAATGGTCTCCGAGTAAAATGACTGTGACATACGGACGGACGGACGGACGGACGGACAGACGGACATGACGAAACTATAAGGGTTCCGTTTTTGCCATTTGGCTACGGAACCCTAAAAAAAGGATGAGCATTTGAATTCATTTTAATTATAAAATCACATCACACACACATCACAGAATCACAGAATGTGTATTTCAGCTATACCAACATATATATATATATATATGTATACATACAACACACCGTTGTGGCGTTGTGGGTAGCGAGTCTGCTTTAGTCTCGACGGTTGCGGGTTCGATACCCGCTCGAGCAGATGTTTGTTAAAATTTCTGTCTCGGTCTGAGCGTTTGTCCGTCTAGGTCTCCTCACCGTGCCTCGGCGAGCACGTCAAGCTGTCGGCCCCGGTTGTTATCACATAACGTCTGATAATAATCTCTTGATAAGTAAATTGCTCTTATCCAATGAGTTACTAGTTCGCCCTTAGGGTTACGGAGGTCAGATGGCAATCGCTTCGCGTAAAAACAAGTAACCTGTCAAATCCGGATAAGAATAATAAGCAGACCCTGGGTACATAAAAATACCGGGAATAATGCTAGGATGAAGAATATATGTATACATACATACAAGAAACTTGATATTTTTATGGTACAATGCTACGAAAACTTTTATGTGCGTTTTCGACACGCACTTGGCCGGTTTCATTTACGCAGCGTTATTCATATTTTAATTTATGGTATGAATTTCAAAAAAACTTGTTTTTATGGCTTTTTTACAAAAGGTCCATACACAACGGTCCCCATTATGATAGTTATATTCTGTGTCGAAGGTTCGGAAACAAACACAAAAATAAGGACAAATGCACCCTGACCGGAAAACATGCCTTAAAGTCAATACCAACATCTGCTCCGAGCGGGAATTGAACCCGCGACCTGTGGCGCTTAAGGCGGGTTCGCTACCACTACGCCACAATGTCGTCAAAAAAAATAAAAATAATATATAGGTTGTTGTTGTCATGATAATGTGTTTAACTGAAATATATTGAAATAAATTAAATAAACCTTTAATTATGTGGTTACGTGTGTAATACGGTTAATGATTTCATTCCGTGACTCCTATTTCATTTGGCACGTTCTAAGGCGTCAAATGGAACTTTCATGTTACACATAATATCTACTACGATATTCGGATAAGCTTTTATTGACCTTTTTAATTACGCTATAAAGTTGACCTCTTAATAATCCATTAGTAGTCATTTTCATTATTGAATTCATGCCATACACGGATTCTATATCACTACATAGTATAAAACAAAGTCGCTTTCTCTGTCCCTATATCCCTATGTATGCTTTAATCTTTAAAACTACGCAACGGATTTTGATGCGGTTTTTTAATAGATAGAGTGATTGAAGAAGAAGGTTTATATGTATAATAATATCCATTAAATAGTGGAGAAATACTGTTATTTTTGTGGTTTCTAATGTGATGTGAATTATATTTAACGCGTGCGGGCCACGGGCAGTAATGAATAAATCAAAACTACTGGATCGATTTAAATATTTTTTTCAGTGAATGACATAGGCTATATTTTATAGCCGTGCGAAGCCGGAGCAGGCTGCTAGTACACACTATATTACAGTTTCAAAATAGATTTATATTTACCAAATAATAGTTCTTTTATAAAATTAATAACCCCCACGCAAAAACGCGGGGGCGTTGAAAGTTTGATGTGTCTCTGTGTGTGTCTGTGTGTGATATCGTAGCTCCAAAATAGATGAACCGATTTTGATTTTGTTTCTTTTATTTGAAAGGTGAATTAGTCGTAAGTTTTAAATCCAAAATGGCCGCCACCACTAAATGGCGAATATCATTTTTTGTTGGGGCTTTCGTAATTTTTTAAATTTTATTATTAATTATTTTAAAATATCCTGTATTTGTTTTTAAAACAGAAATATAAGTCATATATTTCTAATTATAAAATTATTAAAGCTTATCTTATGTAACCTTTTATCACACATACACATATCATACAATACACGGTGTATTGATAGAGGATCTCGGCTGAGTTATGTATGGGTAGACAGGCAACTATTTATAAGGGTCTCATAATAAATGGTAGGGTAAATTACCATAGCAAGACCATAATAGAGCCTTTAGAGTAATGAGCTAGTCCAAGATATAGCCTGGAAAATAAGCTAATCCTTACTAATACTTACTAATTACTGGCGTTGGGAAGTGAGGATACTATCGGCCGCGGTTGGGATAACCTCTGTCATAGCAGAGGTTATTCCACCAGTTCAATCAGTCACACTGGTGGTAGGTCTTTTGTTGCAAGAGGCCGGCTAGGTAGGTACCACCGCAGTGTCAAATTTTCTGCCGCCAAATAGTAGTGCTTACGATTTACTGTGTTCCGGTTTGAAGGGCACTGTACGCTAGTGATATTACTGGGCGGACGAGATTTAAGAACTAATATCTTGAGGTTGGCAACGCGTGAGTGGCACCTACTAATGGTGCTGCAAGCGCTCATAGACTACGGCAACCACTTACCATCAGGTGGGCCGTATGCTTGTTTGCCAACTTCTAACATTAAAAAAATGATAATAATATTATAAATGCGAAAATAACTCTGGCTTGTCTGACGCGCTTTCACGCCGAAACTACTGAAAGGACATAGGCTACTTTTTAATGCGAAAAAACGTTGTAAGGGGTTGAAAAAAGGTATGAAAAGTTGTATGGAAGTAGGTATCGTCATTTTTAGAGGTAGAAGCTTGAAACTTTTTTTTAAGGCTTTTGATTCGATGCAAGTAAATATGACATTTAAAGTTTGTAAAAGTTTTACCCTCTAGACACCGTTGTGGCGTTGTGGGTAGCGAGTCTGCCTTTAGTCTCGACGGTTGCGGGTTCGATGCCCGCTCGGGCAGATGTTTGTTAAAATTTCTGTCTCGGTCTGGGCGTTTGTCCGTGTGGGTCTCCCCACCGTGCCTCGGAGAGCACGTTAAGCTGTCGGTCCCGGTTATTATCAATAACATCTTATAATAACCGTTAACTCTTGATAAGTGAATTGCTCTTATCCAATCAGTTACTGGTTCGCCCTTAGGGTTGCGGAGGTCAGATGGCAATCGCTCCGTGTAAAAACTAGTAACCTGTCAAATCCGGATAAGAGTAATAAGCAGACCCTGGGTACATAAAATGCCGGGAATAATGCTAGGATGAAGAAGAAAAGTTTTACCCTCTAAGGTGTAAAATGACAATAAGGAATAAGGAATGAAAGTATGTATGGTATATGTGAATGTTTTACAAGCAGGCGAAGCCGCAGGCAGAAGCTAGTATAACATAACATACAAGTCGAGATTATTGGAGTTAGTCCTTAAGAATCGATTTTTATATATGGCGTTAGGTATGAAAAAAATATGAAGATTAAAATTTTGTTACGGAGTAGATTAAGTCATAAATTTTTTAAATTTTTTTATGTTTGTATATTTGTATGTTTGTTCGAAAAATATTCAAAGACAACCTACTACTTGTACTAGTACTAAAGGTTATAGAGTAAACTCCAGTCGTACGTCGGAGCTGACATATACACGCTTTTTTTACTTTATCGATCATTTTGGTCTAGATAATTAACAATTTCTTATTTGGTAATTTGTCTCTAGTAGTCTTATAAAAAAAAACGCTTACAGAAAATCCAAGGAGGATATCAGACAGCGTTTACAATTATACGACAGTAAAACCTTACAAAGCCGTGTATCTCAATTTGAATGGTGTCTGAACTAAGTTTGAATACTAAATAAATGCTTTTAAGCGTAGCGAGGGTCTATTCAAGCCATTTCACCCTTAATCCTAGCAATAGTGCTTAATGTTTTAAATTTATGACTGTTTCTAAATTAGGAATGAATTGCGATATGGTTATTGCATACATTAAAATAATAAGGTACCGTTGAAACTTTATAGGTAATATCATATTTTATATGAATCTGCCTCAAGCACCACATGTTTGTATTAACCATACAGGCATGTGTTACGGTCTGGGTGTGTTTGTCCTTGCCCTTGTATATGTTTCCGGACCCTCGACATATCACTGTCGTCAATGTCAAAAGATTAGCTGGTGCTCCTTTGTAAATTCGTACAAATGAAATGAAGTTAGTCACACAAGATACTGCAGTATATTCGAATGAAGTAAGCGTCATAAGCTTGCAACATAATCGAATAAAGTTAGCTTTGCTTTTATATGACTTTTTGCTGAATTTAGGAAGAAGCACCAGTGAATTTTTGGCCATTTTTACTGTATGGAAGGGCGTGTCATTAGTTTATAGTAAGTCAATGCATAAAAGCTTTAATTTTATAACGGTGTATATAGAATGAAAATGAGTAACAGTATACATATATATTTATACATATACAATAGTATTTTAATTTTTATTTCCTGTTTCCTTGGTACATAATAGAGTAGAGTAAAATTCCTGGGGAAGGTGATTCGTACTTGAAAATCGGTGTAATGGATCTACATGTTAGTGCCAGCGCGTTGTTGCAACTCTATTTTGTGAAAACTTCACATTTTTATAAATAAAAATAGAAATCATTTAGTAATTCTAGATGACATTTTTAATAATAATTCTAGATTATGTGACAACCGCTGCGGCATGTTGGTAGCGAGGTGCCTTTAGCCTAAACGTTCGATGGCTCGATTGCAACTCGTAGCGGATCTGTTGTAGTCTAGGCATTTATCTTTGTCTCCCCATCGTGCAGCGGAGAGCACTTTAAGGTATCGTTGAACCTAGATAAGAAATTTGCTTTTATCCAATGAGTTACTGGTTCGCCCTTAGGGTTGCGGTTCACAATTTGTAAAAACTAGCCTGACAAATCCGGATCAGAGTAAAAAGGCTAGATATCGGGAACATTACTGAAGGATTCTAGTTATTTTACTTAAAAATATTCTTAGCCGAAACCTTAATCAAGTTCATTATGTAATGATAGAACTTTTGTAGTAAGATTTTTGGACTAATTAGATCTAGTCCATAGATGTAGTAACTCTAAGATCTATTCCATCTGGCGTTGTTTGCTGCCAAGTTTAACATAAGTATGTTCAAGCTAATAGTAAATAGGTATCTCCTACACTAGGATGTTCCATTTAACATTTTCGCTTTAGTCAAGGAATTAAAATGGCCGAAAACTTATTATAAAAAAAATGTGCGGTCGACGAAGTTCCTTACGTTTTTTCTTCAACTCCGAATGTAATTCAAAATTTAATATGTATATATCAATAGGTTTTATGATAATAAGAGAAAAAGACTGGGAGAGATAGAGAGAGAGGGAGAGAGAGAGAGAGTAGCGAACCCGGTTGCGCACTCACTTGCTCGTGAGTTCATTTGCTTCTAGTAGGCACGATACCGACACGCATACAAACACAGCATACGAAATTTAATAAAAAAACTAATTTGGTATCAATGAATTGTAATAAAAAGCGTAGTACAGATATTTCGTCAGAATTCTTTACAAAGTTACTCGACGGGGTTATAATAACAAATGCAATGAAAACTTCAAGACAACATTATCCTTGCGAACTTTTTGTTTTACGGCAACTCGAAGATAACAAGAAACGAGTTTTTATAAAATAGAGAAATATAAAAGTTGTATTTCATTGTGTTGTTTTATTGGGGCTCAGAAAAAAGATGGACTTTGTTAAAATCTGAACGTAGTCAGGTTTCTACCTAAGAATATTTTCAGTCGATTTACATAAAATCACAGAAATCAGCATAAAATGTTTGTTTCTGAAGATATTATAGTACCAAAGCCTTGTCTTGTTGTATACCAATTATAAAACGACGTAAATTTAGCAACAATAAGGCTAACTAGCTATGCTAAGTAGAGTGTAGTTAGTAGTTCAAATACACACATGTATATTACTCAATGTATTGGCCTTCGATAGACTTAATTTAAAATTTTATCCTAAATCGCAAGCAATGCGGCAGGAGCAGCTTGACTTGCGTGTGAGTCTAATTTTCTTTTTATAAACTAAAAGTAACCTAAATTACTCCTTATATCTTTAGCTATCTGCCAGTGAAAATCAAGTTAAAATCCAGACGTTTCAGAGATTAGCCGGAACAAACAGACGATCAGACAAAAGTTCAAAAAATGTTTTTATGATGCACTAAATTAACAGCTTTTCACTAAATGCGTATATTATATGCACTTAATGAAAAGCTGTTAATTCGAATTACAGATACACAATTCAATTTTATGCATTTGTATAGATAGATACACTCAGAAATAAAATTAAAATACGTGAGAAAAATAACAATGTCAGAAAAATAACAAAATTGTATATTTAATTTAATTTAATCTACAATTTTTAACAAAAACAACAATATTGTTGTAAAATGCTAATTTAACTTTGGAACGAAGTAACTTACTTAACTTAACACGGCTTACGGGTAGTGCGATTTAGTAGAAATCGTCACGCAACGAAATGCCGTATGCAGCGTGTGTGTGCGTGTGCTATTTATATGAATTAATGAGCCTAAATTTTTCTTCTAAGATTTGAAAAAATGTTTTTGTAAATATAAGTAATATAAATTGTTATAAGACTATCATATATTAATACCTATACATATCAACCTTGATATATAACGATAGTTCGTTGTACTGTAAAAATCTTGAGCCAAAAGAACTCACTATTATCTAGCGATTTATTTATGAGACATTGTCTCTCGAGCTTCATTACATCTGAAATAAATACTTTATGTCCAAGTTATAGACAGTGTTTTATGACTCTCCTTTCACTTTGCTGGATAAGTCAAATTTACGACTATGTGATGCGAAAAACTATTAATATTTTTCACATGTTATCCAGTATTTCATAAGAAGTAGACTCATGCTGTTTTCGCAGTAACCTTACTTCTATCCCTCCTCTTTTCCACTTTCCCTTTCGTGTTCCTACTCTTTCTCTCTCAACACATGTCTTCTTCTTCGTCCTAGCATTCTTCCCGGTATTTTATTCTACCCAGGGTCTGCTTATTACTCTTATCCGGATTTGACGGGTTACTAGTCTTTACACAGAGCGATTGCCATCTGACCGCAACCCTAAGGGCGAACCAGTAACTGATTGGATAAGAGCAATTTACTTATCAAGAGTTAACGATTATTATCACATGTTTTGTGATAACAACCGGGACCGACAGCTTAACGTGCTCTCCGAGGCACGGTGGGTAGACCCACAGGCAAACGCCCAGACCGAGACAGAAATTTAACAAACATCTGCCCGAGCGGGAATCGAACCCGCAATCGTCGCGACTAAAGGCAGGCACGCTACCCACAACGCTACAACGGTGTCACACATGTCAAACATGTCAACACATGTCAACACATGTTAACGCCCTATAAGTATACTGTTTTTACAAGCATGGCATAGGCTATGGTAGTCGCTTACTGTCAGGCCTGTCGCTTGTTTTTTGAACTTAAAAAGTTGTGATCGAATAATAACAATATCCAAATAAAAAGTCAAGACTTAAAAAAACAATACTAAACGTTACATTATGATGGTCAGCCACTTTGTGGAACCGACTTCTGCCGGCGTTCTTTGTGGAACCGATACGACTAGGGAACCTTCAAGAGAAAATTCCGCCCTTAAAGGTCGGCAACGCGCCTGTATGCCCTCTGGTGTTGCAGATGTTCATGGGCGGCGGTGATGGCTTAACATCAGGTGAGCCTCCTGCCCGTTTGACAACTCTTACATTAAAAAGCCATAAATTAATAAAGTTCGCTTTCATAATTCTATGTTTGTAGTACTGTTTTTGAACATCTTAAAGTTTAAAAAGGTACATTAAAAATTTTTATTTCGTAGGTTAGGTATGTAGCTAAAATAGCTGTAAATCATACAGAAATTTTGGCAAAAAAAAAGAAATTATTAACCATTATCATGTCAAATAAAAAGAAGTAAAAATTAAATGAAAAATGAATAAAATCGAACTCCAAAAACTATATGAAAACTGTATTTTCAATGAAAATTATTTAAGAAATTACAAGAGAAAGTATTTAATCGGTGAAATTTTACTTTCTTTTTACTACATCTATTTGAAACTAAAATTGTTTTAAATTTACTTTCTGTCTTGGGGTGAAGTTTGTTAAAATTACTTTCTTTGCAGAGTTTAAAGTTTATTTAATAAAGTGTTACGAGAGTAAATATTCATACATTTTTTATCATTTCATTTCGTATATAGATAAATTTCGTATATATTCCGTGAATCTTGTTACTTCTCCGTGAGACCACAACTGTAGAACTTTGAAAGACTAGATAACGATGCTCAAAAGTATCCTTACATTCCTCTGATCTCATTAGCTTTACAATATTTTGTGGAAAATAGACAGAGAAAGGATTTGTCTGGACCGTTGTAAGTTGGAGTGGACGTTGTTACCATACCTATATTATTGAACGTTGGTTTGCAGAAGATTTTGTTCACTTAATATAATTAATCTATAATAAAATATCTTATTTATATAATAATTTTTAGATATTAGGATGTTTCGGTGTTTTTACCCAATGAAGGAAAAACGTCTGAACGGGTTAGGGTGAAATTTATTATCTTATTATCTGGATACTTTTTATCCCGGAAAATGTTTGAGGTTCTGTGTAGGATTATTAAAACACGAACTCCATGACGTGTTCACTTGAAATTTGGTTTAGGTATCACTTATAAAATAGAAAAAAATAGACGGTCGTCCGGCATAAAGATTATATTGACGCGAGTTAATCCGCGGGAACTGTTCATCAATTATAAAGTAATCATTTTAATAAAACATTTATAATATCACAGTCATTTTATATTAATAAAATTGTAAAAACACATAAGGTGACAAAGATAAATAACAGAATGTATCATGTCGCATAGTAAACAACTTGTTATTATGTTTGGGCTTACGCAACCTTTAACGATTACGTGATTTGTAACCTGTCATACCTATTGGTCGAAGTATAATATCCATAGACGGACTAGTTTCTGCTGGCTACATGAATTTTTCCGAGTATATCATTCAAAAATAGAAATACACTAACAGAAATTTATTATTAGTATGTTACTCAGAAATAGTGTAGCTACTACTTAAAATATTTTATCAAAGTTCCACGAAATTAGGATCCCTCACCAAAACAAATAATTACCTTTTTATTATATTAGTACAGATCAATCTTAATGTTTAATGAAGTAACAAGTATAGGTAATTTATCTAGACATTCTTTCCCGGAGACAGCCAATTCGTGAAAACAAAGCTTTACAACTCTAAAAAAAGGTTAAAGTTCATGTTCTGTATCAAATGAATCATGACGAAATTCGAAGGAGTGAGGATTTAATAATTGATCCTTTCGCGCTAATGATCCGAAGGTACGATTTCCTGCTACTGGAAAGTACGCTCTAATTGGTAACAATTTTATTTGTTGGCAGTGAAACTTAAGCCTCTGCTTTAATAATGAAACGTATAAGAAGAATTTCCTCGAATTTCTTCATGTGATGGTTTTAATACGATTTCCTTTTTACTTGGTAACATGAATTGTTTGTTTTAAAAATACAAGCTTCTGCCCGCGGTTATATCCGTGTTGAATTAAGACAATACATAATTCTCACACCGTTGTGGCGTTGTGGGTAGTGAGTCTGCCCTTAGTCTCGACGGTTGCGGGTTTGATTCCCACTCGGGCAGAGGTTTGTTAAAATTTCTGTCTCGGTCTGGGCGTTTGTCCGTGTGGGCCTCCCCACCGTGCCTCGGAGAGCACGTTAAGCTGTCGGTCCCGGTTGTTATCACATAACATCTGATAATAATCGTTAACTCTTGATAAGTAAATTGCTCTTATCCAATGAGTTACTGGTTCGCCCTTAGGGTTACGGAGGTCAGATGGCAATCGCTCCGCGTAAAAACTAGTAACCTGTCAAATCCGGATAAGAGTAATAAGCAGACCCTGGGTAAAATAAAATACCGGGAATAATGTTAGGACGAAGAAGACATAATTGTCACAACCCGGGCAGCCGCCGCGCCGCTTCGTCGTGCATTTCTCGTGTGGTTTTCGTAATTGCCTAGTTTTTTTCTATTTGCCGGATTGACTTTTATTTTAACTGTTCGATTCGTAGTAGTCGTAGCGTGTTACTAAGTGGCCTATAACAGTAAATACATCAGTAACCGTTTGTTTTAGTTTTAAAAGAAACAAACTCTTCAGTTTTACAGTATTAATGAGCAGTAATGAGCTTTCTTTGATTTTAAAATTACTGAATTATGTCTATTTCAAACCTACAAAAATGAATATGAGATGAAGTAAAGACGGTATCTTAATGTAACACTGAAATAAAATAGACTGAATACAAATAATTCAACAGAAATCCATTCGCTTTGGTTCCAGAAAATTCTTAACAAAATCTTTATTTAGAGTTATAATTAGATTCCTGGAAAATTCCTCTTGTATACACTTGTATACCCTTGCACTCTTTTTTCATTTTTGTTAATATTATAACAGGAGTGAAAATGAGAGATATCATATGATAATGAATTTTTTTTACAGCATTCGCCAAAGTGGCGGAAATTGTTATTCAATTACAAGGGAACGAAAATCCGTAGCGATGCGAAGTTTACCTGTGTAGCTGCGGGCCGTGTGACCGAATCTTTTTTTCATAATCACATACAACCGTAAATGGATTTACTGTAAACTAATTTAGAGACGAGGAGAAGAAGAATTAATGAATTCGATCCGTGTGGAAGGTGATGTTTGTTGTATTTACACCGTCGTGGCGTTGTGGGTAGCGAGTCTGCCTTTAGCAACGACGGTTGCGGGTTCGATTCCCGCTCGGAGCAGATGTTTGTATTAATCATACAGGCGTGTTTTCCGGTCTGGGTGTGTTTGTCCTTGTCATTGTGAATGTTTCCGGACCCCGACACAGGATATAATTATCCTAATGGGGGCCGTTGAGTGTGTAGCGTTTATTATTATTATTTAGGATTTTGGTAACCATTTTTGTCATTTATTCGCAATAATCCGTTATTGAGGCGGCTGCGCGTGATCTCATTGACACTAAGCTGGGCCACGGATAGCGATCCATTATTCATAGTGGCCAGCAAGGGTAATGCTTGATTTGAAATCTGAAAAAAAAAAAAATAGTAACTTCTATAGATAATTATTTTTGGGTGCCCCCAAAATAATAGGTTATTTATTTTTTTAATTATTTGTATTATAAATAACAGTAGAATCATTTCAAAGCATGTACTCCAAAATATTTTATTGTTGAATTATAATTTCGAAATTATATAATGCTACAAATAAGAATCCCAAGGCGAATAATAAATCATTATACAAGGAATGAAGTTTACATAGGGCTTAATTTATAATTACTTTTGTATTGTTGTATGCTTGTGTTAAAGCCTACTAATATTATAAATGTGAAAGTTTGTGACGTGAAACGTGAAGATGTATGTTTGAACGAATGAATGGATTTTTCTGCTAAAACTAAACGAATTTTGATGAAATTTGGCACTCACATACATAGCTTATTACCTGGATTAACATATAGGAAGTTTCAAAACGGAGAAGTTTTAAAAATTGAGGTTTATTTTTGATAGTGGAAGTTTCAAAATGGAGAAGTTTTTAAAATTGAAGTTTATATTAGTAACATATTTGATAATTATGTTAGCTGTATGTGATTCCAATATGGTGAAGACCATATTGCTTAGTGTTATAAATTTTATAATAATTTGAACTTTGGATGTATAGAACAGAACTTCTCAAGTCTAAGAGCCCTTTGCCACGGAGCACTACAATCAAAAAGCTCAGCGTATGGGCGTTTAAAAGCGGTGTGTATTTTTTAAAAGTTCAATTATCTAGTAATTTTCTTTTACACTTATCCGGGAACAAATTTATGTATATGTATATAATATAAATATAAAAATCTTGTAAATTAATTTCACGCGTATCAAGCTTTATCCATAACCAACATGCCATATCCTTAATGAAAATAAGATAGCCTATACCCGGGAGAGAGGTTTGTTACGAACCTTCGTTAAAATTTTAATCCTCTTGATATAATCTGATTGAAAATGCAGCGGCACACGGATCGTTACGCTGAAACAACGCGCTCGGATATTTTGGCGCTACGTAACATGTGTTCGGAATTTTTTGATCCTTAAAACCATTCGGAAAATATTCATATGTCACGAACACAATATCAATTTATACGTTGGTTTCGGTAAAATCTGAATATCTAAAAATCTGTGGTGGAAAATGTTGTTTTTCGGCGTTTGATGTTCCTTTCACCAGGCTGATGATTTTATTTATTTTTTTATTTATTTATTTAAGGTTACACCAACGGTTTGTTCACAAAAATGATTATATAACATAAATGACAATGGTTTTTTTTATCTCAGTGACAACCCAATTACAGGTGTACTCAACATTAGTATAAAGAAGACCAACGAATAAAATTTAATAAAAAAGAATTACACAAAAAAAAAGTTAATAATAATTAAAGTTACAAAGTTAAAGAAAAAAGTATACAACCTATATAAAAAAAAAAATAATAATAAAAATATATATATAACCTAAATGCTGATATGCTTAAATATGCTTATCTTAATGATACTGCTTAAATATGCTTATCTTAACACAAACCTTCAATAGCGCGATCTAGTATTTTGAACGTGTTCTTTCTGATAGCATTGCGTTATAAAGCCTATAAATACTTATCTCCACAGAGCTATATTCAATAACTTTATGTTATTGAACGCAAATAATTTGTTATGTAATAACGCTTTTTATATGTCGTTTCAATTTTAAAATCAGTCACTGTATTAAAGAAATCTATGTATTTCTTTATCGTTCTCTCACGGGATTGGTGGTACTTCAATCCCGCAGTAATCCCACAGGATTAGTGTCGATTGTGTACGGATCTTACAACATTTAAAAATACTTTAGAATTACAATCAATAACGTGATGTATATAAGTAATTACTTTTTAATCCTTATTATTGTTACATAATCATACATTTTATTAACTGATTTGGTATTGTTTAAAGGTGTAGTTGAATTTTCTTTAAAATTGTAAGCTAAGCTTATCAGTATAACTTTCTTCTTAGTACAGTACTCTTATTGTAACTTTGATTCTGTTCTGTGCGTGAAAGCGTGACAAAATTTCTACAATAACATGTTAGTAATCACTCATTTTATGTCATAAAAGCAACGATACAATATACAAATTTATTGGATAAATTAACCACATTAGAGCCACGTCAGTTGGTTCGAAATAAGCTGATTACCTAATTTCCCTCAGCCTCAGTACTCGCTTTCTGTGGAACATTTACAAAAATAACTCAGCAAAATCAAGTTTTGCAAGAAGATAAAATATGGAAAGTGTTTAAGGGCACAACATTTAGTACAAAATATAGTTATGTATTGATAAATAGCCAAAAATCTGTCTCTTTTTTTGCATAAGTCAATAGTTCATATTATCCAAATATACCAAAATTATCACTATTATCTAGCCGCTTTAACCTGAGCGCAAGATTAGAACCCTTCATTATGTGGTCTTGTGTGAAATGCGGCTAATGACAGCATTACGTGACTTCTATTCCAGTTAACTAAACCATTTGCCAAACTCAATCTTAAATGGAACTTTTGCCTTATATTTAAAATCACTTTTAATGCGTTTTCAAATATAATGTAGAGGTAGTTCTACTTTTTAATAGCCAAATTTAAAAATAGGGGCTTTATCATTTTGTCCTCTTTCTTGGGAATTCTATGAGAAATCCTTACCATTTTCCAGCTGCGTGTGATGATGCTTCTGTATTAAAATTGTTTTTATCATCTATGGAAAGTAATTGAAGTCAGCTATTGTTATATCTTAAAGAAAATTGTTACCCAGTATATAATTCTGTAATTGAATTAAGGTTTTGCTTAATATCTATAACGATCGTTGTTAAAGCGAATCTGCTTTAGATACCAGTAGTAGCGGATTCTTTCCCGCTTGTGAAGAATATTTGTATGATGAATTGACCATACATTAATTTCAGAGAGCATTACTAATAGAGCAGTTAACTCTGGGTAGGTTTTTAGTTTATTTGAAACTTCTGCCAGCGTCTTCGCCCGCGTCAATTTAATACAAACTCTGAACTCCAACCGCTCCCCGTCCCCTCTCTTTACAAACTTTGAATGTCATATTGTATATATGACGACGTTGTGGCGCAGCGGTAGCGAACCTGCCTTAAACGCCACAAGTCGCGGGTTCGATTCCCGCTTGGAGCATAATATGTTTGTATTGATCATACAAGCATATTTTCCGGTCTGGGTGTATTTGTCCTTGTCATTGTGAATGTTTCCGGAGCCCCGACACAGGATATTACTATCCTAATGGGGGCCGTTGAGTGTGCAACGTTTATTTGTTTATTTATTTTATTTATATCAAGTCAACAGCCTGAATATAAGTCTCAAACTTCTAGCCAGTTTCAATATTGGTAAGGATAGTATTTCATTAATTTAAAACGCAAAACGTTCAAATACACCCAAACTTAATTTAAGCTATCGGTTTTGCCCTAATTCCCGGCAGTGTACGCAATGTGTATTAGCTTAACTTAAAGCAAATAACAGCTAAATTAATTAAGTTAATTCTCCAATTCACCGGATTAACCACTGGTTTAATGCAGACTAGTTCAATTTCATTAGGTTTCGCATAATATAGTTCTGAATTAGTGTCATTTACTTGTAGTTTAATTAAAGTGATTTGGGTAAAAAATTGGTTTATTAGGCTATTTATAGGCTTCGGTTGTATAGGTAAAAGAAGTCTGGTTTCATTTTTATATAAGGCAGTCTAATTATTTAAATATGATGGTACAATTTTTTTAAATCAAACCAGGCCAAAGCTTCGTCGGCATTTAGAACAAATTACGCGTTGCCTAAACTAGCACTTTCTGTAAGAAAACACTTCTATGCTTTATACTCATAAATATAAACGTTGCACATACAATGGCCCCTATTAAGACAGTTATACCCTGAATCGGGAGTCCAGAGACACACACAACACACCACAAGGACAAATACACCCAGACCGGTATGGTCCCATCTGTTCCGAGAAGGAATCGAACCCGCCATTGCACCCGTCCCGGCGCTCGAGTGCGTAACTGCATTTCTCCAAGTAAAAAAAAAAAAAAGGTTCGCTACCGCTGTGCCACAAGGTCGTCGTAACTCGTCATCGTAACTCATATGTAAACTTTGAAGTTAAAGGTGACGATGCAACCCTACTCATCACGCCTTACTAGAAAGGGCGAAGTCGTAAGGGTCTCTCCCTCTGCTTGAAAATTATATATATTTTGATATGTAGTTGTAATAGTTTTGAACAAGGTATTGCGTCTTCAAGAGCCTATGAAAACAAGAGATGGTAACCATCATACAAGCTAGTAATATAAAAAGTAACCGTGGGAGTATGGAACGTAGTTAGTGGAGATAGGAAGGTTTTTCATCAGCGACCTTCAACCTGTTCACAGTTGCGCCCGCGGTTCTGGTCGCATGGTGTACCGATTTTCCTTTATTGCACGGCACCCTTACTCTTTTTCTAAAAAAAGTAGTTAAGTTACTCCTTATAATGTTTCCTTTTTACAGTTTTCAATACAATTATTAATTAAACATTCATTATATCATCTTATTTAAGTAAAATATCGACCGATTTCAATATGTAATCTCAATCCATTTTACAGGTATGAGATGCATTTGCGATCTAAAAATACGAATAAGCAATTTAATACCCTATTCTTAGATTCTAATATGAATTCTAAAATGCGATCTATCGATTTATTATTATAGATCAATTACGATAAAATGGTGCACCTGTGTAAAAATGTGAGAAAGTCTCACAACGCATGTGTGTATACTGATACTACAGACGGGGACAAGCTGATCAATCAATTTGTAAATAGATGATGGAGTTTAAAGGGACATGCTTAAATTACGGACAGTTATAATTATTATGTTTGATTTCAATGCTTGTCCCCGTCTGCAGTACCTTTACAAACATTAAAGTAATATTTATATTATAGTAGTCATTATAGAGCTTGTTTTTAGCTTTTAGGAATTATTAATAATGCAGTTGGGTTTTTTGTTTAATTTAATAATTTATTTTATTTTATGTATTGGTGAAGTTTTTGGCAATTTCAGACTTATGTAAGTTATTTTACTTATTTTCACAAAAATAAGTATACAAACTGCATATTTCGTATATAATATAACCTAAAACGTTTAACATAATACATAAATTGCATGATTAAAAAATGGCTTTTTAGAAGTTTTAATGCTTAAAACCCTACAAATATTAAAGACAAATGTTCTTCAGCCATTTACCAACACTTCTGCACATATAACTCAGTTTTTTCACTTTTGTGGGTTGACATGGTATTACTTATTTGCCTCCATTTAAGTAATTAATAACGATAATCAATAAATAATTAATTGAATTCAGAAGAAACAATAACTATATTATATACTTAATTCCGCTTTCCCACTTTATAAAAAATATATTTCAATAAGACGAAATCAATATTTTGTCTAAAATTTTTTCCATTATTGTACCTGCGCAGAAGCGCAGAAAGAACTATAAAGGATTTGTTGCTTGACTCTTGGCGTCATTAATTAAAATTATTAGTAGTATGGGCTGCACTGACGCACTTTATGAAAATGACACTTTCGATGTCTTTCGCGGTCGGCTAGCTATGATTAGTTGATCAACAAAACAGCTAGCCTGCTACTAAAGACGAATACTCACAACAACATTCTTTCGTAAGCATGTGAATGTGTGTAACATTGAAATAATAATTAGGGGGCGCGCCATGTTATTGTAGTTTCTCTATACCGACATCAGTCCGAAGATTTAGTATAAAAATTCTCTTTAAATCATTCCATTAAAATTTAGCTTCAACTGTTTTTTGTATTCGATGTTTTCGATAAATATAAATCCTTCTCTCAACAAAATCATAATAATGCTGGAAGCATAGAGCGTTTACTCGTCGTCTCATTTATACCGCCTTCGGAGCACAAATCACGTCGCTCTGGGATTTTCCTCAATGCTATGTACCGGCGAATGAGAAAATTATGTCAAAGCAATGCTCAATAGAAATTACTTTAGTTTTTCTTGCTTATATTTCAGTGAAGTATCAATTAAATAAGTAATAGCCTGTAACGTCAGTTTTACATTAAAATTGATCCCAAAAACTTAAAGAAAAAAAAAAAAAACAATTCTTAAAAATACCTCATCTCATCTACTTATCTCTACGGGTGATAGGAGGGCTTGCTTTTTGTAATTTAGAGCCACGTAACGTAACGTTGCCATTCTTGTTACTGTTCTACGTGGAAATCTTTTGTACAAGAATAATAACCAATTTTAAATATGTAAGTACATTTTGTACAAGGTTTTATATTCTTTGTAATTTAATGTTTAATTAAGGTTTCGCTATATTATTTAACAGTAGTGGTTTAGGTTTTTTTATAAAAATTAACCTCATATTTAGTAAAAAAAAGTATTTGCATATATTTTATTTTATATGCAAACTATATTATTGAGTTTATGGCTATTCTGCGTGGACTACTTGGTTTTGACGACAAAAAGTAGTTTTAGTAGGTTCAGAGGCTATTTAGTCACTAGAGGAGTTTTATCACATCATTGCTTGATTTAGTTAGTATGCTTATCTCAGAAACCTTTTTAAATTATAAATTTATGTGAATAGTTTCCTAAAACATGAGAGTGATCCTAAGGATATCTAATAAATCGCGCTTGACCGCGCACCATTAATTTCCTTCAAGAGATCTTAAAAAGTCAATGTTTTATTTATGTAAAGCTTACAACACAAATCATGCGTATCTCACCTTTAGGGAATATAAGAAGAAAATGGGTCTTAGGATTCCAAGTTTGGGCCTGGAGTGCTCTTACTCCTCAAAACTAGTGCAAATAAACTGATTAATGATATTTAAGTTTACTTTTTGTAGGTTTTTAGGTTTCCTGTGCCCCTGCCCCTTTATTTTAAAACGGATAAGTAAGACTAAGAAAAATATAGTTAAGAAATTTTATTTTTTTAAATTATACATATATGTTAGTAGGAAGTGACTACACATTCTATTTTCACTACAATGTTTTTTTAAGGACGAAAACGATAACCGACTTCAACCTCCAGCCGCTATATTTTGACTTATTGCGCTCCTTTCATCCGATCTCATTATTCAATTCATCATTAATGAATACGCAGTCGTTTAAGTAAAATATGTAAACAAACATAAGACACTGCGAATACTTCATAACTACTCAAGTCATGTTAGATAAAATAACCGATACTGAAATGAATGGCTAGCTTCTTAATATTGAAGTTGTGTTTAGTCAGCACTCGCTTTGAGGGCAAGACGCCGTTCTAGTTCAAGTCTCCTCATGGTTTGTATTAAATAGCTTAAGTTTGTAGTGAAACGTAAACGTCGTACAAACTGCATCTATTTTATAGTTTGGTTAAAGATTAGTGAAATATTTTGTAGTGTCTTTTATTTAATACATTTAAAACCACGCCTGTAGTTTTATCATTATGAATCAAAACATTTATATTCATTTTGAATCAAACTAATCTTTATCAATTACATCCAAGTAGGTTAACATTATGAACAACTTGTTGTAACCAAAAATGCTTTGAATCCCTTTTCTAGATAACACAATAAATTGTACAGCACTGTAACTACTACGTCGATTACTAAGATTCTTCCTTTTTATATGCGGTACGACAATAATTTTCTGAATGGTGAACATTGATATATAAAATTTTTTATATATCACTGATGGTGAAATGCTGAAGTAACCATTAATGTATCACTTCGTTAGAATGACATCTTGTTAAATATCGTCTTTCTTATCCAACGTATAAATAGGTTCTATACTTCTTCATGCGCCAACATATTTTTAAATTTTATTAAGCTTAATTAATAGTATTTTTAATACTAACATTTTACGAAATTAAAATGATTCTTAGTTTCAACCAGACAGACACAACCCGGGTTGAGTGCGCTAGAGAGATTAAATTACTTTGCAAATCAGGAAACCAAAGCCATGTATTTCTTTGAAAATTTAATGCTTATAAAATTTCAGGTATAAACTTTATGAGCTCTAATTAAGTACAAGCTCACTTTGAGTACTCACTTTGAGGTCTACGTGCCTCCGCTAGGATCTTAATTAGTGTTAATTTTTAGACAATAAGCTGTAAGCTTAAATAATTTGCGCAACTTGTAAGAGGCAGTAGGGAAAGAAAATATTTTGGATTACTCGAAAAGGAACATTTCTTAAAGACTTCAAAACTTTAAAAGTGAGTATTTAAAGGTTGTTTTTAAACAAAAAAATTGTTTTCAGCGTATTTTGGAGGCCCCTGATGCGATCAAAATTGGCCACTAATCACTCGACAAAAACCATACCCATTTTAAGTCTTATAATGTCCTTTTTTAATGGCAGTATTGTCTTTAGCATAAGTGAGAAAGGTGTGAAAATAGTATATTTTCACCAATGCATACTGATGTGAAGTAATAATATTGGTTTCTATTGATAAAACAGCAATGTGTTTCGGTTGTTGTGTATGTTTGTACCCCCGACACAGGATATATTATCTTAATGGTAGGCGTTGAGTGTGTCTTTTTCTATTCCACCATCTTCCTCTTCTAACCATCACCCTGTGGCAGCTTGAAACCTTGATCTAAGTATCCAGCAATTTTATTCTCTATTTCAGTAGTATATTAAAACTTGCACTACTTCTTAATTGAACGGGGTAATGCCATTATCGTTATCACATATGGGACTTTTATTCGAAAGGCTTTAGCTTAATTAAAATGAGCAAAGTTCATTAGTAGGCGCGCTCTGTCTATCCAATTGTACCTTATTTACCTTTAATGCATTTATTCCGGGATTAACTGAATTAACAGGGATCTAATTAATGCTATAATAATTTGGAATGTGGTCTGATATGATTTTTTTTTATCTGTGGCTAAATTTCCGTAAAGCAGAAACTGAATTGTGTAAAGAAATTTGGTATACAAGTCAGATATTCTATTAGAGTACGTGGAGTTTTCTTACAAGGATATCCCAGTGGACTTTATGCAGGACCTCCGTCTTCGAACTTCAGACTTCACCCTTTACAAAAATACTAGGGGTGAGACATACAAGACTGTGGAGTCGGGGTATGCAGATTTTGAGATTTTTTTTGTTTTGGTTTCTAATTAAACCTAATTGATTTCGTTAAGAAAATTGAGCTTTGCTACTACCAAATTAATGTATACAGTAATAAATTACATTTCAAACAACGACGGAAAAGCTTCATCTATACAAAAAAGAAATGAAGAGTCTGTTTGTAATTCCAAATTAACAGTTCTTCACTAAATGTTTACGGTACTTGCATACAAAATCAAGATCTATATTTTAAACATTTTTGACTTTCTGCCTGTCTTTTTTTTCGGGTAATCTCTGAAACGGCTGGACCGCAACTGGACTTAGATAAAGAATTAGAGTTCCGTGTAATAAAAAATACAGTGAGCTTAAGACCACACGATTGAAGTAAAACTTCTTTAGCTAAAATTAGTCAGCGAGTAAAGGCTTAATCTGTCTGTCTGTCTGTCCATCCGTCCGTCCGTCCGTCCGTCTGCGGGCCTAGCTAGTCAAAATATAAATTAATATTGCGTATAACGGTTTTCCTTGCGACGTAATCGCAAGTCGTGATTGTTCTAAGTAACCAATATATTAGGATTAGGTAACATTTATTATAAAGTAAAAGCTTCTGCCTGTTGCTTTGCCCGTTGGAATAACGATTTTAAAAGAGGCACCATTTATGCAATATAGAAATAATTGGTTTTACATACAAATGTTACCCCAATAATTTTGTTTTCGTGACAAAAGTAGCCTATAATAGTCTCTGTTTCTGGAAGAAATAATTTGTAAGAATATGAAGCAATAAATGATTTATTTTATTTAAAATAGGAACAATGTTTTTACGGTAGTAAAGCCATGCTTCTCTCAGCACAAAAGGGTCGGCTCTATCGAGGAAGTACTACCCTCTCACAGAAAATCGGCGTCAAGTAACAGTATCATTAGGTACTGTTGCGTTTCGTGCGATAAGTGAGAGCGCCGGAGGCCTAATCTCCCATCCCCTGTGTTCCCTTCCTTTTTTCCTTCTCATCCCGTCCCTCCTGTTCCTTGGGTTGGCAACGCGCTTCTGATACTTCAAGTATCGCAAGCGTTCATAGGTTGCGGTAACTGCTCACCATCAGGCGGACCGTATGCTTGTTTGCAAACCGTCATGACATAAAAAAAATGTTTTTGGCATGGAATGCTTAGTTTGATCTTAATAATATAATATCGTTGGCCAGCAAAGTAAATATAATAATAAATAATCGTATGTATTGTTATTAGATCTTATTAATTCCCATGTGCAAGTGTCTAAATTTTAAATTAAATTGGTATCTAATTATGGAAAAAAGATTCGGTCAAACAGCCCATAGCTACACAGGTAAACATGGCCCCGCATTTTCACCCCTGGTAATTGAATAACGACCTCCGCTGCTCCGGCGGATGCTGGGAAAAAATAATTCCATTATCTTATGATCTCTATAGCTTTCTCTCCTGTTATATAATTTTATATGGTAGTTAAAAGTTCAATTGGCTAAAGTTGAAAAATTTTTGAAAACGTTTACTTTAATTTATAATCTTTATCAATTATTTTTCATTAAAATAAAACGGTATTTGTTTTGAGTAACATTTATTTATGCAATTAACGCAATATACAAATTATAAAAAAGGGATAGCCAATACTTATCAGCAATTATATAAAAAAACGCGTCGACAGCTTTAGAAACAAACATTTCTGTTCTTTGAAGGAGTTTATTAAAAGTCTTTTTTAATTCACTGTAATATGTAACATATTATAAATACAAAACCGTTCAGAAACTTTTCCTCTTTTAGGCTATCAATTTTCCCTTTTTAGTTTAGCTAATGACGAGGTTTAGTGTTATATGTAGTAAGATTAGTCGATTTTCTATAATGATTATGGTTTAATTTCGAACATTAATATTTCTAAGTGCTTGAAATACTCGGTATAGTTTAGCAACTAATTGTTATTGAGTGCTAATTTTTCATCCAAATTTAATGTTTCAAAACAATTCAATCACTAGGTAATATCGATAAACCCTTTCACGTGGATGGAGCAATTATATACAAAGCTAATGTACACATATGCATTATACACACACATACACAGTCGCTGTTTATTATTTCAGCTTTGATCATGTTATGGTTCTCAAACTTTTAATTATGAACACACAAAAGTCCTAATTGATTGAACCGAAATTTTAAGCAGTCCTAATTGTTGGAATGGAAAACCAATCGGACGATCATGTATAAATTTTTCGGTAATTCCAAACTTATTTAGCCTTTTATAGAATTGTTTTTGAAAAAAAAAGTTCAGTTCTTAATTGTTTTGTTTATTTCATAATTTTGTTACATGGGCTTTATAGTTTTTTTCATACTATGAGTATAATTATTTTTAAGAAAACATATTTTATATAAACTTCCGCCCGCGACCGATTTTTAATGCGGAATCTTTAATGCAATATATAGATACAATTGGTTCTCTATACACCATTTTATCCTCTATTCCAATCATTAATATCTTAAATCTTTTTTTCGAGGTCTAGTCTATCTCTGTATAAAATTTCATCAAAATCGGTTCAGTAGTTTATGTGTGAAAGCGTGAGACACAGACAGAGTTACTTTCGATTTTATAGTATTAGTAGAGTTATCCTCACGAAGAGTTTCTTAAAAGTCGGAGCAATCCTACGAACCTCTAATAAATCCTCCTCGAATGCCCTTCATTAATTTGCCTCCAATGGTGCTTTTATCTTAAATTACTGATGTTTTGCCCATGTAAAATTTATAACACCCATCAATCCACCTAAAAAATGGAAACCTTTTCAGGAATTATATTATATACATTGTACATATCGATTTTACTGTCCGAAAGATTTGAGTAAACACTCAACGGCTCCCATTAGGATAGTATATATATAGATCTTGTATCAACACACCCAGACCGAAACAAATGCCTGTATGGTGAATACAAACATCTGCGCCGAGCAGGAATCGAACCCGCGACCTGTGGCGCTTAAGGCAGCTTTCGCTGCTGCTGCGCCATAACGTTGTCATTAATTATTATTATTACATAGAGCGGCTCGAACTTTCGAAGATCAAGCCGTTTTCGATGAGTTTGATCTTCTGCCGCACCTATCACGGGGAATATTTTGAAGAATTGTTTGGATTGATCGCGCCGGTGGAATTTCACCATCGGACATCGCGACAAAACTCGAAATTCCATGCTTACCACCTGGAAATCCACAACAGCGCGATTTAGAACACATTTCCTTCCTCGCACCACGTGTTGTGGATCCTACTTCTACCGGCGGTCTTTCCGAACCGATACAACCTGGGAACCTTCAAGACAAAAGCTTATCTCTTCTGTAAAGGTGGGCAACGCACATGCAGGCATCTGGTGTTGTTGATGTTTATGGGCGGCGGTGATCACTTTACATGAGATGAACCTTCTTCCCGTTTGGCCCCTCTTACATAAAAAAAATGTATTATTATCAGTTAGACTTGTAAATAAATAATAGTAGTAGTAATAGTAGTAATGATATTTATTCGGTTTCGCAGTTTAAAGTTACTAGTAAATTGTACGATTTTTTATTTCATTCAAATCTATCCAGTAAGTTTCACATTTGTAAAATTAGTTAGAAGTTAGATGAATAGCATATTAATGCATAAACATTACATTTTTCAAATTTAAATGACAGTTTAACTGGATTCGAATACAAATTAGGTCCTATTCGAAATAAGGCTTCTATACAATCCTCCCAATCAAACTTCTGGAATACTACATGTTAAATACAATGTACAATGACATGAAATTAAAACAATACTATCTATGTAATATATAAAATTCTCGTGTCACGATGTTCGTTCCCATACTCTTCCGAAACGGCTTGATTGATTCTTATGAAATTTTTATGCATATTCAGTAAGTCTGAGAATCGGCTACTATCTATTTTTCAAACCAATAAATGATAAGGGGTATCCACCCCAAACATTTATTTTTTATTTTTTGGATAATTTTTATTATTTTTTTTTTTTTATTATGTGAGTTAACGGAATGCAATGAGAAGGAATCCGCTGACATCATATAACCATAAATCCATTGTGCAACCAATATTGCGAAATTTACATTCTTTCTTTAATTATAATATTGTTTGAATAAACCAGTCCAGTCATAGCATTCCATGTAATTAGTTTAAGTTTATAATTAAAATAAATATTTTTTAAAAAGTCTTCTGCGTTTTGCCTACACATAACTGGCGCAGTCGGTAGGATAGAGACAATTTGATGAATAAAATCTTCACAAATTGAACGATTCTTATCGTTAAAATCTCTATAAATAAATAAGAACCTTCGTGGCGGCCGTAGAAGACTATAATCTATTCCTATCATCGGAAACTGGCAGACTGGGCTCCGGACGGGAGATGCAGCGGATCTTGTGGTGAGTACTCTTACTTTCCAAGTTCCTGTGCTCTATTTTCCTCTGTATTTTATATGTATAAGTGTTTTCGTCTAAGGCTCAAATCGCTATAGATTTTAACATATTTAAAGGTTTACTTTAATATAAGTCTAAAGTATATCTCTGTGACTAAAATCGTCTTATGAGTTACTTTGAAACAAAATAGTAATTTTAATAATTAAAATACTATAATTAAATTTTGGTTAATTATAAATAATTAAATATAATAAAGTTTTCAGTTAATTTTAGTATACATTTATATTACTTTTATAAAATAACAATGTCTTTTGCTAATTGTGATGTTTCAAGTTTTAAACTTATTTCTGAATTTATGCCGCGATACGATGGCAACCCTAAACGGTTGAATCATTACATTAAAGAGGTAGAGAATATATTATGTCTGATAGACGGTGCAGCCAAGCAACACCCAGCTATTGTGTGTTTAATTAAGAGTAGGTTAAGTTGCGCTGCAATAGACGCTATAGCCTATGAGGACTCCCTCGATTCATGGGATGTTATCAAATGTGCCCTTTCGCGTCGCCTTCGTGATCCTAGAAATGAAATTCAATTAATGCAGGAGCTTAGCAGGATGCGTCGTAATAGGCAAGAGGATGCAGAATCCTTCGGTTTAAGGCTCCGCGAGATCTTAGACTCATTGTTTTCAGTAGGCACGCATAGTAATAAAGCATATTACGAGAATATGGTTATAGAGCAGTATACTAATCACCTTGACTTTCAAGTATCGATAGGGGTACGTATAGCCAAACCTTCAACCCTAGAGTCCGCGATAGTAATAGCTAGGCAGGAAGAAGCGAGACTAGCATATAATAAGACCTTAAATAATGTTAATTTACCATCTACATCGCAAGTAAAGGTGAAAGAACCAATAATAAATAATAATAGATTCCCTGCACCTTTACCTTTTAGATTTAATAAGCATTTCTCTCAAAATAATTCAAATAAGAATTTAAATAATAACAATACGCATAATAATATCCCTAAAAATAACAACTTCGTTCCTCGACAAAATAACTGGACTCCAGAGCAACGACAGCGCTGGGTACAATCCATGCTCCCGTGGAAAAACCAACAGACATCAGGTAATTATAGACAAACCCCTCAACAAATTAATCCTCCACAGAAGGTCTCAGACGTTACAATGAGGTCCGTAAATAAACCTCAACCCCCTCAGTTTGCTGTAGAAGAGTTATTCTACGCGGATGAACAGCAGCAACCCTCTTATGAAGAAGATATCGACAATCCATATTATAATCAAGGTGAGTATGATAATTATGGTCAGTTCCCTACGGATAATAATGAAGAGTACGATCAGCCTTCGTTGGAAGACCCTCAGCAGGATTTTATCCCAGGCAAGACATCAGACACCCCGAGCTAGTAAAAATCAATCATCAGGACAAAGACCATCTTCCCTATCTGGAACTTCCCGAATTTCAAGGTAAGTTTCTTATAGATACAGGCGCGTCACGTTCTATGATATCTCCTGAAGTAATTATTAATTCCGTGTTTCAAAACTTAGTAGAATATGAACCATTCGAAGTAAAAACAGCACATGCTACAACTCGACATAATCATGTTGTATACTTACCACTTCCCCCAGCATTTAACTCTGATGTAATTCATAAATTTCTGTTATTCGATTTTGATCCTAAATATAAAGGTTTAATAGGTTTAGATTTGCTTAAGACACTATCATGCAATATAGACATAAAGAATAAAACTTTACATACCTTGACCGCTGACTTACCTATTTACTTTGACTATCCTGAAAAAAAACTTAAAATAGAACCTAAATGCGAGAAGATAATTACTGTTAAAACAAACTACACAGACGGACAATACCTTCATGATAACTTTCATTGGGCGGATCAGTTAGTTTCACCAGCAGCTATTATTAAAGTTATAAACGGCTCGTTTAAAACATCTGTGATTAATTTTAGCGAAAAAAAAATTTATATCCAATAAATCACCAATAAAACTCGAAAGGTATCGAGAACCTGTAACAGAAAAAACATATAAATTTAATAACATGCAAGTAAATAACATAGATAAAGAACTTTGCGAAAATCTAAAAAAATACGTACCGAACACATGAATGAAGAAGAGAAGCGCGAAATTACTAAATTATGTTACCAATATAGAGATTTATTTTATTCAGAAAACTTACCACTTACCTTTACACACGCAGTCAAGCACGAACTGAGACTTACCGACGATACTCCTATTTTTGTACGTAGTTATAGACAGGCACCACAACAGAGAATAGAAATTCGCAATCAAGTAGATAAGCTCTTAAAGCAAGGTATTATTAGAGAAAGCATATCTCCTTGGTCTTGCCCTGTGCACATTGTGCCTAAAAAGGCCGATGCCTCTGGAAAGGTTAAATGGAGACTCGTTATCGATTATAGGCGGTTAAACGATCGTATTGTCGAAGATAAGTACCCATTACCGAACATCCACGACATCCTAGATAGATTAGGGCGTGCACAATACTTTACCACTCTAGACTTAGCTAGTGGCTACCACCAGGTGGAGATGCATCCCAAAGATATCGAAAAGACAGCATTCACAACTGAAAGAGGGCATTATGAATTCCTCAGAATGCCCTTTGGTCTTAAGAATGCACCAAGTACATTTCAGCGACTCATGGATCATATTCTGAGAGGGATAGATAACGTTTACACGTATTTAGACGACGTGATTATCGCATCAACTAGCCTACAACAACATGTAGAGAAGTTAAAACAGGTTTTCGATAGGTTTAGAATACATAATCTTAAAATACAGCTTGATAAGTCTGAATTCGTTCAAAAACATGTTACATTCTTAGGTCACGAGTTAACAGATGAAGGTCTTAAGCCAAACAAAGATAAAATTAAAGCCGTTCTTAATTTTCCTCTACCGAGAAGTCAGAAAGATATTAAATCCTTCTTAGGGCTCGTTGGATACTATAGGAAATTTATTAAGGATTTCGCTAAATTAACTAAACCCATGACGGTTTGCCTTAAAAAGAATCATAAAGTAGTTCATTCACCACAGTTCATAGAAGCCTTTAACAAGTGTAAACATATATTAACTAATGCTCCAATACTGCAATACCCAGACTTTGACAAACCTTTTATTTTAACCACAGACGCATCAGATGTAGCTTTAGGCGCTGTCCTATCCCAGGGCATTATCGGTTCTGATAAACCAGTGGCGTTCGCATCACGTACGCTATCAGAAACCGAATCTCGATACTCCACTATTGAAAAAGAGTTATTGGCAATAGTTTGGGCTATCAAATATTTCAGACCATACCTATATGGTAGAAAGTTCACCATATACACAGACCATAGACCCCTTACCTGGTTAATGTCACTGAAAGACCCTAACTCAAAATTGACTCAATGGAGACTAAAACTTGCTGAATACGACTTTAACGTTGTTTATAAGAAAGGGAAACAAAACACTAACGCAGACGCTCTATCAAGAGCTAAAATCTTTCACAAAAGCATTGACTCGTTAGCCGTGAATTTTGACGATAACTTTGACGACGACATTATCAACCGAATATTCGAAAATATACAAAGAGAGGCTGAAACGGAAGCCGTTCAAGAAATTTCCCCTACCACCAGTAATAATGACAACGAAAACAATAATGACCAACCTGACCTACCTTTGCAGCGAGATGACATAGAGTCTGATAGTATGACTGTTGTTACCGACCATGACAACCTAGTTTCTACAAACCATACGCAGCCAGATAATGAAAATAAAGGGATACCAATTCTTTCGGACGCCATAGACCGACAACAAAAACAATTTCATATTAGATCGACACCAGGCTCAACGTATAGGGTAGATAATAGATCCACTAGCACTAGGATAACTATTAAAGATGTATTCATACCTGTAAATAACACCGAACAGGAAATTATTCAGTTCCTCAAAGAGCATACTATCGCTGATCGAATATTCTATTGTTACTTTTATAATGAAGAATTATATCATGCTTTTTCTAGAGTTTACACTACAGTTTTTAATAATAGAGGACCAAAGCTTTACAGATGTACTTCACGCGTTACACTAGTTGAAAATAAATCCGAGCAAAATGAAATAATTAAAAAATATCACGAAGGAAAAACCGTGCATCGTGGTATTCAGGAAACTTATAAACATATTCACCGAAATTACCATTGGGCTAATATGTTACTTTCTATACAAGCATTTATAAATCAGTGTAACATCTGTTTACAAGCTAAGTACGAAAGGAATCCGTTGAAACCCCATTTAGCTCTAACAGAAACTCCTACTAAACCTATGCAACATCTATTTATGGATATATATTCTACCGGTGGAGCTTCATTTTTAACTATTATTGACAATTTCTCTAAGTTCGCACAAGCTGTACATTTAGACGCTTGCAGTAGTATACACATAGCTGACGCACTATTTCAAGTATTTTCAGTATTAGGTGTTCCACTTAAGATAACTACAGACTCTGACCGCAAATTTGACAATGACGTTATTAAGGAGATGTGCGCGTTACATGACATTATCGTTCATTTTACTACACCATACAACTATAATTCTAATTCACCCATAGAACGCTTTCATTCGACTATTGCCGAAATCATTAGAATACAAAGAATGACAAACAAAGATGACCCCATACAATTAATAATGAAATTCGCTATGATCGCATACAACAATAGCATTCATTCTGTTACGGATTATACGCCACATGAGTTACTTTTCGGGCATACAGCATCTAGGAATCCTTTAGAACTTTATTACCCTAAGCAATTCTACCAGGATTACGTAATTAAGCATAGACAAAACGCCGAGGCTATACAAGAGTGCGTAACCGCGCTTACAGCAAAGAATAAAGAGCAAGTTATAAACAAGCGAAACCAGGCCGCCGAAGAAATAACATTTAAGGTAGGTGAAACTGTTTATAAGCAGGTTGCAAAAACGGCGAGAAATGACAAAACAAAACCGGTATTTAAAGGTCCATATAAAATTATTCATCTACACCCCAATAGCGTAGCAGAGATAATAGGAAATCATCCTAACTCTAAGTCAATTAGAGTTCACTTCAAACTCCTACGAAGACCTCATCTTGTTCCAGGACCCTCGTCTTCGGAGCCTTCGTGTTCCCAACAACCGCCGACTTGACCGTCGTTCCTGTAGATAGTACTAATGGCATCTTATTACTTAAACAAGGACAGATCCTTAAACAAATTGATTCTTTCAATCTTGCTTGTGTTTATAATATTACTCATTTACATATAGCTACAATTCAACTTATGTCATTATATGCTAGTACTAAGGTGGCCGAAAATAACACCGCCTCAGACCAAGTACATAAAACGTTCAAAGATCAGATAGAGCATAATTTAGATTTAGTAAATAAGAAATTAATTTTTATATCTCCTAAAATTAGAGTTAAACGTGGTATTATTAATGGTTTAGGTTCCGTAGTGAAGTTAATAACAGGCAACTTAGATAATGAGGATGCCGTAAGGTTTGAGAATCAAATTAACCAAATTCGTAGTTCGATTGCTAAACTCAAAAGTTCGCAGAGTCATTCTTTAGCATTAGCAGATAACACTATTAATGAGTTTTCTAATCAAATAAATAAAATAAATAATAATCAAATTAAGCTAGGATCTTTATTGAAAAACATCTCGTTAAATTCAAACATAGTAGTTAATCAACTACACTTCTTGGAAATATATATGCAATTAAGTATAAGTTTACAGATAATCTTAGATAAGTTAATGCTTTTAGAAGACGCTATGACTTTTGCACAGCTAGGTATTATGCACCCTAGTATAATTACTTCAAAAAATTTAATTATTGAAATTCTTAACTTACAAAATATAAATTCTTTTAGAACTATTTCGGACATTACTATAGATAACATTCATATAATAGAAAAATCTATAAATATAAAAGCCTATAGTACGGAACACTCGCTAAATTTTATATTAGAAATCCCTTCCATTGATGATAATATATATGATTTAATCCATCTCTACTCCCTTCCTAATAAACAAAACCTTACTATTATTCCTAAATCCAAATACCTTATACTTGGGAGTGAAGAGTATACTTACCTGGGAGAAGAATGCAAGAAGATATCAGACCGCTTGCAGCTCTGCAAATCCTTGGATACAAGAAGCATTAAAGATTCCGATGACTGCATCATCTCCTTAATTAAACATCAAGAGGCCGACTGTACACACGCCCGTATGCATATGAAAACCGGAAAGATTGAGAAGATTGAAGATAACGTGTGGATATCAATCTGTATAGAAGCTGAAGTCATGTGGACTAAATGTGGATCAAAAACAGAGTATAGAAAAACATCAGGAATTAATATCATCTCAATGACGGAGGATTGTGAAATTAAAATATGGAACAGAACTTTAAAAACTCATAATCGCAAAGTCAACATCAATGAAATCGTTCCGCTACCAAAAGAAATCTTAGTGAAACAAGAAGATGTTAAATATGAAGTGTTCTTAGAAGACATCTCATTAGATGGCATCCATAGGCTTTTAGACAAGATGGAGAACATCGTGGAATTCGAGGAGGATCCCTGGTATATGAATATGTCAATACCTAGTTGGTCCACGGTGCTTCTATACGCTTTAGCAATATCATTCGCTATCTGGAGGATTCAGAAATGGTGGATGAAACGGCCAAAGACTGTTCGCGAGGACGCTTCTGGAAGCTGCAGAACGAGCTTCCATCTTAAGGAGGGAGGAGTTAACGGAATGCAATGAGAAGGAATCCGCTGACATCATATAACCATAAATCCATTGTGCAACCAATATTGCGAAATTTACATTCTTTCTTTAATTATAATATTGTTTGAATAAACCAGTCCAGTCATAGCATTCCATGTAATTAGTTTAAGTTTATAATTAAAATAAATATTTTTTAAAAAGTCTTCTGCGTTTTGCCTACACATAACTTGTGGCATTGAAAAATACATACGACCCTAAATTTTCACTTTTTTATTACCAATCCCTATTTTTTAATAGTCATAATAGTAAACCAACAACTTTCACCGGTGTCACTTCTAGACTCGGGTAGAGGGCGCTAATATCGAGTCCCAGATTTTTTTCGGGGAAGGACAACGTCTGCCGGGCCCGCTAGTTAGAATATAGAATATTATCTGAAAATGTCTTCTATCCTTACTTAATATTACAAATGCGAAAGTAACTCTGTCTGTCTGTCGGGCTTTCACGCCTTAACCACTGAAGTGATTTCGAAGAAATTTGTTATACAGATTGACTAGATCTTGGGCATGAACATAAGCTACCTTTAATTCCAAAAAAGTCTTGAAGGAGGTGAAATAGGGGATGAAAATTTGTATGGACAACGAATTATTTCTATATTGCATAGGTGATCTATTAAATTATTATTCCACTATTGCAGTGTGTCATACTGGCGGTAGGTCTTTTGTTGCAAGAGGCCGGCTAGGTAGGTATCACCGCAGTGTCCAATATTCTATCGCAAAAACAAGTAGTGTCTCAGGTATTAATGTGTTTCGGTTTAAAGAGCACTTTAGGCTATTGAAATTACTGGGCAAAGGAGATTTAAGAACCAATATCTCGAGGTCGGCAACGCGTGAATATGCTTTTTGCCAACTTAGGAACATATAAAAACCTTATTCGAGCAAATGAAGCCGCAAGCAGAAGCGCGATGAATATAAAATCAAAATAGAACTGAATTCTATAAAATGTGTAAGTGAATGACCCTTACAGCAGATATCAGGCAGAGCTTACAACTTTACGACAGTAAAACCTTTCAAAGCCGTGTATCTCAATTTGAATGGTGTCTGAACTAAGTTTGAATACTAAATAAACGCTATTGGCGTAACAAGGGCTTATTTCGATTATTTTACTTTATACTAGTAATTTATGTTGCTGAAGTCTTCTGAATTAAGAATTAATGACGATATTATGGCAAGGCCAAAAAACTGTATTAAAGTAACCTTAGTATTTACAAACATTTCTAGACATATTTAATGTTCTTCCTTGCAAATATATTTTTTTATTTTTTCTATTTTTCTAATCCTTCGAAAATTTTAAGTGGTATACCTTAACCAGGATAAAAATAAGGATATAATTATTTATTATTATTAAAACATGTTTCAGGCTATAGATTCGTTTAGCAAAGAAACTGGCTATCCAGTTTCTTTGCTAAACGAATTAGATTCGGTTTACAAAGAAAATTTAAGTAAATATAAAATAAAAAGAAAAAATCTTGGACGCTAACATCAAACAATACCTTGACATAATAATTTATCCGCAGGATATAACAGTGAGAGGAAATCACAGGGCGACGTGATTTGCGCTCGGAAGGCGGTATTAATGGATCAATGAGTAAGGGTGATTTCAAACCAATGTTTTATAAGATCGTATACGGTCGTTTTTCCATCGCGTATAAGTGCGGTTAGTAAGTTAAATCATGCGCTTATAAGCTCGTATAGACGCGTAAATAGCTACTGAACACTGAACGTGCACGCCAGAATAATCCCTTTTACACGCGTTCGGCTTTTAGGACCGCGAGGTCCAGCGCGCATGTAAGCGCTTATACCTAAACGATCGTTCATGCTCGAAAAAAAGCTATGGTCTGAAACCGCCCTAAGCGCTCGTTACTTCTGACATTATTACGATTTTTGAAGGATTAATAATACTACAAAATATCGAAAAAGAAAAGATGTTTTTATTTATATGTCTACATAATATGTAGACGTGACGTGTAGACGTGTTGAGACGCTCATAGCCGAGTGCACCCGCTGATCGGTAAACGATCTGTAGGTTAAGCAACTTTAGGCGCGGTCAGTCACTAGATGGGTGATCGCAGAGTGGTATTTCAAACGAGTGTCTCCGTGCTTCGGAGGGCACGTAAAAGTCGGTCCCGGCTGTTGACAATTAGACAACAGTCGATAAGTCAAGTCATAGGCCTACGGGCGACCTGAACAACTCTGACACTAGGTTGACCAGTAACCAATCGATAAGATGATAATATGTATTTATTCATTCATCGTGATACTGAAAATATTATTTATGTATTGTACACGGGATACGCTCGCGTGGATCAGGAAGATATTGCATTTCTTCTTCACAGACCGTTTTTGGTGTGTACAACACGTAACGGCTCTTTTATTTTTGGATAAGCAACTATGTACCGACGGCTGAAATTCCCATGCAAAGGGTTCGACCCTCTCCGCTGCACCCCTTTTAGGCAAGGCGTGATGGGTAGGGTTACGTTGTCACCTTTGACTTCAAAGTTTACATATTTGACTGCAGTGTATGCGTTCAAGAATTGTGCGTTGTATGGGTTGCGTGAGGCGAACTTGTTGTCTATGCTACATAAGATAACTACGCCTCTGTCTGAGGGTATAGAAACTACTTGATCATTATTAATACCGGTTTTGACTTTAGTCGGCTTGAGAATTTAGGCTGTTTTTATAGAAATAAAGTTTTCCGGTAGTAGCCTACCTTCTCCCAGCACGAATGGGCCGGCTCGACTGGGGAAGTACTACCCTCTTATAGAAAATCGGCGTACAGTAACGGTAATGTTGCGTTTCGTGCGATGAGTGAGAGCGCCGGAGGCCGAATCTCCCACCGCTATATTCACTTCTTATCCCTTCCTTCTTGTTCCTTGGGCTTGCAACGTGCATGTGATACTTCAAGTATCGGAAGCGTTCATATTTCGATGACTCCTTGCCATCGGGCGGTTCGTATGCTTGATTGCCAACCGTCATGAAATAAAAAAAATAGAGTTCGAATTGTTATAAGCATTTGAAACTAAGGTAAAAACAATTTTGTTTGTAATATAAGAAAGCCTCATTATCATTCATTATGTATTGGTTTACTTATTTAAACCATAGACCGACACACAATCGGTATTATGACAATATGAAAAATAATTCGTCTACTTGAATGTGTTGATGGAAGCAATAGCCGACTTCAACTCGAAAATAATTTGAATACAGTGATCAAAGGTCACTTCCTTTATATTTTGAGAAGTTTTGACCTTGTCGTGGCGTTAAAAAAAAATTGTCGAACTGAGAATTTCGTGTATTTCCTTTGAAGATACACGATTTTTTGGATAAAACTTAAGAAAACAGTGCTTTTTCAGTAAAGACTGGACTATGTTCTTCATATTTGCCACATATTTGCCATCAATTTTGAAAACAAATAAAGAACCCGAGAAGCTAAACCCTAAATCGTATGCTAAATAACATAGTCACTCTCTGAATATTGAGTTAGCTAAATCGATAGCCATCCTCACAGAACGAGACAATTAACTTAGTTTACGGACGCTAAGTTTGACCAAGACTTGCCCTGATTACTATACAATGTTCTGTTAGAATGTTATGTACTAATTAGTTAGTTATATAGACATGAATGGGGAACAGTCAGAACTTAAATTGCTTGGAATACAGACATCAGTACCTGAGTATAGTAGTATATGTATTTTTCATAAAAAGCTATACTAAAGGTTTATCGTTTTTAAATGACCATTTACCATCAGTAAGCAGCCGGGTTTAGCGAATAGTGGTATTTCTACTGTACGTGTACATGTCCAATACTTTTTTTTTATGTGAGAGGGGGCAAACGGGCAGGAGGCTCACCTGATTTTAAGCGATCACCGCCGCCCATGAACATCTGCAACACCAAAAGGCATGCGGGCGCATATATTTATATTTTTATTCTACAAGGTCGCATCAAGAGTGTTTTTTTTCTGATTGTGTACTGCTGTTCGCTCTAATGGCTTTGAAAGCATCACCGGGCGTGACCGAGTACTGACACCCAGCCGAGATAGTGGCACAGCTTTCGCGGAGGCAAAACCACGGCTATAAACGTCATCGGAAATGGACCGAGAGTATGATCCGCCTGATGGCTAGTGCACATTGTATATAAGCTCCTGCAACGCGGTTGTGATACTTCTGATCTGAGCTTAGATAGTTCAAAAGAGGGAGAGAGAGAGAGAGAGAGAGAGAAAAGTTAAGTGAAAAGGAGAAGGACAGATACTATTTACGACTTATTAAAAAACGACTTTTAATCACTTATTAAAAAAAACATAATGGACATTTCTAAACCCTCATTTCGAAAACTAATCCTCACTCAAGCTGGAAGTAAATTATGCCAGTTCAGAACTAGACTATGCGAAACCTAATAAAATCGAACTAGTCCGCATTAAACCAGTAGTTAATTCGGTAAATCGGGGAACTGTCTAAATGAATTCAGCTATTATTTGTTTTCTGTTAAGCCAATGCACATCGCGTACACTGGCGGGAATTAGAGTAAAACCTATAACGTGAATTACGATTGGATATATTCGTGCATGGCTTTTGACAGAAACGTAATACAATTGCTATACAACCGGCAATATGTGTTTTTGACTGTAAAGCAGAATTTCCTCTTGTATAGGTCTAATTTCGTATCTCAAATTTAAATACATATTTCATACAAGATCGCATCTATAGTTATATCTTTAATATTTAAGGATTTAGAATGAGTTAGTTAGTAATAAAAAAAGATTTATATAATTATTATGTCGAAATACATTAATATTTCGTATTTTTATGTTTTATATCACGTTCGTAAGCAGGTGTACAAAGAATTCTATTATGCTTCAGTACAGTAATTTATGAATACTTCAAAATTCACAAAATTTAAATCTTCCATATATAAAATTTGTTTGGATGGATGGATGTTTGTTAATCTTTTACGCAAAAACTGCTGCATATGCTTAGATGAAATTTGGCACATACATAGTTTATCACCTGAATTAACGTAAAGGGTACATTGCATCCCGGAAAAATGTTGAGTCCTTCGTATCATCAAAAAACTACATAAGGTGAGTGGGGCTGGTGGCACATCTACTCCTAGTAATTCATAATTTCAACACGACAGACACACCACGTAAAACGGTAAGAAAGAGAGATTAAAGACTTTGTAAATCAGAAAACCACAAACGTGTATTTAATTCTAACATTTAAAAAATATTAAATGTCAACTGTAATCGTCATGAGCTCTAATTAAGTAGCAATGTTTTGCAAAGCGGGCTCTCGCTTTGAGGCCTGCCGAGTCTCAGCTAGGATCTTAATTAGTGTTAATCTTAAGTAAATAAGCCACTAATTGCTGTTTAAATTAAAAGTTGAAAATAGAAAAAAAACATCTTAAGTTTCAACACGACACGCTTAATATTCCCTTTTAACATAACGACTTGTTTGAATACAATCGATTAGCATTTGAACTGTAATGAAGTTGCGTCTATAAGGTTTCGACAGAATGAAGTATGTCTTTATTTGAATTGAATTTACTCCAATCGCCTAAGTTATAAATTTTAGGTATTCTAAAAAAAGTCGCTCAGATAATCGCGCCTTACTTATATTATTACAACATATATTTATTTTATATTACAACATACATAACAACAAACGACGATACGACTTGGGAACCTTCAAGAGTAGAGCCTATTTCTTTCTTAAAGGTCGGCAACGCACCTGCATGCCCTCCGGTGTTGCAGATGTTCATGGGCGGCGGTGATCACTTAACATCAGGTGAGCCTCCTGCTCGTTTGACCCCTCTGATAATTAAAAAAAGAATACACAAGTCCATAAAAATAGTAAAAAGTAAAGTAAAAAAATAAATGAAGACATATGAGACAAAAAATATTATAGTTAAAATATAAAATCATTAAAATTAATAACAACGAAAATAATTAAAATTTAATATTAATAAAAGATAGTAGTCTTTAATTGAGCTGTGTAATTCAACAATCGTATTATACTGTCAGGAAAACCTTGTTCGAAAGGATTTAGCTTAAATAAAATAAGCACAGTTCATTAGTACTCGAGGTCTTTCAATTCAATGTGACTTTGTTGACTATGTAAGTCAAAGCATTCATTCCTAAATTAAGCAATTCAAATATGAGGAATCTATTACCAGGAATTTAATAACCGTACCCTGGATTAATACATAGCATACAATCTTTAGCTCGATTTATTCCCGGATATAGAATCTATGCTTGACATTGCTAGCAATTAATATTATTCTCACATTTATTCGATTTGCAACATAGGAGTACTCAAATATTTGTCTATACTATTCACTAGAAGCCGGGTGCGCTCACTGATCAGTAAACGATCTGTGGGTTAAGCAACTTTATGCGCGGTCAGTCACTAGATGGGTGATCGCAACTGAGCGCTTCCGTTCTTTGGAGGGCATTTAAAAAGTCGGTCTCGACTGTTATCGACAATAGCCGAAAAGTCAAGTCAGAGGCCTATACGAGTGAAACGAATAACTTTGACACTAGGTTAGCCACTAACCACATCATAACTATAAGAAGAGGACGACTAGAATATAGTATTAATTAAATTAATAAACAGTGAAAATAAATCAAGCTGATTATTACTGGCTATTCCGACTTTGGTGCGAACATTCGAACCGCCTAACTTTGGTACAAAGTATAATAAAACTATGCCTGAAACTATTTGATGTACATAATAAAATTAATATTATGAATGCATTGAAATAAATATGCAAATTTCACACTAAGAGACACCTGTGTCGCTTTAATTGTTAAAACATGTAAAACAATTTTACTGGCTTAATAAAGCTTTTATCGTCGAATGATGTATTTGCGAAAATGTGTTTATTTCCATTTAGTTTTGTTTTTAGATAAAGCGCGGCATTCACATACAGTCTAGTCTGGCTATCGATATAGATGGGACTAATTGTCTGGGTATAGTAGCGTCGAGTAAGTGCCCCATAACTTCGAGTCTGAGTATGCTTTATTCCTTCGGAAGCAAACGCCTACTTTTCCTGCGTCAAACCTGACCACCATACCGCAAGTGTGTGTAACCTGGATTGGCCGACTCATCTTTAAAAGTAACGTAAAAAAAAGTATACACTCAACGGCTCCCATTAGGATACCGATATCCTGTGTTGATGGTTTGAAATCACATACAAGGACAAGGACAGAAACACAGGCAGACCAGCCAGAACCAATGCCTGTGTGGTTAATCCTAACAACTGTCCCGAACGGAGCTCATACAAACATCGTCGAAGTGTAAGTGTTAAAAATAAAGTTTGAGTTTTTTAATACAAAGGCTAGCGCTTGACTGCTATCACACCACATGCAATGAGAATACAGCCTAAGGTGGAGCGCGCTTGCATAGAAGATGCATATTTACTCCTGATTCAAAAGTTGTGAGTACCTGTAGGTGGTGGCGAAAACAAAATAATATTTTTTACGTTTAATGACAAAACTAGCAATTCACCCCGAACCGAGTTATTGTGTATGTACCGTTATGACATTGAATATCTGTTTAGCTTGTGGATAACACCAGAATTGTCTCGTCGCATGTGAGTCTCGTAAGTAATCGTGCAATGAATGTCTCACTTTATTACGCTAATTAGTAGGGTTGGTTTCATTACTTTGGGTATTTATTATAGAAACTAAATTTATTATGTGTTTAAACTAATTTAAGTTGAATAAATAATAGAATAAGGTTGGCATTGGAACTATAAATTTTACTGAGGAGGTAATATAATTTTCAGGAAGGATCAACCAGTGTGGTATTGACAGAAAGGTATAATATTTTATATACTGTGAGATATGCGCTAATACTATTTAGGGAATAGAAATCTGCAACAAATTTGCCGATGACTGTTCCCTCTCACTTGTCATTGTAAATGTAGATTTTTATTCAATAAATAGTATATAATCCGAGTAGCAAACTTCCATATTCTGGAGTAAAACAGCTAGTTCGCCGCCCCTCAACCAGAAATCGGCATCTGCGTCCTCTGCCCACACTTTGTATGAGTGAACAGATCGAAACTAGACAACCCTCCTCCCTCCTTCTTCCCACTAATAACCATAGGCAAGGGCGGCAAAAACCTTACAGCCTATACCTTGAAAATTGGTATATCCGCCACTGACAAGCAGTTAGTTTCAGAAAACCAAGGGCCAGTAATAATAATTTAATTAGCAATACATAAGTAGTTACCGCGTTTGTGGTTGTGGTCATAGGTAATGTTCTAAAATCGTTTCCAAAATCTCAGAATTTATAAAACATGAGTTACAATGTTTCTTCTTCTAAAGAAAATGTTTTATCCTTTCATACGAAATCGACTTTCTGTTCGGATTAATTAATTCAGATTTTTGGGTCACAAAATTCTTTTAAAATAAATTCAGAGTAATTATAATAAAACATTCGGAGCGGCCCGTTGCTGCACAGGTAAACATCGTTTTACTTTTTCGGCCCCTTATGATTGAATAACGACCCCCGCCGCTGTGGCGAATGCTGGGGAAAAAAATTTCATTATCTAACGGTTTTTAAATTAATGTTATCTTTCAAATATGTATTGAAATTCTGTGAAGGTGCTTCCGAGATAAAGTTTACAAAGACGTTGTTCATATGAATCTTAATGAGTATTTTGTAAACAATTTTTTGGATGAAGACATATTGAATTTGTTTTCAGTGTTCTTTCATTATATTTGATATTAAAACACCATCTTTATAATTAATCTGCATTTATTTCATGTGAAACTAGATACATTACCGAGAAAAGACAAGTGACGAATATAGTGCAGTGGTATCGAAACTCTCTTAAGCGCCACAGGTCGCGGGTTCGATTCATACTCGGGCAGATGTTTGTATTAACCGTACGGTGTTCCGGTCGACGTATGCTTGTCCAGGTCCTTGTGTGTGTCTGATGAATACAGAATACTAATAACTAAAAAATATATTTTTATACCATAAGTACCATTCTTTAATACTGTGGGAGTAGTTCTCAAGTCAAGCAAGCCCACTGATGTCAAATACATCATGGCTACTAATACTACGGTGATATTAATATGATTAATTATATACACACATAAAAATCACTAAAAATTTGTTCCAGAACTAAACTATTAATTTAAAAATGGCTTACATTGCGTTTAATTTTTTATTTGGAAACACCGTTTTATTATGAAAGCAGAGGCTTGGGTATCGTTGGCTGAAATAAAATTGCTACTAATTAGGGCAAACAAGGTAGCCGTGCCTTCGGATTAATAACCTTAATTAACGGTTAAGGAGCTAAGGGGATCATTAAAAGCGTCGTCAGCAGCTTCAGAGACATAAACTGGAGTCATTTCAGTTCTAAGACGCTCTGCTCTGGTGATAGTAAAATTGCTAATATAAATTTTATATCTGACGATTACTATGATGTTAAAGGTTCTGATACGTTTTTAAGCATATAATGAAAAAAAGATTTCGTTTAGATTATATTCTACCATTTTACTAATTAATTACCCAATATGATGACGTCTAGAGGTTTTTACGATGCTCATAATTAATTGTTAGTTTATTGCACATTATTTTTTTTTAATCATGACGGTTGGCAACCAAGCATACGGTCCGCCTGATGGTAAGCAGCCACTGGAACCTATGAACGATTGCGATACTTGAAGTATCATATGCGCGTTGCTAACCCAAGGAACAGAGCGGGACTGGGCCTCCGGCACTTTCACTCGTCCCACGACATGCAACACTACCTACTGATATTGTTATTTTTGTGAGAGGGTAGTACTTCCCCCGCCGAGCAGGGCCTTTTTGGCTGGGAGGAGCAATCTGTATTTAAATATTATTTCTATAGTCATTACTAATATCCCTATTGCCCTTCCCAAAAAGCTTGTAGCTTGCGCAAGGATCCACTCCCTATGTCAATAGCGTAAGGTGGTAAGTATCAAATCTGCAACTCGCGCGTCAATGGAGTTGCCTTGTACCGTTGAGTTATCACTACATAGTATAAGACAAAGTCGCAGTACTATGTATGCTTAAATCTTTAAAACTACGCAACGGATTTTGATGCGGTTATTTAATAGATAAAGCGATTGAAGAGGAAGGTTTATAACATCCATTAAATAGTGGAGAAAAAAATCATTTTTTCAGTGAATGACATAGGCTATATATTTTATACACGTGCGAAGTCGGAGCGGGCCGCTAGTATATTATACAATAAACATATTTATATGAAAATACTCGTCACAATAAAACCATAATAATACTAGAAGAATCAAGCGTTTGCACGACTTCGTTCCATTTATACCTTCTTCCGAGCACAAATCACGTCGCACTGGGATTTTCTCCCACTATTATGTACCAGCAATAGAAAATAACGATTTCTAATGACTATTCGGTATTTATGTTTTAAATTTCTCTATCATCAATAGATTTAACGCTATATTTTTATTTTTGTACTGTTATAATATTTGATATATCGTTTATTAGAGAATTAAAAATAATAAAAAGAGTATCACATTCTAAGCAGTATCTATCAAAATTAGTAGTTTTTATAGATATAGATATTTTTCCGGCGTCGGGATGTGACGACCTCATCGCCCGCTGTTGGGTTAACCTCTCTCACAGCAGAGATTATTCCACCAGTGCAATCAGTCATACTGGTGGTAGGTCTTTTGTTGCAAGAGGCCAGCTAGGTAGGTACCACCGCAGTGTCAAATATTCTGCCGCCAAATAGTAGTGCTTAGGCACTATTGTGTTCCGGTTTGAAGGGCATTGTACGCTAGTGAAATTACTGGGAGGACGAGATTTAAGAACTAATATCTCGAGGTTGACAACGCGTGAGCGGCTACCTACTAATGGTGCTGCAAGCGCTCATAGGCTACCGCAACCACTTACCATCAGGTGGGCCGTATGCTTGTTTGCCAACTTATAACATAAAAAAAAAGATAAATAAATAAAGGCTGCACACTCAACTTCTTTTAAAACAACTTTCTTAAAAGTTTTAAGTTTTTTGACGACGTTGTGGTGCAGCGGTAGAGAACCTGCCATAAACCCCACCGGTTGGGGGTTCGTTTTCCGCTCAGAAAAGAATATGTTTGTATTGACCATGCAAGCATATTTTCCTGCCTGGGTCTATTTTCTTTGTCATTGTGAATGTTTCCAGACCGACACAAGATATTACTATCCTAATGGAAACCGTCCAGTGTTTATTATTATAAGCTGTTTTTGCGAGATTGAGTAAAAAACATGCAAAATTTATTTTGTGTATTCAACGCTATATTTTCACACAAAAAATTATTTCGATTTGATATACATCGTTGAATCAATCTTTATTCAAGTTGAAATGTTATTATGTTTAACCGAACGCGATGACTGAGGGAAGCGTCAGCGAGAGGAAATTATATACGTAATCAGCTTATACCGAGCGAGTGGCAACTGATGCGGTTCCCGGTGAGTTCGAATTGAGTAAAACAAGCATTTATTGTGTTAATATTAAAAGTTATTATGTTGAGTTTTATGGTCATTCAAATTATATATTCGTATTTCGTTCTTTTTATATTCTATAAAGGTGGCAAATTAGCATAGGTTCGTAAGTTTGCATTGCCGATGGAGAAAAGAGTTAGGTGTTTACTCTTAAAAATAGAAATCAAGTCGTACTGTTCTTTAAAAGGTATTCAAAATATTAACTACTACTAATATTGAAAATATAGTATAAATAAATAAATACATAAACGCTACACACCGTTGTGGCGTTGTGGGTAGCGAGCCTGCCTTTAGTCTCGACGGTTGCGGGTTCGATTCCCGCTCGGGCAGATGTTTGTTTAAATTGTTTAAATTTCTGTCTCGGTCTGGGCGTTTGTCCGTGTGGGTCTCCCACCGTGCCTCGGAGAGCACGTTAAGTTGTCGGTCCCGGCTATTATCAATAACATCTGATAATAATCGTTAACTCTTGATAAGTAAATTGCTCTTATCCAATGAGTTACTGGTTCGCCCTTAAGGTTGCAGAGATCAGATGGCAATCGCTCCGTGTAAAAACTAGTAACCCGTCAAATCCGGATAAGAGTAATAAGCAGACCCTGGGTACATAAAATACCGGGAATAATGCTAGGATGAAGAAGACATAAACGCTACACACTCAACGGCCCCCATCAGGATAGTTATATCCTATGTCTGGATGAATGTTTATTCATAATGACAACAGCAAACACACCCAAACCGAAGCACATGTCTTATGGTCAATACAAACATCGACCCCGAGCGGGAATCAAAACTGTGACCTGTGACGCTTAAGACAGGTTTTCTACCGCTGCGGCATAACGTCATCAGTACAATATCTAAAATAACAACAATCTCCTTTAAATTGATTGTCACACTATACTATAATGCGAGTTTTGTCAGTTTTGGTGACAATAAGTTGGACTGATACCCCGAGGTCAACTTTGTTCCGAATTCGTGCCGCTTAACTTTTATACAATTAATATATAACCAAAGTGATAGCTGAAACTGTAGAGTGAATTCATCAAATTTTATGCACGTTTATCGTTTATTATAAGCAGCTATTTGAGTGTATCACTTTAATTAATCGTAAATTATTTAAAAAAATCATTTATTGCGACAAATTGGATTATTGCACAACAGGCTATTTTCTACAACACACAATAGGACGCAAATAAGCAATACCATGTCAACCAACACGAATGTCATTTCGAGAAAAACGCGTTTGAAAAATTTGAACAACTTGCTTTATATGATTTTTTAAATATATTGGTCAAGTTTTTGGCAATTTCAAGATGTATGTAAGTTATTTTACTTATTTTCACATAAAATAAGCATACAAAATGCATATTTCGTATATAATATAACCCAAAACGTTTAAAATAATACATAAATGGCATGATTAAAAAGGGCTTTTTAGAAGTTTTAAAGCTTAAAACTTTACAAATATTAAAGAAAAATGTTCTTCAGCCATTTACCAACACTTCTGCATATATAACTCAGTTTTTTCAATTTTGTGGGTTGACATGGTATTGCTTATTTGCGTGCATTATAATTCCTCTGAGCTAAAAATAATGGTGTTACCCCAGACAAACAATTCTCTTTTTGACTCAATAAATAATGTACGCAGTCCGAAAAATCTATCTTTACTAATATTATAAATACAAAAATAACTCTGTCTATCCGTCTGTTACGCTTTCGCGTAAACTACTGAAATGATTTTGATGAAATTTGATACAGAGATATACTAGACCTCGGGGAAGGACATAGGCAACCTTTTATCTTAAAAAATGGCTTGAAAAGGTTGAAATAAGGGATGAGAATTTACTGCGGAAGATTATGAAAGTGTTCACGCATCCAGCTAAAGATAGCAAAAAGGAAATCGTGAGGTTTTAGGCCGTAGGAGTCCGGCATAACCCTTATAATAATAATAAACGCTGCACACTCAACGGGCAACTCAGTTGCATCCATGACGGATTTCCCCACGAGAAAAAATGGGGATGAAAATTTGTATTGGAACCATTTCTATTGCAATCAAGGTGTCTTATTAAAAATCATTATTCAAATCATCTTCGCGTGTGAAGCGATCGATTAATTTCATGTAATAAATAATTAGACGTAACGGGTTGTATTAAAGTATACCTAGTCTTAAAGCAACGTCGGTATACTATAAAGGGAATTCTGAAACGGGAAATTGCATTAGTGTTATTTGCATACGACCGCTACTAACTTATCGATAACTTTGTTGGCACTTGTCTAAGAAAAACAAAATACGATGAACGATCTAATAGAATTTAGTTCTCTAATTTCTTTTGTTTCTTATTCTTCTTCATATTTATCCACTCTATGGACCCACCTTTTTTGGCCGGTCCCTCCACACCGATACGATTTGGGAACCTTCAACAGAAGTGTCCGTTTCTTCATAATAGGTCGGCAACGTACTTGTATGCTCTGTGTTTTAGCACATGATCAGGGGCTGCGGTAATATTTTAACATCATATGAGTCTTCCGCCCGTTTGCTTTTTTCTTATTCGACTCAGTTGGCAAGCAAGCATACGGCCCACCTGATTGTAAATGGTTGTCGTAAGCCCAAATATCTCATTCGATCATGACGGGGGTCAGGATTGGCTATTTTCGTACCCACTCCTAGCGCAAGTTTCGAGCTCATTTGGAGGGGCAATAGGAATGTTAATAAGGTCTTGAAAAAGCATTGTTAATATTCTTTAAAAAAAAAGCAATGAGTGCTAGCAACTCCCACTCCTTCGTCCAGTAATTTTACTAGGTCACTTTTAGACCGATTTGTAATGCATAGCACAATGCTTACTTTGTGTCCATAATTATATGTACGGGTCACCCATATTTATGTATTAATATCAGATCGATAATAGCTGGAATCAACAGTTTACGTATCCCCCGAAAGATAGACATGCTCAGCCTAAATCCCACTACCTATGCGGTCATTTATTTATCTTACACAGTTTACACACTCATCTTTTACCGATGATTGAGCGTATCTGTATACGAGCGTCTCTATTTATTTTGTTACTGTATTAAAATAATATAATTTATAGTATTAAAGTAAAATATTTAATAAAAAAAAATTTTTGACTCGACTACTGATAACTATTGTCTTATCTATCTTTGCTAGCTTATATTTTTTTTATTAATTATCCATTTTAGTACCAAAATAAACACAAAATTCAGTCCACGAATATCATAGGTATGTTCATAAAATCTCCATTTCGCGTCGTATAGATATCACGACTGGCAAAAACTCAACACGATATGGCGTGTAGGCTTTTCCTTATCTAAAATGAGCTTCTTCGAAATGTATTTACCCAGATGTCAACTTATGTCATGCAAATTTTTTTTGACTTTTACCAAATATTATCTGAAGTTAAAATTTAGGGTTAACTTATAATTATTGATACATAATTTAAACTTTTTTTTAAATAAAGTTTACATATTATATTTACAATGTGTAATATTTTTCTTACAAATGTGATACACAACAGCAAGCAGGATTAACCAACAAAGGAAAAAACATTACTAACAATAATAAATGAAGCCTCAATAGCTCAACGGTATAAGAGCCGACTTCGCTCCGTTAACGCGAGAGCCGAGGGGTCGATCCTGACCCCCTTAAGCTATTGTCTTACCCACTCCTAGCGCAAGCTTCGAGCTTATTTGGAGGGCAATAGGAATATTAGTAATGCCTTGACAAAGCATTGCTAATATTCTTTTAAAAATAAAAAATAAATACCATTATGTACTAAGCTATTATAATCCACGAATAAAAACCAGTAAAATCTTTTCTTAAATAGCAGTAAATAGTTGGGATTGCTGAATGCTTAGTTTCCTTTATTTTTTGCCGGCGCGACTGGAGAAGGCGTAAAGTAAGTATCAATACTCTTACGTTTCTTACGATGAGTGAGAGCGTCAGACGCCCAATCTCCTCTGCTCCTTTCATTTTTCTATTCTCTCCTACTCTCCCCTTGGGTTGGCAACAGTAGCGGTAGTCATCTACTCGAATAAAAACAATTTTGATTTTGATTTGAACGCACATGTGATACTTCAAGTATCGCAAGCCTTCATAGGTTGCGATGACTGTTTACCAGCAATCGGACGTATGCTTGCTTGCCAACCGTCATGAAAATGTTAATCATCTCATATTAGGCTTTTGATATAACGAAACAAATCATTGGAAAAGTGTATAAGCTATTCAGCAGAATTATGGCGACGCAATCATTAAACTAGGGATCGAAGTCGTAAAAATAAATTACTACTTTTATGTTATCGCCGTACCAATGTTATGATGTGTGAATTTCAGTAGTTCCACTGATTTATAATATTATTTGCTTATCTATACCATCATAAAGGAATATCAGAACGGAGAAGTGATAATTGCATTAATACTTCATTAATTGAAATCAATATATCATCAGTGGCCTACCATGAACTCTTATTGCAATTCAAATGACAATCTAAACCGAACTGTATCGCTATTTACGAAATATATGTATAACATATATTTATGTTAGATTTATTTTTAATATCATGTTACAATGTAGACGAAAGAGTTTAAAGGCTGTGATATAAAGTAAAGCTGACGGCTCTTGACATCCGTAGTATTTCGAGGCAGCGCTTGTGCCGACTGACGCACTGATTGATAAAATTATCATTGCAGACACTAACTAACACCAACCACACAGACTATAATTTACCGGATTCTGCAACATACATATATTTTTTTTAAAAAGAATAATAGCAATGCTTTTTACAAGGCATTACCAATATTCCTATTGCCCCTCCAAAATAAGCTCGAAGCTTGCGCTAGGAGTGGGTACGAGAATAGCACAAGGGGGTCAGGATCGAACCCTCGACTCTCGCGTTAACGGAGTGAAGTCGGCCCTTCTACCGTTGAGCTATTGAGGCTATATAACTTGATAAATTGAATTGGATCGCAATAGAATTGTTACTAAAAGTTCATGATAGACCACCCATTTTGAATAACAAACGCTTGACGCAAAAATTAGTCACCGATATTATGTAAAAATTGTATATCACCTGTTAAAAAAAAACGCGTATAAACACAACATTTCAACCTGTGATTAGAATTATAAAGACAAGTAAACTTCGAAAAGAAGCGATCCATTCTGATGGCGTTCTAAAAAATTAAAATTGCACCTCTATTATCCCCTTCAGTTTCTTCTTCCGATTTCCTCCTCTCTTATCATTATCCGAGACGACAATGCGTGGTGAGGCTGGTAGTCCTGTAACAGAGTAATAAGAAATAAAGTAATTTGTAAGACTTTAATTGTAGGCGTTCCTAATTTCTTTTGTTTTTGAAGAAACAGCCGTAAACATAATATAGCCATAAAAATCATCAATTATAATTAATAATAATAATATATTTCATTTGATCGGGCTTCATTGGGATAGTTTAGATGGTATTATGGATTTTAATAACAATAGTAATAATTATATCTTTTATTTTTATTTATTCACTATACAATAAATAAGTAATAAACGCTACACACTCAACGACACTTATCAGGCTCTCCTGATATCCTGTGTCGGAGGTCAGGAAACACACACAAGGACAATCAGACCAGACTGAAACATATGCATGTATGGTCAACAAAAACATCATGCCCCAGGATCTTTTATGGGCGTGACTTCAAAGAAAATAATGTTTAACGTCCTAAGCAAAATTAACTTTTCAAACAATAACATTAGCAGTGCTTAAAGCAACGACAGTCTGTGTCAAAGTACCTTTTGAGCTTCTGCAAATGCACTTTGTGAACAAAATTACTGAAGTTAACATCTTAAAACGAATAATAAGAGTACAATTTCTTTTATGGGGCAGGAAAAGTGGTTAAAGTCATGAAATTATAGCAGCTAATCGAATTTTAGGTATAAAATCAGTAATTGGTTTACGTTTAGCCGTGATATTTTTAATACGTCAATTCAACCAGTTTATATAAGGCTTTTTATGTATAAAGGGCCACGTTAGTGTGGATCTCAAACTTATATTTTTGAACGTACAAAATTGTATTGTCAAAGGAAAGGAGACGATTTCGTTCCACTGGCTCACTTATTCATTGTTGTTTGCATAATAATTTAAAAAAGCTGTTTACTGTTAGGGCCTCAATTTAGATCGAACTGCTATTTTTATGTAAGAAAATTTTGTAATTCTTCACACATAATTCTTAAAAACCTACAAAAAGGAATGAGAGGTATCAAATCACGTATTCATAATGCGAGTTGCGTACGCGAAAAAGTATTATGACAAGTTGTTTATTGTGCCAGAACATTTTACAGACAGGAAAGGTTTTTAACTTTATGCGTACCTTATAAAAGGGATATTAAACAACTAATATATAAAATAGTGAATACAGGTTAGTAACGATCAAAATGACCCCCTGTAACTTTGCTGCGTATGAAGCAAGATGACATATTATAACTTGCTATAATACTGATATACCTAATATTTAATTAGGTACTAATGTTTTAATATTTCATGGATTTCATTTAGCGCTTAGCCTATTAATGTAGGAAAAAATAAAAATTAACAAAACTAGACTAAAATCGTGTAGGATCTACAAAAACAAATAAGATCAAACACATAAAATGTAAAAAAAAATCTAGTGTCGCAACGCAGTTCTTTCACAACAAAAAGTTTTCATATCTCATGTAATTTTAATTTGACGTCGAGTATAGGGCTCCGCGTTCCCGGTATGGCATGGACGCGTCGCATCGCCGCTGGAGACAGTATACGTTTATCGTATTAAATATAAATTTTAACATTTGTATAAATTATGCTGCTATCTTAACATTTAAAAGATTATATTTTTGTTAGAAAAGAAATATTAACTTGATATTAAGGTATCAACAATATTTTTCCGACGCCCGTTTTCAGAAATGGCGACGTCAAATTTTAAATAATAGATTTAAAAGTTTTTGCTTTCTGGAGCCGTTCTTATATTCTTAAAATCATGTTATAAAAGTTGTTTGTTTTGTTCAAAATTGGGTACAAAACAAACAAATTAGTTTAATCAAACATCAAAAACGATTTTTGTAAATATTTAGCAATTAAGAACACATACTCATATCGAAAGAAAACACGGCTGACCTTTTCTTAAATGTATGTTTAATATTAGTCGATTAAATTAATAAATATTTACATCCTTATTCATTAGGCAGTTTACAATAAAATAAAAAACAGTAAAATTAATTAATAAGCTCTACACATTCAACACTCTTTTGACACTAATATTCTGTGTGTGTGGTACGGAAACAGGTGTGGTAGGTCTTTTGTTGCAAGAGGCCGGCTAGGTAGGTACCACCGCAGTGTCCAATATTCTGCCGCCAAATAGTAGTGCTTAGGCACTACTGTGTTCCGGTTTGAAGGGCATTGTACGCTAGTGAAATTACTGGGCGAACGAGATTTAAGAACTAATATCTCGAGGTTGGCAACGCGTGAGTGGCACCTACTAATGGTGCTGCAAGCGCTCATAGGCTGCGGCAGCCACTTACCATCAGGTGGACCGTATGCTTGTTTGCCAACTTCTAACATAAAAAAAACACACACATAAGTACAAACCATAACAATTTAATAATATTGTTGTTAAACTACTTCTTATTCTATACGCTGAAATAATGTTTTGTTAACCAGGAATAGCGTATAGATAGTTAACCAGGCATATTGATAGCGTATAGATATATTTCACGATTTTAATATATGCATGTAATTATATTAGTTCTTTTATTTATTATTCCTAGTTTATATGTATTATTTTGTTTTCAAATAATATATAATATTATACAAAAATATTACTATTTCTTTTACTTTTAAAAATTATCTTTTTTTCATCTCGAAAACCTTTGAGTGTATTCTGGTTGTTCGGTAAAGATTTATTTCGTGTTTTGTAAAATACTTTCCCTTGATTGTGAGTTTTTTAAAATCCGATTAGTGAAAAAACTTTAACTTAAACCTTACTAAAGATTATTATTTCAGCGGTGACTCGGCAGACCTTGAAATGGAAACTCAGGATATTTCAATATATTGTTAACTTAATTAGATGCCATGGCGTTTACAGCAGATATTTTATAAATATGAAATGAAATAAAATTATGGATGCAATAGAAATTATCTAACCTTAATTTATGTTATGCATAGAAAGTAGCTGAATATTTAGTTTGCTAAATCGATAGCTGATTTTACAGAACGAGATAATTTACTTAGTTTACAACCAAAACTCGCCCTGAGAACGATCTAATATTGTATTCTCATGTTATAAACTAATCAGTTTCAGTTACAGTGAAACATAAATTTAAGACAATTTGTATTGAAATTGATAAGAATGGTTGTGCATATAAAAGTCTGGTTATATTAAAGACGAGCTTCTGCCAGCGGCTTCGCCCGCGTGAATAACGATTTTAATACAAACTTTGAACCTTCATTTCACCTCTTTAGCTGTAGAATTTCAGAAAATGTTAAAACACGTCTTTATCGTTCGCCAAAAAACAGAGTTTCATGCGCCTACAAAATCCTTTTCGCCTATTTGATTACCTGGGGGTTGAATTCCGACACATAGTTTTCGTTCTCGTTTACGTTTTAGAAACAACACCTGTGAAAAAAATCAGAAAAAATTATTTCAAGTTTAGGCTAGGCGTTGATATGACATGTATCGGATTGAGTTTTCAAACATGTGTCAAAATAAAATCAAAAGCACTAAAGAGTATTGATATAAACATTGAAGCAAAATAATTTTTAACCCCGTTAGGAGATGAATTTCAATAAAATATGAATCACGTCTTCCATCAATTCTTTTAAATAAGGTTTATGCTAAATTTGAAGTTGATTGAACCAAGGAATCGCGTTGTTCCATGCAAATTTTACCCCCTTTATCAACCCCTTAGAAGTAGAATTTCAGAAAAATCCTTTCTTATCGGATGCCTACGTTATACAAAGAAAAAACCCTCCAAGTTTCAGGTCTCTACGATCAGCGGTTTAGGCTGTGCGTTGATCCGTCAGTCATTCAGGAGCTTTTATATGTATAATTATATATAAGACTATAATGAATTTTTTATCTTCGCGTCTTGCAAATAAAGAATTTGATAAACGCTAAATAAAAATGATATCTTGAAGCAATTGATAGTAATGCTTTTTTAAGTAACTATCCTATATTTATCCTATCGCTTATACTGGTATTAAGAATGGGTACGAAAATAAGCCCGAGAAATCAGGATCAAGACTTTCATGATAACAGGCTCGGCCTTAATTTCGTTTTGTGAACACCGTAGATCCAAGATCTTCTGTCACCGATATATTTTTTGTATTATTCTCACTTTTTTTTTTCTAAATTATAAAGCATTGTCTTAAAAAGGTAGAGTGATAACTTCAGTAAAGCGCTAGAAACAAAATATTTCACTCGAAGTCGATGTAGCGGAAACTGATAGAATGAGCATTTCCAATGGAATAATGACGCCTTTGAGACAACGATATGCGCAATTTGTTGACACACTTATTATGAAATGTTTGTCCCTATTATACATATTTTAAATGACAATGTCTTTTTTTCTGCCAAAAATTTCTGTAAATATTTTTGTTGTGCTTGTAATTTAAGAACGACTCTATTAAGAACCATTCATTATCTAACCATGTTTTGTAGTACTTTTTATGATAAATAGCATAATAATAACAATAGTTGATAGACGAGATGAATGGTGATGATACTTGAGAGAATAAAATAAGATTTAGCAATAAGTATGTGGTCTCCGCGAACTGAGCCGAAGCTGTGCTAGTTAAGAAGAAGTGCTAGTACCGCTATAATAAAATACTGGGATATAAGTGGAGTAGACATTTATGTTCATAATGTTTTTGTTTGCGTATATGACAAAAATACTAAATTCGAATAAGTATAATCATTCAAATATGAAAGTCAATAACTGTGTACGTCCTTCAAAACTTCGTAAAACTACTCATAGAATTAAGAAACTTTTTCAATAAAAGTAAAACCCTTGTACACTTTTTTGTATGTTTGTTAGGTGCTCAAATAAATAACTTTCAGTCTAATGAGATGCCGTCTCGTCGTCTGCAACGGAAACCCAATGGAGATATATAGGTATAGTACTTCTTTATATTGACAGCTATCTAAGTCTGATAAACTTATATACACGCTGATTTTTATCAAATGAAAAAATAATCTTTTCAAGATTGTTAAGAAAATAAAAACAATCAATTAAAGTTCATTAAAGTTTTCAAAGTTTATAAATTATAATGAAAAAATTGTTTATAAAAAATCAAAATTGTTCCAGCTGTCTTGAAATAATCGAGTAATATACTTAAAAAATATTATTACGAATTGAGAATCTCCTCTTTCTCTTAAGAAGCTGGGTGGTAGTGATTATGTTTGTGTGTTTTCGGACCCCCGACACAGAATATAACTATCTGAATGGGGTCGTTGAGGGTTTAGCACTAATATATTTATCATAGATATAATATATGCATATTATAATGATAATACTAACTTTAGAAACAATAAAAATTCAATTATCTAAGTAAATACATTTGAAGGTATTAATTTCAATACTAAACGATACACTTAGCGATGAAGCGGAATATATAGCGAAGCGAATACTGAAACGGGAAACTCCATTAGAGTTATTTGCGTGTGACCTAAACCGCTGTAGACTTACTGCCAACCTTGTTCCCACCTGTTTGGGTACAAATATACAACTTAATCCTACTATTCCTTACGTTTACTTTACATTGGGAGTTTATGTAACAATAACAGGGGGTCTACCATGAACTTTTAGTAACAATTCTATTAAAGTAGTAAAACGATTAAGATTTTATACGAGCACAACGTATATATATATATATATATATATATATATATGTCATGTTCCGAAATAGTGATTGTTTTTCGGAATGTATATTGCTTTCGGCCCTACTGTCTTTGACAGTGGCACCGAGTAGGGGAGGGGGTCTTGGTGCGAGTACATAGCCGTATTTTACCCGGCTGTGAAAAAGGATTCCGTCTTTAGGGTGCCTCCTGCGAACCCGAACCAGGGCTAAGGACGTCATCGGAGATGGAGTTGTGTGCGTATCTGTTTTGTGTAACGTGCATTGTCTAATGTAATCCTATCGTCAGGGTCTTGCAGGATGTATTTAGGACGACTAACTTTTGTCGGTTGGGTGCATCGTTCTGTGCAGTGAAATAGCGCTGTAGCTCAGTTTTGGTTCTCGTTTGCGTCACAATAAGAGTTTTATGGTAGGTAGGTAGATAGGTAGGTAGGTCGCTCGTTATATAAACGCTCACTCTTTTGTTATTACCGTATAGTCAATTTAGTCTTTTTCGAATTATCAAGTTTTGACGCTAAATTTTTCTTTTTACAAACCATCATGGTGTTACGGCCTAAGAACGGAGGTAGAATAAAAATAAGCAGCTGGTAATGGTCTTCTGGTTCTCTTAAGAATTGAAACGCAACATCGTCAAAAATCTACCTTTTTATCCATTGGGCCATACCTTAATTCAAAGCACGTGTGCATTTAGTATAAGCTTCCATACTCTATTAATATACATAAATACAGATACAACATAAAAAGGTTTTAAAAATAAAAAAGACAATCACGTACAGATGAAGACAAATAAAACAAAATACCTAAGCAGAAATTCTCTTATATTGAGGAATTTTAAAAGCAAATCAAGTATTATCCTCGTGTGACACTATGAATAATGGATCGGCATCCGTGGCCCAGCTTAGTGTCAATGAGATCACGCGCAGCCGCTTCAATATTGGATTATTGCGAATAAATGACAAAAATGGTTACCGATATCGCAGAACACAGCAAATTCAAGTTGAGACCCAACAAACATTTCCTTTTAAGCTAAATCGGATGTTTTGTTGGGACTCATTAAATTCGTTTTAAGTAAATTCGTTTGGGTAATTATGGTAAAAAGATTCGGTTGAATGGCCTGCAGCTATACAGGTGAGCACCGCCTCGTATTTTTGCTCCCTTGTAATTGAATAACAAACAACGAGGTGCTCTGAAAAATAGTGCTGCTCCGAGGTATGCTGTGAAAAATAGTTTCATTATCATACTCTTTTATTTTCACTTTTATAATTCGAAAGTTTGCACTTCAGTTGGGAGTTCAGTTGAATGATATGTGTTTTAAGAATTAATTCTTCGTTGTGTGATCTTGATTTAAAGACAGTTAAATTTGAATTTGACTTTATTGGCGGTTAATTACATTTTCTTGTGCTATCATACTGAGCGAGTGCTCGCGGCCGTTGCCGTGTGTCGTCTCGAAGTGAATACCGTGCCGTCGCTCCCGCACGGTGCTAGTGTTGGCGCTCTTAGTAGTGATGTGAAAATCGTAACATCGTTTACGCAACGGAGCATTCCGTTGCGTAAATTCCCATTTGATATAGAAAGTATGTAAAGAGGAGAAAAGCAGGAAAGAGTGTCTAGGAATTGGGCCTTTATTAGCTGAACGTGCTAACTTGTCTCACGGTGGTCAACTTGACGCACGGTGGGGAGATCAAGGACAAACCCAGACCGTAACCGGGCTAACCTAGATCTGCTTCAAGCGGGAATCGAGCCCGCGACCGTCGAGGCTCAAAGTCGGCTCGGTACCAGCACACCACAACGTTATTAATATTTTTTTATTTAATTTTTAGGTAATGTAGATATGGTTTTATGAATTCAAAAGGATACAGTTATCTTTATACATTTAAAAAACATAACTATATATTCAATTTAATTATATGAGACGCTCATAGCCGAGTGCACCCATTGATTGGTAAACGATCAATAAGTTAAGAAACTTTAAGCGCGGTCAGTCACTAGATGGGTGATCGCATAGTGATATTTCAACCGACCGTCTCCGTGCTTCCGAAGGCATGTAAAAGGTCGGTCCCGGCTGTTGTCAATTTGACAACAGTCGATAAGTCAAGTCAGAGTCCTACGGGCGACCTGAACAACTCTGACACTAGGTTGCCCACTAATCACTCGATAAGGAGAAGAAGAATTTAATTATATTATAAACATATTAAATTTTATATATACTTAAGTAATTTTTATTACAAAAGCAGATGCTATGATTTCTTTGGCGGAAATAAAATTGCTACCAATTAGGGCAAACAAGGTAGCCGCGCCTTTGTATTAATAACACTAATAAACGGCCAAAGAGCTAAGGGGATCATTAAAAGCGTCGTCGTATTGACATAACAAGTGATAGTAAACTTGCTAATTTAACTTTATATCTAATGATTACAGTGATATTCCAAAATCTGTACAAAATCTGACAAACAGATTCAGTTGAAATATATTATGTCATGACGATGATCAAACAACCATGCGGTCTACCCGATGTTAAGCAGTCATCGCAATCTGTGAACAGTTGCGATTGCCAGTTCCGCCCACTTTTCGGTAAGCAATCAGGGTTAGGCAGCTTTAGGCTCGGTTGTTCTATTGATGGGTGACCGAACAGGAGTTTGGTTTGGTTTCAACCGAGAGTGTAGTGGAGATCATGTTAAAAATCGGTCCCAGCTGTTATTAATTTGCCAAAAGTCGGTAAGTAAAGTCTCTACTAAGGTGAACAACTCTGACATTAGTTTAGAAATTAGGCACAAAACAAGAATAAGAAGGTGATGAAAAAAAAAACATTTTGTAATTTTATAATATAGACTAGAGGAAACCATTAACGCTGACAAAGGTCAAGAATATTCTCGATTAAGTAAGAAAATAAAACAACAATTTCATCGTAAGATTCAATTTGAAATGCCTTTTGGCTACCTTAAATTAATATTAAAGAAATGTTCATAAAAGATTTCTTAATGCTAATTACATTATATATTATTTAAGGTTGTTCTAAGTATTCAGTAAAAAAACAGGCCCATTATACTGAAATATATATTATAAAGAACAGTCAATTTGGGATAATTTAATTTATATAATAAAATATATTAATCACGAGCTGGAATGGAGTCCACCGATCAAGCGTGGAAAGCTTAGGGTTGTACGTAACACTACACTAAAATACTCTTTTTATATTTAGATGTAACTAAACTGTGTTGGAGAACGAAACTATTAGTGTTACGTAGCTAATTATAAAAACCATAGAAATCTTAAAATAAGATATTAGAAGTCGCATCTTTGTGTGACCTTGTTGCCGCAATTGTGACTTATGATCCACGAGCGGGTTTGAGCATGCATTAGAGTTGTTTATTCACTTTACTTACCATTGCTGTATAAGCTATTCAATATCCAGAATGGTTCAAGCGCAAGTAGCAATGCAAAATGAAACTTACGATATCGTCGTGCTCTTGTAATAAGGCTGCGACATGTATTTCGTAAATGATAAATGACTTTTCTAGTATTACGATTTCTGTGGGTATAACCTGTATGCAAAAAACCGATACACACATATATAAATATAATTATTTGAAAGCATCAATAAATTTAACTATAATGCTACATGTGTTAAAATTATCAATATAACTTTGTTTGGTCATATTGGATCATGTTTTATAGTTCTTTGTATATACTGAACGTTCTTCACCACGCACGCCTCGTCTGCGGCTTCCAAACTTTTAATTATGAACGTACAAAAATCTGTATTAACTAGAGCCGAATTTTAAGCCCAACTAATTGTTGGAATGAAAAACAAAATCGACGATCACGTATAAAAGTTATTCGGCAAATGGGGATTAATTTACCCTTTTGTGTGAGGTTGTTTTTAAACTAAAAAGGATCCACTTTCGTTTAATTGCATAGCTCATTTAATTGTTATGGCAACATTAATTTTTTTTAATAAGGTAAGCTAAAAGCCACAGACAAATACTGACTAAACCATAAACACTGTGAACATTTGATATTATAATTTATATTTTTCTATGCGTGTGACCGTGTGAGTGTGTACCTGATGGTATGCGGTCACCTTAACACTTGCATTACCATTGCCCTTAGTTTTATAAGCATGACGTTGGCCCAAGGAAAGACGAAGTGAGATAAAAAATGAAAAGACATTAGGTCTTTTCAGTAACAAGTAACAGTATGAATTTTACTTTATTTTATATGATAAGTATAACTTTATTGTTTAATGTTTAAGGTTGGTCTGATCTGGTTAGCAAATTCTGGTTAAATCGATAACAGCAAAGCTGTACTGCTGTAAAAAGTATTTTACATATAAATAAATAGATAATATCTACTTAGAACTAAAAGTTTCTTATTTACATGAAATATTAAAATATATCATAAATTATTTAGAAAATTAAGTAGATTAAAAATATTTAGAATATTGTGACGCCTTGTGTTTATAATTATTCAGTTAAAATATAATAGCTTCCTTTTGTGGTAGAAAATTTGAAAATATTGGGTTTTTCTTTTTTTTTAGTATAAACAACTGATGTTCTTATACGCTATCTACGTACACCATGTTTCTTTTATATGCAAATACCGTGCCCCAGTGCTATAACAAAACACTTAGAGATCATTTCAGCTGGGCACGAAATTGTATAACCCAGCAATTACATTAGCGAAATCGTATCTGAATGGAGACTCAGTCGCCGCAATAAAATGATCTTCATTTCACTGAGTGATCCCCACACCATATTTTTTACTTAAAAGTAGCTACATATCTATTTAACTCGCTATTACAGGTTAAACTTTTTTCAATCAGTCGAGTAACGCAACGCGATTACGAAAAAGGGATGCGTCGTTTTCCTTTTATGTATTTTTTAAAGAAGTTTGGATTTTATCAACGTTTTCGCTGTTGTAATTTTTTTTTTCTAAGACCTTCATGTACCGAAGCGAAACGATTTTTTTTAATACATGCTTTTTTAATTACAATATTAGCAAAGCTTTATGAAGACATTACTAATATTCATATTGCCTTTCCAAATAAGCTCGAAGCTTGCGCTAGGAGTGGGTACGACAATAGCCCAAGAGGGTCAGGATCGAACCCGCCACTCTCGCGTTAACGGAGCGAAGTCGGTCCTTCTATCGTAGGGGCTTGATATTTATATAAAGTGTACAATATTTTTGAAGATTATCGTGTTTTTTTGTTATTAATATGTCACTAAAACGCAAAACTTTTTCTTTCGTCATATTATTTAATCCGGCACTCGGAAAGTGGTTCTATTTATCAAGGCAAGTATTAAATAAGGGTAATAATAGCATAACAAATGTGTTGCCGTCGGGCGACACGGCAATTCTTCGTACGTAGCAATCTCGGAAAATCCCATTTACCTTTAGAAACATTTCTTGAGATATTACGGAAAGGATTTCAACATTTGTTTTTGTTGAGTTCTGTAACTTTGTATTTTAATAATTTGATTTATTTATACGTTGCTATGGCGTTTTTATTACCTCTTGAAAGGTCTATTTCCTACATACGGTTTAATGACATAATAAAATCCGTCCTTCAACAGATTACGCTATCTATTTTATTTACTTAACTAACATTTAGGTTATAGTCTCGATATACGCACATCATTATTAAACTATTTAATTGTGATAGGTTTTCTATAACATGTAGGGCTACCAAATTTATATTAATATAGATGTTCCTAAACATTATATACTAGCTATCCAAAGTTTTTAAGGACTCGGTCGACGGATTGGCAGTTATTAATAAAACAAAAATTACACGAAAATGAGAATTTGCTTTTTTATGTTACAAGTTGGCAAACAAGCATACGGCCCACCTGATGGTAAGTGGCTGCCGCAGCCTATGAGCGCTTGCAGCACCATTAGTAGGTGCCACTCACACGTTGCCAACCTTCTATTGAGACGAGATATTAGTTCTTAAATCTCGTTCGCCCAGTAATTTCACTAGCGTACAATGCCTTTCAAACCGGAACACAGTAGTGCCTAAGCACTACTATTTGGCGGCAGAATATTGGACACTGCGGTGGTACCTACCTAGCCGGCCTCTTGCAACAAAAGACCTACCACCAGTGTGACTGATTGCACTGGTGGAATAATCTCTGCTGTGACAGAGGTTATCCCAACAGCGGGCGATGGGCTCGTCACATCCCGACGCCGGCATGCTTCCTTCGGTCAATTCCTGGATTTAATTGAATTTAAATAGATTCGGATTTCCAGGCAGGAAAACGTTTGCCGTGTCCGCTAGTGGTGACATAAATTGTTATATATCTGCATAGAGGATCTTTTTGTATAGTTGTAGTATAATAAAAATGCGATTTAGTTTTTTCTAGCTTTTCACTTTAATTAGACCAATATATTATGAATTTTAATTAAAAAGGATGCCAGTGCCATGAGTGTTAGATAGTATATGTAGAGACAGAGAGTGTGAGAATTATATAAGGTGCCTTCAGTATTCCGTGATGTGTGGGTTAAGCAACTTTATACGTGGTCAATTTTTGATCGGTCGATCACATAGTGATAAACCCTACACATTCAACGGCCCCCATTAAGATAGTGATATCATGTGAATTCCGGAAACATTCACAATGACAAGGACAAACACACTCAGACCGGAACACTTGCCTGTATCGTCAATACAAACATCTGGTCCGAGCGGGAATCGAACCCGCGACTTGTAGCGCTTAAGGCAGGTTTGCTACCGCTGCGCCACAACGTCGTCAAGTGGTATTTCATTTAAGCGTTTCCGTGCTTCCGAGGGCACGTAAAAAGTTTATTGCGGCTCTTAGCAATTTAGGAATTGTCAAAACGGAAGATTTTTTTTTAAGAATAGTAGCAATGATTTTTTAAGACATTATTAATACTCCTGCTGCCCCTGCAAATAAGCTCGTCGCTTGCGCTAGGAGTGGGTGCGACAATAGCGAAAGTTAGCGGAACGGAGTCGGCCCTTTAACCGTTAAGCTATTTTGTGGGCGTCCAGCGGGCTTTAACTTTTAGTAAAAATAAAAAGTAAAAAGTCCATTAACTTTTAGTAAAAATTATAATATTTTTTACAGTAAATCGATTTAAATTTTATATGAGCATGACGTATAAATAAATATTTCATGATAAGAAATAACGATGTAACTCAGTTTTTGGCATTAATTTGAATCGCAATAAGAGTTAATGGGAAGCCCTCTGAACAACTAACAGTAGGATCACTATAGGTATTACAAATGACTAAGAGCGATAATATAATTAATGTTACTGAGATTTAAATGTAGCAAAGTTAATTGATATCGAAATAAAAGTTTTTTCGAGTTAATAATATAATTTGAAATGTACTGAGGCGTAGCTACTGTAATGTGATTTGGAAATTTGAAAACATCTTAATTTCGTCCCTAAACTCAGTAGTCCTTTTCATCCCTCAGATTAATTTTAAATTAGATTAGCATTATACAAATCTAACGCTGCTTACTTTTTAATCAACTCTTTGTATTCGTTTTTCGTTTTTTTTTGTTAAATATTAATAGTTTGATAAAGGTTTTATTTATCAAACTTTATTTAAATCTATAACTTAAAAGAGGTACACTAATGATAATAGAGATATAATGCAGATAATATAGTATTAGGTAGATAGGTTGACACCGTTGTGGCCTTGTGGGTAGCGAGTCTGCATTTAGCCTCGTCGGTTGCGCGTTCGAGTCCCGCTCGTGCAGATTATTGCATTGATCTTCCAAACATCTGTTTCTGTCTGGGCGTTTGTTCTTGTGGGTCACCCCACCGTGCCTCGGAGAGCAAGTTAAGCTGTTGGTCCCGGTTGTTATCAAATAACATCTGATAATAATCGTTAAGTGTTGATAAGTAAATTGCTCTTATTCAATGAGATACTGGTTCGGCCTATGGGTTGTGGAGGTCAGATGGCATTCGCTCTGTGTAAAAACTAGTAACTTGTTGTAATATGTCCGTGACAAGACTAATAAGCATACTCGTATCAACAACGTCTACCGGGCCCGCTAGTATATTATAATTATAATTTGCTTATTCAAATTTAAAATCTCGCAATTTAAATCGAAAACTCAACTGTATTGTTATTTTGTAACTTAACACGTTTATTTTTATTGATTGAATAGTTCTAATTAATCACTACTTATACTATATAAAACAAAGTCGCCATCTCTGTCCCTATGCTTATGCTTATGCTATGCTTAATTCTTTATGAAAACGCAACGGATTTTGATGCGTTTTTTTAATAGATAGAGTGATTGAAGAGGAAGGTTTATATGTATAATAACATCCATTAAATAGTGGAAAAAAAATTGTTATATTTGAGGTTTCGAATGTGATGTCGTAAATAATTACATTTAACGCGTGCGGGCCACGAGCAGTAATAAATAAATCAAAACTACTGGATCGATTTTAATCATTTTTTCAGTGAATGACATAGGCTATATATTTTATACCCGTGCAAGGCCGGAGCAGGCCGCTAGTAAATTATATTTATAAATAGTCTATTAGCTAATTTTAAGATAATAATTTTCAGCAAGAAGGGGCTGCTGGATTGAAGAAGGATCCCACAAAATATCGACAATCGATAATTGAGAAGGCCTGAGACCCAAATTCCTACACCCTGTGTCCCCTGCCCTTTCTTCCTTCCTCTCCCTCCCTTTCTGCTTAAAAATAAGGATGGGTCATGTAATAAAAAAATCAGACTAAACATGACGCAAATGTAAAGTTTCTTGTGCTTTTGGTCCCGGAACACAAGTTTAATAAAAACAAACTTATTTTATATATTTATAATAATATTATATTAAAATATTGCAAATTTTAATCTTGTTACAACGAAATACTTATAATAAATAATAATAATAATAAAAGCGCCACACTCAATGGCCCCCATTAGGATAGTGATATCCTGTGTCTGGAATCCGGAAAATGTTTTTCCGGCAAGGACGAGGACAAATACACCCAGACCGGAAAATATGCTTGCATGGTCAATATAAATATATTATGTTCCGTGCGGGAATCTAACCCGCGACATGTGACGTTTAAAGACAGGTTCGCTACCGCTGCGCCACAACGTCGTCGACTTATAATATCGTCTTTCGATATTATTTTCAAACATTTCCTTTACACTGTAAGTACACGCTCGTAAACGAGCGAGATAAAATATCATGATCTTGATTATTTGGCTTCTCTTTATATAAGCCAATAGAAAAGTAGCCCAAATATTCACATATTCGGTCGTTGCGGCGTCGTTGTAAGTGGTGATAAAGATTTATAGCTCAATAATACTTTGATTATTTCTCAGATTCAGGGAACTCGACTTTTATGCGCGTACAGGTCTTTACTTAGGCAATAATGTTTGATATTACCATCCCACATTCCAAGAAGATAATATCAATCAATACTTCATAGTTTACGTTGGATTGGTTTTTGATACTGCTCCTAACTTAGTGTTGTATTCGACGGTCTAGTTATGAAGCTTTATTTTGGTTCACTATTGAAGAACGTCTTGCTCTTATTTTTCAACAGGGGTTTAAGTGCCTTTGATTATTGTTATCTTTAACATTTTGACTAAAGCTTAAATAAACTTCATTTGTTATTGAATATCTATACAAATAAATAAAATTAATGTGTCTGTTTGTAATTCTAAATTAACAGGTCTTCATTAAGTGCATATTAAAGTATGTACTATTACATAAAAAACTACTTACATAAAAAAAAAAAATTAAAATGTTGGTCTGTCTATCTGTCTGTTAGTTCTGGCTAACCTCTGAAATGGCTTGACCGATTTTAACGGGACTTTCACTGGCAGATAGCTGATGTTATAAAGAGTATTTGAGGCTACTTTTATTTTAGAAAAATAATAAGGGTACCGTGAAATAAATAAAAATCGACACACAACGCTAACAGAGTCGCGGGCGCAGCTAGTTTTATAATTAAATAAAATTTTCTGTTTTATTACCTTCTCCCTTCTACATGGTTTTAATATCCACGATAACACTAAAATAATAGTTTACACATTGCATATATCTGAAACAAATATAAAATATATATAGGTATATTAACACTAGCTCCATCCGCGTAGATTTTTTTAACTAGTCTTTTAACAGAAATATATAATAGAGTAGATTTTTAGTACGGCAGTCGAAAATGTCCTCATTTTTAAAATAACTTGCAAACATACACTATACGACTCTAATTAATATTGGAACGTGCACAGTTTTGTTTCAAATATTCGTTTGTTTAATTCAATACACTGAAACAGACTCACGGAAATTCAATTAATTTACGTCAGGAAAACGTACGTCGCATAAAAATTATTAAAAAATCATAATAAGGAATAAATAGGGCTTAGCTGTTGTTATCAACGCCGCAGTTGTTAGTTTATTTCATAGAATATATTCCCTATAATAAAGCGTTTTTTTTTAATCGTTATTAGGTCTACGACCTCTTATATTTATTGGTGTATATATAATCAAGAGATATAAGTTTATTATGCGACGGAGACCGTTTTATTAAATAACATTCAATTGATCGTTTATTCCAGCCTCACAGAACGCGTATGTGTGTCGTAAAAAATTTTATTGGGTCGAATTTGCACTTAAATTAACGTAATAGTGTGTGTATTTATTTTTATAGGCTTGTATCGACTGCGGTTTATTTATTCGAAATCGCTATAATGTGAAATGGATATTAAATATTGAGAAATGCGTTGGGTATTTTGAAATAACAGCTGTGGCTTCCATTTTGTAATATTTATTTACATGGAATGAAACTATAAATAGATATTTTTTATTTACTGTAACTAAGTTGTGGCGTTGTGGGTAGCGAGTCTGCCTTAAGCCTCGACGGTTGCGGGTTCGATTCCCGCTCGGAGCAGATGTTTGTATTAATCGTACAGGCATGTTTTCCGGTCTGGTTGTGTTTGTCCTTGTCATTGTGAATGTTTCCGGACCCCGACACAGGATATAATTATCCTAATGGGGGCCGTTGAGTGTGTAGCGTTTATTATTATTATTATAAGTATCTATAAAATTATTTTAAATGTTAAAAAATTAAAACGTAAAATAACATTGAAAGGTGTTTATATAAATATAAAAAAAAAAAATTATATTGCTGGTTTGCCTGCTTTTAAAGTAGTTATAGAAAAGCTCGTTGTCACTGCTATAGTGACGAGTCCGATTTTCTCACCGGACGGATGTTTGTATGTCAGGCATTTGTTTTGTTAGCGGGCGGTGGTGAGGACAACAACCTCATTATAAATCACACTATCGGTCGTAGAGGAAAATAACCTTAATATAAATTTGGTTCTGGTTAAGGCTTCCTGCTACGACGATCGCGCCGAGGCAGCAAGTGGTGCATATGGTGCAAGTGGTTCGGTGGATTGTAGTGAGCAGTATTGCTAGAGGAGCACTATACCACTACGCACTAGTAGTGTGTGTAGATTCTTTTCCCAACGCTAAAAAAATTGTACCTCGAAAGGTAAGTGCGATCCTAGGACCCAGTAAATTACTCGACAGGGTGTGAAGATCAGAATAAATACTCTATTCTCTCAATCGCTCTATACAACAACTAGTAGCCGGTCGTGTCTAATAAAAATATATAGAATAATATTTTTTTAATTTTTTTTTAAAGAATATTAGCAATGGTTTTTCAAGGCATTACTAATATTGCCCCTCAAAATAAGCTCGAAGCTTGCGCTAGGAGTGGGTACGACAATAGCCCAAGGGGTCAGGATTGAACCCTCGACTCTCGCGTTAACGGAGCGAAGTCGGCCCTTCTACCGTTGAGCTATTGAGGCTTCGAATATGCAAAGAAAATTTTCATAAGGAAAATGAAATCCATCTAAAGTTAGTAGGGATATGAATGAGGTAATAATGTGAATATTACAAGTAATGTAAATGCAATCTTCCAGCTTAGCCTACAAAATTTTACGATATTCAGGAATTGAGTAAGCCGACGTTCAACAAATTTTATGTTACTTTGATAGGTTAATGCATATTATTTTTGCTATTTATGTCTATATTAGCAGACAGTAGTAGTAGAAACAGCCTATTTTTATGTCCTATTGAAAATAAAATACTCTCCTGTTAAAGAGAAGGATTAGGAGAACTTAGGAGCTTTAATATACCGCGCTGTTTCTTTATGAATAAGCAGATGTACTTTTTTCTGAACTTTTTCGATACATTCAAACAGGACAAATTTTTCATGACAATATCTTCCTGAATAACGATCACCGCATTAAATTAGTTAATATTATGAGGAATACCCTTGTATCTTCTTCGTCCTAGCATTATTCCCGGTATTTTATCTACCCAGGGTCTGCTTATTACTCTTATCCGGATTTGACAGGTTGTTAGTTTTTACACGGAGCGATTGCCATCTGACCTCCGCAACCCTAAGGGCGAACCAGTAACTCATTGGATAAGAGCAATTAACATATCAAGAGTTAACGATTATTATCAGATGTTATGTGATAACAGCCGAGACCGACAGCTGAACGTGCTCTCCGAGGCACGGTGGGGAGTCCCACACTGAAAAACGCCCAGACCGAAACAGAAATTTTAATTAATATCTGCCCGAGCTGGAATCGAACCCGCAACTGTAGAGACTAAAGGCAGACTTGCTACCCTAACGCCACAACGGTTGTATACTTTTTGAATTCTAGGTCCAGTAGCAATGTAATTTAAATGAGACTATTTTTACGCTGTGCTGACCCAACGCAAAGACATACAATAGAATCAGTTCATATAACATATTTCTATATAATTATGTAGACATATGTAGGTGTATATACGAGGAATTAAGAACCTCTTATAACCGAACTGCTCCTCAGTTTCTTATTGAAGCCCATGTTTGTAAGTTTGATATGTATTTGCTTTTATGTATGGTATCGTATGTATGTATGCTTATATCATTTATTTCTTTGACAGGAGGGGGAGTTTGTTATACTGCGATCCTATCTTAATAGTGAGTGAGACACAAGCTATTAAGAAGTTATATAGAACCAATTGTTAATAGGAAGGCTGACTGCTATTAATGTATCATACCCATTTGTTAAATTACGGGTGGTCGGCTATTATTACAAAAGGCTGGCTAAATATCAAAGTGTCAGTTTTTCTACCTTTTCTTTTCTTAAAGTGTATGACTGTTGGCTTTACCGGCCTTTACAACGTCACCTGGTGGGTATTCCATCGTAAAGTATACTGTGTTTCGACGACGTTGTGGCGCAGCAGTAGCGAACCTGCCTTAAACGCCACAGGTCGCGGGTGCGATTTCCGTCGGGGCCATAATATGTTTGTTTTGACCATGCAAGCATATTTTCCGGTCTGGGTGTATTCGTCCTTGTCCTTGTATATGTTTCCGGACCCCGACACAGGATATCACTATCCTAATGGTGGCCGTTGAGTGTGCAGCGTTTATTTATTTATTTAAAGGACATTGTAGCTAGTGAAATTATTGGGTATAGGAGATTTCAGAACCAATATCTGGAGGCTGGCAACGCGTAAGTAACACCTACAAATGTTGCAAGCGCTCATAGGCTACGACAACAGCTTATCAACAGGTCGTATGATTTCTAGCCAACGTAGTGAGTCAGCCGTTACGAGTAGGCTTCCTCGGATTACTTTTATTATTTTTTTTCCATTCATAATGATAATAAAAAACTTATGCATAAAAATAGACCCATAATGAAATAGCCATCTATTTATCATATTGACAGTTTGGTCTGCGAAATTGCCCAGAATCAGTACAATGACGATGGACTTGCTAGACTGGAATTTTATTATTAGATAACCGATTTAGCTCCCGGACGGACGGCTATTATCTCCGTAACGTCTCGCGTCGTCACATTTCGAAGAAGGGAGTTATTATTGAGATACATTTCTTTGAATATATTATCAGACGGTTCTTAAAATGCTAAGTTATTTATGAGTTTTCGCATGAAATTATATTATATGTGAAATAAAAGCCTTCTCTTATTTGTCTATTATATACATATTTGAAATAGTTTTGTCAATACTTTATTGTTGTGGCGTGGTGGTAGCGAGAGTGCCTTGGTCTAGGTATTTGTCCTTATAGGTGTCCCCACCGTGCCTCGGAGAGCATCATAATATATCTGATAATAAAATTGATTCCCTAACTCTTGATGAGTAATTTACTCTTGTCCAATGACTTACTGATTCGCCCTTAGGATTGCGGAGGTCAGATGTAAATTGCTCTGTGTAAAAACTAGTAACCTGTCAAATCCGGATAAGAGTAAATAGCAGACCCTGGATGGTACCGCGCATAATGCTAGGAAGAAGAAGAATATTGACACCGTTGTGGCGTTGTGGGTAGCAAGTCTGCCTTTCGCCTCGACGGTTGCGGGTTCGATTCCCGCTCGGAGCAAATGTTTGTATTAATCGTACAGGCCTGTTTTCCGGTCTGGGTATGTTTGTCCTTGTCATTGTGAATGTTTCCGGACCCCCGACACAGGATATAATTATCCAAATAAAAAAAAAAAAATTAAATATGTCAATACTATTCTTATTATAAATGTGAAAGTATAATTCTGGTGTGAACTAGGTGTGAACTATCACACAACTTTTTATGGTAAACAGTCACCATTTCCCATAAACGCATGCAACACTATCAATATAACATGAATATTGGAGTAAACTAGGGTAGGAAGGAACAGAGAAGATGGTCAAGCAAAAGAAAGTAGTCCTAGAAATGGTAGAATTGGACTTCCGGCGCTTTCACTTACCATGTATATCGCATAGAATTGTCATTGATTACTTTTAATTTTATTTTTGAAATTCCATTATTTAGGTAATTAATTAACTAGACATTTAGTTAAATCTTTTTATTTAATGTATATACTAAATTATAACTTTTTTATTTCGTAGATTTGGAGGATAAAAAGCTGAGACAGATGCACAGATTCAAAAAAATAAAAATTTACAATTTTTCATCTGATAAACAAAGTCCTTAATTGCCTCGAATTGAAAATGTAGCGAAATTTTTCAACCTACATATATATCAACTTTAATACAAGTCAGGTGTTTGCCCGTCTTATTAATCACGCCAATACCATGCATATAACAGGCGAACAACAAGCATTGTTAGCACCAAACTGAGCAATTTAGTGAAAGCAGGACGATGTAAACACCGCCTTACAATAGAACTAAACCATACAAAACTGGACGTGATACACAAGATTAAATTTTGTTCTTACCCAATAAAAAGATATAAGTATAGGCACTTTTTGTATAATTCGTTATAAAAATTCTTAAAACACACTTGTGTGCGATAATTTATTACTGTTACTTGATTTAATAAATGTCTATATACATAATTTGTAAGCGTAAGTGTATAAGATGCCATATTTTTAGTTGTGTTATGTTTGCATTTCATATCATTTATAAATGCTTTCAACTTTATGAGTTAGTAATATGGGGTACACATTATTAAAAGTTAAACTTCATTTTTTGTAAAGAAAACATTTTCAATTTTATTTTGTTGGTATAATTATTATTAATTTTGGTAATTTTTTTGTCTTTCTCTTCTGGAAAATTTCGTCTTGTGATTCTTAGTAAATATATTACGAAAGATTTTGTTTTTTTATATACAACTTTTTGTTATAGATATTTGCTATCTGATTATCTGCACGGTTTTTTGAATATGGTAGTAAACATTTGATTACGATAAAAAATATTCAGATTTAGACGGAATAATCAGGTACGTCATATTCGTAACCGCGCGAGCGATACCCTAAAAATGTTATTTAATAATTATGTACAATAAACCGACCTTTCTAGGTATATTTCTTATATCGTGGTCTTCGTCGTTGCCTCGATAATTGATGACACGCAATAATTCATCGTTTGTGTTGGGTCTCACGATGCCTACTCATGTATGGACGTACTGGCCACTTCTATAGAATGTATAATTGATCAACAATTTATAAGGTCTAACTACTAATAAATATTATATTAAAATAAAAAATGGACTTTCCCATTTTTTATGAATATATAAATACAATATTTCCTTAATATAAACTGTGATATTATAATAAATCTTGATTAGATAAACATTTTATTCTGTCATATGACAAGTTTTGAGTTTTTATATCTATGTATATGCGATTAAAACGATACTTTTATACAAAAAATAGCAATGTCGTCCTATTTAAGAGCTATTTTATATCACAAAGGTGGTAAAGTTACGCAAACCACGTCCGATGGTCAACGTAACCTGTTAAAATTTTTGACCCCAAAAGTATAGAGGCGAAGATCAAGGAGTAGAGAGGAAATGAATTGGGTGAAGTTTTTAAGGACAGCTGGTAAGAATAGACCAGCGCTCATACTCATTATGCGTAGCAAAAGTACGGTTACTTCAAGTTGTAACACTGGTATCCATCCATACCATTAATAAATATATAAACGCTACAAACTCAACGGCCCACATTAGGATAGTTATATCCTGTGTCGAGGGTCCGGAAACATACACATGACAAGGACAAACACACCAGACCGGAAAACATGCCTGTATGGTCAATACAAACATCTGCTCTGAGCGGGAATCGAACCCATGACGTGCGGCGCTTAAGTCAGGTTCGCTACCACTGCGACACAACGTCGTCATTGTAATTATATACTAAGCACAAAAATATAAAGCTTAAAACTTAAAAAGTGACGTGCATTTTTTTCATGCTTGGAACAATATAACAATAAAATATACAGATAGTTATATAGATAGTCATATTTATTTCGGAAGCACGTATAAGGACGCTTGAAACTAAAAATAGAAATTCATACCGAACACAATTTGACACGTGGCCTTGTTACACGTGCAACCGAAAAATTAAATACATTTTATTTTTGCTGCGCTTTTATAACAATATCTGTTTTGATTCCTCATGGATGTATCTATTCATAGATCATAAAAAGTACTAAAGATACTTGTGTAATAATAAAGAAACTTATTTATTTTAAATTATAATACGCCTTTTAGATATTTCTAGGGTCCTGTCCTGTCATTATAAAATTACAGCCATTATATTCGAAGATGTATACATTTTTTTTTCAGGGCAGGTGTATTTCACGGACCGCCATACAATACTCATGAAGACAATACTCATGAAAAAATATTGGCCTTGAATATTGAGTAATTTTTGAGAATTAGGAAAAAAGTTTTCCGTCACCGCAAATATAATAATAGTCTTATAGCTTATACATATACTTATACATAGCTTTTGGGGGATATTAAAAGATATATAAATTTGTATTTTAACAAAATTTAATACTATTCTCTACTAATGTAATTAGAACTGCTTGATTATTATTCTGAATCCAGAACCCTCAATGCGTTATTGCTTACTCGACTGGTATCGTGGCGTTGAACATGCATAATCTTAATAAAAGATGAAAAAGTCACACCACAGTATATTCAGAGAACTATTTCATTTGATAAAACAAAATGTTGGTAAAAAAAGATTCACTCTTATACACATAACACATTAATATTTCAAGCGACACGTTCGGGATATAAAATGTTACATCGGATGGATGTAAATTTAGTCGGTAAAATAAAATCCGACCAGAATAAAATCCTTTGGATATAATTCTTTGTGGATTAAAATTGGATTGGATATTGATTTGTGAACATACGACTGAAGTAGCTATGTGTTCTGGCTTCGCAAGGGTTTTCAAATTTATTACTTTAGTATAACAGTTTTAGGAATCAGAAGTGAGTAGACTTTTTAAAAAACAACAATTTTAATAGATCTTCTTTTAGTGGTGTAAATTACTGGCATTTCCTACCCAAAACATATATACTACGAATTACATTAAATGATTATTTATAGGAAAGTTTCTTAGATATTTTAGATTACAACTACGACCAGACATCAGTCGTACGGTATTTTATACTTCTTAAATTACAAACTGCCTGTTTTTTTTTTCTACCGCCAACATTATTCCTAACAATAGGATATTCAAAAATTATTCAGATCAATATTTAGTTTTGGATCATAAAAACTGCTTAAATATAAGTTAATAAAATTAAAGAGTTTAAGACTATGTATGGTAATAGGGCGTTACTTATTACTACCGTTCCCACGAAGACGTGTAATAGCAGTAGTCGCGGATGTGATACTTACATAGTTTCTTAGCTTGATAGCTTGTTAAAAGGACGATTCCTTTTCCAGTCACATAATTGGTCTTTATTCGCAAGATGCCGGCAAGGTAGGTACCACCATATCAGATATTCTACCGCAAAGCAGTATATGACTATACAATATCACGAGGTTGGCAACGCGTGAGCGACACCTACAAATGTATGATTCTACAAGCTCTCATAGGCTATGACAAACGCTTACCATCTGGTGAGTCATATGCTTGCTTGCCAACTTATTCACATACAAAATATATTGAGTCAGTGAGTATTGTGCGGTTCTTTGATATAATACAATTTGATGTTTTTATAATGTAACTATTTATTAACAGTAGCTTTATGTACGTTTTACACATGTTGCTAAAGCAAGATCTTTATATTATTTTACGTCATTGCTTTTAATATACATGTTGTTAATAGCAATTGATCTATAAATTGATTAATGGAAAGATATTGCTATGTAGTATTTTATATGAAACTACCTTTTGCGTACGGCACGTAATGAAAATAGTTCGCTCAATATAAAAAAGTGATCACATTGCGAGCTTTTGATATCACGCTCGGACGGGCACAATCGTTGTAGCCATAAATAAATCTACTCCTTTTTGTGCTTCTCTGTTTAGTAAAAAAACTATTTAAAGTTAATTCAAACTGTCTCTAGTTGTGATACATTACCAAATCTAAAACTAACTAAACAGTAACTTGTAAATAGTAGAATACAATAACATGCAGTTTCTATATATCTATTTTTAATACTACAATAGTGGCAAATACACGTATCGCATACCTCAAGCTAAGTATTTATCGTAGCCTATAGAGCCTTCAATATCAGTAGTTGGTTGTCGATCCAAGGGTACAGGAGAGAGAAAGGGTACAGGAGAGAGAAAAAGATGGGACAGAGGGACGATAAGAAACTGGAAACTGGTACTTCTGTGTGATGCTAGTGTCGACCGACCCTGGTCGATATTGCGTCGACCAATTCATGATGGACACAGCTATTCTCTAATACACATAAACAAAATTCACATTGCAAATTTAAATATCGTTTTAAAGTAGCTTGAGCCTCAATAGTTCAACGGAAGAATACTAACTTGCGAACCAATGCGAGAGTTGCAGGTTCGATTCTTACTTCTTTGGGCTATTATCGTAACTACTCCTAACACAAGCTATATGTTTTTGTTGGATGGGAAACCGAATTATTAGTAACTAGCATCTTTGCCGTGATTTCGTCCGCGGTAACCTTAGGAATGGCTCTAAAGAGAAAAGAATTATTTATCATTAAATAAGGCACATGTATACAGAATTTCAATGGAATACGCCCTGCAGTACGTTTTATTTCATTTATTTTATTGAATAGGAAGCCAACGTTGTATACAATTTGTTCCTTATTTCTATAGTACATTCTTAGGTGTCTATGACAAAAATTGTGTACCCCAATTATAGATAAAATGGGTTTAAGTAGTTTTTTAATAATCCCGCAGGAACGTAACCTTTTCGCGAGATAAAAAGTATCCTGTATGTTTATCCAAGTAATAATTTATATCTATGTGAAAAAGCATTGCTAATATTTAAAAGAATCTGTAATTAATGTATTTAAATACTGTGTAATTAAAACTATTTTTGATTCGCTTTAAAAATCATCATTATCACTGTGAGTTATCATATTCTATAAAGAAAAAAAAAAATGAGAAGCGCACGTCGGTTATAATATATACATAACACATAATATATCACTGGGGATATTATTCAGAAATGCGATGAAATGTACGCTAAGCACGGGGCAGTTAGCATATCCCCGTTGCACTTAGCATCGCGGTTGCCTTGGGACTCTTGACATGAATTAAAAATTCATGTTGCATTAGGGTTCCAATGCCATACCGTCCAAAGCGCAGATGAGAACCATCTCATTCGCTCTCCATAATAGTTTATTTAAAACTTTTCAAATTGATGCAGTGTATACACAGACCTGGCATATGTTTCGTGAGTAAATATAAAGATAAATTCATATATATAATTATAACTAACCATCTGTTCCATAATTCTTATATTTACTGTTATTATTACTGTGTATTTCTCATATTAAGTGAATTGTATTCTTTTTGAGAAATAAATGTCTTAAACCATATATATATCATTCGTAATATTATGATCTCGAATGATTTATTGTAACGTTTTTAGCTGCTTTCACAGAAGTAATTACTTATTTCGGTTGTTTTTTGTTTGTTTTTGATATTTGAGGCAAAAATACCACATTTTTGCCTCTTGTAAACCATTTAATACATATGTTTATGGATAAGGACCTTCCTTCGTAATTCCATATAAATTGCGTATTTAAGGGGTAAAAATTGAAGTTCCTCAATTATTAATTACATGTCATTACTGTAGCCAAAATATTTTTTGCGCTTATTCTTTGTACGACACTGTATTTTTAAATGTTGCCGTATGACAGCCGCGGTTTAGTCATGATTTTTCTTAAATGATACATGATACATGACATTTCATAAATTTTTGTAGTAGAAAAACTCCGTAGCTTGGAGACTTGATAAAAAAAGATTCTTTTATTTTTATTTTTTCCTTCCTTTATAGGCTAAATGCTAACTCTAAATTCAGATTTGCGAGACTGCTAGAAGTATATAAGAAATTTGATGATAAATTGAATTAGTGACAATTTCTCCTTCTTCTTCTATTTTTGAATTTTTCATTCCTTAATAGGTTACATGTTAACTTTATTCAAAATTTGAAGTTGGAGTGGGAGACTGCTAGAAGTACCTTTTAATATTGATGACCTTTGAGTGAGTGACAAAGTTAAAGCTTTGGCTAGCCATAATTCATTAACTATAGGATATAATTATTAGCTAATATTGGCAATATATCTAGTTTTAGTGAGTTCTCTTGATCACTAAAAATTCAAAGTTCTTGCTTTATTCGCTTTGAGATAAGATGTTACGACTGGGCTCTTTGCTCAACTTGGCGGGGTCACTACCATGCTCCCTGATATATATACTTAAACCTCGTCAGGTAACTTTGCCCCGCATATTTACGTTATAAAATTATTTTTATCATTTCAAAACAATCTTTACAATAAGTAAATTGTGAAATTTGAAAAAAAACTATTTTTTTACTATTATCACATTCGCTGTCTGTACTATACACTAGTGTCAAGCTTTGTATGGTCGATTGAGGTTTCCTTTAAACGTCTCATGGGAACTTTGCTGGGATCCCGAAAACTTTGCCTAATATTTGCGGAGTGGTGGAAAGTTTCACGTACAGACCGAAGCTAAAGACCGTCATTTGTGCACTGAAATACGCATCGCTAGTAATCTTAACATGCTATTATACAATTGCAAAAGTATTTATCATTAACATAATGGGAAGTTTATTTTCTTGTATACCTTTTGAAAATATCCTCTAAAATGTCTTTTCGTTTTTGCCATTGGTGTCTGGTGTTTATTGCTAGCCTATAGTGGGGAGACCAACGCCTCCCGCCCTCCCCACTACAGGCATGGTATTGGTATAATGCGAGTAGTAAGAGCTGGCCTTGAATAAGAAACAATCCTCGCACAGACTCAAAGTTGGGACGGCTCGCTTATATATGTATTAGTATGTAGTATATGTATATATGGCGGCAGTAGGTTGCCGCCACCGGTGGGCCCTCGGGGCAAGCGCCGGGGCGTCGCGGTTGTATGCTTCAGCGACCCCGCGACGTCCCACTATGGCGCTAGATGGGACCTTGGAGTTTTAGTGGGTAGGGGGCTCGGCTCCGAGTCCACACACCTCCTGCGCCATTGCACCCGTCCCGGCGCTCGAGTGCGTAACTGCATTTCTCCAAGTAAAAAAAAAAAAAAAAAAAAAAAAAAATGGGACGGCTCGCTAAAGAAAATATTACCCTCACAGAAAATATCGATGTAAACGGTGTAGATCCAAACCCTACCTCCTATCCTTTTTTTATCCCTTTCCTCATCTTTCAAAAAAAAGGTGAGACCTATAATGTTGTTAGTTAATACTATTTTGTGTTAAACAACTGTATAAAAATGTGCTACACGACTACTACATACTTATGATGAATCAAGTGTGCTATACTGAAATTAATCTGGATTAGATTTTATTTTACCAAAACACTGTTAATCCATAGCAATTAACAAATTAATCAAAGCGAACGGTATACAAAACGTTTATAAAAGGAAGAATTTAAGCACCTGGCAAAGGGGCTCAGGTCAACAAAGATAATGCCTTCGCAATAAATTGAAGGCACTGTGGTTAATTACAGCTGAATATACCTGGCGTCTGTAGATAGAGAAAAGAGAAAATCAGCGAGTCTGAGATAAGCCGGCTCTGCATAATGGAGACTTTAAAAGAAATTGCGTTCATTAACCGTTACTGTATCGGCACTGTGAATTTGGTTTTTAGTGATCTACCCTTAACAAGGCTTTCCCATTAGTGTAGACATAGACGAGACATAGACAATGAAAACAATTTCTTTTTGTGGGACGGTTTGCTTAATTATTATGTTTTTACTAGTTTTAAAAATGGCTTCGCCCGCTTGGACCTTTTTCTGGTTCTCGCTCTTCTATTTACTATAATAATTACACTTACATTACAAAGTGATTAAATAGCATAGAAAGAGAATGAAGATTTTTTTTTATGTTACAAGTTGGCAAACAAGCATACGGCCCACGTGATGGTAAGTGGTTGCCGTAGCCTATGAGCGCTTGCAGCACCAAGAAGCCACTCACGCGTTGCCAACCTCGAGATATTGGTTCTTAAATCTCATCTGCCCAGTAATTTCACTAGCGTACAGTGGCCTTCAAACCGGAACACAGTAATGCCTAAGCACTACTATTTGGCGGCAGAATATTTGACACTGTGGTGGTACTCACCTAGCCGGCCTCTTGCAACAAGAGACCTACCACCAGTGTGACTGATTGCACTGGTTGAATAATCTCTGTTGTGACAGAGGTTATCCCAACAGCGGGCGATGGGGTCGTCACATCCCGACGCCGGTAAAATAATACGATAGAAGGAACATTAGATAAATATTTATGTGTGTGTTATATTAAATTACCTACATAATTGCATATAATTGACAGTCTTGGCCGGGTATAAACATGTCAACATTGACATTTAAAAAATATAAAAATAAGTTGCCAAACTTATATAAGTATAATTCTTTCACTCCTATTAGTGCTACGAGTAACTGACTGAGACAACAATATCTCCTTTGAAATAACGTTACAAGAGCGGCAACATGTTATGGCTCTGTCCATGAGATTCTTAGTCTAAGTTAAATAGCAAATCACTATACATCACAATAAAAAAAAAGCTAAATCAAACTAGTTGTTTTTAATTTTTAAGACGACAAAGAAAGAGAAAAAAGAAAAAGTTGTATTTATTTTGTAAAATAATGTTCGAATATAAAATTCATTTTAGTTACTTACAGTTTAATACCCATGTAGTTAATCAGTTTATTCATACTCAACATGTTAGATTTTTTTATCGAGCGTGCGTTTGTCATATAACTATAATTTTTTTGCTATTTCGGTCTACAGCAAATATTGGAATAGGCAATATTGTTTTTATGTGTGTACTATGGAACATTCCAAATCAATAACAGTTGATAAATACGATACGACTTATTTACTTTCTATTATTTTAACAAAGGTTGAATGTGAGCTAAAGTAGTTACAGACACGAGAGACGCTAAATGTCACGTTTTGTCAATATTAGCTTCTAGACCTGTCTGATGAAGTTTTAGAAGACAATTTTACGTCTACGTCTACCTAATTTTTCATGTTCACTGATAGAATTTAAAGTAGCCTAGTAGTAGTATACTTTACTATTTGTAAATGAAATTTTTATTTGATAAATAAAAGAAAATAAAAAGAGCATCATTTTTAAAATAAAATATAATCTACTTAAAACCCAGCAACGCACCGTTTCTCTGTTAATATTCCGAGAAACATCATTTTCCCGGTTTATCCTCCAGCCATTTCCTTATTATATATTCAGCTTACCTCGAATTTATTCTTTAAAAATATCGGGGTATCGTATAAAATGTGAATTGAATAGCATAATAGATGTCAAGCGTGAGCGATGGTGCAATGATCGAACATCACTGAAAGCATGCGATGCATCATAGTCAGTATCAAAGCGTTGCGATAAAGTTATTAAATATATTATATATTAATACATTACACTTAGTAGATATTATACATTATATAAAGGATAGGGATAGATGAGGAAAATTTTTACTAATAAATAAATGTAAAATTTTACTTTTTAAATAGTTGTTGAGAGTATGGTATTTTTTTTTATATCTGAGCGGCCAAACGGGCAGGGGGCTCATCTGATGTTAAGCGATTACCCCGCCCAAGAAAATTTGCAACACCAGAGGGCATGCAGGTACGTTGCCGACCTTTAAATGCAACTGGGTATACGCTGGTTGAAATGCGGTTGAGGAGCAGTAACTTCACGAGTGTTTCACCAACGAATGGTGATAGTTAACCAGACGGCCATTTAAACTTCATGAACAGTATAACAATGACTGTCACTAATAAAAATCATGCATTTTTTATGATAATTTTCACTGTTCATTTAAAGTAATTATCTTAATTTCTATGACTTATATAATAATAATATAATGTTAGATAATAATATTATTTACTTGTTCTGGATACCGGTATCTTTAATATCCTACTTCCTACTAATATTATAAATATGAAAGTTTGTGAGGATGGATGGATGTCTGTTACCTTTTCCCGCAAAAACTGGAAAACATAGACAGACTGGGACGAAATTTTGGTACACACATAGCTTGTTTACTGAATTAATATACAGGCTCCTTTTTATCCCAGAAAAATGTTGGGTTCCCGTGGCATCATCAAAAACTACATAACACGAGTAAAATTGCGGGCGCAGTTATTATTAAATATAATTGGCTTGCAACTTTAACATGAATGGGCTGGCTCGTCCTTTAACTTTATTCTCGTGCCTAGTTAATCTCCTTCGCCTTGGTCAGCAACATGTTGTACAACAAGATGCTTCTGGTATTGCAAACTACGGTTGCCTTTTATCATCAGTGGAACCTTCTGTTTGCTTGCCATCTATGTGACATAAAAACGCAACTTTTCGCTATTCATTAGATTGTACAGAATCAAATGCGCAGTCCTTTACTTAAAATTCAGTCAACAATTACTGTCGATTGAGTTTGACCGCCATCGAGAGACCAATTTAAATTTATTTCGTGCCTTTGCTACATCGTTAAAGTCAAGGGCGTGCTTAGTGCCAGAACCCATTAACTTAATATATGGGCACAACCAATTGCCTTTTTGTTACAATCCTGACTCGTACTCGGGCTATCATTATTAATTGTTTAATGGCTCGTATTACAAGAATCGTTAATATTGAGTCAACGATTGCTCCCGACATTACTGGAGTATTTAACCTTATGGAATGTATTTTGACACCCGATCACTTTAATAGTTTTTTAAATAAGTTTTGTCAGTATGTTTATTTCAATTTGCGGCATTTTTTAAATGAGGTTTCTTTAGCGATACGTGGTAAAAACAACGAATTTATTGGACTCGTTGAAACAAAACATATGAGCTTAAACTCGAGAGGCTTAATATCAGCAATTGAAGAGTTCAACTATCCACCTAAAGGCTCTATCATCAGATCAGCTCGATGGTACCAAATTATTGTATTGTCATATAGATTGTCGAATCGATACGACTAATATGAACTAAGTTACCATCAAGTTCCAAGATTCCATTACATTGTTAGATACAAGTGAAGGAATTAAAAGCGTGTTAGTAATGTATCTTATGCATTTTATTTTCCATAGGACTTTACGTGACACTTTATGGAAACATTAAAAGAAAAGTCAATATATTTAACAAGTCAATATATTTTATATTTATTTTTTTGTCAACTTCTTTTCATTTAAATTTTTCATTTTTGTATTTACAAAAAGTTGCTTTCAATACGTTGAGAGAGAAATTTTGTTGTTTGTTTGTTGGTATATTTCTACCTCGATGTAGAACTTCTTCGGCGAGTACTTAAATTTTATATTTGGATAGCAATATAGTACATATTGCTAAGTACTTTTTAAATTTAGATACACGTATTGTACACCTAAAATTCATATAAATTGGTTATATATATATATATAATACGTTGGATTAGAAAGACAATATTTGAAAAGATGTCGTTCTAACGAAGCGTCACATTGATGATTACTTCAATATTTCACCATACAGAAAATTATTGTCGTACCGTATATAAAAGGACGAATCCGATGTAGTAGTTACAGTGCTGTGCAATTTATTGTTTTATCTAGTAAAGGGATTAAAAGCATTGTTAGTTACAATAAGTTGTCCATAATGTTAACCTACTTGGATGCTATCATTTGCTTAGTGTGATTCAAAATGAATACTGATAAAACCACAGGCGTGGTTTTATATACATCGGTTTCGTTAAAACTTTATCCGTTGTATTCTTATAACTTTAAAATCATATGGGACATAGAAAACACGTATGTACATTAGTAGATATATGATGTTTGCCATAGGTTGATTGCCTATCCGTTTTGCAACATATGTAAATTTTCAACAAGCCTTTTCGATTCGATGGATGCGTCCAATCCGCCTGTGGAATGGAACTGAAATTGGAAAAATTTCTTCGTATCAAGATTTTACAATAGCGATGATAATATGTCTGTACTAAATTGAAGTCGAATTTGTTTAATCTAATATTATTGGGTTGTATTACATGTAAAAGGAAATGAAAATTGTAATACGTTGGAATCAATTTTCCCGGCGTCGGGATGTGACGACCCCATCGCTCGCTGTTGGGATAACCTCTGTCACAGCAGAGATTATTCCACCAGTGTGACTGATTGCACTGGTAAGTATTTTGTTGAAAAAGGCTGGCTAGGTAGGTACCACCGCAGTGTCAAAAATTCTGCCGCCAAATAGTAGTGCTTAGGCATTACTGTGTTCCGGTTTGAAGGGCAGTGTAGGATAGTGAAATTACTGGGCAGAGGAGATTTAAGAACTAATATCTCAAGGCTGGCAACGCGTGAGTGGTACCTTATGGTATATTACCTTATAGTGAGTGGTATATTATGCAACATAAAATAGTTCTTATCGTGTTTTACAAATCTATACAATTATACATATATGTATCCTCGTAGGGAGTAACTATCTTACAATATCTGAATATATGCTACTATGATTATTTCATTTCAAAATCAAATCGTTTGAAACATACTTATGAGGTTATTTTAAGTGTACTGATTATTATGAATTACAATCGTGGGACGTTTGAATGAATTACAATCCTGTGATACTTTAAGTTGGGATAGCTGCTTACCGTCAGGCGGACTGTATGCTTATTTGCCAACCATTACAATAAAAAAAAATTGAAAAAATACTTGTCAAGACCTATATTTTTAGGATAGTTATATCCTGGGTCGGGGTCCGGAAACATACACAATGACAAATACAAACACATCCAGACTGAAACACATGCTTGTATGGTCAATACCCATGACCCGAGCGGGAATCGAACCCGCGACCTGTGTCACTTAATGCATGTTCGCTACCGCTGCGCCACAACGTCTTCAAACATACATAATTATATCCTGTAATATAGTAATGTCGTGGTCCTCAAACATAGGCACAAACACCCAGAACACATAACTCTATCGTCAACCCAAAGATTAATTCGACTGCGATTCGCTATCCCTGGGCGACGAAGGTCATCAAATATAATTTTTATCAATAAATAGCCTATTAAGTCTTGTTGTTTTGTATATATATTGTTAAGAAAATTTGGAGGAGCTTTATCTAAGTAATCTTAATTGTTATTAAATTAAGAATTCCATTATTCCGTTTGCTATTTAGCCACCGTTAATAATTTTGTACTCTCTAGGGCTGGAGGTGATTGTAATAAATTGTTTTTCCTTTGTTTCTATTCCCTTTTGTAATAATTAGTTTGCGAGTAAATGAAATTAACGATGCTTATTCCAAGAAAATATAATTAAATTATGATTCTAATTATTTAATATTATTTTCTGTACTGTGAAAAAATATTTTTTATTAACATTTTTAATTTTTTTTAACTTCATACAGAAATAATTCAACAGTCTTGGATGACGAACGAATCTCGGTATTTTGTTTTTTGTAAATCGTGTTTTTTGAAAATAACGGGGTTTTCATTGCCTGAAAACATGGATAAGACGACATTTTTAAAGATGAACCGTAGCTAGATCGATTTATCGCACCCGAAATCTCCTGCATGCCAAATTTCATGAAAATCATTGGAGCCGTTTCTGAGATTCATTTTTTATATAATTACACACATATATATATATATATATATATATATGCTATGAGAGTAATGTATTTGTTATTTGTACCTTTTTATATTTTCCAAAGAGCTACAGTTGCTATGTAAGGATGGAATCTTAGGTGTAACAAAATTTTAAAATTTCGAATCGTAACTACGTGATAATATGAAATGAAATTACAAGGCTGAAATAGCTCTTTGAGATATATATAGATATGTTATAAGACCCAAATTATATGCAACTTTCAAAGTGAGTTTGAAACGAGTCCTGACGAACGTGTAGTGCGCGTGTCGGGCGGGTGTCGTCTGAACGCAGACTTAAAGCAGTTAACTGCATTATGCATAAATACATACTTCAAATACCTAACCTAACGTGGTTCTCCTGCCCAGGAAGCCGGGTAGCACATTTCATCCCTGTCAAAAAAGACAACTGGTAGGCCTCTCTTAACCAACCGATGTGTATTAATTTATTATTGTATGGTACCAGCTACTTCCAATTTTTTTATTTTTTTTTTTATTTGGAAAGTAGGGCAGATGACTCTACTCCACCTGATGGTAAGTGGAAATAAAGTCCAAACGCGAAGGCGGCTAACAGAGTTGTGGAATGCAACCGTGTTAGCCACCCTTGCCCTGCCTACCCGCAAGATGCCTCTTCACGCCTCGTTTGAAGGAGCCCAGATTGTAAGAAAGAGGGAACACGTGAGCCGGCAATGAGTTCCAATTGACCGCATCCAACGTAGAGCGGCTCGAATTGTCGACGATCAAGCCCTTTCCGATCGGCTTGATTCTTTGGCATTGCGTAGAGATGTCGGATCACTCTGCATCTTCTATCGCATATATCACGGAGAGTGTTCTGAGGAATTGTTTGGATTGATCCCGCTGGTAGAATTTCTCCATCGGACATCGCGACAAAACTCTAAGTTTCATCCATACCACCTCGATGTCTGGAAATCCACAACAGCGCGATTTAGAAGACATTTTCTTCCTCGCACAACCACTCTGTGGAATCAACTTCCGCCGGCGGTCTTTCCGAACCGATACGACTTACATAAAAAAAAGCCTCAAGAGTTCAACGGTAGAAGGGCCGATTTCGCTCCGTTAACGCGAGAGTCGAGGGTTCGATCCTGACCCTTTTGCTATTGTCGTAGCCACACCTAGCGCAAGCTTCGAGTTTATCTGTAGGGGTAATAGGAATATTAGTAATGCCTTGAAGAATCATTTTTGTATTATTTTTTGAATTTTTAATACAAAAAAACATGCAATTAATTTCTTCATCACTTTTTACTTCTAATATTGTTTGCTTCATGAAAATAAAACAGCTTCTTACGGTTGGATTAATTTTAATTCCAACATGTAAATTTATGAGCGAATCTTAATTGCGTCTCATGATTTGGGTGGTCCGGTCATATGGTTGTTATTAATAACTGGTGTCGTGTTTGTTCAGTTTTGAATAAAGGACGACATATGGGATAGAAAGAAATTTTAAACATCCCATTATTACATAAGTATTATAATCTTTATGTACACGCTATAAAAATCAAAATCTAATTAATCTCTTTGAGATTTTACCTTTTTTGGTTTTATGGCTCTTTTGACTTTATTCAAAATAATAAATAATTACTCAAATAAAGTTTTACTCAAAATTATAATCATTTATCGTCATTTAATTGGTGAAATTAATGTTGAATAAAAACTATGCATTACGCCATAGATAATACATTCAAAACATTTTCTCGCCTTACATTGTATTAGCTTATAAATTTATGTCAAATAAACTAAGCAATTGGTAAAGGTTTTTTGATAAACTTAGTTCAGCAGGTTTATATTTTCGAACTTATCTTGCTATAGCATTAGCATTACTGAAAGGACAGTGAAATTTAATTTACTTCAACTTTAATTCACTAACATAACGCCAGGTGGCACCACGAAATTCAAGTATATGGTTAAAGCAACTTTACTTTTTCGTATGACTATTTCAAAAAAGTTATTTTGTCTTAAAATTTAAAAGGCACATAAGTGAGATTGCCTACTGGTGTTATGCATAGCAACTCAATCTGTAAAAATATTTTTGAGATAGGTATTGTTTGAGTTAAAATTTTAAATACAATAAGCTGCTTTACTAAGTAATCACTACATAGTATAAAACAAAGTCGCTTTTTCTGTCCCTATACATAGGGATATTTATGCTTAAATCTTTAAAACTGCGCAACGGATTTTGTTGCGGTTTTTTAAATAGATAGAGTGATTGAAGAGGAAGGTTTATATGTGTAACAACATCCATTAAATAGTGGCGAAATACTGTTATTTTTGAGGTTTCTAATGGGATGTCGTAAATAATTACATTTAACGCGTGCGGGCCACGGACATTAATGAATAAATCAAAACTACTGGATCGATTTTAATAATTCTTTCAGTGAATGACATAGGCTATATATTTTATACCCGTGCGAAGCCGTGCCGCTAGTAATGAATATAGTAATGTATCGATACTATTTTTATATAATAATTAGAAAATAAGCTGGATCGTATATTATATTGAAATAATTACCAGCCAAGTGCGTTGTAGACTACGCACAGTTGAAACTATAGGGTTCCGCAGCTTGGTTATGAAGAATCTTAAGGCCTTTTAAAAATAATAACGAATTAAAATTGACTGCAAAATTAAGTTGGTAATTTCATAGTAATTTTTAAAAGTTATATGAAAAACAAAGTTATGGGAAAAACTTATTTATCTCTTAAATTTGTAGATCTATCTTCTTCAAACCAAATGTGGTTGAAATTTTATTTTTCCTATAAGCTCAAATTTTTCCAGAATTTTAAATCCCATAGTTCAAAAGTTAGAGACAATTTTTATGACTTTAGGAGCTAATATCTCAACAACTACTGACTTAATGAGAAAAGTCAAAAACTAAACCTCCTTATCATTTTGAAAGACCTATCCAAAGATATCTCATACGTGTCAACGTACGTTGAATTTTTTTGTTCAACTTTCAGTTACATGTATGTACTGCTACCCTTAATTATTATATATATTAGGATTTCATTACTGAATCGTTGTGCGGTTTATAGAATACACCTTTTTTGTAAATATCGTCTAGATAGAGCCAATGGTCTCCGAGTAAAATGACTGTGACATACGGACGGACGGACAGACGGACAGACGGACATGACGAAACTATACTCTTATATGTAAGTTATCTTTTTTATTGCAAAATAACAAAGTATTAATTTCAAATATTAGTATATAATATGTCCAACTTATACTTGTAAAGTGTGCAATTCACTTATTGACAATATTATTTTGGTCGAAATATTATTGACAGAAGCTTAGACAGCGTAACGTGTGGCCGGTGGGAGCAATGATGAATCGGTGTCAATTGATAGCAGGTGCAGTACAATGCGGTCGGAAATCTATACACGAAAAAATGTTTTTTATTTTTATTTATATAGTTATAAAAATTACTCTACAAAACAATACATATATCTATTCGTAGTGTGGTATTTACTGGTAGGTATTTTATTATGATGCAAGAGGTCGGCTACGTAGGTACTTTCGTTATCCGTTATTTAGTATAGTTATTCTACCGTTAAGCAGTATACTATGTTTCGGTTTAAAGGACCTAATATCCTTGTGAAATTACTAGGCAAAGGAGATTTAAAAACCAATATCTCGAGGTGGGCAACGCGTGAGTGTCATCTACAAACGTATGATGTTGCAAGCGCCCTTAGGCTACGACAGCCGCTTACCATGAGCTTGCCAACTTAGTCACATAAACAAGTGTTTTGCTGTTAATTTTAAAGAAAAAAAGCGTATTAGGCTATATTTTTCGAAATTATCAAAAAATATGTATATGTTTATTTCCCGACTTCCATTTCGGAACGATATTAAAATTATAGTTTCACACCCTTTATGCATTGTAATTAATATCATGAAATATATTTTGATATATTTAGAGTTGTAATAGGTAAAAATAAATATCGACACGCTATTTCAGTGTGGTCGGTGCAACAGTCGATTGGCTGGTGTCGCTTACATTGGGCGTCGGTCATACTGGGCAAATATAAATTCGATTAACATGATTATAAGTAAATCACATCACCACAACTCTACGAAAGTCTTTTATTGTTGCTATTGTTTTATATAAAATCTTTAAAAATTTAATCACTTAATATCCTAATATCCACATAATTATTATGCTTTAAAGCAATATTTATACCTTCATTTTTACATAACTGTAAATCTCTGCCGATGTGGCACCATCAATTATTTATACTGACTGGCTGACTTGGTTACCTGCTCCTTACAGTAGACTGTAGCAAAATAATACTACCGAAAGCATTACTATAAAATAAATAAATATCATTCCGATATTAGTTTTATTGGAACAAAGTTCCTTATCGCGCGTTGTGAAAGGGGGCTAGACGGAAAAATTCTTACGAAAAGTTGTCACGACACTTTTGCTATAGTAAGCTATTGTAAGCTGTGCGGCGTCGCATGTTTCTCTGTCTGTCTCTCTCTCTCTTATAGAAAGCAAGCCAGATATTTTCATTTCTATTTCGCATTGAACAGTGTGGTGTCGCGACGATTATTTTTGTTGAGTGTATACAGGTTTTTGTAAATAATAAATAATGTTAATAATAAAAAAATATTATTATAACTTAAAAAAATAAAATTTTATTACAATTCCTACACTAATTAATCAAAAGGAACTTCGTTCCATCCATTATACTGCCTGACAATCATTAATTTACCAGTTATTAAAATTGGCATTAAATCTATTTATTGTGAACGTATCTTTACTAAGGATCCTAATTAAGCAAAAAAACGTCTAACATGACAGCTTAAATATATCGCGCTGTGTATCCGGAGATCGTGTGTGGTGCTGCGCTTCACGGCTTATTAGCACGAGAAATTGCTACTTTGAAAATGGACCAAAGCGTTTGATATGACTGTACAGTTGTTTGTATTTGTTTTTGATTTCACAGGAATTTATTTTTGTTTCGTTTTTTTTTTTCAGAGGATGTTGTTATTTAATCATATTAATACGAGTTCTAGAAGAGTCTACTAATAAATTTTAGATAAAAATGTTCCACCTCGACCAATGAATTAATACCATCACACAGAATATTGTTGCGTTTCGTTGTATGAATGTTACTGCTAAAGACGGAAATCCTTTTACCTCTGTCTCTTTCCTTGCTTATTTTTCCTTCTCCTCGCCCTTTCTTCCCAACCATAATCTCAACGAAACACACACATATTCTGACAGGTTGTATTCTTAATGACAACAATATAAGTACACTACCTAAAAAAGAAATATCATGAATATTTTTCTTCGTAGCAAAAACATTTATTTTTAAAAAAGAGGTTTAAATTGCCGTATGTATTTCCATTCTAATATTCTATATGTAATTGAGTATTACAATTAAAAAACCCACGAAACATATGTGCTTAGCTGAGCTTTATGACATTAAGGCTAGTTTTCTAAACCAACGAGTTCGGATGAAAAAGGAATAATAAAAATAAAAGGCTTAATGATGTCTATATTATACAAAAGGGAATAAAGTCAGTTAGTAGTCAAGAGCCCTCAGGTGTCTTCGATTTAGGTTAGATAGTCATCCCCTTTTGTTATATACGTTGAAATTCAGAGACAAGATTATTCTGTTTTTCTTAATATCCATTATAATACCATTAACAAAAAATATATTTTACGAAAGAAAAAATTTACAATGTCATCGACTTATCTGCGATTACGACACGCTTCATCTCTTTTCGTTATAAATATTATAAAAAATATGTGTCAAATCTAAATAATTATTTATTCATGCCTTAAGTGAAATGCTACTATGTGGTCACTCATATACAGAATGTCAAGCACAATAGGGCCATCAGTAATACACAATCAGAATAAAAATGATTTTATGAACAGAAAAAAGTGCGAACATGAGCTTTACCAATCTCAATTTGCTTTTTTTTTCGATACAATATATATATCACGTAATTCTTATAAGATAAAAATCAGACATAACAAAAAATATACTAAGTTATAATATACATAAACTTAATATATATTTTTCAATCTCTGCGAAAACATAAAGTGGCTGTGTAGCAAAAAGATTCCCAACAAGTTTGCGAAATCAAACTGGACTTTACGACGTCGCAAAAGTGACCAGATGTCAAGCGTTAAATTTGCTGAGCGATTTTATACCATATCGTGTGAAGAATATGATTCTAAAAAATACAAAGGTATAAAAAGCAATGATATCATAACAGCTAAGAGGGGTCAATAGCTGTATCCGATCGATGCCGGAAGCTACCAGTCGGCAGCCACAGGAAGCGATGCCTGAATAAAGTGAAATTTATTTCATAGCTTCGGCACAGTTGACTGCCCTTTCAATCTGTCAAGATTGATAATTGATATTGAAAATCGTTGACAAAGTTTTAAAGTAATTTTATTTTCAAAAGAAATAGGAAAGTCTTTTCAAATATTTCATGAAAAATATGATATTTTATTAAAAATTCTCTAATATATGGCTGAATAAATTTAAAGTCAGGATATTGTGAAGAATGCTGACGACTATCCTTACAGTGATAGTAAAACCTACCTCGAATGCCAATGAGCGTGGATTTGATCCCCACTCGAGACAGATTCTTGTATTGATCATTTTATAAATATAAATAAACGCTGCACACTCAACGGCCCCCATTAGGATAGTAATATCCTGTGTCGGGGTCCGAAAACATTCACAATGACAAGGACAAGTACACCCAGACCGGAAAATATGCTTGCATGGTCAATACAAACATTATGCTCCGAGCGGGAATCGAACCCGCGACCTGTGGCGTTTAAGACAGGTTCGCTACCGCCACGCCACAACGTCGTCAAACAAATTTAGTTTTAAAAACAAAATTTTAGTTTTAATGAATTTGTTTTTAATACTATTTACATACATTGAATTATTTATTCGCTCTTAACCGGTTGCAGAGGTTACATGGTAATCATTCTTTATGAAAAATGAAGAAAATCCTACATAATTATAGGTAGATGAAAAACTACTGACATAAAGAATGGTCGGAGTCCATAAACTTCTTACTTTGATTGGATAGGTCGATCTTTATTATCTGAATTTTTGGATCATTGTATCCCAATTGTGTACCTACGCTGATGACGGTTAAAGTATTTAATCAATTTTTAAAATTACTAAAATTTTAATTACCAAGTAGAATACATATAGATATCTAAAGAACTATGAATCTCAAGATTTATGAGATGAGAAAAGTTTTTAAATAAACTGTATGTGATTAGCAAAATCAGTCAGCCGCACACAGTAGAGTTAATTTTAATCCAAATATAAATAACCAGTTTATTTAATATAAAGAATAAATTAACTTTTGATTAAATAAATGTGGAGTTAAGATATCATCTCCTTAACCCACGTTAATTAGTTAATTTATTGTATTTTAATAAAGCTTTTGGAAATATAATTAAAAGTATGAAAAACAATTTAACAGAATACATTCGTTTTACGTATTTGCGAGTTGCGTAACACGTTTTAACAGTCTGCGTAATTGACTTCGAAATTTAATTAACTTGTATAAAGTTCATTTGCAAACTTTTTATTATTAAATAACTGAAAATATCAATATTGCAACACTAATGTTATCATAAAAATATTATGAAAATAAAGAGCTCTGGTCACTTTTAATATAATTTTATTTTTAGTATACTATTGAGATTTATGATTATTCGGAATCGATTTTTAAATATAAAATTAATGGCATTAGATATTTATAATGAGATTACGATTCTTGGTTGTAAAATTAATTTTATAGTACTAAATATATTTTTATTCCGAAAATTTATTGAGATTGATAATAAAAAAAATATATTAACAATAGTTAATTAATTATAATTTATTTCGGGCTAGAAAATATGGGACTCAAGGGTAGTTTTATTTAAAACTTTGTTTATTATAGTACAATTTTATATTTTCTCATATAAAAATTAAGATATAGTGAATCCTAATTATAGTAAAATATTACTATCAATAAATAAATGCTACACACTCAATAGCCACTTTTAGTACAGTAATATCTTATAAAACATATTATATATATATTTATATATTGTATGTATGTATCTATGTATTTGTGTATTTTAATAAGTATTTTCTAGTATGTACGTCTATTTATGATTATATGTGTAGTAATATAACATATATTATATACATTAATTGCACTATTTTCAGCCCTTCAGACTGAAGATTCTTTTACTTGTATGAGGTTGCCTGTAAGAGATCACTTTTAGTGATAAGGCCGCCTTTGTACCACTTATGCACATTGTAGCACTTTGTTATTATAACAATTTTTATGTGTGTGCAATAAAGAATTAAAAAAAAAAAATCTTGTATTGGAAACCCAGGTACACACAATTGCTAGGATTGCAATCGTCCAGAATAGAACATATGGAGGTATGGTCAAAACAAATACTTGCCCCTTGCTCAAATCGACCCCATGACTAATGGCCTCTAAAGTAAGCTTCCATACAAATCTATACAAAGTTAAACCTTATATTTTGTATGTTATTATATGATAATTAAAATATGCTTATGATAGATTGATTATTTATTCATTTATTGATACATATCCTCAGTATGCTTACAGCGAGGCCGAATCGCATACTGAGTCAGAGCTTACATAGCTTACAAAATGCATTGAGATTAATATTAAAGGTCTAAATGCTGGTATTGAGCAATTAAGTCGTCTAGTGTGCACAAGGGAGGCGTATTTTTAGCATACCTAGTACGTGTTTTATGGATGTAAAAGAAGGGTAGCCGCCTGCACGAACGAAAAACCTTATCCGGCGCTCTAACCGCTAAAGCACATCGAGATAATACAACGAGGATTATCAATCTTACCACGGAGTAACAGGTAATAATGTACAAGAGTAGCTGTCGTTCTCATAGCCTGCAGAGTATCTAACCCACCATACCCGATAGACGAAATAAGAAATAACTAGATAATGGTTTCAGTTTATAGAGAAATAACTGAAATTAATTAAGTTCCAATAATTATTAAGGTCGTATTTCGTCGCTTTGATCATTATAACATTACGAGAAGACTCAATAAATTAATTTCACGTGACAAAGTACACTTAAATACTAAAATAAATAACGTAAATTGAACGTTTTCATGGAAGCCTCACGAAAGAGGGCAATCGAATAATGTAAATAACTTCATTGGGTTACATTAATTTCAATATCACGCTATTACTTATATAAAGCAATCTATTAATTTTTTTTCAAACTTTCTCGGAGCTACAAGCGTACTTTGTCGTTTCATTATTTTTGGCCTTGGGTCCCTCGTAACAATTGGATAAAAGAGGATTATGAGTGGAATGCCTTTCGGGCGTCCTTTGGATTCAGCTTTGAGAGCACGACACTCAACAAATATCAAAGTGTGTTACATGGCCTGAATATTGAAAATCTTGGCAACTTTTCTATACGTAAGTATTTGAAGTGCTTGATATGAAATGGCTTTTTGATACTACTGATCAAAATTGGCCTTTCAATGGAATGTTACGTATATTTGATATGACTTTTTGGAGTTATAATTAAAGAAGATAGAGTCTTATGCGCTTATGATAAAGTTGGTTTTAAATAAAAAGTTATTATGTAATATGTTGTATTATAAGTTCGTCGCTAAAGTAAGGCTTAAGTGTCAGAAAATGAGGTGCGACATTTGGGACGAGAAGTGTCTGGCGATACAGGCCAGCGCTTGACCTAATTTTCGGTGCCCACTCGACCACTTTAATGCTAAAGAACCTAATTTCACTTTATTCGCCAGAAAATGTAAACGTGGACATAATAGAGCAATACTTAGCCTAATTTCATTTTACTAAAATCACACAGTCAATTATGGACACGGAGAGTAATTTCTTTTAAAAAATAATGCTGCCCTAAAGTGTATGTAGTATTGTGTTACATTTTATACCTGCATACAGAAAATATCAAATATCTAATACTATCCGTTGTACATGTATGTTTCTCTGTCTTTCTTTATATTTGTTTAATTCGAGGACAATTTGTCTGGTTTACATAATTCTAAGTATGGATTGGAGGTAAAAACTAACAATAAGGTCGCAATGACCGTATATATAGTATTAAATAATAATAAAAAAATAAAAAAACCTTTAATGTTTAACTTTCTGAATTTTATAACAATCTGGTCATTTTTCCATAGAAAAAAAATGTCTAAGACATTAAGATTTAACTAAAATTTAAACGTTTCTTACAATAGTTTCCATGCGGATGGAATCATAAGAAAGACTAGTGAATTTATAATATAATAAACCTTTTATAGTTTCTTTCAATTCTGTCTGCCGTTACACTTGTAAAGGACTAGCTTCTTAGTGATTTTTCAACGAGTATAGCATCCGTTGATGCTGGAAAATACTCCGAGATCCAATATCGGGAGAGGTGTGAAGTAAATACACATGCTTTCCTGATGTTATTCGTTCCGTTAGCGGAGTGCAGACATCAGATATTGAGATCCCGTGCAGTTGCTTTTAGATTTGAAGTGTGCTATACCGAGAAAAGAATCTTTGAGTTGTTTTATATTTAAACTTGAATATAAAGTTCTTTGTAATTTTAGTATGCTTCAATTCGTATTAAAATACCCGAGAAACCTTATTTGTATGTATCAACTTTAATAGTAAATCCAAAGAAAATTAAGGTAATTATTGAAATTTTTAAATATTGGAAAAATATTTTTTATTATTGTATTATTGGGTTTTGTAAGCATTAATGAATAAAATTAATAATTATTTAAATATATAATGTAATGAAATTATTTTAATACACAATGGAATATTTGGTTAGGTTTATCTTAACATGAATTATATTTCTTACTTACACTATATTGCTTAACTCATTATTCTATTATATTATTTTTCGATCATTGTGTATATCCAGCTATACATACGTAGCGTGACCATACGTTTTGATCATGACTGTACTGTTTTTCGGCTCTATGTCCCGATGTTTTGGAGGAGAGCTTCGGGGCTTACATTTGTCCCGTTTTCTGTTGATTTTCGCAAATTTGTTTACAGTGTGATCCATAAGAGCATGGGGAAATCGTCATAGTCTAAGCGCAGCTTGAAGATGGAAAGATCCCTTCATCAAGACTGCAGAGTTGACGAGAACTGATATCCCTCTAACTTAAATATACATCTCAGCCTACCGTTCAAAGAATTGTTCCAATTTGTACCCCTGTGCAGAAGTGATGGACGGCATGATTTTCTTGATTTTTATAATGTCCCGTTTTTGTATAAATATAAATGGTCCCATTAGTTAAACGTGTACTTATTTATCTATTATTTGTAAGTATTTTTAAAAATCTTCAGTAAAATAGCAAGGCATCTACATAATATTATGTTAGTACAGCGTAACCAATTGGCCATTACATTACCATATTTATAAGGAACATTTTATATTATCCCTTTTACAAGCTGATTATTATCGTAGCGAAAGTCCCATTTATAATGGCTTGATGTACCTAACTCGAAGTGAAATTCCTCCCAATTCAGTCGTAACGAAACAATTTTCATTAGGGTACATTACGTGACTGCATTATTAAAAAGGCGAATGACATCTCCCGTACCCTTCGAAGAAACTTTTGCATTATATCCCACAAGATTGCGTATTCATGCAGCTCATCGTGGTGGAGTTTGAAAATTATTATGATTATGAAAATTTTCACCTTTGCCAAATGAAAGAGTGTGTTTTAAAGGTTTTGGTAATTCGAATAACGTTTCATAATTTGGCTATACCATAAGTGTCTTCTTTTTGCTTTTCAGGGTCTGCTTATACTCTTATTCGAATTGAAAGGTTACTAGAAAAATCTAAAAAACATAGAGCGATTGCCATCTGACCCCTGCAACACTAAGGGCGAACCAGTAACTTATTTGATAATATCATTATCAATATTTTTCTTAATGTTTCTTATTCGATGTATACGTGATTGATCACGTTTGATGAAGGGTAAATTTTTATCTAAGAGTGGCACCGTATTATAAAATAAGCACAGCTATTGTTCGTTTATAATAGTTAATTGGTTCAAATTAAATCCCGAAAAGATTTTATTCAAGTTAACTTTGAGCAATTTCAAAATTAAAACGTCTTTCAAATCAGTGAGTTTAGTGCTACGAGTAGTAATGTAATTATATTGTTTTATTATCAAAGCTGTATGTCTAATTGACGTGATAAAATCTTGTACAGTAAATGATCAAAAAGACACTATCAACAACAACGCATGAATGAACTTTACCAAATGAAACATTTCACATTTATTGAGTAGGTAATTTAATTTAAATATTGATTGCAGTAATTTCTACCCTATATATCACATTATGAATTTTACATTCGGAGAAGTTAAATTATTAATAAATTTGTATTAATTTAAATTCCGATTGATTTTTGAATCCGGTTTTAATTTCATTACTTACAATATTGAATTATAGCGTGAAGTACATTTACCACCATGAACCATTGCTAATGTTTACCTCTCGCTGATTTTAATTAGGTTTCTATTAAAAGTATACCCACAGGTTTTGCCTTTAAGTTCGAGAGCGCAACTGCATGCCCACTGGTGTTCCAGATGTTCAAGGGCGGCGGTAATGGCTTAAGATCAGTAGAGCCTCTTGTCCATTCGCACTCTCTAACATACAAAAATGTTTTATTTTAAAATATTACCAGCAATTTTTTTTTCTTAAAAACTTATCTTTTTCAAATTCTCGACAATTATTTTACAAAAAAAAATCCTACAGCCTTCCTGATATCTTAACTTATTGACGTTGAAAATACAGGAGTAGTGTCATGTGGTGCGTCTTCCACGTAACACTACGTAAGGGTAAGAGAGAAAAGAGAAGAAATAAAAGGAAGAGGAATTTTAAGCCTCAAGAAATTACACCAATCAACAGATACACAACAGTTTGCTCATTCCCACTTCATGTCGATATTGTGCAAGGGGAAGGTATTTCCCTTAGAATTCGTGCAAGAGAAAATAAGACACCACTTTATAAAAATGTAACCATTAAAATTACTTTATTAAAACCCGATATATTTGGCGATAAAACTTTAATGCTATCACCACTCGTTGTTCAAATAGCAGCCACTGAATTAATTATTAGCCTGTTTTACCAACATTGACATAATTGCGAGAATCCCACGGGACGAATGTTAGATTACTTCGCAATTCTCACATTTACCCTATCATGTTTGTTTCGAAGGGTATATTTTCGTGGTTATCAAAGTTCAACCCTTGTAAATGGCGTGATAATATTCAACCAATTACTAAATGGTATACTCTCACGGGATCGCAATTCTATGTTTCAGATTTAGATAAAATTTGAGTTCGTTCTGATTTATTTTACTTCTTGTTAACTGATTTTCTTGTGGATCAAAACGAATAAAAACGAAGTACTGAAATGTTTTATTTGTAAAGGACCGATGCAATTTCAAATTGGTACTGCAGTTATCAGACTTTATCAATTTTAGTTTAAAAAGGCTCCCTCTCATCACGTATTCGCAGAGAAATGTAAAATTTAAGTGTCGCTCCCCATCGGTTCTACATCGGTATGGTATTTGACTTGGCTCGAAGCCAGCAATATCTCCAAGCGGACGAACTAGGCATAGAACTTTTACAGTCTAGATATTTTTACGTATTTTTTTTCATATGAATAGTTTGCAACTCAATTGCATGTGTGTGGTACGAACAACTTTTTTATTCATTGGGCATAACTGTAGCAGTCACGATGAAAAGTTTTTTATATCTATATTTCGCTTGTAAAGGTATTACAAGCAATTTAGCATGCCTATGGTCCAAACCCCCGGGGTTGGTATTGAGAGAAGACTGGGAGCCAAAGAAAGGGGTTAGAGGGAGTACAAGATCAGGTGCTCATGCTCGTTAAACGAAACACAATAATACAGAGACTAGACATCTATATATTGTGTGAGGTAATGAGATTTATTATACACTTAGTGTCTTGTCAAAAAGTATAATTTATACTGTGTGTTGGAAAATATTCGTAGTCACATACAATTTATAAGGAGTCGCATTGCCGTGCGAGCTGTCAATTATTATAGATTTTTTCGAAATGTTGACGCTGAATGAGGAGATCAGTTGATTTTTTTATTATATTTTTGTCGGTTAATTAATTAAAACGTAAGCAAATCGTAAATGCAACTTAAAATAATGGTAAGACCCTAAAGAAAAGTACAATAGTAAATACAAAACTTTGCACCAAAATCAGTCAATAAATTGATAAAAGATTAATAATTTCGGTAAAAAAAAAATTATCGTAAAAACAACTAACAAAAGAAATATAAACATTAAATATTTGCATAAAATATTATGTATGGAATGAAATGAATGACAATATTAAAACAGTATTTGGTTAACATGTCGATATTATTTAATATAAAAGCAAATCTTTCAAATATGGACACAATACAAAAGCTAAATATTATGTAAATAATAATTACAACAGAACATATGAAATTTGAAACACCATTGTGGTCTTATTCAAACGCGTAATGAATCACGTTCATTGTATTGTTTTGCATGTGCTCCGCTCTGTAATTAATTTACGAATGTTTGTTTGTTAAACATAATATAGAATGATTGTTACTCAATTTAAAAGACACAGAAGCTCCTCAATAGATAAGTATTTTTCATACACTGATAGAGAGGGCAAACGGGCAAGCGACTCACCTGGTATTAAGAGACTTCCGCCGTCCATGAACATCTGCAACACCATAGAGCATGCAGTTGCAGGAGTGTTGTGTGCTTATGATGCAACTGGGTATACACTGGCTGACCTCGAAATGCGGTTGACGAGGAGTCTCAGGCGACCAAGCTATTTATAATACCAGAGGCATAGTCGAGCATTGTCATCTCCGATGACGTCCTTAGCCGTGGTTTGGCTTCGCAGGAGGCACCCTAAGGACGGAATCAAATTTGAGCCCCCGTGAGGGCTGCCCTTTATCACGGCTGAGTCTCTGTACTCGGCGCCCCCGCCCGGTGACGCTGTCTAGGCCAGTAGGGCCAATAGCAATACACATTCCGAAAAATAAAAAAGCATTGTCGACTGAAATTTTAAGCAAGACGAAAACAGAAGGAGAAGGATTAGTCTGAAATGTGTTCAGGAGCAGTCCCAGGCGGCCAGGCTTTGCCACCTGAAATATTTAAGCAAGACGAATACAGGAGGAGTAGTAGAAAAAAACAGTTGTGTTCACGAAAGATGAAAGCTTGGGCTTCCAGTTCACAGTTTGTGCCTGTATTATATAACACTGCAATTCGTATTATTTCAACCGCTTTAAATGAATATTTTCTTATTAATATTAATAAAAGTTTAAAAAAATTGTGATGTTCTAATGAAATACTTAGAGATAAGATAATGGTACTTTTCAAAGGTGAAATTTCCCATTGTATCTGAGTAAATATTTTGCTCGCTAATGACACATTTATATATGTGGGCTTTATAAAAAGGCAACCGTTGAAGATGAGGATTTCAAATAATTGGAATCTACAGAGAAAGCGTGGGTATTATACGTCGGCGTTTTTGGTTGATGAATTTATGAAAGGATGTCTTACAAAATAATGATATGCTCAAGTTTCTATTTTAACTAATTAGTTATTTTAAAAATTATTTTTTTTGACTAAGTTGGCAAGCAAGCATAATTATGTTCCACCTGATAAGCGGTTATCGTATCCTAAGAAGGCTTGCAACACATTTCTTTTAAAGGTGACACTCACGTGTTGCCAACCTCGAAATGTGGTTATAAATATTTAAAGCAATTGTGAAAGTTTTGGATGTTAGATTTATTGACTGAAATCTCTTCGGTAGTCTACATCATGTCATGTTTACAGACTCCGACACATTCGCTTTAAACCTGTAGGTACTTTATATTAATCATCAAAGATTGGTTCAGCATTTTTTTTCAACCTCTAAAGGTTGTATCACTGTTTGTGTGGAGTTATTACATTCTAGTACTATACCCGATAGACCGATTTTGATAAATCATATAGTTTAGAGTTTAAGTAGGTCCCTGCAATTTATATTTACAGTTGGACTCAGTAGGCAATGATTCGATCTGATTTCTTTTTCAGGACAAGACCGGGCCCGCCACTAAGGAATTATTAAATTATATCAGTAATATGTAGAGATTCTAAACAGCATGAAACGTTTTAGCACTTAATCAAACATTTTGAATGTAAACATAATATGCATATTATTAAAACGTAATATAATTGAATGTAGCACTCAATTTCGCTTTGTTTTCACAATCAACATTCTCTTTGCTCCTATCTCATTAAGTATACTTAATTAGAATTACTAATGGTGGTTCAGCTTTGGACATAATAAATGCTATTACAGTTTAACGTATTAATTTGTTTTAAAAGTCAATTGCTTTTAGTGGGAACTAATTTTACTGTGTTTATAGTTTATACTACATTTTAATTAGTGAACTGTTAAATTACACCGTTCAATACAGAACACATAGTTCAAAAAGTAAAAAGCAAGTATGTGATAGGCTGTTTATGACTCTTTTCTTGGTAAATACCTCCTTATGCTTTTAAGATAATATATAATAAGCCTCAATAGCTCAACGGTAGAGGGGCCGACTTCGCTCTGCCAACGCGAGAGTTGCGGGTTCGATGTTGACCCCCTTGTACTATTGTCGTAACGCAAGCTTCGAGCTTATTTGGAGGGGTAATAGGAATATTAGTAATGTCTTGAAAAAGCATTGCTAATATCAAAAAAAAAAATGATTTTTTCGGAGGTGTCTATTACTGTTGGCCCTAGTGGCCTGAACAACGTTACCGGTGGGGGCCGAGTCAGGAGACGTCAGCCGGTAAAAGATTGACAGCCCGCGCGGGGCTCTAGTTGAATGCGTCTCATGAGCCCTCCTGCGAGGTCAAGCCTAGGTTTGGGACATCATCGGGAGGGTGGTGAAGGAATAGGAGTCTAATCCATCTCGCCAATCTAGAATAGATTGGGGTATATACATGCCTTAAATTTCTTTCTGAGATGAATTATGTTTACCTTTATCGTAAAGCTAAAGACAACACTGAACAATAAATTAAGCACTTAAAAACTCAGAGTTGCTTGTCCCAAACTTACGACCTACAAAAGCCTACGTATTCTATCCGATAGGCAATAATATTGTATTGATTAGAATTTATTTGTAGTTTTTTATTAGTATTGTAAATAACATTTATTATAATATTAATCGAAATAGTAATAACAGATTTATAATGAGAATGTTTTACAATTTAGTTCCGTCGATTAGTGTGTAGGAGCAATTTTTATTGTGATTTGATATATAATAAAAATGGGCGCCAACACAATAGCAAAGAGAATGATGACATGAGATTTAAAATTGTTGAATTGATGAACTAATGCAGTCGATTATGAAACTGATAACATATTATAACATAAACTATCTTATGATAAAAATAATAAATAATAAATAATAATGAAAATATTTTATAGTCAAAAGGCTGAGCTAAGAATGAGCTAGGTGCTTAACCGCCCATTTTGTATTTTACTTTTAAAATACAAAATGGGCGGTTAGCACCCTGTCAAGAACGAAGCTCCTTACGTTTGCTCTTCAACTCCGAATGTAATTCGAAATGAAATCTGTACATTTGAATAGGTTATAATATGATAAAAAGAGACAGAGACAGAGAGAGAGTGAGTTTCGCACCCGACTGCATACTCACTTGCTCGTGTGCTCATATGCTTGTAGTAGGCTCGATGACACATTCACACACAGTATAAGGCATTTCGTTACGAGACGATTTCTAATAAATCACACTACCCGTAAGCCGCCTTAAGGAACACTTCAACTTACAATACATTACTGATAAAATTATCATCTTCGTTAACATCACAAACAATACAAATTATCCTAATTTAAGCTCATACTACAGTATACCACAGATGCGCAAACTATTATAATAATGACACTAAAATTAAACACGCTTAGTGATTAAAAGGCCAAGATACTTTATTTACCGAAGTATTAAACGAGAACTGTGGGTTGGTGAACAACTTTGTTCTGCGGTGCAATTAATTTTCGCATGTACCCACGACCACATAGGCATACCTTTGTGTTGCTTAATACAAACAGGATAAGATCTAAAATGCTATGGAGATAATAATTAAAGTACCACACAATTTCAGAAGGACTTTCAACATCACTGTAATAGTTATTTCGTAAAAGCAATTGATGCGAAGTCACACACGAAATTATAAATTCAAATTAACCGTAAGCTTTAATTAGTAATGTGAAGGGATTTAACAATGCTTGAATAAATGTTTGAATATATCATGTTTACTTATTCATGGTACTGTTATTATTTAAATTTTAGGTATATTTGTAAAGTGATCGTGGAGTGATGCGAACTAATGAGGATTTAATTGGCAAATATATTACTTCGTCAACTATGATTCAACCTTGTGGTACAGCGGTAGCGAACCTGCCTTAAGCGCCACAGGTCGCGAGTTCGATTCCCGCTCGGGGCAGATATTTGTATTGCCCATACACGCATATTTTCTGGTCTGGGTGTGTTTGTCCATGTCATTGTGAATGTTTCCGGATCTCTGACACAGATATAACTATCCTATTAGGGGGCGTTGAGTGTGAAGCGTTTATTAAATGAGTTGAGTTACTGTCGCAAAAAGACAAAACATTTTTGCACTTTTAAACTAAACTTCAGTGAATTATTTATCACTTGATTAGATAAGGTCTATTTTAAATATTTTCTTGATCTTAAATGGAAATGAAATTGCCGCGATTTCAGACGTCACGAAACAATTTTCATTAACGCACATTACGTGACTGCACTATTAAGAGGAAAAGTAAGGGTAGCTGAACAGCTAGCTTAAGAGAAGTCGAACAATGCAACGCGATGAATTATGAAGATGTCATCATGTAATCACTAACATACGGAATATATGCGCACTAACTAATAAATATAAAAAATACTAGTTAATTTGCAATTTGCGCCCGTTAAAAATACAATAGGACGTATTAGGAAGTAGAATAGGCTTTTGGAAATTTCTGTTCTGTGATGATTTAGTAGCATATCATGTGTGTAAATTTTCCGTGTCAGAAGTTGGAACGAAGAAAATGAAATCGGTATTAGGTTTATTTAACTTAATTAAGTAACTTAATTATATGTCATTAACATATTAAAACTTAACAATTCATATTTTTCATTGATCATTATTATAAGTGTATATATTTTTATGCTGCATTTTTTTCTTTATTTTTTTTTATAACTAAATCTTCATGTATTTGGTTGCTAAAATAAAGTCGTCGGGTACATTAAAATTTTTGCGGACTGTCCTTGACCTTGAAAGTAATTTATATTCTATGTTGAAGGCTTACAATAATACAAATGGTCAACGATCTTACAAAACCTTATTCATGAAAATAGACAGCAATTATTTCCTTATAATCTTTCGCGTCCTAACTAAACACATTCAACTTTCTGTTTCTCAAAATCTTGCAAATAAATGTCAAAATTAAAAATATTATTGGAATGAATTCACCTCTCCGTGGTGCACTCTGGAAAATGGCGTCGGCAAATATAGTATAGTCATAGACGATAGCTAACGACTTGCAAACGATAGTTGTCTCGGAACGTTTAACGTCAGACTGGTTGTCGCATGGGGTGGCGTGGGTAGATAGAAGCTTATAAATGATTATTTGTTGAAGAGGATTTTAGTCCTACCACGTGTCTGATCACTCGTTTTTCTTATGTTTTGTTTCTGTAAAAACCGTAGAAAATTTTGTGTTTAATGCAAAAGCATACTTTTTCAAAGTTAACATATTGGTTTTGAGCTGTTGAGTTTTTCAAAATCCACTTTTCAAAAAGCGGAAAATTTATTTAAACGAATACAATAGATGTAACTATGACGATTTTTCAACATACTTAAGTGCTTATAAGCCTACAAGATTACGGTTTATTTTAAGCGTAGCTTTGAGGTTTATGTAAATTATAATCTGGCATCATCATCTTGTGCAAACAAATCTAATAGAACCGGCAGTTCATTTCGTTTCGAGTTCGTTGCTTTGGTCTTCATTGCATGGCTCTTTGTATCTACTGAAAGGTGGGTCTAAAAGCCTGCCGTAGTTCGAGCGCAAAACTTTTCCATTATGTTCAACAAGATTGCGTATTCATGCAGTTGCTTTCCGAACAACGCTTTTGGAAATATGATTTCGCGTGCCTCTGGCTTTTGTCATATTCGTGTTCTACATTCTTTCGTATTGGTAAAAGGTCATCTGTAAATAATCCCTAACATGTTGATTGTATTTTTAGTAATTTCATGGTAATATTTTTATCATTTTCATATCAAAACTATTTTTTTACCATTTGAATAAGGAATATTTACAATTTGCCTGATTTCTCTTTGTATATGTAAAAATATGTTACATCATTTTTTTTTAAATAATAATAATCGCAACACACGCAACGGCCCCCATTAGGATAATTATATCCTGTGTCGGGGGTCCGGAAACATACAATGACAAGGACAAACACACCCAGACCGGAAAACATGCCCGTATGGTCAATACAGACAACTGCTCCGAGCGGGAATCGAACCCGCAATCGTCGAGTCCAAAGGCAAACTCGCTAACCACAAGGCCACAACGGTGTCTAATTTAGTCTTTTAATTATTCTCTTAGTTTTAATTATTCTTTTTTGTTCCAAAGGCTTTGTCGGCGATGTGTTCCTATACTAATTCTGTGATAATCTGATCGATCAAAATCTAATACGGCACCTTTCAACTTTTCTTCACTCTTCAATTAACCCTTCGATTATAAATAAAAAATTGCTTGTTTTAATAAATCAGATTATCATATTACCCATTATAACTTACACTGTCACAAAATTTTAAAATGTTCAATACGCTTGAGCATTACAGAAATCAATATAAATGTACTAAAAGGCGTTGTTAAGTAAACGAAAATCTCGAAGAAATATAGAAAACGGTCAAGTGGAAATAAAACCAAGTTAGAAATTGACGAGACTGTTTTTGTAAGCTGGCAACACGAATATTGATTACCCTTGAGATATTGGTGAGTTCGTTTTGATCTATTCGAAGCTTACTACGAATATGATGGTTACAAACTGAGATAATATATAATATTATACTGGGATAATATGGAATAATATATATTATTATATAAAAGACGTAATGTTATATATAAAGTATCTATCTCTATCTCGCTATCTCAATTTTATTATTTATAGAATGAGCTGCAATCAACGTTTTATGCATTATTTTTTTATGTCATGACGGTTGGCATACCACCATATGGACAGCCTGGTGGTAAACAATCACCACAATAGAACGATTGTGATACTTGAAGAATACCAGACGTATTGCTAACCCAAGGGATAGGATAGAAAGAATGAGTATGGATAAAGGGATAGAACAGAAGAGGCATGGGATTGCTTCCCCGGCCCTCTTACTCATCGCACGAAACGTAATAGTATTGATACTCTTACTTTACGCCGCGTGTCTGTGAGAGGGTAGCACTTCTCCGGTAGAGCCGGCCCGTCTGTACTACAAAATTATTTTCAGATAAAAGATTTAATATAAAATATAAACTACCTAATATCTAATCGATTAAAATCGCTGTACAGACCCATTTGGCCGGGTTTTTTCCGATTGACGGAATACTTATGCCTTTCAAAGGAAAAAAGGTTAAAATTCATTGACATAAAATTAAAACCCTCGACTATTATATTTATAATATCCTAGTGATTAACGTAATAATTCTAGATCTATAATCCTGAAATTCAATGAACAATTTCTGGAAAATCGTGACTCATATTTCAAATATGATTGGTATACGATCATAATAAGTGCAAAAAATATATATTATTTTAGGTTCACTTAAAGATTAGCATTAATCGAAAATCTGTTTACTACACTTAAAAATAGAGACTATATTTGTAACACAAGAAAAGTCAACAAATATTCCTAAAAATATTTCTTCAAAATTACTCATTTAGTTTTAATCCAACCGGTAATGATCTCCCGTCTTATAAAAAGGACATAACTCGTAATTTATAGATGGTGAAAAAGATAACATTTTCTTTATGAAAATCCATTACACGGCAGCATTTATAATTAGAAAGGGCTTGTTTGGGCTTGATTATGTAGATGGATGGATCGTATGAAAGTAAACCTTGAATGGAAGAGAGTTTCTTAACAAAAACAATCGCTCGCGGCGTTTATTGTTACAAGCCCATTCATTATACAGTTATCTTTAGTTATAATAATTTTGAAGAGCTTGGAATGGCAGTGAATATATAGTAATATCTGCTATATTTGTTAGAAGTTAGCCATAGTCATCACTTAACAGTATTATTATATTCAGTATGTTTTTATTGAGTTAATTTATCCCTGTTAGCGAAAGTAAATATTATATTATTGGTATTCCACTAAGCTAGGGTACCTATATTTAATACCCAACCAATGACCACATAATGTTGATCACGCTTACATAATGTTATAATTTATAATGCATAATATATATGTATAATTTTACTAAAACACTAAATTATATAATTTTATTTAAAAAAAAAACACATTTTATTTCATACATCAAATCATATTTTTTGTGATTTTTATAAAAATAAAGAACCATCCAAAGAAACATTGTCTGTAACTTTCTAAAAGACTATTTTTGTAAAATAATTAATCAAAAATCAATTAATTATAAGTTATTATAATACAATTTGAAATTCAAATATCTGGTAAATGTTTACGGTGATCTGTTACTTTGCACAGTCATTCTGATTCACACGATAAAATTGTCTGGAACTTTACCATAGTAAACCTTGTCTGGAACCAATTGATCACAAAAATATCACTTTCTTTTCGTGGACCACTAGTGGTAGGTCTTTTATTGAAAGAGGCCAGACAGGTGGGTGCCACCGCAGTGTCCAATTTTACCGCAAAGTAGTAGCGTCTTTGCCATTACCATATTTCGGTTTGAAGGGCACTGTAGACTAGGAAAATTACTGGGCAAAGGAAATTTAAGAACCCATATCTGGATGTGGGTAATGCGAGAGTGACACCTATAAATTTTGGTTCAAGCGCTCATAGGCTACGGCAACCGCTTACCTTCAGATGAGCCGTATGCTTGCTTGCCAACTTAGGAACATAAAAAAGTGTTGTTTTATATGTCAAAAGATAATACTTACTTATTACTATAGACATAACAAAAAAGAAGCATAAAGACAACCCAAATATTTGCCAGTAGATGTAGAAATTTAGTGAGCCAATGTGGACCGATTTAAAAGAAAAATGTTTCGGGGTGGTTCTGTACAAATTTTGTAATGGTAAAAGGCTCCAGCATGATTTTTTCAGATAATTGCAAATTTTTCGAATAATTATTAGGATAGAAAACTCTAATAGAAATTTGGTGATTACGTAATGGAAGCTAAATTTTTTTAGATTAATATTCACCTTAGCTTCTGCGTAATTGGGGACACCACAATCATTAATATGCCTACAGCCTATAGGTAAAGCGTTCGTTAGTTAACATCAAAGGTTTAGCCGACAAGCGAGTGTGTTGACGCCCGGCGGACACATTTGAAATTATTATTCACAGACTGGTATAAGCAACAACCATAATACAGACTCAAGTTTAGTTAAGTATGATTTATTAAATAGATTTTAAACATTAACAATCAGTAACATGATTTATATCTTTTATATGCAAAATGCCGAAAATGATTCACGAAACCAAATCTTTATCAGTGTTCAGCAGGTTTTTAGTGTTTTCTGTATGTGTGTGTTATTATGCAACATCTTTTAATTGAAATATTTTAATTGTATTTTATTTACACTTCAATTTGGTTATGTCTTCTGCTTGTTTTGATAAGAAAAGATTAGCGATGCAACCTATTACAATTTATATAGAGAAGACTGCTTCCAACGTGTATGAGCCAGGGGAAATACTACCTTCTAATAACATTTCTCTTGTTATGTTATCACTCATATTGTTGTGAACTGTTACTATCACAGAAATGTTAATAAGTACTACAAAAGTTAAAAGTTGCTTCATCATCAGCCCTTCACATTACATTGCTATATGCGCTTGTATCGCTCCAGATGTTGAATAGCTTGGTTAACAAAGCGAATACACGACACTAATGCATGCTCACACCGCTCGTGGCTCAGAAGTCACAATTGCCAATTTAGTAATAACATTTCTGTAGTTACTATCCATACCTTTGCGTTAGGTTGCAGGACATGGTGACCTATATTTTGCTATTCAACATCTTCTTACGATAACTGCTTCCCATCAGACGAGGTGTAAGCTTGTTCCTATATAATGTATTGAAAAGTTACTCTAAGCCCAAAAAAATGTAATATTTCAAATTACTAATGTGGCTTATAAAAATTCATGTCATTTTTTCAGTGATATACATAATTAATTATCTTAAAAAAATGTTTGCATCATATGCGCTTCTATTACTAAAGGAATGTTACAAATTACAATCCGTGCGTTGTATATTGATATTAATTGGGTGGACACAGAAACATCCCGCTGGGGAACGGATACCAGATTAAAGCGATCCCTATGTAGGAATTTCCTTTGTGAGTTTCAGTGACAAATAAGCTCTAGCGAACAAAAAGTTAATTGGTATTTTATATCTTGTATCCAATTAAATTGTGGTATATTTGTTTTATATTTGTTATAATTTGTTTTATTATAAAATTCTATAATTTGTTCCGTTACAAATCAAACATTACAAGGCAGAAAAATGTAAGATTAATAATCCCAATTATTTTGTAAAAAAATACATTTAGTATTTTTTTATTTATTTTCCTTTGACGCATATTGTTTTTATTCTTCTAAAAATTCATCTATTGCGTCTTTAAAAATAGATTCCAAATGTTTATATAAATTTCCAAATATATAGCCAATTAAACACAAAATATGTGCGCAAATATTTCCTTTTTCTTTGTTCTATATTAAGCAGCTGTTCATCCATCGAAATTTAGTCTGAATGAGGTTATTTTTTTTATTGGCAATTAAACAATTAACCCATTTAAATGAACAAAGGGCTTTCTGTACCTCCCCTCGCAAGAGAAATTTTATACCCATTCAAGGCATTGTGGTAATTTTGGGATCGCTTATACAACGACGGAGATGAAAAGATTTGCGATGAAATCATATTTAGTAATAATTTGATCAAGACTAAACTGCTGCTATGCAGTTTATATTTAAGAAACATTTTAAATTCATTTAGGAGGCAAAATTTAACAAATTTTTAAGCCATTGCATAGCTTTTATCGCGGGCTTTGAGCGCGGCGACTTAATCAAGAAATTCTGTAACCTAAACCTAACCTAACACTCCACACAAGAAAAATTACTAGGAGAACATAAACGATAGAAGTGCATCGGGAGACTGTCGCTTGACCGACGATTTTGTTGATCCCTCAGCCTGCGTACTTGTAAATTTACTTTCGTGCTTTTTATTGTTGCCTGGTTACTTTCACTAAAGTTTTTAAGATAATTATTTTAGCAAATACTTCAATAAATTTATTGGAAAATGATCTTTAAATAGTACGCTATAAGGACTTCAATTTTCAAAAAATAATATATATAACTTTTATATATAATTCTTATATATACAAAGAATTTTCGTCTTTAACTCAAAAGGAAATTAAGGCGATTATTCTATAAACTAAAAGTTCAATATAAAATTTATCTATTGGTGATGTACTTATGTTCCAAATTCAAATATTTTAAATTAGTTACGAAGTTTCTTACCTCATTTCAATGAAATTTTGAATTAAAGACGAAATTGTATCTTATTATCTTGACATTAATGTTCGATTTCATTTGTATTTAAATTTTTAAAAAATAACTAAGATTTTATATATTGCATATAGTTTTTTTTTTTTTTTTTATGTAAGAGGGGGCAAACGGGCAGATTCAAATTGCAAGACTATTTTGTTGGTGTTGTTATTCGCGTTTATACTACGCTCTAAGCCTTGTTTATCGTAAGCATCAAGTAATAATGTTATAGATTGTTATTATAGACTGCTTAGTATGATTATAAGGATAATACAGAAAATGTAACAAATATTAATTAATGTATATAATTTGAAGTTTATATTAAACGACACTTTTAATAATATGTCCTAGCAATTCCTATAGTTAAATAAATAAATAAATAAACACTGCACAGTCAAAAGCTAAAAATCATTTTATTCCTTAAGCCATGTCTACATATACCAAATTTTATAATGAATAATGATTTTAATACAAACTCTGAAATCACCACAATACATAAAATCTATTTTTTTTAATATGGTTATAATTACATTGCTTAAAAACCTTTAGAAGAATGTTGTTATAAACTGATCCTTTAGGCGGAGAAGCCGCGGGTATAACAAGTTTCGTTCATTAGGAGATTAAGTAAGACCATCCTATACAAACAATTCTTGTTGAAAATTTATAATCTATACAAATATAATCTATAAAATTTAAGTGTCTCTTTGTAATTCTAACTTAACAGCTTTTGACTAAATGCATATAAAAGTATATACGGAACTTACATCAAAATTATTTCAAATTTTTGTCTCTTTCTGTTTGTTCCGGCTAATCTTAGAAACGAGAAAAGTTAACGAGATCTTTACTGGTAGATGTAGCTGATATTATAAGAAGTAGCTTAGGGTACTTTGATTTTAGAAAAAGAATTAGGATTCCGTGCAATAAAGAAAAATCGGTAAACGATACGAGTGGAGCTGCGGGTGCAGCTAGTTTTATATAAAGTATGAAAGAAACAAATATTTTATAACTAAAGGTTTTCCTTAAGTGTTGGTTTGCAGATTACAATAACTGTCCTAACATGAATCAGGATTCAATGCTCATCATAATACTCATTTTTGTAATAAAAAAAAACCTCTATTTTACAAATGCGGTAGATGGGCCGGCTGTGTTAACAGGTTAGATCCCATTGAGCTGTTGTCGTGTCCACTCCTAGCATACGCTTTCAGGGAAATTGGGAATATTAATAATGACTTGAAATATTAATATTCTTTAGAAAATATGATATCATGAGACTATTAAAACTTATAATCAGTTTATAATTACTAATGAAAATGTTATAAATTACAAATTATTTATGCTATCTTAGCTGAAAAGGATCGCTGGAGAAGGAGAAAGAGATCCTCATACCCGAGTGCAACCACTGATCGGTTAACGATCGGTAGGTTAAGCAACTTTAGATGCGGTCAGTCACTAGATGGGTGATCGTATAGTGGTAGTTCAACCGAGCGTCTCCGTGCTTCGGAGGGCACGTAAAAAGTCGGTCCCGGCTGTTAACAGTTTGACAACAGTCGATAAGTACATATTTTTTTTTTTTTTTACTTGGAGAAATGCAGTTACGCACTCGAGCGCCGGGACGGGTGCAATAGCGCAGGAGGTGTGTGGACTCGGAGCCGAGCCCCCTACCCACTAAAACTCCAAGGTCCCATCTAGCGCCATAGTGGGACGTCGCGGGGTCGCCGAAGCATACAACCGCGACGCCCCGGCGCTTGCCCCGAGTGGCCCACCGGTGGCGGCAACCTACTGCCGCCATATATACATATACTACATACTAATACATATATACTAATACATACCACCGCGCGCGAACGCGCCAGGCCTCTCGGCCTCCACCTTGGGCGGCACCATACTGCCGCCATACATACATACTAATACATACTATACATATATAAAACACTCCACGGCGCTTTCGCGCCCCTCCGACCGGGACCGAAAGGCCCCGGCAAACCCAACCAAGGAGCCCTGGGTCCTAGGGCTCCCCCCGCCGAGACTAACTTTTTAATGAGGTTGTTTTCCTCTACGACCGACCGTCGTTATTTTTTAAAGAGGTTTTCTTCCTCTACCGCCCGACCGGGGCTGAAGGCCTCGGCTGAGCACACCTCCGGTGTCGCAGGAGCCGCTCGCAGTCCATTCTGATAAGCAGAAAAGTACCGGAGCGACCCATACGACACCACCCTCCTAGGCGCGGTCTAGCGTAGAACGCCCCACGCCCGAACCGTCCGACCCTGTTAGCGAACAACTCTGACACTAGGTTGACCGCTAACCACTCGATAAGAAAGAGAGCTGAAAAGGAAATGAATATTTAACGCTTTTCTTACAAACTGAATGTTTCTTATACATAACAAAAAATCATCAGTTGTACAGCAACCATAATTTTTATATAGTTTTCTAGGACTCCAAAGACAATTTAAATAACAGCTGATTACAATGTAAAATGGTTTTTGTTCCCAAATGTCCTATTTTAAAAATGCCCGATTCTCATTTAATCATAAATTAATTAAGTTTAAAAATATTCGTATGTCATCACTTAAGTTTAGATAAAGGATTATAGGTAAATACTTACCTTTTAAAAGAATTATGGATTATCACAATGTGCCTTTGATAACAGCTTAAAGCGGCTCCTTTACGACCGTCCGTCACGAACTCCCGGCTTCCGTTTTATTTGATAAATGAATATTCAACCTTAAATATAATCCCTCATAACCTATTTATTGAAAGAAGCATTGTGTGAAATGGTTTCTTTATACTTTTGATCAACTTCTATACTTTATTCAACAGCGAATATGGCTATCGGGTATATGTTGGCAACTTCATATAATAGACATTGATATTTATAAGCCATTGGAAGAAAATTACAGGTTTTGTTTTGAGTCTAGATAAATAAATAAACACTACACACTGAACGGTTCCAATTAGTTATATCCTGTGTCGGGGGTCCGGAAACATACACAACGATAAGGACAAATTCCCCTAGACCGGAAAACATGCTTGTATGCTCAATACAAACATCTACTCCGAGCGGAAATCAATCCCACGACCTGGGTAGTTAAGGCAAGTTTGCTACCGCTGGGTCACAACGCGTGGTCAAGATTCGAGATGTATTACGTGAATAGAAAATAGCATTCTTCAGTGCACATTTTAGAAATTAACAAGGCATACATTAATGAGCACGGTTGATAAATTACTATCGACCGCTTACCACCACACGATCAATGTCTTGCTTGCCACCTTTCTGATATATAATATATAGGGTGTCTTATTCCTCCTAGCACTATTCCCGGTATTTTATTTACCCCGGGATCTGCTTATTACTCTTATCCGGATTTGACAGGTTCCTTGTTTTTACACGGAGCAATTGCCATCTGACCTCCGGAAACCTAAGGGTGAACCAGTAACTCAATGGATAAGACCAATTTACTTATTAATAGTTAACCATTATTTTCAGATATTATGTGATAACAACCGGGACCGACAGCTTAACGTACTCCAAGGCACGGTGGGGAGATCCAAACGGACAAATGCCCAGACCGAAACAGTTATTTATAACAAACATCACGAGAGACTAAAGGCAGGCTCGCTACTCACAACGTCATAACGGTGTCCGTTGTCAATTGGGTGCATGGAGGTCAAAAGTGCATCGTCAAAAGTATATAAGTATAATGACATAATATTGATATTAATAATTGACAAATAAAATAAATGTAATAATAAAACAAATGACATTTTAAAGTTTATTTAATAAAAATCTCTTTTGACTTGAACACGATTACTAAATTACAGACAGATAAAGAAATTGTGTAACATTTATTATTATTTAAGTTCGATCAGTCGAGTTGATTACAACAAACATATAAAATAATACCTCGCTGACATTAAGAACAGTGTTCTTAATTTATAATATTTACAATAATTCAAGAGGTCCACGACAATTTACAAACACTTCGATATTTTGTGCTGACTATATCTGATATAATTTCCAGCATGTTATATTTATAAATTACATTATAGTGCATCTGCCGTATTTTATTTTTAACATAATTAAATAGGCCCTTTATATTTTGCTTTAATAATTAGCCAAAAAATATACTTTTAGTCATCAACTTTGAAATTATATGAATTATATAATTGTATGCAAATATTAAACTCTCAATAAAGGCTTTAAGTGCGAGTTGCTGTTGGCCTGGCTTGGACAGCGTCACCGTGCGGGAGGATCGAGTTTTGAGTTCTCAAGGAGAAAGCTTAAAAGTGTTTCAATATGATTCTTTGTTAAGAAACTGCCATTTTATTTATACGTAGACACGTATAAATAATGGATTATGTATTCTGAAGAGTTTCGCATAAAAATGCTTGAATTATTTAGCAATTTAAATTATTAAGCCAGGATGTAAAAAACATAATTTTTGTTGATGAATAAAAAATAATAAGGTTTTGAAACTGAAGTGAATATGTAATATTGTTAAAATGTTATATAATATTAAGACTGACAAATCTTACTAATGAATATTTATGCCCATTTAGTAAAAGAGGTATTTTGCAAATTATCATGATAATTATCATTCTACTATTTAGTTTTTGCATAAGCTTCGGTGTTTTAGGTGGAACAATTTTACAAAAAAAAAAAACAATCTTAATCGATAAAAACGATAATATTATTTACGCAATAGTATAAATACATTTTTTTTTGTTTTCACACAAGTTTGTTACTATTTCTGTAAATACTAATACACATAAAACTTTATTACAAGGCCGGTATTTAATGGGCAGATTCCTTTTCTCAATATGTTTCTGTAACCTACATAAATCGCATATAAATATCTAACAAAATTGCGTCACGTACTTTATGTATATACAAGTAAATATGATGTAAAATGAGTGCACCATTTTTTTATCCTTATTTACAAAATTTACAATTACAATCTAACAATTATTAACAATCAGTACACGAAAATAACGGTCTTATTGAAAAGAAAAACAACAATTCACTAAAGATTGACATTCGTATAAATAATATTGGACCTTGTTTTACAAATACACTCTATAATATTATATAGAATTTACTGAAACTAGAATTTTAAATTGAGTCGAAAGTGGCAGGAAATATTAAACTGACACTTACAATTTTGTAGTATACAATTAAGCTTGAATGATTATCAAAGGGGTTTTAAAACAATATATATATGTATAAAATCGGATTTAATCGTGTCAGCCTTTTTGCACCTAATATCTACTAAAAATTGATAAGTAACAACAACGTAGTCATTATGTTTCTATGAAACTGTTATCTTAACAATACAAAATATCAATTAGGCTCTTCTATCACTTCAACGTATACGCCTCTTTTCTATTCGTTATTAAATTGATTACAATATTTACAATAATTTCAAGAAAAAAAGTAATAATGAAGCTAGACAGCTTGTCTTATAGACGTACTGAAAAGTCGTGGTTACACAAAATCGGTACTACACGTCAGAAAATCGTATGGAATGTTGGTTATAAAATAAATTATATTTTCATAAAGAATTTTTCGCAACATTTTTTAGTGTGAAGGGAATGCATTTAAATTTAAACTTAACTTACGATACAATCATTTACATATATATGTCGTGTGTGATTCGAAGTCATAAACGATTCGTGACAACGAGAAACATCGAAAGCAATATAAATATGAATCTTTACTTCGCTACAGTAAATGCGTATTTAACACGAAACACTTGCATGCTTCGAGTAACTTTGTAGTTTGCCTTTATCGCTGCTCTTTAGTACTTAGAAGTCCTTCGCAGGAGTTGGAGCCGGGAATTGCAAGGGGGTCTGACCCCTCAGCTCTGTGCTAGGGAATCCAACGGCACCACCAGTTTTCCGTTGGAGTAGCTGCAACAATAGAAAAAATCAAATTTGATTTTGGAATTTTTTTAATACTAAGATTCCGTAAATGCAATGCATTGTTTTATAAAATGTCAGCATATTTATATTTCTGATATTAACCTGTATGGTATAGTAGCCGTTCTGGATTTAGCTCTGCTTGGCCTACATGCTTCATCTGTAACCAATACATTTAAATTGTAATGATTAATTACCTTCTCTACTATTATATTCCGCTATTATAGTCTTGTTATAAAAAATGCTGTCAGGGTCTAACGTAATAAAGTTTTGCCGGTTCGTATCATCGACGAAACTTAATTAAGTAGAAGCGCATGCTATTGTCTCGGTTCTTGCGGAACAATACTTATCTTAAGTCGAACTTGGCAAAAGTAATATCTGCGATACCTTAATGAGAGAACTTTATATCGACTTTGTTAATCGTTTCTGACCCAGCCGCATCGCAGCTCGTTACTATTTTACTTGAAATATAAGATGTGTTTTCATAAACAAGAAAATTAAAAGTAAGGTGACAAACAAAAGAAAAAAAAAGTGAGGATGAGAAAAAAAAAATAAACATTATAACTATGTAAATGATAATCTTGAATGGACGCGCTTCCACTTAGTAAATAATATTTAAAAAAAAAACGTGAGAACAACGACTCCTGCGTTAATTCTATAATGTACGAAAAAGTTTGTTAGTTATTAATTTACTGTATATATTTTCGTTTAGTTTCAAGACGTTACTATTTTTCGCCCTTACCATAATAGCGGCTAACATCGTTGTGAGAGGCACGCATCGCATTTGACGGGTTCGGCACGCCGCTTGCCCTGAGTACCCTGCGAGCCGGACTTACGCCGGAAAGTGTACCTAACGAGCAGACCTGCAATGAAATGCCGCACCGTTAACAAAACAAACAAACGAAAACAACAAACACCTAGCGCGTCCATCTAAAAAGTGCCTATGGGCGAACGAAAGCGGGCGAAACTGAATTTCATGAGCACCGCTGAGTTTCATTTGGATTTATCTTTTATGTAAATTCTGGCTTTTAATAAATTTAAGAATTGTGTTGCGATGGTAGTTTTTATATGATTTTTGAGCTAAATTCAGAATGAAGATTTTGAAAATTATCGCGATTATGATTATTAAGTTTTCTGAACTATTTTATTTAAATTCATGAAAAAAATAAAACAGAAATAACAAAATAAGGCTGATCAAATTATATAGAAGAAAAAAAAATGGGATAGAACAAACAATGAGGTGAATCTTGATAATATTTTATAAGATGAAATAGCTCACCTGTTAAGCCAGCTTTGTGTATACTATTTGAGCTTGAGAATCCAGAAATTTTTCTCCAAGCTTTTTTATTCCAAAACCCGCTAGATTTTGCGTCACCACAACTAGAACTTCTTGGTGATGGAGCATCTCTAGGACAGCGTAAATTACAGTCGTCTGCACCTAAAATTCGTACACCTGCACCACGCGTTCCATAAGCAACAGCAGGTAAATGGGGTACTGAGCCTGTAGGTTTCCTTCGTAAGCTTCCAACGTAGCTTGCTCCACTACTACTTCCACTAAACCCACTATCCAAATCAGGTGGATTGCAGCTAGCAGGTGATAGCAACTCGTCTGTCGGACCGACTCTTAATAATTCTTCTATATTATCTCGGTCTTCCGCTCGTTCTGAATCTGGCGATTCACACTCGGGCATTAGCATAGCTTCTACGCTTAGATTTAACTCTCCCAAGATCCTTTTATGCCGAGATTCTACTCGGCGAACTTCTTCTTCAACTACACTTCTATCTAGTGAAACAAGAGACTGCCGAGGTACATATCGATGCTTCGGACACGTCCTAGAACCATCGGTTATTTCTTCGTATATATTTTCTTCAGTTCCATATCTTGTTACAAAATTGTGCCTAGCAGAACGATCTCGAGGGATACCACCACGTCCTCGTTGACGATTTGCTTTTCGAGAGGATGAAGGCATTGATAGGTGATGATCATAATAGGCATATGAGTAATCAACGGGCTCAAACCGTTCCATTGTAGCAGCGATATTGCTTCGATTCCATGATTGTGGTGGCGCGTCTCTTGATAGATTTACAGCTGCGAGTCTTGCTGGTAATATTTCATCGAGATCACGCGCACAACGTTCATCGAGCGACTGCGCACCATCACCATCTTCTCGTCTATGTTTTCGGTATGGTCGACGGGATGTTTGTGAACGCGGATGTCCTCTATCACAATCAGAGTCATCGTGGTTATAATCTGGTGTATGACTACGATTTAAGTCCGGTCTATGCTTACTGCAATCGATCGTATGGTGAAAATTATGCCTCAGGCTGTAACTGGAGTTACCTTCGTAGTCTGATCGATCGTAACACGGACTATCGTCCGCATTGCTTGAATGTGGATGAGGACAATCGGCAGCAATGCCTGATTCTGATGAGGGGTAGTCGTGCACCTCGGCTGTTGTAAGAACACGATCGTCGGGTCTTGCAGGCTCGGATGCTGCATGACGATGATGAGGCCGAGGCCGACCGGTCTCGCGGCAGCTCGCAAAGGCCCTTTGCAAAGAAGGCTGATGCGGATATCGTCCACAGTGTGAGTCGAACACCGCCTCCCCAGATTCGTCGGGGCTCGGCGGCGCACTGCGTGATTCCATGGCTCATCCTCTAAACGCCATATAGTGCCTGTAATAAAAATAAATTGTTGTAATATGTGAAAATAAATTTGTCAAACGAATGAAATATTTTACTTTTAATAAAAGATCCCTGCTCGGTATACGAGTGCCGGAGGGCAATGAATCCGAAATTACATGCTATGTGATAAGGGTAGGGTAAGTGACGATCAACACAGACGCCGACGTCGATATATCATCATCAGTCGCTGCGTAATAAAATTGGGCTTCACACCGTGCTTATTGTTGCATAAGGATAAGCAAATAAAATATACAGATAAGACTTTCTCAAGACATTATTATAGTTTGTATTTTAAAAATCGCATCTAGTTATAATTAACACAATATAATTAAAACAAAGCTAAAATTAATACTACTAATTTCAATATTTAAATGAATAGTTGAATAATAAATCAAATATATATAGATATGTAAAATATATTATGAGTCAAATGAAAGTCGTATTCAAACGAGGCAAAAAGTAATAAATTCATTTTTATCATAACAAAATTCCACATCAGAATTTTATTGCGATTTCGGTTGAAGTTATTGCACGCATTCCAGACCAATTTATTACGATAACGATAATAAGTGTCCGTGAACTAGACAGTGTCGGGGGAGTTGGAGCTACCCTACCGTTGCTATGGTTACAGGGCATATCCCGTGGTATCGGGTCGCATCCTCCTATAATACTTGCATCTAAATCATCATCAAAGTTGGGAAGCGCCTCGTAAAGGGCACGTTGACCGTCCGGCAACAATAATTTGTTATGCTATTCCGTCGCCCCGAGATCGTCGTTCCCGATTGCGTATTAAGACGTCCTTTCAACACAATTCTTTTTCTTTATAAATTTGGGGGAAATTGTTAATGGCGGCCTTGGCGTAATGTCTCCTGCTTGTTTTTCGTCCCCGCGACTAAGATCCCAGCCAATCCCATTAATTTGTCTTTATAGACTTTTTGTATGTCGCACCGAAGCATCAACTTTACTTTTTATGAAAATGATTTTTTTATATTTCTTTACAGTATTAAAAAGACATGTCTATATTAGGGGACAGAAACTTGCCTATATTGGCTAGAAAAAAATAGCATAACTTTTATTTAAAATATAAAAAATAAAATACACGTAGAATGGTTTTCTTTAAAGCAATAATATCAAAAATATGTACATTTAAACGTTTTTTAAGTTTGCCGTCTTAAGGGGGACGTGCTTGCGATTCCCCATTTAATAAAAATAATATGCAAAAATACCTTAGCAAAAGCTTAGTAAATTTTATCTACATTATACGAATCGTGATATCAGCACATTTACTCCCCTCGGAACCCTCGGCTTACGTGTTAGACTGGAGGGTAAAAAATCATGCAACATTGCCTTTGGTGGCATAATTGCAATCAATTCCGTGTTATTTAACGTTATTACAAAATATCTACTCCGTTTCAACAATTCTTGCTATTTTTAATAATGGGAGTTATGGTGTATTTACCGGAACGCTATAGTTAAAAATAAACAAAATTTTCTTTGTAACTTTTTTCGATAATAGCTGTAGCTTATAGCTATAGCTGTAGCTTCATAGCGCGTCATACAAAACTGAACTAATTCTTTTTTTAATTAGCTAACAACTTTAGAAATAATAAATAACATACCTTAGTTGCTATGGATTTTGAACCATTGTTCAGATAACCGCAAATTAAACAAACAAATTAAAAGGCCACACAACGACTGCTTTTAATTTGATAATTATAATTTACGCTGTTATTTGTTCCTTATGTTTTAACACCACGCATTGCCTTATATTTCCCGCTATTATAATAATATAATCATCAATCATAGCGATTAGATAAGATAAGTGCTTTTTCTATGCACCCCACGTTTTCGTTCGTTAGAAATAATAGTTTTTTTGTGGTAGACACATGTGCTCAACAAATATTTTCACGGAATTTAATATAAATGTTCGAGAATACGTGATATAGCGCATAATTTTATTAGTGTAAGCTGCACAGTTTTTATGAAAGAATATTAAATTCCGTTCTATTTAAAAAAACCTTCATTTTTATATGAATGTTATAAAGATGATAGGTCTAAGGAATTAATAAGTGATTAATTCAATTATACATTGAGGTGGTCTTTAATTTTATAAAACTCGTCCACATAAATCAGTAACGTCTTAAGGAATTACTTGCGGTTCACTAACAGTGCTAATAAACTATTATTGACAAATGTTACCGAGAAACAGTTAATTCAATACTAAAAGCTATTTTAGGGCAGCACAACAGAAAACCATTAAGCGGGGTTTTGTGGAGATGTTCGTATTTTACTGTTGAGAGAATTGTTAATAAAATGTGCGAAAATATCCACACCAGCAGCCGCAATTTTAAGATGGACTTGAAATGAAATTGATTGGACTAATCATGGACTTCTGCTTTAAAATTGCCAATTACATAATAAATTTCTAAATTTAAAGATTATTTATTTACTTTATCTTTTTACATTCTATTAGACTTCCACAATTACTCTTTATGTGATCTATGATATTGATGGTATTAATTTAATAAATTAACCAATTTTCAATGGTCTTTATTTAATTAATCAGTATTTTCTATTTCTAAAGATCAGCTCATCAAAAATTTTTGGATAAAACCAAAAAATCTCAAAACATCGAACCGAACCCCTTATTTTTATACCAATTTTATGTTTAACAAAAAGGTTTATTTATATTTTTTATTTCGCTACATTATTCTAATTCAACGCTGATAACTAATAGTATATGAAAAATATTTAAAAATAATAAAATATTTTCGAAGTCCAAAATAATTAAATTGAATACTAAAAGCTTCCATGCCATGAATACGAAAGAAACTACAGTTGTTAGCCAAATCGAATAGGTAATATAATTTTGAATGAAACGACGCCATTATTGGTACAACTAGTGCCAATACTAAAGGAATTATCGGTAGTAAGGAGCTGTTGCTCAATTTTCTTAAGGACTTCATTGTAAGGCAAAGCAGGTACGATGGAAATACGGGTGTTCGAGTAGCGGAGCATTTTGTACGACTCAGGAATACTACAGATGGAATGAGAGATTTCGAGAACTTTGGAGTGAAGTGCTCTAAAAGGAAATTCATTGGTAAAGTTTATCTACCTAACCTTTTTTCAATATACATAATTGTTAAGTAATTTTAGATAGAATAAACTTGACTAGCTTATTTTTAGTTAGCTAGTCAAGCTAGTCTATTATTTTAAAATTAAAGCTCGTCATTTATAAATAAGGTTGTATAAAACTAGCTCAGTGGTCGTTTTTGGTACTTGCAATCGCAATAGATACTTTATGAGCTACATATATGTATTTGAGAAAAAGGAAAAATAATATCATATTAGAGCATAAAAAATAATTGTATTCTCTAAAAGCTTTTCTAAAACGATGACATAAAACAGCAAATGCCCAGACAGATAATGGGTATTATAAAATCATTCGTTCGTTTTACGGCTTAGGTCTTTCTCGTCTAGATTCAACGTCGCACTAAACCCGGCTTGGGCACAAATAGAAAATATCATTTATCACACGCTCGGTGAAAGATGAAATTTATGTTAATTTTATTTCTAAACTGGGTTAAATTATTTAAAATAAATAAAGTCTCTATAGTATTGAGTAGGCTCCATAATTTATATATAAGCTAATTCAATTTGTGACATACTTTGCTTCATATCTTACAGTGATTTTGAGACAATTTGGAAGCAATAAGTATCTGAAAGAAACTAGTTTCAATATATATAGTTACGTAAGTCACTCACAGAAGCCTAAATTCACGTCACAAATACCTAAATTACCCTAATATTATAAATGTAAATGAGTTCGTTTGTTTGTTTTTTGTAACGCCACCTCTAAGCCTGGGAACTAATTATGATGAATTTTGGCATAGATATAAATGGGGCCGTGGAGTTGGAGACTCATTAAATTCGCTACCTATACTGGTAAAGCCGCGGGCAAAAGCTAGTAGGTTTATGAATAAATACTTATATTATTTAAATTTCGCGAAACTCGTATTACGTTTCGAACACTTGTAAGAAAATATTCAAAGAAATCTTTTTGAAGATTTAAAAAAGCTGAGGTGTGCGTAAACATCTTGTTATTTCACCTAAATGTCTCCAATAAAACGGTACTAAAATTGGGGGTATAACTAAGTGAAAATTTGCCAAGGAAACGGCCCGGCGAATTGGCTACCAGCCTATAAAATGTAATGTCACATTCATTTGCAATTCAAGAGTCCTCAGCCTGTATTATGCCTAATAAAATTTACATATTTAAATTAAACAGCGAAATAACAAGAGACTGAAGCCATCACGAGCTTAGATTACTCGGGGTACGCATTTCGTTTGCCAAGATCAAATAACTTTTCAATCAAAATTATATTTTAACAAGTTATTAAAATACCTAAATTAATATTGTAATAAAAATGTTTAATTACGTATTTTGATTAAAAAAAAGATATAGTATCGTATATTAGATTAATGCGGTTACATCCGTTTTAAATAGAAACTGTTATTTTGGGACAATAAATTGACTTCTTTGATTACCTTAGAAATTTTCAGGATAAGGTACTAAAAGTCGCATATCCGCTTGACTTGTCGCCGCAATTGTGACTTATGAGCCTTGAGCGGTGCGAATGTGCATTTATGTCGTTTATTTACTTTGCTAACCATTGCTGTATCAGATATTCAATATCCGGAGCGATACAAGTGGACGTAGCAATGTAATGTGAAACTTAGATATCGTCGTGCTCTGCGTGTGTAGTAGTGACAGATTGGGTGTGGGAAATCTAGCGGCAGGGTGGGGATAAGTGTTTCGTTAGCAACAAGCATAAAGTTTTAACATTTCTAGTATCTTATTATTAGGTTTCTTTGGTAGTTTTTCTCTGTGTTGTATTTTTGCATATTGTATGTAAACAGACAATATGAAAACTATTTTACAATTTCAGTAACATATTTTTTTGTTAATATTTAGTAAGGTCCACGTGTGCAGGCCATGCTACTGTCAGAAGTTTAGCTATAACTAAAAATATTGTTTTCTCAAATTGAATAATGAAGTACGTTTATATAGCAGTATTGTGAATAATATTAGTTATTAATAGATATTGCTAACTATATTTTTGATGATTACGCAACATTGAGCAAAAGCATTATTATTGCCATTTTTCTTCCTATCGTTATTCGCGGCACTAACCCAGGGTCTGCTTGTTACACTTATCCGAATTTGGCAGGTTACTAGTTTTTACCCAGAACGATTACGCTCTGACCTCTACAAGGGCGAATCAGTAACTCTTATTTTTTTTTTATATAAACGCCGAAGGGCAAATAACTCCACTCCACCTGATGGTAAGTGGAAGTGGAGTCCACACGCGAAGGTGGCTAATATGGTTGCAGAAGGCGAACTGTACTAGCCATCCTCGCCCTGCCTACCCGCAAGGTGCCTCTTCACGCCTCGTTTGAAGGACCCCAGGTTGTAAGAATGAGGGAACACGTGTGCCGGTAAAGCATTCCATTTTTTTGAAGTGCGGCAAAGAAAAGAGTTGGCAAACTTCTTAGTTGCGATGGCATTGATGCCACAGTTAGTCGGTGACATCGGAGACCGGCACGCGTAGTTCTTGAATGGAAGGGGGAGGGAGGGATGAGGGAAAATAATTCCTCTGAACAGTCGCCGTGGTATAGTCTATAGAAAGCGCTGAGAGCGGCAACTCTCACGTCGCTATTGTAGAGGTTCGAGGGTGTTAGAAACCTCCACATCACCAATAATTCGAACGGCGCGTCGCTGCAACCGATCCAGGGCATCAAGCAAGTACTTAGCGAAGCCATCCCAGAGGTGCGAGCAATATTCAACGCAAGACCGTACCTGCGTAACTTATCCGTAACTCACTGAATAAGAGGAAACTGCTTATTAAAAGTTATCGATTATTATCAGATTTAATGTGATAACAAGCGGCACGTGAGGAATGGTGTTAAAAAGAAATTAAAAACGCAATAAAAATATGTTGCTGTTCACAAGCCCAATTAATGGATGATTAAAATTTAACACAAAATGGGCGCTTATTTCCACATTTACGTATATGAGATTTATATCAGTTACACAGTAGCGTTATACGGATCACAAGATAAGTATGCATATCGTTCTGACTCGACCTATGGCATCGATCGATCCATTATATGATAATGTTAATGTTCTGCACAGCGTACATATCAAACAGTTGACACAATTACCGTACTATTAAGTGTAGTAAATTGTTAACAATATTAAGATACAAAACGTTTATCGATCACAATGAAATCGTTCCTCCTGCGAATAACCTTAAAATTAATTAATAGCTACATACATATGTAGGTGTAAGAAAACTTTGAAGAAGAAATTAGTATTTTGTCACATACTTGTAACATAAAAAAAAACCGTCGCCGTGCTCAAAGCCCGCGATAAAAGCTATGCAATAGCTTAAAAAACCTGTGGCACTCGGTGACTGCCGTGGTAAAGCTATTGCATAGGATTCTTTATTAACCTTATGCAATACATAAAATAAAAAAAAAAGTTAAAATGAAATCGAACATTAGTTTCAAGCCAATAAGATCAGTTGCACGTGAGACGCGACGTGAAGCGCACGCTCCGTTTAGGGTTACCGCGTTTTTCGCAGTCTTTTTGCAACTACCCACAATAATATTTAATTTCATGTTGTGTTGCGATGAGTGATAAGGACGGTCATTTGGAGTTTTGCGACTCCAGTGGGAGTGAATTTTTGGAAGAGGAAGTTCAAATAAATGAGATACAAGTGTTTGCAGATGTCAATAGAGAAGATGTTGGTAATTCAAGCGTAGGTCAAATAAATATTGAAAAGAGGGCAAGAGAGGATAGCGATGAGATAATAGAGGAGGATGATGGTTTTACTAAAGTCAGAAGAAGTAAAAAACGTATGACAACATCTTCTTTTTCAAAGCCTGATGTTATGAACCGAAGAAATTCAGAGGTGGAAGAAAATCAAGAGGTCCCTACGGTTGTTATTACATCTAAGGATAGTTTACCTAAACAGTTTGGAATGGCAAAACTACTAAGAAATGAAAATATTCAAAATATTTTAAAAATTAAGTATAAAAGTCCTTTCAAAGTTTTTGTTCAATTCGAAAACAAAGAAAGTGCCAGAAAGTTAATTAATAATGAAAAAATTAATATATTAGGATACAGATGTCAAATGATTGATGAAGTTGATTTATCCTATGGTATTTTACGAGATACAGATTTAGATATTGAAGATAAAGAGATTGGAGAGATATTGTGTTGCGATTATGAAATTGTATCGGTAAGAAGACTGAAGCGTTTTGATGAAGACAATAAATGGGTGGATAGCGGAACTATTCGGCTTTGTTTCAGAAGCTCGACTTTACCTTCATATGTGTATGCATATGGTTGTAGAATTAAAGTGGAACCATACACATTCCCAGTGTCACAGTGTTCCGGATGCTGGAAATTTGGCCACTTTTTGCGATTTTGCCCTTATAAAAAAAGAATATGTCCAAAATGTGGAGGATCTCACGAAAATTGTGAAACGTCAGAATTTACATGTACAAATTGCAAGGGTGCTCACATGGCACTAGATAAGTCCTGCCCTATGTTCGTTAAAGAAAAGGAAATTAGAAATATTATGTCTACACAAAACTGTACTTACCGAAAAGCTTTAGCAATATGGTTAGAAAATAAGAAATCACAGGGGAAAGAAAACAAAAATTTTGAAAACGAAGATTTATTGATTAATAAAACAAACAAAGAAACTTTAGGTCAATCGAGATCATACAGAGATGTAGTCACAAGTAATTCTTTTGAAGCGTTAAAGATGGATACTGGGGAACCTTTTGCCGAAGCTTTGGAAGACGAAGAAAGACAAACTAATCGCATAAAATTATCAAAAAAAAAGAAACATAAGAAAAAGAATCAAGATTTTGTTTATGAAAAAGAAAATACTTCAGCTAAAGATACAGATTTTGAAGAAGAAGATACTGAAAAGGATACTGAAAAAGATACTGAAAAGCAACGAAAACATGACAACATAAGTTTTAAAAGCTTATTTAATACAATAAAAGATATATGTTTTTCAAATAATTGTTTTGAAGACAAAGTTAAAATGTTTTTTAGTTTTATAGGGAAGAAATGTATTAAATTTATTATAAAATTTGTACAAAGTCAAGATCTTTTTGCAAAATTAATATCATTGTTTACAAATGGCTAATAAACAAAAAGTCTTTACTTTGAATATAATGCAGTGGAATGCGCAGAGCTTAAGACCAAAACTTACGGATTTAAAGCTTTACCTGTCTTGCAACAAAATTCACATAGCCTTAATTTGTGAAACCTGGTTGAAGCCTGACTCTAATTTATATGTGACCGGTTACCAACTTTACCGTAAAGATCGATGTGATAGCTATGGAGGTGTTGCTATCATGGTACATAATTCAATTAAAGTTGAAGAACACGTTTTCAATATTTGTAATAGTGGAATAGAAGTGGTATGTATTAAATTATCAAACTGTAGTCAGATACGACATGTAATGCTTGTTTACTGTGCGCCATCAGTCAGTACGGTTCAATCAGATTGGGATAATCTTTTTTCAGTTTTTACAAGAAAATGTATAGTAGCAGGGGATTTTAATGCTCATCACTCAACCTGGTCAAGTAAGAATGACACTAGAGGTGCTCAGGTATATGATGCAACTGTAGAGAATTTTGTTTCGATTAATAATGGTGATCCAACTAGGATAAGGTTAAGTAATAATATTATTCATAGTACATCTCCAGATATTACCTTTATTTCCAGTGACATAGCTTTGGGTTGCAAATGGCAAGTTACGAATGATAGTCTAGGTAGTGATCACCTCATTATTAAAATAAAATACAACTTTAAGGATACAATACGAGTACATAGAAAACGTAATTTTAAATTAGCAAATTGGAATAAATATAGTAAACATTTGGAAAATATATTTTCTAATTCCTATCTTGAAGAAAATGATGTTCAAATAATATATAATAATTTCATTAATCAATTAAATAATACTGCGGACATTTATATTCCAAGTAATAAAGAATTCAATAATTTAAACAGTAATTTTCGACCTCAGCCCTTCTGGAACCCATCGCTTTCCAAATTAATTGCACAACGTAGGTTAGCATTAGGCCAATTTAGGAGAAATCCTACTCCTTTAAATCTTAATAGACTTCAAAAAATTTGTTCTGAGACCAAAACAGCTATTCAAAAGGCTAGGAGACAGCATTGGGAGGATTACTGTAACAATATTGATGAGACAACCACCATATCAAAGATGTGGAAACAACTCGGATGGTTAAAAGGTTACAGATCAACTAAGATATATGTTTCTGACGATAAAAAAAAGAACTCCTACATAGCCTTGCTCCTGATTATGTTGTTCCAAGTCCACCTGAGATACGTTCGACAAATAATTTTCTGGAAGATAATTTTACAATCCAAGAAATGAACAATTGTTTGAAAAAAAAGGATACTGCTCCTGGTGACGATGGAATAACATACTCAATGCTTTATCACTTACCTGTTTGCGCAAAACTTTATTTATTAAAACTTTTTAATTTAATTTTCATAACCGGAGATATACCTGTTAAATGGCGCGACATCCGAGTTGTTCCTATACCTAAAAGAGGTAGTAGTTCAAATAGTAATATAAAACTACGTCCCATTTCTTTAATTTCGTGCGTCTGCAAAGTTCTCCATGCTATGATCACAAAACGATTGGAGTGGTTTGTTGAAAATAACCAATTATTATCTCCTTTTACAACAGGTTTTAGGAAAGGGCAATCATGTTATGATAACCTAGCTCGCGTAGTCACACAAATACAAATTGGTTTTACAAACAACATTCCTACACTGGCATGTTTCCTAGATATTGAAAATGCCTACAATAACTTACTAATTGGTGAATTAATATCTAGTCTCGACGAAATTGGCGTTGGCAAGAGACTATGCTTTTATTTATGGAACTTTTTGGTGGAAAGACATTTGAAAATTACAGATGAATTAGACAGAGATAAAATTTTAGTACGGTATACAAGCAAAGGCCTTGCACAAGGTGATCCCATTTCTCCTATACTTTTTAATATCGCAACCGTCAAAATTTGCCATGAAATAAGCAATGTATTTATTTGTCAGTACGCAGACGACTTTTTACTCTATAGCTCTAATAAAAAGCTAACAGAAAATGTTAATAATATTCAAAATGCACTCAATTCTATTGTTATTATTCTAAATAAATTAGGTTTGTCCTTATCAAGTAATAAAACCAAGTTGTGTTTATTTAGTAGAGGACGAAAACGAACTCAAATACATGTCTCTGTTAACAACAGTCCTCTTGAATTAGTTGATTCTTATAGATATCTAGGTGTTTGGTTTGATAGCTCCTTAAGATGGAATAAGCAAATTAATGAATTGTACCAGAAAGCACAAAAACATCTTAATCTTCTTAAAGTTTTGGCTGGTTCAACATGGGGCGTGCACCCAAAACATTTACGTAAACTTTATTTATCTTTAATTAGAAGTAGACTGGACTTCGGTTCCTTTTTATATGATAACAGTGCGAAATACCACACATATAAATTAGATAAAATACAGAGTCAGGCACTGCGAATTATAGGTGGTTTTATTAAAACTTCACCAATACATGTTATGGAATCGGAGCTCTGCGTTCCTCCATTGCATCTACGTAGGACTTATTTAGCGTGTAAATTTTGCTTAAAAGCTCTTTCTCGATCGGACAGTGAAATAATTTCTTTACTATCTAAACTTAGTTCTTGCTGTAATAATAGTTATTGGTACAGAAAAAAAAAAACCACTACTTATAGAAATTTATAATGTAATGAAAAACGAGGCTATATCCTTTTCCCCATCGTTACTTATGTTTTCTCTTAAAACCTGGGTAACCAACATTGACTTAGAAAACATAATTCAATTCAATTTAGAAAGTTTAGTCAGCGCTAAAAGATTGATTAAAGATAATAATATTTTAAAATGTAATATAATTTCAGAATTATCGACTAAGTATCATGATTGGTATGCCATTTTTACCGATGGTTCTAAAAGTTCTAGTGGGCGTGGTGCCGCATTTTATGATCCTCATATTGCTATACAAAATGGAATACAATATGATAACTGTTTTAAAACTACCCAGGAACTTTCAGTTATATCAATGGAACTCATAGCTATTTTTAGAGCCCTTACATACGCTCGATCAATTCAATGCAACAAAATCCTCATCTATACAGATAGCAAAAGCGCTCTATATCATTTAGCTCGATGCGCCTCTGGTTGCAGAGGTACACCGACAGCTTATGATATCCTATCTGAAATACACGAGTGTCATATAAGGGGTGTTGAAATAAGGATGCAGTGGATTCCATCGCATATAGGTCTTAGTGGTAACGAGGAGGCCGATGCTCTAGCGAAAAAAGCGTCTGTAGATGGGATAGAACTTGAAACTTTGCCCCATTACTCAGAACTAACACCAAAATATAAAAAGTATTGCTTCAATATATGGAAGAATTATTTCAATGAACGATCGTTAGATAAAGGTATTTGGTATAAAACTATACAGTGTGAGCCCCCTCGTATTCCTTGGTTTAGTAACATTAAATTAAACAGAAAATATATTGTGACAGCATTCCGTTTAAGATCTGGACACATGCCATTAAATAAGTTTGTGTTTATGATGCGAAAATCAGACTCTTCAAATTGTAACTTGTGTGGGGTTGTGGAAGACGTGCATCACCTTTTGATGGAATGTGTCCGTTACAAATCTGGCCGAGAAACCTTGATGAGGACCCTTAAGATAAACAAATTTGGTGTAGGTATGTTTCATGAACTTTTGTCAACTCCTTCATCGGCAATATCAAGGAACCTGTTTATACTTTTCAGTCATCATTAGGGTTTCTCCGTGTTGTGGTTTGATCTAGATTAGTTTTTGTTTTTTTACGTTATTTAGGATATGATGGAATTGGCATATACATATGTATAAAAATTCCTTAAAATAAATAGAAAAAAAAAAAAAAAAAAATAAGCCAATAAGATACAATTTCATCTATAATTCAAAATGTCATTGAAATAAAGTCTTACTTCATAACTAATTCAAAATATTTGAATTTGGAACGTAAGTACATCATCAATAGATACATTTTATATGGAACTTTAACTTTATAGAATAATGGCCTTAATTCTCTATGAGTTTAAGACGAATATCCTTTGCATATATAAGAATTATGTGTAAAGGTTATATACTAATTTTTGAAAATTGAACATTACTCCTTATAGCGTATCATTTAAAGATCATTTTTCAATACATTTATTGAGGTATTTGCTATAATTTTTCTTGTGAGTAGTGTTAGGTTTTATTTTCGTTACGAAATTTCTTGATTCGGTGGCCGAGCTCAAGGCCCGCAATAAAAGTTATGCAATAGCCTAAAAAAGACGATGGTTTATGACTCCAATCTCACTCGGGACAGATGTATGTATTGATCATATAGATAGATATACATCTGTTCTTGTCTGGGTGGTTGTGGTCGCGTGTGTTTCTGAAGTGTTTTTCCCGACAGAGGGTCTAATAAGCCTAATGTGATGCATTAAATATGTAGCGTTTATTTGTTTATGGTATAATAAACCGATATTTGCATCGTATTTTAACTTTAAATTTATTCCGAGCCCATATAAATAGATAATTATAATAAATCCTTGTTTATAGTAATAATTAGAATTAATATGTTAATACAGTGTATTCAGGGCTTTGTGCTTATTAATAACGAACATCGATACAACAATAAATTATGCTATCAGTTGAGTGCTTCCTAAAATAATTATATTAGTTAAATTAAATATTTATAATACGTCATAAAGGTTGACAAACAAGCATACGGTCCGCCTGATGGTTAGTATTCACCGCAACCTATGAACCCTTGCGATACTTGAAGTATCGCATGCACATTGCCAACCTAAGGGATAGGAGGGAAGAGATAAGAAGGGAAAAAGCGAAGAGAAGAGGGGGTGGGAGTTTGGGGCTTCGGTGATCTCGCTTATCGCACGAAACGCAACAGTACTATATTATTTTACGCCGATTTTCTGTGTGAGGGTAGTACTTCCAGGGTCGATGCGGTCCATTTGTGATGGCAAGAGCATGGCTATACTTCTACCTTTTACCACTAAAAATAATTGTTTAACGGTTTCGAACAAATCTCCTTTAAGTATTTCATATAGATAGTGCCAGTAGTCTCTGAGTGAAATGGCTGTGACAATGGTTTGATTTTCATATTTAGTTAAGGAATAAAATAAAATAAGTCTTTTTTTTAAAATACATTAAAATGAAGAAGTAATTACTCGTATCATTTACAAAATTTATTCAGTAAAAATGTATCAGTGAGTTGTATTTCTTACATGTTGTAGGGTGCATAATAAAGCCATTTTACAGACAGAGCTTTTAAGATTTCCATAAATCACAATATGCTTGCTTCTAGATTTGTTATTGAGTCATGAAAATTACAAACAATATTTGTGAATCATTACTATTATTTTTTATGAAGAGGATGACCAGTTAAGAAACGACCTTGCTGGGCCATTTTCTGTACAAAATGCGTTTAGCCTAAAACATGATTGTTATTTTAATTTAATTTATTTATTTTATAATGTATGTAATATATTTTTTTATTTAACTTCTTTATTTTAATTTGTTAGAATACTCAATACTTATAGTATTTACTTATTGCATTACTCAATGCAGAAGTGTTGGTAAATGGCTGAAGAACATTCTTCTTATATATTTGTAGGGTTTTTAAGCTTTAAAGCTTTTAAAAAGCCGTTTTTAATCATGCAATTTATGTATTATATTTAACGTTTTGGGTTATATTATATACGAAATATGCAGTTTGTATACTTATTTTTTGTATAAATAAATAAAATAACTTACATAAATCTGAAATTGCCAAAAACTTGACCAATACATAAAAAAATCATATAAAGCAAGTTGTTAAAAATTTTCAAACGCGATTTTCTCGAAATGACATTCGTGTGGGTTGACATGGTATTGCTTATTTGCGTCCATATAGAATGGATTTTTGTTGTCTGCGTAAAGAAAATGACATTGCAATTAGTTAAATTGCGTTTTAAAAATACTTTGTCATACAATTTCAATACTACTATTAATTAGTCTTTAAGAATTAACAAATTCTGTTTTCTTATATTTAACCTTCTTGTTTAGAAAACATCATTTTTAGGGTTCCGTAGCCAAATGGCTAAAACGGAACCCTTATAGTTTCGTCATGTCCGTCTGTCCGTCCGTCCGTCTGTCCGTCCGTATGTCACAGTCATTTTACTCGGAGACCATTGACTCTATCTATACGAAATTTACTAATTAGGTGTATTCCATGAACCGCACAAGGATTTTGTAATAAAATCTTAATATATATATGAATTAAGGGTAGCAGTCCATACATGTAACTGACGATTGAAAAAAATTTCAACGTATGGCAATGTGTGAGATATCTTTGGATAGTTCTTTTAAAATGATAACGAGGTTTGATTTTGAGTTTTTTCATTACGCCAGTAGTTGTTGAGATATTAGCTCCTAAAGTCGTAAAAATCGTGTCCCCCCTCTAACTTTTGAACTATGGGATTTAAAATTCTGGAAAAATTTGAGCTTGTAGAATACCACATGAACTTTCATCCACATTTAGTTTGAAGAAGATAGGTCTATAAATTTAAGAGATATATAAGTTTTTCCCATAACTTTGTTTTTCATATTACTTTTAATAATTACTATGAAATTACCAACTTATTTTTGCGGTCGGTTTTAATTCGTTATTATTTTTAAAACCGTTAAGATTCTTCATAACCTTACCATCACCCATTTACTGTACACCCTGTTTTCTCGATTTATCCAAGGCATTTTAATTACGATATCTTATGGCAGAAATTAAAACTCACTGGCATGCCTGAAGAGATCAACAGGATTTTTAAGTTTTGGTATAAGAATCAGGTTACTGTTGTGCGATGGTCAGAGAGCTACTCAAGGTCTTACAGGTTGGAATGTGGGGTGAGGCAGGGTGGCCTGACCTCACCCAAGTTGTTTAATCTGTATGTGAATGCTCTAATACAGACGCTCAGTAGCACTCGTGTCGGATGTCATATTGACGGAGTCTGTTTTAATAACATTAGTTACGCAAACGACATGGTTCTGCTGAGTGCATCTGTCTGTGGGTTAGCAAAACTGCTAAGTCTTTGTGAGAACTATTTCAAACGTCATGGCTTAGTCTATAACTGTAAGAAAAGCGAATGCATGGTCTTTCAGGCCAGGGGAAAATCGATTCCATCTATTGTACCTGCTATCAAGTTACACGAGGTTCCACTAAAGAGAGTTGAATGCTTTAAATATCTTGGCCATGTAGTATTCTATGACTTGAAAGACAATGCAGATATTGAGAGAGAACGCAGGGCTTTGTCTGTTAGGGCAAATATGATTGTTCGCAGGTTTGCTCGTTGGTCAATGCCAGTCAAAATAACGCTTTTCAGAGCTTACTGCACCACATTTTACCCTAGCAGCGTGTGGGCAGACTATACGCGGAAATAGTACAACGCCCTGCGTGTACAATATAAAAATGCTTTCAGGATGCTAATGGGTATGCCTCGTTTTTGTAGTGCATCGGGGATGTTTGCCGAGGCGGTGTGGACTGTTTTTATACCATTATGCGAAAGCGGTGCACATCGTTGTTGCGCAGGATTCGTTCCAGCTCAAGTGGCGTCCTGAGAGCATTTGTTAATAGATTCGATTGTTTGTATGTGAACCACTGCTGTCGGATTCACGTGCTGACAAATTAATCCTGTCTTAGGTTAAATAAGTTTTAGAAATTACTAATAAATAGGCGTAAGATACTTGTATTACTAACAACATATGATCCATTGTTGACCGAAATAAAGTTATTATTATATATATTATTATATAACCATGCTGCGGAACCCTTTAGTTTCAACTGTGCGTGGTCCACAACGCACTTGACTGCTAATTTTTAGGAACACAACTTCTCTAGTTTTGTCAGTCAAAAATCTTTTTCTTACTAGCAGTTTCCTCGGTATTTTATCTAGCCGGGGTATAATTATTACTCTTATCCGGATATGACAGGTTACTAGTTTTTACACAAAGCGATTGCCATCTGACCTCCGCAACCCTTACGGCGAACCAGTAACTCATTGGATGACTTAAGAAGAGCTAACAATTATAATCAGATGTTATGTGATAACAACCGGGACCGACAGCTAAACTTGATCTCTGAGGCACGGTGGGGAGGCCCACAAGGACAAACACCCAGACCGAAATCGAATCTTCAAACGTCGAGGTTAAAGACGGACTCGCTACCAATACGCCACAACGATGTCAACAACGATTTTGTCGGTCAAAAATATCATGTGTCATAAAAAAAAATTATAAAGAGAACGCCACAATTCTTTTTTTTTTTCACTTTACAAAGCCGGATATAAATGACATTCATTATAAAATTAAATATCACACGTTTTTCTTTTAATTGGTTAATGAAAACGAGCTCTTATAATCTAATCAGCTAATGCGTCCGTGAATCCTGTGGTTTAATACTTGGGATACACGTCCGACTTTTGACATTCGATCCGATTAGTAAAAGATATTAACTTATATAAAAAATATATTATCTTTAAAGCTGGCATATGGTGCTTTTAATTCCTGTTCGTAGAAAATGCTTGTATTGAAAGTAATATTCGATCTAGGTGTTATCCTAGGCTCTACCATGCCTCGTTGAGGACGTTCATCTATCGTTCCCGGTTGTTATTTTATTATGTTTACCTAAAAGGTCTCTATTGGAACCTTAGCACTAAACTCCGTTGTCCGTTACTTTCATAGATCTATGGATCCTATGATAATAATATATAACAAAAAATTGTATTTTAAAATTTAGGGGTCCGCATACCAGAAAAATGATATTTTCTTTTTTTTTATTCTACGCTGGTACGTAATCCTTTATGTCCCAGACCGACACACACATGACCGCTTCTTATTTTTAACAATGGGTATTCTAAATCTTACAATAATTCAAAATAGAGTATTGCGACACAATAAACTAAGCGATTATACGATTCGGTCGTCGTGTCAGAAAATCGTTGTATATTTCTTGCCCTAAAAGCTGTTAAGTGGGGTCGGTCATTATGCGAAAACAGGAGTGCCCGGTGACATACGATTTCACATAACACGGGTTCTACAAGTCACCTGTACTAATGAATCCACTCGGCTCAATGAGCCGATGTAAAAAAGTTGAAATTCACTGTTTTGAAAAACGTCTAACATTATACATTATATTGTTATAATTTAATGTTATCTATGTTTCAAAAATAAAATAAAATAAAACAAAAGTTTTATTTAGGTTCAAAAATATAGATCTTATATATATTTAGGTGTTGGAATCTGCTTTTAGGCAATCATTGATGGCTGTGCCAGAAGTTTCCGATCTTCTTTATATCTTATTCTAGATCTTTCTATATAATACTGATTTGATTTATGTGTACAAATCTAGTTAGTGTTACTATGTTAGCAAAAACATTTACAAATTAGAATTAAGCTAAGATAAATTTATATGATGTGCGTTTTTATTTATTTAATTTATAAAATAAACCTAAATAAATAAATTTTATCTAAATTGAATAACTGAATGTAACACATTGTAGAGACATTTATTTAAATTTAATAATGGAGGTTTAAAATTGAAAGTTTTGTACCAGTAATTTAACAATATTAGTAGAAAAAAGCTTTTTCATTTCGCTACCCCTAAAACAGTATCAATTCTAACAACGTAGGTTAGATGTAATGAAATTATAGCTCCCAAAGGGCTTCCCTCCCCAAAGGGCTGCGAAGTTAAGGGAAAATCAGGTCAGCTTTGTCATTTCTTGTAAAGGTACAAGAGACTTATGACGAATAGGAATTCATAACATACCCTCGTCACAAAATTATGCAAGGGAACCCTTTACGCTATACATATTATAATGAACTAAATACATTTAGGATAATTTCTAACTTTGAGGATATGAATATTGCTTTGGATAGATTTGATGCAACAGATAAATCGTCCGTGAAATTTAACTAGGGGAATCAGTCAACTCGTAACTGAGTGAGAAAATTCTAATAGAGGACTTATCAAACTTATTAGCTTTAAAGAAAAGGCATCTTTAAGATTGTATACGCGTATCTTTACCAACCAAATCGAATAAAATATCATATCCACAGAATTTTGGCATTTCCAACAAATTTATTATAAAATATATGTTTTTATAGATGGCAACAATTTAAGTTTAGTATTTGTTGTATCACTTTTTTTATGTATCTCTTTTTCCTGTATGATGTTGGGTACTAAAATGCGTGTTTCCAGTTTTATTTTATTATTTTCAGTATGTAATATATTAACCAGTCAACTTATTTACAAATATTCATTCCATCTTTAAGCAAAGAATACTTTAATATGTTTAGAAATGTAAAAGCACTTTTTTACCTCATTCTACTGAACTCATGTCTTGTGAATAAATGACATCGTCTCGATTGGGAAAAAAAATTTTACTTAATATAGTAGGTTATGTATTGTTGCGTTTTGTTTTTTGAGTAATAGTGCCGAGGTTTCAAAACTCTTACCGAGGAGTCCCATTCTTTTTGTAGATAAATACACTCAACTCAAAATCAGGACAGTGACATTCTGTGTCCGGTTGCGGAAACACACACAAGGCTGTGGTGTCGTTTTTCTTGTCTTCTTCTTTCCTCTTATACCATATATTGTAGGTTGTAAAATAGATATCAAATATTAGAACTAGCCATGGGAACACATGGTTACATTAGACTTAAAAGAAACCTTTTTGGTTTTCAATAATTAAGATTAAAATATAAATTTTGATAGATAGACTATGGTGAAGCAACCACATACACCGAGCTACGTTTTGCTTAAAATATTCAACCTCCACCATTAGGATAGTTTCTGGTCGGGGGTTCGGAAACATAGACAAAGACAAATTTGTCCTTGACAAATACACCCAGACCGGAAAACATGCCTCTATGGTCAATACAAACATCTGCTGCAAACGGGAATCGGGAACCCGGGACTTGTGGCGCTGAAGGCAGGTTCCCTACCGTTGCGCCACAGCGTCGTCAAATAATAAATATTGATCCTTTTTTTAAAAAAGATAAGCTTATTCACCCATATTATATAAGTTAATAGACTCATCCATAAACATAAATTTTGCAAGTTATAAATTCCACCCATCCCTGAATTTCATTGACAGTTATAATTATGCCTTAATTACAAGCCGAATAGAGAAACTTAATTTAAACTTTCAGAATGTTTTTGTAGTAAAATTGTTTGAATATTTGAGTGATTGACTAATTAGAAAATTTGTCAGTCCGAATTCTAATTAAAGTTAGGTTTCTGTTACGTTCTGTCACGGGATATTTGAACGGAAAATATTTTTCTCTTGTTTAATATATCAACTTTTTTCCCAATTTTTTTAAAAGAAATAAAATACTTAGGCGTTGAAGTACTTTTTTTTGTTTCGTGCATATTTATACGAAACCCTATTCATTTATGGTATTAAGAACATTATATTGTCATAAATACAGATTCAAATCTAATTCATATCATAATCATTTTGTTAAAAAAGTTATAACTCTTCTTTTCTCTTTGTTATTTCTCCAATTAAAGGCAAATGTTATGCAAGAGTGGTTATGTTATGTAATAGTCTAAGAGGACAGGATCACGCCTACACCTCTTGCTTTAGCAGTACATTTATACCGTTGAGTTTATACCACAACAGTTCAAAATTATAGAAAACTAACTGTGCCCGCGGCTTCGCTCGCATGGTGTACATGGTTATTGTTTAGTTAAACAAACAAACGAACAATTCTGTCACTTTATTATTATGTCGCATCGCCCGCTCGCGCTTTTTCTTATTGCTCGACTTCTATGTATTGTATCGTGATGTTATATAGAATTATAGCCTTCCTCAGTTTGTTTTTAGTTTTCAGCATTACAACATTGGTATACATTTATTCTATGATGATAGTAATATTGTATATAATTATTTATATAAGTTTATAAGGAAATAAAAATATATCCAGATATACTAAAATATACATAAGTTACGTACATAAAATATAAAATGCAGTCACTTTAGAGAATCACTTTTAAAGGCGTCGGGATGTGACGACCCCATCGCCCGCTGTTGGGATAACCTCTGTCACAACAGAGATTATTCCACCAATGCAATCAGTCACACTGGTGGTAGGTCTTTTGTTGCAAGAGGCCGGCTAGGTAGGTACCACCGCAGTGTCCAATATTCTGCCGCCAAATAGTAGTGCTTAGGCACTACTGTGTTCAGGTTTGAAGGGCACTGTACGTTAGTGAAATTACTGGGCGAACGAGATTTAAGAACTAATATCTCGAGGTTGGCAACGCGTGAGTGGCACCTACTAATGGTGCTGCAAGCGCTCATAGGCTGCGGCAGCCACTTACCATCAGGTGTGCCGTATGCTTGTTTGCCAACTTCTAACATAAAAAAAAAATCACTATCGAGTATATACACGAAAAAGTGTAATAACGTAAATGTAAACGTTTCGTTCAAAAGTAAACCTCAGACGAACTGATCCATTAACGTAACATGCCCCGACCGAGCAAGTCACCAAACTAATGATCCCAGTTAGTTTTTCACGAAATAGGTACGTGGATCCGCTCCCCCTCATTAGGCAAGTTACTAAAATGAATTTGCAGATTATTTTGTGGAGGACATACTCGTAATTTAACCATTGCTTAACAAGCCAAGAATGACTGTCATATTTTCTAAATTATGTCTGGGTTTATTTTTGGATGACCCATATACCAACCGAATGAAAAAGTGAAATAAATGTCTTTCAACTTGGATGAATCTAAAAATCTCAACATTTTCTCTCATTTATCTTTTTAATTTTACTCACAGGACTAGTATTTCTTCTATAATTTTAGCTTCAATATTACGTAATGCAATGGTGTAGGAATTTTAAACTCAATAAGCTAAGTTTTTCGTGGCATTTGAACAATATTACAACACAGCTAATATTGTAATATTGTTTCGCGGCTCTGCTCGCGTTATGTAGTTTTTTGATCCACGGGAACCCAATATTTTCCGGGATAAAAAGTATCCTGTATGTTAATCCAGGTAGTAAGCTATGTTTATGCCAAATTTCATCCAAATCTGTCCTGTAGTTTTTGCGTAAAAGAGAAACATGCATGTATCCATCCAAACTTTCGTATTTATAATATAGGTCAGATAATTAGATTATAACACGATAAATAAAACGTAAATACTATATTACACTTTTATTTTTATTTATCTTTCTTCGGTCGCCATTAACAGGTAGACAAAAAATGTTCATAAAATGCGAGCACTATATTTTAAAGTTGAAAAAAATTAATGGATTAAGCGCAATATTTGATGAGAGATAATTTTGTTAGTAGATTATTATTATATAATAGTTGCGCCTGCCGCTGGGGTGCGGTGTACCGATTTTTCTTTATGGCACGGAACCCTAATTCTAAAATACAACAAAGCCTAAGGTTACTGTTTTTTTTTATGTTAGAAGTTGGCAAAAAAGCATACGGACCACCTGATGGTAAGTGGTTGCCATGGCCTATGAGCGCTTGCAGCACCATTAGTAGGTGCTACTCACGCGTTGCCAACCTCGAGATATTAGTTGTTAAATCTCGTCCGCCCAGTAATTTCACTAGCATACAGTGCCCTTCAAACCGGAACACAGTAATGCCTAAGCACTACTATCTGGCGGCAGAATATTTGACACTGCGGTGGTACCTACCTAGCCGGCCTCTTGCAACAAAGACCTACCACCAGTGTGACTGATTGCACTGGTGGAATAATCTCTGCTGTGACAGAGGTTATCCCAACAGCGGGCGATGGGGTCGTCACATCCCGACGCCGGTACTGCTTATAACATCGGCTATCTGTCAGTGAAAATGCCATTAAAATCGGTCCATCCGTTTCAAACAGACAGATAGACAAAAGTTATATTTTTTTTAAGTAAGTACCGTATATACTTTCATATGCATTTAGTGAATACTTCAATTTTATTTATTTGTATACCTGATTAAGTTGCTTACAATCGTTTAGTAAAACATTGTACAATTTCTACAACGATTGTATTCAATTACTCCTTTAGTTGTGGTTATTACTAATGGGGTTATGAAGTATGTTTCATCAATCATATTCTCATCCACTTTATGTCAACATCAAATTTTGATACAGGGTGATTGATTGCCGTTTTACTTAGAACGTGCAAAATTTATAATAGTTCCATGTCTATTACAGACTAGATATGCCAGCGGCTCCGCTCGCGTGGTGTACAGATTTTTCTTTATAGCACGGAACCCTGATTATTTTTATGAAATAAAAGTTCACCTAATTTACTCCTTATAATATTAGCTATCTGGCAGTTAAAATTGGTATAAACGGTTCAGAGATAAATAAATAAAATAAATAAATAAATAAACGCTACACACTCAACGGCCCCCATTAGGATAATTATATCCTGTGTCGGGGTCCGGAAACATTCACAATGACAAGGACAAACACAACCAGACCGGAAAACATGCCTGTACGATTAATACAAACATCTGCTCCGAGCGGGAATCGAACCCGCAACCGTCGAGACTTAAGGCAGACACGCTACCCACAACGCCACAACGGTGTCAATTATAACGGATTAACCGGACCAAACAGACTTACAGACAGACATTTTTTTTTTTTTGTGTAAGTACCGTATATACTTTCATATACAGTTAGTTAGTGAAAAGCTGTTAATTTGGTATAACAAACAGACACTTAAATTTTATTTATTTGTATAGATATAGATTGTTGTATAAAGTCATAGACTTTACAGTGTAAGAATAAAAAGAAAATGAGTGGTCCCCGTCAGCATTCTCGGCGGCTAACGCGACGACACAAAACGAAGAAATAAGATTTCCTCCACGAGTAGAAATACTTAAGACAGAACGATGCAAGAATTGCACATTGTTAGCAGTTTGTATAAATAATTGTTGAAACTTTTCCATGAATTTCAAAGAAGCGTTGCAACAACACTAAAATGCTTGTTTCCTCTGTTATTAAAAGGCCGTTTCATTAACAATGTAGTTTATCTTTCTAATTAAAAGTACGTATTTTTATCTCTGGCTGGCCATCATATTATACTATAATAATAATAATAATAATTTCTTCTTCTTATTGAGTGGTTAGTGGCCAACCTAGAGAGTCAGAGTTGTTCAGGTCGCCCGTAGGCCTCTGATCTGCCTTTTTGACTGTCAAAAACCCTCCAAAGCACGGAGACGCTCAGTTGAAATGCCACTATGTGATCATCGATCTTGTGACTGACTGCGCTTAAAGTTGCTTAACCCACCGATCGTTTACCGATCACTGGGTGCACTCGGCTATGAGCGTCTCTATAATAATAATAAACGCTAAACACTCAACGGCCCTCATTAGGATAAATATATTCTGTGTCGGGGATCCGGAAACATACACAATGACAAGGACAAACACACCCAAACATCTGCTCTCAGCGGGAATAGAACCCGCGACCTGTGGCGCTTAAGGCAGGTTCGCTACCACTGCGCCACAACTCGTTAATATAAAAATACTATCTAGACGACGTTACTGGAACTATAACTGGGTTATAAGTAGCTGGTCGTGGATTGTACTCCTCAAGATTACTGTAGTTGCATTTGTTAACAGAGAAACATATGTCTATCAAGATTATTAGCAATGCATTTTTCACGTTACACTCCCTAAAATTTACCGGTGTCGGGACGTGACGACTTCATCGGTTGCTATTGGGATAATCACTGTCGCAACAGAATTTATTACACCAGTAAAATCAGTTACACTGGTGGTGGTGGTGGTGGTGGTCTTTTGTTGCAAGAGGCTAGTAGAAGCTAGGTAGGTACCACCGCAGTGTCAAATATTCTACTCCAAAGCAGTAGTGACTTTGGCATTACTATGTTTCGGTTTGAAGGGCATTGTAGGCTAGTGAAAGGGCAAAAGAAATTTAAGAACCAATATCTCGAGGTTGGCAAAGTGTTAGTGGCATCTACTAATGGTGTTGCAAGAGCTCATAGGCTGCGGCAACCGCTTACCATCGGGTGGGCTGTATGCTTGCTTGCCAACTTAGTAACATAAAAAAAAATGCTAACGTTCCTTTTTGACATTAGCCCGTTATTTCTGGTACCAATTTTCAGAATAAATAAAGAGAACTAGTAGTAATTATGTGTAGCCAATGTTACAAACGGACAATTACACATACGTCAAAGTAGACAACCAGCACAGACCGAGCGAGTCGCTGCTGTCCAGAAAAATGAATCTCTCATGAAATTTAATGTGAAAATAACTTGAAACGACGCCAAAACCACGCCTGAATTATTTATGTGGCACTATTTTAATGGCGTACTCCTTCGTTCATTACAGTAAAAGTGTTTCTTAATTTTGTATGCTAACTTAGTATTCCAATCTACTGTCGTACGCTGCCATTAAAATGAAGTATGAGCTATGAGTCAGGATATTTTGCTTGAAAAAATTCGCAACGCGAAAATTTAAGACTTAGTTGGTTTAGCCATATTTTAATTTACTTCTTTCTCAAAGCTGTGAATATTGTAAATTATTAATTATTATACGAGTATGATATTGAAGCAACTGAAAAACAAGAAGTTTAGCAATTCGTTAAACTTTTTGGTGCTTATAATAAGCGACTTACATATTTATTGTTGTCTTTGATTAATATAAGGACGCAATTTACTAGTATGTGTATGGCAGAGTCGCCATGTAGAGGTTGTCAATGAGAGACGAGTTGCTTGGTTCACGTTTTTAATATAACTGTTTTAAATCATGAAATAGATGTTGGGAGGCATATAACACTACAATACCCTCAACCATGGCACTTCAATTGTTTTCGTGTACCTGTGCATAAGAGCTGAGGCGAGTTTGGTAGTCGGTTAGTTTTATTATTGAGAAATTTTATTATATATTTGTACCAGTCATAACACGTACATCTCAATACCACAAAGATATAGACTCGTAACACAAGTTAATAACATTACATAAAAGGTGCACCCTTGTACATTGTATCTAGGTATAGTTAAAGAAAATGATTTTATTATTATTTTATATAACAATAACTCACAAAATCTGCTAGACCAACAAGCTTACTGTCGCTTCAATCATGATATACAATAGTACAACAAGCCGATAAGTCTAGAATAGGACAATAGCACTTAGTGTAGGCTGAGACGGTCCTAGCATTTGCGTAGGCAAGACACCATTGGCATAAATCAATCGCCTACGCCGGGGATGCGCATGCGACTGACCCTATAAACACATCGTCAACTCCCAATATGAGTAACAAAATAGCTTCACATATTTCGTTGCTCTACTTCAAAACTAATTCATTTTATATGTTATTTTGTAACCTGTATACATACTATTTTTAAAAGACATCTAAAATAATGAGGTTACCAATTCAGCTGTTTTTGAGGTAGGTAATTTGAGATATGCATAATTTCTGCGGTTGTAAACAGATTTTTATATTTTTCTGTTAGAAAGTGTTTGCTACTGTGGCTCATAAAGTTTTGTAATGGCCTGATCAAGGACTTTGAAACATAGAATGAAAAGTCCCATTTAAAACTATGTGGGAACGAGTATTTAGACGACTCTAAGCGCACAATAGTTTTAGATTGTTTCTCAGTTTTTCTATTTGTTACAGCATCCAGAAACTTCTGAATGAGTTATGATTCTACATAAATTTTGATAGCTTAATATTAATCTAAAAATCTTAGTTACATATAATTTCAATTATAACCAGAAATACTGTTTGATCTATCCGTAATACAAATACAACGCGGACTATAAATTCAATATTGGTCGAAATTTTCAGAGGCGCTTGTTAAAATTCCTCAATAACAAGTTTATATTTCTTACATATAAATATTTACAAAAGAACCTTTATTAATTCTATAACAATAACTGCCAATTTATATTGACCTATCAAAACAACGTTATATCGAGTTGCTCATTTCGTACAAAGGCCACGTTCCCTTATTCAAAATAAATACTTGCTTAATAAATTCAGTTCATGGAGATATCGCCAAGTCAATGACAAACAGTGGGACGAAAATGTTATGTAAACATCAGGAGTATCGAAGCTCCTGGCCTCGGGTCGTCCTACTGAATAAATAACGCCGCAGCGAAAGCAAACTCAAACAAAAGTAAATTTATTCACCAAATACGACGATTAATACACGATCTCAGGACAGATTTATATATCTCGAGGCTATACGCATTGTCAGAAACCATTGTTTGTGAACGATTTTCGTTTTGTTATTCCAAACTCTGTAACAAGTTATTTCGAATAATTCAAACGTAGTAGGTTATTTTGTTTAGTAATATATCTAATAAAAAAATAGTTTTATATATTTACATTTTTTACACTAGGTTGGTGACAAACAAACGAATGGCTAGTCAGATGGTAAGCCAAGACCGTTTACCACTGTTTTAATTTTTTTTTATGTTACAAGTTGGCAAACAAGAATACGGCCTACCTGATGGTAAGTGGTTGCCGTAGCCTATGAGAGCTTGCAGCACCATTAGAAGGTGCCACTCACGCGTTGCCAACCTCAAGATATTGGTTCTTAAATCTCCCCTGCCCTGTAATTTCACTATCGTACAGTGCCCTTCAAACCGGTACACAGTAATGCCTAAGCATTACTGTTTGGTGGCAGAATATTTGACACTGTGGTGGTCCCTACCTAGCCGGCCTCTTACAACAAAAGACCTACCACCAATGTGACTGATTGCACTGGTGGAATAATCTCTGCTATGACAGAGGTTATCCCAACAGCGGGCGATGCGGTCGTCACATCCCGACGCCGGAAAATACTTTTTATTCGTCCCTTAAAGAACATCGACACATCAGCGCAGTGCTTAAAGTTTATTTATTTCAACACAAAAGCATCATAGTAGGTTTGTATCTGATTCGGATGTCAGGCGGTGTGGGAAAAAGGAAAAAAAGAGGACGGAGGGAATGTGTCTCAAACAAAACACTCACGGAACAAAACGGAATAGTAAGGATACTACTTTTCGATTCAGTACCTAAGGTTTATTTATGCCGCAAACAGCTAAGCTGTACTACAAGTACGTCTATAAAATTTAAAAAAGTTTATTAAGTTTAAAGTTAGTTTCTTTTTAATTATATTAATTATAGAAAGAAAAACAGAGATGAATATATTTCCATAAGTTCCTATAGCTGTCTTTCTACTCGGTCAACTTAAACTGGACCAAAAAATATATATGAAGCTGTCGATTGATATTATTTTAGCAAGACTTCATTGTCTTGTCATAATTATTTATATTTATATAGAAGTGACCGAAAAAAGTCTTATTAAACTTTTCTAGTCTCTCTTCCATTCGCTCAGAGCGTGTAACGTGCGATAAGCAACTTCGTTCCAAAAATATATGCTTTACATTAAGTTTCAACCCTAAAGTACTCATTGAAGCACCAAACACATTCTAGAAAAAAAAACATTAATCAACTTTTATTCTGTTATGTGAACAAAACATTGTACGAATTTAGCTTAAGAATTAACAATTACTTCAGCCAATTTACTTATATCATTTCGGTCGAGAGACCGCCTGGTCGTATTTCAAGCGATATTAAATATTAAAAAGTTAGCATTTCTGTATGTTTAATAAATTCAAACACGCTTTATTATTTATGCAAAGCGTTGTAACAATTTTTGATGTAATATTTATTACTGCCTCATCATGCCTAAATAAGTACCTTCCGTTAAACCTCGATAAGATCACACCTGTCACAATTCTTTATGGGTTTGTACAGAAAACTACTTAAGTAGTAAGTAGTAGCGTCATGCTTCTCCCACCACTAATGCGCCAGCTGGACGGGGTAAGTACTCTTTCACAGAAAATTGGCGTAAAGTAACAGTATCAGTGCGTAGTGTTGCGTTTCGTGCGATGCGTGAGAGCGCCGGAAATCCAATCTGCCTCCCCTTCTGCTCCCTTCCTTTTTTCCCTTCCCATTCCTACCTTCGGCGTTGGCTAAGCGCATATTATATTTCAAGTATTTAGCGTTGATAGATTGCGGTGACGTCTTACCATCAGGTGGACAGTATGGTTGCTTCGCAACCGTACTATCTTCTTCTCTTCTTCTTCATCCTAGCATTATTCCTGATATTTTTATGTACCCAAGGTCTGCTTATTACTCTTATCCGGATATGACAGGTTACTAGTTTTTACACAGAGCGATTGCCATCTGACCTCCGCAACCCTAAGGTCGAACCAGTAACTCATTGGATAAGAGCAATTTACTTATCGAGAGTTAACGATTATTATCAGATGTTATTGACAATAACCGGGATCGACAGCTTAACATGCTCTCCGAGGCACGGTGGGGAGACCCACACGGACAAACGCCCAGACCGAGGCAGAAATTTTAACAAACATCTGCCCGAGCGGGAATCGAACCCGCAACCGTCGAGACTAAAGGCAGATTTGCTACCCACAACGCCACAACGGGGTCCTTCGCAACCGTCATCACATAAAAAAAACTGAAAGCTATTTATAAAAAACAGAATGCTAAGTAAAGTGAAATTAACGATAGCTTGAAAACATTAGTACTTTGTAATACTGGTTTCTATGCTGTCTGTTTTTCGAACGCTTTTGTGTTTATACATATTTTATTAATTTAATATTCTCCCGTGTTCGGTATTCGTAAGGCTTCATTGAAACCTTTCATTAAAATATGGTTTCATTTTTAATTAAAATCTATATTCGAGAATCAAGTAATTTTATAAAGAAAATTCAAATTCCACATGTTTCATTATTTCAATACTGTCTAATTAATTATTAAATATTAACACGTAACATAACTATAATTTGTGTGTAGACATCAAAATATGATCAAACAACGACGTTGTGGTGTAATGGTTGTGAACCTGCCTTAAGCGCCACATGGCACGAGTTCGATTCGTGCTCGCAGTTGTATAAAATTTTAAAGCTTGTATTGATCATACAGGCATGTGTTCCGGTCTGGGTGTTTGTCCTTGTCCATGTGTATATTTTCGGTGCCCCAACCCACGATATCACCATCCGAATGGTTGAGTGTGTAGCAATCGTTTATTTATTTATTTATATTATTAAACGTTATAATATATCAAATATTTGACGACGTTGTGGCGCAGCGGTAGCGAACCTGCCTTAAACGCCACAGGTCGCGGGTTCAATTGCCACTCGGAGCATAATATGTTCGTATTTACCACGCAAGCATATTTTCCGATCTGGTTGTATTTTTCCTTATCCTTGTATGTGTTTCCGGGCCCCGACACAAAATATAATATCCTAATGGTGGCCGTTGAGTACGTACCGTTTATTATATATATATATATATCAACACACACTATCAAAATGAGTAAGTAATAGATAAAACATACTTTGATGAAAGTAAAGAGTACAGTTAAAAAATATCGTCTTTTTCCGATATCTCAATTATTTTTGTTTTGATTTCAGCTTCAAAGGAGACTTTTACCGACCGGCACATTTCACGAATATGCATCCCGTTGTATTGACAGTATGTGACAAAGCGAATATTTCTTCAGTTTCCCACGATGACGTCATGTTTCAACTTGTAATAACTGTTTCATATGAAATAGGGCAAAGTTTTTGTACGATTTTATTTTTCTTATTTTGTTTAAATTACTTAAGACTGCCTTGCTATTTCGAAATAAAATCCCATATCAACTGGAGAAAATTTACCGTTGCCTTTTTTCCATTTCATTGAAGGAGGCAGAGCGCCGAAGGCCAAAAATCCTACAGCTGTTGCTGTTTTCATATTCCTTCCCCTTTTTCCCTCCTTACTGACTCTTGAGTCAGCAATTGCTATTGTTGCAGGAGTCTACAGGCTACGAAAACCACTTACCATTAGGCCAGCCGCACGCTTATTTTCCATTACCGTCATAGTAAAAAAAATCTTTGAATCAGACTTATTGAGATGATTGGCCATATTTATATATTGAGATTGAGTTAGTTTCGTAAGGCAAAAGATTGAAAAACATTTTTAAAATATTCATAACATTACGTGAATTTTCGACCATTTTTCTGTATTTATTTCATAAGGAGCGAGAGATAAACGTATATTTGAAAAAGTATTAGCGCTATAGGCATGAATAAAACCATGCATGTGTATGTTGCCGTTAAGGTAAAATGAGGTAATTTAAGCACATGATCTTCTCATACAAAACCTTTCAACAGTGAAATGAAAGCATTTAGATCAGGTTCATGACTTTATGAGATTAGAGGCTTTCGCTTGTACGGAAGAATATTGAAAATTGAATTAGGCTAACGGCAAAAAGTATATAGGTATAAAATACTATGCGGAATAAATAACATAAATATCATGACGTATACAATAAAAATCTTAACCCTAAATGCTTCAGAAATGTAGTAATGAAGAAATTGCGTGTCAAATAATAATTTTTTTTATGTAAGAGATGGCAAATGGGCAAGAGGCTTATCTGATACTAAGCGATCATCGCTGCCCATGAAAATCTATAACACAGAAGACACGCAGGTGCGTTGCCTATCTTTAAGGAAACAATAGGCTCTCTTTTGGAAGGCTCTCTCCATCGACCTGGAGATGGAAGTTCTACAGACTGTTTGTGCGAGGAAGAAAATGTCTTCTAAATATCGCAGTTACAAGGATATGTTAGGTTAGGTCAAAATTAAATTAGTTTGTTTTTAGGGTTCGGTAGCCAAATGGCAAAAACGGAACCCTTATAGTTTCGTCATGTCCCTCTGTCCGTCCGTCTGTCTGTCCGTCTGTCCGTCCGTCCGTATGTCACAGCCATTTTACTCGAACTCTGTACGAAATTTACTAAATAGGTGTATTCTCTGAACCGCACAACGATTCTGTAATAAAATCTTAAAATATATAAAAATTAAGGGTAGCATGTAACTGAGTGTTGAAAAAAAAAAAATTCAACGTATGTCGACGTGTGAGATATCTTTGGAGAGGTCTTTCAAAATGATAAGGAGGTTTCATTTTGACTTTTTTAATTAAGTCAGTAGTTGTTGAGATATTAGCTCCTAAAGTCATAAAACTTGTTTCCCTCCCCTTCTAACTTTTGAACTACGGGATTTAAAATTCTGGAAAAATTTGAACTTATAGGACATCAAATAAAATTTCAACCACATTTGGTTTGAAGAAGATAGGTCTACAAATTTAAGAGATACATAAGTTATTCCCATAACTTTGTTTTTCATATAACTTTTTATATTTACTATGAAATTACCAACTTATTCTTGCAGTCGATGCTCCGAAAGGAAATCGAACCCGCGACCTATAGTTTAAGGCACTTTCGCTACCGCTGCGTCGTCTCGTCGTCGTTTATCTCTTTGAAGCTATAAACAAGTGTGAAATTCACTTATTCACAGTAATTTACTGAAACAACTCAAGCAATACTAATTTAATGAAACAGTGGAAACAATTCATTATGAATCGGGCGCTTATGAAAGAATAGACGCCGTGTTGCTGTCATAAAGGAAAATCAGCTCTGAACGGAAATTGAAGTTCCGAGGCCCGGGGCGCGGGCGCAGGCCGGAAAAGCCCCCATTAACTTCTCTTCTAACGCTACAATTATAGCAATTATGTAGGGATACAATTTGATATTTATGAATTTTATGAACATTTATATTTACCTACCTGAGAAATTGTAGACGTTACTGAAAGTTACATTTAAGTCTAATTGCATGAGTTTATGTTTCATACAGACTTTTCTTATATCTTTAATGTTTCAACGATCCTCTTAAGTAATTCTTTGTCACGTGCCATTTCCTAAAACAGTTGGACTTATCACGAGTATATCTATAACAATATAATAATTCTGAAGAGTTTGTTTGTTTATTAAACCCGCTAATCTCTGGAACTAATGACTGAATTTGAAAAATTCTTTTTGAAATTGAATAAATTTTTTGAGAAAGGCTATAGGATATATAACATTACGATACAATACTTAGAAGCCGAGCAATAAGAAAGAAAAGAATATGCGGGCAGACGGTAGGAATTGGTTAGTTGGTGGGATAGGGCGGACTCACCTGATGGGAGCAAAGCTGCGGGCACAGCTAGTCATAAGATAAGCCTATTCTTATGAGACTGAATTTAAGATAATAAAGACTACGTAGATAATAATTAGTTCGCAGCTGACAGATGTTGAAACATTTGGTAATATAACTAACTGCTACAATAAAATAGTCAATTTAACGCTTTGATAATTTCAAGAACAGCAGAATTTACAGTTGTCAGTTTTGTAAACCACGAAAAATATGCAAGCCGATAAACACCTACAAAAATGACAAGAATTGAGGCATATTAAGATTTAGATCGACTCCGCTAGCAAAAACGCTTGGTGAAACGATAGAGGTTGCTTAGGTTAGGAACGAGTACCTTTGCGTTTACTGTTCTAGAGGAGAGAAGGAAGAATAAGGAGAGGAAAAGAAGAAGCCCCTTTGCTTTGAAACAGAAAGGAGGAGAGAATTTTGGCCTTTGAGGTTGGGAATTCGTATGATGAATATAAGAATTGGTTCAATCAACAGTATTGCTATTTCATAGCGATATTCTATTTTTATTATTTATTTATTTTTATACCAGCGATATATTATATATACATTTTTTAAACTATGAGTCCATTTTCCCAGTCGATCAGGCTACTCGCCCATTCACATCGGAAACAGGAATGCTCTATTATTCCTAAAGATATATGTATTTCTTAAAGATTTTTTTATGTAACAAGTTGGCAAACAAGCATACGGCATAAATCTCCTCTGGCCAGTAATTTCACTAGCCTACAGTGCCCTTAAAACCGGAACACAGTAATGCCTAAGCACTACTATTTGGTGGCAGAGTATTTGACACTGCGGTGGTACTTTTTGCAACGAAAGTCCTACCACCAGTGTGACTGATTGCACTGGTGGAATAATCTCTGCTGCAAACGACAGACGATGACATAGATTATCCCAACAGTGGATGGGGTCGTCATATGCCGACGCCAGTAAAATCTTAAAGATTTTTTTTATGTTACAAGTTGACAAGCAAGCACACGGCTCACCTGATGGTAAGTGGCTGCCATAGCCTATGAGCGCTTGCAGCACCATTAGTAGGTGCCACTCACGCACTGCCAATTTGGCGGCAGAATATTTGACACTGCGGTGGTACATACCCAGCAGGCCTTTTTGCAACAAAAGTCCTACCACCATTGTGACTGATTGCACTGGTGGAACTCTGCTATGACAGAGGTTATCCCAACAGCGGGCAATCGGGTCGTCATATGCCGACGCCGGTGATGATTATACTGCTCCTTCACGCTTCAGTATAATATAAATCATTGACATTTTAAACACGATTGACTTCCTCGCACTTTATACTTCGTTTATACAATAAACGAAGCTAAGTATAAAATACGTTTATTTAAGCTCAAAGGCAGTTAAGTATATTAGATGACACGGGCAAAAGCGTTAGTTATAAGAGGATTTGAAACATAAAACACTACGTTCCAGAGACTCAACTAAATAGCTTTAGAATTAGGTCGTTACAAATAAGTAGATTTTGTTACACTGGAAAATGTGTTATAATTATGGTATATTTCTTTGAAAATGTATAATTTTACTGCATAGTATTTAAAACTGATTCATTTAAGACAACTTTTAAGTGGCGTTTTTTTCTTATAAAGGCTACACACTCAACGCCTTGGTCGGGGGTCCGGAAACATACACAATGAAAGGGAAAAACTCATCCAGGCCAGAAAACATGCCAGTATGGTCAATACAAACATCTAATCTGAGCGGGAATCAAACCTGCACCCTATGGTGTTTAAAGCAGATTAACTACTGCTGCACCACAACCTCGTCAAATTAAAATTCATATTATAATATAAATTTTCCTCCTTTTTTTAATATTTTACGTAAACTATTGCTATTATAATTATAATTATGAAATTAATGTTCTTTTGCTTCAAAATTAATTCACATTTACGTAATTTTTATAAAAAATATTAACATTTACTTGATTCAAATTGTTATATTATATTTATAACAAAATTTTCACTGCGTACATTTCGTCCCTGCTAATTTCATTTTAAATTAAAGAACTTATGCGTGAATAAAGGCGACTCAGATGCCAAAATTTTATTTACGTCAATTTGGCCGATGTGGAGATGAAAATAAGCTGCCATACAACAATTTGGCTTGTGATTTTATACATTACATATTGTAATCTTTCGTTATGATAACAAAATATATTATTTTAATATCGAGTTTAATAACAACATTTTATATTTCATTCAATGAAGATTCTAATAAGATAAAACCTGAAACAAAAGCTAGGTAAATATAAACTAAATGAAAATTCATTGATGCTCTTCTACGTATTTAGTGTTTGGAATTACGCCTCAGTAACAGCTGTGTACCCCTATGTTTATTTATTTGTTCTAACGCGGCTACTGAGCTCGTTCCAATGAAAAACATATTTTATTTAGCCTCACAAAATAACAAACATTTACACACAAAAACAAAAATTATATTCTACTGCCGGAGGGTTTATGTTTTTATGCAGATGGTGTTATTCTTTTCCTTTCCAAAGTTTGGGTATATCGATTAAACATGTGGTAATACACGCGTAGAACATAGATTACGAAACATTTCACACATAGTTGGCGAACAAGCAAATTGTCAGCCTGAAAGAAAGCACAAACATTAATTTATATATGTATGTTTATAATTATATCAGAAGCATCAGCGAGGGTATGTATTATGAAGCAAGGAGGGAAAGTAGGAGAGGATTAAACGAAGGGGACAGACGGAGTGGGATATAAATGCCGAAGAGCGGCAATCACATTCATCGTACAAATAATAGTACTGATATATCGATGTCTCAGTTGCGATATTTGACTAATATAATAAACATGAAACTTTGTTTGCTACAGACTTAATTATGCAAAACCGGTTGAACGGATTTGGATACAATTTATCTACCTTACCTAGATTAACACATACCTACCTTACCTAGATTAACACAAACCTACCTTACCTAGATTAACACATAGAATCACTACTTATCCTGGAAAAATGATATGTTCCTGTATGATCGAACTTAAACGACAGGACGTATCCAATTTAAATTGGGCATAGGTGTGTCTTGTGCAACATTATGTAATCACGAATGTTTCATTTCTCTCTGGGCAGTTATAAAGTCAACGCGGCCGAACTCGCGAGCCATTCAAAAATTAAAATTATTAAAATTAATTATTTAAAGGGAAATGTCTACAGCTTGAACTACGCAATTCATTAAAAGTAAATAATATTTGAATGCTGAGAGTTAACGGCGTTTAAAAAAACTTGGTATTCAAAAAGAATATACGTTCTGAGTTTAAATCTTAACTAACGCGTCTAGGGATCCATTAATGTTGATTCCTTCCCGTTGGAATTATTCGAGTGGAGTCGAAAGCAAATGGTAGTTAACATTACCCGAGTCAACTTTACGCTTGGTTTGTCAAAACTGATTTAGGCCGGAGTTGTCGGGCTTCTTGAGACTTCTCGGAACACTAAACTACCGCCATAAATCTATATAGTTTGAGAAAACGGTGTGATTGAGTTTATATAAAAAAATTTAGGTATATTGATCATTTTAAAAAGGACACGTTGCTGTTATGGATGAGTGGGTAGCCTCGACCAAGAAGGATCGACTCTCTCACAGAATGTCAAGTTAAGACAGCTGTATCCATTATATATAGGTGAAAACCTCCACCCCTACTTTCTCTTCTTCTCTTCCTATTTTCTTCAGTTCTTTACTACCCCTTGGATCAAAAAATCACAGTGACACTTCTAGTGTGGTGAAAGAGTGGAAGGGTGGAGTGGGGTGGTCAAGGGTGTGGTAGCATGGGTTGGGGTGGTAAGGATGGCTTGTAGTCGCATGGGGTGCATATGCAGTGAAAAGATGGTGAAAGTTATGGTTGGGAATTAAACGGACTTCGTTCCTACAGCGCTTGCCGCGAACTTTTTTCAAGTCTCACTCACCGCACGAAGGCAACAGTACTCTGTTACTTTTCGCCCATTTTCTGTGAGAATGTGAATAAGCCGGCCCATTTTTGGTTGGAGAAGCATTGCTTTACTACTACAAAATCTTTCATGTAATTTATAATTACAATTGCTGTTGGCCCTACTGGCCTTGACAGCGTCACCGAGCCGGTGGCCGGGCGGGCCGAGTACAGAGACTCAGGCGTGAAAAAGGGACAGCCCTCACGGGGCCTCAAATTTGATTCCGTCCTTAGGGTGCCTCCTGCGAAGCCGAACAACGGCTAAGGATGTAATCGGAGATGATATTAACAGTGTTACTAAAGTTTCATAAGAACGTTTTAATAGAAATCAATTTAAAAGTGACTTGCAATTTTTTTAGTTAAGAGGTAATGGATGGAACATTCGATTTACTAGCAATTTAGTGTATTCTAACTAAATTGAGTTTGTTATAGAAAAAGAAGTCAACCGGATCGAGTCAAAGCATATTAAATCACAATAGATTCAGTAAATTGCATTGTCAGCAAAAGGAAGATTGCAGACGGTAAAAAAAGTTACAAGACGTACTGATTACTTGACTTGAAAAAAATTAAGTCTCTCGTCCATCTCATATATCTAGTTTTCTTGATTCAATATTCAATGTTAATAAAGTTCCTTTGACTGGAGTCAAACGTGGAATATGCAATTTAACTTTGATTGGATGTTAATTTAACAAGGTATAGAATATATTTAGAAATTATTTTATTATAAAGTAATGATATGGAAGTTTCTCTTTTCTCCTGGAAGTTTGACAGAAGATAGTTTTGGCTTTTGAAATATTATTACCTATATTGATTTCTATATTCGACTAATTAGCTTGTCATAAAAACGACAAATTGGGACCTTAGAGTAAAATCACCCAATAAACCAGTTTTACGATTTGTATTAACTATTTTTAAAGATAATTGTGACTTCTTAATACTAATTAATAAAATAATAAAAAAACTGAACTACACATCATTAAAATCTCAACAGACGGTAATTTCTTTGTTAAAGAATCTTTCGTAAATTTCTATGATATCTAAAAAAATGACATCAGGTGTCCATTACACAATACATTTTTCCAATGAGTTCTGAAATTGCTCTTTTTTGTCTATACATGCCCTAATTTCGAAGAACGTAGCTATTTAGGTATAAAGAAGGAGGATTATTCAGTAATCTCGACTGGCGATGTTGAGACACGCGTCCGTGACTGCGAGGCCACATTAAACCCACATTAGCTCTCCATCGATTGTCATTTGTGACCTTTTTATCTAATCTATATTATATATTGGTTATATCGCGTGTTTATTCGAATCAAACGATGGTGCTTCTTATTAAATATTATAAGAAGGTACTTACTTAAATATATAATATGCTATAATATTTAAAATACGAAAAAAAAACTTATTATGTATTGCCGAACGCTTGCTTTGAACTGGGACCTCGTGACTTTTAAATTTACTTTTTTTATGTTACAAGTTGGCAAACAAGCATACGACCCACCTGATGGTAAGTGGTTGCCGTAGCCTATGAGCGTTCGCAGCACCATTAGTAGGTGCCCTTCAAACCGGAACACAGTAATGCCTAAGCACTACTATTTGGCGGCAGAATATTTGACACTGCGGTGGTATCTACCTAGCCGGCCTCTTGCCTAAAGACCTACCACCAGTGAGACTTATACCTCAAAAACTATTACACCTACAGTAATGTTTACTTTTTCAATAGATTTATTTATCTGAAAGAATAATACCTATCCCAAACACATCCCAACAGATAAAGTTTGTGTTCATAATTAATTAAACCAATAAAACAATAACAAAAATACATACAAGTATACTTCAAATCGCCGTATTTTCCAAGTAGACAACAATACTTCGCTTCGTTCGCTCAAAAATAAATTAATGCTTTTGAAATGTGAATTAAAAACGAAACGATGGCCGAATTTGGGAATAAAAAAGCTAACTATTAAAGACTTGTCACGTTCATTTGGCGTTGATGAAATTGAGCATTAGCCGCATCCAATGTTTAAAACAGATTTAGGGCACACTTGACGGGCATCAAGTCTCAACACAAAGCCATGAAAGCGGCTTAGCAGTGAAAGCGGATTAGAGCATAATCTGCAACGGAGCGGTTGACATACGCCTCGGGCGTACTGCCTTCCCTGTTTCCCAGTAAACATATAAATCGGACAAGATCCGACAGCACTAGACTAGACTAACCACTTCCTACTGCTGCTCGGAATTGTTGTTTCGTAATGTTGAGTTTAATATGGTATCGCAAATCTTAGAATAAATAATCACTTTATACCAGACTTTGTCTTTCATTAGAACATGGTTTTGGAATTGTGGTAATTTATATGATTCAAAAAAAGAGAAGAACTCATTCACTGTCTCATTAACGCTCAGCATAAACGTAAGATGCTAATTTTTGCTGAGATGTTGTTTGCTGAGACATAAAGGTGAAATAAGAAAGAATTCAAAATTTAACGTAAGTAAGGGTTAGAAAGGAGTTTCAAGTGGTAAGAAAGCGGATTTCAGTCAAAGTTTGTGTTTTTTAATTCGAAAATTTCCACCATTACTCTCGTGAAAACTAGATGTTAATAAAAGTTTGAAGTGAAGGTGTACTTGAGTGAAGGTGTTGACAAAACCAGTTTCATATATTTTTCAAAGTTGAAACTACCTCATCACAAAATTTTGAAAAACAGACCATACAGACATAGTGGTAGTGCCACGCTGCACAGCTCTTCCTGCTGCAGCCGAATTGGAGCCGGCACGCCCGGGGAAAAACCACTCTCTCTGAAAACCGGCGTAAAGTGGCAATTGTCGCGTTTCGTACGGTGGTGAGAGTCCCAGTGGCCCACTACACACTCCCCCTCCAATGAAAGTGCAGAATTTGGTATATTTACCCCAGGAGGGTACCACCAGCTTCTGCTGTGGAGAATCCCTCTCTGGATGTCCATCTTCAGGACAAACCCTTCCTGGTTTCATGGATACCCAGGCTGCCCTCCGAATTCTGGGGGGGCAATTTTGTGCTCAATACTGTTCGGGGCAAACGAAGCAGGCAACAGGCAACCCCTTCCACGCTAACTGTGGACTTTTGTAACGTTAGAGGCTGAATTCCAACTTGAACGCCGTCCATCACCACCTTGAGACGGCAGAAGCCAGCACTTTCTCACCGAGACCCAGATATCCTCTCTGGCTGATACTTCTCTCCTCTCCTACCCGGGATACAATTTGGAACATTCCTTTGTACCCCGGGCTGGTGTGTGCGTGTACGTCAGGGAGGATGTCTGCTCTCGTCAACGGCAGCCTTGAAGTAGGGGACCTATCGATTCTTTGGCTGCGCGTAGACTGCGATGACCATCCGCGAATCTACGCGTGCCTTTATAGATCCCATAGCGGAAATGCCGAAACTGACCGACTCATTGAGCACATCCAAATGGCTACAGATTCCGTGCTGCAACAGATCCCATCTGCTGAGATCGTGATTCTTGGCGATTTCAACGCCCACCATGCCGAATGAAAGCTTGGTTCACGTACCACCGATCACGCGGGGAGATCTGTTCTCGACTTTGCTTTGGCATATGATCTGACACAACTGGTAACCTCGCCAACGCGAATCCCAGATGTAGAGGATCATACACCTTCACTGTTGGATCTTCTGTTGACCTCTCATCCGGACAACTATTTGGTATCCGTCGATCCTCCTCTAGGCTCGTCGGACCACTGCCTTGTTCGAATACAGTGCCGGTCTCGCGCCCAGCGGCCCCGCTTCGCGGGCTACCGGCGCGTTTGGTACTACAGGTCGGCAGACTGGGATGGGATGCGTTCTTTCTTTGCGTCCTACCCATGGGGACAGATTTGCTTCTCGCCGGATGATCCGGACGTCGTTGCCAACTCTGTCGCCGATGTGATACTCAGGGCATGGAACTTTTGTTCCGGCTTCTGCAGTGCCCATCGGAGGCAAGTCTCAGCCTTGGTTTGGTCGCTCCTGTAAAACGGCGTTTCGCCGAAAACGGGAATGCTGCAAGCCTGGGCTAAGGCGTCGACGTCTCGTGATGTAAATACCAGCGCACTTAGAAAGGAGTATAACTCTGCCTCCAGGTCCTTCAAAGAGTTATTGCCAAAGCAAAGTCGGAGCACATCAGGCAGAATTGGCGAGAAGACTAGTGCGTCTTCCTTCGGGTACACGTGCATTCTGGTCCCTCGCCAAGTCTGTCTTAGAGAATTTCTGTAAGCCATCATTTCCACCTCTGCATAGGGACGATGATTCGGTGGCCCATGCCGCGAAATAGAAAGCTGATCTTCTGTGCTCTCTCTTCGCGTCCAACTCGACTGTGGATGACCAAGGAAAGTCACCACCGGCAATCCAGCGGTGTGATACCACGATGCCGGAGGTTAAATTCCGGCAAAGTGTAGTTCGCAGAGCACTTCTTTCCTTGGACATTCATAAGTCGAGTGGGCCTGATGGAATCTCCCCGATCGTGTTGCGGACATGTGCTCCTGAGTTGGCGCCGGTTTTAACGCGTCTTTTCCGGTACTCCTACTCATTAGGCGTCGTCCCGAACTCATGGAAGACGGCTTTAGTGCACCGATCCTAAAAAAGGCAACCGCTCGGATCCGTCCAATTATAGGCCAAGTGCCATTACCTCCTTGTTCTCAAAGATAATGGAGTCCATTATCAACTGCCAGCTCCTACGGTATCTAGAGGAGCACCAGCTGATTAGCGACCGCCAGTACGGTTTTCGTCGTGGTCGTTCAGCTGGTGATCTTTACTTTACCTGACACATAGATGGGCGGAAGCAGTTGAGTCAAGGGAGGCGTGGCAGCCAGTCTGGACATAGCGAAGGCCTTCGATCGGGTATGGCACAAGGCGCTTCTTTCGTAGCTTCCTTCCTATGGGCTTCCTGAGAAATTATGCGAGTGGGTCACCAGCTTTTGGCAGATCGGAGCATCAAGGTCGTTGTCGACGGTGCATGCTCTGACTTAAAACCCAGTAATGCTGGTGTCCCGCAAGGCTGCGTACTGTCCCCTACTTTGTTTCTTCTGCATATCAATGACATGTTGGAAATTTCCAGCATTCATTGCTATGCGGACGACAGCACTGTAGACGCTTTATACACCGGCCGCGCTAATATTTCTCGGGAAAACGTCATTGAGTGCCGGAACAAACTTGTGTCTGAAGTCGAGACTACATTGACCAAAGTCTCGGACTGGGGCCGACTAAATTTAGTCCAATTCAACCCCAAGAAGACACAAGTTTGCGCGTTAACCGCTAAAAAATCACCATTTGTCGTATCCCCTCGTTTCGAGAACACTCCCCTGGATGCCACAGCTAGTATCGGAATACTTGGTGTCGACATTTCGAGCGTCGTTCAGTTTCGCGGTCAATTGGAAGGAAAGGTCAAATTGGCCTCTAAAAAGCTTAATTGTGCTCAGCAAGGCGCGGCACTACTTCACGTCGGCTCATCGCCTAAAGCTCTACAAGGCAGCACAAATTCGACCGCACGTGGAGTACTGCTCTCACCTCTGGGCAGAGCTCCCAGTACCAGCTACTTCCAATTGACCGCATCCAACGCTAGAACGGCTCGAATTGTCGACGATCAAGCCCTTTCCGATCGGCTCGATCCTTTGGCATTGCGTAGAGATGTCGGATCACTCTGCATCTTCTATCGCATATATCACGGAGAGTGTTCTGAGGAATTGGTTGGATTGATCCCGCCGGTAGAATTTCACCATCGGACATCGCGACAAAACTCTAAGTTCCATCCATACCACCTCGATGTCTGGAAATCCACAACAGCGCGATTTAGAAGACATTTTCTTCCTCACACAACCACTCTGTGGAATCAACTTCCGCCGGCGGTCTTTCCGAACCGATACGACTTGGGAACCTTCAAGAGTAGAGCCTATTCTTTCCTTAAAGGTCGGCAACGCGCCTGCATGCCTTCTGGTGTTGCAGATGTTCATGGGCGGCGGTGATCGCTTAACATCAGGTGAGCCTCCTGCCCGTTTGCCCCCTCTTACATAAAAAAAAAAAAAAAAAAAAAAAAAAAAAGACATAGCTACTTTCGCTTTTATTGTATGTCGGTAAAATGTAAATATATATAAAAATGGCAACGTAAATGGAGCTAGGAAAAAAATGTATATATACATACTCAATATCAAAAGAACAAACGCTTAGCGATATTAGGAAATGTTATCCAACTTACCTTACGACATGTTTAATCCGTCGAGTGGTGTCAACTGTAACAAAAACAAAACGATATATACACATGGTTTGACCAGCGGTCAGAGTAATTGACGGATAATAGGACGCACCCACATACCCATATTGACTCACAATAAATGTCACATATTTCTTAATAGACGAGTGTGACCGTCTCAATTAAAGTGACCGTTAAGACAGGTTTTTGTCAAACGAAACGAAGTGGTCATCACCTGCTGCGAACAGGCGATTGTTGGGGTCTTTATAAGCAATTTCCTGCAGCGGTGTTTGTAATAGCGTTTTATAATAGAGCGTTGTACGTAGTTTATTGACCACAGAAATTAGATTACAAGATAATAGGGGATATTCTATAATATAATTTGAATGTGGTTTTACGATTCGTATTTTTTTGTTGATTATTTTTTTTTTCAATTTTATATTAACAGGACGAATAAATTAGTTCACAGAATTTCTTGTGCAATGATATAAATATTTATTTGCAAAGAAAACATGTTGATAAAAACGACTACTACCGGTTACCGTTACCGATAATTATATTAATTTCTGAAAATAATTAACTATTTTTATTGTAGAAATGTGTATTACTGCTAGCCCCACTGGCATTGACTGGGTAAAAGACCCTGCAACTGATAATTAAGTGAAGGTCTTCGCTCCAAAGGAATTGTAAATATTTTTCACCAAGCTGTAACATGATTATACTTCTGAATTTCTAAAATCGATAAAACAAATGACGATCAAGCAGACTGCAAGTTTTGCTATATCATACATTTCGTTATACATTGGATTAATAATACTATAACCTTTTTTTTTTCATTTAAATAAACGTTAAAAGGGTTGTACATATATAGGCAACAATTTACACGAAGAAGAGCCATTACACAGAGGAAAGAAAAAACTCTGTCTATAATGAAGGTAACATAATAACAGTATTTTCATTTGAAATGTCACGACATTATAATCATACTCGTTTCTGTATTATAATGAAAAGGCTTCAATGTGAAGGGTTTGTTAACGGCAGAGCTGATGACGTGAAAGGAACGAACTTTATATTTGTTTTTCAGATTGACATTACGTTGATTTAGAGTCTACAATTAATAATATAATAATAATAATATGTTACTCAAAAACACCTGAACACTACTTACTTTTATTTTGAATAAGCAGATGAAGAGATAATTTTATTGCAAGAGGCTGGCTAGGTATGTACCGCCGCAGTGGCAAATATTCTACCGTAAAGCAGTAGTGTGTTTTGTATTACTGTGTTTCGGTTTGAAGGCCACTGTAGCTAGTGAACTTACTGGACACAGAAAATTTAAGACCCACTAACTAAAGGCTGGACATGTGTGGTGTGTGTGTGTGTGTGTGTGTGTGCGTGTGTTTGTATGTGTGTGTGGCAAATGGTATTTCAAGCACTCATAGACTACAACAACAACTTACCGTACAGGTATGCTTGCTTACCAAAACAAGCTATCCACCTATTCGCTAAGCAGTCACCGAACCATATAGATACTTGAAATATTAGAAGTAGTACGAGAAGGGAAGAGAAGAGGAGCAGAACAAGAACGGACAAATTGTTACAGTTAGGGCCTCTGGCACTTAAAGTTATTGCTACTCTTACTTTACATCGGTGTTTTTTGTTTGAGTAAGACTTCCCCGATAGAGCCAGCCCATTCAAAAGGAAAGCTACTATCTTAAATGATAAAACATCCCAGTACAGCCTATTACCTCGCTTTTTCAATAAAATCTTATATGAGAAATAATTATTTACTAATGTTTTACCAGCGCTATTCTTGAACAGTTTAGAACCATTATTTTCCTCATTAGGTCAATAACATATTATGAGCGGGCGTAATACACAGTCATGAATTAAATCATGACCTCGATGGCTATTAATTAATACACTTAGTTATAGAAAAACAACATTCAACACACAGTCAGCAGTACCTTCAAGAAGCATTGTTAGCTAATAATAATAGAATTATTATTAAAAAAATGATGTTTTATTTATTACTAGCTTTTGCCTGCAGTTTCACCCACTTCAATAACCTTTTAATGAGACACCTTTAATGCAATATAAAATAACTGTTTCCCCATACAAACTTTTATCTCATATTTCACTCGATGCAAGTTTTGTTTTCCTGACAAAAAGTAGCCTAAAGCTATGGTCCCATCTATGAGTATATCTATACCAAAATTCATCATAATCGGTTCAGTTTAGACGTGAAAGCGTCACAAACAAACAAACACGTTATTGGTTTAGTTACAGAAATAAAGTCACAAGAAAGAGCTAATACAATTTCTTGTTGAATATAAATATAGATGTATTTATTTACACCAGTTGCTGGTGATTAATTAAACAAATTACATTTAGTAATTTGTTTAGAACATCATCGTGCGAAAGTTGAAACTTCTCAATTTTTTATTTTTCAAATTAAACTTGTTGAGGCTGCCGTAAAGTTCCTCGCGTGTTCAAGTTTAAGCCTCTTCAAGTTGTAGTAAATTCATTAAGCAATTTAAAATGCTAATGACCTGTCGTCTGGGAAGTAGGAAGCAGATGAATAATGAAGCATCTGATACGAATCACGTATTATATATCGATTCAACGATGATGTTATAGGGATATTGAACTTGTAACACCCACTCATCGTTTAACTACTAGAATAGTTGGAAAATATATTTTAATACATTGATTGCGTTGAGATAGCTTTGACTCTGAAATTTCGTATCTATATGTAAATACTCGTTTTTGAATAATGTTGTTAATAAATTACATATTTTACCATAATATCTTATTTTATATTACTGATTATAAAAAGGAGACGGTTTTCTAATCTTCTGCTTTTTGAGTTCATGTTCACAGAACAGTATATAATAAACTCAAAATATTCTTTACTCAAATAGGCCTTGAAGCACTTTTGAATCGTCAAATATACAGTCTGTTGTGTCTGAGTGAAGCTATCACTGATTCTGAAGGTATATTATGAAGAAGAATCGGCAAGAAACTCTTACAAATATAATCACAATTACAATTATACTTGCCAAATGTTACAATTAAGTTTTATATCCCACATGAAATTCGACGTACATTTATTACATGCTACATTATCTGCAATATATTCATCAATGGAATAATAAGCTTTATTTAAATTCAAACTTAGAATATTCTTTATTCAAATAAATATACAGTCTGTTATATCCGTCTAAGTGAAGCTACCGTCGACTCGGAAAGTAGATTCTGCAGAGAAAAAGCGTCAAGAAACTCTACAGTTACTCTTTCCAAACATGATCACATTACATTTGTCAAATGTATAATTAAGTTTAGTAAAAACTATTTAATATAAGATTTGAATTTCAATGAGACTTATAATATTAATTTAACGGGTGGTAAAGTTACGAGTAAAGTAACCAAAACTGCATCACTCCATTAAAATAATCAAGGACACCCACAAGGACAAGGACGGCTAAAAATAAAATCAGTGCCAGCAATGAAAACTTACATAAATAAAGTAGACTCACTGTCACGAAGCTAGAAAGCTCGTATTAAAAAAGTTCCATCCCATTAGAGTTGTGGTTGACCACAGCTTATAATAATATAAACGATTGTGGTGGGTATAAAGCTTCAGCTCACGATACAAGCTATCAGACCGATAGCATTACAATAGCGTCGGTATGAGATAGAGCCTTTTTTTCATTTAAACGACATGATAAGAGACCCTTTTAAAAATGATTTATTCCTTCTACAGCTGCATTGATTGATAACTTTAAACAAAATATTGTATGAATAAATTATCATTAACAATGATAAAGGCTACACGCTATGATTCGGAAATCCAAAAACACACTAACGGTAGCACATCAACAATATAATATGAACATACTAATATTTCGTTCTAGCGAGAATTGAACTTTGGCGTTAAACAAAATATGCACTCTGCCATTTAGGCAAAATAATCTAAAATTAATAAACTAGCATAACTTATAATATAAAAATCGTATAGTGGGGTGTAGAGCTGCCTTAAGTTTAGTATTCAATATAAAAAGTTTTATTATATATATGCTGCACTTAAAAATAAAATCTTAACAAATAAATAGCATTATATTATTTTCGAATCGAAATCGTGTGCAGTGTAGAACAAACTCTTTAAAAGATTAAGCCGCGCCCACACTTGCCGGACGTTAATCGTTCATTTCGATTACGATTATGTAGACGAATAGGCATAGTGTTATCGTGCCATTACTTCTTAATGGAATTAGCCGTTGAAATTTACTATGTACCGAATAGCTTTGCTAAGCGACTGTCATGTGTCAACTTGTTATTCGTGGGTTAAGTCGAAATCGATTACCGTGAGATCTTGATTTTAAAGCTATCTTTAATTTATACACAGATTATAAATCCGATTAACATATCGATTAAAAATATTTTACGACTATATTTTACAGCTCTATTTTTTATTTCGTTTTTTTTTTAATGTAATTAAGAATAATATTATTATAACAAACAAAAAATTGAAAAAAATACAAACTTTAAAACTAAAAAACAGTGAAATAAATATTTTTTGCAACAGAAATCAGTACTAAGTACAACATAAAAAGATTTTGCATTTTTCTTGTTTATTTCAACCATAGAGTTAAAATAAAGTTAAATTTGTTTTGAATATTAATAAAAACATGATGAAAGAAAGTCAAAGTAGATTATAAGAATAAGAGTTTCATTCGGATATGAGTAAGTAAGCTCATTTTAGATTGAATGTAATTGTACGTTCCCATTTATCTTAAACAGGGCAAACGTCAGAGGCAGGCGAGCACAAAGGGCTACATGTGAATGTAGCTCGAGGGCGCACACAATAGATCCTAACAATGTCTTCGAAAATTTGGCTTTTTTACTATAGTAATGGATGGTCTATTACTCTTTGAGTCAGACTTCATTGTCAAATATTTCATCCGCATCAGACCAATTTATAAAATATTTTACGCTACGCCCAAAACTTACCAACATAATATTTTACACGGTAACCTCTAGTGTGACCGCAACTTGTTAGATTGACGTCGTTTTGGAGCGGTTTCGTTGTTAATATTCTTATACGCGGTACTGTAGTTCTAATAACACAAAATAAATTGACTTGCGGTTAAAGGAATGTTAATATTTATTAAATACTATAAAAATAGTTATATAGTCCAAGGGTGGTAAATTGCTGGTGATATCGGTAGGGTATTTTATGCTATCGATCAGAATGAACTGGCTGTATTACTACTACTTATAGGGAACAATACGAGGTAATTCCGACCGAACTTACTATCAAACAGGCTGTGCACATGTGATATAAAAAGACTTAATTTGATAAAGAAATAATAATTATTAAAATATGTAAATAGTACTACCAAGAAATAATTTTTTTATAAAAAAATAAACATATATATTTATTTTGCTAAACAGATACTCTGCTATATCGTTTGACCAGGTCTTATCTCGCCGGACTTAGATTAGGGAACAAAAAACTCAAAGGACATTTGACGGGACCGTTGAATGATAGCGGTCAAAATTTGATACGTAAACGATCGCTTTAAAATGATCTGGCGTTGTTATAGATAACTCTTATAATTGTAAGTCATTATATTTATTAGTATAATAATTTTTATACCAACTTTTTTTGAAAATGTTTTGTATACGCGGCTTGCGGGTAGTGCGATTTAGTAGAAATCGTCACGTAAAGAAATGCCGTATGCTGTGTGCGTGTGTATATCCAGCCTACTACAAGCACATGAGCACACGAGCATTGAGCAAGTGAGTGATTAGCCGAGAACGCAACTCTCTCTCTCTCTCTCTGTCTCATTTTATCATATAAGCTATTGAAATATACAGATTTCATTTCGAATTACATTTTGATTTGGAGAAAAAAACGTAAGGAACTTCGTTCCGGAAGGTAATCGACGGCACAATTTTTTTATACCTACATTTTATACCCAGTTTTTCGCCTGTATTTCAAAGTTTTTTTTATAAAAGTAATAAAATAACATGGTCTTATATAAAACTGACATAAATGATGATAGCTACCGCTCCGTTTAGATTTTGCGCAATAGAAAATAAGACAACCTCAATCCATCAATTAATTTGTGCTTTTATATAATAATGTATAGAGATGGTATTATAAGACAGCAATGTTGTATGTTTGCACATTTCCTTATTCATTCCCAGTACCAATATATCAGGCGTGCGTGACTCACACCATACCGTCACCTGCTTTATTTCAATTAATTCCCAAGGTACGAAAAGTGAATACCTTGGCACGTTCATTGTTTTATTTAAATTCAACATTATTACGTGTAAATGAATCTTGATAATGATCATGAGTCGTTACCCTTTAGAATACCGATCTAAAATTTTAAGCCGTATCTTTTTACCGTAAAAATAATGCTATTATTTAATTAGCTGCGCCCGCTCCCCTCGCGCGGTGTACCGATTTTTCTTTATCGCACAGAACCCTACTTCTTTAGCTAAAATAAAAATAGCCTAAGTTACTCCTTATAACATCAGCTATCTGCCAGTCAAAGTCCCGTTAAAATCGGTCCTCCCGTTTCAAAGATTAGCTGGAACAAACAAACACACAAACAGACAATTTTTTAGTAAGTGCCGTTTATACTTTAAATTTTCGTGAAAAAATAAAACTAACTAAATATATGCATTCCGTGAAAAACTGTTAATTTAGGATGACAAACAGACTTAAATTTTATTTATTTGTATAGATATATATCATCATTGTTACTTTTTAGACTGAACCTTAGATTTAGTTTAGCTTTAGCTGTAGGTTGTTTTAAGAACTAGCATCTGTCCTCGCCTTCGTTCGTATGGACTTCTGAATTATTTTCACAGTGAAACAAAAAAAGTGATCACAAAGAAGTTCATTCTTCTATTCACTGGGAACAAAACTTTTTTGCTAATGAAAATTAAGGTCACTTTCTGTATCCCTGACAACGTTTTTATAAAATTTTATCATAATCAGTAAAATAGATGCCGGCGTGAAAGCGTAACTAATATACAAATAAATTTAATTCACATTTAAAATATTAGTAAGGAGACAGCACCTAATAATTCAAAACTGAAAATATTTTGATAAATAATTAGATTGATATACAACTATCACTCTATAAAAAATAATAATAATAAAATAAATCCTTTAATTAATAATATTGTATAAACGATATGTTAATTGAGGCAAACTGACGGATTAATTAGATAAAACAACTTGAATTTATTTATAAATTTCATTAAAAATGTAATGAAAAGACTTTGAAAACTGGTGGCGTTTTCATTAGAAATATAAGATTAGGACTAATCAAACTACTATTGAACAGAATTATTAATTAAAGGAAATCTTTACAAAATCGAGCCTGAGCAAATATTTGATTTAACAGTCTTTCTTAGAAAACTTAATTAATTAAAGAAAGTCTTTAAAATTAACGACTCTATAGAAACTTTTCATCGGGAAAACTCATTCGCTCTCAGTGGAAATTCTTCATTTTCTCTGCTTCCATAATTTTCTTTTTTTCTATAAAAGTGTGGAATGAAAATTATTTTAGTTTAGAAAGTGTACATAGGGTACTTTAAATCTGAAACACTTTTAATTGAAATTTACAAATATATTTCAAAGATAAATGAAAATTAACCATTATTTAAGATCCATGTTAGGAAATTAATAATTTTTATGTGTAGTTAAATATATAGACTGCTTTTTTATTCGATATTTAATAACGATATTTAATATTTTTAGAGTAAAAAATACTAATTTACACACAAACCTCGGATTTTCTATTGTTATCAATAACTACTAAAACATATTTATAAAATTATTTCAACATGATATCATACTCGTAGTGGTCAGTCATGTAAACGGATATTATTGTCGTATCTAAAGTTCAAACAAAACAATACCTACGTGTGTATTCACAATAATTGGTATAAATAGATTCGCGAAAAATAAGGCGTTGTTAATACGTGTTTCGTGACGCGAGTTAATGTCGTAGTTTCTGTTAACCGAGTAAAAAACAGTTGCTGTTCTCGAATGTTATTTTCTTGCGCAAACTCATCTTATTTTAATATCCTACCTGATATCATTATATTGAATAATCCACCACAATCATGGTTACAAGCAAACGTACGTGAGGTTTAGCGGTCACCGAAGCTTGTTACTCCATGGGAATCATACGCGTATTGACGACGCTAGAGGCAGAAAGACAGTGAGGAAGATAAAAAAAGAAGCTGGATGGCTGGTCGCGGGTTCGATTCCTGCTCGGGATGTTTGCATTGACATCACAGGCATGTGTCCGGAACACATGGGTGTTTGCGTTTGTCATTATTTCCGAACCCCTGATATAGGATATTACTATCTTAAGGGGGCCATCGACTGTGTATATTTATTTATATTATTATACGTTTATTTATTTATATTATTATACAGAATTTGGTTCAAGGGTTCTATATAGTGTATCGCAGGCTTAATAATACTTTCACCTGACGTCTTAGACTTTTCAAAGGAGGAGATTGCAATTTATTTTAGATAAATAGTTTTAATACCATATTCACATTTTTATATAATCAAAAAAATTTACATCAGCACTTCTACCTATATTAGAGTTCGACCTCTATAAAATAATCCTACCTATTCATAAGCATTCATATAGCGCTTTGTATTTATTTTCATTTAATAGATTTTTGAATTAGTACTCAAAGTCAAATCAACTGTATATAAACGCAAACTTGATTCCTACGTGCAAGTATTATGACCTAATTTCCTATACAAAGCTATGCGAGACCAATAATAAAGACTGAGCCACTCACCACGATGGTACTTGAACCTTTCAACTGCTCCTGTGATGACGAAAAAGCGAATTATTCTTATTTCACACTACGCTAACCTTGCGTTCAAAGAAGCTCTTCGATTCGCTTTGTTCCACGAAAAACAAGGCTCACTATACGTAGGTATATTGGGGTTAATTATTGGCCTTTCAAGATCGGCACGCAATGTTTAACCGCGAATCAGAATACATGACATGAATATTTTGTTTATTTTCTCTTCTTTATGTAGTTTTTCGTTTTTTTGTAATAACAAAGGTCAGAATTATTTGAAAAATATTTTTGGAATAGGTCTTCTTCTTATCGAGTGTTATAGAAGGTTAGTGGCCAACCTAGTGTCAGAGTTGTTTAGGTCGCCCGTATAGAAGTCTGACTTGATTTATGTCATCAAATTGATAACAGCCGGGGCCGACTTTTTACGTACCCTCCGAAGCACGGAGACGCTCAGTTGGAATACCACTATGCGACCACCCATCTAGTGACTGGCCGCGCCTAAAGTTGCTTAACCCACCGATCATTTATCGATCAGTGGGGTTATGAGCGTCTCTTTGGAATAGGTTCCAAGGGGGTCCAAGACTGTAATTAAAAATGGCATAATCATTTGAATATTAAAAATATATCCGACTAATAACTTTGTCTAACTCCTACTTTTTCAAGCTTTTTCTGAAATATCAGTAAACAGTAATAGTATACTGTGCGTATTTTTTTTATCCTTCTCTTGAAGTGTATACACAAATGAAATTACTAATTCTTAAATCGCTAAGAAAAATTCTAACTCCTAAATTGTCGACCGTTGTGGCACAGTCCCAGTAGGTAGTGATCATATCTTATTGCCGATTCCAATAAGCAATCGCAATCTATTTTCACCGGTCTGAGATAGCATTTGCAATCTGAAAATACGTAAAATCGATTCATAGAGTATTGAATATGAAAAACTAATATAAATCGTTATTGATTGATACCGATCTTAGTCCGGAGATTTGATATTGAAGACGGCCGCTTAAAGTAAAAACGTCATTTCAATTCCCACTCGGGACAGGTATTACAGGATATTGACCATACAGGCATTGTTCAGGTCTGGGTGGTGGAGATTGTGTTTGTGCTTGCGGACTCCTCACACAAGAAATCACTATCCTAATGGAGGCCGTATAGCATTTGTACAGATTAAGGAGTATGTACAACTGTAAAATGAATATAAAGAAAAACTGTCAGGCTCATGACTGGTTATATTAAATCACTGGGCACATTAGCATTTTCCGCGGACTGTCCTTGACGTTGTGCGTAATTTGTATTCTATGTTTTAGGTTTGCAATAATACAAACGGTCAACGATCTGACAACGGAAACATTAAGTACCTTACGTGGATTTAGTAATATGGTAATAATTTGTCCTGTCCCGTTCTAACTAAATACATAAAATATTCTATCTCTTTCTGACATTCCAGTAAATAATACATAGAATTAGCATGTTGCATTAAACAATTGCGGTTTGTTCTTTACATAATATTACATTTAAATGTAGGGTGCCGCCACTAGGCTGTTACAAGCGATGAATATCACGATATGAACAAAACACTTCCTGGCCGGGACTTGCTGCCCACGAAAATTATGATCTACTCAAGGGAGATCGAAACGATAAACCATTATTAAAATAAACGTTTCATTAAAATACGTAAAATTTGACATAAATCTCTCATGGAGACATGCGATCTATCGATTATCAGCTTGGGAAAGTTCACGTTTTACAATTATTTATTTATTTTCATTTCAAACCAGATACTTTCTTCAAAAACCATACATTAACAGTATGATATTATAGCACACATAGATGCTATACGCATCTAAGACTATGTGTAGATGCTACTTTAATTGGTGGGGTGGATATGTGTTTATTTACTTAAGTATTATTCTTGTTAAATTAATAATTGTTAAATATTTAATCTATTGTAAAAGTCTCATTACATTAGTTTACATTAGTTTTTAATAATATAGAATAAACATATAGCTGTAATATTGATAGAATATTTAAAAATCGCTAGAATGATGACAAATTTTTAGAATTTTTGCTCATACATTTTGATTTATCTGTAGTTTAATATTCAACTCAGAAGGAGTCGAGGCAGTTTCAATATTAATTTAACACAAAACATCATTACAACATTTCGTACATTTCATTTCAAGACCAGCAAATTGAATAAGAACAGGCAAGAAAATGAAACAAACGGGGCTCGGAATTCCTAATATCATGTCATATACAAGTTCAAGTAACAAACACGAAAAAGGAAAACAGCTTACATTTCCACGTTTAATATTAATAATATCAAGATGTCTTTTTCAGACAAATTACGTTTGAATGAAAAAAAAAATCATTGCTTTCTTAACCGTCTTTCACTTAAACATATTCGTTTAGCCGGTGGCCTCGGGCGGATGATTAATGAAGCGGTAGGTACTACCGCTACCCCTGATTCGTACATAAATAAACAAGATTTAAAATTACAACTGGATTACGTGTTATGAAGGTAAAACCGAAATCGTGAAATATTACTTGGTTATATTTGATATTGTTTCGCTAATCGCTGAATAAATTATATTGGACGATAAAATTTTGGGGAGCGCCTTATCTGATTCTGAGTAAGCTTAAAGGCTTCAAAGAAAGACGTTTAATTTTATGTTTTAAAGTTTTCATTTTCTTCTATACAGAATGAAAAGATGAGGTCAAAGAAATTTAAAGACAGTTAAAGTAATATTTAAACACATTATAGTTTTGTTTATACCACGATGGTTGCAAACAAGCGAATGAACCGCTTGATAATAATAAATTGTCTTTCAAACGATTTGTGGGATTTATTATACTAATTTGTGGGAAAAAGGCATTTTAATATTGATAACGTTTTAGGAAGTTTCTTATTCTTCACACTGTTTTTTAATAATCATACGAATTGTTACAGTAATCTTTCATTATCAATCTATATTATGTTCTATCTATATTATGTATCTATATGTTTATTGTTATTTGTTATATCAAATAGAGTAAAGTAAATGTAGGATACATTAAGGCTGTCACTATGCGGGTATAAAGTGGAAATTGCTTTGTATTTAGAATTCGTAATAAAGCCACCGAATATTAACATGATACTTTAAGTTACTACTTTACCAAACTACATCAGAAGGACGGTTTTGATGTTTGGTGATTGAAAGTATGTATATGTACTCGTATGTAGGAGGAGTTAGGACATATTAATTTATGGATTAGTTATAACCTAGTAAATTCGAGGCCCTTACACATGATCCCAACAACTTGGTCTGAATTTTTTACCAGCTAAGGCTATATTGGGTCATGAAGGTTTATACAAAGCACTATTCTAGGCAGATTTTCCGTCGATCATATTTTTACCTAGTAAGGTGAAATTTTTACATTTACAATAACAACAAAAAGTTCCAGTTGTCTTTACATCGATAAAATTTATTTAATTTTATATAAAATATGTCTGGTTTGTTTTCGATGGTTTTATGTTAAGGAATCCTATTAAAAAATGTTGTAATGTTAGCAAGGAGAACCGGTCGTGTTCCGATATCGAAGCACGTCCGTTGTTTCCCATATAAGGGAACCCTGTTCTGCTTTGATCCTGTGTTACCCAGAAACAGTGAAGGTGGATGTTATTTTTATTATAATTAACAAGAATTGTTAATGTACTTGGCAATTTATTAGTAAACTAAATAATTTGACTAGTAAAATATAGCCTGTGATGACTGTCAGCAGCATAATTACTTTTAAATATAGATTTTATATTTCTACGAGTTCCATTCTGAATCAGCAATGTCCTCATAAATTCTATATTATGATATATTTTATCTTATAAAGTTTAGCGATACATGTTTGGAAAGTTTTGAGTTATGTGGGCTAGTTATAAAAACTACATTTAAAGGTCTCATTTCGTATTGAATTACTAAATTACATTATATGTTATAATTACTAGTGTTCGCTTTACTTCTACTAGGTATAATCATCACCGTATATAGTCAAAAGAAAAGAAAAACGTTTGACAAACAGAAAGAAAAGGTACTGATGTGTTTTGTCTCTGTCTATTTATATAAAAGATATCGAATAATTCTTTACGAGGCTTATTAAAATACCAGTATTATTACCGGCTGCGTCTGTAAAATCTGCTTCAGCATCTATTTTTAGTCCCATCTTGGAAGCTATTGGTTGAAGATCGAAACACTTCTTAAGCACTTATAAAATTTGGGCAAAGGGATGTTACTTAAAACGGAAAAATCACCCTTATTTATATTTTAAAAGAACGTTTTTAATATATAGATGATTTTGATATTACAATTTTTTTTATCGTTTAAAATGTAATATACATACGAATATAAATGAATGTTAAACATTGCGTGACTTTTTATCTGAGTAAAATATGAAAAAGGCAGCAAAAAAACAACGATTAATATTAATATCTACGTTATAAATAACCTTATACAAAAATAAATTGTATCGCGTGCATTCTAAGCATACTCGTAAGCATTTGTTACCCAAATGCTTTTTACTCGGTGGCTGTCGGCTTGCAAATTGAATACAATTTATCATGCAATACATAAAAGAGTTGAACGGAGTGATATTTTTCATGAAACATACACCAAAACTATGTAAATTTTAGTGTCTATGTAGCTATAAATAAAAAATACATATTGAGGTATTGTATATAAACGACTATCATGTATAAGTCTGTTTGAGAATAGAAATAAAAGTTTTTTAGCGATAAAAGTAGCAAATATAATGCTACACAACTGCTGAAATACTTTTCTATGATAGTGCTCTAATGAAATGTCATTAAATGACTTGGCAAGTTAATTATTGTGGTAACGTATATACATCATATTACACATAGAGCATATCTATAGCACATAAATAAAACTAAATAGTATGTAATTCTAAATTAACAGCTTTTCATTTTTTTTAGAAAAATAATTACGGTTCTGTGCAATGAAAGTATATTGGTATACCATGCGAGTGAAGCCGCAGTAGCCAGTTATCTTACGAAACAAAATATTATTTCCACAGTTTTTTGTTACTTGTAAAATAACATACATTGAATACCAATTCGTATGCAAACAATGCAGTATTACTAAAAACTGACAATAAAATTCTAAAAGCTTATGTTTTATTGTTGCTTTATTTATACAAGAACAGTAGCCGTCAACATTCCTTACTAAGATATCATCAACGAGAAATCCCACTTCGCTATAAAATATACATACGTACGAATGATACAAACGAAATACCGTACAAAATTAAGCCACACCGTCGAAACGTATGAAAGAAATTTCCCTTTGAAAAATCTACAAGCATAATACTCTCTTTTCTTCCAGAGTGATTTAGTTGAATGGAAGTCTTCAAATCCAGCTCTGCTTTGCAAACTTCGTGAAACAACTTTTAACTCTAATAACGTTGATCAGATACGATCAAATATCAATGTATCGTTTATTGTCTGGAAGTGTTTTATGTGAACGTTTTCAAAATAAGAAGTCATTACACAATGGGGAGTTAGTTAATGGGCCATTAAACGAACCTATAAATTTAACTTAATCATGAGCTCATGACTAATTGAAGTGGCATAAAGGGAACTAATATATCAGTTTTAGTTTTAAAGTATCCGGGTGGTCCACGTTTTGTAGATTTTAGTTTAATAATATGCATGGAAAGGTAAGTTACAAGAACATTAAGATACGACGAAATCATTTTAACAATATACGTAGGAAGACGGTAATTTTGACCTTTTTACTGCAAGCATTAAGCGCATCGTAGCCATTTAAAATAAACATCCACATTTAAGTGATACGAGTGAGTGAGAAAGGTGATTTAAACTATAAATCTATCGTTCAGAACTAAGCATTACCCATACATAATTTAAGCTTTTGATAATAAGAATCATCATGAATTTATAATTTGAATATTTATAACCGCTTAAAACTTAATAGATATACTAAGCATAATTTAATCATATAAATTAATTCTACTACACAATGGTGGTGTAATAGAATCACCAATCAAGTTGATTCTACTAAAGGATCTCCATTTAAAACCCTTCATTAAAGTTATCCGAGTCGGATCTAAGCTCAAATTCGTGTAACGTAATCGATTTAGAAACGAGAAGCCGCGAAGGACAAAGTGCGGTCACAAATTTACATATAAATTCGGGATTATTTTAATTTCAAATGCATTTTGAAAGTTTATTTGCATATATATGAGTGGCCATTAACGTTTCTTTGTCGCGTCAGCTAATATACCACTCCGGTGAGCTTACGCATTAAAACCTGCGGAGGGGACTGGCGACCGATGTCATGAAACACTTTCACGCTACACAAACATGTCAGCTAGCTCACGTGTATGGCCACTTAATAAAATTAAGCAATTTGTCAACTGTGCACTACACCCATATTGACACAAGGGAACCGTAGGGTCGCACAACTTATTATGAAAATCTCATTTAATTAATGGACTTATTACCGAATTCCATCAATTAGTATAAAGAATATGAGTGTTTTTGTAAATTTATAACACGACTTAAATTAATAGTGTGCACGAAAATCGTATTTCAGTCTCATACATCAGACGAGCGAGTTGATATATTAAGCGCAGTTAATCAGGGCAGGCGGGATTTCGTAAATCAGTCATCTGCTAAGAGATTTCTCTGATCCGATTTTAGGGGGAAGAGAAATGCAAGTTGCGCCTAATATTTGTTCTTGTTGCGCTAATAGCTCGTAAATATTTCAGCGGGAGCGGACACACATGCGCTTGAGACAAATGGCCGCTTATAAAATATATGTGCGCCGTCACTTTGAACCTTCCCCATTCGTTACGTTTCCGACGACTGAAATAACAATACCGTCCCGTTACCGAGTCCCGAGTTTTTAAACTCGAACGGAAATGTGAGCTATCTATCAAATTTGTAACGTGCTTTACAAATAACGCCCTTAATGATTAGTAGGCTGAGATGCACATCTCAATGTACAAAATGTTAAGTGTTATTTTTGTTCCGCGTCTAAATTAGAGTGAATAAACCCGTCAAGCTTGTCAGAAGTTCAAGTTTAAATTTTCAGAATATTTCACACGATTTTTCAGCTACGAGGACGATTCTAATGGTTAAAACATTTTTCGTGGGTAGTGTGATAAAAGGATTTATGACTGAACATAGGACCTCGATATTCATATTCTCAATAGGAAAGAAACGAAAGACATTAATACCTAAACACAATCCATATAAATTATAAATGCGACTACGTGAAGATTTATTGCTTTCACACCCAATGTGGCCACTGTTTTTAAGTAATGTAATTTTCGACGTTTTGTATCCTTCAATCCGATCAACAAAATATCAGATGTAGCAATCAGAATCTGCTATCCTAATCCAACTATTACTATAAATGGGAAAATTTGTGACGATGGATAAACGTATTTTTGTTACACTTTAAAGGAAAACTTCTAAACGGATATGCATGAAACTGAGCACTCAGATACTTTTTATCTCTTGAATAAAATGTTAGGTAACAGGAGCGGGCACAGCACACTTTTGTTAGGATGGATGGATATTTGTTACCAATTTTCACGTAAAAAGTAATAAACGGATTTGGATGTAATTTGTCACACTGATAGTTACTTTTTACCCTAAAAACATGTAATATGTTACACATTTACATAATACATTTATTAGACACACCGTGCATCTTATATAGTGACATAAAGACATACAGCCATCACCTTATTGTATGGATTTTGCACTTTGATTCTGAAACCCTAAAAATATTTTTTCTCAGCCATAGACGTTAATTTAAGGCAGCGGTTTAATATAGAGATATAAATGGAACTTGTGAAAAGGCTAATCTTAGATCGAAGCGTAGAAAAGATAATTCCGTGGCGTCCCTGTCATTCTTCATTCGCACGGATTACCTCCGGCGGTTATACTCCGGTCTGCTATATATATAGCCAGTCTTAGTGGTTTTATGAATTCTACACTATTCACTGTATAGAGATATATTTAGAAATAGCTTCTGGCCGATGTTTTGTTCATATGAATACTGATTTTTAATACAAACTTTGAACCTCCATGTAACTCCTTCAAGGAGTGCTAGAGCTATCTTTAATCCAAAAACAAATTTACACGCTTCTAAAATCAGACTTCCAGACAGAATTTCAACCCATTTTTCATCTTTTTAAGTGTTGGGTTGACTGTCTTATTCCTCATCTATGTCTTACAAAAATAAACCTGTGAAAAAAAACTTATAGTCCAAGGGTTTGTCCATTAAGGCCGGGCGTCAATGAGTCAGTTAGTTAGGCCTTCTCTTTTTTTATATGTGAGATCTGTACAAATGATGACTTATAAAACAAATTCAGATTTCTAAATATAAATGTTGCGTAGATGTTGAACGCCCCCTGTTCAAGTATTACGTAAGCAAGCTTAGGGGGCGGAGGTTCAATATTTCTTTTGCTAATAATAATAGGAGCGTGGGGATATTTTAGAACTTATTTATGATAAAAGTATCTACATATTTAGTATTTGATGCTGGTTTTATTTTTGAAGGTTTTTTATTTTTTATTAACTACCATTACAATGCAAACCAAATATTTTAGCAAATACCTAAATTCAATATACTACTTCCACACCGATCTAAAAAAACGGGATTATCTTTCAAATTTTTTGTTTTTTCTTCAAATTATTTTTCAAGTCATCATTTATTTTACAATAAATTTCCGAGGCAATCGAGATACTGAAACCTGAAAAAAATAAAATTTTTAAATGCAATACATATAACTGACCTTAAAATATCAAAATGTTTTTTTTTCTAGAATACTTTTAAAGTCTGCAAGTTTACAATCTACACAAAGTGCTTAATATTCATTTAATTTTCTCACAAATACGATCTACAATACACAATATAAACTTGAGTAACGTGAATCACGTCGCGTTACGTAGCCTATGAGAAAAGTTACCGGGGGATTTATTTGTCAACTTTGCTCTGATAAAACTTTGTTTGACATTTGATTGTGAGGTCACGCCCGCCTCGGTTCCGTAGATAAGTTTCAAGGATATCCTCTTTTAACTTTAAATTAATTTCCCTCGATAATAATCCTTTCAAAACATTCTTATATACATAAATCTTGAAATCTCTTTATGAAATACGAAATGTTTTTCAATACAACCAAATATATAAATTATACCTTATATAATGAACCTTGACTAAGGATCATAGTTTTTTAAAAGTATCATCTTAAGATATTTTATAAACGTTATCCTTCCTATTCGTTACAATTATTTGTTATCATAATTATTAAATGAAATTATTTATAAAGATAAATAAACCGTTTAAAGATAATTCTTTACCTTTAATAAGGTATAATATAATTAAAATTAAGATAAAGAGAATTAAAAAATGGATATGATTGATAGAAATATAACGATTTTTAAAGCAAAATACTGCCTATAACGCATCGTTAAAGATTATGTTTACTAAAGACCACCCCGATTCACAACATATTTCACTCTCCTAATGACGTATTTATAAGGGACATTCTATCATCGGCAAAAGCTTTTAAAGGATATAAGGACTGATCTACACTGACACAAGACGATGAAAAAACAAATATAAAAATCTATACATATAATTAAATCGTAAAAATTGTCGTGAAGTTGTATTGATTAAGAACCTGTATAAAGCTTCATTCATTAATAGTTCATAATTATATTAAATTAATACCTGAAATTAGGATAAAATTGCAAAAAGCAACTAAGATTTATAAAAGACATCTACAATGTAAAGTACATTAGTACCTATCTAATAGAACGACATCATCAGCAAAATCGATTTTGATTACAAAAATCTATTCGATATATTCTATTGTATGAACCTTCTACTCTTTTTAGATTTTAAAATACTACTTCATTTTTAAGTGATATTTAATGTGCCAAAAGTCACGACAGTCTTGTCGGATGCGTGAAATTTTCGTTAAACTGAGACGTCATCGACGGCTTCCAAGGAGCGCTATAAAGCTCGGAAGTTGACAAATATATCGCGTTATTTCTGTACCAATTAGAGACGAGTGTGGGCGTGTAGTGACAACGAACATGTGGGTTTTCCTTACATAAATTTTGTAAATACTTTAACGTGAGAGTAATTTGTTTCTGGTAGTAATACATTATATCCTCTTAAAGAATTATACTTATATGTGTTTTTAATGGTATAAAAATGGTGGGAATGGGTAACTTCAAATTCTTATAAAATAGTTATTATTAATATTAAAAAGATAATGTTACCATCTTGTCTAATTACTAGAAATTTAAAGACTACAACAAATTAGTCAGAATTTTTTTATTAATATTGACCATTTAGTTCAGAACATTATTTAACCGAACCTGATAATTTTTTAAATTAATGTTGCTCGATCCTCATAATTTTTTTTTTAATTAAAAAATATTTGTAATGGCCATACAGCTAAATGTTTTAGTTTAGGTTGCTCTTAAATTTGAACGTTTTTTATAACTCCGATGCAGCTTTTTCCTATTTTCATAAATAATAATACATAGTTTTATGGTAAATGTTAATTTAAAAAAACATCACTACTTGCTTCATGAAGTAAAGGAAAATAAATAATGGAGCGTGAATTATGTTGTAGTGACCAGTATGTCTGAACTCGCCTTCGCTAAATAAATATTTGCTTTAACTCACTAATGCGGTAGCGGAAATAAGAATTTAACATTTTGACACAATGACAGGTGAATGAAATCAATACTAGTACCATATGCTAGTATTACTTACAACAAAGGTGTTATTTTAATATGTATAAATTACTTTTTATTAGAAAATTAAATATAAAATAAAAACGAGAAATATTTTTAAGTGAAAACTGAACATTTCTTTCGCTGCTTTGAGCGATTTTTAATTGGGGCTAAACGTATGGATTCGCGTCACTTGACGTAACGATTTGCTTCATGTGCCGTGTTACGTCAGACTGTTGACGTATTGCAATCTTTCGATGTTACCTACTACTACTAATGTTAATAATTTTGATATACAAATTATGAGGGAGATATTTCAATATATAAGTAATTCATTCAATAATGAATTTAAAAAAATACATTTATTCCAAAGTTTTTAGTTTTTCAAGTTTTGATAGAGAATTTTTAATTAAGATGCTTAAGATTCAGAGATACTTCATTACACACACTAAATAAAATATACAGCCTGGCCAATGCGTATATCTTAAAGAGAGCCGAACTTTTCATAGGTTTTGAGTGCCTGCGATGTAGAGCTGTTATTATCGTCGCAGTCTATAGTTACTTACATAATTACTCTGCAGAATTTTTAGCCAAAATGATAGTGATTTTATTACCTGAAACAAACATAATATTATGATTAATATTTAAATAAATAACATATTACTCAAGCTTCATACTCAACAGTCTCATTAGGATAGTAATATCTTGTGTAGGGGGTACAGAAATACTGTTTCAGAAGGCGAACTGCACTAGCTACCTTTGCAATGCCTACCCGCAAGTTATACGATGGCTAAGCCTCCAAACGCGACTGACGAGCAGTCACTTCACCACCGGTACGGTAGAAGCTAAACAGGCATCTAAGCTCTTCCAACGTCACAAAGATCTTCTTAAATTTTAAGATAATTTTATAAATTCTAAGAGACTTAGCTTTAAGAAACCTTTACAAGTATTAACAGTGTAGTTAGAAAGCATTTGAACTCAAGTATCAATACATTAGCAATGTTTAATGTCAGTCTTTATTGCTCAACACATAAGAAACAAATTGGAGGAGCAATTAAATTCCTTTTGCAATGCCTTTTCTCTCTCATACATTGCCTTTAAAAGCCTGTAACGACAGATGTCTGCGATCTAAGATTGAAGCTACTCTAATGAGCGTCTTGTCTTAATAGAATTGTCTAGATATATATATTTCACATGTATTTCATATAAGTGAATTATTATTAATATTAGTTAAATATATACATATATTGTTTTTTTTTAATAATATAGCAATGTTTTAAAGTCATTACTATTATATATATACATATATTACTATTTCCTATCCAACTAAGAGGACGACAATAGTTGCTCATATTTTGCGCAAAACCTAACCGAACTAAAGATATGATTAAATATTATAAGACTAAAAGGAATATAAATAAATTAAAAAAAACACACTCAGCGGCGCCGGCAGGGTCCGAAACATACAAACACATACAAGGACAAGCACAAACACACCAAGATCACCTACCTGTATGGTCTATAGAAACATTTACCCCGAGTGAGAATCGAACTCACCAACTCGGGCGCTTAAGGCAGGTTCGCTATCATCGGTTTTTGCTTTTGCACCTGATTCTGCACCCTTATGTAGTTATGTAATTACAAATCCAAATAATTAAATTAATCAGGTCTCTATCAATAAATAATATTATAATATATTAATAAAATAGATGATACTGCACAGTACTAAACAAATATGAATAATAGAATTGTATTTGAGTTTAAAATTTACGTTGATTAAATTCGAGCGTGTTTACTCATTGCTGTCAATACGCATACTGAAATATTTATCAACAGAGTGCATATTTATTAAAATCGTAATCAGTTTTAATCAGTTTATCGCGTAATAGACACAATCGTTTTTCTCTTGTTTCTTTAAATAATCTAGGCAATGATCTGACTGAATAATAAACGCCCAGCCTAAGTCCTTGGACCTAAAACTATTGAACAGGTGTTGTTTTCAAAACGTAACCAAGCACTAATAAATTACGTTCGAAATACAACCCGTAAGAGGGTTAAAAGGGGATGAAAGTTGGTATGGATTCTTTTAATATTTCCTCCCAACTCACTCCCATTAACTTCCAACTCTGAAGGTGTATAACCTATGAGCGCTTGCAACACTACTAGTAGGTGCCACTAACGCGTTGCCAACCTCGAGATATTGGTTCTTAAATCTCCCTAGCCTACCTAACCTAGTTCCCTTCAATCCGGAACACAGTAATGCCTAAGCACTACTGTTTGGCGGTAGAATATTTAACACTGCGGTGGTACCTACCTAGTCGGCCTCTTGCAACAAAAACCTACCACCAGTGTGACTGATTGAACTGGTGGAATAATCTCTGCTGTGACAGAGATTATCTAACAGCGGGCGATGGGGTCGTCACGTTCCGACGCAGGTTTTATACAAACGAAAATATTTAAATCAACAAAACAGCTAAAATATCTATGACAAAAATAAAAAAATAAACTCGAATACACGAATTATTCGAAGCATGAAAAGTATTCATCATTTGTTATTCATACTAATACGTATAAAACTAACAGAACGTATTTTTTAATCCCACACGCAATTCAAAACAAATATAAAAATAAAAAAGAAATAGTTATTTTAAATATTTTTGGAGTATAATTGAAATCCCTTTATGCCCATTAAATAACGGAGCTTATTAGTAAGTTGTTATGCTTGTTATTAAGGGCAGGACCAGACAATTATCTCAAGTAATAATTGTAAGGCAACCTTGCCCTGGATTTATTACGTAGCTCCACGATCCCCGGGGCAAAATATATTTCGCCAATGAAAAAGCTATGATTAAATGTAATCGAACCTGCCTGTCTACAGTCTTCGGTATTGTATATTGAAAACGAAATGATATAATGAAATTACGGTAATGCTTTATACAAAAAATAAAGATAAATAAGCTTAGATAAATATGAGATTATTACAATTTTGTTCCAAAATGTTACGAATCTTCTTCTTTTCGAGTAGGTAGTGACCAACCTAGTGTCAGAGTTGTTAAGGTCGCCCGTGCAGGCCTCTGACTTGACTTTTTGGCTATTATGAAATCGATGACAGTCAGGCCTGAATCTTCAAGTATCCTCCGAGTTACGGAGACGTTCAGTTGAAATACCACTATGCGGTCACCCATCTATTGACCTACCGCGGCTAATGTTGCTCAATCCACGGATCGCTTACCGGTCAAAGAGCGCAGCTGGCTATGAGTATTGAGCATCTCATAATTATATGTATAAAGATTATAAACTTTTCTAACTTTTGCCAATCCGTAAAAAAATTACTACACCATTTTTGAAATTCCGAAATTTGTAAAAATATTTAATTAATAAATATTTGAGTCTAACACATGCATAGTTTTAGGATAGACTACTACGCCCAAAGCTCTGCTCGCGTGGTGTACCGATTTTTCACAGAACCCTTTTTCTAAAGTAAAAGTAGTAAGCCTAAGCTACTCCTGATAACATCAGCTATCTGCCAGTGTATAATTTATCCAGCCGTTTCAGAGATTTGCTGGAACAAACAGACAGACAAAAATTGTTTTTTTACGTAAGTACCGTATATACTTTCATATGCATTTGGTTAGAAGCTGTTAATTTGGATTTACAAACAGACACTTAAATTTTATTTATTTGTATAGATATCGATTTATAATATTATTTTTAACACTCTATAATCACTTGACGTTGGAGTCTCCTTATGTTATACATATATTATATTATTTTTCTATGAATATCTTCGAGGCTCACAATTTTCCCTCCCTTGCTTAATTGGTCGTGTACAAGAGCCTGTCTTGAGGTCGAGGGTCTCTGAGTGTTCTATGGACTTACTTATTATTTATTAGGTCCCTCGTTATTTTGTTAATATCATATATAAAGAATATTCATTATGATTAATAAGGATCATAATGTCTGACTTACTTCATAATTGCGTAAATTTTTGACGTGGTTTTTATCATAAGTTATCGTATATTAAATAGAAATTTTAATTATTTCATGTACATATTATTGTATCCTAAGCCTTTTATATTATATTTATAAAGATATTAGTACACCCTATCTGACATAAATGTTTTCTTTTTAAATTAATCCCAAATTGAAAAAAGAAGTGACCTGCCTACGTAAAAATCTCTTCCAGGCAAATTTTGGTACTAGGCAGATGGAACTAGTATAATAAATATATATATAAAAAATCTATAGGTATCAATCCAAAAACATTCATAAATTCAGCGTTTCAACTATATCAATCTTAAATTTTCTTCCGCTTTAGATTTATGTATACATTTTTGTAGCGTACGGAGAACTTTAACAAAATATTTTAAGAAATTAATAAAGATTTTAATTGTAGCTCTTGTATAACTTCTCGAGATACAACATAAACAACAAAGCAATATAAACTTATTAAGCCGCATAAGTTTTCGCAGCCTCAAGCAACGTCTTGACTAAGTTTACTGTTTATTATTTTATCGTCGGTCTCGCGTTTTAAACGGCGTTTTAATTTTATTTATGCATTTATACACTTCAAGGAAGAATCTTGAGCTTCTTCAAAGCAAAATATGCGTTATCTCGTTTTCTTTTCGATTACGCCGCAGATGCCTCTAATACGCGCTTAACATTTGTCTCTATAGAAATTATAAAACCGATGACGTTTATGTATCCTAAGCACGTCTCGCAAAACCTTGGGGATATTACCATGAATGCTGCGTATGTAGTACAGACATACACAATTGTTAGCTTTTCGGTGGCAGAGTTACCGGTAAGCATTTGTGCTCGGATCGGTATCTCCGTCTCGGGATCTCCTTCTCCGATGACGTACCCGACTTAACATCCCGTTTTAACATCTGGGTCCCAGCTTAAACATAAAATGTAATTGCCATGGTCATTAGGGCTAGTAACAATACACAAATAACAATTGGAACCAAATAAAAAATATTTGCAAAATAATATGAGATAAATTAAAATTATTATTTTTACCATTTGTAATTTGTAAATAATAGTAATCTAAATGCGTTCCTGGTTTTCTGTTTATTTGATTTTATAATATTTAATTTTTTTTTTTATAGAATACATTAAATGTTTTAATAATTTTAAAATGGTCTAGTAGTTGAATTAAAAACGTGAGACGTATATTAAAAGTGTGAGGATATAAGAATAAACTCAGAAAATTTATAAAATGGCAAATGTTTGTTTATACAAACATTTCATAAGATTATTCTTATTCTTATTTATTGCTTATGCGCATTAATATCTTGTCACACCATTTATTAAATTAGACTAGACTGCGGAATTCATTAAAATAAATCTTAAATACGTAGCTAAAGCGAATTTACTTTTATGATTTTACTTATTTGAATATAATGTATTCCAAATAAATATGTAAGATTTTCTACACATTACAGTTATAATATTATTTATAGTTAGTTGTTATCTTATTATATTCTTAGCATACAAATAACATGATACACGGTTCTGCATAAAACGCTTATCCATAGACTTACTATGGATAAGTCCTTCCATACATACAAAATGTCAGATTTGCTGATGCTTCTTCGTAAATTCAACTTGACAGTCTTTGACATTTTGTCTCTATGGAAGAGCCTGTCCATAGTATATAAATATGTAGTAAGTCTATTCGCTCATCTTAGAAATAGATACTAGACATATTCATCAAATTCTTCTTTAGCGTATTGATATATCGTTCCCTCTAGTCGATGATCTGAGCAGTGTTATAGTGTGGTTAATTAACGACGTATGCTCGGTAAGAATTAGCTGCTATTAGAATCAGATTACGTGGAACAATTTACCGCTAACTAGTTGAAGGCGCCCGATGCGCCCAGAATAACAAAATGGCCGACAAGCATCAAATAAGTAAAGTGAAGCATAGACAATATATAAATTAAAGTGTGATAAGCATCAAATAATATAGTAAAATAATAAATAATAGATTAGAATGTTAAGTCTTAATACTATTATGCTTACGATATTAAGCTTATATTATCAATATAATTTTTGAAATTCAAATAGACTTCTCTAATTATAAATTAACAATCAATACTCATTCAAAACTAAATAAGAACAAAACTCTGAAATCACCATGTCTAAATAAAAATAGATTATAAAATACCAATCAAATTATATTTCACTTCGTAACAGCAATAATATTTGAAGTAATCGATCCGTCGGTTCGTTAGCTCTATGGCACAATCAGTGGAACGTATTGGTGAACACCGTTCGTAAATCGTGAGCAGACCACCCACCGGCGCTGTGAGAAGGCAAATAAAATAAAACAACGATAAATAACAGTGCTCACGCATAATTGATCACAAATTAAAACTCGCGGCCCGTCCGAAATGTTAAACGTCGACGTCGCCGAAAGCGAAATTAGTATCCATGGATGGTCTCACGCACACATATTTGGTTTCGCACGCGTCTGGGATACGTCTTCGCTGTTTTTGTATTACTTTTTTGTATATTCATTCTTTGAGGATATATTTAATTATAAATGCTTTCTGAATTTTTGTCAGAAGATTTATTGGTGATCTTCTTCTTCTTCTGTGCCAGTGTCGGAGCTGTTCAGGTCGCCCGTATAGGCTTTGACGATTCGACTATTGTCAAATTGATAACAGCCGGGACCGACTTTTACCTACCCGCCGAAGCATAGAGACGCTTAGTTGAAATACCACTTTGCAATCACCCATCTAGTGACTGGCCACGCCTAAAGTAGCTTAACCCTTCGATCGTTTACCGATAAGTGAGCGCACCTGGCTATAAGCATTACTATTGATAAAAAGCAATGAGGCAATATGACATATAGCTTAATTTGGTTCTATGATTCGTTTTTCTTCAAACACAAGTGATTCAATTTTGAAACAACGTCAAAGTTAGAGAAATGGATTTAGCTCGAAGCCTTTGTTTACACATTACAACAATGGACCATTCAGAACAATATGTCACTAAAAACAAACGAGTGCGGTTTTGACATTTCTCTGTTTTGTGATAAAGGCTCGGTTCGTATAAGTGGCTAAATATTGTTTAACTATTTTATAACCGATGCCCTTTTGAATAGTGCTCCTTTTGTTTAAATTTTATGCGATTTTAAAGTTTATTTATGATTTTTTATAGACAAGCTAGTTATAGTTAAAATACTGAGGGCTTTGTGTTGTCGACAATGAGATTGCGTTACATCTGAGTTAAAAAGAATCAAGTCTGTTTTAGACATTTCACTTCTTTGAGCAATTTGAATATTAGATTTATTACATCTTCAATTCAATAAGGCCACTATTTTTATTTAACCTGAAAAATAATTTAGATAAAGGAGATTGATTAATAGGAGTATCACCTTTTTCTGGGAATGGTGCAGTGCTATTTTGGGAATTAATAAACTAAATCTATCCGTTACGTATCCGTTTTCTTGCATTTTAATCGATTCATTACTACGATGTTTAATCAATTGCACAGCCCCTTTCTGCCCCCTCAGTCTATCTTAATTATAACTGCTGTACGGGATGTACATCTGGCCATGTAGTACGCTACTTGAAAACCATCGTTGTTTAATATCAACACGTACATACAAATTATATTATTTTGTTATTAAATAAGTAAACGGCTCCGTAATTTTGTATGACGGATGACTTTGTTAGTGCTCAGCACATATGGTCCAGCTTGATCGGGGAAGTACTTCCATCTTACAGAAATTTGGCATAAACTAACAGTACCGTTGTGTTTCCTGCGATGTGTGAGAGCACCGAAGGCCCGATCTCCCGCTTTCTCTGTTACCTTACTTTTATACCTTCTCATCCCTTTCCTCCTATCCCTTTCCTCCTATCCCTTTCCTCCTATCCCTTAACTTGGCAGCGCAATTGCAAGCGTTTATAGGTTGCGCTGACTGGTTACCATCAGGTGGACCGAATCACTTGTTTGCGAACTGTCTTAAATAAGTAAATTCATATAGTAAAATCGATTGCAACTACATATAATATCGTGAAATACTTTATATAAATTCTAGCTGATAACTTCATTTGTCGTTAAGCTTTCATATTTCTCGTCACAAACAACAAATAAGGCCTCAATAGCAATTGCGATCAATCAATTCTATTCACTATATGTTATTGTCGATCATCTTGAATGTCCGCATTAAAATTCATTGAAAACTTGTCTAATATGGCGGTACGTGACACGATTACTCGCCGTCTTCTATACACTCCAGATATATATGAAAATCTAAGGCTTACGGTTTACTGAACAGACTGAGATTCATAGACATCAAAGCGAGCTGATATATATAAAAATAACTTAAATTTAAATACTAAAACGTGTATAGCTGTTTGTATAATAAAAGTTAAGATAATGATTAAAAAACGCTTATTACTGAAATAAGCGTAAGTATGCGTATTTGACATATCTATAAGAAAGTAAGGCTCTATAGTAAAGTTGAAGAATTGGTATTTTCAAAGTCTTTCCCTTACTTGATTTTTGTGAGCTTAAAACTCTACTTAGTAAATTGATAAATTCATTTTATTAAAATCGATAGAGATTAAAACAAAAAATCAATAAAAATTGCCGAGAATAGCGTGGTATAACTTACGTTTAACAATGCTAAATGGTAAGTCCTATTTCGCTTTCAGATTGCAGACATTCCATTATTTCATATTATGACATTTTAATAATAACAAATATTCTTGCATATACAAAGCAATAAAATAAAATATATTGGAATTTTATTCATAGCAACAATAAGAGGAATATTATAATCTTTTGCTGCTTCAAATATCTACAAAATATTGTGTTTTCATTTTATCTCATGTTGATAACCCTACCATCATCACTTCTCTTATTAAGAAATCAAAATGTTTTAAATGTAAATTTAGTGATAGTTCAGACATTTAAACGGTATATTTAAATATTACAAGTGTAGACATCTTAACTCCGCCATTGCCGGTCCCAAGCCCGGATGCAAAAGGAGGAGGGTTGGTTGGTAGGAGACAAAACCAACTGTAAAAAGTCAACGCCGAGCTGTGGGCGGCGGTTAAATAACCCACCCCCGAGTCTACCAATCTCGGTGCGGCTTACAGTGGCCGTGATGGATTAAATCCCATCTAAAAGACTGCCGTGGAAGGACGTGGGAACCCACCACGATTATATCCCAAGAAAACCACCTCATGCTGCAAAAAATAAGAAGATGTGTTTTGTCGGACGACCCGGTTAACACCCGGCGCCATCCGGTACCCGGGCCGAATGGTGTGAAATCTGCTACCGAAGTTCCCAAAGAGATAGGCCACCAGGTCTCTGAAGGAGAAAATGCTACTGGTGGAACTAAACACCCACGAAATAAAATCTCAATACGGGCACATCAACGTATTGCTACCTGGAACACTAACGGAATACTTCATCCAGGAAAATTGAGCATTGTTGACAAAGAAAGAGAAAACCACGAAATCTCTATACTAGGCATCAGTGAAACCCATCTTCGTGGAAAAGGCCATTTTAACACTACTACTGGAAGCACTCTGTACTTCTCAGGGAGAGATGACTCGAGCAGGAACGGCGTTGCTATACTCTTGCCATCAAACATGAACAAGTATGTCCTCGGGTATAACCCGGTGTGTGATAGAATCATCAGTTTGAAGTTGAATACAAAACCATGCCTTTTGAACATTGTGCAAATCTACGCCCCTACAGCACAAGCTTCAGATGAGGATATCAACGAATTCTATGGGAACCTTGAGAAGACACTTGACGCTATACCAAGCCGTCAGATCACAATCATACTCGGCGACTGGAATGCAAAGGTTGGCAACGTGACACCCGATTTCACCATCAAAGACACTGTCGGCAAATATGGTCTAGGCACTAAAAACGATCGGGGTCAAAAACTCATTGAGTTTTGCGTTGGTAGGAAGCTAAGTATTATGAATACTTATTTCCAGCACCACTTTAGACGCCTCTATACATGGAGATCTCCAGGTGATCGTTTTAGAAACCAAATTGATTACATCATGATTAACACGCGCTGGAAATCTTCCATCAAAAATGTGAAGACCTTTCCCGGTGCCGATTGCGGTTCCGACCACGTACTGCTAGTTGCTTATCTTTCCTTGCACCTGAAAGCGATACATAAACACACACGGCCAGCACCTAGATCCTTGAATCCTTCTGAACGGCTACACTTCCAAAGCATGATCGAAGACAAACTCGCTGAGAGCTCAACACTACCGGAAGCTGATGCTGATGCCCTCTGGGGAAATTTGGAAACTAAGATCAATGAGTCTCTAAGTGTAATTGTTTCAAAAAGAGGGAGGGACCACAAGAGGACAGCTTGGATCACAGATCAAACGTGGGAACTTATTCAACGAAGAAAAGAAGTCAAAGTGAAAGGGCTGCAGAACCCCGACGTATTGAAGGAATATTCAAATATGTCCCGGATAATCAAAAATAAATGCCGCCTTGATAAGAACAAATTCATTGGTAACATCTGTCGCGAAGTAGAAACTCACTCGATGAGACAACAGACTTCGGATCTATTTAAGAAAGTTCGCTTGCTAAGTAGGCAGTTTAAACCAAAATCATGGGTCATCGAAGATGCAGACGGAAGATCGCTACACGAGCTTGATGCGATTGCAGACAGATGGCGCAGCTATTGTGAACATCTATATAAAATGCCTAACACAACGGAATTTACCCACGTGGATTGGTGCAGCCTTGATCTGGAACCTAACATCCTGAGGTCAGAGATAGTCGCAGCCATCGACGCACTAAAAACGAAGAAAGCACCTGGTTCAGATCAAATCACAGCTGAATTACTCAAGGCCCTGGGTGATAAGGGGGTTGACACATTGCACACCATCTGTAATGACATATGGCAGAAGGGCGAGTGGCCAAAGGCTTGGACTCAGTCGATCATCCTTCCACTACACAAAAAGGGTTCGACCAAAAAGTGTGATAATTATCGCACACTCGCTTTAATTTCTCATGCAAGCAAGGTCTTGCTGTACATCATTAATAACCGTGTTCGCTACTACCTTGACTGGCAGATCCCACAAGAACAGGCTGGCTTTGTAAAGGGAAAAGGCACCCGTGAGCAAATTCTTAATCTCAAGCAGATTGTGGAGAAATGCTACGAATTTGATATACCGGTTATCTTATGTTTCGTTGATTTCAGCAAGGCTTTCGACTGTGTCAACTGGAACTGTCTATGGAGAGTTTTATCGGAATTGGGTGTACCTCATCACTTAATTGTGCTGGTGCAGTCACTCTACCACAGCAGCCAAGGAATAGTGAGGATTGATGGGACACTATCCAAACCGTTCAGTCTTGGAAAAGGAATTCGACAGGGCTGCATCCTTTCACCCATCCTATTCAATACATATGGTGAATACATCATGAGACGTACCTGCCAAAACTGGGATGGAGGCATCACCATCGGTGGACGCAAAATTTGTAACTTGCGATATGCAGATGATACCACCCTACTAGCAACAACTGAAGCAGAGATGATCACTCTTCTGGATAGGATGGAACGTATCAGCACTGAACTGGGACTCTCTATAAACAGATCCAAAACCAAGATCATGGTCGTAGATCGCACAGGCAAGCTTGAGCTCACAGGGAGGTTTGACTTAGAAGTAGTTGACAACTTTGTATACCTGGGCTCAAGCATTAGTAGTAATGGCTCGTGTGAAAACGAGATCCGAAGAAGAATCGGAATGGCAAAGGGGGCCATGGCGCAACTTTATAGGATATGGAAGGACAAAAACATCACCCTAAAAACCAAGAGCAATCTTGTCCGCACCCTGGTGTTCTCCATATTCTTGTACGGCGCAGATCGTGGACCCTAAAGAAAGCCGATCGCGACCGAATTGATGCTTTCGAGATGTGGTGCTGGCGAAAAATGCTGGGGATTCCCTGGACAGCACATCGAACCAACGTGTCAATCTTGCAGGAACTGAAGATACAGACAAGGCTTTCTACCATCTGCCTCCGTAGAGTCCTTGAATACTTTGGCCACATTGCCAGAAAGGATGACGGCAACCTGGAAAAGTTGATGGTAACTGGTAAAGTAGATGGAAAAAGACCACGAGGTAGAAGCCCGACACGCTGGACGGACCAGATCCGCACCACTCTTGAAAGCACAGTATACGATGCTCTACACTCGGCAGCAGACAGAAATAGATGGCGACGAGTAATCCGAGACAAACTATTACTACGTTGTGGTGGTCACGACCCTCAGCATTGAGGAAACCGAAGCGAGGAGGAGGAGACATCTTAAATAAACTATACTACGGAATCAACGAAATAACACTAATAACAAGTATTGTCCGCTTATCGTAACAAATTATATCGTATTTTAATTTAACTTTTTTACATTTTACCCGTGTCCTTGCCTCCGAGAACTCCCATCTCATGCCTATCAACGCTACAAATCAGAATTGTGGTACATTGAACTCGTTGTTGTACGCCATTTTAGCTTTTATATCGTTTGACATAAAAACTATAATCGTATCAAATGATTTGATGTATGCAAGATACCAAGATAAACTGTAAAAGGAACAAAAGCACTTGTAGTCTTGTACCGTATGATTGCTTTTCTCTATAATAGATAACAAGGTACAAGTTTGTTAGTATATTTTATCGATATACGAGCACAGCTGCTGCTATCATATACATTATTTTTATATGTAGTTATGTAAATTAGTAAAGGAATTATTATTTGAGATTGGACATTTACTTGCGACTTTGTCTGAGTGAAATGTGGTTACCGAATCAGTGGTTATACTGAACGGATTTATAAAGACGGCCAGACAATAATTTTAATTAGTTAATCTCGAGACATTAAATCGAGACGCTCATAAAGGAGTGCACCCACTGATCGGTAAACGATAGGTAGATTGAGCAACTTTAGGCGCGGTCAGTCACTAGATGAGTGATCGCATAGTGGTATTTTAGCCGAGCGTCTCCGTGCTTCGGAGGGCACGTAAAAAGTCGGTTCCGGCTGTTGACAATTTGACAACAGTCGATAAGTCAAGTCAGAGGCCTACGGGCGACCTGAACAACTCTGACACTAGGTTGGTCACTAACCACTCGATAAGAAGAATTAGTTTTTAATATATCCGGCACTGACGTCACCGTTACATTGTTATAGGTTTGTAAAAAATGTTAACGTCACGGCCGGGTCTTAGTAATAGGCATTAGTAATAGGCAAAAAGTAAGGCACATTTATAAAAAAGTTTCAATTTGTCATCGATGGAAAAACAGACAAACTCTACTGATCTACTCCATCTTAATCTGTTAGCTAACCGTCTAACAGATACAGTACTGTTTTACGACGGTCGACTGTCTCTTGTTAACCAACGAGTTGATTAATGAAAAAACAATTTTCACTCAAATTCAATATTTGCCATGAACTTGAATTAATGTATTCAAGTTCATTGCAAATATTGAATATAGGTTTGTAAAAAATGTTAACGTCACGGCTGGGTCCTAGTAATAGGCATTAGGCACACAAAAAGTAAGGAACATTTAGAAAAAGTTTCATTTTGTCATCGATGGAATAACAGACAAACTCTTCTGATCTACGCCGTCTTAATCTGTTAGCTAACCGTCTAACAGACACAATACTGTTTTTCTACGGTCGACTGTCTTTTTTTTTTAATGCAATATAGGCCTACGTTTGACCTCAATCTCGCTTGGTGGAAGGCGAAGATGAGGTTTAAGATGGAATGAATGCCTAGAAGGTGAATGTTCACTCTGGCCTTAAAGGTGAATAGCATGAATGAACTGACCGCGGCAAAGAGTTCCACTCCTTGCCGTCCGCATAATGAAAGAGGAGGCAAACCGCTTCGTGCGTAAAGGAGGAATGTCTACGACGTAAGGGTGAAACCACTCGCCGCGCCTAGTTGTTCGGTGATGGAACGGGGAAGAGGGTATTAGGTTATGCAAAACCTCCGCACACTCTCCGAAATGTAACCGATAAAAAACCGAGAGGCAGGCCACTCATCTACGGTGTTCGAGGTTCAGAAGATTTGCCTCCACGAGTGAGTTACTACTACCTATGATCCTCTCTCTTGTTAACCAACGAGTTGATTAATGAAAAACCAATTTTCGCTCAAATTCAATATTTGCAATGAACTTGAATATATTACTTTTCTTGTATTTGGGTATTTCTGCTGATGTGTTGCTTTTGTTAAGATACTTGTAGTATTTGCTGTATAATATTGTTATAATGGACGCCGTTGTGGCGTAGCGAGCTTGCTTTGAGCATCGACGGTCGCAGATTCGATTCCCACTCGAAGCAGATACTTGGTATAAATATCTGTTTCGTTCTGGGCGTTCTTGTTGATCGCCTCACCGTACCTCTGAGAGCACGTTAAGCTGTCGGTTCCGATTGTTAGCATAACATCTGATAATAATAATAGTTACCTCTTGATAAGTAATTTGCTCTAATCCAATGACCTACTTAGGTTGCGGGCTTCAGATGGCAATCGCTCGGTGCAAAAACTATTAACCAGTCTTATCAGGATAAGAATATAAGCAGAACTCGGGTATATACCAGGAATAATGCTATGAAGAAGATAAGATTTGCTGTATAATAATCACTAATTTACATGAATGTCATTATTAATTGGATAAATAGTCAATGAAATATAAATACTTGTTCACCGACGTCATCGCCCGCTGTTGGGATAACCTCTGTCACAGCAGAGATTATTCCACAAGTGCAATCAGTCACACTGGTGGTTGGTCTTTTTACTGCAAGAGGCCGGCTAGGTAGGTACCACCGCAGTGTCAAATATTCTGCCGCCAAATAGTAGTGCTTAGGCATTACTGTGTTCCGGTTTGAAGGTGTGTACGCTAGTGAAATTACTGGGCAGACGAGATTTAAAAACCAATATCTCGAGGTTGGCAACCCGTGAGTGGCACCTACTAATGGTCCTGCAAGCGCTCATAGGCTGCGGCAACCACTTGCCATCAGGTGGGCCGCATGCTTGTTTGTCAACTTTTAACATAAAAAAATACTTGCAATTAGATTGTATAGTTCGATAAGTTTTTTTATCTATATCCAAAGTCATGAATATCATTATAAAGTATATCATCATAGAAGAATAATTTGCATTCAACAAAAAAAAATACTAAAAATACGCTCACAAACGATGAAAATATCGCATTACATACAAACAAAAAAAAAAACAACTGAAATCCTAGAAAAAGCTCTTCTGACTTAATAAATAAATAAACGCTGCACACTCAAAGGCCCCCATTAGGATAGTGATATCCTGTGTCGGGGGTCCGGAAACACATAAAAGACAAGGACAAATACACCCAGACCGGAAAATATGCTTGTATGGTTAATACAAACATATTTTTTTCCGAGCGGGCATCGAACCCGCGACATGTGGCGTTTAAGGCTGTTTCGCTACCGCTGCGCCTCAACGTGGTCAAAAAAATAGAAAGCATTATAATTATTTTGTGTTTCTTAATAGTGTTCTATTTACTTCAATATTTTGCAATAGGAAACATAATAATTAATTATATTAATGTACCCGACGTAAGACAAGTAAAAAACGTGAAAGGTAAAACTCGTGAGTGGAATACAGCTGTGGTCAAACAAGTTTTCCACTACTGAACCTCATTTAAAAGCATTTAGGCCACACCACACTGTTCAGCTAAACCTTATTGAATTATGCATTTCTGTGTAACATACCTTCAACACTAATCGATTACAGTTTTTCAAATGATTAACGAATTTCAATAAATTGGAATTCATAAGACATTTCCATTTTTTTAATTCTATTGAGAACGCAAGTTCTTCGAATAGAATAGTAATTGGTTCCTCATACAGACTTCTATCCCCTATTTCTTCCCCTTCAGCAGCCTATAGCTATCTCCATGGTACCATCTATACTAAACGCTTCACACTCGACGGCCTCTATTAGTATACTATCTTGTGTCGGGAGTCCAGAAACACATATAAGGGCAAATACACCCAGACCTGAACATATGCCTGCATGGTCAATACAATCTGCTTCGAGCGGGAATCCTACCCGCGACCTGTGGCACTTAAGGCAGATTCGCTACCGTCACAACGTCGTCATAAAATTCAATAAAATAAATAAATAAACGCTACACACTCAACGGCCCCCAATAGGATAGTGATATCCTGTGTCGGGGTCCGGAAACACATACAATGACAAGGACAAATACACCCAGACCGGAAAATATGCTTGCATGGTCAATACAAACATATTATGCTCCGAGCGGGAATCGAACCCGCGACCTGTGGCGTTTAAGGCAGGTTCGATACCGCTGCGCCACAACGTCGTCATAAAATGTCAGTAAAAATATGTTTGATCTCGTTATCAGATTTGTGAAGGTCGTTTTTCCACGTCTCCTCACCTATTAGGATTACTGATATATTAATTTAAGATATATTACTTTATAGAATTACATTTTCAAGTTATTTGTATATAAAATCCATATCAAGTGATTCATACATTTTTACATGAAATTTCAATAGCTTGTTACGATTTAACATTATAGATAAAGTGCCTGATATCAAAATATTATCGCAAGTGTATCTAAATTACATTTACTTGTAAATAAATTCCCGATAGCACGGTAATTTAATGTAAATTGTACGAGAGGATGACATGGCGACGGATGTAAGTTCTCACATCGAAACTTCATTAAAATAGCCATTGTTCGCTCGTCACACTATTAGTTTTTGCCGGGTCCGTTACAAAAACGTTGAAGGATTACAAAGGCCCGCGGCATTCGTTAAGCCGAAACGATAAACCGGCTATCGGATGCATGAACGATATAAACGAAACTTTGTCGCAACGAGATATTTAATGTGACGAATTGTAACATTTATTTAAATTAATAGTTTTTTATAAATTTGTGTTCAAAACCAAAATTTAAAATGTCAGAAGTTTCAGAAGCCTCAATTGCTCAAAGGTAGAAAGCCTGACTCCGATATAATGAGAGTTGCAGGTTCCATCATAGCCCCCTTGGTCTATTGGGCAGAGTGAGTAGTAGTAGTAGTAGCCCTTAGCGCAAATTAATAATGTATTGTAAAAAAGCATTTCTAATATTTTTTCCAAAAAAAAGTTTGTATTGATTTTGTTAGACTAAAGGTTTGGCGATATTGTCGAACCCCACATTAAGCAATAGATCTTATATGTGAGTATTGTATTCTTAATCCGGATATAGTAAGATTCTTAAGGACAGTTAAAAAACATCTCAAAGCAAAGTGTGAGTCAATAATAACAACATGATACATATTATATAGAGGTTTCATAAAAAACGTTTTTAGTAGGTAATTCAAACGATCATATCATTTCTGTACAAATCTATTTAAGTCAAATAACTACTAAAGCTTCTTAAGCATAAATAAATAGTAGCGTTAAAATAATTAAACAAAATAGCACTCAGCTTCTAGCTTCGTAAAACAAACCTCTGTTAACCTTTGAACTCAAAGTATACATCAACAGAGCTTCTGATCTCGACAGGTTACTTTACTCGACTCAACTCACTGATTATTTATTATGCAAATAGACTCAGAATTAAAATCATTTAATGGATAAAAAAATTATGAGCCTGTTAAAATTAGACACGCCTCACTTCCCCTACCCTAACAAGTACATAAAATATTCTTAAAACTTTTATTCATCATCGGCGTACGGATAATTTTAACGAGCTTTTCTACGTCGAGTTCTTAAAAAACTAATGAATGTCAAAACCTTGACTTACTCTCTTTTAAAATAAAATGTTATCCTTATCAAATTTTATAAGACTTATTATATTACAGATAAGACGAGTTACAGCTGCTTAATTATATTAAGCATTACGATGTTTTAGATGTATTTCGATAGTACTTTTTTACACTAATTAACTCGTCAACGTACAGTTGTGACAAGAACGATGGCCGATAACTTCAAAGTTTGAAGTCTACTTAACATTTTTAAGATTTATGACCCACTAGAATCAAGATGAAAGGAAAATGTACGCGGTTGTTTCATCAAAATGTTCTTGTCGAATTGTAGACAGATTTAATAAGCTTTTAGGATATATCCCAACTCTTTTTTTGCTCTTGATATTTTTTATGCCACAAAGATGGCAAGCAATTATACAGCCTGCTTGATGGGAAGCTGTTACAGCTAACTCTCACAAAACACCAGCGGCATCGCCATGCTTTACTACCTCAGATGAGAAGACGGAGGAAAAAGAGAGTAATAGAGAGAGGTTAACACCTCAATTTTGTTCATCCCGTCATTTTCTTTGTATTTGTATTTTGCAATGGGATGACCCATTCTCGCTCTGAACATAACGTAAGAGTACGAATACTTCTACTTCACATTAGAAATAATTATCATGAATTAGCAGTAATATATAACAATCTTTTTTGTTAACTATAATTGCTACTTAATTAACTTACAACCGTAGTCGCTAATCAAGAGGTAATTTTATAACGACTTGGGTATGTGATTATTTAAAACATCGTACATTAAATGCGCGTGGGCATATTTAGTCAAAACCTGGCCCTTCCCATAACTATACCCTCTAGTGTGTTCATGGTCGAAACTATTCCTCTTGTATAACCGGTTTTATTTGAAGCTGCCGTAATGAGGTAATCTTCATAGAACTTTAACTCTTATTATTGCTGAAATAAAGATCAGTTTTGTCTTTTAGAAGTTGTGAGCAAGCACCGCACCGATCTACAAGTGAAGATATAACCAAGTATGATAATTTTTTCACAGGCTTAGCACTGACATAAGCCATAGGTCGTAGAATGTTTACATAAATAGCAATTTACAAATCTCATTATTGAAACGATCTTGTTATGGAGATGCTACTAAAAATATTTAGGACAAGTTATTTGTTATAAACGAATTCCGGCAATCGACAACATTAACGTCGACGAACGGTTTTTTATTGTGTTTACATTTACTTTATTTATCTCCTTGTTTCAGTAATTCATTCGTTATAATTCTTCGTACACCGTAAATGGAAAGACCGTAGGCATCTCTTGAATTACGACATCCGATGCTTCGTACAATTAAAATTCATTAATAGTAATTCCTTATCTTTATTTTATATGGATATTTAACGCGTTGAATTCAGACACCCTGCTGTTTAAAACACGATTCAGTTGTAGATGTGTAAAATAATACTAAATGTATTTTTAACTATGTTATTAAATTACCATACTGTTATTTTATTGATAAAGTAATTAGTTTATTTATCTCTGTATAGATTATATCCAAACTTCTTCTATTATCTTATATTATTAATACGAATATTATTTTATGCTTTAAAAACTTTGATTACTAAGTCGATCATCGTCAACGTTTGGCAAAAACTTGGTCAGGGATAAAGAAAAGGACATGTGGTACATTTGATATATTAAAAAAAAAACAGCTGCTGAGAGATAGAAAGTTAATTGTAGTTGGTCATCTAGCATATTAATTTATTCTTATACTAGCATAAATAAATTGCAACACGATGCCTTGAGTACAGAACTAGCTTATCCATCGACCAATGTATCGACTGACAACCAGAAATATTGACTAAATCTACATTAACGCCAGCAAAGCCACGTTCAATGCTAGTTATATTATAATATTTTACATATCTAATGCTCAATTGCTAATATGTGTCTTTTGTACATGGTCACGATTCGCGTATCGCTCCGAAAACATCAACAGCGCAACTCACAAAAAAGCACTCATGTTTTTATTATTACATTCATAATAAGCCTATTGTATGGCGTCTTAAAATGGCTGATCGTAGCGTGACAGTTTGAAGAGGCAGCCGCTCCCACTGTTTTTACTAAGTTTTTTTCGTGCACAGGTGAAGAGGCAACCCACACTTAGCCGGCGTTAACCTGTAATCTAAATTCATTTCTCGATCCGACCCACCGGGGTCATATCTCTTTTTATTATAGCTCCAAGGCCCATTTGCGAGTTTTTGTTTTTTAACAAATTAGCTATTATTATTGTGACGGCCGGATCCATTATCCAACGAGGTTTTTATGGGTCTGACCAAGCTTTCGAGCGGAGTCTGTCAAACAATCAGTGTTTTTTAAAAAAGCCGAAGCTATTCCAGTTCTCGATCAGCCAGTTCGCAATGGTTGAAAGAAAGCGGAATTGATTTTATTCCTCAAAACCCGTGATTGTCTTTATTACAGGGCGGTAAAGGTTTATTAAATATGTATTAGGCGCCGGTCTGTGTCGCTGTGAATAGGCGATATCAACGTATGAATAATTTAAATATATGTACCAGGGAATATTCCTTTTATATCGTATTTTAATGGACTATAAGCTGAACTCCGAGGTTTCACTCGGCCTTTTTTTAACAATTTAATTTACTCAGCATAATATAATACGTTAGACGTTCGTCAGATATCGGTAGATCGCAGTTTTGCATTGATATTAGATCGTAAATTAAAAACCTTATGCCGTTAACTCAGTACCTAACTACCTAAGATACCTATGTATGGTGACCAAAAGTAGATATATTATCATTTTATCGTTTTGTTCACATATAAGTGACCTCGAGAATAAAGATTTTTAATCTTGAAATTCTGATTTTTACATGGCAAATGTAATCTCAGATTGTTAATAATGGATTGAGATTGCTTATTGGAACCGGCCGTTAGAAGTAGCAGTTTAAAGCTGGAAGTAAGTCTTAGAGATTTACACTCTAATAATAATCGTGACTCTTCTTATGTTGTAGTAGATATCGCTTTTAATAAATTTCTTTTGTCTTCATCACTATTTATAATAGTGAAATACTTTGTTTTATGAAAAACAGCTGCACTTGTAAATCATCTTCACCTCTATTCCCTCATTTCTAACGACAACAAAAGCTAGCTTTTATTATATCTCTGAGAAAAATACTCAAGTCTTCAAGCTGTTACATTAAATAAATTATTAATCACGATATAGCTTATTGAAAGTAAAACAGTATGAAAAAATATATATATTCAATATTACTTCGACTACGCAATCAGAAGTTCCGTTTGATACTACCTCGTTGATATAACACTGTTGCATAACGCATGAAGTTTTTGTTCGTACTGTATCAATAATCTAATACAAGTAGCAAGAAAGTGTTATTTAAAATACATTATTAAAGATAAAAGAAAGATTACAAAGTTGCTTTGTCTGATCAATTTTGTAACAAAGCGGGGTTTTAGAATAGCTCAAACGTCGAAGATTTGGGCACTTAAGCACGTAGATTCACGAATATTTATTTCAAAATCATCATGTAATAAGCTTGATTTATTAAATAATATAACAAGCCCTTTTATTCTGTTTTTTTTTTCATTATAGTATGAAAATGTTTGTTACATTATAATTATCTCTTAATTCAGCATGCCTCCAGTCAAAAGCCTTCTCTAGCTGTCTCCATTATGCTCTGTCGCGAGCCACTCTCCTCCAGTTAGGGCCCGCCGTCAGTCTTAAATCATCCTCCCATTTTCTTTCCAGTTTTTATTTTGCCATTCCTGGGATACCAATCACACATTTTCAATTTCTTCTGTTTGTCTCTTCTGATTTAATACTGGTGTTTGTTTTAATGGCTACTAAAAGTCATAAATAGCAAAAAAAATGGTATACATTTTATGCTTAAAAATCTCACAAAGATGTCTCACAAAGAGTGTGGCAGCCCTGTGACAAGACACATCTAAGCTTTGTAAATGACGAGACGATGCGTGGCGACACTCATTATGCTCCATTACCAAACGATTTCAAATCGTGAGAGCAACAATGGGCCATGATAAACAAATGTACCGTTGTAATTTAAATAAACATTCTTCGTGTTACTTAAATCGTGCGAAAAAGAATACATATTATATTCTATAATAAAATTTGAGTATTGGTCTACTTTCCACTTTTTCAAATTTACATTATAAAAATAAGTGAGTAAATGCATTATTATGCTATCCACTACTTGGTACAAAATTACGTAAAACGTTTTTTATAGACCGCAGCTACGAATAACTAATATTAATTCTAAAAATATAACCTTTAGTTAAATGGAAGACTTTTTCTTGTGATTTTAAAATATAAAGTGTCATCAAACTACCAGTTTGGTGTGTTAATATAAAAACCAAGACAGAAATGTGTCATCAAGTGGATGTACTAAAATTTCACATCACGATGAAAAGAACGAAGATGACTTGGACTAAGTCCAGAAACATGACATAATTAGTACTGGCGTTCAAAATGATATCATTCGTTTTATATACGAACATTTTATATATTCTGTAAGATTTTTTATGCTCTATTCTCTGCGAGATGATTGCAATTTGTTCTTACAGTTTTCGACCGATGTGGCGCAGTGCCTGGCTGGATGTGAGCCTGCCTAAAGCAACGTTGATTGCGGGTTTGTATTCCGCTAAGAGCAGGTATTTGTATGGATCATACACTTGTATGGTGTATATAACACTCAGACCTGGGTGTTTGTGCCTGTGTTTATATGTGTTTTCAGACACAGGACATAACTAATTTATCTAGGTCGTTGAGTGTGTAGCTTGCCATCTGACCTCCGCAACCCTAAGGGCGAACCAGTAACTCATTGGATAAGAGCAATTTACTTATCCAGAGTTAACGATTATTATCAGATGTTATTGATAATAACCGGGACCAACAGCTTAACGTGCTCTCCGAGGCACGGTGGGGACACCCATACGACAAACGCCCAGACCGAGACAGAAATTTTAACAAACATCTGCCCGAGCGGGAATCGAACCCGCAACCGTCGAGACCAAAGGCAAACTCGCTACCCACAACGCCACAACGGTGTCTTTTGTTTTCTTGAGTAAAACATCTTATTTTTATATCATCTGACTTTTAGCCGCGAATACTATATTCATAAGTACGAATATATTAAGTTCGAACTCTCTTCGGGTCTACAACTGTTTCAGAACTTTCTCGAAGCAAACAAACTGTGGCCATTACAATCGGATTACTTGTTGCATCGCATGTAGTTCTCGACTTCGAGTCTTCTGATCCCAGATAGCAAGGTATTTGTTTTGTAAGTTACAATGGACTTGTTACATAGATAGAATAAGTTATCTGAAAACGAACACAACTTACATTATAAGTTTTAAAATTATAAATTCATACACTTTTATCTTCTTGAAATTGTAAGATCATAGACTTATTATATAAATACTGGTGGTAGGCGTTTTATTGCAAGAGGCCGGCTAGGTAGGTACCATCGCAGTGTCAGATATTTTACCGCAAAGCACTAATGTGTTTCGGTTTGAAGGGCAGTAGTAAAATTACTGAAATTTAAGAATTAATATCTCAAGGTTGGTAACGCTTGAGTGACACCAACAAAATATTGGTGTTGCAAGGGCTCATAGGCTGCTCCAACCGCTTACCATCAGGTGGGCCGTATGCTTGCTTACCAACTTAGTAACATAAAGAAACCTCTTCGGCGTCGGGATGTGACGACCCCATCGCCGCCAAATAGTAGTGCTTAGGCACTACTGTGTTCCGGTTTGAAGGGCATTGTACGCTAGTGAAATTACTGGGCGAACGAGATTTAAGAACTAATATCTTGAGGTTGGCAACGCGTGAGTGGCACCTACTAATGGTGCTGCAAGCGCTCATAGACTGCGGCAGCCACTTACCATCAGGTGGGCCGTATGCTTGTTTGCCAACTTCTAACATAAAAAAAAATATATATGCAAGAGCCTGCGTTCCATACAAATAAAAAGTTAAAGATTCGCTGGTGCTCCTTCGTAAATTCTCATCGACGTATTGAAACGAAGCTAGTTACAAGCTTGCAACAGAATCAACTGAAATTAGAGCCATGAGGTTGCAATGTAAGCGAATAAAATTAGCGTGTGACTAACTTCGTTACGTTGCATTAGTGTTGAATTTACGAGTGAGTACCACCAGTGAATCTTTGAACATTTTTTTCTATAGGAAGGGCCAGTCCTTAGTTATAGTAAGTCAGCGTAAGACTCATAATTGTAACATGAAGTTAACAAAATGTCGCGTTTCATTAACAGGAATTCGTTTGAAATACAATGAATTTGATATTTACACGTTGAAAAGTTATATGGAATGTTATTAAATCTCTTCTTGTAATTTGAAATGCGATAACCCGCATTAGTTAGCACGGCAGTTATAATTGTGATCGTTTTACAGTGCACGCTTTTATAAGCAACATAAAAACTGGTAAACGCTAATTTGAATGGTTGTTTAAATAAAGCTTGTGTAGTAAAAACAAAGAGAACGGCGGACCAATCAGAATCGGCAGCTAGTGTTGGGCGGAGCCACTTCTCTTACTATAAGCAGAAACAAAACCCCATACAATTTGCGATGGAACGAAAAATAATTAACGCATTCAATTTTAAGCAGTAAATTCCCTTTTGTTAAAGCGGGCCTTTGACGATACATTCCGGTCTTTCATATCCCTTTACGCGTTCCGATATCACAGACTAGATTAGTGGTTCGAACGTTAATTGATTTTCTAATTACAAATAGGTAATTAAATTACGTGTCTATTTGTAATATCATAATAACTGTTTTTACAAATGTATTAAAAGGTATTTAAAATAAAAATAAAAAGTCTGCTTATTCCGATTAATATCCGTAACGGTTGGTCTGATTTATTCGGGGTTATCACTGGTAGATGGGTAAATATGAAAAAGAGTAAATATTTTTATTTATTTACAACCAATACTACAACCAATTCAATACTAACTATATTTACAAATAATTAAAACTGTACAAATTTTGTCCAGGGGGAATGGTGACAAGAATGCTAGCTGCATTTCCCCGCTGAATCTCAATCCCAATTCTTTGGCCAAAAATTTCAGAAATTGTTTTGTACTAACACTCCATGGTCCAAGTGTTATTTACTTAAAATAAAAAACGGTTCTGCGCAATAAAAAACTGAGCTGAAATATATATGTATATGTTGTTATAGATAAATAGGGCCGGATATTAAAATGCAAATCGTTGGATGTTGGATGATTCATGTGTTACTATAATCGCTACTTGCCTTGTGATTACCACACCCATGCACTTTAAATTAATTTCCTAGTGTACTGAACTGACATACACTGTTATTATGTGCTGTATATTGCTAGCTGTTTATGATATCTTCGGTATAATGATGACAGCCGCTTTGCTAAGGCAACGTACACATACTTTCAATAAAGTGAATAAAACACTGATTGCTTTCTTAATAGCTTTGATACATACTCTTCTTTTGCCACAGGTTGCGGGTACTATTCCGGCTTGAAGCAGATTGTATTGACCATACAGGTATTTGTTCCGGTCTGAGTGTGTTTGTCCTTATCGTGGTGTGTTTCCGGATCCCTGACACGGTATATGAATATCCTAATGGAGGCTCTTGAGTGCGTAGCGTTTATTATTTAAAAAAAACCATTCAGACACTTGAATAATCTTTTCCACATAATAGTGTAACTTATAACCGCTTTATTACTTTTTAATTTCATTTTTAAAACCCAATCAACTTACCTGCGGTAGGTCGTTCATATAATAAACTATATTAAGCCAAGAAATATTTTCTATAATTTTATAAAAAGTTGATCGGACCGACTTTATATTACAATCTTGGATACTTTATAATGATTTATAGTAGAGCTTCCTAGACGGGTTTGTAAGTTATAAAATTAGATGCATTGAAATTGATATTTATAATAATATTATGATGATACACAAACATAAATGGATACTTGAGATACAAATGAAATCAAAATTATGTTTCCTAAGTTAAGGTTAAAATTTATAATAGATTAAGTTTCAATAATAAATGAAAATAATTTATGACGTAACAACACCGACTTGAATTCTTAAAGATATTTAACATTCATTAAAACACATAAGTATCGTTTTCAGTGTAAATTAAATATTTGAAAGCTATTTTCCCGGGTATAAAATAGAATGAAATTACTTTAGTTTTATTTTAAATATACAATAATGCTATATGCCATATAGCCTTGTTGTTTTTGACATAAACGGACCGGTTCAACCGGACAAGTTCTAGCCTGTCGCAGAATCTCGACGTAAAGAAACTTTTTTTAATCAAGCCTATAAGCGTTTGCAAACACCACCATTGGTAGATTTTTTTTTTTTTTTATGTTAGAAGTTGGCAAACAAGCATACGGCCCACCTGATGGTAAGTGGCTGCCGCAACCTATGAGCGCTTGCAGCACCATTAGTAGGTGCCACTCGCGCGTCGCCAACCTCGAGATATTAGTTCTTAAATCTCGTTCGCCCAGTAATTTCACTAGCGTACAATGTCCTTCAAACCGGAACACAGTAGTGCCTAAGCACTACTATTTGGCGACAGAATATTGGACATTGCGGTGGTACCTACCTAGCCGGCCTCTTGCAACAAAAGACCTACCACCAGTGTGACTGATTGCACTGGTGGAATAATCTCTGTTGTGACAGAGGTTATCCCAACATCATATAGATGTCACTTACGGGTAGTTAACCACGAGATATTGGTTCTTAAATCTCCTATCTACTTCCTAGCGATAGAATATATGGCACTGCGGTGGTACCTAGCTAGCCGGCTTCTTGCAATAAAAGGCCTGCCACCGGTACTTCCTTCCACATTTCATTCGATAAGCTGGAGTACTGTAGAATCAAATCTAATGATGAAGCCCTATACCACCATTTTTCCTTCTCCTCTCCTAACCTTACCATTGAAATTCGCAATGTACGGAGCAATGTCTGATGTTACATGCAAATGTAAACATCAGTAACTGCTTAACATCAGCGCGCTGTAAGCGTTTTTCTTCTTCTATCTTTATGGTATGACAAAAAAGTTTATGAATTATAAAAGTTGAAACGACCTCGTGGATTGATAATAGCACTATAGCTGCGACTTCGTGTTCTCTTTAGCGTGTTTAATGCACTCCATAGTCACGTCGAGACTGAATGCTTTTTAATGGGCTGACTGCATATTAAATAAATTATAACTTGCATGCCTCATGCCAGTCCGTAAATAGTTCGTCGGCTTGTACGTAGGCGGTTGACACTTGAAAAGATAATTAATTTACTCGGATACATACAAAAAGCTCTGCTTTCGCTCCTCATTAATCTTACTCGGAATGTTGAACGCTAAGCAAATAGAAATTTCTTTTGTTCGTTATTCTAGATTTCGTGAAATGAGTTTTGTAAAATACAGCAAAGTTATTTACAATATTTGACTTTCCTTTTTTATTATTCGTAGTCGTACAGCGAATACATTAAAAGACTTCCTACTTTACAGAACATTTATTATATTGAATATATAATATTTCTTATCTAACAGTAAAAGATCGTTATTTAGGCTCTCTGTATTTGGGTGAATGATTTCAGGTAGCGCTGTAATTACTGTAGTGATGTTGACAAATGAGGTGCCTATCGATTCGTCGAGCTGCCATCTGTTACATTTTGTGAGATATTCAGTGTGGCTTATGATAATACTTACCTTAATGAACAATAAAAATAACACATATATTTATATAAAAAAATACTGTGCTAAAGTAATTGTGCTTATTCAGATGCTGTTGGAGAACATACCAAAATAGACCAAAATTTAGATCTTTGTGGATCACCCTATTGTGCACTGTTAATTTTTGGTAGGATATTTGCACTTAATTAATGACTGATAGGTTTACCGTAAAGAGTTAGGAGTATGCCAGGTCGCAATCACTAGGTATGTTTAAATACAAGTCGCCTGCTGGATCTGAGAATAAAAATGTGAAATTCTGAGAAAATTTACAAAAAGAATAAAAAGAAAACGTCGTAGATCTTGCTCTTATATAATAACCCATTTAAATTAACACTTTTATCAGGTTTTGTTTCACTTAAAAAATACATCATTTAGCAACCTCTGATATCATAAATATAAAGTAGGAATAAAACTGGTTTATTAAAATGTATGTCACTTCCCATTTTGTTTAACAACATGCCATTGTTAACACATCTTTGTCATGTCAAAATGTAAAAAAGTTTTTGGAGCTAACTGTATGTTAATATGGCTAGTTATAGCCGTCGAAACACATGTTGTCGGTGTGGCTATTGTTAAAAAATATGTTTATATTATACGAAATCGATATGTTGTATCGTTTAGCTGACGGTATCAGGAATATATTATGTGGTTCAAATTGAATACCATGTTACAGATATTAGTATTAGCCATAACTTAACTACTATCTAGTTAAGTAATTGGCTACATCTAATATATAAAATTCTCGTGTCACAGTTTTAGTTGCCATACTTCTCCGAAATTGCTTGACCGATTTTGATGGAACTTTATATGTAAATTCAGTAGATCTGAGAATAGATTGTTATCTAGTTATCACATTCCTAAGTGATAATGGTGACCACCATTATCACTTAGGAAATAGGAAACACCCCAAATTTATTATTGTGATAATTTTTTGGACCACTTTTTTATTTAAAAAAAAATACATACAACCCTAAATTTTCACCCTTCTACCATCATCCTCTATTTTTTGATAGCGATATTATTAATTCAATAATTTTCCCCGATGTCACCTGCGTTCACAATTAGACTCAGTTAAGGGGTATGCTGCTGTTATCGAGTCCCAGATTTTTTTCGGGACAGAACATGCGTAACGGGCCCGCTAGTAATAAATAAAAACTTAAGTGTATTTTGATTCTCCGTTTCAATATTTCATCAAGGTAAAAGTCTATACATTTTTAATTTAAAAGTATTTGTAACTTATTACTAACGTCCTTCACAGAACAAGCAAATTACTTACCCCAAGCGTACTTGGTTATATAATTAATATATACATATAGACCGAGCGCAAAGCGAACAAGCACCAGCGTTTGAAACAAAATCGTTGCTACTACAACAAAATGGTCGTCGAATAGATATCACATTAATGAAATGTAAATGTTTAATTAAACTGTAATTCTCTTGAATTTTGTTTCCTTACAGATGTCGATAACTTTTTGTGCAAAATTTTAGATGTACTTTCGTGTTGTATTCTTATCGAAGTAACACCTATGCGTTTTACACGATAGAAATAATTTATTCAACAAAGAAAAATTTAGAAATTCTGTGAAGTTTTATAGTATTTTTTTTCTCATTTTTAATTTCTGTTATGTTTATACTACATTATGAATTATTATTACTTAATAAATTTTAAATTTTAATTCTTTCATTTTGTAACACTCAATTCTTACATTTTGTAAATGTATTTACAATAAATAGCCATATTAGTTGAACTATTAGTTTATACGCCTATATAACAATTTATTTGAATATCCTATCATATCTACAACACCTAGCGTCTAATTGAAATAATAGCTCTATTTTTATCTATAATATTGGAAAAACTACTGCTTGTTTTACCATCTACAAAAGAATTTCTGAATCCGAATTTATTCAATAAAATACAACGCTCGTGTTAAACCCGTCGCTGTGACACTATCAACCGCATTTCTGCGGTATAAAGTTTCTACAGTTTTCCAAAAAGCGAAGCCGAATTTAAGAGAAAAGTTAGATCAGCGTACGTATACTAAGCTCTACTTTTAACTAAATTGAAGTTCCTGGGCAAAGAGTATACTAGGACGTGACGCATCACACTGTCTGCTGTCTGTTCGTTTGTGTTCGCGTTACGTGAGTGGATTGGCGCTGGCTCCTTTATTCGACGTTGTGAACTTGCTTTACATTCAGCATGCCAAGTAATGGTTACTCATTGATTTCGTCATGTTTGCGGTTTTGCGACGTTACCTGGTGGCATCGAGCCAACCTTTTTAGTAGAGATTCAAGGAAAAAATTCTTAGTTGAATATTTTATGTAATATATGTTTGAGGGAAATGTAAGCGGTATAAATTTGGTAAAATTTGCCTTCTTGAGACGTTGCCCACTTCAGCACCTTAGTTTTATCAAGCGCGGCTGCCAAATATTTTACTGCAAACATGCAATTTTCCTCGCTTTATTGCGGGAAGCGCATGGCAATTTGTCTAAATTATGACCATAGTGTTTATTTGCATTGCTTTTACTCGACGTCATGGTAACCTTAGCATTAAAACTGTATATTTTACGAGCATTATATTACGTTTAAAAGAGCGCAATGAGAGATGTTAGAACTGTTATAAAGTTTAAAGAACACTACTGAACTGCGGCATAAATCACGTCAGAATTAAAACCCCTCAAAACATGTAAAAACTGTTATCTAGGTGATAAAAAAGAATTTGATTACACTTTCATTATAAATGTTGTATAATTTTTTCTATCAATATTTAATAATTGTATATCAATGAAATGGAAGTGTCTGTTTGTAATTCCAAATTAACAGCTTTTTACTAAATGCTTATGAAAATATTTACGGTACTTACATAAAAAAAAAACATATTTTTATCCGTCTGTCTGTTTGTTCCGGCTAGTCCCTGAAATGGCTGAACCGATTTTAACGGGACTTTCACTGGCAGATATTTAATTTTATAAGGAGTAAATTAGGTTTTATAAAAAAAAATTAAGGTTCCGTGTAATAAAGAAAAACCTATATACCACGGGAGCAGAGCCGCGTCTGTAGCTAGTTTTTAATAAAATAATTCTTGTGAGACACCGTAAATTAGTGCAAGCTTTTTCAGTATAATTAGGTAATGTTATACATAAGATGAAACCAGCAGGGAGTAACGTTACGACGTATTTAGGCAGCAGGCAACAGGTGGCTCGGCTCGCTGAACAGCCAACGAGAATATTAAGGAAATAGAGCAATCTTGTGATGAATCATCTTGAATTTCTCAAGTCACACGTCTCGTTTTCCACATGTTGATAAAATATTAAAATATAACATAACATATCATATATTATAATATAACATAACATATATAATATTTTTTAGTTTAAACAATTCGCAGAGAAAGCGGCAACATTTTTATGATAGAGAGAGCAAATGGGCAGAAACTTACATGATGCTAAGCGATTAGCCGCCCATGAATATCTGCAGCACCAGAGGGCCGAACTAGATGATGAAAAAACTTTATTGAGTTGAAAAAGTAGTCCACAAGCATGTGTACCTACCTACTGTATTCCATCTACCTATCTCTATACCAAAACTCATGAAAATCGGTGCAGTATAACAGACAGCTAGAGTTACTTCAGATTTATAATTATAAATAGAAGTCTACATCGAAGTTCAAATGCTATAGTACCGGTGGGAACCTAAAATTTTTAGGGATAAAAAGTATCCTATGTGCTAATCCAGATAGCAGTCTATATCTGTGCCAAACTCCATATAAACCCGTTTAGTCGTTTGTGCACGATTGAGTACCAAAAATCCAAACATACAAACTTTCACATTTATTATATTAGTAGGATTACAATGATTTACCACAATTTGGACAGCCTTTTCTGGATAAGTAATTCCACGGTTCATAATAGTGCAGCGAAGTAACACTACTTTTCAGTGCTGTGTACTTGTAGTGAATAAGGACTTTTTTTTTTTATGTTAGAAGTTGGCAAACAAGCATACGGCCCACCTGATGGTAAGTGGCTGCCGCAGCCTATGAGCGCTTGCAGCACCATTAGTAGGTGCCACTCGCGCGTTGCCAACCTCGAGATATTAGTTCTTAAATCTCGTACCAGTAATTTCACTAGCGTACAATGCCCTTCAAACCGGAACACAGTAGTGCCTAAGCACTACTATTTGGCGGCAGAATATTGGACACTGCGGTGGTACCTACCTAACCGGCCTCTTGCAACAAAGACCTACCACCAGTGTGACTGATTGCACTGGTGGAATAATCTCTGTTGTGACAGAGGTTATCCCAACAGCGGGCGATGGGGTCGTCACATCCCGACGCCTAAAAAAAGCCAGAAATACCCGTGAACGATCTATTTTGATAGCGGTGGACCTGCGGTAGTGTTTGCCTTCTAAGTCAACACAGTCAATTCTCATGACTAAAGGATTGCCAAAACACGTTTGACTGTTTGTAAATTACCACAGGCAACGATGATCAAAGAGATGATACCGATGAAATTATAAAGTCAAAACAAAGAACAATTCATTTAATTATAAGTTGGTACAGAAATTAATTAACTGTAATTATGGCGGATATAATTTAAACGCTACATTTAAAAGGCTCACGGCTTTCAATAAAATCATATTTCACATTTTATCGACAACATTTGAAATATTTACGAGATTTTAACAATTTATTAGCTTATTATAATTAATAATTTTGTTTCATCACTTTTCAACAACATAATTATAAGCGTTCAAAATGCATTCACTACAATTTATTTGCTATTGTAGACCAACCTAATAAGCAAACCTTTATATCATAGCATAGTTTCGCACATATTGACCGCACCTTCTGAGCTAAATTATTGTTTTTCTTAATAAAATATAAAGGTCATAAATCTAAAAAATATTGTATATTTTGCATCAATTATTTATTATTTCATTTCTATCAACATAGAATTTTGAAGACAAAGAAAGAATTGACACACAAAAAAAGGTGCGTCTACTTATGTACGCGCGTCAGAAGTTATACTTCTTTGGCATTTTTAAAAATCGATTTTTAATTGAACGCAAATAATTAATTACAATAAAATAATAAAAGGACTTAAGGAGGATACTCAACACGGTTAATAAAGCTAAGTTTAAATTTGAAAAATTAAATAAATAAATACATATATAATTCGCACTTTGATAAAACTAAAACACGTATTGTGAATGTAGAAACTAGAAACATGTGGATAAATATGTTGACACCCTTGTGGCTTTGTGGTTAACCGAGTCTGCCTTTAGCCTCGACGGTTGCAGTTTCGACTCCCGCGCGGAGCAGAAGTCTATATTGACCATACGGGCATGTTTTCCGGTCTGGGTGTGTTTGTCCTTGTCATTGTATGCTTCCGGACCCCCGACACAGGATATAACTATCCTAATGGGGGCCGTTGAGTGTGTTACGTTTAAAAAAAAATTATGAATATGAAAACAGTGATCAGAGGCGACAAGTGTGCCAACATAGTAGCTTTGACAGTTTCAACCTGTGAATTTTGTGTGACGCTCATGCGCGCATCTTAAAAATTCGCTCTAATCTTTCTTTTATAACGTGAGTATAACTTCAAAAAGCTTTTAATTGAACAAAAGAAAATCATTCTATCGCAAATATTTTTTTATATCCAATTAATATATAATATAGTATGGCTAATTGCAAAATATATACAATCAAATAGTTATCTAGTATATATATAAATCTGTAATATTTATTTCTAGTAGTTGCTATGCACCGCATATCTCGTACATCGTCACCCACAAAGTGTATCCATGCAGCAATATTTGCTGTCTGTAAAGCCACCCTGTCACTAATTGACAGGTGTACGTTCCATGCAATATATAGTAACACTTTTATAAAAGGGCTTATACGCTCCCAAAATTAATTGGCTTTTAGCCTCACCGTTTTTTTTATTTTAAGTGTATCATATTTTAAATCGGATTATTCCCTTAAGTGCTATTAAATAATAATAATAAATAGCGCTTTCTTATCGATTAAATTATCGATGTATTAAGATGTGATGTGAGTTATGTAGGAAAAAATTTCAAAACATATAAAACTTTATATCTGAAAATATACATATTATGTGAAATCGGCTCATGTGTATTTAAATAATAAAAATTGAAGAATAAACATCTTTAAATTATATAAAAAGCAGGTTTGTATTTCAAAATAGAACTATATTCTTATATTCTCTCTCTAAAATAGTAAAAGTTTTTACTAATAACACGTCACTGTTATTTTAGGCTTGGTATTGACGGGAACTGATAGTCTATTGATTGTATTTAACGTCTGCGGTAGACATCCCTCACTAATTGACAGCCACACGAGAGAATTGATACAGCCCTATTTATAAAACAACGCAGAGTTCCAAGTTTAGTTTACTAATTTAACTTATGTCGCTGTGTTATAATTTATATTTTAAAAGTCTTATATAGTTATCATTGTTGAATTAAAGTTTAAGTAAATTATTAGTAATTTATATTATAATATATAAACTAACAAAGGTGCAAAGCGTCGCTATTTTTATTTTAAAATCAACAGAAAACTTTGAACACAAACAAAATAAGGTTGTATTTTTTCCTTTGTAAAGATATCTAAAAGTATCGTTATCATTATTTTTTTTTTATTTGTACGACAAAACCCTTTCTACGTTTTGATTATATCTTATCGTACGGAAATTTGAAGGGCCCTTTGAAAGAGGATATCTATGTCAACATGGGTTTGAGAATTTGATAAAATTCGATTCGCTATCAATGAATATTGAGATCTTTCGGTCCTTTAGACCGCCATTGGTGAATTACCTTTTAAATTTGTAAGGATTTAATTAAATTGGGGTACGTATACATAAGAGAATCTCAAAGAAATAATTTTAAAAAGTAATCAACGACTTGCTCCCTCTTTATACAATAATATTTTGCCTTATATATGTTATATATTAGTTTATTTTTAACACCATGTTACATATTAGACGAAAGAGATTGTAGTCGGTGATACAAAATAAAGCTGGCGACTTTTGACATTGGCCGTATCTGTCATTTTGCATTTTTATCGGCACCTAAGGCGACCGACGCACTGTTTGATAAAAGTATCATAGCAATAGCAGATACAAACCTGAATCATGCAGATCGTAATCTAGTGGATTCTGCGACTTATATATTGCTGACTATAATTAAGTCATATAAACTCACTTTTTGATTGAATAAAACGATTTGACTTCAATGTTCCACTAAATTCATACATCTATATTGCACCCTCTTCTTTTCATCAACTCAAAACTCGTCCACTTATATTCAAGGCAGTAAAACAATCTACAATAGCAAACCTGCATCTCATCTCACACCAAATTAAATATTTATCAGACTGTACGCTGTGTATTTAAATGCTCGTATAAAATACATGCGACTTAATGCTTTTAGTTGGTTTAGCATTTGAATTTATAATCTATTCTACCGGGGTATGTATGACATATACAAATGCTATTTTCAGCTCGAAACAATGAATAAAAGATAATAATATACACTAGTGGTATAATAATTGAATATGTTTTATATATTCTCATGAAATGTTAATAACAATTTGTCATAATAAACGTGATAGTCGACTTTGATTCATTAAACATACACGAGTAAACAAACTTTCTGCATATGTGCGCACATATGCGTGTGTTATACCATTCCGTGACGCAGGTCCCTTATCGGCTGTGACCCGAACGCTTGACCTGCATTTATCATTTCAAAGGCAAAGCTAAACTTAACAGAATTACACCGTAACATGAGTCACTTACTTTGTTAGCATTGGCAATATAATAAACATTTATCAAATTACTCAGTAAAGCCGCTCAGTGGGTTAGGGCAATGGTGAAGCGAAATTGACAAAGCAAGCAAAAGGCTTTCAAGGCTGGCTCGCGTGTTACGATGTGTTTGCATCAGTAATTTGTTTGTTGGTGGCAACATAGGGCTGACTACATTAATGGATCTTCGCTCTGCACGCAACAATACTTACAATTTAAAGCTAGAAAGAGCTTAACTTATTTCGTTTAAAGTCTTTATTTTCTAAGATTGCACCCATACCGTCTAGACCGATCTGTTTAATTTAATAGTCTACTAAATAAGAATAGAATTCTCAGTTATTTGAGGTTTCGTTTGTGTTATTTTACATAAAAATAAAATTCTTTTATGTCCCTTCTCTAAAGTCAAAGAATTTCTTAAGTAAAGTAATTCATGGTCCACTGAATGAAACGTACAAGTTGAAGATTCATTAAAATAAATGAGTGGTATTTTTTTACTTACAATGTCCGGCTTTTGCTTAGATATCTGAAAAGATTTCGTAAAGCAAAAATATTTCTTCTTTGACTTTTCCGCTATATTATAGAATAGATATTTTTTACTAAGGACTGACTTTGAAACGAAAACATACCAGACTGCAGACACTTTCTAATAAAAAAGATTTAAAAGTAGTATTTTAATTTGAATAACTAAGCTAAGCAAGTATTCTTCTTATTCTGACGGATGTCCTGATAAGTCCTGTTCATTTGTTCTTATACCACAATCAAGCTTACTTGAGATAACCTAAATCAATCTCCGTTTACAATAATACAAAAAGCACCGTGCGATGCTAACGGAAGCGAATTAGATGAAAACGAAATGTGGTAAGAATAAGCAATGAATATGGATCGAGGCGTAACAGTTTGGGCCTCCGGCACTTATACGCGCTTAGCGTAACGCAGCATTTTGGATACTACTACTACACTTAGATGTTCTGTTAAAGAGCTACGAAGAATACCTACTTCTACTCTATGGAGATGGCACATTCATGCCCAAAACAGCAAGACCTTCTACCATTAAGAGCAGAGATGTGGAGCTTCATACGAAATCCTAATAATATACGAACTCAAATTTTAGTATTTTGTTAGACGACGTTGTGGCGCAGTGGTAGCGAACCTGCTTTAAGCGCCACAGGTTCGGTTCCCGCTCGGAGTAGATGTTTGTATGGATCTGGGTTTATTTGTCCTTGTCTTTGTGGATGTTTCCGGACTCCTGACACAGGGGGTAACTAAGGCCGCCTGATTGTGCATATTACTGTTTTAGTCGTATAAAACTTTTTGTTGTTGTTTTTTTTCCTGTGTGTGTATGTGTACAATAAAGAATATTATTATTATTATTATTAACTATGCTAATGGGGGCCGTTGAGTGTGTAGCGTTTGTTAGCTTTTATTAAGAGCAGAAATATGGAGCTTCATTCGAAACCCTGATAATAATATACATACACAGTTTTTTTATTATTATGTTCAATTATATTTTACGGTAGTAGAGCCATGCTTCTATCAGAACAAAAGTGCCGGCTCGACTGGGAAGTACTACCCTCTCACAGAAAATACGCGTCAAGTAACAGTATCATTAAGTACTGTTGCGTTTCGTGCGACAAGTGAGAGCGCCGGAGGCCCAATATCCCACCCCTATGTTCTCTTCCTTTTTTCGTGCTCATCCCGTCCCTCCTGTACCTTGGGTTGGCAACGCGTTCGTGATTCTTCAAGTATCGCAAGCGATCATAGATTGCGGTGACTGCTTACCGTCAGGCGGGCTGTATGATTGTTTGCCAACCGGTATGACATAAAAAAATTACAAAACAAAAATAGAAATTAATTTAGAAAATCACATGATAGTTCCCAGAATAATTCCTAGTCTAGCGTTCAGAGTTTCCGACAGTATCGACTACCTGATCTAACCGGTGTCAGAGTTTAACCAACCGTATCGTGAACTGTTTCGATCTATTGAAAGCTTTATTGTTGGTACAATGTACAAAATATAGTGGAAGCGATATTCTCACTATATACATAACTAGAAAATTCAGTATAGGATTTGTGTAATTTCTATCTGTGATATATACAGTTGTAGGTAAAATGCACGAGACCGGCTAGGTAAGTACCACCGTAGTGACAGTTATTCTACCGCAAAGCTGTAGACTATGTTTCGGTTTAAAGACATTGCAACTAGTGAAATGTAGTTACTGGGCAGAGGATTTTTAAGAACCAATATCTCGATGTTGGCACCGCGTGAGTGAAACCTACTAATGTATGGTCTTGCAAGCACTCATAGGCTACGACAGCCGTGTACCATCAGGTGGGTCGTATAGTTGTTTGGCAATTTATTCAAATAAAAAAATAGACCCGATTCCATAGTAAATCATTATTAAAAATTATGTAAATGTTAATCTTCTATTTATATTTTAATTTAAAAGTTAGAAAGTCGTATTTATAATGTGAATAAAATATTATAAGTAAAAATTTCTTTAAATATAACTCACAAGGATTCAAATTTCAAATATTCCTAAAGTGCTTGTTATCGGAACAAAAAGACTTCGAGTGTGGTAAAGAACCAGACAAATTCAAAAGTCCCTAAGAGTTCGAAACCGCTAAAATATTATAACTCGCTGAAATTATTCCCCTTAACTAGAAAATATTACGATAAAATGCTATATATTATTAATTTATTATTACTCTAGGTAATTAATTAATTACTATTTTTATTCTATTATTTTCGTTTCTTATATCGTTCGTAAACGATCTCGTGGTAGACGATGAATTCGCAACGTTTTAATGTCTCTATTTTTGTTTTTTTAACGATTTTAAAGAAATCGATAAAGAGAATAGAAATATGAATAGCATAGGTCTCTTCTAACCCAAATATAAATACGCATTTATCAGTCTTCTCTTAGTGAGGAGAGAGACATAAAGAATTTTTTTCCTTGTCACTTTGTGGGAAGCGTCTGGCATACAGTTTACATATTAAACTTATTATTTATATCTTTATAACTTGAATTCAAGATATATTAGTCTTTTTTTTACAGTATGATATATGTATATACAGATTCCCATAATTACCTGACATTATTTTTTATTTCAATTTTTCATCTTCAAAAAAGCACGACTATAGCCCAAGGGGACCGAACTCGCAAGTCTAACGTTAACGAAGCCAGCCCTTCTACCGTTCAGTTATCGCAGCTTATATACATATATTTGTATCATATTTATTTTCAACAATTATATTTTTTCACCCTGACAATATCACAACAACAATTTAACATTATACGTTTAATTGACAATAATTAAATACTGAAACGGACACTTTAAAGTATATACCATCAATTGGCAAAAATGTTATTTTTGTGCGAGGTAAGCTCAGTTAATTGGCAGCGCATAGCGAGTGCAGATAAACACGCGATATAAGGTATGCTACCAGCCTTAAAACATACCAAAGGATTTTAGGTCTTATCTATTCCAAATAAGAATCAAATTTATCTAAACGTTTTTCATTTCACATAAATCTCAATATAAGCGATTCATGAGTGAGGTTTGGAACAGCTTACGGGTCAATTGCATACTAATAAAGGTTGAATGGATTAAAAGGTTGAATGTTAGTGTTAAAAGCAAGACTTAAAGGAAGTGGTGTCGTTAATTGACAGGTGCGTGTCTTGCATGTAAGATAAGAAAAACAAATTCGAATATAGACAATCTCCGTATCGTAATGAGAGTTTTTAAATACGTGCTGCGTGTTTTAAGACAGCAATTGATTATAATATGACTTCTTTTTTTATGTGAGAGGGAGCAAACGGGCAGGAGCCTCATCTGATGTTAAGCGATCACCGCCGCCTATGAACATCTGCAACACCAGAAGGCATGCAGGCGCGTTGCCGACCTTTAAGGAAAGAAAACGCTCTTTTCTTGAAGGTTCCCAAGTCGTATCGGTTCGGAAAGACCGCCGGCGGAAGTTGATTCCACAGAGTGGTTGTGCGAGGAAGAATATGTCTTTTAAATCGCGCTGTTGTGGATTTCCAGACATCGAGGTGGTATGGGTGGAATTTAGAGTTTTGTCGCGATGTCCGATGCTGAAATTTTACCGGCGAGATACAAATCTAAACAATCAAAACTTCGTAAGGGCTAGTTGGACGGCAATTATAACAATACTAGCTGTGTCCACTCGGACTTTCCTTTTTATTGCTTGGCTTTTAATTATCGTATCGTGATGTTTGATGTTCTCAAAAATGTGCTATTAATGCAAAAAGATTTTGCAGTGGATCCAGAGACTAGTGCGTTTAACCAAAGAAACAAACAAACTCTTCAGCTTTATAATATTGGTGTAGATAACTAGTTTGGTTTATGTTGTTCATCTTATACTAGCATCGAGATTGGTCTTATATTTTTCCACCAAAAGCACCAAGTATCCATTTACATGAAAACATAAACGGTGTAAAGAGAATCTAAACCTTTTTAAACTACGTTTTCTAAACACAGGAGCATCTTGGCTTTTAAGTTCCACTAGACTACATACATGAAGAGATATTTTTCACAAAGTTGCAAATAAAAAAACGTTTAAAAACAAAAGCTATCTTGCAAATAGAGGACCAACTATCCGTTTAATTGGCAACATTGAACGTTGGCGTGTTGTTGCGGAGATAAGCCGTAAGTGCACACCCAGCTTTAAATGCATTTTATTTACTCAATTTACAGGCTATTTTTAAAAGAAATGGCATTTTTATTTTCGTTGCTTCAATTTGTTTTTGAATTGCAGTCATGTAAAATAGAAAATGTACCACTATAATTATTATACTAATGTAATATATAGCTAGTAGTAGATGAGCTATGCTTCTCCCAGCACAGCCGGCCCGGCTTGACCAGCGAGGTACCTACAACCCTCTCAGAGAAAATCGGCGTAATGTAACAGTATCAGTGGTATTGTGTTTCGTGCGATAAGTGAGAGCGCCAAGGCCAGTAGTGCCAACAGCACACACATTCAGAAAAAACCTTTTTTTAATTTCAGTATATTTGTAAATAAGGTATAAGTTACATCAGCATTAATAATTACAGTTATATTGAAAGTACCAAATAAATAGTTTAAGTAATCAATTTTCATAAAAATATTCAGAAACATTTTGTGACGTATTTTCTTCTTTGTTTTGAAATTAGTTGTGTTTGTGAAGTTAATAACTCAGTAGCTTTTTATAAGCTTAATGTTTATTATATTCATGCATCATGACTGTAATAAAATTATAATTTATTAAAATGAAACTTTGCTAACACAAAATAGGTTGAGTCTTTACTGTATGTAATCACTATTTACAGCTTAATGAATGCTAATTTATTTTAGTAATAGTAATTAAATGTCATAAAATAGGTAAATCGTTAGTCATTTAAAATTTTAAAAGGTAAAATGAAATGCCATCATAAAAAAAATGTTTTAACATTATGAAACTGTAAGCCATTAACTGTACATTATTAAATGATAATATACTGTCTCGTAAAAACTGCTTTAATGTTTCCAATCAACGAAAAACTCTTCGAAACCATAATAGAGAAGTACTTACGAACTAACATATAGAAAACTCAGTTCCTTTTACATTCTCTTGCAATATAAGTTTGACCTCTGTGTCTCTAGTCAGAAATAAAGGAAATCTGAAACTTTCGTTTTATCCCAGTTCCAAGTTTTAAGTCCGAACACTGGTTAGAGACGTTCAACTTCTTAAAATGGACTGACTATACGAAGCTGCGATAGGAAATCCAAAGGAACCTATTCACATGTCACGTGATAATAATAAATGGAGCAATAAGGCGAAATTTTATTCCCTCCCTAAATATTCCATTGTAGTGGAACTTGGAACGTATACATAAATAAGAGAAAATAAGTGGAGAGACGATTACTCAGCGTGGTACAACGTTGTATGTACTATACATACAAAGTTTTCGCTAGAATTACTTTATTATATATAACTTTGATTATGTAACAGATAATATATAGTGCTAGTGCAAGCTACGAGTTAACTTGTAGAGGCAATAGAAGTATTAGTAATGACTTGAAAAGGCATTGCTTATATTCTTTAGAAAAAAATTGTTTTACGGCATAAAGTAATTTAATATTTATTCATCATCATCACTACATAGTATAAAACAAAGTCGCTTTCTCTGTCCCTATATCCCTATGTATGCTTAAATCTTTAAAACTACGCAACGGATTTTGCTGCGGTTTTTGTTAATAGATAGAGTGATTGAAGAGGAACGTTTATATGTATAATAACATCCATTAAATAATATAGAAATATTGTTATTTTTGAGGTTTCTAATTTGATATCGTAAATAATTACATTTAACGCGTGCGGGCTACGGACAGTAATGAATAAATCAAAACTACTGGATCGATATTAATCATTTTTTCAGTGAATGACATAGGCTTTATACTTTATACTCATGCGAAGCCGAAGCGGGCCGCTAGTTTTGTATAAAAACTAAATAATCGTTTCAATAATTTTATGGTACGTCAATTAGAATTGTTATTTTTATCGAATAAAATATAAGAACTAATACTCAAATGCAAGCTGTTGGTGTGATAAAAAATATTTCACTTTTAACTGCTCGCTTTAAACGTTCCATTGTGTGACGGGAATAGTAAATCTTCAAAGTTAAATACAGCAATTATTCAGCAGAGAAGGCACAAGTTTCATTGTCGCGCCCGACAGTACGGTCGCTCTACAAACGCTTAGTAAATGTGAAGATTCATGCCATGTCATCCAACCCAAATATTTTAATACATTTACCATCATCTTAGCTCAGCTTGAAATGACGCCTCGAGCCAATGCCTTGAAATAAACGTGACAAGCCTTGCCTTTATAGATAACCATACATAGTGCATTTAATTTACACAATAGTATTGACGAAGAAAATAATGGTTACTTTTAAGAGACAAAATTAGAATATCTTTAATTTTACTAGTTCTATAATAAATCCCACATTTTTGCGACCATCACTATAACTCAAAAATAAATTGAATGTTTATTCTTTCCTTTTTCCTAGCATTCTCAATATTATACGAGTATTTACCCAAGGTATGCTTATTACTCTTGTCCGGATTGGACAGGTTACCAGTTTTTAGACAGAGAAATTGCCATCTAACCTCCATAACCCTAAGGGCGAACCAATAACTCATTGGGCAAGAGCAATTTACTTATCAAGAACTAACGATTTGTATCAGATGTTATGATAACAACCTGGACCGACGGCTTAACATGGTGAGGAGACCCACAAGGACAAACGCCCAGGCTGAAACAGATCAATACAAACTTGTAAGATCAATGCAAACATCTGCCCGAGCGAGAATCGAAACCGCAACCGTCGAGGCTAAAGGCAAACTCGCTACCCACAACGCCACAACGGAATATTTATTCTAATGATATGTATTACTTATTCTCATATTGCTCTGCGAAAAAGCTAGTTTGGCTAGTTATTGAATAGTTCAAAGAAAGAAGAAAACATTTATTTGGATACGAATTTCAATAAATCCTTTCTTCAAATCCCTCGAGCCTATCCAAGGAACATTCCCTCCAAATTTCAAATCCCATGGGTCCGGTAGTTTAGGCTGTTCGTTACCTGTCAATCAATGTGTCATGGAAAACTTTTGGTTGACGTTTAATCAAAGAAAAGCGTTTTACTTATAAAGCTTATAGCTATAGAGATCTAATGGCTAAAAAATGGATAAGTAAAATTACTTTTTTACCAACATATGTAGGTCAAAGAAACTACCCATCCGAGGCAAATCAGTTACTGTACCATACCGCGGTTCACTAAAAACACCAGAGGTATAATTTGCGATTAGGTGTTTGAAGATATAGCAAGAGTTCAATTTGAGAAAGCGCACGAAATTAAAACTCTGCCCCTTCTATAAATGGACGCAAATAAGCAATATCATGTCAACCCACAAGAATGTCATTTCGAGAAAAACGCGTTTGAAAATTTTGAACAACTTGCTTGATATGATTTTTTTTAAATTTATTGGTCAAGTTTTTGGCAATTTCAGATTTATATAAGTTATTTTACTTATTTTCACAAAAACAAGTATACAAACTGCATATTTCGTATATAATATAACCCAAAACGTTTAAAAATACATAAATTGCATGATTGAAAAAATGGCTTTTTAAAAGTTTTAAAGCTTAAAACCCTACAAATATTAAAGAAAAATGTTCTTCAACCATTTACCAACACTTCTACATATATAACTCAGTTTTTTCAATTTTGTGGGTTGACATGGTATTGTTTATTTGCGTCCAAATATAAAGTCACGACATAACCCTATGAATTTAATAACACTAATATCATTCACAAAAAAGGTAATACCATTTCTAAGTAATATAATAATCTCGATACAATTTCGTCAATCGTAATATATGAAAATCGATATGAAACCACAGTTGCCTCCCTAACAATATCGTGCGGTATAATTTGAAAAGATTTCTCGGTACAATTGGATAGTTCCCTTGATCGGCGGACTAGATAAAAACTCCGTAACCAAAGACATTACTGAGCCTTTTAAAGTTGAATGCATATTTTTTAAATGATGTAGGCCACATTTCATATCCGCTGTAATTTTATATGGCATAAATAGTTTATTGTGTAAAGTATTTAAATATTATTAGGAAACGAATCGGTACTATCTAAATATTTATTTTATACATTAACGATTACTATTGGTAAGGAACACGATAATAGCATTGACAGTAAGTTCCACAAATGAATTGAACTGTTCCTCTGTCCTTAATTATTCAAAAACATAACATTTCTTTGATCGTTCACAGATTTGTGAACTTATATTATTATCTAGACAGCCACAACTCTAATTTGTCTGATTATTCACAGTCTACGCGACGCCGTCACAGGCATACGCCACAGGTCAATATAAATTGAAGAAATTTGAAAAATATCTTTTGTTTACTTCAGAAATTATTACCGTTACACTCACATATACTGTATTATGGAATATACAAACTATCTCAACACTCATAATAAAGCTGGATAATTCAGAAAAAAAAGCTCTGATCCCACCTAAGAGATGTTTATCGCATTAATATAATACGGCATTAAGATTACAATGGGTCGGTTCAAGAGAGGTCCAATATAAGGAGCTCAGAGGCTTGCTTTGTTGTGAAAATAACTTTATGCTAAGACCACTGAACACGGGATTCAATAAGCCATTGGCCCTTAGACTTTATACTTTTGTCATTCATATCTTTTGTGCAAATAATACAATTCTGTACGTTTTCAAGTATATTTTTATTTGGTTTATTGTAAATGTAATATCTATAAGAGAAACGATTACATTACGATTATACAGATAATAGTTTAATGAAACAAAAATCGTTTAAGAAAATAGAACGCTTTTCGAGTCAAAGCTGTTGATGACCGTGATGACACAGCGGTTGCGAACTTCTTATAATTTCCTTTTATTTCCTATGGCGCCCATCCTTTCGTTGGATCAGCAATACGCTTATAATACTACTGCTATCGCAATCGTTCACAGGATCGTACTTTTGGTGGTATAAATTTTTTTTTTTTTAAGAAGGGGTTAACATATTCATAAATTGGAAATATTTTCTGGCAATTGATGATTATTATTATTATTATATTATTATTATTATTAAAGGTGTTGCATAATTTATTACCATGTTTGAATTCAATAATTAGAGCTTCTTTTACAATAGAGCCTAGTATTTCTTTAATAGTATGCTCGAGAGACAACTGACTCCACGCAAATATAAAAAAAAAACCATTGCTCTGATAAAATAGGTTTACGTAATAGAGAAAATACTAGTAGCAGGCCTTTTGTTGCAAGAAGCTGTCTTAAGGCCATTGTGTTTCGGTTTGAAGGACACCGTAGCTAGTGAAATAACTGAGCAAAGGAGATTTAATAACCAATTTCTGGAGGCTGGCAACGCGTGAGTGATACCTACAAATGTATGGTGTTGCCAACTCTCATATACTAAGACACCTGCTTACCATCGTCGGTCGTATGCTTTTTTGCCAACTTAGTCGCATAAAAAAAAATTGAATTTCTTATTATAACAAATTATTGAATTTCTTATTATAACAAATTATATTAATTTCTTATTTACCGGCGTCGGGATGTGACGACCCCATCGCTCGTTGTTGGGATAACCTCTGTCACAGCAGAGATTATTCCACCAGTGCAATCAGTCACACTGGTGGTAGGTCTTTTGTTGCAAGAGGCCGGCTAGGTAGATACCACCGCAGTGTCAAATATTCTGCCGCAAAATAGTAGTGCTTAGGCATTACTGTGTTCCGGTTTGAAGGGCTCTGTACGTTAGTGAAATTACTGGGCAGAATAGATTAATGAACCAATATCTCGAGGTTGGCAACGCGTGAGTGGCACCTACTAAGGTGCTGCAAGCGCTCATAGGCTACGGCAACAACTTACAATCAGGTGGGCCGTATGCTTGTTTTCCAACTTTTAACATAAAAAAAATTGTGTACTGTAGGAATGGTAATAAAAATGAACAATACAATGCTTTCTCCGAAAGTAAAAAATAAAACACATGGCCATAAATGATAGTCATCTAATACACCCATCACCATAGACAATAGTTGATATTACAAATAAGCTATTTGTAACTGCTTATTGTTCTTAGGCTGTACAAATATGGCGTACAATAGCAGCAATAAAACAACATTACCTTATGGGAGTAACATTTGATAAGGTCATATCTCCAACTCATTGTATAATACTTTTACACGCGGCTTTTGTCTATAATTATAGAATTCATAAGCTGTGCTCGCAATTCCGCATGCTTTAATATAGCTGTAATAAAGAACGACTGATATATAGGTTTTTTCTACTCCATAATACACATCTACACCAAACTTTATTTGATCAATAATTCTTTGTCAACTTTTGTTGTTGAACGTAATATTATATTTCCAAGATAAAGTATCCTGTCTGGTAATCTAAGTATTTTTTGCAAAAATAAAGTAGTTTTTGCGTGAAAGAATACCAACTTCCATCCATCTTCACAAGCTTCCATATTTATAATTTTAGTAGAATATCAAAATAAATCATGTAAGTATACATTTAGTATTACAATACAATATAAAAATATAGTGTCTTCAATTTTCTTAGTTGGGCTTTAAACATAAAATACTCGTAGATAACTGCGCCTTACCCTTTTAAATATCCCTTACAAACTTCCTGGAGACCTTTTTGTGAACTTTCCGATATAAAATTTTAGTGTATTTCTTACGACCTTACCACCATATGTCATGAAAATATGAATCAGTATTATTTCAAAGTAGATTATAAATATATTTATTAGTTACAACCTGCACCCAGTATGCTTTGTAATTCCACCTAAAAACGTGTTTTATTTTAATTTTTGTTGGCCAGAAACATTCAGTATAGTACACAATAATTTTTCAAAGTATCAACATAATTGGATGAATTATGACGACGTTGTAGCGCAGCGGTGGCGAACCTGCCTTAAGTGCCGCTGGTTGCAGTTCGATGGTTGACCACACAGGCATGTTTTCCGGTCACGGTGTGTTTGTCCTTGTAATTGCGTATGTTTCCGGACCCCCGAAACGGACACAGGATATAACTATCCTACTAGGGGCAGTTGAGTGAGTAGCGTTTATTTATTTATTGATTTATTTATGGAGTGTTTATTTAATTTAATTATTATTTTTTTTAATTTGTAGTTACGCTTATTATAGTTAGAGTTTTAAATTATAGCAGACGAAATCGTATCACGGATCGTATCACCTGGGTATGGATCGAATTTATTACTTCATAAGTCATGAGGGTTAAGTAATAATCGTCGACAATGGGCAATAAAGGCTTTATAGGCAGTAAACTTCGATCTTGCGGCACGTCGGAGGCCAGGAGTCAAATGCAAACCATTTCAATTTACTCTACTAAAATCGTAAATGTATATTATTGATAAAGAAATGGAAACTTACGTGAAAAATATTTATATTTTTAATTTTAAAACCATGATACTTTTTATTCCCTTTTGTTAGAAATAAAATATAATAATATAAGTAATTAGATACGCGGTGTGTATGTGCTCTATTACAATACAGCCAATAGACTCCGAGGCAGCAGACGGACGGACGGATGGACGGACGAAATAAAAAGGATTTCGTTTTTTCATTTGGCTATGGTCCCTTAAAATTAGAGTGAGTGATATTTAAATTGGAAGAAAGAAGCTTTTGTATATTTTTCATGTGTACTTATCGTACGTAATATAACAGTAGGCACGAATACTAAATTTCACGTTGATATTCTCGGTCGAAACTGTCCATTGGAAACTAGCAAAACTCTATGAACGTTACCTTTTTCTGCTTCAAAACATTTAATTTTTTTAAATATTTTTAGATTTTATTAACGACCGTTATGGCGTGTTCGTAACAAGCCTAGCTTAAGTTTCTCAAACAAGTAATTTATTCTGTACCCAATGAGTTAATGGTTCGCCCTTAGGGTTGCAGTCGTCAGATGGCAATTGCTCTCGTGTAAAATCTACCAACCTGTCGAATCCGTATAAGAGTAATAATTAGACCCTGGGCAATAATACCGGGATTAATCGTAGGAAGAAGAGGAATTTTTAGGTTTTATATTTGAATCTGACGCTGGTAGGTATAGCTGACGCTGGTGAACTTTACAGCTTGAATAAAAAAAAGCATCAAGTGAAGACGGTAATAATTATTATACACAAGATTTGACATCGTACGTCGTCGCAGTAAGCATGGTAATTTGTCCTTTGCGCCAATCCGTTTGTCTTAATAAAAGCATGACACACACACACAAAACAGCTTACGCTTAACTTTATAGCCCCGCGTAACAGTTAATAAACACGTTAAAGCGAATAATTTAAATGCTTTATACCGTTACTTTTAGTGTTCGTTTAAAGCACCGTACTAATATGGACAAGGAAATGAATAGCATCATTATAACATTTACAGAGCAGATTACTATAGTTATATGAAATGACTACTAGGTATATTGCAGTACTTAACGAAGCTCGTTCTATAAAGTTTGGTATTATTTGTAAAATAACGTGCTTTAGCGATCGCTACTTTACAGGTGAGATCTTGAGTATTTCGAGCTAACATCTTGAATTGATTTGATCTAATTGGACAGTTTTAAAAATAACTAATCAACATAAAGCGCTACTTCAACACGAAAACAAAGGTCGAACTGAGCTAATTAGCAGAAGAGCTCCGTATAAACTCGTATAACCACCAAATAATGCTGCCAAGGCTAGACAGTAATCCTAATAGCAACAAACATTCAAAAACAAAAAAAAACCTTCCATAGCTCCGAAGTTCTTGGTAAAGTCATCACCAAATTCATAGACACAGAATTTACTGCTTAACATACACAAAAAAATCAGGCTTATCGATTAGGTTTTTTTTAGTCTTTTAAAATTATTTCCAAAACTATCATTATAATGATTTCTTTACCTCTTTGATACGGGACCCAAAAAGTTTAAAAAATCTTCATCGCCGCATAACGACCAGATAAAATGCACGGAAATACCTATAATCAACATTCATGCTACAATATGAGTATTTTAAATAGCTGAGTTAATTTTAATAATGGTCGGAATGATAGGTTTTATAAATCTCTGGGAATTATTTGAAATGCCGTTCCCGTTGCTATTTGATCAATTCCATTAGCATGTTATTTGAATACGGCTATTGGTTAAGCTATAACAAATACTAGTTTATGGATAAAGCTTTGTTAATTAATTGACCATATAGACTTATATACTTTTCAATGCTTAAACATAGCACCAATGGTTGTGATGCAAGTGAGCAAACAAGAATTTCGCATGATAAAAAGATGGTAGCTAAATAACTGTAGGCTGTGCTCATTACTCATAGTATCACCGGCAATATCATCCTGCATTGGCATCTAAGACCAGAAGTAAGATAGGTGAGAGAAATAAGAGGAGAAGAAAGTGGACAGATAAAGGTAGGCGTTTATCCAACAGCACTTACGCGCATCAGATCATACGCAACAGTACGGATACAGCTACTTCACACCGATATCCTGAGTGAGAATTGTTCATTCATACCTAAAATGCAAGAGTAAACCTCTTAAAAGAGGCTTACATAGTAAAACAAAATTTATTTGAATGTATATATTATACAACTTATGTATTAGCGTTTGTTTTGTGAATTGAACACTGGCGGATTGAGCGATTTTTGATAATTATAAAACTTATGGGTTCGCGTCACCGACATACTAATAACGTCAGACTGCTAAGCTCGTGACACGCAGCCGCCTGTATACATGTACACGATAATATATTTTATAAAGTTTACTTTATCACGTGCATGTTGGAATCTTTGGATGGTTCAATTATTTAACGAATAGTTTATAAATAAAAAAATATATATGAGATTTTAATTATTCATACTACAATTAATTTAACAAACAAAAAAATGCAGTTATTCCGAAATTTCATGTTTTCACTTTTGGTGCCATAACGACCTTTTTTTTCTAAAGTAAGTCAGAAAAACACAAATAAAATATTTCTCAATTCTAAAAATTTTGCGCCATGCGTCATTAAAATTCTAACCCTACACTATTTAGTTATTAAATATTTAAATTTATAGATTTGTAAATAGAAATTTATACAAACAGTTTGCTTAGGACTGGGCCGCTAAACAACAACAATGAAGTAAGCCAAATAGCTAGAGGCATTCACAGTACGAAACGAAATAGAGTCGCTTATCTTAAGTTTCATACAGATTATGATAAAAAGCACGTATATACATATTTTTATGCTAGTTTACGAGTATATGTATGTCCTTCGTATATACACATGTTACTTTTATACAAAGTTATATTGGTGTCGTTTCTCATCTCAATTCAAGCAATCAAGATCTATATACGATATTTTATTTATTTTTAACCTTAACAGCGTGATTGTATTCTAGATAAAAATTTTAAAACACCTTGAAAAATATTATAGTTTTCATAATGGTACGCATTAAATGAAAACAATTTGAATTATAGTAAACTGTGGATTTAAATTTAATATGGAACTTGTACTCTTTTAAAACCCTGCTATCTAGCTACGTTAAAATCGTTTATAAGTTATGATAATTTCTCAGTATCGTTGTCACACCTGCTTTTAACGACTTGCCATGATCGGTATGTTTATTCTAAACAGCGTTGGGGCGGTCTCCTATCAAAACATTATTGTTTTGACTGCGACCACTCTGGACGCTAGCCGGGTTATTATGTAAACTTAAATGTACGCTACCATGAATACGATTCCATAACAAAGAGTAATTATACGCCTGGGGAAGTAAGCTTACATAAACTTTACTAATGTATACATCATTCGACGGCTGTATATGTTTACCGCATTAATTTAGATTAAATACATTAAAAGAAAATAAATGAAATGGTGTTAATATTGAAATAAATATTTATTTTTCTGGACATACTAAAGTGAAAGATTAAATAAATGGAAACTCATAGGTTTAGGTACTCAAAAACGTTATTGGCAAGCAAGCATACGACCCTCCTGATGGTAAATGGTTGTCGCAGCCTATGAGCGCTTGCAACACTGTACTTTTGTGCGTATCAATCCCACATTGCCCACCTCGGATGTGGGATCTTAAATCTTCTTTTACCTGTAATTTCACTAGCTAATAGTTTCCTTTAAACCGAAAAACAGTAATGAAAAAAAATGCTATGTGGTGGAATATGTGACACTGTGGTGGTACCTACCAGCATAGCCGGCCTCTTGCAATAAAAGGTCTACTAGTCATTTATATATACCACAAAATGTGGCATACAGGTATGTGGTCCGCCTTATGGAAAGAACTTGTCTTCTTCTTTATTTGCAGTAAGACCAACAACATCACACTGCGTCACCATATTTCATATTTAGAGGGTGGAAAGTGAGGAATAAGATTGAAACAAGGAGCGGTGAGAATCTGGCCTTTCAGCGCTCACGATCTTTGAACAAAATGGAATGGTATGGATAAGTAAGGAACACATCTAACCTCGTCATTAAGTAAGCCCTTTTTGGCCGGAAGCAGTATAGCTCCACTACTCATAAATGGACGCAAATAAGCAATACCATGTCAAGCCACACGTACGTCATTTCGAGAAAAACGCGTTTGAAAATTTGTCAAATGTCAAGTTTTTGGCAATTTCAGATTTATGTAAGTTATTTTACTTATTTGCCCAAAAATAAGTATACAAACTGCATATTTCGTATATAACTCAAAACGTTTAACTTAATACATAAATTGCATGATTAAAAATGGCTTTTTAGAAGTTTTAAAACCTAAAACCCTACAAATATTAAAGAAAAATGTTCTTCAGCCATTTACCAAAGCATATGTAACTCAGTTTTTTCAATTTTGTGGGTTGACATGGTATTGCTTATTTGCGTCCAAATATAATAATATATACTTTCAACAAAAGGTTGTTATATCCTCAAGTAGCGATCCATAAAATCATAATAATTCCTAATACATATTCGAAAGCGTTTCTATTGTATTCATAATGTGAAAATCATCAACGTTGAGTCTCTAAATATCACACCATTTAAGATACTTCACTTCATGACACTTTCCCATGCCCCATTGATACTGGTCCTTTATTGACCGAAGACCGGAATGTTACCGAGTCGGTTCTCGAAGGTTACAATGAGATGAGATTAAATATTTACATCGATATTTATGAAGTGTTAGACTCTGTCGGTAAATTATTTACGTATAGCGGTTACATGGTACCAGAGTCGTTATGGTTATTGGTTACAATATTTTAAGCTTTATTTTAATTTTATTGTTTCTCGTAGACACAGTGACTAGACTTATAGTTGCGCGTCTCTTTGTATGTTATGTTTTTAAGATAGTCACTTGTTCCTGGTAATATACCCAGTATTTACCCAGGGTCTGCTTATACTCTTATCCTGATTTCACAGTTTACTAGTTTTTAGACAAAGCGATTGCCATTTGAACTCCTCAACCCAAAGGGCGAACCAGTAACTCATTGGATAAGAACAAATCCTACCAAAAGCCAACGATTTTTATGAGAACAACTGGAACTGACAGCTTAACGTGCTCTCCGAAACACGGTGGACAAATGCCCAGATCAAAACAGATATTTATATATGTTTTTAAGATAGTAATAAATAGATAATTGGTATAATTTATAAGTTTAATGCCGTATTGTTAATAGAATAAATAATACCAGTAAAAATAGACAAACTTCAATTATACAAAAAAGAAGAGATATTTTATTCTTAAAAGAGTACTACGACAATTCTGAGTTGTTAAATATATTATCTCGTATTACTATCGTAACAAGATGCACAATTCGACAACTTTCAGTACATATTTCATTCTTCAACAGTCGTAAAGATTCGCTTACCTGCTGGTTTGTTGTGAGTCGAAAAGGGGCCGAGGCGAACCATTTTTTTATTAAATTTTACGTGTGGGAATTTTAATGTGGACCCAAAACGGCACGTTCTTCTATCAACAGATGTGCCACATTTGGTAACTATTCGCAAAACACGTGTTGTATTGTTATTGAGGAATAGTTACGCTAGTTATAAAGAGCTGTTTTCGAACGTTCTCGTTATAGATTTTATCAAATCAGTAAGTAATTAACTGTGTCTATACTAAATGAAAATAGCCTTTATAACAATAACCGTTAAAATAATGTAGAGTATTCATTTGTTTTTCCAACTTTTTATATATCTAGCCTAATTTTTGTACACGCTAAGAATACAACACAAAATTGAATTTCCTTTTAATTTTTGTAGTTTGCAGTTCTAAATTAATTATGGCACATTTTTTATCTTCATAAAAAGAAAGACGTCAAGTTAGTTAAATAGAGTGTTTTGTTAAAGGGATTAATGTTTTATGAAGACGAATCTCGAAGATCCAACTCAGAAACTAGTAATCAATATGATTACAAGATAGGACTAAAAATGTATTCAAAAATTTATAGTAGAACAGGATTTCTGATGATTATTAGTTGTTATATAGTCGTTAAAAAGCAGCTGTGTATTTTCAATTACGCCTGTTTGATTGATGTATCTAGTGCCTATCCACATACGGACAAATTTATCGCTGCCATCGATAGCCGGACAACTATTAATTTTATCAGAGGGCGTAGGCTTGCCGCGTCAATACAATAATGCGAAGTCATTGGGTCCGCTCATATGGCCCCCGGCGGCTAGCCCTCAGCAACTTTGATCGTTTAAATAAATATCGCTTCTCAGAAATCCTTTTTGCGGTAGCGGATTGTTTTTTTTCGGGCTCAGAGATATATATTTTGATTAAAGAACAGTGACTTTTGATACTTAGTTGTCTTTTTTTCGGCAAAAACAACAGTTGCCATTAATTTTCTAAATATTTCCCAAACATTGGGACATAAAATTTAATATCCATTCGTAATGGACTAATAAGAAGTAACTAATGTTTGAATCAGCTGGAGTTCCAGCAAGAAATCCAACGGGCGGCACTCAGCGGGACGCCTCAACAATGCAACCAAATTAAAAGGAACCGTAAGCGTTTCGACTTGAGCCTCGCTAAATTTATTACTTCAAGTTTTTATTCTTTGTTTCCTTTGCTAATGAGATTTGAATGCTGCACTGTTATTCGAGATGAAAATAGATTAAAAATCTTATCGAGAATTATTGTCGAAGTTTTCTAATTGCTCTTAATATTTCTTTTTATTTTCTTTTGCAATAATAAAAGCGTATACAACGAAAATTGCAATATATAATTAAGGTAAAGATACTTTATAAAATGATCTGTAGCAATGAAATTATAGAAAATTGCAAGTAAATAAGCGATCCAATCGTCTTTGGAAAACTATACAAAATTCTATCGCTTTGAAATAAAGTTCGTATTAAATTGTAGGTGCAAGGCTTCGCGGGTGGTCTAAGAAGAGCTAACCGTTGAAGTAAAACAGGAACAAGAATGCAAATTTTACTTGTGTTCTGAAACGAAGTATGCTACGAGAAACATTAATTAATACTGACAAAAAAATTATACAGCCTCCGGGTACTATTTAAAATTTTTGTTGCTACAGACATTTTATATCACTATATGTTATAATAATTGACATGTTTGACAATGGCAAAATCGTTTTTTTTATTTCATGACGAATGGCAAACATGCATACGGTCCACCTGATCGTAAACCACCGCAACGTATGAACGCGCGCGCTACTTGAATTATCACATGCGCGTTGCCAAGGGATAGGAAGAATGAGAAGGGAAAAAGGAAAGGAACAGAGAAGGTGGAAGATTGGGCCTCCGGCAATCTCCCTCATCGCGCGAAACACAATAGTACCTACTGATCCTGTTACTTTACGCCATTACGCATTTTTAATGAGAGGGTAGTAGTCCCCGGGTCGAGCCGACCCCTTTTGTACTGGAAGCATGGCTCTACTACCATGTACTACCGTGCTTGCATTACCGTGCAACGAAGTAAGAGTGACTGCATCTTATGTTGTTTCACAACACAGCTTCTTAGTAAGTGCGGTTTTTAGGGTTCCGTAGCCAAATGGCAAAAACGGAACCCTTATAGTTTCGTCATGTCCATCTGTCCATTCGTCCGTCTGTCCGTCTGTCCGTCCGTCCGTATGTCACGATTTTGTAATGAAATCTTATAATATATAAGAATTAAGGCTAACAGTCCATACATATAACTAAGTGTAGAAAAAAAAATTTCAACTAATGCCAACGTGTGAGATATCTTTGAATAGGTCTTTCAAAATGACAAGATTTGATTTTGACTTTTTTCATTAAGTCGAGATATAAGCATTTGTTGAGATATTAGTTCCTAAGGTCATAAAAATTATGCTAGCAACACCCAAACCCCCACCCTCCAACTTTTGAACTCTGAGATTTAAAATTCTGGAAAAATTTGAGCTTGTAGGACATCAAAATTTCAACCACATTTGGTTTGAAGAAGATAGGTCTACAAATTTTAGAGATATATAAGCTGTTCCTATATCTTTGTTTTTCATATTACTTTTAGTAATTTCTATGATATTACCAATCTTTGCGGTCGATTTTAATTCGTTATTATTTTTAAAGCCCTTAAGATTTTTTATGACAAAGCAGCGGAACCCTTTTCAACTGTGCGTGGTCCACAACGCACTTGACTGGTAATTTTTAATTTTATAGTTAATTAAGACATAATCACCTTAAGACCTTTTTTCTTTATCGGAATGTATATTGCTGCTGAGCCTATTGGCCTTGATAGCGTCACTGAGCAAGTGTATTATAGTCCTAAGAAATATTAAATTTTAGACCTTTAGATCTTAAAATTTTGTATAATAAATTAATGTATAGTGATTTTTTTATGTTAGAAGTTGGCAAACAAGCATACGGCCCACCTGATGGTAAGTGCCACTCGCGCGTTGCCAACCTCGAGATATTAGTTCTTAAATCTCGTTCACCCAGTAATTTCACTAGCGTACAATGCCCTTCAAACCGGAACACAGTAGTGCCTAAGCACTACTGGCGGCAGAATATTGGACACTGCGGTGGTACCTACCTAGCCGGCCTCTTGCAACAAAAGACCTACCACCAGTGTGACTGATTGCACTGGTGGAATAATCTCTGTCGTGACAGAGGTTATCCCAACAGCGGGCGATGGGGTCGTCACATCCCGACGCCTGTAAAATTAGCCTGATTAGCTTTATTAGTATGTTATCCTAAAAAACCTAACTGATAAAAGTAACTTGTCAACTTGTGTTGCACATTGCATTGGTGCTACTATCTATGTAATCGGCGAAAAAAAAAAACAAAACAGTGTAAAACGAATGATGCAATACGAATTAAGTGCGGCAAACTAGACCCATTGAATAACGCGCCGCTCTTTTGAGAGCCTGACGATGCTAAGTAGGAACAAAGGGACAATAGTGAAAGAGCGGAGTATCGAAGCGTGGCCATCCAGCGCCTGCTTCCGTTAACGTGGGAACGCCTTTTTATTACCGATAATAATTTTTCCATGATATCGTAACACCCTCACCACTTATTACACCCCAAAGACTCGTTAATTAGATATTTTCTTTATCAGACATCACATTAGCTCCTAATTTTATATAAAAGAAATATAAATATATCACGATTGATTAGTGTAGTATCTTTTAATATTTATATTTCTATCTGTTCTTATATTACATAATATTGTCGTACAAATAATTTATTATTATTCTGCCTTATTTAATTGTGAGTTTTGATTAGTTTCATCGAAAGCAAACCTTGCCCGTAACCCACTTTATTTAATTCAATCCAAATTACAGATACGTACAGACCTCAAGAAACAACTCCTAAACATTCAAAGAGAACGCATTTAATCAAACCCTTGAATTGCCGAATAGATTTTCCAAATCCGGAAGATCCAATATCAATAGGACTCGAGAGAGAACGGCGCTACATCTCTACATTTCTAAACAATAGTTCATCAACTACCTCGATTCCGACACGTCATTTCACGGCCCATCGTCTACTGGTCTATTTAGTAGTTAAATCTTTTTGACGTAGTACGAAATTACTTCTTTATGTAGTTTATTTTTGGCCTTTTTGTGAAGGCATTCTTAATTGAAACTAACTATGCCCGTGGCTCCACCCGCTTATGTAGTTTTTTTAATCCTACAGAAATCCAAAATTTTTCCGGGATAAAAAGTACCCTATATGCTAAACCAGGGAATAAGCTATCTGTGTACCAAATTTCATCGAAATCTGAACAATAGTTTTCGTGTGAAAGAGTAAGAAACATCCATCCATACATCTATACTCATTTATCATAATAGCGATCTAATTAAAGGTTTCATTTTAAATTTTACAAGTAAACTTAGGATACTAAAATTTTTAATACATAAAGGAATTATCAGAATATATTTTTTCATACAACGTTGATTGCAGACATTAGATAAAAGTGTCTGACAAAACTAACAAGTAAGGAGATCTCTTGCCAAATACCAACCCCAAGGCGGAAGCTCCACTCGAACGGGGAAAGTATGATTTATTGGTAAAACTTGTGCCATTACTCATCTCACCATTCGTTACTCCAATAAAAAGAACGTCTTCCGATAATTTATTAGAAGCAGTATGGAATTTTATTACGGCTGTCTATTTTAAAGTGCTCTCCGCCATCGTTATTAAACCATAAATAACTGATATTATTTATGACAGTTCTAAAAATGAAGTTACCTATACGATATTTAAAAACCATTCTTAATATATTCAATTCGAATACATAAACATATTTGAATACCATAAAAATCAAGATATCTATGCGAAACGAAATTAAAGAATTTAAATTAGCATTAAGTAAAAATGATCTTTAATTTAATTAATTTAAAACATTTTAAAAATGTTGGATATAACATTAAAATAAAACTGGTCCTATAACTTCAGTTGAAAGTTAAAACATAAACAGATAATAAAACAAGTAAAAAGAAGACGCATGCGATAATAAACAGCAATAAAAAGAAGCTATAAACAAATCTGATTTATAAGGTAACGAAAGCTTCAAATAAAGGAATACGAAGAAACCGTGAAAGTAATAAAAAAGGTGCAATTAAAATAACCGAGCCATATAAAAATAGTTACATACCTCTTAATTTTTGACCTCTGATGGTTAGATTTGTCGTAATACTTTTGCACAAATAGGCAAAAACTTCTAAAGTTTAACTTTATTTTGTCAAACTTCTATGCGCACGTGTTAACAAATCCAATCGGTTCAACGCGGCACATGAATCACGTAAATACCCTTTGATAAAACAGTTTATGTCACTTACGCTGATATGACCACAAAAAAACTTTTAAAACTTACACTTCACCCGAAAGTTTTTAAAACTAAACGCACGCACTTAACAAAAGGATGTATATCGATTTAAGCACAATGTTCACGTTATAAAGCCTTTAAATGTTAATATAAAACACTGCACAATAATATTATTAGCGGGATAGCGTGTAATCACACGTACGGGGGAGACCGGTTCGAACGAGTGAATGAGAGCGCAAACCGTCAACGTACGACGTTCGTCCTCTACAGCCGCGCGAGGCGCTCTGCCTGCATCGGAGAAGTCCGTGGCGGGCGAGGGGGTACCGATAGACGAAAATGGCTTCACAAGTTAATTTTTTTCTCTTTCCTCCTTTAATATTCCGCATATGCCGTGCGCGGCCGACGATGCACGCGCATGCGCCCCAACCCCAACAAACCATGTAGGGGTTGTAGTAACGCGATGCACTCGCACTTTACATAACTTATTGGGCCGTTTATTGAAGCCACTGCTTAATACCCTTTCCATGTCGGCTTTGTGGATAGCTTCCTCCGCGTTCATACAAAGCGAGTTAGAATATTAATCAGTGTTATAAATACTTTAATCTACCTAAAACGGGATACGTTCCATTAATCTCAATGCTTGCTTGGGTCAGTTACATGGAAAGTTTTATTATACAAACTTATCTATACTAAATTGACCGCCCTTTATTGAACTAAATGAAGTGATTAAAGGTTTTATGACACGACTAAGAAGATACTGATAAATTCCACCTAATTTTTATTGATCTCGATTTTCTTTGCTCTACTGTACGATTAATACGTTTGGTTTCTTAAGTTACTTAAGCATTCATTTTAAATATTTTCGGTTCTCTACAAAAGTTTTAACTTCTGCTATGCTTATTTCTGTTATTAGTAGACTCAGTAGCAATGAAATATAAAAATATCAATCTACTTAGTTATTTTACATTAAACTAGCCGCGTCTGCGGCTCCGCTCGCGTGGTGTAACGATTTTTCTTTATTGCACGGAACACCAATTATTATTCTAAAACAAAAGTAGCATATGCTACTCCAAATAATATCAACTATCTGCCAGTGAAACTGCTCTTATAATCGGTCTAGTCGTTTCAGAGATTAGCCGGAACAAACGGACAGACAAAAATTTTAACTTTCATGTGAAGTTAGCGAAAAGCTGTTTCGTAAATTTTCTTCAACTTCAATTTCATTTATTTCTATAAATTATTATATAATAGCTCTATATTTTATTGTGACAAATTTAATAATATCAAACATTTTATAATACTATTTAACATTTTTTATAAGTCCTAACCTATATTATAAAAACGAAAGTAAGTTTGTATTTCTATTTTTTTGTTACGCTTTCATGCCTAAACCGCTGAATCGATTCTTACAAATTTTGATATTAAGAAGTTAAAGAGAAATTATTGCGATAAAGAATCCTCTTCGATCATTAGGTAAATTTGTACTAATTATTTTATTTGTACACCTCATATATAAATAAGGTCTACTCACATAAATGTTAAATAATCGTAATTTTAGTACTAGTCGTAAATAAGGTACTAGAAAAGTAGCTTATTACTTACGAAAATATGTGTCGACGCCATGTCGCTAGACTTCTTCCAGTCATGCTGTCACTACTACACATGCAGAGCACGACGATATCATAATATGTTTCATATTAAATTGCTACGTGCGCTTATTCTGCTTTAGATACTATATAACTTATACAGCAATGGTAAACAAAGTGAATAAATGATGCTAATATATACTGGCACCTTTTGTGTCTCATAAGTCACAATTGCGGTGTCAAATCCGCGGCACAATTCGGGTGGCGCGTCACCGGATATATTACTTCTAGTATCATATTATTCAGATTTCTATGATCTGCCTAATGGTGGGTGGTCAACGATAGCCTATGAACGTTTGCATGATCAAATATATCACATGCGTGTTGGCGACTTATATGCCGGAAAGAAATGAGAATGAATTTCGACCACATGAATTTCTACCATAACTTTTTTTTTTTAATAAATAATAATAAATAAATAAACGCTACACACTCAACGGCCCCCATTAGGATAATTATATCCTGTGTCGGGGATCCGGAAACATTCACAATGACAAGGACAAACACAACCAGACCGGAAAACATGCCTGTACGATGAATACAAACATCTGCTCCGAGCGGGAATCGAACCCGCAACCTTAAATCAATGTTCAATGATTATCACATACATGGCGGTAATTTCCCAAGGTCTGCTTATTGTTCTTATCCGGATTTGACAGGGTACTAGTTTTCTTACAGAGCGATTGCCATCGAACTAGTAACTCGTTGGATAACGATGTCAAGAAATTATGATTATTATCAGATGTTGTGATAGCAACCAGGACCGACAGCTTAACGTGCTCTCAGAGCCACTGTGGGTATATCTACAAGAACAAATGCCCAGACCGAAACAAGTATTTATAAGATCAATACAAGCATGCGGCGGAAATCGAAGCCGCGACCGTTGAGACTTGAGCAGGCTAGCTACCAACACGCCATAACGGTCGTCTGACTCTATACTATATACTGTCTTAGTTCGAAATAAAAATCTAGTTTAAATTGTATAAAGTCCGGTGATAAATGTGTGAAACGTACTCCTGACTTTTATTTGTATCGATTTGATTAGAAAACAAGAAAGTTATGATTTGAAGTGTTAAAATAGTTTGATGTGCATTCAACGCTCGCGGGCGTGATTGTCGGATTGCGTGTGCCGACTTGATAACGAAGCTAGAAGTAAAACCCACTGTAAAATATGGACATACCCGACCTGTCACATTCGTTATTTGACTGCTTTTAGGTGAATAAATTGTTGTTAGTTCACCAAGTTGTCGAACAAACCTTTTTTTTGAGGCTTATGGATTGCTATTGACGCATTTAATTTGTTGAGTCATGATTATTTATTTGTATCAAATTTCATCGTAACGGAATGTTTCTTTTGTTTAGAAATCCATGCCCAAAGGGTGCCAACGGAACCTCAGTACTAAACCTCCTCTATCCTTTCATCCGTCCGTCCGTTCTTCCGTATCTCACTAACATATACTCGGCATTTATAAGCCGATTCTGATATTGATGATTGACTGTAGTATATGTATGAATTTACGGTATGTGTATGAATGGTGGTAGAGCCATGCTTCTCTCAGCACAAAAGGGCCGGCTCGACCGGGGAAGTACTACCCTCTCACAGAAAATCGGCTGTTGCGTTTCAGTGCGATAAGTGAGAGCGCCAGAGGCCCAATCCCACCCCTCTGTTCCCTTCCTTTTTCCCTTCTCATCCCGTCCCTCCTGTTTCTTGGGTTGGCGCACGCGCTATGATAGTTCAAGTATCGCCAGCGTTCATAGGTTGGGGTGACTGCTTACCATAAGGCGGACCGGACCGTATGCTCGTTTGCCAGCCGTCATGATATAAAAAAATGATTTTTTATGTGCTTTCGAGGATACACAAATTTTATGGTGATCTGAAGGGCTTCGGAGATATAGAACAAAACTGCTCAAAAATATTCTATAATATATATCTGTTAAGTCTTTCTGTCATTATTCCCGGTATTTAATGTACCCAGGGTCTGCTTATTACTCTTATCCGGATTTGACAGGTTACTAGTTTTACACGGAGCGATTGCCATCTGACCTCCGCAACCCTAAGGGTAAACCAGTGACTCATTGGATAAGAGCAATTTCCTTATCAAGAGTTAACGATTATTATCAGATGTTATGTGATAACAACCGGGACCAACAGCTTAACGTGCTCTCCGAGTCACGGTGGGGAGACCAGACCGAGACAGAAATTTTAACAAATATCTGCCCGAGCGGGAATCGGACCCGCAACCGTCGAGACTAAAGGCAGACTCGCTACCCACAACGCAACAACGGTGTCGTACAGATTTAAGAAGCTAAATAATTCAATTTTCTTGAAAAACGTAGCTCAATCTTGATTTGTAAATAAAAATACAAGAAAAGGTAAAATTCTTAGAAACCCTAATTATTATGTTTAGAAATTCTAAACTCAATTTCTTTAGCATCTAAGCTTAAAATTATTGAAATTATTGCTTTCAAATTTTCGTACAAAATTTGTTCATTCCAGTTTCCTTTGAAAAATATTGGATGTCAAAGAAAATTATATTCTTATTATATTTTCTTTGACTCGGATGACAAATTAAATTAACGTAGGATAATGAAGTCATAAAACTCCTGATATCATGTTAATTATACTCTTGTAATTATTAACTGAATTTTTCTACTCAAATTAAACATAAAAATTTTAGTTGTTTACCGTCAACGCCTTTTTCATTTTCATAAATTATACTTTCAAAACGCTATCAAATATAATATAATCTGGGGCACGGCAGTGCCCCCGCCAAGTCGAGCAAAAAAGCGGCACGGCCGTACTATCCTTTTCTCGAAGCACTTCAAGCCATTTTCGACGCTCTATAACTTCGTTGTGGATAAAGCTATAAGCCTGAATTTTCAGTAACCGAGCAGGCATTGTATAGGCACGGTATATTTCAAATTGCATTTAATTTGAACCAGTAGTTTTAGAATTATAACTAGTCAAATTTCTTAATTTTGTCACTCACTGACTGACCGATCATCAAAACTCTAAGGCACTTCTAGCAGACATGGAAGCTTCAAGTTTAGAATATAATTAGTGTTTAGTGTATAAGTAAAGAAAAAATTAAAATATTTTGTAATTTCGCTCCAGTTTTCTAGATACACTAACTGCATAAATAACTTTGTAATCTCACATAAATGTATAGGATTACAAAGTTACATTTGCAGTCAGATACGTACTTACATAATTTTCAACCTCTTATAACTTCGTTGTTGCTAAAACTAAAAGCTTGAATTTTCAGTAACCAATGAGGCATTGTATAAACACGGTGTATATCAAATTTCATTCAATTTGGAAAAGTAGTTTAAGAATTATAACTAGCCAAAAATTTCTTAATTTTGTTATATATTGGCTGACCGTCATCAAAACTATAAGGCACTTCTAGGAGACATGGAAGCTTCAAATTTAGAATATAATTAGTGTTTAGTGTATAAGTAAAGGAAAAAATTAAAATATTTTGAAATTTCAGTCCACTTTTCTAGATACACCAATTCATATAAATAACTTTGTAATCTTATATAAATGTATAGGATTACAAAGTTACGTTAGCAGGTACATTTGCAGTTAGATAGGTATTTAGATAATTTATGACCCCTATAACTTCATTGTGGATAAAACAGAAAGCCTAAAGTTTCAGTAACTAAACAGGTATTGTATAAACACGGTATATTTCAAATTCCATTCAATTCGAATAAGCCGTTTAAGAATTATAACTAGTCAAAATTTCATAATTTTGTTACTCACGGGCTGACCGTCATCAAAACTCTAAGGCACTTCTAGGAGACATGGAAGCTTCAAATTTAAAATTTAGTTAGTCTTTAGTGTATAAATAAAGAAAAAATTAAAATATTCTGTAATTTCAGTCCAGTTTTCTAGATACACTAATTGTATAAATAACTTTTTGTAATCGCATATAAATGTATAGGATTACAAAGTTACATTTGTAGTTAGATAGGTACTTCGATAATTTTCCATCTCTTATAACTTCGTTGTGGCTAAAACTAAAAGCCTGAATTTTCAGTAACCAAACAGCCATTGTATAAACACGGTATATTTCAAATTTCATGCAATTTGAAAAAGTAATTTTAGAATTATAACTAGTCAAATTTCTTAATTTTGTTACTTGCTGACTGACCGGTCATCAAAACTCTAAGGCACTTCTAGCACACATGGAAGCTTCAAATTTAGAGTATAATGAGTGTTTAGTGTATAAATCAATGAAAAAACTAAAATATTTTGTAAGATCGGTCCAGTTTTCTAGATACACCAATCAGATAAATAACTTTGTAATCCTATATAAATGTATAAAATTACAAAGTTATATTTACAGTTAATCAATCAGTGTACCTGTATAGTATATGCATAATATAATAAAATAATAGGTGTAAGTACCTAGATAAAATACGATTGAATTCAATAAGTGGGTAAAGTAAATCTAAATAAAGTAGATCTTTCAACAAAAAGATAGATCCCATAAAAACATAAATGTAATTGTTAGTCTCAAAGCAGTTCTTTCTTCTACTACAAAAGTGGTGAGATCTCATGTATAACTACGCCTGAAACTTGGCAGTTTTACGAATCGAAAAGTATTTGTATGAGTAGAATAAGTTGCCGTACAACTGGCAAGTTTCAGGCGTAGTTATACATGAGATCTCACCACTTTTTGTAGTAGAAGAAAGAACTGCTTTATGAGACTGGCAATTTTTTTACATTTTATGTTTTTTATGGATATTTACTTTCTGAGAAATTGTAGTTTAAGGTCCTGTCTTTTTATACAATAATTAGATTATTTAAAAAACAAATCAGCATTTCACTTTCTAAGAAATAGGTCCAAAAAATAATTTAGCTACGAGTGAATAATATTTTTGTGAAGTTTTGATCTTTGGTTTTGGTTATCTCCGGTTTCCTTCCTTTCAACAAAAGAATTATAATTTTCAAATGACTAAGATATGGAGTAGCATACCCGTACGTTGCCTTAAATTTAAAACCTACTTAAATTTTATATCAATTTTTTTTTAATTGAAAGGCGATAAAAGATCGTACGACTTACTCTATGGCATATCCGTAGTCACCGTAGCATATGTATGCTACAAAATATATCTTCACTATGGGTACTAGAGACAACACCATGTTGCGTCACTTGATATATAGAGGAGAAGTGGAAAAAGGATAAGGAAGGAAACCGAAGTTGGAAGGAAGGAAGAAGGTTGAGCTTTCGGTACACACACTTCTTAAAACACTATACACTCAACGGGCCCCATTATCATGGTTATATCCTGGTCGGAAACATACACACACAAAAGCACAACCACAATACAAAAATCTGCCCTGAGCGGGAATCGAACCCGCCATCAGGCAGGTTCGCTACCACTGTGACATAATGGTTATTAAAGCCAACAGCAGAATGCTTTGATATTCTGCCAGAACATAGTACTTTTTCAGGTGAGCCTGCCCGTTCATGCCGAAAACGGTACGGTTATTTTATTTGATGATACTAGGAAAAGATATAATTATTATCTGGATTGACATAAACCATACTTTTTTATTCCGAAGAATGTTAAATCTTTGTGGAATTATTAATTAATGTACTACAGGGCATATTCATTTTTGGTATACTCGTATATTTCTCATATGGAACATTTTTTTCATCTATGGAGCCCATTCTAAGTTTATTGCGGGTGAAGTAACGGGCAGATACTAGTACCGAATAATTGTTTTGTTTACTTTTGTACATAATGATGAACCCGATTTTCAAAGAATTTTAACAAATTTAGTGACATGATTTAAATTATTTTATAATTAATCCTTTATATTCTTTCATTAAATTTCCAAGGATTCCAATTCGTCGTGTTTGGTTCCACATTTCCACCTAAATACAAAATGCCATTAACAGCTGAATGCGGCGAGCCTTCGCTAAATTACTATATTTGATTCGTTTTACATTTTGATACAAAGAGGGCATTAAAAGTTTAATTATAAGAATATTTACATTGATGTTTACGTTTTAAGTAATGGTATTACATTTGAAATGATGACAAGTTTTTTGAATTTACAAGTAAAATATGTTTACAACATTATTTTATATTATATATAAATTTACATGATTTTCGGTTTTAGGATACTGTAGCTTGTGAAATAACTAGGCAAAAGAGATTTTAGGAACAATATCTCGAAGGTGTCTGTGAAGTTAGCATCTCAATTGTTAGCATCTCAAAAAAAAAACTTCAGTTCTAGTAGTATCCAGCATAGTTCTACAGTTCTAGATAGGTTTTAACAATAGTTCAGCCAAAATCTAGATTTTACAATCAAAAACGTATTTTGGTCTAATGAGATGCTAACTTCGCAAAATGCATCTTAGCATCTCATCGGATTCGGATTCTTTGTAAAATACGAAGATGAAAAATTATTTAAAATTAGGGTTTTGGTCGAGGGAGTAGAACCATTGTGGAACATCATGTAAGACATCGTTACCTATCACTTTCAAGCTTTATCTAATCCAGAACTCAAAATTTTAACCCAGCATCTCACAAAGTTTGATTTTTTCATAAAAAAAATTATTTAAAATTAGGGTTTTGGTCGAGGGAGTAGAACTATTGTGGAACATTGTGTAGTACACCTTTCTGTATCATATGCGAGTTTGCCCTGACCCAGAACTGAAAATTTTAACCTAGCATCTCACAAAAGTTTGATTTTTTTCATAAAAAAATTATTTAAAATTAGGGTTTTGGTCGAGGGAGTAGAACTATTGTAGAACATCATGTAAGACATCAATACCTATCATTTTTAAGCTTCACCTAATCCAGAACTCAAAATTTTAACCCAGCATCTCACAAAAAGTTTGATTTTTTCATAAAAATTATTTAAAATTAGGGTTTTCGTCAAGGGAGTAGAAATATTGTAGAACATCATGTAAGGCATCGTTACTTATCACTTTCAAGCTTTACCTAATTCAGAACTCAAAATTTTAACCCAGCATCTCACAAACTTTGATTTTTTCATAAAAAATTATTTAAAATTAGGGTTTTGGTCGAGGGAGTAGAACTATTGTGGAACATCATGTAAGACATCGTTACCTATCACTTTCAAGCTTTATCTAATCCAGAACTCAAAATTTTAACCCAGCATCTAACAAAAGTTTGATTTTTTCATAAAAAATTATTTAAAATTAGGGTTTTGGTCGAGAGAGTAAAACTATTGTGGAACATCATGTACGGCATTGTTACCTATCACTTTCAAGCTTTACCTAATCCAGAACTCAAAATTTTAAACCAGCATCTCACAAAAGTTTGATTTTTTCATAAAAAATTATTTAAAATTAGGGTTTTGGTCGAGGAAATAGAACTATTGTGGAACATCATGTAAGACATCGTTACCTATCACTTTCAAGCTTTACCTGACCCACAACTCAAAATTTTAACCCAGCATCTCAAGTTTGATTTTATATACATTTTCAAAAATAAAATCACACAATGTGGCGGATACGAATAATTCCGATATTACTCTTTTTCGAATCTAAGCTAAGCACCAAAATTACAGTATTTCATCAAAATATTGCTGGGATCTTAAGTAAAAAGGATATTTTTGAAATAACATTGGATGAATATGAAAAACAGCAGAGTTGTATTGATATTATTTGCTTATCAGAAACGTTCATAAAAAAAGGTTGTGAGTGTAACTTAAAATTAAAAAATTATAATTTAGCTGCATCATACTGCAGAAATAATCAAAGAAGGGGGGGCACCTGCATACTAATAAGAAAAAATTTAGAATATGATGCACTAAAATTTATAAATCCTGTGCCATATTATTTCGAATGTTGTGCCGTTTATGTTAAATCGATAAAGATTACCATTATATGCATATACAGAACACCAAACTCTGTCGTATATATATTTTTAAATAAATTAAGTGAACTATTAAAAAAAGTTACAAGCAAAGAAAATAAAAAAGTTATACTGTGTGGAGACTGGAATATTGACCTTTTAAAAAATTATCACTTTTCAAAGGATTTAGTTTCAATAACTTCAAACTATAACATAAGCATACACATTAAAAACCCAACTCGAAAATCAGCCTGCATTGATTTGATATGTAGTAACTTATCGGATGTAAAATCAGAATCACACTATTTAGGTCTCTCTGACCATGAAACAGCACAAACTATAAATTTTTCGACAATTCTCACATCCTCACAAAATAAAGTACAAAAATTCTGGTTCGAACAAAAAAGAGATCTAAGCGAAGAAAATAAGGGAAAGTTTTATCAATCTATCTCATCGCTGAGTTTCAATGAAGTTCTAGTAAAAACAAATACGAATGAGGCCTTCGAGTGCTTCTACGACACACTGAAACTTTTCTTTAATTTATGTTTCCCTTTGATAAATATTAAAAAAGTAAGCAAACCGATCAGAAACAAGTGGCTTACAAAAGGTATTAAACTTAGCTGTCTAAAAAAGGAAATTGTATTTAAAGTACCGTTTCTGTTGCGAAAATAAAATTGTCATAAAAAAAGTGTACCACACTTACTCTAAGATATTAAAAAAGTGTATTACGCAATCACAACGGATAGAAAATACAACATATATAACCAAAGCAAAAAATATAAGTAAAGCATCTTGGGAAACAATAAAAAATAATATAAATATGACGCAAAACAGTGAAGATATTACACAAATTATAGAAAATGGAATAATATATACAAATCCTATTGACATAGCAGAAATATTTAATACATTTTATATTAACTTGACAAATACAAAGAAACCTGACATTATTTATCATAATAACATTAATTTACCATCTAATTTTGACAAATCTATATTCTTATCCCCAATTACTAAAAATGACATTTATAATATTATTATGAAGTTAAAAAATACCAACGCAGTGGGATACGACAATATTCCGACAAATATAATAAAATTATATGCAAATTATTTATCAAATCCATTGAGCCATATAATAAATTTATCACTCGAACAAGGGATATTCCCCGCACAATTAAAATACTCCATAGTTAAGCCTTTATACAAAAAAGGAAACAAAAATGACCTCAATAATTATAGACCTGTGACTCTAATACCTATTCTATCGAAGATTTTTGAAAGGGTTATATTTGATAAAATTTATAACTTTCTAAATAAATACCAGTTACTAAAGCATGAACAATTTGGATTTAGAAAAAATAAATCTACCACATTAGCATGTTTTACGCTAATCAAGCTCATAACAGAAAATCTTAATAACAAGACACCAACCAGTGTAGTATTTTTAGACATGTCAAAAGCCTTCGATTTTGTATCACATAAAATCTTATTAGAGAAACTTGATAGACATGGAATTAGAGGTACGGCTTATAAATGGATCGAAAGTTATTTAGAATCAAGACAACAATGTACAGAAATACAGAAATTTGTAGGAACACATAAGACAACGTTTCGTTCTGAATATAAAAACAATAATTATGGTGTGCCACAAGGATCACTACTTGGTCCATTACTATTTTTAATTTATATTAATGATTTTCCAGAATATGTAGAACATAAATGCATTCTTTACGCAGATGACATCACGTTAATCATTGAGGGTAAAAACATGAGTGAGACAGAATATGAAAATAAAATTAATAATACATTAGCTATAGCAATAAACTGGCTCACCAAAAATAATCTTAAAGTAAATACATCAAAAACTAAAATGATACAATTCATGACTGACAAAACTAAAAGGAAAAATATTACTATTAGCAACAAAGACACTATAATTGAAGAGGTAGAATCAACTAATTTCTTAGGTATAACTATAGACAATAAATGTAAATGGAATGAACACATATCTTTTCTGTGTAAGAAACTGGATAAATTTGTATATGTTATAAACAGAATACGTAAAATAGCTTCATATAAGGCCGCATTAATAGCTTATCATGGGTATATTACGTCAAACCTGCGTTACGGAATTATCATATGGGGAAACTCAACAGAACTAGATAGGCTGTTCAGAGTTCAAAAGAAATTAGTAAGACTTCTTTGTAACGCAGACTACTTAGAAAGCTGCAGGCCTCTTTTTAAGAAACCTAATATTTTACCTCTGCCATGTTTATACATATTTGAGAGCTGCGTATTTGTCCGAAATAATCTGGATTACCTTAAAACATATATAAATGAAGAATACTTTAGTAAAAGACATAATAAACTAATAATTCCTAAACAAAGATTAAAATTATTCAGCAAAAATTGTTACTGTATGGTCATAAGATTGTATAACAAACTGCCAAAAGAATTTAGGGAGTTACGTTTTAATTTATTCAAAAAATAATTATTCAGATGGTTATTGGAAAAATGTTATTATTCCTTAAATGACTTTTTAAATGATTACATATAAAAATTAAAATATATATTAAATGTAATAGTTTGTTGTCCATTAAACATCTGAGATTTAAGAATATAACTAAAATTTTTATAATTATATTTATTATTATTAGTAGCTAATCAATTATTCACAATACTTCTTATTTAACTTTTATATAAACTCATTAACAAAATTGTAATTCTATCCTTTTCTTTTATTCCTCAACTAGTTGTTTAAGATATTGTTAGTGAGTTGGATAAAATATTGTACAAATCTTTTAAACATTTTAAACATTTGAACGCTGGAGACGGCAAAATATGTTGTACTTATGAAATGTAGATATATCAAGACCTTGTATTACCATATTTCCATCAAATAAATCGTATTATTATTATTATTATTATTATAAAAAAAATATTTAAAATTAGGGTTTTGGTCAAGGGAGTAGAACTATTGTGGAACATCATGTACGACATCGTTACCGATCACTTTCAAGCTTTACCTTATCCAGAACTCAAAATTTTAACCCAGCATCTCACAAAAAGTTTGATTTTTCATAAAAAATTATTTAAAATTAGGGTTTTGGTCGAGGGAGTTGAATTATTGTGAAACATTGTGTAGTACACCTTTCTTTATCATATGCAAGCTTAACCTAATCCAGAACTCAAAATTTTAACCCGCATCTCACAAAGTTTGTTTTTTTTTAATTATTTAAAATTAGGGTTTTGGTCGAGGGAGTAGAACTATTTTGGAACATCATGTAAGACATCGTTACCTATCACTTTCAAGCTTTACCTAATCCAGAACTCAAAATTTTAACCCAGTATCTCACAAAAGTTTGAGTTTTTCATAAAAAAATATTTAAAATTAGGGTTTTGTTCAAAGGAGTAGAACTATTGTGGAACATCGTGTAAGACATAATTATCTATCAAATTCAAGCTTAACCTAATCCAGAACTCAAAATTTTAACCCAGCATCTCACAAAAGAAGTTTGATTTTTTCATAAAAATATTTAAAATTAGGGTTTTGGTCGCAGGAATAGAACTATTGTGGAACATCATGTAAAACATCGTTACCTATCACTTTCAAGCTTTACTTAATCCAGAACTCAAAATTTTAACCCAGCATCTCACAAAAGTTTGATTTTTTCATAAAAAATTATTTAAAATTAGGGTTTTGGTCGAAGGAGTAGAACTATTGTGGAACATCGTGTAAGATATCGTTGCCTATGCTATTCAAGCTTAAGCTAATCCAGAACTCAAAATTTTAACCCAGCATCTCACAAAAGTTTCATTTTTGTTCATAAAAAAATTATATAAAATTAGGGTTTTGGTCGAAGGAGTAGAACTATTGTGGAACATCATGTAAGACATCGTTACCTATCACTTTCAAGCTTTAACTACTCCAGAACTCAAAAATTTTAACCCAGCATCTCACAAAAGATTGTTTTTTTATAAAAAATTATTGAAAATTAGGGTTTTGATCGAGGAGTAGAACTATTGTGGAACATCATGTAAGACATCGTTACCTATCACTTTCAAGCTTTACCTAATCCAGAACTCAAAATTTTAACGCAGCATCTCACAAAAGTTTGATTTTTTCATAAAAAAATATTTAAAATTAGGGTTTAAGTCGAGGGAGTAGAACTATTGTGGAACATCGTGTAAGACATCGTTACTTATCACTTTCACATTTACCTAATCCAAAACTCAAAATTTTATCCCAGCATCTCACAAAAGTTTGATTTTCTTTAATAAAAAAAATATTTAAAATTACGGTTTTGGTCAAGGGAGTTGAACTATTTTTGAAAATCGTGTATGATATCTTTGTCCATCATATGAAGACTTGACCTGACCCAGATTTTACTGTAATATCAGGATATATCTTAAAAAGTTGGTTTTTCATACTTTAAAATTGCGATTTTAAAACTAAAATGGCTAGAACTATTGCTAAAACTTCTTGAGGATGTAGAACTCTTCGTATTTTACTTATTGAGAGGTCAAAGAATCCGAATCCGATGAGATGCTAAGATGCATTTTGCGAAGTTAGCATCTCATTAGACCAAAATACGTTTTTGTTTGTAAAATCTAGATTTTGGCTGAACTATTGTTAAAACCTATCTAGAACTGTAGAACTATGCTGGATGCTACTAGAACTGAAGTTTTTTTTGAGATGCTAACAATTGAGATGCTAACTTCACAGACACATCTCGAAGTTGGAAACGCATGAGTCACACCTACAAGGCTACGACAACCATTTATTATCAGGTGGGTCGTATGCTTACATGCCTACTTACTTACTCACATAAAAAACACTAAAAAAGTACAGCGATGTGTAGTATAAATCATAATTGTTCATCACATAAATAAAAAAATAAATAAATGAATAGTGCATTTAATTGAGTATTCAAATTTATTAGAAGTTTATTTACAAAAAAAGAAACAAATATTTATCTTAAAGGTATATTGTTTCTCTTAAAATAGCTATAGCCTTATAAAACTAAGCCTTATGCTTTTCTTCAAAGAATATGTATTCCATATTAACTTTAATTATGGCAAATTATAAAGCAAATAAAAATAAAATATCAAGTTACCAACTTGAAGGAAAATTAATAATTGTGGCCATATAAAATAAGGAAGTAATTGTCTTCTGCAACATGACATCCATAGGTATAGAGGATACACATGAGATTGTGCGTCTATATATATACCGTAAAATGACAAATATTGCTTAAAATTCAAGCGCCATCTAACAATTGGCTGGGATCTAAATAAAATCACCATACGCTTGTGGTACAAAAACCTTAAATTCAATTTGTCAATTTTTTATCCCCATTCTTACTCTTGCCTTCGTACATGCAACGTTTTATTTAGGTCTAGTCACGTAATTTTTTACGAATTTCAATATATGGGAAGCACTAACTTCCTAGCATTACTACGCAGGCTCTGCTTATATACTTATCTGGATTTGATAAGCTACTACTCTTCACACAGAGCGATTCCCATATGACATCCGCAACCCTAAAGACGAACCAGTAATTCATTCGATAAGAGCAAACTACGTATCAAAATTTAGGTAACGTTTATTATCAGATGTTATGATAACAACCGGGACCGACAGCTTAACGTTCTCCCCGAGGCACGGTGAGGAGACCCGCAAGAACAAACACCCAGACCGAAACAGATGTTTAAAAGATACATGTGCTCCAAGCAAGAGCAAGTCTGCTGCACTACAAGTACACCAGGTCCAACGGTCCAACGGTCGTCATGGGAAGCACTATCTATTATCCTATGTATAGATATAGATCTATGATATGATGTCAAAAGAAACTTAGCCAGACACATGAAAACTGTATTGGTCACGATTTCACTCTAACACTTAAAGCTCACAGAGAAAGTATACTGACGTTCTAGTTCCAATTTCAAATATAGATGGCCAGTCTTGTTGATATAACAAGTTATTTAAAACTACCTTTATTAAAATCTAGTTGTGATCGTAGCTCAACTCGCTTGAACTACTTAAATTCCTCTAGGGAATGATTTTATTAAAATGCAGTACAGCGTCACTCTGAATTTTCAATTTTCAAGCTACGAGTAATTTTCAGTTTTCATAGTTAATTCAATAGTAAATAACGGAATTCTCGCATGAATTTTATTTTTATTTATTAATGTTTTTTTTTTTCAAACTTCCTAAACTTTTAACTTTCACTTGTCTGTCAGTCTTATAGGTTCTGAGGATTTATGACAGTCATTATCTTTACATTATTCTGCTTCAACTTCATAAATATTTTGTTACCGTCCAGCTTAAGTTGACCTCAAATGAAAAGACCGTCATAGATCTATTTTTGTTATACTTTCCATACGTTCCTATTTTTAATAATTTTAATTATTAATACTTGATAGATAGCGAAAAAACTTCGAACCGCGTGTCCCGAGACACATTTCTTTTTAATATGATGTATCTGGGTAGTTTTTTTATATTATGACGTTTGGCAAACAAGCATACGGTCCGCCTGATGGTATGCCGTCACCGCAACCTATAAACGCTTACGATACTTGAAGTATCACATCCGCGTCGCCAACTCAAGGGATAGGAGGGAAGGATGAGAAGGGAGAAAGGAAGGGAACATAGGGGTTGTGGGATGAGGACTCCGGCGCTCTCACTCATCGCACAAAACGAAACAGTACAATTACTTTACGCCAATTTTCTATGAAAGGGTAGTAAGGCCCATTTGTATGGCTCATTGTATGCTGGGAGGATGGCTCCAATAACCTATACTGTGGTGTTTCGTCCGACGTCCACGCAGATATTGTGTATGAGGATAGTATTCTTATGATGGAGTCGACCGCATTTAAAAGACTCGACTACACATAAATACAAGAGTGATTAAGAATATAACAGATTAGCATATAATATAAGCTGTGTTTCAATGTTTTTCTGTATTCCCATATATAACATCGACTCCCCCAGTCAATCGAACTATTGATATGCAGAGAGTCAAGTCATGCTCCGAGCATCTTATTAAGGGGCCGCTGCTCCCTTTGGTCTACGTAAAATTACTGCATGTAACCCTTACGACATATGTATTTAGACAGTGAATTTTATTGATTAGTTGGAAAGCGAAAGAATAACATTTAATTAAAAAAAAACTAAGCTGTGCCAATGGCTTCAATCGCGTGGTCTACATATTTTTTTTTTTTCAAAGAATATTAGCAATGCTTTTTCAAAGTATTACTAATATTTCTATTAACCCTCTAAATAAGCGGGAAACTTCTGCTAGGACAATCAAATAGCCCAAGGAGGTCAAGATCGAACCCGTGTCTCTCGAGTTAACGGAGTGGAGTCGGCCCTTCTACCGTTGAGCTGTTGTATACAAACAAATAATTTGTCCCCTTTAATATATTTGTATTGATATTATAGTGTTAGAAATAATGTTGACGGTAGATGAAAAAAAAAGACGAAACGAAAGTATAAAAAACCGTGTGACAAGTTCTAGGGGCTCTTGTCCTTTGTATACCTCGCGCTAAGGGGACGTATACTTGATTCAACGTATATTTGATAATTTGATTAAAGTTATATGTAGAATTGTTAGTAGTGTTAATGTTATGTGTTATAAAATAAAGGCCAGTAATTTATACCGCGCATCGATTTATGAGTATTTCGATCATTTGTAAAGAAGATCTATCAGAATTGTTATTTTTAAAAAGTCTACTTACTTGTGATTCCTAAAAATAGATTATAGACGACATAGCTGTTACGAAGGGGTGTCGACCATCTCGTAGATAGTTCGGCTGTTCTCGGTAATTCTCAATTCATCCATCCATCTATAATGGCATAGTGGTCGCGAATCTACCTTAAGCGCCCATGGTGGCAGGTTCGACTTTCGCTTGCAGATGTTTGTAAAAACAAATGGATCCAGAGATTCCAGTGTGGATAGTTGTGTTTGTATTTGTGTGTGTTTTCGGACCCCAGCACGAAGAATATTATTTATCCAATTAAATGCACAGTAGTATGATAGAAATGTTTGTGCCCCTAACAGTAACAAATGCCAAATAAATACATAAACACGAAAATTACAAAATCTGGACTGCTTAATTAGGCACTAAGGACTGAGTCCCATTATAGTTAGCTTGTTCTTTTATTCGTAATACGTTTTAAAATAACACCTCGATTTGTGTGATTATGAGAATGAACAAGAAGATGTAAAAGCCAAAAATTGTAAAATACAGGCTTGTATCGGAACCGCATTACATTTCACTCAAACACTTATGACATTCAAAGCAAGTGGCCCGTCGAAGTTGCGCGTCATAAGGCCCTTGACGCCTAGTTGATATTCATGACGGCTCAAAGTTTCATTGGAGCTTTAAGCCTTACGACAGCTAAATTGGTTTATGGTCCGTCATAAACAACGTTCTGTAATAATAACAAGACAACGACACACTTCAGATTACTAAATCGAATTGTTCATTAATATTATCTAAATAAAACGTATTTTGAAACTCAAATGAAATATAAAATTTGAACAAAAATTTTTAATTAAAAATTAACTTTATACAAAATTAACACTGATATAAAATGCAACAAAGCAGCTTAAAATAAGTAAATAGGAGCACCACACAGACCATACAAACACTTATACATGAGAATGTACATTAACACTTATTTCTTTTTCTTTTTGAATTACCAATTTTTGAAAAATTAACAATTTTATGAAAGGAAAAATAGTTGCTCGAAACAAATTGGGGTATATATCAAAACAAAAATCTACTTCTTGCGAGAACCCAACCCACGACCACTGAAACTTGAAGCAGGGTTATTATAACAACGCCTAAACAGTTTTCAAAACACAATTCTATGACTAGCTTGACTTGATACCTAAATAACTAAGCAAAACAATCCTATCTATAATAATTCTATAAAAAACAACGAGATATTCTGTGACTGCTTGTGACCTATATTAATATTTGACTAATTTTATGAAACAAGAAAATGTAAACAAGCTGTAAAACAGCCACTAAATAAAATTGCAAATAAACGTAAACGGCGAACTCCACAAAAGTTCAATGTTTTTCTTCACAGCTTTAATAAACAAAACAAAGAAATAGCTAAAGTTTCGCTCGTGTTCTGTTTTTGACCTCAAACTTTTCGAATTTGGCATAGCTATTAAAACGAGAAACAATTTTGTAAGTGAAAGCAATTAATTTAGTTACGCTGTGAAATCAGGAAAACCATTTGATATCGTCAACAGTGGCGGAAAACCCAAAGAGTAATGAATAGATGCTTATCCGCGTCGATGTTTTCACATTAGGTTATATTTAACCGGTTTCGATTTGTTGCATTCAACAGAACCATGAATAGCTGTGATTGCCAGTTTGCGTGTGCCGCTATAACAGCTTACGAGTGTATTTAGAAAAATAATGTGTGAATGGGACCCGAATGTGCTTCCAAACACGAATTGCCAATAATATTATTGCTAACGAAGAGCCATTTTATGTAAAACCTTTAAATATGATTATGTTTCTTAGTGATCTGATATTTATAATTTATATTAGAAAGCGCTAGTCACAGAATTTTCGGCAGAAATGATGTAGAAGTATCGAAACCGTTACATTTCGTGCGATGATTGATGAGACGCAAGATACCACCTGAAACAAGAGTGAGCGTAGAAACACATCTTGCCCTAAAATGTGCTGCGCAGCCCACATTTATGATATAAATTCTTCAAGAGTGAACTCTTGAAGCTATATAAATCGCTACTTACCCTTTTTGGTGTCCTATAACTCATTTACGCGCTAAGGAATAATTGAAAAGTAAGTAGAGTGAGAATGTTTCAACACAGAACTTTAAAAATAATTTCGATTTTGATTGGTTTTTTTTTCTTAACACCGGTAAATGGTAACTCGTTCAAGTACGCATGGTTCAACCAAGGTTTGTTTGCAAATCTAATTAACATATAGTATTTATAAATTAAATTTAGTATCCATTAATATAATCTAATTTCATTCAATTATCTTGGAACCTAAATAGAATTTATTAATAGGATATTCTAATACATAATATCTACGTTTGATTTTATTCATATAAGTTAATCTTCAAAACCGTTGAAGCATCGATGGCTCAACGGTAGAAGGGCCGACTTGGTCAACGTGAGAGTTGCGGATTCAATACTGACCCTGTTGGGCTATTGCTGTCGCCTCCTAACGCAAGCGATAAGCTTATTTGGAGAGGCCACCATAGCAAAACAACCCAAACCCTGTCAATGGAATTATGTGGGTTGGTTACACTTACTAGACAATAATATAGTTTTGGACGCGATAGATGGCGCTGTTTTCAAGCACTTGATTTTGTAACACCAATTTTTTTAAATATTATTTTTGATTTCTTACATAAAGGTCAGTGCCAGGATAAAGTTTGTGTAGTCAGCTAGTATGTTAATAATAAAAATTTAAATATGAATATAAATTTGATTTCTACTTCAAGATATTGGAAATAAGAATTTTAAACTACTCGATCAAACAAGTTCTCAACAAACCGAGAACTGACACACGTTTGAAACTCTCGCTTGCCAAATACATATGCCGCTGCAGCAGTAACTGTTGACATAGTCGCTTTAAAATTATACACATATTTTTACGTCACAATTTGCTGTATGAAATTTGTAATATTATTGCTATTAACAATGACATGCATGAAAAAATGATTTTGATTCTTCTCACAGGCATAATACTACAGATGACAGGCTAAGAAGTCCTAGGAACGGTTTCCATATCAGCTATGATGATCGATCATGTAGAATTCAATCATAAGCTTTTCGGCAACCCCTGGTTTAATTACATAGCAATTGATGTCCCCTTCCTAAAAGTACTCGCATCATCACAAAGATCCTTAGTGATTGTGAAATTCTTTATTGGAATTTTTGACATGCCAAGTACCAATATATTATATTATGGTCCGAGACGATATCTTATAAAGTCGCTAATCCAACTTTATTCAATAGTTGCTGTGAAGAAAAAGAGGTTAGGTTTTTTCGATTTAAACTTACTACTCTACTACAAAAATAAGGTATAAATAAGAATTTAAGGGTTCGGTGTAAACATTTGTAAGGAAATAAGTCGAATATGTTTTTCACTTAAAGCTATTTACGAACTAGAGGAAGCTATATATGTGTAAAAAATTGTTATAGAGGTTAAAAAAGTCATTAAAATATATTTTAAAATAGTTTCGACACGCCGAGGCTTTTGGCAGTTTAAGGTTTGTGCAAATCTCGACGAATTGGCGACTTTACATCCGATATTACTTTCCGCATTTAAATATTCTCTCTACTTTCCTCAAATATCCTTCGAAGTGCTTAAAAATATATCGCTCTTCGAGAAAATGAAGTGATTTAAAATTCATGAACTAGAATTTCACTATATTTATACTCTAGAGGAATCAATACGTTCATAATTTTCACAAAGAAATAAGGGGTATTTGCTTTGGGTATATGGCTTTTAATATCAAATTTATAATTTAATTTACAGATTTTCGAAGCAGTTCTACCTAAAACAAGGCATGAGGCCTGCTCAAGGAAACTTAGAAATTATTAACTTAACTCTTGCTTAGCGGTAAAGGAAAAATTGGGGGGACATCTGTATGTCGTAGCAGAAATTCTAAAACATTTATACCCGAAAATCTGGAACCACCAGCAAGGAACAACCATTAAGGTTGTTCCTTGCTGATGGTGGCTGGTGGTAGTGGTGGCTGCTCGTCAGGTCAGCTAGCCTCTTAAATTGCATCTTAAAGGCCGGCAACGCACCTGTATGCCCGCTGGAGTTGCAGGAGGAGATGGTTTATAAGCGGCGATATTTGCTTAGCATCAGGTGAGCCTACTGCCCGCTTACCCTTACATAGATAAAAAAACATAGATATTTAGATCTAAAATAGGTATTGCTCCTATTTATACAAGCGATCCGTAATCTATTAATATAAAACAATAAGGATAATAGAAACAATCTTGTTTCGTGAAGGAAATAAAATGGAACAAACATGAAAAACTATAATGTGTTTGATTCAGTTAAGAAATGTTGTTCGTATTCTGTTGGAAACCCCTTTGTGTTGAATTAAATGATTAATGTTTTTCGCACTTGCTCTCGACGTGCTATTTTTTTTCTTACAATTGTATCAAAAATTCAGTTGTTTCTAAAGCATATAATAATGGCTGAGAGTATATTCGTCTCGTATAGGTACTTAATATAATATTTTTACTATAAATCGTGATATGTATAGTTTCATGATATTACTTAAAAACTTGGCATCTGTTATGGGGTTCATAATATGTTGTTAATAGTGTGCTCAATCATTAAGCTTATGAAGGCTGAGGTATGGTACCTCTCAGCCTTCAAACGCTTAGTATGCGTTTAAATATTTTGCTAAGCACAGCAAAATATTTAATAGGTAAAATATATTGTAAGAAAGCCTGGAATTCTAGGAAGATAATTTATAAGGAGTCTTTCTAATAACTCACAGTGAATAACGTAAATAACCAAATATATAAATTGTCTTTATATTAATATTAATGGTAATAATTATCATACATAAAACCACAATTTCACATATTCTGAACGACTGACCGACTTTTTATATTAATATTTTATAACAAAATAACATTTGTGAAAATACATTTAGTTCAACAGAATATCGGGATAGATACCAAATTTGCTATACATAAATCATCTTAAGCTCGTAACTATTAAGTTATCGTATCAAACAAGTGAACACATACGCGAAACTGACGGATTTTGCTGCTCCGCTTGCTTGCCAAATACTCAGCAGTTTTACCGACGAAATGCGCCAAGACTTCTACTTCTTCTTTTTTTTCAACTCAAAAACTTTTTATTCAGAACTAGTACCTGCCCGTGGCTTCGCCCACCTGAATAAAGTTTTGTTAGAAGCTTTAAGCCTTTATACAGCTAAGTGATTCCAGATGTAAGCTTTCATCTCCGATTTCTCTTGTAATTCGTTTTATCCAACGGAAACTTAAAATTTGTATGGGATAAAAAGTATCCTATGTATTAAGCGTGATTGAGTAAAAAATACACAAACATTCATACTTTCACATTTATTATATTAGGACGATGCAGGTGACATTCTTGTCATGATTCTAGAATGAAATGATTCTGTGCCTTAATATTAGTTAGGATTGCATTTAATATAATGCCAATAATTTTGCCTAAAAAGGTGAAGTAAGAACTGATTACTATTCAAATATTGGTCAAAATACTATTTTCCTGCAATCGAGAAAGATTGAAAGCTTAATCAATTACTCTGTCTCACGATAGATTGTCATAAGTTTCGGATATCTCAGAATTTTATTCAAAACTTTACGATGCTTTGTTTTGTCATAAAATAGCACAAATTTGAAAATCAAGTGAAGGAGGTACTTCAAAACCTTAGTAGACCACCTTCCTTACCTGGATATGATACGTGACTTTTAGCTATTTACTACATTTTATATAGAGTGGAACATCAGGTGCTACAGATTCACCACTATTGATTTCCCAATGTTATATAGGTATAGCATATTGTATATTTTTATTAGATAGCATGTGTAAAGAACATTCATGATGTTGTGAAACACGCTAAACATTTTATTTGTACCATAATATATATAAGGTTTTATTATAACAATTGTATAAGAGATAGTCAATACTGCTATAAATAGCGAAGGTCACGAGCTGTCTGCGTAGTTAGTTTTTCCCTTCAATAATTTTTATTCGCTCGATGTAACCAGATTCAAAGGTTGTATTCTTATTGAGTAGTATTATGTTTAAAAATATACGACGAATTGACGACGTTGTGGCGCAGCGGTAGCGAACCTGCCTTAAACGCCACAGGTCGCGGGTTCGATTCCCGCTCGGAGCATAATATGTTTGTATTGACCATGCAAGCATATTTTCCGGTCTGGGTGTATTTGTCTTTGTCATTGTGAATGTTTCCGGACCCCCGACACAGGATATTAATATCCTGATGGGGGCCGTTGAGTGTGCAACGTTTATTATTATTATATAAAATAAATAAATTTATAAAGTGGACCACAGCATTTTAATTACTCAAAATCTGACAGTCGACTTCAGATTCTATTGCATTTTTATTACATTGTAAACCTTATATACTACAAAAAAAGGAGAAATGTTCTGTAATAAATAAATTAAAACAACACTACTGTATCAAGAGAAGCACAAGATAAATTATACGGCTCATGCTAACATTGTAAAAAGTATACGCAGCGGAAACTTCAGTGAGACCAAATAATGGCAGATGTGAACGCATGTGACGTAATTTATGTGCTAAATTTTCTGGTAAAAACTTCGTCTGTCGCTCGTTTTCTGGCTCGAGTCGCTCGATGCCGTCCCGTGTTGTCACAGAGATCATAAAAGCCGTGGATTACATAAAGATTTTACTTTATACGTAACTTTACCTTCGAATAATCCACATTAAAAGATTTTTTGAACGAATGTTCGTTTTACGAAATTACGAATGTCATATTTTTATTAAGCTATGCTTTCCCTCATTGTTATATGCATATAATTAAACACAATGATTAACACATAATAGTACAATTTTTTACAGTTGTCTTGCCTCTGTAGAGTATAGGAATGCAAGCATTGAATTATAGAATCCTATGTCCATAATATTTATAGTGTCTGAAGTAATAAATAACTTCTTAATAAGAAATCTTCGATACAAACTTATCCCGCCAAAGTCCGTATTGACAACTTTGATAGCGCGATTCAGCATTGTGACGATCTTGTCTTTATATACTCGATATTGCGTTGCAATGTGTAACGTGTATGTAGATGTCGCTACAACGTCGATTGCACGATGCAGGAGGCATTTTTTCATTGCTTTGTATAGCGGGTAAATGTATTATTGTATGTATTATTATATATCAGTCCACCACAAGGCCTAAGCTCGATGGGAAGTTTTATAAGTCTTAAATGCTTATCAGTGTCAGGAAAGGCGTTTCAGTAACCCGGAACTTGATGCCGAGTAGTTCACGGTGAGTCGAGACTATGTGTGGCGGGTGTGGCGATGACTAAATATGCTCCGCTGGTCTAGCCGTCGAATAGGTGAAACTAGCTCTGCTAGATGCTTTGCCTATCGCTGATGAAGCTAAAGGTGTCAACCGGACATACTCGTTCAATATATAAATGTGATCTGAGTAACCGAAAAGACTGATAACATTAAAACTTAGCTTTTATAAAAAGGTCCAAATTTGGTCTCAGTTAAAACACTTAAAATTACAATGACAGAGAACAGTTTTAACTGAAACGTAAGGGCTAGTACGGTTTCAGTAAATGTCAATATTGACTCAAGCGGCTCGTGTTTGTGAAAAGAATAAATTGCTGTCGACGAAAATTGTTCTCGTCAGGCGAATTATTTTCCTTAATGGCTCTTTCTTTTGATAATAACGTTTTTGTAACATTTGCTTGGTGAAATTAAGCGTGATATTTATAAAAATGGTTAGCAAATTTTGAAATATATATAATAGGGATATATGGCATAAACAAGCACGTATACATATGTTCCGAACGGCTACTGTTAAGGTAGTATAAAGATCAAGAATTAATTATTAAAGTAAAATCGGGAAAATCCAGATAATTCTAAAAAGAAGATTTGACACTCCAGAGGTATGGAATGTAATGTAGTATATGGGGAATTTATACTAAATAATGTTGGTAAATGTAACATTATTAGAGAAATCGATAAAGCTTAATAACTACATAGAAAATAACAAAATAAATCCTATGAAAATATTATAAAAAGATTTAAAAACCATTAAATCACTTTACGCATATTTCATCAGAAATGTAACTATATAGAAGATAAAAATCAAGATTACAAATTCCTTAGGAACATAATAAAGTCGGATAAAAAGTACACGAGCTAATTTATCTACTTTTTCTTTTAAAAAATTCTTCCGTCGTACGTTCTCTGACAGAAGATCCTCAAGATACATTTTATTACCTTACTTAGACTTTTTCTTAAGATAATTTAATTTAAGCTTGATACTAATTTTTCAAATATTTTTAAAAATTAAAAATGTAATTATAAGTAACAGGCTGTATGGGTTATATATTGCTTTATATGATTCGTTTCATCTCACTTTAACGAAATCGTCTGCATATTTTATTATTAATTTTTTTGCTTTTTATTGTTATGAAGCCTACGTTGGTTTCATTTTTTTTTAATTTTATACCAACTATGTTAACAAGTAATTTCTATTATTTCCAAAAATAGTTTTCGTTTAAAATAATGTTAAGACTCTAGGTAAATAATAATTATATCCATTCTGTTTTTAACATGAAGCTACTTATCAGTACTAAGTTTATTCTATTTTGTATACAAGTGTCTGACAGAATTTGAAATAACTTGATACTTTGACATCATTTAACTTTTAAATAATTTCGAGTCAAGTGCCTTGTGCACCACGCACAGTTGACACTAAAGGGTTCCGCAGCTTGTTTATGAAGAATCTTAAGGACTTTAAAAATAATAACGAATTAAAATCGACCGCAAAATAATTTGGTAAATTCATAGTCATTATTAAAAGTAATATGAAAAACAAAGTTATGGGAAAAACTTATATATCTCTAAATTTTGTTGACCTATCTTCTTCAAACCAAATGTGAACGAAAGTTCATGTGGTATTCTTACAAGCTCAAATTTTTCCAGAATTTTAAATCCCATAGTTCAAAAGTTAGAGGGGGGGGCACGATTTTTACGACTTTAGGAGCTAATATCTCAACAACTACTGGCTTAATGATAAAAGTCAAAATAAAACCTCTTTATCATTTTAAAAGATCTATCGAAAGATATCTCACACGATGGCATACATTGAAATTTTTTTCAACACTGAGTTATATGTATGGACTGCTACTCTTAATTCTTATATATTTTAAGATTTCATTACAAAATCATTGTGCGGTTCTTAAAATACAACTATTTAGTAAATTTCCTGTTGATAAAGCTAATGGTCTCTGAGTAAAATGACTGTGACATACGGACGGACGGACGGACAGACGGATGGATGGACAGACGGATATGACAAAACTATAAGGGCTCCGTTTTTGCCATTTGGCTACGGAACGAAAAAAGGAAAAAAAGAAAATAAGTGTAAACATCGAAAAAGTTAATTAATTGACAATTCTATTTTAAATTTCAATTTTTGTAATAAGTACCTACAATATATTTAATTCATCGAAGTAATATTGTTGCTTAACTACATCGAAGTACATTACTACGACTTTCTTATGTAAGAACTTGAATATATTTACTTCTAATGCGCCTTACATTTCCTTTACAAAAATGTTGGCTTGAAGCCTTATACGTGTTTTGGTATCTACTAGGTATTTGGCAAGCGAATGTGTCACAGCCAACTGTGACGGCGCTTACTACGTATGTTGTGTGCATTTATTTGATCGGATAAGTTAAACGCTGGTACTTTAAAAGATCTATGTTCTGCTAAAAGATTAGCAACTTACTGATTTATATACCGTTTTCATTTACAGCTCGTTTGCCGTGTAGTTATTGGGTAACGCAGTTGTTACTTTTTGAAACGAAGTTCCTTTACGCGGCTTACGGGTAGGGTGATTAAGTAGAAATCGTCACGTAACGTATGCGTATCGTATAAGTGCGTATCGAGATTACTACAAGAAAATGGGCACGCGAGCAAGTGAGTTCGCAGCCGGGTGCGCAACTCTCTCTCTCTTTCTCTGTCCCTGTCTCTTTTTATCATAAGCCTATTGAAGTATAAAGATTTTATTTTGAATAACATTCGGATTTCATTAAAGAAAAACGTAAGGAACTTCGTTCCCGACGGGGGTACTCCGACCGCACATTTTATTTTGTTACTGCAATTGGTTCTACGTCTGACGAGTAGTCATTTCACGAAGTTTTACCAAAGTACGGTGACAGTTTACCAGACGAGCATTTAAGCCCTACCACCAGAAGTTTTAAATAAATAATATAATTAATTATCATTATTATAAAGGTGAAATTGACTTATTTGCCCTCCGAAGATGCTTGCGGAGACGCTAGTAAAGTAATGTTATTTCTTCGTCTTCGTCTAAGCTATATACGATTTTTTTAAGACGCTGTCAATGGCAGTAGCATTACCATCAAGTTACATCACAAACAGTGTTCAATTTAATACTTTAAATCAAAATTTAACTTGTAACAACCGTATTTTTCTCAACTTTTTACATACGTAAATATTTCTATAGCGATCAGATTCTACTAAATAATTACGTGGTCAGTGGCTTCGCATTAAAATCAAGTATAAATCATTAAGCAAATAAAATAGGTGATATTGAAGTCATAACAATATATCGTTCACTTTGACTAATAGCTTAATACTCGATTCTAGAACATCATCGGTCTACGAGAATACTCAACAATTTGTATCTCACGCTATTATCCGATACACACAATTAATGACGTCACAACAAGATTTATGATCATTGATTTGTTTACGTACTCGTACAGAATGAACCACTTTTGTGTAACATTGGGTATGTATATCTTACTTTCATGTTTCTATATTCTCAGAACAGAATCGACTGCATAGTATGAATATCCTACAGACCTGAGTTCTTCTTCTGTTGTATGCTTAGGTTATTTTCTTCATTGGGAACCTAGAAAACCATCCTTTATGAGTAAAAAGATTAATACTAAGCGAGCCCCCTTTCTACTACAGAAACTCCTCTCCAGTCTCCTTATCTCTCCATTCTACGAAACAAAGCTTAAGCTTCAAATATAGAATTAAATACATCATGTTTTTGCATGTGTAACTCCTAAACTACAATGTTTTGTTAAAAAAAGTCTGTCAACTAAATATATTATATAGCATATTTATATGATACATAAGAGGCTATTGCCATTTTAATGACAGTGTGAGCTAATACTAAAATATACTTTGTACGGATTTTGATAAAATTTATCACACAAATAGTTAATAACCTAGATTAACAGAAAGAGTACTTTATATTCCGGGAAAATATCGTTTATTTCAATGTCACGACTATTGGCAAACAAGCCTACGGTCCTCTTGATGACAAGCAGTCTTCGCAACCTATGAACGGTAGCGATGCTTGAACATGCGCGTTGCTAATCTAATAGATAGGAAGGAAAAGATGAGAAAAATTAGGCCTCCAGCGTATTCTCTTATCGCATGCAATTCAAGAATACCTGATGATACTGTTACTTAACGCCGATTTTTTGTGAGAGGGTAGTGCTTTCCCGGTCGAGCTATTTGTGCTGGGTGAAACATGACTCTTCTACTAGGAAAAATAATTGCATTTTTTTATGATTATTAAAAAAACTGCACTAACACGAGTGGAGCCGCTGGCATAGCTAGTTTATAAATCAATTATAATAGGTCTAGGTAAAGCTCAAACTAATTTCAATTCTAAATTAACGCGGTTCGTGTTTATGAAAAGAATAAATTGCGGTCTTTTCTCTTTTGAAAATAACTGTGAACGTTTTTGTAACTTTTCCGAGCTGACGTTAATCTTTTTCTTTAGAACTTTGATGAATCTTCATTATATTTAAAAAGTTTCGTACTAGAAAGGAGCTCATAAATATTTAGAAGTCCTAACAACGAAGTGTTTTTGTCTAGACGACAAACATTTTAATCTTTTACTGTTGATTGAGCGATAAATGCTATTACGTCAAGAGAAACCAGTTAAGCTCGCTCATTATTACTTTATTTATAGAAACTGCAAGTAGGTTTGAGCCTCCGGTCATCACACATCAAAACAAAACATTGTCAATCGATATTTTGTAGCGATAGTTTGAATCGATATATCGTCGCTCTACTAGTAAAATTGTGTTATCTAAAAATATTCATTTGTCTATATTATAAAACAAATTATATTTTCACAATGAACTCAATAATATTACAGTTACGTATAGACGTTACCAATTAATCGTACCAAGTATCTTCTTATACATATATACAAAAGGAGCAGACCTGACTGAGATATAAACGCCCAGCTTTAAGCCTTTCGACCTAGAACCAGGGTTTTTTTTCAAAGCTTAGGTTTTTAAATGGAAACGAGCACCAAAAAAGGATTTTTGAAATTAAATACTTATGGGGGTGAAAAAGGGGTTGAAAGTTTGTATGGAAGTCCGTCATTTTTTAAACGAGAAGCAAGCAAAGAAACTTTGTTTTTTGGTGGACAAATAATTGAAGATCAATTAACATGTATCATTTTCTAAAATCCACCCCTGAGGGGTTGAAATAGGAGCATAGGTTTGTATTAAAATCGTATTTCAAGCGTGCGAAGCCGCTGGCAGAGGCTAGTTTTCTACATTTAATTACACTTCTGAAAAGACTGAATATAAGACATAAATCCTTGAGTGTTATAAATGTTGAATAATAAATGTTTAAAATATATAGTGTGGGAAACTTCTTTGTATCGGATTAAGTAATTCAATTGTCTCGAGTTGTTCGTGTTTATTCCTCACTATTATATGAGCCAGACTTAGAAAGTACTAACTTTTTACAGACTCTCGGCTACTAACCGTTTTGTTTGATGACAGTAAGCCAGAGGACTAAATGAAACCCCATCTTATCCATTTCTTTTCCTCTTCTTCCTAATCCCAGATTCATTCTTTTGGTTCCGTCATTTTGACGCACGGTGATAACACCCGTGATCCTGTGAAATGTAAATTTTCAACACTTTCTTTACGGGCTATTAGCAAAACATGCCGACTAGTGCTTATGACGTTCCACTTGTTAAATTTTTTAACTATTGTGCCTATTAATTGAACAGTGAATGTGATGATCAGAAATAAAATATTTGTCTAAAGAAAAATAGGATACAATTGTACGTACGTACTAATTGTAAATGATCTTGAAATATCTTTGAATGTGTATTTTTTGTTTCTCACAAGGGAATATAGGACCGACTTCACCAAGTTTCAATATTGAATCAACGCCTCGTGCTTGTGAGTAGAATAAATTGCAAATACTCCACTGAAACTGCTGTTACAAGACGAAAAGTTTATATCGCCTATATATTACATTGATTACGTTATTTATTATATAAAAATAAATCCGTGTGCATATTGTATGCTAAGTTTTTATGTATATCAGAAAATGACTTTACGTAGGATGAAATAATATTAAAATTATTTTATTAAATAGAAAATAACCGGTCAAGTGCGTGTTAGATTCAAACATAAATGATTCCATATCAATGTAGAATAAAAGTATCTTTAATTTTAACATTACAATAAACATACACAATCTAAGAAAAATTCAATTCTTTATCTAATTTGGTCACGAGATACAGCAGAAAACATGAAAATTTCAAATTCTTGTATGTTTCATTTTTTTTTTAGTATTATTTAAAATTCAACTCTTTCTAATTGTTTACCACTCTACGTTTCGTGACATACAGCCTGCTGACAGACGCGTGGACAGCAGCGGCTTCATAACAGGATTCTGTGGACACTCCTTGTCTACGGTACCCTAAAAATCAAGATTATTTAAAAAATATCCAGCCTTTATCATACAATGTATACTAAATTCTCTAATCCATAATATTCTAATTTATATATGGACGCATATAAGCAATACCATGTCAACCCACAAAATTGAAAAAACTGAGTTATATATGCAGAAGTGTTGGTAAATGGCTGAAGAACATTTTTCTTTAATATTTATAGGGTTTTAAGCTTTAAAACTTCTAAAAAGCCATTTTTAATCATGCAATTTATGTATTATTTTAAACGTTTTGGATTATATTATATACGAAATATGCAGTTTGTATGCTTATTTTATGTGAAAATAAGTAAAATAACTTACATACATCTTGAAGTTGCCAAAAACTTGACCAATACATAAACAAATCATATAAAGCAAGTTGTTCAAAATTTTCAAGGGCGTTTTTCTCGAAATGACATTCGTGTGGGTTGACATGGTATTGCTTATTGACGTCCATATAGCAAAAAACTTTTCATATATCATAAAATATTGAGGTAACTATAAACATATCGTCATCTGTAAAACACGTAGCAAAGCTGTCACAGTTAGCTGCAAGCGTTCATGTGCCAAATAAGTATTATACAATAGCGCGCCAAGAGTTACTAGGTTGTGCTCACACTGTTTATCAATTTAAGCATTTTCGATTCTTCTCTATTACGTACGTATTATGTACTGCATCATATCTCCTATTTATCTTATAATGCGCTAAAAGTAATACTTTCACATATCTTATTGTAAATTGCTTTAACAAAAAGCCCAACCCAATAGAATTATTCTATTATTATCTCAATGATATTAAATTTTGATCATAATAGTTATAAATATGAAAAATTAATTACGCTTCCTTGTATAATTATTATTAATAAGTAGTAATAGCTTCGTACAGAGAGAAAACAAAATTGAAAATCTAGATTATATTATTACAAACTGCAAAAACTTATTCTATGTAAATAAAGATAAGGATAATAAAAAGATTTAATATTTATAGAAAATGATAATAAAAAGATTATATCTATACAAATAAATAAAATTGAAGTGTCTGTTTGTAATTCCAAACTAACAGCTTTTTACTAACTGCATATGAAAGTATATACGGTACATAAAAAAAACAATTTTTGAGTTTTTTGACTGACTGTCTGTCTGTTTGTTCCGGTTAATCTCTGAAACAGCTGGATCGATTTTAACGGGACTGGCAGATAGCTGATGCTATAAGGAGTAACTAAGGCTATTTTTATTTTAGAAAAATAATTAGGGTTCCGTACAATAAAGAAAAATTTGTACACCACGTGAGCGGAGCCGCGAGCACAGCTAGTAAATAATAAAAAAGGTTTATCATTAGGTTTTCTTTCATAGAAATGATATATGATGCTGAATCGATGTTGATACCATTAATAAAATGCTAAGATCGGTTGAATCATAAAATTCGTAAAACCGCACACATCTGATTCATTCAAAGAAAATCCGTTACGTATAAGCCTTATACAATATTGAACTTATTAAGAAGGGATTAACGTTGACTTTGAATGATCGAAGTAATTTGGGATCTCCGATCAGATAAGACGGCGACAGAAATCAATTTGTCTGATTCGAGCACTTTTTATTCCAAATATCCGCAAATAGCAAAGCAAAAAAAATCTCGCACTAAATCGAAATTGATGTAAGCGATTGTACGCGTATATTAAAAGTTTTAAGTGACTTTTTTAAAGTGAAACGTTTATTATTTCACCTCAAATTTTTCATTTATCTTTATCATGTCGGATTACGGCCGGCAGCGGAGACTTCATTTATTTTAATTTTTCTTTTTACTATTTTATGTTTGTATGTTTGTTCGTATGTTTGATCGCATTTATGTTTGCGTGTCTGTTTTGTTTTCATTAATTTTTTTAATTTTTTTATTTATTATATTTTTGAAATTAAAACTTTAATTATATACATAACCTCAATTTTTTCCTTCATCTTTAGTATATCACATTAATACAGTCGGGCGCAGAGTGGGGATAAAGACAAAGGCACATGTATGATTGTTTGTATGCTTGTTCGCATGCAAGTTTGCTTGTCCGTTTTGTTTTCACTTATTTTATTTTTGTATTATTTATTTATTTATTTATTCTTTATTGTACACCACAAAAAGATACAAAGAATACAATAATTATCAATAATAGAGAAAAAAATGTACAACAGGTGGTCTTATCGCTTATCAGCGATTTCTTCCAGACAACCTTGGGCTAGGAAAGATGCTTTTCATAGGGTAGGTGGTGCAACTACATACAAAATATATACATACGAATAAGTACACATTACTACATAAACGCAATACATAAATAATTATATTTATTTAATTTATTTATTTATTTATTTATTTATTTATTCATTGGAAACAAACAGTACAATGATACATAAAATCTTAGAAAATCAAATATTACATAGACCAACTAAGTTTCCACTAATAAATTATACAATATAGGTTATAACAAAAGAGCAGAAAGTAATATACAAATTATTGATATTAAAAATTAAAAAAAAATATATACATTAATATAATAAGTCAATTATTCCAGAAAAATTATTAAATCATAGTTAATAGTTAATTATTATAGTTTAATATTATAGTAATAGTTAATTATTGGAACTTAATTAATGCGATAAGCTTATTCTTATACATATATTCTGAGCAAGAAAATATGTCAATATTAATAAATTTAGTATTATAACAATGACAAGAACGAAAAATGAAGGTATTTTGTGTATATTTAGTCCTCAAAACCGGTACATGAAATAAATATTGCATACGTGTGATTATTGTGGGACATCTAAAATATAATCTGCCCAGTAGATATGGGGAATCAATTTGGTAGTGGATCAATTTAAACAGAAACATTTGATCTCTGAACAGTCGCCGATCACTTAAAGAAAGCAGTGTTGGTGGAATAAGTTTAGATTTGAAACACATAAAACTTACATGCTTGAGGAACTTATCTTGTAGATTTTCTAAACTTTCAATATAGGTCTTATATTGCGGGTTCCAGACTATAGAACCATATTCCAATATAGAACGGACGAAACAGTTGTACAGAAGGATTAACGTAGAGTAGTTTTTAAAATCTTTGCTAACTCGTAAAATGAAGCCAAGCATACGGTACGCTTTAGCGCTTATATGATTTATATGTTGTTTAAATGTTAATTTACTGTCAATAAATATTCCCAGGTCCTTTATCTCCGTCACACGATTAATAATGTCAACATTCAATTTATATTCAAAAATGAAAGGCCTCGTTTTTCGAGAAAAAGTGATGACACAACATGTTATATATATAAAATAAATATAACATATAAACTAATAAATATAATTATTATTCGTCATCTTAATTTTCTTCGGATATATAATAATCCTTTACCGCTTTTTTAAAAATTTCTAAAGATTTAGCTTGGCGAATATGGAGAGGTAAACTATTCCATAATTTCGTTATGGTCTACTATAATATCTACGTTAGAGTTTATTTTTAATACCATGTTACAATATACGTCTATAGTTGTACTTTGTGATATGAAGTCAATCTGTCAGCTTTTGACAACCGTCGTATTTGTCATGGTGCGTTTTTATTCGAGGTATCATGGACGGTCTTTTTTCGAGGCAGAGCCCATGGCCACTGACGCATTGATTGATAAAATTATGTTGGCAGGCACAAACATCCACTATGCAGATCCAAATCTAGTGGATTCTGCGACGTATATTTTTTAATGTTTTTCTTATTATTTAATAATTATGATTAAAAAGTTAAAAGTTTTTCTTGCGGCGTGGTTTCATAAAACCACACAGTTTATTGTATAATGTGTTTTAGTATGAATTAATATATTTATTTATTTTCATAAAATTTGAAATGAATGAATAATATTTTTGCCACAAAAATATAAAAATGAAAAACTCAAAATCTTTAAAATTGAATATTAAAAATGGATGCCGTTTATAATAAAAAAGAATACATATCTCTATAAAACCAAACTCCTAAAGCTTCGCTTGGACGATTTGCCACTACTTATAAATGAAAACGCGTGCCAATAGAAACTGTTAGAGCAATTAAACCAACATTTAAAACTTTGCATATTTTCATCATTCCATTTCAAGTATTTGAAAGTCGTAAATACTGGAGCGTCACAATATTACTCTTGTGAATTTACTCTGGAGTCGTTACAGTCAAAGAAACTTAAAAGGCGACCGCAGTCTACCACCAACTACTTCGTCATTTTACCAAGAGTATTTTTATATAAATATTATTAAAATATAGGAGTAATATTTTAAACTCTTTAACCTTACGTTTCGCTTAACAAGATGAAAACTTGTAATGGACGTTTCTCTAATTCCTACGTTCCTATTCATATTTCTTGAATATATAATGCCTTCTTTTGATATTGTTAGTATTTAATTAAACCCGTATTTCTTATTAATGGGCAATACGTAATAACAATAATAAATTTGGATGGATTATGGTCCCCAATCTATTTAAATAGTGAAACTAATTCCCCCACCGGGTGACGTTGTTATTGCCAAAATACACAATACATAATCATAAAAAGGAATCTAATTAATACTATAAAATAATATTTCAAGATTTTTAATAACAAAAAATTATCAAGTTGAAGTTTTGCTTTCAATTTGTACAAGTGAAAATGAAATATTTTAATTCAATGTATAAGATATTACGCTTTTTTGTTGAAACTGAGATTTTACTAGCGGCTTCAAAATTAAACCTCTACCTGAGAAGAACCGTTGCGAAAGAAGAAACTCAGGGGGTTATATTGTTTTCATTGTATCCTTAATGTGATAAATAAATCTTATATTTAATTATACATCAAATTATGGCATACAGAATAAGATATTTTCTACAAGTATACGTATATGCATATTCATATAGCTCATGCATGATACTCCTGCAAGTAAAAGCTAACACTGTCACTGCAAGCAACGATAAGCTATTTTCATATTACGTTACAGCTCTCAGAAAAGCTTTAAGCTGAAGCTAGAGGATAAACTGCATATTCATATGAAAGGAGAGTTGTTATCCTTATATCAAAGTAATAGAACGTTAAAGACGTTTAGCATTAAGTATGAAATTCAACCTAGTAGTACTGTAAAATATTCGACAAATAAGTTAGGATGAAAATGAATGCACAAAGCACCTAACCTAACGATTAAAACTAATGAATTTAAAGGCAGTAAATATGAAACGGAAAAAGGGAAATCGCTTATCCTTTTTTATGTCGACGCAACGCAACAGAACTATTACTTTACGCGATTTTTTGTAAGAGGGTAGTACTTCCCCCAATCGAGCTTGCCCATTTGTGCTGAGAGGAGCATGGATCTGCTACTACTTGTTCTATGAAATAGATAAAAAAGGAATAAAAATTAAAATTAAATGAATGAATATTTAATGAATCTAAAGTTGAGATGACGTATGTTTATACATACAAACGGGCTCGGCTGATGTTCCTGCCTCGAAAAAAGCAGCGCCCTTTGAGTATAATGTGAACAGAAGTGACACTGGTGAAAACTATTGATTTACTAATATTCTTATTAAAAATATGGGTTGGTGATAGAAGGGGGAAAATATAGGATTGGGTGTGTTTTTCAATGCTGAATCATAAAAAAAATGTCCAAAAAATAAAATTTTGGGGTGGACCATCCTTAACATTTACGGGTGTGAAAAATAGATGCGAACCGATTGTCAGACCTACCCCATATGCACACAAAATCTAATACAAATCGGGCAAGCCGTTTCGGAGGACTAAGAATACTTATAAAGTGAATAAAGAGAATTTAGATACTTTCAACATTATTCAATATTTCAACACGTTGACGCTTTTAGCACTTGAATGCAAATGTCGATGAAATGGCGACTCTACTTCCGATATTAATTTCCTCTTTTCAATATTCTTAATACTTACTTGAATCACCACCATTATCAAACACTTAAAAGAGATGAATTTCTAAAGAAAATATTTAAATTACAGCAATTTGATAAGTCCGCTTGCTACGATTATCTCATTACTGTATATATATTATATTTATCGGTTTTCTTAGCGTATAATACAGTTTTTGTCTCGGCCCTGTTTATCATAATTTTTACGTAAAAAAAACAGCGTGGATTTATATGAAACCACCAGTTGAAACTTTTTTAGGTATTTAACTGAAAATTTTCGGAAAATTCTCCAACTTAGGACAAAAAAATTGCGTTCTTAATAACTTATAAAAGAATACATAAAAAAAATACAGGAAGACAAAATAGACACGCAAACATGAGGCCAACAAACACACATACATAAATAAAAATAGTTAAAGGAAAAATTAAAATAAATGAAGACGGCCGGCTATAATCCGAAATGGTAAAGGTAAACGAAAAAATTTGAGGCTATATAATAAAAGTTTCAAGTTAAAAATCTGTAAAATTATGTTCTAATTATATACTTAGAAATTTACCTTACAAATTCTAAACTCCTTTTTACCCCTATATTAAAATTGGCCCTAAAATTATAACAAAATGAAAGGAATCTGCTTGCCAAATTTGAAGATCATTATAGCATTCATACTTTCATATTGTGAGTGTAAAAAATTAAAATATTCATTTATTTGTAAGTAGTGCTATAATTAATAAAAACTAAAAACACATATTCGCTTCAAAAATTGCGATCTCAATTGCGTTTTTTTTCTTTCACGCTAGGGTATATAGGACTAGCTTCATCAAGTATCAATATTGAATCAGCGCTTCGTGTTTGCGAGTAGAATAAATTGCAAACACTCCTCAGAGAGCACTTTCAGAAGACGAAAAGCTATTTTAGTTTGCACTAACATTACGCAGTTTACATAATATCGTTATCTTGTCGACATAAATATTATTATATGATGATAATTATATACATAAGACATGTTTAGTCATATGAAGATATTCTTGATTTTTATTCCAATTAATGTTTGGGTAAAGACTCATTTGGTATAAAATATTATCTTATGGCATAAGATGACACCGTTGTGGCGTTGTGGGTAGCGTGTCTGCCTTTAGTCTCGACGGTTGCGGGTTCGATTCCCGCTCGGGCAGATTTTTGTTAAATTTCTGTCTCGGTCTGGGCGTCTGTGGGCCTCTCCACCGTGCCTCGGAGAGCACGTTAAGCAGTCGGTCCCGGTTGTTATCACATAACATCTGATAATAATCGTTAACTCTTGACAAGTAAATTGCTCTTATCCAATGAGTTACTGGTTCGCCCTTAGGGTTGCGGAGGTCAGATAGCAATCGCTCTATGTAAAAACTAGTAATCAAAGACAAATCCGGGTAAGAGTAATGAGCAGACCCCGGGTAAAATAAAATACCGGGAATAATGCTGGGACAAAGAAGATTATCTTATAGGATAGATTTAGCCCGTGCCTCAAAGTATTAACCAACAAGATTCCTTAAACTTTGAATAAACTTCCAGCTTTTTACTTCAATTGAAACCCTAATTAGTATTTTTCTACTTGTGTTTAATGAACAAGGTATTTTATGAATGCCTTTATGAATAAGATTTGCAGTTTACGGCAATTAAACAATATTAAATATGTATGAAATAAGATTTTATTACAAACAAGCATACGACCAAAAGTGATATAACTGAGGATCGTTTTTCTGCTTATATTACGTATAGAAAAATACTATTTTTTATGCGTTGTTTATAGATATTTCTCATAAAAGTACGTAGATATCTCTATATATTTTATTTGTAGTAATAGCCGCCGTCAGAAGGGTGATTTTTGTCAAGTGTATACATTTCATCACGTTTTTATGAATGTAATATGTCTCTTTCTTGATACGCGATTACAGAGGTTAGACAGCAGTCACTTTGTTTACCAGTAATATTAGAAATGTGAATGAAAGTACCAAACAAAACCTGATAAAATGTCGAGAAAATACTTATTACTGTACAGTTAATTATTTGATATCCAATACAGTTGTTCATTATGTGATAAAACCGCTTTGTCCTTTGTATATACTGTACACATGGACAAATCAATGAACGTAAATCTTGATTGTCCAGATTAATTGTGGGTATTGGATAAGACCAAACTATTGGTACAAATTGTTTAATGTTGTCGTCTCAGATCGATGGTCTCGCGTTGGGACATTAGTCAAAGTCAACCATTATCTTCTCTTAAAGTTATCCTTCCAAAATAGCAGTTATTGATGATGATTAACGTCTACTTAATGTAACAAAACTTCTAAAATCGCTATTATGATATAATGAAATTGTAAATAATCTCAAAACCTATAGAAAGTCATTGATTTTATAATTCTTAAACCAGTTCCTGTTTTTTTAATTCATAATTTGCTATTGGATTTTTATATAAAATTTAACAAAATTAAAAACAAGTTACTCTTGAAAACGTGCGTAAGATCGTGACTATATAAAACACAAAACAATTAAATATAAACAGTGTAAAAAACATTTGAAATATCATTCTAACTCAGAATTAAATACTTGTATAACAAAAACTACGAAACACTTATAAAATATTTTTTTGAGTAAAACTAATCAAACGACTCAAATTATTCTTTAAAAATATTTAATGATTTCCTGTTTAAAAATGTAACAAAATTATTAAATATATTTATTTACGTGCTGAAGTTTCCATTCGACAAGAAAAATTAAGTTAAACTCCCGTAGCCTAGAAGGAAATTCAATAAGATTGAATTTCCCGTAATTTACGACTACTATTTCCTCGTTAAGACTTTCAAACGAGTTGCTTACACGAGATTTAACTGAAAATAAAACTTTAGAAAAGTAATACTGGTTAAATGGGATTATTCCACACCTATTTTCTATTGATTTTTAAGCTTTTTATTAGTACAACTAATAGTTTAGCAATCTGCAAAACTTAATTAAGTCAAAAATGTCAGATAAATTTAGATAATTTAGATAATAAAAAAAAATTAAGATAATAACATTTTGCAAATATCTAATAAAACTATAAAAGTGACAAATATGTAAAAAACTGCCCCTAAAGCAAATAATTTCAATTCAATTCAATTTTTTTATTTGCTTGCATCATGTATATAGTAAGTTACATGTGACGCCCTGTCAAGGCATTGCAAAAAATATAATGATATATAAATATTACATAAAATAAAATTGATAACAAAATATCCTATATAATATATTGAGTTCCACTTATTTCCGCGTCTATCAGCGTTTATTCAATTTCAATTCAATTCAAATATTTTATTCAATGTAAATACATAAATGTACACTTATTGAACGTCATAATACTTATTGAAAATTAAAATATTAAATAATATCATTAAATTTTAGAAAAAATTGCCTATATAATGCTTAAATAATAAATTAAATATCATAAAATGTCAATCATATAAATAATTACGAACATTGATAAATTTTTGTTATTTCATTGAATTAGTGGAGCTGTCCAAGCGTCCCTGTCAGATATATATTCATTTAATTTGTAATAACCTTTACTGCAAAGTTTGTTAGTAGTTGAGTGTGTAGCGTTTATTTATTTATTATTTATTTTTTTAATAACACGTTTAAACCGTCCCTCCGGTAAACCTCGAACTTTTGGTGGCATTTTATTATAATAAAAGGCACAATTACCCGAAATGACGTACTAACTTTTTTTAACCTGTATGTTAGGTTTTCCAAATTATCTTTATTTCTTAAGTTTTTTGGTGCCTTTCATATTTTTTAAATTTTTTTAAAATTTTTATGAACATTTAAAACAAGTTTGTCACCGCTAAAGTACCTACAGCGCTTATAAAATCAGTAGATTTATTAAGCGAGAAAACATTTATTTTTTTTTGCTTATTCAATTTCAATTCGGATATAATTCGATCTTTTGATTCGCGTTTATAATTGCTGATATTTGAAAAGCGCTTGAATCGGACAAATTGATTGCTGTCGCCTTTCTATCTGATCGTAGCTCCCAAATCGCTCCTATCAGTCAAAGTCAACATTAATCCCTTCTTAATGAGTTCAACATTGTATAAAGCTTATGCTTCTATAAGGGACATTTGTCTCTGAACGAATCGAATGTGGCGTACGTTCTATTCTATATACGATTCGATTTCAGTATTCTAGGTTAAACTGTGGATCAAAACTGTTTGAATTGTATTCCCACGATTCGTACACGATCTTTACTCTTCTTCTTTCTAGCATTCCCAGTATTTTTCCAGATCTTTTTATACTCTTATCCTGATTTGACGGGTTACTAGTTTTTACAACACACAAGATACGGGACCCACAAGAACAAAACCTCCTCGCTACCGGTACGCCACAACAAAATCTTTACTATTAGAAATTCAACATTTATTTTATGTTTGTAGTTCGAAAATGATATATACTTAATTTTATCGTTAAGCTACGACCGTTGTGGCGTTTTGGAAGCAACTCAGCCTTTAACGCACCATACATAATACAATTTGCATCTAAATCTGGATTGGGTTTGTCTATCGCGCCTCGAAGATCACGTTAAGTTGTCAGTTTTAAAGTTAAAAAATAGAGATGAATAAACATGTACTTTACCGTTTCCTAAAATTCCACACTTGCAAAAAGGGATTTTAAATGGGAGGTAAGTCATTTTTGAAACTAGAAGCACGAAACTTTGGTATTCGGTAAACAATTTAAAAAAAAAAGAAATACACGTTCGTTTCTAAAAATCCACTCCTGCTGAGTTAAAATGTGGCTTCAAAGTTAATATTAAAGAAGCTAGCTTCTTATACTTTAATATGTGCCACAATAATTGTTAACCCTTGATAGGTAATGGCCCTCATCCAATGATATTTTATCTTGATACGATGATGTGAAACAAAATAATATAATTAACATGATATCATTCTAATTCCACGCGCAAACAACCGCGGGCATATTATTTTGAAACCATGGAGACAGAAAACGACGTATAAACAAGAACAATTCTTCAAAATATCTTACAAAAGTAATTCTTATCTGTTATGCGAGACAATTTATAGACCTAGAAAAACAAATTCAACCCTTTGCACGCAAAAGTTATCAAGTCTAGATAAAATAAGAGACTTATATTATGGAGATTGGTTTCAAACTTTTTTTCGTATGCCCGTAAATACATATTTTATGTATAGTTTCAACAAAATATTGGCTTGATTACAATTTTTTGCTGACGTTTATTTCGCTGTAAAACTTCCCGAGTCATTTCCAACCAATAACAGCTAAATATATTTATATACATAGTAAACGTAGTAATATAATACTCACTAGATGGATAGACCTCAAGTTGTCTTTTATTGCGAGAGGCAAGCTAAGACCATCGCAGTGTCAGATATTCTACCGCAAAGCAGTAGTGTATTTTGCACTACTTTGTTTCGGTTTCAAGGATATTGTAGTGTAGCTGCTACTGAAATTACAGGGCAAAAGAGATTTTATTTTTTTTATTTTTTATTTTATTTATTTATTTAAAATCAGGCGACAGGGCCCATACATATATACCTTACAGACTAACATACATATTAAATATTATAACACACCTAAATCTAACACCACATGAGATTTAAGAACCAATATTTTATCTCTTTTTCTCGAGGTTGGCAACGCATGAGTGACACCTACAAATGGCATTGCAAGTGCTGATAGGCCATAGCCGTAGCAAATGCTTACCATCAAGTAGGCCGTATGCTTGCATGCCAACTTAATAAAATAAAATAAATAAACATTTTCATGGCATGGGAAGAGAAAAAATTATGGGACACCATTACATGTGCAAATATTCTTCCTAATATTCTGCCAAGGAGAAGTTTGTTTTTAAGACAGTACTCGCCTCATTGCCTTCACAGCTCACAGGAGGTCTGGTTCATATTTCGCCCAAAGAATCGGAATTGCGATTCAACGGAGAAACCACCGTTCCGCATGATTTATAAAATTGTAATTATAGTTAATTTTGAATTGTAAACAGGTTGTAATATTTGTTAGTAAATAATTTCAAGACATCTTGATCATGTATCACTGAAAATAATATTTCATTATAAGAAAAGAACTATCACTATTATTCCCATTGATATAGTGAGTGAATAATATAGTGAGAGTGTGTAGCATTTTTAACTTCTTGTATAGAAAATTGCATATCACTCTAATAAAATATGGTTTCTACAAACATTTACTACTTTTACTCTTATCATTGAAGTGTTAAGTAAGTAAAGTTTTCTAAAAATACAAATAGAAATAACGTGACATGGTCAATGATAGTGCAAATATGTAATACGAACTTGACGACTGCTTTCTACAGCTTGAGAGCCTTCGAGGATTTTATTAAATAAGTTTGTGATTAATAAGTCCACGTGCTTTTACTAAAATAAACAATACAATCTCTCGATCTTTGCTGATATTTATGTTCTCCAAATATCTGAATTCAAGTGATATTCGTTTTGTTAAATTACATATAAAATTTAAGACGGTAATGGCGATTTTAGATTAGCGTTTTATACAAGCGTATAATCTTTTTTTCAAAACGCGTATAGTTGCGTAAAGATGCGCCTTTTATCACACGCGGAAATAGTACGAGCATTGACGCGGTTACAAGCTCATATAAGCGCGTAATATAAAACGCTTTAAATATACTACTGACATTCGCCTTCACTGGTTCAGGTATATGCCGGAATAAGCCCGTGTACACATGTTCAAGTTTTTTTAAAGGGCGAAAAGTTGCGATTTAAGAGCGTATGAAATAACCGTATATGCTCAAAAAACACCTGTCTGGAATCTCCCTAAATAAATTAACCATCCAAAATAAGTATAGAAATCTACAAAAAAGTAAAAATCTAAATATTATTAATAATAATAATTAAATAAGAAACAAATACTGGCGCTTTTGAATTGAAGAGAGTTTCGCTCGTGGTTCATAGCGGAATAATTTTCAAATAAGAATTTAAAAAGATTTTTGAAGAGGTCGTGAGAATATTAAAATGCGCAAGGTAATAGAGGTAAAATTTGCCGAGCAACGCATGAACCTCACAAGCAAACTTGAAAATGCAGTAAGAGAACGGTATAATCAAATAAAGTACCAAAAATCGATCGTATTAAAATTAAATCATTTTTTAAATATTTTCTGATAATAAAGAAACATAATTATAATGGTTTTGTGTTTCTATAAAAAGGGACTTACTTACTTTTCCTGTATATGTCTAAGGTTACACCTTGTAGGAAGCTTGTAGTTTCTAAGTTAAAAGTTTATAATAATACAAACACACTTTACACTGGTGGTAGGTCTTTTTTTGCAAGAGGCCGGCTAGGTAGGTACCACCGCAGTGTCAAATATTCTGCCGTCAAATAGTAGTGTTTAGGCATTACTGTGTTCCGGTTTGAAGGGCACTGTACGCTAGTGAAATTACCGGGCAGAAGAGATTTAAGAACCAATATCTCGAGATTGGCAACGCGTGAGTGGCACCTACTAATGGTGCTGCAAGCGCTCATAGGCTACGGCTACCACTTACCATCAGGTGGGCCGTACGCTTGTTTGCCAACTTTTAACATAAAAAAAAAACAAACTGAACTCTTAAATAAAAATAAATTTAAATTTTTTTAATAGTTATATTTACATTTTTTTAATAGTTACATTTATTGATTACTAGTATCTGCCTGCGGCTTCACCCGAGTGAATAGCGTTTTTAATAAGGTACTTTATTCCATCTTTTTCTATACGAAAATTAACTAACACTCTTCCTGGATAAAATTTTTCCTATGAATTAATCTAGGTAACATATATGTATATCTGTGCCAAATTTCATCCAAATTTAGGTAAGTCTAAAGAGAAGAAAAATCAAAGGCCAACATCAAAACACATTTCGAAAAAAATAATTAAGTACCATACGAGTATATTGATAATAAATTAATTTCCAAAGTACACATTATCAAAGTTAAAGGTTATTTTGTTATAATTAATTGATTTTTTTAAATAGAAAAATTATTTTTTATTAACGTTTATAGTTAAATATTAAGTATACCCCTCGTACTACATACAAGCACAAGCTCTGAACGTCTACAATATAATAATTAGATTAGTTTGTACGTATAAATGTATGAGCAAAACTAAACGTACATTTTTCCGGTAACATTAACTTGTTAAGAGCTCGTTGAGAGAAAATCCTGGATATATTAATCATTTAATCCGACACAAAGAAGTTTCCAACGAAGTAAGAACACCATTTCTTAACTGTATTAAACACATTACAGTTTTTCACATTCGTTCCCTTTTGTTCCTTTCTTCCTTGTTCACTTACTTGTTTTATTTCAAACCTTTTATAAATGTTCACGGATTTATTTCTAGCATCTGAGTTTTCCCAGAGCATTCGATACATATAATTTGTATAGTGTTTCAATAACATGAGAATCACTGTTAATATATTTAATTCGTACTTGACGTCTTTTTGGCGCAGTGGTAGCGAACCTGCCTTAAGCAACACAGGTCATGGGTTCGATTTCCGCTCGGAGCAGATGTTTGTGTTGATCCTACATGCATGTGTTCCAGTCTGGGTGTGTTTTACCTTGCCTTTGTGTAAGTCCCCGACACAGGATTTAACTATCCTAATGGGGGCCGTTGAGTTTGTAGCATTGAGTTCTCTCGTAACTCCTACTGATCCTACACAATCTTCATCTATCCACTACCGAAGACCATAAGATATCACTACATTATGTCTACTGATTCGCAGCTTACATACTTTTATTCGAACATAATTATCTGCCAAGTTCATTAGCACTTGCTAATTCTTCGAACTATATTCATCCCTTTCTTTCACTCTCTTTCTTTGTCAGATTTCTTGGTTTTAGATTTTATCACGCATAAAAACTTCAAAATATTGATATACTAATATAGTTGGACGATCTTTGAAACATAGTTTTAAAGGAATATACATAGTACTGATTTCATTGCAAAAAGTGATTTATTTCACTTTCAAAATTCAAAATTTTTAACTACTTACATATTCGCGGTGACTACAATGTTAAAAGTGGGAAGTAATATTGAATATAAAGTAGCGAAATCGTCGAGATTTGCACGTACTTCAAACATTACTCAGAATGGAGTCGACGTGTCAAAACTATTCTTAGTGGAGCTTGAACGCCTTTTTATTACAAGTTTTCAATACCTTTCTTACATTTCTCCTGGTGTGTCAGGTACAAATTTCAATAATGATTTTACTATAACTTCCCGATAAGCTTGATACTTTAAATTTTAAGTGGCTAGGAACTGGAGGACAACGCCATATTAATAACTAACAGGCTATCTTGTCTATCTTTATGAATCGGTTACTAATTTTGCAACAAACAAAAGTTCCGCACTATTAATAAAATTAGTAATGTTTAAGGCGAAAATACTCCTTAAATCTAACGCGTCATTTCTTAAACATTAAAATATTTTGTATATTTTTATCATAAGCCTAAACCTAAAAATACTTCTGAGTCGATTTTTATGAGTGTATTTTTAATAGCAAAATATTTCTCAACATTTTTATATTTCTTTATAAACCTGATGTTTGCGTAACTTTGTTTGTTACATTGCACCCCTTCAGAAAAAGCCTTATAATATCTCAAAAGTTATAAGAAAAAGCAAATATACATAAAAATAGAAGTTTTATTTTAAACCGCAAAAATTTTCTCAAATCTCAAATTAAAAATCATAATATAATCGGAGTTTATGAAGCCAATTGTGTCACCTGGTAAAAATATAACATTAGTGACGCAATTACGGATTCTTGCAAGTAATTCAAAAGAAAGGAGACGAAAATGTATTAATTATATTTGAAAGTTTATTTTGAAAGTTTATTTTAAAATTTCTATTTAGAATTTAATTTGGCCGTTTTTTGTAGCGAGAATAGATATCGTCGTTGCAAATTTAAAATCTCCTATGTGTAAAAAGTAACTTTTCGAGAAAAACGAAAAAACAGTGTCCTGAAAAAATCTAAAAAACATTCTTGACTTTTTTAGGTATAATTAGGTATAAAGGAATTATAATATATTGAACTAAAGATTGTCATATATAATGTATCATTTAGCATATATATTTAATTTTTTTTCTGCACATAGGATAAAAAATCTCAATTTTTTTTAATTAGCGAATACTTTAAAATTGAATTAAGATATTCACATAGGAGTTTTTGCAATGTGTAGGTATACAAAATTGCTTTTAAAATATATAAATAGCTCGCTTATGACAAAATTGTCACATAGGAGATTTTAAATTTGCAACGACGATATATAGCACAAGCACACGTCTTGAAACACAAATTATTTATTAAAGCATAATCATATTTTTAATACATTTTAAATCGGTCGACTATGTCGAAAAACCATAAAAGAAGATCACCGAGAATCTATCCGGTTTTAATATTAATTTTACAGTCCCAATGCTTTTCACTGACACACATAATAACGTAACAGAATAAGAAAATCTTCAAAATGTGTTACGAAATCTATGCTTATCTATAGTGTGACAAATTGTGGGTCTAAAAAGAACAAATGTAACCCTTTTCACACTAACGTTGTCATGTCCGATAAAGTAAAGTCACTATCAAAACTGTTTGTTATTTAAGTGATGGCTTAGTAAAAAGATGTCTAAAAATGGAAAAGAATCGTTAAGAAGATGGATTGTTGTTGTACAAATCAACAATAAAAATATATCGCTATTGTTGCTTACTATGAATTAAAAGGCGTATTTAACAACATTGTTGTAACGAATATGACTCCTTCTAATAAGAAAAAGAACGAATATATATATGACACCTTTTAATAGGCAAAAGTCAGCTCATCACAACTCATAGGCGGTATGGATCTATATCATAGGCAGTATGGATCTATAGACTGCCATAAGCCGTGAACCACCAACCCATCAACTTTGGTGATTATAACTTTATAATCACCAAATATAAAGACTTCTTTGTACTTATTACGTAAGGTGTACCTACGATCTATGACCGGCTACACAATCTTTCTGCCCCGTAATGTATCTCTTGCTAGAAAAAGACACGAATAAGATAGAAATAGACGCGAATACTTTTTACGTGCTCTGGAAGGACCCAAGGCCCAAGCGGTAAAGGAGAATCTTTGCTTATATTACATAGCGCGCTTTCTTGCTCAAAGTAGGTACCTACCCTTGCAAGCACATCATTGGAGCTATTCTGCTTATCTTCAAAGCATGCATGCCACGTGGCATCACCGCTCGGCACATGCCTTTAAACTCTCATGCCATTTTATTAGGATGTGCCTTCGAGCCAAAGGCTTTTGGCCTCTGGTAGCTGGACAAAGAGCTGCGTAGTAGGCGCAAAACTAACTGTTCAAGAGTTGTAGAACAAAAAGTTTGAAAAGCCGTTGTTGCGTTCCTACATGAGATTCTGGAGACTTATAATATACTTGTCAAAAAAGAGGTTGTTTAGTCGAAACTAAAAAAATCTCTTCTGAATAAATAGATAATCCCTACCCTCCCTGGGTAGGGATATTTAACAAAGAGGATTATATTTGTCGACGTTATGGCGCAGCGGTAGCGAACCTGCCTTAAACGCAAAAGGTCGCAGGTTCGATTCCCACTCAGAGCATACGAGTATATGTTTGTATTGACCATGCAAGCATATTTTCCGGTCTGGGTGTATTTGTCCTTGTCCATACCCCCGACATAGGATATAACTATTCTAATAGGGGCCGTTGAGTGTGCAGCTTTTATTTATTATTTATTTATTACTTAGTTATGTACTGTTCAGTCTTATTTAATTTGAACGATCTTCAATCGTCTGCTAGTGAAAAACACACTAACGAACTAAGCGGACCTTGTAAATGCTAAGATAATGCTACGAAAAAAGTATGCTGTGTGCTTTTATGTAGTATAACATTTAAAAGCTATATATTTATTATTATCTTAACATGAATATGCACTGCAATTTTCTCGTTTGCTCAAAGCTTTTGAGCTGTACCTTAATGTGAAAGTAGCTTATCGCAGGCAGAAACATTGTAAGCTTTTACTTGCAGGTGTATCTTAATTAGATTAAATAATATATGTATTCGTGTGAAATAAAACATGAATTAACAAAATTTGCTTATACGCATTATATTAAATCGATAAGATTATCTTATTACAGAAAATCAAATTTTAATAAAATGTGAGGTAATTATTCGACTATTGGAACTGTACTAAGGATCTCTGACAGAATTTGAATGTTTGTTATCACTCCCTTTTTAAAAAGTTTAAAGGGAAGGAAAAACTAACGATCACGGCATTCAGTATGGTTTTCTATACCTACGTTTTAGAGCTTAGGCCGTTGAACTGTTTAGCAGTGATTATTACAGACCTGCTCCGGGTACTGTATTTTTAATGTCACTTTATTCCATATTCTTGAAAAAAACTTGAAAATCTAAAAATATAACACTCAAATCTCAATTACTCGTTACCATCTTGCTCAGCCAGATATAAAGTTAGAGCATTTTAAAATATTACTCTTCTATTTTAATAACATTTATTTAGAGAGGCTCTGTAAAATAACGAAGTGGTCGACGGCAGACTGCAGGCGTCTTTTGAAATCGCTCGACTGTACCGACTCCGGAGCAAAGTATTGCAACGCCTTCTCCACCACAGCTTTCTAATATTAAGATTGCTCTCAGGAACGATCTAATTATGTATAATGTTGATATTTTATTTTGTTAACTTGTTTTTTTTATTTAAATATAGAGATTTGATTTATATAAAGATTTGAACATCGTTAAACATTACATACTATTATTATTTTACGATATATTATTATCTGAACAACAAATGTTATTTGTCCGTGGCTATTGCTACTTTGTAAGTATTGTTATTTTGAATTTATAATAATATTATGTTTAGTTTAAATTGTTATTGACAACTAGCAGTGCTTGAGGCTCCGCTCCGCATTAATATAGTTTTTTGATAATCCCACGGGAACCCAGCATTTTTCCAGGATAATAAGTATCCTTTGCTAATCCAGGTAATAATAATGCGTGAGTTGTGTGCATATTTTATCAAAATCCGTTTTTGCGTGAAAGAGTAACAAACATCCATCCCTCCAAACTTCCACCATATAAAATATTATGGGATTGGTGGTGGTAGCTTGGTGGCGTAAGCTTGTAAAAACAGTTATAAAATGTGAAAATATTAAGAGGAAAGCTATTTAAATTTAAGTTAAAAAAGGTTTTACAAACAGCCTTTTTCATTAAAACACGTAAACTTTAATTTCGAGAGCCCAGGTCGCTTTAATCTACCGTTTTAAAAGTATTCCATACTTAAAAGTATCTACACTTACACTTGTTTTAATAACAATTAAGCGAGAAAAATAACGCGGCGATATGAACGCAGTTTCACTAACACCGGCACTTGGGCGATTTTAGAAGTTTTCAACTGTGCTACTCAACAAAGCGTATTTTGGTAAAATCGCAGAGACGACACGTCATATCCGCAATGTGTGACGGCAGACTCAAATAATGTCTCCGTAGATACAGAACCGAACTTCAAAAACACAAGAAAATATACCCATAAGTGTATATATGCCTTAGACCTTAAGTAGCTAAAGTCGCTTTTGTTAAAAAAGGTATAGTTATCACTATTCAATCGATCATGAGTTTTTTTAAATATAGTTTAAAGTGTCTAAGGATAAATACATTTTTATTTATGGAATAAATAAAGACGTACACAATTTACAGTGTAACTGACAGAAATCTTAATTAGTATTAGATATATAGAAAAACTTGAACAGTATTTTAGTCGTTGATATCTCACATTAGATTGTCTGATTCAATATTTATACTAACAGTCGATCCTTATTCCTTTGAGACAAGAGTCGATTTAACTTTGATTTAGCGATGTTTCATTAGTACGAAAAACTTTACCATGTAATTTATCGTATAGTAAATGTTTATTTAGAAAGTAAATAAAATGAAATTATGATGTCTGTAAAGTGACACTCTATGAGTGTGAGTTTCTATCAGTGGATACCCCAGCAAAAGAGACCAAGAGGACGGCCCAGGAAACGTTGGAAACATTGAGTTTAAGATCTGAGAGCAATAGGCAAATCGACAACTTGGAGGACAAAGGCGAGGGACAGAGCGAAGTGGATAGTGATCGTGGAGGAAGCCAATACCCACAAAGGGTTGTAGCGCTATAAGAAGTAAAAAGTAAGACATTTTATGTGAGGAAAAATATAAGACAATTTAAGTATTATTTTGATAGCCTTTTAGTATGGGATTATTGAAAAAAGTGGCAAAATCGAACGAATGTATTACTGTCACCGTTCGTATCTGATCGCAGCTTCTGAATGGCTTCTATCAGTCAAAGTCCACGATAATCCCTTCGTAATGAGTTCTCCATTGTATAAGGTTGATACATCAAAGAGGGATATTTTTAGTAAATTGTTGGGATGTGTTTTATTCATACAAGACAATTTATCCAGTTTTATTCAAGTTGGTAAATTAATTTAAACAAAAACTAATCGCCTAAGGTCTTAGTACTCAGTAAATAATCCTAGTAATCACCAATAATTATTGTGAGCTTAGTTCTATTCTATAACTCGGCAGACTGGAGGGCGTCACTAGATCATCTCAAAATTTATGACACCGCGAAACCACTGCATCAAGCTCATCAAAATTGCTGATACACGCTTTAGTTATCGCCTCGTTTAAATAATTTAAATAACATTCTCCTTTTTACATAAGTTAATAATATAATCTTTCATTTTCTTTGTTACTAAAACAAAGAAAAAATATTAGAAAGATGTATTATAAGTGAGATGAATTTTCGAAAATAAACTGAATAATTAATGAATATCTCTATTAATATTTAAAATGCAAGTGCATTCAGAACAACAGCAGATCTTACAAACTAAGTAAAGTACCTGCTTTGAATCTTAATAGATTTAATACTATTAGTGATTTAATACTATATCAACCCTATGCTTGATAGGAATGAGGTTAAGAACACCCTAAGTAAAAAAAAGTAGTGCGGGTCCTACATTGTTGATACAGAGTATTTAGATTAGGTCTCGCCCAATAATCTAAATCAACAGTAATTAATAAGAGTTGTGTTCTGCAACGGCTTTCTGTAAATGTGGAAATTTACAGAAATAGTAATTACAATTGTTGATACAGATACAATTGTTGATACTGAGTATTTAGATTAGGTCTCGCCCAATAATCTAAGTCAACAGTAATTAATAAGTTGTGTTCTGCTTCGTCTTTCTGTAAATGTGGAAAGTGAAGAAAAAGTTGGTTGGCTCCAGAGCGAAATATATTTTGCTGTGCCCTACCTCTACTAAAATATGAAACTGTTGATGACTCACAAAGAGAAGTTATGGTAAGCAGGAGGCTTTTTTATAAAAGTTAACTGCAGTAAACATTCGTTTATATGTTACCGGGAAAAGGATATTTTAGATTTAAATATTTATATTCTTTGGGGGATAAGGGTTACTTCGCGTCCATGCTTTTTATATTCATCATACAACCATAATTATAATCAGCATAAACGCACACTCAACGGCCATTAGTGATATGCTGCGTCAGGGGCCCGGAAACACGTACAAGGACAAGGACAAATACACCCAGAACAGAAAATATGCTTGCATGGTCAATACAAACATATTATGCTCCGAGCAGGAATCGAACCCGCGACCTGTGGCGTTTAAGGCAGGTTAACTACCGCTGTGCCACAACGTCGTCAGCGTCATAAGAATTTATAAATCGTTTGGTCAACAATTGATAGTACGATAAGGCTTTTGTAGGATAATTTACGAAAAAATAAAGTAATAAATAAATTAATTTTAATATAGAGAGCTTTAAAAACATCCGTGTAAAAAGAAGGGAATTTCGAGCCAATCAAATCAGAGCTCAAATAAGGAGTTAAGTTCTTACCACATAAATTACGTCACATAAGTTCAGATCCACCATTATTCCTTAGTCACCATGACGTTTCTGCTGCCTATACTTTTTCCAATGTTTGTATGAATCGTATAATTTATATTATCTAGGCTATGTTTATGTTGCAGTCGTAGAACTGGTTGTGTTCGCTTCGCGGGCGTTCGAGGTTATATTTTTTCAAGACATTACTTGCCCCTCCAAATAAATTCGAAGATTGGGCTAAAAGTGGGTACGACAATAGCACTAGGGGGTCAGGATTAAAGCCGCAACTCTCGCGTTTACCGAGTCGGCTCTTCTACCATTAAGCTATTGAGGCTTTATTGTGTGTATTATATGGAAATATAACCCATTGATGATTCGGAAAATAAGGAAATTGCAATTTTATAAGACCAAAGTTTGAATTAATTATATATTGCATTATCTTAACACTCACAAGAATTAACTTTAATTAAGAGTCGTTTCGCGTAGACTTATGCTTCTTAACCTCATATGACTATATTTATTATCATACTACTGCGTACAAAGGTTACGGTCTATATACAAATGGAAAAAAAAAACTAAGCGATGCATGTATGACTGTTTGTATGTATAACCTAGTAAATCTTGGCGCGGCTTACTTGTGATGTTTGGCAAGAAAGCGCTCACAGAACTGTGACAGCTCAGAATGTTCACTTGTTTGACATTTCAGTTTAAAAGTTGCTGTCTTAAATTTAAAGTTATTAAGAGAAGTAAATTTGTTGAATTTTGTTTGTTTGGTTCATTAATAATATTAGTTATTTAAACGTGTAGGAGATAGTTATATCCCGGCGTCGGGATGTGACGACCCCATCGCCCGCTGTTGGGATAACCTCTGTCACCGCAGAGATTATTCCACCAGTGCAATCAGTCACACTGGTGGTAGGTCTTTTGTTGCAAGAGGCCGGCTAGGTAGGTACCACCGCATTGTCAAATATTCTGCCGCCAAATAGTAGTGCTTAGGCATTACTGTGTTCCGGTTTGAAGGGCACTGTACGCTAGTGAAATTACTGGCTAGAGGAGATTTAAGAACTAATAACTCGAGGTTGGCAACGCGTGAGTGGCACCTACTAATGGTGCTGCAAGCGCTCATAGGCTACGGCAAACACTTACCGTCTGGTGGGCCGTAAGCTTGTTTGCCAACTTGTAACATAAAAAAAAAGTTATATTAATTATAAATACAAAATTATTATACACATTAAGAACTAGAGATTCGGAAAAGATGGCTTGTATACTCTTAAAATCTGTATAAAATATAAATATCGAAAAATAAGTTATAATGACAACTCTTGTGAAATTATTTTGTCACTAGTTTTTTGACACCTAAATACTTGTGTGTTTAAAAGTGAATATTTTTTTTATTCATGACGGTTGGCAAACAACCATACGGTCCGCCTGATGGTGAGCAGTCACTGTAACCTATGACGCTTGTAATAGTTGTTGGATGAGGAGCCATAAAAGAAAGAGAACAGAGGAGATGGGAGATTGGGCCTCCAGCACTCTTAATCATCGCACGAAACGCAACAGTAATCTATTACTTTATGCCGAATTTTGAAGCCTCATTTGTGGTGGGAGGAGCAAGAATCTACTGCTAGAACTATATGTAAATAATTAGTTCCCCAAATAATCCTATTTCCACCTATTTCAACCCCCTTCAAATTTTGTTTTGGCGACAAAAAGTAGCCTATAACCGTATCTATGGTCCCCATTATATCTATACCAAAATAAGTAAGATTTCAATCAAATTTAGAAGTAATTAAGTTAAGCTTTTTAAGCGCTTTATTTATCAGTCAAAAACGCTAGCTGCTTGTTGTCGCTGAACCCCAATAACTATACGTTAGGCGAAAAATTATCCAGCCTTCCTAACACGTGTGGAGACAATAAGACGGGGTACTTATGTAATAAATAAATTACTGCTGAATACAAAATTTTATCCATAATCAACTGCAAAGGATAGCTTTAAATAAATCAAGTAATTTATTTTTCAAAGAACATAAAATACATATTTCCATCTTGCTTAGCGAGACGTTTGAAGCCAGACGACTATAGCGATTTTTTTTAAATATTACTCTTGTATTTAAATAATATTTAAAGAGACGGTAAGTAAAATAACGAAGTGGTTGGCGGCAGACTGCAGGCGTCTTTCAGCTCGCTCAACTGTAGCAGCTCCCGAGTAAAGTACTGTGATGCGTTCATCACAGCCTTTAACACTTGGAGTGCTATGGCTAACGATGAAATTATTTTTAATTTATTTTTTATGCTTATGTTTACTTTCATGTTTAACCTTTTGTTGTGATGCAGTGGTTAAACTCTCTCTCATAGCCCTGTAGCCATACAAACATAGGCCAAGTCTGTATGGTCACGGGCATTTGTTTCTGTCTGGGTTATGCTTGTAGGTATGTATGTTTCCTATATACAATTTAAAATTAAATTAAAAATTAAATTAAAAAAAGATACTTCATTAATATTTTAAATATTTTGTTTTGTTTTTTTTTTATCTAAATCATTTAACCATGTTACTTGGGAAGTCGTTTAAAAATATTTTATATTTATAAAGAAAGACCAAATATATATTTTTTATAAATTATTTTATTTTATACAATGACATAATGTAATGTGTGAAAAGCTGTGCAATCTATGCCTTAAAATATTCATGGTAATTATTAACTATTTTTAATAGCATACTAATCATTTTTAAATACTTTGTACAATACTAAGTTTATAGTCATACTTTTCAGTAGACTTACAAAAGACACCATCTATAAATTTATTTGAATTTCTTAATTTGTCGATGATTGCTGTTTGTGGACTGTCTTGCTGTTCCGTATAGATTGATGGATTGATAACATGATCAAGAAATCTAAGGACAAAAAACGGAACTTCTCAAACATTAAGGCTAGAATATTCACAAACAACAAACATTATAGTGACAGAGAAAATTTCTTAAATTGTAACGAGATAATAGTAGTTGTAAGTCGTGGGGAATTCGTTCTTAGTGAATTCTCTTTTGTCGACAAACGGAAGTTCAACCTTACTTTTTGCTTCGAGCGGACGCCTTTTAATTAAGTTTATTTATGTATTACGAAAATCATTGTATTTTGACTATATAATTGGAAAACACAAATACTAGATTTTTTAAATATGTTTCATAATAATATATTTCTTTATGGCTCATGTTTTTGCTTTTTATTTCTTCATCAGCACTTACACTTTAATGTTATTCGGATTAGTGTAGTCTTACGGCCAGATTGAAAATCTTTTGCATTTTTCTTTTGTTTTCTAATTTTATGCCTCGGTAATATCCATGAATAGTTAAATACATATACGAAATCGTGATTTTATCTGGAGCTCAAGGTATCTAATGAGAATGATCTAGGTAAGACTTTAGTTAATGACAATATTGAATCAGCATGACCTTTGTTTGTGAAGAAAATTAATTGTGGCCGATAGAACCCTAATTCTTTTCTGTTCCCCTCTTCCTTCATCTCCAACCCTCATCTTGTGGCAGAGGACGGTGATGTCCATAGTGTTAATATTACCATAAGCAACGATAACTTATTTCCTTCATCAGTGTTGTGTATATAGGTATACTTTATATTCTATGATATTTGCATAGACGTCATAAAGAGTGGGCGGAAAAGGGTTCTGTTAATCTCCTACCGTCAATCTAATAATCCTGTCGTCAGTCCAAAAAAAAGGGCAAAGAACGTTTGTGTGGTAAAGGTTATTATAAAATTGGTGAATACCTTGAGGACACCACGCCTTGGGAATGAGACAGTCACTCCAGGCTTTTCAGTGATTATAATATGTAAACTAATATCAGTTTAAAAAAATACATATAAAAAAAAGATATAACCCCTGAGTTTGTTTCGCCGGTTCTTCTCAGGTAGAGGTTTAATTTTGGAGCCGGTGGTAGAATCTGACTTTCAACAAATAAGTGTAATGCTTTTTATGTTGAATAAAAATATTTGATTTGATTTGATTTGAATAACACGGTAGTGTGTCGACGAGCCAAATTAGTTTACCAATCTATAATATACATAGTAAAATAACTAAAGTTTTGTTTATGGTGTAAAAAAGTTATAAAAATGCAAAAATATGGAGAGCGATTCTATTTAAATATAAAGAAAATGCTTTTTAAAAGCGAAACCTTTTTCATATTACGGAACACGTGAACTTTAATTACGAGAGCCCACCTCGCTTAACGAACGTTTGAAACCGGCGATTTAAAAGTATTACACTTGTTTTAATAACATTTATGAGAGCGGGTACGAAGCAGAATAATGAAGCGCGACGTGGCAGCTCGTGAAAACAGTTTGGCCAACATCCGAATTCGGATGGTTTTACAAGTAGCCCGACCGTGTTACCTTTGAAAAATCGTACGATAGCAACGCAGGCATGACTTATTGCTCTGAAAAGAATTAAATTATAACATAAATTGAATGTTTCTTTTTTTATGTCATGACGGTTGGCAAACAAGCATGCGATACTTGAAGTATCACAAGCGTGTTGCCAACCCAAGGAACAGCAGGGACGGGATGAGAAGGGAAAAAAGGGAAGGAACAGAGGGGGTGGGATATTGGGCCTCCGACGCTCTCACTCAGCGCACGAAACGCAACAGTACCTAATGATACTGTTACTTGACGCCGTTTTTCTGTGAGAGAGTAGTACTTCCCCAGTCGAGCCGGCCCTTTTGTGCTGAGAGAAGCATGGCTCTACTACCGTTAATGTTTTAATAAATTTTATGACCTTATTAAGTTTCATTTAACAAATTTTATTATTAAGATAACTTAATATCAAAGAAATTAATATTATCAGTGTGAACAGTCACTAACTCGTAGTTAGCTTCCAGATATTGGATACTAATTATAGTATCGTATCTAAGTATAGTAATAGTATCTAAGTATAGTATTAATTATAATAACGACAATAGCTACTTTAACATCTTTACCTGATAAACAAAAGAAACCTAACTATAACTTGTTGCTTTTTCATTACTAGAAAAAACGAAATGTACTTTTAGTACATTTAGTAGAAAAGCCTAGTATACTCTTCCTTACTTGTATTGAATGTATAGGTCGATTCGACTTGGGGAATGCTAAAAGTTCACGTTGACTATCAATGTAAACCACCTATCATATTGTATTCTTCTGCGTATCGTTCGATAAGTAAAAGCCGCAGAACCCCCTTTTACATCCTCTCTCTATTCTTCCTCTTCCTCAAACTTTGTCCACTTACGCTCTGGATTGGCACCGTGCTTGTAATACTTTAGCGATACATTACAAAAACGGGTATATGGCTATTTTCAGGCATATATTATAATATTTAAATGTGACGAAGTATAAAATATAATCTTATATTTGTTTAGTATGATATAATTATATATAGTTTTTACTATAATGAAATCAAACCGTATATTTTCCTATTATAAAATAATAATAATGGATTTTAAGGAAACGTATCTTAAGTTATTAAATAACAAAAAGCTCGTCGTAACTGGTAAGCGTAATTCATCAGAACAAATACTTCTATACGTTTTGCATATATGTATATCTTCTGTGGGCAAATACAACTCTTTTTACACAATTATTTTAGTTAGTTCATTTACAATTTATAATAGTATAAACAGATAAATACATTATTCTAGACAATAATTTCTGAAAACACAATGTACCATAACACAATTACTAAAATAATTCAGAGGAAAATAAAAATAATGTTTGAATGGTCCCCAATCTTATAGATACGAATCTTATTATATTTATTCTCATTTCGTTTCAATAATTGCGGATATTTGAAGAAAAAAGTGCTCGAAACGGACAAATTGATTGCTGTCTCCATCCTATCCGATCGCAACTCTCAAATGGCTGCGATCAGTCAAAGTCAATGTTAATCCCAACTTAATGAGTTCAACATTATATAAGCTTATGTATACTTCAGAAAGAGATATTTGTCTCCGAGTAACTCTGAAGTGTGCAAACTTTAAATTTATTCATGCATTAAGTTTTGTTTAATATAACTAAGCATATCAAACAAAATTGAAATTTTGTCACAGCGAAAAGAAAATAAGTACATAAAATAGTGTTAGTGTTAATATACAACAAAAAATTATTATAAATAAATTAATTGCTTTAATATTATATTACATCGTTAAAAAAAATATATTCACATCAAGTGTCGGCTACTAATTATGAGATTTATGTTTATGCAAGTGTAGCGATATCTACAGGTAGCACAACACAACACGACGCAACGCGTTAGAAAGACAAGATTGTCTCAATCCCGCATCAAGCTATAGGAAGTTATAGCGACATCTCTAGGCCTTCTACGCAATGATATTGACGAACAAGATCGTCATAATCCAGAATCGCGCTATCAAAGCGTTCTACACTAATAAACTATAACATATACAACTTCACAACGTAAGTCGTTGGATTTCGGCCCACCTATGTGAAGTTGGCAGCCGAGTATACAATAAATAATGTTTATGTTCACCATTCGATTGTACCACGTTTGTACCGGATTGTACCACTTTTAAAATCGTTTGTATCGTTACGCTTGTACACCTTTGAGGTGTAAAAGTTATGGGGGTCCGAAATTATAGTAGAAAACGAATTTTCGATTTCAGAATTTTTGAAGATGGCATCTAAAAGAGTTTCGTTTGTACCGGATTGTACCACCTGTTGTGTAGGAGGACAAATGCCACCAGCAGAAATAAAAAAAAATTAAGGAACACATTTGCCTGCTACTTATATTCATAACTTATGAAATTCGAAAAATTCGATTAAAAGATTAAAGAAAGACGTTTCGATTTATATCATTGAGGTGTAAACGAGTGAACTATGGGTACAAACGATAAAACCTAGGTTTTGCCGAGCACATTGACGGTTAATTTGAAAAAAAAAAAATTATTAGCTGAAATAAATAGTTATCAAATCTTCTTTCGTTGCTTTCTTTATGGTACAGACAAGACATTAATAGGTACAAACGATACGAACCAAGTCCTAAGAGGTACAAACAATAAAACCTAGATTTAGCCTAGCATTGACGGCTAAATTGGAAAAAATTGATTAGCTGGAAAAAATGCTTAAATATTTAATCTTATTCCGTTGGTTTCTTTGCGGTAAACACAAGATATCTAAGGATACACACGATACGAACCAAGTCCCAAGAGGTACAAACGATAAAACCTAGGTTTCGACTAGCACATGGACGGCTAATTTGAAAAAAATTATTAGCTGAAAAAAATGCTTATCAAATCTTATACCGTTCGTTTCTTTGCGAGCAACATAAGATATCTAAGGGTACAAACGATACGAACCAAGTCCTAAGAGGTGCAAACGATAAAACCTAGGTTTTGCTGTTTATTTTATGATATAATCACAATATGAGGAATGATGTTTAAAAGTTGTTTCTCAATCATAAAAACTTTAAATAGAACAATATATAGTGTATTTTATCCAAAACGGGTTACAAAAGTAATGCTTATCTGTTATATAAGATATTTTGTAGGTAGGAGGACAAATGCAACCCTTTTCACGTAAAACTTGTCAAGATAGATAAAATAGGGCACTATATCAGATTGGATTTCTAAGCTCTTTATCTGACTATGGAAATATATCCACACGACTATTATAAATGCGAACGTAACTAGAATTATGATAATATCTTGTGTCTGGGAATCTGTAACAAGCACAAACAGAAGCACACCCGGCGCACTTTGCAAGGTAACATGCACATAACAGCGGACCACATAAATGTATCTCGACTATACAGGCAATCGACTCCAAAGACCAATGCCACTTAACTTAGGCTTTCTCCGCCTCGTCTATAGGAAGTCCTAACCTTATGGTCATTCTATATTACGATCAAAAAACAAGCATATTATTTCATTCATAGACTTACTTTATGTATACTATAGACAAGCCCTCCCATGCAGGAAAAATGTCCGAAAATTCCTTCTTAAATTCAACAACAAAAGACAAAATGTCCAGACTCACTGGTGCTCCTTAGTAAATCAACAACGCATCAAAAGTAACGCAAAGTCACATGTATTACTGTCGATTTGATTTGTCGATTGCAAGATTTGACTTACTTCGTTTCATTTTGTTTTATGGAAGGGCTTATCTATTGTATATAGTAAGTCCAGGATTTAATATCAATATCGAACGAACTGCCGTAAAAGTTCTTCACTAAAAAAATATGAGTATTTAATTAATTACCAATCTGAGACAGCGAATTCTGTTTAAGGATGGAAAGTTGACTGTTGAATTTTTGGGAATTTTTTTATTCGGTTATAATTTGTGATGTATCCCCGAGACCATAGTAATTTAGAGCTAAGAGTCAACCTTAGCCATAACGTAGCAATGTAGTGTAATTTACGCACATAATATTCAAATAAATAATTATAAATGCTCTCTAGACATCCATTTAGCTATCATGAACAAGGCTCGGCCTAAGAGTTCTCTAAGTAACAGCTGTTACATGTTTGTTATGTTATATGAGAGTACGTAGTTAATTTTTCCCTTGACACAAAGGATTATAAAGCCTATTTGGACAAAAATATATGCATTAATTTTTTTTATTAACTTTCGTAACTTTTTATATGTAAATTTTTTGGATTTTACAAGCTATCAAAGTAAGACTTTTGGACCACTTTCACTGTAAAACTTGTTCTTATTTCGCCAGCGCAATTACAACGGATTTGGCAAACGACTTCTACATCGTTTGCAGTTGCTTATCAGTGGTTCCCAACCTGGTCTGCGGACAAACCAGTGGTCCGCAGGACACAAAATATGGTCCAGAAAACCTTAATGTAAACATTGTAACGTTGTTATGAGGTAACAAACATAAAAATACAACAATAAAATATCGTCCAAAAAACAAACACAAAAAACAAAACAAATTTTTTGAAGGCAGTTAAAAATCAAATTGATTCAAAATTTAATATTGCTGTTTAACTTTCTACTCAAATTTTAAATTTTCTTTTTAATGAAAATAATTTTATTAATGCGTTATACAACTTCTACGAAGTTTTTGATTAGTGTTTATTTTCTTTCTTCGTAGTTGATGATAACAAAAAATAAATCAGATTAGTCCCTGGTTAATAAAAGGTTGAGCACCTCTAATTTATATAGTAAGAATGATATAAGCTTTAAAGACTTTTTTCTATGATAAATACTTAAATAACTTATAGTTTCATGTTTTGGAAATATTTGCTATATCTATATAAATAAAAATTATCAGTCAAGTGCGTGTATGTGGACCACGCACAGTTGAAACTAAAGGGTTCCGCAGCTTGGTTATGAAGAATCTTAAGCACTTTAAAAATAATAACTTATATATCTCTTAAATTTATAGACCTATCTTCTTCAAACCAAATGTAGATGAAAGTTCGTGCGGTATTCTGCAAGCTCTAATTTTTCTTGAATTGTAAATCCCATAGTTCAAAAGTTAGAGGGGGACACAATTTTACAACTTTAGAAGCTAATATCTCAACAACTACTGGCTTAATGAAAAAACTCAAAATCAAACCTCCTTATCATTTTGAAAGACCTATCCAAAAATATCTCACACGTTGCCATACGTTGAAATTTTTTTTTCAATCGTCAGTTACATGTATGGACTGCTACCCTTAATTCATATATATATTAAGATTTTATTACAAAATCCTTGTGCGGTTCATGGAATACACCTAATTAGTAAATTTCGTATAGATAGAGTCAATGGTGTCCGAGTAAAATGACTGTAACATACGGACGAACGGACAAACGGACAGACGGACAGACGGACAGACGGACAGACGGACAGACGGACAGACGGACAGACGGACAGACGGACGTACAGACGGACATGACGAAACTATAATGGTTCCGTTTTTGCCATTTGGCTACGGAACCCTAAAAAATGAATTATATAAATATAACGAGGAATGTTTGCAGATTCGCACCCATATATCACGTTTTACGTACATTATACATTATTATGTGCACATTGCACAAGGCGCTCGCACCGCATAGCGATTCTTCCGACTTGTATTTGAATTATTACTTCCAATACCCTAGACCACTTAAAGTAACCAATGTTTTGTAAGATATAAATAACGAGCCTTAATTAATAAGCGCACGGTTAATGTACAAACAGGGTAATAGTTAGATAAGTTGCGTTTTTATAACATCTCTATGATAATATAACCTAATAATAGGCAGGTTTTAATTACTTGTTATTCTTAGTTATTTATTATATTAGTCATGTCATGATATTATCTTAATCGTGTTTTCAGTAGTAGTAGAACCATGCTACTCTCAGCACAAATGGGCACTCACAAAAATCTTACGTAATGTAAATAAAACAGGAAAAAATAAAATCGTACAAAAACTTTGCCCTATTTCATATGAAGCAGCTATTACAAGTTGAAACACGACGTCATCGTAGGAAACTGAAGAAATATTCGCTTTGTATGACGTACTGTCAATACAACGGGATGCATATTCGTGAAATGTGCCGGTCGGTAAAAGTCTCCTTTGAAGCCGAAAACAAAACAAAAGAATCGAGATAGTGGAAAAAACGATATTTTTTTCACTGTACTTTTACTTTCATCAAATGCTATATCTATAGTATTGATATATTACATTAGAAAATGCCCTTACACAGCACAGACACGCACACAACACCGTCCTCGCCGGCGAGGACGAGGTCCTTTGTTTCGCACGTCGCGTCGCGCTCTCACCGTCGGGTGAGTCTATCGTATAGAATGCGCTCGGAGCGCTGCCTCCATCTCCGATGACGTCCTTAACCGTGGTTTGGCTTCGCAGGAGGCACCCTAAGGAGGGAATCAAATTTGAGCCCCCGTGAGGGCTGCCCTTTATCACGGCTGAGTCGCTGTACTCGCCCGGTGATGCTGTCAAGGCCAGTAGGGCCAACAGCAATACACATTCCATTATATATAGTATTAATACATATGGAGGAGCATGGCTCTGCTACTATTAGAAGATTAGATACTAGACTAAAAAGCTGAAGGGACCTAGCATTGACGTGTAAATTTGTGTTTTTATATTTTATATACAATTCTATACATGATTATTAAATCTATTTACAGACATAAATGCAAATATATAATTTTCTACGTCAAGTTGTTAAACAAACTTTTAATTAAGATAAGAACAAAAGTCAAACTCAAAGACACTTCAATTCTTATCTTCAAACTGTAAATTTGTCTAGACGAACGTTTTTAATCTAAAAGTGAGTGATAAATGCTATTAGATTCAGAAAAACCAATCGAGCTAGCTTCCAATTAATTTATCTTCAGAAACCGCAATTCAGTACAATCCACAGAGATAAATGTTTGAGATAAGATGGAAGAAAAATCTCTGGATGGTAAATAAAATTTAAGTAATTAATTTTTTTTTATTATATTTGAGTTTCAAGTTTTATCACAACATAACATCATAGATCAAAACGAATAATAATTACAAAAAATTACGTAAAATTATATCCGCGTCGATTGCTAGCAAAATTTTCCGTTGAATCTACATTCTGATTCTTTAGGCGAAAATTGCCCTCAAGGGAGTAAGGTAGCTTAAAAATGGTTTCATACAAATACTCCATGGCTCGTGTTTTTAATTAATATTTGGACGCAAATAAGCAATACCATGTCAACCCACAAAATTGAAAAAACTGAGTTATATATGCAGAAGTGTTTGTAAATGGCTGAAGAACATTTTTCTTTAATATTTGTAGGGTTTTAAGCTTTAAAACTTCTAAAAAACCATTTTTTAATCAAGCTATTTATGTCTTATGTTAAACTTTTGTGTTATTTTATATACGAAATACGCAGTTTGTATACTTATTTTTTGTAAAAATAAGTAAAATAAATTACATAAATCTGAAATTGCCAAAAACTTGACCAATACATATAAAAATTCATATAAAGCAAGTTGTTTAAAATTTTGAAACGCGTTTTTCTCGAAATTACATTCGTGTGGGTTGACATGGTATTGCTTATTTGCGTCCATTTTACAATACAAATGTTATTATAGTCATTCGACCCCCGCCATAAAATGACTTTATTGTCGTTTATTCTGAAGCACACAAACACAATCGGCTAGGCAAAAACAAAAACTTTAACTCACGACTTTCGTTTTTACAGACAGATTCACTGTCACTAGCTTTTTACGTCACAAATGCAATCATACAGCCTGCCGAATGGAAAAAAACCATAGCCTATGTCTATAGTAACACCAGCAACAACGTTCGTTTCCAGCAAACAGAATGGGAAGAAAACCGGCAGGAGAAGGACTAAATGAAGGAGACAGAGAGGAAGCTTAGGTTTCCAGCAGAACTATTTATGGAACGACACGCAACAGATATTACTACTTCATGTCAATATTCTATTTTAAGGTAGTAAATCCTCTGTAGAGCGAGAAATAACAAGTTTTACTACACTTAAAATAGTTTTATTTAAGTGTATATTCTATAAACAACGAATGAGATCTTTATATTGTTCATCCGTGGATACACCTATAAAAAGGCAACGGATTCTTCGCTCTATCACTTTTACGGCGTTTGATCCAGCATCATAAACGCGAACGTTCAACCTCTACAAGCGCGAAATATCTTGTGTATTTTTATTCTCAATGATGTAGCAAAATATTAAAAAGAATGTAGTTGTATTGTACTTTTAGACCAATCAAAGATAAGACTACAAGGTAAGACAGTGAACATATTATATTATGAACTAACTGCGCCCACGGCTACGCACGATTACCGATTTTTCTATTTTGACAATATTCTAATTTTTTTTTTTCTAATACTAATAGCCTAAGTTGCTCATTATAATATCTGTCTGTGAATGTTCCGTTAAAATCGTGGAATGATTTCAAAAATTAGCCGGAAAAAACAGATAGACAGTCAGATAAAAATTAAAAAAAAAATCTCTATGAAAATACTGTATATATTTTCATATGCAGTAAGTGAAATGCTGTTAGTTTGGAATTTCATTTAATTTATTTATATACAAATTAATTAAATTTTATTGCAACAATGAATTTAATTATATAAATTATTCTAATGACAAAATAACATATCTCTTTCGTATTTGTTACCCGAAACTATTATAAAGTTTCCATTGTAGCCTTGGAAGTGTTAAAGTTAGACAATGTTATCACTAAGCGTTTAACAAATTACCGGAGAGGAAGATATTTAATTAAAAGTTACCTCTGGGGTAAAATCGTGCTTGTTTTAGTGAGGAAAAGGGAAATGAGATGTTGTATTTTTAAATTGAAGAGTCGAAAACTTTTATAATTATGTTGTTTTAGCACTAGGATTTAAGAACATTGCAAAACGGCAAATACATATTTTATAATTTCATCTTATACAGACATATATCTGTCTGTCTATTGTACTAGTAAATACTAGTATATTGCAAATACTTAGACGGGAAAAGGTGTGCTTATAAACCGCTTCTAGATTAGGCGTTGGTCATCATTCAACAAACATACATGTATATTTTTAAAAACAGGTGTGGTTGAAAGTTCTATTGATGTTCTACAACCTCAAATTTTTCTAGAATTTTAAAGCCCATAGTTCAGAAGTTAGAGGACACAATTTTTATGACTTTATTATAATTTCTCGACAACTACTGGCTTAATCAAAAAATCAAATCCAAACCTCCTTATTATTTTGAAAGACCTATCCAAAAATACCTCACACGTTGCCTCACCTTAAAATTTATTTTAGATAGATTTATTTTTTATATATTTTAGGATTTCATTACAAAGTCGTGTAGCGGTGCATAGAATACACTTATTTACTAAATTTCGTATAGATAGAGCCCATGGTCTCCGAGTAAAATGACTGTGACATACGGACCGACGGACGGACAGACGGACAGACGGACAGACGGACAGACGGACAGACGGACAGACGGACAGACGGACAGACGGACAGACGGACAGACGGACAGAACGGACAGAACGGACAGAACGGACAGACGGACAGACGGACAGACGGACAGACGGACAGACGGACAGACGGACAGACGGACAGACGGACAGACGGACAGACGGACAGACGGACAGACGGACAGACGGACAGACGGACAGACGGACAGACGGACAGAACGGACAGACGGACAGACGGACAGACGGACAGACGGACAGACGGACAGACGGACAGACGGACAGACGGACAGACGGCGAGACGGACAGACGGACAGACGGACAGACGGACAGACGGACAGACGGACAGACGGACAGACGGACAGACAGACAGACGGACAGACGGACGGATGGACAGACGGACATGAGGAAATTAAAACGGAACCCTAATAAAAAAGTGGTGGAAAGGAATCTTATTACACTTTTGTCAGTCTAACTCTCATTCCATCAGAGCGTGTAACGCACGATAAAGAACTTCGTTTTAATAAATTAAGCAAATAAATAATCTTATACACATACCCCTAATATAGGATGATTTCTTTATTGACTTGGTACTTCTCATCGAATAAATCAAACTGTTATTTATGCTCTACCTGGCACACCCACGAAAAGTTTTCACATAAATATCAGTTTGTTGAGAATATAATGCGTTTTATTTGGGATAGAATTTTATTCATGACATTTTCATTCATAAGTCCCGTCAGTATATAGAATAAAAAAGTTTAGTTTTTAAATTTGTTTCTTCTTATTTTCTTGTAGTAAATAGCCAATCTAGTGTCAGAGTTGTTCTACCATGAAATTTTAGTATACAATTCTATTGCGATGCAATTCAGTACAGGGCATTTTCTGATAGAAAATGCGCGACGTAACGGTGTAAAATAAATTGAACCTAATTGTCTATAGCTTCCTATTAACTTAGTTTATTGATTAATAATGAATCGCTAGTAGGTTGTCCTGGTACGGACTGTGAAATGATGTGGTCCAGTTTAGGTCATCAGTTGTATCGCAATAAGTCTGTTTTTCCGGCTAATCTCTGAAACGGCTGGACTGATAAAATCTATCATGACTTTCACAAGCAGATAGCTAATGTTATAAGGAGTAACTAAGACTACTTTTATTTTAGAAAAATAATTAAGGTTCCCTGCAAAAACCAAACGCCTTGCGAGGGGACCCGCGGGCGCACCTAGTATGCGATATATTGACTATAACCTGTTAAGGTGTAAATATTTTATATGTTTTAGATAAAAAAAAAATAACACTAAAAACATTTATTTTCACCCCTGCTATAACAGAATAACGTTGTAAAATATTGTTATACCTAACATCATTATGTTGTCTGCTTTCAAAGCAATAGCGCAGTACGTTGTAACCATAAAACGTTGTGTCGCGGAAACAATGGCTGAATTGTCGCCGACGCGGACGATTTCATGATAAAACGTAGAGCATGACACATCCTACTGAAATAGCATTTGAATTTGATGCTTTGATAGCTCTATTAAATTATTTTCGATTCAATTTATTGTACCTGCTACTTTGTAATGCAATATTCGAATAAAATGAACTTGGGAGAATTTAATTTATAGCAAAGTTTTTAGTATGATTAGTCCAACTTGATACAGTAAATACTACTTTATTACGGAATATCGACATGAATTATTTGTAATATTGGATTTCAATTGACGATTTAGGCTCCTTCTTTTGCGTTCGTTCCTTCGACTCAATCAGCAATATAATGCTTTCTAGCCGAACATTGCTGGTACGTTTCATTCATTGTGTGGAATTCTTCTTTACCTTTTCTTTTATCTTTTTCCCACTCCTCCTACATTACTCAGGATATATCTTAGTATTAGATATCAAATACAAAGATAGGTACTGTTTGGCAATGGAAAATACGAACATAGGTACTAAATTTTAGTGCTTCAGTTTTGCATATATTTTGTTTTTATGGTTGCCAACAACTTCTTTATCGGCGTAGGGATGTGACGACCCCATCGCCCGCTCTTGGGATAACCTCTGTCACAGCAGAGATTATTCCACCAGTGCAATCAGTCACACTGGTGGTAGGTCTTTTGTTGCAAGAAGCCGGCTAGATAGGTACCACCGCAGTGTCCAATATTCTGCCGCCAAATAGTAGTGCTTAGGTATTACTGTGTTCCGGTTTGAAGGGCACTGTACGCTAGTGAAATTACTGGGCAGAGGAGATTTAAGAACTAACATCTCGAGGTTGGCAACGCGTGAATGGCACCCACTAATGGTGCTGCAAGCGCTCATAGGCTACGGCAACCACTTACCATCAGGTGGGCCGTATGCTTGTTTGCCAACTTGTAACATAAAAAAAAAAAAAAAAAAACTTCTATGTTTCATCCCTAACAACTATTGTGGTCTGCTAAGTTTGAAGTTATAAAATTAATAGTCATCAACAGTTTTATTGTGTCTAGTTTAGTTATTAAACTGCAAAAGATAGAAAAGATTAACTTTCTCGGATTATTATCTAGAGATATAAAAAAGATGATATGTTATCTAGGCGTTGATTTTGTACGATGAGAAAGTCCCAAACAAAATATTTCTTTATACATATAATTTAACTAACGCTACACACTCAATGGCCCTCATAGTGATAGGATAGTGATATCCTGTGTCGGAGGTCCGGAAACATATGCAAGAACAAGGACAAATACACCCAGACCGGAAAATATGCCTGCATGGTCAATACAAACATATGCTCCCCTGCGAGAATCGAACCCGCGAACTGTGGCGTTTAAGGCAGGTTCGCTACTGCTGCGCCACAACGTCATCCAGATATATAATATGCTTGACATTTGGTACAATAATTGTTAAAATCATCCAAAACTCTTTTTAGTTGGTTAGTTGCGTAAAAACCCATTTAAATTTGATAACTAAACATACAAGTAAAAACTAATGTATACATTTATCGAAGTTTCGACAACTTATCGTGAAAGTTATAACATAGAAAACATATTACGGATTGAGCAAAATCTATCTAAACCTTTTTCACAGTTTGTCTACGACAGAGTAAAGGAAAAAGAATGGAGTTCCCAACGCATTCTTTCACTTCATTCACAGACATCAATCGTTACTGCAGGTAAGAATTTCGTTTTTCGCGGTTATAAAGAATAGCCAACATTTTTCTTGTAAAATATGGAGTGAAACTTGTGTTCGGAAATGTCTACATTTCGACACAAAGCTTTATTATATTCCATTACCTAAACGCTATTTATGCAAATGTAAGGAACTCACGTTTTATTGATTTAACATTTCATTGTATAATTTTACCTAAAAAATTGCCAATCTTAGTTTTTTTAGTTAAAACTTAATTGTGTCAAATTCAACATTAAATACATACTATATTATTTATTAAAGAATAAATTTTAATATATCACGTGATGCTGACTAAGTGTGTAATAAAAACTTAAAGTCAAAGTCAAAGTAATTATAAACTTTGTTTGATTCAATACAAGCTTGGACAGTCTATTGTTGTAGTCTATTGTTTGTATGTCTGTAACTATTTATATGTGTTTGTTCGACGAAAACCACCGAGACGTTGATCCAAACAAGTTTTTCAATCGATATGGATATTTTTCTCCTATAAATTCGTAGACATTCTGTTTAAAACAAAACATATTTTTAGCTTTTTTAATCCAAATATATTAACTTTAGATTAGATAAGAACAAATTTAATTTCATTACTTTGAAAGATTTAATGATTTCGAGATATTTAGACTTACCTAGTGAACTATAAGATACCTAATTACCTGTAACATGGAAATTCAGATATCAGCTCTTTACACATACTAGGTACTAGATTAATACAGTTACGTATTTAATAATGTAAGATCTCTTTTCAGAGGACAAATAAAAATTAATTAATACGTTATTACTATACGAATTACATAAACAACATAAAACTCGAATAAGATATTTTAAATTTACTAAGCTACCGCTTTCGGCACAGACTAGGTAAGCGTTTCCCAACATAAGATCGTCCCAAACTGTCCACAAATTCAGCGTTTTATTTAGTAAAATCGATGTAAAACACGACACGATCTAAGACACGTGACGAGCGGACGGCAACCTTAAGTGCATATATCCATTTCGCGGAGAACCGTAATGGAAGCTTTCATCGTTCAGCCAGAGATAAATGTGACGTACTTGTGCAATTTGCTTTTGAAGTTTGCTTCGTGTGCGAACATGGTAATGCACTAAAGCCACACCAATAATTTAACAATTTAAATTGATTCTATCAATTCAGATAAAATAACCAACAGGATGCAATGCTTTTGACGTTTAACTTTTTTTTTATATTTCGTAATGGCTCTTTGGACTGGTTAAATTTACCGATGAAAATTCGTAAAGGAATTATTAATACAATTTAAAACTGGTAGCACATATTTGAAAAGTTAATGATTTTTGCCTCCAGTCCTGCCCTATAATAATTACTACTGCATTTCGACCGGGTACATAGTAAAATTTTATTCTGTTAATTGCGTTACCGTGGCGTTGCGTGGGAGTTTTAATCCAATTCTTGGATAATACCATTTTTTTCATTACAAACTTCCTGATCCCGTTGAACCCTTTCCCGCGGGAGTTTTTATCCCGTTTTTGGGTCTATTACCTAAAAACTACTTACCTGCATACACACATAAGGTATTTTTTTTCATACAAATTTCCCGATACCGTTGATCCCGCTTCGATAGAGGTTTTAATCCTAAAATTTTCATCCTATTTCAAATTTTTCAAAAAAAAAATTATCTAATTTGTTGCATTTGTTCTGAAGTTATGGGTACAACATCGACGATTCATTTTTATTTATATAGATAATAATGTTTATTTGTATACGGACAGTAATTTTATCATTTAATAATTACAGTTAAACACATAATATTAATACATTCAGAAACCGTACACCGCTCTCAACAAGGCTTCTCGCTGTCAAGTATAACTAGACTAACTTGCTCAAGTGAACTAGAAACTTCAGAGCTCAGAAGACAAAGTGTAACAAAACCTTTTTATATATTTAAGCACTTTGTATTGCACTCTAACTAGTTTTTCCTCTACTTAACGTTATAAAGTACCTGTAATAAAAATGTGCTAACAATTCATAATAATGAAGAACTTTTTTTGAACAAAGGCATCTCGGAAAACGACGAGATCTAGACTTTGTTTCTTTTTACTAAGAACATCATTAATCACTCCGATCTCGAGCACAAGACAGCTCTAGTTAAGATAGAATATAATAGGACTTTCTTGCAAAATAATACACTGTATCCCTCATGTCTATAAGTGATTGAGGCTCGTAGTTTCGGGTATGAGTTACGACAAAATTGAAGTTATGTAGCAGTATGCGTATTTTTCTGTGTTTAATAACCATGAGAACTGGAGACATAACTTTATCCTCACCTTTCCTTTTCATAATTTTAGATGACGTCACTAGTATTACTGGGAGCTTATCCTATGGAAACTGCTTTTCATCATGCAAGCAGTATATTATTAGCAAAAATATTACAATATTTATATTATTTACAAAAAACTGTACGTGTATCTAACTAACACTGAAAGGGAATTTTTTTCAGTTATATTTTATATCAATACAATATTCAAGCTATATCAACTTCTTAAATAATTATATGCTTAAATACAGACAATGGTGTGGCGCAGCGGTAGCGAACTTGTCTTCAAATCTTCCGGTTACGTGTCCGTTTCCCACTCGAAGCAGATGTTTTTATTAAAATGTAGTAGCGTCATGCTTCTCCTAGTATAAAAGGGCTAGTTCGACCAGGGTAATACTATCCTCATACGGAAAATTTGATTAAAGTATCAGTTATCAGTACTGTTGCGTTTCGTGCGATGAGTAAGTGCGCCGGAGGCCCAATCTCCCACCCCGTCTATTCCCTTTCTTTATTCGCTTCTCTCCTATCCCTTGAGTTGGCAACGCGCATGTAATACTTTACACCAATCCTTATTTGCCAACCCTAATGACATTAAAAATACAGACATGTGTTCCGATCTGGGTGTTTCTGTCCTTGAGTATGTTTCCGGAATCCCGAGACAGGATATCACTATCCTAATGAGTGCCATTGAGTATGTAGCGTTTTCTATTTATTTAGAGACATTCATTATTAACCTAATATAACAGGTTTACGTGATAATAAAGGAATTGCTTTTAAAAACCTTCAATATTAAAAAAACGGTAATGAATAGTATTAACAATGTTTAAATATTCAAGATTGACTCAAGGTTTCATTAAAATGAATTCTTAAATTTATAGCAGTTATTATGAAAAATTCTTTCAATTTAATAAATTGTTAGGTAAAATATATTTTTCATTTCCATTTCAAATTCTTAACATGTTTAATTAAAGACAACCCAATAAAGAAAATATAATAAAAATCCATTTTATAAATGAAGAATTTTATAAGGATAATAGACGCTACATTTAGTCTTTGTACGCTGCGAGGCGTTTACTCTGTATAATCAAAATTTAACTCCTACAGACTAAAATTTAGATCAAATTGGATTCCTTTAACTAATAAATTATATATTCTTTCAACTTATACCTACTATATATATAATAGAAATATTTTTTTCATTTTAATTAATATCAATACTTGAATTTTATTATGTCCCTATATATTTAATTGTGCCCTTATCCAATGAGTTACTGGTGGTGAACCACCACTTCTGGCTGCGGAGGTCAGATGATAATCGCTCTGCGTAAAAACTAGTAACCCGTCAAATATAAAGGATAAATGTATAAGCTGACCCTGGGTAAATAGCGGGAATTATGCTAGTAAGAAGAAGAATTTTATTAGAAAATTTCTTATTTATTATAAACGTGACGACGTTGTGGCGCAGCGGTAGTGAACATGCCTTAAACGCCACAGGTCACGGGTGCGATTCCCGCTCGGAGCATAATATGTTTGTATTGACCATGCACGCATATTTTCCGGTCTGGGTGTATTTGTCCTTGTCATTGTGAATGTTTCCGGACCCCGACACAGGATATTACTATCCTAATGGGGGCCGTTGAGTGTGCAGCGTTTTATGAAAACTCAATGAAAAAATGAAAAAATTTAAATCTAGATATAAATCAATAAAATATTTGAGGGTATAAAAGATACGAATTGTAAAAATTGTATAATTACTACATGAGAAAAATTTAGTAAAGTAATTTATACATCTTCTTCCTAGCACTATTCCTGAATTTCCACAGTCTTCTGTCTACTAAGATCTAGTGATTATTATCAGGTACTGTGTTTACATCTGATTATAATCTCTCCGAAGCAAACTCAACAAAACGATCAATAAAACCTACTATCTTTATATTGTATCTACTACACGTGTTTTAAAGTAAAAGAATGTATGCTAAAAGTGCGATTGTTCAAAAGATCGAAATAGTAGACTCTAACTGAAGGTCGCGGGCCCAAATACGAGCTTTTTTCAAGTGCATAACCAGTTTTATCCTAAATAGCCGGCAACGCACCTGCATGCCATCTAGTGGTGCGTATATTCATAAGCGGTGGTAATAGCTTATGCTATTACCACCGCTTATGAATATACGCACATTGGTGCTAACACCAAGTAAACCTCCTGTCCGTTTAACATCTCTGACATTAAAAAAATGTAAAGCAAATAATAATTCGGTAAAGCTAAAACAAAACACATATACAACACTATAGTATAACAATCGTAAACAAATGCTAATCTTATAATTGCTGCAATATATTACAACAACAGCTGTAAGATCAAAATGTTATCTTATAATTACAGGGCGTAATTTGTATTTGTAATTATCTGCGGTAATGTTGTTCTCGAGCAATTATCGAAGTTGTTCGAAATAATTCACATTAAACTCGCGTTAGACGAACTTAATAGTGACACTTTTCAAGTCAATCGAGATTCCAAAATGTTTATAGGGTAATAGGAAACAGCTAGTATAAACGAGGCTACTGTAGATACATTAATAACAGAGTACTTGCAGATATACTTATTCAACAATATTATAATCCCTATTGTTCACAAAATTGTCAGAGTAGAGCCATGCTCATCCCAGCACGAAAGATTATTACCCTCTCGCAAAAAAATGGCGTAAAGTAACAGTATTATACTGTTGCTTTTCGTGTAATCTCTTTCCCACTCTGTTAATTTCTTTTGGCCATTCTCATTCCTCCCCTCCCTCCCCTATCACATAAGTTGGCAAAGCGCATGTTGTACTCCAAATATCGCAAGTGTTTGAACGCCGGAGATGAAAAAGCTTCTCATTTCTTTTCTTCACCTTTCCCTCTAGCTTACCTCTAATTTCAGGTGGTAAATACTGACACTAACTAAGATTGCTTATTATATAATAAAATATACCTACATATATTGAAATTTTTAATGTAAAAGTTTTTAAATATATTTAATTTCCCACATTCAGCAATTAAAGCTGAGCATTTATAACTTCTTCCAATTCAAATAATCATTTATGACGTAAAATAATCAAACACTATAATTAACCGAGATGGCCCAATTGATAGAAATTGTACACTTTACCTTAAGGTCGCGGTATACACTTGTAAATTGTAATGTTAATAGAAATACAAAACTATATATAACTAGTATTTCAAGATACTAAATAAAATTTCTTTAATTTCTTTATCTATTGTTGTTACTTGAAAACACAAAAAAAATCATAAAGGAATTTATTTTAGCGCTGCTTCGTTTTCTTTGAAATTTTAAAAAACTGTCTCAATCGAAATACATTTTCGATTTGTTTTGAAATAACATAATACACCGAATCAAAACTACGTAAATATAAATAGAAGCATGTGAAGTCACAGTGACTGAAGCACGTCGGGAAATCAATTTTAAATCGCGTTATAGTGCAGTTCCATTGCTGAACGTGTTTTATAGATTAACTGTGAGAAATAAAACTTCATATTTAAGACTGAATTCCACTTATTGAAATAATAAAGTTATATTTTAGTCCAGTGTGTTCATAGTACTACTAGCTTCTGCCTACGGCTTCCCTCATGGTAAATTTGGGCTAACATAGACCTACTTTTACATATAAAGTTTTTCACCGTCAGGGGTGGAAATGTTAAAACACATGTTTCATTATTTTTAATTGTTTACCAAAAAATTAAGATTCATGTTTCTTGTTTCAAAAATAAAGTACATCCCATACAAATTTTCAACCCCTTTTTCACCCCCTTACACGTTGTAAAATCCTTTCTTAGTGCTCGTTTACGTTGTAAAAACAACACCTTAGAAAAATATTAAATTTTAAACTATCGCGTTTTATATTCATATTAATTAATACTTTTCGGGAAAAAGTTAACCTTTGAAAAAATTCAGCATTCTAGGTCCAAGGGTTTAGTGTGGGGGTTTATAACTCAGTCAGATCTTCTCCTTTTATATCCCCTCCATCTCCGTTTATAATATAAATAACTTAATCACATTAATGATTGTATTTCTGATAATTCTAAAATTCCAAACTTCTATATTAATATAGAGTTCACATCTTATAGTATTCGATCAATTAAAGTTTTAAATCAAAACTGTCGAAAATTTTAATACTGATTTACTAAAACTTGCATGCCTCGTCTCATAGTTCAGAGTTGCATTGGAAACATGCGCTTAGCTCGCATGACACGAACGGCGTTAGTTAAACGGAAAATATTTCTGTATCGCCTTTGGGTATAAAGCAATTTTCTGCGCTTTTCCCGCCCTTAGGAAGCACATTTTAAAAATTTTATTTCGTTTTCCAATTGGACTCTAAGGAGGGAATTTATTTCTTTATTTCCAAAAGGAGATAGATTCTTTATTTGCTTACACGCGGCAAAAATTGTTTGCAAAATATTGTTTGAGAGGTTGCAATATGTAATAAAAAATAGTTACGGTGCCATGTTTAAATACATAATGCATTTCTTAAAATTATAAGTAGTTATCTACCTCATTAAGGGAATTTATGAGCATCAAACGAAAACTTATTTGCTTATGAAATTCCAAAGTACTTTAAATATAAAGAATATTCTGTATTGAAAAAGTAATCATTTTATATTTCGAGTTAGATTGCTATATGATCTTCTGTCTTTTATGAGCATTCATACTTAAGATAATAACGATTATATAGGACATGACATAACTGTAATATGTATAAATTTAAAATTATTTTTCATCATGTATCAAAATCACTGACTTTTATTACAAATTTCATATAAACAATATGAAAGGAAAAAGGAAACTAAACCTATCAATATAAACGCGTCCCATTTTACGTAAAGGTACACTTAAAAAACTTACAAGAACCGGTGCAGAGTAAACTACTATTATCAGCGAATAAAAGAGGGCGAGTCACTTTAAGTCGATGCAGGAAGGCTTTGGTTTATTTCGCCTCAAACGCGACTTGAGCACTCAGGTAACAAGTGATGCAGGTCGAGCTCACAAAACATTCGATGGAGGTATACTGTAGTGTAATTTCCCCCAAGTGGGGCACAAGCCCTAGACGTAGCAATCAACGACCCCATGTCTGCTTCAAAAATAACATTAGTGCCCTATCGAGACTCGGTTAATCGATTTTTGTATTATCGAATCGCTCATACAAAATTAAATTGCTAAGAGTCCCCGTTTAAATATTGGATTTCAAGTACATGAAAATGAAATTCAAATACTTTATATTACATTTGAATATAATGCTTCTACGAATGGTAACCTCGTCATGAAAATATAAAAATAAATACCTATTCAGCAATAGCTCATCGGTAGTAATGCCAACTATATCATGCGAGAGTTAATTGTCAATCCTGACCTCCTTTAGATATTGTCGTTCTCTATCCTAGAGTACGACAATAACTAGTAATGACTAGAAAAGACATAGCTAATAAATATTCTTACTCAAAATAAAATAAAAAAATACGTTTTATGTTAATCGTGTTATATATAAATTCATAGCTCGTATAAGACATTATATAGTGCCAGATAAAATAAATGGAATTCTCATCTTAAGATAAAGAACGACAGCGGAATCGAAAAAAGGAAAAAAGTAACCATATTTTCTCGCGAGCTGGCTGAATCACGGGAAGCGACAGTCACTAGTGTTTCCGTTTCAGAAAACAATATCAGGCTGACTATAGCTTTCTTTGTATCGATAATAGCCTGATAATAACAAATTTTCTTGTGAAAAACTTACATTAAATTATAGGGCTGTTTTTATAAAGAATACTTTAATATATCTTCATCTATAATATATCTAATACTTTAAACGAGCAATTCTTGTATATATATAATTGGGATCTCGGAAACGGCTCCACCGATTATCGTGAAATTTGGTATGCAGAGGTTTTCAGGGACGATAAATCGATCTAGCTAGGATTTATTTTTAGAAAATGTGATTTTATTCGTATTTTCAGGCTTTTGTTGACACGCCATCTATTATCAACAAAATAAATTAAAAATGTCAAAACTACATGTTTATAAAAATAATATTTAGGTAAGATTAAATAAGTAGATTAAAGAAAGCTTTGTTAATATGAATAAATTATATTTAATTTAGTGTAAAAATATATTTACCAGCTACGCCATCTGTTCGATAATATATGTAACACTGTAAATATTGTCAAATCGTTTAAGAGTTCCATAGCCAAATAGCAAAAACGGAACTCTTATAATTTTAGTATCTCGTAGTAGTAAATCGGTGTATTATATGAACTACTACACGATTTTGTAATGACATCCTAAAATCCTAGGTTTCTCAAAATGTTAAGGAGGTTTTATTTTGACTTTTTTTATTAATGCAGTAGTTGTTCAGATATTAGCTCCTTAAGTCATAAAAATTGTGACCCCTGTGACTTTATGAACTATGGGATTTAAAATTCTGAAATAATTTGCGGTTGTAGAACATTAAATAAAATTTTAACCACATTTGTTTTGAAGAAGATATGTCTACAAATTTTAGAGATGTAAGTTGTTACCATAACTTTGACATACTATGAAAAATCATATTACTTTTAATAATTACTATGAAATATCCAACTTATTTTTGCGTTCGATTTTAATTTGTTATTATTTTTTCTTTCTTCACCATCAAGCTCCGGAGCTCTTTAGTTAAATAACTAGCAGACCCGGCCACGCGTTTCTATGGCAACAAAGGACTTGTTGAATTGAATCAAATGACAGACATGTGTTAAAATGGCAGTTGATGTTTTTTTTTTAAATTTTGTATGTGCTACTGATTGACAGGATTGAATCTATTAAAATTTAACAAAACACTCGAAAATCCGCATTTTGCGGGTATATGTTGTCGACTCGAGATCATAATTTTTTATGTTTTATTATTCAAGTAAGGTTCCAATCGAGTCTACTGTACCCCTTGACCGAATTATTAATATAGATGTTACGGGTTTATAACGCGAGAGCAGCGCCACCTTGAAATGTTAAATGCTAAAACCCGCAGTAGGGTAGTCGTTTTTTTTTCAAGTTCTTACTTTTGTGAGAAAATCTCTTTTTAGGAGTCTTTTATCAATGTATTTATAAAAAAAATACAGAGCAAAGCTCGGTCATCCAGGTACAAATAACTTATAAGACTAAGTTATTAATTAGGAAGTATATTTATTAGTAAGCATCACCTGCATGCTACCTACCTTTTAGAAAGGAAATTACTCAGCTCTTGAAGATTCCCTAGTCGTATCGGTTTCGAATGTTATCGTCGGCGAAAGTGATACCACGGAGTCGTCATACGAGGATGAAAATGTCTTCTAAATCGCCCTGCTATGAATTTCTACACAACAAAGGGTAAGGGTGGAATAAATGAAATTAGTGCAAAGGAACTTATAATACTATAGACGTAATTGTTTTTCAATAGTTAAGGTTACTTTTTATATAGTCAAATTAGCTGATGCAAGCAAAACTTTATCCATCTATCTTACTTAGCAGCTTTCTCAGATTTATGTTCGAAGAGTGAATATTAAAAAGGCTTGCTTAATTAAATTAGTACTGTGTCAGCATAAAGTTTCGTTTCGTCTGGTCGGTCGCGTGCTTACGTTTGAATCCCGTCGTTGTGAAGTCGACTCACGTCTGCCACTGAATCAATTTCGCGTCAGCCCGCTTCCTCGCTCGACAGTTTTACGTATTCCCGTTTATGGCACGATATTCAATCCTACACATATCAAATGAATATGATAGACTGTACATAAGTTGTTTTCTTAATCTATCATCATGTGATTTTCAATAACATTTGGGTAAATTGATTATATGACTACTAAGTCTTTTCGACAAACTGTTAATTTTTCAATATATAATAATAACTCTTTATTGGACACAATATATGTATTAATACTCTCGTGTTGTATAGTCACTATAATTTCTGTAAAATAAAATCATTTAATTTATCAATTTTATACAATGTGTAGATATTTATTTATTTATTTAAATAAACCTTAAAAAAGTGGTTTGTGCTTTTTGCTCTTATTTCAATTTATTAATATAAAGTTTTATTTTTATTATATACATAATAAAAAAATTATTAAAGTAATAACTAACAATCTGATCTTTATAAAAATCAAAAGTCAAATTAGTTTTGCAACAAAAGTTTAATAAAATAATATTCATTTATTATAGAGTTCGGTCAGATTGCGTTATCTAGAGTCTAAAATAGGAGGTAGCTAGGATGCACTCACCGCGGAGCGATAAATTTCAAATGCTACTACTATCTTGTATAATATAAACGTTCTTTACTTAATCCAAAAATATTTGCAAACACCTTTCCTTCCTCGGAATCAAGTTAACTATAAAATAAATGGCGAACTTGCTGGAAAGAATATCATAAAAATTATAATAGAGACAAACGATATATGGTTTTAATTAATCAATATAAAATTGTACTGAGATTATAATATTAAAATCAAATTATTTTTTTAACAACTAATTACATACAAATATAAAAACAACTGGATTTGCAAACATAAGGATGTACTATACCATACTTGTATTATAATGAACAAATTTCTATCATAACAATTAAAATTTACAGGTATTACATAAATACATACACGAACAAAGATTACATGCGTACTTGTAATAAACAATGCGAGCATTGCTACCACCTCAAGTATTTAGTAGGCAATAAAATGACGCTTTTTATTTGTTTGATTCCAATTAATAAAAAAAATCTTAAGTTATAGTCTGTTTTAAAAACAACCCCTCGATTTTAACAACTTAAAAAACTCACGCACGCAAAAGTGTACAAAAACAGTTACCGCGGTAACAAACTCTATACTTTAAATGGTTTTATTCTACATCTCGGATACTCTTTGCCTGATAAGCTCGTCACAACATTTCTAATGGACTATCCAATAAAAAACATCGAAATCTGTTCCACATGCATTTTGAAGACGTTCGCTGTATTTTTTTCACTTAACTTTTTAACATTATTGTAGATTCTGATGTACTTATATATTTTACTGAATAAATAATCAAACAAGACATTTTTTTTTCGTTTTCCTTCGTAAAGAACATCAAAATATGAAGAACTACCTACTACATTGTACTTTTAACAAGAAAACGGTAAACTAAATTAAGAAGAAGAAAGCGTCATTTTAGGTGCCCATCCAGTCAAACACAGGACGGGTCCCCTAGAGCACACTCCGTGCATCGCACGTAGAGTAGCCCACTTAAGTAAAATTAGCTCCTTCTGTAAGCGCGAAGCAACACTATTGGATGTTTTATGCTACTCTGATGCTCCCTCGTTTGACGTCCCTAGATTAAAAGTGGAGGCGTAGAAACGCAGATTTCCCGATACGCTTTGTTCGTTGCCTAACTACAAGCTACATGTTGTTATGTACCTTCACTCTCAAATTCTCTTTCCATTTGCGCACTCAAGTATGTCACTTGCCTTAAACATGACAGATACAAGGACGTACCTGCGTGATTATGATCTTTATTTTGTGAATACGAATGCTGAAGGATGTAAAGGTTTGTTTTGTTCATTCGTTTTTCACGTTTTTAATTTAATTTTACAATAGATTTTTTTTATGAAGGCTAAATTTTTCGTTATATTGCTACTATGAAATATTTTATAGATTCGGCTGTAGGTAAATTTTATTAATTTTAAAATTCATATATTCGGCTGTATGTCATTTTTTTACAACTGATAAGTTGATTTGTTTTAATATATCACAAAATTGGCAAAAAATAATACAACCTACGGCTTACCTAATAAAAAAACAGCGAGAATCGTATGTTTCAGTTATTTTCATAGTATTATGTCATACGGTATCCTCCTTTGGGGAAAGGCGGCTGACATTAATACTATTTTTATTCTTCAAAAAGGGTAATTCGGGCAATTTATAATTATTTTTAATAAGAGCGCGGGCCTCTCTAAGAGATGTTTTTAAGGATATAGGCATAATGACTGTGGTGTCACAATTTATTTATTCTAACCTCTTATATATTAGGAATAATTTAAAGTATTTTAGCAAAAATAGCGATGTACATTCAATTAACACTAGAAACAAAAATAAACTTTGTAATCCTAGCTTTCGTCTGCGTAAAGTCAGTAATTCTTTTAAGGGGCTAGGTATTCGCATTTTCAACAAAATTCCAGATTGCTTATTAGAACTGCCAACAAGCAAGTTCCAAATGTATATAAAAAATAAATTTATCAATAAAGCCTATTATTCGTTAGAGGAATATTTTTCCGATAAAAATGCTTGGGACTCTTAATATTGCTGGATCTCATTCAAGAACCAAATTTTATATGAAAGAATACAATTGTAAAAACATATATTTGAAAAGAGTAACTGTCGAGTTTCTTGTCGGTTCTTCTCGATAGAATCAACCTTCCGAACCGTCGGTAGCGTTTGACTATTCAAAAGTACTTTTTAAAAGTCTACTTGAATAAAAATAATTTTGATAATTTTGATTTTAAAAACAAATGGAGAGCATCGTCTATGTTTCGATATTCTGTATGAAGGTTATACTGTCTAAACTCCAGGTCAAGCCTCACATAAAACATTTAGCGCCTGAAATTAATTAAAGGCAAATTGAAGCTCTATCGGATTGCATAATAAAATATTGCGTTATGACTGATACGAATATTAAAGACGAGCACATTTTTACCTGGGAGCTGAATATTCTATGTTAAATATATTTTTTACTTTTTCTTTATAAATCTGAACGAGCACATGTTACACGCCTGTCCCAATTTTACCGTTCAGGAGTAACTGGCTTAATAGGCCAACGGCCGTAACAAATTTAATTCAGTTGAAATTTAATGTTTTTTTTATTAGAAATTGTAGTATATCTTTAAACAATTTTAAGAACTTTCCAACTGCTTCTAGGTGCTCAAATAGTGCTGTAACGAATGTAATTCTTGGCTTTTTTATTTAATAAAATCTAAAATGAAGATAATTATTACTAATGTCATTAATCAAATCATAACAGAATATGTCATGTAATAAATCCCCAAAATAATTTGAACTCTGTAAAATAGGTTTGTATATCAGGTATGCTTAAATGTTCTTGATACCCAAAGCTACTACTAGTAGTAATTTTTGACCATCTGAGCCGAAGCAGTGGGCTAAAACTAATATACTAAAAATTTCCGTCTAAAATTACTCCATAAGAACGTGTTATCATAAAAAGTCACAATCTGCGCTTTTTAAATTTGAAGCCTCAATTTTTGGAAACGTAGGTATGCTATTATAATTAAACTAAATCCAGCGACAACTCATTTTTATGATCTATAAAGTCATTAAAGCCATAGTACTAAAAATAGACCCATGAAACGCACTGCCCTCTTTCTTAAGTATTTGGTTAAAAAGGATAAATATTGGAGACAATTTCACTTTAGTAATAATAATAAAGATATTTTCAGCCAACTTTTCAGTTCAAAGTGAAAATCCCATTTCAATTTGATGGCGCCGCGTAGAGACCTCCCGCGGGACCGGCAGCAATAAACTGCTTGTATTGTACCTAATTTTGTTTCCGAACTTTGAATTTGTAGGTCAAAGTGAAAACTTTTAACATAACCAGACAACAGTTGGCACAAACTTTTCATTGTAATCACAAACGTTCGACAACAATCGTTAGCTCTTGGTAGGGAAATCGCTAGTCCATTGTTTTACTGGTTTGCTCCAAAAAACACCTCCAACTGCAATCGACATGAGCATAGTTACATAAAAAACAAAACAAAAAACCTTATATCTAAAAATCGCGGCTAATAACCACTCTCTTCGTAGCTCCTTAGAAAAATTTTGAATCTCATATCCAGAATCCTCATTTCATTCTGTCCTATTTTGTTTGTTATTTATCTGTAATAGCTTCGTAAGCAGCGCATTGAAAATTCTAATAAATTATGAACAATACATAATACAAATAAAACTGAAATGGAAATCACGCCACCCTTAAAACCAGACCACTTGAATCGTGATCCTTTCATTATCGCTGTCAATTGGTTGGAAATTTTAACAACTTACAACGAGGCACTTATATCGAGCATCCTAGATTAAATTGATTTTTTCGATACTTAAGCGTCTGCTGTATAAGCTTTTTTATTTGCGTTGCAAATTTTATATGTAACAATGTTAGCAACAGCCGTCAACACTTTAAGATTTTTTTTTACCTTTCAACAATATTTCAATATTAAAATGATGTATGAGTTCGCGTAATGCATTTCATTCGTTAACTGAGAAAGACCCAAAATCATAAGTTTTGTATAGCAAATTAATCGTGTGAAACGTGTAGAAAAATTGAAACATAAAATTGGATAAAGACTAGCCATCACGATCACATCTAATCCATCCTAATCCAGTACCGTGACTCATTTCTTCCCTAACAAAAATAAGGAATCAAAAGAGATTATATTGTTATATCTAATTAAAGGATGCTTATAAAATTACCTACTTAAAAAAATAATAAACTTAAGTGAATTAGGTACATTCCAAATTACAGTTGGAATTGTAAAATTAAACATATAATTATCTAAAAAGCTTTAAAAATGTAAAAGGTAAGCGAAGTTTAAAGCAATCCAACATCTATGAGACGCAATTCGTCAATGTCCTTCCTTAATCCCCTCCTCTCAATGAGATCTAAGCCGGCCTGCGGAGACGTCGCATCATCTATCACGACCGGCCACGACCCCTCGCCCAAACCATGACATTTATAACACCTTTATATATAAAAACTTCAATATGCTTTGCTCTATTGTTACATGACAGCGAGATATTTACATTATTCATGTTTCAGAATTCATATTGTCTAGTCTCCATTTTTTAAAAAGAATTCTAGCGCTCTCTGTACCTTAAAGATGGTGTTTTCAGTTTTGTCATTGACTTTAATGAAACTTTTCAAAACATCTATTTTGGAATTTAAAATAGCTAATAACTGGAATTAATTTTTTAATTATATAAATTATTTTAATATTTGGTTCACCGAATCATTAGCTGAGAAAGATGTCCCAGATCATATATCTGGGACATCTTTTCAACATTACAATAGAATAGAGATAAAAATAGAACAATGAAAAAGTTAAAGTGTATTATCGAGAGAAAGACTTAATGTATTGCTTTTAAAGTAAAAAAAAAAATTAATATGTATATATATTTCATTTTACAAGATACATAGTTGTCTAATATCTTTATTGGCATATATTATTTGAAGGTCATGGTACCGTTATTATGCTCTGAAAATAATAATGTAAAGAGCGATATCGAAATATCTCTGGCAGTCGATACACATCTGGTACCAAATCAATTTATTGTACCGACGTGATGTTCGATGAAAACCACTACTTACCAATATTTCTGAAAAACAATATCTTGTATATTATTTATATTTTATTAAAATGTAATATTAGCGATAATCCACCGATAGGCTACGTTTTGATTTCCATTCTAGCTAAGCTATAACTTATCAGAAATTTCTTTCGTTTATAGCATCTTAAGTTGTCTGTTCCATTTCTTTTATGTTCCACAGTTTCTGTTTTAAGCTAAATTATAAATTCTTGGGACATATTTCTCTTATCTCTAATAAGCCATTGAATAATGGCTATCGTTAGGTGAAAAACTAGTTGTTCCAAAATTATAGGATTTTTCAAAGTATCTGAAAATACGAAAACACATTCCAACTAATTTGTACACCGATTGTATTACGCAATTAATAAAAGCTTCTTATAACAAAATGTATATGTTCCTATAGTATTATGCATAGCCCTCATTCTAAAAGAATGCGAAAAAAAGAAACTCATTTCTAGTAGTTTCACGGTGTTTAGGGAGCGCCAACAAACAGTATTATAATACAAAGTAGTCAAATCCTCGTGTAGACGTAATCTCAGCCAAGATTAGCCCAGTTAAACAATAGCTGTCTCCCTAAACGAATGAGTGTACACAACACTGTTTTTGCATAAGACTTAACGTGTAACACGTTTCTTTAATATTACCCTCATGAAAAGACATTGTCTTACGGAAACTTTTTATAGGTTGTCGTGAATTTAACCTACGCTTTAGTAGGAAGTTGCAATTGCAGTCAACAATGTGGTTAGTCGTAAAGCGGGCTGTACGGCGTTTAATGATATTTTATCGTCAACAACAAACCTCTACTAGTTTTATGTGTCGCATGTCGGATGCTTTGAAGAGAGATTGTGTAACGATAGCAAACATTACTGACCTTACTTGGCCGTTATTAATTATTTTATTTTATTAAAAAGGATATAAAATAAAATAATAAAGCTAATATGTGCTCGTATACACATACCCTTAAAAGGTCGTCGAAAAGGCAACCCGTCCAATGCTACAACGAATCTTAGTATCTTCAGTAAACAGTTCTTTAATTGTTGTGGACGACGTTGTGGCGCGGTGGTAGCGAACCTGCCTTAAGCGCCACAGGTCGTGGGTTCGATTCCCCCTCGGAACAGATATTTGTATTGACCATACAGACATGTTTTCCAGTCTGGGTGTGTTTGCCCCTGTCAATGTGTATGTTTCCGGACCCCCGACACAGCATAAACCTATATCCTAATGGGGCCCGTTGAGTACGTAGTTTTTATTTACTATTATTTATTTATTACTTAAAATTCTATTCTTATTCAACTTTCATGCTAATACATCCACGCCACATGCAAACTCTACAAACGAATTACTTTGGGAGACGTTAGAAATATCGAAGGAAACAAATTCGATTTGCTCGGAATAGGTTGTTGAAACGCGATTTCTGATTGATTTCCGGCAGCGCATACATTCTCTAATGCTGTCAGGTGCCCGCGTTTCCCACAAATAGTTATTCTATCGAGTGAAGATTGACATATTGCGTGAGTAAAACTTTGAATGTTTCTGTTGAAACGATCAAGTCCGAAACGATTTTTTAGTACCTAATACTACTCAAATGTCCTAAAGAAATGATTCTTGTAAAGCGACTTTACAAATTTTATTTTTGTTTTTATAACATCACTTATCAGTTGTATAATGTCTTAGCATTCGATTTCGTCGTTACTTGAATTTGTAAACTTATGATTAGTTATCTTTTTGTTAAAAAAATCGAGTGTCTGTTCACACGCGGTAGAAGTGAAACCAAATTCAATTCAAATTGAAATATTTTTATTCAACGTAAAAAGCATTACACTTATAAAGTTAGATTCTACCACCGGCTCAAAATTTAAACCTCTACCTGAGAAGAGCCAGCGAAACAAAAAATCCTTGTAATCTGGTTAATTTGTAAGGGAATGAAAATGAATTTTGATATGATTCGATCGGTAAACGATGTGAATTAAATTAAGAGAAACTCGTAGCCAGGTTCGTTCACTAGTTAGTAAACGATCGGTTTAGTAAACGATCGGCCAGTGAAGCACCTACTGAATTAGCGACTGAAGTTACTTAACTGGTCACCCATCCACTAAATAATTTAAAAAAATAAGTGAACGCACACACAGGTACTATGTTCTGCATTATTCCTCGCACACTAAACCTTTTTGATGTATGCGTTTGTTTTTTTGTTGTTGTGTGTCTGTCAACATTTCAAATAACGATGATTCTAAAGAAGTGAGCTTCAAAAATAGATGATTCGTGCGCAACTTCAACACTCTTGATATTTTATATTTGAAAGTCTTTCAAAAAGCTTTTCACTTCTATCTTGATGTACTTCATACTTAAGGCCGTTGGGAAAACCTTATACGGAAGCTCATTTGACAAACTCGAGTGTAAGAGGGAGGATATTTCAAGAAAGGAAACGTGTGAAGATGAGCAGCTTGTCGATGGCAAGCGGTATGACGGTAAAAAACGAAATATATCATATCAAATAATTCCACGGACTTACTACTAAGCAAATGGCAATGTTATATATTTATTAGTATTGTATAGTTTCGATACCCACCTGTGATCATCGTCAGGACTTCGACATCACAAAATAGTGCTTTCCAGAGAAAATGTATTAGATACTTTAAAAATATCCCAATCACAACTCACTCGATTTCTCCAAAATTCTTAAATTAGATCCGACATGACCAAATTAAAATAGGACCAACTGAAAACAAAAGAATTATCAAAAGGTCCAGACGTCTTCGAGTAATCTCTAACAAACATACAAAAAAGGATGAATTGATTACCTTCTTTTTGAAGTCGATCGAAAATACACCCTCGGTGGAATACTACTTAATTAAATAGAGCGCTTCTACCTCGCTGGAAGCTTTTTAAGTGATTTCACAATAGCGCCCTATCAACATGAAAACTTATGTAAAGTATTACATACAGTAGTATACAGTGAATTACAAAGCAAACTATAAAAAATGTACTTTAATTTTAAATCAAGATAATAATAAAGAAGAGAAACAGGAAATATAGTACGAGTAGAATTCGATTTATTTTTGTATGTTATTACTTATTAATTGGCAAGCAAGCATACGGCCAACCTGAGGGTAAGCGCTTGCCGTATTCTATGAGCGCTTCCAACACCATTTGTAGGTGTCACTTACACGTTGCCGACCTCGAGATATTGGTTCTTAAATCTCCTTTCCTCAGTAATTTCACTAGCCTGCAGTGCCCTTCAAACCGAATAATGACAATGAGCAGAAGATATGTATATTAATAAAATCTTAAATATTTTCAATTTTAGTCGGCAAAAATGAAATAATAATCTAGGGATTAAATTTTAAAAAGTATGTCATAAAATTTTATTGTAGCTACGTATTTCCGTAGACGATAATTTTGGAAAACTGTCTGATATAGCGTTACACAAAAACCACAGAAAAGATTACGATGCGGTTTTCGCCATTAAATAACTAAAGGTTCCAGTAAAAAAGTTATTTATTTAGTGTACCTAAATATATATTTTGATTTCTCTGATATCGTAAAAACTCCAGGCGGGCGAAATCGTGAGCAAAAGGCTAGTATGATAAAATTTTATGTTACATTTTCTTATAAAACTATTATCTCCGTGAATTAATAAAATAAAGGAGCCAGCCAGACTAGTTAATGAAATTGGAGAAAGGATTAATCGTGTTCCTCGGGAGCCTGAGACAGTGTCTGACCGCAGACAATTGTATTTGGCGCCCACTCTCAACAGTTGCTAACGACGTAATAACAGTTATATTCTTAATGAAACAAACTATTAATTTTTCATTGTTAAGCATTAATGACAATAACAAACGAATCACACTCAAATACATATAATCGATTATTCAGTTTATTAATAAAACCCAATAAAGATCAGTATTGTTAATAGCATGTATAACTTGGCAGGTTTTCATGCTGATGCTTAACTCGTAACAAAAAATAAATCTCTATTAAAACTGTGATGATGAAATCATCACCATCATCATCTTAGCGTTAAATCCTGGTTGGGTTCGGAATATTCGTTTCAAAGCCCGGGATCTGTTTTCTTGCTTTTCTTTCTCCACTTCTTACGGTCTTCAGAATCCCAAATTCTGAGATAATCAATCCCTAATTGTAATACATTCAATAAATCGAAACAAATATTATAGAAAAAAAATATTTTTGGTAATTATTTCACTTACTCTCGAAATCATATTCTTGATTAAGGTGACTGTAAGTTCATGGATGGTACATAAAATACCTACGCCTTTATTTATAATTTAAAAAACCGGCCTAGTGAGAGAATGAGATACAGCCCGCAGATAGACAGAAGGACGGACGGACAGCGGAAGCTGAATAATAGGGTTCAGTTACCATCCTTTTGGTACGTAGCCCTAAAAAAGCGTAATCTCAGCCAAATCACTCATAAGTCGTTTATGATCCGGTACGACTTACTGTTAAAATCTAATATCAGTATGGACAAAATGTCGGTGCCGTAAAACTTTTACTACATTGTAGCCATCCTCGGTGACCGCAAAAACTTTAATGGTTTCTTTTATCGACCATTTGGACCGTAATGGTCGCCTTTTGTTCCAATGCAGGCCTAATCTCTTAAGTACTCGTTTACTTGATACGGGTCACTGAAAGTATTATTACAAAGTATTAAATGTTTGGATCGAATATCGTATCGGATAACCTAAGTTGGTTTTATCCTATTATAATTTTGTATTAATGTAATTAGTAACTAATGTGTATGATAGATTTTCTATTCTTTGATATACGACTGATTATATTATAATATTATATTATTATATTATATTAATATTTTCAGATTTTTAAGTAAAAAATATATTTCTAATAATTCTACAAAAGACTATTTCTTCTTTATTTATTTTTAAAGAAAAAATATATATTTCATTAAAGTGATTGAGATCACGAAAATCTTTTTTGCTCATAAATTATAAAAATTTAAGACGTGGCTGCTTGTGTCATCGTGTCTTTTTTAGTTCGTATAAAATAAATAGAAGAAAAATAAGATAAAGAAAGAGGAAGAGAAGATTTTTGAGATTATTCGTTACAGCTTCTACACAAAGTTACATAAATCTTTTTTTATTCACACAGACATCATTCTAAGTACACTCAGAGACAGAATACAGATGAAAGGTTAATCTCTCCTAACTACTCACTCCTCATTGCTTTATCTTTCGAGTCTTTCCAATAATAAAAACTATAGAGATTCAAAGAGTCAAAGCTAACTAACAGAAGTGGAGTTCTTATCTTTACGCCTTTTCTCTCGTTGCTCAGAACAGTCGTAAAAAGTAACATTGCTCTCGAGGCCACTTTTAGTTACTGCAAATGCAAAAGACATGTGTATGAACTGCAAATGCGCAATTCAATGCTAAGCCACCTCGACGCAACGTAGCGCGTCTGTTTCAAATATGAAACCGAATAATGAAATGTACAGAGCATTATAGTTCTTTTACTAAAGTACTCTGCAGCTGTTTTTCTGGTATACTCGTTAGGAAGCATTAGTCCGTAACATTTTTGGCGTTCTCTTACTCACGGTTTCTCCAACGTTGATCAAATCTCATGTCAACTTAACTTAGCAAATACAAAACGCTCATTGGTTGCCTGTTGATCACTGATTATCTTTAACCAATGAACGTTCTATATTTGGTATGTTAAGTTGACATAAATTTGATCAACGTACGAGAAACCGGGGGTTAGTGTTGCACGTGCACTGTTAACATTTTTTACAAAACAAAAGATGTGCAAAATTACAAGTCAGTGTGTTGTGAATACAATATACAGTAGAATACGATTAATATAATATGTGAAAAAACTACAAAAATGAGGAGTAATTTTACAAACTTCATGTAATAAATTCTACATAGTATAGTTGTGTCCATTCTACATCGTATAGTTATGGACCATTATTTTCTTACAAACGATTTATTTCTCTCTGGCGCCAATTCTAAAATCACCGCGGATGAAGTCGCGGCCACATACTAGTTAGTTTATCATTCTTAAGATTTACGTTTTAATTTTAAATTCCAAAGAATTTGAGAATCAAGTATAAATTAAATTATATTTGATTCAATATCACATAACAATCTCCTTCTTTAATTAAAATATCCTAATAAGAAGAGATAAATATATTTATTATGAACTTATAAGTATTTAACAAAAAAAACTATAAAGTACATATTTTATTTTAGGTTATATCCTGTTTGGACTTATATTTAATTAATGACAGCTACACATTCAAAGCTCCCTGTTAAGACCGTAATATTATGTATCTGTAAAGACACACATACCTAGTGAGACTAGAAAAATAAAAATAACTTTTCTAGACACTATACCAAAAAAATTTAATTGCTAGTTTAAAGGCTATTTTATATTCTAATATTATTGCCTAATATAACCATTTCTTATCTTATATATGCAATAAGTTTTTAAAATTAAATTATTACGAAGTAAGAAAGATCTTCTATCTTCGTCGAAAATGTCTGTATTTTTATACAAAACCACTAATACAATTACTGCTCACTTAATTTGGCACTTACTTAAATAAATAGTTGAAAGGCAAAAGTAATGAGAGTTGTTTGGTGTACAAACAAGGGGAAAGTTGATTTCAAAGGGAATGGTTATAAAATAAACAAAGCAATCTGTCGTTCAAGAAATAAGATAATGTGTTTTTTATACTACTTGGTAGCAAACATGCACACAGTGCGTCGGTTGCCAAACGATCTCATTACCGCGCTTAGAACAGGAGTAGAAGAATGTCTATCCGAGTAGTTTGCGGGCAACCGTCTGTCAGAGTCAGGACGCCTATATAGGCCTCTGAATTGACTTATTAACTATTATCATATTGATCTCCTCTTGTTAATTGTCGATAAGTCAAATCAGAAGCTTATATAGATGACCTGATCAACTCTGAAAGGAGTTTGACCACTAACGATATGATAAGAAGAAGAAGAATTCAGTAGTAGACCATTTCTGTGTTGGTCGTAAAGAAGACGGTTCAATCTGTACTAACTTTATGAGTAATATCGATGTGAAAAACCATTATCGTTATATTTTCTCTTGTTTAATGAGTGGGAGCACCGAAGAACTAAACCACTTCTTCTGTCCCTTTTGTTTCCCTCCTTCTTCCTCCTCTCCTACCCTAGGGGGTGCTTGTGTTACATTGTGGCTATCATTACCAGGCAATCCGTACACATGTTTGCCACCAAAGAGGTAATAAATAAAAAATGAAGAGCATAATATCATTGCTATTCATTAAATACATAATTAATTTATTCAACAGTAATAAATTTTATGAGTTTATATTGTCGGGCGCTTTTAATTAAATACGATGGTACGGTCATGCGTATGACAATTAGAGCGCTACGTTTAAACCATTTCGCTAGCTTCATTTGAAACGATGATCGACTAAACATAGTTTTACGTTTTCTTACATACCTCTTTACCTCTAAGTCTTACCAATAAAATACTAAAACTTTTCATATAAAAGAGACAATATTATTGTTTGGGCTCAATTGTAAAAACATTCATCAATTAAAACTAGCTAGGTGAGAATCGAGCTGACAGTTTTTATTCGTTACCTATATAATAGTTAGTATTGGTAAAACATTAGTTATACCTCCCACTGAATATCGATATGACTTAGCAATATTGGTACTATTCCTTTTTTGTTCGAGGAGAGTGTATCCTTCGTTTTCTTATAAGAGAAGACTTTCTCGATGCACGGTGATGGCCCAAATGTTGTAAGTAACTTAAGCTTAGTTGACGATTTAATATTATCAGGTAAGGTATACGCTTGTTTACATATTTATGATCAAAAAAGATATTTTAGGACAATTTTCAATATTTAAAAGTTTAAATATATCTTTAAAATCTTATTTTAATGGTTTGACCATTAATGCTACTGGTAGGCGACGTAAAGAAACAATAGACAAAACTACTGTGTCCATTAAAAGACTAAGAGACATTTCGAAAATATTAAATTAGAATTTCTTGGCTTAGTTAAATTGAATTATAATATAAGGTATGTGATAGAAGCCTTCGTATGAATGTCCCACGTATAATCGCGTGAATGTAGTTAAAACTTTCACGCCAGTTTGCTAACAAGTGTAGTATAAGTTGGTAGCAAGTTACCCAGTAATTTCAGATGAACGCGTCCCCGGCAAAGATTCCGTTTAAAGCTTCAGTTTTATGAGATACTGTCTTGTTCCTCGTTTTAATGAATAACGCTTATTTTACTCTTAAAAGTTTGATTACACAGTACAGTTTAGTTTTAAATTTTACACTGAATCATTTTTCGTGAATTTCTAACAAGCCTTTTTCGACATCTATGAAAACGTATTTTTTATGTCATGTTAGCATTTGCCATTTATATATTTATTTTATTTATTTATTAAAAGACAGTATACATAATAGTTCAACAATAATTGCAATGAGGCGTTCATTGTGATCAGAAGACTGTTAAGGTTTAAAGTTCTAACATGATCGAGTAGTAAAGATCGTATCGTGTAAACCACCTTTTTAATATGAGGTAAAAATAAATTTAAAAGGGCAAAAAATTGCATCCCCTATTGTACTCCCTCCAATATTTTCCTGACAAAAAGTTGCCTATAACATCTTTTTTTATTTTTTACTCGGAGAAATGCAGTTACGCACTCGAGCGCCTGGACGGGTGCAATGACGCAGGAGGTGTGAGGACCATAGTGCCTTAAAAAGTTGCCTATAACCTACTCTACTGCCTTCTATATCTATTTCAAAATTCATCATAATCAACAGCGGCTTCACCGTGGAAGCGTCACAAAACAAACCCGTTTTCAGATTTATAATATTAGTTAGGATTACCTTAATTATAAAACATGTTTAAGACACTTTAATAATTTAAGAATTTAACATAACATGTCAATTTTATTTCTTTAGCTTCAAAGCCAAAATATAAGTGATTAGATAGTGCTAATTGATCTGCCAGTGGAAGATAAGGGGCTGTAGACCCTAACTATGTATTGAAGAACGCATTGAAAGGGCTTTACGCTGGACATTGATAAATTATTTTCAATCGAGAGGACAGACGAAGTGACAACGGAAACCAAGCAACAAATTGAATTATATTTATTTGTAATTGACCGTTGCTTCTCAAAGTCACGGAGTTCAAATTAGTTTTAATAATAAAATTTAATCGTACAATTGCATTTATTTTTCGCTAAAAATATGAATTACCATAATTTTATAAAAGCATTTCCTAGTGCAAAAAGACACGAACACCCACACATAAATTTAAGCTAAAAACATATTAACCCTGAGATACAAAAATTACTCTCGGTTTAGAACACATCACAATACAAAATAAGAAAGAATTCCCATTTAGGAATAAATAATCCAATAGTTATCGTTTTTGCTTTTTTTAATAAGGGTTATTTTATACATTTTCACTTCAACTTCAACCTCTACTCTTTGTTTTAATATTAAAAACTAACAACCAGAATGGTGTAAGTTAAAATTGTGTCCTATTGACCTAACAAAACTTCTTCAAGTACTTTTTAACAGCCATTTGATTCGGTTATACAGTTCTCGTAACGAGGAAAAATAATGTAATATAAACTTTATTCTAGAGTAAAATATCATTCCCTCGTAATTCTTTTCGTAAAAATTTCAATGATGCTGTCTCAACTTTTTAAATTATATTATTTTTAACACTTTGATTTGAATGAAACTAAAACACGTCATTATATTTAGAAACGTTGTTTTAATATTTCTATATCATGTTTCATAATTATCGTAGGAACTAGTACTTCAGTAATTTGGTTCACTTAAAAGCACGTAGCCACACTATTAATCTTCCTTTTGATTTCGAATACGCAGCCTATAATTACAGCTCTTTGTGCCATAATTAAGTCTACAGGTTCTAAACAAATAATTTACCACATAATCAAGTTTACAATACCTGTAGTGATATTGTAGGTAACTGTTACATTACGACAATTATGTGTACTGAAACACATAAAAACATTTTTATGTCGCAGTAACTTCCTTCAAGTTTTAGAGGCCGTCCAGCAGCTCGGTGCAAAATTAATGTAACCAAAATTTCAAATAAAAAATATGTACTTTCAAAAACTTTATAATTATGTTCGATAAAATATTGGGTTTTATTTGATTTCATTTTGAATAAAACTTATTTATTATTTCAATACTATATTAATAGTTATATAATAATAATAATCAACGTTACACACCCCTATTATATACAGGATATATCCTGTATAGGGCGTCATTCACCCAAACACAAGCACCACCCAGACCAGAACACATGCCGATATGATCAATACAAACATCTGCTCCGAACGAGAATCTAACCAACCACCCGTAGTGCTTAAGGTAAGCTCTCTACCGCTGAGCCACAACGGTCTTAAAAGGTTCCACACGACAAGGTCTGCAGGGCTAGCTAGTATTTTTTTAAATATTTTCTTCTTTAAAATATTTAATTGATACTACGTTATGTACTTATACACATATTTCAACTATATTAGATATATCATCGAGTAATTTTCATTACTATTTTTTATTATTATTATTTAATTCTTTTTACTATTTTATGTATGTATGTTTGCTTATATGTTTGTTGGCATGCATGCTTGTGGGTGTGTTTTGTCTTCATTTTTTTTAAATATATTTTGTACCCTCTTTGCCTATTGCATATTCAAAGACAACCTTAATTGTGGTTAAGGAGTAAACTCCAGTCATGCGTCGGAGCTGACATACTCACGCGTTCTTCAAGTTTTTTTTATGAAACTCTCTTTGAATAAATTGATTATATTGTTCTCAATTTATATTTAAATATTTAAGTCTTTTTACTTAAAAAATAAATACTTAAATAAACAACACAAGTTATTCTTCTAAAGCGACTGACTCTATTTTAAATACCTTGCTAAACTTTTTCGTGAAGGAATGTTAGACAGTAAGCTAGAGGTCCGGCAGAGCTTTTGTAGGAAATCCAATTATTTCTCACGGCCCCGCCTGACAGTGCGTAATTGATTTATTTGCTTATTGCACGTAACCTTTTAACAATAGATGTTCATTACATCACACATCCTGCAATCTGCACGCTCTTTTCTATTTCCTCTTTTTCAAAGAAATTATTTTTGTTAATACTTTAAATGTACTTGAAAACAATAATGACGAAGATTATTTTATTAAGAACAATTCTTTTAAAGTTAGCTAAGATGACTTAATAAATGAGATTTATTAAGTTATAGTTCTACGTGCAAACAAATGACAATCATGCCTACAGCCTGCCTAAGTAAAGCTCTTCCACATATTAAGCGTAATACAAGCTTACATAAATAGGTACATAATATATTGCTACTTCAATAATATGTAAAAGAATATTGTTTCACTTTTCAAGCCGGCTCTTACAAAAGCATCAAAAATTCACAAACATAAGAGAGAAGAAGAAGAGAAAAGCGAAGAAGAAGTAGAAGTATAAAGATCAAACTATTTTCTTTGAAAGATTACAAATTACCATTGTGTTTCTAGCATTCTGGTGAAATTGCTCAAGCTTACTACAACGCAGCTGCATAATTAAAATCCTCGCTATGACTATTTACATAATTATTCAACGAATCTCACATTCACTGTAACATATATCTCGAGTAACCAGGGAATTATAACAAACGAGAACGACTAACATAAATGTTAGCGTATTTCGTTTGTACTGATAAAATTATAACTGAGATAAATAATAACATTCAAAAGAAACATGTCCCCATTTGGACCATGGTGCGTCCCTTAATGAATTGCATACTAATGGATAAGGATTTACCAATACACTCACGGAAAAATAGTTTCATTGTTATTGGAAGTGGGCGTATGATTATAGACTACCCAACACTGTTCGGTTAATTGACCTTTATAGCAGTGAAGGTCCTTCATCGGTACTGTCAAATCTTATGAATATGTCTCCCATTCGTCTTGATGGAGGTTTTATAGACTGTATCAGATCCCTTGCATACCCTAAATATATTTAAAAAAAGTTGTTATGGCAGGTGCAATACTACTATGTTTCAACATGTTGCAAGATGTTTCTTTTATGTAATCTAAGCTACATTATTTGAGATATATCCTAAAGATCATTTGTAACGACCGAAAGAAGATTTTCAATGCCTTATAATCTTTCGCGGATAAATTATGAAATGAAATGGTTTTCTGACACTAATATAACGCAGTTAACTATAAGGTAAGGTAAGGTATGCCCACCAGATACGGTCATAAAAACTATATATTCTATCAATATAGGCTATATACTATCTAATGATATATAAGCTACCTCGGGACTCGTCATGGCCCAGAACTTATAATTTCCGGGACACGGTTCTTTTTGTTTTACTTATACAAAGCTAGAAAACTAAACTACTAAAAAGTAAGCGTTACGTTTTTCATAAAGAATAAATCTTAGTTGTTTTTATGAACAACCCAGAGTGCCTACAAATCAAAATAACCAGTACAGATAGCGCAGACAAGTATATTTATATCACAGAACTGGGTCTAGTCATATTTAGTGTTGCAATTCTTTGTTAAGTTATGAATTTTTATTTTAAATGTGATGAAAGACTAACTAGAACTGAAATATAAGATTTATTACAGAAAAAAACTATTAAAACCATAGGAACGATTTTTATATGGTAGTTATATGATGAAAAAAAAATCATGACGAGAATGCGAATATAAGTTTTTTTTAACCATATCACTCCAATATTGAGAAACGAGATCTGCAAAGGTTAAATTAACAGGCCAACGACTTGAGTATAATATATTTATTTCCATCCTGTTATCTCTTTATTAAATAATAATAATAATTTTCGCTAATACAAGAAGGTCCATAATATAATACAACAGTTGACTCAACATTTAACAATAAATATTAAATTACATATTTGTATTTTTTTAGTACGATAGAATATATTTACGTATTTTCTTATTATAAATTAATTTTATAATACTTAGTTTTACCCATATTTTATTTGACGACGTTGTGGCGCAAGACGTCGAGGGTTCTGCCGCACAGACATGTGTTCCGGTCTGGGTTTGTCTGTTCTTGTCATTGTGTATTTTTCCGGATCCTTCAGGATATCACTATCCTATTGGAAGCCGTTGAGTGTGTAGCGTTTTTTAATTATTATATTATCTGTATTCATAGACTTGTTTGTTTTTAAATTACTTGTGAAGAAAACAAACAAGGCTAGATGCTCGGTATATTATACTTGCACAAGTGCTCACTTTACTGAGACTAGCTTGGCATAACACACGCTTTGACGTCGTAAATGAAAACAAGAGTGCACTTTGTTCTATTCCAGCCTTCCACTTCCATTTGGTTACCATTACATCACTTTACTTTATAGTTACCTTATCTCTTCGTTTCGTTCGTAGATTTATTGAACACTGACAAATATAATTGTATAGTAGCAGAGCAGAAATAGACTTGCTCGATCGAGGTAGTAAGTACTACCCTTTCACAAAAAATTGGTGTAAAGTAACTGCTGTGTTCCGCGCGATGAGTGAGACCGCCGGAGGCTCAATTTTCCATTCCCTCTGTTCCTTTCATTTTATCCCATACGATCCCTGCCCCCATACCCTTGGATTGGGATGTGATACTTCAAGTATCGCAACCGTTCATAGTTTGCGGTGACTGCTTACCATCAGGCGGACTGTATAAGCATACAGTTTTCCGTTATGAGAATAAAAATTAAATGTATTATTGTATCATCATATTTATCATTTTAAGCAAAATAGACACATATTGCCTGTGTGGCTGGGATTAACGCTAAAGCGTTTTCTACCTTAGCTTTAGAGTATGCAAGACAGACGGTATGGTATTTAATTTAATGAGTTGTCCACAAAATTATTCTACTTAAGCATACAGAAAGGGTAGATGAAATTGATAAAGGCTATTCTTGGCAGAATTATTTCAAATACATATCAAGAAGAAATTTTTTTTTTTTTTTAAGGAATATTAGCAATGCCTTTTCAAGGCATTACTAATATTCCTATTGCCCCTTGAGGCTTCAAACTACTTATTTACTCTAGGATAATCTTAATTACTTTTAAAAATATTCTTCATATATTAGGTGATACTTCAATTTTACAATTTCAAAAAAATTATATATCTTGCTAGTAAAACAGAAGTTCGTGTTTTTAAAATAAATCTTTCTTTTTAGAACCACAAAATGTGATAGAGGAATTGAATATAGAGCCCTTGTTATGTCGAGTACATGTTGCGAGGGAGAAATAGATTGTCTCTGCTTTCTCGTTATGCAACGCTTCAGATGTTCTGATAACAAACCGTGGGTAAGATGTTCGCCCTCAAGAAAGGCATTATTTTCTCTGTATCTAGTGAAGGGAAAATATTGGGAACTACAAAGCCACAATCTTTTATTTATAAAGACGCATATGAAACTATACATGTGTATTTATTTCGTGTCCTTTATTACTATATTGTTTTAGTCGAATCAAGAAATATACAATACTTTATAATACATTTTGGTGGTCCAGATGCATAGATATATACAAACATACAAAGATTTATTTTCATTGCATAGTTACAACGTAGTTTCATGAAATTATACCAAGAGTCGCGTTATAATATCACAGGCTATTTTAATTTATGTATGGAAATTAAAGCTTTTATGGTTATAAATTACTACGTTAACTCCCTCTGCTCTTCTAGGCGACAACGATGGTATATTGCAGCCTTGCTTTTCTGTGCAATAATTCACAAATGCCATAGAACGATAAACAGCAGTGAATAGGTCCCAATGGGATATCCGGATCACCTTTTAATATTTTGGCTCAAATGAAATACTTTATTCTTCCAAGTTTCGCTTAAAAAACCAAATTGATTGTCATGTCATTTTTACTTAATGGTGTTGATATTAACAATGTAAAAGAACTATCAGCAATACCAATGGACTCTTCAGTATCCTTTATAGTCCTTGTAATGGCAGCGGTTGTTTTCTAAAAAGACTGACTGTTCAGTGTCATCCATATCGTTCATAGCGTAGTCGTAAAAAGGCTTACAATAGAAAAAAAGTATCTTGGCATTTACATATTAAAATTGGCATATCAAAATTTACATTTTAAAACTAAGCACACCAGGTGATGTGTTGTATTTTGTTTTAAAGTAGCAACATGCAACCTTAATTATATTTCCGATATTATTATATTAGAGTTACAACGTTTTATTATTATATTTTTGTTACTAATCTGGTTGCTTATATTTTTATAGAATAAAGGCTTTATCATATGGATAATAAGGAGGTACATAAGGATATCCAAAGGATATATTACTCGAACGTATACGTACATATAATTGTGTATTTAAAAAGGTAATATAACATATTTACAATTCAATACTAACTATATTTATAAACTTTTTCCACGGGGCATGGTGGGTGCATTACCACTATGGGTAGAACAAATACTTTCATTCGTTCTTTTCGTGATGTGGAAACAAAACTTAGATATAAAGTCAATACTATTTTTTCCCTATAAAAGATGATTTTCGTTAGTAAATTAACTTAATATAAGGGTTCTTATATACTGTACACATTTATATAGTCAAACGAATTACTCTTTCAGTATAAGTACACGATATTTTTTATCGTTACATTTAAAGCATACACATTTTTGTCACATTTATTTACATAAACTGTACATGTTGTATATATTTTTCTCAACACCATATCTACGCTTGTTAACTTGATTTGTTGGCACTCCGGGTACTTCGTATAAAATAACAACTACCCTTTATAATATGTTATCATCGTAGGCGAGCACAAATGGTTTGTATCATGTTTTACAACGACGCACTTAAAGTCTGATGGCTTCCACTCGGTTTATAATACGATAACTTAGCTTTTTATGCAGAAAATATAAACATATTTAAATACATTTAAACTAATGAAGGGAATAAGAAGGTACGTGGCCGTATTTGTTTGTCGGAATATTACTCTCAAATATCAGAAGTAGACATGGGTATTTTTCTTATTATGATACTATCTCTCGAAGGCAGAAATCGAAAATTTTGTGTTTGGAAATTTAACACCACAGACCAGAAACTTCTTTTTTAAGTTCATAAATCGTAAACTTTTAAAAACAATAAAAAAAGTCAATGTTTTATCATGATATTTTTTTGTTTTAGTAAGACGAGACATACAAAATTCGACGGGATTTTGTTTCTGATCAATTACAAAGTAACAAGCTATTATATTTACGCCAATTTTCGAGATATGACATTTCCGCTTTCTGCCGTCAATATGCTATATTAATATATATATAAATAAATAAATGAAATGATTGTATTCTTCCTTTTATTTTTAAACTTATGTTATAATAAAGAAGTAGCTTGAAGCGAGATACGCTCGTTGCTACATTGAGATTTCTACATAATTCCTACAGCTACACAGTTTGCATCACATAACTAATACAGAGTATGGTTAGCAAGACTGTAGCGAGTTGGCGATTTATTACCACAATTGAATAAGTAATCAAAGCTACCTCTGTGTTAGGCGGCGCGTGAGAGCTGGGAGGTGATGGGTGGCGTTGCCACATACAATGCATGCCGGAGTGATACTCCCTCCGACTTTTAATACTTTCTATTATCAAGACTATGTAGACGAGCTTATTAAAAAATAACACTACAAAATTTACAACTTTCACATATATGTACATAGACGACGTTGTGGCACAGCGGTAGCGAACCTGCCTTAAACGCCACAGGTCGCGGGTTCGATTCCCGCTCGGAGCATAATATGTTTGTATTGACCATGCAAGCATATTTTCCGGTCTGGGTGTATTTGTCCTTGTCATTGTGAATGTTTCCGGACCCCCGACACAGGATATTACTATCCTAATGGGGACCGTCGAGTGTGTAATGTTTATTATTATTATTATTATACAAATTTACAAAGCAAAGTTTTTTGGTCTATATTTCATGCCGTCTAGAAATGTTATTAAGGGGTTTCTACATTTTCACAAAATAATCCCAGCATTCAATCCCAGATTTTTTATTATAAAATAGAAAAAGTAAAGGTCGGTTCACAAAGTCGGAATATAAGAAATAATTAAATAAACACTACAAACTCACAACCAGGATCATTAGACCTACACCAACATCGGCCTCGAACAAAACTTGAATCCGCGAGGTTACCTACTTCTGTGCCAGAATGGTTGTCAGATACAAAATTTCCATGATAATAATAATTCTCATACTCGTATTTAAATAGGTTCTTAAAACTCGCTCGTCAAACTAATTAGCGTTATAATCCCAAGCGATTTATCACACCTTTGTTTTACGACAATGACTACGGAAATTTGTCAATGATTCAATAAAACGCTTTTATCTTTGCATCAAACAATCAAATTTAACGTGACTGTAATACTGAGGCTTTATTATAAGATAAAATTGGCTTATCCGACGTTGACGATTTTGTGGCACAAAGATAGCGAACCTGTCTTAAGCGCCACAGGTTTGATTCCGGATATTTGTATTATATATGTTTTCCGGTCTAAGTTTTTTTATGTAAGGGGGCAAACGGGCAGGAGGCTCACCTAATCTTAAGCGATCACCGCCGCCCATGAACATCTGTAACAACAGAGGGCGTGCAGAGGCGTTGCCGACCTTTACGGAAAGAACAGGCTCTTCTCTTGAAGGTTTGTTTTTCCTTTTCATCATGTATGTTTCCGGGATATAACTATCCTAATGTGGGTCGTTGAGTGTGTAGCGTTTATTTATTTACTAAACCCACTAATCATATGTATTATAAATATGAGATTTTGTTTTTGGATCTAACTTTTGTTACTTAATCACGCAAAAAACGGCTGAAGGGATTTGGATGGGACACACACATGGTTTATTACCTGGATTGATATATTATAGGATACTTATTTTTATCACGAAATTATGTTAGGTTTCTATTTTCATTTCATTTTAATATGTACATAGTGTGTTGCTACCGTGGTTATTACAATTTCATTGCAATACATATTACAATAACCCATGCAAAGAATTTGGAAGCTTCTGATTAGTTATTGTATAGAAAGTGGAAATGACTTATGGTCTTGAAACCGATTGTTCTTTTCTTTGAAAGATTCTCACATATATATATAAGTGGATACGTCGATATACCAACCAATAATTGTTTGTGTTTTAATAACAAATTACGAAAGTAATAAACTGTTACACGTTGAAACAACATTGTACTTAATATGAAACATAATATATTTGCATGCATTTCATTGTTATAAATATTCCATTGATTCCACAATCTCATAATGCTATGGACCAATTGAATATATACTACTTACGAGTTCGCGTATATAATATTCGTAGAAGACAGATATATACGAGGAAAATATTACGATATTGTATCCGCTTTCACATGCATCGGTTGAGATGATAAATAAAACGTTTTACAATACTTTTATTTTGAAAATGCGATTATAAAAGTTTTTTCCCCGTTTAAATGGCGATAAAATATATCGGAAGCTATACGAGACTGAAAATGCTTTCGTACAAAAAACCAAAGCAAAAAGTGTACTACGAAATAGCGTTTTCACTAAAGTTATTGAATTTTTAATTTTTTGTATAAAATTACTATTAGTGTTGAATTATTATAAGTTATTGATAAAGACACATCCAATGCGGTGGGTTAGATCAAATGTTTGCGTTAAGCGTTGCCACGCTATACCAAAACACATAGTTATAGAGATTGAGATTCACGGGATAAAAATTTGGGGCAGCTATTTCAATTTCTAATAATTTCCCCTACACGTCATAAGCCCCCACATTTGTATTACATAATACAACTCTCCATGAAACATAATCATATAGGTACTACTTTTGAATACTACATTATAATTATATGAAATCCTAAGAAAAAATCGAAACCCAACACAAACAAGAAATTGCCTATAGAAAGTTATATAATAAGTCTATACGTAAAATCACGTAAGTGTAGTTAAAACTTTCACGCCAGTTGTCAACGGCTGCGGTATAAGTTGGTGGCAAGTTACTGAGTAATTTCATATGAACGTGTTTCTGTAAAGAATATGGGTTATAGTTTAGGTTCATATTGAAAGCTGAGATGGCCCAATAGAAAAAGTAGACTTTGACCGCTGGGTTCCAATCCGGACAAGTGTCTTTGAGTTTTCAAGTGCTTATTTTATGTTTCAAATTTATCTCGTACACAAACGGAACAATGTATAGAACCTCTTGTCTAAAACGTTTTATCATACGTTTATTTATATGTAATAAGACTTAAATTATATATAACAAATTACAAAGCAAGCTAGATGTTGGTGCTCAGGGGTGTAGAGTACGCGTAGCGGACGGGTGTCGTCTTAACGCGGCCTAAGGCCTCTCCCTTATCAGATTATTGATATTTTTATCTATATAAAGATACTATAATAATCAAAATAAAACAACACTTTCATTCTGAAATTGCTTAATTTTACTCCCGACAATTATTTTTACAAATTTCTTAACGTTTCCTTTAATTATAATTACAGTTTTTTCTTTTGTCGGATGATGATTACACATAAAAAGTGTAGAATTAGTATGAACTATATAAAAACATTAATAAAGACTATCCTAATAATAAAAACTATAGACATCAAAATAACAGAAGTGGAGTTCTTATCTTTATGCCTCTTCTATCTTGCTAAGAGCAATCGTAAAGAGCAAAATTGTTCTCGAGGCCGCTTTCAGTTAGGTATTGCAAATTCAAGAGACATTTCTAGCAACTGCAAATGTGCAATTAAGTTCTAGGCCACCTCGATACAAGGTATATTACGTCGACTTCAAATTAGCCCGAGTTACATGATGCACACCGAAATTTAGTCGTTATTTTGTTAACTTTAAGGATTATAATTATTTATTGTACTAGTTCATATCCTTTATAAAACAATATAGGAAAATATGAACATTTTCAGCCAATTTTTATCACAATACTTTGACAATACTGTATTTTTAACAATATTTATAAGTTTCCAATTATAGTAATATTTTTTAAAATAGAATATAGACAAATATAAAGTTTTAGTACTAGCAAAGCCAAGCTTTGTGGTGTGTAGGCCTGATGATCCGTAATCAAATAATACATAACTATAGGTTATAGGTATTTTTAGATCTTTTCATACTTAAAAATATGAGTTATATTTTTTACGTAATAATATCATATAAATGTTACATTATACATTTGTTTATGTACTTTTATTATTTTCCTTTTTTAATTTATGCTTAGTAAAATAGTCCGTTTTATCATAATTTTTTGTTTGAATGACCTATAAATTTATTCCAACATACCATTATATAATGAAAAGGTTAGTTATTGTCATAAATATAGATATAATCTATGTCTATGAATATTATAAATAAAGAAAAAAAATCTCATACTTCTGCGTATATATTATGTAAACACCATCTCTTATGCGTGATAAAACAAAAGGAACCAAGCACTTCTCAACGCAGTCCTGACATACATCAGCCTTTCATCTTGTCCACCATTGTCTTTACACGTATGTACAAACACTCCCTATTTTTTATATATTATGATCATTTTAAAAATATAGCATTATTAAAAACTATTACATAGTGTATCAGCTTTGTAAGCTTTGTAGCTTTCACCCGCGGCGACGACAATAGCTCTGTTAATTTACATTTTCACGTGGGTACGTAAGAATTGACGGAACCAATCTTGATGGAAATTTGCACTGAGATAGATTAAAAGTTGGCTTACGAAATATACATAATATTTACAGAAGTCAAACTGATAGTAACCGTTATGTTGAGCATGATTTCCTGTTAAATGAAGTGACAATATACGTAAGATGGCTGGTAAAAATTTGGGTCCAGCGGCGTAACCGTAGACCAGCAATGACAACAAAGGAATATCATCAGAACTATAAAAGTATTTTGTAAACAAACGAAAGTAATCAACATAGGATCATTTTTAAACTCCGCTACACCTAAACTAACTTAATTTCATAAACAACTATCAACGAATTTCCAAATTGTACTAGCTTCAAATAATGCGCTTTTTGGAAAAGTACCGATACGTTTATCTGTGTAATATAACTGCTCCTTATTATGAATTATATATGTTTATATTAAATAAATAATATCATTTGTGGCTGTTGGGAAAATATAACGAAGTGACGTAGTAAAAAAATTCTTATGCATTTTAAGATATCGAATCGAATTTGCTGATACAACCACAGAATGCGATAGATAAATTGAAAATAGAGTTAAAGCCCTTGCTATTTATTACATATTTTATCAAACCAATAGGAGGCATTGTCTCTTCTTCCTCGTTATTCGACCCTTCAGATGGTCAGATAACAAACCGTGACGTGGGCTAGACACGCGCCCTCAAGATAGGTAGTTTATTATCTTTTTGAGTATATGAAAAATATTGGAAAATCTTTAATCTTTCCTTATTTTCTTCTTTTTATAATTATAGAACTTGTTTTAAATGAACCAAGCAGAGATACAAATTGAATGACGTACAAAATATATCAGACATAATGTAGAGACTATAAATATTAATAAAATATGTACATTAATAATGTACAAACAGACAAACAGATCGACGGAAGGACAGACGGACATGACGAAACTATAAGTATTCCGTTTATGCGATTTGACTGCGGAATCCTAAAAACAATAATCATAAAACCACCATGACATCATGCTTTAATAATTACACAAAACTATCATGTGTATCCTATGCCAATAAACCTTTTTTCTTACTTCCTCTGGACCTATGACTAACTACGATGGGCTATTGCATACATATTTATTTTATTTATTTATTTAACAAGTACAATATTTTAATTAAAGCGGAAATATTATAACAAAGCATTAAAAAACCACAAAGGTTTGTCCTAAATGCTTATTATTAACTAATATATTTCATTATTATGTAATAAATTAATCATAACTTCTAACTACGTAAGTAAATGAAAATTAAATATATAAATTATGTTTGCTAGTTGTGTGATAAAGTGTTCAGAAAATGTTTTTTTAGGTTCTTTTTCATATTTTGTATTGTAAGGTTTACTGCCAAAGAAAGGGGTAGTTGGTTTATTAACCATGAAATTATGTATTCTGTTGTTCTTTTACCATATTTATTGTTGTATGTTTCAATCTGTAACTGGTTCGCTGTTATCGCCCGTGTGTGTATAGGATGTTCAACTTTTTTACGTGGAATATTGTTAAAGTATTCTTCTTTTAGAATATATTTTTGAATAGTTCATAAATTGGCAAGGTTTTACAATGTTTAAATAGTTTTTGTTAAGTGATCTTATATTTATATGCAAGCATGATAAGTTAATATTATGGTAAGAAGGCAATTTTCTATAGAAGTTGTCAATTGACTTACAGTTAAAAATCTCCTTGATTTGATACATAATTATGGGTAACTAATATTGATTTTATAATATATAAAATGTATAAAATTAAATTAAATAAAGTTATATTTATAAAAAATAAAATCCTGTTATTAGTTTTGTTTTAAAATGAAATCAATATCTTGTAGATTTTGCATGTAATAGATCTTACTATTACTTGTTTTTCTAGCGCATACTTTCCTGTCTTTACACCACACAAATTGAAAAGAATTACGTAGATGCTGTTTCGCATTATACAGAAGGGTTTTATTATATTTCGTCAGAGCTTCCCTTACAATTACACGTGCATCAGCTCTTTCTTTTCCAACATTAGTTATTACTTGCCCTACTAAAATACGTTTTTGCTTGCTAGACGCTATCCATTTATTTCTTGCGTTCTTTGAATTTAATTCAACTAAGATTGTGCATGGTTTGTCTTTACCGTTTGAAATACTATAAGATGAATGAATGTCTTTCTTCTCTACATCAAGTTTTAAGGCTACATTATTCAATAAATTATCAAGTTCATTTGCAGGAGTCTCTGGTAGGCCAACAATTTCAATCTTTGAAGATAGGTTATTTTGTTCGGCTTGTCTCGATCCTTATATGTTTCATAATGTGATAATTTATATATTTGCATTTTATACAGAAACAAAAAATAATAAAAAGAACATACTGCAGTTAAGTCATGAACGTTTTAAACGTTGCTAGTTTTAAAATTCGTTCCGGCTGTTCTATAATGACCACAATGTACTCATAACTGGTTCATGCCAACAAGATTTTATATAGTACACATGGTTTTAGTTTATTAAAATTTCGTACTTGATTTATATTTGAAAACGAAATATAAAAAAGTATGTCTCAAGATTGGGGTTTCATCTACCTGAAATTGAAATAATACTAGGCTACTTCGTACCCGAAATGAGTACACTTTGAGTGTTATCGCAATGTTATATCTAATTATTTAAATGAAATTTGAGATCTATTGATGTGCCATAACTCGTAAGACACAAATAATTTAATATGCAACAAATTTCAAAGCCAGTTAGAGTCGGGTTCTGACGCGCGTAGATTGCGCGTAGCAGGCGCATGTTGTCTGAACACGCCCAACGTATTCAAATTGATTGGGATAAATTTTACTGGTTTCCTAGTGGTCATTCTTCATTCTTCGCTCATAGCCGGGTGCGCTCAATTTAATAACTTTTTGTTTGAATGACCTATAAATTTATTATATAATGAAAGGGTTAATTATTTTCATAAATATAGATATAATCTATGTCTATGAATATTATAAATAAAGAAAAAACTTAATAGTCGAAAAGTCAAGTCAGAGGCCTAATCGTATATGGGCGACCTGAAAAACTCTGACACTAGGTTGGCCACTAACCACTCGATAAGAAGAAGTAGTGGTCATAATTTAATGTTATATAGCTTATTTTCTTTCTCAAACAGGCTACATAACTAAGAAAAACTTTGATATCATACATAAGTCACGCCGCCCAAATACAGGAACATTATTTTAAAAAGAATATAAATAACAGTATTTCCACGAAAGAGAATCAAATTGACGATATAATGTTAACACCTTGGACTTCGAGGAATGATCATAAAAATCGTAATCTGAAATTCAAAACAAACAAGTAATTGTAAGACAATGGAATATTTCAGGGAATCACAAACATACTGCGCCCCCGTCGTGGTCACTAGCTGCCTATATAAACCCATGTTCAGCAGAAGACAAGACATTCACCATTCACTATTTACTCTGTTCACTAGTTTAGCTTTGTAAAATTAGTTTAAGTTAATTTTATTAAAATATTTTAATAAAATTATATTTTTTAAAAATCTATTTATTTCAAATATTTTGACTGGCGCCCAACGTGTGGCTCAGCAGCGTCGAAACTTTGCCAAATTCATTAAATATTTACAATAAACGCGATTATAAAAATCCCGTTCAATCATCTGGACCAAGTTTCACGGAGTATCTTAATACTGTTTGCTGAGAACTACAAAAACAAATAAGTCAAAAGAAGGAAGAGGATGCTGAAGACAACGGTTATCTGCAATTTGCTGTAAGTACCGAGTAGCATATCCTCCCAAAATTCCTTTCTTTCTAAAACCCCCTACTTTTGTGTATCAGGGTAAGAGTGATGTGAATCACCCTCCTTCTAATATCGAGGGTATTGAAAGTTCGACAAGTAATTTGTCTAACGATTTTAGAGTCCCTAGTAGTCAACAAATCTTTGTTAAAAAGATAACAAATACCACTATGGACCCAAAAGAACTTTTAAATTTTGTACCAACATACAACGGAGATGTTTTTACATTATATAATTTTTTAAATTGTGCGAAACAATGGTTGAAAGTAGTTGGAGGAGAAACTCCAGAAAAAATTATGCTTTTATTAAGCAAATTAGAAGGCAAAGCCGCGTTAAGTATTAATATGATTGAACACTCATTCAAATGGTGTAATGTAGAGTTAGCGTTAAAAAAAGAATGTGGTGATAATCGAGAATTTAATACTTTATTAATTGAATTATCGAATGTAAAACGCAAAGGTAATTATAAAGATTTGATTTTTGAATTAAAACAAAAATTATTTTTTATTAAAAGTAAATTATTAGATAAGTATAACGAACCAAATATTGTTGAAGAAATTATGGAACCTTATATAAATATGGCTCAAAATACATTGAGAAATAGTTTACCGTTCCATGATCAAATTTATGTTTCGAATTGTAATTTCAATGATACCGCAACTAAAATATTGCAATTAGAAGCTGAAGGCAGATTTGATAATATAAAACAAAAGTTTTCAAATATATTACCACCACCGCGAATAATAAATAATACAGTCCCTTATAAACAAAATTATTCTAATTTTAAACACAATTTTAATCAAAATTACCAACAAAATTTTAATCTAAATCAAAGATTTCCAATGAGGCAAAATATGTCTCATCAACAGAGATTTCAATGGAATTCAAATCCCAATAATGTATTTAATAAACCGCAACAACCTTATTTTAAAAATCAAACAAATAATCAAAATAGAATGTCACACGATGTTTCTATGAGAACAGCCCCTCAATTGCGAACGGGTCAAATTAATTTAGGAAAAGGGATAGTAGCTGAAGAGGTATATTATCACGATGATAACGAAAGTTATATTAATGAAAATAATGAACCTAGCACGTCAAATTTTCAAGAGGTTCAAAAAACAAGAAAAAGAATCATAGAATTTAATCATGTAAAATCATATTTACCGTATTTTGAAACAGAAGAACCAAATTTAAAAATTTTAATTGACACAGGAAGTCAACGGTCTTTTATTACATCAAGAGCTGCTAAACATTTTAATAATTATTACAAGCCAGAAAAATTTATTGTTAGGACCTCACATGGTATGACAAGCCATAATGGGTTTATTGAAACTCCATATTGGAAAAAATATTTCGGTTCTGGTGATAGTTCGATGAAATTTTATATTTATAATTTTAGTGATAAGTATGATATTTTAATGGGTACAGACATGATAGAACAAATAGATGCAAAAATAGATTTAAAGGAACGAAAATTAATTTTACCACAAAACGAAATTTTAATTTATCATATGACGAATGATAATTTATTAAATATAAAAGATTTATGCGAAACGTATAGTGATTTATTTACTGAATAATAATAATAATAATAATAATAATTCTTTTATTGTACACCACACAAGCAGAGAACTTACAAGAAAGAATGTTACATAATTAATGCAGGCACAATAAGGCGGTCTTATCGCTGGTTAGCGATCTCTTCCAGACAACCTTATATGAGCAAAGAAACAAAATTTTAAATAAAAAAGCGGAAGGTGGTGCTTATAATAATAAAAATTAAACAATAATAAGTGAATAAAAATATAAATAAAATATACGTAACGAAGATTTCATATAATATGTCACTAAATTACAGAGAACCGATTAAGTAAAAATCTTTTAATCTTTTCTTAAATGTAGTAAGACTGGGAGATTGCCTAATAACCAGAGGTAACGAATTCCATAATTTAATAGATAAGACAACAAATGATTTTTTATAATAAGTCGAATTGTGTGCCGGCATTTTAAGAATTAAGCGACGACTGCATCTTGTGTCACTACTACTATGAGAATCGAAAAATACAAATTTATCTTTTAAATAGGACGGACTATTGGCACTAAATAAAACACAATAGAGGAGGGATAGTGTATGAAGATTCCGGCGAAGACGAATGGGTAGCCACTTGAGTTGTTTACGAAATTCGGATACGTGGTCATATTTTCGTAAGTTAAATATGAACCGAATAGCAACGTTCTGGAGTCGCTCAAGTTTATTTAGCTGTTGTTCAGTCAAATTAATATAGCTTGCGTCAGCATAATCGAGTATAGAGAGGAGGAGAGTATTTGCGAGCATAACTTTGGTGGCAATAGGAAGAAAAGAGCGCAGACGACGTAAAGAGCCCAAGGCTGCAAAAGTTTTTTACTTAATTGTTTGAGCTGTTGAGACCAAGATAATGTCCTATCAAAGTATATACCCAGATTTTTTACGGTTTCCCTGTAAGGTATAATAACACTGTTAAATATAATAGGCGGTAAATCTTCCCAAACAACTCTGGAGATTATATTATGACCCCCAATAATTATGCATTGTGACTTGCTGGGGTTAACTTTTAAACCAAAAGAATTACACCACTCTTGTATTTTGTGTAGATCATTATTCATTAAGGTGACAGTGTTATGAAGATCTCCAAGAGTCGTTTGTCTGTAAATTTGTAAATCGTCTGCATACATGTGATAGGGAGAAGTAATGCAATGAGTTATAGTATTTATGAAAATGGAAAAGAGCATAGGTGACAACACGCCTCCTTGTGGGACGCCGGCAAGAATATCACACCAGGATGAAAAGGATTCATCAAGATGAACACGTTGCCGGCGGCCTGTAAGGTAACTATGAAACCAGTCAATCGCTGAAGGAGAAATATTAATAGAAGCTAACAAACTCAGTAAAATATCAAAATCGACTGTGTTAAATGCATTCGTAAAATCCAACAATGTCAGAATGGTGAGCTGTTTGCTGTCTAAACCCATTCGGATGTCATCGGTAACTTTTATCAAAGCAGTGGCCGTACTATGACCACTACGGAAGCCAGATTGGAAAGGATCAAGGAGGTTATTTTTATTAAGGAACATATTTAGTTGATGATAAATTAATTTTTCGAGGACCTTAGATAAAAAAGGTAATATAGATATTGGACGGAAATCAGAATAAGTATCAGGTTTGGTCTTTTTGGGGAGTGGAATAATTTGGGCATGTTTCCAGCTTTCTGGAAATGTCCTGGACGAAATGGATTCATTAAGGATGTGAGTAATGATGGGAGCAAGTAGGTCAAGAAGAGGAATGATCATATTGCGACTAGTACCGTCACTACCGATGGCATTAGAGGAAATAGACAGAATATTCTTCTTAACATCCTCCTCAGAGAATTGAGTAATACTAAACGGTGGAAAATTAGGAGTTGGCAAAGATGAAAGAAAATCAAGTGTACGTGATTTGCTAGTACCGTCAAGATGATTTGAAGAGGAGGAAAAATGTTGGTTTAACTGTTCGATATCAATCTCAGTTGTAGAAGAGTTAATAGATTGTTTTCCAACTCCTAAAGAATGTAAAAATTTCCAGACTCTTGTAGCGTCGCCGTTTTCGACTTGTTTATGGATATGGCGTCGTTGTGCATCCCGACACAGTGTATTGCAGCGATTTCTGGCTTTTTTATACTTGTCACGGTTTTCATCTGAATTATTAACTTTTAATTTGGCCTTTGCCAGATTTTTCTTGTTTATCAAGGATTTTAACTCATCTGTAAGCCATGGCGCAGGCAGATGCTTCATTTTAACAGGCTTGAGCGGTGCATGTTCATCAAATAACTTTATAAGTAGTGTATTAAATTTCGCCACCTTATCGTCAATTGTGGGTTCTAAGACGACTGTAGACCAATCTATAGCCTGAGCATCTTGCGTTAAATGATTTCTATCTATACCACCAAAATTACGTCGCAGAAGAGTTTTAGCTTTGGCCTTTGAAGGCCGTAAGTTATAGGAGAGATAAATCAAGTCATGGTAAGAGAATGCATCAGCAGAGCACTGACCATGCTTGGAAACAAAATCTGGAGATGAGACCATTATAAGATCAAGAAGGGAAGGGATGCAATTAGGGAGTCGATGCGTTGGCGAAAGAGGAAGAATATCAACGTTACATGCATCTGTTAAGGACAATAGCTTTTGAGATCGATTGTTGGCTTTCAGTAAACAAGTATTGAAATCCCCCATTATAATGATATGTTTATATAAAGGACTTAGGGATTCCAAGAGATTTTCAAATGAAGCGAAGTAATTAACATTAATTGATGGACTATAGAACACACCTAATACAATTTTAGAATGTGACAATTGGATTTCCAGAAGCAAATGCTCCGCCGTATCAGCAGGAGGTGGTTGAGCTGACGAACTAATTACTTTAAAAGGAATATATGATCTGAGATAGATCGCCACTCCTCCACCACCTTTACCGATACGGTCGTTGCGTAACAGATGGAAACCAGGCAACGAATAAGAAGAACTGGGAAGACAAGGTTTGAGCCAAGACTCAGAAACTAAGATTGCATGCACATTTTGACATTGAAATGACGCAAGCATATCGGGATAATGAGCCGGAATACTTTGAGCATTGATATGAATCACATTAAAATATTTGGAGGAATGGAAAAAGTAAGAATTAATAACGTCATTAAGGGGGAGAAATGTTGTACTATGATAACTATCATTGCTAGTTAGTTCGTCATTTGAAGACAATGAATGGAATTCGTCACTCTGTAAACTGCAATTCAACGACATATTTTAGTATGCTATAAATACGATAAGAATATATATTATAATATTACGTATTTAAATAAAAAATAAATACTAATATAATAATAAACTATATATAATATAAACTATATATAACATAAACTATATATAAATAATCCAATGTTTCATTTACCCACCAGCTATCTGAAAGATATCACTGTTTTACAACTATACAAAACAATATTAATATTAATCATTTTTTGCTAAATCCATGATATTATTGCATTCACAAAACTATAGCTATGGAAATATTGTATCTATAAACAAAACATAGACAAAAAACAGAAGTACAAAGCGCTGTCAAACGTCAAACTAATTGCGACTGACAAGTGACATTTCATATTAGTAATATTAAGGTAATATTTGACATTTTATTGCAAGTTAAATAAACAAAGACAAAACATAAACACAAACTCGTTATGAGAAGGCAAAGAATAACTTAAAAATAAAAAGAAGATCGTATAAAAAACATAAATAAAACAAGTGTACGTTACGGGATTAATACAGCAATCATTTCCTGAGGTTTCTCTTAGGACGCAAGTTGGAAGTGGCCTTTTCTTTAGATGAGACATTCGGCGCTGGTTGGGTTTCTATAGCAGATGAGCTTGGGATCAAATCTAACTCTGCTATTGAGAAGACGCGATGTCGGTTACCATCGGGGCTAAGAACTATTACAGCCCCGTCTCTGGTCCAGCATTTCTCCACACCAAAGCGTTTCCTTGCTTGCAGAAATGTCTCATGCCGTGCTTTTGTAAGGAATTCGGATAGAGTAATCCCAGAACCCTTGAGGCTACCTTTTGCAAACCAGATTTTCTCCCTTACAGAAATGTCATGGAATTTAATAAGAATGGCCCGAGGTCTGGTCCCTTTCTTAGCATGTCCTAAGCGATGACAGCGTTTTATGGAGCCAATAGTTAGCTGTGGCATCTTGAGATGTTTAGCTAGCAGCTCTGAAGTATATGCAGCTGTGTCTTCATTATTTTCTTCAGCGACACCATGAATTAAAAGAATTTTCTTTCTTGACCGCATCTCGATATCATCACACTGCTTGGTCAGTAGCTTTACTTGCAGGTGTAAACTCTCAAGTGCACTGAGTACAAAAGTTCTGAACGTTGCAAACTGCACCTCGATGCTAGAGGTTGAACTCAGTGGGGAAGAAGCTGTTTTAAGTTCCTCTTGAAATTCTGTCATCCTTACATTAAAGTGCTGTGTCAAATCCGCAATAGTGTTTTTAATAGAATCCATTTTGAAGTGATAATGTGGCTAAGTTTATACCACAGGTAAAATTTGTAAATTGTTTTGTTTTGAATATTAGAATGTGAAGCTGGTAGGTTTATTTATTTACTTGCATAATTTCATGGATAATAATTACATTTATATAATTTTAAATTAAAAGTAAAATCGGAACGAAAAATTTTTGCTATTACTTTAAGGCCTACCCTCCTAAAAAAAAAAAAAAAAAAAAAAAAAAAAAAAAATGAAGATGTAACAAACAGTGCAACTACATCTATTAAACATAGAATAAATTTAATAGATAACGAACCTATTTATCAACGTCCTTTTAGATTACCTCAAACTCAACAAGAGGAAGTAAATAAACAAATTAATAAATTATTAAATGAAAAAATAATTAAACCTTCTGAATCCCCTTGGTCATCGCCAGTACATATTGTACCAAAAAAGTTAGATCAGTCCGGTATAAAAAAGTGGAGAATGGTCATTGATTATCGTAGGTTAAATGAAAAAACAAAGTCCGATAAATTTCCTTTGCCAAACATAGAAGAGTTATTCTCTAAATTACAAGGAAATAATTATTTTTCTACGTTAGATCTTACATCGGGATACCATCAAATATTAATGGATAAAGATTCAATTGAAAAAACAGCTTTTAGTACGCCTAATGGTCACTATGAATTTCTTCGTATGCCTTTTGGTTTAAAAAACGCGCCTGCAACATTTCAACGCATGATGAATAACGTGTTAAAAACTGAAATGTCGCGTAATATTTGCTTAGTTTATTTAGACGATATCATAATATACTCTAAAACAAAACAAGATCATATAAATAATGTACAAAGTGTTTTTGAATCGTTAAGAAAAGCTAATCTTAAATTAAATAAAAATAAATGTGTATTTATGACGGAGGAAATAGAATTTCTTGGTCATATTTTAAATAAAGATGGTTTAAAACCAAATCAATCAAAAATAGAAGCAATTCAAAAATTTCCTATACCCAAAACATTAAGAGAAATAAGAGGATTTTTAGGATTAATAGGGTATTACCGAAAATTTATTCCTAATTTAAGTAAAATAATAAAACCTTTAACGGAAGCAACTAAAAAGAATGCTACGATAGATATAAAAAATAAAAAATATATAGAAGCCTTCGAAAAATGTAAACATTTATTAACGAATGCTCCAATATTAGCATTTCCTGACTTTAATAAAACGTTCGTTATTACGACAGACGCTTCTGACATAGCATTAGGTGCGATATTGAGTCAAGAAAATCATCCTATCGCTTACGCATCTAGAACGTTAAGTGAAACTGAACAAAAATATAATACTACGGAAAAAGAATTATTAGGAATAATATGGGCAGTAACGCAATTTAGACCTTATATCTATGGAAGAAAATTTATATTACGTACCGATCATAAAGCCTTAATTTGGTTATCGAAATTAAAAGAACCAAATCAAAGATTAACTAGATGGAAATTAAAATTACAAGATTATGATTATAATATTGAGCATGTAAAAGGTAAAGAAAACTATGTAGCCGATGCTTTAAGTAGAATACAGTTACATAATACAAGTTGTGAATCGTTACAAGCACAATGTGGCGACGAAATGTCATTAGATACTACGCCTCGTAGTCAAAACATAACTCCAGTAAACAGCGATTCGAATTCTTGGCATTCAAACAATAGGTCATTCCATAATGATTGTTCGTCGAGTAATACAGTACACTCGTGTCAACAAGATACTGATGGAGGTATTCCTATTATTAACAGTTATCCGCCTAAACGGTTAAGACGTGTTGTGTTTGAATTAGCTCCGTATAAAAATGTGAAATTTGAAAAAGGTATGTGTTATTTTTATATAACTCCAGATAATCAAGAAAATATTATTAAAGAATTTATGTTAGAATATTTAAATAAAGATAAATATGCATTTATAATACCTAATGATGAATTATATTATAAAGTTTCGGAAGTTTATAGAAAGTATTTTGATCATAGTAAGTTCAAGCCAGTAAGATATACTAAAACTTTAATAGAATTAGATAGTAAGGAAGAACAATTACAATTAATTAAAAATTATCATTTAAAAGATAATAGGCACGCCGGAATAGAAAGCGTTTATAAACAATTACGTGATAAATATTATTGGGAGAATATGAGAAAACATGTTAAAAAATATATTCTTAGTTGTGAAATTTGTAAAAAAGAAAAATATAATAGGCATCCTAATACTACGCTTTCGTTAGAAACAGAAACCCCATATGAACCAATGGATATTTGGCATATAGATTTTATGTCTTTAGAACAACAATGGTATTTAACAATTATAGATAAATTTTCTAAATATGCCATTGTAAAACCAACAGAAAAAAGTACGGTGTATGATACTTTATGCGAAATTTTTGCCTTAATTGGAGCACCAAATAAAATTGTTCATGATGGTGAGCAATCCTTTTGTAGTGAAATAATAAAAGAACTTTTTAAAACTTACAACATAAACAATCATACAACTACGCCGCAGCATCATAAATCGAATTCAGATGTAGAAAGATTACATAGTACTATACAAGAATTATATAGACTCCAAAGAAATTCTGATTTAGATAGGAATCAAAAAATAAATTTTATAATACATTCTTATAATAATACAACACATAGTTCTATTAATATGACACCTTTTGAAGTTCATTTTGGTCGTAAGCCTAAATTACGAAGTTTTGATAATCTGAAAGTTTTTGTTCAACAATATACTTTGCAACATAAAGATTTTGTTAAAGATTTAAATAAAAATGTTCACGATATGTTAAAAAAGCAAAAAGAAATTCGAAATAATAAAATAAATAAAAATATTAAATCCCCAAAGTCTTTTAAAATAGGTGACACCGCTTATTTAAAAAATAGCATGGCAGAAAGACATAAAACTAAATCTAGATTTTTAGGACCTTACACAGTAATCAGTGTAGAGCCCCATAATAAATATAAATTAAGTAACGGTAGAATTTATCACATAGAGGAACTCCTAATTGTTTCAGACTCATCGTCTTTGGATACAAATTCAGAAAATTAGACTCTAATGAAAATGTAATTTTTGTCGAGCTTCAAACTTCACGTATAATAGAAGGAAGGTGGACAATTATACATCAACTAGATATTAAGTGTATTATAGATAATTTAGATATTATTCAAAACTCTGTTAATCATGCTATTACTAGATTAAAATCAGAGGAATTTATGCATATATATCAAAGAATAAATATTATCTTAGAAAATGTAAGAGAAATTTGTAAACATCTTAATATTCAAAGTAATATTCGTGTTAAGAGAGGATTAATTAATGGTTTAGGATCTATTATAAAATTTGTAACTGGAAATTTAGATGAAGATGATTTACAGAAAATTCAAAAAGATTTAGAAACATTAAGAGTAGCTTATAATAAACAAATTTCTATAACAGATGAATCTTTAGAAGAATTTAACAATCAAATTGCTAATATAACAAAAATTCAGCAAGAGATCAATAGTCAATTTAATAATGTATTTAATGATAAAATTCAAGAAAAGGTAGCTATATCATTACTACTGCAATCGCAAAGTTTACAAGACATAGCTGAAAGATTGACAACAGCGATAACTTTTGCGGAACAAAGGTATCATTACAGTATACTAAAGTCTCAAATTTTAAAAGAAACTGTTAATAATATTCCAAAGGAATTACTGATTTCTAATAATATTAATGATATAGAGCCCTTTATTTCTGTTGAAAGTAAGATTATTAATCAAATTGTTTATTTTATTATAAGTATACCTTTAGTTAAATCTAAAATTTACAATACAAGGAAAATTGTTCTCATTATCCAAAATAATCCAACATGTACCTATCCCGTAATGCGAAAGGTCACTTTAGCTTATGATAATGAAGAAATATATGAAGTAACGGATTGTGTCGAAATTAATCATTTAATTTGTAAAGGCAGTATTATACCGATAGATACCTGCGAAACAGAGGTTTTATATAAAAAAGAAAGCAAGAAATGTCAAAATGTTCCAATAAAATGTCCTGAAGAAGAGGTAATACAGTTATCACCTAAAACTATTTATATGTTTTTTAACAAAACTACAGAGGTAAGCCTTAATTGTAAGGAGCATCAAGAAGTAGTATGGACAAAAGGATCTAATATTTTGTCTGGTGAAAATTGTCAGTTGAATATTTCTGGCATAAAAGTTATCCAAACTCAAAAGTCAAAAGATAAAATTATAATCGCAAAAATTGAATTAGAAAAATTGGAAGTGGCTACTGAACTCGAATTAACATATGACACTTCTAAAATAAAAACAAAACTTAAACAATTAAAACAAATTGAATCTTTTGACAACAATATTCAACACAACATTATTCAATATAGTTGGATAAGTATTGTGACAATAATATTGATTTTAATAATTATTGTGAAAATTCTCAGATCCAAGGCTCTTTTGAAACCATGGACTTCGAATTTAGAGGGGGATAGTCACGCCGCCCAAATACAGGAACATTATTTTAAAAAGAATATAAATAACAGTATTTCCACGAAAGAGAATCAAATTGACGATATAATGTTAACACCTTGGACTTCGAGGAATGATCATAAAAATCGTAATCTGAAATTCAAAACAAACAAGTAATTGTAAGACAATGGAATATTTCAGGGAATCACAAACATACTGCGCCCCCGTCGTGGTCACTAGCTGCCTATATAAACCCATGTTCAGCAGAAGACAAGACATTCACCATTCACTATTTACTCTGTTCACTAGTTTAGCTTTGTAAAATTAGTTTAAGTTAATTTTATTAAAATATTTTAATAAAATTATATTTTTTAAAAATCTATTTATTTCAAATATTTTGACTCATATATCTCTAGATTTAACGTGTCAAAACAAATAAACAAATCTATCAACTTTATAAAATGAGTAAAGATGAAAGATTGGCATGAATAAAGTAATATTATTATACCTAACAATGATATTGCTATTGATCCTGTGTAAGAAGATAGCTGCCCATGATCCCGAGATAGGTATGAAACGCTTTTTAAAGGAACCATGGACTTTGATAAATGATCGTCACTCAAGCGGATGGACGGATCGACAGCGGCAACCAACTAATAAATTGAATTTTACCTATTTTGTAATACGACCATGAACCAAATGGTTCAATTTTAATAGTGTGCATGTGAGTTTTAAACCATTCCCTGTCCTAAAATAAACATAAATGCTAAACAATTAAAATAGGTCATGAGACAAGCTGTAAAATTGTATTTACCCTTTCTCTATAAAATGAAAATGAAAACTTCGATAATAACCAATATTCTTTAGAAATGAATGTTGTCTTCATGATTATTATAGATTTGGGATTTTTTTACGATTAAACAGCTGAACTGAATTTGATTAGATTTTTATATTTGAATTGACTTTGAACAAGGACAAAAGTTTTCTCTTATTGTAAACATTCATCAACATTATTTTGGTCACTGAATATCCAGGCGAAATCAACGGTAAAAGCTTAAATTAAATCACTTATTCAAAAGATTAAATTATTAACAAAATGGTGATATCATAGCCTCACAGAGAAAGCATAAATAAATTTATCCTTCGCGATACACTTACGCTACAGAAAAGTTCAAGATAAAGAAATAGAAGAAAATAAAAAAGGTCGACTCCGCCCCATTGACGCAAGAGTTCTGGGTTCGATCCTGACCTTGGGCTACTGTTGTACCCACTCCTAACTAAAGCTACGACCTTCTTTAGAGGAGGAGCATTAGTCATGATTTGAAAACATTGCTAATATACTTTAAAGAAAACACTGTTAATTGCTGAGTCCTTGAAATGTAATTAAAAGAGTTTCAAACTGAAATATTCTGTGACCTAAGAAGCGAAAAAAAAATCAAGTCAAGTGGGAAAGAGACAACGATTGTAATTAGATTTTTTCAGTTTCCTGTTTCTCACTCCAACTGGAGAAATGAAATAGTTTTTCCCTGAACTGTAGCCCACTTTTTGATACCGTGAAAAGTGCACTCTTCAAGAATCCTTTTGACGTTATTTTGCTTCAAAGCGTGCTTTTACTTTAATGATAAGTAGCATGAGTACATTTGCGTAGCTCTACTTTGTATTGTAGTTTGTAATATAGTTTCTAAATTTATTTACAATGGTTACAAAATAAAATGTCTTATTTAAGTTTTAATATTTGCTATATTTTAAGAGCAAATTCTGCTAAATTTGCGATATTTTTAAAATTATTTTAGAATATTGTTTTCAAAGGAATTATTGAATAATGTTTTAAAGTTAAATTAATTATTTTAAAAGATCGAATTATTGCTAAATGAAAAGTGAAAACAACCATTCATAAAATATTGATATAAAACTAAAAATGTTTCAAACATATGTTAAAAGAAACGCTTTCTGTTTGATTTACTATAAAATAATTACATGAAAAATCATGTAACAAAGAAATAAAAGTTGCAAATAAAAAGCTGCTTAAGTACCGCCCCTCTTCGTGACTTTACCAGCCCGTATTGTAGCGCGACACTTTTTACTAAAAACCACTCTTATCATCCATTTCTTGGCAAATGAAAATAAACAATACCCCACGTGACGTCAGGAATAACTAGGAGCCATTAAATCAATCAATCAAGTAACAGATAAAAAATATAACCCTGATATTATGTAATATCAATATTTGTTTTTTGTAAAAATCGTCTAATTAACATGCCGGGTGAGTTCGCGTTCGCTTAACTTATAGACGTTCAAAATTTATTAACAAACACTAGAAGTGTTTTGATACGAAACGCGTGTCATATTTTATTTGAATTAACCTTGAGAACTCCTATGTTGTAATATGTGGGTTACATGCGATGCAAATTTATATGTTAAATATGCACGATAAAAATGAGGTCGAGTAGCCACAAGCCGGGAGCTTGGTCGTTGTTCTAAGGGTGTTTAATAGTATGCAAATTTTAAATGGGCGATAGCTTTAAAACGTTTTGTTATTGACGTAATATTTCATCGTATCTGTCGAGCGCCTTATATAGTGTTTGCTTTAATTTTCTTTTGTAACCATAAAGATATGCAATTTATTCCTTGGATTTAAAATATGTATACTACAATAATATAAAATTACGAACAAGAGAAAAACTTATAGCATTAACTAGCTGACCCGGCAAACGTTGTTCTGCCATATAAATTATAAAAGAAATCGAACGTTAGTATTAAATCGTGAAAAAATTCACGAACTTCTAGTATAAATTCATTAATACTTGTAACTTTTGTTATTTCTAATTATTCACAACTTATATAATGATATTATTTGAGGCATATGCTCGTTTACCTCAGATGCCCCCTGTCCAGTATAAATTCATTTGGTGCTACGAGGTTTGTGATGAGAGTTTCAATACCGGCGTAGCCAGAGTTACTAATAGCCAATACGAAATTGCTTTAGTTTGGAACTAGTACTTGAGGCCGTAGCGAATGTCCGCTAATCCCTACATAATGAGACAATGTGATAACGCTCTTTTTTGCTTACAATCATTAATTCCATTCATGTGGATTGTTATTTCTTTTTAATTTTATGAAAAAAATATGTCTGGTTATAGTAATAAGTATTACATTTTTTCTTATAGGACCTGAATGTCAGCTAGATGTTCTCTAAATGGATAATCACTCCTCCGGATGTCACACTGGTGGTCAAGGTCTTTTGTTGCGAGAGGCCGGCTAGGTAGGTACCACCGCAGTGTCAAATACTCTGCCACCAAATAGTAATGCTTAGGCATTGCTATGTTCCGGTTTGAAGGGCACTGTACGCTAGTGAAATTACTTTGCAGAGGAGATTTAAGAACCAATATCTCGAGGTTGGCAACGCGTGAGTGGTGACTAATGGTGCTACAAGCGCTCATAGGCTATGGCAATCACTTACCATCAGGTGAGCCTTATGCTTGTTTGCCAACTTGTAACATATTAAAAAAAAGTAAGATTTCAGAGAACTCTCCGTAGCCAATAGGAAAAAGTGTCGCGCGTTGTAATACATTCCGTTCACTGTGACCGATATTGTTTGTAAGAGTAACCGTGAAGTTTGGTTACCGGAATCGGGTTAATGTTTAGATTTAGTGCTAATAGGGTGGTTGTAAATTCGCTGCAATGTTCCGGCGCTATCGGATGCCACATTTGGCAACTACGCCTCGCCTGGGGCGAGCGACGCTTTTCAGCCTCATATTTGTTCCGCCTGCTATCGTTCGTTGGTTGCCGCGGTTTAGCAATTGTTTTTACATTTCATTGAACAAAATTTTATTCAAATTATTTCGTTAGATCGAGACAGATATAATACGGTAGAAAAGGTAACAGCAGTTTTAGGTCGGTGTGAGAATTGTATCGCGTACATTACTTGGCGATAAGCTATTACAGGATGGAATTAATTTTTAGTTTTTTATATAATAATATGTCATATTCTTATCCTTACTAATTGCGAGTCAAATATTTTAAAAAACATAAACTTATTACAAATGTATAGGTTAACTTAAACTAACTTAAACTTATTACAAATGTATAGGTGAGCTCCCGTGAAGGCTGTACCTTTTTCACGGCCGGGTGTCTGTACTCGGTCTCCGCTCGCTAACGCTGTCAAGGCCAGTAGGACCAACCGCAATACACATTCAGAAAATAAATGTAGAGCTGCGTGGTTTGCAAGGAAGTTAAGGCAGAAAACCTAAAAGAGACTTAATGACCTATTAAGACATGTACATTACAATTGATTGGATATATTTTTTCTTTGAGCTATTCGTCAGATTGCTACATACTTTATACTTATATTGTAGACTATGCTGTCTAGATTAGGTTGAGTTCCTTGTTTTTTTATGTCATGACGGTTGTCAAACAAGCATACGGTCCACCTGATGGTGAGCAGGCGTGTAGCCATCCCAAATTCGTGTATTGATTTGACATTTAATTGATTGCTTATCAGCAAATAGAGATACGATGAAATTTGGCAAAGTTAAGTTAGGTATCATCATAGAGTTCATTGAATGTAACAGAGCAAAGTTAATCACAAATATATTATACCAAAAAATTTGTTTAAAAAAATCAGTATATCAAAAAATTAATTTAAATTTTTGTAAAAACAAAAACTAAAAGTAGAAAAAAAAAATCACTTTTTACATTAGAAACCTCATAATAGTTTAAAAAAGACGACATGAAAATTAAAAAAAAATTGTTAAAAATAAAATGCAAACAACTGAAAAGCAAAAAAAAATCTAGAATTAACCATAATTATGTTTGTATATTTATAAATAAAATTAATATATTAATATCAATATCACACCAACTTTTCTTAAAAATAATTGTCAACGGTTAGAATAGAACTCTTAATAAATTTAGGAGTTCGTTACTTTGGCTATAAAGCTTTTAAATTAGTAAACTTTAGTTGGTTTCCTTGCCGGAAAATGTCTTTCAGAAGATCTTTCCGTAAACAAAATTTAAGGCTGAAAACAAATTTCAAATTAAATCCCCTTTTCTCCGCGAGTTAATGTCCCGTAGGACGTTTCTCTGGTTTTAATTTCCGGAGAGTTTTCATTGAGGAAATAGTTTGACGGTACTTACTTATTTTCCCAGTATTATATGTGTAGAATACTAAGTTAAAAAGTATTATGTTATGAAAATTTTGCAAATAGATTTTAAACAATTTTTCGTATATATAGTATTTAAATAATAATTACATTACCCGTAGCAACGCTCACAGTCATGTTCTACTTGATTATACTCGTAATCGCTATTAAAGCATTAAACTTTAATTTGAGCATTAAGTTCCATGTATTCTTTTAGGGTCCATGCCCAAATGTTAAAAACGGAACCCTTAAGATTTGTAAATGTCCGTCTGTCGCCCGTTTCAGCTTTTCAGTAAATGCATCTAAAAATATATTAGGTACTTAAAAATACAATTTTTGAAATTTTGGGCTGTCTGTCTATTTGTTCCGGCTAAGCTCTGAAAGGACTGGAGCGATTTTAACAGAACATTCACTGGATAGCTGATGTTATAAGAAGTAACTTAGGCTACTTTTATTTTAGAATAGGAATTAGGGTTCCGTGCACTAAAACAAATCCGTACACAGCGCGAGTGGAGCCGCGGGGATAGCTAGTAAATGATAGAGGAATATTTTTCCGATAGGAATGCTTGGGACTCTTAATATTGCTGGATCTCAATAACCAAATTTTATATGAAAGAATACAATTGTTAAAAACATATATTTGAAAAGAGTAACTGTCGAGTTTCTTGTCGGTTCTTCTCGATAGAATCAACCTTCCGAGCCGTCGGTAGCGTTTGACTATTCAAAAGTACTTTTTAAAAGTCTACTTGAATAAAAATAATTTTGATTTTGATTTTGAATCAATCAAACAGCTAGACAGATTACCTTGATAATAGCAAAGAACACTCTCATTAAAGTCACCAGTCATCATCAGTATCATCATCATCGTTATCATAATCATCATCAGTCATCAAAATCGATTCAGCCGTTTGGTTTATTACTATTCCAAATAGATACACTTTATAACACCCCTCTATTTGAGTCGGGGTTAAAAAAACGTTCTCATCCATATCTTGTAAGACGTGCATACTTATTATTTGAATTAAGATAAAATTCAACTTTCATTGACGTTTTGAAGAATAACGAAGTTTTTACATTAAACGAGTCGAGTTTTAAACAATGGTACTTACGAATATTTATCCTGTAAGGAGAATATTATTTTGTCTAACATTCCGAATGGTTAAAGTTTTGATAACTCCAATTTTGAGTTATATCTTTCGAAACATTTTTGGGTTAAAATTTGCATGAGAATTAATACTGAATCTTCCTGTAATTTATTCTTTCTCTATATTTTTGTTTTTATTTTATTAGAATAACTTGCTTGGAAGTTAAATTAAAATATTTTAAGCATGAGAACGACTAATAATATTTTATATTTGATATACTTTTTAAGGTATATATCGAATTTTGTAATATAATAAAATTACTAAGAAATCCAATGAACGCTTAAGAATTTTTAGGTATATAATTATATAATTGGACTTCCGTTGAGGCGTGTTCGTAGCGAGCCTGCCTTGAGCTTATGCGCGGGTACGTACACCGAGCGGTGCAGACGTTTGTATTGATCATACATATAAGTTACTATGACATTTATAATTTAAGTCTAGTTTCCATAATTCCATCTGTATCCAGCTAAAACCCCGCGGTGTCCTTCTCAGCACCTTTAGCTGGGTGTGAGAACACTTTCGTAATCTTCCGCAGTACTGGCGATATCTATATCAAAATTCAAGTCCAGTTTGTTTGTTGGTTTTTTATTAATCTCACGGGAACCATACATTTAAAAAAAAAAAAAGTATCCTATGTATGTATGACGACGTTGTGGCGCCAAAGGTTCGATTCCCGCTCGGAGCAGATGTTTGTATTGACCATACAGGCATGACTGTGTTCAGGTCTGGGTGTGTTTGTGCTTGTCCTTAGGTATGTTTTCAAACCCATGACACAGGACAACAAAAATGCTTATATCGATTTGTATAGTTCCATTGCGCAAGTCTTAAAACCATAGAAATAAAAATATTCCAGTTAATAAATATAAATTTAATGTTTAAATCAATACAACTACATACATACATGATGAATGAAATTTAAAAAAATGTGCAAAACATTTACAAAGTTCATTTAAGTGTTTTTAAAGCATCAGCCATGGCATCTGCGATCGCGTCAGCAACTTCTATGGTGGAATTGACTCCCATTATACCAATACGCAAGGCTCTGCCAGCGGTGGGCCCCAGACCTCCAAATATTAATATATTGTGTCTAAAATAAATAAACAGATTTCCATAAATAATTTGAATTTAATGTATAATTTTGTTTTAAGCTCGTAAATTTGACAAAAAATGTATATAACTCTCATAAAATCGATTTGGGGATTCGTATTGCTGCGTTTCATTCTGTAAGAATGTAAGTAGGCAACTACGAGTACCATCCCATACTTGTTTTCCTCCATTCCTCTCTCCTTCCTCTACCTCGAATTTTCTAACCCTCATCTCTTAACGGCATCTCTTATCTCTCGTAATCACATCATACACAATACAAAATACAGAAAAATATTCAAATGTTCGTGGCTTCAAGTGAAACAAAAATTAATCAGTATAATGCCAGTCTGTAGCTTCCTGTATAAAAAATGCATTGTAGACTTTTTTGTTTTCAAATAATATACTATATATATATATATAATATACTAGCTTTTGCCAGCGGGCTTGCCCGCTCGATTAAACATTTTCATTGATAACCCTTTAATGCAATGTAAAAATAATTGATTCAAAAGAAGTATTAATTTTGAAGCTTAACAACAGAAATATCTTAGAGCGTTATTATTAATGAAGTATGTTTCATCTTAAAATATAATTAGCGCATATTTACTTACTTCTCTCGAATATATTTGATAAATTCAGCATAATCACAGCCTTTTGGCAATGTTATAGTAGTGGCTGTAGTTAGTCGATCCTCTGGCTTTGGTACGAGGAACTCAAATCCGTATTCTTGCAAACGTTTGTGGAAATGCGCAGTCACTTGTGCATGTTGTTCCCAAAATTTTGGTAAAGTTATCTTACAGATTTCCTGCAAGGAACATCGGAGTGCCCACATGAGAGGAGGGCACATTGTATGGTGGTATCTATTTGGGAGAGAAAAAAATGTTTCAAACATTAAACTATCTAATATCTAATAGGTACTTTACGGAAATGAAATTCTTTATTTTTGGTTAATTTAAGAATGTAATATACTTATTTCTATCAGCTCTCAGGTATGCCATTAATTTTCTTTTACATGAAAAACTTAAAATTACATATACTAATGTCACGTTGGTTCGTCTTATAGTTCGTTTTATAAATTATAAAATAGTGAATTATTTACTATTTTTAATTTTTGATAAATTAATTATGTTATACAACTAAAAAGTAAGTAATATGTATCTGAGTTTGTATTGAGTTGAATAGAATTAGTTCTGATAAACAAAATAATGCCGGATATGTTTGATTTTATCCGCGAAAACAATAAAATTAAACTATCACTCACGCTCGTGTGTTTCCATAGCAGTTCCATTGTTGTGCCAGCAACTTGATGTCGAAATAAAAAGGCGGGTCATGTTTTCTGTTTTTTATTTTTTCCCTTCAATAAACATACATATTTAATTAGTGTGTTTATTCGTCGATTCGTATTTTAAAAAGGTGAAGAAGTAAGATAGTAATTGTATTATGTAAAAAATAGCAACAGTCGAATAAGAATAAGCGGATGGAATTCTGGACATTTCCGTTAAAAATACTAGAATTAAGGTTTTTTTATGAAACTAAGCGTCAAAAATTATAACTTCAAAAGCATAACTTACTCAGCCCTTGCGCTAAGCGCAATTGGAGAAATCCCTGCTGGTCCACTAAGGGCTTTCTGAGTTGATGCGTACACCGCGTCTACACCCCATTCGTCCATGAAAAACGGTACCCCAGCTATGGATACTACAGTATCTACTAACAGTAGACTTCCATATCTGGAAAAGAAAGATTTATACTATAAATGGATGCAAATAAGCAATACCATGTCAACCCACAAAATTGAAAAAACTGAGTTATATATGCAGACGTGTAAATGGCTGAAGAACATTTTTCTTTCATATGTGTAAGATTTTTGGCTTTAAAACTTCTAAAAAAAGCCATATATATTTTCAATCATGAAATTTATGTATTTTTAAACTTTTTGGGTTATATTGTATACGAAATATGCAGTTTGTATACTTATTTTTTGTGAAAATAAGTCAAATAACTTAAATAAATCTGAAATTGCCAAATATTTGACCAATACATCAAAAAAAATTCATATAAAGAAAGTTGTTAAAAATTTTCAAACGCGTTTTTCTCGAAATGACATTCGTGTGGGTTGACATGGTATTGCTTATTTGCGTCCAAATATATGCTTGAATGCTTAGTACTGTTATTTTATAACTGCATTTTCCACTAATAAAAATGTGGACATTGACGTCAACTTTTTAGTCAAAATAAGGTAAGCTCTTGATCTCCATCGAGCGCGGTCTGCGGTGGCTAACTACTTACGATACGGCGAGTTTACTTATAAAAAACCTATGTACTCGCAGCTTGAGAGTTAAGGTTGTTTGCGGTCAGAAATACAGACACCGGAAAAGCATTCCACCCCTTGGCCGTGCGCATTATAAAAGAGGATCGAATGTTGAATAGTTGAATAGTGCGAATGTTGGATATCGACCAGAGTTTTTCCCCACAGTAGTAAGACCCACCGTACAATACCAGTACCTCATGTGCACTACCGGCACTTTGTAAGCTATAGCGACCTTGCATACCATATAGACTTACTACTTTTTTACAATAATGTTATTTAGCTGTTATCTTCCGTATATTGTGGCCAGGCTCCCAATAAGTCATCATGAATATAGGTTACAGTGAACACACGTATGATTTCACTTTCGTTACAAAAAAATATATATATGCATGTTATCGAAATAATTTTACTCGAAAAACTTCATTGTACTAGCATTTTGTGAATAACATTTCAACAACTTACTGCAATAAAAACGTCTGCACTATTTGTAGATTCTCTTTTTGAAAAGTTAATATTTGTGTTAAATTTCATCTAGGTCTCGCTCGGCTCCCAATGTTAATTGCGGAGTCCTTGAGATGTAATTAAAAGTGTTTCTAACTTGGCAGTATTTCGTGTGTTGTATGATTCGAGGAAAAATCAAGTCGTGTGGGAAAGAGATAGCAATTGCATTAAATTGTTCAGTTTCTGACGTTTCACTTAAACTTGAGAAATGAAATAGTTTTTCACTAGACTTTTGTCCATTTTTTGTTATAGTGAAAAGTACAGTCTTCAAGAATACTTTGACGTAACCAACTCAGAAACAGTTCTTACTGTTAGTAATGCTTTTCTCCTTACTATTTATCAATGAATAAATATATATTTTATATTATTTTGAAATTTTTGTAACAATATTTTAACACGATTTTTCAAAGAAATCATTACATTTTTATTTAACAAATATTGAAAACGATTTACTAAGCTATTTTGAGAGAAATATAAAACAAAAGAAATAAAAGTCGTTGACAAACAAACCAATAGTCAACCGGCTTTCCTCTTGACTTCATTCCTTTTTACTAACAAGAACTCTTGTCGTCCATTTGATGGCGTACAAAAGTTTGGCACCAATTATATATGCATGTTTAACCAATACTAAGCAAACCAGCTTTGGTCGTGACTGTCCTAGCTTATATTGCAGTGTTGCCCTTTTTACTAACAAGAACTGTTGAAGTCCATATCATAGTGAACGAAACTGTTGCGTAAAATCATAAATACATATAAACCTTGATATTACTCTGGTATCAAGTTTTATATTACAAACGTCCAATTAAAATGGCGAATGTTTACTAAACTAATAGACTTCATGTTGATATTGCGAAAAGTTGGCGTGTTATACTCGTATATTATCCGAATTTACCTTGAAAAGTGTCAGCGTCGCACCATTCATTTATTGCAATGGGAGGCTTACATGCAATGCAAATTTATATGTTAAATATGCACGATAAAAATGAGGTCGAGAAGCCGCAAGCCGAGTGCTCGGTCGCTGTTTCACAAGGGTGGTTAGGAGTATGTAAAATGGGCGATACAACCTTTTATTATTACCGTCATATTTCATTGTATCTATCGAGTTCCTTTTACAATAGTAGAGCAATGCTCCTTCCAGCGCAAATGGGCCTGCTCTACCAGGGATGCACTAAGCTCTCTCAGAATATCGGCATAAAGTAATAGTTAGTACTGCTGTATTTCGTACGATAAGTGAGAGCGCCCGTGGCCCAATCTCTGTACCCTTCCTTTTTTTTCTTCTCATCCCTTACCTCGTGTTACTTGGGTTAGCAACGCGCATGCGATACTTCAAGTATTGCAAGCGTTCGTAAGTTGCGGTGACTGCTTACCATCATGCGGACTGTATGCATCTTACCGTCATGAAATAAAAATAAAATGTGATTAACTTAATTTGTAACTGTAAACATAAAGTACTGTAATTTATTCCCTGAAATTATGTAATATAATAATAAAAAGTTGCAAACAAAACACAAACTTATGGCATAGATTTCCCAAGCCCTCCAGATTCTGCATCGTGCCTGTTGATCCATCCCCATGAGTAATAAAAAGAGCTGTCGGCTTCAATTTCTTTAATTCTATCTCAATCTGTTCCAGCGTGAATGTTGTGTTGCAAGGGATACGGAGTTGTACTGCGTTTACACCTGTAATGATTTATTCGTACTAGATACTAATATTACAAAGGCGAAAGTAAATCTGTTACGCTTTTACGCGTAAATCACTGAACCAATTCTGATAAATTTTAACACAATGATAGAGATAAAGAAATAAGAAGACTAGACCTTGGGGTTAAGGCTACCTTTTATCGCGAAAAAAGGCTTGAAGGCTTTAAGATGGCATGAATGTTTGTTAAAAGTTAATTAAATGTAAGCCGCCGGCATAAGCTAGTTATTTCAGACCTTAGCATTTATGTTAATAAACTAGTGCCACAGCTGCTCACAATTCCCACTACCCAAATGTTGTAATGCTAATACTGAGATTGCACGATTTTTTCAAATCAGACTAGTCTCACTTTACCCATTGACTTGAGAAACGATGAATGAAAAAATACTGAGACTCGTAATGTCTTACAAAATGTCTTAATATTCACATTTACAGCGTTTTTAATGAAAAAATCAATTGTACAAATTTTTCAATACTATTTACAATGGCAAACCAAAATTCTTTAAATTTTTGTTATGATATTTCCATTATCATTTTATGCTATTAAAACTGTCTGTAATGGTAAGATAGAGTTCATAATATTGACGAAAAACTGATACTAATACAAGTAGTATGGGTATTATATTTGTGGATTATTCCCATCAATGGGAAAGCTCAGAACAGTGAGACCAACTCCAGTTGCCGGTCCTTAACTTGGCGTGCAAAAGTAATAAACAGATAAAGTAACATTGATACTAGTATAAAGTTTATTGACAACTGTGGTACAATTTTTGTCATACCTAATTTATTATTATATAAAAAATATATGTATTACCAAATCTTTTAGCCATTTCGTATGCTCGTTCATCCCAAATTCCCCTCGTCGCGACTAATAGAGTTTCCTTTGGTTCTACGAGGTTAGTGATGACAGTCTCCGTGCCCGCGTTACCAGACCCACTAACAGCCAACACGAGATTGCTTTTAGTTTGGAATAGATACTTCAGTCCAGCGCGAATGTCCGCTAACGCCTAAACATTCAGACTATATGATAAAGAATATTTTTTTTTAATTCTGGTGTTACACAAGACTGTATACTAACACGTCGCATATAAAGAGTATTTATAAATTTCAAACACAGCACTCGAGGTGTTGTGTATGAAGTTAGCCTTATGTAACCACCTCTTGGAAACTGTCACCGGCGCTTTTTTCGAACCAATGCAACAGAAGAAAGATAATTTAAATAATTTTAATTTTACTACTTGGTTTTGCAGTTGTTCATGCGTGGAGCTAGTTACTTTTCGGTGTGTCTCCAGCCTGTTGGCTTCTTTTGACAAAAAAAAAACTTACGTCAAAGTATTCATCACATAATGGCGACACAATAGGCCTGGTAAGCGCCTCTGTAACCGAAGGCCATACGTTACATGGGCCCGGTCCACACAGCAATGGCTTTTGAAAGTCACGATCCTCTATCTTGGGTGCCGGAACTATTAATTTGGACGTGAACATATTTGTATATCTAAAACAAATATTGAAAATTTATAAATATGACATACAAGTAGCTTTTTCATATCTATAAGGGATTTGAAAGGAACTTATAGGCTCTAAATAATTTAATGTTGTTAGGTCTTTTATTGCAAGAGGCCGCCTAAATTCTAGCGCAAGTGAAGAAGTGAAGTAGTGAAATTACTAGATAAAAAGGATTTAAGAACTAATATCTCGAGGTTGGCAATGCGTGGTGGATACCTACAAATAAATGATGTTCCAAGCACTCATAGGCTACGACAATAAACGTTCATAGAGCTATAGGTTATGTGGTGGAGGCAAACAACTTATTTTGAGACACAGTGGTTACAATTTGAGAGATTGAACTAGACTGACTTTAACGAAGCTTCTGTAGATACTTACATAAGTAAGTTTATTAATTTGTAAACAACCTTTAGTATAAACTAAAGGTTATTTACAAATTAATAATCTTATTTAATGGATGAGAATGGATAAATAGCGAATGTAAATATTAGATAAAAACAACAAATCAATTCTCAAAAACTCAAGCTATATAATGAAGTATACATATTATTTATCAATACAAATATTTTAATGTTTCTTAAATACGTAAGAAATAAATCAATTCTTAGCAATTAGTGATAACGCTAATGTTATAGTAATATTATAATGTAAGACTTATTATGCTTGCTTGGCCAGGTTTTTTCTTATATGCACTGAAAGTAAATAACTATTAATAGATTATAGATTAAGCATCATCAAAATGTCAAAAAGGAATTATATCAGCTTTACCATAAATCAAAAAAAAAACATAGAATATGGAAATACGAAACTTTATACAAGTATTACTTACAACGATTTTTTCCGAATATTTATTGAATGAATAAAAGGAAAAATGATATTATACAAAACTATTTCTGTTTTATGTATTTGAAAACGTATAACAAGTGCGTAGCTCCGAGTTTTCGAACAACAAGTGACGATATATAACGAAATAGAAATTATATATATATACATTGTTTATCACTTTTCTACTCAGTATTCCGCATAGTTTTATAATAAAGATTATTCTTTGACTTTACATATTCATTACATTAGAAAAATTATAGTATACAGGAAAGTTGATTCAGAAATAATAACTTTACTAATAATTTAGACTTGAACATTATTTGTCTTTCCTACTACGATAGTAGGAACATGAACGTTGCACATACTATATGCAAGACAATTTTTCAATAGAAAAAATGGTGTGTGTGCGATTCACACATGATAGAAGTGAAACTTCAGTAAGTAAACAAAAGAATGAGATGAATATATAAAAATAATTATATATAACATTATGTATATATATAATATGTATATATATAATAACAAACCACACTGACTTCTTACTAAAAAGCTGTAATACGCAGCCGCATACAGTGTACAGTAGTTTTAGCTCACATACTTTTCACATATACTAACACACGTTAAATGCTCAAATACAAGAAGTATTAAATAGTGTGCAATATACATACACAACGATATTTGCTCTCTCGCTCTGGCTCACTAAACCATGGCGCAAAGAGAAGAGACCGATAATATAAAATAGTATGTATATTTCTGTCTCATTCTTCCTGCACATTTTTGTATTTTTGTCTCTTACCTGACGTTATTTCCGTTTCATCCGGTTTAAAATCACAACGATTCTAAAGAAGTTTCACTTCAAAAAAAGAAGTTGAACTATCTATTTAGTGTTCTGTATTGAAAGGCGCCTATTATCGACTAAATATATAGTCGACCTGTAACTAATCACTCCTTATCACTTAATTCTACGCCCACCATTATTTCTACATTTACTGAACCTCATTTATGTAAGGGTCCATCAGCGTTATCGTAAAAATTGAGACAAACACGCAAAGTAGAAGATATATAGAAAATAGTAATGATCCGATTTTCCGATGCCCCATACATACATCTTCATTTCCCGTCATTGTAATGGGATGAAATATATTTATTTGTTTTCAAGTTTAATCGTACACAAAAACTTAATATTTAAGCCAACAGCTCCGGAAATTATTAAGAAATAAACATGAGAACAAACAGACAGAGGAATACTTCATTTATTATTAACATTTAAACACACACACATAAACACTTACATAGAAATAATAAACATGCAATTAAAATATATCTAGATAGTCTGAGCATGAGTATCAATTTATAATATAATTATTGTGTTTATATAAAACATATTATGATGAATTGATGTCTTTATATAACAATATAATAAACATATGTATACAATATAATATATAAGTTTATATTTTGATTTTATTACTGTGTACAACCATTATTTCATTTCGATATTAAATAAAATGAATTGAATATATGTGTGTATTTCATTACAAAGTAAAGCTTTATAAAGAAAATAATTTTTCAATAAGAGATATATACTTTATAGATCTACCTAAAATTTTAAAAAAAACAAATTAATTTTCTAAATCTGGAAGACAAAAGACTGATAGTTATCAGGCTAGGAAGTGAAATTTTTGGCAAACATAATAATATTTTGCCACTGTTATACTACTTAAGACCAATGCCCAGTTCTGTGAATTCTGAGCATGTCCTGATTCATAATTTCAATTGGAAACCACAATTTCCGTAGTGCTCTAGCTAATACTAGTGAGACAGAAATCATTCCAATTAATTTATAAGATCTGTAATAAGTAATAACCTTATAGTTTATTGACGTATAAGCTTATACTTTCCAATTTAAATGTTATTAATGTCATGAAAAATAAAATAGCAATAATATATTAGATTATACATCCTATCAATTAAAAAAACAGAATCCTTAAAGGATGCTGTGTAAGAAAATGGGAGTTATAAAGAGGTAGAGTGACCATTTGTTTTAATTTCTGCGTCTTTTAATATTTTATAATATTAATAATAATTATTTTTGACTTTTAATTTTTTTGGTCATTTAATTTGTTTATCCAGTTTACCAAGTATTGTTTTGTATTAAGCATAAAGATATTATAATTATCTTACAATTCAATAGAATTATCTACTACTTAGTATGTACAACATTTATAACAATTAACGCTTTTAAGGGTTCCGTGTTCAAAGGGAAACCTCGTAGTAACTGTAACTCATGAGCCGGGCTGTAATAGGTAGAGTTGAAACTTTCACAAAATTTGTAATAATTGTAACCATAAGGTTAAATCAAATCAAAACAAATCTTAAACTTATTTGTTGAAAGTCAGATTCTACCACCGGCACCAAAATTAAACCTCTACAGGTAGTCTTTCATACAAGAGCTTGATATTTTTGTCATTTTTTGCTGTATATATTATGGATTAATTTTATATTCTGCTGTGACATGGAACCCTTCACGTGCGAGTCCAACACGTACTTGCGTGTTTTATGATATCTTTATTGTTTGCTGTGAAACTTACAATTATAATTAAACGGGTTACATAATTTAAAATAATCAATAATTATATTCATGGAACAAACAGATGTCAGACAGATACTAAAAGAAATTATAAATATATATCTTTTTGGATATTACAGAATAACGTTGGCGTCTGTAGACATTTTAATATTTTTTGTATTTTCGTACAAGTTCAGCCATACACACAGACAGAAGAATTATACATACTAAGATAAATATAACTTTATGATTTTATTATGAATTTAATTCAACACAGTTTGTGTTGAAATTACTTATTTATTTAAATTCTTTATTGCACACACAAAATAATTACAATAACAAAATGCTACAATGTACATAAATGATACAAAGGCGGCCTTATCACTAAAAGTGATCTCTTACAGGCAACCTCATACAAGTAACAGAATCTTCAGTCTGAAGGACTGAGAATAGTGCAATTTATGTATATTATACCTAACTTATTTATTTTCAAGTGGCTGTATTATTATACAGCGCTATCTAGTTTAGTACTCTAAATCAAGAGTTATGATTAAATACAGCTACCTAATCGAAATCAGAAATCTGTTTACCTACCAGCACGAAGCCACACTATTAAACTTCGCTTTGATACGAAATATCCAGATCTCAATTATAGCTCTTTGTACGAGAAATAAGTTTATGCCTATGTGTTAAACAATATACACGTAACTGTAACAAAACCATGTAAATTTTGTTCGCAGGATATTATTAACATTATAGTTACCCCTCGTTACGTTATTACGTAAATTATCCGCATATAGTTTTGTAGTTAACACATGGGGCAGATGGCTCTAATTTACCTGGTTTCAAAGGCGAAGGCGGCAAATACTTTTGCGAACTGCTCTAGTCACCTTTGCCCTGGCTATCAGCAATTGTTTATACGTAGCTAACCAGGTCGGCATTTAAGCGCTAGCACCAGCAAAAAAACTAAAAACCATATTGTATATAATTATTATCATATTCATAATAGCCGCATATTCGGTTTAAAATAATTGTAAGTATATAGTATACATAATATATTAAAATTGTATTTTGAGAACTACGCTCGATAACACTGTCAGCACAAGTGAGATCTGTACAGGGAGAATTCCAAATAATACCTGCAGTAACACAGATTGCATAGCATAACTAATCCACAGCAAGACTGTAGCGGGGTTGTGATTTATTACTCCAGTTAAATAAGTAATCAAAACTGCTTGAGAAGGCATGAATGCACTGGTAAAAGCCCTCAGGTACCTATTTTAGCATTAATATAATACCTTAGTATTATAGAGCGTCACCGTGCTTCGGAGTACGTAAAAAATAGGTCCCGGCTGTTATCAATTTGATAATAGACGAAAAGTCAAGACAGATGCCTATACCCTATATGGGTAACCACGGTACCACTATATGGGTAACAATGGTACCACTCGATAAGAAGAAGGGTTGTGCTTAGCACAACCCTTCTTCTTATCGAGTGGTTAGTATACTGTTACCCATATAGGGTATAGGCATCTGTCTTGACTTTTCGTCTATTATCAAATTGATAACAGCCGGAACCTATTTTTTACGTACTCCGAAGCACGGTGACGCTCAATTGAAATACCACAATGCGATCTATTGACTAACCGCAATCAGTGAGCGCACCCGGCTGAACTGAAAGAAAAGGTTAATTTACTAGGTTTCACCAACTTGCCTGACCTGCACTAAAGCAATACGATTGCAGTACTATCATCACTATGTCTATTTGATCTCTAAAATATATTCTTGTAAAAGATCGGGGCTGTTCTAGAAGTTTCTACATAATTCATTCCCTACAAATCTACGTTATACTAGAATAATATTGTCATTTTTTGCTTTTTATTTCTTTTATAAACAGCTATACGCGATATGATTATTAGTACCAGTTTTAATTTATGAGTATTTGTGGTTAAAGTTGGCATAAAACGCAGTATAGTGGTGACGATATTTGGCAACGCTCTTTCATTAGCCTAATTTATTTAACAAATTTTTCAAATTGTATAACATATATTATATTTAATGTTTGACTACTATTAAATGTATTATTAAAATGCATTTGATGATGTTAATGTATAATAGGTATATAATTTTATTTTATTGTTTGTAATTTTAATTAAAAAAATCTTCTTCTTCTGAAGCTCTTAGCCTGATTTGGCAGGTTATTGGTTTTGACACAGAGCGATTGCCATCCGACCTCTGAAAAATAAATAATAAATAAACGCTGCACACTCAACGGCCCCCATTAGGATAATAATATCCTGTGTCGGGGTCCGGAAACATTCACAATGACAAGGACAAATACACCCAGACCGGAAACTATGCTTGCATGGTCAATACAAACATATTATGCTCCGAGCGGGAATCGAACCCGCGACCTGTGGAGTTTAAGGCAGGTTCGCTACCGCTGCGCCACAACGTCGCGCCACAGCGTAACACCAAAGGACAAACCCGTAACTAATTGAATAAGAACTAATTACTTATCAAGAGTTAACGATTATTATCAAATATTATTATAATAATCAGGACCGATGGCTTAAAGTGCTCTCCGAGGCTCGGAGGGGAGACCCACAACGACAAACACCCACACCGAAACAGAAGTTTATAACAGACACCTGCTCCATGCGGGAACCGAATCCGCGCGGGAACCGAACCGAACCCGCATCTAGGCTCAAAGCAGGCTCACTATCAGCACGCCACAACAAAAAATATTTAAAAGACAATTAATAAGGGCTGAAAAACATAAATGTTTACTTAAGGTGCCTTTAAAGGAAAGGTAAACCATTTATGAAAGTAATAAATGTAGAAACAAATGTATTTTAAGAACATTTCCGTTAAAACGACTCTGTTCTAAATACCGGGATAACTTTTTCGTGAAATCAAGGAATGTCAGACAATAAAACGGAGATACTGCAACGCACTCCTGTAGAAAATCCAATTATTTCCCAAGGCTTTGCGTATTTAATTTATTTGCTCATTGCACATAACCTGTTAAAGTAGGTGCTTTTTTTTTGTTTTTTTTTCCGGAGTGGCCCTAGTGACCTTGACAGCGTCACCAGTGGGGGGGCCGGGTCGGGAGACCTCAGCCGGTAAAAGACGGACAGCCCGCGCGGGGCTCAAGTTGAATCCGTCCCTAGGGCTCCTCCTGCGAGGTCGAGCCTAGGCTTGTGACGTCATCGGAAGCCGAAGTACGTGCATCTGTGTGCTGTTCAATAATAAAGTAATTTAGCTCGTCAGCGTGCTTTATGATAGACTAATAAATGAAGAAAATGCTGCTGCTGACAGTTTAATGTAATATATCAGTTAAATTGTAAGATTCAATTCCGCTAATTTTAAACAAAACGTAAAGTTATGTATAAAAAATCATACTTTACACAAATGCACATATTATATATATGTATAACAAAAATAAATCTTTAAAATTTGGAATAAATAAAATTATATTATAATCAGCTAAAATATAATGGAGCATATATAATTCTATGAAAGCTTAGGAATAATCAGTATTTGCTTTCCGCGTTGGTTGAAACTGTTCAAGCTTGCTACAACGCAGCTGCACAATGAAAACCTTGCTATGACTATATTTACATATTTTATATTATATACAGGGCTGGGCAAAATACATGCCTTGCTTTAATTGAAATACAAATAACAAAATACTTTTAGGTAAGGTATGCGAAACTAAAGTGGCGATGGGCGGGGCACGTAGCTCGTCGAACCGACGGACGTTGGGTTCGCAAGGTGCTGGAATGGCGACCCCGCACTGGACAACGCAGCGTCGGCAGGCCTCCCACAAGGTGGCACGACGACATAAAAGTGTCGTTGGGAGCCGCTGGATGCAAGCGGCACAAGATCGTTCCCGGTGGCAGCATTTGGGCGAGACCTATGTCCAGCAGTGGACGTCCATAGGTCGATGATGAAGGTATTTGAAATATAAAATACAAAATACAGTATTTACGCTATTTTTAATTATACAAAATACAAAATACATTATCTAGACCACAGGCACAGGCTAAAAAGTAGAGGAAAACAAGATTAATTAATCAGTAAAACCAGAGTTTTGACGACGTTGTGGCGCAGCGGTAGCGAACCTGCCTTAAACGCCACAGGTCGCGGGTTCGATTCCCGCTCGGAGCATAATATGTTTGTATTGACCATGCAAGCATATTTTCCGGTCTGGGTGTATTTGTCCTTGTTATTGTGAATGTTTCTGGATCCCCAACACAGGATATCACTATCCTAATGGGGGCCGTTGAATGTGTAGCGTTTATTTTATTTAAGAGTTTCCTTTCATGAACACTAGATTCTTAAATATAGTGTCAGACAAACAGCCTCTTTTTGGAGAGTGAAAAAAAACCTGCTAAAGAAAACAATCTTTCTACAGGTCCTGGTTGTGACTAAACCTACCTTACTTATGTTATAGTTTAATTATATTAGTGTAATATGATTATCATAATAAAAATATTAATATAAGCCAATAAAGGCTAAATGGTGAGATAATAAATATATCCCTATACTTTCAACACCTCTTACGAGTAGCTGAAAGTAATCCGCTCCTCCAATTCTTATATACTTAAACTCTATAGTAAAAATATAAAGAAGAGGGGGAGATCGATGGCCCCGCACACGCCACCGACTGTGGGCTCCAACCATAGCTACGAGCCCTCCCGGGTAAGGGATAGGCTATTTATAGTGCGCCTGCGACACACAATTTGATTGTTATAACGTGAAAGGACATAGTCCTGGTAATTTATATTTATAGTGATTTCGTTATCGGGACGCAAGATTTATTCTTTTATATTATTGTTATTTTCAAGCATAGAAAGGGATCAAGCCCTGATATTTTGTAATAGTATCGATTAAGACCGAAGTCGCATTATATTTCTTATTCATCTTTGTATGAGAAGGCTAAACGCCATAATAGTTGAGGGACAAGCCCTGGTCATTATATATAAGGGAATAAATCCCTGGTTCAGATATGTATTCGAACATTAAACCGCCAGGCGGCATTCTGTAAGCACAATGCTATAATCGTCAACCTCACCTTAGTGAAGTAAAATTCATCAATAATAATAAATAATATAATTTATAACGTATATTTCTCATACCACTATATATGGTTAATATAGAGTTTATATTTATCATAAACTTCACCTTTGTTAAGGTATTTTCATCAATAATGCTATTTATAGCGTATATTTCTTTTATCACTATATATGTGTAATATAGTATTTATAATAACCTCACCGTAGTGTAGGCAAATTCATTAATAATTATATTTATGAGTATATTTCTTTTATCACTATATATGGGTCATATAGTATTTATAATATTCAATTCTTTATAATATCACAACCACAATTCCTTAAAACTAAGTCCTACCTAACCCTACCTAGTTGTTATTTAAATTATCCTATTATCTTATATTCGTTGGCTTATATCGTATTCGTAATCGCATTTTCTTACAACTAATATTCTTTGGTTTATGTCATTTTCGTATTATAACTTTATATCATAAAAACCATAGCACTTGCTCACGCAAAGTACCCTTTGGCTCAATATTCAAACATACATCCGAAACCAGTTCATTATTTAAGACATGATAAACACGTATGATAAGAGTTAAGCAGGCCACACTGTCTAATACTAGTTAGCTATCTCGAAGTGAGAAGCAACCAGTTGCCCTAATAGTATGACATGCTACAATGTCAATTATAAAAATCCCTATTGCTAAGCTAAGGGGGCGTCTCTAATAAGAAGACGAGTCATTTTGCTACAAACGATATATAACATTCCAGCGCCTCAGCAACAAACCGAACTACATCACGGCATCGACCTAAGTCGCACCACCGCAGCAGTTCTAATCTGTATCACTGGGGCCGCTTCAGCAATGGACCTGAGGAAACTACTGCATCGATATAAATCGCACCACAGAGTCAACCCCATGTCAACATCACATCAGCAAAGTCAAAGGACCTCACTCGAGGACACTATAGACATGACCAAAATCATATCGGAGCCTCATACTTAAGCATCGGGTCAACTAAGATTAGAAATCCTCGGGCCTCGCTTAAGGACACTATAGACATGACTCAGGCCACATCAGAGCCTCAAACTCAAGTATCGGGTCAACTAAAACTCGCCAAAACATTATACACGTATAAAGCTGAAATATAATTATTTATTAGTTGTGACGCATAAATTCTTCCCAACGCATACTTTTAAATCTTCATTGAATTCGCTTCTTCTTAGGTTTCAAATAATCCATTAGATTCTGAAACATAAACAATATTTGCGCCGAAGCATTACTTTCACTATTATATTCATAATTACAATATCACATAATATTACAGAAACAAAGTAAACTTCGTTTCTTAATATGTATCAAACATATATACATTCATAATTGACGGACCCACAAACCGTCATTAAATATTTAATTTATAATAATAAATTATATTCAATATATTTCAACGATATAAATTTGCCTTTAACATGTATAGATCATATTATTCATATTAGATCTCTTTGCCAGTAATCATAAACGGACCACCATACCGTCATTATTAATTAATTATTGTATATATATTTAATATATACTTTATATATATTCTTTGCCATGCATCACCAATCACCATTAATAATATGTATAAAACCATATACGAAGATCTGAAACCTTAACTAGCATTCTAGCAGCATGGCCGCCCGAACGCACCGCCTTGGTAAACCGTCCACATATACGCGGGGGTAGAGACGTCGGACGGGCACTCACTAAGCATACGCTCGGAGACACCTTCGCCGACACCACACCCCTTATATATGTGAAACAGCTGCAATGACATTCGGCACCTGAATCCGTGAATTTCCCTACATTTTCCTATTACTATGGAAATTTTCATACAAAATTTTATAAATTTTTGATTTTGTAAAAATATTGTTTTCGGGGTATGTCCATACTTAGTATTACGTTGCACATAGTCACGTGGCCGGCAAACGATTTTTAGGTTAAGCAACTTTGGGCGCGGTCAGTAAATGGATGGGTGACCGTCCATAAATAGGTTCATATTATAGAAAATACATTGTATTAGAGATTTAAATAAAGTGTAATGTTGAGATCGTCACATTCAACCCCCTAAATTCTATGAAGCTTGTCGGAATAGAATTTACAAACTAGGGAAAACCAATCTTAATGACAATTAAAACTATTTATCAAGATTATAAAAAGCACGAAGTCAAACAGATCAATTTAATTCATTAGCAATACAAATCTCTACCATCATATTCCTTAGTATTGAATCTTACATTTATCACAACTCCCAGATTAATCAACCCCCAAACTACAAAACTCAACACTCGCAACAACCCTCAGTTATAATAACTATTAGAATTTACAACCCCCAGACGTCATTATTCCAAGAATCTTAAACAATTCATTACTACGCATTATCATTTTCACTGCCATATTGAACCCGTATACTTCTTCAAACTCTTTCCATTTCACGGACAGCAAATTGTAGGCGTTTGCCTACTTTTATAAATTAAATATTCAGCCGTATAGACAATCATTGTTGCAGACTCCAAATAGTCACTATCTATTTGAAGTTAATCACAATATATTCCATTTACAGTGATAGAAATGCCTTAATTGTGGAATTTTAATATAATTATCACAATGATAATCTTTTATAAGCCCAAAAAAGCAAAATGTTACTTATATTTCATTTAATAGCACCATCCTGGTCACGGCACCAAATTGTGACTAAACCTACCTTACTTATGTTATAGTTTAATTATATTAGTGTAATATGATTATCATAATAAAAATATTAATATAAGCCAATAAAGGCTAAATGGTGAGATAATAAATATATCCCTATACTTTAAACACCTCTTACGAGTAGCTGAAAGTAATCCGCTCCTCCAATTCTTATATACTTAAACTCTATAGTAAAAAATATAAAGAAGAGGGGGAGATCGATGGCCCCGCACACGCCACCGACTGTGGGCTCCAACCATAGCTACGAGCCCTCCCGGGTAAGGGATAGGCTATTTATAGTGCGCCTGCGACACACAATTTGATTGTTATAACGTGAAAGGACATAGTCCTGGTAATTTATATTTATAGTGATTTCGTTATCGGGACGCAAGATTTATTCTTTTATATTATTGTTATTTTCAAGCATAGAAAGGGATCAAGCCCTGATATTTTGTAATAGTATCGATTAAGACCGAAGTCGCATTATATTTCTTATTCATCTTTGTATGAGAAGGCTAAACGCCATAATAGTTGAGGGACAAGCCCTGGTCATTATATATAAGGGAATAAATCCCTGGTTCAGATATGTATTCGAACATTAAACCGCCAGGCGGCATTCTGTAAGCACAATGCTATAATCGTCAACCTCACCTTAGTGAAGTAAAATTCATCAATAATAATAAATAATATAATTTATAACGTATATTTGTCATACCACTATATATGGTTAATATAGAGTTTATATTTATCATAAACTTCACCTTTGTTAAGGTATTTTCATCAATAATGCTATTTATAGCGTATATTTCTTTTATCACTATATATGTGTAATATAGTATTTATAATAACCTCACCGTAGTGTAGGCAAATTCATTAATAATTATATTTATGAGTATATTTCTTTTATCACTATATATGGGTCATATAGTATTTATAATATTCAATTCTTTATAATATCACAACCACAATTCCTTAAAACTAAGTCCTACCTAACCCTACCTAGTTGTTATTTAAATTATCCTATTATCTTATATTCGTTGGCTTATATCGTATTCGTAATCGCATTTTCTTACAACTAATATTCTTTGGTTTATGTCATTTTCGTATTATAACTTTATATCATAAAAACCATAGCACTTGCTCACGCAAAGTACCCTTTGGCTCAATATTCAAACATACATCCGAAACCAGTTCATTATTTAAGACATGATAAACACGTATGATAAGAGTTAAGCAGGCCACACTGTCTAATACTAGTTAGCTATCTCGAAGTGAGAAGCAACCAGTTGCCCTAATAGTATGACATGCTACAATGTCAATTATAAAAATCCCTATTGCTAAGCTAAGGGGCGTCTCTAATAAGAAGACGAGTCATTTTGCTACAAACGATATATAACATTCCAGCGACTCAGCAACAAACCGAACTACATCACGGCATCGACCTAAGTCGCACCACCGCAGCAGTTCTAATCTGTATCACTGGGGCCGCTTCAGCAATGGACCTGAGGAAACTACTGCATCGATATAAATCGCACCACAGAGTCAACCCCATGTCAACATCACATCAGCAAAGTCAAAGGACCTCACTCGAGGACACTATAGACATGACCAAAATCATATCGGAGCCTCATACTTAAGCATCGGGTCAACTAAGATTAGAAATCCTCGGGCCTCGCTTAAGGACACTATAGACATGACTCAGGCCACATCAGAGCCTCAAACTCAAGTATCGGGTCAACTAAAACTCGCCAAAACATTATACACGTATAAAGCTGAAATATAATTATTTATTAGTTGTGACGCATAAATTCTTCCCAACGCATACTTTTAAATCTTCATTGAATTCGCTTCTTCTTAGGTTTCAAATAATCCATTAGATTCTGAAACATAAACAATATTTGCGCCGAAGCATTACTTTCACTATTATATTCATAATTACAATATCACATAATATTACAGAAACAAAGTAAACTTCGTTTCTTAATATGTATCAAACATATATACATTCATAATTGACGGACCCACAAACCGTCATTAAATATTTAATTTATAATAATAAATTATATTCAATATATTTCAACGATATAAATTTGCCTTTAACATGTATAGATCATATTATTCATATTAGATCTCTTTGCCAGTAATCATAAACGGACCACCATACCGTCATTATTAATTAATTATTGTATATATATTTAATATATACTTTATATATATTCTTTGCCATGCATCACCAATCACCATTAATAATATGTATAAAAACCATATACGAAGATCGGAAACCTTAACTAGCATTCTAGCAGCATGGCCGCCCGAACGCACCGCCTTGGTAAACCGTCCACATATACGCGGGGGTAGAGACGTCGGACGGGCACTCACTAAGCATACGCTCGGAGACACCTTCGCCGACACCACACCCCTTATATATGTGAAACAGCTGCAATGACATTCGGCACCTGAATCCGTGAATTTCCCTACATTTTCCTATTACTATGGAAATTTTCATACAAAATTTTATAAATTTTTGATTTTGTAAAAATATTGTTTTCGGGGTATGTCCATACTTAGTATTACGTTGCACATAGTCACGTGGCCGGCAAACGATTTTTAGGTTAAGCAACTTTGGGCGCGGTCAGTAAATGGATGGGTGACCGTCCATAAATAGGTTCATATTATAGAAAATACATTGTATTAGAGATTTAAATAAAGTGTAATGTTGAGATCGTCACATTGTGAGCACAAACTTGTGTTAAATGTATTTTAATGTAAATGTATTTTGAAGGCTAAAGTATTTGAAATACTAATTACAAAATACTTCGGTGTCAAGTATTTGAAATACGAATTTCAATATACGTTTTAAGAAAGTAATTGAAATACAAATACCAAATACGTATTTGTATTTCAATTACGTATTTTAATAGCAAGTAATTCAAATACTCACCAACCCTGATTATATATACATTCTAAAATATTCAAATTAGATTTAAAATATTATATTATGCCATTCATATGTTTAAGATATTTAATTCAACTTCTAAAGAAGCTATTGTAATAAAATGAAAACAAATAAAAAAAAGAAAGAATAAATTACAGGAAGATTCAGTATTAATTCTTATGCAAATTTTAACCCAAAAATGTTCAGACGGATATAACTCAAAATTGGAGTTATCTAAACTTTAACCATTCGGTATATAAGACATAATAGTATTATTATTTTTACAGAATAAATATTCGTAAGTACTATTGTTTAAAACTCGACTCGTTTTATATAAAAACTTCAACATAAAGCGGCCACACGATACGATTTAATTGCCAATCCGATTTTCAGCTTGAATTGGCTATAATCTCATTTGACGGCTACATGATCAAACTAGACACATAATTTTAGCTTTATTTTATTGCTTTCGCTGAACGGACTGACCTTGACATTGACATAATGTCACGGTCAGCCCTTTGCTTGCATACAATGTCAAAACATCGGCCAGTTATCGTCCACACCGTAGACGACGTTGGGACGCAGTGGTAGTGAACTTGACTTAAGCGCCACAGGTAGCGGGTTCGATTCCCACTAGGAGAAGATGTTTGTATTAACCATACAAGCATGTGATCCGATCTGGGTGTGTTTATCCCTGTCTTTGTGTGTGTTTCCGGACCGGCACAGGATATCACTTTCTTAATGGGGCCGTTGAGTATGTAGCGTTTATTTATTTATTTATTATTTATAATTTGTAATTCCATTTTTGCGCTGTGCTTTTTGCAAACCTTTTAATTTTGTTTGTTATTTAAAAATCTGATTTAGCTAATAAAAACAGTTTTAAACTTTTTTTAACCAACCTTTATCATACCTATAACTTAATTTTAAATAAATTCATACATAAATTCTATTGATAGAAAACATTTTAAATTTTTTAAGCATTTTTAAAGAGCAAAAAACTGTGTAGCTGATATGTTCTACGCAACAAGGATTTAGTGAAGTCGACTAAATGAAAATTGCGGCGGGCCACAGGCGAAACGAACTGTAAAAATAATGGCCTGCCCGCAATCTGACTTACATCGACTAATGCACTCAGCCCGATTACTAAGTTCTGCCATATTATAAAATGTGCTTTCTCAACCAATATAACGTGTGTTTCCTTAAACTGCATAATCCTTTAACATTATAAAATATAATGTTTAGACCGCTTTTTGTTAAGCGTGCAAAATAAATCGATGGTATTAAATGATGGTATGCTGCTCTTATCCAATGAGTTCTTTGTTCGCCCTTAGGGTTGCGGAGGTCAGATGGCAATCACTCTGTGTAAAAAGTCAAATCCGGACAAGAGTAATAAGCAGACCCTGGGTAAATATAATACCGGGAATAATGCTAGGAGGAAGATTCATAGATTAATATTAGCTATTACAAATAAGTAGTGGTCCCTCAATAGATGGGTGGCCTCATATTGGTATTCAAGTGGTCGTCTGTGTTCTTCGGATGAGAGGCAGTCGAAAAGTCTAGTCGAAGGTCTAAATAGGCGACCTGAAGAACTCTGACACTATTTCGGCTACTGACAAGACCACGATAAGGCGAAAATCAAGGTAAACTGTTTAAAATCGATGTAAATAATTGTCATGACAAAAAACTTATAACTTAGTATTCAAAACATATAATACTGTTAAAATAAATAAGTACTTTCAAACTATTTTCTTAATGAAAACCCTCCGAAAAAACATAGTACAGTAACCTGTATGGACTGCTAATCTTAAATAGGGTTCCCTAGCCAAATTACATAAACTCTTATAATTTCGTTATGTCCGTCTATCCGTCCGTATGTCATAGTCATTTTACTCGGCTCTATCAATAGCAAAGGCTCAATGAAAACTCTCCGAAAATTAAAAGCAAAGCAACGTCCGACGGTACATTAACTCACTAATCCCCAATGGATTTCATTTGAAATTTACTTTCAGAATTAAATTTCTTTAAAGAAAGATCTTCTGCAAGACATTGCAAGGAAATCAACTAAAGTTTAATAATTTAAAAGCTTTATTAAAGCTTTACTAGATGACTATGTGGCGCAGCGATATCGAACCTACCTTAAACGCCACAGATCGCTGTTTCGATTCCCGCTCGGAGCATAATATGTTTGTATTGACCATGCCAGAATATTTTCCGGTCTAGGTGTATTTTTCCTTGTCCTTGTATGTGTTTCCGGACCCCCGACACAGGATATGACTATCCTAATGGGGGCCGTTGAGTGTGCACCGTTTATTTATAGTCAAAATAACGAACTCCGAAATTTATTAAAAGTGCCATTCTGACTGTTGACAAATGAATTTGTATTGTTTTACTTGTTTTTCAGTATCAGCAATTACTAATATTCCTATTGCCTCTCCAAATAAGCTCGAAGCTTGCGCTAGAAGTTGGTACGACAATATCCCACGCGTCTCACGCGTTAACGGAGCAGAATCCGCTCTATTACTGTTGAGGTCTTGTGTCTTCTTAACACGAAGTTGCTATAATAATAATAAATTAATTATTTTTCTTGCGTATGCTGTGGTTTTCTTTCAAGGCTAAACATATTCGACACTCTACATGTGAAATGTGATGTTGATTTAATTACTCTCCGGTTATATATGTGTATAATAGGTATCTTCTTCGTCCTAGCATTATTCCCGGTATTTTATTTTACCCAGGGTCTGCTTATTACTCTTATCCGGATTTGACGGGTTACTAGTTTTTACACGGAGCGATTGCCATCTGATCTCTGTAACCTTAAGGGTGAACCAGTAACTCATTGGATAAGAGCAATTTACTTATCAAGAGTTAACGATTATTATCAGATGTTATGTGATAACAACCGGGACCGACAGCTTAACGTACTATCCGAGGCAACGTGGGGATACCCACAGATAAACGCCCAGACCGAGACAGAAATTTAACAAACATCTGCCCGAGCGGGAATCGAACCCGCAATCGGCGAGACTAAAGGCAGACACGCTACCCACAACGCCACAACGGTGTGTATAATAGGTATATTTTTGTTAATTAATAACCTTAGAAAAAATAAATTCTCTTATATAAGCTAAATTATTCGGGCCTGGACAATGGATGTCGTCTGGTATGAGATGGATTAAGAGCTTATCACGCTGTGCTCGAGTCTCTATCCTCGACGGATTTACATGTTTCTGGACTTTTTCAAGACCAATATTTATTTGTTTTCCGATAATCTGAATAGACAATAACAATTAAAAACATTATGATATCATAATCTAGTTAATGTTCACTTTATTACTGTCATTCACAATGTATTCTTTTTAGTTTTTCAACACCAATTCGACTTCAAAACAGAACAACAAACGAAAAACTTCGAGTGATTTGAAACAGATTTTGTTTAAATGTGACATTAGAAATAGAAAAAAAATCGTATTTTAATCGATCTTTTTCAATAAAATCAATGAAGTTTGACACGCTTCGCAAAAAAGTCGGTCTCGGCGGTTATCAACCTGAACAACTCTGATACTAGCTTTGCTACTGACCACTCGAAAAGAAGAAGAAGCTAAATTACGTCAAAGAATTCTTGAAGAGAGCAATTTGGGACACGATCACAAAAAGCTGGCCAAAGTTCAGCGAAAAACTATTTCATTTCTCGAGTTCGAGTGCGACGCGAGACACTGAACAATCCAATTACAATCCTTCTTCTTTCCCAGACGACTCGATTATCAGTACAGAATATAGATCGTAGAATACTTCTTAGTCAGGAACTGACTGCAGAGTAGTCAGCTATTTACTATTTACAGGTACTTCTGTTTCATTTTGATCATCTGCAAGTTTTGTCATATTGTCACCTCTAACTAACACAGCCTTGCAATAAACGTTAGGATACATCTTATTACTTCATTATTTCAAAGTGAACTTTTTCTGTGTTACATTTTTTATTATGTAGTTGACATGTAAAGACGAAGAATAATCACTATAAAACTATGTATATAGGTTATCGGCTCTCTATTCCGTCTTATACTGTCACTTGTTCTCAAAACGCGAAGCTGTACATGTGTGTTACTTTTAAGTCATAGATAAAGCAGAAATTTCTCTATTAAATTGTCTTTTGGTTAATTGCGTATTAGTGAATTATCATAATAAAATAAATCAAATTTTATTTTATCGGATAAATATCACAGTAAGTATTATTCACATACATTTTTCTATTCCACCGATTAATGTTTCGACTTACATAAGTATAAATATAATACTTCGATATTACCATAGAAATAAAATAAATAGGATAATATCTTATAAAAACATAGTTTCATAAGAACATTTTTTTCTTTTATCAATATTGTTTTGCGAACGTCGTTTCCCGAGAAGATGGCACTCGTCGGCTTCTTATTTACGGACGAAGGCCTCAACGGATCGCCTGTCTATTTTCTTTTCCATTCATCCGCCGGGACAGCATCCACAGTTGCGATGGGAATCGAATCAATTTGTCGAAGCAACATTGATCTTGTTCGATACTCCTTCAATCTTATAACACAAACTCTTATCGCTATACATGGCTTACGACCTGACCTCCATTGACCCTTACTATCGTGCTGTCTCGTTTTAATAACATAATTGCAATATATTATTATAAAGTTGGACATAAAAACAATTGTTAAGCCGCGGTAACCAAAGAACGATAGCAGGCAGAACAAATATGATCCTGGCAAGCGCCACTCGCTCCAGGCGAGGCGTAGTAGCCAAATATGCCATCCGATAGCGCCGGAACATTGGGGCGAATTTACAACCACCCTATTAGCACTAAATCTAAACATTAACCCGATTTTTTTTTTTTTTTTTTTTTTAATAATAATAATAATATTTATTTAAGCTTCTTACAATGTTAACTTAAGTAAAGGATACAATTATCAGATTTATGTTATAAACAAACAAATACTGGGATCAGCATAGACAGCTGTACTAGTATTAACTGTGTCACAGCTGCCAGCGTCCTCCTCTCAGGATGATATTTTACAATATTACATATAACTATACAAACTTAATTTAATGAATAGTCTATTGACTTTAATCTTATTACTACTGAAGTATAAAAAAGAGAAATCAAACAAATAAAATATGAAAAATATCAAAAACAGTAGTGTGTGCGTGTGTGTGTGTATATGTATGTGCGTGTGTGTATGTGTATGAGAGAGTGGGTGTATGGATTTGAACTTAGCATTTGCTGAGAATATTACCACTTATTACAAATTAGTTTCTCCGTATCTTCAAAGTTTAATTTTTTTAACCATAAAAATAATGTCTCCTTACATTTATGAGATGGCAATAAGAGAATTTTATTGATTTTATTAGCAATATTATATAAATTACTACTAATTACATAGAACTGTCGTGATGCAATTACTGTCCTGTGCCGCTCAATTTTACAAATTTTATTATTATTTCTCTTCAAATTTTTAGGAATATCAATTATTTTATGTCTTTTCATTATTACATTCATAATAAATATCTGTCTAACAGTGAGAACAGAACATTCTTCGTATAGTAGATGAGTACTGTATCGCCGGGGGCCTACCTAGTATAACCTTTAAGGATCGCCTTTCTTGAGATCTCTCAAGAGGGAGTAATGTAGTTACACATGCTCCTCCCCACGTTAAAATGCAGTATTGCAATAAACTTTGGACCAATGCATAGTATACACACATAAGTGTGTCATAATCAGCGGAATTTCTAAGCTTCCAAAAAATAGGGATAAGTTTCCTTATTCGGCTACATAGTGAATTTATATGTGGTGTCCAATTGAATGTACGATCTATAATCAGCCCTAAGTATTTAATTTCTGATGTGCGTAATAATTTAGGGCAGTTACAATGATACAGTTGGTCACATGTATGGAGCTTTTATGCAAAAGTAGGTGGAGGTTGAGTGTTTAGTCTGTTAGAGAACGTTATGTACTTGGATTTTTCTAAGTTGAGAGTAAGAAGGTTCTCATCTAGCCACAGCATCACTTCTTTTATCGCACTTTCAGTGTGAGACTTAGTATCTGCCCAATCTTTCCCGTGTATAATTAGAGCTGTGTCGTCTGCATACGTAATTATATTACAGTTTAGTAACCTTTTTTGGCACAAGTCATTGATATACACGAGAAAGAGGGTTGGACCCAAGACACTACCCTGTGGTATTCCAAATGAAATATCAACGTAACTGCTTATATATTTACCTATTTTAAGGCATTGTGTTCGATGTGAGAGGTAGCTAGTAAACATTTCTAAAGAAACTCCACGAATTCCAATTGATTCTAGCTTTTGAATCAAGAGGGGAACAGAGACAGTGTCGAAAGCTTTAGTTAGATCCAGAAACACTCCTATTACTTTAAATTTTTTATCTAGAAGCCTAATTATAGTTTCAGAGAGTAATAATGTAGCATCCTCTGTTGACCTGCCTTTGACAAATCCAAATTGATTGCTAGCAATAATGTTGTTTTTTTCGAGATAATCTTTCAACCGAACATTTAAAACTTTTTCAAGAATTTTGGATAGAACACTTAATATTGATATAGGTCTATAGTTCCCAACACTGTCTCTGTTACTGTTTTTATAAATAGGCTTCACTAGAGCTTTTTAAAACATCCGAAAAGTGCCAGTTTCGAGACACAAGTTACACAAATAAGTAATAGGAAGAACTAAGCTATCTTTTGCTCTTTTTAGTACTTGGGTTGGTATATTGTCAGCACCAGTAGCGGAATTAATTTTTAAATTCATTATTATATTGTCTATTTCTTTAGTATCAGTACCAAACAAAGCCATGGAGTCTTTCAGGGTTGTAGTCGAGCTACTTTGAGCAATGGATGATAATGAACGAGGTTTTAATAATATTGCGTTAGCTAATTTGGAGCCAATATCTGTGAAATATTTATTAGCTGCATTAACTGACTCCTGTGGATTACCGGTTAGATTTAGCAATTCGTCTGGAGATGAAGGACGACTATTTAAACCTGTTATTTTATTTATAATACTCCATGTACCCTTTGGGTTGCCCTTGTTTTTACGAAATTCAGATTTTTCATAATCAGCTTTAAGTTTCTTTAACAAGTTGTTACAGAAATTGCGATATCTTGTGTATGTTACAAGTAAAATCGCGTTATTAGGATACATTTTTACTTTTTTATGCATGTTATCTCTTGTTCTAATACAACGAACGAGTCCCGGAGTAAGCCATGGTTTAATAGGACGCTTGCGGTGGGAAATCTTAACTGTCTTTGAATTAGAACCGATGGCATTGACAATAATATTAATGAGCTCTATTGCCGCAGTGTTAGCATCTTTTGAATTGTAAACATTATTGAAATCTGTTTCAGTAAGTGTGTTTATTAGAAGTGGATAATCTATTTTAGTGAAAAAATTATTGGGGGCGTATAGTTTAATTTTAAAGAATAAACAAAATAGAATAGGGTATGATCTGTTATTAATGTTTCTAAAATAAAAGTTTTGAATAATTATTTGATCTTAGCATTACATGATCGATACAGCCTCTTTTACGAGTGGGTAAATTATGCGCTGCCAATACTCCATGATAAGCCAGTAGGTCTAAGTATTTGTTGCAATTTGGGTCTTTGCTATTTGGCGCTATATTTATGTTGATGTCACCTATTATGGTAACCGATTTAACAGACCTAAGTGACTTAAGACATATATCGAGGCTATCACAAAACTTATTTATATTACTATAAGACGGAGATCGATATGTAGCTAATAACGCAAAATCATTATCAAGCTTAATAATAATACAGTTTGCATCACATACATTTGTTTTGATGATGCTATGTTTTATTTCTGATTTTACATACACTACGACTCCATCATTTTGGTTGCTATAATCTGAAGAATAGAGTCTATAACCACTTATTTCAGGAATTACACTAGTCTTACTTAACCAACATTCTGTAAGTACTATAATATCGCATTGAATAGAAATTCTTTCAAAGAGAATCGTAAGGGCATCGAAATTACATGATATACTGCGTATATTAGTATGAAAAAGTTTTAATGATTTCTGTGATAGGTCGATGTTATTCTGCACATTTTCGGGGGAGCAAACTAAGGACATTGAAGCCTCTAATCTATCTATGTCTTTAGATAAATCATCTACATCTAACATTATTGTAATCTTTTTTTTCCGTGTCACATATTTTTGTATCAGTATAGTTTTGATGTAAAGAGACAATTATTGGTAAAGCAAAAATAAAAATATTTTTTGTATAATGTATGGTTTGAGCATAACTTATTATTGCTGCTAATAAGAGGATGAAATATTATCAAGTGCGTATGATATGAACAGTATAAGTTCAGTGGTAATAGTATACTATAATAGTTAAATATGTAAGATGTAAATTTAAATAACAATTGTACGCTTAAGTATGACAGATAATTAATATAACAAATTACAATGATCAAAAAAATATTAAAGAATAGTAGTAACCTCAATGCCAGTCACAAATCTGGGTGGGAGTGCAGTTGATCCAAACTGTTTCGATGTCGATGCGTCGCGATATGGAACCCTCTCTTTTACGTAGGAAGACCCTCCCATGTGCAATCCAACAAAACTGATAACCATGTTTTTTTCTAAATTCCCTAGCTAAGTAGTATAACTTTTTACTTTTTTGAGTTAAACATTCAGCGATGTATATCGGCATACTATGGCAATCAAGTTTGATATGGCTGGTGTTTAGCTTATTGTTACTATTCTTACGATTGAAGGTTTTAAAGAAGACAAACTTTCTTTAGTAGCACTGTAGTAAAATCTACTACAATTGGCCTATTTTTTTCTTCTTTCTTTGACGTCATACGAAAAACATCACGAATCTGTGATCCACCAAGATCTACCTTGAGAGTTTCCTGCCAATTGTTTCAACTATATTTAGTAGGCCATCCTTTGTTTCATTTTTTGGACTGGAATATTCCTAATTTCAACACTACTTTGTTTCTGAGTTCTCTCTCAAGATATTCAACCTTAGCTTCTAGTGTTTGTATATAAGCCAATTGAGTTCTCTTTATCTGTTTCTGAGTTTAATTAACTGATTTTTCATGTCTTCATATTGTTTGGATATAAAGTCCATAGAATTATAAATATCATTATTTTGTCGCTGTATATCATTTATGCTGCTCTGTAGGGTTTCCTGTTGATTTCTGAAGGTTTCAATGGATATCTTAATATCTGACATAAAAATTTTCAACCTCATCGCCGTGTTACGCTTGCGCGCCCGAGGCCTAGTCGAAACATTGCTGGAGCTTTCATTTTCAGTGTCCGTTGCCGGAGCCGAGCTTGATTCCGGTAACCAAACTTCACGGTTACTCTTCCGAAATATCGTTCACAATGAGCTGAATATATAACAACGCGTGACACTTCTTTTTTCTCTTGGCTACTTCCCCGTAGTGAAATGAGTGCTTTTAATGTGCTATTTTAGATTATTTAATTCTAAAAATAATTAATCTGTTATATGAAAACAGACATATTGACACCGTTGTGGCGTGTTGGTAGCGAACCTGCTTTGAACCTCGACGGTCGCGGGTTTGATTCCAGCTCTGTGCAGATAATTTGTTATAAATATCTATTTCGGTCTAGAAATTTGTCCATGTGACCGTGCCACGTTGCTGTCGGTCCCGGTATTCATACCGAAAAAAAATCTGGGAAGAAGAAAATGATAATAGTCATATTACTAATTCAACGATGGATAACCTCACAGAATAAATTATTCGATTCCCGCTATGGGCAGATGTGTTTTTAGACCTCCAACATAGGCTATTACTATCCTAATAATGGTCGTTCATTGTGTAGCATTTTTTTAAACATTGAGAATAATATAAAGTTTTAATTTTTTTAATTGTTTGTTTTAGAGCTAACAAGTATGTTAACATCCAAATTAATAGTACCAGCACCGAAGATAGAGGATCGTGTCTTTCAAAAGCCATTGCTATGTGGACCGGGCCCGTGTGACGTGTGGCCTTCCGTCGCAGAAGCTCTCACCAGGCCAGTTGTGTCGCCACTCTGTGATGAATTATTTGATGTAAGCTGCTTCTAAGATCACATGCTTAAAATTAAAAAAGTGTTTCACTGACTTCTCTGTCAATTATAGCCCAACTTTGAAAATCATCCTATTGCAATTTGTTTAGGATCCAACGATAGGATCTTGGAAAAATCGAGGGAACTCTTAAAATTTTGTAGGCACACATTTCCCCTGAAAACCTACCATTTGGTGTGGTGAAGTACCATTTGGTGATGTGGAGCAAATGTTTTTATAAACATCTGTTTCCTAGCAATGCACGTTAAGCTATTGGACCCGGTTGTTATCATAGCGTCTGATAATAATTATTTACTGTTGATAGGTAATTTGCTCTAATTATAAGTTACTGGTTGGGCTTTTGGGTTGCGGAGGTGAGAAAGCAATAGCACTATGTAAAACCGAGTAACCCGTCAAATCAAGATAGGCAAACCCATCTCCGATGACGTCCTTAGCCGTGGTTCGGCTTTGCAGGAGGCACCCTGATGACGGAATCAAATTTGAGCCCCGTGAGGGCTGCCGCTTTATCACGGCTGAGTCTCTGTACTCGGCCCCAGCCCGGTGACGTTGTCAAGGCCAGTAGGGCCAACAGCAATACACTTTCCGAAAAAAAAAAAACGAGAATAATGCTAGGAAGAAAACGATATCATAAAGAGGACGTAGGCTGAAACATTTTTGCAAACAGCGACTATATTTTTCAATTGTAGAAATTAAAAGAAAAAAAAACTGTTATCATAATTATTATCTGCATATTTAGGTATTGGCGGACATTCGCGCCGGATTGAAGTATCTATTCCAAACTAAAAGCAATCTTGTATTGGCTGTCAGTGCGTCTGGTAATGCTGGAATGGAGACCATCATCACAAATCTCGTAGCGCCAAAGGAAACTCTACTAGTAGCGACGAGAGGCATCTGGGATGAACGGGCATACGACATGGCTAAGAGATACGGTATAATATTACCAGTATATTTCTTTTTAAAAATAATAATATTAAACATAAAAGCATTGGCGATTAAAAGGGATCACTCGCACTGTGAGTAACAGCAATTGTAGCCTACGCAAAAACATACATGCAAGGGCGGCTTCAGACTGGCGGTTTTTTCGAGCGTATACGTTTCGGCATACGCGTTTTATTTCACGCAAAAAAATGCCGAAAGCATTACCGGCATTCAGCCGTGCGACCCGCCTGTTATTAATATACAATCACCGTTGCGTATATTCACATATATGTTACACACGTCAACGTTCTTATAACGTTCGAGTTGTGTGTGTGGCAAAAATCCCATACAGACTCAAAAAAAAAACAAAGTTATATTTTCATACAAAACGGTGGTCTGAAACCACCTTAAAGTTCTATAAGTATTTTTGCTGAAATATGTGTGTACAAAATGGTAATAAACTAAATTGCTTAGTAATAATCATTGTTTCCTTACAGGTGCTAACGCAGTGCAAATCCGTATCCCTTTCAACACAACGTTCAGTTTGGAGCAGATAGAGAAAGAATTAAAGAAATTGAAGCCGAAAGCTCTTTTCATTACTCATGGTGATTCTTCTACGGGCACGATGCAGAATCTGGAGGGCTTGGGAAATCTCTGCCATAAGTTTGTTTTGTTTAAAATTCTATGTTATTATACGTTAGTTAAGTTAGTTAGCCCAGCCCAGTACTTACGCCCTGTAATTTCACTGTTGCTAGTGTAATATGTGAGTAAAGGAGATTTAAGAACCAATATCTCGAAGTTGGCAACGCATGAATGACAACAATGAATGGTGCCGTAAATGCTCATAGGCCTCCTAACTCATGGGAATAAATTGTAGTACTCTATAGTTATGCAAATTAAAGCAAACTAAATAAGGCGCTCGATGGATAGGCTGAAATATGACGTCACTAACAAAGATTGCAAAGCTATCGCCCATTAAAAATTTGCATACTCCTAAACACACTTAGAAAAACGACCGAGCTTGTGGCTACTCGACCTCATTTTTATCGTGCATATTTAACATATAAATTTGCATCGCATGTAAGCCTTACATTATAATGAAGGGGTGCGACGCTGACACTTTTCAAGGTAAATTAAAATAATATGTAAGAAGCGAACTTTTCGCAATATCAACGTGCTTTTAATCTGTTTATTTTTAATCTTGAACGTCCATTAGTTAAGGAAACACAGGCTCTATTGGTTCACCCGTCATTTGAATTTGTTACATAAAACTTGATAAATAGAAATTATCAGACTTATATTTATTAATCTGTACAAATGTTTTGTTTGCCAAGAAATGAACGACGAGATTTATTGTTAGCAAAAAAAAGTGTCACGATGCTATATAAGCAAAGCCAGTGCCTTAAAAAGCTACAGTTGTGTTTGTTTAATTGTTAAATAAAGAGGTAACTTTGTTACATAAGGAGGTTAATGAGTTTGGTTTTAAATTTTTCCGAGTTTTGATTTGCTAGTAAATACACCAAGTATGTAGAAAAAAAATTAATATATTCGTGAAAAAATTCAATATTTAAATATATTTTTATTCATGGGTACATATTAAAACATAATCCACACCATTTGTCAAAGCATTTTACATTGCAGTACAGTATGAAACAAGAATATTATTAGGTATGGCTCATAAGGTTGATAAGCGAAGAAAATAAAAATATGTATTTGAAGCAATATTACAACATATTTATAATTCAATACTAACTACATATAATAATCAAGCAATAATAGCTACAAAAAACTAAGTACTAGTAACTGAAAAATCTTATTACATTTTCTATCTCTTTCCCACACGCCTTGATTTCCCTCGCATCTTAGGTCACAGAATACTTAAAAGAAACTCTTTTAATTACTTCTTAAAGAGTCCGCAATCACCCACCTAATGCAAACGAAGTTAAGTTGGAAATGTTCTGTTGAAACTTGATTTATAAAGTTACTGTCGACGACGTTGTGGCGCAGCGGTAGTGAACCTACCTTAAGCGTCACAGGTCGCGGGTTCGATTCCCTCTCGGAGTATAATAATATGTTTGTATTGACCATGCAAGCATGTTTTCCGGTTTGGGTGTATTTGTCATTGTCTTCGTATGTGTTTCCGGACCCCCGACACAGGATATCACTATCCTAATGGGGGCCGTTGACTGTGTAGCGTTTATTATTTTTATTATTATTTGTCATGTCAGCCGTACGACACGCCTGTTATTAATATACAATCACAGTTTCTTATATTCATGTATAACCAAGAGGAATGAGAGAAATATATCTTTTAGGTGCATTTTTAATTCGAGTAATGAAATTCTATAAGCAGAAGAAAAATGCGGTAGAAAAAAGTTTTTCGAAGTGTCTATTACTGTTCGCCCTAGTGGCCTTGACAGCCTCACCGGTAAAAAAAATAATACTAAGCTCAATTCAAGTGTTTCTTTCTAACATAAAATCTTTTGGTTTAAAGGTACGGAACTCTTTTATTAGTAGATACTGTAGTGTCCATAGCTGCAGTACCATTCTTTATGGACGAATGGGGTGTAGACGCAGTTTACACATCATCTCAGAAAGCTCTTAGTGGACCAGCAGGGATTTCGCCAGTTGCATTCAGCGCAAGAGCTGAGTAAGTTGTATTATAAGGACATTTTCCTTCATTTTTATTGGCATCTGCCGTGGTATAATTACTACACATATCCAGATTTCACTCTAGTTCACTATAGTTTCACTATAGTTCACTCATTTTTACATAAAGTATCTGACCTTCGCATCTTTTTAAAATACGAATGAATAACTCATTGAAACGCTTAAATAAATAAATAAATTGTATCAGGTTTTATGTTATAACATCTATATAATCAATATACTGTACAAGACTTGGATAAAAGCAATACCGAAACTTAAACCGTTAAAATTCCGTCATAATTTTTGATTATTAACACAATAATAACAAATATATTATATAACAGGGAAAAAATAAAAAACAGAAAACATGACCCGCCTTTTTATTTCGATATCAAGTTGCTGGCACAACAATGGAACTGCTATGGAAACACACGAGCGTGAGTGATAGTTTGATTTGATTGATTTGATGGATATAATTAAACATACCTGCTAATCTTTTTGTTTATCAGAATTGTTATTACGGCATAACAAATGCCAATGTTCCATGATAAATTGTAATAGTATTCCTTAAGCTCAAAGATCAAAATTTTTGGGTAAAAGGAAAAAAATCATTTATAATTCTGTACAATACTCATATATCATAACATTTATAACTTTTAAAATAGCAGTTACAAATACATTGATAAAATTTTCATTTCGGCGAAGTATGTCTATACACTCGAATTTTTAATGTTTGAAATGTTTTTTTTCTCTCCCAAATAGATACCACCATACAATGAGCCCTCCTCTCATCTGGGCACTCCGACGTTGCTTGGAGGAAATCTGCAAAATAACTTTACCAAAATTTTGGGAACACCACGCACAAGTGACGATTCATTTCCACAAACGTTTGCAAGAATACGGATTTGAGTTCCTGATACCAAAGCCAGAGGATCGACTAACTACTGTTACTACCATATCCTTGCCAAAAGGCTATGATTATGCTAAATTTGTCAAATATGTTCGAGAGAAGTAAGTAAATAGGTGCTATATATACATATTTTTAAATGAAACATGACTCAACAATTGATGACTCTCTTATCTCTTAGATCTGGTATAATGCTTCAATTCTTATTTACAATTGTAATATCATCTCTATCCATCTCATTTAATTCCATACGTCCTGAGCACTTATTTGTCTTTACCAACTTTTTATACCAATACGTTGACAACTATAATATATATAATTATAACTAGACTCATATATATATAACTAACTACATAAGTGTAATGGTATGTTGTATTGTACTATGTACATAAGAGTAAAGAGTAAAAAGATGGAAGAGCCAACCTTTGTTACCAATAAAAGGATTTTTATTATATTTTTATTTTAAGAGCCGAAGCTCACGCTCTTCGAACGAATATTGCTAATTCACAACGTTATTCCGAGAGAGTAATACTTCCTTTTTCGCTTGTACTGTAAACAGGTAGTTTGTAGTACCGTAAAGTACCTCGTTCTTATGTGATAAATTGTCTCATTGAACACTAATTGTAATCTTAATGTCTTTCATACTTAAATTATCAAAGATGGATGGAGATATGCTTATTATTATGGGTCTTAGTTGTGTGTGTAGCCCGGGAGGACTCTGATTCGCCCGAGCTGCTAGTCGGGCTACTAGTGCTTATTGTTTAGCCTCAAAATTTAACAAGAGCGCGTGTCTATACAAATCACAACTACAAGCATAGTTCACCCGCCCTTGTGAGCAAGAATAACTATACCATTTCAAATATCACAAATTGATTGCAATGTTTTTATTTATTTCAGACACAATATATTAATATTTGGAGGTCTGGGACCCACAGCTGGCAGAGCCTTGCGTATTGGTATAATGGGAGTCAATTCCACCATAGAAGTTGCTGACGCTGTCGCTGATGCTATGGCTGACGCTTTAAAGGGCCTTACCAAGTCGGCCTTATAAATGTCTTTTACACATATTTTTGAGCATTTATGTTTAACGAAAATTTTGCATACATATTTTGGTAATTCTGTATATCTTCTGGAAATATACATTTTTTATAAATACACTGATACTCGTAGTTAGAAAAGTCATAGTTTTGCATTTTTTTTTTATCTGGACGTAGATAATATATTTTTTTACTGTTCTGGTCTTTATTCTTTTTTCAAACATAACAGAAGACTTAACATTAATTCTTATTGCGATTTAAATGACGACCAAAAATGTCAAAAACTCAGTTACATCGTTATTTCGTATCACGACATCATGTTATATATTTATAAGTCATGCTCATATAAAATAAATAAATAAATAAATAAACGTTGCACACTCAACGGCAAATTTTAATTGATTTACTGTCAAAATTGATTAGCATTTTTACTAAAAGTTAATGGTAAGCCCGCAGGACTGTTCTAAAGTTAAAGGATATTACTAAGGGATAAAAATAAAATCATGTTAGAATTCACAGGTTCAATTTATTGCATACTAAAACTGTGTGGTGTTTTACAAAATTGACCGGGTCCACCAGTCCAGCTAAATTTCAATTCTTATATAAGCCAATATTAAATATACATATATATTTTTTCAAAATAAAATATAACGTTATTTCCCTTTGTATAAGAGGGAGTAAAATCGAATCGGCTACTAGAAATAATAATCAATTAAAACAATGCAACACAAGCAAGTTTATAGTACCCTTTATGGCTATTAGTTTTGTTATTCGCAAGCCATAGGTGATTACTGTCTACTGTTAGAACATAGTACTAAAACCAGAATCAGAATAAATCATGCCCTTATTGAATTGTGTTCTAATTACTTCAAAACATAAAATAAGATAAGCCAATAAAGTGAGTATAACAATATAATACATTCAAAATTTTTGATGGACTAGATCCCACAACAAACGTATTTCCCTTTATAATGTTTACAATATTTGGCAAATTCTCACAAAAGTAAGTCCCAATTTTTTGCCGTATAGTTTATAATAAAATAATAAAGTATATTGTATTCAATAGCAATCAAAACAGACATATTTCTAGCTACATGGCATTTTATCCATCACATCGACACATTTGGACTAGCTTTCTTAATTACGTAACTATAAAACTGCATCTAGTAATTAAACAAAACTAGTCAAGAAATTCACGTAAACTAAATATAACTAATTGCTTTATAACGGTGTGTTACCATGCTACCGGTTTCAAACAGCATACATTATACGAACAATATCATAAGGTATATTATAATATATCATTATAAGTAGAGCGATGTCTAAAAGTTATTTACAAAGTGTGTTCTGGCCGATACTCGCATGATTATTTCAAACTTAATTTACGCATAATTACTTATGTTTACTTATATATTAAAGTTAACACAGGCTGATTAAATACGGTAAGACGTACCGATATAATACGTAACATGTACAAGTGTGGCATTACGTAAAGATATACAAACTACAAGCAAATGCACAAATAGAGATGATCGATCAACGACGATATATATTCTGTGATGGCTTCGAAATGACAAGGTACGATAGCTACATCGTAAAATAAACATTAAGAGTCGTAAATAAATATGCACATACATAGGTACAATAAAGTTTAATAATTTATTATTTACATTAAGAAAATATGGCACAACTTTAACATCGACCGCGCTCATTCCTGACTCTCCGTGCGGCCGAGACGACCGACGCGGTCGGCGAAGCACTCCGTGCGCCAACAAATTTCTGAATAATACCAATTAAAATACCGGTGGGAAGCGTATATTCAACGCCGGGCGCTCCGGCTGCTCCGAATCGCTCGGCCGGCCGCCGCACGCCGACTAAACTAGACACATTCGAATCGCAAGAGAACATAAAAATATATCAGTCTATAGAGCGAAGCGTTCACTCACTTAGCCTAGGAGCAGTCTGGGGTATAGACGGGGGTCCGCGCGGAGCGCGCGGGGCGGCGAGGGGGCGCATGGCGCTGAGCGCGAGCCGCGGCGCTCAGCTGGGCGGTGGCGGCGCGCGCTGACGGCGGTGGCGAGTGCACGCGCAGCATGCGTCGCCGCGGCGCCGCCGCGCGCACGCCGCCCGCCCACACCTTTTCCGAATACAAGTCACTTCGCCATCCTGCAATGTTTCAATTATTAGAAGCCAATAAGCGGCTATTGATTATGTCCAATGATTAATATAAAAAAATTAAAAGAATATCCTGTCTCACCTTGCACCGGCACGTGACACATCTCTGTTCTCCGTGTGAATGTATAGATGGGTGAACTTCTTTTCCGTTGGGCAGCGGCCCATCCGGGAACTTACAGCCACCTTCCGCTAGAATCTCTTCAGCGGTTCGTGGTGCGCCCTGATCCTTCGGGGTTTCTTCTTCCGTTTTCTTAGCTTTAAACTAAGGGACAAAAAAAATTTTTCAATAATAAAGCTAACACTCTTTCATACTCTATAATTCAAATATATAAACTACCTTATTTACCTCAGGACAAACTCTACAACAGGATTTTTTATCGGGCCTATATGCATCTTTCTCTGCGCATCGCAAAGGAGGACACCTCACACGGGGACAGCGTACTTGACGAGTCGGGAATTCACATGTGCATATCGCACAAGTGTCGTAACCCCCCGGGACTAAATATGGATGCCAAGAGGAACCGGGCGCATGATACTGTCCGGCGAGGTGACAACCATGGGATTCATTCCAAACAGCCGTCGTAGAATCTGGAAAAAAGAGTTGTGTAACTTAATAATAATTAAGTTGATTTCTCGCCAATAATTATTGAAAAAGCCCTCACTAAAATCACGTAGAGGATTTAACAGAAAATAGTTTTACTCACTAGTACATATCGGGCAACACTGTCCGGGTGGTTGTATAGTGGGCACGGCACAGTTGATGGGCGGACACCGAACCGGGTCACAACGCAACACACCATGTACACAACCGCACATGTGACATGACTGAAAACAAAAGACAAAAGACAAATTTTAAATTTTGTATTTCTAATATTTTCAACCACCGAAAATAAGAAAATGTTAAAAAATGCAAACTTTATTACAATAATTATTTCCTAATTTTTTAAAGAAAAGTATGCCAAGATCCAAGATGCAATTATAAAAAAATCCTCGGATTATCTTATAGCAATTCTATTAAGGGAAAGAGTAGTGATATAAGAAATTAGTGTGTCTCACAAACCTCAGTAGACATCCACTGAGCGCCATCTTCATAAGTTTTTCCTGCGTAGTAACACGAGGCTGTGTTGGACAGTGAGTTATCCGGCGGAGGAGAATTGACATGAGTGGGAGCATAGTTGGCACTCAACTCGTTGTCCGAGTCTGGCACCGCTGGTAGACACGAAGGCGGCACGCTTATCTGAATCATACGAGAAAAAAATACACAAAATGTTCCACTTCTAAATATCAGAGAGCAATCACTTATCATTGAAAGTAAAACCCTGACGTCCCGTTTAAGGATTAAATTAATATATTTATTATTTTAACTACAACTTATCTTTAGTTTTTTGTAGCAAACAAATATCTACTTACCACATTTTACGACCTTTGCGGCATGAAATATTTTAATGTGTTATTAATAATCATTTCAACCTTTTTAATTAGCAAGCAATTATTGCTATAATATAAATATAGCAAAATTAAAAAAAGTCATAAATAGCTGTTAGATTCTACACTCTAATTGAATGTAATAGAAAACAGATATAGGTTTATTAATTGGTTTATCCCAATCAACAATCCATTAGGATAGACACAACCAACTAGACCGAAACAAGCATCTGTATGGCCAATACAAATATCAGGTCCGTTTAAGTCAAGTTTGCTATTACTGCACCACAACAGTGCTCAATAATTAAATACCTGTGCATTTTTTTTAATAGTGCTACAATTTGTTATTATTTATAACCAGGATTAGAATACCTGTGGTAATCGCGTGCGCAAAAATTCAGTATCGTTGTCAGAAGCTCGAATGTTGAGGTACGCGTGGCCAGAATGGAGTGCTGATAGCTCAGCCGACGAAGGTTCTAGAACGGAGCCCTCAGCACCAGCCAAGGCCCTTGATCCACTCATTGAATGGCTTTCAAACACCGCTGACCAGGGCCCAGAATATCCATTTATTACCACCTAAACGTAAAAAATAGACTGAATAAATTTTAACATGGCATATGCGCCTTGTTCTTCTTTATAGCATTATCCCGGTATTTTGCCCAAGGTCTGCTTATTACTCTTATCCGGATTTGACAGGTTACTAGTTTTTACACAGAGCGGTTGCTATCTGATCTCCGCAACCCTAAGGGCGAATCAGTAACTCAACGACAGCTTAACGTGTTCTTCGAGGTATGGTGGGAAGACCCAACAGGACAAACTCCCACACCGGAAAAGATATTTGCAAGATCAAAACACACATCTGGCCCGAGCGGGAATTAAATCCACGACCGTCGAGGCTGAAGGCAGGTCATTCATTCATCGCATATGCGCCTATTCTTTTTAATTAGCAATTCCGCATAAATAAAGTTTTTACATATGTTTCATATTTTATACTACTATTACTGGTATTCAAATATGAAAATAACCTCAATAACTCAACGGTAGAAGGGCCGACTTCGCTCCGTTAACGCGAGAGTCGAGGGTTCGAACCTGACCCCTTGGGCTATTGTCGTACCCATTCCTAGCGCAAGCTTCGAGCTTATTTGGAGGGCAATAGTAATATTAGTAACGCCTTGACAGCATTGCTAATATTCTTTAAAAAAAAAATTAATGAATACTTAAAATAATACATAATTAATAATTAATACCTCATAGTTCATTCCGCATAGGGCATCAACAGAGACCCAGGCTAGACCAGCAACAGGATTGATAGTAGGAATCATACGAACATCTGTTCTTCTCAACAAAGCTGGTCCAGAACTCGCTGCATCCGGTAATGGCCGTGATAGTAACCTACCTCGCAACATTGGTGGTCCTAAGAAAAAAGTTTGATAGTTAAATCTCAATACAACTTCTTTCATTGATAAAATAAAAAATATAAATAACTTGAACAGAATTTGTTGTTCCAAATTTGAATATCTACATGTCGACAAAAAATAAATCTTATCTGTTCCATTTTATACCTGTGTCAGAACCAATATGAATGGCAAGTTGATCTTCGTAGATAGGAGGGAAGATACGTGCACTTGGTCTTGCTAAAACTCCAATTCTTGTGTCCAAAATTTCAACTTGTGAGTGACGTTTTCCTTGCTCATCCACTAGCGTAATTTTTGGATCCGCTATGTTAAGATTTTCGATCTGAAACCAATAAATCTTTTCTAATACATACGTCAACAAAATACGTCATACTACTCTGAATCTGAACAAAAACTTTAAAAAACTAAAACACGTTTAGTCTGTGAAAATTTTGGAATAAAATATTTAGCTTCAGAATCGATTTTCTAGGCAAAACGTAATTTTATATTGTGAATCAGTGGAGCGCAATGACATAGAACAGACTTCTCGTCCTTGTCATTACAATGCGAAATCTGATGGCATATTCAACATATTTACAAATATAATAAAATTATGTTCAATCTTTCCAGGAAAATTGGTACCTATTGCATAATAATTATATACCTGTATATCATATACTAGTGATCCGTCTTTGTCAATATATAACAAAGCCAGACCTTCGGGAGTAAGGGCAGCTGGTGGTCGTTCAGCTATCAAAGGAGCATGGAACACTTCACAAGCGGCTCTTTGTCTAACACTACCAGTGATACGTCTTTCCAAAGTTCCTAAAGCTTCTACTGAAAGAAGCAAACGACCTCTTGATAATGATCGAAGTTCTGCAGCAGATACCGGTATCGAAACTTCTAGAACGTTCAGTTCGTAACCTGGTTTAGTAACTCTTTGAACCTGAAATACCAAAATATAATAATCAGAATAATAATTACTATGTTTGATTTATTACTACAGTGCAACAAATATAAGAAGTACCGCTTTGACCTTTTACAAACTATTTTTTCATGCCGCACTAACTTTTTACAAGAAAACTTATACAAAAACAAACAATATTTGTATAAAGCCAAAGAATAATGGAATTATCACTATTTCTTTGCAATGTATAATTGTATATGAATATAGAAGAAACGATATTAGTTCTAGAACTTATTTTTTTATGACGTAACTTCAAAAACAATGAAACCCACACAGGAATTTCTTATTTTTAAAAAAGGAATTATATTTAAAATATAAATCAAATAGAAAATCTTACCTCGTCAATAATAGTCTGGTTTCGTTCAGGCAGGGTCAGCAATACCCTTACAGATTGATCTCTAGATGCCGGGGTGAACACACCATTGTATATGATTGCTAAATGTAAACTGGGAGCAGCTCCAGCAGCTCCGGTGACCACAGCTGTACCTCCCCACCAGCCTTCTTCCTGCCCAGGTGTGCGGTAATCGTCACACGGCCCTTTACCAATCACTGTAGGTGTATGCTCTGGTTCCAAAAGAGAAGTGAACATTTCCGTAGAAAGTGCTGGGTACCTGTAATTTTAAAGTGAGATCAATAAATTAAAAAATAAAAAAATAAAAATCATTTATTTCAAGTAACAGTGACTCATTTGGTATTTACTGTACAAATAAGTAGTGACCGACCGAAATTTCGGTTTCGGTTTCGGTTTCGGCCAGTTTCGGCCAAAAAATCTAGTTTCGGCTTTAGTTTCGGTTTCGGCCAAAATATAGCCGAAACTTTCGGCCTCGCCGAAACTCGAGTGTTCGTGAGTTTTCGTGCGTTGTTCGGTAAACTTCGCAGCCAACTCGTGACCGTTCGCTGACGCGGCCAAAAAATCTCCAGAAATAAGTATTAGATTGATCTTTAAAATTATTTAACTCTATTTAACTGTCTATATTATATACAGACCCCATCGCCCGCTGTTGGGATAACCTCTGTCACAGCAGAGATTATTCCACCAGTGCAATCAGTCACACTGGTGGTAGGTCTTTTGTTGCAAGAGGCCGGCTAGGTAGGTACCACCGCAGTGTCAAATATTCTGCTGCCAAATAGTAGTGCTTAGGCACTACTGTGTTCCGGTTTGAAGGGCACTGTACGCTAGTGAAATTACTGGGCGGACGAGATTTAAGAACTAATATCTCGAGGTTGGCAACGCGTGAGTGGCACCCACTAATGGTGCTGCAAGCACTCATAGGCTACGGCAACCACTTACCATCAGGTGGGCCGTATGCTTGTTTGCCAACTTCTAACATAAAAAAAAAATTAGGGACATTGGTATAATAAGAGTAACATTTATTTATATTTTCCGTAATTTCAGTTTACATGAAGTCTTCATTACGTTTTTTCTAATGTTGATCGAATCTTGATCATTTAACCAATGTTTTCTTAATAGAATTATTAAATTTTGGAATGGATTGTAATTAAAAATGGCAACAATTAAAATTCAACTTTACTTCTCCTTCGGTCTAATACAACTCTGGACAAATAATTAGGGACACTTAAGAAAACATTAGAAATAATGAATGCAGAATGTAATGGAAGAGAGAAATGTATATTTATTATTAAATTCATCTAAAAGGAAACGTTTTCTATTAAAAATGTATATTAAATGTGATTGTCATTATTAGCTATAGCCATATCGCCACCGGCGCGGCATCGACTTGATCAAATAATGACAAGTTTCGTTAGTGAAGTTCTTCCAGGCGTCTTTGGAACTACTGTAGAGTTGGTTTAAATTTCCAGTTTCTTGTACCACAAATGTTCCAAAGAATTCATGTCTAGGCTTTGGCAGGCCAATTAAAAACTGATAGTAGTTCACCGGCTAGAAATCATTTAATGAACAGTGAAGTATATTTTGAATCGTTTTCGTGTTAAAGCGCCCATGTAACTTCGCCACTAAGTTATAGTCCAAATATTTCTCTTTTAATAATTACAGAGCCCACAAAGGGAACTTTTTATAAAGCTATTACCAGTCTGCGATCTAAATTTCTTTTATAGGTTTGAAAATATTGCACAGCGTTGAAAACCATACTTTTGGAGTAAATCAAATGATACGCTATTTTAGGGTATGGCTATTTACGTTGAGATAAAATTGTTTTCGCTTGGTCGTTTCATAACTTAAATAAGTGACCCATGTTTAAGTAATAAATTGTGATATTAATTTTAGAAATCAAAACTATAAAATAAAGAATGACGCCAAATAAAAACACAAAGGCTTTCCGCCTTTGTATTTCAGGTTTATTTTTAAAAAATCGAGAATAAAACATTAACTCTTGCTGTCAATTTGGATGCGAGAGATTTCTTTTACTAATATTTTTTTATAAACCACCATAAAATATTCTAAGCTTCGAAAAAGTACACACCATTGAACGGTATACTTTATAACGAACATTATCTCATAAAATGAAACTTTTAAAATATTTAACCAAATTATTTTTCGTTCCTAATTAGTTGACTACGTATATATGCAAATAAATGTTAAAAAACTTGAAATTCAAATTTCAGTAAAAAAAACGTAATTTTAAATATATTTTTAAAAGTTTCGGTTTCGGTTTCGGTTTCGGCCGAAACTGAGAGGGAGGCCGAAAGTTCGGTTTCGGTTTCGGTTTCGGCTGAAAAACCAGTTTCGGTCGGACCCTACAAATAAGGTATAAATTAAAATGAACAATTTAGGATATTAAAAATTTTAAATAAAATAAATAATTTTAGTGATTCAATATAAATTGGAAAATTACATAATATGATTTTGAAATAAAATAAAATTACAATTGTTTTAAAATACATAAAATAAATAAAATTACAATTGTTTTTAAATACAATAATATTAAGTGCCAATTAATAATGCAAGTATAAAATAAAATAAGTATAAATTAGAAAAAAAAAAAAATAACTAAAATTTATAGGAATTACAAAAAATATTTTATTTATAATTAATTCTTTAATAGGGCCTAGTTGATTTCACTATATTTATATTGAAAAATCAATATATCTAGACCGGCTTTACCGAGGACATATTTACTACCCTATCACGAATATCGACGCGAATTAGCACTGGTGTCCTTAAAGTTTAGTTCGAAGATGTGAGAAAGCGAAGAGCTTTCGGCTCCACAATACTAAGTTTTAACTCTCGTTGATTTGTCCGCTTCATTCGTTTTGCATGCGTCCATAAACCAAAGTGACCTTTTAATATCAAGCGAGCCGTAAGCTAGATAAAAATCCTAGATACGTAGGTATCTATGTGTGTCACAATATAAATACCTATTTGTATGAAATGGAATATAAACTTTAAATAACCATTTAGTAATGTATAAACTAAACGTTTCTTGTAAGTTTCCATATTAAACACGTTTGCTACGTTACCTATTCCTATAACTGAAGTCGAGTGAGTTTCCGTTATTAATCATACGGTTAATTTAATACGAACAATGAGGCTACTTGTAACATCCTTGGAACAATGTTTCAAGGCTGAGCTCTGTTGCATAGCAATGTACATTGTTCTTATACAACTTTTTATACAATGAATATTATTATAAATTTATAAGAAAAAGAAATTAATTAATCTATTAACCTTATAATACAGACGTAAAATAAAATATTATCAATCTTTATTTTGGAATAAGGTAGTGGTATAGGTAAGGTATTAGGTAAGGTATTGGTAATTCGCTATGCTTGTTACAGAAACTAAGAGTATGACAACCAAATAAAATATATATATTATATGATTGATAAAACGCATGTTGGATGCCGCATACGCAAATGCGCCATACAAAAGATATGCATAAGATTGTAAGGTCTCGGAAACGTTTGTGCATATAAAGTTTCATTACGCTTTATGAAAGCGATCATATATAGTATATTTTACGATTATGTTCTTATATCTTTACAAGCGCGCCTGACACGCTTAGATATTAAGAATGCCTTTCCACATACTCGCACTTTGCGTGTCGTTTCATAGACTTTGTAGTATTAAAATATCAGTAAAATAATTATTTAATTGAGTGGTCACCGTACCTATTATTTATTCGACCGCTGAGGGCACTGTCCATAGAATTGTTACGCTCGTCACCCCAAATCAACGCAACATACAGAGAACCTTCTCTCAATAAGCGCTTATATTCCCGTGGCACTCGACGCCAGACGCCACACAGCTGTAAACAGAGCAATTCATTTAGCAATCTCACAGATGAAAGATTGATTGAGATAATTAAACAACAACAATCGATTGCATTTAAAACGCACCTTATCAGTTTTTTCCTCGTAAGTAGCGTGAATTCCCGGTGATCTTTTTAAAGGATGTTCAAGAAGCATTCGTCCACCTCTATCAAGGAAAGCTAAGGCGCGTGGTTGTAATACCATAGAAGGTCCGAGTAGAACTGACCAAAATAGATGACGACGTCGGAAGGTAAATCGAGCAGTTGCTACTCCAGAAGCAACAGGGACGCCTGTCATATCATCTCGCCGTATACATAGTGGGGACCGGCCAGTTAGTAGAGCTGCAAAGTCTGTTGAATAAAAAATAAAACTTCAAATATCAATATTTTCTTGATTTCTTTAAAAATAACAGGAATATTTCTTACGTCTTGTACTCAGTTCCTCATCTTCATTTGTTGTAATGACGACTGTAGGGCCATCGTCTTGTACAATATCAGGAGCTGTAACAAAGATTATTATATCATAAAATATATTATGAATAAAATATCACCTTAGAATATGTAGCTTTTTATAATCTATTTTTATTTAACTATAATATAAGACAGAGTACTCGTCAAAAGGATGATTGACCATATCTACAATAAGATTTTCAGTAACAGATTCTGAATGGGCAAGGATTTGTAACTTGAAAAACATAGGCTGTTAGATAAGTACACGTTGTAAATATATAGTAGCAACAACCATTTCTCCATTTGAATCAATATTTACCAGTACATTCAAAGCATATGATATATAACTTCATAAAACTATGTCGTACGATCAATTGATTGCAAGTGCAGACCAGCGGGTGGGGGCCGATTCGCAAGACCTTCCCGACCCTTCATTCTTCGGGTTGATTGGATCAAATGTTATTCAAATCAAAGTCGGCGTCCAGACGGCGACGATAAAATACCTTTTTTAGAATTCCATAGCCAAATAGCTAAAAACGAAACCCTTGTAATTTTGTCATGTCCGTCTGCTCATGTTACTCAAATTTATATGGTATAAATAAAATTAAAAAGATAATTGTATTCCGTTAACCACTATACTATAGTGTAGTAAAATTAGGAAAATACAAGAGCACACTATACATTTCACTGACGCCAGAACAAAAATTGAGGCTATATAATCTGTTTTATTCTTTGAAAATTACGCGCTAACGCTTCCTCTAGTTTAATTTTTCTATCATTAAGTAGAAAATTGTGAATAGCCACGGTAGAGGTAAAAATTTTTAAGTGACAATTAGTTGCATAGTTTGTATGAAATATTTTGTAAAATTTTTGAGACATTGAATATTTTTATTTTGAATTTAGCGACAACCAACATAGCTTTGGTTGGCTTTGTGAAATAGTAAATTGTTTATGCTGCCGCGAAATTAATAAAGCATGGAATTAATAATAAAAGGAAATATTGCTTAATATTAACTATGATATACTTTGAGTTTTATCCTGAAATTATTTCAGATTCCGGTATACTACACTGTTCGTGGTCAGAAAGACACTTGCTGATACATCCGTCATTCTATTCTACGCGGAACGATAGAGTTGTGGCATTTGCCGCGATGCTTCGTGTAGCTGATTCGACGACGAGTTTGATAAATGAGCCCACCGCCTATGAATTCATTATTCATTCAATTCATTTACATGAATATTCCCAGGAGCAATATTCGACATATTTTATTTATCCTAGCATTATCTCTTTCTGATATTAAATAACTTTCTCGATAAAATTCTAAATGACACTTTAAATGTAAATGTTTGGATGTTTGTAAATGAAATAACAAAAATTTAATTTGGTATTGATGATTCTTATGTAAAGTGCTAAATAATTAATAGTGTTGTTAAGTTAAAATTCTGCTTAAGCACACAAATTACAACACGATCAAAGCGTATGAAAATAGGTTAGTTATAACACTATGAATTATATGCTTAATAAATCGTCTTATCATACCTCTCTCACTATGTAGTATGTATGCGTTATACAAGCAATATCCGAGTACCCTTAGTAAACACTATGATGAGAGACCTGTTTACGCTCTGATATCCAACCATAGGTAGATTATGATCTAGTACAACTCGGCGCCAGTATTCATAATTAAATCTAAGAATTCATTTTATGCTCGAGACAGTCCTAAATTTATAGGCGGGTGGCGCCAATTCTGTGACGCGAAGTCTACAGTACATGCAAATTCAAGAAATAGCTGGAATCGATAGGCGCAGACAGCCAATCGTTAGCATTTGAATCGATCAGTCATAAGTCATTGGCTTACTTTAAATTGGCTATTTGAAAATGTATTTTATCTTACTAATCCGATGAATATGTTAAAACCTAAGATATTAAACAAATGTAGGTGAATCTTCGTGAGGTCAAAGTTCCTTTTCTCTCATTTTTATTGTCATTTATCGCGAAGATAATTAATTACTATTGTTATACATTTTTTATGTTATTGTTGAAAGAAAATTGAGATGGGCACCTTTGACTCGGCCAAGTTCTTTGCGGCGCCGAGAACGTTTAGCGTCTGTGTGCGCAATGAATATTTATAAGCGTTAACACACACATTTAATAGAGAAAATCTGCTAAACTCAAGGTGCCACGCCGACCAACTTCACTCATTAACGTCGTTCTAAAGTAAATATAAACTTTTGAAAGTATCCTTGAGTTGAGACGTGACAAGACTAGAACGGAGACGAATTCATTCCGAGTCCAGGCGCGGCGTCATGTCTTTTGGCCTCTCCGACGCGGCGAGTTTTCCAATCGCGTGATGTAACCAGGCGCCGCTTTGACGACGACGTACACGAACGATACCATGAATAGAATCCGTACACGACACTTAAGACTATCAATAAATCATACAAAAACTGTAACATTCCACATCAACTTCTAGGAAAATCCTTCCTATTTTAGCGAAATCTCTTTTCGATCAGTTTACATTGTCAGGTTACGCCGTAAATACAGATGGCTCCATTGCTTCCCCACAAACCTATTGCAATTCTGTGGGCAATATATCATATAAAGTTATAAACTTTATACGAATATCCAAAAAAGAAAAGAATTGAACATGTCTGACACTACCTGTTTGACATACTAATAGTTGTGGTAGAACTAATGTTTATCTTATAATGCCCTAATGTAGCCTTTAACATTAGTAAAGTCATTAGAATCTATTAAACCCTAAATAATTATATACAAAATTAACATTCTATAAAATTACATAATGTTGTGTGTAAATTAAATTATAAATGCTTGATAATATTAATTTACTCGATACACTCGGTACAGAACTTTATTAATTACATTAATATATACATAACTAATGCAGTTTCAACTTGAATTTACGTATTTGTCCATGTATATATACTGTAATGGATCATGGAATTAGAAAAACGTACAATATCCTTGGTGAGATTTTTTTATTAGTTAGTAACGTTAGATCGCGGAAAAACATTTTCTTTTAAGACAAGGCTGAGGTCGTAGAGAATTACTAGAATTGTTAAATAATGCAGTGCCTTGAACTCCTACCATGAGACGGGATTTCAGTAACGAAACTATACTGAAACAATGATGATGCACTATATTACTAATGTGACCATGTGTTATTTTACGTGTAGATCGTTTGATTATAAGTATAAGACATAGTCCGCTGACTACTGGATATAGTAGGAGGGGAGAAAGCAAGAGAATAGAGACTGGAGTAGGGAGTCATCTGAGTTTTTGATAGAAAAAGAAGAAGAGTATAGAATTTCATTTTAGGATAAATTCTGAAATTGCAATGCTCTATTACAGTCAAAATAAGATTATCGAAAGGAACAGTCCCAGATACATTTTGATTTACTCCAAATATAATAATTACTTTTATTTTTTACTAACGTAAATAAGGATTGTAATGAGGCATTTTAATGCAATGTAGAAGTAATTGGTTAGCATACAAAAATTCAATAGTTCCATCTATATCTACAGCAAAATTTCCTCTCAATCAGTTCAGCGGCTTAGGCGTGAAAGCGTCACAAGCAAGCAACCAAAAAACAAACTAAGTTTCATATGTATAACATTACTTACGATTTCAATTATATAACGTATAGCATTTAAAAATTATCTACTACTTCTTTATAGATCAAATTATGTATCATTAGGATAACTATAACCAAAAAAATTAGGTGTCCTCTTTCGAGACAAAGAAGACATTGTCACCTTACATATGACGAAATTGAAAGACTTACAACACAGTAGCAGTTCGTGTCTTGATTGTACTGAACAATAGCAGAGACTATGCCAACATTTCATCTTATTATTTTTAAATATTTCAGTAAAAATATTTACCTAACTCCTATAAATAACTGACTGCAGAAACTTGTTATTTTAACGTGCTTGTTACTCAGTACAATGAAATATGATATGTTTTTGGTATTCAACAATATTAGGATATTAATTGGTAATAAATAATAATTGTTATTTTAGTTTTTAAACATAAAATTTTTCCGTACAAACGTTGCATCGCTACAAAAACTATGAGAGCATCATTCCATCATGGATTCATTATTGTCAATAACATATATTTTTATTATTTTTTATTATTTTATATTTTTTTCTATATTACTCTTTTCTACAGCTGTTTCTGCAGCTTTTAATATATTAACTACAATTATTATTATTTTGATTACGATTTAAAGTTTTTTATGGTGGGTTTCGCGTTCAAGATTTAATTTTTGACGTGTTTTTAAAATTTTGAACAACTTGTTTATATGAATCTCTTTTTATGTATTGGTCAAGTTTTTCACAATTTCAGATTTATGTTGTTTATTTTAGATTATTTTCACAAGAAATAAGTATTCAAACTGCATATTTCGTATATAATATAACCCAAAACGTTTAACATAATACATAAATTGCATGATTAAAAATGGCTTTTTAGAAGTTTTAAAGCTTAAAACCCTATAAATATTAAAGATAAATTTTCTTCAGCCATTTACCAACACTTCTGCATATGTAACTCAGTTTTGTCAATTTTGTGGGTTGACATGGTATTGCTTATTTGCGTCCAAAGTTTACTCGTAAATTGCCAATACAAAGATGATATTAACACAAATCGATAAACATCAAATTAATGTTGTAGAAAGAAGGTGATGGTATAAGTAGTATTTAGTCGCGACACTAAAATAGTTGAGAAATAGCCAAAACAGTCCGTATAAATTATCTTTCAACTAAAAAAAGTCAATGTTTAACGAAATAAAAACAAATAGGCAAAGAGTAGACGTGGTTTTATAATATTTAAGGATGCCTCTTTACTATCCATACAATTTGTAATCGTATATTGCGTCGTCGAGATCTTACTGACGTCACTATCTCAATAAAAATTTTATATTATAAAACAATCAATTGTACTCTATCGATACATTAAATACTCGACCCAATTAACTGTTAACCTACATGCGGTTCAAATAAACTCGAGATAACATTGATATTGTATTATGCTATTTACGGTACCCTTATCTCGATTTTATTTATATAAAATCTTACAATTAATAATATTAACAATAAAATCGTCAGTATCAGATATTATCGATTTTTATCATTATTATTTGGTGTGACGTATGATCTTTAAAATAAACACTTAAACATAAGCACTCTATCTATATAAAACTTTTAAGGGGATCAATCAATGGAAACTATTTAGAAATCACAAAACAATAATTAACGGACTAATTAATTATTAAGGTATTAAAGGCCAGTAAGGCCAGTAAGGCCAATAATATCTATAAACATTATCATATGGTTTTCGCCGATTGACAGGTTGATATTCCACCAGAGAGTCTATACTCAGATTTCTGTGTAGTACAAAATTCCATTCGTAGGGAGTCACGGACTAAGAAAAGGCGAGTAATCTATAGTTACTAGTCAAGTGCGTTGTGAACTAAGCACAGAGGCAACGAAAAGGTTTCGCAGCCTAGTGAGGAAGAATCTTAAGGACTTTAAATACTAAAAACGAATTAAAATGGACCGCAAAAATAATTTGTAATTTCATAGTAATTATTAATAATAATATAAAAACAAAGTAATGGAAAAGCTTAGACATATATCTCTAATGTGTAGACTTATATTATTCGATATAACCGTGGGTGAAAGTTCTTTAGATGTTCTACAATCTCAAATTATTCCAGAATTTTAAATATTAAAGTTAAAGGGGGAGGGGGACAATATTCTTTACTGTAGAAATTAATATCTTCACAACTACTAAGTAAGCAACTGTAAGTCTAATAAATAAGACTGTTAAATTAAAATACGTTATCTTGAACGTTATTGAAGCTTCGTAAACAGTATTAAATAATATTGTTGATAGACCATGTCTTGTTTTGTCCATTTTACGCCAGTTTATAAATGAAGTAATTGTTAATAATCGTATGTGTTATTGTCATTGAATTTTACCAGATATAATATAATTATAGGATAATTATAGGCTAATTAAAAAAAATACTAGTCATTAGATACTAATAATGTATTATACAATGGTCCATATCCATAAGTCATCCCGCGCGAATGCCGATCATTGTTAGCAGTGTAGTGATAGCTCGAAATCCCCGAAATCCGAGGTGAGCGCAAAGTCTAATTGGCAGTGACTGTGACGAGACAAAGTGACAGAATATCGTCAATTGTGACGGCATAGAGCTATTCCATTGAGATTGACACCACACGGGCCGAGCCCTTATTTTGAATTCCCTCAACGCTGACTGGCGTGTTTGCAATCGGCTCTGTGCTAATTTATAGGTTATATTCGTAATGATTGTGGCAAAGAATGTTTATGGCACAAGGCGCGGTCTTATTGTTGTCGAGAGACATACCACAGTGTTCGTGCCCGCACACACGCCCGCATAACTGTCGCGCTATGAGTGCAGTGAGCGTTGGCTCCGATTCAATGTCCATTTCCATAAAATATAATTTCATCTCGACATTCTCTTGATGTACAAAAGTTAATGTTTCCGCACGATCTATATTCACACTTACCGCGAACTGCATGAATTCATGTAATGTTATTCGAAAAATAGGTCACGATTTGACAGGAATTAAAAAATAACTACCATCAGCCCACGCAATTATAAATGCGGTAACGTACTTTATACAGCGGATATTGCAAATTTTACTGCTAACTAAAATGGGTACTTTATATCTTACGACTAAGAATCAGTACGTTAACACAGCGTTTCCCTTGTACGGTCGTACTGAACGAGGCATTGTACCGCCTGCGGTATTTCTTCGGCGGCCTATGCACCTCCGTTTACGGACGACCACTTAACCAAAAAAGTAGAACAACAAACCACGTCCGTGCTGTTTACAAGACGTGCAACACTTCGACCGCATTGTCCTGCGGTGAAACGCTAGCGATTTGCATTTAACGCCTACAAGGTACTACCCTGCTCTTTTCTCTCCATGCCCCAAGCTCATGAATTTCTCTTATAAGTATCTACTGTATATATGACCGCGTAATTTCCAACATAAAACCCTACATGATCAATGCATGTTTAAAAATCTTATTATATTATTTTGCAAAGAATAATAAAACCGGATTTCTTCGTCCTAACCTAACTAAATACCTTCCCGGTATTTTTATTTACCCAGGGTCTGCTTATTACCTCTTCTTTCTTACCCGGATTTGATACTAGTTTTTAAACGGAGCGATTGCCATCTGACCTCCGTAACCCTAAGGGCGAACCAGTAACTCACTGGATAAGAGGAATTTACTTATCAAGAGTTAACGATTATTATCAAATTTTATGTGATAACAACCGGGACCGACAGCTTAATGTGCTCTCCGAGACGCGGTAGGAAGACCCACACGGCCAAACGCCCAGATCGAAACAGAAATTTTAACAAACATCAGCCCGAGCGAGAATAGAACCCGCAACCGTCGAGACTAATGGCAGACTAGCTACCCACAACGCCATAACGGTTATGGCGTTGTTGTAGCGAGTCAATAATAAAACCGAATTAAGCCAATGGAAAATAAGAATAAAATCCTTGATATAGCTATAAAATTTTCCGCTTGTGTGGCAATCTTAGAGTAATCGACTAATAACACGTTTTCACGGAAGTATAACGAGTTCATTGACCTTTATTACATAGGCAATTAACTTATAACGAATTAATACATTCTTTATCTTTACCCAAACATAAACAATGATGAATTCTCCTTTATCAAAGACGGTTGCTGTCTCGTATTACACGTGAAATACTTCCTGATATCTACACCAATAAATTTTATCAGCTGATTGTACTTTATAATGGGACAGTAAAAAATGTAAGTTAATGAGACTCTTAATATAATTATCATAAATGATAGTTTGTTAAAAATTATAAACACTCAATAAAAATAAAAGTGACGTCTATTTATATCAATATATAGAAAAACATAGCAGTATTTATGGTGATTAAACTGGAATTTAATACTTTTACTATCATAATTATCATACGCTCATAGCCGAGTGCACCCACTGTTCGGTAAACGATTGGTAGGTTAAGCAACTTTAGGCGCGGTCAGTCACTAGATGGGTGATCGCATAGTGGTATTTCAACCGAGCGTCTCCGTGCTTCGGAGGGCACGTAAAAAGTCGGTCCCGGCTGTTGACAATTAGACAACAGTCGATAAGTCAAGTCAGAGGCCTACGGGCGACCTGAACAACTCTGATATTAGGTTGACCACTAACCAATCGATAAGAAGATCATAATTATAACGAATAACTAACAAGCAAACGGTTTTCCTCATGGACAGCAGCCCCCTGGTGTATATTCGCAACAACTAGAGTATATATTGGTACAAAGGGTATCAATTTGCATTGCCACTTGGTTTGATTGACAGACTGAGAGAGGGGGATTAAGGAAAATGAAGGACATAGTGTGTCCTTCTCACTACCTCGTGTACTTAATTGAGAACACTAAGTGGTATATGCTAAGCATCCGAATAAAAAATGATTTAGAAATCTCATAGGTATGTAGGAACCGGGTCAAAAATACATAACGAAAAATGAGTACTCGTTTTTTCTTAGTGTTGGTTAAAGGCAAACCGGATGTCAATAAGAGTTATTAATATAACCGCCGAGTTACTCATTAACTAATCTCAAATATAACGGTGTATAAACATACGGACACCGCTTTTTGTCGTTTTAGGTTAAGATTGTGTTTGTTCTTTTTACTGAACAAATAATGAGACAATTTACTGTCGTTGTTCTGTAAATCTCACAATCGTTTAAAATGGCATATATATTTGAGGATAGCGACGACTTAATGACTTATAGTCATTAAGTCGTAGTTACAAAAAAAACAATTTTGTATAAAACAACTAAATTAGACATTTCCGTAACCACAATTGAAGTAGATTTTCATAATGCTCAAAATTGTTCTTTTAGCTTGGTATTAGGTGTATTTATGGTTGATACTTGACCATTTAAATCGCCCTTAAAAATTCTCAAAAAATTAAAACATTTGTCATGTAACAACATTTTTATCTGTTACAAACAAAGATTTTTCTAAATATATATCATAATTTTAAACATACAATAACAAATAAACGTTCAAAACTTTCCAATATCATGGAAGGCACTTTCAAATTGGGAAATAATTTGGCTGAAATCTGAACTGCGCAATACAAATAAGAATCAATTGCCTCTCGCATAATATATGTAATGGTGTGAACGAGGACTATTGGCGAGCGACATATCAAATTACTTACAATCTACCACAAACGTTTAAACTTAAGAATTTAGAACATGCAATTGTAGAACTTATCGGTAAAAATTGAGTTTTATTTTTGTGGACGGCGTGTGATATGTAACGTTTGTCATTTGGTTAATTTTGATCGAGAAGCGAGGAGCGAGGACGCGCCGCCAGATCAAAGGCGATCCGTTCTGAATACGAAAGTCCACGGAGTACATCTAGATTTACCAATGCGTTTGTAAATTCGAACATTATTTATAATATAGATTCTTACCGTGTAATTTACAGTTATACATGGTTACCGTTATCAGTATTATTAGTTTTATTTAGCATTTGTTATAACAACATTGTTAATATTAGTCATTATTACGTTTGACAGGGCAAACATTTACATATTTAAGAAAAACAAAGCTCGATATTTCTCTAAATATTAAAACAAACTTCAAATTAATATAATATTTATGTTCATTTTATTACGTAATAACAACGTGATGTCATCTTCTTACTTTAGATTAATACATATTTTTAATGCCCATTTCGAATTCTTTGAGTATATAAAACATTTTATTACGTCCTTTGGCATTTTTATATGAAATTGTAGGGTTATGAAACCCTTACAAAAATTATAACCACTCTTTCGTCACTATTCCATGAACCTATGCAAAAGGTGGAATAAAAATTTGAAAAAATGGTTTCTGTAACAGTTGAAGATAAATTTTAATGTGTGATGTTTTGTAGGATGTTTTTGGAAAACCGACCAGAAAGTTTATAATCGACTTTTTTTTTTTCAAATCTATAATCTAATTCGTAAGATAGGTCTTACTAAAGTCATATAAATTGTTGTCATTCTAACTTTTCAACTATAATGCGTCAGTCAAGTCACGATAATAATTTCAAAGAAAATAGATTGTTACATGGATTAGCACGATACTTTTTACCCCGATTATGTGATACTTTTTATTTATTTTTCCGGGAAAAATGTGCCTACTACAAGACGTATCCATTTGGAATTATGTTTGGATGTTTTGTTACTCAATCATGCATAATCGGCTCAACGGATTAGAATAAAATTCAGTACACAGATAGCTTATTATCTGAATTAATACATATGAAATACGAGTTACCTTTTAAGAGATACCTTTATTCTGAAAAAATGTTATGTTTCTGTAAGATTATCAAAACACATGCTACAGGACCTATTTAATTGAAATTCAGTACAGATGTGTTTTACGGAACATGATTTTGGTTACAAATGATAAATTTCTCTTTGGAGCGAATTCTAAGGTCACTACGGACGAAACTTTTTCTTACGATTTATTGATTTTAAGTTCATCTTTAAAGCTATTGCCGATTGCGGAACTCTTCATAGTAGGTCAGAAACGTTCTTGGCTCATCATTTTTTTTTTAAATATGCTTGTAAATAAGTATATATGTACATTTGCAATAAAAACTATAAATAAGTCGATTAAAGCGGATTTTTTACAATTATAATAAACCGATCATTATGTTAACTTAATTGTTGATATTACTCGAACGAAAAAGTCATTTAAATAAACGATTTTAATTAAGAAAGAAAACATAATGATCTCCAAGCAAATGACGAGACGCGTTTAACTCAATTTAGTTAACCAATATTGACAAATCGACACGAGTCAATGAGCGTTGTATAGCTTTTTAATCATTAGTTTTTTAATCACAAATCTAAAAAGGGTCTGTATGCTTTAAAAAAATATTAAATGTCAACGATGTCAACTTCGCTTATTTAAGTAAATAACGAACGATCAAATATTTATATTTTAACTTTCCATCAGAAATTTGGCACGATTTGTATATAGCGATAATGTTGGTAGAAACTCTATTAACATTTAATAGTTAACGAATATTATTAATTGTCCCAATATTGTAAAGCTGAAGAGTTTCTTTGTTTGAACGCACAAATATGACTACCATTTCATTATACAAAAACCTTTATGCGCTCTTTTATGGTATTACGCTATAACCCCTAGGCATATTCACAAACGTCATACTGTTTCCAAGTTCTCAAAGCGCAGTACACCGGCACGGTAATGAGGTGGTATTTGATGATGATTCCTTTTCCTATCATATCCCAGTATGGTAGTTTTTACACAGAGCGATTGCCACCTCACCTTCGCAATCCTAAGGGCAAAACATTGGATAAGAACAAAGTACTTATATAGAGTACTTATATACATTAGTATTATATACATACAATTATCGTCAGATGCTATGTGATAATAACCGAGAACGACAGCTTAACGTGCTCTCCAGCACGATAAAGAGACCCACAGCGACAAACGCCCACACCGAAACAGATGTTTGTAAGATAAATACAAACATAGGGTGACTCGAACCGGAGAACTTTGAGGCTAAAGGCAGCCTCGCTACCAACACGCCACAACGGTCGTCTGTGTGGTAGTAGTAATTTATTAAAATTAAAAATAAAACGGCTAGTAATGGTAAGTAAAATAAAATTAAACTTCAATAAATTAAAAAGAAAGTAAGCAATATAAATATTGAATTTATGGTCAGAACTACATTCTTATATACGCATCACTTGTATTACTTTTAATATACTTTTTCTTAAGGCCTTGACAAATAATAAGCGACCGTAAAGGCCCGACAGAAACTCCGAACCATAAGATTTCGGATAAAAACGATAATATATTATGATTTGTCATATAAAGAAGCAATTCTACGGAGTACACTTTATAAGGTACCTACCACTTAATCTTTGAGTTGTTTTTTCAAAAGCATATAATTATGTACCAGTATTAATTTACTGACCTTAAAAAGTGTGAAATTCGAATAAAATTAAATTAATGCACACACTGCAAATGGGTTTCAACTCGAAAGATAATGAAACGCAATATTGTTGCATTAAATACTTATATATTTTTTAACATACGAATGCCTCGTAAAGAATTTGCACTTTTGAATATTTTGCATCCATGTAATCTAGAACAGACACTGCTTAAATGTTTAATGTATATTTTAAGTTCGTATCGGTAACAAATTTGTATGTTTATTTATATAAAGTGACATTATCTCTTTTACAGTTTAACTACAATTTCATAAATTTTAGTTTTAAAATAACGTGCTGTTGTAATTTTATAAATGTATCGTATCGTACATAGCTTATACATACGTATTTATTATGTAACTGTTAATTGATTAAATTTTTTTCTTTTTTTTCTGAATGTATATTGATTTTGGCTCTACTGGTCTTGACGGTGTCGTCGGGCGAGGAGCTGGTGTGGAGTGGTGAGCCCAGCCGTGAAAAAAAGGCTGAGGGCGCTCAATTTTGATCCCGTCCTAAGTGCCTCCTGCAAGGCCGAACCAAAGCTATGGCTGAGGACATGTTCAGGAATAAATTGATTGAAACAACTATTATTAGTTATTATATTACCTATATTTTTAAATTCTTTTACATATGGTTGCAAAATTAAAAGTTATTATTGCCTGCTTGACGGAAAGCAGTTACTTTAGCCTCAATAGCTCAACGGTAGAAGGGTCGACTTGGCTACGTTAACGCGAGAATCGAAGGTTCGATCCTGACCCCCTTGGGCTATTGTCGTACCCATTCCTAGCGCAAGCTTTGAGCTTATTTGGAAGGGCCAATAGGAATATTAGTAATGCCTTGATAAAATATGTGTAATATTCTTTATAAAAAAAAAAACAAGGAACACTAGAGCCATCACCAAAATCCTTAGGGTGCCTCCTGCGAGTCCAAGCCACGGCTTAGGACGTCATCGGGAATAGAGAAAGCGCTCCGAGCGCATTCTTTAGTCGATGGACTCACCCAATCTTATCCTGGTTCTTTCAGGACGTGGTTAGGATGCCTGACTTTAGTCAGTTTGTCATCTCTATCTTTATAATTACTAACTACTCCTAGATATTTGACATCATGTAACCAATTTATGTTAGATTTTAATAAGTTGCTCATGGTGACGTCATGATTATTTCCAACCACTAGTGTGCCTTTTATGAATTATTAATAAACTTTTTAAAAAAAACACACACAACACAAAAAAAAACATGATTTTTTGTGTTTATCTATAAAATATATCTTTTATATTCGAGATTTTTACCTTTACGATACACAATATTCTTAACAAAGACCTACCGTCAAAGGCGGTGTCTTCTATCAATCATTATTTAAATTCTTGATGTTTCATTAGCTCTCATATTCTCTTACCGATTAATACATTTTAAATTTAACGCTGTTAACAGCAAGGTTTATGGCGCTATCACAGATCTTTCGTAATCGTGAAATGTCATTCGAACACGTTACTTACATTATTGACATTTGACGATTAAAGTTCCGTGATAAGAACATTACTCATTAACAAGCAAATTATTTAGCAATAGCTTTTTGCGCGCAACTCCGTCTGAGTCGAATTTTACATTACAGTAAATTCATATTTTATCTCTGGTTATTCAGAACAGCATTAAAAACGCAACTTAGATTTTTATACAAACTCAATCAAACGATCAAAACCGTATTTTTATTCATTCATTAATAACTACGTGATAGCATAATAAAATTAAAATAAAAATGTTTTAGTGCAGAGAATTCTAAGTACCCAGTCGATCCTAATTTGTTGTAAAAAATATTTCTAAAGAACAACACTATGTAACGTGGTTGGTTGGTTTTTAATAATTGAATATATTTTATATCGTGAATGATGAAGTTTAGCATTTTGAAAACATTAGAGATCGTATGATCTAAATTAAAAGGTCATTCGATATAAAACACGCCGCCGAGACAAGACATGATTACAAATCGAGCACTAATAATGCTATTGTTTTGAATTGACTTTCGATCGTGTCTGTTCTATAAGAACAATATGATTTGTTGTATTTTATTCAAGTAACTTCAAACATATATACTTAGGCGTAGTTATCATTGAACAAAATACTTATAATTCGTAGTTATTATTAAGAAAATATTCTAACATTATAAATGTGAATGTTAGTTTTTTGTTTCCTACTCTTTCAAGCCAATTCAACCGCTCATCATGATATTCTCAAAATACTTTCATCCAGAAAAAGTGTACAGTTCCTGAAGGACAGAACTAAATAATAAAACGTTCAGACAACTCGGTCTACTGACGTTCCCCTCTGAATATAATTTTGAAGTTCATGCAGGTAAAGTCCGTAAAGATGCTAATCAAATATAAATAGCAGTAACGTTATAGTGAAGTGTCAACCCCGAAAGCCCGAACCTGTCTATTTCCTTTTTCTTCAAAGCTCTGCTAATCGTCAATTATTGATGTCTCATGTCCCAATATACCTACATATTTTCCAACTTGGTGACATAAAAAAGTCAACAAAACACATATTATTTAGTTGTTTAGTTTTAATGTAGCTTACTTTATCAATTAACGTCGCACGACAGAATAATTTCGCGTCACAATAATTGTTGTTAAGAAACATACAGCCACGACGTGTCATTACCGATTGTGTTGTTACCACTACCGACATTTACTAGAATACTATAAGTGCAGTTCGTTCTGGAATACTTAATAGAGTTAGCCGCTACTTCGGAGAAATCCATCACGGCTAATCTCATGAACAGGATGAAATAACTTTAGGATATTCACGACGTATACAAATTATTTTACTCCGCACTATAATATATTATAATAGTTTCCACGGGCAACTTTTCTACGAATTCGTTTTCTTTTCTACGTATCGCGTGATTAAATCATTTAACGTGGGAAAATCTTGAAAGATTGCATTCGCAAAATGGAGTCATACATACTGAATGCATATGTTTGCAAAAAATAATACAATATTATAATCAATCTTTCTAAGGTAAGTCTTCGAAATTTTTCCTGTATATAACAAATGTCGGTATAATTATGTTCCCTGCTTTACATTCAAAGTTCAAACTTGATCTTGACGTGAACGAAATATTAATCACATTTACAATAATGGAGATCAAACTGCGATTCGTGGTTGTACTGTGAATGGTGGCCGTTGTGAACGGGCCATGTGGCGCCCAACCTCTGGCGCCAGTCTGACCATGAACGTATGATATTAAAGGTTGTACAATTTGTACATCCCCGTTCATGACCTCTACAAACGCCATGTTTTCCTGGTACTATTTTAAGGACTTAGCAAAAAAATGTAATATAACATTTCACTTCAAAACGTTTTATTTTTATTTCCTGACGGTTGGCAAATCAGCATCTGCCTGTTGGTAATCAGTCACCGTAACCTATGAACGCTTGCTATACTTGAACTATTACATGCACGTTGCCAAACCAAGGGATAGGCAGGAAAGAATGAGAAGGAAAAAAATGGAACGGAACAGAGGTGGAAGATTGAGCCTCCGGCGCTCGCACTCGTCGCACGAAACGCAACAGTACCTACTGATACTATTACTTTTCGTCCCATTTGTGCTGGGAGGAGCATGACTCTCTATTATTAAAAGCTTTTTCTCCCTGACATATTGTTATGCTTAGAAGACATTATTGTTTTTTTCTTCGGAATGTGTATTGCTGTTGGCTCTACTGGCCTTGACAGCGTCACCGGGCGGGAGGGCCGAGTACAGAGACACAGCCGTGATAAAGGGGCAGCCCTCACGGGGCCTCTTTGATTCCGTCCTTAGGGTACCTCCTGCGAAGCCGAACCACGGCTAAGGACGTCATCGGATATGGAGGCAGCGCTCCGAGCGCATTCTATACGATAGACTCACCCGACGGTGTGAGCGCGACGCGACGTGCGAAGCAAAGGACCTCGTTACATTATTGTGAAAATGTATAAACCATACAACAAAATAAATAAACCACAATATTCTGTTCATCAATTGCAAAATTCATTTACACATTCTCCCAGTTTACTTATGAATAAACAAGTATGTTGAGTAGTATTTAATTAAATCCTTCAACATCACTATTATCATTTTAAGTAAATATTACCATTCGTCCGGACAAACAGAAGTAGATGCCCTAGTTCAATTTATTATGAAAACAATAATTACAAGCTGTAACAAATATCCCACCAAAAACATTTTGTAAAAAACTAGCCAAGTCTCGATGGAGCTGCTTGTTTATCTCTAAAAAGTAATGAAATCTAGACAAAGTCCGTTGATTCAATAACCAGTCAATTGTACGTTGTCAGCCAACGGCCAAGTCAAACAACATTAACTATAATAATAAAGAAATCGCAATAAGGAACCTTAGACTTGGCGTGACTTTGTCTAGATTCCATTATTTTTTAGAGATAAACAAGCAGCTCCATCGAGACTTGGCTAGTTTTTACAGAATTTTTTGGTGGGATTTCACTTCTTTTTGTAGAAACGTGGGCATATTAATTTATTTTATTAGATTTTCTTATTCGACAGATTTTTTCTTTTTAGAGTAGTTATTTAGTCTTATCCAGAGTTTCCCTTTAATTTTATTTATATGCGTATTAAAAGCAGAAGGGGAAGCATTCGCCTAGCAGTGGGAAGCAATAGACCAGATTAAATTAGAAGATGTCCCACTACGCTGTAATTTTGCAATGACAGTCGATTTTTTTATGTACCAATAGTAGAAAGGGGCATTATTATATCTCTAATACAGCTGAGACAAGCTGAGGTTTCTTCATCAGATACTTCAGACCTTCGATTTTTGACATCAAATGAAGATAAATGCAAACAAAGTTGAATATTTTTTGTAAAGGCGGTATGTCGATCTTTAATAGTTTGGTTGGGCTCTTATATTTTCAAACAAGGGCCACCAGGTACTCCAGATCTTCGATTATCTTAGTTTTTATAGTTTTCCCTTTATGTGGCCATTAAACCCTAGCTTTGTACCAAATTTCAGCTGTCTGAGTTTATGGAAAGTACTAGTTCTATTTTGATGATCATGAGTGACTGAGTGTCATAAATGCGAAACTTTGCTTTCTCATAACTTCGGAACTAAATTACCTACAGACTTGAAAATTTTTATTTCAAGTGTGATTTTATAGCCTACTAGATGACAAATATTTCTGCGTTCTGGTCTTATCCAGATTATAGGGGCCTGAAAATGCGGCGAAATGGTTACATTAAAGGATGGTACGGCAGTGTTTGCTTCGCGCTCGACGTGGTGGGGGCACTGCCGTGCCGATAATCGTCTAAGAGCTAGCGGTTCATCCGATTAATCCGTTTCGAATAAAGCTTGATATTTGTAAGGATTTTTTAAAATCTTTATTTGGATGGAATGGGATAGTGGCAACTTTCAAAATTCAACGCTTAGTGACATAACGGAAATCGTTTCCAAATCTATTAAATATAAATAAAAATAAATGTTTTTCGTGAAATTTGTACGTTTGTCGCCTATGGGTTTCTAAACCATTGATCCTTGTAATTACATATAGACGACCACTGTGGCACAGTGGTAACGAACCATCGGTTGTTTTTTTGAAAAGTAGGACAGATGATTGGTAAGTGGAAGTAAAGGAAGGTAATTGTAGGTTCGAGTCCCGTTCGTTGCACATGTATGTATGTATTGACCATACAGGCATGTGTTCTGGGGTTGTGCTTTGGTTTGTTTGTATTTCTGGACCCCCGACATAGCATTTTACATAAAGGCCGTTAAGCGTGTCACGTTTATTATTTATTTATATTTTATTTTATCTTTAATATTAAGAGGAAAGATCAAAGGATATGTATTGTACATTTATTGTTATTATCAAGACAATATGCTATAATAATACACCAATAGAATATCTATTACAACTCTATAAAACGGATACACAGAAAACGTTTTCCGTGATTAAATTTTATTATCCACGTATATATAAATTGATAAGGTCATGACATCTCACGTAAACCGACATGCTTCATAGATTTATAATATACCACGTATATATCCTGTATCAATACCTCCTGCTTATAATAAATATTTAAGCATAAATAGCTCAACGGTACACTGGCAGATTCCGCTCCGTTAACGCGAGAGTTAGTTCGATATTGATTCCTAACCCCCTTCGGCTATTGTCGTACCCACTTCTAGTGCAAGCTACGAGCTTATTAAAGAGGCAATAGGAGTATTAGTAATGACTTGAACAAGGCATTGCTAATACACATTTTAAAAAATATATTAATAATAGACGTATTATAAATATATACAGAAAAAAATTCGCTGGTGCCCTTCGTAAATTCAACACCAACGCAACGAAATGAAATTAATCACAAGCTAACTTCATTGTGTGCAACATAACCGAATCATGTTTTCCTATATCTGTTCTCTTCAGTGTAGGTAACGCTTGACGATGCATCTGGTGTTGCTCCTGAATATGGGATATGTTAATTGGTTTCTATTTAGTAAGCTTTAAAAAATTAGAGTTGTTAGCCACCTTTCATTATTTAAAAAATGTTCATGTTTTACGTTTAATTTTGATAACTAATCATTTTTTCTTCGTTTCTGTAAATACATATAATGAATTATTATTTCATGATTATGATGGATTTCTTCATAGATATACAGATAGGATCATGGAGACGGTTATAAGCTTTTTTTTGTGAAGACAAAACTTTAATAAACTGAAATGAGCGATGAAACTGTTTATGGAGAACGAATTATTACATTGATGGTGCCTCATTGAAAATAGTTATTCACGCGGGCAAAGCCACAGGTAAAAGCTAGTATTATAATATATATATTATATTATACATCGCTAACTCAAGGCGCTTGTAGGTGCGTAGGTCATATGTAATAGCAAAACTCATTTGATTAGGTTATTAATAGTACATTCGAGTTACTACTCAACCTCTAATAGAATTTATAGTTTCAATTACGCACGCTTCAATAAAATATATTTTCAATTAAATTGCAAATATTTAAAACAGTGTTTAATAAAGTTGTCTAATATCAATGACTATGCAAGGCAACGAATTGTTAAACCCTTTAGTCAGTAGGATTGTATTCTTATAATTGTGATATTTGTATTGCTCATACAGATTGATATGGAAATATATACACGTGTAAGTAAATCCAATACAGGATTGATAAAATGTACTTACACTGTTATGAGAATAGAATTATTTAATCATAAGATGTTCGTTACCTTTTGACAAATGGACGCAAATAAGCAATACCATGTCAACCCACACGAATGTCATTTCGAGAAAAACGCGTTGGAAAACTTTACTTTTTGAACAACTTCCTTTATATGATTTTTTTTTATGTATTGGTCAGGTTTTTGGCAACTTCATGTATGTAAGTTATTTTACTTATTTTCACAATAAATAAGTATACAAACTGCATATTTCGTATATAATATAACCCAAAACTTTTTAAATAAAACATAAATTGCATGATTAAAAAATGGCTTTTTAGAAGTTTTAAAGCTTAAAACCCTACAAATATTAAAGAAAAATGTTCTTCAGCAATTTACCAACACTTCTGCATATATAACTGAGGTTTTTCAATTTTGTGGGTTGACATGGTATTGCTTATTTGCGTCCAAATGTAAATGAAATTTCTAATCAAGTTATTTAAACTTCGAGTCTTAGTAAAGGACAAAGGATTCATTAATGAGAAAAATTTTCGTAAAGTTCACTAGTTCACGATTAGTTCAAGTTTCTTCATTGTAGAATCAACTTACTGAAACTGTGTTAGTATTTGAAGGTCCAAAAAGAAACTATTTTTTTGTTTGTTTCGAAACTGTCTTTTTTTAATTTGGAATATGATTACATTAACCAATTAAGTTTGCTTCTTTATCTAAACGTAAGTCATCGAAATATTTCACTTTTAACATATAACAAATTAAGCACCAAGCTTTTTATTTCATATGTTACAAAAAAATAAAAACGAACACTTATAAGTTATAACATTATTAGCTTACTACGGAACCACTCTTCAGTTTTATATTATAGATTTTAATATGATACTTTTTATGGGATATTTTTATCTATAAAATGATTAATTTTGATAAGTATCATAAAGTTATGAAAACCCAATTGTGTAGATAAAGATCGATTATGTACTAACAAATTTCGATAACGTAAAAAACTTATCATGATCATGACATACGTATAACCGTAGTAAATAAGTAATATGGTATCGCGACCGCAATTATCTTCTTCCTAGCATTAATCCCGGTATTTTTGCCCGGATTTGGCAGGTTGGATCAGTGGCTAATATTAATATGTGCTTCACCCCCGATCTCCATGTTTTTACACGATCTTCTAAAATATAAGTACCGTATTTCTTCACAGACTTTATAAATATTACCAGCAGCATTTTCCCTAAATCTTTTTAAATTAATTTCACAATTTTTAAAGATTAATAAAACATCAGTGCTTATTTATTACAGTAGGTATTATCCATCTCGTATCTATAATAAATTATCTAAGATAAATCTTTCATCGAATCCAGCTATTGAGCACAGGCACGGAACATTCGTTATACAACGTTCAAATATTTATAAATTCCTTTCAACGCCTTTCCTCACTAAAGCGTAGATCGATAAACATATATGATAGCGATAGGCACCTTATAAAATTTCTATAAAAACTTTGAAGTATTTATTAAACTAGTAGAATATTTTTAACGCGGAATATTTTTCATGAAAAATATTTTCCAAGTCTAAAAATATTCTCACATTTATAGGTAAAAATAAAAGGAGCTAGCAAAGAGTCCCACACTCCCACTATCTATAGTGGTGTGCGTAAATGCATTTCCCAATCTTAAAAAAAAAAGTAAACTGTCTACGTTCAAGTGCATCCAAACGTGTTCAGCCGTTTTTGCAAATATCCAAACATTTATAATATCAGTAGGTTTCAGGGGAAGCAAGTTGTATATTTAAATTTTAGGTTAAAATAACAAGGCATGCTGTCATGCACCAATAAGGGTAATAAAACAGCCTGTGATGCACAGCAACAATACGAAATGTAACCATATAACATACACATTCTAACTTATGTTAACTCCTAGTTATCAGTTGTTTTAAGTGTCATTTGAGAGGTAGCAATTGAGTAAGCTATTACATTCCAAAGGTCTTTTTCAACATCTTAGACAACTTACATGAAGATTAGATGTTACTGCACCCCAATTTATGTACATATATGACTCAGACCTTCCTGACAATGCAGACAAACGATCAAACCAACAATTCCTACTTAATTCTATTGATACATTTCCGCTCATAAGAGAACTACGCCGAAGAATGTCTCGTCATATTTGAAAATTTTCACAAAGGCATCGTATTCAAGGCACGCAAGTAAACGCTCATGAATTATTACAGTTTTAAAGGACCGTTTGTGCCCGCTTTGCTCTATTCACATTCAAGTGGCGGCTAAAGATGCAGAAAACAGCAAGCAAGCGTTGATCATAAAATTACGTATGAACAAGTAAGTGCTGGCGCCACATTTCTGTGAACAATAGAATGGTATGTAAATGGCGCCAAACGCGCGATCATAACTTGCGTATACGCACACATACTTAACTTTACATATGTTTACGTGCTATATGTCATTCATGTGCTCATCATGACATGACATTTCGCGAATATACTACCGCCATATTGTTTTCACTACATAATAAACCCAGATATGTCACTTGCGAAGTTAGAGGCCGCTTCGTTGATTGCTAATAAATTATAATATTAAACCTAGTTAAAAGGACTTTATAGATGCAATCAATCAAAATCAAATTGTTTAGTAATATTTTGCAGTAATTGCTAGTTTGCAAGTGAAATTTGCATGACTACTATAAAGTAATCAGCATAACTATTTATTATAATTAATCTTCATAATCACATTCCGGATTACGTTGTTTATGTACAACGTGCTCGATTTTCATATCTATCTCGCTGTTGTCTATTTTGCCTACATTTAATCTATAAGGACATGTTTAGTACAATTACATGCCACGAGACTGAATAATATCATTACAAAGCTAGGGTCAGGCGTCAGTACAAATCTCGAACTCTTGCGATAACCTACGTATGACAAAGACGTCATTGATGCTATGTATATATCATAATATTGTAAGTGTGCAATTGTAATTTATTAAGTTATTTTCATGTTTTTAAACCACCACATAGGTCATGACCTTAAGGATATGAACAGCCAGCCAGCCAGCGCCAAGAGCCTCTTTCGATTCCGCGAGTCGAAAATTGAAATCGTGACTGGATTTTATAGATAGTATTGCTTTAGGTAACATAACCAGGTGTCGATTTACTAAAGGTGGTGCCGGTAGCCGTACACATTCTCACCAAATTTGCTTAGAGTCGCCGTGCGCCGGCGCCAGTCTACTTTCCAAATAGCCTTCGCGTCTCGCCTGTGACCTTTTAAGCACGCACACTTGCCTTATGGGCCAACTCCACTCCTAGTCTCATAGATTCTGACGCTACAATTTTAATTGATCAAATTATATTCATTTGACTTGTTAGCCGATATCCAAATACGTGCCGCTCGTAATTGGACGAAATGCGACATGTTTATAAATTACATTGAAATCAAAGTTATATTACTACTTATTTATTATTTTGACTTATATTATAAATCAAATATAATTTATAGTTCTCCAGTTTTGCTTTAAATTAAATGAAAAATTAAAATTTTAATATTTTCTTGGATTACTCATAAAACAACCCAAATATTATTTGTTGCAATGCTTTTAAATTTCACAAGCTATATAAACCTGACGTCGGTCATGCTTTTTCGAAGTATTTAACGGAATCTTTTAATTGATAAAATGTGCCACTTAAATTCGTTTAGACAATTTGTTTCAATAAAAGCTTCTATAAAAATTTAAAATGGGCACGAATTTGGCGCTACTTCAAAATACGAACCCAGCTCACCCACAATGAAGGAACACACCTTCTACATGCTTATTCGTTGGCAATAAAATACTATACGTAATTGTGACTAAATAGAACAGTTATATTAAGAACAAGACAGTCACACTATATCAAATTTAATACTATAGCGTGCAAAAGATAACGATAATGGTTCGTCGACATGAATAAGCAGGGACTAGTATTCATACTACAAATACGCAGAGCTGTAACGCGCTAGAAATGTAATCGAGAGAACTTTACTAGTGCCATTGAATGTAATATAGCGCTATTCTGAACTCCTGCGACATTAAATTATTTTAGAATGGAATTTGTGCGAACGTCAACCCCTGCTATAAATGATCTCGTTGCACACCCATCAACCCAAAGCAAAATACAAACGAGTAGAACCTATAATAAGTAAAGCTATATACAGAAATATATAATGCCCAGATTAAGAACTAAAACATTAAAATATAAATGTTGAAAGAATCAGAATTAAATATGATAATACAGACGAACATGAGTATGAAACTTAATACATATTTATTTTTCACCCTCTTTTATGCACTTTACCGCGCGTCATGGTTCATAAACGCCATATAAAGACATTTACAGACAATACCAGAAAACGCAAACGCATGCAAAACGAAACGTTGCATAGTAATAAATGAATGCCTCAAATGCTTTGCATTTGTTTCACAACTGAAGTGTCAGTGATTTCAAAGCAAATATTTCGTAGTAATAGGCTGAACTAATAAGTTTTGAAATAATAATAAATACATTCACACTATAACACTAATATGATCTTATATTTTAAGTAAGTTTATATTCGTTCCATCTGGAACTACACGTGGTGATAAATGAAAATGCAAGCGTGCGTAATTTCAGCTGCAGAGATAACCACCCGCAGGCCTCAGGCTCGCGCTAATATTATATAAAATAAGAGCAATCGTGTTAAAATGTACGCATTAACGCACTGGCGCCGTCTATCGGCGACGTTTTCATTCTACTTGTCGTCGACCACGTTATATAATAATTATATCAATAACTTTATAATTTTATTACTAAATCTTAATCTTATTGGCTACTTGCAATAATATAAATACTTGTATTTTATAGATTAATATCAGTCCACCGAAACATGCAATAAGCAAATTAAACCAATTTTAATTTTATGCAGCACGAGAAATCTTTAAATTAAATCTTTCAGGTTGATCTGGATCAGAATGAAGAATTTAATTTCAAAAATAGATTTTACAATAATATGGAAAAATGCAATTTGTATGATTATGCATTCAATCAATAAATAATTGAATAATAATAGAAGTCTTATCTAAATAAAGATTGTTTTAATTACTCTGTTAAAGTAATCGTTCGATAAGTTCTTAGGTAGTTTGTTTTTGATCGGATCTATGTAAAAAGAGGGAGGTACGCTATCCGGCGCCGGCGCCGAGCGTCGCGACGTCGCCTTTGTTTGCACATCGAGTATGTTCTCTATTTACGCAAGTATGTTTTGTTTCAATAAACACGTCACAAATTGCTTCAGACTGTTTTACGTCGCATTTCGCATCTCAAAATATTTTGCAAAATTGCATAAAGCGTCCGTGAGCCCCTTTTATAATTTTGAAATATGATAAAACATTTGAAATATGAAATATGAAACTTTATTTCAATATTTAATAATCCTTTAATTATAGATATACGCTGTATGGCGGTGGACAGTTGTCCTTGTCCTTGTGTATGTTTTCGCCCCCCGACACAGGATATCACTATGCTCGGGGGTACTGTACTGCTTAGAGAGTGTAAAATATATAATATTTAGAACAACTTCTTTTTCTTCAATCATTCTCATTATGTCGAAGGTTATTTGGAAGAAATCGCTACTTTGCGATAAGAACGTCTGTGTATACATGTATTATTAAACTTTAGTTATGTTTGTTTGTATATAGGTTATGTAAAATAAAGCATATTCTATCTTGTATCTAATACATAAAAACTGTAACATGGCTATCAATGTAGCGGCTACAATCAAAGGTTGCGTATGTTTTGCATTTATGCAACAATACGTTAAATGTGCAACGATATATTCAAACGCCATTTATAAAACATACTACGCTTTGATCTAAAGATTAATGTTTGAGGTAAATCAGAGTGGTTGTGGCGCCAACGACGGGGCCGGTCTCTAGCCGTCGCGGCGCGACTGACTCAGTATTAACGTACCGTTCACAACACGAACGGCAGATCTATTATTCAGGACGATCTTTAATTCTCACCACTTTTATTTTAAGGTATTGATACCTTAAATAAAATAAACCGCTCTGTGTAATATTTCCATCCACTAACGCAAAGTGGATGTTGTTATGTCAGTGGAAGATGCGATAAAATATATTAATTTAAAGATATACGATATGTTTTTCATTTTAATTGAAGCATCTTTGAAGCGTCAGCGGAGTGTAGTAACCTCATTTGTATAAGGTTTAAATATATAACTGAGGCGTGAACGATCTCGCACATCCGATTTAACCTACACAGTAACCAATCATTCAAAATTTAAAGAAAAATAATATAACAAACATCGTAAAAAATGATCTTGATTCCAACATCAAAGCTAATATTCGCTGGGTAATGAAAAAGGCGCAAACAAAATTACGAAATGGAATGCATTGGAAGCAGGGACACCGATCTCACGAAAATAAAACATCGATTGTAAGCGGTGTCGGCGTGCACATAACAAATTCCTCGGAGGCACATGCACCACACTGAATTAGATACACTCGTGATCGACTGCTCGGTGGTCGGCGGTACGATGTCCAATGAACCATGAACTGTGAGCGCTCACGCACACGCATCCATCCCTCACTATTGCTCCTAAAGCCATAGCTATCACACGAAGTTATTACTTATCATTTATCGTCTACACGTTTAAACCTTTCAACGTTTCTTTTGTTGCCATTTTTTAAATTAGATTTGCCTGTACAAAATCCTATCTTATAGATCTTCGAAATATATAGTTTGTATAAAGTTTACAGTGTAAATCTGTATAGTTATAAATACGAAAATTAACAGACATTCATATTGCAGAAAATGCAGAAGAGTTAAATATAGATTTTTGGAGCCGGTGAAATAAACGTAATGGTTAATCCCGAATTTATATTAAATCCAGTAAAGTAATTCTGTAATTTTATATCAATGAATAAAGAACAGTACAAAATATATAAAATAAAATATACAAAATACTTAAATAGTAAAGTCATATTTTTAACACCACAAAAGTGATATACGCCTAATGGCGAAGCGCTAAGCCTACAGTGACTTGCAACGTCAATAGTACCATGGAAAACACCATGGATTAATTATCCCAATTGTAATCTTGGACGATCTGAACTTTTGATAGCACTTAGAATTTTTGCAAGACATATTTAAATAAATTTGCTTTTTAATGGGTAAAGTGGCTTCACCAAATTGTATAGAGTGTGACTGTATAGATTTACATTTTACGTTAGAATGTACAATAAATGCGTTAGAGCTGAGCAATCGCAGATGTAAATTTAAGTCAAGTTAGTTATTGTAACACTGCATTGACGTTTCCATTATCTGCTCGCACTTAATACAAAATTGTTAATATAAATTGTTGTCGGTCTTAAAAGAAGGTCCTAAACACATGAGGGCTCTATGGAGCGACATTGTCAAGATTTAAAGTCTAAATAAGACGAAAAAACCGTCAATATTATCACAAGCGAAATGCCGATCGACGTGTTGTTCAATGGGTAGGAAGTACAGAGCTGAGAAGATGGGTCCTTTTATTTTTGGTTCGATCAGAGGAAAGTATGTCCCTGGTAAAGTACACCCATTCATGCGTAATACAAAAAGGTACTACTACTACTTTATATAAATTCCTAAATACCATTACATAAATGACTAATTACCTTATTTATAAACCTTCATAAAATGACTTTTAAGTTCATACGTTGGCCTTTGCTGTTTTACTATATAGATTCATATACAGGGAAATGTTATTGAAAGCAATTAATTTGTCATCATAAATACACCATAAATTCATCAATGAAAAACTATAGGAAATACAAAGTTTTAGGGCGGTTACAGATTAGCGTTTTATATGACCGTAAGCTTGTTTGTTTGTTTGGGTGCGAATTTCTTCTTCTTCTTATCCAGTGGCCAACCTAGTCTCAGAGTTGTTCAGGTCGCCCGTATACGCCTCTTACTTGACTTATCGATTATTGACCAAATTGATAACAACCGGGACCGACTTTTTACGTGTTTCCGAAGCACGGAGACGCTCAGCTGAAATACCACTATGCGATCACCCATATAGTGACTGGCCGTGCCTAAAGTTGCTTTACCCACCGATCCGCATCCGGCCATGAGCGTCTCATAGGTGCGAATAAGCACACCTTTTGGCACCCGCGCAACCCTTCCCAGCTTTGCCACTCTTATAAGTTTACAATATTAATATAAATAATCATCAATGACAGGAAACACACCAATGGCGGGACTGTTTTTTTTAATTATTATAACGTCTCTACAATTATCTAACAAGTGATCAAAAATTGTATTGATTTTGATTATTATATTTTTTATCAAAGGTGTATCATTTAATTAATTTCAATCTAAACTAGCTTAGGAAACTTTATCTTCTTAAAACAACGTAATAATTTGACACTACTAGACACTTCCCGTCTCGAAGTATGACTTTTAAATGAGTTTTATTACTTCAACACCTGGCAATGTTTCAATTAAAAATTGTACGTTTTACTGACTTCATATAGCATCAGTCTTATTAAAAATACGATAAAATACATTACGAACAGAAAGCGGCAAACGCTACAATCGGCCAACTGGACGCTTACAAAGGCAATAGTGAATCAGATTTAAAACGTTTTATAGTTATGGGCATCGGATAGACTTTACGGTTGTTTCAAAGAAGAGACTATAAAATAATACAATTTCAAAGCGACTATCACACGACGATATGTTTTTTTTTGAGTAGGTACCTACTTGAAACATAATGTGTTAGGAGAGGAAGTTTTCAAACATAAAATTATTTTAATCTACATATGCAAAAAGGTCAGAGGATAAACAGAACTGCATGCATGATGAAATTTAATATTGTTTTGCCACAGCAATTTGATGTTAATAACCTTAATCAATTTAAAATTAATTTATAATATTCTTACTACGCAAGCGAAACGAATTTAGGACGCGCTCTCAGACGATCAATTAACGAGACAGTGAACAACGAACGGCGTATACACATACAAAACGATTGAGAATTTTGCAAGCCTAAGAAAACGTCTCGAGGAATAACGAAAAAAGACGCGAACGTTGACATCTCCAATATTCGTTCGCAAAAAATGTGTATGTTGTAAGTTGTGTTCGCTAAAAAGGCGAGCAGACGGCGTCGCGGCGGCGGGTCGACGGCCGCGCCCGGAATAACCACCACCAGCAGCTATATTTGCAGCAGCGGCGCGGGCGCAGGGGGACACCAACGCGTGCCATTTCTGCACCAGCCCGGTGCATCTGAGTAATGCCATTGTAATGCTCTCGATATAACCCACTCAGTGGACGCGAACAGGCAGACGTGTTGTCGGCGACGACGTCGATACCGACCGCCCCACGCCGCGAACAACATTCGGCTCTTGTGTGTTCCTCGAAAGTGATTCATTGTCACTACTCACGCCGTACAGCAGGAATTTCGCTTTTAAATTAATGGCGCATATATTTTCTCAGTTCATTATTGGAATATGTAACTATGCATTACGAATTAGCGCCGGCAGGAATGATTATCCAGATCGAATGTGGGCAACGAGCGTCCATGTGTAGGTAATGATGAGAATCAGTCGTGGGAGCCGCCGCGCATGTCCACTGTCATTTGTCATCGCCAGTTCCTGTCACTTCATATGTACGCATGCTTTCTCACATTTGCAATTACCTTTTAAGTCAGGAATTTGCCGATTCAACAAAAACTTGCATTGAAATGATAAGCGATGACAATCAAGTGACATTTAATGCAAAAATACATCAGTATTTCAATTCTTGTAACTTTTTAATGACTTTAAAATACGCGTGTCGTAATTTCCTAAGTATATATTAATTAATTTGAATATTGAGCAACATGTCATAATAAATTCAATTAAAGTTATATTTTATTCAGAAGTTATAATAAAATGATAAAATTTTATACAATACTAAGTGACGAAGTGTCATGTTACAAAAGAGGGACAGGTCATCCGAAAGCGAAATATTAATCGCTATAAACAAAAAAATCCATAAAATTATATGTCGTTCAGTCAATTTCCACATGTCTCGATAGTTTTCGCGACAGATGGCTTGTGAGTCACCAACCTGTTGCGGCGGTATTTGTTGAACGAAATCAAGAAAATAACAATAAATCATTTCGTCTTTGACAATATTAATAACTTTTATATTGACTCCTCACTACCTATGATTATACCTACATAATTACAATTTAAAAATGTCCAATAATGACCTAATTTTTAGGAAATTTTAATATTACACTATAAGTTGTCTATGTATATCAAGTGACTGACATAATTAATATTCAACACAATCTTAGCACTAACTAAACATTTTGTAGAGAAAGCTTAAAATTTAAACCAAACACGGCCAGAAGATTGTAACTACAAGCGCCGCAAAAGGAACACTGTTAACAAAAGGAGAAGTGAAATCCAACAGAGCTCTAGATGTTAGTCTAAAGTTCCGGCTTGAAGGACAAACTCGACTTAGCAACATACCATGTCAATGGAAAAAGCATGACATCAGTCAATATATATTAGCTTAAAGCAAGAGTGACATCACCAATTTATGAAATGAAATTTAATCGACATCGGAGCTTATTGTGAAGATCGTGACATGACAAGCGTACTAAAAACGCTAATAGTCTCCAACTGAAAAGGATCTATTCTTTATGATACATTCATGCAGTATTTAACACGGACGACGTTGTGGCACAACGATAGCGAACCTGCCTTTAGCACCACAGGTCACAGGTTCGATTGCCGTTCGGACCAGATGTTTGTAGAGACAATACTGGCATTTTTTTCGGTCTGGGTGTGTTTATCAACTTTATTGTGTATATTTCCGGACCCCGAGATATAATGGGGCCGTTGAGTGTGAAGCGTTTATTTATTTATTTATGAAAACCAACAAAACTATTTATCCCTCTACCATTCTGATTGTATGTAACTTTCAGAATTTAGCTAATCGGATATGGCAATGTTGCTGAAATCAGGTACAGCTTGCGTTTTGAGGAAGAGTACAGAGTCTATCTTGGAATTCTAGTGTACATATATTGAGAGTGATAGCGAAGTATTTTGTCAAAATAATAAGGAGACTTCTAATTCCCAATTAAAAGCAAAAATTTGTACATAACTTCATAATTTCACATTATCGATCCATCCGAAAGTAATACCCTAATAACTAAAAATTTTTGTTTTCGCTTTTACATAAAACGCAAAGAACCGTTAATGTCAAATAACTTTATAATTTAAGAGTATCTTGATTCAGATGTTTTAGGAGAGTGAGTTTTTATATCCTCAATATTAGCTAATTAATAATATAATTAAAGATTAAAACGAACTGCTTTACAAAAATATTTGATTTGTGTAAGAAATTTTAAGGTTATTACTCGAGTGCCCTAGTTGTTCGAATGTTTTTCGAGTGTTTTTAAAAATGTATGCATATCTAAACTCGTATCTTTGGCAATCTCTATACCGGCTGTAGCCTAAACAACTTGATGAATTAAGGTAATGTTATATTTGTCTTAAGCATGAAAGTCAACAGACCGACATAAAGACCAATTTAGATTAAACTTTATAGGTATATTCAGTAGGTCTGAGAATTGGTTGTTATCAATTTTTTACATCCCTCAGTAACAAGGGTACTTTTCGACATTTTTTTTAATTTGTTTATGAAGTGGCAATAAAAATACATTCAACACTAAATTTTCATTCTTCTACCATCAACTCCTATTTTTTAATAGTGATATTAGTAATTCAATAATTTTCACCGATGTCACTTCTGTTCACATTTAGACTCAGTTAGGGAGCGCTGCTATCGGGTCCCAGATTTTTTTTCCGGGCCCGCTAGTCTTAATAATATAAAATTTCATTTGCTATCATCCTGTACGAAAGATCTTATGAGTAATGTAAACTACACATTTGGAAATCTTATAATTAAAGTCCTCTTCCTCTCTTCTAAGTTGTAATCAATAAATGATTTGAGTGAGAAATAAAATATATTGAGCTTGGAGTCTTGAGTATTGCAAATAATTGCGATAAATAAACGTTTTACCAAAACATTACCGAGACAGTTTGATTGGAATTAATTTTTACTTTACTTTAAGATTAATGTGTTGTTCACAGTAAGCACAATAACAGGGCAATATAGAAACTAGAAATACAAGTCTGGATATTTATAGCTGTTATTGTCGTAATCCAAATATTTAATATTTAGTACATTTTTTACTCGACAACCTCACACAAAGCGTGGATTAAAAATACTCTACCTATTTTATGGATTAACACAGCACCAATAAAACATGTTTAAATGATCATAAAAGTGAAAAATTATAAAAATATTAAACATAAACACCAATGTAAAATCTAATAAAGAAAATCTAGATACGAATCACTTCGAAAGAATTATAATTATGTAGGGAGGGATCATAAAAATGATAAATTATTAAAATTTTCTTCACTTCTCGATATCTTATTTAAATTATTACATTCAGACATTATATTTTTGCATGTTACAAACAAGAAACATCTGGATTGTAACATTCTGAAAAATTTTATGTCGGGAATATAATTAGCTTTATCTAGGCGCATATATTTTTGTATAGGTCAAAGAAGTCATATTATAATAAATACTGGTTATTTTTTTAGCTACAATATGCTTAGTCATCTTAGGTTGTTGGCAAGCGAAATTTTCGATATGATTAGCTCATGTGACATACATTATTAATTGCACCATAGGAAGAACTGTGTGAATTTGTTAAAGGTTTGAAAATGTTAATAAAATAAACGAGTTCATGTAAAACATCTCTGTATATAACTGCCTCTATGCCTTATATTCAGAATCTTTCTAGAAATGGAGAAAAGCGGATATGTCAATATAGTATGACAAAAATTTATCACATACGGGGTTTTTATTAATAAAAAATACTTAATAAGGGTACCTTGCGTGGTTTCAGTTTAGAATACATTGTTATAAAATGTGACAAGTTATTACTAACAAGCAACGCCTATGTATTAATAATAAACTATCAGTATGTTAAATTTCATCCAAATCCGGTCAGCCATTTTTACGTGATTGAGTAACAAACATTCAAAACCCCAAACATACATTCACAATTATAATATTAGTAGGATTACCTAAAAGCGAACCAGGACAACAGAACCGCCAAGAGTTATATAATTATAGATATCTTCGGATTTAAACAGAATATCTAAAAATACTTTTTGATTAAACTGAAACTATATAAATAAAATCACGTATCGTTTTCCAATTTAATCAACTCCATAGATTATGTAACTGTAAAATGTTCAAGACGGAAGATGTAAAGCATATCTAGTTAAGTCCCAATAAAACCGCTGTAACAAGTATTGATACTAATATTATAAATGCAAAAGTAACTGTCTCTACGTACATTTGTTGAGTATTTACGACTTAACCACTGAAGTCATATTGACGAACTTCATAGAAAAAACTACTTGGAGTTTTAAAAGACATAAGTGACTTTTAACACAAAGATTTTTAACAAATCGTAAATAAAAATATCAAGCAGATAAATACGCTGTATATTAAATAAGTAATATAGCATTCTCTGGCTAATTAACTCGCTCCGGACCGTTGATCGTCATTAATATCGTGTATGTCACTGTTCACATTGTCTTAGCTTGTTATCGAGATGCTCTTTTGATATTGTCTAATGACCCGTTAAATAAAGATCGAAATAGCTATTTCAATGAAGTATATGATACAAAAACACATTTGAATGGTAATATACTATAGCATACAAAAGGAGATCTAAATATTTTTATGTTATGTTGATAACTCATATTTCATATTTCAAGGTTTTTAGAAAAGTGTTAGTGGATACTTGTAGAGTCCATGCTAAGCTGAAGCATATATAAGGGACATGCGGTGAGGATTTAATTATCGGGTTCTTTTCAGGGCTTAGTAATAAAGTAATTCCCATAGAATGCACAGAGCGCTCTAGTTATAGGAATAGAATATTCTAGAAAAGGAATAGAATTGCTTTTCTAGTATAAATGGCCCGACTAGACCTTACAACTAAGAAAGAGGACTTTCTCAGTCTCTCTCTTCTTTCCCGCATATTTGTTTGTGAAAAAATTAGCAAAGTTTATCTCTGTGATCGACTTTTTAGCAAAAAAATTTGCCTCATGATAGTCAGAGACAACGCCGAGTAACGGGAGGCGATGAAGACGACGAAGATTTGTAAAATTAGTCAGGAATCTAAAGGTACTCACAATTTATATCCCCTGGACAAGTCTTGCAGCATCTACCGGGTAGAAGTGTGGGCGTGTCGCAGGAAGGTTCCGGACATTCGTTCTTTATGTTGCGACAGTGGACCTTCGCAACGACCCTTCGTTTCTTTTGTACCTGAAATAAATTTTGTTAATATAATAGCTCTTAAGCATATATTTTACTAAATATGTTGAAATTCGCTATTAATACGAATAGTTTACAAGATATTTTTTATTACTTTAAAAGTATTTTTTAGCCGATTAAAACAGAACTATTCTTACACTTACCGATATACACTCACATTTGATGCAGTACATCACACCGAATGGCGGCCCGAGGTCCGCGTACCATGTCGAACCGAGTTCTTTCGCTTGTTTACCAAATTGACATTCTGTAACAATAACAAAGGAACACATACAATTTTCAAATATTGATAATACTGTTATAGTAATCTTGACGATAAAACAATCGCATTTAACATCGCAAGGCTTGTCTAGGGTTGCCAGATGTGCGATTTCAGCCGGTATTTAGCTTTTAGCTTACAACTGTTTTTTTTACTGGTGTTAGACTTTTTATTGCAAGAGGCCGGCTTGGTAGGTTCCATCGCAGTGTCAGAAAACTCTACCGTAAAGAAATCGTTTATTTTGAATTACTGTGTTTTGGTTTGTAGGACACTGTAGCTAGTGAAAATACTGGGGGTTCAGGAACCAATATCTCGGGTTTGGCAACCCGTGAGTGACCTTCAACTATTGCTAGAGCTCAAAGCTACTAAGTCACATAAAGAAACTCACTAGTGGGTGAAGGATAACATTATATTACCTTCTGTTAAATACCTTATGGCGCGGTCAGTCTTTGGATCGGTAACTGCATAGCGGTATTTCGTGCTTTGAAAGCATTGCATTTTATATTAATCATTAAGTCAAGTTACTCATTAACCAGACAATTTAAAGACATTGATTTTAGTCAGCTGACAATGTATTTGCCCATCTTTTATTAGTGTAATGCTTGCACACAACAAAATTGGCGAGGGACTCCGTCATTCAAAATGGCGAGTGATAAAAACTTTTATTCATCAATGAGATCGGTCATAGACTTTTTGCTGTAAAAGCTATATCCACCTTTGAAGAAAGCAGTACTATAAAAAAAAATAATGAGCAGAATGTCTAGCTTGAGTAACCAAATCAGACTTTATATTTTAGGGCATGGCAACCCTATATGCGCTTAGCGTTTTGTTAATAGTGAATCTGTAAAGCAGCGGGGGGTAATCAGTAACAAACAACATCGTAGCCGCTTTAAGTTATAAGAAGGTTATAAGTTATAACGGACACCTACAGTTGGCGGATTTATATCACCAGAGCGAAATAGTTGGAAAGTTGCAACCTTTCCAATGCACCACAATGATAAATGTATCACGATTGTCGACAATTGTTTTAACGGTTGGAAATTTTATTAATTAATTTAAAGGCGCGGTCACGATTCAAAATGCCACTTGAAATTTTAATTAATTACACGGCTATACGATAAATTACGCGAACCTTATCTTTTATTTAGCAGAAATCTTAGATTAACTGTATGTGGCCTTAAAATTTACAATTCGTCGTATTTCAATGACGTCGAAATCATATTAACGGGGGCCTACCACGAACTTTTAGTAACAATTCTATTACGATCCGATTCATTTCATCTTTTATATGAGCATTATGTATAAATATACACACATGTTATGGTACGAAATAGCAATGTCGCCATGTAGCTCATTTGAATCGCAATAAGAGTTCATGGTAGGTCCCCAGGTCTATTTTTACCAGCCAAATGTGATATGTCAGTTTATTTTTCGTCGTACCTCTTAATTCAATATTTACGCTTATGATTTACGACGTGACGTGACGACGTAACAGTCACAAATTTTCGCTTTGATAAAAACGAAAACAGCACAGACCATAAAATAATTTATATAAATGCGCCATACAAAACAAACATATGAAACAATTAAACAAGAAACATTTTTATCTAACGGTACTCACTGTAGGGTATTCATTGATTAAAACAATTTATACCCGCGGTTTCGTCCACTTTAAATAAAGACATTCAGCCTCATTTTATATCAGAGAGGGCAAACAACCAGGAGGCTCACCTTAATTGATCTTAACTGCTTGCTTGATCTTTAAAAATATTATTGGGTTAGATCGCCTACATCCACCATAAGGCTACATCGGGTTACTCTATAACTCTTTGGAGTAGAGCAGGTACCACAAATGGACGCAAATAAGCAATACCATGTCAACCCACAAAATTGAAAAAACGGAGTTATATATGCAGAAATGTTGGTAAATGGCTGAAGAACATTTTTCTTTAATATTTGTAGGGTTTTAAGCTTTAAAACTTCTAAAAAAGCCATTTTTTGCCAATCATGCAATTTATGTATTTTTAAACGTTTTGGGTTATATTATATACGAAATATGCAGTTTGTATACTTATTTTTTGTGCAAATAATTTCACTTATATGAGAAAGAGAATTTTCTTTCTCATATAAGTAAATGATCTCAAACCGTATTTTTTGTGGAAATAAGTAAAATAACTTACATAAATCTAAAATTGCCAAAAACTTGACCAATAAATAAAAAAATCATATAAAGCAAGTTGTTCAAAATTTTCAAACGCGTTTTTCTCGAAATGACATTCGTGTGGGTTGACATGGTATTGCTTATTTGCGTCCAAATATACATCAATCTTGCAAGCTATCGACAAATAAAAAAATCAACACGAGTGACGCGCAATTGGGGTATGAAACAGAAATATACATACAATTACTAATTTATCGCTGGTGAAACAGAGGGCAGAGGCTAGTTGCTTATAAAATGAGTCTCTAACCGCTATCTCAATTCCGTGACTAACTACTACTGAACAAAAGCAAAAAATCTACAATAATTAATAATTTTATCGTGTTGACTGTTTTACACGTGTAGAATTAATAGTCAATATTTAATAGACGAAACCGGTGTTCACAGGTTATAAAGACAAATTAACATATCGCAATCGAGAGGTATATTCTAAAAATAAAAATGCAGGTTGTAACGTTAAAAGGTAGAAAATAACCGGGTAATACTTTGAAAAGTTTAACTCTACCTAGTATGGGAATAATACTAATAACTATCAAGAGAACAAGTTTACGTAGCATACATTTTAAATATTGTCGCTTTACCTCGATGTCTATAATAATAAATGCAATTTTAAATGTTATAAACGAGAAACCTAAATACAAGACAAAGTTTCCAGAGAATTATAATCATTTAAGTTTCCGTGATTACGAGATATTGGGAAAGCGAGACTGTGTCACAGACCTTTCTAATCATCCTTAATCATTTAACCAAGCATTTGAATAATTACTCAGGGTTCTGTCCGTATGGATTACTATGTATTGTCACCTATTACCCTACAGAATAGTGAAAGTCATGTGCCGCATAATAAACATAGAAAATGTTTATTGTTTATTCATTTAATGGTCCCTAGTTGTTATGTATAAAGGATATAGTATAAATTTTCGAGTTGCATTACCGAGAGCTAGTAAAGGATTCGGTGAGGTTAATATTATATCGCTATCAGATGGCTTATGTCGATAAGGTGGCCCGGCCTCTATAAATAGACGTCACTGTTATCGCCTTCTCGTAACTTTTTAATTAACCTCAGTCCACGAGTGCACTGATAGCGACCGAGACACGTTGCGTGAGAACACATTGATCTTAATGTCAATACTACTTACACTACTTTCTATAGCATATATTTCTTCGCTAGAGTTCACTATCCGCGCCATTATAATGAGGATGGAGGGAGCCTTGGATAAGGATGCGACAATCACGCGTCGCATTTACCATGTCAGCCGATAGACACTTACTAAGTAATCGTGGCAGCGAAACGTCTCTATCTGCATAAACTATTTTTATCCTATACAAGATAAATATGTTTATATATTTTTTTCATTCCGTTATTAATCAATGTTAAGAATATTCTCAGGTCGATGCCAAGACAACTAAACATATATTTTAAAGCTTCCAAACTAATCCTATGTGTATAGTAGTAAACGTACTCGACACATATCAGTTAATACCTGCAAAAATATTATCTTTGAGATGATTTAAGCATATAAACTAAAGCGAGACATCGTGTAACCTTCTCCCATGTTCTCGGAAACGTTGGCGCTGAGCCAGAAACGGCTCGCCAGGGAAATGAAGTATTGGCGACGCGCATCTTATGCTGCTCTCACGATCAGTTTATGGAAATTTGTACCAGATATACATGCAGTTGTTTATTTTTAATATACTCAATATCTATAAATTTGTCAGGATCATACGAGAATACACGAATTATATGTTGGTTAGCAATAATGTTCCTAATTTAATGACACAAACAAAAATTTCACTTTGACATTTATAGTATTGGCTGCGTACGCCGCTTTACATTAACAGTATCATAACCTGAGTTATTCTCTTGGGAAATCTTCGATGCGGTATTGTGTACAGCATAAGATAGGTATTTAACATTTGTAATCTTCGAAGCGTGGTATCCTTAGCTCTACGATTACTACTGCATTGTCATATCATAGATCACGATAAGTATGCCTTACATGTCAAACTGGCAAAGGTATACGGCCGATTCATTCAGGCGTGTTCAAGTCACTTCAATAAATCCCCAACATAAAAGGGTTAAAATGGGCGTGCGCCGTATTTCAGCGAGCGTGGGCTGAACATAAATTGTTTGCTGTGAATTACCCATAAGGAGAATATTTTGATATTTAACCAGCCAACTCGTAGTCAAGATCATCACTTACCACATTACTTATTTTCAATTTAACTCGCTGGAAAATAATAAATATACTCATACATATGCATTAGTAACATAAGTCAGTTGTAAAATATTTTTCATGATATTACAATGTTTTTTTTAATTTTATATTTGTATATTTTTTTATATCTACCTTTACTCAAAAGATTTTATCAAACGCGGCTAGCAAGGAATTAACATTCACGTGTGATACTAATTTACATTCACTAAATAAACTAGATATAATTACGTAGTTCCTTAAACTTTAAAACGCAAATACAACATACACAGCGCAGCGGTAGACTAAAAATTGAGTCATACCTTTGTATTAATTTGTAAACAGCAATTAAAAACTCTATTCGGTCGATCAACACTGACACTAATCGTCGATATGGTTGATTAAGTCGATGCGCAACAATAATTCTTATGAGCTGCCGCGATCGACACCTGTTGCTGATATTTGATACTCCTCGTTTTACATAATACGCGTGGCCGCAGACGACCAACACCTGAGGCCAGTGCGATCCTGCTACTGACATATCGAACGAATAAGGTCAAATATTTTAATTGAATTACTTGTTTCATTTATTAGGTATTAAATAATTAAAAAATAAACATATAAATTGATATACGCTTTTTTAATGAGATATTAAAAAAGCTTATATCAATTTATACGAGAATTTCAATAAAAAAAAGTAATCCAGCATATTATATCATGATATATCTACTACGTGACGCATTTGTTACAATTTGTTGAACCACCCATAGTATATATTATTAATAAATTTATAAATATGGTTTCAAATGATTCTATGCGAACAGAAGTCGAAATAAAAATTAATTTTGCTCATATTTTCCTCTATTACCGCGTGACGAATTTAATTTACAATAACAAGTCTTTTCTTTTATTCTCATTTATTTTTCGTCTCTATTGAACTATGCGACGTGAACATAAGACAGCCATCGCGCCCCTGAACGCCCGTGCTACGTTAAATACGTTCCCTAATATGTAACACTTATCAATATTCTTATAAAAAATTAAGATATACAATATTAACATTAACAGTTGCACAAAGCTTCATACATTCTAGTATCGGTATTTCTATTGAAAAATAACAGTATTCCAATAAATCTCTGTGAAAATTAATGATTATTGTTTATGTTCCTAACGGTCTCCGGGTTATTATTGGAACCTAACAGATATCGAAAACTAAACGTTAAATCTTATAGTATAAAATCAAATGAATCGTACAAAACGAAGCTATTAATTGCCAATGTTAGCTGATATCGCGCGCACGATAGTGCCTCTTGGGTTCGCGTGCACTGTTCGTCTAGTTTCGATTAATATGGACACAGCAGAACAGTCGCCACACTGACTCGGTCCGACCAAGGACTAATGGCAGTGGCCGCATAACATGATATTATGTATATTAATTTTGATATTATTTTAATATACTGAGAGTCTCAAGATTGATGTTAAATAACTAATCGTATAGCATAAAATGTTATAAGGATCAAGATTATTTAAAGGGAATCTCACTAGCATTGGATAGCAATGTGGTGATATTTTTCCTTATTCATATTATATCCTATAAAGGTTCCTATTACTTGAGTAACATTTGTACGATTTGTCGTTAGGCCTTCCCGATCAACGCAGATCTGGGGAAGGACAATAACTAAGTATTAATTAAATGGTATGCCCGACATACGACATATATAATACGATTTATATCTTTGCATAGTTTTTATTATAGAAAGCAACAAGTTTCTAATTAAATATATTTGTAGACTTTTTGCTGTTTTGTAAAAATGTTACATAGTAATTAATAATATGTCATTTATACCTAAAGATCATCAGCCAATCTTTTATTCTATTTTATATTTTTTTTTATGTTAGTTGGCAAGCCAGCATACGGTCCACCTTATGTTAAGCGATTGCCGTAGCCTATGAGCGTTTCTAACACCACTATAAGGTGCCTGTCACGCATTGCCAACCCCGAGACATCGATTCTTAAATCTCCTTTTCCCAGTAATTTCACTAGCCTAAAGTGTGCTTCAAACCGAAACACAGTAATGTCGTTCATTGTCGAAATGTTTTACGACTTATTATTAAATTACATATATCGAAAGAATGTTCGACATAAATACAAAAACTAGTGGCAAGGTTGACAACATTGTACGAGTATAAAAGCCTTCCTGTCTCTTCTAGTAAGTTATCAATGTACACCCATTGGCATCTCACTGACCTTTCTCACCTTCAAGTTTTTACTTCCATTTAATTCAATTGGTTCATGCATTCGTTTCAGTGAAATTAAACAGTAATTAAAACAGCTATCGCGCTCGTAAACGCTTAGCTCGCGGGGACGTAGAATAAATTGTATAAATATCAATAGAGTCTCGTTTCCTTCAATTTTTATTTATTATTGTAGACTTCATTGACTGGGCCCGGCGCCTGCTTGACGCAATTGTGACTGGTTCTTCTCGTTTCGTATGCCTATAATTCAACAAATATGTTTATTTCCAGTGTGTTCTGATTAAAATACAAGACGTCGACACGGCCGTTTTCATTGTCGGACCAATTAGTAGCCACCATAAAAATCATACAAATCATTCTTCTTCCTTATTAGTATTTTCGTCGACAGACGACATGGTCTTTATGCATTCATAATCTACGTTCGACGTGTATTGTGAAACAGTTTTACGAGGTGTAAACAGTTTAAAAGATAGCGAATACCTTATCTGGGACGATCCGAGATTGAAAGTGTGGGTAGAGACATAACAGTATTAAAATGTAGCCTCTTTATTATAACGACACAATAACTGTAACAATGCCATAAAAGCGATAAAGCGTCTATATTTATGTGCATTTACGAAAATTGTTTCATCGCCTAATCGATTATTAGTCTGATATCATAATATCCAGTAGTAGAACGGTGGATATCTGCCAAATTTCTAAACAAAAATATCATATAATTTATTGAGTATCATTATACGAATGCTTTTGAAATGAGCGTTTGTACAGTTGCACCTCATAAAAACAAACTGAAAAAATACTTTCGCAAATATGAGTCGCCATCGAGCACAAGATACATTGAATGTTTTGTATAATAATAATATTTATTTTATTTCTGTCTAGTTTCTTTGAAAAATACAGCTTATTATAACGTGTGTACACATTTCGGAAAAATGTTCCGACATATTTTATTATGTTTAAGATACATTGACTCTATCATAACTACATCAGGATTTTATGTTAACTTTTGTTACAAAGCGTACCACCAAATTCTGTATTCTTGGAATTTTAATGAGCCTCTATTTATTAATAATTTAACAATTAAAAAATCCAGATTATCGCTTTACCAAGTCATTTAGGAACTAGATATTATCAACTGGTTTCTTGTTTACTATTAAATATTTTATACGAATGCAATCTGCATAGAGCAGGCCTACTAGTGCTTATTGCACAGAAAGATAGTATTTAATGATAGATAAACTACTACATCTTGGACAGACAGCTGGCATTTATTTGTCATAAACAATCTAAAATGTAAATAAGGTACTCTATATATAAGGTTATCTGTACTAATAATACGAAACCTTAGTCTACTCTAGAAATACATATTCTTCGTAAGGGTCGTAAATGGCGAAATATGCAAATAATGGGCTCTAATTGCATCGGCGGTGCATTTTTAGCTCATCTCTGTAATTTTATTAACGTTGACTCAAAATATAACTACTACGTATTTATTATAAAGCAAGAACTATCCAAGTATGTTGATTTAAAGAGAAAGATATGTAAAAGATTATTATTAAATGCGTCGGAGTTACACACATATCTGCAGGCTCTACTTTTATTTAACAGAGCTATCAATCAAATGACAAGAATGCAAATTTTAATTGTGGTCGGGCCGGGTCGACATCGGGCGATATTATGATCACAATTTATTTGCGCGACGACGCAGCGCCAGGCGGGGCGCACTGCACGCACTACACTAGGGAGGGAGATAACCAACAATTATGAATAAACTAGCTTTACTACTATGTTAATAAGTCTTGAGATTTTTCCTCGGCGATTTCACCAAGCGAGAACACTCATTAATGGTTTTGTGTCTTCGTTATCAGACCTCGTAGAAAGCCTCACGATAACCTATACCTACAGCCAGATGAGAAATACTTTAAACCGTTACGTTTACGAGAAATATTTTATTAGTTTATTTTATTTTATTACTTACGCTTAAACGTATAAACATAAATGTGTACGAGCTGAGTTTATGCGAATGTCGGATCGAGTCTGCAATAACGCCTTTAGGGAAATGTAACAGTTGTAGTAACGATGATAAACGCACTGGGAAACTTATCGGATTTATTTACAGCTCTCGGTTGAGGCGTTCGAAGCGATTTCGTTTGATCGTATTATGGACGCAATGTTGTATAATCGTCATTTTAATATCAGCGGCATAAAACTTGGGTATTTCATGTCGCCCGTGAGGTTTTCAGTGTGGTCCGATAGGGCGAACGAAACGCGCCGAGACGGGCGTGGGCACGTCCTCATTTCTTAGGCTAAATATAATTTCACTTGATCATTTAATTATATGGAGATTAATGGGTGAGCAGAGATGCCAACATCACGTTAATAAAGTGTACAATATGGCGTGAAACATTTACTATTGGGGCGTCGCGGCGGCCTAGAAGCTAGCGAAAGCTTTGTTTATACTGTGACGTTGGCAGTCTAATGTGAAGGAATGACAACATTTTTAATATAACAGTCTTAATATTTATACTGATTTTATTTACATACAGTTAAAAACGGATATATCCTCCTCAAAATTCTTATCATCAAGAAAATCTTTAAAAATATTATACAAGATACAAGCACCACTTTTGTTATTACTTATTTCACAAAACTGGTAACACGAGCCGTCCGACGGCAAAAAGTAATAGAAGTGCCACTTATGCCTATTTATCCACATTCACTGCACTAGAGTGAATTGAGTAAAGGGAAAGGTCAACAATACACACTCTGTGGCGCCGCAGATAAAGGAATGAGGCAAAAACACAAGACTGTGTAATTAATAATCTTAACAAGTTAACATGTTGATATGATTTACTGCCAATTGAGGAACATGTTATAAGTAAGGAAATACATTTTGTATACATAATATATACTGACGACAGTAATTTATCTATTTATCTTTAGATACCAAAAAATACTATTCTCATGAACTAAAATGAAATGTTAATGTTCCCGTATCTTAAGATTGATATTTAAAATTTAAATAATTATAATGTTGTTTATCGTTTTTTTTATTAAATAAAATAATTATACTAAGAAAAACAGCGGCGGCAAAAGCTAAAAGGTTTATTTATACTTGTTTGGTGACAGAGCGCCTCCCAGCGCTTCTGGCTGATCTAATTATAAGTTAATTTTGGATTCAAAAACTTTTATCCTAACTTCAAGATATAAATAAGATTGTTTTAAATCTTTTATCTTAATTTTGCGATCTCTTTAAAGGTGACAAAATCATTGCATACATATAAATGGAAAGTATTTTAAATAATAGTTACAAGTCATAAAAAACTTTGTACCTATCAGCCCTACTATAAAGAGAAATGGGTATCAAATATCTAAATGCTTAAAGTCAAGCGCCTAAGTAAGATACACTAGACTGGCTTCAACGTCTGTTCACATAAGACTTGCACTCCAATATCTCAACTTTACCTCACACGAACACTCGGCGAGAATCACATGACACCTTTATTAAGCCCAACGAGAAAACCCGACTTTATAAGTAATGTGTAACCATTTTTCTTACAGCTTTTATTTCGAACGAGATTTTTTTAGCCACTCGTTATTCTCTGCTAAGCTCGATTTGCATATTGAACGTTTCCAACTTAGTATTCTCTCGGGTTATGCAATAAATTAATTAAACCAATCTAAAGCAATTGCTTATTGGTATTTCTAAAGAGTTATATCCACACCAATAGCGAATAAATCTAATATCGGATAAGTGCATCTGACCATTTGTATTGAGAAAGAAACCTGTGTAGTATGTGAAGATATTAAAATAATTTACTACATCTTAAATATTAATGCAGAAATGAAGGTAAATTACAATGTGGGATAAATTGCAAGACCTAGAGGTGTGTCGCCACAAAGGACTTCTCGCGCCTCGCATCGCACCCTGCTTGGTGACGTGCAAGGATTTGAATACAATACTGCGATAGCTCAGGCTCGTCGGCGTATAAGCATGCATAATATTCTAGAGTAAAAACATTCAACATTCCTCAAATGACAGTTCTCGTTGTACACATACAAATATGTTAACCTCTTCCTTAATTGAACATACAAATCGTAAAGGATTTAAGTGCCAATTGACTTCCAATTGGGATTAATAAGCATGAAAGGCCCAACGGGTACTTATTGATTTCGTGCCTACACATTTCATCCATTGAACGTTACGATCAATCCCCAAGGCTACATTCCGCCGGCGCGGCGCGACGACCAGTTGCGGGCGCATATCTCAATGTGATTTCTGTTACTCTACTAACTAGCTAACAGAAATGTCGACATAAACATGTCTGAAATGAAGATAAACTCACCGTTGAATTGTTAGAAATATTACAAAACGTATTATTAGTGGGTGTGAGCGGGTGCGCGGGTGCGTCTTGATAGCCGTGTGCGAGCCGCTACCCGCCAGACTGCGCCCACTCACCCCGTACAAACTCACTATATTTCATTTATCTCCACTGACGCCAGCGAGGGTGACTGGAGGTCAATAAGTGATAGTATTCAGTCACGAGCGATTAGTCAATGCCACAGAGCACATGCTCTACAGAGTGTTCGCACTATCTCTACCTACTTACAGAAAACTTATACTTGGCACTGAACCCTCTGAATCATATTCGAATAAATCTTTTTAATATTATGTCGTATTTTAAACATATTAATCTGATTTCATTTCTCGTGATCATTTCCAAACATTCATCATATAAATACTTATTAATACGCGCTTTAGAACTCATTTAGAATATTTATATCATGGAGATGTTGGAACCTATCTAAAATTCAACACAGTATTTCACAATAACTTATGTATATCTGAAAATAGCGATATCCTAGAAAACGCCGCCGAAACAAGTTTATTTCCAGCGCTGAGTACAGTGACACCGTCCATAGTAGACTGGATGTCCTCGATGAAGATGTAATATTGGTTTCAGAGAGGGCAAAAACGTGTAGACAATGGAAAATGTTGCGTCCTCGATAGTGGAGATGGCGGTGGAGACGACCGTCCGATCGTTGCCTATTTGGGAACTCGGACTCCCTATTTGGAAAGCTGTGCTTCAAGTAAGATCGATATCGTTCTGTAACTGCGATGCAGCATACGGCGTGTCCCGTCAACCACCAATCACCTACCTTTACGGTTAACGTTTGTATTACGTTTATTTTGCCATCTTAGAAAGTGGCTTCTGTTTATATATTAAACTAAGCGCAAATACTAACTATATCTATATCAATATTATAAAGCTGAACAGTTTGTTGTTTGATCACGCTAATCTATAGAAATACTGGTCGGATTTTAAAAATATTTTTGCATTTGATAGCACATTTCTTGTGGAAGGCTATATAGGCTATATAGCATCACGATACGATACTTAGAAGCCGAGGAATAAGAAAGGTACTGCGGGAGGTCGATTTGATGTGGTGATTCAACTACACTCTACCAACGGTCTCATAGGAAGGCAAACTAGAACCGAAACATTACTGAGAACAATCGAACTGTCTATATCTATGATGCCTTTGTCATTTGATTATGAAGCCGCGGGAACACTAGTTTATAAATTCAAACAACTTTACAAATCAAGAAATGCTAGTTTAAATTCCCCTTTAAATCGCCATACCGATTATTTTGGCGAAAAATCAACCAGCCCTCCATTAATCTCTCAAGACATGCGAATAAACATCTATGACGTATTTGGTTATATTTTAGCGAGGAAAAAATGCGGTAATATGAAAAACAAGATAATTGACGATGTTTAAATAAAAATTTGAGCTTCAATTTTAAACCACTTATGTCGCCAAAGCATCATCGTTGTACAAAATGGAAGTGCACACATTACATGTATTACGGAGTCAAGGTGATTTAGTGTGAAGGATACTGATAATCACATCGCGTGAGTGAACAAACAGCAACCCACGAGCCCAAAACGTTTTATTCATGTAACAAAATAGGAACTGCAATATCAAAGTTATAAACTTCGAAGTACAAATATAAACAATCGCAATATGTTTGTTCCGCATAAATTACAAGGAGATAGGTCGTAAGGTTTAACTATAAATTCTAAATATATCTAATCTAAAATGAATAGAATATGATCGGACTTATATATTCAGGGACTATTACGTTTGATATATGTTATGTTGAGTCGAAACGTTGTCGTTTCTATTTAAATACAAAATCGTGTCAGTACTAACCTATACCTAACATCGACTATAACGATCATAAAACAGATACATTGTAATATTCTCGTACGTCAACACAGTACCATTTGGTAGACTAAAATTACTTCAACTTTACAATTTTCGACGCATTCCGTTCTAATAACAAATAACTCGTAAAATGTCTGAGCATCTGCGTAAAATATTTTAGTAAAATATTAACAAACACGCACATTTATTGTATTAGTTGATACAAAATTAATTTTCTTCTTTAGATTTTATGCAAAAATAAAGTAGTACTAAATACAGTGGCTTTTTATTGATAATTGCATGTATCTTATTGCACAGGGAATTATCTTTACTGATACCATTCAAAACGTGCGTAGGTGTGACGACTGCGCGTGCGCGTTCTGTTAAGCTGAATGAGTGCTCGTTAAAAAGCGACCCGCCGTGTAATTAGCTGCCGGCACAACATAAAGCATTAAAAATAAAACAAAGTCGCCCTGTCCCACGGCCCTCGGGCGCCTCGTGACTACTCTCACGGATCCATCACGAAACTTTACACTCGTACTGCATCTTATTAAGTGTTATGAAAGGTCTCTCGTAAGTGACAGTGCCTTTTAAGGAGAACCGAACGCCCTTTGCGAACTCTGATACCACTGCTGACATGCCGCCCCACGGCGTCGCACTTCGTACAAACGTATCGCATTACTTTCAGCCGTGTTACCGCATTAACTACAGCATATACCATGGTCAATTTTAATTTGCATATATAACAGTAATTTTAAAGATTAAATACAAATTACCCAAGATTCATTAACAAGCAATCCTTGGCGAAATACGGTTGCAATTTATAATTTCTTCCTCAATTCGTTGCATGCCTTAAATAGGCAAAGGTAGTCGCTCGAGGGTGCTATTATCACGTCAAAGAGTAGACTTTATCTCTCAATTTAGTGATAATTTCATAAAGACAAGCAGGCGGTGCGGCGTCAGTCCTGGCGTCTCGCGCGGGAGGTCTGTACTTGCATCGCTTAAAGAAACTACTAATTGCAAGCGGCTGTAAGGATGCTGATCGATAGCACGATATTACGTTTAATGCTGGTTCTATGTCAGTTAGGAATATTTTTTCTATATCGAGTTATTGCATTTCCTTCTTAATCACGACTTTTAGCAATAGCTATTATATAAGGGTTAATAGCATATACGGAGATTAGATTTTTTTTTTTTTTTTTTTTTTTTTTTTTTTTTTTTTTTTTTTTTTTTTTTAAATAACGCCGGAGGGCAAATGACTCTACTCCACCTGATGGTAAGTGGAAGTAGAGTCCACACGCAAAGGTGGCTAATACGGTTGCAGAAGGCGAACTGTACTAGCCATCCTTGCCCTGCCTACCCGCAAGGTGCCTCTTCACGCCTCGTTTGAAGGACCCCAGGTTGTAAGAATGAGGGAACACGTGTGCCGGTAAAGAATTCCATTTTTTTGACGTGCGACAAAGAAAAGAGTTGGCAAACTTCTTTGTTCGCGATGGAATTGATGCCACAGTTAGTCGATGACATCGGAGACCGGCACGCGTAGTTCTTGAATGGAAGGGGAGGAAGGATAAGGGAAAATAATTCATCCGAACACTCGCCGTGGTATAGTCTATAGAAGGCGCTGAGGGCGGCAATCTCGCGACGCAGTTGTAGAGGTTCGAGGGTGTTAGAGACCTCCACATCACCAATCATTCGGACGGCGCGTCGCTGCAACCGATCCAGGGCATCAAGCAGTACTTAGCGGAGCCATCCCAGAGGTGCGAGCAATATTCAACGCAAGACCGTACCTGCGTTTTATACAGCAGGCACAGGTGATGTGGCGTGAAGAAACGCCGCACCTTGTTCAGTACGAGTTTACGTGAAGCAGTTTTAATAACTGCTTCAATGTGATCCCTGGGATTTAGGTCACAGCGAAGCTCCATCCCAAGCATGGTGATACTGCTTCGTATCAACAACGAAGTGCCAGAGAGCGAAGGATGAGGGGAGAATGGTGACTTTTTGGTAGTGAACGCGCAAGCCTGAGTCTTCTTGGCATTGAAAACAATCAAATTATCAGCACCCCATTTGACGATGAGATCCAACAACCGATTGATTTCAACGACAAGACTCTCGCGTCTCACTTCGGTGTCTACACGCCCAGCAGCTGCGTGCCCGTAATATCCCGCATGCACAGTAATTGTCGTTCTGCATAGCAATGAATGTTTCCAAGAGGAAGCATATCATTGATATGCAGCAGAAAGAGTGTAGGGGACAGCACTGAGCCCTGAGGTACACCAGCATTCACTGCGTATGGTTGTGAAGCGTATCCGTCAACAACGACACGGAGACTGCGCTTGTGCAGGAAGCTGGCCACCCAATCGCAGAGCTGAGCTGGCAGACCGTATGCCGGGAGCTTGGACAAAAGACCTTTGTGCCAAACCGTATCGAAAGCTTTGGTGATATCTAGGCTGATGGCCAACGATTCACCATACCTGTCGATAGCTTCACCCCAAAGATGCGTCACGTACGCTAGAAGATCACCTGTGGACCGCCTTGATCGAAACCCATACTGTCGATCATTAATAAGACAGTGATCTTCTAGGTAATGGATCAGCTGGTTGTTTATGATCCGTTCCATAACCTTGCACATAATTGAGGTAATAGCTATCGGCCGGTAGTTAGCCGGGTCAGAACGATCCCCTTTTTTTGGAATAGGCTGGACATTAGCCTCTCTCCAAGCTCCCGGGACAATTCCTGATGAAAGAGACAGTTGAAACAGGCGCGTTAGCACTGGAGATAGCTCCGCTGCACACCGCTTCAAAAGTACTGCCGGTATGCCATCCGGTCCACTGGCTTTCCGCTCGTCAAGAGATTGCAGCACTACGCGCACGTCACGCTGCCTGATTTTGATGTCAGGCATTGTGTAGCCACAGTGGGGAAGAGTAGGTGGTAACGTGCTACAGTCGTCGATTCGCGAGTTAGCCGCAAAGAGGCTAGCCAGAAGATCAGCTTTATCCTGCGGCTTGTGGGGCCAGTAAAACCGTCCGGACACCTGAGCGGAGGCAGCGAAGGCTGGCAGAAGTTCCGTTGCACGGCTTTGCCAGACTCCAGAAGCAGCGCGAACCCGTGGGGTGCGCACCAGACTCTGGCCTATTCGTGCGATGCGTTGAGCATCCGCCCTTACGTAGGCCTTCTTGCAAGACTTGGAAGCTTTATTATATGCAGTCTTCAGTGAGCTTAAATTAGGATCCCGTTTAGACAAGCCATTGATCCAAGCGCGGTATGCCGCCCGCTTATGTTATACTTTAGTTGTAGTACAGACTATACACATATGTTGTAATGTATATTATTCTATTATAATTAATGTTGAAACTTATTTATTGACATATTGAGAGCGGTACTTGTGTTAGTATACAATAGATTCCTATTTTTTTTATTTGTGGAATAAACTTAACCAGCTAAAAAATCGAGCAGAACGCTGCGTGTTTTATTTTTTAACTAACTTTATGTAAAGGAATGTCTAATCTAAATCCAATTTAATCCTGTTTAAAACAAACTCTTCCTTAAAATGTATATAAATACTTAATAACAATATTTCACTGATGGTTAACTCTAATTAGATAAAACAAATATAAAAAAGATGTAAATAAATACGTGTCCTGTAATCATAGATGGCATGTGGGAGCATTTGCGATGCAAACGCAGCTAAGGACCGCTCCGTCGGGCGGCTTAGAGCCCTCCGACCCCTCGGCTTGGTTTGAACGCCCTCAAGAGAGCATAAATTGCGACCAGTTACATTACATGCATTATTTAAACACGACAACCTTATAAGAAAGTAATAATGTGATAGTGTACGTATGTCGCGCGCGGTGAGTCAGCCGGGGCACATTGACCCTCGCGCTGCCGCCGACGCACACTATTCCTGTGCACACTGCGTTGTTTGATACTCAAATATTACATAACAAACAGTTTATTGACAACACACTTTTTACTATTTTCTTCAGTACAAAAAACTCTCTTCAAAGTCTTTAGTTCCCATAAATAAAATATGTGTGCCTAAAGGTTACGAATATTAACTTGAAACTAACTTAACCCAAAAACAACACTTAGATATTACAATAGTAATAAATAGGAAGAAGTATTACTTACATTCGAGAATAATTATGGCCGGCCTTGTAAATTGTATTAACTTCATCTCGATATAATTCAACATTAAAAAAAAATAAAAAGTAATATTTTTTTATTAATTTATTCATTGTAAATAGACTACCTAATGTATTCATTTAAACGAAAAATAGCTGTGGCGATTTGAAACCGGACGGCAATCACTTATTATCAGATAACGTTCTTATGACAGCTATCAAAACAAATAAATTATTCATCACAAAAATCACTGATATATAATATAGGCTTTATTTTAAGCGGCACTTACATTATAGCAATCTATTCGATCTTCGAATATTCGCATAGCCATTAGCGCGTCACTTCTTCAGAAAGCATTGCGTGAATGTATACTGGCGCGTCTGTATATCATTCATCAGTTGTTCTGTACGCGTGTAAATTTGCATACAGCAGGTTCGGTCTGGCGGGCATCGACGGAATTAAAAGAAGGCCGAGAGGGTCGATCTTGTGTCGATACTGTCACATGACTAATGGAGCAGGCGCCGATCACCGATATCGACAAATAAAAATACACTCGGGCCACCGCCGCTGGCGATGCGACCAGAGTCAGCCGGAGCGAAACGGTGGACAGCGTGCAGTGATGCGCGCAGTCCCACACGTTCGCACCAACACGTAACACGCCAACGCATGTAGATTGGAACTCTCCGTGTACACTAAACGACTCATCGTGTCTCCGGCATACCAGTCGCAAAGATTTATATTAAAAGATTTTTTTATAAAACCGAGATAAATGAAAAATGAATCATCGACACGGTGCGATCCGAGAATTTTTCATTCTATTAAAAAAATAATATACAGCTTCATTATAAGAAAAGAAACATTCAGAAATTATATATATTATGTACTATTAATAAATATGATCTGAATGCTACGTTTTAAAACAGCAAGGCGTGACATGTCGAAGTTATAATTAATCAGCTGATTACAGACTCGGATATAGCTGTCATATGCACGAAATTATTATGTGATGAGTTACTGAAAGAAATATTATAAAAATATACTATACGTTTATAGTTGAGTCAGGCGTTATTTCTCGCAACTGTGTATCTGCTACCACAACTCTGCAGCCACTTGATTCGCATATCGACTCTCAAAGTAACATTTTAAGAGCAACTTCATTATAAAAGCTCTTACAAATGCATGACTCGTTCTTAGAATATCTATCAATATCGTTTAAATAGTGTTTATCAAGAATTTAGAAGTACCAAGGCTCAGGGGTTAAATAAAATTGTTTTAAAATATGCTCTAGTTGATATTTTGTTTGACGATAAAATCAGTTATTCGTATTGAAGTGCGACAAAATTAATGTGAAGTTAATTAACCTTACAGTCAGAACAGGGGCTTACCATGAACTCTTATTGCGATTAAAATTACGACTTAAACTAAGCTACATCGCTATTCGTATCATGACATATATATTTATACGTCATGATAATATAAAATCTGAATGTCAGAATTGAATTGGATTGATTTGTTCGTCATTTGAATCGCAATAAGAGCTAATGGTAGGCCCCCAGATCCTTGTAAGGGTTCATTTAATTTACTGCGCTGGTACTAAAACACAGCATTAAACAAGCTATCTTTATTATTAAGATCAAATAATTCATGCGTATATTTTAGCAGAACAAGTTTGAATAAAAAGCAAAAAATGTCCGATATATTTTTTGCTAATAAAATTGCATAATACAAATATCTTTGTTATAAAATTATTGCGTGTTCCAACCAAATTAACAAACTGTCTCGCAACACCAGTTACGCTACAGAGATGTAGTTGATAACGTGGGTGGTATGTCACCTCTTATGTAATTTGTACGAAAGTACTTCAATTTAAGCCAATTACTGTCGGATAATTATCTTCGTTAATGATCATCGGAAATTAATTTTACAGTTTATTGTTCTCGTTTTTTCTGCATTTTTTATTAATTTTTCAATGCGTATACTTAAGCCTCAATAGCTCAACGGTAGAAGTGCCGACTCCGCTCGATTAACGCGAGAGTCGCGGGTTCAATCCTGACCCCTTGGGCTATTGTCGTACCCACCCCTAGCGCAAGCTTCGAGCTTATTTGGAGGAGCAATAGGAATATTAGTAATGCCTTACAAAAAGCATTGCTAATATTGCTTTGAAAAAACTTACTTTAAAGTTATAGTTAAAAAAAAATAGCATTTTGGTCTGTCTGTATGTATGTATGTTACGGCTAATCTCCGAAACAGTTGGTAATTTTGAAGGGACTATATGCTGATACTATAAGAACTTAAGCTTACTTAGGGTACCGCGCACAAAGCTGCGGGCACAGATAGTATGGTAATAAATATCACGTTACTAAAACTAAAAGTAGGGCTGGATGACGTCCATAAAGAGAGTTTACATGCTCATGTCATAAATTTTGATAAGACTTTATAATGGTTTTAACACAGTTTTCGCTGGTTCTATAAGATTTTTATACTAAAAACGTATATTTACTTAAAATCTTCTACTCATGAAATAATTATTTAAGTGCCGTCTTGTTTCCCTCTTGTAGTCACAAGCGTATTTTTCTCTCTAGTGTCAGGCTGTCGCATTGCAAGTTAAAGAATATAGACTTAAATATTTGCTAAAGATGGTATTCTTTAAACCAAAGCGCTAAGCAATTTGTGAAAAAAATTAAGATCTTGAAAAATCAAAATACCTGTACAGATTTGACTGTAACGTGTAGACAAAATACACACAAATGCATACAGGCGATCTGGCCCAGTGGTAACGAATTTGCCTTACACGCCGCAGGTCTTCGCTTTGATACCCTTTCCTGTGGTCCGGTGTGGGTGATTGTGCTTTTGTTTGTGAATTTCCACACCCCCAATAGATCTTCATTTTTGTTGACGGGGAACAATCTTCTACCAGATACCAGGTAACCTGGCTATGAACCGGGCTATGTGCGGTTCCATGATAAGATGGTCATGGAGGCCCACCAAAACCTCTTTTTGGTAATGTGTTTACAAATTCTAAATAAAATAATGCAAAAGTTAAGACCTTGATAAAGTGAAACACAATTTTTATCAGAGGTTAGCATTGTTTATTAACCTTTGATTACAGTTAAAATAAAACATGTGTCATTTGCTATTGAGTACTAATTATAATTACAGTAAAATATACATTGTTGTTTGATAAAAAAAAGATTAATTGGAATATTTTACGATTATATTAAGAAAAAGATAAAAGTTCCACGAAAGCTTGTCAAAATATTGTGCTACTGCTAAACTAGTATTTAGAGGTCCGGAACCAAATTGTAAAAACCTATTATAGTATATACCTGTATATATAATTAAATAAATATATAATAGTTTTTCAAATGTAGTTAACCCTAGTCCGTCTATACGTCTGTATTGCAGCCATTTCGTAAATTATTTAAAACTGTGTATAATTTGAAATATTTTTTTAGTATTGCTGATGGATTGGTAATAATAAGACACACAGGGCACTGGCCTAGGGCATCACCGAAGAGAGGTCATCGGTTATTAAACTTCTGATAAATAACTACCTACATGTTTATCATGGAAAAATGCATGCATCGATAAATATAGTCAAAAGGAATACGTATTTCATAAGATCTACAAAAAAATGTAAGGATGCTTAAACACGTATTTTTAATTAATTAAATTATGTTATGCAAATTGATTAGGATAATATGAGCTATCGGGACCAAACATTTGACCTTGTTTGTAAAATTATGAAAAAATTTAAGGTAAGACTTTATAAGTTTTACGTTCAGAATACTCTTAAAAGTTTGTATGAATAACATTAAATTAAAAGTTAGTAACCAAAAATTTAACTTTTTTCAGTTTCGTTTCTCAGTGTGTTTAGAAAATACTACGAAGCAAAACTTATATTCATTTCAAATTGTATATGAATTTAAACTCTGAAGCTGAACTATACCATGAGGGAATCCTTTCACTATAGTAGTCTAATCCCACTTGGCTGATTATTTTTATTATCTACCAATTGTCCGTATAACATAGAGCGGCTCTCGTCAGACATTTGTATATAAAACATAAATAAGTAAATTGGTTAGTAATAAACTAGTGTTGACCGTTGACCGCAGGTGGGCGCGGCGTGGGCGTGACATCTTTTAATTATCATGACAGATTAAAGAATTGATAGTTGCATAATAAACAATAATGTCTAATTTTTTGTAATATAAATAATCTCTAGTATCTTAGACATGTTTTGCAAGGCGCTAAAACACCTTTATTTGTTATGCTAATTCTTTATTGCGATAAGATAACCTGATGTATAATTTAACAACTCTTTTGTTAAATATGAGTAAATATAAAATCATAGTTTTATTTTGATGTAAATTATTCAAATTTTTTTTTGTTTTTTTTTTTGTTTAATGTTATTTTTATAATGTGACGAAGAAAAAACGTTCTGTCTTCTGATATGCGAAATTTTGAAACTCCAGAACACATACTCGGAATATACATAACAGTACGAATACTTCTGCATCCCGTCACTAATCTATGTCAGTACTTCTTCAGCCGAGCTCATGCATACGGAAAACATCGAGCTTTACTACGCATATTTTATATTATCTTAACGAAATGAATATTTATATTTCGGATAAACGAATATAAATTCAAACGACTGACATTTCTAAGCTAAGCTCTAACGACAATAGTAATTATTCGCAGTCTAATTATATCATCATCGTTATCAGGGGGCGGTAGACGTCAGTATATTAGAAAATGCGTCAACGGCTACGTGCATAACTAGACGTGACAGTTTGCAGGTAGACCGGATACGCGTATATCAGGGACTTGCCAAATTATACCTGATTGTAACCGGTGGTTATGGATGTATGTAACCGGTGGTTATATATACTGTTTGGGTGCATCTGGCCGGTTTCACGCGTCGACGACAGACACTTCCGGACGAGAGAGCGACGCGTCGTCACCACTAAATATATGAAAACAACAATGAGACGCCCAGCCACCATCCTCGACGCGTCAAATACCTGAAACTGAATACGTTAACAGTCGCCTGCTTGTCTCAGTGTATATAGAGGGAGGTTCAACAACCGACTCCCAAACTAAAGTGACACGACGCCTAGATATATGCGGTATGCGGTTTAATATCTACCAAGATCGAAATAAATCGCTAGGATTATTGCCAAGTGGAAAATCATTATAATATATTGGACGCGTGGAATTCACTTTGACAATATTTTGACAGTGTGCGGTCTGCGGGATTTAAATCCGACCGAAACGATAAAACTGTTTTATATCATTTTTATTTCGCCGCATACACTTCTTGTGGTCTATTTTTATAAGCTGCTGTTAAAGGATTTATTTTTGTTTATTTAATGGATGAACAGAGTTTATGACTGATTTACAACAATATCTCCCAACGAATAATTTAAGACACAATATTTTTTTATTGTGTGTCTGCTAAGGCAATAGTTGAAACTAATACTGTTGTTGATAATAAATAGTAACATATTTGTAACTCTTATCAGGTCAATTATTTAAGTACTGATTCATGTTACATGGCGGTAATAAGTATATTATATTATAGATAGATTATATATTAGAAATAAACGTTTAGTCTATTTCTAATATTAGTTTGTACAATCATTGATATATTCAAACTTAATCCAGTACTATAACTATTTTAGAGTGAAACGACAACAAATTAAAAATATGAAAATAATGTTAACTACGCACATAAGGAAATAGTTTCAAGATTTAGTTATATTATAATTTTAAATATTAATTAATTTCTCAGATTGATTATCCAAGATGGATCTATCATTAACTAACATACTAGCGAGCGTTGTAGAAGGCGAGAGAAACTGGCGCCACCAGACCATCTAAGGAGTGCAACTGTACAACCGGACAGCCTATTTAGAAATAATCGGCCTGTATTTTCGACTTGCCTTGCAACTTATACTACTTCTCGTCTACGTGATAAATCCGAATATGTTCACAGCTTCGATTATATTTTTTATGATATCCAACGACTTGTATTGAAAATTCCATCAAACGATATCTTTATAAAATGTAAAAGGATTTTCGTTAATTGCATTTTGCTTATTATCTAATATATAAAATTCTCGTGTCACAATGTTCGTTCCCATACTCCTCCGAAACGGCTTGACCGATTCTTATGAATTTTTATGCATATTCAGTAAGTCTGAGAATCGGCTACTATCTATTTTTCAAACCCCTCAGTGATAAGGAGTGTCCACCACAAATTTTTTTTTTTAATTTTTAGATATAATTTTTATTTTTATTTTTTTATTATGTGACATTGAAAAATACATACGACCCTAAATTTTCACTTTTTTATCACCAACCCAATTTTTAATAGCCTTATTAGTCAATCAAAAACTTTCACCGGGTAGAGGGCGCTGCTATCGGGTCCCAGATTTTTCGGGGCAGGACAACGTCTGCCGGGTCCGCTAGTTGTTTTATAATAAAACCATAACAACGTTACGTTTATTTATAAACAAAAATTGTAAATGTTTTTATTATGCTTTAGTTGTTTCAAAAGCATAAGCAATTTATTTTAGTAAACAATATCAAAATGAGAATCATAAGGGCATTATTATTATTTATTGTATTCACGTTCTAGAAAAGTTGTTTCTATATAATATGTCACAATAAATAAGTTCAAAATCAATTAGATATACGCGACCCTATTGCATATGCACAGGTCAGACGTACATTCCTTCATGTAATCCACTTATATGAACGTTTATTCGAACTTATTAAGTTAATTAAATTTTCAAATTAATATAATGATTGATGGTGGGATTAATTTTTTAAAATATAGAACATTAGATATTTAGCCGAATTTCGCTCTTAATTGGAGGATCCTGACAGGGGAAGTATTACCAATTTACGCTTCTCGTTGTGTTGTTAAAAACTGTTGTTATTTTAGGGATCATAGCGGGAACCAGCGATTTAGACGAGTAAAGGGTCGATAACGCACACGTGGTACAGGCGCGAGCGTCCATACGCTACAGCAACCACTCACTCTACAGCAACAACAGCAGCAACAACAACAACAACAACCACTATCAGGTGGGCCGTAAGCTGGCTTACACCCAATGTAGTATAAAAAAGACAACGAGACGACAACACATTAGAAATGGCAAAGGAGGACGTCCTTATTAATTCTTCAAATTGCGATTATTGAAAACGTCAATTTAAATAACAGATGTCAATTCCAACAGAAAGAAGAGTTTAAAAGATAAACAAAAAGCTTTGACGTCAGATATTCGAAAATATCATAGAGTTCGGGATGGAAAATATCTTATTGTCTTTCAATGAAATATTTAAATTGCCTAAATACTAACGGGTTACTTTACGTCCAATATGTTTATTTATTCTTATACGTACTCATCAGATGAATATATCTAAAATGCTAAGTGCTGCAAGGCAAACTCAAGCAGTAAGGATATGAAAGTCACACTAGCATTTATCCATAACACGTTTCACTAGCGATTGAGAAGAGTGCTCGGATCCATTACGCGTTGCATGAACAAACAATTCCATATCGTACAGTTATCGCAATTAATATCCATAAAATAAAGGCTCTGTTCGCATAACATTGTAAGATAGGAGTGCTGGCCAATGATGGGTAATCTGCTAAATTGACATTGGGCGCCAAAAAGGGAATCTGTGAAGGATTTCGAGTGCGTAGTTTGACGAGAACTGTATGTGAATAAATATTTATTGAAACTGGACACTTAATAATTACAATACAAGGGTTTTGTACTTATTTAAAATGGAAGTGCTTAAACCAATATTTTCTATAGAAAATACGTAACATTCATATTAGCACATATCAAATTTATTATATTCATCAATTTTATAAAAAAAAAATGTATTTGTATTATACTATACTAGCTGTGCCCGCGGCTTTGCTCCCGTCGAGTTAGACCTACCTGTTCCATCAACCGCATCTTATCGCCCGCACTTTCTTTCTTATTGTTCGGCTTGTAATTATCGTAGGGTCATATTATATAACCTATAGCCTTCCTCAAGAAATGTGTTATCAAATTCAAAAATATTTCTGTAAAACCGATCAGTAGTTCCAGAGATTAGCGCGTTGAACCAAACAAACAAACTCTTCAGCTTTATAATATTGTTCTAGATAATATTTTTACTCTAGATTACGTAGCTGTTATCGAATTCACGAATTGAAATCTAATCAAAATGATCTTTGTGATTGTTCATCTCGATCTGATACTAATATACATAATCGTGAAAACATTTGTGTTGTTCTCATTTTTTCTTTCTGTATTTATAACACATACCAGAACTTTAAGCAACTTTATATTACTGTTGTCGTAGCCCATGAACGCTTGCAACATCATTCAGGCGCTGCCATCCTGGAGATATTGGTTGTTATATCTCCATTGCCCGGTAATTTCACTAGCGACAGTGTCCTAACGGAAACACCGTAATGCAAAATGCACTACTGCTTTGCCGTTGAATATGACACTGCGGTGGTAGCTACCTAACCATTCTCTTGCAACAAAAGAACCAATAGTTTTAGAAAAAAAACCTAGAACTGAACTTAGCTTCGATAGTGCTCTTTGTAATGCTAGCTATTCTGCTTTCCAGAGCACTCATGCACCCAATTGCTTTATTGTGAGCACTTCCGTTTATCAATAGCAAATGTCTCGGCGGACGGAAATGAATTGAATTTATTACACGTATAAATTTACATAACCACCCTGCATCATGTGAATGTACATATATACTCGTATATCAACGACAAGGCTTATATTTTAAAATCTGTTTTAATTTCTTGAAACACGCTCCATTTCATGTTTTATAGGTTATATTTTTTTAACTAGCTTCTGTTCATCTAAATTCTACCGCGTAGCTATCAATTAGGATGCAGTCACCACTGAAAATTAATACATTAATTAATCATTTCGTATACTCAATTCAAATACAAAATTTTAAACTGTCCAACTCTTCTTTTTCTTGTCATGTGGTTAGTGGCCAACCTTAGAGTCAGAGTTGTTCTAATCGAACATGCTTCCGACTCGACTTATCGCCTATTGCCATTATAAGAACTTTTTACGTACCCTCCGAGGCACGCAAACAATTTGTACACCAGGCCGTGGTGGCCCGACCACAGAGTTAATCATTTGCCGATCATTTTAAATAAATCCAATCCAAATCCAAATTAAAACATCTTCAAAATCGACTTAGCCATTACCAACATTAGCCCAGACAAGCAAAGAGACAGACTCTAGAACTTTATTTATGTGTATAAATTACAAACAAAATCTTATCATTTTATATAATCTAATGCTCGGTATGTGTACAAAGTTTCTTGTAAATATATTTATTATTATCTACAGGTTAAAGATCATTTTGCCTTCAAAAGTATTTGGAGGGCTCAGAAACCCTTACAAACTACGTCTACAATGACATGTCACGATGTCTCGCAAAACACGGCGTGATTATGTTTGAATTATAATAACTTATTGCTAATTTATGCGTTTGTAAAACAATCTTTGATTACGAAGCCACACCTGCTTCGATAATGATTACTATTTTAATTAAATGCAGTAGCTGTATGACCTATACAGTACTTACTACTATTATATGCGTATTTTAGCAACTAGCGTTGTATAAAATTTTAATTTTGTTAACAATTTTTATCAAATTTTAAAGGCTAATCGTAACACAGTACAAACAAAAAATTGATTCAAACTAAGTACTGGTTTGGCTTGACAAGCTTAGTGTTAATTCTATTTTGGCAAATCATTCTATCAAATTAAAATTATCTTTCTAATAAATGCCACAAAAACGAATCCAGCATTTTTGTTACAAAGATGTAAAAAGACAGGAAACAAAGAGACAAAAGAGACTTCTGCATTAAGAATGTTAGCATGGATGAAGTGATTATTTTGCTTTACTACCAGTATTCAATCACAGATATCTAGGTATAATTCCATTATTTGCATTACATCACGATTCTATACGCGTCCGTACAATTTATTGATGAGTAAATTGCACTATTTACGTTGAAAGGTCGAATGGCAGGCTTAATTTATATTGTGTTTATTATTCAGATTTTCTAAACATTTAGATTTTATCCACTGCGAGGAGTTGCTACTTTTAGGATTTAGATTTTCATAAAATTAATAAAACCTACTTTAACACACCTACCGAGTAATATTTTGAATGAAAAGTGAGCAAAAAATACAATCGTTTTTCATTTCATTAAACTAAAAACTGTTTCTATGGTACTTGTACCGGTCCATATATCATGTTCTCGTCTATAAGCTCACGCTATGGCTAAATTGAAATGTTGTTCAACGATAAAATCGGTGGCTTGCATAGCTGTACAACAAAATTAACCCAAAGCTAAGTATTATCGTATTTAATGCCATTTTGGTAGCTGGTGGTAAGAAGTCACGTTGTACCAGCCGTAGCGTATAGACGAAGGATGTAAAACAATGATATAGAAGAGTTTAGTTTAAGAGATTGATTGAGTAGTAGAGATTGGACCTCCCAACGGCACTAACACTCATCAAGCAACATTACGGACTCTATAACTTCACGACGACGCAATGGTCTGTGTGTGTGTAGTACTTCCTCGGTTCAACCGGCCCATTAAATTTTATCGTGTTCGTCGGTTAGTTGTGTCGCACTGCGACAGCTAAACAGATTACTCCAATACTAGTAATACTAAGTATTTCCGAAGTAAATCGAATGTTAATAACAATCCCTTCGACAAAATACCAGACTAGCATTCCGATGTGTAAATGAATCATAGATTAAACCAACTCTTGCCTTAATTACGTAAACCTACATCGTACGATCATCGATTTGAACGTAAATACAATAATTTTTCCACTACGCAATTCCGTTTGAGTCCCAGTATAATTGGGACTTTTGACGAACGACACATGGACGGAATTATTTATATTAATAGTTTTTTGGAAAACTTTCCACTATGAGAGAAAATATCAATTTAAATCGTTTTTTATGCTTTATCCCGATATATTAATCGTTTTTAATGCTCAAATTGAGTCATATATTTAAATCGCTTCTTATGTTTAAATTATGCTCTGACACACTACTTCTACTATTTTCCGCTGATTTAACTTCGAAGCTTAAAAGCTCCTTTTTTTTAATTGAAAATTTTCGTTTCTTGCCGCACCAGGACTAGTTTTATAAGGGTTATAAAAGAGGTTTAAAGTTTATAATTGATGAAAGAAAATAAAAAAATTAGCTTGTTACTATTCTTCAAAGAATTTTAATATTTAAAACGTGAATAAAAGTGAACTTTATTTGTCTGGAAACGACTGTCTAATAATAACGTATTTAGCTATGTACATTGCGCTTAAACCTGACTGATAACAGCTATCTCTGTGATCGTCACTTGCATCTACGTATTGCCAAGGCTAGTTGAATAATTCAAATTTTTAATACTTGTTTCTTTCTTTCTCTGTCTACGTTTTAACGTATTTGAAAGAAACGTATTATGAGTAGAAAAGCCTCGTTGTTTCTTCGGCATGGGTCGGCCAGTGCAGTGTAACCTTATTAAAGAAATGTTAGAAATTGCAGTATCAATAATGGCATAGAAGTTAGTTACGGCACACGAACGGTCATTGTGGCACTCTTTGGGAGGCCTATGTAAAACAGTGGACGGCTTTCGGCTTATGATGATGATGATGAAGTTACGTTGTCATCCTTTTTTGCTCCTTATCGTAAATTTTGCTAGTGAAAATAGGACAATACTTTAAATTAGCCAGTATATTTATGTTTGTTTGACTCTGGGATATAAAGCTAAATTTATGTACGCAAACATTAGGTCCTTTCATATGTATTTTACATAATATAAAAATATTTTGATTGTGTGATGTAAAATTTTAATATAAAATATATTGTTTTTCAGTACGCAAAGAATTTTTTTTTGCATTAAAAAGATGTCAAAACATTTAAAAATTTATAAAATAGTTATTTATAAATATTTATTTACTGGAAGCTAAGCTATTATGATAAAAAAAATGTTTTTAAAATTGTTAAGAAAATAAAGTTTTTTCAAAACTCAGGTGTTTGATGAAATTGTAATAATATTCTTATATTATTACAATAAGCCTTGTTTATTTTTCTAAGCATTCAATTCTTAAGAAAATTATTTTTTTATTCAATATACTCTTACTACATATTGAAAATAGTTATTATTTGCGCGGACAAAACATGTATAGAAACTTTAATATCTTACATTATTTTATTCCAAGATAATCCGAGTGCAATTCATAAAATCAGTCCAACCCTTAGAGTCATAAGCGTGAACAAACTCACATACAAAAAAATAAAGAAAATTAGATAGTGCCAAAGAATTAACCATAAAACTTTCCATACAGAATATCTTTATGAGTCAATTTAATGTTCTAAGAGTAGGAACACCACCCGGTGTATTGGTATTTGGTATTGGTATATGGTTTATGGAAATTTTGTCAATAAAAGGAGTAGATCAGCAGAATTCAACCATAGTGAGGGCGGATGCACGTGCGTCGGCGCAATCGACTAGCGTGCTGAAGCGCGGCCTGCACTTCCGATTCACATTCATTACCGCGCCATTCATACAACTGCGTCATTCATTTAATTCAAGTTCATAACAAGCCGGCGACCGTACGTGGGAGGAGCTCCGTAATTCACCCGAATAATCCGCTCCCATCTCCTTGCACCTTATCAAGAATTTTTATCGATATATCGATTACGATAAACGCCATCATTTTCATGATTTTAACCTTCGAACCCGAGAGTCCATAAAATAAATAAGATCGCCCAACATTTGGCGCCACATACATGTATCGATTCTTAGTAACGGAGAAGTTATTTAAATTCTCTAAGGTGTGCAATAATTCACAGGTCCTTAAAAGTAAATGTCTAATTAAGTGCGTCCGCATCTTCATCAACTGCCATACAGGCTGCACGGACAGTTACAAAATGGTCAAAATTAAAAGTCGAGTGACGGAGGTCGCGCGGGCGGCGGGCGGCTGTGGCGCCGAGATGTTATCGCGCGGGCGTAACATCCCACTGTGCCACACTTTTCTAACTTTTTGGTCTGTCGGGTCGCGCGGGGGCGTATTGTGTGCAATTGTAGCACGCGAGGGCACCTCCGGCCGACGACCTGCCCGTCTCGCGCCGCATAATCCGACAGCGTTATGGTCAGCCCGGCGCCTTTGTTGGCTACCGGCTTAATTAGAACCCGTGGGTGGCGTATGACATGCCAGGATCTGATCATAAAGGCGCTAAAAATTCTACCTGCCCAAATCTGCGCCGACGACATTCCTATCTCGCGTTTTCAAAATTAATGCCCATTGTCCGAATTTAAAAGGCGGCGTATGATTACGCACACTGATATCGACCCGACAGACCTTGTTGATGTGAATAGGACTTCTTGTAAAGAATTAATGCTTTTATGTGGTGATTATTTTAGTCAATAACGTCGAGTCCAGTTTAATTGAGACGTATGCACTCAAATTCTTTGACCTCGATTAATTTCATGGAAGCGAGTTCGTTGTGCGTTAATTAAGTGCGTTGATATTTGGTAAGAGCTAGTCATTAACCAAACAATAATTTATTTTTATAACGTACTAAACGTTTTTTATAGACTTTATTAATAATAATATACATATTATAATTATGATTATGGACCTGTATATTCTATATTTAAAAAGATAGACAGGTCAGGGCTGAAGCCGGTGCTTTTACAAGACAAGGGAATCACAATATGGATTTAGAATCTTTTTCGACAAGAAATGAATTAATTACATCCGTCAACAATCAACATGTATAAGGCACGGCGGGGAGACCCACAAGGACAAACAGCCAAATCGAAACAGATCTTTGTAAGATCAAAACAAACATCTACCCTAAGCGGTAATCTAAACTGAGCTAAACTGGCTAAGGGCGGGCTTTCTAGCTTGAAAAATTATGTTAAGCGGTCACCGTGAACCTATGAACGCCTGCAAGTCCAGAGGTATCGTATATGCTGCCGACCCCTTAAAAACTTTTTCAACTTTCAGAACCCCACACTGTAGCGTGTTGGGAAAATCTCAGCAGGGAGCTCATTCCACAACCGGAGGGTTCGAAAAAAGTAATTCATTTGGAACCGCACTGTGCGCGACTTTATAGGTTCCAATGTGTGTGGATGAATGCCCTGCCTATAATAATCTATATTCAAGGCCAGATTCAATCGTTTTATTTTTTGCAAAAAGAATACTTGCCTACTTACGTCAAAATTAGCAGCAGCATTTAAAATTACCATAAACACATCAGTGTTAAATCAATTGTTGTCGTCGGTAAGCACGTCATGAAGCTCTAATTGCAGCGAAGGCGGCGCCATATTTACGATCTTATGAGTTATTGTTTACTCAAAGTTATCGATTTTTTATTTTATTGATTCATTTGGGATCCGATTGACGCAAACGTGCTAATATTTACCTATAATTCATTCTGCAGCTTGTTATGTTTATTCATTCAATTTGCCATTTTTTGTTCATTAAATATTTTATTCAATAAAGTTGCTAATTTATACATTACCGCGTGAGACAAAAATACGTGACTTAAAAATATTTATTTGTAATGGATTTATATAATACGCAATTAATGTATGAATTAATTATACGTTTGTAAAGCGTAAATTTAAAGCAATTTAATATAGACCTCAAACTTCCGTGAACAGATATAATATTTATCGTACATGTAGTTATTTTAAAAAAATTAAACGTTTTCTAAAAATTTAAAACTTATTTAATCTGTTAGCTCTTATTGTAAAATAATCTGCAATTTTTAACTCGCATAAGAGATATACGTAAAATACTAAATTGAAATTAAACTTTTTTTTAACAAAAATTAGTGATTGGTACAACTGGAAACTATTAACCTAAGAATTGAATTGAATTGAATAAAAATTATGATAATAAAATAATGTAAATTTTCCAAGAAACCTATTTTATGTAAAGCTGGATTTTATGCTATATTTTTTATAATAGATATAAATCGCTGCTAGCTTTTACGCACGGCTTTGCAGTTCATTCGCGCAAAGTTAGAAATATTTCCGGGCCCTCGAGAAACATTTTACAACATTTCAGGCCCATCTATTGAAAGATTCCTCGGTGATCATATAAGAAACAAACACAAAAATTTAGTGAAAATTATGATTTGTCTAACGTAAGTAGCTATAAGTTTGTCGTAAGAGTTAAAATTTAGTGCAAGAGTTAGCGCATTGCACATGATATGACGTCACTCAACGGATCGTTTGTTACGCACAAGCTTCGGGGCAATGAACCACACTGAATTGGACATAAGAGTCCTGCGACAGCCACCGACATAACGCAATCCAACCACGATTTACGACATTACACTTTGCGCTTTGCAATAACATCGTATCGTTTTAATCTCGTTACCAAAACTCCTCATACATTATTGATCGATTCCTAATTCTCGGAATGACTATTTACATATAACAACAACTAGTAAAAAACAGCTTCAACGAGGAAAAATGGAAAATAAAATAGAGCGTCGATTGTAATCCATATTACACGGTTCTTTTATTTCATTCGCCTGAAAATGTAGATAAATGTATGCATCGTTATTTCTAAACCGCAATACGAGGTTTCTGTAAAAATAACAATTAGTCATGTAAGAATTCTTTTGATAAACATTATTAAGACAAATGTCAACGAGGAAGGCCTGACTAAAGAAGACTTATATACTCACTCTATACATGTCTCTTTGTTCATCTATTGTATTAAATACAGACATATCAAGCCTAAACCCTTGGACCTAGAAAACTGATGTTTTTCTCACTAAGATTTTTCGAAATCAAACCATTAAAGGGATGAAAAATGGTTGAAAGTTTGTATGGAAGTCCGTCATTTTTTAAACTAGTAGCATGAAACTTTGTTTTTACGCGAATAATTACAGACAAACCCATGTGTTTTTTTTGTAAAATACTACACTTGAATAGGTGAAAAAGTGGCTGCAAGTTTATATGGGACGTTCGTTATTTTTGAAACTAAAAGCATGAAACTTCGTTTTTGGCGAATAATTAAAAAGGGCTTGTAAAATTTTCTAAAATTTCACCCCTTAATGGTTAAAATGTGGGTTCAAAGATTGTAATAAAATCATTTACGCGGGCGAAGCCGCTGGCAAAAGCTAGTTAATCATAAACGACACAGTTGTTAAATGGTCTAAGACGACACAGGTCATTACCATTTTACGCTTAACGATACACATAATATGTAAACATATACATATATGCAAGTAAAAAGGTAGTATGACAATTACCCGACCGAGCCGTACAATGTCACGCAATAATCAGACGCGCAAACACATTTTCATTCCAAACGCAATGCGCTATACAAACAATCTTGTATAATAAAATGCATAAACATTCCAGAAATCAGGATTATTCTCAAGCTTATATGTGTGCAACATTACGTATTCACTAGTGACACACTACAATTCCACCTACCATATTGGCCCTGACTTTAACTGTATACACACTTATTATTAATTTAAAATGTCAATCACTAATTTTGTCTACGTATCTATCTAAATATACCTACTAATGTAGTTTGCATCAACGTATGACTACAAAAGCAATTAACAAATTACTAATTGGGGTCAAAATATATATGTACATATATTTATTTGCTTCTCTTCGTTTTCCATACGACGATAATAACGAAAACTCATTATTTAACTGCATTGGATTACATGATATCCTAATAAGACCCTCAAAGCCAGGTGCGATCATTGTCCTTAAATGATCAGCGAGTTAAGCAGTTTTAGGCGAGGTTAGTATATGGATGGATGACCGCATATTGAAATTTCACCAAAACGTCACTGTGCTTCAGAGGGCACGTAAACAATAGTCCCGGCCGTTTTCAATTCGATAATTGTTGATAAATCAAGTCAAAAGGCATGTATAGGCTACCTGAACAGCATCGACACAAGTTTGCCACTACCGACACGGCAAAAGAAAGACGATATGATAATAATCTTTAGAGATAAAATAGAAAGATAGCAGTCTGATGACCCCGATGGGGGTCATAGCAATTATATTAATAATAATTGTATTATAGTTAATATCTGTAACGGTCAGTAACATACAACAAGAAGTATGATGTTACAATTGACACACAAAATAAACACGTCGACCACACTGTGTACAAATAATTAAAACCTGACTGACCATTAACGTAACATGAATCTCTTTTGGTATTGCGACAATTCCTTGCGGTTTTTGATGAGGAGTAATGATATGATCGTTACAATGTGTATGTCACATACGACATAATGTATATTATAATATTTATATTGTTTAGTGCAAAATTAGAACTTCGCACACAATATAAAGAATTGCGTCATTTTTAATTTGTACATGTACAAGATTAATTGAAGTTTCATTGATAGGCTACCGCCTTCGGGTTACAAGATCATTTGATAAAAGCCAATCATTGTGCCAAAAATAAATAATGAATAATGTCTAATTATAGTATTTTACATTTTAGTTTTAAGTATGTCGATTGAAATTTTACATTATTTGAACAAAACTATATGCTATGTGTGTGTTACTATATCTTGGAAGTCTTGGGGCGTTATAAATTCTCTTTTATGAGATTATAATTTTTCCACTGCTATATAACTCGTCGGGGGGATCTTCCGTGTTTTTCACAACATAGTTATATTTAATATATACTTACATTTTACACGTAAATATCTGATTATTCCGTTTACTGAATATATTATAACATCTACCAATCCCACATGAATTGAAGATTGTTGTCTCATGTCTATTTATTAAACGTCTGTTAATTGCGTCTGTGTTGAAACAGAATAGATTTTTAAATAATGTTATTCAATTAGACTCTTCAAATATGTTACAAACGCTGTGTAAACAAAATTACATACTGACCATTGCATATTGATTGAACGTGAAATGTATATATTTTTTATAATATGGATTATAGCTACTATTAATGTGTTTCTGAAATTATTTATAGCTTAAACGGCTATTTTTCGCTGTCACGTCGCGTCTCGCTGGATCGTCTAGACGCCGAAGACAACTTTTCTCTTCTCAGTAATATATTTTTTGGCACGTTCTTTAAGATATTTTTGGCAAGCCTTACTGACTTTTATCCATAGGAAAAATGAATGAAAGTTGACAAGAAAGTGACTCATTTTATGCTAACATCTCCCTTTAGGTGTCCTTGATGTCTATTATAATTATTATGTTATGAGAATGACATCGTCCTGGCGCACAGACAAGGTTATATATTAAATTTTTATGTTAAAATGATTATTTCTAATTTTATTAACGCAATATCGTGACAGTGTATTGAAGGTTATTCTGGCGAGGGTGTTTCTTTTTAAAATCATGTTGACTTAACTTATATATAGCTAAATAGCGCTATACATAATAAATTCTCTTAGCCTACCGTGATTTCATGCCGGACGGAACCCGTTAGTTTTGATTAAAGAATCTCACAGAAAATCACTCTTTTTCTGTACAGAAAGATTACATTTTTAATATATCTGCACTCATAAAACGTTTTAATTATGTTTACTTTCAAAAAAACTTATCTCAGCCTTTGTAGGCGATATACGAATTATCACAAAATCTACAGAACTTGTTTTTTTGAACATTGATCTTTCATATTACGGATAAAGTATTTTTTTATTGCGTTAATCAAAATAACTTTTATGATTGAAACACAGAGCTTTCAAATAGCGCTACATATCCGATACATACTAAGTACTAAGCAGAGCTTATTTACATCCAAATATTAAAAAAAGAAAATGCGGTAAAATCTTTTGTAAGGCAATATACAATTTACTTTTAAAATTGAAAAAAAAAATTAAACAACGGTTTATTATTTATTTCGCACTAAAAGTACTTACCATAAAATTTATTAAAGTAAATAATAAATATACATGCTCAGTCGTACTTTATTTTAGTAATTACGAATATCTAATACGTTATTTGCTGTATATAATATAAACCTTCAGAAAAATTCAAAATAGAATAATTCATACAGTAAAATATTCACATCGTGATAAAAAATTTATCACCGAAAATTTTATGGTATAATTTAATGAAATCATTACATCTTAGATTATCTTAAATCTAATAAACATTGGGGACCAATTAGATAAGTTATTATTACTGGAACGTAGGTATGAAAAATCAAGATAATATACGATAACATGATCGATTTGATAATAATATAGTTACGAGTACGAATGAAACTGGCTACGCGATTCAAAATCTTTTGCAAAATTACGTTTCACCTATCAATCAGTCTTGATAAGATTACAAAATCGTACGATATCAATACTTAAGTGTTTACAAAATGAAAAGGACACGTTTTTGAATTCTCTCAATGGAATAATTTACATTTCTGACGAAATAATTCATATTCCAATACGCTGTGCGCTGTGCTAATAGATTTTAGTGAGAAAAATTATACATAATAAATATTTATGAATCAAAAATGTCTTTCTGTTTGTTTGATTGGTTCAACTTCTGACTCTGCACTAGGCATAACGGAATTTCACACACAATACTAAAAGCAAAGAATAATTATTTAAGGAACAAACTATCACTAAATAGTATAAAACAAAGTCGCTTTCTCTGTCCCTATATCCCTATGTATGCTTAAATCTTTAAAACTACGCATCGGATTTTGATGCGGTTTTTTAATAGATAGAGTGAATGAAGAGAAAGGTTTATATGTATAATAACATCCATTAAATAGTGGAGAAATACTGTTATTTTTGAGGTTTCTAATGTGATGTCGTAAATTACATTTTTTCCGCTTACATTGCAACAAACGCAGGCTGAACCCTACGAGATTTATCAAAATAATGCACTAAGTTTTGTTCACATTGAAAAGGTCTACAGAAAACCATTAGATCGATTTTAATTGTTTTTTAGGTGAATGACATAGGCTATATATTTTATACCCGTGCGAAGCCGGAGCGGGCCACTAGTTAAATAATATACGTCAAAATTATAAAGTATCATATTTTATGCGCCCCGATGTATTTTGATTTAAAACTTTTGTCTATTTAAAAAATGGAACTTGGAATAAATTTTTAATGGTTACAAATCTATAAAAGTATAAAACTTAGTCGGTTTTTGCGTCATTTTTCAGTTTAATAATGCATTTTAACAACTTAGCCTTAGTACAAATATCGATTTTGGTTGTTTATTAGAGCTAATCAAAGATCAATGATGTTGACTACTTAACACACGGGGTTTACAGAACAATAGGTAGGCAAAGTATTGCAAATATCACTCGTGAAAACTTATTTGCAATGTTTAAATCGTGTTGTCTGCGTTGTTATAATCGTTTCTTTTAAAGTAACGATTCCCAAAAGATAGACGCCCACTAATGAATACTGCTTTATACTCAAACCACAAAGCCTCCTAATAAGCCCACCTCTAGAATGTTGCATATTTTGTTTCTCTATGGTATCGCTATGGTGAAGGTTCGGGAGTTAAGCCTAATGATAAGATGACACTAATTAATAAACAAGGGCGTGCCAAAAATAAAAAATATTGATATAAAAATTGCCTCGTGAATTGACTAAAGGAAATTGATAGTTGTTATCAGCATAATTAGATATACACTAGTTTCGCTATCGATTAATTAATCAATCCTATCGTATCTGGTGGTTATAATTACATATGTATTATAATATTAATCTTAATTGATGTAGGTATATACCTGTGCGTATATTGTAAATCTTCTTTCAGTTTTATTATCAAAATTAATGTACATCCATACTGACACCTGTGGTTACACCCAGTGTTTCCACGTGGAGTAAGGAAGGAGAGAAGAGGTGAAGATAAGGTAAACGAAAGGGACGCAAGGTGTAGGAGTTTGGGGCTCGGGTGCTCTCACTTATGAAATGAAAAACAGGATAGATATTGGACTTAAAAACAATATTCCAAACAACTTATTACTCTTCTATTAATTTTCGTAAATATAATTAGATTAAAAATTTTAAATTTTTTTAAATATAAATGTTTATAAATAAATATTTTAATATAATATTTTTTATTATCTTTCTTAAATGTATAAATCATATCTCTTTTTGATCCATGTCATTGAATATCCCTTTATTAGCCTTAGAACCGCATACATTTATATATGGTTTAAATAGATCGTAGGTACAAAAGTCCATTATGAAGTAAGAAATTATTGAATATAATCTCAAATAATATTTTGGATAGTTTTTTTCTGCAAATATTATTTCAATTATATTATTACTAAGTATAATTTATATAAGCTTAATTTATATATACAATTTAATCTCGATTGAACAATTTAAACGTAAATATCATAATTGTCATAGCATAAAGTATTTTTTATACTTAGCTTTATACTTACTAAATTGAGGCTTAAGTTTGTGAATCCAATTATTTAACAAATGTTAGATATCTATTCTGCCAAGTAAAGTCTTTGGCCGATAAAAAAGATAACTTGTATCATACGTCAAAAATAGATCACTTGACATTTCTCTGTGCGTCGAGAAGAAAGGCGATCACCGCTCTCACGTGGCATTGTTTTTATTATCCTATCATGCCGGCGATGATATTGAGACGATAACGATGTGTCAGAATATCAATAAACTCTACTGACGCCGATTGTGATGACTGACGCCCCATAAGCTCGTAAATAGCCCCCCACACCTATATGTATAGTACTCCGTTTAGTTAACTAAACATAGTGTACGATTTAATTAATCACGTCGCCCTACTACTTTACCGGGTCAGCAAATGTGTAATGTAATTATTTACATAAACATTCTAATCCACTCCTCGTAAGTTGCGTATAATTATTTAATACAAGTGCATCTACTACGTGTTGAAAATCAAGCAAAATATAGATGAGTATGCAATGCGACGACGACTGATTTATATACGGAAGATTAATTAATTATAATTTGAATTTAATTGCTCTCACGTAAGATTGATAGTCGCATAAACTCACCGGCAGGGCGTGTGGTGCGGCGTGCGGGTTCGTCCTCCCGTAGGTCAGGTGCGTGACGGCGTGCGGCCGCGGGCCCCGTTGGGGCCAGCGCCAGCAGCACCAGCAGCAGCAGCGCAGGCAGCATCTTACTGCCCGCACCTACCACTCGCTCTCCCACCTGCTTGTCGACAGTCCCGGCCACGAGCTCACTATTTTCGCCGCACGCGCTCTTTTCGTTCGAATATCCTATGAAGTGTTTATTCGAGCGGAGGCTCGCAAGTGGCGAGTGTAGCGCGAGTTTCGTACACGTCGTGACTGTATGACGGCCGAGCCAGACTGAGGCGACTGAAGAGCGATTTCCCAGCTTGTGCGGGCGAGGGGCCGGCGCGCCTCGCGGAAAACGCGGCGTTAGCGCGGCCCACGGCGGTGCGGGCGGGGAAAATTGCAGCGCCGCCATCCGAGCCGCCCGCCCCGCCGCCGCGCCGACACGCGCCGCCGCCACACACTCGCACGCATGCACTTACACTGCAACTCCATCTTTATACATATCACTTTTTTTTAATTTTACATTAAGTTATTATTTATATTACAGTACCTAATATTTATTTATTAATTTTCATATAGAAATATAATTTTCAAATTAATTCATCTTCTGAAAAATGTATTAATATATCTCAAAAAGATACAAAATAACTGTGTAAGTTACGTTAAAAATAAAATACTTACGAAAATTATAGAAATATTTGCATTTCCCAGTCGTTAATAATGCACTCTACACGTTTTTTCCATATCTATTTCATCTCCTGCTTACCTGCTCAATGGGTTTAATATTTTGTAAGATAATATAAAATATAAACATCAATTTTAGGCATAAGCGATTTCGATTTTAGAATATCCGCCGATTTCAGACATGCTGAAAGCATTTATAATAATTTACTGGAATACTGCAAATATGTTGGCAAAGAGCCCGGGTAAGCAAAATATAATTATGTATTAAGAAAATGAATAAAATATTAATCGTGATTAAGCACAGATATTTCCGAGCATATAATAATTGTAGACGCATAACTAATTAAATTGATAGAAACAATTTATTATTGCTGATATGAATAATGTATCTTTGCCTGATATTAATGGTATATGGTGACTCCCTTTTATTAGACAGCAGTTTATCTTGATGAAATAAACAGGACCGTTTATGTGCTTTATACTCATATAATTACTTAGAGAAGGATAATAATTTTTTGCGTAGTTACCCAACGATATAACCTTTTTTTATATAAGGATATAAAGTTTTATTTTAAACTAATTTATACTTCATAGATATCTAAACATAAGCAATAAAAAAATTAACATATTAGATTCACGAGTGGGAGATGTAGAGAAAGGGCAGTCAAGGCCATTGTAACAAAGAGTATTTGCCTTGTATTTGCGAAAGAACAAAGAGGATACAACTCCCATAGCGCCTGAACAGTTGGCCTGCTAAAAATGTGTCCTTTTACAAATCCCAATTATTTATTTACAGATTATTTAGTTAACCTATACCAATATTATAAATCTGAAGAAATTGTTTGTTTATTTGATTGGTTGCACGCTCTAATTTCTGGAACTACTGGTTGGTTTGGAAAAATTCTTTTTACATTTGATAGTGCATTTCTTGATGTAGGCTATAGGCTACATAACATCGCGATACGATATATAGAAGCCGAACAATAAGAAAGAAAGCACTGGCGTACGATGCGTTACGGTGAGTTGGTGGAACAGCAACACAATAATAAAGGAAAAGAATTGTTCGTTCGTTTGTTTACGAAACAATAACTATGTAGACCACGCGAGCTAAGCCGCGGGCACAGCTAGTGTAAAATATAACGTATCAGCTCTTTTAACTCTTTTTCTTCTGAATTACAAACCAATTAAACTTTAACAAATATTAATCGAACGACTCGTACTCCAACATAACGGCTATATAAAAAATCTCACTATATCGGATTACTTATATAAAGAATGTTTTCTAACCCCCTTCAGTTTCGTTAGATCGAGGTTGCACCGTATTATGCGATCACGTCGACGTCCAACCGATTAACCAAGAGTTTGTTTTTTTATGGAACGAAGTTCCATATCTCACGGTACACAGTACACGGTACCGGTTTGGCAGATGGAGGCTAGGGGAAAAATAAATTGAGAATTTTCCGTCACGACAGACGACGTTGCGACGTAGGTTAGAGGATCGGTTCTAGGCAGCCAATAAGTTTACTAGGAACGGATGTAAAGATGAAGAACGTACTAAATGAATGAAATGAAGATTGATGAGAAAGAATATTGGACAATATTTTTTTTTATTTTCGCCACATTTTTTTCACCATTCCTTCATTTAATTTATTATTTCTCGTTTCAATTAATTGCACTCAGACACTATTAATTCATTTCTTTGTATTTTTAATTAATAATATACTGCGAAAGGAACCGTTCCAACCAAGTACTCCACGACATTCATTTTTATTTTGTTGTTTATCAAGTATACTTTCGGGATGACCCCTTTTTTACACATAATAATCATGATGAAGGATTTCGAAGATATTGAACGACTCCTATATTTAGGACAATCATATTGCGATTATCCTATCTCCTAAACTTATAATGCTTAATTGAATAGTAAATGAAATAACAACTACACTACGTTTATTTATTTATTTAAAAGTACAAAAACCCAGAGAATATTCATTATATGGTATTCAATATAAGGAAAATCAATGCTACCGTGGCTTTTCAAATATTCAAAGCGCGCACCGAATAGTCCAAAAAAGTTTTTACAGAACATGGTAATCGGGCATAATTTATACATGTTGCAGTTGTTTTGATTATTTGAATTTTCGCGAATTAGATAATGGTTAAACATTTAATTCTCAATCTTACTAGAAAAAGATAAGGTTGAAAAAAACGCATCGCTCTAACAACATCGATTTTCTTAACTCTAATTGGCTAGATTTTTGCTTAGTGACAAACTGTTGTTTTGACTGGTTCCTGGTTTTACCCTGTGAGCTTTGAAGTTTTATATCATACAGTTATGAGGATTAGAAATAGCAATATCGTTTCATAGCAACTTTTATTTTATAGAACATTTTATATTTATTTAATTTACAAATATATGATCCTTTAGGCAAATAGCTATTTTATAATAACAAATATAAACAACACAACGGCATGCATGATTAGAGCAACTCGTGTTATTGCGAAAACCCTATCATTTTCAAGTTTTTAAATTTTTTTACCATGATCTAATTAAGTATGCCAATTAGGATAAAGGATGAGAATAAAGGATTTCCCAAAAATTCAAAAGCATCAAATAACCTTACGAGACATAAAACAAAGAAAGCTCGCTAAAATTTTTACATAGGTAATTTAAATCAAAATATTTTGTAGCCAGAATATTTAAAAAGTTACCTAATATTTTATTACAAGTATATTTTAGAATGGTAGTTTCAATCAAGTAAAACTTTCTTTAAGAACGGTTTTAACTTACAATTACTTTTTTATTGTGTTTAGAAAAACTATTGTCTCTACAATCACTAGAAACGATCAATCTATAATCTAACTAATCTAACTGAAAGTCCATTAAAAAGTATAGTGAAAGTGTTACTAGTTAGAAGAAAGAAGCATATTTGCATGGCATCTAAAGTATTCTGACATTTAAAGGTCCCGGTGAGTTTACGCCTATAGGCAGATATATCCGAACAACTTCACAGTTAAGCCGCTAAGAAATGTCGTTACCATTTAAGTAATTTAGAAAACTGCACGTCAATATACTTTCAACTACATTATAAACTAAAGTCATAACTGTAAATCTTAACTAATATTATAAATGCGAAACTGAGATTATTTGTTTGTGACGCTTTCACACCTGAAAGGCTGAACCGATTCTGATGAATTTTGGTATCAACATAGATGGTAAAGAAGCTGTACATGCACTCCCATATAAAATTTTAATATTGATAATAAAAAGATGTAACGGTACGGTCATTTCAATTTTGAAATCGAGGGCATTTTTGCAGCAAGTCCCTTCGTCGTCGTGTCTCTATCAGACCATAATATTGTCAGAGTTAAACTGAACACCACGCTACATTACGCTCAGATTAGAGTAGGTACCATTATAAAAAGTATTGGTATATCTGTTTCAACGATATATATTGTAACTTACATTTTCAATCTATTACCTTGTCCAGACAAACCTGATCTTTATGAAGTTGTGGGGATGATTGAACGATAAAAGTGATGTTACAATCTTAATTATAAAAAAGTTCAAACTTTATAGCGTTTTGGCCATTCAGATTTTTTCATTCTTGTTTCAGACGACGCTGCTACACTTTAGCTATATAATATACTATTAATTATATTCTATTATACATGTATTTTGCACCACCCACTGCTTCATGCATGCGCTAATAATCGATAAGAACGCGTTTTGTGTTATTTCATTTTTTCTTGTTCTTGTGTATTGTTATTATTCTGTTTTTTTTTTTTTTATTTACAATAAATTGTTAAATAAATAATAATGCCGTACAAAATACACACTTTATACCTACATAGCATGCCTTTTGCAAAATTAATAACCCAATTTGGGTGATTCATTTCTATCAAAGATATTAGAAATTCATTTCTTTGGTTTCTATGCTATAAGTCTCGAATATGTAATTAGAATTTATTTAAAACATAATAAAGTCGGGTACAAGATTTCTTTTATCATTTTATTTCTATCCGGTTAACAAACACCCCGGCAGATCCCACAGAGATAATTTCGGTAAAGAGTCTAGGTCTCTTTCCATTAACAATTATTGAGATTGATTTCTTGCTGAGATAAATAAAATAATAATAATTAATTGAGAAGTGGCTATGACAATCTTGGACACAAAATCAGAGAAAAAAATTGCAATATCCCAACCAATATAATTTGCTACTTCAATAATAAGCATGAGACTAAGATAAGCCCCGACGGTAAAAGAAGAAAATTATGGCCAGTCAAAATACAAAGAAAAATTTGTTTCTTCTAGAATTGTTATTTTTTTATTTCTTGACAGTTGGCAAATAAGAATACGTTCTGCCTGATTGTAAGCATTAACCGCAACCTATGATAGTAAAAGCAATCTATGAACGTAAAAGCAACCTGTGAACGTAAAAGCAACCTATGAACGTAAAAGCAACCTATGAACGTAAAAGCAACCTATGAACGTAAAAGCAACCTATGAACGTAAAAGCAACCTATGAACGTAAAAGCAACCTATGAACGGAAAAGGATAGGAACAGATAGGGCCTCTGGCGCTCTCTCATCGCACGAAACGCAACAGTACCTGACGCAACTGATACTGTTACTGTACGCAGACTTTCTGTGAGAAGGTAGTTCGAGCCAGCCCATTTGTGCTGGGAAAAACATGGCTCTACTATGTCTGGAAAATTATTTTCTAAATACTGTACCTATATGAGGATCCCAAATAGATAAGAACTATTACGTTAATTTGTACTGTAATGGCTTTTAACATATGGATGTGTTCTTTTGATGCCCTGGAGTGCGTTCTGCAGGAGATACCGGAGTCTCTGGCTCGTACTGAAGTTGGCAACTGGTGTACCCATACTTTTGCGTTAGATTCGATGTGTCTCTCTGGCTCCTTTTTATTATCATCCTACCAAACATTTAGTGTGGCAACGTAAAGCGACCGACACTTGTAAAACAAGTCACAAAATATGTACCTAAGTTACACTGCCATAACCAAAAATCACTAATGGACATCGAGAGTTAAAGAAACCTTTTTGCATCTGTCAGGTCACTTGATTGTCTGATTTATCCGACTGATTTGAATATCCAATAGTTATCTACTTTGCTGAACAATTTAATCAATAGAATCCATAATAAAATAATAGGATACGGGTCTGAGCTCCACGGGCACAAATACAACAGTACACGATTAAATATTATTCAAACGTTAATTTAACCTTTACAGACCATACAACTGTATGGTTAAGAAGAAAAGTTAAAAGAAGTGTATAAGTATCGACTATCTTCAGGAGTCTTAAATGTTTACATTAAGTTTTCATCAATTAAAACCTAACTTACCAACATTACCTCTATTTTTTTTACGTTACGTCTGTTGCTTTTTGCTGTGGTGGAAGAAAACTAAAATTTTACGTCACCAGCTAGATGGCGTTGTTTTGTCGTACTAGAGTCATAGGAATCAAAAATCTGTGTTTGAAAATAATTTAGAACTATAATAAGTTGAAAATATATATATATATCACAATTTATGTAATTATTATTATGTTAGGTATATCTAGTTTATTTTTTGATTTTTAAGGTTTACTATTAAAATTTTATTTTCAATCGAACATTCATTAATTAATAAATAACAATACGTTAGGGCAGAAAACCAATTATTTATTTCTTAAGATATTTAATATTACATAAATAAAGGACATACATGATACACAAGAATAAATACGAAAGGATTTTATAAGTAAAAACGAAGATTGGTGAGGATATTTTATTCCATAATACAGCATAAAGACAAACCGGAATGTCACATTTCGCTTTCATTGAATCTTTTCATAAAATAAAAAAAAATCTCCACCACACGCCACGTAATCATATCCTTAAATTGTGTTTTAATAATTTCTTCTAAATTATTATAAAAATGCTAAGTTATAATTAATTGTGTAAGAGCAAGGTACCATAGAAATGTCTCGAGCACTGTTATATGTACGCAAAAACACTTCCCGTAATGACACAATGTCTATCTAATACATACGCCTAAATTAAATCTCGGTTCGTCATGAGAAGTCAAATATAAATGCAGGTCGTCACAACGAGCCGTCCTAAAAACGAGAGCCGTCGGTCTGAACTGTTTTGAATGTAATCGAAATGTTAAATACATAACAGCTTAAAAATCTACCTAGTTATAACTTCCATAAAAATAAACTATCATCATACAATAAGTCGTTCAAATACTCAGTGGAATATGCACAAAACTGGTGACGACACCATAGAAACGAAATCCGATATGAAGTTTGTAATGTCACAGAGCGATGTGAATAGGTTGTGACAGGAACCAACGATATATTGATTACATCCTCTTTCACACTTGGACCAAAGGCATAATTTAGCCTTATTTTTTAGCAGTATGAATTATATTTCTTGAAATATGATTAATCATCCATACGTAATAATCTCTCATTATTGGTAGTATACTGCTCCCGATAAACCTTGATTCTTAAACCCACTACAGGCAAAAGCTAATAAACTAATGAATTAAAGTCATAAAGAGAATTAACTTTAAATACTTTATTACGACAACTTATACCACATTATAGTATACATATAAAACATGTTATGCTGTGATTAACTTTATCACGAGTCAGCTACACATATGTACCTATCCACATCACAATGCACGATTAATCGAATGTACAGATTTTAAATATTTTGTTTACAGATTAAATATAAACAAAAAATGTAATTTTGCATTAACATTACACACTATATTTGTTCAATGCCATCAAAGCTCGAACAAACAATGCAATCCCAGTGACTAATACCTCATTGCACTTACTAAGTACAGAATGACCTCTTAAATTTTGTACAAATTAATATCCATATAATAATTATTTTAGTAATGAAGGTTACGAATCGCGCTGCAAATTGAACATACAGTTGAGAGCGACGTACTTGGGCATCGGTGTAAGCAAGTGGTCACCGGGTGACACAGTAATACATTTGATTCCGCACATAATACATTGTATTCATTTATAGCAAATAAAGTTAACATATCTTAAACCATAGTCTCTTTCAGTAATCAGATTAGTCTGTGGGTTGTTAGAGCACAGGTGGTTAGCGGTTGGCGTTCTTGAGCTGGTTGGAAAGCCAGTCAAGCCCCTCGTACAGTCCATCCCCGGAGGTGGCACACGTCGCCTGGATGTACCAGTTGCGGTTACGCAGCGAATGCAGACCAAGCTTGTCTGTTATTTCGGCCGCATTCATGGCGTTTGGCAGATCCTAAGGAATTCAATAACATAATGCACATCAAGAAACTCAACTCTTGTATACTAAGTTTTTTTTGAGCTTAAACATAATTGAAAATCATTATATGGATGTATCCAAAAAAAAATGTGATAGGTAAAGTATATTTAAAACCAATTTGCTAATTTTTTTTATTTTGATATTAGAGGTTACGCAGGCTACTAAAAAATATTAAAATTTAGGACACATTTGATGTAAAAATTAAGCTAGCAAAAGATAATGGTATAGATAAGATAGAAGAATTTCCAATTTACAAAAATAAACTTAAAAGGTTGATAATGATACAGGTAACTATTTAATAGACAAGGATGTTTAATGATAAATAAAAAAATTAAGTAAATTTTACCTGTTTGTTTGCAAAGATCAAGAGTACTGCATCTCGTAACTCGTCTTCACTTAACATTCTCATGAGTTCCTCGCGCGCCTCGCCAATACGCTCTCGGTCGTTACTGTCTACTACAAAGATGAGACCCTGAAAATAAACAATTATTTAAATTAATTATGCACTATACTATCATATAACTCAATATATTTTTTCTCCAAAATAATAATGTCATGATTTTTTTTCCTTAATTGAATGAATATCAATTAAATTAAGTGAGTATTTTATTAAAATTATTTAATTTTGTAAATTATGACAAAATTATACTAAGACACAGATTATAAATGTAAATCCATTATAATTAAATGTCAGTGTCATAAAAACTAAAAATAATTAACTCTAAATAGCATAGCATGTATATAATTATGACCTGTGTGTTCTGGAAGTAATGCCTCCATAGAGGTCTGATTTTGTCCTGGCCACCGACGTCCCACACAGTGAAGCTGATATTTTTGTATTCTACAGTTTCCACATTAAATCCTAAAAAATGGTATATAAATTAATAAAAAATATCTTTATTACCTTGCATTTTATGTTAAACATGGGGCTCTAGACTCCATAAAGTTCACTGTTCACTTCAGTTTTTGTATACACAGTTTTTTATACTACCACTATAGAATATTGACATAAAATTTCTTGTAAAGACACAGACCCCTTAAATTTTAAAATTACATTTGTTTTAATTATTTGATATTATAGCGGCCAGAGAAATAGATAATATATGAAATTTCCCAATATTTATCTATTACAGTTCATAAGTTGCACCAAATAATGCTAAAAGCATCAAGTTTCTAGTATGAGGATCCTTTATTTATAAATTTTATTTTATGTTTAGGATTTGTTGTTGTGGCAGCAACAGAATGTGTCTGTGATAATTTCAATTCTCAACCTATTAAGGTTTGTGCCATACAGCCCACTGACAGACAGACGGAGAGACAATAGAGGCTTTGTACTAGGGTTTTGTTGGCACCCCTTGAGCACTAAGAACCACTCCATTGAATACACAGTGCTTAAGATTGGTTATTTTTTGTTACCAACACATTTGTTGTTTTCTCTGCATATTGATTTCTTATCCAAATATATTATTATTATACATAATAAGAAGGCATAAATAAAACTTTAACAAACCTAATTTTACAGATAAACAAACTTTACAAAATAATAGAGATAATAGAAGGCAACATATTTCATTTGGTTTTTGAAATTTTTATTATATATTAATCAATTAGACTTCAGAATTAATGACTAATTATAATTTTGGGCTTTACCAACATCTGAAAGCTAGCACAAAAAATAATAATAATAATATAGAAAAGTAATCAACATTGAAACATTAACTCTAATAAAATCCATAGTAAAGAACACAATATTTAAAAATCATTATAATGAATTTTAAATTATACTATGATCACTACTAAATTTTACTATTTTATATATCATACTTTAAATATGTAAAGTTTTAGCTTCATATCACTATTCATGCCTTAGACTGCATACTTTCTCTTTTTAAAGTGTTAACACTAACACTATTGCAATAATATATCTTTATGAATATTACAAATAAAATAGTTATTAATTTCTATGATTCATATTTCAGAACTCTTAACTAACTAATATTTTAACTACATACTATCGCAATAAAGTCATGAAAAAATTACAAAATTTTCAACTGGCTCATTACTATAATTTTTAATTAATAATTTACTTCCACTCTAAAATCAATAAATCAATCAAATATAACACTATCTTAATTTCACAATCATGAGCTGATTCAATGATGAAACTAGTTTCATTCAGTTTGATGTCTAGACATATAACAGCTATAAAGGTTTTAATGAAATCATAGAGAATTACTCACCAATAGTCGGAATCGTTGTAACAATTTCTCCTAATTTAAGTTTGTATAAGATTGTGGTTTTACCAGCTGCATCAAGACCAACCATCAATATTCTCATTTCCTTTTTGCCAAATAGGCCTTTAAATAAATTTGCAAACATATTCCCCATTTTGCGGTTTTGTGAGCTTTCTGAAAGAAATAATTTTAATGAAACATTAGAAAATACATTCACTCTGAGTCATCCGTCACTATACGTTACTATAATCAATGATAATGACATGGCAAGTCCTTCCTAGAATTAAACGTACTTTGTCAAAGCTACTAAGAAAAAAACAGTTTTAGATTTTAATCGAAGCAAATATTTAAAGAGAAGCTTACTTTGTCTTTAGCAAATTAAATTATGAGAATTTAGACAACGATTCGTGAACGCCGCTGTTGGTAATTTTGTTAGGGTTCCACCCAAGGTTTGGAAAGTAGACAATGTAATACCTCAATCACGTGTTAAACACTAAATGTTTTATACATAAATTTAAACCAAACTTACATTTTTTTTTCGAGGAAATGTATGTATAAATTAAGTAAAAACGCTTCAATCCACTGAAGTCTCTACTATTCGCTGTATGTCAAAATGGCGGCGAACGTGGAAGTTGTTCGTGCCTATGCCACGTATCGGCAAAAAGTGGCCAGTTATAAATATGACTTTCTGATCAATGTTTATAAAACCACTAGGTATTCACTAAATATACATTAGAAACATTTTGGTATGTTATACTATTAAAATTAAAGTAAAACCATTTAAATTACTTTTATTATATTTAGAAATCTCGAAATAATACTTATACTTGTAAATTATATGTGGATAATAACTCATAAATTGCTCCAACTTTTTTGAGTCAAACATCACACTATTGTTTACATTAAATAAACAAATTCGCTTCTTAATTGCTGTTTTATTAGCTTCATATTTATTTTATCAATTGTGATTGTAATAATTGAAAATTTAATGGAATCTTAGTTTATTTTTTGTTAATTGAAGTGATTAGTGAACCGTCTTTCAAGGTGCGGTGAATTGGTCTTTGAAAATAATTTAGCACTAAAATTATTCTCAATGGCCCAAGTAGTTTATATATTATTTAATTCCATATTATTTAATTCCCCGCCAGTTGGTTAATGGCGATGCTAAAACAAGTAAAACAAAGTTTAAAGTTTTCAGTAGTCCAGTTTTTTTATGGACGTCAGTGATTAGCATAGCTAGAAGTTCTATAGTCTATGTCCACCGCTTTTTGTCAATTTCAAGTAACAATATATTGTCCTCCCAACTTATGGGTATTCCCCCTAAATTTAGGAGGAAAATAAGTAAGTTGGGATTTTTTTAGGGCTTTATATTTTTGGGGATTTATTAATCAAGAAGAATTTTAAATAGGAAAAAAAATAAACAAAACAATATTTGAAATATTAGATTGTTTATATGTGAAAAGTAAAGAATATTATAAAACCTTATGGCCTGAATTATATTTATCAACATTGATTCGTATTTATTAATATGGCTTTGAGCATACTTATAGGCAACGTATGTTAAAGGATACTTTCGGTTGCTATAGTTTGCACTTCTCCTTTTCTTTTCACTTTTCCTTCGTTTACGTTACCAACTAATTACATTGGCTTATCTGATGACCTTGTAAAGGTTGCGTGAGTTCGCTGGATGTGGGTGGCGCAGGACCAATCATTGTGGTATTCTTCGGATGAGATGACTATGATTTTAAATGTTATGTTAAATGTCACGCATATTGCGTATACGCAACGGCTTGAAAAGCATTTAAAACAAAAAATGTGAAAGTAAATCAATGCTGAAATAAGAATTGATGCGTACGCATCGTCATACAACATGCAATTATCTATATAGAAAATACAAATCAGAGCTGATAAATGTATTTTTGACCTAATTCTTTTTTAGGGTGATTTATAAGTAATTTAGGCGATTTTACGGGTTTTTGACAGCAGTTTAGGGATAAATATTTTTCTGAGTTGGTAGCACTGGTCATCTATCATAACTCTTGTCCATAGTTGGCAAAGAAGTCTCTAAATTCACTCAAGCTCATCTCGATATGATCTCAACTAAAAAGCATAGACGTGTAACAAAAAATCTCAGCTCACTCTCAGTTGTCATTGTCAATGTCAATGTCAATTTCAAATTTCAATTCATTTTATTATAATATAATTAATGATATCAATTATCAATACACGTTATTGAATAATAATAACCAATTATTTAATTTGTTATATATTTATTAATTAATTTATGAATTCAATCAAAAATAGTTGAAAGTGTAAAAAGCATACATTCATTTCACATATAACATAATTTATAAAACAGAAATGTACTATCATAATTATTTTATCAATTCAACCAATTTCTAATTTAATAAACCTTATTTATTATTTGCTTTAACGCCTAATTGTGAAACTTATGTTCAATGCTAAACCATGACTGAACAAAGCTCTTTACAGAAATGGCTATTGGAACCACCAAAGTATACAATATTTAGAGTAAATAAATTAATGAAGTTTGATTTAAAATTACTTTATGAGTATTTGGAAAAAGTAAGTTAGAATTATGAAATAATCTTGAACTAGTGATTATAAGTTAAATTGTAATAAATATTACTATTAATGAATTTTTTTAGCAAAAAGAAGAAATTAACTGCAGTAGTATTCCTAATTCGTACCTTTTAAAGCCTGATTGCCTTGTCTTAGAAAAATGGCCAATGAATATAAGAACCATTCCGGAAACAAAAAATGAAGTTATAGTTGATTCTTCATGTGCATCTGCAGTTTTAAGAGGAGCTCATGTGTATGCTCCTGGTGTTTTAGGTCTACCTACAAGTTAGTAGATATTTTTTGTGGCAAACAAGCCGCTGTATGGCCCGCCCAATGGTAAGCAGTCACCGAAGCCTATGAACGTCTGCAACCTCAGAAGTATTGCATGTTAGTGCCGACCATTGAAAAACTTTGAAAGTAACTCTTGAAATTTAGTACAGAGATAGACTAGACCTTTGGAATGGAACATAGGCTACTTTTTATTGCACAAACAAGGTTGAAAAATGGCATGAATTGAATTTAAATTACTAAGCTATTTGGATTGTTGATGTACATAAATATTTCAATACAGAATTTGATACAAAGAGTGTTCTTAAAACTTAAATCAAAGATTCCATTCTCAAGGAATAGTGCTATTTAACTTTTTATTATTGTATAACTATTTATTTTCATACTTTATTACAGTAATACTAATAATGTTTTTTCTGTTTGCTAATATATTTCTATCTTTTTTAGGTTGTGTATTAAATGAAAAGATTGATATTTACGGAGATCTTGATGGACAGTGCAAGCGAGGTCTTAAGACGATATATGATGGTAATAAGAAATATGTTGGGACTGGCTACCTGAAGATGTTACGATATAATCTTTTCGATAAAGGAATTCAGCCAAAGTATGTTGTAAAAAAATATATATTTTCTCAACATTTATTTTTTGCAATTCATGCAATTTCATATAATGTTATTAATTACTAACATCTGCCCTCAACTTCGTCCACGATGACCTTAGAATTGGCTCTAAGGAGAAATTTATTATTTTTAAGTAACTAATTTTCCGTAAGACCCATTTATACAGAATTTCAATTGAATATGTCCTGTAGAATGTTTTTTGATAATCCTCAAGGAACTGAATATTTTTCTTAGATAAAAAGTATCCAATGTGTTAATCCAGATAATAAGCTATCTCTATGCTAAATTTCATTATGCGTGATTGAGTAACAAACACACAAAGTTCCATATTTAATATTATTGTTATGATATTTTTTTAAATTTATGACTGTTTTATGTTTCCAGTGGCATTGCAGTTCATACTCTGCTTCCTGCCTCGGGTTTGCCAGTTATTAATGAAACACTTTTCCTCAAAGGGCAAGTTTTACTACAAAATCTCCCTTCCATTATAACTGGATGGGTGGTAGATGCAAAGCCTTTTGAATATATTTTAGATATGTGTGCTGCTCCTGGGAATAAAACCACTCATTTGGCTGAAATGTCTAATAATAAAGTACAGTGAATTTTGGTACAGTATTGCAACCTTACAAATAACCTTAAACCTTATTCAAATAGATAAGAAACCTGTGATGGAAATGTCATACAATATTTTTATATAATATGATGAATGACTTTAGATCTAGATAATTAAAATTCAATGATAGAAATAACTGCAATCACGGTATTAATCTGCTTGTGAGTTGTTTTTTAAATTAACAGTAAAATTTTCAGGTGATACATTGTAAATTGTGATCAAACATATACTATAGCCCTTAATAATTTCTTTAGGCCATTGTTATTGCAATTGACAAAACTCGCCAGAAGGCAGATAAAATTCAGCAGACTTGTAACGCACAGAATGTATGTGTAAATATATATGCCTATGATTCTACAAAGTGCTATTCTGATGATTGTAAAAAGGAGAATGAATTAGAGCCCCCATATCCATCAAATACATTTGATAAAATACTCCTCGATGCACCTTGCAGCGGTCTAGGACAGAGACCACAATTGAATAATAAAATGTCATTAAAAATGATACAATCATACAAATTTGTACAAAGGAAATTGTTTGATGCAGTAAGTATTAATAATAAATATAAAAAACTTTTTTGACGACATTGGTGACATTGGTGATGCAGCGCTAGCAGAGCTGCCATAAGCACCACAGGTTGTGGGTTCGATTCTCGCTCAGAGCAGATGTTGGTATTGACCATACAGACATGTTTTCTGGTCTGGGTGTGTTTTCATTTTCATTGTGTATGTTTCCAGACCCCCGAAACAAGATTTAACTATGCTAATGGGGGGCGTTGAGTGTGTTTATTATTAGTGTTTATTATTATGTGATAATTCTTATATGCAACTTTAAACAGAAGTTCATTTAACCAGTTATCAGTTTTTTTTTAAAATTGAATGCAATTAAGAAAAACATCTATAAATATTTTTATTATATTTTAGGCTGTGAAAGTGTTAAAAGTAGGTGGTAAATTAATATACAGCACTTGTACAGTGACCGTTGAAGAGAATGAAGGAATGGTGTTGTGGGCGCTGGAAAAGTTTCCATATATAAAACTTATTCCTGCAGAACCTTTGTATGGCGGGCCAGGCTTACCAAATGTTGGTCTGTCAGATGAACAAAGGTAACTTTAAATATATATATTTTTAGCACCATTTCCTTACAGCAGAATGTAGTATATACTAGTAGTAGAGTCATGCTTGTGTGAGCACAGTTAAAATAGCAGAGTACTGTTGTTTGGTGTGATGAGTGAGAGCGCCAGAGGCCCAATCTCCCAACCTCTTCTTCCTTCTCTTTTCTCCTTCTCATTCCTTCATTTGTTTAGCTCAGGCTGGCAATACGCGTGTGATACTTCAAGTATCACAAATTATAATTATATTATAATATATATCTCATATTCATATGCTGAGTTTACTGCTCAACATCAGGTGGACCGTATGCTTGTTTACCAACCATTTAAAAAAATTTAATTCTGTAGTTGAGAGATAAATTAATATTATTAAAATACAGGGTAATGGTGCAACGATTTGGTCCAGACGATGATCCTTTGCGGCCAGTCGAAGATCTATATAAAAATACAATAGGATTTTTTATAGCAGCTTTCATAAAAACAGAAGACCACAACAAGTGTAATTTTTAAGATGAATAAATATTTTATAAATTGATTTAGATTTTTAATCTCAAATCATCATCTATTTAAAATGTAATATCCTCTATAAATACACTTAAAATTTTATTCAATTGCAATAATTTTCATTATGAATATGAACTAGTATTTTATATTATTACTTATTACTAAAATCATGACAACTTTTAGATTTTTAGGAGCTGTAAATTAATATGCACTATTACCTATACATTACATTATAACATTATAAATATATATACCATGTTTTCAGACATTTTTGCCCCAAACTCCTTAGTGCCTCTTTTCCACAGATTCAAACGATATTTGTTTTGTTTAGTGTTTTTGTTAAGTTTAGCGATTTAAAAGTAAGTGCTATCAATCCTTAAAAGAAAATATTTTTGAACAGTAGTGTATATTAATGGTAAGACAAAAATGACAGCAAATAAAATAACTGTAATTATTATATGAATATTTATTTCTTCATAAAATATCAATAACCCGTCATCGTAAATACTAATCTGTTTCATTATATAAATAATTAAAACTATGGCAAGTATTTTTTTCAGGAACAATATCTATATTATCAAACAAATGCATAAAGTTGTGAATATTAATCTCAAGAACAAGACATAGTTTTATATTGTTTAGAGTATTTACTCTAAAATATTATATGTAAGCTGCCTAAATTTATTTGTATCACATTTTTGTACTTGAATACTTTGAATAACTTAAACATTTTAACTTAGTCCTCAAGCTATGACTACGAAAATGAAACTTATTTATTTATAATATTTTAAGTAATTACCACACCTTTTATTAATAAGAAAGAAAGAGTCAACGCAAACCCAAAAGAGCAGAGAAAATATTGTTGTAGAAGTATTGATGCCACATTAGGCTGAGAAGGCTTGAAAGCTATTAGAGGTAGTTACTGGCAAATAATTTCGCTAGAGTCGTTAGATGCGATGACCAGTCGTTTTTTAGTCGTATAATGACATAGTGTATAAAATTGAAGCGCTATCTAACAAGTGGCCGGTAACTATATAATACCATCGTAAGCATACGTTACCAAAACATTGAATGTCATTGCTCAATATCCCAGCCCCATTCTTACTATTACTCTTGCACATGTGCCATTTTTTTAGTTCGAACCATTTCATAGGTGGCGCTAGTTTATCGTTAATTTTTTACCAATTTCAATATAATTATGGGATGAACTATCTTTTGTCGGGAATATAGAAAGATATCTTTCGGCGGGAATTTAGATTTCGAAGGGTGCGATTGGTGCGTCAGGCGACCCTTGCATCCAGTACCAATAAAAAGAAATTACTTGAACAAAACCGAGTACTACGTACGAACTTACCCCCACAACACTACGTGATATTTTTCATATTTATATTCGAACCAAAAAAAAATAAAATTATCACAAAATATCGATTCGAGTATTATATTAATATAGGCCTAGCAAGCCATTTCCCTCTTATAACTCTTAAAAATACATCATGAAGATAAATCATATCTTCTCTACTTTCACCCATATACCATTTTGAGGTTTCAAAAGAAAAGAACTCCTATGAAACTGTATTGGGTTCTCAGTCTTGGGACCAGCTGAGAATTTGAAATTCCGCATCAGAGTAACAATTGCTGTTTTAGCGACGACCATCGCGAATCGTAAGCCTGAAACAAATTAAATCAAGTTATGAGTAACTCTCAGCATAACAACGCAACAGTATCTGTACTGTGTCGTTTCGTTGAATATGTGGAATATATAGAAGTTCGTTTTGCTGTGCTGTCTTTGGGTAAAATGATTGACATACAGACGGAGATGACGAAATTCTTAAGATCCTGCTTTTACAACTAGCTAGATAGATATACCTTTCGTTCCTCCGAGCATTATTCCCGGTATTTACCCAGGCTCTGCTTATTACTCTTATCTGGATTTGACAGTTATTCGAAATAGAAACCTTCTTTTGTTAATTATATTATTTACGTTTCGAGAAATACCGAAATATTTTACCCATATAAAATTAAATCGAATAAAAAACCTCGAAGCTCCAAAAATTTTTTTTTTAAATAATTATAGGTGTTATATTTTAACATTATATACCTACATAACGTGTATATATATCATGAATCAATGTTATCTTAATTATTGTGTAACTATTTGTTTAGTCTTGTTTTAATAAGATAAATCAAATTATTTACCTCAATTTCTCTTATCTTTTATTACATTGATAATAGCATAGTGAATTTAATTATGACTTGTCTAGTCTATCGTTTTCTACATTTGCACTGGGCGTAATATATTGACCTAATTGAAAAATATATTGACAGTTGATCGATTACCGCTCAGAGCGGATATTTTGACACCGTTGTGGCGTTGTGGGTAGCGAGTCTGCATTTAGTCTCGACGGTTGCGGGTTCGATTCCCGCTCGGGCAGATTTTTGTTAAAATTTCTGTCTCGGTCTGTGCGTTTGTCACACATCACATTCATTACATCTGATAATAATCGTTATTTACTCTTACTCTTAGTAAGTAAATTGCTCTTATTCAATGAGTTACTGGTTCGCCCTTATTGTTGCGGAGATCAGATAGCAATCACTCCATGTAAAAAGTAGGAACCTGTCAAATCCGGATAAGAGTAATACGCAGACCCTGTGCCGTTCCGTTCCGTTTTCCGAGGGCCTTTCAGTGTGTAGCGTTTATTTACTTTTTTTTCTTTATTTGTATCAAATATCTGTTTTGGTCTGGACGTTTGTCCTTGTGCGTCTCCCCACTGTACCTACGTCAAGCTGACTATCGCAGTTGTTATCATATAACATCTGATAATAATGATAGATAGTTACTCTCTTCAAATATAGCAACTTTACTATTATATTATAGTGAATTATAGTATAAGTATGACGTCATATGGACGGAAATAAGCAATACCATGTCAACATATGCAGAAGTGTTGTTAAATGGTTGAAGAACATTTCTCTTTTATATTTGTAGGGTTTTAAGCTTTAAAACTTCTAAAAAGGCCATTTTTTTCAATTATGCAATTTATGTATTTTTAAACGTTTTGGGTTATAACTTATATTCTATACGAAATATGCAGTTTGTATACTTATTTTATGTGAAAATAAGTAAAATAACTGAAATAAATCTGAAATTGCCAAAAACTTGACCAATACATAAAAAAATCATTTAAAGCAAGTTGTTCAAAATTTTCAAACGCGTTTTTCTTGAAATGACATTCGTGTGGGTTGACATGGGTATTGCTTATTTGCGTCCATATAACGCTACTCTTAACATAAGTTCAATAACTATCTTATACGTATAAAACAAACGACATATAAGGCTTTTAATCAGAAACATTAGAATATGATACAAATTTAATACATTACCAATGCAATTCCTAGGTCCAGCTCCAAAGGCTAGGAATAAATGAGACGGCCTCTCCTTTCTCTCCTCCTTCATAAATCTCTCCGGTTTAAACACTTCCGGTTCCGGGTAGATATCCGGATCCATGTGTATGCCATATGCAGGTATCACTACAACATCTCCTACACCGAGATGTACCGATGTACCGGGTATCGTGTAAGGTTTGGTACATGCTCTATCAAGCCTGGCCAAGGGCGGGTACATTCTTAATGTCTCTGAAATTATAGGATTACTTATTTAAAAAAAAAAAAATTAAAGCTAGCTTAGCTTAGAAGCCTCAATAGCTCAAAGGTAGAAGAAAGACTTCGCTCCGTTAACGCGATAGCCGCGGGATCTATCTGACCGTACCCACTCTTACAAGCTAGGAGCTTATTTGGAGGGGCAACAGGAATTCAAATAACAGCTTGAAAAAGCATTTCTAATATTCTTTAAAAAAGTGCTTAATCAAACAAATGCACAAATACTTTATCTTGTATTCTATTATATTATAGTATAATTTTCATTATTAGTTTATGTTGTTTTTAAAAATAAAACAACCCGAACTTTTATTAAATTGTATAAAATAGGATCTAATCAATTTATTGAAAATCGGCCAAGTGCGCGTCGGACCACGATAGAAAAAAATATCTAGGTTCTTGTAGGACCCTTTAATTTCGAAATAAAAACTGTTTTTACAAAAATATAATTACATAAAAATAATTTTTAAATTTGATTTATAAAAATCCTTACCAAATATTGTTGCTTCAAGATATTCAAACTGAGCAAGATGATCATAGGTCAACTCTTGTCCCTGGGTAACCTCTTCGATGTGCACTCTCAATTTTTCTTGTATATCCGGTTGCACCGCCATTGTGTGAAAGAAGAAAGATAACAAAGTACTAGTAGTCTCAAAACCGGCTAAGAGAAATAATAATGCTTGTGCATCTAATGTATCATCATCTAAATCTGAAAATAAAATAGTTTATTTGGTTTTGCATCCTGAGTGTACAATGTACAGAACAGAGGGCTTGCCTACATCTCTTATTGCGATTCAAACGACAACCCTAAACTGAGTTACATCGCTTTTCGTACTATGACATATAAAATGTGAACTGAATTATTGTCAGAATTGAATTGCATGGAAATATTATTTTTACTAAAAGTTAATGGTAAGCCCGCAGGGTGGTTTAAATATATATTTGAACTGTTAAAAGAATCAATCCAAGATTCTCGTTATTTAATTTTTTGCACATAGATCTGTGCTTTAAAAGTTGATCACCAAAAATCTATTAAAAATAACATAGCCTATAATAAAAATATATTTTTAAAGTTCGTTATCATTTGTAAATTCTTATCTTACCGGATATCGCTAATTATGAACACTGTTTTTTATGTGAAGAATGCCCTTAACTTTTTTTATTTAGAACGAAATTATAAGCAATTTTGAAATTTTGTGGTAGTTTCAATGTCTCAATTGTCTATCTCTGAGATTCTTATTGCTTCTCTATGTCGGCTATATAATAAAAATCAGAGTGAAATTTGCCATGTAAATATCATTAAATTAAATATTTACGTCTTTTCGTTGATGTTGTAGTGTTTGCAGTTTCTACTTTTTCCTGTAGGGCTACATTGACTAAAAGTTGCAAAAAGTCACTTCTTCTGTAACAACGAAAAATCATCATTTGAAAAAATTATTAAGATTTTTTGGAATGTTTATAGTGTTCCGTTTTTTTTTTTGAAGTCGGAAGATTATTATCATCCTATAGTTAGGGTCTTGCAAGACAGAACAGGTGGATAATACGTCTTAGGGCGCCTAGCAATAGAGATCACACAAATTATTGGATATATATAATATTTATTCATGAAATTTTCAAATTAACTTACTTGGATTCAGCACTCATTCTTTCAGCTTTTGTTTTTTGTAAAATTTTTATCAGCTTACTTATTGATTCTCCGTTTAGAAATGATATGTTGATGTATTTCAATAATGAAGGCATAAATAAAAAGATAAATAAGAGACTAATCCTTTTACGAACTGACATGTAATTAAAATTCTCTGCTATCTAAAAAAAACTTCAATATTATTAAAATTAATAAAAAAACGGACTTTTAAAAGAATTTTTTATTTATACTTAAATACACGTATATATATAAATAAACACTATAATGGCCCCCCATACGATAGTAATGTCCTGTGTCAAGGTCCGGAAACACACACAAGGACATGAACAAACACACCTAGAGCGGAACACAGTCATGCCTGTATGGTCAATACCGTCCCAAGGTCATATCAGTCTAAAGAGGGAATCAAACCCACGACCTGTAATACTTAAAGCAGGTTAGCTCAGCCATAACATTGTCATGCGTGGCGTTTATTTAATATACTCTATATTAATTTTAAAAAAATTTCAATATTCAACCTTATAAAATTCAGCATTCTTATCTTTTAGACCATCAGTGCTTATACCAAACGCACACACACCTGTGACTTCTAGTGTCAAATGTCCAGTCACGTTTTTAAGTTCGATTTCACTTTCATCTGTAAAAATATATTTATGAAGAAAATATTTCAATCTCCATATTAATAAAATTGTAAAAAAGCTAGATTTTTAACTTATATTTAAGAAAATTAAAATTTTTTTTTTTTTTTTTTTTTTTGCTTTTAATGACGTGTCCTTTAGCTATTTAAAGACCCTTCATTTATACTACGATCTAGCCTAGAAAGACTAATAAGTAATTTAAATCTAACATAAATTGCTAAGTAGAGTAAAACTAAGAATGTGTCCATCAACACTTTTCTTACTGTCTCTATTAAGGGGAAGGCACTTTGTTTTTGCGTCTTTATATATATGTAGCACTCACTCAACTATCATTTACACTAATTCAATACACTAACTCAAAAGGTTTTGTTCTTTTAAGTCTTCTCACTATGTCCGTGTTGTCGAGGAGCTGGATAGCCTCGACGTTCACATGATGATGAAGTCTTTGTTGATGAGCTTCTGCATATTTTTTCACTATATTTGCGACCGGGTCTATATTGAGGTCCCTATGAAGGTCGTCATTTCTTATGTACCAGGGAGCATTTACAATGCCCCGAAGCACTTTGTTCTGGAATCTTTGAATAATTTTGTATTACTTTGTTTGGTGCAGCCCCAAAGCTGAATTCCATAAGTCCATACGGGCATAAGGACTTGTTTATACAAAAGTATTTTGTTGTGCACTGATAACGCAGAATACTTTCCGAGTAGCCAGTACATCTTCTTGTAGCGAAGCTCTAATTCATCGCGTTTTTTTTTTGACATGAGCCTTCCAGCGAAGCTTTGCGTCTAGTGTCATGCCAAGATATTTGGCTGTATTTTCGTACGGTATCACGATATTGTTTATGTACACCGGATGATAGTTGCCTCTTTTGTTTGTAAAATCTATGTGAACTGATTTATCCTCATTCAATTTAATTCGCCACTTTTTTGTCCAGTCATAAATGGCATTAACAGCTCCTTGGACTTTTTCCACCGCTTCTTCTTGAGTGGACCCCGTAGCTATTATAGCTGTGTCATCTGCAAATGTGGCAATGGTGTTTTTCTCTAGTTCTGGGATATCGCAAGTATAGAGTAAATACAGGACTGGACCCAGTACACTTCCTTGTGGTACTCCAGCTTTAATATGCTTGAGCTCTGAATAGGCATCATCTTGCCTTACCCGGAACATTCTCTGTGTTAGGTAAGATTCTAAGATATCTGCAAACTGCTTTGGGAGCATATTTCTAATCTTATGCATAAGCCCTATATGCCAAACCTTGTCGAATGCCTGCGCTACGTCTAAGAAAACCGTTGAGCAAACTTTTTTTTTCTTCTAATGATTTTTCTATTATATTAGTGATTCTATGTACTTGGTCAATTGTTGAGTGTTTTTCTCTAAAACCAAATTGATGGTCTGGAATAAGATTTCTTTCTTGAATGATAGGTTTTAACCGGCTCAGAAATAGTTTTTCAAACATTTTTGATACAATTGGTAATAGAGAAATTGGTCTGTATGACGTGGTCTCGTGTGGGGCTTTCCAGGTTTAGGTATCATAATGACTTCAGCTACTTTCCAAATATCAGGCACGTATTTGAGTCTAAATGCCGCATTTATGAGAGTGGTAAGTTTCACTACTGCTTTATGTGGAAGATTTCGAATTATTTTACCAGTAATCAAATCATATCCTGAGATTTCTTTTGGTTAAGATGCTTGATCTCTTTAGAACTTCCTTGGTGTGACAAGTCTTATATCTAGATCATCGGGTGGAGTCTCTACCACCATAACGAACTTCTCAATGTCTTCATTAGGTTGGAAAATTAACTCTAGATGTTCTGCAAATCTATCAGCTTTCTGTTTGTTATTTCTAGCCCAGTGTCCATCACTTTTTTTGATTGGAGCGGTCTGCATAGTGGGTTTTTTAAAACTTTTTGTTGCTTTCCAGAGAGAGTAATCCGTAGTATGAACGTTTGTTAATTGACGAAGGTAGGTATTCGTAGTTTCGTCATGAAAGCTCTGAATTTCCTCTTCAGCCTTTTTTGTGAGATTATTTAGTCTAGTCTTATCTGGTGGGTATCTTGTCCTCTGCCATTTTTGTCTCTGCGTTCTTTTTCAGCAATAAGTTCTGTAATGTGTTTCGGGTAACTATTACCTTGAGGTCGCCTTTTTAAGTCTGGCGTATTTTTCCATGCGCATTGTTGGACAATTGTGACGAATTTTTGTGCTTCTAATTCCAGTTGTTGTGGATTCTTTAGAGGGACCTTTAGGTCAATTATAGAGTCTAAGTCTAGTCTGAAGCTTTCCCAGTCAGTGAATTTATTAACAAGGGTAGGATTGCTTTCTTTATGTAAAATAGTCTCACCTACTGTTAATATTATTGGAGAATGGTCAGAGTTCATTTCAAAACCTTCCTCAATGTACAGTAGATTGGGTGCTATATTTTTATATATAAAAAAATCAATTAAATCGGGTATCTTTTGAAGATCAGTAGGCCAATAGGTAGGCTTTCCTGTTGATATAACATTACATTTCATTTCTCTAATGGCACTAAGAAGTTCCTTTCCTTTAGCTGTTGTTAATCTAGATCCCCAGTAGATATTTTTGGCATTAAAATCGCCGCCAAGTATAAATCTATTACCAAGGTCTTTTAAAAAACTTTTATAATAATCTGCCTTTATTGAATACCTTGGTGGACAGTATATAGCTGAAACAGTAATAGGTTGAAATTTGGTTCTTACCCATACAGCAACAGCTTGTAAATCATGTTCTTCATGTTTATATTCTTCGTGATGACAGATATTCTTCTTTATGATCACGGCGCTACCTCCTCTAGCAGTGTTATCAGGATGGAGAGCATGATAAGCTTTATAGCCTTTGATTTGTAAGTAAGACTCTTTTGTGAAGTGTGACTCTGATATGAGACACACATCAATGTTCTTCGTTATTAGGACTGCCTGTAGCTCTTTTTGATGTTTTAAGAGCCCATTTGCATTCCATGCCATAACCTTTAGTGTATTAGTCATGGTTTCCGTTTGTGAGTAGCGATGTTAGTGCTACTTTCAAGTTTCTTCAATCTTTCATCAAATGAGGTGAGTAAGCCAAGAATTTTAGTGAACATCTCTTCAGTATTTGAGATTACCAGCTTGGGTGTGGCCAGGAGCCGATTTACCTTCTTTGTTTTTTGTGCATAGGTAACGTTTTATTAACTGCTGTTAGCACTTGGTTTTTTGTTTATAGTTGATTTTGAAGAAGTGGCAGATGGAACATTCTTCTTCAGATTTTTATTCTTTTCTTTTTGCAGTTCTTTTGCAACAACACAGCCTCTATAGCTAGCAGGGTGAGGTTCACCACAGTGGACACATTTTGGCTTTGCTTCTGCTGGTTTTTGGCAGTCCCTGGTTAAGTGTTTACCAGTACACTTGACACACCTCGGTTCTTTGGAACAATATTTCTGTGTGTGGCCGTAAGCTTGACATCTTTTACATTGCGGTATCAGTTTTGACGTCTTTAATGGTTGTATGTCCACTTTGCAACCTAAAATGGACTTTATATTGTATATTTTGTTAATGTCCTCATCTTTATCGAATGAGAGCATAAATATGTTGAGAGGCTCTTTAGTTTTCCAACTTAACTTATTTACAGCCCCTTGTATTTTATATCCGTGGGATGCCAAGTCTTGAACTATTCTCTCTGGCAAGTATGAAGAATGCAAATTTTTGCCACTACCCTAATTGGTCTGTCTTGTTTGTTCTCATATGAATGCCAGAGACATCCATTTCGTGACAAAAGCTTGGTCGTAGCTCTATATGAGTCATCATTGTATGCGTTTATCTTAACGCTTTCACCATTCATCATCTTTAAGATAAATGAATCCTTGGCAAGGCTTGCAGAAAGAAGGTCATAGAACTGTTGGTAATTCGTGACATTTTCTACAATTATGGGTGGAGGCAGAGGTGTTTTCTTCACTTTCTGCTTTCTTGGGGATCTTTTTGTGGGATTCTATTTTTTCCTGAGGGGACAGTGATGAGTTGAGCTTCCTTTTTTCCTGCTTTTTTGACGCACCCACTCAGTTTCTCTCGCAAGCTCTTCCTCGTCAGTCTCATACTGAACGTTGGCAGAAGATGCTTGGGTTTCAGGACAAACCTCAGCTGAGGCGATTTTTTGTTCTTGGACTTCCTGTAGTTGCTTACGCAGACTTTCTATTTGACCTTTAAGGTCACCAACAAGGAGTTCAAGATGTTCCCGAATTGCCTTTTCTTCTGAAAGATATTTAAATAACAGATGTTCAGTATCTGTTTTAAGTTTAATAGATTTAGATTCAGCCATTTTATTATACAATAAAAGTAGCTGCGCCTTAACAATTGTTTATAATTATTAAACACATGTTTAATGAATCACTTTTGATAACTGGGTCATCGCGGTAACCGTCACTGTCTGTACGTAAAAGTCGGGTTGCTGCGCCAGCTGCTTTCAATGCGAAGCACAAGCTAGCGCGAAGAGCGTATGCGACACAGCCGTTCTTAGCGGAAGACAATCGATCACTCGAAAATTAAAATGTGTTGCATTGTAATGCTTACAACTTATGACAGAAGATAGTTAATCAATAATAACAGTAGATAGGCAGGTTAAAGCTAGAGTTACATAATAAGATTAATTGAAACAAAAAAAAAACAAAGATAATAAAACGAAATAAAAATGTTTCATAAAAATTTATAGTACTTTCAGAAAATTCTGATAAAGATACTAACCAAGACTAGTTATAAGTTCTACTAGCTGATTACAAGAATGTTGAATTAAAGGAAACATATTTTTTAATCGAGAGGAGCTGAATGTTGGTGTTATTAAACTTCGAACTGCTTTCCATTCTCCACCCTGGCAAGTTAAAATAAAATATTAAAAAAAAAAACAAAAATTATCCAGTCAATCTTATTTTTATATAAAAATAACAATATAAAAATGATCTAATTCATATTGCCCATCAAACAAAATTCAGTAATAGATCTTACTCAATTTCAGAATTTCATAATTTATAAATATAATTAATTTATACCTGTAAAGCTAGAAGTGATCGGCTTAAATACCTCGGCTCCCTTGTTTTAACAACACTTCTGTCAATGAAATGGTCAGAATCACTGATAGTGATTGCTTTAATTAAGTCAGGGTCCAAGATATACAGACGTGGTCTATGTCCCTCGAAGAATCCTAAAAAAAATATTTATTAGCAATAATGACAAAATTCAACCTAAGATGATGATAGGGACAATGGTATTAAACTTACCACCCATTCTTTCTCCTTTAAAATAATTATAAACATTGATTTGAAATATGTGGAAAGGCTTTTTACTTGTAAATCTTGACAATGTATTACCAAAAAAAATAATAGGCTTCTTAAATTTAATATTACGTTTCTTGAAATAGTCAAATGTTTGTGTTTGATAAAAATAAAAATAGAAAATTAAATTTATAATAAGCAATAGCTTCCAATATTCTGCGATGAGCGACAATAATTCCTCGATTACAGCATTCATTTTTACAGTATCTTTCAATTATACAATACTTGCAAAAGTTTTATAAATTCCAGTTATATTATTGTTAATTTCTTCATTTCTGCAACAGTACACACAACCATCCAACAACAACACTCAACAGCTTACACTTTTACAGCACCAAGTAATTCATCATTTCACCAAGTAGAAAAGTAAATAGTAATAAAATAAATTAATTTAAATAGTAATCGAAAACCTAGATTATTTTTCAAATGTCATTATGTCAAATTGTCAATTTACATTTTACAACACCGACCTCCATTTGATTTAGACCATCAGTACTGGACTAAACATAGATAACTCATTCAGATTCATAAGTGGGCATATTGAAATTGCTACAAAATGAAGCATGAACTAGCGTCCTCGGCAGATTTACTGGAAATAAAAAAAAATTAAAACTAATGTTAAAAACTTAAATAAAATGTGTGTTGCAAAACAAAGATACTAAGTAACTCAATTTATGTTTTTTGGTTTATACATAATAGGTATGTAAAAACTAATGCACTACTTTTATTATGAGTAGTGCATAATTTTTGAAGTTATATTGAAACACCCGGGGTATTTATAAATTAATATTGAAAATGCATTACGTATTTTTTCAGGTTTTTGAAGTGAAACTTCTTTAGAATCGTTGTGATTTCAAACCAGACGCAACGGAAAAAACGACAGGTAAGAGACATAAATACAAAAATGTGTAGGAAGAATGAGACAGAAATATACATACTACTTTATATTATCGTCTCTCCTCTTTGCGCCATGCTTTTAGTGAGCCAGAGCGAGAGAGCAAATGTCCGTGTGTATGTATATTGCACACTGTTTAATACTTGCTAATATTTGAGCATTTAGCGTGTGTTAGTATATGTGAAAAGTACGTGAGCTAATAATACTGTACACTGTATGCGGCTGCGTATTACAGCTTTTTAGTGAGACGCTCATAGCCGAGTGCACCCGCTGATCGGTAAACGATCGGTAGGTTAAGAAACTTTAGGCGCGGTCAGTCACTCGATGGGTGATCGCATAGTGGTATTTCAACCGAGCGTCTCCGTGCTTCGGAGGGCACGTAACAAGTCGGTCCCGGCTGTTGACAATTAGACAACAGTCGATAAGTCAAGTCAGAGGCCTACGGGCGACCTGAACAACTCTGACACTAGGTTGACCACTAACCAATCGATAAGAAGAAGAAGAAGTAAGAAGTCAGCGTCGTGTGTTATTATTTTACAGTGTTTGTGAATATTTTTAATTTTTCATATCTTGTTATATATATTTATCTCATTCTTGTGTCGGTTTACTGAAGTTTCACTCCTATCGTGTGTGAATCGCACACACACCTTTTTTTTTTTAAAGATTTTTTCATATGTGTCTATTATTATTCCTAGTGTTGCGAAAGTAACCATTATTTTTGTTATCTGTGCTTGAGTTCCGTGAAGGTTTTCGTAGCGCATGCGTTAAGATGATGTTGTTATTTAATTCTCAGTAAATTTGATGTAGCTCTTCAAGTTTAGTCGTTTTCTGTCACTTTACGCCATCCAGACCAACATTTTGGTATGTTTATCTTTGTCCTGTGATAATATGGTCTGTGAGAGTTACGTGTCAGTGACTCAGTGTCAGTGTCAGAAATCATATGCAGAAAATATTATGAAAAATTGCGGATATTTTATTATCATTTAGCAATACTTTAATTAGCTTTTATAAAATAGCAATCAACTATTTATTTAGCGAGCTTATGATTGAATTGGCAATTCACTTATTTCAACTCCCATTCTAATCCAGATAAATCTAGGTTCTAAAGCAGATATAATTATTTTCTGTAAATCGTAAGGACATCGTAAGGATTAGGGATTAGAGACAAACCGAACTGTTTTCTCAACGTTACTTTTCTTTCGGGAAAAATCACGACAAGTAACTAATAATGGGAAAAACGTCTAAAGACAAAAGAGATATTTACTATAGGCTAGCCAAAGAAGAAGGTTGGCGAGCGCGCAGTGCATTTAAACTGTTACAAATTAATGAAGAATATAACATTTTTGATGGCGTATTGCGGGCTGTGGACTTATGTGCTGCACCTGGCAGCTGGAGTCAAGTTTTGACAAAAAATTTACATGAAAATACAGAGAACAAAGATGATGTAAAGATAGTTGCAGTCGATTTACAAGCTATGGCATCCCTTCCTGGAGTCACACAAATTCAAGGAGATATAACAAAGCTATCAACAGCTAATGAAATCATTAAGGAATTTGAAGGGTTAAAAGCTGATTTAGTTGTGTGTGATGGTGCACCTGACGTCACTGGATTACATGATATTGATGAGTATATACAGTCACAACTCCTTTTAGCTGCATTAAACATAACTACACATGTATTGAAAACTGGTGGAGTTTTTGTAGCTAAAATATTCAGGGGAAAAGATGTCAATTTATTATACTCACAGTTGAAGCAATTTTTTGAGTTTGTTACAGTTTCAAAGCCAAGGAGTTCAAGAAACTCTAGCATAGAGGCTTTTGTTATATGTCAAAACTATACTCCACCTCCAGGTTACATTCCTACAATGGTAAATCCTCTTCTTGATCATCAATATTGTGATTTCAACCAGTTGACGGGACCCAATAGATTTATAGTGCCATTTAATGTTTGTGGGGATCTGAGCGCCTATGATTCGGATACATCATATCCTTTGCTATTGGAAGGACAAACCTCTTACGAATATAAGGAACCTGTTCAAGGACCTATTGATCCTCCATATAAAGAAGTTTTAGACAAAACAAAATCAATGCACATTAATAATTAAAGTTTGTAAATTTTTTATCAATAATAAAAAATAAAGACCTATAAAATTAAAAATTTTGTTTTTTTTATGAATTCATAATGCATACAGTCCACCTGATTGTAAATCTTTAGTATACAATCTTAAAAATGTTTCTTTTTTATTTTGTGATGGTTGGCAAACAAGCATATGGTCCACCTGATGGTAAGCTGACACCAAATATCACATGGCTTGCTAACCTGAGGGTTAGGAGGGAAGGGATGAGACGGGGAAAAAAGAAGGGAACATACAAACCTTCATATTTATAATATTAGGTAATTGGATAAATTTATATATTCAAAAAAGGTACTTAATGTTTCTATTATAGAAAAACTTCTATATACACAGTCATGGTGACTGCCATTATCAGTGAAAACAAAACTTAGGAATACTTCAGTCTCCAACATACAAGCGCGTCGCCAGTCTGACGTAATACGTCACATTACACATGTAACATGTCGTGACGTCAGGTGACGTGAATCCATACGTTTAGCCCCTGTCAAAATCGTTTGACGCAGTTGGAGGTTTTACATTTAAAAAAATATTATAAGCCTGGCAGTTTATTACTTGAAAAAAAAAATATATGAAACAAAATTATAATCACAATTAGGCTGAAAGTAATGGACGTATAACATTATTTTCGATCAAAATTCTAGTCTATCCATAGTATTTTGGATTTTAATAAATTTCTGAGTAATCAAAATGGGTACTTATAAAATGCCTACTGTCCAACAATTTTTGAAAAAAAGGTAAATATTTCCAATTTATTAATGACTAGTAATAGTATTGAAATTACTATTCCATAACTTTTCAATCCTTTTTTATATTACAATACATTGCAATAACTAATAGTATTTTATAACTACCAGTCTTTTAGCATTGCGATATTATATCATTGAAAAATTGGTAAAAAATCTGGAATGAAACGGTGGCCACGCGCAAATCGTAAATATCAGCGTAGCACCGTAGCGTAGCAGGAACGTGAACGCTCGACAAACGCGATTTAGTTCTCGAGTAATGCGGAAGTAATTTCAATACCGTCAGCAATTAACTTTTTAAAAGTTAAAATTAATTCCTTACGATCTACTTAATTGATCTTAATTAAGTGGTGTACCGGTGTCTTTTTTGTATCGGAAGTAGTAATGACATGTGTTATTGTAGAAAATCTATGACCACAAGGATCCAGTATGGGTATACTTAGAAAGAGAAATGAGGGCAAACGTTGACATTAAACCTTACAATGAAAAAGTTGGAAATTGGCTTAAATTTTTAAGGGACTTAAAATATTATTTTTTCCGCGAAGGTATTTATACAATTTATTTAATATTAGTATGTAATCATTAAATTTATACAATAATAACTGATCAGTATAAAAAACAAAATTTTCAATCGTCCATTATAATTAATAATCTTTGGTTTATAGTCGTTACCAACATAATCATAATTGTACGTTAATCTCAAGATTTAAACTAAAAGGTTGGGGTATTGAAGTAGGTACAATACAATATTTCGCATTCCCAAAATAAGTCGACATAACTCCTACCTTTACCTCCAAATTACAAAAAGCTATTCATTTATTCAATGCACCTATGTATGTGTCAAACAGTCAAACACTAAAGTTGTTCAACCTAAGTTTCACAAAATGTGTATAAAAAAATTCACAAAATATGTTTAAAAAATTTCAAACACTATATTTTTAATACTTATAGAGAAAAGGCAGTTGAGACGGTTAAACATAGAGGCGGGACCACCTTGGTATAGCGAACTTTCAAGTTGCCAAAGGGAAGTCCTCTTTGCTTTGAAAGGAGATATTCATCAGGATTTACTCGAAGATTTACCAACTAGAACAAGAAAAGCATTATCAGACCTAGGCATCACATGTAAAATTCAAAAACCTGTTTTAATGAAGGCAATGATAAATTCTGTTGAAGATCCCGGTGTTTTTATATGGAATCTCTATACTGAACTATACAAGTCACCTCCCAGTGAACTTCGAGGAGGTAAGATTTATTTATTAATATATATATATTTTTGTACAAGTTAAGCGATACTATAATTATTTATAGTATATATAAGGAGGCCCTGCAAACGTTTTTCTGCCCTGAAAAAAAAACAAATCCTGAAATCTTATTGCAGCACCACGTGTACACAAGAAAAACATCAAAATCGGCCTAACCTTTCAAGAAAAGTTACTGACAAACATACAAACCAAGGGTTAAATATTTAAAGACCAGGTGACCCGTAGAAATTCGTATGCATCGGGAAATTTGAAAAATCTAAACATGTGAAAATCCGAGTATTATTGGTATATGTATTATGTCGATTCGAATTCCTCACAATTTTTTCATATTCTCACACTATTTTAAACTTTTCCTGGTCTTCCACAAATACTTCAAGACCTAAATTAGATAAATCTGCCAAGCCGTTTTCGAGTTTTACCGAGAATAACTAAATTAATTTTTAAATATATAGATGTATCCTCTGATATTTTTCTGTCGGGATCTCCTGTGGAAGACAATCCATGACCTCTCATCTCAATGTTAAATTAATGTGAAATTTACGGTATCGGAAATCTAGCAGTAAGGTGGCAACGCGTGGATGTAATAAGCGACTTTTAACATTTCTAGTACCTTATTTTTAAGATTTCTGTGGTATTAACCATCAAAGTATTTTTTAGAGTACGATATGAACGCTATGATCTTAATGTCGTGTTTGGTGTTCGTGGATTTGGTTGAATGTATAGAAAAACTGGAGGCACTAACTCGGGGCTCCAGGCCGCCATCAAGCGTATCTGAAAGAAGTTAGTACCTTAATTACTTTATGCATTAAACTTTGGAAATGCGGGACTAATAAGAATTAAAATAAATTAGTGACCCTTTTTCGCCATAAATTATTATGATAATTTCTTTGCACATTTAAACCATAGAGTAAGGAGAGCTATCGCATATGAGGGGCGAGATGCAAAAGTGTCCAACTTTAAGCAGTCGGTATATAATAGGTAACAGTTCCGAATATAACATATATAAGTAATTAATAAAATTCGCTCGGCGTCGGGATGTGACGACCCCATCGCCCGCTGTTGGGATAACTTCTGTCATAGCAGAGATTATTCCACCAGTGCAATCAGTCACACTGGTGGTAGGACTTTTGTTGCAAGAGGCCGGCTAGGTAGGTACCACCGCAGTGTCAAATCGCTCATAGGCTACGGCAACCACTTACCGTCAGATGGGACGTATGCTTGTTTGCCAACTTGTAACATAAAAAAAAAAATTTTTTAGCGAGCCTGCCTTTAGTTTCGGCGGTCGCGGGTTCGATTCCCGCTCGGGGCGGATATTTGTAACTTACAATTAATATCTGGTTCGGAGGTCAGATGGCAATCACCCTGTGTAAAAAGTAGTAAAATCCTGTCAAATCCTGATAAGAGTAATAAGCAGACTCTGGGCAAATACCGAGATAAATGCCAGGAAGAAGAAGAACAAAATAAAATAATTTAAATTCCAATTAATTTACTATCTTTTTTTAATTTCTCTATCCTGCTCTAGTATTTCTTAGTACCCCTTATCTTTTAGACTTATTAGACATTTGGATACACGGAGATTTTTACCCTTACCTACGTTTTATTCAAAATGAGATAATTTTTTTTGAGTCGTTAATAGTCGTAATCATCGTATAGAGGTGGGCCTTGCATATACGAATGTTAAAGTTATTCTTATCTCTTTAACATTTACTTAATACTATCGTAGCGCTACCCTAATATAATGGTTTTTGACTACCTCCATAATACGATAGAAAACAGAAAAATTTATGCAGCGATTTTACAGATTAAGCACGGAGAAAACCTATATTTCATACTCTCAAATTTTTCTAGAGTCTCGTAAGAATACGCAACCGAACGTACGTTACGGAGAATACCTGCAAAGGTGCTACATACCATGTTACACTACCCACTCGAGTGATAAGCAAAAGAAACAGAAACCTCTGCCTCTCGGATATAAAGTTAGGCTTCGAAGTGACCAGGTATTAGGAAATATATAATAGAACATTTAAATAAATATAATTTACATAAATAAAAGCTTTATTTTCAGAATATTAAGTGTTATATAATGTTTTCTTATAATTTTTCAGAGTTACGATAGACTCTGCAAGAATAATAGTTTTGTAAGCACCATTCTTTATTTTCAGAATATTTTTATTATTGATTACTTATTTTTTTAATGTTATATATTTTGTTTCGAAAATTCTAGCTTGAAAAACGTAAAGAAAGAAACAAAAAGGAAAAACAAGCAGAAAGGATCTGTACATACAAATTCTGGGAACCGCCGAGTACACTACGTAAATATATTTCATTTATTCCTTGTGTTTATTTTAATAAATAATGGCAAAAGGTTAAGGGCGGTTGCAAAGCATCATTTTATAAGAGTGTGTAATCTCGTTTTTTAATAACTCTTATAGCTGCACTTCTTACTACACGCGCACCTTGTACGTGCATAAGCCTGTGTTACGTGCGTTCAGCTTGTTGATGCGCGAAATAAAGCACGCGTCTCGTTATTTATTACTCTACGTATGCCGAAAAGACTGTTTACGCTCGAATAAAATAGTCTGAAGTCGCCATACGGATTAATTTGACCAAATATAATATAAACAAATAAATCTTCCTTATCGTTATGCAATTTCAATTTCTATTTCCAAGTCGAGCACAGCCGCAATCGAATAATATTGCTAATATACGTAATAATTGACGACGTTGTGGTGCAGCGGTTGCGAACCTGAAGCGCTACAGGTCGCGGGTTCGATTCCAGCTCGGAGCAGATGTTTGTATTGACCATGCAGACGTATGTTTCGGCTTGGGTGTTTGTTCTTGTCCTTGTATGTGTTTCCGGACCCTGACACAGGATATCACAATGCTAATGGGGGCGGTTAATTAAACTTATAGAATTCTCACAAACTTCAAATTTTGAATTTAGTTAGCATTAAAAGAAGGAACTTGAAATTTGCAAGTGTTAATCATGAATGGTTTAACATAAGATCCCAAAAGTTTTTATAGTAAAATAATAACTTGCGTGACTTGGATTTTTTTAAAATATTTTATGTTTTCTATGAGGTCATAATTAGTGCACTTTTGTAATCAAATTCAACTTACGTTTATGTTTATTTTTACAGGTTTATGCTTTGTTAAATTAAAAACCTCAGTTTGTGGGCTTTCGGGCCCTGATTATATATGTAATTAGATTCGGTCTTAGATTCGATCTTAGGCCGCTTATTTTTTAGCGTTTGTCGAGCGTGTGCGTTCCTCCGACTTTTAATTTTTCATTGCTATCTTCTCCCAGGAAACGTCGATCCAACAATGGTTGCTTATATAAGCAAACTTAAAATGTTTAAAAAAAAAGCGAGTCCTAAATACAAAGCTCCGTACAAAAATTACCAATATCTCGTAGGGGGCGTATCATATGTTGGAGGACAACCACGCTTCTTATTAAGTAGTAAGTGAAATAAATATAACAACCTTTTCCTGTATCATACATTGAAATCTTTTTTTCTAGGTGCAGTTCTTGTTGTAGATAAGATTGAAATACATTACATATATTTTATATGTAACCAGTATGTGATTCGTATTTAATACTAAATGTAGTAGCAGAGCCTTGATTTTTTCAGCATGAATGGCAAATTCAACGGCTAAGATATAATTACTATATTTAAAAACTAATCCGCCAATACCTAATAATTACTATATTTAAAAATTAATCCGCTCTGTGTCATATTATTGTTATGTAACTTACTAAAGAGAAATCTTATTATTTGTAGAATGTTTTTTTAAGACGTATTTTTTTATTTTAAAATAGACGTTTCCCTACTACCCACTGGTTATATACCCATAAATAATGGAATATCTTGCTTCGATGGCGAATTCATCACCAACATACACGGTTACTGGAAGTTTCCAAGGGAAGTCAACGAAATTTGCGACGAAGATTGCGACTGCGTTAGCAAATGGTAATTATTAATTTTGTTGAAGGGTATGTTATTTAGAAGCGCGCCGATATCCTATGTGAACTCTCGTAGTGTTGCGCATTGGCCGGTATCTTCAACCTGCATGCGTCTGTAGCTCACTTCTGACCGACGACCGTTAAGCTAGCCTCACGCCATACTTCACAGCTATATAATGACAGCTGACCACTGACCATCTGTCACAGGAGCGGGACGCGCATGCTCTCGTCTACGTTCAGTTCTAATCAACGACTACAATTTTTTGATTTGATCGCTTATGAAGTTCTATCGTAAAATCATGACGTTAATAAGTCATAGACCTATTTATATACTAAAGACGAGCCCTTCCATACAGACAAAATGTCGATAATTCGCTGGTGCTCCGTGACCCTACCTATAGTTCCTTAAATGTAACTTGAACCAAAATGGCCGCTTCTGCGCAGGTACAGTAATGGACAAAAATGTTAGACAAAAATATTGGTTTCGTCTTATTTAAATCGATTCTTTATAAAGTAGGAAAACGGAATGAAGTATATAATATAGTTTTTATTTCTTCTAAATTCAATTAATTATTTATTTATTATCCTTATTAATTACTTAAATAGAATAAAACAAATAAATAGTATAGAAAAAAGGTTTAGGTTTAACGATATTTATTTCCATAAAAAGACACAAGTCGCTTACATGGAAAACAATAATTTAAGAATATCTAAATGTCGAACGTAAAGAACAATACTAGTTGTACTCATTTAATGTATTTATAATTAAGGTGGGTAATCTTGAATAATGTGTTCCGATAATTTAATCTTAAACGCATTAAATGAGCTCGCATGTTTTAAAGTAGACGGTAATTTATTATAAAGCTGTGCACCCTCATAGGTAAACATTTTTTCCCAAACTGGGTTCTGGTTTTCGGTAAAACTAAAAGACTAGCACGACCCGCGCGTATATTACGTTTTGTTGTTTGTTTTAACGTTACAAATGATAGGTTGGTATGGAGAGAGCTTTTTATAATTTTTCTGACCAGAATGCATGTATTGTAAATGTATAACTGTTTTATAGTCATTAATTTGGTTTCTTTGTATATTTGTGAAGATGGGGTTAAAAAATTGTATCGGAATAATATTTTAATAATTTTGTTTTGTTGTATTTGGAGATCGGCTAATTTTGTTTTGGCAGCGCTGCCCCATATTTCTATTAGATAGAGAAGGTTCGGTTTGACTAAAGAATTATAAACAGTATAGCGTATCTGACGTGGAATACACCGGGCAATACGTCGAAGCGAACCCGTGAGAGATGATAGTTTTGATCGTAAGTGTTCAATCTGGGCATTCCACGTCAGTCCACTATCCATTCTAAGACCTAGGTATTTTTCGCAAGTTTTTTCCTGGATTATTGAATTATTAAGTTTTAGTGGTTCATGAGGAAGAATCTTTTTATTTTTCGAGTTAAAAATGACGTAGCATGTTTTTAATACATTTATTGTAAGAAGATTGTATTGGAATCAGGACCATAATTTATTTAAATCTTCTTGAGCATTTGCTATTATTTGTTGAATAGAAGAGCCGAAGTAAAATATACATGTGTCATCTGCGTATAAAGACATATAACCATGTAAGCCTAAATCATGAATGTTGTTTATATACAACAAAAATAGCAAGAGTCCCGTTATAGAGCTCTGCGGAATTCCACATGTGATTGGACGTTTTGAGCTCTGGGTATTATCAATTTTAACTATTTGAAATCTATTAGTGAGGTAAGATTGAAACATTTGGAGCGCTGTGCCATCGATACCAATGTGTTTTAACTTTTTTATGAGCAGGCTGTGGCTAACAGTATCGAAAGCTTTTTTCAAATCAATGAACACACCAAGAACTATATTTTTGTTGTCTATGTTAGATTTAATTTTGGTTACAAGGTCTATTGTTGCTGTTAACGCACTGCTTTTAGCTCTGAAACCGTACTGACGTTCAAAAATGAAATCAATATTTTTTAGGTGTTCTTCCAAACGCGTATTTATAACTTTCTCAAAAATTTTGGAAATAGTAGGCAACACAGAGATCGGTCTATAATTTCCAGGGTCTGTTTTAGTCCCTGATTTAAAAATTGGTGTTTCCCTAGCAATTTTTAAAGAATCTGAAATTTGCCTATTTTTAATAATCTATTAAGACAAATTGTAAGCCTATCACTAATGAAATTTTTTATGCATTTTATTGATTTAATAGATATTCCGTCAAGGCCAGCACTAGAGTTTGAATCAAGGTTATTTATAATTTTCAAAATTTCGTCGGAGCTACATGGTCGTAGAGTTAATAATTTTGAATTCGTATTGGTTTGAGGTAGAGCTTGTTTGTAATTATCGTGATATTTTATTGGTATTTGGTTTGCTAAGAATGGTCCTATTGTTGCAAAGTATGTGTTAAATTCTTCACAAATTTCTTTAAGGTTAGTTATATGCTTAGATTTTATTATGAGTTTCGAGGGTGCATAGCTTTCTTTAACTTTATTACATGCCAGCTTATTAACTAATTCCCACATAATGTAGAATTTAAACGGCTAACACTCACGTTCAATCGGTTTAAGTACCGACTAGTTTCGGACTCATCGTACATTAAGTTAATTATGTCTCACGATAGTTTTAATAATTTAATTCCCACATCTTCTTGGGTCTTCTATTTAATTGTGTAAATTTGTTCAAATAGTATGTATCTTTAGTTTTTTGAATTAGGTTAGCCAAGTCAGTCTTATATGTTTTAAAGTTTTTTTCTAGAGTTTTATCGTACGGGTTGGTCTTGAGTTCGTTCCATAGAAGATTTCTTTGATTTATACCATCAATTATGTTCTTACATATCCAGTCTTTATCGAATTGGATTAAGTATTTTAGTTTTAATTATTTTACTTTTATTTATATGATGTTTAATACTATTTTCAAGTGTTTCGTAGTCATCGTCTCTGTTATTAAGTCTGATATCTTTAGCCATGGTATACAGCTTATCATAATCTATCGCTTCATATTTTGTTCTGATTTTTGGTGGTTGAGTGCGTTTTTTTAGTTCTATACAAATTTGCTTATGGTCAGACATGGCTGATTCAATAAGGTACCTATATATAAAAAAGTTAATGTACATTATTAATAGTGAGACAGACTTCTTCGTATCTTCCGCAGTATTATTCAGAGAATTAGTTATATTATTTTCTTTAAAAAATAACTATAAACGTCAAATACCATCCTTCTCTCCCGTCTCCTTAAAGTTGATTGTGGTCGAGGCATTATCTTGAAATAAATGTTAACACACTTGACAAAACTAATTTATATTTTAATTTATTTTTAATAATTTATTATTAAAGAACTAAAACAACCGTGAGCGAGTGTACTAAACCCGGCCCCCTCATACCGCATACGGTTGAGACCCAAAAACGTGTTACTGCGCAGGGTTCAAGTTACATTTAACAGACTATACCTAATATCAAAACCAACGCAACGGTACGAAGTTAGTCACACGCTAACATCATAACCGAATGAATTGTTGTAAAGTAAATCTATGCAAAAAGTATTATACAGTTGTAAATAACCCAGTCAATGTTAATTTTATAAAAGTCAATATCATGGAGGCTTTGTCGTACAATCTTTTGAAATCGTCTAAATCAATTTAGTTTAAAACATTTATTGCATTATAAGTAATGTTATATTTAACGCCTTTTAATATACTTATTAGAAGCCTCAAGTCTAGTCGAGGCTTCGATCCTGACCCCTTGGGCTATTGTCGTACCCACTCCTAGCGCAAGTTTCGAGCTTATTTGGAGGGGCAATAGGAAAATTAGTAATGCCTTGAAAAAGCTTTCCTAATATTCTTTATAAAAAATGATACATATATTTTGCTATTAAAAAAATTACGAATACTTTTCTATTTATAATCATAATAATCAATTTTTTTTTATAGGGAAGATATTGTAATGGAGTATCTAAAGGAATCTAAATGTAAATGCGGTCACCGTTATGATTTTTATAATGAAGGAAAAGTTCTGGAGAAATACTTCTATCAAGCAACAAGACAGGGTCCATTTTGGATTGACAGCGCTAAAGTGTTCCAAATGGATCCTATGGAGGATTTCATTAAGAATACCGTTAGAGAATCCTTGATGTCAGTGGAGCCCACGGTACCTGTTTATAATTTTTATGTTTCAATAAAAAAAATATTATAAATTTTTCGTCAGAGTATCAAGAGATAAATGAGTAAACTAAAGCTTTAATATTTAATCTATTTTATTCCTTTTTTAAAATATTGTGAGTTTTTTCAGCCTGAACCGTCAATGCCGACCCTTCTCCCTTCAGGACTAAAGGAGAAAGATTTGCTTGCGGTAAATACCAAACATTGTCGATACCTTAAAATATTTTTAAATAGGCTATTAGCTGATGTAGATACGGCTCTTAACTAATCCAATGTGAAAAACTCATAATTTTAATATTGGATCAATTTTGCGCCCTTTTTAAGAAATACTCCCATGGGCATCTCGTTAACTTTACAAGTCCAAATTCGGCCCCGTATGTAGCGCTCCTAGGTACCTACCATCTACACCGATTTTACTGCATTCAACGTGGAAACGCTTAAGCTGTCGACGCCCTTTGCGATCTGCTTGATGGTTTTGCTTGTTTGGCAATACACAATAGCGTGATTTTAAAGGCATTTTCCGCCTTGCACAATTTCGGTGGAACCAGCTGTCGCCAGAGGTCTTTTTGATATGATATGTTGCTGTTGCTCGTTTCTTTCATTGAAAAAAGTATATTAAAATAAAATAAGGTAAAATTTCTACTGCAGACTTGAAAGACGCTGAGTGAAATTAGTTTTTCTAGGTATACAATTTAAAAAATACTTAAAATTTTCGATTTCGGGTATTTGAGAAAGGGCTGCGAATGTAAGAGGTATATATCAGCAGGATTGACAGTGAACTAACATGCATATAATTTTCAGGCATTATTAGCTGAACTGTCGGATACTCCCCTTTTAATACCTCACTTGCCAAAAGCGAATCTGTTAAACAATCTACAAGAGTGGGTCAGAAACAGAGTAAAAGGAAAACTTACACCACAAGATGATAGTACGTATATATTTAAATTAAACAATGTTTTCCTATTTAAATAATACACGTTGTATTTACAAGTAGTTGGGAGACTAGAGAATATAACATTTCAATTTGTGTCGCTTGCATGCCGATTATTTAGCGAAACATCTATATTCAATAGTTTTATGTTTATGATATAGATAAAGTACGATAACATGGCGCACCTCCAAAATTCAAAGTTTTCTTGTGTTTGTGAAGATCTCACAACGCATGTGTGTGGCTGTCACACAAAAATAAGTCAAATTTGATGCTAGACTATGCTAGACTATGCTAGTGCCGCCATTAATTAAACTCGTTATTAGTATATCGCTGTACTGACGTACTTCATGAAAATGGCCTCACGTACAATTGTCCGTCCACAAGGGAAGAAGTGCGGAAATTTACCCCGCTAAGAAAAAATATTAAAGGCTGCACTGACTTCTAAGAAAATTACTTTTGCATGCACAATAGTTCAGAGTTCAGATTTATTACCAACGATAAATTAATAAATACACATTGTAAAATGATATAAATTTTTATTAATTATTCAAATTAATTTATAAAACCTATTACAGAAAAGTTTCTTCTACAATCTCAACGTAGATGGCTAGATCTTAAGCATATGGATTTTCGAGCTCGTGCATACAGAATACCATTTACGTTAAAACAATTGAAGCATATGAATTGGTCCCATCGACATTTAGTGCAAAAATTGGTACGCATAATAAGACACCTTTTACACAACACAATTTTACGTACAATTTGGCAATCGAATCGTAAAGGTAGTTTCAGACTATCCTTTATTTTCGAGCGTATATAAACCCGCTTCATTTTCCATTTTAAAAAGCCGAACACGCATACACGGGTTTATATCGGCTAAGTGGTGATTTAAATCAAATCAAAAATTAAATTTAAAGTTCAAGGTCGTTTAGCCGGCCTGAGTGCCCGACTTGATTGTGACCAATCAATTCGGATTTTGTGGCCGCTAATTAGCCCATTTTTCTAGTCTAAATAAGACTAGAAAAATTTAAAGTGGTTATCTTCTTCTGTACGCGCAGATGGCCAATCAGATTGTAGCCAATTTAATTAGCAACTAAATTGAATCGAGTACAAACTGCAATAGGTTGTAACATATTTTATTATAAAATTGAAAGTGTTTACAGCGCTTAATTTTCTGTCATTTTTAGTTTGAAATATTGCTAGATGACTTTGTATCTAGAAACAGATTGATGCAACTTAAGCAGAGTAGATTGTGGTGGTCAACAACAAAATACGATGCGTATGCGAGTAAGGCCTTCTTGTAAGTTCAAAATGTAGTTTTCTAATGAAATAAGTCACGGGCGTAGCCAGATCTTAGTTTTAAAGTCCACCGTATCCACTGTCGACCAGTGGTGTTCCACTAATTCCGCGACAAATTTTCAAATTATCATAATTGAATATTTGGTTCTTCAAAATTGCAAAAACTCAGAAAGTTGGCAACAGAAGATTTTGAGGAATTGTTGCACCTATTGCCCAGGATTTTTATAAATATCTTGTATCCCAGGCCAAATATTTTTATCGGCCACAATCAAAACTAGCAAATATAAATTATATATTTTGGAAATTGGTTTTTAACCCCAATAGCCCTAGCTACGCCCATTATAAAGTAACGGTACATTATTCTATTCTCAAGGATATTATTGCTTTAATTTAACTTTGGTTTTCAGAGATATTTATTTTACATACATGCCCGGTCGCATGAAAGATACATTCCTTATTAATCCTTATAGCTCAGAACTTACTCCGAAACATGGAGCGAAGACGTGTCCTCTGTGAAGTATTTTACCTCGTAATGTGTTATTGACTTTGTTTTTCTGTTTATAATTTGGGTGTGTATCAATTTTGAATGTAAGATTTTTCCCACGTAAAACTGTAATGTATGTTATTTAATTGTTCACTATAAAAGTTAAGAAAAACATGGAATAAATTTTGTATTTAATTCTTTTTTTATTTGTGATGCAATAATATTGTCGTGTCATACATTTGTAAAATATATCATGGGTTCTTTCAATTTAAGCACATTAGTACACTGCAACCAAAGGACATACCTAATTTGAAGTAATTTTTTTATGGTTTCGTACTCAAAGGGTGCCGACGAACACCCCTATAACTAATTCTTCACTGTACGCTCGTCCGGTTGTCAGCGTGCCGGTTGCCGAGTATCCAGGTGACGACTGTCGGGTTAATCATTTCGCTTTCATACGACCCAATTTTGAATCTAGTAGCTCGTACAGTGGTAGATCTGGCGTGCATACGACGACCGCTGGCCGAGCAAAATTACGCCGGTACGTGTAGAAGCTCCCATACATGACCATACACTTCGCTACTGGATACCCGGCGATAGCTACTTGGCAACCGGAACGTGTGAAAAGGCACTAACAGTTGGAGTTGTGGACATATTATATTGTGTATTTTTACAGCCGCTATAAAAACATTAAAGGAGGTCTCCAAATTAAAAACAATATCTTTGTTCTACGGTTTTACGGATCCATATGTGCGAGTCCGACACTTACTTGGCAGATTTATTCGATAACTTTCCGTGTAGATAAAGAAGTCACATATCTTCTTTACTCTGCGTTAATATTTGACAATTTGAACTAGTTTATAACTTTATTCAGTCTACTGAAAGATCAACGAGAAAAAATGAGCGATTGCTATTGGTCCTTGCCTAAGGAGAGTCGTAATGACTTCTACTTTTTTCTTTCGTTTCACTCTACGCTATCTGTCTCGTTCTTTCGGCTCTTTTATTATGAGTAAATATTTATTTTATCTCTAATTCTCCATCTTGTTTTTGCAAATTTTTTGTACAAATTGTGTCCTACTAGTTTGCGATAAAATTACGAAGTTATTATCCTCATTTATTATTTATAGTTTATATATATCGTCTAATATATATCATTAAACATGCATTGTAAAATAAACAATCATGGCTAGTAGAAAGTGTAAAGAGAAACAAAATGTGTCTGGGCTTGTGACCAAAATATTTTCAAGAAGTGATTGTAAAGGAAATTTTGATAATTTTCCATATTCATTGAAGAAAAGCTCGGTAAGTTTGTTGTATACAAATTTCGTTATGACCTAACCTATTTTTAAAACAATTCATATAACTTTGTTACTGAAAGAAATTAACTAGCTCTATTCATATTTCATTATTATTTAATTACAATAAATAGCACATTATCATTTTAAGGACTGATTTAAAAAAAAGAATGCTATACCATCTCTGTTGCTCAATCCTCCACCTTAATCAGATGAGATAAAATTATAATACAGTTATATCTATTAAAATATTTTACCAATTCTATTTGAATAAAGTTTTGGTTTGATTTGATTAGATTTATTTCTCAACATAATAATATCTCAATTTATTACTGATTTTGTTTGTGGTAAATTGAAATTAAAATAACGACCTTAATTTCTTATTAAACAATAACCACTACAACAAAATCAGTAATAAATAATAACCCCAAAAATAGGCAAGTGCACATCACTATATCTATCGATAGAATATTATCGATATCGATAATGTTTTATCGACTTAGCTCGTCACTAATCTCTATGCTTTATTGTAATGTTGGTAGAATTGATTGGTTTTTGATAGTTGGTAAGAGAGCGATTCTTTAGGCTGACTATTCACGATGGTCATATTGAATCTATGGAACTTCAGTCTCTTACTTATTTGCTCTGTGACTTTATTGCTATCTGTAATGTCAATGTCAATAGTTAATCATCGAAAATTCGAAACATTTCAAAATAAATTTGTGCGATCTTGCTTTCGATAGTTTAAGGAAATATCAACACAATGGCTGCAAAGCAAGCCATACGAGTGGGTATCAAAAATGTAAAACCAGTTCTTTCTGTAAACCAAGCTGAAGCAAGATCGCGAGTGTTAAGTTTATACAAAGCCTGGTACCGTCAGGTCCCATACATAGGTTTGTAACCTGTTATGTCATCAACTTTATTTTCTAATTCATAAACTATAATTATATTGCTTTCAATTTGAATTCAGCTTGAACCATTCTTGAAGACAGTCCCTTGCTGTGTTGCCTCCTATTTATCATGTAGTGGATCATCTCTAACTTTAATATTTGAATAAAAATAAACCTTATTTTTACTGTTAAAAAATATAGTCCATACCTCGATGCCCAGAATATAGCAGTGATAATAATACTGGAAAAAAGACATTTCTACATTTTTGTTTACATTAATGAAAATTCATTTTGTACAAAGATGATAATATATTTCTTAGAGCTGGATAGAGTTTTAAAATTTTGCTATTTTTATTATGATTATTTCATTATTATGAAATATTTATATATGGGCTTATACTCTAGTTGACAATAAGGTTCATAAAACAGGTAATATATTAGTATAAAAGTATAATGCTTTTATGAGATCACTGATTGTTAGAGCTTAGCTTGTAGAGGAGAGAGCCACTGTAAATATTTACTAAGTATTTATTAATCAATTAATAGTTCATTGTCTTTTCTATATATTGATAGTGATGACTGAAAACTTCTTAGAATATAACATTTAAAAAAGTTGGGATTATTCTTTATATTGTTAGAAGATCTCATAAAACATAACTTGAATGCACCCAAATTCAGTATTATGATTTAAAACAACATATACAACTATGGATAATCTGGCCTGTAAAGAAATTTGAAACAAGTTACAAAATTTAGGTTTTTAATTTTTATCTTTTTTATTTCTTCTCATTCCCCTTTTTTTTATTTCCTCTTGCAAAATTTTGTTTTTGATACTTAGGATGTTTTTGCTTGCTGCAATATGTGGTTAAAATAAAGCCTCAATAGCTCAACGGCAAAAAGGCCAACTCCATTAAGTTAACACGAGAGTCGGGGATTGACACTGACCCCCTTAGACTATTGTCATATCCACTCCTAGTGCAAGCTTATTTGGAAGATAAGTCATGCCTTGAAAAAGCATTGCTAATATTCTTTAGAAAAAGAAGAAAAAAATTTTATTTATGTTACAGTCAAAGATTTTGATCTACCAAAATCAGAGGAACAGTGTCGTGCAAAATTGAAGGAATTGTTTATGAAAAACAAGGATGTCACAGATATAAGAGTTATTGATTTGCTCGTTATCAAGGTTGTACTTTTCATTTAATTTATTCATTATCTATGTGTGATAAAAACTGTAATGTAATTACAATACTTATGTCCCTTTTTTATTTACAAGAAGACAATGTAATATTTACAAATCAAGTAATCAGTAATCACTAAGTAAATATTTATTATTACTGTCGATTATTTATGAATATTTAATTAATATTTTCCTTTTTGATAACAGGGACAAATGGAACTAAAAGAGACAGTAAACATTTGGAAGCAGAAGGGTCATGTAATGGCATACTTCAAGCCAACTGAAGAACCAAAACCAAAAGATTTCTTATCAAAATTCTTTTCTGGACTTGAATAATTAGTATTTGTTAAGCAAATGTAATTACTTGTATAGATTATATGTAATAGAAAAATCAGTTACTAATGTACAGACTTTTATTAACTTTCTTTTAGTGCTACTTTACAATGTTATTCTGTGAGACTAATATTTTTTACGTGACAAGCTGTCAAACAAGTTATCTATGAGCGCTTACAACACCATATGGTGGCACTCATTCCTCGAGATATTGGTTCTCATATATCCTTTGCCCAATTCCACTAGCTACAGTGTCCTTTAAACCGAAACACAGTGCGTATACATTTATGGTAGAATACCTGGCACTATGGTGATAACTACATAGCCGGGATCTTGCAATAAAAGGCCTATTCACCAGTTGTATAGTTGTGAAGTAGTAGTACCAAAATTAGCCAATCAATTTATGACCCAAACAATAAAGCTCTGTTACTCAAAATTATCTTGAAAAGAATAACATAATATGTTGGCAGTAATAAGTTTATAACATAATTAAATAAAAAATATTTTACACTCTTTGAATGTGGCAATTATAATAAAGTAGGTACCTAATTGTATCACAACCTGTAAAATATTTATAATCATGCATACGTTCTGGTTTCCATTTGTGGTCATCATCAGCACCACTTTGTCAAATTGTGCTTTTTCAGAGCAAATTCCTAAATTACTTTAAAAATACCCAAATTGTAATAGGCGTGCCTATAAAATTTGAAGACTCTTCCCTCGATTGCACCGAGATCCCATTATCAGACCATCCTGATTCGCTTACAATGGAAAATTATACTAACCGTAATAGCTTAACTGAATATTCCGTACATCGATTAGCCATTCTCAGGATAAGCTTCTGGGATAGTTCTTATCTGAAACTAGATTATCACTGCAGACGAGGGAAACGGAAGTCAACAGTGCTGTTTACTTACAGAGTTTATGACTAAAAAAGCTTAGCACATCCGTTAAAGAGCTGCGGTTCCAAAATAATTATTTAATGGAATTTATTCCTCTAAGAATTGGTTTTCATATAAAGCCCCGGTATAAAAATGTATGTGGAAAATTTTGGAAAGGCGTTAACAGCGTCTTAAAGGCGTCGGGATGTGACGACCCCATCGCCCGCTGTTGGGATAACCTCTGTCACAGCAGAGATTATTCCACCAGTGCAATCAGTCACACTGGTGGTAGGTCTTTTGTTGCAAGAGGCCGGCTAGGTAGGTACCACCGCAGTGTTCAATATTCTGCCGCCAAATAGTAGTGCTTAGGCACTACTGTGTTCAGTTTGAAGGGCATTGTACGCTAGTGAAATTACTGGGCGAACGAGATTTAAGAACTAATATCTCGAGGTTGGCAACGCGTGAGTGGCACCTACTAATGGTGCTGCAAGCGCTCATAGGCTACGGCAACCACTTACCATCAGGTGGGCCGTATGCTTGTTTGCCAACTTCTAACATAAAAAAAAAAAAAAAAAAAAAAAAGCATAAACTTAATCATGAATTACTTTTTCTGTATCGCCTCGATCACTGCTACTCTCTTTACTAATGTAAATAACTAATTTACATAAAACGCGTTAACTGAGCCTAGTGCGCTTGATTAACGTGATAAAATATTAAATATAAAAAGGTAAATATTTGATTTAAAAAATATAATTCACTAGATGTGCCCGTAGCTCCACTCGCGTTATGAGGTTTTTTGATGATCCTATGGGAGCCCAACATTTGTCCGGAATAGAGAGTATCCTATATGGCAATCCAGGTAATAATAAATAAATAATAAACTAAGCAACAATCCATCCATACATCCTCACAAACTCATATTTATTATATTAATAGAATAACACAGCAAAGCTTTAATATTATAAAATAAAACGACGATTTAACGATAAATGGTAAAAGATTTTTGGCCATACACGAAATGGCTAAACCTATTTCTGTTTTAATCTAAGGATTATCTATGATAAGATCCTTAGACTTTATTTATGTAAACTTTTTAGGACAACACGATTTATGACAAATGTTATATATTAATTGACTGACTTCATTAAATTTTGACATAAACTAAAGCTTAAAATTATCATGGCTAGCAAAGAAACATTAAGAGCTAGTTGTAAAATCGCTAAACCAGTTTTATCAAGAAATAGATTAGAAGCTCACACGCGTGTTATGAGTTTATACAGAGCATATTTTCGGTACCTCCCCTATATTGGTAATCAATCAATTTTATAATCAGGTTTTTTTTTAAGTATCATGTTATCATGTTTTTACCTTTATTATAGTGAAGTACTTCGATATACCGAAAACTGAGGAGGATTGTCGTAAGAAACTGAGAGAATATTTCTATAGGAATGCTTGTGTCACTGATTTACGAGTTATTGATATCTTGGTGATTAAGGTAAGGAACCTACTTTATGTAGCTGAGCCAGCTCGAGAAATTATTACCTACCCTCAGATAATGACAACTTTAAATAATGGTATTCGTGCTTCTTATTACTGAGTGTTAGATGCCCAAGTTCTGCTCCTCTATCTCCCTTCTTTTTCTCTATTAGACCTCCAAGCGAGAATCGAGGGAGGGTCATGACCCCGCAAAACCACAGACAATGTTTTTACGTAGTTATGGTTATTTCGGACTTAAACTTTACATTCGTAGTGGTATTAATGAAACCCAGAGTTTTTGATAATTAATTATTTCCTTTTTTTAATACAAATGAAATGTAACATATAAAAATAATCTTAGTAGTGTTTAATGTAAAGTTTCAGTTTCTGCCGAGATGACCCAATAGGTAGAAACTGTAGACTTTAACCGAATGTTACGGGCACAAATCTGGGCAAGCACCTCTAAGTTTTCAAATGCTTAATTTTTGTTTCATTTTTTTATCGTGATTAACAAAGAAGGAAAATCGTAAAGAAACTTGTATCTCTTTGAAAAAAAATTCTAAGAGACGTATAATTTTATCACCGCCGACCCTAAAGGTTATCCTTTGCTGGTGGGTTGACTATACTCCACAGGTGGTGCGCCCCAAATAGAATAAAAACTGGTTTATGTTTACTAGGGCTTCATAAATTTAAAAGAGATAACTCACCAGTGGCAGCAAAAATCGCATATAATGGATAACTGGCACCCAACACATGAACCACCACCCTGTGATTTCTTGGGCAAGTTTTTAGCGAAATTGGATTAAAATATGTCTTAGAAACTTTGCAATTGCACAATGTATGTGCCTCTTACATAAATTAATCTGATTCGTTTCATAATGTGAATATGAGGTCAAATGAATAAATAAAATAAATAACAAATTTAGGATTTATTTGATCACGTCTAATCCACATCACATGCCTTACAAAGGCGATTTTTGTTTTAAACAATTGCAAAAGTGAACTTCGGGCGAGAAAAATGATACGTAAATTTGCAGTAACAATTACTTTTGTAACAAACTATTATGAAAGTCCACTTTTTCAATAGTTTTTACATAACAAGCTTTTTTATTATTAAAATATAAATATCATTTAAGATGTGGGCACTTGGTGTTTGCGTTGCTCTATTAATATTTTACTCATTTTTTGTAAATAAATTATGAAGCGATGTAACATTTACAACTCTTCTGATATAAATTATCTTTCACAACCATAAAATTACAATATTTTATGATAATAATAATTACTACGTTATTTTTAACCTAAAATAGCTTTAAAGCTAAACAGCTCAAATTACAAATCTCATGGTCTTTTCATGTTTCATTACTGCGCTGACAATAATTTGTATTTTAACGATTAGGTTAACTGTACAATGTAGAGAAATAAATAACTTCCAAGAATACTTTTGCTTTTGTATCAAAACAGAGCTCTCTCTTTCTGTAAATAGCATTTTGTTATATTGTTATTGATATAAAATATTCCTAATTGTATTTATATGTAGACTTACATATTAAATTTTTTTTTGTCTTTAGACACGATGATTATATTTTTATAGTACTTATTTATAAAAACTTATATTTTTTACAAATAAAAGCCAACGAAATGTATCAGATTAAATGTACAAAAATTTAAGTTATTTACAAAATCTTTAAACTTTCGAAATCATTTAGCGACCAAAAAACAATAAAGAGCTAAAGCAATTAAAATTATTTCAATTTTGGTAAATATGACTTATTATTACACTGATCCGCCTACTTATGCATAATACATTTATTATAGCAGTTAACATCTATCATTATAGGGATAGCCTATAAAAATCTATAATTAAATAAATTAGCCTAACTCGATCCTTGGACAGTATCCAGTTACAATAACTACTAAACAAACTACAGCGCAACGTCTGCGGACATCGAGGACAATAGTCATCACCTTCACCTACAGACATACCTAACTAGTGAGGTCTTTCTTTTAAATGAGGTACATTACAACAGCATCTTCACAAATTCTGTAACAAAAAAATACAAAAGATTTTATTAGGTAACCATTATTAAATGAATAAGTATTAATAACGTAAGTATAGTAAAAGACCCTACTAGCGGGAGGTCTTTTTTTGCAAGAGGCCAGCTAGAGAAGTACCACCGCAGTGTCAGTTATTCTACCGTAAAGCAGTAGACTGTGTTGTAGTTTAAAGGACACTATAGCTAGTGAAATAATTGGCCAAAGGAGATTTAAGAACCAACATATCGAGGTCACGAGGAAGTGAATAGTCATTGGACAATTTCAATAATAACTACGTAAACCTCAAAGTATAGGTACAGGTCGGAGGAGTCGGTAATATTTTAAATGTACTAATTTCTAATCTATATTTTTATAAACGAACAACCTTATATTGAATTTTCTATTTTCAAAAATACAAAATGGGTTTCAATTCAGAATATTTAAAGTTTTGATCTGTTTATTTTTATGTAAACAACCATGTTTAAGTATTAGAAACGTCTACGAAGACAAATTACAATTACCTATTAATTATATTATTAGTAGGAGGAAATATTTAGCACTCCTTAATATCTAAGTGATTAGTCACTAGACTAAGATATCTTACACATTATTTAAGAAAGGTAGAGCATAACGGGATATATCTTCTAAGGTATATGTCAACAACCAACAAGATATGAGAGGTGAGGACGGTGGGGTTTGTGTGATGAAGAACATTAAGTCCTGAGACCTAATAATTTGAATTGTTTAAATTTAGATCCTAGAGACAAACTCCCTCATCGGAAAAAATATGAAAATCTCTCACTACTGTCAATCATGCTAACGATATTAAACGAATAAATTACCTTCATAATCGATTCGACCATCGTGATCGATATCACCTAGCGCTAGGACCTGGTTGAGTTGCGCGTCCGTCACCGGCTCGCCTATCATCTCGAGTGCCGATCGAAGCTCATCTCGAGTGATGTATCCATTGTCATCGCGATCGAAAACTCTAAAATTATATAAATTTGATTAAATATATTTTTAATATTTATCTAAAATCACACTTCATTATGTAATTTGAATGTAGATATTATTTAAAAAATAAAATAGTAGTAGGTACACTAATGAAAAATTCTATTTTCAACATTGAATGAAATGTATTAATAATAATGATAAATTGATGTTTTTTCCGAATCTTTTTGCTTAATTTTTTAATTGTATTTTTTTAGCTTGTACATTTGCTCTGGAAAAGCACCATTTCTGAAGCTAAATACAAAGGGCTACCAGAACTACACAAAACTAGTAATTATTGTATTCTTTGCAATAAAATTAGGTACTTTAATATGGTTGACGAACTTTAATTCAAAACTCATTCAACAGACTCTGTCAAACTCAAAAATAAACTCTACAACGGAAGTCGGTGCTAAGTGGAAAACCTGCACATAAGGGTTATTTTACTATAATACTCACTTGAATGCTGCTAATAAGTCTCTTGTTATTTCTTCTTCAGAATCTCCTCCACTCGTACTTACATCTAGACCTTGCAATGCTTGTATCTTCGTCACCCATTGCATGAACTCATTTTCATCTATTAGACCGTTTCCTTTAACGAAAAACAATATTACATAAACAAAAGAATCTCGTACTCAAGTAACGTCTGTTTTATCTTACCCGCTATTATCATCTGATAACTCATTATGTGTGATATATAGGTACGATAGCTGTCTTTTTAAAAGGTATTAGTGGTAGTCATCACCTGGCCTTATTTCGAAAACATATAAAAGTAAAAATGTACCCACTCAAAATTATAGAGCTAATTATATAATTATATACCTATAATATATATATATATAAAGAACAAAAATATATGAAATATGTAAGTCGTTGAACGTGTAATACGTAAAAAATAAATAACGTCTTAAGCTCATCTTGTTTACGATCATTATTACTAATAATTATGTATTATTGGCATTTAGCTGCGACACCGTTTGAAATTTTGTGCTATTGAGAAATTATCAATAAGTGTACTTCTGTAATACTGAACAGATCTGGATGAATCATTAATTCTTTATATTGCTTACCTACATATCAACTGAATCTCAAGATGGTGAAAATAGCAAGTGATATATTCTTAAGTTTTTACGTGAAAACTTGAATTTGAATTTTTATATACAAATAAAACCGGCCAATGACGTGTCGGACTTGCACATAAAACAGTTCTGAACCACCATAGAATAAAAATATCAAGTTTTTTTTACAAGGACGGCCTCTTTTAAATTTAATTGGTTTATATCAGTTGTTATTATATCACAGACATAAAAATACACAATCTAAAAAACCCAATTATTTATTTAATCTATTCAGTTCATGAGTTAGAGCAACAAAAGGCCAGTATGAGGAACCCCTTTGTTTTAAAATTTTATTTTAAGTATTTTTTGTTGTAGTGGCAACAGAACACCTATGACAATTTCAACTCTCTATCTATTACGGGTCGTGAGGTAGAGTCGGACGGACAGACGGATAGCTGAAGCTACTAATAGGGTTCCGTTAGCACCCTTTCGGTACAGAAGCCTAAAAATATAAGTCAATAAAAAAGTAACTGTTGTATTTTTATCATAAAATTCACCTTTTAGGTCTATAGCGTATACTCAATTACTTTGTTTGGAAACGCCCAAAGATAACGCAATAAAAGCATACTGAAGTAATAGGATACGTAGAAGGCTACTCACATAATCTTTGGCCTTAATGCGACACTCAATGAAGGGGTGACTGTCGTTAAATCTTAATTAACGCGATAAAAGGAAAGTCATTATATTTATGACGTCGATAGTCTGAGGTGTGCTGTAAGCTATTTCTGATTAAACGATTCATAAATGCTCGGAAGTGTTTAGGTTTTCATCTATTCAACTGACTCGTGTTGTAGAGTTTTGTAACTAATTACTATTTTTTCAAATGTTTAATTTAAGGGAATTAAAATTTGTTATTACATACAAATAACTACGTGCTGATTTATAACAATGTAGAGTTAAGGTAAATTAGCAAGAGTCAAAACCGCGACCATCGAAGTTAAAAGTATTCTATACGCCAGAAGCTAAGTTAAGTTGATAGGTTATATTTTTTGCAATTCGATATTTCAAAGTGCTTTTTACCAAATTCTTATTCAATGAAAAAAGTATGAAAGAAAAGATAGATGATAAATTTAATAAAATAATTATGCTACATATATAAATTTGCTTTTTATGATTGTTTTTGAATACTTTTTTTACTGACCTAGAATATTTGTTTTTAACCTTACAAAGAGTAGGTCGAGAATACATTCAAAGAAAATGCGCCTTTTCAGCAGTAGGCTTTGTGTTTCACCTTTTGTATTGTTTCTGTTGTAAATAAAAATACTCATAAAAATGATGTACATGATATAATTTAAAATAAGCAGAAAAATTATACTTATGCCCAAATTATTTAAAGAAAATTAATTCCTAATAATGTTGTTCCTAATATGATTAATGATACTCAAGTATAGCCCATGGAAAGGGCTTGTTAAGAAAGTACATTAGATCTAAAATCTAATTTAATGCTAAAGTGGGCACTCCGACCAATCTGATAGGAACGCTGGATTAGCATATTGCGATGGTAGATAGAGCGCGTTGCGTGCCTTGATGCGGGATTATTTTTGTCAGGTACAGGTGCTTTTGGTACGTCACACATTTACACAAGACAATGTAACGACTCTTTCATGTTTCCTTCATAAATCATTTGCATAATAACATAATGTTTGTAAGATTGTTTATTTCAAACTATTCATCATAGCTCGTAGAGCTATTTTCTAAAATTATTCCGATCTCTTAATAGAAAAAGTGATTGAAGATTTTCGATTAAAAAATTTTACAAAGTGTAAATATTAAAACAAAAACAGAATGACATTTAAAAAAAAGTACATTTCGTGGTACGATAATGACATTTGTGCCCCTAAAATTCAGTGGTAACGTTGTGAAATAGGGTGTAAGGGTAGCCGTACGAAGGCGCGAGGTCACCGGAAGCCGGCAGCCCACACCTGCACGCCATTACAATAATACCTCGAATAAATTATCTCCATCAATTTATTTTGCCTTTAAAATACCACATTCAATAAACCAGTCGCTGTGCCGTATTTTTTTTTTCTGCCAACAATAATACAATAACAACGGAAAGTAGGAATCGAAGATGCTAATTCTGGAGTAGACAATAATAATCATTTTTATTTACGGCCTATTTAACACATAACATTAACTATTAGCTGGTAGAAGAATCGCTAAATGGCCTAATTTATCTTAACATGAATAAAAATCAACGCGAGACCCCGTTCATTTTTGGCAACAATTCAAATCAAAGTGCGATGCTCTACTGAAAGTACTTTAAGGAAGGACATATATTTTAAAAGCTCATGACATTTTGGATAGTTACAGTGTAAAAACTTTTAGATGATATTTAAGTTGCGCTAGTTCATTATGTTCTAGTCGTAGTAAGAGTATTATGAAAAATATTCTGTTAACAATAGAGAATTCTTTGTAACGCCTAAATTTTTCATTAGTAGAGTATGTAAAAAGAATTTTAGTTTCCTGTTAAAGTCTTTCTTGGAGTTATTTAAAATAATTAAGCATAATATGGTTACTTACCAGTTTTACTGGCATCCTTAATAAGATCGGCAATGAGGTCGTCACTGACCTCGATGCCCAGGTTTCGCAGCATAAACTGCAATTCAGCCGGCGTTACGTGACCGTCACTATCTCTATCCAGGAGGCCGAATGCTGTTCGCAGATCTGGAACAAGGAAATAAAGTTCTCGAAAAATCGATCTCGTATATCTATGTTCTTTAAAAAAAATGGCGCGTAAAAAGAATTTCTTTTGAACAATAATTTTCGAAAAATAATCAAATGATATTCACTTCTAAATAATCAATTTAAAAACTTCTGTTGCCGACTGTAATCTAAATTGATTATAGTTTAGTAAGATCTCGTTTCTCGCCGCCACTTGGCTACGAGTTTCGATTTATATTAGGTCGATTTGATATATAGTATCCACATGTTTATCACAATATATATAAATTCTGGTAAATGGCATTGCTACTAATAGAGGCTGACATGAATTTACGACTACGATGATAGCATCCTTGATTATTACATCGTTTTAGATGAAGATGTGATAAAATATGTGTTAGATCGATCTAATTTGCGAGTATTACCGTCTTCAAAAATAACAGACGCTCCTTCACTTCCGTAAAATTAAATCACAGTCACGCTTGTTATATAAAATGTTATTATAAACCTAACGCATATATTTTATCATCTGATAATAATAAAATAGAAAAACATATTGAAGATATGATGACATTAAAAATAAAGTGGATTTTAATGTATAATCATTATTTTATTAATATTAATATGGATATGACATGTAAATAATAAGTGAAAAAAATATGCGTAAACCACGTGAAAACTACAGGACCAATTTTATGTTAATATTTTTGTATAAATACATATAAACCTACATAGATGAAAACTTGAAGAACGACACAGGCTAGGCTTTATAATTATATTACATGTATAACTATGTGGTTGAAATAGGGAATGAAAGTTGGTTTGAGGAAGAAATCATTTCGATTGCAATCAAGCTGCCTTATTAAGCGCGAGCGAAGCCGGGGTCAAAGGCTAGTATTTTATAAAATTAATAAGCGTATCACTTACAAAAATCGTTATTTTTTTGAAACGTCATTGTTGCACAAGTGTTTCACGATATTATAAATACAATTATTTCAATCTAACTTCACATTATAATCTCGATAAGGTAATGATATGAAAATGAGTTACGTTCTAAAGGTGTTTCATAAAACTGAGCATCATCACATCATTTGGCTTTATAACGTTCACAATATTGACAAAAGATTAAGGAAACTTTACACAGATATACAGCTCTTATCTTTCATCTTTCAGACTGTCTACCATGTGACCTTTTCTATATTTTTTCTCTCGCTGTGAATAAAGTTTGCCTCTAAAAAAATATTTGCTGACATATTAAAATTTGTAACACTTACGACCTTATCTTATAAAGATTTGATCTGTAATCAAAACTATCTATATCTTTGATGACAGCTGTGTTTATAGTAAGCTAGCTTCTGTTTGCGATTTCACCCGCGTTAAATTAGAATAATATATTTATTAATAAAAACTATCATTAGCATATTATCTAATAGAAAAAGGTTTTTCAAATGGATCTTAAGTGTGCATTCAATAAAAAAAACAAATCCTTCTCTTTTAGGATAGTAGATTGCCTTTAAGTGTTAACTACATAAACGTATAGCTCTAGCTTGCCAATTATTTCATCGTACAGTTGTAATGGCTTTTATTATTCTTATCCGATAAAATTTATAGCAATACCTGAAATATCACACATGTATTCCTTTCAAAATATCTCAGATTATTCTTGGTAAAAGTTTTTTTCAAATTCAAATTCTTGGGATTCACTTATTTCCCAGCACTCTTGGCTCGTTCTTAAATTGTGTCAATGATCCAAATTATCTACAGTTTAAAAATTTAATTCGTAAACTCCCTATCCGCCTACGTCTTTTCATCGCTCGAAATAAAACAATTCTTTAGAATAAAACGATTGAGTACAAGAAATAACCATTAATCGGCAAGACCAAGCCCTACAGGGTGCAAAATGTTATCTGATAATGATAAGCTAAAGGCTATAAAATTTATCGCATATCATATTCAATGCGATATGCTACGAAGTCATAGTATTTTGTAAACATACATAGATAAACCTCAAATAATTAGAGCTGAGCACATCCGGAGCCTTTAAATCGACGCTATCAAGATTTGATACAAGGATGATGTGTTTTTGATTAAATAAATAATATAAATAAACGCTACACACTCAACTGTTTATGACTTTGGAATGAAAATCGAGATAAGGTTTTCTAATCATTCTCTCTTTACAATTTTATATTCTCATCAATTCAGAGTTGGTTCTTTTAAAAAGTCAGAAAAAATGTTAGTATATCCTAATCACCTATGTATTTTCCATAAATTGACTTTTATAAGTGAATTATCTTATGGACAGAGAATAATGAAATTGAATTGTAAATAAAAATTTAAAAACTGGCAGTCTAAAGATATGTTTTCTTCATTAAAAAATACTACTTTTTAAGACTAATCTAATATATCAAAGAACAAAGTAGAGCAATGAAACAAATTTTATTGTTGAACAAAAGACTTTATCACGCCATGTACGGAACACTAAATACACAAGACCGACTTCATTTTACATTTTTCTATTTATGCCAAGGTAGAACTTAAGGTTAATATTAATACCCTAAAGAGATATTGTATAGTGGACCAGCTGTGTCATAAATTTGATATGAATTAGATAATTAAAAATCAACACCTGGATTATACATTTTTGCACAAGCTCCACTTACATATTTTTGCAAATATCTAATTCTTATAAGTATGATAGTTGAGAATTGGTGCAGTTTTGTTTATATATAAAAATATATAAGACAACATAATTATTACATTATATACTAGCCTTTTAAGGTGTGTTACGAAAGTACTAGATGCCTACCTTTTGAAATCGATTCATGAAAATTGACGCCATAATGGATGTCACCTAAAATTATGCCGAAGGTATTGCCTTACGTGCAAAATGTATAAATATTAGTATACAATAGAACAGATAATGACATGGACAAAAATATTAAAGAAAAAATAAACTCAATTATTACGATTGAACCGTAGACACAAAATATATCTTAAAAATTGAGAGGATAATTTGAAGAATTCAATAAAAGACGCCAACCGTTTAAGAATTTCTCATCGGACACCTGACGCTCTGTTTTTATGAGTAAAAATGATTATTCATATCGGTTGATGATATCGGAGATATGATGTCATAATGTCAAAACTAATATAAAGTTATAATATGAAACCTACTAAGTTTGCATTAAATATTAGGCGTCACTTACTCTGCAGCATAGCTTCGCTGGGCTCAGGAACTGGTGGCCGGTCGTCAACTGGAGATTGCTTCTTTTTATTCTTCTTATCATCTTCTTGCTGCAAACCGACACAACCGTTTGTATTATTTAAATTAGACATAAACAATATTTTATAATTTGATTATCAAAATTCTACAATCTAAACAATATGTCGCGATTTGAAAACAATGACTTTACTGGAAATAATAATATGCCAGCGAAATATCAGCAAAATTTTATCAACTTTCCAACCTTATCTGTCTTTTTGTACACCTTATCATGCATGTATTGGTTGATCAATAGATATTATATTATATAGAATTTTATATTTTAAAACCCAAAAATACACTAAGCACTTGAAATTTGCGATGATTAAGAATGGTTGTTTTATAAACATGATTAAAGTAGGTACAATTTATCAATATATTTTTGTAACTTATAAATGAAATCGTTATCGATAAGCCTCATTACTTATTTTTACAGTATTTATTTATCGAAGTTTCATTTAGTTATTTAGTGTATCTTTTGAGTAAAACTACATATTAGGTTAAAAGTTCATCAAAACTTCAAATAACAGTTACCTATAATATATCTGAAAATATTACTTGAAACGTCTGAAACAGTATAAACACCTCCTACGAATAACAATTCTATCTAGAAATAGGTAATAAAATTATATTTGATAGATCTCTGTTCCCGCAATTTTGACTATAAATTTTATGTTAACAAAATATTTTAAAACTTTTCCTGTAACAAAACTTTTACAATACAACACTATAAATAATAACGAGCCAAATAACTGTAATATGGTGAATAATAAATATTATGAGTTTACAAGTTACTATGTACCTATAGCGGTGTAGCTGTAAAGATATTGTTTGCTTATCTTTTAGAAATTCTTAGCAATTACGTCACTAGCTCAAAGATTTACGGTTTCTGACACGGACAGACCGGTGTTTAGTTTATTTTTTAGTTTTTAGGAAAAGTGAAATTTGCTACATTTATTCTCTTTGCCGACCACACCTCGCTACATGTTAACCTTGACTTTTACCGTTCGCCTTAATAGGAAATCAGAGCTTGCGATGTAACGGACAAATTGTATTTGATTAATCAAAAATTTTCGATATATTAATTATAGTGTAATAGTAACGCAGTGTAGTAGTAGTAATAGAGCCATGTTCCTGCCAGCACGAATAGGCCGGCTCGACCAGGGAAGTACTACCCTATCCCAGAAAATCGGCGTAAAGTAACAGTACTGTTGCGTTATGTGCGATGAGTGAGAGCGCCAGAGGAAGAGACTCCCGCTTCTTTTGCTTCCTTACTTTTTTCTTCTTATATAGATGGGAGGAACGGGTCCCTCCTTTTCCCTCGGGTGGGCAACAAGCATGTGATACTTCAAGTTTCAAGCGTTTATTAATTTGGGTTGCTTAACATGAGGCGGGCCTTATGCTTGTTTGCCACCGTCGTAAAAACAAATACTTTGAAAAATCATTGAAGTAAAAAAAACACAATTAAGTAAGTCTGATTAAAAAATACCTTTCTTCAATAAAAAAAAAATTAATGTGTTAAAATATTTAAAAAATCAGGAAATGCCAACCCTTCAATTACAAATGGCACGTATTAAATAAGTTTTATTTGAATTTAATAAATATGATAGTGTGGCTGCCATTAGTATCGTGATATCCTGTGTCGGGGATTTGGAAACACACATAAGGACAAGGATAAACACACCCAGACCGCGTACTTGCTTGTATTTTCAAAACAAATATCTACTCCGGAGCTTAAGGCAAGTTCGCTACCGCTGCTACACCGTCAAACTCATCAACGATATCAATACAATTTCAACTACACGGATATTAAATATTCGTTATTCGCCAAGTATCCGTGTCTGATCACGAATTCGGCTCGTTTCAATAATGCAGAAGGACTTATTAAATATAACTTTTTGATAAATTTGTAAGTGCGAGTGTGGTCAAATGAAGTTTGCATTGAAATAACTAATGTCGCGGTTGGCACGACATCAACTCGGGAGATAGCCAGTAAACACCAATGTTTAGTTTCTTAAAAAAGAAATACACATTTCATTTTTATTTTTCGAAGAATCGTTAATGAGTTTTTGTTAACTCCCCTGCGGGCTTACTGTGAACTTTTAGCAAAAATTATATTTCGATTCAATTCAATTATGACAATAAATCGATGTAGATTTTATAAGAGCATGACGTATAAATATATATGTCATGGTACGAATTAGCGATCCAGCTTAGCTTAGGTCGTCATTTGAATCGCAATAAGAGTTGATGGCTTCCCTGGTTCCTAATAAAATCAGATCAAATTTAAATTCAATGGGGAATCGACGTCGACGACGACGACGTCATTAGAAAATCTGATAAAAAAATTACAAAAAGGTAAACATCAATTTATAAAGAGATGTCTTAAATAAGCTCGAAATTATTTTGCTTTACAAAGTGGTCAAAGTCAAGGGGACGCGTTTCAATTTCAGTACATAGTTGCAAACATTTCCAAACATACGTGGCATAACAGAGTTGTGTTGGCAAACGAGCGTACGCGCTCTGAAAGATTCCAAACATAGTCACTGTAGGTAATGTCGGTATTTCAAAACAAACGCAAAACGCCAAACGTTGGAAAATGTTTCCAACTAAACGGCACAATTGTATGGCACTTAAAATTGTTTACATAAACTTACTATTAACTGACTTAAGAAGAATTTTAGAAATTTCGAGATATTTTCTTATTAAATAAATGTATTTTCCAACTCTTTTCCATTTGAAGACAGCTTTGTTTTCACATTCGGAGTAACTTATATCTTTCTTACTAGAGGCATACCGTTCATTGTTACCACAGGACTGATGATAAAGGAAAATTAAGGCAACAGATTAGAAGTTAGGCCTCAAGTACTATAACTCATTCAACGCTACGGCAGTAGGTACGGAAACTAATAATTGTCTTTGATACTCCGTGAGCAGTCGGCCAATCTGGCCAATTAATATCAAAAGTGGTATTAAATATCAATATTATACAAAAATTTACCTTTCTTCTACTCCTTGAAGTGGTTGCCATACCCTGAAAACAAAATTAACGATCATTTACAAAATTAAACACATCAAGGCGGCGTAAATAAAGCATCTGTTTTTCGTTTTACAAGTAAATCACATCCACAACTCTAAACTTATAACGAATGTTTTTAAAATTGTTAAAATATCCATGACAAAACATTACGTCTAAAATAAATTAGCCTTGACTTCAATGGCTTTTTACTAGCGATTACTCTAGCTTTGTCCAACATTTACTAAACAATTACGTACTTAGATCAAAACGAGAATAAATATACGAACCAAACATATAAAACGAAAAAATCACATTGTAGGATTTTTTCGTTTTATATTTTTGACTAACGTATAAGCGCCTGAATTTTTCACAGGTATTGTTTTTAAACGCCAAACTAAACGCAACACTAAGAAAGGACTTTTTGAAATTCAACCCTTAAGGGGAAAATTTGTATGGAAGTCCGTAATTATTTAAACTAGAGGCAAGAAACTTTTGTTTTTGGCGAACAATAAGATAAAGAAACACATGTTTTAACATTTTCTTAAATTCCATCCCTGAAGGGATGAGATAGGGGTTCATAGTAAGCAAAAGTTACGTAGCTACATATAATTGTGCAGGTATCACAGCTTACCAAATAAGTCGTAATAAAAAAATGAAATTTTGCTTGACTGTGACTGCTATATAAGCATATTACTTTATTCATTATTGTATTTACATTTTCACTACACACTTATATGTATAACATACACACTCATATAAGATAATATCATAAAGTAATCTTTCGTTATGGAAGGTCGATGACCGGCTGGAAGATTATTTTCATTTTAACCATCGATATTAAGCCATTAACTAAACGGCGCTTTGATCTTTACATCAAGAATACATATTATAAGCTAAATGTGCCTGCAGCTCCACTCGCGTGGTCTACAAGAATTATTGTTTTTTATTATTTTTCATCATAACAACCGTTGTCAGTGACATTCCTGTTAAAATCTGTCGGAGATTTTCTTGCGGGTAACAAACAGACACACAAAAATTGTTCTTTTGTTATACCAAGTTTCATATGCATTCAGTAGAAATCCTTTATTTTGACATTACCAATAGACACTTTAATTTAATTTAGGTACTGCTTATAATAAGATGATTATTGTATGAAAATTGTTACGATCATAATGATGATGATTCTAGTTTGTCAAATTGAGTATTGCACATACAGAATACCGACTCAGAATTGGCATCCATCCAGATGCCAAAAAATCATCTTTTAAATTTCGTTTGAAGCGTTAGGGATAACCAAACTAAATCGCTGGATTACGGTTAAGGAAACCTTGAATATACACGATTACACGTATTATGAGATTATTTTTACAAAAAATATACAATGTCACGTATTGGAGGCCAATACATTAAAATTTTTGATTAATAAATAAAACGTAGTTATGTCTTAATATTTTTATCGGAATAATATGATTTTGAAGTTACTAATGGAAAGCAAAAAAACGTAGAAAGCCAATAGAAAACGTAGAAATTAACGGGCGTGGTCACGTGTTCATGTGACGAAACCTGCATGTTGTAGAACATATTCTAAGACATGTATATCCGCCAATCCTAGTAGTTGTCACTTGCTGGTGGTAGGGCTTAAATGCCCGTCTCGTTAGTTACCATACACTTTTCGCGTTCAGCTAGCATATAACCAGTTGCATCTTAGGCCGCCTACATACCTGCATGCCTTCTGGTGTAGCAGATGCTCATGGGCGGTGGTAGTCGCTTAACATCAAGCTATCCTAATTGCCGTTTGCCCCCTCTAACATAAAAAAGCGACCAGTTTGCAGATACCGTCTTGCATTATTTCTTTGTGAAGAAATTATGACTCAATGTAGAAGCTGCAAAATTTTTGATGATAGATTGATCAAGATATTGCCTCGCTATGACAAAATGACAGCCACATCCTTTTATGAGATATACATTAAAAACATAACATCTGATATATAACATAATATATAAAAGATTAAATAAAAAATAACTTACAGTATACCGTTTCGAGCACAACAAACTTAGTAATATATTCTTAAAAATTCGACTCCATTGACAATGCGAATCCATGTTGAAAAAGTTCACCTAGTGGTGTTCTTGATTTCGGACAGTTTACAATCAGAAATAGCAAGAGCAGTGGCCGAGTTCCCTATCTTATATTTATAATCGCTAAACCGAACCGTCTGATGCGTGCTACTGTCCAAATGCTATTTCCCACGTTTACATTTTTTTTCCGACTAGAATTACTCATCTTTCTCTTTTAAAATTGTGACAATTTTTTTATTTGTGCAATTTTTGGAACGCAGTCAATAAGAATATTTACGATCTTCAAGCCGGCCGTGCAGATATTTAAAATGTAGAAAAAGCTTACACGCAGTCTATTTATTTTATTTTATTTATTTTCATACTTTATTGTACACCACAACAAAAAGTAATACAAACTATAATTTAATAAACTAATGTACAATTGGCGGTCTTATCGCTTAATAGTCTATTCCTCGATTTATATGTTAGTTACTATAAAAATAAAAACATTTGGTAATAATATAAAGTACTTAAGTATGGGTAACGCGACAGTTTTGGCGTAGTGATAAAAATTCCAGAATTATATTTTTTATTTAGAATTATATGAGTTTCCTAACAGACCCGATTCGCTCTTATTACTATTTGATAATAATATTTCACACTTAAAATGCTATTTGACAATTCGTAATTACTTAGCCCTTAAAAAGTTGCAGAGGTCAGGTGGCAATCATTCTTTGTTAATAGTCAAAGCTAAAAAGCAATATGACGACCGTTGTCAATCCAAAATCAACCCCGGCGGTTCTCGCACGGGGTAGATTTTGGAGTCACCATACAGCCATGTTTTGACTTTTGGTGCTTAAGTGTATTTCCGGACAGCCAACACAAGATACAAGACACTATTTTAATGGGGGAAGTTGAAGTAGAGTTTATTTATTTATAATAACAGGGATAAGAGTACTAAGCAAACCTCTGAAAATACCGGGAACTATAAGAAAATGTAGTGTAAATTTTTTCACTTTTCCAACATCCTGCGAAGCTTTCCTTATATAGAAATAAAAGTCAGTGAATACTTCATTACTATACCAGATTTTTTAGCGCTCGCTAATGAAACCTTAAAGCTTACTTCGCGATTCACTAAGACCGCCCTAATATCTATAGGGCCAAATATCTGCCACGCAAGGGAGTCACAACCTTGACCATCAACGTATGGGAATGGCTTGTTTCCACTGCGCCAGAACGATAGAATCACAATTAATTCAATCAATATCCCTTATTATATTTTGAATCCATTGATATAGTACATAAAGTCAATTTTATGGTCAAGGCTAAAATCAATAAGCAATTAACGTTTATGCAGGCTATAATCATAAATAATAAATGTAGTAAAAATAATGTGCAGCGCCGTACGCGTTATAGAAGTAAAACTTTTTAAATATATATCTCTCTTAACTCTCTATAACTCTCTTTATCCTCTTTATGTTATTACTCTTTTCTTTCTCTACTAACGAAATATGTGTAAGCGAGACGCTTCCTTTAAAATTTAATTTAATGTGGTCATTTCAATATTGTGCTCATAGCCGAGTGCACCCGGTGCTGATCGGTAAACGATCGGTAGGTTAAGCAACTTTGGGCGCGGTCAGTCACTAGATGGGTGATCGCATAGTGGTATTTCAATCGAGCGTCTCCGTGCTTCGGAGGGCACGTAAAAGTCGGTCCCGGCTGTTGACAATTAGACAACAGTCGATAAGTCAAGTCAGAGGCCTACGGGCGACCTGAACAACTCTGACACTAGGTTGACCACTAACCAATCGATAAGAAGAAGATTTTAATATTTTTCTTTTCAGCACCGCTGCGGCGTGTTGTTAGTGAATCTGCATTTAGTCTTGACGGTTGTGGATTCGATCCTCGCAAGGGGCACATGTATTCATCTTACAAATTTGCTCCTATCCAATGAGTTACTAGTTCGATGGCAATCACTCTGTGTGAAAACTAGCAACCTATCAAATCCGACTAAGAGTAATAAGCCCTGGGCAGTTATAATACTGGGAATAATGCTATAAAGAAGATTTTTCTTGCAACCAGATATTTGAAATATGTCAATCTATAATGTTAATAATATCCGAGGCGCATTGAGTTATTAAAGATTAATCGAAGAAGAACTATGGAATGTCAGTCACAATGGAATTTTAATCTTGGGAAAAATACGGCGATGCTAACATCGTTTACCGATCGATGCGGTCAAACTTTTATACGTTGGAAGCAACCTTGCACTGTACTTATGTAGTAGGTTATATTAGTGTTACCTAACTAATGAGCAACCTTTGCCTTTTGTCACACGACACATTGTAATAACGTGTTCGATAGTTACTACGATTGCTTGTAATGAATTGAATATAAATCATAATTGATTTAACTCCAAGCAACCTTGGCAATCGTTAGGTAAAAGTTATGAACCTTTAATAATATTAGTTAGGGAACTTATAGTAAAAGTTATTTAACTGATTACAAAATCTCAATATCCGATATCAACTAATCCAATTAATAACCGCAGATAGTTTTACTTGACTTTCTAACCAAAGGGTGCCAGCCCTATTAGGTGCTTAGCCTTCGCTGTCCGTAAGTCCGTTTACCAGCGAGCTATATTGAATTTTGTAATTCTATGACCGCTTTATTAACAAAAAATAATCCTCATATAAGAAACTTCTGATTTTTATATTCTAGTGGTACGGAACCCTTTATGTGCGAGTCCGATATACGCTTCTCCGGTTTTAATAGCCTACGTCATTCCCCCTATTAAAACGAATCAAACAACACCTCTTGTGCTAAAACCCACTAACCCGTTTAACTACAGAGTGAGCCAAGGAAATAGACGAACCTAGATAAATTGATGTATAAATATATTTTTATTTTCATACTTTATTGTACACCACAAGAAAAGTAATACAAACTTTAAATAAAAATCACATGTATAATTGGCGGTCTTATCGCTTAATAGCGATCTCTTCCAGACAACCATAGGCTAGGAAAGAAGTAAAGAAGAGGGTATGCTGTGGTGTGGTGTAAATAATTATACATAAACATACATACAAATAACTACACAATAATACATAAACATAATAAGTACATACTTATATATAAAAATATATAACACAAACTAATATACATAGGTATCAATCAAAAAACTTTCTGAGACAGTTGTGTAAAAAGGCACATGCGGAGCTTAGATGTACGAAAAAAATTCCGCGTCTCATCTATCTTCGAGGTAAATCACAATCAAAATAACGACCGGCTTTACGGATGATAAAAAATAAACTTACTGAATTTTGTCATGAATATTTTTAAAATCTCAAGAGCTTCTAGGAACTGCAAAAATGTCATATACAACAATTTGTATGATTTATTTCTTCATAAAAGATCCACAATGCACCTGCTTTGTATAAGTAATCTCTATTGATGATTGTCATTAACATGATGCAGCTAATTTTCACACAAGGTTTCAGCAGATGTGATTACACTTTACATAAAAAAATATCACCCAGATATCAAGATAAATATGCGTTAATATTAAAATATAATAAAATATATTTTTTAAATATTTATTAATGCAAATACAAGTGCGTATCGCATTATGCCCAATGAAGTATTTTAATAATCAGAAAAAACTATTAAGGATTAGAATTAAATGGTAATAAATTAATTTGAAAACGGAAGCATTAATAAGTTTGTATTTAATATTGTTAATCATATGATTATCTTAAAAACGACATTTGTTGTATTTATCTCGTCAAGTTTTTGTATGTAAAAAAAAACCTACGTCATAGTTTAAACATTTGAGCAAAGGACTACTTTACGATATTAAAATCTCATATGTCCCGAATTAATGATGTAAAGAAAAATCAATCGCAAACTTCTTTAATGTTTTTCATTCTGGAATACCTACCTATCTTAAGATGATTTTTTGTTTTTGTAAACCTTCTTCCATGTAATGCACAACTCTGTAATGTCCGTAGTAAAATTGCTATGATATACGGACGGCCAATACGAAATTATAAAGGTTTATTTAGGTTTTGGCATGTTATTAGCATGCATATGAAATACTAAATAGTGTTTTTAGAATCGTTCACATCCAAGCCAAAATAAATAAAAAATCATCCAAAAAACTTGCCAGTGGCTTTTTTCTTCCTGGCATCCATCATCTATCTATATATCTTTCTATCATACGTTTGGAAAGTTTAGAAGTTTTAAAATAACTATAGATAAACAACTTTATAAATCTTATAATTAGAACTCATTAAATAGAACAAGAACTGACTTCGACCACTTCAAAAATATAAGTAAGTGCTAAAAACATTTTTTTAAACAGTATTAGCAATGTTTTAATTTATTACTAATATTTCTATTGCTCCTCCAAAGATTTCAACCCGTAACTCTCGCGTTAAAGAAGCGCAGTCGACTTTTAAACTATTGAGGCTTATCTTTTGTCCTATCTCTTTGTAGTTCTTAATAGAGCCAACACAAAAATTATATGCAATGAAAGGATGTCCTATCTAACACAGCGAATAACTAAAAAAGAAGAAGATAAGAACGAAGAACGAACGAACTAAAAACGAAGAAGGAGATATACGGTACCATGATCCAAAAAATTGTAAAATTGAAAAATTCCTTCGTTTTAGTTATTGAAAAGAAAAAGCTATAAATGTTTTTCCCTTATATAATGAATATTCATAACATTACTTTAACCTATTTTGTCTTATTTTTGTATAAATAAAATATTTTCTAGTCTGTTTATAAAGTCTAATCGAGTAGCAGCTATGTTGCGCGTCGTAGGCTGTCATTATTAAAGACAAATCGACGAAGTTGCTTCATTAAGGACTGTAATTAGCTTTTGTTATAAATTGTACGACTTACTTTATAAAGCATATAATAGCTTTATTAATACGATAACCTTTTTATAATGAATATTTACTGTAATGTATTTAACAAATAAATTAAATAAAGCACGTTAATTTCATTTTCATGACAGCTTTTACTTCTGCAATAAAATAAAACCTTAGTTTTCGAACTCTCAAGCCAATAATATTAGTTTATTTTAACAAACGCTTAGTTAATCGTATTTCTATTCCAAACGCATTGTTATTATTCAATAGTATTAGTAATATTCAAGGAAATTAATAATAGCTGATATTGTGTAAACTTATGTATTTACTGTTATTAGTAAACACAAGTAAGTAGACGTGCTAACTAGATTTAAACGACATACAGGTACCAACCTTGTTTGAGTTAAATGTTTCACAAATTAACAATATGTAAGAAGCACGAATAACTCATATTTTCCTATTTGTTCTTTACCCTGAGTGATATATTAAAATTATTGTGGTTTCTTGTCTTTCATTTGTAAATTACATATATATACCTTGTATACAAATTGGTTATTACTTTAAGCATCAATGTATGTAAATACTTCTAACTAAGTTTATTTATTTTCATCGATTTCAGGATGAAATTCTATTATAGGAAATAAACTCATTATGCTAATGTCACATATTTCTATACGATATACTAATTTATACTATAGATGTAAACAAGAATTTTTATGTGCACTGATTGACGACACACATTCACTGAGTGCAGCTTTTCTGTCTATAAGTTTTCATCAGCCGACGACGGTCGTATTTACGTAAATTACGCTAATTGAAAGCACGTGAGAATTTAACGAGATGCTAAATAAAACAAACATTTAACGATTCAACCGCAAACACGGACGTTAAAAGCACTCTTTTTGAACACTCACTCAACACCTTTGCATATGAAAAATTTTCCCACGACATTTTTCATTTGTTATACTAATTTAAGTTTCATGATTCATAAAAAAAAATTATATTTTTGTTAAAGTACCTACGACAGTGAACGAGCTGGATAGCACGATGAGGATGACGGCGCGGCAAAGTCGCGTTGTCGAGGAGGAGACGCGTGTGGTTCCGACCGTGGTGAACTGCGTGGAGAGTTCGCGCGAGTGCCTGATGTCGCGCCTGGCCTTTGTACGATGTTGGATGTTCGTTTATTGCGCGGGTATTTTGGTATATCACAACCATCGGACAAATCACGGCCGTGCGACCCGGTCCGAACGAGCGCTCTAATAATAACCTTGTTTATATTTTTTTATTCCCGTGATAACTTTTCTGATTCCGTACAACCTCCTGACTCCTAAAAGATGTCAGTGTGTGGACCACACTTGTGGCCTCGATGAGCACGTGAGTCTCAAAATAGATTACGACGCGACACTTCAATTAGGTAAATTGGCGTCCGTTACAGAATTCAAAAGATAATGTGTGTCGGCGCCAAAATCCGTTTTTGGCTGCGATAGAGTTATAAATCCGGCCGATACGACTGCGAGCCAACGTTGACATTGCGATGAGAGCTTTCGTGCGTAGTCGTTAGGTACTGTACGTACCGTTAGCGTTTCTGTAATCGCGTTGCAGAAGGCGCCAAATCCGGAATGCGCGGCGGAAGGAGTCTGCGGTGGAGTTCCGCTCGGGCGGTCCATGGCGCGGTGTGCCCCGGCGGTCGGCGGAGCACTGCCGCCTGCCGCCGCACGCCCGCTCGCACTCACCGCCGCTTGCTGCGCCGCGCCGCTCCTTGCGTTACATAAACCCTGCTAGTACTACACCGCTAACGCAGTATCGCCGTCCGCTCCCACCTGTCCATTGTCACTGCGTTCTGGCATAACATCACAACAATAACATAAAATAATTATAGACTATTCTATTTCTGGTGCATTCAACACATCTTTACACGACTCATAAGCTAATCATTACTATTACTATTAACAACATTTGGCATCAAACGTTCGTGCATACATTATATTTGAAACGCAACGAGAATGTCATAAATCAAAGCTACAAAACAAAATTAAACATTATATATGTTTTTTAGTGTAAAATATAATTAATATCTTTGTCCTTCCTTGCACCACACTTTTCATTTTATGTTATCTTTAAGGATGTTAGTAAGCACTCGAATTATCTTAAAAGATAGCTTTCAAAAGTATTAGTTAATGCAGTAAACTGTAAAGTTGACTCTATCAGCGTTAATTACCCTACACTTAATGTTGGTATGTAGTTAGGTAGACATCTGCGATTAACTTATACCTGATTTACATATCTTATCATAATTATTTAGTAAAAATATTTTTAATGTTTAAAGAAAATTAACATCGACTCTTTAACGAAAGATAAATTGGTTTACAATCAAGTTTTTTTTTTCATTTTCTAACAACACAAATACGTACTTATACACTTAACTATCTTACATAATAATGTATATGTTGTCATAATTATTGCCCATTACGGCTTGTATTCATTTTCTATAAACCATAATATTTGTAGGTCTCAGAACAAGCGACATAAAAAGCTACTTCGCTCTACATTTGCGTAAAAATGATGCTGTGTCATCTAATGGAAGTCTATTAATATGGGCAAAGAAAAGATTGGATTCCGAGAGTTTCTAAAAATAGGAAAACTCTTGAAAGTGAGAAAATAATATGTTTTAATAAATACAGCTTATTTTTCAATTTAACCAAAAAATTTCCGTGATGGATGTAGGAATACATAAAAAACAGGCCGTCTTATGATTTAACCGTTAGAAATTTATTAGTAAAATTGCAACAGTTTCCGTTGTTTACTTTATATTCAATTTAATTTACGACAAGCGCTATATATCGTAAATCAAGGGAGGATCCATTATTTCATTTTAAGGTTATTACTTGATTACAGAAAAACTGGACATACCTTTTCTAAATATTATTCATAACTCTTGTAAACTTAAAAAAAAAACAATAACTCACTTTTTTTAAATATAATATTCATATTTTTCATTACAGGAAAGTTTTTTGTAATTGTAAAGGTGCAAATAAGCATTAGGACTGCCCGATTTACTTAACATAGTCTACTTTTACTAAAAACAACATCGTACGTGAATTGTGAAATGACAGATATGATAATACCTGAAATGACTGATAGGAGGAGATGGGACCCAGAAATAAATAAAACAAGGTGACAGATCTACAGAGGGGACAACCGACAACGCATAAAACGCTAATGCAAGCGAGCAAGTGAGCCTGAGCCTCTCCCACGCACTGAGGTTGCCCACCGAGGAGGTTTTAGTGGGACGTCGTGGTCGAACATGGAACCCCACATAACCCGGTTCTCTTATCCAGGAGGCCGGGTTGGGTTGGTTATCTGGTTGCAGATTTCCTACCCGTCAACAAAAAATAAATGAGTAACAATTTTCATGTGGCCGTCAATATTCTGTGTTGGGTACTTTTCCGATGGAGCCCGCCCATCTATGCCGATGCTGCAAAATATATATATATATAAGGGATAACTTTTTTGTAACTGCCAAGCCGAATATATTCTCGATTCAGGAGACGTTATGTACGATAATTATTGTTCTGTTTCTAATAAATAAGATATATATTGGCATAGATAGACAGTTTCTATAGATAGATATTGGCATAGATAAGTTTTTCTCCTTATTTATAAATTCAAAGTCCTTGAGTAGGCAGCAACAATGATTGTGTCTTTAATACTTTGTATTGCAAACGTGCGTTTGGCTACATTGATTGCTTTCTACATTACTGACGTGGTAAAAAACAAAAGACGTAGTGTATAATTAAATCTACGAAAATAAGTAACTAAATGCCACTGAACGGACTCTCGATATAGCCTTTTGTTTATTCTCTACAATACAAACCTATGATGACTGCCTCAAAATATAATGAACTAAACCTTCGAATGTCGATAGTGGTTGAAATGTCTTGCCCTGTTTTGTTAGGTAAATCAATCTAATATGTAATGTCAAAACACTATGAATTGGAGATTAAAGAACCGTTATCTCGAGGTTGGCAACGCGTGAATGGCACCCACTAATGGTGCTACATTCGCTCATAGGCTACGGCAACCGCGTCAGGTGGGCCGTATGCATGCTTGCCAACTTGTAACATTAAAAAAATCTTTAGTGGTTCCAACATAGTGTCGCAAATGGTTCGTAGCTTACTTATGACTAATTCTGATAACGCTTGAATATTGTCACATTTTAAAAATTACAAATTAATCATTAAAATTATTCGATACTATCGAACTACGTATCTACTTAAACTACAGTGTATTGAATCTGTGAAGCCATTGTACCTACTTCTTAAATAACTCTCCTTGATTCTATAAATATAGTTTGGTGTTTTATCAACACTAATGTGTTTTATTATGTATTATATATTATAAATAAGATACTTATTTTTAAATTTACTTATTTGGATAAAGAAATTAAATTAGCCTCATTTTACGATATGGTAGTTTACGTAGCTGATTGCGCCGCTATTTTTCTTATAAGGTATCTACATGTACTCTTTTTGTGTTAATTTAAGATGTTTTTAGTTAATATCAATTTATTAAGGTTGCTGGTTCGATTCTCGCTTGGGCTAATGTTTGCATTGATCTTACAAACATCTCTTTCGGTCTGGGCGTTTGTCCTTGTGGGTAAACTAGCCAAATATTGATATTATTTAGATAACAAACGTACAATCTAATTGCTTTAAATCCGGAGAATTTATGTTTTTTTATTAAAGAATTCATCTTTTTAATAAATAAGTTGACAAAATGACGTGCGAGTTATAAGCAAACACTTGTATACACAATTATAAATTGATTATTCGTCACGATTTTGAACAATATATTGAAAACTACATACATTAATGACAGAATGTTATGAGCATTCTTTTTATTCCAATTGCGTCTTTAAGTGGCAAATATGGTTGTTACTAACATACCAAATTTTATGGTGATTTCAGTTATATTTAGTTTACCCAGTTATTTTATTATAGAATGTGGAAGAGTTAAACGAGTTATCAGAGGCGAAGAGGTAGCTTGTGGTAATGAAATTTTTATACTATTTTTTTAGTAAAAATAATATTATAATAATCTATTATTACGTTTGTTAGTGAAATGTGCCATTTCGTACCTACATATTCACAGTGAATATGTAATACAAAATAGCACGCACATTTTATTGTGATTTATTTTAATTATGTGGTAATCCTCCCTTTGCTATTTTTATAAAGTATAAGTTTTTTCGAAAACAAAATATAACCTTGTTTTAATTCAAAAAATTTATCAACAAAGGCACCCAAAACCGAATCGTATCTTTGCAAAATGCAAGTAACTCCCAACATTTGTGTGGAGCCACCGTAATCACCCCAAACATCGCTATAACGGCAGCACATTGTGTAGAACACGAACCGAAGAATTACCGTCTTCACTTCAAAAACTATTGTGTAAATGATAATAGAACTACACCTAATGCTCAAGTACTGGAAATTATTACACATCCCACCTATCATCGGTAAGTTTGATACAAAATATTTTCATCCCCATCGTTACAAGAGTACATATTCCTTGCACCCGTGAAATATTATAAACAAAAATACCGACTTCAAAAATAAAGCAAAAAAAATAATGTTACGAATAAAACTTTAATAATATATATATATATATATATATATATATATTTTTTTTTATGTTAGAAGTTGGCAAACAAGCATACGGCCCACCTGATGGTAAGTGGCTGCCGCAGCCTATAAGCGCTTGCAGCACCATTACTAGGTGCCACTCACGCGTTGCCAACCTCGGGATATTAGTTCTTAAATCTCGTTCGCCCAGTAATTTCACTAGCGTACAATGCCCTTCAAACCGGAACACAGTAGTGCCTAAACACTACTACTTGGCGGCAGAATATTGCACACTGCGGTGGTACCTACCTAGCCGGCCTCTTGCAACAAAAGACCCACCACCAGTGTGACTGATTGCACTGGTGGAATAATCTCTGTTGTGACAGAGGTTATCCCAACAGCGGGCGATGGGGTCGTCACATCCCGACGCCTTTAAATAATATATAATCGACCTAAATGAAAATTCCCAAAAAGTCGTACACAAACTAAAATTACATCGTCCACGTAAAAAATGTTCATAAAATGAAAACTACTGGACCAAACTATGTTCAATTTTTATGGCACCCAGTGGCAACTATTCCGCATCAAACTAATCACGTAAACCGAATCATAATTCTCAGTGTAAACTCGAATTGATAATGATCATTTTTGAATTCGGTTAAAAATAGTAGAACACTTGCAAAGTTGTGTTTTCTAATAAACTATTTTAACAGAACACCCATTACAGTTCATATTATAACAAGTAACAATAGTTTTAAAAAACGAGGCCATTCTCTTTTAAATTATCAGTAGTAAATTAGTAATTTATATACAAAACTTAACAACAAATTCATTATCTAATTCTCTTTGCCGGCATTAGCAAACCAGGATTCTTTCATTGATATTCCTGTTGCGTAGGAACCGTCCTCTTTGCTACCCGTTTAATATATATAATTCTTAGTAATAAGAAAAATACCAAGTCAAAAACAAATTTGTTTGTCGAGGGAAGGGATTGAAAACAGCTTACCTAAACCAATATAGTCGTGTCGGTGTGAAACTTGTACGGTTTCAGATTCTCTACAGCGCATGACATTGCAGTCTTGCTGTTAAAACATCATTCGGATGACATAACCTGGCTTAATGGTACAGTGCTACCCAACTCCTCATTCGGAATATCAGGTAACTGTGAATGAACTGCTAACGAGAATGCCTACCTTCAAATAAATCTCTGTCAAAGCCAATGAGCTATTATTAGTTTGTTTGTTCATGTGCCAAACATTTCAACCAAAAATAAGAACCTTTAACAAACGGAATGTCAAATTCAGATTAATCTTAATACAATTTCTCCCCGTTATGGATTCCTATTTACAAATTAAGTCCCAAATTGGCTGCATAGCAAAAATCTAATACAGCGGACCCGCGCACTATCACGTAGCTTAGAAAAACCAGGCAAGTGCGCTTCGGACTCGCATATAATATACCACCGTAGAATGTATGTATAAGAGTCATGTAAGAAAGCATTAATTTATTACAATTCTACAACATAAATGTCCAAAGATCAAGTTTCATTATTTTTTAATTTTATTTTAATTTTAGTATTTATTGTTGTACCAACAAAAGAAATACACATTCTGTGAAAATTTAAACAACAACGGAGGCTTTGTAATAGATTCCCGTTACACCCTTTGAGTTTTGAGTACGGACTGTACTCAAAAACTGTATCATTCAGACAAATAAATGCATAAAACTAAATTTAAGAATACGAATAAAATATACAATTAAACATTACTGAAGTAACAAAACACTATAAAATTAGACTCTGATAAATTAATGTTATCAACAGAATTTATATTTTTTTGGAGCGGTTCAGTGAACTGTACCGGCCCCGTAAAAATAAGAAACACAATGAGGTACTAATTATATTTTAAATATATTTTAATTCAAACCAATTCCTTTAGTTATTATTTGCTACGAGCTACGCGCTCGTTTGATCCCGTACGGTGTTAGGATGCAAGAGACACACAAAATGTTTTATCATATACTAACTTCTGCCAGCGGCTTTGCCCGCGTGAATTTGAAATTTTAATACAATCTTGGAACCCTCATTTGACCCCTTCAGGGCGTGGAATTTAAGAAAATGTTAGAATACGTGTATTTTTATTAAACAACACCTTTAAAGAAAATCAGAAAAAATCTTTCTAGGTCCGAGGGCTTAGAGGTTGGGCACCTTTTTGATGTTGATATACCAGTCAGGTCTTCTGCTTTTATATGTACAGATAGAATCGGATTGCGTTTTCAAACATGTGTTAAAATAAAATGTAATTCAAATCAAAAGCACTAAGCCAAAATAACTTTCTCCCCCTTTTTAACCTTACTAGGCGATAAATTTCAATAAAATAAGAAACACGTCTTCCATCAATTCTGTAAAAAGGTTTATGCAAAATTTGAAGTAGATTGGACCAAGGGATCGCAATGTCCCATATAAACTTTCCCCTCCTTTTTCACCACCTTAGGGGTATAATTTCGGATAACACAAAGAACAAGTTTCAGGTCTCTATGATTATCGGTTTAGGCTGTGCGTTGATCCGTCAGTCATTCAGAACAAAGCATTTTATATATATATAGATATAATCCATCATATTTTGCTCACCTTCTATACTACCTACTTATTTTTCACAAAATAATTTTCCTTTACTTACACCTTTACTACCAATAAGACGGCCTAGTTGTATCAATGTTCTGATTTTGTAATATGTTTTTATAAATAATTTATTATTGACATGAATCGAGGACCACATACGTTTTGAATTCACTAATTTATAAGTAACTATCGTGATCGTTAAATATATTGAATAAAAATAAATCTTTAAATATTTTTTGATGACTGTACTATGTCGATGCGAGAGAATTGTAGCGGTCTATTTCTATAAGCTCTTTAACACTTAAGCGCATCGTGTGAGCCCTTTTAACTGACACCTTAATATAACGACGAAAAACCATGAGTGACATGGCAGTAGGCGGTTATAGGAAAAATAGATTTCGAGTAAAATTACTGTGACATACGGACGGATGAACAGACGGACATGATGAAACTATAAATCTTCCGTTTTTGCCATTTTGCTACGGAACCCTAAAAAAGCTAAACCAGCTCATAAACACTTTCGTTTTATTTTATTGATTACCACTATTAAATTATAAGAAATGAAAATATCTTCTTTTGTCAAAATATTTTTTTGTTTAAGTACAATTTCAATTTTAAGTACACTTTTGAATAGCTCTAGTAACGATGAATACCGGGTTAACCAAAATAATCCCAGATTAATCATTAACAAAATTCATACTGATTAGTCAGAGCACTCTACGAACAATCAAGTACGATTACTACAGTAAGCATCTACACATCGTTAGCAAACGCTGCCATGGCACTTTTTTCCGAATCTGTATTCATTTTGGCGATACTGGACTTGACAGCATCATCGGATAACGACTTGGCACGCCTGATAGTATGCTGTCTCCAAGGATTATGAAAGCTTGCAATAACAGTAACCCAAGGGGAAGGATTACAAGAAAGTTAGGAAAATAGGAGGACATAGGGGATAGGGGTTGATCCTTTAACTTTCTTAAACATCGAAGGGGTAATGCAATTTCATATCGATATTCCGTGAAAGAGTAATACTTCCTCGGTCTAGATAGTCAACTCATACCGGAAACAACAAGAATTTATATACTTGACAACAATATTATTTCACAGGAGAATGCATAGTCTACGGCTACGGGTATAAAGATAAAAATACCAAAGAACTATCAGAGAAGTTGCTAGCCGCGAAGCTTCATCTCGTTTCTCTCGACGTTTGTACCAAAATATTAGGACCACATGTAGCTCCAGAATGTGACAGCGGAATGTTGTGTGCTATGGGCGATAAAGCTGATGCTTGCCAGGTTTGTCGATATACGCATTATGTACATAAACATATTGGTACCTACTACCATACCTACCGAAATTCTGAACATCTACAAATTCCAGTGATTGTGACAGTTTTCGAGGGAAACTCAATAAGCCTAAGCGACTGAAATTATAGCGAGTTGAAAAATCAAGCCATTTATATAATTGTATCTGGCTGTCCGAGCACTGTCTATCAGTATCTATGCAACAACGCAATGAATGTCATTTTTAACAAAAATAATAATTTAACACCGAGCATGATCAATATACATACATGTTATATTGTAAAACAATTTTTTTTTTGTTTTTGTTATCTTTTAGCAATGAAAATATTAATTTCACTATGCAAATGTCTAAAATTGGAATGAAGCTAAGGTTTGAGCAATAATTCGATTCTTTCGCAACTAATTACTAATTAGCTACAACTACGCGTTACATTTTTATTTTAATTATGCTAGTGATGCTAGCTTGATGGAGCTTGTAACGTGATAATCGCATATTGTTAGCCAAACTTATATAGGGGATACCTCCAAACAATGTGTAAATTTTATTGTCTTTGAGGATATATAATGAAAGTCCTTAAAATATAATTATTACTAATGATTACTGCATTTACATTGCCGTATTTCTGTATTCCGTCAAAATATAAATTATATTATATATAATTAATTGTTATTAAAGATATTTTAGCAATTCAAGATCCCTAATCCTATGAACAAGTTATAATCATACAATGAATTAGAAAATATGTAAAAATTAACGTTTTATAAAAATAACTTGATAAGAAATCTATCCAGGTCAAAGTGCAACGTTATTTTTGTGAGCTGCAAATAAAGAAAAGAATGCGAGGTAATTTACCAACGAAGAATATAATTCACAAGCGCGGAGCAGCTGCTCAAGAGCTAGTAAAATAAAATGATAATGTGCCTAAATCTGTAGTAATGTACATACATTTTGTAAGCAACATACAATTTTAAAATATTCTCGAATACCTAAGTGCTAATAAAAATATATAGAAAGAATATAAAAGAGTATAATATGAGCACATGTGAGAATAGTAGGTATTTATTTTATATTATGTACAAAAATATATAATAGTTACTGATATTGGTACAAAATTATATAAAAATAATTTGGTAGGCATGGTCTTAAAATGAAATCAAATGAAAAAGTTATTATTAAGCGCATAATGCGTATCTAGCAATATCCAGCAATCAAATATTCGTATGTTATACATATTTACATATTTATTGAGTACTTACAAATTAACAATACACAAAGTTTAGTGACCAAGAGGAAATTTCTCTTGATAAAATTCTGGTAGCTGCTAATGTGAGGACCCATCGTAGTTATAAATTTACCTATATCTATATTTACACCAAGAAAAGTTATTATATAACTATACTTATGCAATATGCATGTCCACAACAGCTGTATTTAAAACACGCGCTCCGTTGTAACTAAGTGCTATAGGTACTTTAAGAATAGAAATTGTTATTATTAATTTAGAGCACATATTAAACAGCAATTAAAGTAAATTATAACTGTTTGCACTTGCTATATTTTTTAAACTGCGTTTTAGCGGATATTTTTAAGTAATATAAGCAGCACTTTAGCGCTAGATTCATTTTGTCCCCTATTTGATTTATATTTCAGGGTGATTCGGGTGGACCACTAATTTGTGGAGGTAAGCTTGAAGGAGTTTCTGGATATGGTCTTGGCTGTGCAATACCAGGAGTACCCGGTGTTTACGTCAGCATTGGGGCTCATTTGCAATGGCTCAGAAGCGTAATAGAGGATTTTCAATTAGTCTCAAATGTACTTTGAAGATATATCTATACCATATGTGTTTATAATAAATTTTATATACTTTAAAACTTATAAAGTTTTTAAAGGTAAAATATAAAAAGCAAAAACAATTTTTATTTAAATTATTATTTAGACAGTATCTAACCCAATTTTGGCCAATTTAAATAACCCTAATACGCAATTAAAAACTTAATTTACAATTTAAATAAATAGTAGACTAGATACTAAATGCCTAAAAGGCTAAAACTATTCAATCCGAACTCCTCGTCACGCATTTGTTAATAAGTTATAAGTGGTAAATATTTATTTAAATATAAAATATTAAATTATAAAAAATGTTGAGTACTGACCCGGGCGAAAAAAGGGAAGCTTTCGCGGAGGCTCAAAGTCAATTTCGTCCATAGGGTGCCTCTTGCAAGGCCAAATCACGGCTAAGGACGATATCAGGAATGGAGGCGACCCTCTGAGTGCATTCTAATCGATGGACTCACCCGAAGGTGTTAACGCGTCGCGACGTGAAACAAAGGACCTCAGACTTGCCGGAGAAAACGGTGTTGTGTGCGTGTCTGAGCTGTGTAAGACGGGGCATTGTCAACGTAATCTTATCGTCAGTATCTTGCCGGACGTTCTTAAGATGTCCGACTTAATTTGGTTTGTCATGTCTGTCTGTATAAATACTAGCCACGAATACAGAGAATTCGGATCGATTTCAAAGTCTCTATGGAGATCTACGTTGTGCACGTACCACCGGCAGCCCGACACGTAAGCAAGTATATATTTTATTATAATTTGGCAAAAAAGAGTCTAAGCTATGCACCCGCATTCCGCTGCGTGTCATAGGACGTCGCCTGAAGGCTGCACCAGATAGTGGCACCCACAAAAGTTTTTGCGTAAGGCAGAGTTGCGCATCTGCGATACAATTCTTTTTTTAATCAATAACAAGTATTTTATATGAAAAGGGAATATAATAACAAACAATTAAAATATTTTTACACGTTTATTATTGACACCAATTCACACAATTATATTTTATAATAATCATCTAAACACGAACCATTTAGAACTGTTAAAATGCTTGTAAATACACAAAATAATGACAAGCACCTATACCTACAAATAATAACCAAATATTTTAAATATAATAACATAGAGTGAAGCTTATTAAATTATTCGACTTTTAAATACCGATTATTTAGGATATTGATTAAAAATAGTTTAGATTAAACATTTATTTATTAATTAGGTTACACGGTTACACCTAAAATTATTTATTATTCGCAAAAACAAAGTCAAGCATTAAATTGTGCTATTACATTCTACAGAAAATTTGATTACACATATATTCCACTAAACTGTAAAACACACATTCATCGAGATAGAACATTGATGTAAAACAATCGTCTACACTTTTAGAGTATCAAATATTATTACATAGTATACTATCATTGAGTATATCAAGCTCTGAAAGTGTTTTATTATTTAGAAGATTTTTTTTTATCTGTAAAGAAAAGTTATAAAATTGGTATTATCTTTACTTCATTAGGCCTTTTTATTTCATATGAAAAATAATAATCTCTGTCATTTCGTCAAAAATCAAAAATCAAAATCAAAATTATTTTTATTCAAGTAGACTTTTAAAAAGTATTTTTGAATAGTCAAGCGCTACCGACGCGTACCGAGTGCGTCGTCGTAAGCACATAGATGCTCACTGAAAATCCCTTAGCTTCGGTCTTGTATCTAATCTAACTAATCTAAGCCTTCTCAGATTATGAGTGTGACGAGACGTAGTGAATCTCGAAAACAACTTTTTTACAGGGCAGCTAGATTATAATTTTCAATAAGGTTTGTTCGCCTTCTGCGAAGAGCACCACCACGCTTTCAGCGTTATGCCCTCCGCACAGACAGAACTACGCACAGTCAGTTGCGCTAATGGGCAAGCAGCTGTAGGCGCGGTCATTTTATCGATGGGTGACAACATGATGGAAAGTGAGCATCTCCGTGCTTAGGAGGACACAACAATCAATGAAGGACTGTCATTTCATTATCTTTAAAATTAATAATAATAAATTTAATTATCTGTACCACAATAAATACCTAGGTCCTATAATCGAGTTGTTTTTTAAATTAATAATTTGGATAACTGTAACTCTCACAAAAAATATATATAATTATTTACCTTATAACGTCAAATACCTACTGCAAGATGTGCTTATTTGTAAAAAAATACATTCAAAGATTAAAAGTGATTTTCAATTGTAGTGATTACTGCGAACATTCGTACAGCACTCCATGCTTTTTTTTAATTTTTACAAAAGTTCAAGTGCTTAAAGGCCTATTCGAATAAAGTATATTTTGAGTATATTTAACATTACATTAGGTTAAATATATAATCCAAAAAGCATACTTTATTAATAGTCTTGAGAGTAGAGGCCGTTCTGACGAAGTTATGCTCGAACACACATGAAATCCGAATCGAAAACCTCTCTCTTTTTTGAAGCAGGTTAAAATTTATCTTTTAATATTAATAAATTGTCTGTATACAAATTTAGGCTTTCTTATATAACTACATGTGAAATATTTTATGAGATGTAAATTGAAAGGAAAAGTATGATAATACATAAATTCTGTCGGAAAATCTTAAAATACGACCGATATTTTTTAGACATCATCTACTAACAGACAACTTACGAACTACAGAATTTTCGAATGTAGTGCTATCTATAGAACATTTAGGCCTGAATTACATTTATTAGCATCGACCGGCATTTAGCTCGATAGTTTTGGACACACTTATGAGCATCGTATGCTTAAGAATTAAGCACGTGTAAGCATGCTTCAGCAGCCTTAAGCACACTTTGAGGGTTGTTTAGTACTGTAACGTATTATATCGAGTGTAACACTGGTAAGCATTTAAAACAGAAAAATGCGAAATCCGAATCGATGGTATCGAATATATGATAATATGCGATCGAATGCATACAAAATAGCTATTTTCTATAGAGAATGCTGATCGATGCTAACATATGTAATTCAGTACTCATAGGACCATGTAGATAAATATCTAATGGATGTCTTGTATTTATCATTTGATGCTAGTGCAACCCCCGGTGACACTGTCAAGGCCAGTAAGTCCAACAACAATATACTTTCCGTAAAATATGCTTTTATAAGTTACAGTAATAGGAAAATAATATGCAACTATATGAAGATAATTTCAATAATTTTACGTCGATGATAACGTGCTATTTATTGCCGTATAATTTCTACGCTTCCTGTTAAATCGTCACGGCAATACATTAAAAATAACCACGCAACCTTGTTGGCATAGCCACAACATGTGGTCCGGGGTATATCATTGGTTTTTTATTGCATAAAAAGTCCGGCCACTTTTTTCTTGACGTATATCAAAACAAGCATACGGTCCGCCTGATAGTAAGCAGTCGCTGCAACCAATGAACGCGATACTTGCAGTATTACATACGAGTATTGTGGTGTCATAACGAGAATTGAGTGTTTTTAATGTGTAATTTAAATGTGTAATTTAAACTCAAAATTAATTTGTAATTAATTTTGAGTTTTTGGCAATTTATGGCACAATATACTACATAATATACCAGTTTTGCGAATTTTTATAGTGAAAACATTGGCAATATTGATGTATGTTTAAGATTTTTGATGTTTGTAAAGCATGTTTAAGGATGACAAGTGGTTGGCGCACGGGGGTGCAGTAACCGGGAGCAATAGTCGATGGTTCTGGAGGGGCACTAGCACAACCTGTAGTTGGGCGTATGCTTTTCCCAACGTTAAAAAAAAACAGACACCAGATGCGGGCAGCAAACTCCCCGCTTTGTCACAGATGATATATGAAAGTTGTATAAGAAAAACTTATTTTAATTTTCCTATGTTCGTTCCTAACGATAAGCACATCTATTAATAATTAATAAAGACTAAACATTAAATTGCGATCTAAAAACTACAAAGCTTCCCTTACTTATACATTTTCATGATAATACTTCGTAACAAATTCAATATGTTATACATTTTTAAATTAATATTTAAACAAATTGGTAACAAAAATGCAACATAAATATACGTCTTTTGTATAGCAAACATTATTAATTTTCAATGTCTTACTTTTTTTTATTTAAATCTTGAAATTGTTGAAACGCCAAAAATTACACATACAATAGCTGGGCCCGCGGCTCCGCTCGCGTGGGGAACCGATTTTTCTCTATTCCACGGAACCCTAATTCTTTGCCGAAAACGAAAGTAGCCTAAGCTACTCCTTATAAAATCGGATATCTAGCAGTGAAAGTCCCGTTAAAATCGGTCCAGCCATTTCAGAGATTATCCAGAACAAACAGACAGACAGACGGATAGGCAGAAAAAAAATTAAAATTGATTTCCTAACGTTACTTACATTAGGAATGTACTTTCAATGTACTTTCAAATGCATTGATTGAAAAGCTGTAAATTGAGAATTACAAACAGACACTTTAATTTTATTTATGTGTATAGATAACCGGCAATGGGCGTGTTGGACTCGCTCATAAAGGGTTCCGTAACTCCGTAAAAAAATAACAAGTTTCTCGTATTTCTTGTTGTATCAGCAACAGAAATACATATTCTTTGAAAATTAAAACTCTACCTATTACGGTTCATGAGATGTAAAGTCCACCTACAGACAAACAGGCGTACATAGTGATATTAGTAATAAGATTCCGTTGCACTCGTTGGGTGCGGAACCCAAAAATATTAAAATAATAAAATGGTTATGTAGTTCAGGAATAAGTGAGTTTTACTTTATTTATTCAAGAAATGAACGTCTATAACGGGAGATATGAAAGAAAGGCAATTGATGAACACATAGTATCGACAAAACTAAACCCCTGTAACTATAGAAATGGAATAAAATATTATAAAATCAAATTAGAGATGCTTTTGCATTTGTAGTAGTGTAGTAAACACAGAGACAAAAACCGGTGTAAACTCCTGACTCACTTATAAGTAGCATTACGAGTGTGATGCCATTTCGTTTATTATACATACATGACATACAATACTACTACAAACACAAAAAACTTCTCCATACACATTTGACTTTATGGTTCGAAGCAACGAAGAGCGCTGGTAATCGTTACATTGTGGTGAAAAAATTATCTCATAATAATCTCTTGCTCTCGAGTAGAGTCTTTTGAATCGCGGTTTAAAGTACTAACTTGATGTATTATTGTTTTCGAGACAAATTTGATGTTTGTAAATGTTGACCTGAAAATGACCGAATCCAAAACTCTCCAAATTATGAAATAAATCCAGTATTAAATACCACCATGCAGATAAATTTGTGTCGTTGTGCTTGTGTGCGAGTTCATTTAAAATAATCACTGGTGTCATGGTTATAGACTACTGACATATAAAATACAATGGACAGTCCCTCCCAAAAATGTCAGACTCGCTGGTGCTCCACATAACCGAATGATGTTACCGTATGACTAACTTCGTTCTATTACGTTGGTGTGCAATTTTGAATTTGGAAGGGACACCAAAGAGTCTATGATATTTTGTCTCAATGGAAGGATCTGTCCTTTGTCATAATTTAATTTTTTTATCGCCAGAACGAGTCAAATGAAGTATTTTAGAAGACACTTTATTAGTTCGTGAAATCTATTTGGAAATTCTAAAACGTTTCTATTCTGTATCCGATATTTATCTTTTTTTTGTGTTAAATGTAAAAGTTTTTGAACAATTAAAAACTTATTAATCGCTAATTACTTCTCTTTAATTTTAAGACATTTTTAAATCAATATTTTTATGTAATCTGTATTTAAGTTGTGAGATGTATAGACGCTCTTCGTTGCTATTGAATTGTATGTAACAAATTAAGACCACGGAAACCATGACCTAAGTTCAGCTTTTGACTCTACGGGGCTTCTAGGGATCTGCGGTGATGGAGGCTGTGAAGTGGGACTGTCTTCTCTTGCTGCTCGATCCTGCCTTATTGCTTCCTCTAGAGCATTCTTCACCTAAAAAATGGATTCAAGCATAATGAAATAATAATAATAAATAGATACTGATATTTATTTGGAAAAAAATATATTGTCATATAAAAATTGTATTTTTTTTATCTGTTGGTAATACCTTCACGTTAGTTTTTTCCTGCATTTCCTTCTCATACTTCCTGACATCTTCGATAGTCATGTCAAACCACTCATCCATCCAAGTGAAAGCTTGTCGATGACCAAGTAGAAGTATGTCTCGAATGATCTATTTACAGATAAGGAAATATTAATATATATATGTGATTACACAATTTGACACACTAAGTTGCTATATCAGTCTTGTGTAGTATAAGAAACGACGACCGTTGTCACATGGAGCGAGGCCGCTTTGAGCCTCGATGGTCGTGGGTTCGATTCCCACTTGGAGCAGATGTTTGTATAAATGTCTGTTTCAGTCTGGGTGTTTCTCTTTGTGGGTCTGTACAACGTGAATCGGACGACACGTTAAGCTATAGGTCCCTGTTGTTATTATAACATGTTATAATAATAATTAACCCATGATAGGTTATATAACCCTTTATAGGTTGATCTATCATATAAGTTACTGGTTCACCCTTAGAGTTGATGAGGTCAGATGGCAACTGCTCTGTGTAAGAACTAGTCAATAACCTGCCAAATCCGGGTAAGAGTAATAAGCAAACCCTATGTAAATACCAGGATAGTGCTAGGAAGAAAGAAGAAGTAATATAACAATCAACAAGAAGTTGCAGTATTCACTGGAAATTATTTCTGGCCTGTATGGGTATTTGATTCATCAATATTTGCAATGAATAGGGATAATATATATAAAAAAGAATTAATCTCATACAATTACTGCATTAAATTTGGAGCCAACAACAGCAATAACTTTCATTGAAGAAAATTTGATGTTTCAAATGTTTGCATGTGTTCAAAGCAAGGATCTCCATGACAACGCATTTGACAGATGACTAAGTGCTTATACTAGAGTGAACTATTGTTATTATTGCCTTTATTAAATGGTAATATATAATAAAGTATATACTATACAAATATTTATATATGATAAATTTATATTAATAAATATATTGACAAGTACAGTTTTCCCATATTTCTTTATTATACATACTGTTTGTAAATAATCTTCCACTCTGCTCTGCACGCCCCAAACTTCAAAGTTAGCATGGACTGCCTTGTAACAGCACATAATAGGCTTGTACTCATCTCGCCACCCAAAAAGGAGAGGTCCTCGACCAGACTTCTCAGACTTGAACAATTTAGGATCCTCTGCCTCTTTGTAATGATGTGGTTTGACCTCGTGAAAGGCAATGTCCATGAAATCTATGGATCTTTCATCCAAATCATGAGTGTTTAAGCCCAAGCACTGAAACAAGAAATGTATAGAATGTAGCAGTCTCAGGTTGAAAATTCTGATAATATGCAGCAGAAAATTAGCAAATAGGAAAACTCAATAGCCATTCTTAAGAATCATAATCTGACAGCTGTCCTGCACTCACGGCTTCAAACCACTTATCAATCAAATTTCGCCCATTTTGATTATTGTTTTTTTGAATACAATAAAAAACTTCAAGGAAAGAATAGTAATGAACAACAAGTGTAGTTTGATATTTGATAAATTGTTGTGCTGAAGTGGGAATATTCCACAACCCTTTGGCTCTTAACTAATAAGGTTTTCAGCCTTATTAAGTTATAGCTTTGAGCCACAGCTTCGCTCGCGTTTCGGGTAACACACAATTACTTTTTCTATATAAACTTCGAAATGTTTTACGTTTTCAGCACTGGTAATGTTAAAACATATGTTTCTTTATTTTTAATTGTTCACCAAGAATTAAAGTTTCATGCTTCTTGTTTCAAAAATTAAGGAAATCCCTTAAATTTTCAACCCTTTTTGCATTCCTTCAAGGACGTCATTTTAGAAATAATTAAGACAAAATTTTTTTATCTCTAAATGTTAACACAAAAACAAAGTTTCTTGCGACTAGTTTCAAAAATAACGGACTTACATTACATTACAAAATTTTAACCCCCTTTTCACCCCTTCAAGTCTATTTCGAAAAATTCTTAGTGCTTGCTATAATTTAAAAACAACACCTGTGAAAAAATTCAGCTTTGTAGGTCAAGGCTGGGTGTTGGTATAAAATAATTTCTGAGAGTGCTACAATGCTCCAGTCCCTTTCTGCCAATAGTGTTAGATCGGGACTCATACGTGAATGCCACGTAGCCCTGGGCGAGACCTCTGAGTACAATGAGGTCACGCTCCAGTGGACGAAGAGTCTCTGCGGCTTTATAGGGAATGATACAGCATATAGATAAACTTGCAAAGTTAGGTTCTAGGGGCAAAGTGATTGGACTTGAACCCATATTACCAGTACCGTTCAGTTAGTTGAAAAGATGGCTTCATATCCAGTAGATGGACAAGCACACCAGATACTGGACTGAACGTGAAGACTGTAGACAGGCCAGGGCGGTCCTTCCTGACGGAGAGCCGAGTTGGTTGGTTGGAGCCGAGCCTCTTGGTTGTTGGCGGGAGCTGGGGTGGCTGTGTTGACTGCCCCCATGCCGCACCTCTATCTCACGCACAATGGTCCAACAGGACTAAGTGCGAGAAAGAGAGCCCGCGAGGAAAAAAAAAAAGTGGGGTGTTGATGTCTCAGTGAGTCTTGTCATTTTATATATTACATTGATTAAACTTTATATTATAGCTTCTGTTAGGCTAGTAATATATTACTAAGGGAGTCTGGAGAGACACAAGCTTATGCACAACCACCCAAATCTGAGCTTAGATTGCATCAACTACATACATCTACGTTCCACTAGGCATGATTGTAGTCAAGTGTAAGCCTATCATTATAAAAACCAGAGACCTTTGACAATAATAGCAGTCACTATCACACCTCAGCAGCCATAATAATATCTATAAAAAGCTTTGCATATTCATTATTAATAATCAAATGTATGCTTTGCAGTTTGAGGAAAAATTATAATATAACATAACATTACATTTACAATTTTATATAGTCTTTATTTAAAACTAGCGGGCCCTGCAGACATTGTCCTGCAATGAAAAAAGTAAGACCCGAAACCAGTGCTACTGGGTCTAGTTTTTAATCTAAACCATTCTCGAATCCACTACAATACACACAAAAAAAATTATCGGTCCAGCCATTTAGGAGGAGTTCAGTGACATACACATATACAGTAGAATTATATATATATATAAAGATTAGAAATACTCACATTGTATGAAGAACCATTGTTGTCTTCAAATCTTGTGTGAATTGTTACTAAGAACCTCGGTAAAAAGGAACACTGCAAAACAGACAAATTAATCAGTAATAGTCTTTTTGATAAAAAAATCAGATTTGCTTATTTATTGTTACTTACTGTATATTCTTGTTGTTATCACCATGAAAAGGAAAAATGTAAGTTAATAAATTGAAAATATTGTAAGTAAATGAAATAAGTTTTTGTTGTACAATTTACCTGTATATGTATATGGGTAAAAATTCCATGCTTTTTCAGTCACATAAAATATCTTTGGTGTGATGCTTTGCATCCAGTACGGTAAATGACTGTAATAAATGGGTACAGCATCAATATGAATGTTAGTTTGTTATAAAATGCATGATAATAAGATTTAAGATCAACTTTTTATCTGCAGTTTATTTATTAGTCTTAGCACTGGTATGGCATATTTATAAAGTTTTTGTTTTTAAATTCACCATTATCAAGTAAGGAAAATAAGTGACGCAATTTAGAAATTATCTCTATACCTGGACAAGTGTATCCTCTTTTCTGTATATTGTCCAACTCCATTTTTTTCATCAGTTACTTGTTCATTCGCTACAACTTCAACGCCTTCACCATTGTTTGACTGCTCATAACTATGTCGCGCAATCATATACAACTGGCCAATACGATACTGAAAAACATAGGAAAATTTTATTTTTTAGGTAAACTTCATCTGGAAATATATAATCTATCTAAATATATCTTACTTCCTCCACAGTCATTGGCATGCAAATCCGATATTCCTTTGTGAGAACCATTATGGAATTATTATATTTTAATTTTTTCAGAAATCAGAATAAAATTATTCTTCTTCTACTGATATTTGACTTTGACAGTTAAAATATATTGACAGTTGACCAGTGCTGCCACTTACACCAAAATCGATTTTTTAGTTGGTTATCGTTCAAAAAAATCAATTGAAATTCATAGATATGTAGCTTTTTGTAAAGGGATATCTATTTGAAGCTAGGATTCATTTTTTACACAATACAAAAATATTTACACAACATGTAATGAGAACAAGATTTTTGCCATTTTAATTTAAAAAAATATAAAAATATGTAGACGATTCTGAACTAATAATTAATGTTGTCTAATACTTTACACTGCACACTAACACACTTAGACCATTTGTCTTATATGCTCTGTGCCATTTGTTGTTAAATGGTCTAAGACCCTACAGTACTAGTTTTCAAAATTTCAACTATTAAGATGTTACAGAAATTGACAACAGCGGCACTGCAACGAATGGAAGCACGGATACGCACAGTTGAAATACAATTATCCGGTCACCCATCTCTACTGACCGACCCTGAAGTTGCTTAACCCGTTGATCGTTTGCCGATCAGTAAGGGTTCCTGGCTATGAGCGTCTTGAAACTTGAACTTAATAAAATGAAAGACCAAAAGTTGACACCAAAACAGGAAACTCATTCATACGAATTAAGTACATTTTCCTTGAAAATAGGTTTGGTGGTTGGCGAAAAACTCAAATCTTACCCTAGACGGCTGATGATTTTTAAGTTACAGCATCAGTAGTCAGTACTGTTGTGTTTAGTCCGATGAGAGAGCGCCAGAGTCTAAACCCCCTAGCCCTTTCTTTTTATTTCACTTTTCTGTCCACTGTTTCCCCTGGGTCGGCAATACGCTTGCCATGATATATTATATGCGAGTGTAGGTTGCGGTGACCGTTTACGATGGTAAACTCCTAACCACTTTAGTGGAGGTGGCTAAAAAACCAAAAGCCTCGGCTGTTTCATACATAAAATAAATACATAGATGTCACGTAAATTTTAGTTGACGCTTCATGAAAAGCTTTTAAAATCAATAGAAATCCACATAATCTGTTGACCTGGAATACAAAATGCTGCTTTTCATTTTCCTTTATTAATAGGTGTTAGATGATATTGATTGTGTTGTGGCAGGCTGACCGCTGTGGTTAACGACATTGAACTTTACCCTCATCTATCGTGGGCCCAATTCCCGCTCGAAGTGGATGTTTGTATTCATCTTAGAAAAATCTGTTTCGGTCTGAGCGTTTGCGTTTGTGAGTTTCCCCACCATGCCTCGGAGAGCATGGTAAGCTGTTGGTCCCGATTATAATAATATAACATCTGATAGTAATTGTTAACTCTTGATAGGTAATTTACTCTAATCCAACGATTTACTGGTTTGCTGTTAGGGTTCTCTGTGTAAAAACTAGCAGCCTGCCAAATCCTGATAAAAATAATAGGCAGGTAAATACTGTGAATAATGGTAGGATGAAGAATATATTGTACTGGTGGTTATTGTATAAGATTTTCTAAGTTTAATGGGTTTTGGTAATTTTGTAATAATTTTTCATCAACCAACACACATTACAATTACATACATATGTAAAACCAATGAATGTTCAATACTGCGCTTCGCTAATAATTAATAACATATTTGCCTTTCTAGTTTTTCCAGTCTTACAAGGAACTGTGTAGATTAACATGATAAATAACAAAAATAATCTGATTTAATATTTTATATTATAATTTTCTTTATTACATTTTTAACAGCTATATAAATACATAATATTTTTGTAGTAAAACAATAACATTGTTATTATAACTTAATAGAGTAATATAATTTAAATTCAATATACATAAACAGAAGCTAAATCATCATAATCATATGTCCTCTTAAGAAATAAATCAACCAATGATACTCCTGTGATATTGTGATGGCCTGAGTTAATTGGCATTGCAGTTAAATTAACATAGGTGAAATTTCCTGGTTCTAAAGAACCTAACTTTCTGTTTGAAATACCACACCAGAGTAAACTAGAATCTTGAAGTGACCGAAGCTTAAGAATTAAATCCAAAGTTCTATCACTTGCATTTACAATTTTGCATTTAAAGTTAAAAGGTTCATCAACTTTTATTTTACTTGGTAAATTTTCATATGTAACTCTAATGTCCCCATAGTCAGGAGTCATTCTCTGCAACTGACTTGTTTGTAGTCTTCCTTTCTCTCCTAAATTTGATCTCCAAACAATATCAAGTTTACCAATATTCTTAGCTGCCATAATTAATTTTAAATCTTTTGAAATATTCTCTTTTGGTGTTAGACAGTATAAATATTGACAGCTCTCTTGTGGCTGTAATAATGTAACATCTCCAAAAACTGACACTCCATTTTCATCTTCATTTAAAGATTTAACTGTAAAATTATGAGAACTATCCAGAGATACTTGTTCTAGGATAATGGGGCCTGAGGTTATATTCTGAACCTGAGCTTCAACAAATACATCATCAGACTCAGCATTGTAAAACTTAGTCTTAACATCTAAGGGTTTCATCACTTCAAACTTGAAGAATTTTCTAAATGAAGCCAATGTATTATAATTTGACATATAAGTTACTTCACAAACCAAAATATGGGTACCTAAATCTTTTACTTCATGATGTATTACATCACTGAGTGTTTCATCGACATCCAACATTACAGGGGCCTGATTCTGTTGTGTGGTTAATGGAATTCTTTGTGAACTCGTCTGTAAGTCTGCTTTGATAGATACACTTTGAACTGGTTGACTTGTTTCATTATGAACACAGACATAACAGGAAAATGTCTCGCCGAGGTATATGTTTCCAAAACTCTGAGGTAGTAAGAGAAATTGACCAGCAGCAAGAGTTTCCATCTGTACAACTGAAGTAGCATCATCTTTCAAAAAGTTGTTTAAAATATTACCTGGTAAATCTTGAAATTCGCACGTTACTATCTTTGGGCTTATTAAAGCGGGCTTAGTAAGCCTCATCACTTTTAAAGCAACTAAGTGCTCAATAACTTCTTTTGTATCCATTTTTTACGAAAAAAGTGAAAACCAAAAATTCTATGCAATATTTCAAATTATGTTGTTAGAAATAACATTCTATTAGTAACTAGATGCTTATCACATCAAATATGCTTCTTTTTCAATAAAAACACTGATTGAAATAATTTTGTACACCACTAAAATTCTATCAATTCAAATAAAAAAAACTCAAATTGATTACAGATTTACGGAATACGGAATATTATAGTGAATACCACAGGTACTACTCTTTGCGGAATACAGATTAACATTGTCATTTAAACAATTTGTCACTGTCAAAACTCAAACACTTCAAATAGTATTGATACATAATAAATAGATCGCGTGTGGACTCCACTTCCACTTACCATCAGGTGGAGTGGAGTTATTTGCCCTCCGGCATTAATATATATATAAAAAATACTATCTAGATAGACTATAATTCATTATATTACTATGAAAATATAGACATGGAAGACAATAGATAGTAGATCCCATATCTTGAAATTGGTAAAAATTTAAAGATGATATAGCGCCATAAACGAATTAACTGGAACTAAAAAAATTACTGCCCATGCGCGAGTAGTGATGAGAAATTCACATATAGAAAAACCGACAACCGACCAATTGACAATTACTTTGACTATATCTATAGAAATTCTACATTTAGAACATTACCAAAATTGATACCCGTTCAGTGATAGTTATTCAAAGCTTAAAATAAACAGTGAATTATGCGGACTTGTGTCTATTGTAAAATAAAAGACACCAAGTTAATAATTTTTTTTTAAGTAGTCCATATGTTTGGAGGTTATACTAAAACACATAATAAACACTGGGCTTATAAATTAATCTTGGAATTTCTTCATGTAACTATTATTTCACATTTAAATTTTTTTTTTTTTATGTTAGAAGTTGGCAAACAAGCATACGGCCCACTTGATGGTAAGTGGTTGCCGTAGCCTATGAGCGCTTGCAGCACCATTAGTAGGTGCCACTCACGCGTTGGCAACCTCGATATATTAGTTCTTAAATCTCGCCCGCCCAGTAATTTCACTAGCGTACAGTGAAAGAAGATATGTCTATTATTATACCCAGTGTTGCAAAAATAACCGTTCTTTTGTTTGATAGTCAAATCTATATCAGCAAGGTTTTTGTAGCACATGGGTACGATGATATTATTTAGTTCCCGGTCAATTCGTTGTCATCCTTTATTCTCTATGATTTACGCCATAACGCCAAATAGACCCGCAGTCATAGAATTAATATAAGAACAAGAAAGCTCACTGAAGCAACATTTCTGTGACAAAAGAGAGGTTCCAAATGGTATTTTTGTCCCTATCTAATCGAAACACCAAAATTGTTAATAATTGAGGACAAAATACAAACTTGAATAATCTTGATTTCTGCATACTATTAATATATTTAAATTAGAACCAATATATTATTTTATTTGAATATTATAATTTTTATTAGAATGAAGCCAATGGTATTGTAGTAGTGGCATGTAAGTCGGAAAATATAATGAAATTATATTTATTTTTATCCATTCTTTTTTCTTTCCTCGTCACGAGAAAAACTTAAAATAACATTTTATTACTAAAATAAAGATAAGATAACTTTACTTTTAAATTTTTAATTAATTACAATTGATACAGAGTCACCCTGGTTCTTATAAAACAAAATTACTTACAGGTGGAAAGATTTAGCACAACCTGGATAAGATTCATTCTTACAATCAACTATAACGTATTTGTTCACCATTTTTCTAAAAAAAATCAATTAAAAAAGCTTTGAAGAGGCAAATCTATGATTTGAAAATTTAATGTTACTGTAGTAACCAAAATAACGCCAATTTGTTGGTAAATTTTGAACTGTGTTGTCAGAATAGTAATAACATTTCCTTTAGTTAAAGTCATTTAACCGAAAATGGTGTATTTAAAGGCTTATTATATTACGATCAAAACTATTAATTTTAGTAACAATTGTTTTTAATTATAAAAGACTTTCGTTAAGCCGCAAAAATTATAAATATATTAGGAAGTTGTGAAACTACCACCTTATCAAATTATTTTTTTGTAAGGGTAACCTGTGGGAAAGGGACACGAATACCATTTTGTTTTTCTCGTTCTCGAACAAATTTTCGTTGTAGTATGAAGTATTGAAAATTGAACTTCAATATTTAGCTATAAAATATGAGTTTATTTAACATTAAATTACAAGTGATTGTTCTTATTCTTATATTATTTCTATGCCCGCAGCTTAGTCGCCCAACCTCCATGTCAATTGTCTATGATTGACTGTGAGTCTGTAAACTCTGTGACTCTTGCTCTTGTCTCCAGTCTGTTGAAATTTCACCGAGAAAAAACGATCTATTGAGACATGGGCTTTTCTAATGGCGTCTGACACTTCTTCATTCGTTTCACTCTTTACGCTATCTGTCTCGCTCTCTTAATATAAATAATATTTATTTTAATTTTTATCTTCAGTACTCAGTAATCACAATCAGTTCAATTCTCCATCTTGTTTTTGCTGACTTGCTGTTGTTATGAAATATAAATTGTGTTCTACTAGTTTGTGATAAAAATAAGAAGTTATTATGTGTCCATATGTGTCTTTTAATTGCTATTTATTTATTATATAATATATTATTACGTTTGTAATGTAAAATAAACAAACATGGTTAATGGAAAATGTGAAACATGTAGGCTTGAGACGTAAAGAAAAGATTTTCAAGAAGGTATTTTATGAAATAATGTGATTAATGATTATTTCACATTTTAATTGAAAAAAAGTTCCGTAAGTTTTCTGTATACAAAATATCATTATGCCCTAACCTAACCTATCTAAGAAAATAATGAAGTAGCTCTATTACATATTTCATTATTATTTAATTCATTAAAGATTTTATTATTTAACGAAAATCACAAAACTCATAATAACTTAATTTTTATATAGGTATTAGACATCTTAAATTTGTGACCTGGCATTATGAATTATTAATTAAATTCAAAGGCTTATCAAAAACATAAATTTAAAAGTTATCTTAAATAAAATCCTTTGCTTTGTTTTATACATATTGAACATCATCTCTGGATAACATATAAGTTTCAAATAGTTCTAATATTACATTAATTACTTACATTAATTTTACTGAACTAATATTATTAAAACATAAAATACTTATAAATTGTAATAGTAATTTATTATATTATGATATATGTGTCTGTATAGTAGATGATTTTTAATAAAAACAACATCTTTTAGGAGCTGCAACCATAGAAAAAGGTTTAACTATAAAAATACAATAATCAATGCTTTTTTTCCAGATGCAGAGAGTGCACCAAAATAAGTTAATGTGTATTAAACATTTTAAAGACTGATTTTAAAAAAGAGTGCTAAACCATATCTGTTACTCAATGCTCCACCATAATCAGATATCAAAGGGTTACAGATGAGATTATGGCAGAATTGCCAATTTATATTATACCTAAATCTCTTTGAATTAAACATATAGTTTCTTGAATTTAAAGAAAGGCTATATATAACAAAAAGGTGAACATTTATTTGAAAATACCTTCTATACTTTGATATAACTTTCATATTAAACATTTATAATTAAATAATTTCCCTTTTGATATGTAACCAAATTTGACAAATAAAGATATAATAAGAATATGTAAGATATATAATAAGCAAATTATGATACAACTGTTCGACTTTTTTTTTCTGTTAATTTTGTTAGTCTTCACTCCAGTCATGATAAAAAAGAAGAGGTATCAAAAAGGCTTACAGAAAAATATATAATAATGTATCATATGTAGTTCCTCTTTTTATTATTTACAGTAAGGTGTTTTATTACATTTTTCCCTTTTCTTTCAGATTCCAGAAATCAATGGATAAAAGAGAGTTTCAATTAGATCTCATGATATATACACATTTGTATAAATATAATCGCAAAATATTTTGTTGTAATCCATATCAATTTTTAGTTATCTTGAGACTATTGTTACATTTTCGTCTAATTCTATTTTAATAAAATTATGGTTTGATTCGATTCGATTTATTTATCAACATAACAATTTTTTACTGATTTTGGTTTAGTGGTAAATTGAAAACAAAATAACAACCTAAATTTGTATACACATTAATCACTACCAAAAATCAGTAATAAATAATAATCCAGTAATCCTAAAATACAATAACAGCGGAGGGGACATCACTATCGATGTATTATTTATCGATATATTTTATCGACATAGCACGTCACTAGTCTGCTATATTATAATGTTGGTAGAATTGAATGTTTTTTTAATAGTTGGTAAGAGAGCGTTCCACAAGAATTTATATTTTACTATGGTCACCTCAATCTATGGGAGTTAAGTCTCTTACTTATATGCTCTGTGCTTGTCTCTTTCGTCTTTGAAGTTTGATCTCTATTCGTCTATTCTCTATTTCAATATTTTTGTAAAAAAGTAGAGAATAATTTAGCAATTCAATTTTATTTCATTAATATTATAGCTACAACACAAAAGGGAAATTAAAACCCATTATGATTAGTCAAAAATACAAATCCTTATCGATATTTTCTTTTTAGGTTTAACGTTGATCGTTTTTCGTCGCTGTGCAAAATAATCTGATGTGGCCCAATCATGTCGATCTAAATTAGTGACTATTCATTTACTTCCTTAAAAACTTTTTATTATGCTATTAATGTGATCAAAAAAATTAAAAGATGGCATATCAAACACTTTTACAAGAATATATGCTAGTGCCGCCGGTAACAAGAGTCTACACAACTGCTTGTGTAATAACAACTTTGGCTGTGGTAAGATAAAATATAAAATTATTTAATCAACCCCTTATAAAAAACCGTATCAATAATGTTAAATAATTGGATTTCAGCAAATGGATCTTGTGTCACCATTCCAGCTGTATTTCAATCCAATTGTTATATTGAAGAGGTACCAGTTATGGAGACTAATAACAACATTTCTATTCTTTGGAAACTTAGGGTTCAACTTTTTCTTCAATATGATTTTTACATATAGATATTGTAGAATGCTTGAGGAGGGATCATTTAGAGGAAGAACTGCTGATTTTGTTGTAATGTTTATTTTTGGAGGAGTGCTAATGATTGTATCCTTTTTTTAATTCATACATACTAGTTATTGTATTTAAGGTTAAAGATGTACAATTAAGTGGTGAATTATTCTTGATTTATAAAGTAATAAATGTAGTTTTAGGTTTTATATCAAACTTCTGTTGATGCAAAACCCTATTAATCACCCTAAATGGAAATTAAAAATGTCATAAACTTCATGAAATTTAAAATATTGATGGATTTGTCTGATTGTATATAATGATTTCCTTAATTTTTTTTCAGATATGTGCATTCTTTGTTAATTTATTATTTTTAGGACAAGCTTTTACTATTATGATTGTATATATATGGTCAAGACGTAATATATATGTAAGAATGAACTTTTTTGGGCTAATGAATTTTCAGGTAATTGTATTTACTAAAGCAGTATAAAATATAATAGTATAAGTAATATAACAATACTTAGGGCCATTCATTTATTATCTGAGGATGATTTTGGTAATATTTGACCCCTCCAAGTCTTCTTCATCCTAGCATTATTCCCGGTATTTTTATGTACCCAGGGTCTGCTTATGACTCTTATCCGGATTTGACAGGTTATTAGTTTTTACTCAGAGCGATTGTCATCTGACCTCCGCAACCATAAGGGCGAACCAGTAACTCATTGGATAAGAGCAATTTGCTTATTAAGAGTTAACGATTATTATCAGATGTTATTGATAATAACCGGGACCGACACCTTAACGTGCTCTCCGAGGCACGGTGGGGTGACCCACACGGACAAACGCCCAGACCGAGACAGAAATTTTAACTAACATCTGCCCGAGCGGGAATCGAACCCGCAACCGTCGAGACTAAAGGCAGACTCACTACCCACAACGCCACAACGGTGTCTTGACCCTCCAAGTAAGTCCCTAAGTAAAAGGACATAATTCCTCAGATTCCACCTTATGCAAGACATAGTCAGATTTTAGAAAATTACCAATTATACTAAAACCCAACTCACATAAATCAAAGGTTTTTTAAAAAGGATAAATCACACATATCAACTTTGAAAATATACCATAAGAATGGCTTTTGCAACCAATATATGGGCATGTAGATATATTTTTAATTTTTTTTTTTTCATACCTCAATGGTGAGATTTTAAATTGTATGATTTATCAAATGAATCCAAAAGTTATGATAAATTTTAATTTTTCTGAAGAATTTTATTATTTTGTGCCTCATACAATGCTTTCTTATATTAGTATCATCCATTTTCAGGCACCATACTTGCCGTGGGTACTCCTCGGTTTTTCTGTTTTACTTGGTAACGCAATATCTGTGGATTTGGTAGGAATGGCCATTGGTCACATTTATTTCTTCATAGAAGATGTTCTTCCTCGTCAAAGAGGTGGCCAAAAAATTCTAAAGACACCAAAGTTTCTGTAAGTTTACTTACATACATATATTATAACATTTATATTACAGATCAGCATCATAGCTATGTTCAAATTAACTTTACTTTTGTTATAAGTAGATTTACCTATTTCAGAAAAAAATTGTTCGATCCAGTACCTGACGAGCCAGACTATGTACCATTGCCAGAACTGGCTAATATTCGTCCAGGAGGATTTGATTGGCGTAACCCAGATAGAAATGTACCAAACAATGACGAAGAAAATAGATAATGTGGAATTTTATTAATTATTGCATCAAGTCAAACAATTTATTTTATACAATTCTTCATTTTATGTACAGTTTTAATATTGAGAGGAATTACCATAATAATACTACACTATCATCATAATTCAAAACTACTTTTCTTTAACTTTTAAAAGCAAACAATAAAAATAGTTTTTTTTTATTTTGTTAAGTTTATTACCAATAGAGTTATTTGTAATTATATATTGTGAATAATAATTAAGTGTTTTATTTCATCGTTAATTTATTCTTTACAAGATTTTGTCAGTGACTTGGGCTGCGAATTTTAATGACCTACATTTAATGCAATACAGAAGTACTTGGTTGCCAATACAAAAGTTTATCCCATATTTTATCGCTTTTGTTTTGTTTTGCCGGTAAAAAATAGCGTCTCCATGATCAAGAACAAAAATCTCCCTTTCACAAGCATGATATTAGTTATCATTAAAGTTAATTATAGAAGTAGTATGTTCATAATTACTAAATCCAAAGATAAGAAAAGATAAACGTAACAACTGTCTCGGGGGTCTGGAAGCATACACAAAGCCCAGAATAAATACAGCCAGACCGGAGCACATGCCTGCATGGTGAATGCAACAAGGATAGGTATTTAAAATGCAGACAAAATACACTTTTAATTCAGATTTATTACGTACTTTACACACAATTTATTTGCAGCGCACATAAAACCGAATCACGAACATTTCAATGTAACAATTATAACCATATTTAGCAACTAGACAACTTCATTACTCCTTAACATACAAAACAGACTAATATTGTACTAAGATTGCTAATTACGTAAAATGCACCTTTATTGAATATTACATTACCCAAATAAATTACTTCAAATATAAGAAATACAAAATTTTATATAGTGATTTATTAATTTTAGATTACGGTTGCAGCTGCAATGAAAAGTGTGATTTACAATAAAAAATATTTTCAATTATATGTCACAAAGATGTCCATATTTCGTATTTTATTTAACTGAGGTCAATTTTTGGCTACATTTTGTTTAATATGGACATATCACGTAATGTAAGACTTTCAAGTTTAAATTCCAATATTTTAATATACAAAACTATTAACTGCAACATAGAAAAGCAATCACATTTTAATTCGTTCATGAATTAAAATTATCAATATAGATTCTAATTACAGCCGTCGCGACCAAATATTTGACATAGTTTTAATTATTATTTAATTAAAAATTAATAAGAAAATATAAACAGACTAACTCTTATTTCATAAAGAAAATCTTATATTTTTATCAATTAACTTTCAAAATTATATTTGGAAATACTTATTTAAAATCCAACTGTTTTGAACAAGGGGAGATTCATTATTGATACGCAAGTAAAAATATCAAAGAAATCAAACTACTTAAACTGCCAGTGGCCTAGTTGACAATAAATAAAGATTTTCTAGTACTCAATTAAATACTGCATCTTAATTTACATCTCCTCTTTTTTTCTGAAAGTAATTAATAATTGTTAAAATTATAAGACCTCTTTAGTCAAATGAAGTATAACGTCAAAGTTGTCAGAATGTCAAATACTTAATTTCATTGAAAAATGTACAAAAAGAAATATAAAAAATCTCACTACCAAGATCTGTTAGTTGCGATGTAACTATGGCATGATAAAATCTCAAATTTACATTTAAACAAATACAGCTAAATTAGTATCAGTCTTCATTCAAACATTTAATCACACACTTTGTACAATAACAAAACTACCACAAAAAGAAAACAATGTACGCTTTTTACAATATTAATACAGTTTTTAACATAGACTTAGTTATATACTAAGGAGTAGTATATACTACCTTACATACAGACAAAATTTCAAAGACTTGCTGGTACTTATAAATGCACCACCCAACGCAAAGGAACGAATTTAGTCACACACCAACTTCATTCAGTTATGTTGCACTCTGTGTCTTACTTCCTTCCGTTGCTTCGGTATTGAATTGACGAAGGAGCACTAGCAAGTCTTTGACACTTGATCTATATGGAAGGGACCGACCATAGTATATGGTTGCCAAAAATTTACAGTTTCTTAGAGACCTCAGACTTCGTATACTCATTACCGCCTCTAGATGTATAATAGGAATATACAAATATTAACTAGAACCGATAAGAACCGAAATATTTCCTTGGTTAGGCTATTATTATGGAAAAAAACTTTAGTATTTGAAAACTTAAATTTTTTTAAAATTCACTTGTATGTTTTAAAGTTGGCAACATTTTTAATCGAAAAGAAACAAAATTAAGAAAACAAAAGTGACACAAAATTACATCATTAATTATTAGCAATGTATTTTTGCTAATTTTATTTATCTAATTATTTATGTATAAATTCTTCGTTATAGAAGCGTAAACATTATACATACACAACTAACAACAAACTTGTAATGAACAAACGACTTACAAACATTCCGTTTCAGCAAAATAAATTATCGCTTTTGTGACTAGCGCTCTTGAGTCAATGGTCTGTTCCAATAGAAGTAGGACAACGACAAAATAAGAAATGGGACATGTTTTACCGGAAATGATTATTATCGGACACAATGTGGAGCAAAATGACGACCGTTGTGGCGTTCTGGCAGCGAGCATGCTTTAAGCCTTGGCGGTCGCGGGTTCAATTCCCGCTCGGAGCAGATGTTTGCTATAAATATCTGTTTTAGTCTGAACGTTTGTCCTTTTGGGTCTTCCCACCCCAAGTTAAGCTGTCAGTTGTTATCATAACGTCCGTTAACAATCGTTAACTCTTGATAGGTAATTTGAGGAGGTCAGATGGCAATCGCTCTATGTAAAAGCTAGTAACCCGCTAAATCAGGATAAGAATATAAACAGTACACTGTACCGACGGCTACGACTACTTCCGCCAAACCTGTCGTTGTTATTACACCATAATATGTATATTCCATATAATATATAATACGGAGCAAAACTTCATCAAGCACGTGCGTGCCCTTGTTTTGTTCTTCAGTTCTGAACTGCTTATATATAGTATATATAGTTACTTGACCCTAAAATACCTTGATGGTAATATAAATTAATAATTACATTTTATTCCAATACCAATATTGTGCCCAAATATAATTATTCAGTAATGTTGTTATTGTAATTTATAAAGCTTATGAGTTTTGTCCTACTTCTATTAAAATCAAAGGCTGTCAATACATTTTGCATCAGATTTTACAATTTACAACAGTTAACAATTTCAAAAATAATCAATTAATGCGGAATGAAGATATAATCGTTAATTAATATTATAGACCAATATTGATTAATTTTTTGGTTTCGTTGTTTAAACTAATGTTGCAAATGGTTTTGAACTAAGTATGTTTATCAAATAAACTAATAACATCACATACTGACATCTTCATAGCGCTACGATCGCGAGTAGCACCGTTATGTCGTCGGGTTTACCTCCTGTAAAATAAACATTGATCTTCGATTAAAGTAAAAAACAAATGATGTAATAATAGATTAATTGATAGCATTTGTTTAACGATTTGTTTATTTTTATACGAATTAGGTAGCAATAGGACGCATGAGGTTATCGGATAATGATAATAAGCGGAACTGACTGCGTAATAAAAATACACAAAGACATATATGTATTTGTATGTACTCTCACAAACAACACAATTTTATTTACATTCCCATTCTACGTGACCCATTTTTTACATTTTTAGACCCTCTCCTGGTGACAACTTGTAGTATGACAGATTTTAGAGTTCTGTGGGTAGTATGGCCAAGACGCCCCCAATTTTTAAGAAGTAATTAATACGGACCTTGCATGTTTTGCAATGTTTTAATTTGCAAAAACAAAAATCCTTTTTTCCTTTATTCACATTTATTATTTGACGACAATGTGGCGCAGTGGTAGCAAACATGTCTAAAGCGCTACAGTCCGCGGATTCGATTCCTGCTCGGAGCAGATATTTGTATTGACTCATTTATTTATTCTTCATCTCTAATGTCTACGTGACATAGTAAAGCCCACAGCCCCTGTGACCAAGCGTGGTATTCTGAAGAAGAACAACCGAAGGGTACGCTCCCATATAATAAAATCTTGTATACGGCTTACCAATAGCATCGATGCCGTTCTGCCTCGCGCTCTTCGCGAAAGGTGACATGTAGCAGCCATCGAACGATAGATTACGCGCCATCCACGCGATGGAATTCGCGACGGCTTGAAGGCGCTGCGCGTCCCCCTCTAGAGCCTGAGCACGTCGCATCTCCGCGACCAGCACCGGCTCGGGCACGTTGTCGAACACTCCGTCCGTCGCCACGAGGATCACATCACCGCATTCCACTTTAAACTCTGCGGTTTCCGCTGATTCTGGTCTGGAAAATAAACCTAGATGTCACAGTACCGGCCGGCTTGAAAGAAAGCAGTTAGCGTAAATTATAATCATTAGCAACACCATATTTTACCAACATTATCCTGTTTTTATAATGTGTAAGTTTTTCTATGGCCGAATTTTCAAAATTATGCAGCTTTAAGGCTCCAAATTAAAGAAAAAACTAATTGAGAACCGCCTCTTTGTTAAAGTCAGTAGAAAGTTAAACAATGTTTTGTCAGATAAATGTTTCTATGATTAAGGTATAATACCTTAAGTATTTGTAGGTATATTTATGACTTATTTATATTTTTTGTGATTAAATACAATGTCAATAACGACTAGATAAGCAATCTTTCCTGAGGGCTGTATAATTATCTATACATATACACGGAATGCGTTATGTACATTTTAATATCAATTAAAGAGTGTGCCATTTCACCTTGTCCCGTTATTTAACGTTATGTTATTTTCGTGTTCTAAATTTGTAGAAAAACAAATTAGCTTTTCACTTTATTATTATTTAAGAACCAAAATAAACATAATTCCATTTTACAAATTAAACAGAGCACGTGAGTTTTGAGAACTGGCATACATCCAAAAAACTAAAAACGCTAATATTAGTGCATGTAGAAATACAACAAACACTACCCGTGGAACGAGACCACATGATCGCAGATCGTTTACGATAGATAATGTCGAGAGTCCAAAGTGTCCAAACACAGGACGTAAGACAGTCGGTCTTATGACTTGTAAATATGACGATAAGTAGTATTTGTCAAACAGTCAAGTGACGACAGAGTCTGTTGACTTACAAAGTATTTATGTGGTCAGCACTCATAACGTCATTATTTTTTTAGCACAAATGGGCCGGCTCGACCAAAGAAGTATTACTCCTCACAGAAAATCGGCGTAAAGTAACAGACTACTGTTGCGTTTCGTGCGATGAGTGAAAGCGCCGAATATTGGGCTATCTCCCACCCCTCTGTTCCCTTCCTTTGTTCCCTCCTCATCCCTCCCCTCATATCCCTTGGGTTGGCAACGCCTATGTGATACTTCAAGTATCGGAAGCGTTCATAGGTTGCAGTGACTGTTTACCATCAGGTGGGCCGTATGCTTCTTTCCCAACCGTCAGGAAATAAAAAATTTATAATTAAAAACAATCATATTATATTGTTTTTTATTTCGTTTTTAACATATTATAATATACCGTTAATACATTAAAGGTTCAATTGCCAAAGAATATTTCTGTTACGTATATAAATACATATTTAAAATTAAAAGAAAGTTTTACGTAAATTGAAAATAAATATTATAGTCATTATTACAGTTCATAATATATACGTCACGGTTAATAATCTATTTTATTCGTTCGAGTTTCGACAAAAAAAAAGCAAACTACCCAGACCGAAATAATAATGCAAACGTACCTAGTAAGTATGATCAATACAAATAGCTCTGTAATAAATAGTCTTAACCCTGCAACCATCCGCATCAGCATTAAAGTCTCAAAGTAAAATATAACACTGCTACGCAACGTATGCAAGTAGTTTTTGCCCACAACACGAACACACGTCGATCTTAGTTTCCAACTAAAAGCTATTAAATATAGATTTTTAGTTTAACATCGTATAACATTTATTTATAAAGTATTACATATTATGCTTTTATGTTAAGTCGGTAAAAATATCAATTGAAGTGACCTCTAAACTATTAATCGACCTTTGAGCGAATCATGGCGATGATGAAACAAAATGCTATTTCCGACTGCGACCTATAAACCTGCGGTATAGTATGGCAAAAAATGCAACTTTTTATTTCGTCAGGCTCTTAATTTTTAAACGTTTCGTTGAAACTAAATTCATGGTCTTTACCATGAAGGTTTACGTAAGGCAGATTTATAAAGTTTTTCAATATAAAAAGTACAATTTTCCAAAATAGTATATTACGCATCTAGGGATAAAAATAGGAAATTCACACTTTTTCGCGTTTCGAAAGCGTGATTATTCAACGATAATTTGACAAGCGCGGGTGGCAATGTCTACCTTCCCGTGGTAAGGATTAATTTTTTTTTCTTACGATGAAATGTTCGCCTATAGTAACTAGTAGAAGGAATAAACATACGGCTGCTAGGATAACGGGAGGTAAAGGAAGTTAAAATTAAAATCAGGCACTCTTTTACCTCGGACAAGGTACGCAAAGCGAACTATGTAAAGTTATCTTTTTGTACGAAGTAGTTAAAAAAAGTTGTTTTGACCTAAGTTTGTCGATTTTCTCGTGAACAAAACGTAGTCATTTTTTACTTTTTATTTATTTCTGCGTTTTAAAAAAATTAGAAATATTTAAAAAAATATACCTAGTTGAATTTTTTTATCCTATTAGGTTTAATTTTCTTGGCTTATCGATACTTTCCTTTCAAAAGGGTAGGACCTAGGACTTATATAAACTATGCAAGTATTGATGAGAACATTGAAGATGAACCTCAATAAACAGTACCTAATTAAGAATGATACTGCTATAAACTATAGTTGATTAGTAGATTTGAAGTTGACTACGATTTTTTTTTTAATTCACTCTCATTTATGTAAAGCACTTGTACTAAGAAGCATGTATTTTAGGTCTAGTTTATAATTATTATTTCTCTACATATTAAAGTATGTCATAAAGTAATCTTATCTGAAAGATAAATTTTAATGTCATGCTTATTTCAATGTTTAAATACATTCATTATAAGAATAAGATATTTAAAAAAAATCTAAATTTTATTCACTTTCACAATAATCTGTCAATGTATATTATATAAAAGGGAAAGACTATCAATGCCCAAAGCCCTTGGACCTAGAAAGCTGGTTTTTTTACAGTTGTTGGTTTTGAAACGTAAATGAGCATAAAAAAAAAAATTCCCTTTTCTGAAGGGGTTAAATAGGGGTTCAAAGTTTGTATTAAGTTATTGACACTGGCGGATCTGCTGCCAGAAGTTCTAACTATTAGTCTGCAATACTATATAATGAAATATATTTTTTATATAGTAATACTCTAGTATTAGTTAGATCTGAGGTATACCATAGTTTTAAATGAATTTGTATTAATTACAAAAATATTCCATATAATAAAAAAAACCTTGAGACTCTGTTTACAACATTATCTAAATTGAAATAACCTTTTGCATTGCGTCTAATAGCATCAACTGATAAAATTGTTTTCAAATAACTGTATAATACAGGGGTTACCAATCATTTGTTTCATATTATTTCCTATAATTGATATATTTTATTTCAATGCTCTTGTACCTATGCATAGTTCTAGGAGATAAAAACAAAATGGGGAAACAAGAAACTAGACCCAATATAATAATTACAATTTATAAAGCCAGTATAACACAATATAGAGTTAAAAAATAGTAGATGGTGATACAATCTTCAAAAATGAAAACTTATTCTTGCAGCTACTCGCAAGAATTTTTCCTCCAAAATGGTTACGGTCAAATAGAAAAAAAAATGTTTAGGTTTTGTCAAGATAGTCATGGCGCCCCTATTATGATTTCAACAGAATCGAGGATGTCACAACGCATACTTTGGTAGCCTCTTGAATAACATATTAAAAATTATCCTTATATATCCTTATTTGAATAGACACATAACATGTAATAGACTAACTTGTTATGAGTCAATAGCCATGCAGTAAAAACCAGGGGCAGTTAAGTGGCCTGTTTTTATGGCTACTATGTATGGCTATGGCAGTAGCTCCTAAAACAAACTATGAAATATTTCAAGAATAAGCTAAGTGCTATTTCTAATAATAAGAATAAAATCCTAACATGAACCATCACACAATTTTTTTTTAGAATACATCATTCAAAGATGATTTTGAAATATGACATTTCTCTAATTATGTAAATTATATTATTTCTCAACAATAATCAATTATGTTTTTTCTTTGATAACAAATTATTTATTTATTATTCATTCATTCATTCATTCATTCATTTATTTGAGTTACAGATCCATTTAGAATTATGTTTTACAGATTATATACAAGAATAAATGTCAGTTATATTCTATATTACATAATTACAATGAAACCCTGTGAGGGTGCTGTAACTAGATGGCTTTATTAGACGAATAACAATAATTATGATAATGAACTGTATGGAAATTTCTTTATAAAACATGTCAATTATTCAGAGAGAGGCGGACTTATTCACTTAAGAAATCATTTATTTTATAGTAAGCTTTGTCAATTAAAAATTTTTTTAGTGATTTTATAAATAATTTTATATTTTCTATTTCTTTAATTTCTTCTGGGATTTTATTATATATTTTTGTGCACATAGGGTTCGGGCCGGAGCTGTGAATTTTTAAGTTTGACTGCGGAAGGATCAATTTATGTTTGCGCATGCGTCGTAATTTATTCTGCCGTGGCATGTCTACAAGTCTTTTAAAATGATTAGGGTGTTTCCTTACGAATTTACATGATTCTAATATGTATATACTGGGCAAAGTTAGTATTTTTAGTGATTTAAAATGGGGTACACAGCTTTCCGTAGTTTTTATATTTTTTATAATGCGAATACATTTTTTTTGTAGTACAAAGAGTTGGTGGGCCTCTGTACTATATCCCCATAATATAACTCCGTAACTAAGCCAAGCATTTGCGTAAGCAAAGTAGGCTAATAGCGCCACTTCTATGTCGGTCGACTTTTTAACTCACTTAGTGCGTATGTGAATCGAGACAATTTGGTTTTATTTTTGGACGTGTGATTTCCAGTATTAATTTGTCATTAAATAAATAATTAAGTAAATTATGAATGGGTTTATCAAGCAGGAAGTTGAGTATGCATATTGTTGCATGTGGATTGTATGTGTTAGAATAAGAATGCTTGTATATATAATTATGTATAGTGATAGAAGATAATAATACATTTTCTATACACTAGAACCATTCATCAAAATTCCTTATCTTCAAAAATAACTATTTTGGGAATTATTAACGTCTATATTTATTCTTGCCAACGGTCATTTATTTCATGTTTTAATAACCTAAGCAGTAAACTAATTAAAATTAAGAGTTGTAAATACTTGCAAATATAAATACTTATCCCAGATTAGATTATGGTAAAACATAAAAATACTTAAACTTTATACTTAAGATTATATATTTGCTGATCTGTATTTATGTTTAATTGAATAATAACATACCTATCACTAAGGACATTCCTGTCATGTCCTGGGGGTGGAAGACTTAATTGATAAGGTGTGTTGAAGTAGTGCTGCTGTTCATGTGATCTGTGCACCACTCTACCACCACGCACAACCATAAATCCACTGTCTCCTATATTTGCAGCACGCATGATGCTTTCGTTTCGATCTAATATCATTACACATGCTGTGCTGCTACCTGTTTGATAAAAAAGTTTATAAATATTTTAACCAAAATTCTTTAATTCATATCATCTAAATATATTATTGGTAAGTCTAATTAAATTGATATTAGTATTTATTTTTAATTCCATACAAATAATAATCATGAATAGTTAAAAGAGTTACAATTATTTTATCCAGTATATTATGCTAAGATACCTACCTAGTATAGGTTTTTTGTGTTCCAACAACTCATAATAAGACTTGGCCAGCAGGTCTCCTGGCTCAGACATTTTGAAGTGACCCATTCGAACTAGCCTTTCACAAGTTCTCATAAGATATGATGAGAACTCCCCGGGATCAATTCCATATGCACGCCAGCCTCCCACTCCATCAGCAACTCCTAGTGTATGACAGCATTCATTACACTCCTATATTATTACCCCTTCTACACAATACAATTTTGCTACCAATTTGACTAAGTCATCAATCAAATTGTACATGTAGCTTGAAAAATTAAATTCAAGGTTGGTTAGTTGGTAGAGATTGCTCAAAATGATTGTGACCAATCAAATAGGGTGGTGCAGACGATAATTACCTAATTCTTTTAATAATATCTATGCAACCCGTGTGCTGAGTTTGACATTGACAAAAGTCTATTCAACAGTGGCAATAAAATAAAACTAAAATTGTTTATCATAAGTTCTATGACCCGAATGGAATTCGTAGCAATTGCTTAACTATTATGTCTACTGTCTCCTCTGTGGATGTGTTATAGTAAACAACTATTATGTAATAGAAGTCAGGATGTATTAAATTAAAAAAGCGTTCTTTAAGTTATACTTTTTTATGGGGAAAATAATATTTGTGAGAAAATAACAAAAGATGTTTATAAATCTTTTAGAGTAAGAAATGAATCACAAAGCAAAGTATTAAAACATACATAGCATGACTTCATGTCATAAAATCTCAAGAGGAAAATGATCAACAACAAGAAAAACAAAACAAGATTAGTAAAATATAAATTTACATTTTTAATATATAAGAAAACTAAAAAACAATATGGGTAGAATTAGTTATTTTTATTTTATTTATATTAGTTACTTTGTAAATTAAAGAAAAATGTTCTAGATATTACTGGTATCAAAATTAAAAATATATGAAGACTTGTCATGGAGATTCTCTGAATGTTATATTGTGACATTGTGTTACAATGTATAATATCCTTAAAAACATTTGTTATTGTTCATTAAGGATAATAGTCAAACAATATTGCATAACAATCTACTTACCAATGACATCTGCATTGTTAAAATTTGTGGAAAACCATGCGTCGTCTCCGAATTGACCCTTGTGGGATCTTCCATTGGCTATGTCTTTAGGAAATCCACAAACAACTGATACTAAATACGGATGTTTTTTTCTTGAAACGCTTAATTCAGCAGCACTGGAAAAACTGGAGAGTCCATTTCTTATAGCACGTGATAGCACTCTGCCTGTCCAGTACACAGACTGCATCATTCATTAGCTGTTTGTACTTTTATTCACAAACGCATAACCAAACGTACTGAGCCCATTATGAAAATCACAATTAATTTATTATACGTAATGCATAGAACACAGTCGCTCCACAATTTTGAAAGCTGAGTACTGAACATACGTAATTTTATAATTTATACAACTATAAATAGGTATACTTTGACCAATCTTGTGACTCTCAGCCAGACACAGACACACTATACTGAAAGATCAAAGACCATAGATGATATAGGACAGATACCTATTACCTACTGAAGACTCAAGACAGAAGACAATTAAATAATCTATGGACTGGTGTCTAGCCCATAAACAATTCTAGACTGATGAAGGCAAAGGAACTGTCTTTAGTTGGTAGAAGTAATGTTTTCTTTTCCATATAATAATTTATATCCATGGCCCCAATAAGTTGAGCACAGCCATAACATATTTTTCTCGAAGTAACTCACAGCACTTTTGACCCCCTGAAACTTTGTTTGAGATTAAACGAGAAGATTAAATTTTTAGTATTCAAGAGAACTCACAAAAACAAATAATATTGCCAATGTAACTAATAATTACATCCTATAGTTTACAGTTTATCACTAAATAAAAAGTACTTCTAGCAGTCTTACAAAGTTCAGATTTTCAATTTTGTTAGCATGACATGCTACGTTATAGTCTATTTAAAAAGGAAGGAAAAATGAAACGGCAACCTAATCTACTTAATAAAATACTTTAGTGCCTTTTTAGTACAAATACCAAGTTTCAGATTATACATGAGATCTCACTACTTTTCGTAGTAGTAGAACGGCATTGCGAGATTCGGAATTTTGTGTATATATTATAAATAAATTATTACGTTTAAGTTTTTTGAATAAACAAGTTTTTGAGATATTGACTCCTAAAGTCATAAAAATTGTGTGTCTCCTCTCCTTCTAGCTTAATTATTGCGTAACCATATGATTTGAAGTTATGAAAAAAATGTAATTATATAAAACTGAAACACTAGGCCAGTGGATAAATAAAGGACGTCAACTGTAGAACGCAGGTTCAGATCGGAACCACCACACATTATCTTTTCAGGTTTCACTTAGTATATTGATGTAGGAATGATTTGTAGCTTAAATGTTAAATTGTCGTAGTTTTTACTAAGTGTGTCAAGAATTAAATTAATACCTATATTTTAAACTACAACTTTTAGTAAAAGTTATGGTAATTTTTTGGGTATCATTATAATTTTAATTTAACATTTTTATCGATTACATCTCAGATATGCATACTTTTTTAAACTAGTAACCTGTTTATTGCGATATTGATCCATAAACAACGAATTTGTAAACTGACGTTTCATTTTCATAGATAATATGGGAAGGCGTTGTAGAAGAAAGATCAGTGGCCGAATCGGATATAGTATTTAATGACGGCGACTAGTGTTTTACCGAAATTGAAGCCGGGGATTTAATATTTTACTCCTTAATCTATCACTATAGATTCGTTTGGTATTATTATCTCTAAAAGTTGAAGAAAAAGGCATAAAACTGGTGTTCGATAAGTCTCTTGGCAATATGCCTGCCGTGAGGGGAGATGGTATGCGAGGGCTCGCAGTTTTTATATCTGATATAAGAAACTGTAAAAGCAAAGAAGCAGAAATAAAAAGAATTAATAAAGAACTGGCCAATATACGCAGTAAGTTTAAAGGCGATAAAACTCTCGATGGCTATCAGAAAAAGAAGTACGTCTGTAAACTTCTATTTATCTTCTTGTTGGGTCATGATATCGATTTTGGTCATATGGAAGCCGTAAATTTGCTTTCATCCAACAAATACTCTGAGAAGCAAATAGGATATCTGTTCATATCGGTCCTTGTCAACACTAACAGTGATCTTATCAAACTTATTATCCAAAGTATTAAAAACGATCTACAATCTCGAAACCCCATTCATGTAAACCTCGCACTTCAGTGTATAGCTAACATTGGTAGCAAGGATATGGCAGAAGCTTTTGGTACTGAAATTCCGAAGTTACTGGTTTCTGGAGATACAATGGATGTTGTAAAGCAATCTGCCGCGCTTTGCTTGCTAAGATTATTCCGAAAATCTCCCGAGATTATTCCTGGAGGTGAGTGGACTTCAAGAATTATACATTTATTAAATGACCCACATATGGGTGTTGTGACTGCAGCAACCTCTCTTATAGATGCACTTGTAAAGAAAAATCCTGATGAATACAAGGGTTGTGTTACTCTTGCTGTTGCCAGATTGAGTAGAATAGTAACTGCTAGCTACACAGATTTACAGGACTATACTTACTACTTTGTACCTGCTCCTTGGCTATCAGTAAAACTTTTGCGTTTGCTACAAAATTATACACCACCCTCCGAAGAGCCAGGAGTAAGAGGGCGTCTTTCTGAGTGCTTGGAAACCATCTTCAATAAAGCTCAAGAGCCCCGAAATCAAAAAAAAAGTTCAACATTCAAATGCTAAAAATGCTGTACTTTTTGAAGCAATAAGTCTAATTATTCATAATGACAGCGAACCTAGTCTGTTAGTTCGAGCATGTAATCAATTAGGCCAATTCCTAAGCAATCGAGAAACTAACTTGAGATACTTAGCACTTGAGTCTATGTGCCATCTAGCAACATCTGAGTTTTCTCATGAAGCTGTTAAAAAGCATCAGGAAGTGGTTATTCTTTCTATGAAAATGGAAAAAGATGTATCTGTGCGTCAACAAGCAGTAGACTTATTATATGCAATGTGTGATAAAACTAATGCAGAAGAAATTGTACAAGAAATGTTAGCATACTTAGAAACAGCAGATTACTCCATCAGAGAAGAGATGGTATTGAAGGTTGCTATATTATCAGAAAAGTATGCTACTGATTTCACATGGTATGTAGATGTTATATTAAACCTTATTAGAATTGCTGGAGATTATGTATCTGAAGAAGTGTGGTACAGAGTAATTCAGATTGTTATAAACAGAGAAGAAGTCCAAGGTTATGCCGCTAAAACTGTTTTTGAAGCTTTACAAGCACCAACTTGCCATGAAAATATGGTTAAGGTAGGAGGTTACATCCTCGGTGAGTTTGGTAACTTAATTGCTGGTGATACAAAATCATCTCCTCAAGTTCAGTTTCAACTTCTGCATTCCAAGTATCATTTGTGTTCTGCAGCAACAAGAGCTCTTTTGTTGTCAACCTACATCAAACTTGTTAATTTGTTCCCAGAAATTAAAAATAGAGTACAAGAAGTATTTCGCGCTGACTCTAATTTGCGATCTGCTGATGTAGAGCTACAACAAAGAGCTTCAGAATATTTGCAATTGAGTATTGTTGCTAGTTCAGATGTTCTAGCAACAGTGTTGGAAGAGATGCCAGCATTCCCTGAAAGGGAATCATCAATATTAGCAGTTCTTAAAAAGAAGAAACCAGGTCGCATACCTGATGATGTCAGAGAGTCAAAAAGCCCGCAACCTAATGTAACTCCAGCTCCAATAATAAGTAATAACACAGTAAACACAAATAACTCGAGTGCAGATTTACTTGGCTTATCCACTCCACCTGGAACAAATGCTACTACTGGAAATGGTTTATTAGATGTTCTTGGTGATTTGTACACCACACCAAAAATAAGCCCAACAACAGTACAGCAAAATAACATCAAAAAGTTTTTGTTTAAAAACAATGGAGTACTATTTGAAAATGATCTCATTCAAATAGGAGTTAAAAGTGAATTCAGACAAAATCTAGGCAGAATTGGTCTATTTTATGGAAATAAAACACAATCGCCAATACAAAATGTTCGCCCTGAACTACATTGGACTGATTTACACAAGCTTAATGTACAAATGAAACCTATGGAACCAATCTTGGAGGCTGGTGCTCAAATTCAACAAATGTTAACTGCAGAATGTATTGAAGATTTTGCTGAAGCACCTACTATGTCTGTCTCGTTTATTTACAACAATGTCCCTCAAAAAATCTCAATGAAATTACCACTTACTCTTAACAAATTCTTTGAACCTACAGAAATGAATGGTGAATCATTCTTTGCAAGATGGAAGAATTTAGGAGGTGAACAACAAAGAGCTCAAAAAATTTTTAAAGCACAGGGATCTATAGACATAGCAGCTACTCGTACAAAATTAGTTGGTTTTGGTATGCAACTTTTGGATGGGATTGATCCAAATCCCGATAATTTTGTTTGCGCTGGAATAGTGCACACAAGAGTTCAACAAGTCGGATGTCTTATGAGGTTGGAACCCAACAAACAAGCTCAAATGTTTAGACTCACCGTAAGATCAAGTAAAGAAACGGTTTCACAAGAAATTTGTAACTTGCTGGCAGATCAGTTCTAATCTTAATATCATTTTTATTTGTGTTAATTACAGAAACACATAGCAAGTCAAAACTGCTCCCAGTGTTTTAAAAATGCTGATTGTTAAAATGTGTTATATTGTTTTTAATCATATCTATTTTGTAAACTTTAAATTGCTTGAAAGTTTTATTTAAATGTTAATCATTTTTTAAAGTTAGTAAAAGACAACAGTAATATATTTTGTTAGAGTCTATAGAAACATTTTAATCCTGAATATCTTTTTCATCTACTCATATGTTATAACCAATATTCATTTATTGAGTCAGCAAATTTATAAATATTTTTCATAAGCATTAACATGTAATTAAGGTGTTCAAATGTTGTAAAGCCTGCTTATATAAAATTTAAACATATATAATAGTTAAAATGCAGTGCTAATCATATTTATGTATCAATCCAAACATGGTATAAAATAATACCAAAAATAATTTCATGTGTATATAAGTTGGAATAGTTTCTATTCATTGTATATTTTATAAATTTATTTATTTTTATTCATTGTATATTGTGTGCAAGGAAAGCAAGTTTTCTTTGTAGTGTATCAGTAGCAAAGTAGCACAATGATGCTGCATGGAATTACAAATTAACTTTTACACGAATTTAAAGTTAGTTACAAATCAGGAAAACTATCTCATTTCATAAATCAAATTTAATATTGTATCTCAGCTTTTTCTTTATCTATATATTTAAAATAATTATTGTAGCTATTATAATATATTAATAATGACATTAACCAAAATTTATAAGTAAAACAACCCTAAATTTATATATTCAATAAATCTATATTTAGAGGTAAAATTAAGAGATTCATCAGAAATTTTGTAAGTTATAATCACAACATGGTTTCTAGGTAGTAGGTATCAATATAAGTTTTGCATTTCCTGTAATGTTCCTTTTATTGATATTAATTCTTGTATAAGAGTTTGTGAGTTTTTTTTTCAAAATTTTTCATTCAATACTCTGCATAATGTTAAAATACATTTAATCTCTCTGTTGTAATATTGTTAACTTATGTCCAAATATTTAAGACAAAATTTAATGATTATAATGTATAAGCATTCCTTTCTCTAAAAATCAACAATGAAGTGTTGAATTTCAACATAAATTAGTAATATTTCAGTTCTTATAATTATACATATGTAATCAATTAATTTTAATTAGTGATATCTTATATTGAATCTTTTTAGCAGGCATAAAATGCAGCTTTATTGGTACAAGTACGACATTTATCAAATTTTTCTGAAGTTATTTATCAACATAAATATTATGAATTGTTTTAGATGTACCTAAATCACATATAGGGAGTAATATGATGCTAGAAATCTGTGTACACATTGACACGTGTTATAAACGTTGTATGATTAGTTCTAATCCACAATGCTACGTACCGCCTCTAGCTCATGTATTATAGTATAACGAAATATTAAAATATGTTTCAATGTCTCATGAGTTTATTAGGAATCTCACAAATTTATAAATTTTATTTTTTCATTTTGGTACCATAAAATTATTTAGCGATAGTTTAGACAATGTAGCATAGTGGTACTGAATATTAAATGTTATAAATATATCAATAGCATGCTAAAGCTTCGTTTGCATGGTAGATTCGTTTGAAGTATAGTTACTATAAAAAAGCATGTTTAAAATGTTTGTATTTACAAAATTGATAAAACGTTACATACCTATTGTAATATGTATATTATGAATTTAAAAGATGAGTATAAATGCTTATTGAAGACACGCATAATCATGAAATGTGTGATTACACTATGTAAAATATTATAGAGTGGAAAAAATGAGTGTTATTCATTGTGAAACAATAATATTGTTTGTCCTTGTGCTTTGAAATCATATTGTATCTTATTGTCTAAAATAAATATTTAACCAGTACATATTCAGACGCTTTTATTTTCTTACCCATTTATATAAAATGGAGCATCTTTTTATAATTTGCCTTAAGATTACCAATATTTTTCGTTACTGATCAGTTCATAATATTTGTGAGGTACTACATACATACATTATTTTAAGAATAAAACAGGCACATGATAATTACTAAAATATCTAAAGTTTACATATCACATTTGGCCTATATTTATTCATTATCAACTTAATCCACCCCTTATACATGTGCTATAACTGCACTATAATTTTGATAAATATCGATCTATAAAAGTGTTGCCTAAACACATATAAAAGAACACTTCTAGTCTTAAAAGTTTTTATTTGCTTGTAACTACGCACAAAGACAAGAGTCTGTTTTATATTTAAGTTTTTATTCTGGATATTCTTCACCTTCACCGAAGTGACTGACAGGTACTGTTAATCAAACCATTCTTCGACATTGGGTGAATTTTCCAAAACATCATTAGATTCACTGAAAAAATTATAATATTGTTATGAATGTCTGTATAATTTAAAAACAATATAATGCGGACGCGGTTTTGAGTACCGCCAGGGTAGATTCAGTACAAAAATTCTTGTGAGTGTTGTACGTCCCTACATTGACTTCGCTGATTACATTTAAAAACAAAAGAAAATTCCTTTGTGTGATTATAATTTTTTTTATCCTTCTGCCCGTTCATGCACTTTCTTTGTTGGCAAATCTTTGTTTATTTGTCAATGAGACAAAATCGTCGAATTTTCCGCCCATGAGCCAGCTTACGTAATACAAACAAGAATTAAATCGAATTACCTATCAAGTGAAGGATCATTGCTAAACATCTCTGTAGGTACAGTGGGAGGCGCACGTTCAGGTAGAAGTTCGAGGTACGATTGTCGCGATTGAAGGTGACGTTCTACCTCTTCGGGAGTCATATGCCCGTCGCTGGCCGAAAGACCAAATCCTAAAGCTGGCGAAGCTTTCGCCATCAATGCAGCACTATCTTGATGCTGTTAACAAAAAACAGTTTTGAAACATCACAATATAATCAAAAAATGATTAAAGTGGATGAATGTCCCCAATTATATGACTACATTTTTATATTATGTAAAATAATATGTTAGAACATATTGATTTAAATAACTGTAATAAAGTAAGGTTTAAGAAAAAAAATTGTTGTTAGTTTTATTTATGTGCATATTATGTTTTGTCTTACAGGATTATTAATATTTGGTGTTTTTTTAGGGACAACAGCTCTTTTCCTTTTCATAGAATTATTGAGACCTTTATTGAGGGATGCCGGAGCAGACAAAGCTTGCTGACCTGCACCAGTGTCCATCTTTTTCCTGAAAATGCAAATCAATATTTTATTAAAAGTTCTTAAGTTATTGTTACCTTAAAACAATAAAACTTTATTATAACAACTATAGGTCATGGTTGTGCAGTTGTGGGCAAAAGCTAGTTAAACATCTGGTGGTGCACAGATATAACATATATTTATGTGTATTCCTAGCATGATTCTTGGTATTTACCTAGGATTTGACAGGCTACTAGTTTTTACCCTCTCTGACCTCTGCAACCCTAGCTAGCTACCCAATAGCTCATTGGATAAGTGAACTTAAGTGAGTTCTTATAATTAATAGGTATCAAGAGTTAACAATTATAATATGTATAAATAGCACAATAATTATGAAATGCACACATTTATTGAGCTAAGTAGCAAAACTTTAACACTGATTGAAAAGTTATTTCTAAATACACATTAAGTGCATTCTTTTATTAATAAGATAAAATAGTACAAAGCTTATACATTACAAATGATTATCAGATGCTATGTGATAACAATATGCGACAGCTTAATGGTTCTCTCGGAGGCACAGTAAGGACAAACACCTAGACCGAAACAGATGCTTCCACCCAATACAAACATCCACCCGGTATGGGAATCTAACCCACCACCATTAAGCCTATGGGCAGCCTCGCTACCAACATGCAACAATGGACATCGGCTTCAGTGTTCTACCTATTATAATTTTATTTACATAAGACAATGAAATTAAAGGTCTCTCCTTTGATTTTGATAATTAAATATTACCGTTTCATTGGCTCTGCATGATTATAAGTCGCATCATCAGAGGATTCTGTATCTTCACTATCTGATGTTGTACTATCATGCTTCTCGTACTGTAGAAGCCTGTCTAAAAGGAAGCTACGATCACGAGACACTTTCAATAATCTTTTCTGACTGCATCTCAAGGCATCTTGAAAACACTCATTTTCCTGCAATTATAATATTATACCATATTATTTAAATATTATGTAGTATGTGTGTGAAACTTCAGTGTTTTAGGTTTATTTTCTTATAGATAATTTTTGTTAGCAATAAAATAAGAGTATTGAATGTAACAGGTTGGGTGAATTGCATTACCTCTAGATTGTGTGAACATTTTTGCTCAAAGTCTAATGGAAGAATTTTTCCGAACCAATTCTTATAAATATATGTAGTCATCAAAGTTCAATATATAATATGAAATAATTTTTGTGTAATTTAAGCCCAAGGTAACAGGTTACTTACATATATAAGAAACTTCAGTTTCTTCTTCAATGTTAAATACTGGGCTTTATAATTAGGTTCTGGTTCTGTATCACTGCTACTATCACTAGAGTAATCTTTCCGGGAATCACGACTATGCGGAGGATCAGCATTGACACTGTTACTGGCGCTGGCAGCCTCATTTGCGTGCATATTCGCTATTGAACGACAGTACCACCCGTCTAGCATCTTCTGTAAAATAATAAATCATCCAATTCTTATTGTTTTATTTATAGTATTATTTTTTGTTTTTGGAAAATTACTACCTTAGGATAATTTTCGGAAGCCACGGTAGTTGTTTTTAATTAACGAAATAGTACAAGTATGTTTCAAGCAAAAACTCTGTCATAAGAAAGGAATATAATTGTAAAATCTAATTTCTTAATTTGTTTCTTTTTTTGAGATATAGATAAAATAGTTATTAGAGCTTTTTCAACAAAAATAAATGTCATTTGCTCATTTGTCAAAATCTTATCAAATATCGTCACAGTTTAAATATTATGTAACATTGTATAAGTAAATTAAAAAGGCTAAACATAATATTATACATGTAAATTTTTCGTAACCTACGTTTTGTACATTTTAGCTATCATAATAGTATAAGGGAATATGTATACAATAAAATAATAAATCACCTTTTTACATAACGTAATAAGCCTTCTGCTTTCATTGCAATAAAAGAAAAATCAAAAGCGTTTTGCATTTGCAAATTGCAATCGTATAAATTTATAATATAATTTTAATTCCGATATATAATAATCCATTCGATAGCTTTACATGAATAGGTACTACCTATATGATATTTTTTAAAGAAATAAATGAAATTCAGAAATATTAAAAAAATCGAGAGTAACTACAATATCATTTTGTGTTTTCTTTTTACATATTCAATTATTATACGTTTTAATTATTAAACTATTTAAGAAATCTTTACGTGGTGGTAATACTATTTTCTCTGTTTATAGAGTGGTTTCAACTAGAGAATATTATTGGTTTATTTTGTGAATGCATCCATTACCAAGAAAGTCATTGATTTTGTTTTTACAATTTTATACACTAGGTGTCGCTTGAACAAGATGTGATTTGAGTAACATTTTTTAAAATTCATTGCCGCTTCTTTCCGATAATGATAAGTTTATGTAAAGATTCATACGAATGCAATATTTTTAATAACAGGAATACATTATAAAAATATTTAGGATAAAAATTTTTGTTGGTAAGACATTATTATCCAATAAGATTGCGTCGGTAGGCAAAACAGAAAGTCAATACGCCTTTTTAATATTCGCTTCTGTAAGTCGTATTATAAGCGGACTTCAACCTGCGTTATACGAAATTGAACTCTATTTGAACCGCATGTGCTCTTTCAGCTGAGTGTGGTTCCGTGCTCGTCGCGGTCAGTCGGTGCCGGATTTATTCCTCGTGTTGTTATGGCTCTTGGTAGTGAAGTGAATGATGATAATGCTACGAAACAAACTTCGCAAAAAGTGAAAAAATGCCCAGTGACAAGTAATATAAGCGAAAAAAGTGGTGGCGATAATGTTAACAAAGGTAAGGTTTCGAATGGTCATGCCCTCAGTTATGTAACATTGAATACGAAATTAATCTAAGAAAATAATACTAAGTATTTTATTTTTAAATAACATCTAAATTAAAGTCTACAGTCATGTGACCGAGTAACATGTGATCATGAAAAACTTAATTTTTTTCATTTGTCAAAAGTTTCAATTTGTTTTACTTTCTATTGGAATTTGTCCTATTTATTTCTTATTTGTAAAACTAAAGATGGGTTTTAAAAATCTTTCTAATGCTACATATTATATCGTAATTGGAAATTAATAAGAAAATCCACATGGCTCAGAATCATTACACAACATCTTTCAAATATTACATTCCTGTTCTTGAAATATAAAAATATAATAATAATTAAAATATTCCTGTTGCGTCACTAATAACAATGAAAAACATTGTTTCCCTTACTTAACTACTTTAAAATTTTTACTTTAAAATTCAAACTATTTTAGATTGCTATAGCAATTATTGTGATTTGAGCTAGTTCAAAGTGGTTATAATATAGGTCCCACTGCTCATACATTTAAGTAAAAGACATGAGTTTTATCTATTTGTTTCTAATCATAAGAAAATGGGTCAGTGTATTCTGATAGCAAAAAGATTATTATTTCTTCACTAAACTATACTACACTTTTAGTACAGCATGTAAATATATTAACATATACAAATAATATTTAAATTATGTATTATAGGTATTTTTAACAATTATTATTATTATATTGATTACATATTTTTAAACATAACTTCACTGAATGAGATAAATAGGTGTAATGTGAAAGATTTCTTTTTTTCTAAAATATTTTCATTCCTTGTTCTGATCTTCCAATGATATAAAAGATTTTAATAGATTGCAACCACTGTTAAAATGTACTATTGTGAAAGTTTACTTTGTCTCTTGTGCTTTTGAGTTGGACTCAAACATTAGATATTAATAAATTAATAATATTACATTGATCTAATAAGCATTGCCTTAGACCACATAGGCATACTAATAAGGAAGTTGTGTTTCTCATATTACTGGACAGTCACCTTTGCTGTCCTCTCTGTCTCTGTTCCAGGTGGTAATTTTATTTCTCTGTGTTTTAGTTTATTTATCATTAAATTTCTTTATATTTTTAATTTTAACAGAAAAGTTGTTGTGGCTTCATCATTAAAAGTAGACATTTAATATCTCTGACTTTTGTATTCATGAATGATTTAAAATATTTTAAATATTTCATGACCAACATGGCATACTGGTAGCGAGCCTGCTTTGTGCCTCGACGGTTGTGGATTTAATTCCCAGACGGAGCATATATTAGTTATTATATAACTGAGTTGGTCTGGGCATTTGTCTTTGTGGGTCCCCCAACCTTGCCTCAGGGAGCATGTTAAGCATAACATCTAATGATAATTGTTAACTCTTGATACTAAAGTATGCTCTTATCAGATGAGTTACTGGTTCCCCCTTTAGTTTGCAGAGGTCAGATGGCAATCGCTCTGTGTAAAAACTAGCAGCCTGTCAAATAAGAGTATAAGCAGGTTCTCGGTAAATACTGGGAATAATGCCAGGAAGAAAGCAAAGTAGCAAGCTTTCTACTTCAGATACATATTATATTATTTGTATTTCAAATGTTCCTTTTTTAATCTAATATAATCTTATTTATGCAGGCCTTTTTGTTTAGTAATTCCTGAGATTATCGACTAAAAATAATCAAACATTAAATGCAATTGTTGTTAACTTCTATGTAATATTTAGTTTAAATTAAACAATGTAGTTCTAGGTTTTTTTTTGTTTAATAATATTAATAGAATGTTAGATTCTTTTCATTTGATTTTATTATAAAAATACCTAAATATTTAGCATATAATTATGATACATTTATTTTCTAAAATATGTTCTTTGAAATTCTGTTGTGAAAGACAAGTGAAAGTACAGTAAAATAAAGATACTTATTATAACTCAATTAGACATATGTTTTCCATCTGGACATTGCATATGAGACTTGACAATCGATGAGTTATTACATTTGTGAAATAGTCTCCCAAGTAGAGTAGACTTTTAAGATCTATAATTATTATTTTCCTAAATGCTGTGTAGCATAGAAGAGTGGCGAAGTGCATTTCGGACCACGCACGTTTAGGCGTTCGATAGTTCGGGAGAACATTAGAGATTAAAATTTAAATAAAATAAACTAATAACAAAGTTAAACAGTAATATACATTTTTACGCACACTGCACATGAATTTTATTGGCAACAAAAGTATTTTTATAAATCTAAAAACACTGAAAAATAAAGTAATTAGTATTTTAAGATCGTTACGTCTCATACATAAATATCTATAAAAATAAAAATGAATCGTCGAAATGTATGTACGTGCATAGCTTCAAGTCGACTGCACCAAATTGGATAATCCCTTTTTCTTGTCTCAGGACTATTGTACAGGATAAACTGGATAAAAATCCCACGGAAGGATAGTAATGGTATAAAAGTTAAAAATGTACCCGGACGAAACCCGGGCGGGCCGCTAGTATATATATAATTATAATATATCTTACGAGTAAACAAATTTTCGCTGAAGTCTTGTTATTTGCACCTTGCACGACTGTTGTCTATCTGGACTGGAAATAGGTACATCTCTATTGATGCTCGTGATGGCTTTAATATTTATGTGGGCGATAAGTACTGACTACGAAAAGATAACCTGGACGAAATTATAAGTGTTCAGATTTTGCCATTTAATTACGACACCCTAAAAAAAGTAGAGGACATAAATTTTTGTTTAAAATAAAGTTTTCCCGATTTTAAGCCAAGGTTTTTAAAGCGTGTAATTTCGGTTTCGGAGAACGTAGTAAGTTTGATAATAAATATTTGAGTAATGAATAGTTTTGTAAATCATAAATTTATAAAGGACATCGGTAAACATTATTGATGATTATGCTAATAAATAATTTCATTTGTATTTTAAGCTGTTACCATTATCAAGTTTAGAACAAACTAACTGCAGCTTTGTCTAACGAGCGCTAGCCGCCAACAATCAAATAAGACTTGTAGTGCATGCGTCTGCGTATAAGAAAACAATATACCGAATTATTATATTCAGTGCAGTCGTATGAAGCTAAAAACAAATACATAATATATGTAAACTTATTATGAACTGAGTTTTGCGCAGTGCGTGATGGAGTCGCAACTGCCGGGGTCATTACCTTCCCTAGCCTATATAGGCCCTTTCCGAGACGTTTCCCTAGGCTTCCCCCTGTTACTCGGTGAATTATTAAAACATTGATTTAAAAGAATCGATAAAACTGTTGTCTGAACAACCATTATAAGTAATTGAAATGCAAAATGCTTGGCCTTGCGTAAATATATGATTATTAAGTAAGTAGTAAAAAACTAGTAACCCAACAAATCATGATGACTATAAGCAGACCCTGGGTAAATACCGGGAATAATGCTAGGAAGAAAAATTATATTTTATGACTGAACGTGTCTTGGTTTTACGGGAACATACAATTCAGTAATAGAATTTTTTAAAGATCTTTTTAAGTTGTTATTTAATTTGTAGTCGGTGCCTAAGTGCCTATTTAATACATAGACTTCTGATGTAGAAATAATTATATGTTGTTTTTAGCTTTGAAATCAGAAAATTTTATTAAAAAAAATATAGTTGTATTATTGGTTTAAAAATAAAAAATCTACCACACTTAACAATTTATAATTTCTTTTTGTACATTAACTATGCAGAAGAATTAAATTATTTACTCGAGTGCTAGGAACGTAGTTGGTAAACATATTTACGTAGCACTGACCTTCTGATGTATAAAAATTTATATCATGTATTTAGCTTTGAAATCACTGTATTTTATTTAAAACATATATAGTAGTTTTATTGGTTTAAAATAATCAACCGCACTTAAATATTTATATATTTTTTTCTATATTAACTAAGCAGAAGAATTATCAACTCGAGCGCTAGGAATGTAGTAGACATATTTGTACCTACGGACATAATACGTTGTTGAACCAATATGCTGTAAAGTAAGACAAGGTTGCTCTTGTAAGTTAATACATCTTTTTAGATATACTGTAATATGTAAAAATCAATGCTCAGTGCGAGTTTGTTACGATGACCGTTCTATTTTCATATTTTAGTCGGTATTACCGTAAGCAATAGTTGTTCTAGTAATTAATATTACCATGTAGAGTTGTTAGTTGTAATTGATTCTAATTGTGAGGAAGCTGATTCGGCATTATTACACCGGCGAATTGCGAGCGAGTTCAAAGCGAAGTGACAGCGCAGCGAGCCGCTACTGCTCTATAGGGAATGACAAGGCAGTCTAACTTGCCAAGTCTGGATTTATGGGCAGTGCGAACGGGCCTGAAAACATATTCGAGTACATGGAGAAGCGCACCGAATACGTACGGACCGTACGTGATGATTGTAAGCAAGCTCCTTCTAACGGGTTACTTCTTAGCGACGTGTTCTCTTCGAACTCCCTGTTCTTTTAATTCGATGTCGCTAAGGCCTTCGAAAAAGTCTGGCGCAACGGCTTAATTTATAAGTTGTATCACCTAGGATTGCGGACTGACTCGTGCTCATCATGCGAGACCGTTGTCTATTCGCACTTTCCGCTTTCGAGCTTTCGAATCTCTCGCCCCATTAGGGTAGGAGACTAGGTGTCCGCACGCAATAAAGCTCTGTTCTAGTACCCATTTTATATTCACTATAATATACAAATTACATACTAAGACCGACGACAACAACGTTCATCTAGCACTCTTCGCGGATGAAACCGCTCTATATACTAATTTTCCATCTGCTTCCGCTTTAACCAAGTCTCCAATCGTCAGTCGATGCCAAAGGCAAATGGTTCAGATCTTGGAGGATTGAAGTCAATCCAGAGAAAAGCGTAGGGTCCTCCCACGACAAAACAAAGTATCTAGGTGTCATATTCGACAACAGGCTGACGTTCGAAGCTCATATCCGCATGGCACGCAATAAAGCAGCGTTGGTCCTGGGAAGATTGTATGCGATGATAGGCGGATAAACTGCCCCTTTGGAATAAGGTGACATGGTAGGCGAGTCCTGTTTTTTGCAAATAATTCAAAACGTTTCTTACGTATGGCTTCCGGCTGTCCGTGGTAGATGCGCAACGTGGATCCTCATAGAGACTGAAATCGATTCGATCCCGAACGAATATTTGATGCGCTTATCGCAAAACTATTTCGATTAATATATCTCCCACTCAAATCCTCTGATTATACAGGCTAGTATCTATACAGTCAAAGATGACAAACCGAGTAAAGTAAGGCGTTCTAATCCTGAGCACGTCCTACAAGTCCCTGACGATAAGATCACATTAGACAATGCTTCATACATAGTTCATACATACACAACACCGTTCTCGCCGCCGAAGACGAGTTCCTCTGTTCCACACGCTACGACGCGCTCACGACGAGTCCATCGACTAAAATGCGCTCTGAGCGTATCATCTCAATTCTCGATAACGTCCTTAGCCGTCGCTCGGACTCGCTGGAGGCGCCTTAAGGACGGAATTAAATGTGAGCCCCGCGGAGCTGTCTCTTTTCACGGCTTGGTCTCAGTACTCGGCTACCCCACCCAGTGACGCTGTCAAGGCCAGTAGGGCCAACAGCAATACACATAAAAAAAAATGACCTCAATGAACAGGGATTGTACACGGTAGGCTATGCGGACGATCTTGCCATTCTCATAGGGGGTCCCTTCGAGAATGTGCTATGCGACCTCATGAGGCGCACCTTCAAGATCGTGGAACACTGGTGCACAAAGCACAGCTTAACGGTGAATCCGTCAAAGACGGAGCTTATTCTCTTCATCAACAAACGCAGCATAGGTCAGCTAACACTGCCTAAGATGTTCAACACCAGACTGAGCCTTATTAATGAAGTCAAATACCTGGGTATCACTCTTGACAATAAGTTGCTCTGGAACAAACATATTGACTACAAACTAGAGAAAGCCAGCATAGTCTTTTGGCAGTGCAGAAGACTCATGGGTAAATCCTGGGGTCCTGCCCCAAAGATTTGCAGATGGCTCTATACAGCAGTCATAAGACCGATCATCACCTACGGTGCGATAGCTTGGTGGCCCAGGACACAGCTTACCACTGTTCAAACCAAGCTGCAGCGGTTCCAAAGACTGGCTTGCACAGCCATGACAGGCTGCATGCGCACTACTCCAACAATGGCCCTGGAAACCATCCTGGGCCTAACACCGCTGGACCTTCACATTCAACATGAGGCGACAATGTCTGCCCTTCGCCTAAAACTGTTAGGCGAGTGGAATAGAGAAGACGGCCCAGTCGCAGCGCTGTGGGACAAAGCAAAACAGCAATATCCACTTTGCGAGGCCCCCTGCGATAGGATACCAAAAGTAAACATTTTCCATAAGCACTACCTAATACAACTATCCGAGGAAGAGAAAGATCAATCAGACACAAGTGAAGTAAGAATCTACACAGACGGTTCAAAAATGGGGTCGGGAACCGGGGCTGGTGTCTTCTCACAGGAACTAAACATACAGATATCAATACCCTTAGGCAAACACAGTTCCATTTTTCAATGCGAATGTGTAGCTATCAAGGAGGCAGCCACCGCCGTACTGAGACGGAAGATGAATGACCACAATATTAAAATCATCTCCGACAGTATGGCTGTCCTAATGGCACTGCAGAGTAATACTATTACCTCAGGGCTAATCTACGAATGTCACCAGTCCCTAGAGCGGATAGCCTCCGCTAATAGGGTAATCCTGCAATGGATTAAGGGACATAGTGGATCACTAGGTAATGACGCAGCCGATGAGCTGGCAAGACGGGGATCAATGGCTCATGTGGCTGGCCCCACGCCACTATTGCCATTACCCTACAGCCAAATACGCACGTGGCTGCGTTCTCTTACCAAGAACCAGCATAATGCCCGATGGGCTAATCTCACAAGCTGTCGACAGTCGAAAGAAGCGATGCCTGCACAATCGCCAAGACTGACCAAACGACTCCTCAGCTTCAGTAAACATGACCTCCGAATTTTAGTGAGCACCCTTACGGGGCACATATCACTAAATAAACACCTATTTACAATCGGCGTAACGGACAGCCCATTGTGCAGGGGCTGCCTAAACGAGGCAGAAACGGTCACTCATGTAATCCTGGACTGTACAGGGGTGGCTGATCAACGGGCAAAAATCCTCAAGGATATGAGGTCGCTCCAAGAAATCTGTGAACGTCCCAGGAAAGTTCTGATCTTCTGGAAGGAGCTGGGCTGGTTGGAATAGACCAGCCAATCCCATACACAAAAAGGACCGAACTATGAGTCTAATTGTGGAAAAGGGAGCCCTACTACTACTACTACTACTACTACTACTACTACTACTACTACTACTACTACTTGGCTGTGTACTCGCTACGCTTCGACCTCGCACGCAATTCGCCAGTATGATAAGGTCCTTAGAACATAATTTCAGTTATTTTTAACAATGAAATTCAAAAATTTGTGTTCATTATATGCATACCATCTCTATTCACAGTTGTTTTCACGAACTAGAATCTTATTCCAAAATTCATTTATTTCATCTTATTGACGTCTAATCTGCGAACTTTGAGTAAACTGAATGGATAACAGGAAGATTAATTATTAATTTATTAGTACTTGTAATACAGTAAAAATAATTTTAAAGCCTGCCTTCAATACGTAGGTACAACAGCTTCATAATAATTATAACGTGCAACGGTATAAATTAAAAGCAAAACGCATATTTAATTTGGATATTATAATAATGGAAGTAAGAAAAATAAAGCAATTTTATATGATGCGTGATGATGATGATCGTACTAAGTTTATCGGTAATAATGTACTTTACATTTTTTATTTATACTGAGACTGAGTAAATTACTTTGACAAGTCCAAGATTGATAGATGATGGTTATACGAAAGGCGATAAGAGTTTATGTGATGCGATTTTTGCTTTACTGATAAGAATATTATTTAGGTATCAGTTTAAAAAAGAAACAACGAAATTTATAAAATAATTGCAAACCTTAAACTATCGTGTTTAATCATTGTGCAATAATTTTGGAGGACGTTGTTTAAAATACTCATTTATGTAAAAAATAAATGTTACCTTCAGTCTAAATATTTTGAGATATAATAAACATTACTTTCATGAGCGTACTTGCTTAACTGCAATTTATTAAAAACTAGGGTTTGCCCGCGGCTTCATGTGCGCGGACTCCATAGTTGGGTTTAGAGATAATGAAATTTTTAATTTAGGTAGGTACTCATGGTTGTATCTAGAATTGTTTGCTGGAAAACCGTCTAAGTGTTTGTGTCGCTATACAAAAGTATTTCTGGATGAATCATGAAAGTACCCATGTTATTTTCTACACTGCTGTCATTGTTATGCATATTTTTTATGACGATCGGTTGAGTAGTTAAGGAGTAAAAGTGTAGCACACAAACATACCCATAATCGTATTTATAACAATAGTAAGGATATGGCATAACTCCTTAACCTTTCGGATTTTCTACTTATACATACTTTTGGAAATTATAATATTTTTGAAATTGTCGAATAATAGATACGTTGTAATGTTATTATCATCTTGATACAACACGCATGTTACAGAAACCCTTGCATGAATTATAAATGATGTATTGTGATATTACACGTTGCTAGCTTGACGCGTAGTTAGTATTTAGCTATTTGAAGTTGTGGACGTAAATGTTTGAGGGCACGAATGGTCCAACCGTTACTTGTCGTGACGAAGTTATTTATGTAAGAGATGGACGTAAGTGACACACCTTATGAAATCATAAACAGTACCTACTTTGACTAGGTATTTCAACTTATCGCATTGTACCCCTAGTTACATGATCTTATTCTGTTACCCTGTAAAACGAGCTGGTTAACAAATTTTAGTCTATTTTTCTTATAATTATTTCTACGTAATTTTAACACGTTTCATTCTTTATTATCTACATAATTATCTAAGAATTCTTCTATTCCTACTTTTGTCGATGTATTTGCTAAGAATTAAAATTATCAAACAGCTCAGATGTTTTTTTTAAATTATAATTACATAGGTAGTATTATGTTGTATATATTATGTAACAAAATATTATATACTTAATAACAATACGAACTTTGAACATCTTTGACTAACCTCCCAAATGAATTCTAAGTTTAGAACACAAAAACTAGGCTACGCGGTTTTATCAAAAGCAACAAGCAAACGAAAAAAATTAGTTCAACGTATCCAATAATAATTTAATGTAAATTCGTCTTGAATTATTTAATGAAACCTTGCGTAAAATTATAAAGCGTTGAAGGTTATCGATTGATTAGCCTCAATTTTGCAATTATGTTTTAACTTGAAATTAGTTAATTTTGTAATCATTGATTACATTTTAGTTGCAAATAATGTATAGTACGATGTCAATGATCTTATAAAATAAAAATGACGCAATAAATAAAACAGTTTATTTTTATTAAAAAATGTAAACGATTAAATAGATTATCTCATAAAAATAACCTTAGCTTAATCATTGAATGATTTATATTAGTACGTCGATTGTTTAGGCAAAATAAATATAATATCGTCATAATGTCAATCTAACTAAGTGCCAGCATCGGCGTGTGGCCAACCGACAAAATTCTGGCTCGTCTTGCGTAACGTTACTAGAGTGGTTGCCATGCGCTTTGTACATAACATTATGCTTTATTGCAGTAATGACCCACATGATAATTTACATCTAAGTGGCTAATAACAAAGCTTAAAATGCTTGTCAACAATATGACAAAAATCGATTTGTAAGTATAATACAGTTAATCCTATTATATTATTAGACACACAATGATTTCCGGTTTGTGCCTGTATAATATGGTAACTGTTTTGCTCATTACTGAGAACAGTTTAAAGGTGGAATAGATACAAAAATATTAACGTGTGTGAGAGTGAGCTAACTTTATACTGTTATTAGACAGTACAGATGAATACAATTACGTATAGAAAAATGTTAATAGGGCTATCTATGCGTATATTAGAATCCTTTAAGCAACGATTTTGTATTAGAGTTTTTGCACACTAATCTCCACTATGACGGTAATGAAGTTTGGCACATAAGAGTCAAAGTAATAATACCCTTAATTGAACCATTACTATGTGTTTATTATGTCTTACTGATGCATCTGTAATATAAAGATCGATATACGCAGCTGAAATCTCGGCGCAACTAACTAGTCATAGACATTTTGTCATTGCTTTATGTAAATATGTCAAAATTTGAGTGAAGTAATTTTCTTGAGGATATAACATTACTATTTTTTTTAAAGAATTCCTGTGAAGAAGTTCCTTCTAAAGCCATAGAAAGAAATACAATAATAATCGTGGAGTAAAAGGTTGTACAGAGATCAGTGCGAGCGCAAGCAACGTGGTACTCTTTGAATAATTCATTGATTGGTATTCATTCAAACTGAATTCAAAATCAATATTTTCCATAATGCGGTTTGACGTCAGACACAAATAATAGGTATGGGTTTTTAAGCATGGCCTAAGGAAGTCTTTGGACTAAGAATAAACTTTGAGTTAATTGCTCTCTTACATGAATTTTTTGAGCTATTTCCTAGTTGAAACCAGACATCTATGTCCTAATTCTGATTTTATGTAAGTTTCATCTGAGTTTCCGATGTGTACGTTCGTTGAACGATAACATTCACACACAAGGGAAGAAATCGTGTCAACGTTTATCACAAATTTTGATTTAATATCTGGAATGGGCGCCTTACCTCTGTTATCTTGTTTGGTAACGCCAACGAAGATAAAATCAACATTTCGTATGATATCTTCGCTTATTCTTGCATGCAATACGCTTTTTGCCTATTATCGTAAACTCGTTACGACGTTATTTTAAAATGCGCCTTATAATATCCCATTATCTCTATGATGATTTTTGTTTGCCTCTTATCAAATATACGCAGTTTACACCTACTTATGCGTTCACGTTTCTAAATTGTTTATGGAAATTTATGTCAAATTAGTAAACGACTTCAATTAATTATAACTTATTGTTCAAAGCGTTCTTATTTTAGTATGTTGAAATACTGATATGTGGGATAAGTATAACAATAAGATATGTTTTAAAAGATTTAAGATCAGTTAAATTGAATTGTCGAAATACAACTAACAGAATAAACATCGGCAACACCGATGGCGTCTATTGTTGGCGGCAACCCGTAGCCGTCTATTATTGACTCGTCGCTGGAGATATTTGGCGTTCAGCCAGGTCTGACCACGTGTTCACTAGTCACGGGACGAGACATGCGTGCTCGATTTCTAACATCCCTCGTTCACTGCGTTTGCTTTGCCCGCAATTTTGATAAGTCCTTATACAAAAAAGTCATAAATATTCATATCTTGCGGTGCCAATTAATGTTTATTCATAAATACTTGCTAACTTATAGAACTATAAAATTCAAATTAAATATTGTTGAAGTAGACGTTAGTAATATAACCCTACAATATATTATTATACTATTTACAATAACGAATTTATGTTCATTCTTTATATAAAAAATGTATCATCCGTTATACGTATGATACGACAAACCTTATTAACAAAAAGCATTTTTAGCTTCTAAAACCGAGAAGCCGACTAAGACAAAGAAGGAAATGAATGCAGGATTAAAAGCAGTATCCTGTAGTAATGGGCATGCGAGTACACCGAATGGACGTGCGGATGATGAGGGAGGTGGTGGCAACATGACCCCGCGTGTTTCATACGCAGCAGCAGCACGTAAAGCAGCCTCACCGCCGACTAATAACACGCCCCCACAATTTCCACAGAACATAGGTTTGTTTATATTTTATGTCGAATACGCCTTAAATTATAATTTATGTATATATATTATATATATAATTGTATTTTATTTATTTACAGAATACCCTAAAGAAAAGGTTAGTAATGAAAAATCACCGCAGTCCAAATCGAGTAATTCAACTTCACAAATAAATGGTGAAAGAACATTATCGGTTGATGATGATAACAATAAAGATAAATTGAGTACCAAAGAACCAGTTATGAATGGCACTGAAAATGTAAATGTTGTCAATGGTGACCCAAAAAATATTTCTGATTGTGATATTAGTAGTAGTGATAATGGCAAAATTGTTTCTAATGGAATTATTAGTGATTCAGATGAAACGAAATCAAATAAATCAGACGAAAGTAGTGATATAGTCTTAACTCCTGAATTACCTATAAAAGTTTTCGATGCTAAGTCAGTTGGTAGCAAAAAAAGGATAAAAGAAAACGAATTCCTTGGAAAAAAATAAGGAATTTGACAAAAAAATGTATAAAGTTGAAAATCATTCAGAAGATAAAAAAGATGACGAAATAATAAAGAAATCGGACAATGAAATTGACAAAATAAAAGATGACGTTGTTAAAGTTGTAAATGGGGAGAAAGAACGAGAATCATCACCGAGTGAAGATGGAGACGAGAAAAAGCGTGATGCTGAAGTTGTCTTTATACAAGATTTGGGATTTACTGTTAAAATTGTTAGTCCAAGAGCTGAACCACTCGATATTCAGGTATTTTTAAAGTTTTTTTTTTCAATAAAATATGTATACATTATAGTGAGAAAATATTTTCAAAATAATATTTTTAGGTTTCAAGCATGGAGTTAGTGCAAGAAATACACCAAGTGCTTATGGATCGTGATGATACTTGTCACAGAACATGCTTCTCGCTTCAATTGGATGGCGTTACTTTAGACAACTTTGCTGAATTGAAGAATATTGAAGGCCTCAAAGAAGGTTCAGTTATAAAGGTATTATCTACCAATGATTTTAGTATTTTGGGTTACATTCCGATTTCTTAAATGTATACATCGATTGAATAAATATAATAATTAATATGCTTTAAACTAAATGTTGTGTTTTAGGTTGTAGAGGAGCCATATACGATGCGTGAAGCTCGCATTCATGTACGCCACGTCCGTGATCTTCTCAAGTCTATAGATTACGTGGATGCCTACGCTGGTCAAGAATGCAGCTCACTTGCTTTCCTGAATGTTATCACACAGGGCGATATACTTGGTACGTATATATTATTCTAATGTGAGTTCTATTTGTGTTAAATGTAGACTTATATTGGATATTTTCTTGATAGAAAAGAAAAAATCGCGCCCAGAAAGTGTTGATTGTACTCCTCCCGACTACATAATGCCTGGTAGTACTGAGCGGCCTTTGTTATCCCTACATCCTGGGCTTACTAAAGAAAACAAAGCTCCGCAGTGTTTAAAGGTGAGTTTTACCCGACCCGATAAGATAACAATGCTTAAATCGATCTATTATGTGAACAATAATAACATTTATAACTTTAACAATTTTATGTAGGTACTTACAACATCTGGCTGGAATCCACCACCGGGACCGAGAAAAATGTGTGGCGACTTACTGTATCTTCATGTCGTTACTCTGGAAGATCGTCACTTCCACATAACCGCATGCCCTCGCGGTTTCTACCTCAATCAGTAAATATTCCTTACAGCTTTCGATTAACACAAAGTTATCAGAGTTCAAAGTTATTAAATATTTTTATTAATTACAGATCCACCGAAGAAGTGTTCAACCCTCGCCCGTTCAACCCGTCCCTACTATGTCATTCCTTAATAGAGTTACTTAGTATCGTATCTCCAGCGTTCAAGCGGAACTTTGCTCTGGTGCAGAAGAGACGTATGCAGAAACACCCGTTCGAAAGGGTCGCAACCCCGTATCAAGTTTATCAGTGGGCTTCACCAATGCTGGATCATACCGTGGATGCCATTCGAGCTGAAGATAGTAAGTGATCAGCATTGTAACTGGCATGTTTACCAAACGTTCATTTGAAAGCAATTAAATCTATCAAATCATATCTGCTTTTAATGCTGAGACGATTATTAATATCTTAATTGTTTTTATAAGAACAGACTATTTTGTTAACTGAAAGTATCCATTAGTTATACATAAACCAGCTTGGATACTTATGATAAAAATTTAATGCAGGGAAATTATGTATTCTAAATTCTAATCTCATAAATAAATAAAAATCAAAAGACTATAATTATTGTATTGCTGTTGGGCCTTTTGGCCTTTGCCGAGTACTGAGACCCGGCCTTGAAAAAGGGACGGCACTCGCGGGGGCTGAATTGGGGGCCTCGCCAATGTTTCAACTCAATACAGCACTAACAGAACTGGGCTGGTTGCTTCTATTCAATACAATATTTACGTCAATAAAATGTCCAGATCTTTTAAAGAAATTGATTGATTAAAAAGCCTAATTCCCAAGATAGATAGTGTTGTTACAACAATAACCGATGATATCTCTTGCAGCGTTCTCCTCGAAGCTGGGCTATGAGGAGCACATCCCGGGCCAGACGCGGGACTGGAACGAGGAACTGCAGACCACGCGCGAGCTGCCGCGAGCCTCGCTGCCTGAACGTCTCCTACGTGAGCGGGCCATATTCAAGGTAAGCTAATCTGTCATACTAATGATGATTTGAAAAAGAAAATAGGCAGTCCTCCACACTGCCGATATTGGTGGGAACTTGAAACTTTATATAAATGTATTTTTATTTTTTATTAATTATAGAATCAATATTTAAAATGTCATAATTTGTAAATTGAAATTGTTAACACTTGTCGGGTAAAATCCGAAGAGTCCAATATCAACGCGCGTCGTCGCCTATCTGATACGACGCGCGTTTGTCACATGGTGCATGTCGGTGACGCGAATTCATATGTCATTGTCAAACAACGCGGCTAAAGAAGTTCTTCGTTACTTCAACGTCACGAGTATGTCGAGGTCATCGGTGACGCGCAGCCATATGCGGCCAGAGATGCAGGCCATAATATGTTTAGTTGTTCTAGTGACTATTGCTATGTTATTAAGAACTTTTTAACTTGTTAAAATTGTATTAATCCAAAATGTATCCGCCCATGAAATAGCGATTCTGAAGGTCAAACGCTGCCAGTACCAGACACTTGTCAAATCTGGATAAAAGTGATATAGCGCAACCGAAACGTATCGAATATCGGGAAATACACGAAAAGAGATAATATTTTAAGATAAGTCTTATACCTGTCATATCTATGTGAATATTATAAAGCTGAAGAGTTCATTTATTACGTCTATATCTCAGGAAATACTGATACGATTTGAAAGCGTGTTAAAAAAATATTGAGGAAGGTTATAAGCTATAAAATGCCGCGTTCAAATTGTAAGTAGCAATGCGGTTCCGGAAAAATGTTAGCTTCCCGTGGGAGTCCACTTGGAATTATGTTTGGATGTTTGTTACTCAATAAAATAAAAAAAAATCATGCATAAGCGGCTTTACGGTTTTGGATGAAATTTAGCACCAATAGCTTATTATCTGAATTAACTCATAGACTACCTATCATCCCGGAAAAATGTTCAGTTCCTGCGATTATCATAAAACATGCTACAAGACGTATTCAATTGAAATTCGATACTTATAGATATGTCATATGGAACATTATTTACTTACAAGTGGAATTATCTCAGGAACTAAATTTACGATCATCGATGAAAACAAACGAGGCGTGAAGAGGCAACTTGTGGGTGGGTAGGCAGAGCGAGGGTGGCTAGCGTGGTTGCATTCCGCAACTGTGTTACCCGCCTTCACGTTTGGAATTTATTTCCACTTACCAGGTGGAGTCAACTACCCTACTTTTCAAATAAAATAAAAAAAACAATGGTAGTCACGAAAAAATTAAAAGGGTTTACATTATTTTATATTATCTCGAATACATTCTGTAACACGTTTCTTATATATAGTGAAATTTGCGATACTGATAATTTTGTCTGGTAATTTATTATACATTTTGACTCCTTCAGAAAGTATGTTTAAAAAATATATACATCCTAGTTTAATGAGAGTCAAACTTGAAATTGCTGCCTATTTATTTATTTATTTATTTGAAAATAACAGTAACAACAGGCTTAACCTAAAACGTTACATGTTAAATTTTTCTAATGCTACATTATACTATTTATAGCATATGTGATACGTTTCTTAAATATTTGTACACTACAATTAAATATATCTATATCTGGTTCTGCAATGAGGATGTTGTTAGCCAACCGAATTGCTTTGGGTATGGGAGAGTTCGCTCCTTGTCTAGTGTGAATGCCAGGTTGCTCCGCCAATAGATGGTGACGACGCCGTACACTAGCATTAGCCACAGATTCGATACCTCTCATATAAAGTGACGGTACAAAGAATCGTAATTCGCTTAGAGCCCAAGGATTGTCAATTTTACTATTAAGCAATAAATATAAAAACATTAACAATGACATTTTTCTTCTAATTTCTAATGTTAAAAAATCTGTCAAAAACCTATATGACGATGGTATGGTTTTTCGCTTGTTATAGGTGCATAGTGACTTCGTAGCGGCTGCAACGCGCGGTGCGATGGCAGTTGTGGACGGCAACGTCATGGCGATCAATCCGGGAGAGGAGCCGAAGATGCAAATGTTCATTTGGAATAATATATTTTTCTCTCTCGGCTTTGATGTACGTGATCACTATAAGGACCTAGGTGGTGACGCTGCAGCTTTCGTTGCGCCGGTAAATAGAAAATAGTTAATATTGAAACATTATAAAAATTAAGATTTACTGTAGTTGATAACGCCAAATCAACGATGACACAGATTTAATTGTATATTTTTAGCTGTGTATCTATACCGATAACAAACGTCTTGGCAAAGATTGAGATAAAAATGCATACTTATCTTATTATATGTTGAAATAAAAGCAGCAACAACCGTTTTTGCCGTCAAAAATTGCGTTATCGTTCATGAAGTGTTGTAGCCATTTTATGAATGGTACTGCAAAAGATTAACTTAAAGCATCCAGAATTATTTAATGGACATGCTAAGATTTATCTAAATGCTTTGAAAGATGGTGCTTCTTTAATCAAAAATAGAAATAATGTGATCTTGCTTATCTGTTATTTAATTATGGATATTTCAGAGGAGGAATTGCAAAAGTTCATTCCACAACAACCTTTTTGCCACCGGAATTTTAATAATAAGGTACTAGAAGTTGCATATCCCCGTGATCTTCTTGCCGTAATTGTGACTTATGAGCCATGAGTGATACGAGTATTCATTAGTGTCGTTTATTCACTTTGCTTCCTATTGCTGTATAAGTTATACAATATCTGGAGCGGCACAAGCGCACGAAGCAATGTAATGTGAAACTGCGTACGTCCTAGTGACAGCATTGGTGGAGGAAATCTATCAACGGCGATACATGTTTCGTTAGTAATAAGCAACTTTAACATACCTAGCATCTTATTATTAAGACTTCTGTGTGTACAACGCAATAATATTTTTAGAAATCAGAAGTGAGAAGGTTTATTTTTAAGTAAAATTTTAATAATTCTTCGTTACAAAATCTTCGTCTAATACAATGCTTACTAAACACATTAAATGATCATTTAAAGCAAAGTCTCTTAGATACTTTAAATCGAAACTAGGACCGTTCAGCACGAAAGCTACAAACAAACTATTAACTGAACACGACCATTCAGAATGAAGTCTAGAAACCGACTGAGTACACGTAGCCTACAAACAAAATGAGCACGTAGAACGGTCGTCGCACGGTGTTTTATACTTTCGTACTTCTTTTTTTCATCTACCGCCAACATAATATGTAACGATATAATATCCGTCAGCGTAACGACCTGCAAGGCGTGCGAGTGTACAGCGCGGTGGACACGGCGGGGCTGCACACGCTGGGCACGGTGGTGGTGGACTACCGCGGCTACCGCGTCACGGCGCAGTCCATCATCCCCGGCATCCTGGAGAAGGAGCAGGAGCAGAGCGTCGTCTACGGCAGCATCGACTTCGGGACCACGGTGCTCTCGCACTCCAAGTACATGGAACTGGTAAGTTACGTGACAAACTTTTTAAAAATTGTTTTTATCTTTGATATAAGTACCAGTTATTTAGACAGTACAAACAGCCACTTAGTTTTTTTGAATTGAATGTAATCACGAGATTTCTTACTAAGCAATTACTAATACTAAAATCTCATAGGTGTACTTTAAGTGCTATTAAGTATTGTTCTACATTCATCATTTATCTACATAAAATAAACATTTCCCAATTCTAAAAGTTGATAACAAATAATATTTCTTATTTATTGAATGTTCAATTTGAAACGAGCAGACAATTTTCTAAAACGAAAAATTTAAACTTTTTAGCTAAGCAAAGCTGGACAACAGCTTAAAATAATGCCACATTCAGTGATAAGCGCAAATGGCGAGACAGTCGAGTTGTGTTCGAGTGTGGAATGTAAGGGCATCATCGGCAACGACGGACGACACTACATACTGGACTTGCTGCGCACCTTCCCGCCCGATGTGAATTTCCTGCAGCGTGAGTTGGAAACGTGTATTGAACATCACAGACTTACAATAAACTATAGACAGGCCGTTTGACGACGTTGTGGCGCAACGGTAGCGAACCAGCCTTAAGCGCCACAGGTCGCGGGTTCGATTCCCGCTAGGAGTAGATGTTTGACAATACAGGCATGTGTTCCGGTCTGGGTCCCCCTCCCCCGCTCGGTGTTCATGTTGAAGTAACAAAGGAGTCTTATACATTTGTATAAGACTTGTATACAGCAAAATTCCTGTCAGTATTAATAGGTTTTAAATTGATTTTTTGTTTGTATATTTATATATCTTTATGTATTTTACAGTGGATGATGATGAGTTGAGAGAGGATATCAAATCAATGGGCTTCCCTATCATTCACAAGCACAAATTGTGTTGTCTGAGACAGGAATTAGTCGATAGTTTTGTTGAGTAAGTACTATAATTATTGCTTATAAGATAGATTATCATAAATACGATATTAAAATCATAAATATTTCCCAGGGCACGTTACTTCATGTTTATACGCTACGCTGCGTTCCACCTACAACAGTTAAGTGCGAAGAAACAGCGCAAGACGTCTGAACAAAAATCTATCGAAGCTAACAAAGATAACGATAAAAAAGAGGCTGCTAAAGAGACTGAAAAAGATTCTAAGGAAAATAAGAGTCAAGAAAAGGAGATAAAAGATAAGAAACAAAAGAAAGATAAGCTAGACACCGCCAAAAAGGAAGAATCAAAAGAGACAGAGAATGAGAATGCGGAAGTTAAAGAAAAAGATGATGACATATTGCTGAACGAAAATTATTCCGAAATCGATACAGACGTTGCAAAGAAAATTGTGGAGAGTATAACGGATTCTATCTGCAGCGGTGATAAGCCAGAGAATGATTGTAAGTTGTAAAATTTTACTTTTTTTTATTGAATATTAAATTATGAAAATGTTCATTTAAGTATAGAAGGTTTATTATTATTATTTATGTTAAAAAGTGATCTGGTTTGGTCTTTCAGTAACATTGGTAAAAATTGAAGGATGAACTAGTGTCTTGATGAAGGTGGCTGAATTAAAAAAATTAAAGTGCACACGTGTGATGGGAAGTCTAAGAATGGGGATAAGAAAATTAGCAATTGAATGGTTTTTGTAGTGCAAACATTTAATAGTGTTATTTAGTTTCTAGCCCGTTGTTAGGTGGTGTTTCATTTTAAACACTTTCTGTTATTTTAAGGTACCTCTATCTAGGGTATCCTTCTTTTTTTATTATTATTTTTTGTTTTATGACGGTTGGCAAACAAGCATATGGTCTGACTGATGGTAAGCAGTAACCATAACTCATGAAGGCTCGAGAAGAGGAAAAAGGAAGGGAGCAGAGGGGGGTGGGAGATTTGGGTGTCCAGGGCTCATCGCATCACACTTTACGACGATTTTCTATAAGAGGGTAGTAATCCCCGTCGAGTCGGCCCATTTGTACTGGGCGGAGCATGCTCTACTGTGGTCGGTAGTTAGCTCAAAGTGACGTGTTTGAAATAGCCGGCGAGCGTTCTCGCGCAGTGGTGGCGGCGGCGGCGAGCGCGGTGGCGTCGCTCAAGGAGTCGGAGTTCGACGTGCGCTTCAACCCGGACGTGTACTCGGCGGGCATCAAGCACGCCGCCGCGCCCGAGCAGCTCGCCAAGCAGCGCCACCTCGTCAAGGAGGCCGCCGCCTTCCTGCTCACCACGCAGATACCCGCCTTTGTGAGTAGTCTCTTTTCACGACTTCATTGGGGGTCCTGGTGAAAAAAGTTTAGACTTTGGCAAAATTTATTTAATTTGAGTTTCACTTCATTCGACGAGATTCACATTTTTTTTAAAGAATATATTTATTTTTTTTAAAAGAATATTAGCAATGCCTGTTGAGTGTTGACCCTCCAAATAAGCTCGAAGCTTGCGCTAGGAGTGGGTACTACAATATTCCAATGGGGTCAGGCCGCAACTCGCATTAACGGAGTGAAGTCGGCCCCTTTACCGTTGAGCTATTGAGGCTTTAAATGACAATAATTATTATTGGTAATGTTGTTTAGGTGCGCGAGTGCCTGGAGCACACGTCGGCGCCGATGGACGGCGCGGGCCTGACGGAGGCGCTGCACGCGCGCGGCATCAACGTGCGCTACCTGGGCCGCGTGGCGGGCGCGCTGCGGCCGCACGCCAGCCTGTGCTACCTGCACAGCATCGCCGTCGCCGAGCTCGTGCTGCGCGCCGCCAAGCACGTCTACACGCCCTACCTACAGGTACAGTTCACTACATTCCCAACGCGCCGCATTGTGACGTCATCACTGGAATTTGGTCCAGTGTGTAAAAAAATAACTGGTAAAAGAAAGATGAATCAAAAATATTCGGTCGAACAAACTAACGGCATTATGTGCCGTAAATTTTTTTTCTAGAAAATGTATATTTATATATGTTTTTAGTTCTGAAGTCGATATTTTTTTAGAAATATTTTTGAATTTTTTTTTCCTAACCGTAATTTTAGAAAAATCTCTTATTCATAATTTAATAATATATTATAACACACGCAAAGCCTTTTGTGACAACCGTTGTATGTCAGTGGTAGCGGACCTGCACACTTAAGTGCCGTAGATCGCGGCATCAAACATCTCTCATAAGCGCAATTCCCGCTCAGCCTTTACCATACAGGCATAGTCTGGTTGTTGTTCTCGTGTCGTGTAAAGCTAATTATAAGAAACTAGTTTATTCCAAAAACTTCTGCAGTTTCTTAACAGAATCATCCACTTTTTTTGATAGCAAAATTCTTACTTGTACACAATACTTACTTTCATTTATGTATGTTTGATTTTCATGTTCTATGGTTTACCACTATATTAGAAATTAGTGTAATGCAAAAAAAAAGATTATTTAAAATGCCAATTATTATACAGGGCTGTGAAGCGATGTGCACAGGTGCTGCTGTAGCGCATTTCCTGAATTGTTTCTTGGGAGCTTGTCCGTCTCCCGCTGCCAGTGTAACGGAGGCACCCGCTAAAGCCGGCCTCCGCTCTCGAGGTCGCAGGTCAAAGAAGACGCACCACACTTCCCCTCGTCCCCACACCCTCGTCCGACTGGCAAAACCTCACTCCGAAGACATTGTTTGCACAGATTAAACAGGAACTTAAGGTTGGCTATACAGATAACACTTGTCTATTTTTTTAACTATTATTATATATATGAATGTTATTATTAATTTCACAGGCATACTGGGGCTACGAGCTCAGTGCTGAATCAATGGAGGCTGTTATCGAGAAACATGCTCTGCAAAAAATATCTTTATTAAGGTACTTAACTATTTGTATATTTTTTTGTAAATAAATTATTAAATTTTTTAAAGAAAATAAACTTTACAATGACTTTTTCAGATCATTTGCGCTAAAAGTTGGATTGCAAGTATTATTGCGGGAGTACGACTTCGACAGTAAGAACAAGACGACTTTCTCAGGATCTGATATTATGAACATATTCCCCGTTGTGAAACATATCAATCCGAGGGTAATTGAGACATAAATAAGATGATCCCTTCCGATTATGTATATATATATCTCTTCATTACTAATTTTTATAAAACATTTCAGGCATCAGACGCATACAATTTCTACACAACTGGTCAGAACAAGATCCAAGCGGGCGCAGTGTCCGAGGGTCACGAGTTGATTGCAGAGGCTCTCAACCTTCTAAACAATGTGTATGGGGCAATGCACGGGGAGATAGCGCAGTGCCTGCGCATGGTTGCGCGCCTCTGCTACGTGACGGGCGAGCACCGGGACGCCATGGCCTACCAACAGAAGGCGGTGCTCATGTCAGAACGAGTCAATGGCATCGATCATCCGTATACTATCACTGAATATGTGAGTATGATATTATAAATGGACGCAAATAAGCAATACCATGTCAACCCACACGAATGTCATTTCGAGAAAAACGCGTTTGAAGATTTTGAACAACTTGCTTTATATTGCTTTATATTTCAGATTTATGTAAGTTATTCACAAAAAATAAGTATAGAAACAGCATTTTTCGTATATAATATAACCCAAAACGTTTAAATTAATACATAAATTGCATGATTAAAAAATGGCTTTTTAGAAATTTTAAAGCTTAAAACCCTACAAATATTAAAGAAAAATGTTCTTCAGCCATTTACCAACACTTCTGCATATATAACTCAGTTTTTTCAATTTTATGGGTTGACGTGATATTGCTTATTTGCGTCCAAATGTGAAAGTAAAAATTAAGTAACTAACTCAATCACCCAAAAACTGCTCAACGGAATTGAACAAAATTTGGCACAAATAGATAGATTGTTACCAGAAATGGTATAGTCTTATGGAATAAATTATATTATTCGGACTAATATTACAAATGTGAAAGCAACGTATATTGTTCATTGTTCTATAAAGATGCCTCATTAAGAATCATAATAAATAAATAAAAAAAATTATGATTTTAAAAGAGTTTTACTATCTTCATTGCTAAGTAATAAAATGTTAATATTATGTTAATATTTATGTGTTTTTTCTAGTCACACTTAGCCCTGTACTGCTTTGCAAATGGTCAAGTGAGCACGGCATTGAAGCTGCTGTACCGCGCGCGTTATCTAGCACTCCTGATCTGTGGTGAAAATCATCCAGAAATGGCTCTATTAGACGTGAGTAGTTGTTTATTCTTAAATCCAGTTTGCCGGGCCGGCTTGACTGGAGAAATACAACTTGATTACAGAATATAAATTTAAGTAGTAAATCTGTTTTGTTAAGTTTTGATTACTAAAGAGAGTGCTGGAGGCTTTTAGTTTTTCCTACCTCACATATAATATATATATATATATATATATATATATATATATATATATATATATTTAAATCTTTTAGGGACTTTTGCCAAAAATTGTCGCTCCATAGCTATCATGTGTTTAGGACCTCCTTTTGAGGCCGACATTAACAATTTCGTATAATGTGCGAGCATTAGCAGATAATGGAAATGTCAATGCAGTGTTAAAATACCCAATTTGTCTTAAATTTACATATGCTAAATGCTTAGGTCGATCCTCTGCATTTCTTATACATTCCAACATAATATGTAAAAAATCTTCTAGCGTGACTGTCACACTATACAATTTGGTGGAGCCATTTTACCCATTAAAATGCAAATTGATTTAAAAGTATACAACTAGAATGTAACGAGTGTGGTGTGGTATTGTCGCAGAGCAACATAGCGCTGATCCTGCACGCGGTGGGCGAGTACGAGCTGTCGCTGCGCTTCGCGGAGCGCGCGCTGCGCGTCACGGGCGCCACGCACGGCGCGCGCTCGCTCAAGGCGGCCGTGGCGCGCCACCTGCTCGCGCGCACGCTCTCCTGCCTCGGCGACTTCCGCGCCGCGCTGCAGCACGAGAAGGAGACCTACTCCATATACAAGCAGCTCGTATGTCTCCCTATCTATTGCACTGTTTAGAGTTCCGTACCAAAGCGTGCCAACGGAACCCTATTACCAACGTCCGTCTATCAGCGAGCTGTATCTCACGAATCGCAATAGGTAGAGAGTTAAAATTTTTACAGAATGTGTAATTCTGTTGCCGCTACAACAATAAATATCAGTAATAAAATAAAATTTAAAACGAAAGAGATTGTCTATACAAGAGACTTGATATTTTTATTCTATGGTGGAATGGCCTTTATGTGCCAGTGCGACTCACATTTGGCCGGATTTCTTTTAAGTTGTTGACAATATAGTTATGTTTTTTTTATATAAAAATCGGTAAACTCTTGATCTCCATCGAGCGCGGAGGAGGATGAGTACTCCATATAATTAAACTTTTCAAAGTATCTAAATAAACATCAGTTATCAGGATAATAAATATTGTGACGGTCTCAAATTCGATGTCATTATGGCGCAGCGGTAGCGAACCCGCCTTAAGCGCCACAGGTTGCAGGTTCGATTCCCTCTCGGGGTAGACCATACAGGAATGTTTTCCGGTCTGATGTGTTTGTCCTTGCCATTGTGCATGTTGCCGGATCTCCGACACTGGATATAACTATCCTAATGGGGGGCATTAAGTGGTTTAAATATTGTCGCTTGTTCCCGTCAGCTGGGCGAGAAGCACGAGAAGACGCGCGAGTCGTCGGAGTGCCTGCGGCACCTCACGCAGCAGGCGGTGGTGCTGCAGAAGCGCCTGGCGGAGGCGTACGCGCGCGGACAGCACGCGCCCGCGCCGCTGCACATCCAGCCGCCCGCCATGGCCTCCGTCATCGACATGCTCAACCTCATCAACGGGATACTCTTCGTGCAGATCAGGTGTGACATGCGCACATACACACTCTCACGCTCTCTCTTATAACACCTAACAATAAAATATCTACTAAACAAAAGCTTCTTTGTATCATTTTTATTTCAAATGTAAGGGGTTTTAGACACAAAACTACTTTTTATTTAATACAAAAAAAAAACTTCAACAATTTCATATGTCTTATTAAATATATACATATTTTGTTACCAGCAAAACTAGTCGAACTAGTTCATCCAGTCAGGATTAATTCACTTGAATAATTATTCAAAATAAATTTAAGGCTAGGAAAAACTAGATGGTCCTGGGTAAAACTATACGCTGGATGAAACAGTTTTTCGTTGAACAAAGTAAGTCTAAAAATTTAATTTGGTCTAAAAATCGGGTTTAGCCAGTAACATAACGGTCATAACAATTTTGCTTGGTCTTACTTCAGAATAATGTTTAATGTCAGACATATTATTTTCAGTCCTCAAGACATAGAGCAGTTCAAAGCGGAGATAGAGAAAAGACAGCTGAAAGACTTGCCTGTCCCGGGGCTGGGCGAGGCCACCGAGGCCGAGGCGCCCGCGCTCAAGGACCTGAAGGACACGCTCAACGGCGCCGAGAGTTGAAACAAACAGCCATCCCGTATCAAGTTGTTACTTTATTTTTACCATTTTCGATCGATTATATTATTGTTCCTTACTGTCAAGGTATGCCGTAGTGAATAGTGTGCTAAGGTTTGATGTAGATTTTTTTTATTAGTCAAATTTTGAGGATATCGTTTCGATCAAATGTAGTATGATTAAGTTTTATTATATATAAATCGCAATGTGCAATAATTTTCGTGCATGTGCAATCGTTTGGATGTTTGGGCTCGAATCGCGCAGATTGGTCGTTATCGGTTCACGCTGTAGCACGGACACCCAGAGTAGTGCAAATTGATGTAGTGATAATAGCAATAAGTTTTGGTTGTGAGTCCGAGACGAGCGCGTCGCTGAAAAATTATACTGGTGCTACTGCCATCTTGTCCTTTACGTTGATCAATACATTCTATTGTTATTATTGAGTATTATTTCTTTTTTTTATTGCGGAATTTTGATTGTTGAAATACCCAATAGTTTATAAATTTGTTTATATTGTCATTGAAATGTAACATAGCGGATGAGAGAATCGTTAATTTTATTTGGACTATTGTTTTTGTTTACGACGATTACGATGGGTAAAGAAGACGAATGAGAAACACATAAAAACTGCCTTAACAATTTCCTTCTTAACTCTAAATTTTAGTGTTTTAGTGCCATATATGTAGTGATGTTAGGTTGTTTTTATTATAATATTTCTGTGTTAGTCTGTGATAAGCGGTGTTTATCTTCGAGCTTCTTGCTTCGTCGTCACTATTATATTAAATTTTTTAAAAAGCTTTACATTAAATTTTAATTACAAATATAATAGTCAGATATCTTAAAGTTCAAATTTTAATGTGTAAACGATAATAATTATCATTGTGAACTCATTATGAAATATAATAATGAACTTTTTCTCCTGTTGGGCTTCAAATTTAGATACTCAATACATTAACAGACCAGCACAAACTGAGTAATATGGTGTATTATGCGATTTATTAGACATTAAGCGTTAATAATATACTATAATAATTATATAGTATATATATATAGTACAAAGGACTTAAAAAATGCCTTTAAGTTATACGCCATATCGAGACAAATTTATTGTACCATATTAAAGAACCCGTCGATTATTATCAGGCGGCGGAGCGTCAGTAGAAAAACTTGTATCTATGAAAATATCGATTAGGTAACATTACGCAATAATTTTAAATCGTGGCTTGTGTTGTTGTATTTCTTACCAGATTCAAACGTCATAGTAATTATTTATCAATGGACTATAGTTGTTCCCACAGTAGTAATGCATGGGCCACCATCTTGGCTATTTAATTAATGATTAGCACAAAAAACGTCCTTAATAATGACAACAATAAATGAGTGCCTTAGCACGTCTTCTTGTTACATTTGTAATTAATGTCGAATAACGTGAGTCTGGAAATAGACAATGTCTCTGGGTGTCCTTTCTGTGTGTTTTTGAATATAATAAGCAAATAATTTTAATGCAATGAAATATCTTAAAATTTAAGCAGTCTGTTAATGGTTTGGGTTCTAAGAAATTCGATTAGAATTAATTATATATAATTGCGTAGTTGTTATAGCGATCCGTATGCCAATGTTGAAGTATCTTGTTGTTTGCTAACATAAATAGTATTTACGTAATTTCGGTCGTAACTACTCCTAATAAATGTTAATTAAATTTTAACGTTCGATGAAGTACGTGCCTAAATCATGCAATAATGATGATGTTGTTGTTACATTTCTCTAACAATATGACGATCATGTAAATACGGCGCTGTTCGTAGTATACTAATATAATTCGTTTTTAAATAAACCTTGTTTTATTTGGTTATCTTTTACTATTTTATTGTAGTCGTTTTTAAAATTTTTATCAGATTAATTACACGCCATTATCAATCTGATGATATCACATCTTAAATACTAAATTAATGTTTTGTGTACAGGATCCAACCTTGAATGTTATAGTTTATCAAAGAAGAGAAAGAAGAATTTTTAGTTTACTTATTTATATTACTGGTGACAAACATACGATGTTATTATGACATCCCTTTACTGCAAAAATGTTATAGCCGCATCCCTTTTTCGTTTTTATTATTTTATATATGACAATATAGTTTTAAATAAAAAAACGAAAATAGTAAAAATGTATATATTAAAAAAAAGAATACCATGCATGGTAATGATACTTAGTAACATAAGCTTTCTCTGGCTGTCGAGAGAAAGAGTTCCTGACATTTCGAGATTGAGCTGTCAACTTTTCTTATTTATGTACTGAACAGTACAACATTACTTACTGCTTATGATACAAATTAAATTAGTAAATGCATATATGCATTACTAATTTATCTTAAATTATTTTAACATTAATTCACATTATCATAATTAGACAGGATACGCAATCAGTTAGATACTTTACAGATTAAAGGTTATTTGAACTACTTATTCTAAGTCATTTCTAAGTCATTCTTTCAACGGCCAAATTACAAAGTAATTTTTGTTTAGAATATTAGCAACGCTTTTTTAAAGGCATTACTAATATTCTGTTTCCCCTCCAAATAATCTCGTAGCTTGCGCTAGGAGTGGGTACGACAATAGCTCAAGGGGGTCAGGATCGAGCTCACGACTCTCGCGTTAACGGAGCGAAGTCGGCCCTTCTACCGTTGAGTTACTTCCGCGCCCTCGGTCGGGGGCGAGGGCGTGCGCGCGGGCGTGGGCGGGGCCGGCGCCGCCGCACGCGCGCGCTCCTCCCGCGCTCCAGCTGCGCCGCCACCAGCTCCGCCAGCACGCCGCGCTCCGCCAACATCGATAGGAATGTGCAGATGAACTCGTCGTAGTTGTGTGTGCGACGACAGTCGTCGACCTGTAAGACAACAGTCCGAATCGAGGTTGAACGGTTGCAGTCTCGACACAATACAAATTACAACTCTTTTGTGGTGAGAGTATTAAAGGTGTAGTGTTGCGGAGGTTCAGATGAAGTAGAGGCATCGTCTCTAGATCACGTAGCACCCGTGCGCAATCATTACTATAGCGCCCTCTAGTAAGCGCGCGGTCAACGTGAAATAGGTCCAAATGTTAACATATCTAAAAAATTAAAAATTGTCCTGTTACCTGATACCGCGCGTCGCACGTCACGTGTAGATTAGTAAGGATGGTAACAGATTAGTTTTCTTCATCTCTTCATTATTCTTTTCATGAATTAAGCCCATGTCATAATGCAATGTAACAATAATTGGTTCCCCATACAAAACCTCATCATCTATTTCATCAATCTATTTCACCTACATCAAGTTAAGTTTTCGCGACAAAAAGTAATTTATACCCTCACTTTCGGAATAATACCACCACCACTACCACTAGGCGCCGACTAAAGACATTAGCAGTCGCCTAAAGTTACGTCACCGATTTGGCGAAGCCTAACGCTTAGGCAACTCATAACAAGTTTGCTCACAAATGATAATCTCTTTCTTAGACTAGAATTAGCCTGGAGGATTCTTGCAACATAATACTAAGTAATCTACGAAAATTATGATACTAATAATAATAATAATAATATTTTATAAAAATAATGTGTAAAATTACCTTATACATATCTCTTTTATCGTTTTCATCATTCAGAGCCTGCTGACATGATTCTACCTCGGCTATAATACTACTCATGAGTAAGTTTAATTCACAATGTGTAAATAATAATTTTCTCATCCTATGTGGTTGTTCCGGCTCAGTTTCTGAACATAACACTATTGGCATATTATTACTTTTGACTAGAGCAGTTGTAGATGTAGGGCAGATCTAAAAGAAAACAAAATTAATGTATTTTTAAAATAAATCTAATGTACACAACTAGGAACTCTATAATACCCTATATTTTTAGGGTTTCGTACCAAAAGGGTGAAAACGAGAACCTATTGAAATTGTTACATAATAATCACATAAGATTTGATGTGTAATTGCACTGTTTATTTCCCACGACTAAATAAATAAATAAATAATGTTTATTTCTTTTGCAACTACAACAATAAATACTAAAAATAACATTTAAAACAAATGGGAGTCTCATACAAAAAAACTTTATAATTTTATTCTACAATGGTAGGAAAAGTTTTAAGTGCGAGTACGAAACGGGCTTAATTATTTGGAATATAGGCTACAACTTGCGACTGTGTAAAACTGGGAGCAACTCAAAACAGAACACGGAGAGCTCTCATGGACCCACAGTTCATTTATCCAAAGCAAAATTTGATAAATATCAAAAGAGAAAATGTTTTAATACCTACATCAGTAAGAATCTCATTCTCTCCATTTATTGTAACAAATTTAACCACTGCTGTAGATTCAACTGGATCAGCTGTAAGAAATAAAGTATAAATCTTTATAAGAATAACTCTAAAATAATAAATAATATAACATCTGGCATGCAATAAGCAGCTGATAAAACCAAGTACATTTTAATTATAATATTCAATGGTCCGGATTAGAATAGTGACATCCTGTGTCAGAGGTCCAGAAACACACACCAGAATAAGGACAAACACAGCCAGACCGGAAAACATTCTTGTATGGTCAACACAAAATTACAAACATCTGCTTCGAGCAGGAATCGAATCCGTGACTTGTAGCGCTTAACGTAGGTTCGCTACTGCAGCGCCGCAACGTCTACATTTATTTATTTAACTTACCTAAACTAAGACAGTTGTCAAACTGTGCTCTTTCCATAGATCCAATTTCAATTGTAATGGACTTGGTAAAATCCATATCAAGTGATGATACTTCTGACGCATCTAAAGCATTGAGGATTGCATCTTCGGATAATTGAACAGAATTGTCATTTGAATGATCACTGCCATTTTGTGACATTGGATTGTCTGAAAATTTTACAGAAACATCATGATTAATAATTAAGAAAATTTTACTTATAAATATAAAATGAGTAATTGTCTAAGAATGCAATTCGTCCTAGCATTTTCCTCGGTATCTCATCTACCCAGTGTCTGTAACACTCTTATGTGGATTTGTCTGGTTGCTTGTTTTTGGACAGAGCGATAGCCACCTCCGCAACCCTAGGGCGAACCAAGAACTCACTCGATATGAGCAAACTACTTATCAAGATTGAATAATTATTATGAGATGTTAAGTGATAATAACTAAGATCATCAGCTCAGCTAAATACTAATGCTCTCCCAAGCACGGTGGAAAAACGTATAAGGCCAAATGCCCATACCAAAACAGATATTTGTAAGATAAATACAAACATCTGCTCAAATGGGAATAGAACACGCAACCGTCGAGGCTACAGACAAACTCACTACCAATATGTCACAATGGTGTCAATATAGATATTAGGATTTAAAAGACTGCTCATTTCATTAATTCATTCTGCATTTATTCATTTAGGGTTGATGGGATATGCAATCTAGCTTGAATTACAGGCACATAACTTACATGCTTGTTTCAAGCTTCTAATTCACCTGAATGTTTTAATGTTTCAACCTACCACTAAAATCTCTATTTTTATTCATAAGATGTCTTAAATGTTTTCCTATTTTTGAAATGGCTTCCTTTACTCTCTTTTGATTGATCTCCAGTGTACTTAATCTTTGAGTTAGCGCTATTCTTCTATCAGGAACCACTGCCATAAGATTGAATCTAAAAAAATTTAAAAGAATATTATACTCACATAAAAAATAATTCCAATGTATATAAAAAGAATCCTTACCTTTAGTCCAAACAAATCATGACATACAAGATCAAACTCAAACAATAATCTAGTTTATTTTTTTTTATCATTTAATTGTGTTGTATTTTATTACCTGATATCATGCACTTGTTCCCCTGCATCACGACCAAGTCTTTCAGCCATAACTCGTCTAAAGTTCTCTGTCCACTCTTCACCCACTGCCCAAGGTCCGTGATCTGTAGGATAGGGCTTCAAGCCGTCCAATTCAAATAAATGACCATTAATTGGCACAAAACTTACAAAATGATATGCTTCACCTGTAAATTTATTATTGGTTTAATTATAGTTTTAGCATAAATCTAACAAATCATTAAACCATTTTTTTTCTTATATAATATTGATTAAAAATTTAATTATTCTAATGGTGTAATAGAATTATATGAAGTACCAGTAAAGCGTCCTGTTGAAACACCAGCATTTTTATCAGTCTTTTTACGAGCTTGAGGGATAGCATGAGAATTATGTGCACAAGCCAATTCAGGTGTATTTCCAATAGCCCAGCCTTTGTTTTCAGGGTTCATACCAAGTGTGTGATGCTAAAATATTTATATTATTAATTGGTATATGTTACGCTCATTTCAAAATGCAACACAAAGCATTTTACCTTTAGCCTACTTAATGTTTCACCTAAGTGAAGATTTGGACAGTTTAACAATATGGATAATAAAGCATGTGTAGCGCAACTATTCGGAACCATTTGCTGGGCAAAGAATATATTGTTTATTGTTTCTTCATCACGGACAAAACTTTCAGTTTGTTCGACGAACTTACGACGTGAACGTCTCTCTTCAATCCAACGAAACAAGAAGATAAAACCGTAAACAGGACTCTCTAGGGGTTTGTGTAAATCGTATATTTCTTCCACTTGCACTCCTTTTACTCCAAAATCCTCTAGCAATAGTGTAAACAATCCAGGATCACTTTCCAATTCTAACCATCCCTCTGTCAAACTATTTAATTCAACTGGCATTTTTTTCATTGAATTTTAGCTTTTATTAAATTGGCTTCGATTTCCTTTATTTTCTTTTGTTAAAAGACACTTACATTAACACATTTTTTATTATTAACAAATTAATGGTAGGTTGGTAGGTTCTTTTTTATTGATTGTTTATGTGTCAATTGGTCCAATGTCAATTAGAAAGTTTATCAAGTATTGCTAGCATAATTTAAACAAGAAGCTAGAAGCATAATTCTATGGCTAGGGTCATCACAAAGAGAAATTTAGAAAATGAAAATATATCCACCTTTATTAAAAAAATAGGAACAAATTATTTTTATAACGTTTTTACATTTTTATATGGACGCAAATAAGCAATACCAACCCATACGAATGTCATTTCAAGAAAAACGCGTTTGAAAATTCAATGGTCCAGTTCAAGAAATCCCTAAGTCCGTTTTTTTCCCTTTTGAGAAAAGTGCATTAATATGTTTTACTTCGCCTTTTTTGCCTTTGAAATAAATTTGTGATATCCAAATGTAGGTTCTAAAGTCTTTTTTCCCATAGGCTTAAAATAAATATGTCTTTTCAAATTTGTTGAAGAAAATCGAAAATGTTGCGGAAAAACGTGGACTTAGGGACTTTATGATGGACTTAGTGACTTTCTTAAAAAAACAGATGGACTTAGAGACTTATTAGGCTTTTTTTTGCAAAACAGGTAGGCACAACTACATAGACATGGATTGTACACACAAGCAACGTTTTTTTGCGTCGGGAGGTAAACATGACAGATATGATGATACCAACTCGGAAAAAATATTTACCCTTAAACTGCTGTCAAAACCCCTTGAAACCGCTCAACTATTTGGAAATATCACAAACAAAATACAACAATTAGGCATATATTATAACATAAAGCTGCTGAAATAATATGAAAGCGTCTTTTAACTTACGATGTCTATAAGTGTCCAGAATCATCCAGATAATTACTTATCAATGCTGATAGATATAATTCAGACCATAAGTCTTTATATGTATATTCCTTACTTGGTATTATCTGACTTTCTACAAATAAGTGTTATGTTTTTATGTTGAATAAAAATATTTGATTTTATTTGATTGAACAATATAAAAATATAAAATCCGAACTCACTTATTTTCATCCTAAATTTAGGGGAAAACATCTGAGTTGGGAACACTGGTTTTTGAACATTGATTTAACATTTTGAACTACATAGAGCTATAAAGTAATTAAGTCCGCTGTACCTAGAGAGTGTATAGCTTGTTTTTAAAAGTTAACTATCATAATAAATATTGTACAATATTTATTATGATATGATAAATTAATTATATTTATTCATAAAGATTAAAAAGAGTATCTAAATATTATAATGCTTACATGAAATAATTATAGCTACGGGATAGCCTACTCAATTCATTATACGTGTATATAGATACATATAGATATTACTTTAAAAATATTATTTTAACGGAGACAACCACCGACTGAAACGTGCTGACAGACTGCGATTTTTGAGAAAGACGTTCATGACGGTTGTGAGAGTTGACGAGTTCTACTGAATTCTATTTTTTGATTGAATTCATAATTCTATGTTGTATAAAAACTATGGGGATCATAGAGATTAAAAGTACGGAAATGATAACTAACTCGAAATAATGGGTATCAAGGTCAATGCCAAAATGTGCCTCGAAATGGCTGCCAAGAAATGAAAAATGTTCTGAAAATCGGTTGAATGCATATAGTTTCTATTAATCGAATCTTATACATTTATAAAACAATTTAAAATATAATCATTATTACTAATTCCAAACAAAAATTTTATTATATTTTCTTTCATATATTTTTAATGTTTATTAAATGGCTTATTTATATTGTTAGTGTTGCCCAGTTATTTACTCAATTAAAGAAAATAAAATGAAATAGTTAAGTAAGCTGCAGTGAGTTCTATTTTAGAATAAGCATCTAAAGCAGCTCTGACGGGCTCTTTTTAAATTTGGCTAGAGAGGAGGAGGAATGCAGGCAGTGCAAGGTGAGCATTGATGCATATCAGAAAAGAGGTCTCTTAAACCTACAAACCGGGTCGCAAGACCTGGGAAATGCTTGGAGTTTCTCCCACAACCACACGATGAATAACGCAACTCTATGTTTATTACTTCTTCATCTTTTTATGTAATATTTGTTGATAAAAATTTTCTGTAGACGAATATAGCATCTCCATATCTTTTATAGTCTTTGATGGCGACGATGGATTTGACTTATGACTTATGAAACTGATGAGACTAGACTAGACTTGTGGACTTAGGTACTTTTTAAAACTTGAGGATAAAACATCTTTAAAAGTACGACGTAGAAATAAGTTAGAAATTAACCGATTAGACTGAACGATAGATAATGAGATTCTGTTTATTTTGGTGTTATTAGTGCATAAAGTCCCTAAGTGGACTTAGGGACTTCTTGAAATGGGTCAAACAATTATGAACAACTTGTTTTATTATGTTTTTTTTTATGTACTGGTCAAGTTTTTGGCAATTTCAGATTTATGTAAGTTATTTTACTTATTTTCACCACAAGTATACAAACTGCAATTTTCGTATATAATATAACCCAAAACGTTTACCATAATATATAAATTGCATGATTAAAAATGGCTTTTTAGAAGTTTTAAAGCTTAAAACCCTACAAATATTAAAGAAAAATGTTCTTCAGCCATTTACCAACACTTCTGCATATATAACTCAGTTTTTTCAATTTTGTGGGTTGACATGGTATTGCTTATTTGCGTCCATATATGATTGTGGCTAATATGCATTAATGACACAGTCTAGCTGGAAGTAATCTCAAATCGCTGTTGGGATAACCTCTGTCACAGTAGAGATTATTGCACCAGTGCAATCAGTCACACTGGTGGTAGGTCTTTTGTTGCAAGAGTCCGGCTAGGTAGGTACCACCGCAGTGTCCAATATTCTGCTGCCAAACAGTAGTGCTTAGGCACTACTGTGTTCCGGTTTGAAGGGCACTGTACGCTAGTGAAATTACTGGGCAGAGGAGATTTAACAATTAACATCTCGAGGTTGGCAACGCGTGAGTGGCACCTACTAATGGTGCTACAAGCGCTCATAGGCTACGGCATCCACTTACCATCAGGTGGGCCGTATGCTTGTTTGCCAACTTCTAACATAAAAAAAAAAAAATCCGTTGAGTGGGCAACGTTTATTATTATTATTATTATTATTAATCTATGGATGCATACAACATCAAGAAAATATGGATGTATACCTGCATTAGTGTAAATAATCTTTTTTATAATGCAAATGCAATTTTTCTTTTAGAATTTCAAAACTGTGTTTTACAAATAATTTTTTTTAAAAAAACATGCCATGGTCACAGCAGAAAGTACTATATAAAATTCAAAGAAGTATAACATAAAATTACTGTTTTAATAATCGCTAAGCTAAGGAAAAACCCACAGAATAAGAAAATACCCTTAAGGCTGTCAAATTATAGTCACGTAAAACATGAGTATTCAGTAATCAGCGGTTTTAAAGCCGATAAATTGATAATAGGGTTACAATATCAATTTTTTTATATTATCTTATACCCTTAATAGACGATATAGCAACAAAGAACGACTTGAGTGGAGTATATCATTATGTGACTATAAGCCAAAGTGGCTTAGTTAATGTTAAATTTAGACAAAACGATAAACACTCACAACCACAAACATCCAGACACATGCCTATATGGTCAATAGGAATATCTTTTCAAACGGGACTAGAACCTTTAACCCTTGGCACTTAGGCTTTCTACCACGGTGCAGTGTGCCATGACGGCTGAATGAGTTAGTTATAAGTTGCGGATTTTGTATGATCTGTCGACCTACGATACGTTTGAATAAATTAAAAATTAGCCTCCATTTGGATAGGTATATCCTGTGCCTGGAGTCAGGAAACATACACAATGACAAGGACGATCACACCCAGACCAGAAAACATGCCGGTATGCGTGGTCAATGCAAACATCAGCTCCGAGCGGAAATCGAAATCGACCTGTGGTGTTTGAAGCAAGTTCAACGTCGTCACAGATTTATTACTGGACAAAGTTCCTAAGCAGTATACAAAATTTTTACTAAATACTACTTACGTGATAATTATATATGATTAACTTAAATTTATAAAAATATTACATAATACCTAAATTTTACTAAAGGTCACATAATGATTTAATACGCTGAGAAATTCAATTAAAACTGAATTCATATCTCATTATTTAAATTGTATAATTTGTTTTATTTTACACATATAAAAAGATAACTTACAAAAACCTACATCAATTGTTCAAGAGTTTTTCACATAGATATATTGAATTGGTTACGTATTATGTAATAACGTTGATTGTCTCACCTGTTCCCGTCCTCTTTACATGCCAAAAGTATAAATGTAACAATTATTAATCTGCCAAGTTGTAAAATATACCATGAAATTGCTTAATATTTTTTGACGTAGAGGTATTTATTCAATGCCTTAATTTTAATTATAGGTATACAGTTAAATTGCAATGAATTTGAAATCAACTATTCGATTCCTTATTATGTAAGTGAAAAAAAATTAAAAACTTTTAATTGAAATTGAAATGTATTCAAAGTTTTATGACTTCGAATTTTACAATACAATAATACAATAATTTTAATTTTTTTTGATTTTTAAAGTATCGGGTGAAAAAATAAACAAAACCTAATAAAAAATAATTAAATAAATAAAAGTGACAGGAGGGCTGGTTCATTTTTCGCTCAAAGAATCGGGATTGCGATTCAGCGGGAAATGCAGCTAACATTCTTGCCACCACTCCTCGTAGACATGATTTGAACAGTTGTAATTATTAATTATTTATTAATATAGTTAGTATTGAATTGTCAATATGTTGAAAAAAGGTAAAATAAAAAAATCTTTAAATCATTTCGTAAGTTGTTATTTTTGGTATTTTCCCAGTGCCTTCTCGAAGTATTCAGAAATACGAAGTTTATATTTGTTGTCGATAAAGTTAGTATTGTATCTTTATATGTGTAAGTTTTATAGTCATTTTTCAATTTTAATCCAGAAAGTATTTCTGACTACACCACCTTGCGTGCTCAGACACATAAATAATAGGCTTTTTAAAATAATAATTTTAAACATAAAGCTTCAATAGCTCAACTATAACAGTGCCGACTCCCGTAATGCGAGATTAGCAGGTTCGATCCTGATCTCCTTGGGCTATTGTCGTACCCACAACTAGCGCAAGTTATAAGTTTATTTTGAGGGGCAATAGTCATTAGTAACAGACATATGAGTTATTGAAAATACATTAATAATGCTAATGAAATATTAAATATTTATACAATTTGTAGTTGCTAATTAGGAGTATAACATAAAAGGCTTTTTTTCTTTTATTTCAGGATAGTTGGCATAAACAGGCATGCGGTCCGGTTGCGATGATGGTCACCGCAATTTATGAATGCTGGTGATACTTGAAGTATCACCTGCGCATCACCAACCATATAATATACCATAATAAAGTGATAGAAAGGAAGGGATGAAAACGGAAAAAAGGAAGGGAACGCAGGGGTAGAAGATTGGCACTGAGAATGCCGGAGGCCCAATCATCGAAATGCAACAGTACCTACCTACTATTATGTTACATTAAGACGATTTGTCTGAGAGTTTAATAATTCATAATGCGCACGGCCAAGGATTGGAATGCTCTTCCGGGGTCTGTATTTCCGAACGCATACAACCTGAACCTCTTCAAGGTGCTAGTACATAGGCTTCTCATGAGTAAGCTCGCTCCAACGTAGACCCCATCTATGCTTTCAGGCTTGATGGAGGCATTTTGAATTAAAAAAAAACTTCTGCGATCGAGCCGGCCGGCACATTTCTGGTGGGAGGCACATGGGTCTATTACTTACCTTATTTTTAACATTACCTTATTACCTTATTTTTAAAATTTACAAATAATATTGGTTTACATAAGTGATGCCCCATTAAATAGATAAACGTTCATTGAATTTACCGGTATAGAAGTGAGCTATGAAACCTGTCATATGCGTCGTTGGTGTAATAGTAAGATAAGCCTGTTAAAAGAATCCTATTATTTAAAGTTATTTAAAGCACACATGAGTTAATCGATCAATCGAAGGTCATTATCAACGCATAGTTCTTTATCGTATTATAACCATAAGACATAGACCGTCTTTCTTTAATAATTAAAATAAATTAGGTAGATGATAGGTTAATCGTTCTCTAACATCCAAAGTAATTATCGGATATAATACCCTCATCATATTACGTAAGTCTTTTTAAAGCGAACGGTTTTATTTGTTTGTATATTTTGTATATTTTCGTTGTTTCTGATAGTATGTAATCTCATTTCAATAAATCATGTAGTGAAGGGATGGAGATGATGAAAAACACATTTTTTCGCAACAACATTTATTATGTATGTACACTCAAATTTTGTAAAATGTACAAATAATAAATGCACAACTTCAGCATTGTAAACCTTAAACAAAAATTACCAGGGTTTTATATAAATATTACAATATTAAATATTGGTCCCAATTTATTGCAAGCTCACAGATCGATTAAATATAAGATGAAGATCGACGTTTACATTCATGTTTGATGTATTAGGCCAAAATTTTATTATTAAAAGCTAACCACGTTTAGTTTTATATTTTACAAGTAATTATAATTATGGTATATTGTTACTTTGCAGTTTTGATTGGTTCCGTTTTCCACTTCAAACCAACTGCAGTCACATGCTAATGTTTAACATCTGAGCTAATTCATCGGTGGCATGAACTGATTGACTGTCGTTAATGTATATTGGAAGAATGATATGTATTAAAAGTTCAGTATATTGTAGATGGTATATATATATCTGCTTATATATTAATTTATAAAGATATAAATAAGAAAATTAAATAAAAATTAAATACTGAATATTTAAACAAACCACCTTTAAAGTTGTGCAATAAAAACTTGTACAGATACAAATTATTATGCATGGTGATTAACAAAAAGTTTATTTATAATAGTCGTTAATTTAAGACTAGAATTGAAACAAACTGATTGGTATTTTAACATTAACGTTACCTACTCTTAAAAGATTTAATTGGTAGCAGGAATCATGTGAATGATAGAGTGACAAATGCAATACAATACATCTATAGTACAAAAAAAACGCTTTGGCGTTAGGTACCTATTCCCGTCATCAATATTACAAACTAATTATGAATTATCACAAGTCACTACTTACACAGTATTTAACACTATATATACTGATCGTCGTGCCAATAAATATTACATTTTCTTATGAAAAATTTTAAAGGTCATCGCTAAATAGTCTTCCAAGTTTTAGTGTTATTAAATGCTCAATTACATTATTTAGCGTATCTAGTTAGTGTTTGTTAATAATTTCTTGTATTTTGTTATAAGTTACATTATATTTACGTAGGATCACAATATTATATTAATAAGACTTTAATCAATTGAGCAAGGAACGTAGTATAACAATAATAATAGCCGCAATAGGTCCTGCTATGGTCAATATCACGTAATACTGTACCAAATTAAAAATTAGTAATTTTATTAATGGCACTGCTCAGTTATTGCTTTTTTTACAAGATTTTTTTTTATATTTGATAATTGGAGATGCCATTTGGAAGAGATTTTTATTTACTAAGGTACATTCTTTGCTTACTACTCGTCAACGAACTTATATTTTAATAAATATATACAGCAGGTAGGTAAATTAAGTAACTAATTAATATTTACTTTTTAATATCACATAAGTACGCATCGTTACTACGCTCGACATCCTACTAATTAAAAAAAAATCGTTTCATGTGTGGATATGTATGATACAATTAAATAATACCGTAACATTTCAGCAAGATGTCCGTGGAGCTCCACGAATGTGATCAACCGCTTTATAATGTATGTATAACATATTTAAAAGTCACATCACATGAAACAGCAGTCGATTTAAAGTAACACAACTTTCCTGCCAACATTTCATCTGATCGCCTGTGGAGGCCTATACGGCGGCGGAGGGGTCTTCGGGACCTGCGATAGCACGTGTGGCATGTGGACGGGAGCGATGACAGTTTGAGGTGTATTAGGGGTGTGCGCATCGTCTAGTTGACCTGGTATTATCGTGACTTCGGAGCTGGGTGTCTGCGGGGCTTCGGCGAAGCTACGCGCACTGCTGGTGGCAGGGAGTAATCTAGCTGGATTTAGTTTGATGGCATCGTCGTAGGTTGGCGGTGCACCTGCAACTGTGTCGTAGTCTGGAGGCTTCTGTTGCATCGTCTCCTCATCTGGCATTGAGATAACGTGGATAGGATCGTCAATCTGTAATGAGGAAATTTAATTTTAATATTCTGAATTGATAAGTTTTATTTTTAAACATGTGTTTATGAATAATACTAAACTTAAAATCAGACCATTGGGTACAAAAATAATAGCTCTGAATATTCTCATATATTCAAGATAAATTAGAGATAAATAAGAAGTAATTGAAGATTCAACTTTAACATTTAATCGTTTCAAATGTAGGTGTTTGTTGGCCACCATTAACAAAAACTATTCGACCAAGTTTGATTCATAGTTTATATTAATTATATTTAATCTTCTGAAAAGGTAATTGTTAGAGGACGAAGAAGCAAAAAGGCATTGCGTGTGCCTAAAAGAAATAACTCACTTGGTGGGTGTCTGGCGATGCGCGGTCATTCTGTGGCTGTCTGGCAGGCGACTGTAACCAGCAGCACATTGCTGCACAGATGAGCAGCGCGCCGGCGACGATGCAGGCCACACCCACGTAGCGGACGGGCTCCGCGTAGTCCTCAGCAAGTCCTAGCCAGTTGATAAGAGCGCCTGCGCATAGCAGAACCATGCCATAACGGTATGGTCGCTGCGACTGTCGACCCTCGTCTAAGGACATGCCTGAAACAATCATATTATATACATAAATAAAGTTTACGCAAAAGTATATCTCTCGTCTAAAACAAAGGAACTCGAGATAGTATGGTTTGGCAACGTTTTTATACTTTTGTAATAAAAAAGGTTAATATTTGATGAAGTAATCTTAAAACAATGAATATATTATTTATTAATAAATGTTTATCATTAACTTTAAACCAGCAAACCAAAATGCAAAATCACGCAAAGGACTATGATATGTTTCTTTAACGGTATAAATGAATAAGAAAAGCGCGTTAAAACTACTAGTAAGCATTTTATAACCAGTAATTTAGTAAACAGCTATACAATACTGTGTATTTATGGAGTCATCACAGGCGTGGAAAACGTTGTCATGCAGAGACTAGGGTAATGCTATATTATAACGGAATTCCTTTTCAAAAGTCAGTCCAAAATGAAAGTTGGGAAAGTTTTGCTTGGACGTTAAGTATCTGATTTGATTTTAATGATATTGAATCATATGTACATTTTCTATTGAAATAAAAACTTAGAAATCATTATTTGGTGATTCAAAAAAGAGAAAGTTCAAAATAAAGAAAAAGCAATAAAAATGGTTTTCCTTTAAAAGAATATTCTAAACAAACACTTCAAAGACCAGGATGAAAGAACCGGAAAAATTATGTACAATAATTATACAGGATACTTGAGGCGAGGACCATTAAAATGAGGATACCATACTATTGTTTTTGGAAGGACGCTTAAGGAAATGCAAGAATTTTCGAGTCAAGACTTTGGGTTGACATCATGAATCGAGGTTAGTCGAAGACAATGGATTCTCAGGAGATGTAGGTCAAGTTTGAAACGTGCGATCGAGTGGCTGTGACTTAGTCACGCACTAACGAAACATGCTAATGTTGTTAAAGGATTAAATTAATCTATGAATTATTAATTAACTGTAGAATTGAAACGTAAATATTACTTTCATAATGTATCACTAATCTGATTAATGTTTGCAAAAAGTTCAATGTTTCTTAAGAGAGAGATTCATCGTGTATATAATTGACAATTTCTATGTAGGTTATAACGAACAAAGTGTAAAATTACACTACACTTACTCATTCCTGTACGTCCTCGAAAGTCATTTTCAAATGTCAATGGATAGACGAGCCAAACCATCCTATTGTAAAGATAATTAATATTGAAAAAATAATCAAAATGTATGCGACTCTACTTAACTTGTTTTCGTCAAGTACTGTGAACAATTGGGATATACAGATGTTATCTTATCGTTTCTCTAGAATAATAGCGGTCACGACTCATAGAGGATGTATTATTTTAGACAAAGTATTGGAAGTTGACAAGATTATAAGATTTAGATTTATATTTAGACACGAAGATGTCATAAAAAATGAAATATAGTATATTAAAGTGAAAGCTATTTAGTTGAATATTTATTCTTTTATCATATACTTTTATCATATACTTTTACGTAATAAATTACCTGGAATTAAATCCCAGTTTCATCAACTTTCTATATTATAAAAATAACTTGGCCAATCAATCATAACAGGTTTAATATAATAATAAGATAAAAAGTGAAATTGCAAAAGAAAGCTATTGTTCATACGTTGGATACAATATCGCATATACTCGTATCAAGTTGACGTAACGATTAGTAATATCTGGTGCTGAATAGACAAAACACATTCATTATTTATAAATAAATAATATCTATTGAAAAATCGACTGATATCATCCTAATTAATATCATAAATTTTTACGTAATACGTAGTATAATACTTTTACGATCGCATCTTAGACATTTTTGCATTAAAAATTAAAACCGAAGCGAAAATTAAAAAAAAAATTGTAGTTCAGGGAAGTTGGCTTTCTCGGATTACTATTATTTTTTCATGCCTGAAAGGGTAATGCCCAAGTGATCTGCCTTACGTCATAATATATAAAATATCGATTCTTCTGGAGTCAGATAAAAAGGTATAAAATACGTTTTGACTAGCTGACAGGTCATTTAAATTGTAAAATAAAACTCTTGACGTCTGGTGAGCTGCCATAATTAACTCGCTGCCCACGCAAGCACTGTGGTGGCTTCCACCCTTCGCCCACTAGCTAGCTAATGCGATACTATTGTGTAATAGGATTAAAGCTGACCCTGTTAAATCACAGTTATTTATTTGTAATGTAAATCTGGTATTACAGACAATGCTGAAGGCTGACAATGTCTACGTTCAAATTACTATTAATGTAAAAAAAATGCACGATACATTTAACAAGCAAATTTATGAAAAACATATCGTTGCAAATTATAACAATTGTTATTAACCTTAACAGTTTAAAATAGGTAGGTACTCTGTTTTAAGTTAAAACAAGTTATTATTAAAATAAAAATCATATATTATTATAAAGTATTTTTAACTTTTACGAGTTATTTTTTATCAGTACATATATATTTTTAGAAGTAAAGTGTTATTTTTCGTATTTTTTTTGTATCATGGCTCTACGACGCTCTACTTTAATTTATTTTTAATTTTTAGCGAATTCTATGAAATTTAATTTCATCAGTGTCTAAGTAACATTGTATATATTCGTTAACGTTGAAAAAATGTCATTATATTGTATACACAACATATTGATTCCGTGTATACAAAGTTAGTTCTATCATTATCCACGGGTATTATGTAGGCTATTGTCTATCTGTATCATTAGCAGATATGAATTATTGATTTTATTACGTTTGTTAATGGCGTTGTCACTTTGTAGGTACTATGATTGTAAAGTCTTAATACTGTTAAAACTCATCAATGTATATTTTCATCTAAGTAGTTAATTTTAGATACAGTTCGGAGATATATTTGTAATATTTGAAACTCGATTCGAAATGTCACAATAGGAGACAGTTACAGGTAAGACGTCTCAAAAAGGGTACTGTAGTACAGAAATAGATATCATTTCTGATAGGAATGAGAGAGCAAAAAGGCGAGTACCTATTCCGTTTCCTTTTGAAAGTTACAATATTGTTCTATCCTATAGTGATAGAAATGTAACTAAGAATTTATGAACTAGAACTAATTTTTCTAGACAAAACAGAAAAATTATTCTTTGTTAAACGATGGACTGAAGGATAAAAATGATGGCATATAGAAATCACGCGTCTTTGTCTGAAAAATAAATATCATGTCGTATTAATTCACGCAAGGAGACAAAAAAGTTATTTTATTGATTTAGTAGGTAAAAATTTTTTTCTCCGTTTATTTCGAAACGTCAAAACAACACGACATTACATCATAGACTTACTTATATTAACAGGTACAGACAAAATATCAAAGACTGGCTGGTCCTCCTTCGTATATTCAACACCAATGTAACTGAATGAAGCTAGTTACAGCCTAACTTCATTCGGTTATGTTATAAGCTTGTGACTAACTTCGTTGCGTTTTGCATTTACGAAGGAGCACCTGTTAGTCTAAAATTTTGTCTGTAAGAGACTGTGTATAGTATATAGTACTTAAATCTATGCATTACGTAGATATTTATGACAAAATCACTTGTTTAGAATTCTTACCAGGTGGTCTGACAATGAAGGGATATAATTATAATAAGCGAGCTGCCGCATCATCTGGTTATAATTAATATCATCACGATGGTTATATGTCTAACATGTTCTGTTAGTGTCAGGAACAGCGAGTTCTAATTCTGATTGGTCAGATTTATATTAAAACTAGATTAATATACTTTTTCTGGGTTGACTATACAGTTTACCAAGTTAAAATTTAACAACATACAAGATAATGCTGATTTCCAATTTTGATGAAAGTCTTTTCTTAATTCTTTCACAGTTTTATCCGTAGTAAAATTGTATTCAAGGAAATACCGGACATCATGTTATGTAATAATTTTTTAGAATTCTGATGATATCAGATTATCGAATTTTAAGGAAAAACCGTAGCACTTAATAATTAATAGATATCTACAATATATTTCCTTAATTATTTTAATTTATTTAAGGTTAGTTGTTGTAATTTTTATATCAGATTATTAAATTATAAGAATTTCATTTTTATTTCGTGCGTAACGAAGCAGGATGCGGGCTTCCGCTTACTCTTATACATCCATCTATGCTTTAAAATTGGATTTGAGTTCAGAACGCACTAATACAGGTTAATTAGTAAATTTTAATAAGTGATATTTGGTAATAAAATTATTTACGCATTTTTTTTTATTAAACTCTCTATCAAAGAATTTTAAAAGAAATCACGCAGGCTACAGACACGGCGGCTTGTTCAGAACAATAGTTTTCGCTATGCCTATTACTCCAGTTAAGTAGGCCGAGAGCACAATAAACGTAATTCGTAAACCGGGAAAAAGTACCGGTTTATACGGCGCGAGCGCAATGCGTGACGACTGAGGGAGAGCTTTCACGCAGAAAAGCTGTGTCTAACTACGACTAAGTTCTTTCAACAACGGATCAAAAAAAATATCTTAAAGTACATTTTAATTGAATCGAATATGTAATAAGAGAGTTTTTTTTTTTAATTTGCTGATTACTTTAATTAAGCCAAGCACAAAACCTGTCCAGATCATAACCTATGATTAAAATGACACATGATTATTTTTTTACAACATATTAACAATGCAATATACTTATGTATATACACAACATATTTAAAATTACATCTATAGAGAAACTAACTTACACTATTAAATAGTTGGTCGGTTTTGCTATTGGGGGTTTACTAAATATTTAGAGTATAAAAGAAAGAAAAATTTTAGGAATTAGGAATTTTATTAGGCGTAACCCGTTTTTTCTGAAATATGAGTAGGTATCTAAATATTGGTATAAATCAATTAATTACTGTGTATTTTTAGGAATACAGCTTTTTATTATGAGCACACTGTTCGGAGCAATATAACTCATGAAACTTGAAATACGAGTACTACTTGTATTTAAATTTTTCAGATATAATAAGTCGAATAAAATAGAGTTAATGTTTGTTTCTGTAGTTTTTAGGAAAATAATAAAAAAAGTAATTAGCAACAATTTGTACACATCCATATAAAACTTTTTTCATTGCATAGCTTTTAGTATAATCCAAACTTAAAGCTATAGTGATTCAAGTATGTTTTTTTGTGATATATATAAACTTTTGCGTCAAGGTAAGCGCAACGTTTGTACTTACAACAATAGGCTTAATAATAGGCATAAACTCTTGGAGCGATTCTAATTTCAGGGTCTGTAAACTAACCGTCGAATATATTAACTACTATGAAATTACCAAATGATTATATGTCACAAATGCACGATACTAGCATGCAAAATTTTTATTTTAAATGTTATGTAAATGGAAGAAAATTGGTATAATTTTTTTACTATATTCTTAGTATACCAGTTTACCTGCCTTAGTTTAAAATTTGTTAGTGATTCTCTAAAAATGAAATAGTTTTAATTTTCTAATTGTATTGTTTTTAAATGTATAAATAAACCATAGGTTGAAATAACTCATAGTATTAAATTAAGGATATGTTTGCGATCATGGTTAGTACGGATGATATGCCGTTCAAGTATTTTAACAATAATTAACTGTATATTAAGGTAGCAAACAAAAATATGGCCTGTCCAGTGTAAAGTACATAGTTACCAATACCAGAGGCATCACCATAAGTTTTAAACGAAGTGGACTAAGGGACAGTTATCAAACGAAACGCAATAGAACGTATAATTCTACTTTACGTTAATATTTTGTTCGGTTCCTTCGTGCCAAAACAACAAGGCTTCAAAAAAAAATTTGCATATCTAAGCGTAATCTATATTAATATTTATATAATGCATATAATTATTATTTTATATAAATTCATACGCATGACATTCTCTTTAAGACTGGAATTGATAATATGACCTTTTGATACGGAAGCCTTACTGCCGCACGTTAATAACCTTCGCTAATATCTTGCTTTGTTGAAGGTGGTGTTTTATCAAAAAAGTTACGGTTGAAACTGTGTGAAATGCTTAATATAATACACAATTTACGTATGAATACACTTATTATAAGTATGTAGATGTCATTCCAAGAAGTTGGCTTTTGATTCAAAGAAATGCTTCTCTAAATCGTTAATTTCGCTCATTTCAAATCACTAGCCTTCTGTATAATTGAATTAAAATTAAATATTACTTACTACTGTGTAGTAAAATATCACTAAAACGTAGTAAACGTTCTATAAAAACTTGAATTTATAATGTGTTTTATTGAGCTATGCGTTTTTCGATATTTGCCATAATAAGTATCGCTGCTTGATTTACAGGCAACATTTCTGGTAAAGAAAAAAAGATGTATTATTAGTTTTAGAACTATTTTTCTACCCAACTCTTATTTTTTACTGACTTTTACGTAGCTCGCATAAATACCAAAATCTCATCTCATTATTCGAATTATAAGACCTTTAAAATCAAAATGTTTCTAAATATAAAATCCATACCATTGGAAGCCGGTTTTAAGTCATAAGCAAAAACAAGTTCTTCGTATTATTTAAACATTATTTAAGTTTAGAAATTGGCCTGGTTTCTTATCTGTCACACTGCTAGGAATACTTAAGTAATAGAGACTTTTTGCTAGATTCATTGCAATTCATAATGTTGGAAGAATTTAAAAAAAACTTGTTATTTCGTTGTAAATGATTTTAGTTACCTACCAAATTTAATTTCAAAGTTTTTTTTTATCACGTAAAAAGAATAGTTGACAGATTCATTACTGGAACACAATTCTGTTGTATCATATGGATATATTGCTATTATGTAATGAATTGAAGAGTGATGACTTGATGAGTCCACTTTCAATCTCTGTAGAGAATATCAATGGCAACGCATAATAATTCCCGCCCGCTTAGTTCCGCCCACCTTATAAGAAAACACTTTCACTCAATTAATTCTCTTCCTGTTGCTTCAATAAACAATTAAAATTTGTTTGTTTACTCGGACCGGTTTAGTCAGACTTGTAATACACATTTACCTACTATCAAAAGTATTTATGGACAATTTTCCATTACAGCTGCTATTTATAAAAGTAAAAGAAAAAAGAATAACGAAACTTTTAAATAATGATGTAAATAGACAAGAATAAAAATAGCGAAATAAAAACAATCGTCTGTTTGTGAGAATATGATTGCTCAAAGCACTTTGAAGGCTGTTTCTGGCTTCGAAGGTGACTAATATCGCCTTGAAAATTCGTACGCGAAAATGGACATCTATAGTATTATCGTCTATATATTGTAAAGGTTAAAAAACTACAAGAATTCAATTTAAAATACGTTGGTTAATGACTTGCGCTTTTGAAACTGTTTTTTTTCAAACTCGTCCAATATAGCTCTACATTGTGCAACCTTTAAATACAATATATTTAAATTTAATTTTTTCTATGGTTGTTTTAACTCTTAATTAAACTTCTCTACCTATGTTTTTTTTTCGTATATATCAAAGAAAATCCGTTACTTCAATTAAAACTGTGTGGTTTTATGAAACCACGACGCAAATGAAACTTCTTTTATTATATGATTTAGACAAATTAGACATGAGTGTCTAACATACATGTGAACAAACATAAATACATAAAAATAGTAAAAAGTAAAATAAAAATAAATGAAGTTTCCTCTGCGGGCTGTAATCCAAACAAGGTAGGAAGAGGTAAGGTGAAGACACTAAAAATTAAGGTGATTTACCTAATAAAAGTTTCACTTTATAAATAATCGCGAATACTCATTGTTCCATGTTCATATATTTGTTAACTCGCTGATATTAACATTGTTATCTATATTTGTATAAAATAATGGCATTCTGTATTGCGTTTTATGTATTTCTTAGACATTCTCTTGCGGTACTTTATTTTAAGTATTTCAATAAAATATAATAATTCACACGTACCTATGTTATCAGCACTACTTAATATTTAATAGTATCTTGAAGTTGAACTAGTATAATCTTGATATACGCACGATAATGTGACATATGTTATAGGTTGTTATGATGTCAGGTAAATAGTTTTACATAAATGATAATATCATTGTACTTAGTTATGTTATCAGTACAGATCACGTATTTTTAGTTGTAAAAATAAATGCAACTATGTTTTATTGGAAAAGCATAAATATATCATATATGTAACTTAAAATATATCTAGAACATGCAAAAGAAACAATCACGAGCTGTCTTTGATTTTATATATAAACATACGGAAATATCTCAGTTTTATAAATAAGTAAAATCACGAGGTGTAAATGAATAACTAAGTGACAAATAACAATACTGAAAGGCAATACGATGATGCTGGAAATAGTCTCAGATTGTCACCGGTTCGTGCATGTTTTCACTACCAGTGAAACAACCATTGCTATGCTCCTTAAAGGTTTATACAAAAGGCTAAAGTGAATATTGCATTTCATGCCCGATAAAAAGGCTCTAGCTCTGAGTAATTAAAGTACACGAGTTTCGTATTTCGCTTGGTTTGCATTTGTACTAAAGTTATGCACTTTATTTAATTTACATTATTTTATTTTGTGAAAAAAGCAGGCTTTGCTTGTGTAAAACATTTTTTATTTCACTTAACATGTTTATTTTAATATATTTTAGTATTCATAAAAGAATGTAAGATATTTCGACGCGAAACGCTTTTGACCATTTCATTTATGATTTATTATTTACGCAACATATCAAAATAATAATATTTTATCATCTAAAAAAATGATGATCTAAAAAAATGAATCGATCGATATGGAGCAGTGGTAGCTTGTCTTAAAACGCCAATGGCTCACCCGTTTTAACTCTCGCTCGGGGCTAATGCGTGTATCGACCACACAGACATGTGTTCTGATCAGGTTGCTGTGGTTGTACTGTGTCAGGTCAGGTGGCTGTGTTTGTGTATGTTTCCGAATCCCTTACTATCCTAAGGAAGGCTTAAGATTTTAATCCTCCTGATGGAAAGTGGAAGTGGAGTCAAAACGGTAAGACGGCTAATACCTTTGCAGAAAGTGAAATGGACTATCCGCCTATGCCTACCAGCAAGATGCAATTTATTATAGACTACTACCCTACTCTTCTACTTATCGTTAGATTGAGTATTTGAGTAAGTCAGTTAACTATGAGAGTTCGATGACATACAAGTAGGATCCAGTGGGTTGGTTTATTGCTTCGTGCTTTATCAGCATGCACCAACTGTTGCACAAGTTAACCGTGATTATTGCGTAATATTGTTCCTTTTCTTTTGTTTTACTATCGTGTATTGTTGTCGTTGTATTCGGAACAGAATAAAGATAATACGTTTTTAGATATTCTTTTCACGATTTTTCAGTCGATGTCTTGAGAACAATACAAAATATTACAATAATGGAAATTTTAATATATTCTAATAATGTTGAATTGCGCAACAAACTTAATTAATGGTACTTGTTATTTTAATATCCAGCTGAATCAATATAGCGTAGTGTTGATTTTATGTAAAAGAGCACCTTGATAAAGATTACGCTATTTATTAAAACCTGTATGTATATGTATATACAAATGAGTGCGTGCGTACGTATGAATGTGTGTTTGTGTATGCATGAGTAATATTTTGAAGTTGTTTTTTAATAAATAATACCAGGTAATTAAACACATATTTTCCTCTCTGATCTTTTATGAGTGGCGAAATTCCGTTTTAAAAGTAGTAGTGAATCAGGTGAGTCTTCTGACGTTAAACGTTACTCATAAAGTTGTCTCCTGTAGTAGTGTAGTACCTACTCGTATATAGTATTTTTTACAATATTTTCGATTGCGTGCTCCCTGATCCGTATTTGTTTATGTATGCCTATATAACTCAGTAATGTATTACTGTACCCTGTAGAACACAACTTCCGAAACGGCAGCAGCTTCATTTAACAGACACAACAGACTTAAAATTTGAAAAAAAAAAAGAATATTTTGAGTTTGAGTATTCCTAGTATGTAATAAAAGCGTGCGTCTTTGCTTGTATTAATTTACTTAGTTGTTATGCCGGGCGACTGTCTAAAAGCTGTTTTTCTATTGAGTATTCTATACGATAAATCATATTTCAAATGTATACTCGTACGTTATATAGTTTGTTTTCTAATGACTCCACGAAAATTTAAAATTCAGAGAAAGACCAATTTAGTTTTAGCATAATGAGGAAAATTAAGAAATTGTGTTGAACCGCATAATCAGAATAATATATTTAGATATAAGGTAATACATGTATATACTCGTGAGTAATTAGAGAGACGGCTAATTAATATAGTTGATTTCAATTGAAAAATCAATGACAAGGGAAGTATAAAGTAAGCAAATAAGTTTTAATTTTACCGACCTGATGCTTCCAATCCTGATAAATCCAATATAAGGTGAGCAAGTAACACCAATCACAAACACTACGTCTGTTTTATTAAAATATATCTATATAAAATATCACAGGTAAGTGGAATGAATTAATGTTAGTGTGACGTCATATAAATGCAGTTATATCAGTTATCAGTTAATTTTATTGATAACTCTTCAAACCACGTCCGACCTCGGTGCGCAATGTTATACGTATGGCGGTGAAGGCTCGCCTCAGCATATAATAATTATTCGGTAAAAAGCCGAGACTCCGGCTGTGACGTGTACCGGCGACGCGAAGAGTATTACCTCGACTTCCATGAAATATTAATCATAACTACCCAGAATTATTACGTCAAGTTTGATAACATGGGAACTCCATCCGATACCATCCTAACATCACGTACTGCAACATCCCAAGTTCATCAGTATTTTAAGCAATTATTTTTAGGTATACTTAGATTTTTTTGTATCGGAGATTCAAAGATGAATTAATTGATTGAGAATTTCGTTACATATCTTCTTAGACCATTTATTGTAAAATGGTCTACGTATATTTTACTAAAGGTATCGAAAGATCAATAATAATATTATAAAATATATGAAAATATCAAACTTTAAGGTTCTCTTAATCGGTGTCATATATAATATTATTTATAATCTTCAATTAAAATTGAAATAAATGTTTGAATTCCTGTACATGAAAGTTATTTGATATTTTTGACAATTACTACACTCAGAAGTATTAGTAATTAGTACGAATTTTATTCTTAATTACTTATACGTTTCTTACAAAATGTAGAATTTACCAGAACTCTTGAGAACTCACATAATTATATAATATTTAAATTTATTTCTTATCATCGGATTAGATTTATAATTAAAGTCGTTATCGTAAATTTAATATTTTATAGGGTAATCCCATATCTGATTTCATTTTGATTACACAATATTATAAAGGATCTTACATGTTATTCGATGACTCGTTTTCCTTATGACTTTAATCAGCTTTGAAGCCTTAATGGTACGGGTTATTGTGGCAAGCTTCCTTAACACGAATTATAGAATATACTCATCTTATATATTTACTGATAAATTTGAATAAATATAGTTAAAACGGGAATTATTCTTCAAAAAAGGAGATGTTTAGTGCTTATTTGTGTTTTGAACTTATGCTATTTCATATCGGTAAGAAAGAAAACATCGCCACGGGAAACTTCTATTTTCAAATTAATATTGAGCCACATAAGTAAAATTCAAATCCTGTTCCTTGACAGAAGAGGAGAAGTTTGCTCAAAAGTGGGAGATTAACATGCTTATTTCAAACTTTATTTATTTTTATTATTTACAACCAAGATTACAATATATTTACAATTCAATAATAATAATAAACGCTACACACTCAACGGCCCCCATTAGGATAGTTATATCCTGTGTCGGGGTCCGGAAACATACACAATGACAAGGACAAACACACCCAGACCGGAAAACATGCCTGTATGGTCAATACAAACATTTGCTCCGAGCGGGAATCGAACTCGCGACCAGTAGCGTTTAAGGCAGGTTCGCTACCGCTGCGCCACAAGGTCGTCAAATACGAATTATATTTACAAATAGTGATAACTTTACAAATCAAGTCCACGGGTAATGGTGACAAGAATGCTATCTGCATTGTTTGCCATTTGAGGACTCATTTATACTATTATATATTTACTTACTTATTATAAGTTAACAATAATTTAAATAAAAAATGATTTACTTACGTTAAGTACGTAAGTTACTTACATTAAGAAATCAAACTACATTTTCCAAGTTTCATAAAATAAAACGCTTTTATGTAGTTTTCATTGAGAACTAGAAGGTAGTGTATAAAATGATACATCTAGGATTTACTTAAAACCAACAGATTAAAAGGCGCTGATCCGAAACCACTGAAGTTTATTAAGTGATTTTTTTACAATAGATAGGTTACATAAGCACCAACAGAATGATTTCAAGTGATGATTTTCACTAAGTGACAAATTTATACAAACATAAAATGAAATCCATAATTCTGGCTATCTAATAATAAAATGAGGTAAAACATAATTATTAATTTTTGTATTTCAAAAATACTGAGAAAAAATGGTTAAATAAGGGACGAGATTTTTACTGGTATATATATATATATATGTACGACCTACAAACATAACATGCACGCCAATATATATCACTACTTTTGTGCTACTGTGGCATCATTTTCAAAAGTTGTATGCTAGAAGGATGAGAAAGTATGGATAGGATAGAAGTCCACGTGATCACGTGATTTCAGTCATCGACAGTATAAATTACACTAAAATAAAACGGAAATAGGACGGAACGGAGCTATATATTATTTAGAGATTTTCCTATATAGAGGTCATTTAAATTTGTATAAATGGCTGAGTACAAGCTACTTTTCAAAAAATAAAAATACTAAAATCATCAGACCCATTGAGAAATGTTGAAGACGAAGATTAAAAATACAGATAAATAAAGAATATCAACGTTGTAACTCGGTAAGATAACAATGCGAAAAAAATTAAAACCTATTATAAATCAATGTTTTTACAATCCAAAGCCATCTTAGCTTCCGTACAATTCAATGCAAATGTAATCAATCTGTGGAATAGTAAGGGCGATTTATATAACACGGACAAACTATGTATATTCATTTAAAATATTTATGATATCGAGTAGTTCTCGTGGCTATGTCTGTATGAACTTTAACGAAATCATTAAGCTTTTTCTGGAGCTAAATCAAAGCGGTATTTGAGGTAAATTAGCGATACGTACGTCATACTGTGTTCTATAAAAATAATTGAACAACGTTACTAAGCATTTTACATACGACAACCACACTTTAAAAAAAAACCTTTAATTTCCTTTATTAATGTGTGATCAAATCTTTGATTAAACTAATGATCCCGGGTTCAGATCCGGCCAAAAACCTTTAAAAAAGAAGAGGAGATATTTTTCCAGCTTTGGCACATTGATAGGTATTACCACAGTTTTTTTCCAAAATAGAAATGTTACAAAATAATAATAATAATAAATGAAACTCACACATAACACAGACAAAGTTCCCCAGTGCCTACAACCTAGTGTTTACGGATTAATTGTAGGTATTTAGGTACCATGTACTTGATCACGTATATAACTATTCATAAACCCACATATCAAATAGTTGCTTATCGCTTGTAGTCGCTAACTTAATTACATCACCTCGTTCCAAATATATCCATTGTATTGATATATCTCGTTAATGTATATTCGATTAGCCTAAAAATAAAACTCCAACACTGATTTGAATAAAAATATGTTTTCGGTATTATTCCGCTAATATATCTTCTGTTTACTCAAACATATATATATAGACGCAAATAAGCAATACAATGTCAACCCACACGAATGTCATTTCGAGAAAAACGCGTTTGAAAATTTTGAACAACTTGTTTTATATGAATTTTTTTATATGGCAATTTCAGTATTATGTAAGCTATTTTACTTATTTTCACAAAAATTAGTATACAAACTGCATATTTCGTATATAATATAACCCAAAACGTTTTTACTCATGTATTTTTAGTCGAAATATTCTCGTTCATGACCCCTACAAACCACAGACGGGACGGGACTTGGCGCGACATTGGCGTGGACGGTTGTAAACTGCAAATATAATTACTGCAATTCAACACCGTTGCGGCGTTGTGGGTAGCGAGTCGGCCTTTAGTCTCGACGGTTGCGGGTTCGATTCCCGCTCGGGCAGATGTTTGTTAAATTTCTGTCTCGGTCTGGGCGTTCTGTGGGTCTCCCCACCGTGCCTCGGAGAGCACGTTAAGCTATCGGTTCCGGTTGTAAGTTGTTGTTGTCCCAATAAGTAAATTGCTCTTATGGATTACTGCTTCGCCCTTAGGGTTGCGGAGGTCAGATGGCAATCGCTATGTGTAAAAACTAGTATCCCTTCAAATCCGGATAAGAGTAATAAGCAGACCCTGGGTAAAATAAAATACCGGGAATAATGCTAGGATGAAGACGACGAAGAAGTTTGTAAACTGCAATTAGAGCCAAAACACAAGAGGCAGCATACGTTAGCAGTGTCATACTATAACCCATCGAGCGCGTTTGCAGTCAAGCCCGATGGATCGGGACCACAACGTGCGTTTGACAAAACATATATGGCAACATTATTGCAGGTTGTTTTTCCAGTATAGGACAGCTGTGCTTATGTTGTTACTCTATGTTTTCTTACATAAAAAACAAGTAGGTACATTATAGTGTATGAGTACGTTAGATGTCTACCCAATTAGCTACCACCGTAGGTTGATGAATTACTCGGGAAAAGATGAATGAAATACACAAAACCAGTGCATAACTAGAGCAAGGGCGGAAAGTACAGTTCGTCTTCTGCAACGTAATACCAGTTTAACGGTATCTTCCTGCATTTACTCGGGGGTAGAGTCATACCCCGAGCTAAATAAGCTACATGGTCTAAGGCAGTACCCACGTCAGAAATATTTTTTTTGTTTTTATTACATAAGTCATATTATTATCATAAAAACATGTTATTTTCATAAAAGTCACATATTGTGTCTAATATTCAATTTACGTCTCTATTTTCGTTACAGTTTGTTATTTTTATAGTATCTTATCAAATAAACATTAACATAATAAACACTTAATTGAGGAATATTCTGAGTAAGTAATCTGGTGTATAGTATTCTAAGGTAATTCCTGCGAATAAGGAAAATTATTATGTGGTAATGACCACTAGATAATTATTATTATATCACATTATAAAACTAATCACAATGTAAACTTTGATTGAAATGATATATCACCAATTTCATGTATAGCTTATAATCTCCGTAAATCGGCAATAATTATACTTAAGCAACGAAGAATAGAGTATATAACTTTAATGACATAAGGTTAATATGTCCAGTTAGTTTGGTGTGGCTTGACCTAACACATTGTCCTGTTTTCCCGCGAGAATTTTCATTTGATTGAACTAAATCTCTCTCGATAGTTCATTCACACCGTCTATCATTATTAAGTATTTATCATTTGTATGTGCATTATTTCATCTAAATTAAGCACGTCATAAGTTTGGTTCTTCAATGAGGAACTACGTTAAATTATTAATTAATTGATAAAATCAATACACAGTAAAATCGATTGCGATGACATCGCGATTACCATTAAAGTCAAAACGGCTTTCCATCCTTTATTATACTCAGGGGAGTGATGTCCGTCCATTATACTTATTGTTACGTATTGATTTATTCGTCAGAACTCAGACTGCATTGCTATTTGCCAACAATGCAAATAAACAAACGTAAATATTACCTTTAGAAATTAGCACGTATTAATGATGTTTAAATGTTATTATTAGTACGCTTCCTTGTGGTTGGAAATATAAATAGTTGAACGACAGAATTCTAAAATCTGACTTACATCTTTAGACTCCTAGAGCTGAAATCTATTTACGCTCGGAGTTAATGACTTCACTCAGATATATAAATATAGTTATTTGACATTATTTTAGGTCATTCTATTATTGTATGTGACGTTTATATTTGTTTTGGAAAGCAAAGATATCGAGCGCTCTTTATCTTTGGGAATCACCTCATGGTGACGCTTGGATAATTGTTTACTTTGTGAAACGAAATGATTTCAAATCGTGATGGACTTTTAAATATTTATCATGATGACAAGAAATATTTCTAAAGTATCTGATGATCTCATATTGTCTGTCAATAGAGGATTTCTATAATTTCTTCCGCTTTCAGCTTCTTCATCATAGGTAAAGGCTAGAAAAATATATTTCGAATCTATTAATTTTTGGCACAACAGATTTTATCCCTTTAGATTTTATGTATTATATACTGAAACTTTTCTAGCATTCACATTATTTTAAACACATTTTTTTAAGGAAAATAAATTATACCGTTTACATTCGTACAATAATAATAGGATTTATAAAAAAAATCACCGTTCAGGCGTTGAATATTATAGTATTATTTATATGAAATTGATAAAAGCCAATTTTATTATTTGAATAGTTACGTAAATTAGTTAAATATTTATGCTTGTTTACAGAATGCTAAAAATATAACCATAATTTATTTCGCTTCGTCGCGGCTTGAGAGGATGTTTGCCAAAAGTTAAATTTTCAGCAGCGACTGATAATAATTAAAATAACTTTTAAAACTATTTTAAAATAAATTGTTGCAGAGGAAACCTTACCCAACAAAAAATAATTAAATTAAGTTAATTACAAAACAAAATGTACAGAATAATTTTATTAGATTATTGGAGTGAATGTGGGAGTAAATGTTATAAGAATTTTAATTTTGTTCCCTAAAAAATGTAGGGAATTCAGAGATCAAATTTTTTTACAAAATTCTACTCTATCTCTGACATTCAAACAATCTTTAGACAAATATTTCTTAAGAGTTTTTAAGAGTCGATATTCTAATTTTCTAATCGCCCGTTCAAAACAAACATTTTTCATTCAACTTTGTACAAAAAATATTGTAAGAATCGCTTTATCATAAGAACATGCAATCATTACAATACATCCACCCACCTAGATATTTAACAAAATTTCGCCGAAAAAAAAAATTACTAAGTTATATATATATTTATCTGTAACTTCATTTCATGTAATGAGTAATGTTTTCATTAGGTCACTCCATGTTACATTTACAGTGGTAGAAACATTGCATATCTAAAAAGTAATATGTATAAGTTCATTAATTTTCCTTGTGGAGTAAGTAAATAAATACATACACCTAACTTACTCAAAATTACAGGAAAATAGTTTCCCTAAATAAATGGATTTTGAAGTCGGTAAAAACATTAATTAATGAAGAGAACTTTGTACTTATAAGAGTGGCATTGTAGCGTGATTGAAAATTCAAGCTCACCAAGGTTATTTTTCGCTATCTGTTGTTTGTCTGTGTTTATCTTTAATATAAATTTATATTTATTTTAAATATAAATTAAGTTACAAGTTTTTTTTCGTATTTTATCCGGTCCGTATTTTATTTTGATAAATAGAGGGCCGTAACTATCACTTCCAACATGGAAATATGTGGGCAATCAATAAAGCGCCGTATAAAAAATGAACGACTAAATGGACTAATCCGTTAATCATCAATTATTCAGTAACGAAGTAGGGCATTATACCAGCCATGATTTACATACATAATTATATTTATGTTAAAGTCATGTAAGACACCTAAATGGGCGACCTGAACACTAGGTTGGCTACTAACCATATGATAAGAAGATCTCTATATCTATGTATCTACTCACTTTTCGCGATATGCCTGGAACCATAAAACTAGAAACATAACTTTGTTTTTAAGCTGACCTTTAAAGATAAAAAAAACACGTATTTTCATATTTTCCTAAATTCCTGGCACAAGCGCTATATACTCGTATATAAAAAGAAATCGTCGAAATGCACACCTGTACGTGCGTAACTTCAGAACGATTGCATCAAACAAACTGGATACTTATTTTTTTTGTGTATGTAATTGTCAGAACTATTTTTGTACGGGATTAACGGGATCAAAATTCCCTCGAGAAGAGAAGTTTGTATGGAAAAAATTATATTATCTAGTGTTTGTAGGTAATAATAATATTTAAAGTTTTATCTAAAATATAATTATATTGTCCTTAAGGCAAGGTCACGTAGTTATTATACTTTTGTTCGCTACTCACGTATCACAAATAAATCGGAATCAATTAATTTTTACGTCAGCTTCTTGTTATGAAGAAATACGCGGATAAACATATTATTGTTTCAATATTATGTGGGCTCGCTCACGTAGATATGTATGTATATAACTGACAGATACAACGTTGTTTATTGAGTTAAACACCAATTATAATATACCAGGTTTCAATAATATAAATATAATTGTCATGAGGACTTCACGGCTCTGGAAAAAAATTTATATAAAAATTGTTTATTCTGTTTTTTATATACTTATATATTACGCATCTAAATTGTTTTAATGTATGCTTATATTAAAAGCCTTTTTTGTTGATAAAGATCTATGCGTAGTTGTGCCATTTTGGCTTGAATGGGTCCACTTAGCCGGCGAAGTACTATGCAGAATACGGAAGACAAGTATCGGTATCAGTACTATTAAGATTTTTTCTGATGGAGATCATCGGAGGTTCAAACTTTCCATCTCCTCTGTTCTCTTCTTATTTTCCTTCTCTCCTTATTCCCGTAGGTCGTGATAACACACTAGTTATTCTTCTGGTTATCACCAGGCAATCCATACTCGTATTTGACATATTTATGATATATTAATAAAATAAATAGGCAAAAACAAAAAATATTAAAAACCATACAAAAATAGCTCGCCATTCATGATAAAGCACGCAAAGATTTGTAGAGACTATCTCGAGGGAATCAATTAGAGAGTAAATAATAAAATAGGCTTACCAGACCATGAAACACTGCATATTCTTGTTTTGACGAGTGACGAGGTATAATCTAGTGATGAATAAAATATTGTTTGTGTCGACCTTTAAATTCATTCAAGAAAATAGTTTCCTCTAACTCTACTAAACGATCTGAATAATGTTTAACGGCCGATTAACTGCTTTTAAATTCTTTTATAATGTTAAATGATAAAACATTATCATTGTTTACGAAAATAAGTACCTACCTATCTGAAAACTTTATATGCTATAGTGTAATATAATTTAGATTAGGTATTACAAGGCAACCGTAGATTTTAAATTCTTAGTTCTATTGTATGATGTGTACCTTCCGGATAGCGAGTGATGTTCATTGAAAGTGCTAACAACGAAATTTAACTGCGTGTTTAAAGATGTGGGCCGTGATTTAGCACCGCGACGCTACAACTCATGAGTTCCGTTTCTGAATCAGTTTACGAGATGACTGTCCGTTCCGTCTATTGACCTGATTTACCCTAAATAACGCTATTACATGTTTCGGCTTTTTCGAATTTTACTTATTTTTGAAGTGATATTTAAAGCTCTTCTTATATTTTTGAACAACTAAAACGTAGACTCTACTAGTGTTAGTTAAATTAATATGTTACTTATTAGTGAATATCACGTGTACATATTTAAAACACGGGATGAAATAATAAGGAAGAATTAAATATTTGTTAGCTTAGATCATTTTTCAAAACATATTCTATTTATTAACTAATAATAATTAACAAACATATAAGCATACGCTTATTAATATGTTGAATCTTGGAGTAAAAACGTCGTAATCGTGAAGAATAATAAATATTTAAATTAATGTGTGTAAGTATCACACAAAAAATTCAAAGGATTGATGTGAAGTGAAGTTACATTTTAGTAGTTTACCCTTAAACTAATATAGGCAATACAGGGAATATACCAATATTAGAACGTATGGAAAATCATTTTGAACAACTCCTATTTGTATAATTGTATATTGAAATTATTTGCAAGAAATTTTTATTTTGGGAAATTTTAAAATTCCTGCGGAAAACAGGAAAATCCGTTACTTTCTCAGAATTGGAATCCCGCCAAACCGGCTAGAAAAAGCTTCATTAATACTTTGTAACTCGTAATTTATTGAACGTCGGGGAATAGCTAGTATGTAAAATATATTAAATTTTCATAGCAATTGTATACCGCAAAGGATTAATAGTTAACGTATTATTTTGTGACTAATTCTAAATATTCCTTTGGTCCGTTGGAATATTTTTGATAAATCGCATTACATTTATATTTATGACGGAAATACCTTGATGATAAATCGAAGCGCGTAAATATTTGTTATACTTATTTAAAGTTGGCTTAAACACGTCTTTCGGGTAAACGGAGGCAAATAGCGGTTTCCGGTTTCTGTTTCTAAATTTATTAGTAACATAATTTGAGTTTATTGTTTTAACACACAAATATTACGCACTAGTTCACACTAACACAGCACCGTGTCACGCTCCAGTTCCCTAATATAAAAGGAGACCTCTAAAATTAAGGACATTAAAATGCTATTATTATTATTATTTCCATGGTGAGGCTATTTACAAAAATGATGATATTTGATACTATTCTCAATGTTTTGAACAAATTCATTCATCAAAGGATTAATAATAATTTCAAATACATTTTGATTATAATTACTCATAGTACTTGTGTGTTTTTTTATTATTTTGGATAATAATCGTCCGATAAATACAGGTCCAAATCATAAAATTAAATATTCCTTTTTTAATTTTATTAATTAGTTAATCCTAATTTCTACAATCTCTAACAATTTTAACCCTCTCAATAATCTAGGTTTCCTACTCTTGAAACGAAAGAAATCTTAATTTGCTTAACCACATGACACGAAGAGGTTACGGTTTAAGTGGAACAATTATAAGAAAAACGGTTCTTTCAATTTACATTTTTTGGACGACGCCTCAAGTCACGTAACGAACATATTTGGAACGACAACCGTGCCCTGCTTTACAATGGTTTCTTTTACGGCCATTCCTCGCACCCCAGAGCTACGCCCTGAAAGGTTACTAGGGGTAATTAACCCGCCGTTGAACGACTTAGAGAAATTTAATTTATTCTACGGATAATTTTACGTACAGCATGCAAGAGACGTGACACATTATAATTTAGATTCTTAGAGTAGGTAAGTGCTTTATATTTTTCCGTTTTTTGAGTCAATAATCTTAAAACAAGTTTTCTTGTCTTAAAAGTCATTGCATGATTCTTATTTAAATATACAGGATTTTTTATTGAACTTTGATATTGAAGTCGAAGCTTAAAATAATTATGTGCTAAAAAAGAAGAAGAAGATAAATAAAAGAATACTCTAATGTAATTTCAGCTTTTAATTGCTGAACTATTCGAAATTAAAATTATTAGTTAAGTTTAAAAGTATTGATCGCATGTTGCATTTTAATTATTAGTATCCTCCTAATAACATACTTTCACAGAAAAAGACATTTTTAAGATCATGTATCTTTTTAATGCGTTTAATATTTTTTTGTATATTAAGTTAATTTTCAATGGATTTTTTAGCTAAGCAGATATTATGTGGCGGCTTCTAGCATTAATAAGAGGTCATAAATCACTATAATGTGTGTCATGTTTTTCGAAATATATATTAACTTATTTTGTAGTCCACAAACGACAAAAGTATGGCGTTACAAAGAGACAAAATAAATTACTTTTTTATAGTCAGCAAAAATGATGTATCTTGCTCTTCTTATACTTATCTCATAGTGACAGGCTGGTGGTCACCACGATACATAATTATGACTTATGACCCAATTAAGGCAATTATTTTAAATTGCAACAAATTATCTTTATAGAGGAAGCGTTCTTCATAAAGATTCAAACATAAAAGCTTTTATTTTAAGACTGGAGTAATTTTGTATGGAATAAATGAAATGTCATTGTATGTTTATTGAAAAACGTTTAAACGACTAAGCGTGAAAATACAGGAATTGATTTATATCTACAAATATTATAAATCACTGTACAAAAACCATAGATATAACAGCTTACCCCAATTTATTGATCCACCTAGCGATATAGACAGACACAATATTATTATTTTCATAATTTATCTGATTACAGATTAGTGTTCATCTGAGAAATTTCTTTTTCCGTAAAAGAAAAATAAATATTTAGTTGAAATAACAATTAAAAGTTAATTCTGAAAATAACTTAATATATTATGAGAAATCATACATTTTCTATATACATGAAAAGAGAAGACTTATCAACGCCCAGCCTAGACCTTTGGGCTTAGAAAGCGGATTTTTTCAGAAGTGTTGCAATAGGAAAAGATTAAAGGGGGTGAAAAACGGGATGAAATGAGATGAGATGCGATGTCCGTCATTTTTGAAACTAGAACCGATATATTATATAAACAAGCATTAGCCCGCGACTTCATCCGCGGTGACTTTAGATCTGGCTGGAGAGAGAAATTTGAAAAGAAGAAGAAAAATTAAGCATTTGTAAGTAAATAAGACACATTATACCGAATTTCAATTCAATACGTCCGGTAGCATGTTTCTTGATAATCCCGCAGGAACCTAACATTTTTCCGGCATAAAAACCATCTTAGGTTTTAATCTAGATTTATATTTATTTATAACTATTTGTGTGCTTAATTTCATCTCAATTAAGCTCAATGAAGTGAAGCCGTGCATGATGATGCATGATTATGTAAAAAATTCAAAACATACATTTTATTTCTGACTGTGTATTGCTATTGGCCCTACTGGCTTTGACAGCGTCACCGAGCGGGGTGACACACAAACTTTCACATTTATAATATTAGTATGATTAGTTGGATATGTGCATATTATTCGTATATATTTATTATCGACAATTAAAACTTTGACTACATATTTCATACTGATCTATTACCGCATGAATATAAAATTATCATTAAAATGTATGATATAACTACCTAAAGTATTACATAATACTGAGATTATTAATTTAACTTTATTTAGTCTACAGAAAAATCTACCTCAAAAAACTTACCTAGGTTTGTTGAAACATGCTTTTTTATCATATTTAATTATAAATAGCTATAAAACAATTCTATACTTGAGCCCGTTTGACAAGATTTAACATTTTATAAATAACGCCATAAATCGTTAATATATTTAATATATTTTTTTACAATCTAAAGTCCAATCAACCAGAAAAATATGTTTATAAATTATAAAATGCGAACTACGTCCTTACTAAAACCCGGAAAACCGTGAATTTCGAGGACGAATAATGCAAATAGAATCGTGTTGTTCACCGCCAAATTTGATCTTCGTAACGAGTCGAGTCTGATGATTGTAATGTAAGCAATAAAAATCGACTGTACTACGAATATTGTTTTAATTTATTAACGGCCGACGCGTTTATTATTCGAATCATTTTTTATTGCTTTTGTCAATAGAAGAATATAGTGACTTGTTGTCGCTGTGTACAATGGACTTGATAAGTCCCCGAGTTTTTTGATGAAATATTCTTTTAACAAAATTTGCTGTTATTGCGAACATAATATGCTTCGATGATTGTTTTTTTATTTAATAATCAATCCTTATACTACCTATTACAAGTTATTAAGCATTATTATTAACTATTAATATAAGCATTGGTATTAATAAAGGCAAACGTCTCTTACCTCCACTAATTTACATGATTTTTTGCATTATGTAAATACATATGTTTCGGTTTTAGTTAGCCAGTTCCTTATCTAAAATACTCGTATAATTATAACATAATGTAATATCAATTTTATTTGATGATGAATATGTGTGCTAAAATTTTATTGGTATGTAATGTCACTCACGTTTAATGAATTTTTAACTATCCAACATCTCTAAATGAATAATACGTATTAACTTTAATAATTATTTATTTTAAAATAATTGTTTAATTTTTTAGAATATTATTATCATGTTCTTAGGCAAAGCCTAAAACTAGTTTTGTGATAAGGTGCTAATTGTCTTTCGATTAATGAATAAGTAAGACATACAACAATAAAAAAGAAATAATAAAATCTCGCATAACGCTGACAGATCGTGATACGATCACGTAAGATACGTGATATTATGTTGAATACTTTTAAACCAATTTGACAATTCTTTGAATATGGTAGTGTTGATTTTAGAGCAGCAACTGCAGAAGTTCTATTAAGAGTAAAAATGTGTAAGACATAATTTTCTTACGTGAATGTAAGACATAATATGCCTCAACCATATATGAATTGAAACCGATTTTGTTAGTATATATTATTTTAGAAGTCATGTTACGAATAGAATTATAAGTTTGTCATACTTGCATTTCAATCTTGAGCAACTGATTTGGTGTAAATAAAATCTCAATACCTGTTGCTATTTCAGTAATTCGTTCAGAACCAACAAAATCTTCATTCGAAATTAGATTCTTCTACAACTAATTTCGTAGCACTTAAACCTATTGTTAATAATAATATTAAATCAATAACTACATATAATTATCTTAATTTATATAAACAGTCAAGCACAAATAGCTCTAGCCATATGTTTTGTTTATTACGAAAAACTTTAAAATGAAAAAATATTTGTTTACTTGTTACTTCAACCGATTGAAATGAAGATTACACATAAAGTCAGTTAAAAGTTGACGTCGATCATTTCAGTTTTTTAATTAATTTTTCTAAAATAATGAATAAGGAGAGGCTCCACCGTGATAACAATAAACCGATGGGGAAGGCAATAAGGGAGATTTGACTGTTGTTGTTTTCTAATGAAAGCAAGATATATTTTCACGATAAAAATAATATAATCAATGTTACAACTTCACTTCTTACATTATGATCAATGTTATGTACACCGTCAGTGTCATATATATCAAATACAATACTTTGTACCGTTAGTTATATAAGAAGATATGTATGATGTGGTTGTGCTATTAAATAATGAAATAACAAAGTATTTTGGGTCGTAGAAGTTAATAATTATCATATACCTAATTTTTTTACGCTACAAACTCAATGGTCCCCATTAGGATAGTTATATCCTGTGTCGGAAGTCCGGAAACATACACAATGACAAGGGCAAACACAGCCAGACCGGAAAACATCCTTGTATGGTCAATACAAACATATGCACCGAGCGGGAATCGAACCGGCGACCTGTAGCGCTTATAGCAGGATTGCTACCGCTGCGCCACAACGTCGTCGTAATTAGTGTCGATGATAAAAATTTGGATTCCAGTTTGGGATATTTATTACGTTGTCTAGTGGACAATACATTCCGCATAAGGTCTAGTAGTCTTTCTCCTGTAACGGTTCCCCAGGGTGGGGCAACGCCATCAGCTCTCCCCGGGATGGGCTCAGCTGAGCGATGTGCTTCAGAGGCTCTGGAGTGCGTTCCACAGTAGTTCCCGGAGCCTCTCGCACGCTCCGAGTTAGGGCACCGAGGAGGTTTTAGTGGGACGCCGTAGTCAAACACGGAACCCCACATAACCCGGTTCTCTTCCCCAGGAGGCCGGGTATCTGTTAGCAGATTTCCTCCCCGTCAACAAAAAAAAAGTCTTTCTCCCGTATCTCGACGACCGCTATAAATATATAATAATAATAATTAAAATACTAGAAAATTATTTCAACCCGATGTGCTATAGGTTCTTAACAAGATTTCAAATGCCAAAAGCTAAACGTCGCTTGAAGTAAATAAAAACATGACGAAATATTTGAATAATAAACAGACCTTCTTAGGTATGCCAGTATGATAATGTTTATCTAAAGCTTTTGGTTTATCGAAATTATTTCGATTTTATAACATGAAGATAGAAAACTCGTTCGACAGCTGCACTCAGTCACGAGTTGTTTGAGTGAAGCGAATGGATTTGCCTGGCGAAGATTTCGAATGGTGCGATCGACTGTGACCGAGTACGATTAGAAATGTCGCTGACGACATCAAATAGAATAATTTATAACTTTATGCTAATAATACCTAACAAAATCTCAATCCTGCGATTCTCCAAGGATAATATTTTATAATTGCATTATATATTACATAATTCAGTACGTAATTTTAATAAGTAAGGTTTAACAGTACTCTTATCTTTATAAATATATAAATTAATATAAGTAGTCAATGAATTGATTTGGATGAGAATGCTTTAATATAATTTATAATTATAATTATATAATTTTTATCAAGGTGTCCCTAGGGAGAGGAAAATTACAAGCGTTTTCGCGGCAAATCTATGTTCACAGTTCATTAATAGTTTGATTTAATCCTAAAAATTAAATAATTAAATAACTTCAGACTGAATCACAGTGACGGATTGCCTTGTTTAGCTATTTTCTAATAATATTTTTTAAATTATACTTATACATTTTTATTTACTTTTTCATTTAACCGTAATTCTGTATTATTAAATCAGATTTTGTAGTAGTATAGTGTAGTATAGTGTAGAATACTATTTAAAAGAGAGAGCACGTTAAGCTGTCGGTCCCGATTGTTATCACATAACATGTGATAGTAATAGTTAATTCTTCATAGTTAATTTACACTGATCCAGTGAGTTAATGGTACGCCCTTAAGGTTGCGGAGGTCTGATGGCAACCGCTTTGTCTAAAAACTAGTAACCTGTTAAATCCTAAAAAGAGTAATAAGCGGTCCCTGGTTAAGATTTGTTGCAGTTGCAGCGTTACGATCTATAATGCCGATGATTACAGATTGTTTTCTGGCGCGAAGCATTTTATTGATAGTAGGTATTGGAGTTCATTTGGCTTGTATTTTTGCGCTTTTTATAGTTCAATGCAATGCAAAAAAACACCGACACCGTTGTGGCGTTGTGGGTAGCGAGTCTGCCTTTAGTCTCGACGGTTGCGGGTTCGATTCCCGCTCGGGCAGATGTTTGTTAAAATTTCTGTCTCGGTCTGGGCGTTTGTCCGTGTGGGTCTCCCCACGGTGCCTCGGAGACGTTAAGCTGTCGGTCCCGGTTATTATCAATAACATCAGATAATAATCGTTAACTCTTGATAAGTAAATTGCTCTTACCCAATGAGTTACTGGTTCGCCCTTAGGGTTGCGGAGGTCAGATGGCAATCGCTCTGTGTAAAAACTAGCAACGTGTCAAATCCGGATAAGAGTAATAAGCAGACCCTGGGTACATAAAAATACCGGGAATAATGCTAGGATGAAGAAGAATGCAATGCAAAAAAAATCTTAATGAGTCTGATAATAATGCACCGTTTAGTTTATAAATAGGCCAATATAGCTCAACGGTAGAAGGGGACTTGAAGCGGGAGAGTTGCAGGTTCGATCCCGACTCGTTGGGTCATTTCGTATCTACTCCTAGTACAAGCTTAACGCTTAGGTGAATGGGAAATGGGAATTAATGACTTGAAAAAGCAGAACTAATATTCTTTTTGTTTGTCTTCTTTACATATTTTAAAATTATTATACTTAATGTTACCGACGCGGCTGAACAAAAGTTATCAGAACTTTAATTTGGAAAAGTAATGGTAATCGACTAAAAAGGTATTAAAAGTATTGGTCAGTCGTTATATTTGAGTGCTCAAACATAAATATTAAATGAGTTTAGAAGCGTTTTATTCCAATAAGACAAAATATTGACTAGTCGTGTGTCATAATTATTCACAATCAACATTAAATAATAAATGAGACACATTTCTGTTGTTAAATATATACGTTACAAATGTTATTAAATATATACGTTATATACACATAAGTATATAAATTCATAATTATGTACTTACTTTACACGAAGAAGTTATGATATTAAATATCATAAACTATATTATCAATTTAAAAAAACACATTTTTCTAGAACAAAGATAACGGAATAATTTCCGAACGTCAACGTCAGAATTATACCTATTTGAAAATTTCATCACTGTAATGGATTAGGCTTATCACACGTCTTTCATATTCACAGTTCGTCACTAATTTAACGCAATAAAAATATCATTAAAGGATAATAAAAGCGGTAATGTATAAAGTCATTACATATTCTAGTATCAGGCCATAACGTTTTAGTAAAACGCGATAGCAGTACGAACGCGTAAAACCCAAGTAACATTATGAGCTCTAAAATACGTGTATGTATAAATCCCCATTGTTTGCACACATTATTGAGGAAATTGCAGGGATTCACCTGCGTCATAAAATGCTAAAGAGATTTGTACCTGCGCTCAAGGTATGTGCTGCCTCCTAGAGATGCGTGAATGTTTCATATTCCTCACATATAACGGCTAGTTGAACGCACGAAAACGTAATTTTTACTCAGATGGATAAGAATATCACCTTGAGAACCGGTTATTACTTATTAGGCTTCCTAAATTTCGACTTATGTAATGAACCCAGCTCTACTATTTTGCTTATGGAATTCTTTTTATGCTACTTAGTTGTCAAACAAGCGTAAGGCCCACCAGTAGTTAAGCTGTTGCCATAGCCTATATGGGCTTGCGACACGTTTAAAAGGTACCACTCACGCGTTGCCAACATCGAGATGTTGGGTCTTAAATCTCCTTTGCTCAGTAATTTCACTAGCCTACAGTGCCCTTTAAACCGGAACACATTAATGCCTAAGACACCACTGCTTGGCGGTAGAATATTTGACACTGCAATTGTATCTACCTAGCCGACCTCTTGCAACAAAAGACCTACTACTAGTGTGATTGCACTGGTGCAATAATCTCTGCTGTGACAGAGATTTTCTCAACAACGGGCGGTGGGGTCGTCACGTCCGGATGCCATTAAATTACATTACTTATATCGATGAATTAAAAATTTTCCTATTACTAATTGTCTTTAAATATATTTCATCGTGCAGTAAATGCTATTGCTTCTTAGTATCTGGTAACGATTTATCATATTAAAATCAGTTTTATAGTTGCTTTCTAAAGTTTTATTGCCTATGAACTTTTTTATTTACTATTGAAAGAACAGTTTAATGAGTTAACTGTAACAGACTAGTAACAATTTCTTTGAAGCCACGCAGACGGCGTACATGAATAATTAAAGTGGCATGTCGCTTAGCTTAACAAGCAGCCAATAAGGCAATATACTCACGAAGATAAATTCACATTAATTAATTTTAAATGATAGCAGAAGATTCATTTTCAATTTCATTTTCCGATGTGTGATTTTCAATTATGTTTTTGCATATAAACAAATCTTCTTTTAAATTATTATTTAATACAACTTTTGTTGTTTTGTTTATTGTCATTATACAAAGATTTTAATTAATTAAAAAAATGAAAAATAATGTCTACGGAATACTTTAATATTTTTTCCAGAAGACGATGCCTTCTGTGCCGGTACTTTACTTATCACCGACTGAAGAAAATATTCTTTAGAAAATATTTATTTTTTGCTTTTTAGTTAGTTTTACGTAGAAATTTTTTCTAAAAGTCGCTTTAAAAATGAGGTGGCTATCAATTTTGCAACACTTTTCGGCGTAATGTTATTTTAATCTAATTTTTTTGAAACTGACTAATCAAATACAAGATTTTAGTAGTCTTGAAAAGTCATCTTGTTAGAGAATTTCGAAGTGAAATTCAGTATCCGTACTGGTGCGTTTTGTTCGACAAATAAAAGCGTTAGTTTGTTGGTTTTAATGTCATACATATGTATACATAAATGGTTATGTATTTTATAGTCTGGGGTTAGCAATATGTATGTGAAACTACAGGTGTTCCGAGAGTCCATACGGTATGATGACCGCTTATTACTAGGCGGGCCGTATGCTTGCTGGCCAACGTTTGTCGCGTCGTTAAGTTTTATTACTAGGAGAGGTTTTCTCTTTTGTTTTTAGGCCCTGGATGTACCAAGGAAGTACAACAATATCGACGTAAAGTACGAGCCGGTTGGTACATTTGCTTTTTCTTGAATGAGTAAGTGCCGGACCGCTCGAATTCTTCCTCCACTTTTTCTTTTCTTTCTCTCTCTAATTTCCTTCTAAATAAAACCGCTACCAATCACGTAGGCCTTATGTCTGTTTGGCAAAACTTGGTTACAAATTTTTGTCTTTTGTTTAAGCATCTAATCCTTCTAATATAAAGAATGGAATTTTTAAAATAAACATTAATTCTTATAAAACTTTTTTATGGTATTATTACCTTATTTCTATACATTGCTATAAACGTTAAGGGACTACTTTACAGCATGTTTGTCGTCTGGGTCAAGAGTACAAGGGTTCTTTCAATAAAGAACCACTTCACCCTTCGATCAAAACTTGAATTTAAAAGTCTTATACTCATTACTTTTTATTTTACTTTGATGTTATTACTTTATCAAAATACTATCGATTTTCAATTATCTTAAATGTCCTTGTTAATTGTCTCTTTTATTACATATATCTGAAATATTCGAATATATATATAATATTTTACTATTTAGCACCATATTTTTTTTTCAGTAATAACTTTAGATGAGCATCAGTAATATGTAATCAAATTTAACACCCATTTAAGTTCAAAAGTAAAAAAGCCGAGCGCGTTCCGCATGGCGATGCTTCGATTTGTTACTATAGAGACTGTAAAAATTCACAATCTATGAAAATTTCAACTATTTATAAATGGACGCAAATAAGCAATACCATGTCAACCCACACGAATGTCATTTCGAGAAAAACGCGTTTGAAAATGTTGAACAACTTGCTTTGTATGATTTTTTTTATGTATTGGTCAAGTTTTTGCCAATTTCCGATTTATGTAAGTTATTTTACTTATTTTCATAAAAAATAAGTAAACAAACTGCATATTTCGTATATAATATAACCCAAAATGTTTAACATAATACACAAATTGCATGATTAAAAAATGGCTTTTTAGAAGTTTTAAAGCTTAAAACCCTACAAATATTATAGAAAAATGTTCTTCAGCCATTTACTCATAATAACTCAGTTTTTTCAATTTTGTGGGTTGACATGGTATTGCTATAGTATATTTGCGTCCAAATTACAGTCCATGGGGAAAACGTCAAAAATATCTAATAATTTTACTTGTAAGAACAAGCCCTTTATTTTTAATAAGATTTTGACCTTTTAATCTTTTTTAGCTTTCTTTTATGTTTTATTTATTTATAAATTTTAAACATAATATGACAGTAAATAAAATATTGTGGCATTTTAACATTTATAGGTACGCAACTTTAGTGGGAGAAATGAAGACAACCTTGAAAATTTTAATTGACGGGAAGAGAAACAAAGCAAAAATTTTTTCGATTTAGTATGAATAAGAAATGCCTATAATAACATCCACGACACGCTTGAGACCGTGGGAAATAGAAGAGAATAAGCTACTACTTACTACTACTTAGTCTTTATACTAAACTTGAAGATTCTAACATTATTGAGTTACTGTTCTGTTACTGTTTGTAAAAATGAATACTAATAAACCTTTTAAAACACATACATCTTAATTATAAGATATTCGAAATGTTAAATGTTGCCTAGAACTTACGAAACACGTGTCGCCGCCTTGCCACTAGATTTCTCCCACCCATACTGTCACTATAGAATATACTTGCATACGCAGAGAACGACGATATCTTCATTTTACATTGCTAGGCGCGCTTGTACCACACCGGATATTTAATAGCTCATACGCCAGGTGAATAAACGACGCTAATGCATGCTCTCACCGCTTGTGGTTCATAAGTCACAATTGCGGCGAAAAGGTCAGGCGGATATGCCACTATTTTTACTTTAGGTTTTGGATTAGGATTATGGCTAAAACAATTAATTGTGTCATAAAATCAATATAACACACACCAACAAACGCACACTGCAGCATATAACCACCTAATTTGAATAAATTGGAATAATGTTCTATGCCAAATTCTACGTTATATATTTCTATTATTTTAATTTTTGTAATCGCAGAAACTTTAGGTAAAGGTACTTAAACTCACATAGAAGGTTGAATTTAATTGCAGTACACTTAATGTTGACTTTTGTTTAACGAGATTGAAGGCTGGACACCAAAGTACGGTAGGAGTCGCCTTAACGTCCCTGAAAATCAATTTCTATGAATCCTAAAACTTCATTTTCGGACTAAATGAATGCAGGTCAGTACCGATGCTCTAACATTTACACTACCGAACGGTCAGCCAACACTATCGTAGGAATGACGCATTCTTTTGCACTGCTTTGGCAGCAATCCATAAATCAGTTTGCTCTTGAATATCTGTGATTGAGATAATCAGCTGGTTTGGTTGAGTTAAAACAACTGCAAAATATTGAAGGACAAGTCCGTTGAGACCGAGGCCAGCAACTTAATATTCGCCAGAGCGAGAAATCGAAAACAACTGAATAAATGAGCAGAACTAACTGGTTACAACTGCTTTATAACTTCTTTTGACTTGAATTCAATAAGAAATATTTAAGTCCTGCCATATTATGTTCGTGACCCTCTTTTAGAGATGTCTATCATATTGTAAAGTTCTCATTGCAAAATAGTCATACATGTTAAAGTTATTGTGAGAAATAGATATTGCAATTCATATTGGATTACCGTCTATAGTGTGGTAAGAGTGTCAAGGTACAAAACCAAGTAACACGATGCATTGGTTTTTAATGTATGGTTTATTTAATTTAATAATATCTTCTGTTTTAAAATTAAAAAGAAAATGTTGCTTGTTAGACATTTCCTTATTGCATAGTTACCACATTGAAGGTCACTTTGCGTTTTAAAATATTTAAAAAACTTTTACCGAAATAATTCTAGGTTGGCAAAATTGTTATATCCAAAATGTTTTAATTACTTTATTAAAAATTAGCTTCAAAAGAACCGGACGCTAAAGACATGACCATTCTTGATGCTGGTGACCCTGGGTGTTAGTGACGCGGAACTACAATCTCTCGTTTTAATACACTCTATAAAAATATCGTTTCAATAACGTTTTCAATCTTATTACATTTATTATAAATTCGCTAATTTAGATAGATATATGAAATGTCTTAATTTGAAATCCAGCAGAAGGGTATACATAAAATTATAATTAGCACTTATGTAGTTTATAGACGTTAATTTAAACCAAGAATTTATAGTGTTTTTATATACGGTTATTTACAATAATGCCAAAGGCGAACTCATTTTATATGTAATCGTATAACAATACCCATTTACCTTAACGCGAATCAAAACTTTTCACATAACAACATTTGAAAAACTGGTTTGTTGCTAGTTTTCCAACGTATAATATAACTGACAATAGCTAAATAGTATGTTTTTTGGGTTGCTAAGCAGTTTAGTTATGAATTTATACAATACGTATCTTTTCAAAACAGTACGGTCTTAGTTATATTATGGATGAACGAGACCACGATAGTCGGAGGTATCATTAGAAAGTGAATCGTGATTATCGCTCACCTGCACCACATGAGTTTTTCCAAAAGTCGTAGAACTTGCTGCAAGAACACATTTCGATCGAGCGTCACTCCTCACACAGGCGAATTTATTTTTAAACTTCACTTCTAAAGTTTCGCAACGTTTCAGTCAGTACGCATTCGGGCTATTTAGTTGATATCGACTGCCGGGAAAAACTTTTTACTTCTAGTAAACAGTATAGATGTAAACAAGTCAGTGTAACGGCTCAGATCTCGGTCGCCATTGTACCGTTGGGCCGTAGAAAGCTAGGAGTGCGTGTCCACGATGATGGACGGTCATCGTACCGGACGGTACGTCTGGACTGGACGGTCGCGGACGACGGTAGGCGGTGGCGTCACGCGCGTATTATTTGGGTACGAAAACTCGAGGCGCGACGTGCAACCGATGCGGGCGCCCTCCTTTGACTGCCGCGCGTACGAGCCCGCCAACAGCTACGCCGATTCAATCGGATATATTAAACTAGAGGGAAATAGGCGAATTTCGGTTCGTGATGAGATTGTTACCGTTCATGAAATTGACGGAGCCATATTAAATCGAATATTTAATATGTGTGAAATTACAATTTAAGATTTTCTACCGTACAAAATTACTAAATTATCACGTATGACACGTATCAAGTCAGGGAAATAATATAATTTAATATTGTTTTTGTTTTAAAGCAATAATATTAATATCCATATAAAAGAGTTCAACGATAAATTATGCTTCCAAAATAGGACGCTATAACTATATATGGTAACAACTTTTATTTTATTTTAAAGTTCAGTACGATACTTTTTGGCAAAAGTATATTAAATATTGTGGGACCGGTAATAGGCATATAGAGTATATAACCCATATGCTTAGGATATGTTAGCGAAAAAATCCTTTTTCTATGGTATACCACATATTTTATAAAATAATTTTATTACTCTGGATCCTTTTATATAAATTTTCTGGTAAAGTTACATTTGATGAATAAAAACAGCACAGCACAGCTGTATACTACCTGCTTATTTTTCACAAAATAATTCTCCTATACCTTTTTGTTAATTTCATGGCTTACAAAAATAATTTTATTATTATTATAAAATAAAAAATTTAGCTTTAGTGAAAATGTAAATATTTCTTAGATCAAAGTAGGTAACGTAGAACATATTACTATGAATATTATAAATGAAATAAAAATAATATTCTTCACAAAACTTTTTTTAAAATAATTATTACTTACTAATAATTCTTGCAAAAATCTTTAACATTAAATATACGTGTTGTTTTTTTTCCATTGGGCAAAAATTTGAGGATCTTTTTAGGGTTCCGTAGTTTTTTAAGACTAACGAATCTTAAAAATTTTTCATTTTGAGAGGATGTAAAGACTTTTACCAGGTGATATTTGACGTAAGGATATTTTATTATTATTTTAAGTTCTTTAAAACCGAATCATATATATGTGTATTACTGCATAATATCACAGAACCCACGCTACACGAGTTTCCTACTTAACCGGTAATAACTTATTATTATTCATATGGCTTCTTTAAAATAAAAAAGTAACCTACACATACAATACGTACTGTCTTTGACAATACTTGGATGGTCGATGATCGCAAAATGTATGTACGGTCAGCATATGAAGATAAATTATACATTTTTCAAACGTTTATTTCATAAAAATCGTTTTCTACTTTTTTTTAATATGTGTATAGTTTTCTCATGCGCCGCATGCGCATGAGAAAACTATACTAAAATGTATAATTTATCTTCATATGCTGACCGTATAACTATTATCATTATATTTTCCTTATGCATATGCAAAGATTTTATTAATAATTTAACAAACAAGGGTATTTATTTTATTTAAATTCTTTATTGAACACACAAGAGAAAAGGGTATTTGACTAAAATAAAGGGATTACTTTAATTTATCTTTCTATACAAATAAATTATAGTATAGTTGACGACGTTGTGGCCCAGCGGTAGAGAACCTGCCTTAAGCGCCACGGGTCGCGGGTTCGATTCCCGCTCAGAACAAATGTTTGTATGGACAAGCATGTATTTCGGTCTGGGTGTGTTTGTCCTTATCATGGATATGTTTTCGGACCCCCGACACACGATATAACTATCCTAATGGGGGTTGAGTGTATTGCGTTTATTTATTTATTAATTTATAGTATGTTTCATATATTTTTAAAATGTCTATTTCACATTTTTGTTCTTTGCTGACTCTACCCACAATTATGTGAAAGCACCCACACGATACAGGAAGAAAACTTATAAGTTTCAACTAACTACAACTATAATATGAAAAAAAATGAAACTTAATATTGGAGCAGTACATTTAGCTCTTCCTATTAATAATGTGAATTTTAGCTTTACGTGTTTGGATATTTAGCACTCAATTACACAAAATGACTGAACGCAGTTGGATGAAATTTGTCATACAAATAAATTATTACCTGGATTAAAACATTCCTGTTTATCCCGTAAAAATTTTAAGATCCCGTGCGATTAACAAAACACAAACTACATGAGATACATAGTCTTTAGATTAATTAATTAGACTAATATTATAAATGAAGAAAAATTACGAATAGCATATTTTTATAAATTTTTGACGCGAACACTTTAAGAGGATCGGGACCTATTTATTTCAATTGCTACAATGCCTCATTGAGAATCGTTATTCATGTGGGCAAAGCCGCGAGCAAGCGCTAGTTTAATATATTGTTTTCCCTTCTAACAACATTGAAATCTATTTCAACATTAAAGAATTGTGTAAAATAATTATTTCTTTTTATTTTACCCGCATTTTCTCTGATCTAGATGACATTTATTTTAATTGCAATCAATTATAGAGAACATTGTTATCCTGTCAATGGAAATAGATAGCGGTAGTAGAAGACATGCTTCTCCCAGCACAAATAGGCCGACTCAACCGGGGAAGTACTAGCCTCTCACAGAAAAACGGCGTAAAGTAATAGAACTGTTATATAGTGCCGAAAGGCCTAATTACCCCCTCTGTTCCCTTCCTTTTTTCCTTCCCGTCCCTTCCCGCTTGTTCCTTGGGTTGGCATCGCGCATGTGATACTTCAAGTATCGCAAGCTTTCATAAGTTGCGGTGACGACTGCTTGCGATCAGGCGGACCGTATGCGGTCATATATAATTATTATATATTATATTATAATTAATTTTAAGCCCTCTCACTGTACACCTCCTCCACCGCTTCTCATGTTCATCTCCTCCATCTAAAGGTTGCCTGGAAGAGATCGCTGACCTAGCGATAAGGCCGCCTTTTGTACATTTTAGAAATTTGTAATTTACTTTTTGTTTATCTTTGTGGTGTGCAAATACAGTATATTTATTATTATTAAATAAAATAAATAAATAAATTGGAAGCAATGATCAATAACCATACAAAAAAAAATGTAAGTTATGGTAAACACAACGTGATTCGTAACTACGTACGCGTACGCAAACGCACAAGGCCGTACCGACATAGTTTGCAATTATAATTCGATCACTTATAGAAATCGGGAAGTGTTTAAATTGTGACGTAGAAGATCAACGTAAAATATAAGGCTTTATGCGTACCTATATACCTGACAGTATCAAAACAAACTTCAAATAAAAAAGGCGTAAACTACTTACCTTTTTTGTGCAAAACTAAACTGCAGCCTTTTTTAATTTAATAAAATTAATTCCTAATTTCTTATAATTTTAAGGCCTTTGTATAATCCTTTCTATACTTATACAGATACATTACGGATTTTGCAGTATATTCGTGAAATTTAAATTTACCCATGTACCTGTACCGCTCAAAAGTGGAGGTATAGGAGCTGTAGCTGATAATGATTTTTTATATTAAAAATTTAAAAGGTAATTATTGTAATTGCATTCATTAAACCTAAAAAGTCAGTCTGGGTGTTTGTACTTGTATTTTTGTTTATTCCGGAGCCCGATACACAGGCTACTAGTATCCTAAAAGGGGCCGTTGAGTTTATAGCGCTAATTCTCTGTTATTTGGCATTAGCACTAATTTCAAAGAAAAGTTTATTACACTACGTACATGTTTAATGTGTACAAAAACTTCCCCTTTTTCTTTACCTTATTTTATAAACACTATAATTGATAGTGAATACTCATTATTCATTAACGTAGAAAATCCGAGATGTCAGAGTACACCTCCAGTGAAGCAACGATAACCTCAGATAACGCGGTTCATTGTCGTCATAATATACTACAGAGTTTATTTGTTAGCTGTACCAACAAATAAATCTGTTTTGTCTAGCCTTGTATTGAAATATTATGTTTTTTATTTTATTTTCGCGATTGTTCTTATATGTTTCTTAGTTATATGTTGGCGATAAATCGCACGAGCCACCGCAGTTGGCAACAGATAAACAAATCAACCATATGATAAATTTTTGATTACATAAATATAATTGAGTTATTAAACATATTAAAAAATATATTTGTAATCGGCAATTTTTTTTAACGTTCTATCCGACCAAGGAAATATATATTTATAATTTTAGTTGATTTGATACAAAAACTATTTTCATTATCTATCAAATTTAATTAAAACTTCATTTGATCTATCGTGTCGCTTAGGATATATATTGACACCGTTGTGGCGTTGTGGGTAGCGAGTCTGCCTTAAGCCTCGACGGTTGCGGGTTCGATTCCCGCTCGGAGCAGATGTTTGTATTAATCGTACAGGCATGTTTTCCGGTCTGGTTATGTTTGTCCTTGTCATTGTGAATGTTTCCGGACCCCCGACACAGGATATAATTATCTTAATGGGGGCCGTTGAGTGTGTAGGCGTTTATTTATTTATTATTTATTTATATATTTAATATGGCGCATTATTTATTTTGCATAGTAAAGCCTTATCGTTCACACAGAATGTTGGGACATAGTTACGGTATTAGTAGTACTGCGCTTCGTTCGACGAGCTTGAGCAATGGAGGCTCAAGCCCCCCCAGTTGAAAATCGCTTTCCATTTATCTATCGTCTCTTCTATTTCAGTGTCGTATCTGATCATACCTACGCTAACTGCTTTTCATCAGACAGACAGTACTTATGCTAGTTAGCCGGTGGTATAAAAAAACATAGTGTCAGATAGACATACGTACTATAGACAAACATAACTTTTAGCAAAAGTAAAATACATACAATAAATGCTAAACCTAAAATTTGAATTTTTAGTCGTCGAGAAAAGTCGGAAAAATCCATGTAAGTCGTTAGAGTTTTACGAGTTAAATAATTATAAAACGAGAAATAACTATAACAACACATTTATATAGAAAGTGGGAAATAGCCTTATCTTTATTTCAATATCTCTCGTCTCGTGACCGTGTTAATAAGTGAATAGGCATTCATTCGGCCTCTTAAACGCCTCGACAATGGTAAAGAGATCTTCATGGTTAAGGATTATTGTCCGTGTGTTTTAAGTTTCCTTGAAGATATGATATTCCTAATTAATTGACTTAAAATTGAATCTAATAACTATGACGCCCTTACTAGGTATACTATGAATATTTTTTATGATTCCGAAAAAAGAATTTATGTTCTGGAATTCGCGTAATCATTTAATTCGCCTTAAAAAACGATTCAAAATTTAAATTTAGAAAAAAAAACCAATTTTTCAATTTCGAGTAGATAGCACGCTTAAATTATTCCTGATTAATAGCAAAACCTCCTCTTCTGTTCCCAGTAAGAGCAGCATTATCACTCTCTGCTGTCATCGGTTATGAGAGGTATGATGGTGGAGAAAGAAAAGAAAGAAAGAGGTCAAAAGTTCGTTAGTTCGTTCGTTAGTTAGTTCAACAAATGTTTCTCTGATATTCTGCAAAATGGCAGCAATCTCCATATCAAACCAGCTCATTTGTATCAAAAACGGCAAGGCTCTAAAACTAAATTCTCGTAAAACCATATTAGTTTAAAAAATTGTTGATTGTTTTTCGAATTATGGTATACAGAGTAAATCTAAAATTTATGAACTAGATGACGTACCCAATTCGCAGACATGGTGCGGCGGTGGAGTTCCTGGCATTATGGTTGCACTGGTAGGATCACATCTACAAGCAGATCGCGAGCCACTTACCTGTAACAAATATACAATAAGTTTTAATAAAACGCGTTTACTAAAAATCACAAAATATATAAAAAATCAACATAATTATATACTTATAAAAGAAAGTTTTTGCTTTAAGCCATATAAGCTTCTAACCAATTTCCTAACTTTATGAAGAATCCTGTAATAATATAATAATTTGCCAAAACAGTGAAATCTGGGATCATGGCATCTCAAAATAACCACAATTTTTCTCCATTTAAAACGGTTTTATTGAACGTCTCAAACAATTACATTTGAAACAATAGTCCCATTTACAGATGAGGGCCCTCTAAGAGACGTCGAAACGACATTTCATATACTTAAGTCATCTTTGTTTTGAGAGGTATAAAAAATCAAATATACTTTAATCTCAGATAAAGAAATTCCCAGTAACAGAGGTGATTCGATGGGAAAGTGTCGGGGCCTCAATTTGAATTTAAGTACTATCTAAGGCCCACTTAATCAGGTTTCAGTGTACAACCACAATAACACAATATACTCAAAAAGATATCGGGAAATAAACAGTTTAAGCCAAAACAGCGATCTATTTATGAAAGAAAAATAAAACTTTTCCGTATTTGTGTTTTGTTTTGGTAAACAATCTAACTTCTCAATAATTATAGGTCATTATTTAAATTAGCGCCTCCGATGATACAAAACGGCTGTGATTTTCCAGTTTTTAGGCTTGTTTAGTAAAAAATCTGTGTTTGAATAAATTATAAAATACTTTTTAAAAAAGTTGAAAAAATACGTGTCACGACGTGATTTTCACAAAAATTGTAATAAGAGCTGGATGAGACTGCGCGTATGACAAGTGGCGACTGGAGAACAGCTGGAGAGGCCAGCTGTGGAAAGCAGTATAGGCTGATGATGACGTTGAAGTGAAGTTGAAGTTGAAGAAGATTTTAAATGATTTGAACATACATTTATATCATTTCAAATAGTTTATTGAAATTTCATTGATGTTAGTTTCATAAATAAATAATTTGCCTATATAACTAAAAATATGTAGGAAACATAAATAAAAACAAAACAATAATAAATATAAAATCAAAGAGGTTAAAGATAACTGTCAGATATGACAGTTGAACTGGAACAGATGTCTCTTCATTTTGAGGATGATAAGATTGCGATAATATGTAGTTTAGTCCAAAACGAGTTCAGTGTCCAAGATTTAAAATCACCCCTTTTTAGAATTTAGTCTGTCTGTTTTTTAGGTTGTTTATTCGAGCAATGCTAAAATTACTGGACGGTTTAAATTTATTAATTTTTTTTTCACGTTTTAAAAGGTAATTAAAGTAATGTAAATTCGAAACAATATATTAAGGTGTCTCGCTAAATAATGTCGGTAGCTAAAAGTAAAACAATAAAATTTCATTTTTAGCTTGCCGACTTTAAAAAATATAAGGTTATCAACACTACAAAATCTTGTGATTTTTGTTGTCTACACGATAATTTTAATATAGGTAAGATAATTTATGGTGGTTTTTTAAAGTTAGATAGGTTCCACTTTTAAGGTCCCTTTTAAATTTATATTTTATATATATTTTGACGGTCTCATCTTTGACTGCGAGATGTACAAAGGATTTACATCAAAGTATAAGAACCACGATGATGTCCATATTGCGGTTGTGTACTTAGAGTAGTTGAAATAAGTTAGTTTTTTTTGTTGATTTAATATTATAATTATTCTACTCGGAGGAATTCATTAGTCATGTACAGCACATGACTGATCTTAGATAATTACTCGAAACTCTGTCATTTTAACTTTCGCTTTCACTCCATTAATTTTACTTTTTTAAGTCTTTAAAAATGTTGCACTACCCTGAATAAATGAATGACAATTCATAATCAGTTGGTTTTCCTTTTCAAGCATTTGTAACATCTTATAAATAGTTCAGTTATCTATAATGAAAAAGTAACCCCAATCCGACATTTTCATTAGAATGAAACACGGAGATGATTCTGTCAGAGCAGGTCAGATTGTAATTGAATTCTCCGTTCTAGCAAAGGATTCAATTAAAATGTCGGTGTTTCTGATTTTTGCTTTATATTGACAAAGGAATTGTTGTAAAAATGATGAGTTTCTCAATTGACAGTTCTTTTTGTATATACTGTCTGGTGTCTTCTCCGTTTGTGAAGCGATTTTGATTGTTTTTTTTTTTGTAGGGCAGGGCACACCCTACAATGTAATCCAGAAACATGGACATAAAAAACTAAACTTCTAAAAATATTAAAGTGATCATTGTATCCTTTAAAGTCATTGTTTTCGTATGGCCTGTGGCGGTTGAATTCGACTGTTGTTTTTTTATAACATTAATATGTAAAGTTTATTTACTTATAAAAAAGTGGATACAGTATGTACTATACATCTTTACGTTCATATCATAAGGAAAAGTTTACCATCATTAATTGATAAAGACTGTAGAAAAGAAAGAGAATAAAATCCTTATCGTAAATTTTGAATTGTAATAATATTAATAATGTGGCTATGCTTCACTTGGCTACGACTTTTGTTGAAGAAAATATTTATTTTTGCTTTTTAGTTTATAATTCGATATTTTTTTTCTTATACAAATTATTATTTATAATACAAATAGAACGTAATACAAATAGAATACTTTACAGTGTAGAAAGTCTATCAAAGTTCACGGTTCACAGAAAGTAATACTGAATGGTTAGTGCCCCACTGTTCGATGACCTGAATTGCTTTTACTCAATTGCTTCTTTATCGCACAGCCAGTTACAAGATCGATATTCATATACTGTTCTGTTTTTTAATTTGAATATTGTGACATGTATTGTAATTATAATATTATTCTTATAATAATATATAATTCTACATACAATACGTGCAAGACATGATTCTTTTTCATATTTTATGTATTGTTTAATACACTTTAATATGGTTGTAATTATTTCACTAATATTTTTAGCAGACTAATCAGTCTGCTAAACGTTTAACGAAGACGATTTTTCTGTTGTGTCTGGACGGTCGACTCGCGCTTATCGGTAGTTTATAATAAACATATTAATACATTATTTTGATAACAATATAAAAATAAATATATTCGTAACATAGATTTGGAGTACGCCAAATCTGTGATTCGTACACTGATCAGAAAGAACTCAGGAAATGATTTTATATAAAATTTTGCAAGAAAATAAAACAAAATTAACTGTATATATTATTCAGGCAAGCCAAGAACACTCCTAATATAAATCAAACACGAAAAAATGCTGTTAAAGTATGCTCCATTATGACCTACCCTTATTTACAATGACGTCATGGCAAACATTTGTCTCATATTTACATAAAAGCAACGCCTACCCCAATAATGACCACTTAGGTACTTACTAAGGCTATATCTATAATATATATATATGTGATGATGATATACATGAGGAAGATCTGACTTGATCTGAAAAATTCCTGGTACCTTTTGGCTGAAGTTTTTCACACGTTTTAGAACATAAACGCGCACTAGGAAAGGATTCTTCGAAATTTAACCTTTAAAGAGTTGAAAAAGGGGTTGATAGTTTTTATGGAACTTCATATTTTTTAAAATTATACGCTATACGCTTGTTATAATTAATTATAAGTGAGTATGTTTGATAAATTACTTACACTGTATGCACTAATACGTAGATCGTAAGCTAAAAATAAAGAAATTGCGCTCTTTATCAAACAATACCTCGTTTACTCCATAGATATATCTTAATACGAGTATTAAGATAAAATATCTCAAATCACACAACGTATGTATAAAACAATATTCTATATATAAAAATTTTAAAAAATACGTTAATATCGCTCGAAATTTTTTGACCAGTTTGATTTTTGTTTTCTTTGCCTGCCAGTGATTCAGGATAAAAGAAAATTAGAAAACTAAAGAATATCCAAATAATCAAAATTGTTAATCGAACTTAAAATGTATAATATATAAATGTGAAAGTTTAGATGGATGGATGGAGGGATGGGTGGAGGGATGGATGGATATTTGTTCCACACATAGCTTATTACCTGGACTAACATATAGGGTACCTTTTATCCCGGAAAAAGTTTGGGTTCCCCTGGGATCATCAAAAAACTACATAACGCAAGCGGAGCCTCGAGCACAGCTAGTTTTGTATAGAAATTGTCACTTTTGATTATTTTCAATAAATGGCGATTAGATTCCAGTTGCTTTTTTATTTTCAGGGCAGGACCACATTTACTAGGCACGGATTTAATTACAAAAATAATGATAATATATAAAAAAATATAAAAGTAATTTTCTTAATCTTAGTCAATAATGAAATTTTAATTTAAGCTAATAATTAAAAGCTAAAATTACTTATTGTAATTAAACTCAGTTTTAATTAGGTTGTGAAAAAGTAAATTGTAGTTGAAGTATTGTACTATTTTACTCGTAAAATTAAATAGATAAGACGTAATATACGATCGTTTTATATTGGATGATATATGCACATAGATAAATAATTATACATAAAATAAATACAAATTATTACTTACGGCTTAGGCCATGGCACAACAGGCCTAATCTTACACTTCAGTGTTAAAAAAATTCTAGGTAATGAAATATATTTGTTGATATAATGTACATAACTAATACTATTACTCTTTTAATACAAAGATCAGTTTTTATAACTGATCTTATTCTCTACGTTTATGTCCTAAATTTCAATATAGTAGCTTCCATTAAGATACGTCGTATTGTAACTTCGAAACTCTGTGAGAACACAGCCTTTGGCCGTTTTCTAAAAATATCCCCCATTTCAATCGATACTTCCTACTTCCTCGTCTAGACAGTCGTATAGGGATCTACTCTTTATTATTAGTTTAGTTTAACGCCTTAGGTGTCGAGATATATTCGAGATGATATTGTTAGCACTGCTCTACATTTTGTTATTATCGTGATAAATCACGCATTCTTAGGTAGTTGAACTTTTGTAAAGGTTGTTAACAACACGAAAACAAACAAAATGTATTTAATAACTTTTACGATATTATAAATAAAAATTCTTTTTTTCATTATTATATGATTATTAATTAAGTAATAATAAATTTATTTTATAGATTTTAGTAAAAAGACAAAATAAAGAGAAAAAGTCTTTTTTAATTTGAAATTGAAAATAATATTTATATCCTTGAACTTGACCGGTCATATCAAACATAATAAGATAGCGGTCAAGTGTTACCATTGAGTCGTCTGTCAGTAAGATTGTCCTCTTCATCCCACCACGGTTGCTCCTGCAGCCTACGAGGCTGCCGGTCAAAATTTCCGTAATACTGAAACTCCATCACATAAAGAATTGTCACTGACGCGGGTCCCAAATGATACTATCGCGTAAAAACACAAACACGATTTATTAATTTACATTTACAATCAGAATTCGTTTTTAATGCAACAACATCTCACTAATAAGATAAAACTGACACGAATGACACTTAATAAAGTAAAACCCGGTCGGAATACAAGTCACCGATATTGAAATCCGAGTCGAATGTTGTGTTCACTGTCGTGTTGTGTGACCGAATGTTATTGCTTCACAATCCACACTTATAGTTTTCTAAAATGTTTTATCTACGTTGTGTGAACAACTGCTTGAAAACAATATCAGGCGCTTTCTCAGATACGAGAAACGGTCGCCTTGAAACGATTTACTTTTTATCTTAATATGACCTTTGAACGAAAATTATTCCTGAATTTCAGAGAGTACTTAATATACTGTAAGTGTTAAAATTATTATGTTGATAATGAATATAAAGTATGCAGCTAACTATCACTGTTAGTGATTCATTCGTTTCTTTAATAGGTATAAGAAGGAAATTAATTTGCCGTGGCTTAATATTTAAAATATATTTAACTTTTAATTTGATCGCATTTACAATAGTATGTTAACTTCAAAATATACAAGCTATTATTGATACATTTCATTATATAAAAGATCTTTTTTATTTGTATAAGTTCTTTGCAGGTTATTAATAAATTTACGAGTGACGCAAAACTACATGACTATATTTAATATAACATTTCCTATTTTTATGTCAAATAATAACGTATTTTTTAAAGTAAATAATAGCGTTATGTTAATACATAGACTTTTGGCTTAGAATTGAAACTATACACGTACTTATAAATATGTAAAAATTTTATGGAAAATCACATTATGCCAAGTTTTGGTGGCGTAACCATAATATTCATATTAATTTCAAGCAAAGTATATGGCCACTTATTCTTCTACGAGAAACTCATTAGTCTCTATGAAATAGCTTGACGCCATTTTTCTTTAAAAACAAATTATTTTCTGACGTCATTTAAAATTCCATTTATATGATAATATCTTAAATGTAATGTTTACTTTTCAAGAGTTTATTTTTCACTTAAGATATATTAGAATTCCCATTTTTATTTATTTTAGTATTATAAATATACGTATTCAAGAAGAAGGTGCTGAGGTACAGAATAGAATGATAAAATGGCAGTAGAGACTAGAGAACGAGGGACTGAAGACTAGCCGGGCCAAAATTGAACAAATATGCCTGTGCGGTATAAAAAAACTAATATGATCTGTGACTGTGGGCTACGAAAGCTGTGTCTGAAAAGTGAATATGTGCAGCAGAGATGTGAATTTAGAGATGCATGAGTAGAGTTTTAGGAATGAATAAAACAAAAACCTTTAGCCAACTGAATGACTGAAAATAAAAGAGTGGAACAAAGTCCTGGTATGGACGTATTAACCAAAGAAAGTCATATGAACAAAAGATCTGAAAGGACTATAGGCATGAAAGTGAGCAGTAATGCGAGAAAAAGTCACCTTGAAAAGACTTCGATTAACGGAGCAGAAGAGAATATGCTTTGAAAGCGAGTGAGTGCAGAGACGACATGTGATACTAGTAAGAGAATGAAAGAAGAAGGCGTCCTCTGCCAACCCACTTAGATAGGAAATATTTTTTTAAATAATGCTACTAATATTCCCATTTTCCCTGCAACTAAACATATAGTTTATTACTTTAATGCTTCTTAAAATAACCGAATTCTGTAATTATTTACGTGAAACTCTTTATGATATGCCTTATGGTAGACGCATTGATAGATTTATGTTTTTTTAAATTACAATTATTGCTTAAATTTTCGAAATGGTTAAATGTGCTTTTAAGTAAAACAACTGTAATATTATCAAAGATAGAATAAAATTCGCCCAAAAATAAATAATGATCAAACTGTGTCTATCTTTTATCTAAATACCATTTATTTGAACATTATTTTTTTAAAGAAGGTTATCTATGATACTGTGCACATAGTAAAGATAATATGTAGAGCCGTATAATGCTAAACATACATCACGAAAATTAAAAATAATTAGGGTAGGTACATTATGATAAGCGAGGTAATTAATACTTCAAATAACTAGTTTAATTATTAATATATGCAAAAAATAAGAAGGACAGAAAGATTAAATACCTGGTATTTAGAAAACTTATGGATTTAAATTGTTTTATTATTATTTAATGTTTATAGCCCCAAACAATTGATAAATCAATTGTTTTTTATATAATGATAGGCTTGCAGTTGACCACAATCATGCCTCGTGGAGAGCAGTGATGTGGCATAAGTTGGAGCACGCTTACATAAATTTTAGAAACTGTCTTAAATATTGAAATGTATCCAAGACGATGATTTTTTAAGACAAAACCTTAAAACCTTAAAAATACTTAAAATTCGGTAAAAAGATATTGAACTATCACCGGCCGGTAAAAATAAGAGCAATCGTCATGATTTATTTAAAAATAAATTACGAAAGTACATCTTAATGATTTCGTAGTACCTATAAAACTAAATTAAATTTCAAAATTGAGTAACAAATGTCTCATGTATATATACATATATCGTTATAATAAACTAACAAACTAAATAAATAATAAATGTCTATAAATACGAATAACTGCGGTGACGTGAATACGACTAAAGAATAAACAAATAATACTCACGCCGGTATTAGTATACCATCCGTACATATTGACGTTTTAATACATAGTATTACTTGACAGTTAATTAATCTACACGAATGTCTATAGTAATATTGTCAAAATGTATCAGAGGTGGCACGGTCGCGTGAATGTTTCCGAAACACTGACTGCTTAAGTTTTATTTGTAATATCCGCACACGTTGAAGCATTCTATCATATTAAGCCTTTGATAAACAACAACGCTTTGCGCCTGATAAAAAAATATAATATTGTATTGTTATATGTCACTGCAGATGCTAATGTATGTATCGTTTTTAATGCGTCACAGTGTTTTCTTAAAGTGATTATTTTATTTGCATTGATTATTATATATTATAATAATATAAAGCACAGTGCGATTTTTGTAATTTGTGCACGCTAACATCGTTTAGGGCTGTGCCAATTTAATGAATATTGGCACGCAAACGGGACATACCAGCCACTATGATATAATATAGTCATTATTAAAACGATGAAGCTATACATTATATATATCATTAAAAAAAATATAAAGGTACAGACGGTAGATATGCCGTAGAATAGAGGAGGCTACCTTTTTATATTATAGGCTCCAATTCTATTATATTATATATTAACTTTGCTATATTATTTTAATCTTTTAAAAATGAGGAAATAGAAAACTGAGCTTAAAGATAACATCCTATCCTTCTATCCTATATGGACGACTATTTGTCTTTTGAGAATCAAAAACTAGTTAAATAATTGATTGTCTTATCTGCTTATGACTAGCAATTTTACATTATTTTATTACAAAAAATAAAAGTATACATAGTAACTAGTATATAATGTGAAACGTTATCATAAATTCTTCTGTAATTCGTATTTGTTTCATTTTCACAGATAAGTTTTAATGACTGCTACATTCGAAATAGGTACTTGTGTAGATATACAAATTTACTTAAACTAGAATTATTTGTATATGGTTTAAGTATGTAAGACGAGTAACGAGTAGGTACAACGTACGTACGTTTCACATTATATACTAGTTACTATGTATACTTTTATTTTTTGTAATAAAATAATGTAAAATTGCTAATCATAAGCAGCTAAGACAATCAATTATTTAACTAATTTTTGATTCTCAAAAGCCAAATACTCGTCCATATAGGATGGAAGGATAGGATGTTATGATTTAAGCTCAGTTTTCTATTTCCTAATTTTTAAAATTATCTTGATGTTCACGAAAACATGGCAATTTCTTAAGTCCGAATCTATTTAGTAAGGACAACGAAAATATCGTATTTTGTAGCAATAATGAAAAAACGTTAATGATGTTAATATATATGAATTCACTTTAAGTTCACATTTAACCATAAATAAAAAATAGCTATGATTTTCAATTGAAATTTTCCACTATATGCACAAGGCTTATAACTACAAGATGGTGGTGTCATTATATGCGTCAATCACACTAAGCTATTATAAACAAAATATAAGAAAGTGTTTATATAAAAGAATAAATAGTATGATGTAAAGTAATGTAACATACAATATGTCACAAGCCATTGTCTTTATAGCTCTTTGTCGATTTTAGTATTAGTACACCCGTTTCTCATTGTTTTTGCACGTACTGTATGGTACTTTCCCTTTACGCTTTAAAGAAAATGAATCATTAAAATTAATGTGCATTGCACACTGTGTCACACTGGTGGTAGGTCTTTTGTTGCATGTTGCAGCTAGGTAGGTACCACGGCAGTGTCAAAAATTGTACCGCAAAGCAGTAGTGTGGCATTACTGAGTTCCGGTGTGAAGGTCACTAGGCTATTGAAATTAATGGGCAAAGGAGATTTAAGAAGTATACATATTTCGAGGTTGGTAACGTGTGAGTGGCACCTATTAATGGTTACGGCAACCGCTTACCATCAAGTGGGCCGCTTGCTTGCTAACTTAGTAACATAAAAAAACAGTTCTCTAAAAGGTGGGCAGTTAAATACGTAGTTGCTGCGTACTTTTGGTAATGTGAAAGGCGAGGCAAAGAAGAATACTTGCCTGTTCTCAAACAATTTTACAAGTTATGACCAATCTAATTATGCAGGTCACCAGGAGAACATTTGGATGTCTTAATAATAATAATAAATAATAAACGGTACACACTCAACGGCTCTTGTAAATATAAAAACGTTTTTGTTCAGTCCAGTTGTAAACAATTCAGGTATTTTTTCATATTAATTAGTTATTTAAATTTTTATTTTTTTAAAAATTCTGTTTCATCGTCTCTGTAATCAAGCAAAATAATAATTCACAGCTACTAAGACTTATGAACATACTATTTACTGTTTAAGGTTGTCGAGATAATAGAAAACCTTTATTTGTTAATAAAATTGTTATCTTGATAACGATTACGTGACGCTGGAAAATATGAATAATAAATAATCGTAATGTAGTTAGTAATCTATGTATTCACATAATACAATCAAGAAAAAACAGAATAAATGCCAAAGTAATTCTGTCACTTTGCCTATATTAACATTATTCTGCCACATAATCTAGATTCTGGCGTCAATTATAAGTAATTTCCAATCTTAAACTTAGAATTGGCAAATAAATATAGCTTATTTTAGGGAACCTATATCTTTTCTTTCATAATGTATATTACTTCTTAACTATTCTTTTATCAAGATCTTTTGTCACTCATATAATTCAGCACAACGCGGACGACGCGGCGGGAAAATAATTGTGTGATAAAAATTTTAGATATTTAACTTCAGACAAAAAACTGTTACAAGTTGGCAACAAGCATACGGCCCACCTGATGGTAAGTGGTTGCCGTAGCCTATGAGCGCTTGCAGCAACATTAGTAGGTGCCACTCACGCGTTGCCAACCTCGAGATATTAGTTCTTAAATCTCCTCTGCCCAGTAATTTCACTAGCCTACAGTGCCCTTCAAACCGAAACACAGTAATGCCTAAGCACTACTATTTGGCGGCAGAATATTTGACACTGCGGTACCTACCCAGCCAACCTCTTGCAACAAAAGACCTACCACCAGTGTGACTGATTGCACTGGTGGAATAATCTCTGCTGTGACAGAGGTTATCCCAACAGCGGACGATTTGGTTGTCACATCCCGACGCCGGTGAATTTTTTTTATCGTAATGAACTTCATTTTTTTTTTATTTTACCAACACTGCTCGAACAATTAAAATATTCTCATTTCCCCTAAATCTGAACGTGTAAATCTTATGCTAGTGGTTACGTTAATGGCCCAAAGGAGCAGGATCGAACTGGCCATTTTTTGGATTATTGATCGACCCTTCTGTTGTATTAATGAATCATGATTTAGAGTTAAAGAGATGCCCACATAAAAGGAGCATCACAAAAAGTTTAATATTGTGTATGAAGCATGTGTAGAGCACCTGGGTTCTACCATGAACTCTTACTCTTGCGATTCAAATGCCAATCTAAACTAAGCCCCATCGCGCAGTTCGGAACATAACATGCTACTAGCTATTCAATAATTATTAATTAATATATTAAGTTACAGAAAATTACGTTAAATTTAGTTTAGAACGTGCATCACGCATTTACTACCAGAACATGACCTGAACTGAATGATATCGTAATAGAATTGTATTCTAAAAGTTCATGGTAGCCCCTCCGACAGTGTTTGACAAAACAGTGTACGATCGGATCGCAAAAGGACACCAATACTCAAGATCCGTCAAACTGCGCGCTTTCATAAGTCTGTTTCAGCGTGCAGTAAGGCGTCTTCAGAGCTAGTGTGTCCGTTGTTAGCGCTTTAATGGCGCCGATAGCAAACTTAAACCGATATTTATCAGACACGTATGCAATAGTGACTATCTATGGCAGAATAGATGCGACTCGAAGTGTGATCATTCTTTTGGCGAAAAAGGTATCTAGCTAGTTGGTTGCATCGCGGCCGACGAGGAACGTAGGGTGACTGTAGTCTCATTCCGTGTGAGCGACGCGACATTATCAGGAAGGAACAGTCGCGCAAGATCGAGAAAGGGCCAAGTTTGCCTGACGATTTCGTTTGTACTTGCTGTGCCTACTTTGGTTTACTTTTTACGTTTTATCGATGTTGAACATCACGTTCTTATTAGGTAAATAGGAAAGCCGATAATAGTTTCAAAATAATTACTATTTTTAGGTGGCTAATTCATAGATGTATATATATATTATAAATGATATACGTATGTAGTTTTTATTATAAATAAAATAACTAATACATAGAATACTGCATACTTACCCTTTATTATTTCATTTCCATATAGAACCTATTATTTGTATTAATTTTGCTAACCCTATCCAGCTAATTAAGTTAGTCAGCCAACAATTTAACTAATTATTCTTAATTGGCATTACATTAGTAATCGAATTAATTTGATTTGCTTTAACCATAACATTTACCAAGGGCAAATAAGAAATTTAAAAAATAATCCATGTGCTGACGTAGCCAAATGGCCTTTTTATAGGTAAATAATACTTGATCTGTAACTATTGCCTTTTTCTATTGAAAGTGTAGTATTTATTGCCAGTATTTGTTAATGGAAATTTTATGTGATCTACTTTTGTTATTCACCATGATTTTTCTGAATTGAGAAAATATCTAAAAAGCTCTCGTCTTTTGGTACAACATATTATAAAATTACTCTATTTATCTTAAAATAAAATGTAACATAATGATTTGTCTTATTCTAGTTTATGTACCTACTAAGTACGGGTACTACCTTCAATATAATATTTTGATTCTTACCTTCATCATAATCCTTCCCGGCACCAAGAATGTACGAACTTCTTAAAAGATGAGCCATGACCTCAGTAGACTTGCAATGCTGATTTTGTGCAAAACTAAAGTGTACTATAGGCTACCATAGAATAACTATGAGGTTACTACATAAATGTTGCGAAAATTTATAAAATGCGCTACTAAATATTACTACGAGCAAGAACAATATTTGATTATTATGAAAATTTCTATAAAAAAAACTACCGCACTAGTCGGTTAATGCGATAATCGGCTACATCTCTGCTACAAGAATAATTTTAATACGCGAATCCGTTAAAGAAAGCGATAAATGTACTTTGTATCGTTACCAGTATACAAATGATGCGAAGAAACTGAGCGCTAACCGAAATTATAGGTTGCTTTGCTAAGAGGTACAGAGAAAACCGTTGAGTAGCGTCGTCAACTTATGTTAATATATATTGTTATAAATATATAATATTTGTGTTTGTTAGAACATTTATTCATATGTTAATAATTAAATGATAACATTCTCCACATTTGAGTGAAGCGCTTTGTGTCATAAAAATGACTATAAGCTCAAAAACATGGTATAATGGAACGTTTTTTCTAATTTTAATATACTTAGACCTAGTATTTGATCACAGCCTGCTGCTATTTATCTATTATATGGATGTTACCATTTTTCTTTCAGATAAAATACTTTGAAATTCAGCTTGACTACTTTTTCATGCAATTATGAAAATAAGTTGCTGACCCTTATTAAAAGCTTATTAAGTCGGCAACGCTGTAGGTACTTACCTTTTTTTAATTTTCGTGCAGCAATGATTTTTTGATAGTATAACTCACAAGCGAAATCCTAAAACCAACCTTCAGGCAGAAAAATAATTAACCTTATTTTATTATGATTTATTTTCTGAAAGAAAGAGCAAACGGCCAGGATGACATTGCAACAACAGGGAATTTGCGGGCTTTTAAGGAAAGAATATGCTCATTTTCAGTATTTCAGTTTGCCAACTACCTTTACATGGTCGACATTGTTTTTTCACTTGTATTTATTGTTGCCACTGGTCTAGATTTAAAAAATAATAAATATAATCAACTCAATGTATGTTCAGTTCTAATATTGACTTATATAAAGGAACAATGAGGCTGCGATCGCATTCGAGACGCGCGAGTAAATATTCGTAAGTATAAGTACGCAATTACGCAAAGTAAGTTCGTTCTTGATGAGTTTATATATATATATATATATATATATATATATTTGTACCCATTTTTGATTCATAAATATTTATTTACACAAATAAAATGTTGGATTATAAAAATTAAATAGTTGGTACGAAATATGAATAAATAAAATAAAATATTTATTTGACCGTGATTTTATGACACAACCTTGGAAATGAATAAACTTATTTGAATATCTTATCAATAAATTAATATAGCTATTCAAAAGCCATCCTTATTAAATTAGCTACTTATATTTTTTATGAGCAGTAGATTTGTGCTGTTTCCAGAACGAGTGTTCTGGTACAACAGAGAAGTATACTACCCTCACACAGAATAAAGACGTCAATAATTAACTGTATCTATTTCATCAATGAGTGTTAGCGCCGAACGCCCAAATTCCTATTTCTCTCTCCCTTCTTCTTTTTTTCTTCTAACTTCTTTATCTTCTTTAACTCCTGTCTTTGGTGGCAAAAGACAGTGGAGCCGCTGGAGCTACTTTAAACACAAAACGGAAAATGGTTTCCATCAGAAAAACACCTTATTTGTACCATTGTAAAAAGAAAAAAAAATGTTATAGAGTTTCTGATCGTTATAGGATCTTCAAAGTTGCAATGTGTAGAAATATTTTTTCGTTACATTATAAATAAATAATATTTGTTTCAATATATTTATAAACGAATTTAAAACAAAATTCCACCCTAGGGGATCTCAAATTGACCTAAATACGAAGATATAACTGACAAGGCTCCATCTGATAAGACGATCGGTTATCGCAATTTCACACCCTATTAAATAGTGGGTGGGAATAACGAATTTCGTTTTGATTTGTATGAATTTTTGTTTTAATGTTTTCGTACTTTGATTAGAAAATAAAAATATAATTATAGATGTAAAGAGATTCATATATCTAAACTGCTGTACCTACAAACTACGAAATCGATCAAAGATACAACTGAGAGAGATCGATGTTGACTTTGACTTCAAATTCTGGCAATTTCCTCCGAGTTATCATGTGCTTAATTTGTATTTCAATGGAGGAAAATATCGTGAGGAAACCTGGATGTTGTGGAAGAATTTCTAAGACATTTATATGCTGGTGGTAGGGCTAAAAAGGCCCGCCTGGTTAACTACCACCGTGCGTTGGTAAAACACTCGTGAAGTGACTGCTCTTCAGCCGCGTTTCGCGGTCAGCCAGCGTATACACAGTTGTATCCTAAAAAAGGGTGGCAACGCACCTGAATACCCTCTGATAATGCAGATGTTTATATGTGCTAATCGTTTAACATCAAATTAGCCTCCTGCCCATTTGCCCCCTCTGACTTAAAACAACATAATAATCTTCCAAAAACTTCCTTTAAATAAATGCCTCGCCTCGAAGGCTAGAAATTTAATTTACAGTTTTTAGTTTAAATAGCTGCTCCTCTTTTCAGGACTGACAAATTATGCTGAGATAATATGATAGGGAAGGGTCCCTATCATTAAGTCTCGGACTGGGGCCGACTAAATTTAGTCCAATTCAACCCCAAGAAGACACAAGTTTGCGCGTTAACCGCAAAAAAATCACCATTTGTCGTATCTCCTCGTTTTGAGAACACTCCCCTGGCTGCCACAGCTAGTATCGGAATACTTGGTGTCGACATTTCGAGCGTCGTTCAGTTTCGCGGTCAATTGGAAGGAAAGGTCAAATTGGCCTCTAAAAGGCTTGGTGTGCTCAGCAAGGCGACGCACTACTTCACATCGGCTCGTCGCCTAAAGCTCTACAAGGCACAAATTCGACCACACGTTGAGTACTGCTCTCACCTCTGGGCTGGAGCTCCCCAGTACCAGCTACTTCCAATTGACCGCATCCAACGTAGAGCGGCTCGAATTGTCGGATCACTCTGCATCTTCTATCGCATATATCACGGAGAGTGTTCTGAGGAATTGTTTGGATTGATCCCGCTGGTAGAATTTCACCATCGGAAATCGCGACAAAACTCTAAGTTCCATCCATACCACCTCGATGTCTGGAAATCCACAACAGCGCGATTTAGAAGACATTTTCTTCCTCGCACAACCACTCTGTGGAACCAACTTCCGCCGGCGGTCTTTCCAAACCGATACGACTTGGGAACCTTCAAGAGAAGAGCCTATTCTTTCCTTAAAGGTCGGCAACGCGCCTGCATGCCTTCTGGTGTTGCAAATGTTCATGGGCGGCGGTGATCACTTAACATCAAGTGAGCCTCCTGCCCGTTTGCCCCTTCTTACATAAAAAAAAAAACGATCAACTTTTTTCTAAATAAATAAACGCTGCACACTCAACGGCCCCCATTAGGACAATGATATCCTGTGCCGGGGGTCCGGAAATATATACAAGGACAACGACAAATACACCCAGACCGGAAAATATGCTTGCATGGTCAATACAATCATATTATGCTCCGAGCGGGAATCGACCCCACGACCTGTGGCGTTAAAGGCAGGTTCGCTACCGCTGCGCCACAACGTCGTCAATAACATGTTATATTATGTATTGGGTTTTTACCACGACTATTTGATACATGTCACGAACTAAAAAACTATTTATTATAACGAATAGCTTGTTTATGTGTTAAACATATCTATAATAAAATACAAAAAATTGTAAGTAAAATATCCAAACAAGCATAATAATCTAAGTACCTAAATAACATACAAGCATATTATAAAGGTATGATACAGTTTTATTGCCCCTAAAATAGTACATGTAAATAATGGTGTTTTGTAAACGTGTCGCCATGGATACAGCCTTGCTGCCCCGTAGTTATCGCATCTCGCTTGCATGGATCTAGTAAAAAAGTTCAAGGCCCTCAATAAAATTCTGTAAAAATCTACGAACTTCTGTTTCGTGCTTTACTGACGCCATTAATATTTATAGTTAAGAACCAAATAGCTTAGTTCAACACATTTCCTTATTACTTATTAGCACTAAAATAATGAAGAAGTATTACCTACCCAACGACAAGAATCTAATAGATTTCAGAAATATATGCCTTATTACACATGATTTTGTACCATTTAAAAAAAGCGTAGAAGTTACTTGAATAAATCTTTCCATCTAACATCTTTTACAATTACGAGTTTACACGATTCTAGGCGGGCATGCAGATCGGGCGGGAGGACATAAAATAGCGCCTTAAAATATAGAAACGCTATAATTCAACTTACTTTCCAGGAACGAAAAACCATCCATTAAGTGAAATTTTTGTAAGAAGCGGTTGGAACAATAGCAAACGAGCGGCTCACAGGACGACGACTGATATATTGTCGATTTGTCCACCAAGTGGCCTTGATATAAACCGCTAAATCCTAAGTCTCCGTCTAGAAAGGTCGAATTCAATGACTACTGTAGAAAGTACTGTAGAAACTTCGAATAAGCAGATTTCCTCCCCGCAAAAGTCAACAACAAAATTAAAAACTTATTTTGATAGATTTTATTTCTGCCATTTGGATGCATGGCATCTTTTTTCAAAGGTTTTTCCGACGCACTAAAAAAATGTCCAAGTGGGATATCCACCGTCGGCCTCGTACAGCAATAAATAGGTTTTTTTGCCTTAGGAAGCCGACAAGACTTTCTCCAAATAATTTTCATACGTTTTAGTACTTAAGGTTTCAGACAGCGCGTGCAGGTGGGTATAGGCACGCCATCTATTGTATTGTCAGTTGTTTTACAATAACAAAGTTTGTAATAAAATAAAATAAATAACATTCATGTGAAAAAAAATACTTCTGATATTTTTGAATGGCCTTTGTAAGCGCGATAATGACTTGCTATTAATGTAGCTGTACCTATCCTGTAGTTTCTAGAATGTATTGATCACAACTTCTTGATCGATACTTGATCGGCACGGTGGGGAGACCCACACGGACAAACGCCCAGACCGAGACAGAAATTTTAACAAACATCTGGCCAAGCGGGAATTTCATGTTAAAGGAAGCAATCTTTATAGAATATTAATGAAATATTAGCATAACTTCGACAGATAACTTTTATCATTTTCTATTCTATAGAAAAAGTTAATAAAACAATATTATTGTTAAAGAATTATGTAATACCAGGTAAACCAACTTCTGCAAACAAATAAGCACATAATTCAGTACATAAATAAGCGTCAAATTCCCATCCACTGACATAAACTTCTATCAAATTCTCATCTCGACAGTGAGCAATGTTTTCTGGAACAGAAAGTTGGAATTAGATACTACATTAAACATTTACTTGTCATTATAAAATATTGCAGATATGAAAAATTAGCATTTAAATCATTTCAATACATAACATTTTCTTTATTTGAAAAAAAAAAACTACTCAAAAAACTACTTAAAAGCAAGAGACAGCTGACCACTTAGAAACAATAATAAATCCATAGAATTTCAATAATAACAAGTAATGGATACAACGTCTTTTTTTAGTAAGTATTTTGATTTTGGGGGTTTAATAACTTAATACCAAAATCTGTCAAAACAAAATAAAAATTTCTGTAGCAGTTTATATAATAATACACCTATTTACTAAGTTTCGTATAGATAGAGGCCATAATCTCCGAGTAAAATTACTGTGACATATGGACGGATGGACCGACAGACAGAAATAACTTAATTATAAAAATCAAGGTACTTTTAGACACAAATTGAAATTTAAATATTTTTAATGTTTCCACTTATTATGACATCTCCTTTACCTGTTATTATTTTTTTTAAATTGAACTCTTTTTCCAAGTTGTTGTATATATTTTTGATACTATCAGCAATCTCACTAACAGACCATGTGTTTATCACAGGTTCATTTGAATTCTGCAACTTCGCCAAGGCTTGCATTTGATTGTTTATTATATTTATACCTATAACAATAAATGAAATTAGTTTTTTTATAGCGATGACAGCCTTGATTTATATCAATCATATCAAATGATATCATGAAAAATACTGTAATTTTTGATCAAAACGACTACCTAGTACCCTGCATAGTTATCAGTTAAAAATTATATTATATTTGTGCATTTCTCAGTATTTAGTAAAATCCGGGGACAGGCTACTACCTTCCCTCATAGCTATTCATTTCATCCATAACTAAACACTGGTGCACAGCAGAGATACGTAACTCTAGAGAGTAAAGTATCTCTGCTGTGCACCATATAATAATAATAATAACCTGGTTTTTTACTTTTGTATACTTTATTTAATTTCTTGAATTACTTTATTGACTCGACCATCATACCTTCTACAATATTCTCTAAGCCATCAAGTGTCTCTAATAAGCCGTCTATCAGAGGTTTTGTTTGGTATGGATAATAATCGTCTTCACATTCATATAACTTTAATGCCGATACTGATTTACAGATTTTTACCCCTTTATCCTTTAAACTCAGCCAATCAATTAGAAAATGATGTAAGTTTGTGATATGCGTATAAACTGTTTTCGAAATTCCAGGGCTATCCTTATTAGGTGTATTAATTTCTGAAATACAAATTATATTTTTATATTGTTACATACACATTTTGATTCTGTTTTAGTTATAATAATTTACCTTTAGGAATAAAATAATTCGATTGTTCATTTGATTTTGTAGGTGTCCTCGACATTTTTTAAATTTTGAAAAATGATTCAATAATAAAAATGTTTTGAGACAAATATATAAGTAATGAAATTCTAAAATTAGCGTGATTCTAAATACTGGAGTTTAATAATTAACTCGACACAAAGTTTATTAAAAAATGTCAAGTCCTCTATAATATCATGGGCTGATTTCAGTTAAATTGTTATTCCACTACACAAATACACATGATCAGTGATCTTATAAAATTATTATATCCTATATTATATATTATATTTCATATTATTTGTATTTTGTTATTTGACGAAAGTAGATTGTAGAAACATGCTAAATGCAAATGCAATGTTTTATTTGTTTCGGTAATTGGTTGGTTATTTGTTATTTGATATTTCTCTAAAGTCTGACAATGACAAGTGACACTTGTGAATGGGAGGTGGTTACATGACATGACAGCTCAAACCTGTGTCTAACTGTCTACTGCGTCTTATATGCTCTGTGTACTGCGTAAAAAGAGAAGAAAATAGAAGGAACATAAGCTAAAAGGACGCAAATAAGCAATACCATGTCAAACCACACGAATGTCATTTCGAGAAAAACGCGTTTGAAAATTTTGAACAACTTTCTTTATACGATTTTTTTTATGTATTGGTCAAGTTTGGCAATTTCAGATTTATGTAAGTTATTTTACTTATTTTCACAAAAATAAGTATACAAACTGCATATTTCGTATATAATATAACCCAAAACGTTTAACATAATACGTAAATTGCATGATTAAAAAATGGCTTCTTTTGGAAGTTTTAAAGCTTAAATTGTAGGGTACATATATTAAAGAAAAATGTTCTTCAGCCATTTACCAACACTTCTGTATATATAACTCAGTTTTTTCAATTTTGTCGGTTGACATGGTATTGCTTATTTGCGTCCAAAAAAACACGTGCTCATATTTTACCTATTTATGTGTAATTTTATGCATATCACTGTGTGCATGTGTCATTTACAATAACTCTATACAAATTACATGAATTTCATACAAAATTGACGAATGCTCTTATACAATTGACAGTTTTGACCGGGTATCTGAGACCATTTCACAACCAGGGTATAAAACATGCAACATATTGATGCTTAGGAAATAAATAAATAAGTTGCCAAACCTATATATATATATATATTATCTTGTTCATATATATTTTTCATTATCATATCATATCATTATCTTTTTCATATATATTTGTTCTTTATTTGTATATATATATCTTGTTCATATTAGTACTCCGAGCAGCAGACTAAGAAGGAATATCTCCTTTGAAATAAGGTAACAAGAGCGGCATCAGAGTATTGCTCCGTCCATGAGATTCTTAATTTCTTAGTCTGAGATCTGCTACCTACGCTTGACAGCTGTTATCTGAAAAGAAAAAGATAGAGAAAGGAAGACATATGGAGATGCCCTATTTGTATATATAAAATTGTAGTTATAAAAAGATGGCATAAAAAGACGTAGAAGTAATAAAAATAGTGTTGTCACTTTATGATTTTTGATGATTACTTGTAGAATGAATGATGTAATAATCATCATTTGTTTCTATCTTTGTGATGGCGTTAATTGCTCCGGTTGCCTGCATCAGCCTTACTGAGTTCGGATTATTGATGCTTGCCCTGAATGCGTGTTTACAAAATATATATGTAGCTTCTCGTGGCGGGAACTATAAACTTATTAAACTTTTCATAGGTATATAGTGGTGGCAAAAAATCGGAAACAAACGATTGTCATTGCATCTCATTCATTCTATAAGTAATTATCAAAAGGCAGAAAGAAACAACACTACGATTATTACTTCTACGTCTTCTTATGCCATATAAATTTTCTGTAGACAAGTAGGGCATCTCCATAATTATCTTCTGTACTGTACTCCATAGATATACAATGTCTTGTTTATGCCATCTAGAATATTTGCTATAAAATATAAAATTATAAATGTCAATGTCAGATTACAGATATGTCATTATTGTCAAGGTCTCAGAGAATTGTTTATTAAACGATTCAAGCAGACAAGCATGATTCCAACAAGTCGAAAGATTATTCTTTAAGTTTATATAGATATTAATAATAATTATTTAATGTTTTAAGTAGTTTTGTAGACACGAGAAAATAGAAAAAACAAAATTAAGTTGAAAATCTATTAAAATCATTTGTAAAACGTCGGTTTTAATTCCCGAATCCATTTACATTTACACCAGATTATATTTTTTCGTTTTAGCGGATAAACACGATAAATTCAGTCTTAGATTTATTTATTAAAAACAAACGATGTCAGGCCCAATGCAAGAAGTTATTGAAGAAGACGCTGCTGATTTACAGTTTCCCAAAGGTAAAGTAACATTTAACCATTTATTTTAATTTTAAATAGGTATTGTATTTTATGACTGATTAGCTCTGTAATTCTTTGCAGAGTTTGAAAATGCCGAAACATTGTTAATATCTGAAGTTGACATGTTGTTAGAACATAGGAAAGCACAAAATGAATCTGCAGAAGAGGAACAAGAATTTTCCGAAGTTTTTATGAAGACACTTACGTACACTAATATGTTTAAGAAATTTAAGAATAAAGAAACTATAACTGCTGTCCGAAAGTAAGTTGCCAAGAAATGAAATTTGAAATAATTTATAAATTTATATCTATATCTTAGTTAATATAACTGACCTATCTCGCCTGACTATCTATATGTTGACTCTCAGAATTAGAGAAAAGAATAGCATGTACCTTGCTTTTTTTGTTTTTGCTGAGAAATGCATTTATACACACTAAAGCACGTAGTGTACTCGTCAGGTATACTAGCCAGTGTTAGTGTGGGACTCGGCTGTGTGGGAGTCTAGCTGCAAAAAACTTAGTGGAACCCTCATCGCCATAGTGGAACAACATGGGATTGCTTGCGCAAACAACCATGACACCCCACAGCATCTAACATACTAATCTAACCACACTACAGACTTACTAAATTATAACTTTCAAATAATTTGTTTTCTTTTATTCATTAAAATATATTTTATTTACAGTCTTCTCCAATCCAAGAAATTGCATAAGTTTGAAGTAGCAAGTTTAGCTAACCTCTGTCCAGAAACACCAGAGGAGGCTAAAGCACTTATTCCATCTTTAGAAGGAAGGTTTGAAGATGAAGAACTTAGAATTTTGTTAGATGACATTCAAACTAAGCGTAGTATACAGTACTAATAAAAGATTGTTAATATATATTAGACTTGTTACTTGTTCAAACCCTATTTCAAAAATTGACTATTTCAATGATTTTCCATGAAATTATAAAATCGAATCGTTCTTATAATTTAAATCAGACTCGATGTATATTAGATCTTTGTATATCAAATTGATAAAAATAAAAATTTATACAAATAAAATTTCCTTGCCTGCCTTTCTGCAGGGTCTGGCTTTATTGTGTTTGTGGTAAGAATTAAATATTAGTGAAATAAAAATTGATCCCACTAAAATGACAGGAGTCTGATATACATATAACAATATCATGCATTATTTAATTTAATCTGAAATTGGAATTAAGAAGGTTATGAGATATTGAATATACTTCCTCATTAATTCAGTGTAAAAAGGAGTCAGAAGTTTATTTAGTAAAATAAAAAAGCAGTTCTTAAATCAGTCTGTATATTGGATATGTCTGCAATACAGCAAGATACATTACAATGAAAACAGGTAAAAGTGATAAAATATTGGAAACAAAAATAGTAATTAGAATTTCTTCTCTGAACAAAACTATAATAAAACCATTCTTATCATTACTTAAAATCGATACTATTATTATTGATGTTATTTAATGCCTCTAAAAACAAGCCTTTTGTTGAGCATTGCTTGTAAAAAAATATTTTTTTCAATAAACCTCAACAATTTTAGAAAACTAAAACTCAACAATCCTTCCATAATTTCCTTAATTACTAATTTTTGTCGCCTAAACATTTTTAACAAAATGCTGAACAAAAGGCTTGCTTGAATTATAAACTTATCTCAATGGGCACTTTTGGTTTAGTTTTAATGTTAGTATTTAATCTAATATCATAATAATAAAAATTACAAACTTATCAATCATCTAAAAGCAAACTTTAAAATAATATTAACCATCTATAAAAGAACTATCAAATCTAAGGTCCTAGCAAAATTACTTTTATGTTACATCTTGCAAAACTCCTACCCTGAACATACAAAAATATCTTTATGTACTTTAAAAAACATTTAACATTTCTACATAAAGTTGTTCTCGTGGTAAATATATATTTCCAATTATTGGTATACTGTAGTGGAATATGCCAACAACTTTATGTAGGAATCTTCCTCCACATCCAGCGATTTACATTAAATTAATTGGTAAGGGTACTTTTTATAGCACACATTTATTAACAGCTAATATTTTCGGGTCACCTAAACTTACTAAACCTTAAATTAGGTAACGACACTGGGAAAGTTAAATCCTAAAGTACAACCTGGACCTGTGACATTAATCTATATATTGTAAGTATTATGTTAGTAAAGCATAATATTGTTTTGGGTCTCATGTGTGTGTATGTGTGGTGTGGGGAGGAAGGGGTTATACCTATTAACGTCACGGAAGCTAACGGGAAGCAATGCAAATATAAAGCTTACATTTATGGAAACTGTACATGTTTTGTTATGAATGTGCAACTCATTAAAAGATATGAGAGGATATGGAAAAAAAAATCATGTTAATAAATGGCATCTCGCAGTCACACATTGTATACGGTTCGCTAGAATAATTGTCAACATTACATCTAGATATTGCACTTATGAGAGAAATCTACACAGTAATCCGGATTTTAAATACTGGCTCGGCTTTGTCTTCCATATTAAAATGTTATATTTTTTCTTTACTTGCGCAGCGTTATATTCATTATTATCATTATAACATATTAACTACTAATGAATGTGAAATCATAAATGACATTTTATTGGCTTTCTATAATACTAATGAATAATTTTTATCTACATACATGTACTTCACTAAAATAAAACGAAAATTTGTACATTATCAAAACTTTTTTTAAAGTATTGATCGTCACATTAGTTGATAAATATAAAAATAATAATAAAACTGCCATCAAGTTACCGTAAGTCAAAAAGATATTCAACATTCTACCAGTACCGTTGCATGTCACAAGCCAGTAACAGCTCTCACTTTACACATCTAAAAATCACTCCTCAGCACCTTCGGTAACACTTCACAACTCGTGGTAACTGCTTACTTTGTGCATGACCTACAAACGTTATCGGGTAATAGATACAAGCACTATCGCGTTTCAGTACCGAAAGTTGTCAAGTAACAATCAATATTCACTTACATATCACATTCATTTGTTAAATAATAACCATTACACATATATAAATTATAATATATAAATATCAGCAACTTGAAAATTTACCATCACAATGTTTACATTTGAAATTCGGCATATATCATAAGGTATGGCTCTTAATAAAAATTTTGATTTGAGCAATGACAAGATTTAAAATACTCTATATTCCAAAGGTGAGCCGTCAAAAATATACATATCATATATATATTTGCCGTCGAAATTTACAAAACTTTATAAAATAATAAAGCAGATCTAACTATGTTTTCAACATTCTACGTTATCAGTCTCGATGATAGAAATGCGTTTTGGCCAAAATGAGAGATCCAATTGGCATGGTCCATTCTTTCCTATCCGAATGATATAATAACGAATACCGTGTCTATCCATTACACCCAGTACAGATACCTGACGCCCGACGCATTTCTTAAGGTAAAAAAACACTGTGTACATAACCCTTGTATACAATCGAAAACGTTGATTAATACCTATGTGTGATGTGTCTAAATAAATCGATCATTCAGATTTCTAATTCCAGGGTCGAGGGCAAACAGCGCATATGATATTCGAGTATAACTTTTTTTTATAATTACTTTATTATAATCATTGTCAAGATACCTGTACCAAAGCATGAGTAAAGATTTAAAAAATCAGTCTATCTTCTTCATCTTTCTTTTGTCAAATCCCATTATTTAAAGCTATCTTCATAGAAAAACAGCGTACATCAAGCCAACCACTCCTGTCACGTCTCGGATACTCTGGCCCATGCGAGTTTTGGTCCAAATTTATTTTATTAACAAAGATAAAAAATATAGCAATTTACTTCAGAATCCATATTGAAATTGAATGTTTACTCGAAATTTCGAACTATTTGTAGTAGATACATCATTTTATATACATTTTTAAAACAATATTTGAGATCATAAATTATATCCAGTCACTCTCCGTGTTTGTTAATACATTTTCTTCTCTTCTAATTTTAACAGATATAATACATTATTAATAAAAGTACAATCTATTTAAAAAAAAAACTGCAATTAAATTTCGACGTAGAATTGCAAATAATACGTTATACGGTTAGTGACTTTACTTTGGTTGTTTAAAAAAAATCCAGTCCCGAAAAAATACCGGTAGCGGAATGAACGAAACGAAATCCCCCATTCAATAGCAAACGACAATCGTCAAGCATTTCACTAAATTATTAATGTGACTAGCAACTTCCCATATTTAAATTATCCCAATCATAGACACCGCGGTGTCTCGTACGTTGATCAAATTCATGTAAACTTAACATACCAAATACAGAACGCCCATTGGTTATTGATAATCGATGATCAACAGGCAACCAATGAGCGTTTTGTATATGCTATGTTAAGTTGACATGACTTTTGATCAACGTTCCAGAAACCGGGGGTTACTGTATACTACAGACAGGCCCTTCCATACAGACAACATGTCCAGAATCGATGCTGTTCGTTCGTAAATTTAACATCAATGCTTATTTCATTCAATTGTGTTGCAAGCTTGTGACTAACTTCATTTCGTTGCATTGATGTTTAATTTACGAAGGAGCACCAGCCAGTCTAGTACGTATATAGTGAGTCTATGATCCCAATAAAAAAAATCAACTTTTAATTGCTATTATTGTCTCTACTGTAGGTTTGTGTTTCAAACAAACAGAGCTAAGTAATAACGATTCACAGGCAACATTCCTTACAGAGATTATTCTGTCCATCATCAGAATATAGAATAGTCATAAATACCGGTACCGTGACGAATACCGGTAAAGGCTATAAAATATTAATCATGGGAATCGGACCCGCATCCGACATTGTAGTAGTCACTTAGTGTGATAATTCTCTGGCATCATGAATACATAAGGTATGAGTGTCATTATGTTATTCAAAAAAAATTAACAGGTTCCGTGTCGCATAAATCATATGTGAATATTCCAATTGTGTCTATTTTATGGATAGGAAATGAGTTAATATAAAGACTACTTTCACAGTCGTTTAAATGTTTAAATCATTTTTTTTTATATAATGAACTAATTATTAAATGTAACTAAATAAATAAAAATATCAGGAATTTATTGTCAGATAATTTGAAAACATTTCTCTATGCACCAAATGCATTATACGCAAAATATAATATAAAATACAATTATGTATATTATATTTATTAGTATATTAGTATTTTCTGTTTTACTATCAATTATCATATTGATAATTGTTGTCAAACGGATGCAACCAAAACCAAATAAAATTTATGAGTGATATGAAGATTACACTTTGATAAGTCTTAGTAAATAAAAAATATTTTAAATTTTGAAGAGCCAGGTACTAGTTCAGTACTAATAAAAAATAGTTTAAAGAGCTGTTTCTAAACTTAAATGAGAAACAAAAAATAACTATTGTTTGAAAGAATTAATCATGGCATTAAAAGTTAATGATAATTATAGACCATTTGCGTTAAGAAAATAGTGAGTCATCTTTGTATGCTGGCCTAACCGCGCCTGACCAATCAGGTCGCATAAAATTATAAAGTCAAGTTAGAAAATGACCAGTTGAAGGTACTTTGATGTGATGAAAAAAATATTAATAGTAGTAGAGCCATGCTTTTCCCATCACAAATAAGCCTGCTTGACCGAGGAAATACTACCCTCTCACAGAAAATCAGCATAACGTAACAGTATCAGTACTGTTGTGTTTCGTGCGATGAGTGCGAGGGTTCCCTTCTAGTCCCATTACTCGCATCCCTTGCGTTGGCAACGCGCACGTGATAGTCCAAGTATCGCGCACGCTCATAGGTTGCCTCAGGCACCATCAGCGGACCTGCCTGTTTGCCAATCGACATGAAATATAAATTATAGTAATAAAAATGACGCAATAACGTTAATAGAGGCTGAGTGAAGAAAGAAACGTTGCGACAACGTGATATGAGAAGAAAATGCCATATGGAGTGCGGATGGTGTCATGAAACTCGCATAAAAAAATCCTTTTATAATAAAAAGTACAAACGAAGATTCTAGTTATACTGGTTAACTTATTATGAATTACTTTGATTTGAAATAGTTACGCTAATCTTTATCAATTATACTTAATCTGTTACCAATATATTTAAACAATTTGAATTTGTACTCTACTGTGTATACACCTTTACACTTGATGACTCACTACTGTCTTAATGCTAATAGACTTACTTAATAATTACTTAATAATAATACATAATTTATTTTATAAAAAGAATAATTATTGTTGCTTCAATTCAACTCTTTAAACGACGATTTACAAGTATATTATATTTACATTTAACATTTAATTTAACACATTACAAGTTTGTATAATGTACGCTAAATGATTCAAGAAATTTAATCATAAAATTCGATCAAATCAGTTCAGTCACAAACCAGATGGATATATCCCAAAATATTCTAAGAGAGCAGTGATCTCTATAGTTGTTAACAATCACTCAAATCAAATTTAGTGTCGAATAATTTCAAAAACTGGATGGAATACTCTTAAAATATCCGATGAGTGCAGCGATATATCTTCGATCACATTAAATTACATTTCAATTTAGAATCTCATCTGGAAGTAATCCAGTATTGTCAGATGAAAGCGAACCTTTGCACAGGGGTTAAAAAATGTTCGACATCATAACATAACATTTTGTAACATTTAGTAACATGTTATTTATTGCTAGTTGATAGAAACTGTTTCCTTATCAAAAGTTAGAAAATATAAAAAAAATATTGAATAACTTTTGTTATAAAATGTTTTGTTTCGCGATAAAATGTAATAGCGTACTAACATTTTTTAACTCTGCTGTTGTATCCGTTGCTGACGTCAGGTATATCGCGTCGCGTGGCTGGACGTGTGCTTGCGCGGCTCAGTGCGGCGAGGCGGGCGGGGAGGGGGGCGTGGCGGGCTGCAGCGGCTGGAAGGCGGAGCCGAGGGAGGGCCGCAGCGTGAAGGCGGGCGCGGTGGGCTTCATCATCGACAGCGGCTCCGAGTATGAGCCCTCGCCGGCTTTCAGGTTCACCTGGTGATGATAATAATAAATAAAAACTCGCTTTACGGCCCCCGTTACAAATATCCTATGTCGGGGCTCCGGAAACACACAAAATGACAACCATAAACACACCCAGACCAGAACACATGTCATGTCTGTATGAACAATTTCCTCAGTTGGTCTCAGCAAATAATCGATTTTTGATGCCAAAGCCAACAGGAGGATTCGTAACGAATTAAGTTCATAATGCAGATTTATATATAGAGCAGAGAATAGATAAGATATTAAAAACACTTTAAATATCTTTCATCGTGCACAATAAGAAAAGCTGTAGTAACAATTTTGGGTAAATTACAATTCTTTATGGCGTTATTTTTATACAAAAACTAACTAACACTTTACCTTCTCACAACCATCTGGCGGTTCGCGAGCTAAGAAGCGATTTATTTGAGGCGATGTCCCAAGCTTCGAGCCGTCGAGATCAGGCGATGAGCACACACTGCCGCCTGAAAAAAATATAAAATTAAGCATACAATTATCACTCGTAAATCAAAATAATATAATCTAATAAGCTGAAGGTATTATATATTGTTTTTTAACAATCTAAATAAAAATTATGGATTGATTGTGTATGTGCACTATCGTCTTGTCCTTCGCTAATAAAAATTTTGTAAGTAATCAACAATGCAATCGGATTCGTAGCTATAATATTATCTAAAACATAATCATAAAAATATTATAGCTCAATAAGATTTATAATGTATTGATAAATAAATACTATTTTAGTATTCCTATCACAATCTACAATTTAATTATCAATTCATTTATAAATAAAAAAGTTCCCACATGGTAAAGATATCGCTTTATCTTTGTGAAGTAACCTAAAATAAAAAATTAAGGTTTCTTTTTTAAGGTTTCATACCCTAAAGTAAAACGGGACCCTATTACTAAGGATAAGCGATCCGTCCGTCTGTCATCAGGCTGTATCTCATGAATCATGATAAATACACAGTTGAAATTTTCAAGATGATGTATTTCTGTTGCCGCAATAACAACAAATACTAAAAAAAAAAACAATAAATGTTTAAGGGTTATATGTTTAAAATAACAAACTCGATTTTTTTTGCCGTTTTTATATATAGTACGGAACCCTTCGTGCGCGATTCCGACTCGTACTTGGACGGTTTTATTTATCATATCTTTCTTTTATGCTTGATATAGATTAATAACAACGTTTATCTGTTTTAGTTTTTGGCATGTTGGTGTTATAGTATGAATTTGGATTAATTTTCGAATTAGTATTTTTGTAAACGATAAATTGTAAGTCAATACAGTTTCATGGGCCGTTTGAAATATCTCTTACGAATTCTCGCGACATTAGATTATTAATCTTGCATCATGTGTTAGTGATTTGGTGATTGCTCTACTCATTTCTAGGAACGACTATTGTATATTCTGATATGCAATACTAAATTTACTTAAATTTTTCAGTAAGGAAAGTGGACAGAAAGTAAACAAAAGCAACTGATGTGAGCAGTTGATCCAAAAATACTTGAATTTTACTATTATGAGAGAGAGATAAATATGATATTTCTATACTTTTGTCCTCTTTCTGCTAGAACAGATACAACTATTTATGGATGGGTGATTTATAGAAACATTATTAATAGTTTGATAGAAGTATAAAGATCTTACAGAAATAAGTTTAAAAACTCTAGAACTATCAATATAATGAATGATAAGATATTGATGCTATGATAATAATCTTTAAATATATCATACAAAAATCACAATTATGAGTTTATTTTCCATAACTTATTTATTAGTTACTAATTAAGTAATTAATTACTAATTAGTAATTACTAAAATTCCTATTTCCCAACTCTAGTTTGTGCTTAGGCCGGATATGATAATAGCTTGAAAGGATAAAGTTCGAACATGCAACTATTGCTCCTATCATTGAGCTGATAAAACGAAAATATAATTCACATGCTTTGGAAAAAATAATTGTTTTGGTGCAAAAATTTTATATGCAAGGGTCTATCTAAATATTAGTTCACACTACAACTTGTGGAATATGGTCATTATGATTGAGGAATTTAAATATTTTTATCATTCTTTAAATAGTATAAATTAATTGTCAATTAATGTCTTTAATGATCAAATCGTGAGTCAAGTCAAATATTATGTCATTAGGGTATGTACCTATACTACGTGGGCATTTTAGAAACGGGGTTGTCTTCAAAATATTACACTTGTGCGAAGGGCGGTAGGGGGTTGTCGGGTTGACGTCACATCAATCAGTCAATATAATTGAAAAAAGGGAAGAAAAAAAAAAGGCTTCTTTTGTAAATAAAGTTCGTCGTATATTATTTGTCTTTGTCTATGTTTGTTTGTTTGTGTTGTTTTTTCTATTACTTGTCTTTATTATAAGGTAAAGTACTTTTTTTGATTTACTATTTCCTAGAAATTATTTAAAACCATATACTACGTCAAAACTAGAGAAGGAGTGAGGTCTTGGCATTTACTAAGGGAGGTCACCGAGGGGACAGGGGTTAAAAATTGTAAAAAATGGATCACATTGTATGGATATGTCCCTTATTGTAGTGTGCACTAATAAGAAACATAGATAGATTAAAGACCTGTCGCTAGTAGCTCTGCTGAGCCCGCACTGGAGAGTGAGCCTCGTGATGGTGGATCTAGATACCCACAATTCACAAACATTTAAATATCATACTTATACACAAAACATCCCAATCTAATTGGTCATTTGGACATCAAAAGCGACAACATTTAATAGATTTAGTTTATGTTAGAAAAAACAACTAAGCGAGAAAAATTAGCTCCAGATCAGCGGTTCTTAAAGTGGTTCATTGGCTGAATGGTTCTTTAAATTGGTAATCTTTATAGATTTTCTTTATACTATAGCCGGCCTTTCATACGGATAAAATGTGAGACTCATTGGTGTCCCTTCGTTTATTCAACACGAATGCATATTAACTTCATTAATAAAGTTAATTTGCGACTAATTTCGCCTCAATGCGTTGCAGTATATAGTAAGAATATGGTTATGTTGTACATAAAAAATCATTTTTATATAAACTACTCTGTTATTTACAATATCTTTGTTTTGCAAATTTTTGTGAGTATTGATGACATATAAGGAATTAATATAATTTTCAAGTCACGAAAGTTTAAGAACCGCTGCTGGAAGGAAATATACATACATATTATATTGTAAAGAAAAACATTGATATTTTTAAAGTAGGTAGCAGATATTTTATCATAATAAAATATTTTTAGTACCTGAAGAATGGGCCGTATGACAAAGATCGTGAGGCGTTTGTGTGTTGACAGAACGCCTTAGGAGCTCTGCAAGTGGTGCGCGATGTCCTTCAGGAGTAACCTATAAATTTAAGTCATGGCATATTAAAAAAATATTTTATAAAACGTAACAATATGGTATTTTTTTATGTGACTAAGTTGGCAAGCAAGCATACGACACACAAGATGGTAAGCGGTTATTGTAGCCTATGAGCGCTTGCAACGCCATACATTTGCAGGTTTCATTCACGCGTTGCCAACTTCGAGATATTGGTTCTTAAATCTCTTTTGCCCAGTAATTTCACTAGTTGCAGTGCCCTTCAAACCGAAACACAGAACTGCTTTACGGTAGAATAACTGACACCACAGTGATACATAGCCGGTATCGCACAATAAAAGACCACCAGTGACATTAGTTTTATTTATTATCACTTTTTCTTATAAATAAATCTTCTATTCTTCGAATAATATAAGTTTTAATATCTTTAATAACACTATTATTATATTCCTTCAAACATAATTAATTAATAAGAATACAGTTTTCTTAACAAAAAATATTATTTTTCTATATTTTTTTAACCATTATAATTTATATATATTAATAATTATAATGTAGTTATCATCTAAAAAATAATATTTCTTTGCTTCGATAAAATCATAAATTCTTTAATAGTTTCATATCAAAAATCAAATCTTTTAAATACAACGGCATAAAAGTAGCTTTCTTTGCTTGATATGTAATGTTTATTACTTTTTAAAACATTACAATAAATAGATGGTCCGTAAGTATAATTTTTATACTATCTGTAACTCTATTGGTAGTCAAAACTTCGAGATATTTTTACCATTCTGATGCAAATTATTGTGGAAAAATATCAACAGTATTGACAAAGGTCATTTTCCTTGAACCCACCAAATTTTATCTAGTACTTAATAACTATATGTATAGCAATTTGTCTTATTACTATAGTCATTATTTAGAAGAAAGATTATAGACGTGGAGTGATAGCAATCGTACTCTTGCGTTTCATTTGAGAAATGTGAGCTTAAACTTACTAGTACTTGTAAACTACCTGTGTCACAACATTCTATAAACTACGGTGATTGACACTTGTTTGCAACCTTTGCGGTACAAAAATATCCACATAGCCTGATATTATTTTATTTTATAAGTATAACGAAGGGCTATCAATAAGCTAATAAGTTAACCCAAATTTTAATTTAAAAATAAAACCTTTATAAATTAAATGTAATGTAAATTGTAGTTGACTTAATTAAATTATGGTGAGAAATTATTTAACTTAATGTAAAATTTAAATGGCCAAAACTAAAGTAAATTTTACATCAAATTCAAATATATTTATAATATTAGTTTATTTTCTATAATCAGCTAGATTGTCAAATTTATACTAAGTATAAATTTATGAAATATTTAATATACATATTGATTTCCTAACCTTATCCCTTAGTCGATCAAGATGTGGTGTCTGTGTACCACTAGCTGGGCAGAGAACAAGTCCTTCTATCTCTTGATTTAGACCTTCGACAGATGAGCGTGCTGCTCTTAAAGGTACACCGCCACTACCGAAGCGGGACCCTGAAAATTATGAACTTTAGCTTATAACCATTTCTTTATTATAGTGGTTTTATGTAGGAATTTAAATAAATATACTTACAAAATCCAGGGCTCATAGAATGTGTGGAATAATCTCCTGAAGCAGTTGGTTTATGCGGTCTCTGTAAGCGACTTCTTAAGAAACGGTCCAGTTTATCATCTTCGGAACCCCTAGATGATCTACCAGAGAGTCCACCTCCATCATCAGTCTAAAATATATTACAAGAATAAATAATTAAGTACAAATTTTAACATATTGTGTATTCACCGGCGTCGGGATGTGACGACCCCATCGCCCGCTGTTGGGATAACCTCTGTCACAGCAGAGATTATTGCACCAGTGCAATCAGTCACACTGGTGGCAGATCTTTTGTTGCAAGAGGCCAGCTAGGTAGGTACCACCGCAGTGTCAATTATTCTGCCGCCAAATAGTAGTGCTTAGGCATTACTGTGTTCGGTTTGAAGGGCACTGTACGCTAGTGAAATTACTGGGCGGACGAGATTTAAAAACTAATATCTCGAGGTTGGCAACGCGTGAGTGGCCCCTACTAATGGTGCTGCAAGCGCTCATAGACAGCGGCAAACACTTACCATCAAGTGGGCCGTATGCTTGTTTGCCAACTTCTAACATAAAAAAAAAAAACCAGTAGTTGGGAATTACCCTTGGAATGGTTTTGCTACAAAACTCCCAAAATTATTTCTTTTACTTATTTTTTTGTCGAAGTATAATGGCCTGCTCCATGTCCGGCAAATAAAAATAAAACTTAAAAAAAATTGAAATTTTACTGATGCAGTTAACATCCTGCAGCTCAATCAATCATGACCACTGATATTTGATATATATTGTCATAGTTTTATTTATATTTGTCACATAAATACTCTATTGTGCTATGCCACCAATGGGCGCATGCCCTAAGAAAACTGTTATTTAATAAACAGCTAAAAAATATAAATCTCAAACAGTAATGATAAATAAATCTACCGATGAAATAGTCTTACTTGTGTAGATTTATCAACTTGTAGCTGGCCCGCATGAAGGTAGTAATCCCTAGGCCATTGTCCTTTGTGATACAAGGTGTCTAAAGATGCTGTGCGTCTAATAACATTGGAGCCAAATCTTCCTTTACCTAAAATTATGCAAATAGTCTATTATTTAACACATTCACAGACGATAGCAGTAGAGCCTTGCTTGTCTCAGCACAAATGGGTCAGCTTGACCAGGGAAGTACTGCTCTCTCATAGAAAATTGGCATAAAGAAATACAGTATTGTTGTATTTCTTATGATGAGTAAGAGCACCGGCGGCCAATGCCGTGTTTCTCTACTCATCCCTTCACTTGCGTTGGCAGGTATGTGATACTTCAAGTATCACCAGTGTTCATTCATTCATTATCATCAGGCAGACTATGTTTTTTGGCAACTGTCATGTAATTAAAAAAAAAAAAACCAGTCAGTAGACATAATAGTCAAACAATAGCTCCAACTTGTAGTGCACTAGACAGTGCACTACATGTTCATGGTTGGTTGGCTAAAATAAAATTTATCAGATATTGATTATTTAGTTTGTTACAATGCATTGTGCCTTTTATTCAGGTATAGCTTTATAAATATTATTCAGGTCAGTTTATCACAAATATGAGTTTTACTAGTATGGATTTGTGCTAAACAATATAAGTGTAATAAGAGTATTTTGAAAATATTGTATTCTTCCTTTAACTTCTTTTTTTATGTTATCAAATAATACATAAATACATTTTGATTAGCAAATATATTTTGATTAGCGGTACAATAAAATCATAATACAATTACTGTAATATATACTGTAAGCCATATACTCCAAATGATTAAGTGTAGAATGTTACATAGTAATTATAAAGACTATGTTATTTATATTTAGTTCTTATCAGCAATAACGTGATAATTAATATTATGGAAATATTTTATAGCAATACCTTTGTAGTTGACAGCACCTGGACTTCTCTGTCCAGAGAGGGCATGATCTGGTGATATTCTCCGCCATGCATTCGTAGGCGACGGTGTCGGACTGCTGGCAGCGTTCTTTTAAATCCCCACTCTGCTTCATCACAGAAGACACCGGCAGAGTCGCCCTCATAGGACCCTGCTTCCCAACAGGACAGTCCGATTGTTTTCGAACACGACCCGACATTTTCGTATCCGTCACGTTGCACTCACTTAAAAAAACTATTTTCACATCAGCTATAACATATAAACTAAAACACTACTCAATGTCCAATAAAATAAAAGAAACCGCCGACGCCGCACAGATTCTTTGTAGAGGGAATTTTGTTAGGCCTTAAAAAAGCTGCGCTACGTAGTTGAATAAATGATTATATTATACAATATCAATACAAGTGAGTTCGTAAAACTATAAATAAACATGGAACCACTGTATTTAATCTTCATTTAGCATTTAGGATATAAAACAGAATTTATCAAACAAGTCACATTTTTTTCTGCACTACAATGGATGAATGAATAAAACTGACAGATGACATAGGACATCGCGCCATTCTTAGATTATTTGCAAAAAAACTTTTAAGAAAATAACACTTTGGAATTATTATAATTAGAATAGAAAGTAAAAAGAAAATTATGCATTAGTGACCGAAATGAAATGATTTATTTCTAGTCGTCGGCATTGCAATTAACAGCTGATTACTCCGCCATGACATGATTGTCTTTGATCGGTTTACTTTTAATGTTGCTATCCCTAAACGTAAATAAAACAATAAAGTACAAAGAAGCATAGCCAATTAATTATTTTTAATTAGATCATCATTGTAATCAATTAGCTCGAGTTAGAGACCCCAAACTATAATATATCTAAATGAAAGATTATTTTTATAAACTTTGAATTTCGATGAAAAGTGGCACGGAGAAAATTTTTGTCTCGCTTGTAGAGATGAGACTTATTCTCAGTTCATAAAACGCTTTTTAAATATAAATCTTGCCGCAATTTCATTTGATTCATTTAAGAGCTTAGTTTGTTTGATGCAATATAAAGACAGTGATAAGACTCCCAAAACATTTATATATATATTGTGCGGGATAGCGTTAATAAAAACGAATGAACAATATCATACTTAAATTAGATTAATAGTTATGTAGAATTAATAGTGTATAGCATTAATGTATAGAAATATTATCGGATAAGTTCATAAGATTAGGCAATTAAGTATGTGTAATAGTTATAGGATAGTAAATTACTTAATATATAATACTTATGTACATAATTAGTATAAATCGTAATATTGGATATTAGTTATAAATTGTAAGACGCCAAATGTAGGCTGGTGATTGGTCAGCCAATCACGCACGAGTAATCATTAGTTAAAAATGGCGGCTATGACGGAACGCCAGATGGAGGCACCTGATTGGTCGGTCAATCAGAGCATCAGAGCTAAGGTGGGAAGCATGTGTATAAATACGACGGTTCGTGAGTACACGGTATCAGTCGACTTCCGTCTTCAGATCATTAAACATTAAAATTCATTCAAGAGTTTTATTGTGAAATCCAGCGCCCAGATGATGTACTACCCTGTACATTAATGGTCCTTCGAGCCGGATCTGAAGAACTCTTTGAAGAATCCCGAAGAAAGAAAAGACGGGATCGACGATCCAAGCCTACGTCGACGCAAGCCTCAACGTACTTGAAGAAAGTATAGAAGACCGGAGAGCGCATCTTACTAGTTGCCCGATCCAAGTCTATCTCGACGCAAGCCTTGAAGAAATTATAGAAGACCGGTAGGCGCATCTTACTAGTTGCCCGATCCAAGCCTACGTCGACTCAAGCCTCAATGTACTTGAAGAAAGTATAGAAGACCGGAGGGCGCATCTTACTAGTTGCCCGATCCAAGTCTACCTCGACGCAAGCCTTGAAGAAATTATAGAAGACCGGAAGACGCAGCTTACTAGTTGCCCGATTGAAACATATGTCGTCGCAAGCCTAAAGAAGCTATAGAACACCGGAGGGCGCAGCTTACTAGTTGCCCGAGTTACTAGCTGTGCGAACAAAACCTAGGACTCGGCGAACATTCGAAGGCGAAGATCAGAAGTGATATCATCGATTCATAAAAGAATTCGTCGAATTATAGAAGTTATCGAAGTATATAGAAGATTCGTCGAATTATAGAAGTTATCGAAGTACATAGAAGATTCGTCGAATTATAGAAGTTATCGAAGTATATAGCAGATTCATCGAATTATAGAAGATTTGAACGATGCCGATCACACGCCAAGAAAAGAATCGAAGAACACCTTCAGAACAAACTCCGACTACATCGGAGGGTACCACCGCTACCACGACAACCGACACTAGTACAGAAACAGGCACGACTTCTTCAGGTACAAGGACGGCTACGACGGAAGATACGGCGGCTACCTCCGCTACGGAGGCGTCCTCTGCTGTAGCACCTGCGACAATCGAAAAACCGAACGCTGCGAATACGAACACGCCTTCTACAGCGCCGACAATTCCCGCCGACGCAACACAGATGAATCCACCCACGACGACGGCGGTATCTATGATGAAGGAACGCACTCAAGATATAGAAACCTTAACAGTAAGGATGAAGCGAACCTTCAAAGAAACAAAACAGAAATCCGATGAAGCCCGCCGCATCGATCAAACCAATAGAAAAGGATCATCGACACATAGTAAAACAAAGGCCTACAGAATAGCCAAGGCAAAGGAGGAGTTGCTCCGTCTACAAGTCGAACTGGCCGCGGCCCGTCTCACCGCAATGGAAGCAGACGAAATCGACACAGGCATAGAGGAACTAGACGAAGATGACGCCTCCGTCCACTCTAAAACCGATGCTAATAGAAGAGTAGACGTCTGGCTGAAAGAACAACCTCGCCCCATGCTAGCCATCACCGAGACACAACATTACCCTCTTATAGAGGAACCGGTGGTCGGCAGTACAAGGCAAAAGAATCACCATGAGGGGCGCGATAAACCTGATTCACCGGCGGGAGGAGCCCAGCCAGGCATAACAGAATTAGCCGAAGCGATCACACTTGCTGTCAAATCAGTTCAAAGACCCAAGTTCATCGAACTACCGATCTTCGGAGGATCACATCATGAGTGGCTACCCTTTCGAGCCGCCTACTATGAAACCGCAAACATGTTCAGCTCAGTAGAAAATACTAATCGCCTACGTAGAAACCTGAAGGGTAAAGCAAAGGAAGCAGTAGAAGGACTTCTCATCACAAGCGCAAACCCTACAGTGATAATGGACACCCTAGAATCGAGATTTGGAAGACCAGGTCCGCCAGCTATGGCAGAAATTGAGACACTACAGGGATTACCGCGACTCACAGAGTCACCAAGAGACATCTGCATCTTTGCTACAAAAGTATCTAATGTAGTAGCAACGCTGAAGTCTCTGAGCTGTATACATTATATGTACAATCCAGAAGTATCGAAGACGATCATTGATAAGCTTACGCCGATACTGCGCTATCGATTTTACGACTTTTCAACGACCCAACCGAAAGAAGATCCTGACCTCTCGAAGATAGAAAAGTTCCTCAAGAAAGAAGCGGAACTATGCAGTCCTTACGCTTCACCCGAGCAAGTAACACAATACCAATCAGGCGTACAACAAAGAAAAATACAAAGGATTCACAACGTTGCAGAAAAATCGTATACACCGAGATGCCCTATATGCAACAAAGAGGGACACATTACATCGGAATGTGAACAATTCAAGAATCTAGACTCGAACGGGAAATGGGATATAGCGAAATCTAAATATCTATGCTTCAGATGTCTTCGTTATCGAAACAGAACACATAAATGCCGAACCAACGTGTGTGGGATCAACAACTGCAAGAGCTACCATCACAGAGTGCTTCATTATGATAAAACAGAGAAAAGAGAAAACGAGGAAGCGACAGAAGTCATTAACTCTGCGTGGACAATAAGAAAGAAGCAATCATACCTTAAAATTATCCCAGTCCAAGTAAAAGGTCCTAAAGGAACGGTCAACACCTACGCCTTGATGGATGATGGCTCGACGGTCACTCTAGTCCACGACGGTGTGGCTAGACGAATAGGAGCAACAGGACCGATCGACCCACTGAACATAGAAACGATTAATGACTTAAAAACATCCGAATCGGCTTCAAGAAGAGTCAACATAAAACTAAGAGGTCTCAACGAACAGGAAGAGGAAATACAAGCGCGGACAGTAAGGAATTTACACGTCTCTTCGCAACAAGTACCGAAGAAGCTAGTAGACGAATGCGAACACCTGCAAAGCATTCGCGATTATCTAGTGTATGCTAATGTAAAACCACACGTGTTGATCGGTCAAGACAACTGGCATCTATTGATAACAACAGAAATCAAAAAAGGAAACAGGAACCAACCAGTCGCCTCTTTGACTCCACTGGGCTGGGTTCTACACGGGAGCCAAACGCTAGAACGATCGGACACAGCGTCGACTTCGTGTCACACGTCAGAGAAGAACGACGAAGACAACTTGGAGAGTCTAATCAAACAATACTTCGAGATGGACGCGCTCGGTATACAGCCAAAGAAACCAAAAGCTGACCCGGAAGAAAAGGCATTACGCATCCTAGAAAGAACAACGAACAAAATAGAAGAAGGAAGATTTGAAACCGGCCTTCTATGGCGTAAAGAAGACGTCACGTTTCCAGACAATTATTGTAACTCACTTAACCGCCTCCTCAACATAGAAAAGAAAATAGATAGAGACCCTAAGCTTAAGATAAAATATTACGAACAAATGGAAGCCCTCATCACGAAGGGATACGCAGAGCCCGCTCCTAAGCAGAAGACACCAGGCAAGACGTGCTACCTACCGCATTTCGCAGTCATCAACCCAATGAAACCTGACAAGCTAAGAGTCGTACACACGACGCAGCGGCAAACCAGGGAGTAGCTCTCAACGATATGCTACTCAAAGGACCCGATCTACTACAGTCATTACTGGGAGTCGTGATGCGCTTCAGACAACATGAGATAGCAGTAACAGCAGATATTAAAGAAATGTTCATGCAAGTGAAGCTACGAGTCGAAGACAGAGACGCCCTTCGCTACCTATGGCGCGGAGACCGAAGAGACAACGAGCTTCCGGAGGAATACAGAATGACATCCTTAATATTCGGCGCATCTTGCTCCCCATCAACGGCGATCTACGTCAAGAATCTAAACGCCAAGCAACATGAACATAGTCACCCAGAAGCAGCAGCCGCCATCATACAGAAACACTACGTCGATGACTACTTAGACAGCTTTAGAAGCCTAGAAGACGCAATTCGCGTCACGAAGAGCGTTTGTGACATACACTCTAAGGCCAGCTTTGAACTAAAGCAATGGAATTCAAACTCACGATGTCTGCTAAAGGCGCTAGATGAAATTCAGCCTACGGAAGACGTGGAACTACACAGAACAGAAGAAAAGGCGGAGCGCGTACTAGGCGTTATATGGAAGACAAACACAGACGAGTTCACATTCAATCTCGACTTGACTCGTGTCGCACCGAAACTCATCACCGAGAAAACACCAACGAAAAGAGAAGCACTAAGAGTAGTCATGTCTCTCTTCGACCCACTGGGCTTTGCCTCACCCGTCACGATAAGAGCTAAACAGCTACTACAAGAGGTGTGGCGAAGAGGTATATCGTGGGACGACGAACTCGATAAAGATCTCGGAGAACAATGGCAAGATTGGTTGATTCACCTTAGAAACCTGAGCAACGTGACGATTCCGAGGAAATATCTCAAGTACAGCGACGCCACATCCGATTCCGAGATTAGAACTTCAACACCGGCGGGAGCCACGCGGACGAGGACCCGGAGTAAAAGTCGACGACCTGGTGCAAGTAGTCGATGCGAATCTGCCACGCAACGTATGGATCCGAGGCAGAGTCATCGCTACATATCCGGGGCCCGACAACATCACGCGCACAGTGGACGTGAAGACGAGAGGAGGAGTACTACGGAGACCAGTACGACAACTTGTAGTCCTGCCCCTACGAGAAGAAGACAAAGCCGCACCACCGAACGAGGATGCGTCAAAGACGCACGGCGGGAGAGATGTGCGGGATAGCGTTAATAAAAACGAATGAACAATATCGTACTTAAATTAGATTAATAGTTATGTAGAATTAATAGTGTATAGCATTAATGTATAGAAATATTATCGGATAAGTTCATAAGATTAGGCAATTAAGTATGTGTAATAGTTATAGGATAGTAAATTACTTAATATATAATACTTATGTACATAATTAGTATAAATCGTAATATTGGATATTAGTTATAAATTGTAAGACGCCAAATGTAGGCTGGTGATTGGTCAGCCAATCACGCACGAGTAATCATTAGTTAAAATGGCGGCCATGACGGAACGCCAGATGGAGGCACCTGATTGGTCGGTCAATCAGAGCATCAGAGCTAAGGTGGGAAGCATGTGTATAAATACGACGGTTCGTGAGTACACGGTATCAGTCGACTTCCGTCTTCAGATCATTAAACATTAAAATTCATTCAAGAGTTTTATTGTGAAATCCAGCGCCAAAAGATGTACTACCCTGTACATATATACAGGCCTTTCCATACAGAAAAAATGTCCGAAGATTCGCTGGTGCTTCATCGTAAATTCGTTCCAGCGAATCTTTTATTGATCTTGTCGCCTTATAGGTTTATGCTTATGGCCTTCGCTTAGATATGATTTTGGTTTCGAACACTTGTACACACATAACAAAGCAGTTAAAATTCTTCACCGAAGAGCTTGTTCTTTATGGTCTCGATCAGAGGTAGCCTTAATAACCGCACTTACTACTGTCATTATTCGATCACGATGGCGACATGCTCTGGGAGTTGAGACTAGACGCATAGGATGATTTATTTAATTGTAATATTCGTCTCCTATATGTAGGCTAGTTTCGCTAGCGTTTATTTTATGGCAGTTAGGTTTGTGAGTAACATTGCTAGATTATATAACGGGATAGTTTGCAGGTTTCTGTAAAAATTGATATATATATATATATATATGTCTTTTTTTTTTATCGACAGAAATTATTGAAACTTATAACTGCACTAGTTATCTTATAATTTCGCAGATATATTTTATTTATATAAAATTGGAAGCTTTAAAATAAATTTACCGAGAGTTTAGACAAATTTAGCTTGTTATAAATTCATAAAATAAAAGACTATTTTAAATCGTATTTTATTTTGCAGTTTTCCATTAATGTAAGTAAAATAATAACAAAAAAAAAAAACACCTGAACTTTCGGTGCGATAAATAAACACAATTGCGGTATAAAGCAACAACAGAGATCCGACCTATTTATCACATAAATTATGATTAAATTGCTATAACTCAATAACACCACAATCCCATAAGTGAAAATATTTTCAAAAAATTTTACTCTATAATTAATTATTCAAAAAAGTGGTTTGAAATAATTTTTTAAATTACAATTACATTACTAAGAAACTTGAAATTAGTCATACATTTGACAAAATCCAACAAAAGCTATGAAAATATTACATAATTTATATAATTCTTTTATCGAATGACATTAAAAGTAATTAATTATAACAAATTCCATGAATAATTATCTGCTGATTATTATTCGGTATGGCAGCGAATAATAATATGTATTTAAATCTTTAACATGAACACAATAAACACACCGACACCGTTGTGACGACTAACACCGTGAGACGGGAATTTTATATATTTAGCTGGTTATAAATATATGTATATCATATTATGCGCTCGTAATTTAAAACAACTATAAAATATGTGATACGGCCGGACATCATTGCTAAACTATGAGGCTAAAGGTCGAAGGAGTAAGGCCCTCCGAGATTTATAATTTAAGCAACGTGTGGAACGCTGGCCACTCGTCTGGTTACTTTGTCAAGGCCAGTAGTAGGTTTGGATAAAAATTATCAATATATCAAAGTATTGATATTTTTTTATAAAATAATCGATAAATATCGTCTACATTTTTATCGATATTCCATAAATCGATAATCGATATTTTCGAGTGTCAAATGCGAATTACTTTTTGTCACTGGCTAGTAGGGCAGTCAGCAATACAACTACTAATAAAAAAAGCTACGGATATTGCGTAGTTCCATTTTTAGTTTGTGTTACATTTTATACATATTATTATTCATTACATAAACTGATTTCCAGGTTTTCTGCATGACAAAATATTTTCCAGGAAGTCAAAATAGTTTTTTCAATTATGGATCTTATTTTAGGTCAATCAGTAATAATAATACACGGCCTAATCAATTTTATAAAGATGATAGAGTTCTTAGGCAGATACTATTTGTAATTTTACTTATATATTAAACACATATAATATAAAAAGAGGACTTGGGGTATTTAAAAACTTTCCAAAGTTATTTTAGCATTTAAGGATTAAATCACAACATTTAAGATTTATAGACAAAATCTTTACATCATTTATTATGAACTTAACATCAAAAACGACCTACAAACACCACATAAATCCTTAAATATTAATTATATGCAATGCGATTAAAATAAGAATAGGATGGGCTCTTGGGTCACTTCACTCATATAAGTATGGTCAACAGAATAAACTTAAAAATAGATCAGGGCCATTTACATAATTTTGAATGACCTGAAATCGGTAGTTTTAAACGTTTAAAAATAAAGTCCGTTGACAGTGTTTCTGTGTATACTATTCAGTGTACAAGATGACTAGTTTCCTGGTATAAAATACTTGTTATTACAATATAATAAAATATGATATATTTTTTTAAATATTTTTTTGCAAACAGTACCTAGTTCCAATTGGCATAACAATATGGCGCCAGGCTGGTCCCAAACTTATTTTAATCAAATTGTAATGTCATTTAATTTTTTTTTTGGACCAGAATAATATCCAAAGAATACTTGGAATGACAGCGATAGCCGCTAAATCAGAGCAAGAGATCTGTTCGACGACAGCAGAAAAAAAAATCCATAATACATATAAGCTGATTGTATGGAAATTACAATCGTTGTTTACTAGAAATAATGTAATCAAATAAAGAAAAAATATACAGACAATATAACCATATATAATAAAATATACAATACATTTATGGTATTCGATGCCGCAGTTTTACAATACATATATTCAAGCATATTAAAGGGTCAATGTCGCGTACCGCAAACTCTCTTAGTTGGCGATAAGAACGACGCGGATTGAAATGAGGTTATTTATAGGGTTCCGTACCCAAAGGGTGCCAACGGACCACTATTAATTACTAAGCCTCCGCTGTCCGTCCGTCTATCAGCTCAGTATCTCATGAATCGTAATAGGTAGAAAGTTGAAATTTAAAAAAAAAAAAACATAATTACAGGGAGTCCCCACACAATTGATATTTTTATTCTACGGTGGCACGGAACTTATTTGCGAGTCCGACACGCATTTGGCCAGTTTTATTATATATTGTATGAGTCCTTTTATAAGTTATGTCAGTAACTAAATTACATTTTCCTGAATCCAAATAAATTATGGCATGGTTTGTTTTCCACTATTAAAGAATAGTAACCTGTATAAAAAATTAAAAATATGATTAATCCGTATGCAATATTACAAAGTCTAGAATAGAAAACAAACAAAAAATTGTTTATAACATTGACTTAGTATAAACTAAGCACCTTTCCATACATAAAAAAAACCAAGTCCAGTCCAAAGATTCGCTGGCGCTCTTTCGAAAATTCAATGAAACTAAGTTAGTCAAAAGCTAACTTCACTCGATTATATAGCAAGTTAGTTGCCATTTTTAGAAATTTTGTTTGTTTGGAAAGGGATGTTGGGGATATATAAGGCTATGTTTAATAAAGACTAGTTTTTACCAGCAATTTTAAAAGGACTGAAATTAAATCCTACCTTTTTTTAAAATAATGGTTATTCCTTTTTAATTCATACCAATAAGTATATGCATTGTAAAACTGTACCATTGAAAAGGATTTCTTAATGAACAAAAAAGGCTTAGAAATGTGCGATTCATATCGACTTCCGATTTTCTAGCTTTACTAATTTAGTTAAAATGTAAACATGTATAAAATTCTCCGTATTTAAGAAGTGTCTGTCTCCATTTGAGCTGTTTTCTGTCTTTGCTCGGCTATCCATGCATTTATTCTCTCTTTTAGCTCTGTATTTGATTTGACTAAATCCATAGATAGCGGTGACCTGTTGAATGGATCTGATTGGTCGCTTAGAAGATGTCTGAAAATGAAACAATAATTATCTATGAATATCATAAAATGTTAGGCTGATTTTTTTTTACAAAATTTGGTGTACAGACAGTCCACACCCTGGATTAAAACAAAGGAGTAAAGCATGAATAGACTGGTTCAACCGGTGGAGGTTAACCTTTCAAATTAGGATAAGAGTAATGATTTTCTAATTTTATAATCTGTAGTACAATAAGTTTATAACTTTTATAAGTGACAACACCACCTCAAAAAGTACTGTACTAATCCAAGTAATAAGTTATCTGTGTGCCTAATTTCACCCAAACCTATTAATCTGTTTTTGCATGACTGAGCATAAAACATCCAAACAAACAAACTTTTACATTGATTATATTAGTAGGATAAAGTATATCAGGATGTGGTCAATATATGGATAGGTGACTGTATTCAATATTTCAATTAAGTGTACACCTGTATAACCTGTATAGCAAAACCTTACCTGGCAATTGTTGTACGGTCCACTGTTGTCCTAGAACTAGGCAGGATGACAGGGTCCAACATGATGGTGCTCATGATAGGGTCTAAGAACTCTTCTGGCGCGTTCGCCAGGATCACTTCGTCACGCTGCCTCTGCTCCGCTATAGTGCTCACTCGTGCGGCTACTTCTTGCAGTGAACTTATTAGACCACCGCCGCCGATACGTACTGCGAAAATAATTTTAGTGATTATTATTGTATCAAATTTTAACTTTACAAGTAAATTATGTATGAACATTTCTGTCCTACAGCTGAGCAAAAACTTAAGTAAGCTCTTATTAAGAACTCCACTTTTACGAAGATAAATAAATAAATAAAAATTACACACTCAATGGCCCCCATTAGGATAGTGAATAATATGTCGCACACAAGGACAAGGACAAACACACCAAGACCGGAACACAGGCTTGTATGGTTAATACAAACATTTGCTCCGAGTGGGAAATGACTTGAAAAAGAACTATTTATCAATTAGAATTATCTATTTTATATATTATTCTTAAATAAAAGTCCTATTAGTAATAACTTGAAAAAGAATTGCTAGTATTCTTAAACAAAAATTTAAAGAAACCAGTACAGACTAAAATCTTTCTTTACTTTACTACATTGACGTTTGGTATTTAAATACTTCATGTATTTGTATAAAGTGGGAATGTAAGTATGTGCGTAAATGCATTTGGCATCGTTAAAAACTAGGAATTATTGTTAAAAGAGTTGTAAGTTGAATAATTTATTTACCTAAAACATCCTCAGCCAATTTGAACAGCTGCGGCGAGTAGGAGCGGCCGTCGTCCGAGACGGCGGCGCAGAAGCGTTCGTTGTTCCCGAGCTCCACGTACATACGACAGATATCCAGCACTGTGTTGGCCGGCTCGAAGTCGTACTCCTTCATGTCTTTCACCTGTTCATTATATTATATACTTTTTTGCATGCTTTCTTAAGAAATGAAATATTCAATTTGATACAAACGAATGTAAATAAAAATAAAACATAAAATATATTTAAAGGCGGGACTCTGTATTCACGAAAAGAATATACTAAAAAAAAACATATTAAATACCTAAACAGTGCCCTTTTAAATGCTTTTTAATAGTTGTTCTGCAATGCTTTTTGATAATTGTATTAAGTCACAAATATTAAGCTAATTCGTGTACTTTTACGAAAACGAATGTCTCATAAAAATATCAGTTTAAAAAAGTTCACTACGTGTTGTGTACGAAATACACATATATTTTGTACCATATACTCGGCATTTTTCCTATTCGCTAATCAGACAGTGGAGTAAAAATTCAAACAATTAAAATTTATATAAAAAGATGAGTTTAATGTATAAGAATTAATTTTATTATCTCAAATCAAAATAAGGTCATTAATAATATATGAAATTAGTGTCACTAGAAAATTTGTTTCTATTTAACATTTATTATAAAATAATTTTGTTCCTCGAGTTCCACGACTGGTGTCTGGAATTGAAGTCTGCCTTCAAATGGTCATTGTGAAGTTGACTTTATAATTTTGTGCGACCTGATTGGTCAGGCCGGCGGAACTTTTGCAGTAGTAGAGCTATGCTTTTGTCAGCACAAATAGGCTCGACCGGGGAAGAACTACCCTCTCACAGAAAATCGGCGTAAAGAAATAGTATCAGTACCGCCGCTTTTCATACAACAAGTGAGAGCGTTGGAGTCCCAATTTCTCACCTTTTTGTTCCTTTTTCAACCCTTCCCTGAAGCCCCCATGGTTGGTAACGCGCATGTGATACTTAAAGTATCACGCGCGTTCATAGTTTGCGGTGACTGCTTACCATCAGGCGGAGCGTACGCTTGTTTGCCAACTGTCATGACATAAGAAAACAACGACGAGTCACTATTGTCTTATCGCGAGTTGTCTATAGTACCTTAAAATTCTTCTTATTGGGTCCGACGAGGTGCAGCAGGAAGTAGTTGAGCATGGAGGCGATCCGCTCGACGAGCGTGGGGTGGCAGAAGACGTAGGGCGCGTGCGCGCTGAGGCGCACCAGCGTGCGCACCGTGTCGCGGCCCAGGATGTTGTCGAAGCGCGCCAGCGTGCCCACGTGCGCCAGGTTCGCCGCGCTCTGCTCGCGCTCCTGCGCCGGCAGGCTGGCCCACGCACCGGACTCGCTGTACGAGATCGAATCGAATTTTTAACCGACTTCAAAAAGAAGGTTCTCAATTCGGTTGTTATTTTTTATATATGTACACTAATTACATTATATTTATTTACATTAAATTTAATTAGTTTAACCTTATTTCATTACTTAGAAAGAATGTAATTTTTTCCATTATTATAAATTAAATACAAAAAAGATACGAAATGCATGTTAAGTTAGCATATAATTGGGGTATACAATTTTTGTCATAGACACATAAGAATGTACTATAGAAATAAGGAACAAATTGTATACAACGTTGGCTTCCTATTACATACATTAAATTAAATTAAATTACGCGTGATCCGATTTACGTGATTGTTCTTTAGTTGATCATGCCATATGTTTACTTAGCACTGACTTCTGTTGTAAAAATATTATTTTCTTTTTAGTTTCGAATTCGATATTTTTTTGTTTTCTAAAAATTATTTTATAGTCCGACTATTTTAATAACTACTTATTAACCGATTTTAAGGACTCTTTACACGAGCCAATAGCTAAGACATTTTCTTCTCAATGAAGTACTAATTATCATCGCACTTTACTTGGAGGTAAACTCTAAGGTGTTTCATTCAACAACATTGAATCAACAATAATCGCTGAACAAACATTTATATACAAAAACACTTATAGACTGTTATTTTGCTTGGCGTCTGTCACCAAAAATATGGCATAAAGAGACATTCAGTAGACATTTAATAGTAGAGCCATGCTCATCTTACCAAAAATGGGTCAACTCGACGAGGGAACTGCTACCCTCTCACAGAAAATCGGCGTAGAGTAACAGTGACTGTTGCATTTCTTGCGGTGAGTGAGGGAAGTCCAATTTCCTACCCTCTCTGTTCCCTCCCTTTCTTCCCTTCTCATACTTTTCCTTCTATTCATATGTATGGTATAAAAATTAAATCATATTTTTATATCTTAGTAAGTTACCGTGCAGTCTGCATAGTACGTATTTGCGCCATGTTTCCGAGAGCCTCGTCGAGTAGGAATATTGCGTCGTTCATTAATAGATTGACGAAACGCAAGAATATCGGCGGGTGAACGGCTTCCATGTTCGCTTCGGCCTCTTTTGCTAGTCGCCTGGAAATATTACAAAATACTTTTTCATATCAGTTCCATCGTATACTATACAAAATATACACCACATATTATTAACTTAATTGCAATTAAACTTATATTATATAATAATTTTGATTCTATTGACGAAGTATCTGCTTAGATGCTTTGAAATATTTCTAAGTTTAAAACATTTATTTTTAATTAGTCTACTAAATAATAAAAACTAAATTAATAAATACGAAAACAATGTGGATGCAGTGTTCGCGAGTTATTTTGTTTTTACATTCTAAAAAGTTTCTTTATCTTAGGGTCAGAGTCCTTGTTCAAATAATTACAAAATTAAGTATACGTTTCCTCAACCTTAAATATACGAGAATTAGTACACTGTACGCCTAAAAGAAGCACTAAAATCTCCACAGTAGAAGGGCCGAATTCGGAAACGCGAGAGTTTAATAATAAGATCATGACTGTCTTGAGCTATTGTCGTACCAACTCCTGGCACCGTACCCACTCTTAAGCTTATTTGGAGGGCAATAGTAATATTTTTCAATTAATTACTATAATTGAAAAAAAAAAAAAAAAACATTGTTATTAGCAATGTTTTATATTATTCTTTGTAAAAAAATACAAGGTCTTTAAACACTGATTACTAAAATAAAAAGGGGAAATTTGAGGGACTGGCAAGTTATCTTACGTGAATGCGTCTCTGTGTTCCTCCATGCCCCACAAGAACTCCATCACGAGGTACATGGGACGCCTGTAGTTAAACTTCTGCTCGAACTGAACGCTCTGCCCCGTCATTTCTATTCCCACGAAAACATCCAGTAGGCAAGGCACGAGCTGAAGAAATTAATATAATACGATTTATCACAATCATTATCATCTATAATTGATGATTATATGTATGTATCTATTATTTAGTTCACATACGCTCATAGCCGAGTGCACCCACTGATCGGTAAACGATCGGTAGGCTAAGCAACTTTAAGCGCGGTCAGTCACTAGATGGGTGATTGCATAGTGGTATTTTAAATGAGCGTCTGCGTGCTTCGGAGGGCACGTAAAAAGTCGGTTCCGGCTGTTGACAATTTGGCAACACTCGAAAAGTCAGAGGCCTACGGGCGACCTGAACAACTCTGACAACTAACCATTCGATAAGAAGAAGTTCACACTCTTTGTGGTCTAACCATTGAAAAGAGGTAAATGACGGTAGACATTGAATCATTACTTTATTGTGTACTTTGATTTTCTAGAACTACCTACCGCATTATTTGATTGAAGTTTTTAAATTATAATTGTGTCATTAGAAGACTAGTATCTAAGATACAGGCTCGGCCTAGTTTAGATACTAGTAGACATTCTTACCTAAGCTTTTAAAGTTTTATGTAGTTATATAGTCAGATAGATTTAAGGTACACTTTGTTATTAAAAAAGTTTTTTTAAAATAATTTAACTGGTTGTAGGCCTTTTATTGCAAGAGGCCGGCTAGGTAGGTAACACAGTGTTATATTCTACTGAAAAGTAGTAGTGTCTTTGGCATTACTTAATTTCGGTTTGAAAGACACTGTTGCTAGTGAAATTACCGGGCTTAGGAGATTTAAGAATCAATTTTACGAGGTTGGCACCACGTGACTGACACCTACAAATGATGTTACCATCACGTGGGTCGTATGCTTGCTGCCAAGTTAGTAACATAAAAAAAATGTATTGTTACTTAAGTGAAATAAAACTCAATTTTTAGGTTTTTTTTTTATTTATTTATTTTTTATGATACAAGTTGGCAAGCAAGCATAGGGCCCACCTGATGGTAAGCGGTTACCGCAGCCTGTGAGCGCGCGCAACACCATTAGTAGGTGCCACTGACGCGTTGCCAACCTCGAGATATTGGTTCTTGAATCTCCTTTGCACAGTAATTTCACTAGCCACAGTTTTATACTAAAAACTTACTTGAAGTCTATGCGGATGTTCTTTAAATAACTGTTCTCTGTAAAATGATGCCATGTTACCCAATGGCTGTTGATCGTCAGGTTGGTTCGGAAGCATTGCTTCGAGACATTCTGCCAGACGAGCCCTATAAATAAAAAAACGATTTTTCTACATTGACATATTGTATTTCATTCCGTCAGCAAAAACTTTTACATATTTCAATTTTATCCTTTAAATAAACATAAAATATAATAATAAACAAAACAATACATATACAGCGGCTCCCATATCTGTATCATAGATACTACTAATATGGGGTCCAAAAACACACACAACCATAAGAAAACCGGAATGCTTGATTGTATGGTCAATACAAACATCTGCCCCGTGCGGGAATGGAAACTCGACCATTTGGTGGTAGGGCTTAAGTGCCCGCCTGGTAAGTTAGCACTAGCTGATGTAATCGCTTAAAATCAGTTGAGGCTCTTGTCCCCTTTAACCAAAGATTTAGAATAGGCTAGATACCGCAAGCCAATAAAGTTCTAGTGACGCTTAGCGATTGAAACGATTTTGTTTATGTTAAGAACATAACTAAATAGCTGAGGCGATATCATTGAAGTATAAAAAATATGACTCACTCAGTTTTCATACTAATTAACGAACATGCTGTAACTAGCCTACTCTAAATCGGCACAGATCTGACATGCAAAAAAAAACTGCGTTCTTAAAGCACCAAAAAAATAAACTACGCACTACAACTGGACGCAAATAAGCAATACCATGTCAACCCGCAAATTTGAAAAAACTGAGTTATATATGCAGAAGTGTTGGTAAATGGCTGAAGAACATTTTTCTTTCATATTTGTAGGGATTTAAGCTTTAAATTTGTAGGGTTATAATTATGCTATTTATGTATTATGTTAAACTTTTTGGGTTATATTATATACGAAATATGCAGTTTGTATACTTATTTTTTGTGAAAATAACTAAAATAACTTACATAAATTTGAAATTGCCCAATAAATTAAAAAAAAATCATATAAAGCAAGTTGTTCAAAATTTTCAAACGCGTTTTTCTCGAAATGACATTCGTGTGGGTTGACATGGTATTGCTTATTTGCCTGCAACTATAGTTCATCATCAACCCTTGCTGTCCACTGCTGGACAGAGGCCTCTCCAAATGTACGCCACTGAGCACGATCCTCGGCCACTCTTATCCAGTTCTTGCCAGCCACCCTTCGAAGATCATCGCTCCACCTAGTCTGAAGACGTCCTACGCTACGTGTACCGTATAGTTAATCAGTAATATTAACCTCAAATGCGGATTATATGTTCGCGAAGAATCGCCCATGAATGTGAGAACTAGAGTCAGCGCTGGCTGCAAGAGGTCCGCGATATCCGCCTCGTCCGTGATCACGCCCACAGTACGCCGCGCCATTGTTATCAGCACCACTACGTTCTCTAGCACGAACTCTGGAATGCATCTGGGAATATAAGATTTGACAATATTTGAGTTAGAGTGTAGAACGTTCTTTGTGAGGATTATCTTTGTTTAAATATTACTAGTGGGCCCAAACGTTATTCTTAAAAATAAAAAGAAATCCTGGAAACTAATGGCAACCCAATGTACTGGGTCCATTTTATTACAGTGTAAGCCATCTAGTGATTTACCATTTGGGCGTTACACAATCCAAAAATCATTTTAAATAATAAAAAAATAGCAAAGTAAATAAAAATTTTGTCCCGAGGTCACTAAGGACGGAACGAAGTATAAGATCCTAAAATAAAGCGAGGAATCCTTCTGGCGTGTTGTGTGCGTGCGTGTGTGTGTGTGTTGGTGTGTACATGTGTGTTGACGTCGGCGGGGGTGGGTTGGTGTGTGCGTATGTATACCTCAAGGTGTCTGGCGGCGGCGTGGTGAGGGGCATGCGCACGGGCAGCAGCGCGAGCGGCGCGTACGAGGCCGCGGCCGGCGCGTCCTCGCGCAGCGCCACCTGCACCAGCCACGTGCACGTGCTCGCCTGCAGCCGGTACAGGCTCGTCAGCATGTCGTTCTCCAGAAGCGCGCAGCGGAGGCTCATGAATCTGTTTTACGATTATGGATACGTTATTTTAACCGACTTCAGAAAAAGGAGGTTCATCATGTTCATCATGTTCCTGGCTTTTTACCACAAGAAAATTAAAGTATTTGTTAAGTCCAGGAATCCTTAAAAGCCCGACTAAATTTTATTAGAAATAGTAAATTTTTGAGTTTTTTTTGTTAGACGAAGCAAACGGACAGGCTCACGTGATGTTCAGCGATTACCACCGCCCATGAACTCTGCAAAACCACAGAGCATGCAGGTGCATTGCCGACCTTTAAAATGAAACTGGTTACACGTTGGTTAACCTCGATTCGCTTCGAGAGTTTGTCACCAACATATGGTAGCAACTCACTAGGCCGGCACTTACTCCTGCAAAGAGATTTTCTTTGAATTTGTATTACTGTAGGCATATTTGAGCCCCACTAGGGCTATTTCTTCTTCAGAGCCATGGGTTCATCAGTACTCAGCCCCCAGCCGGTGAAGTTACCTGTCTAGGTAAGAAGGCCTAAAATCAATATATAATCAGAGAAAAATTAGTTACTTGGTCATGAGGAAACGCAATCGTAGACGCAATGTTTCGAGCATGCGAGGCGCGACGGAAGCGTCAGCGACCGTTCGCTGCACGCGACTCAAGTCTTGTCCACAGCGGTACAGTTTCTCTGCACACACACGCACGCCTGCAATTATGATGAAAAAAAAATAGTTATGTAAAATCTTGTCAATTAAATTCGTATAATTTCGAAATACTTTTTTTTATTTCATGACGGTTGGCAAACAAGCATACGACGGTAAGAAGTCGCCACTACCTATGAACGCTTGTGATATTTCAAGTATAAATATACATAATTATATAAATAGTTTTTAAAATATGTCATAAAAGATTATGGTAATTATTCTTAAAAAAGGGATTCTTTGAAATGTAGAACTTACCAAGATCAATACACTTCTGAGTCATAAAGAAGCATTCAGTCACAAAATTGTAGGTCTCAGCCGTTGGCCTTTTAATGGATTGTCCATCTTCTGTTTCCCGTACGGGCAGTAGACATGTTTCACTATGTAGGCAATCCAAATGTACTGACTTAGCAGCGCATTCTTCTGGCTAAAAATTTTTTTTATTAATGAATTGAATATTCTATTTTTTTATATAAATAAGTTGCCAAGCAAGCATACGACCCATCTGATCGTAAGCGGTTGTTGTAGCCCATGAGCACTTGCAACAACATACAATTGTACAGTTTTATGCACACATATCAACCTAATTAATTTCACTAGCTACAGTGTCCTTCAAACCGAATCACAATACTGCTTTACGGTAGAATAACTGATACTGCAGTGTCATCTACCTAGCGAGCCTCTTGCAATAAAAAGACTACCATCAGTTACAGTTCTATTAAAATTTTAGTTTATAGAGTAATTTATCAGCTATAATTATTATGATATAAAAGTTTGTGTATTGTATTTGAATGGCCAACCATCACTTACATTATTAGGGTTACACATAGTAAATATTTTAGCCAAAAAAAGTTATATTTGTGAGTCCAATTGTAAATTGAATTCCAATAAAGAACATCATACTGTATTTATAGTTCCTAGATGGATAAATGAAGGTTAATGTTTTCAAGGGCAGTGGATAGAATTAAAGTAGTAGAAAATCTATTGAAACAACTAGATGACTTAATATTGTTAGCACCAAAGTCATATTAATAAACACTAATTTTAATTGATCACACCAAATGAGAATTTTTTTATAAACTTATTCTTCTTTTCTTTAAACTTTTGACAATGTTGTAGTAAGGTGTTAGCAAACCTGCCTTAAGCACTGCAGTTTATATTGACGGCATGTATTTCAGTCTACATGTGTTTGTCTTTCTCCTTGTGTATGACACACTATATTACTAATAGGGACCATTGAGTTTTTTTTTTTTTTTTTATATTAGAAGTTGGCAAAAAAGCATACGGCCCACCTGATGGTAAGCGGTTGCCGTAGCCTATGAGCGCTTGCAGCACCATTAGTAGGTGTCACTCACGCGTTGCCAACCTCGAGATATTAGTTCTTAAATCTTGTCCGCCCAGTAATTTCACTAGCGTACAGTGCCCTTCAAACCGGAACACAGTAATGCCTAAGCACTATTATTTGGCGGCAGAATATTTGACACTGCGGTGGTACCTACCTAGCCGGCCCCTTGCAACAAAAGATCTACCACCAGTGTGTAGCAATTTATTATTTATTGTCCTGTAATTCTCCTTTTACATCTTTTTGAAGGACACTATTGTAGAATCTTTACTTTAATTATATTGTTATATATTATAGTTAACTATTACTTCAGTACTTACTGGCACTCCACCATAAGTGGGATCAATTTTGAGCGCCTTTAGATCATCTGATTTAGTACAGAATGGTTGGCATAACTTTAATAGTACCGCACCCAGATTTATCATAAAGCCGTCTGATACACAACTCATTGCAGCTGCACTCATTTCTCCAGCCTGGAAAATATTTTTCCTTTTAACAAACAGTATAATCTTTATATTACTAAATTTTATATTACTTCGTTCTCAACAAAAAATTGTCCAAGAAACATTTAGTTAATCTAAAAATTAATTTTATATTTATGATAAGTAGTCTTGCAGTTTTGATATGAATGGCCGACTCAACCAAAAAAGTACTACCATGTCACAGTATTTTGGTGTAAAGTAGTAGTATTTATATTGCTTGGATCAATAGCCAAGATATGTGTGAGACTTAAAAAATCTATGTTATACTCAAATGGATTAATAACAGAATTGTAAGTGAGCGACTTTGTAAATCAGAATTTAAATATACAGATATAATCAAAGGTGATCCTCATACCTTTATTTAAATGAACATTCTTGTACCTCATATGTTTTTAAATATTACCTGAATATTCCACAGTTTGCCTCTTGCAACATTAGCTTTAAGACACTTTCCAATCCACGTCAATAGTCTATTTTTAACTTGTGGTCCACCTTTAAGAAGGGTCAAGAATATTTTATGCAAGTTATTTGTTAGATGTGATGTTGCATTCCAAATTGATGTTTCTATCATTGACGTAGCTGACTGGAAATATAAGAATAGAATACTGTGTTATTCTTCAAAGGCTTTGTTTCAATAATGTTGAGGTATTATTTGTTTTCATAATGATTGGTGAGACATTGTATGCAAAATATATGGTAAAAGAGATACTTTGGACAAGGGTGTGTGATTTTTGTGCTGTTGAATCTTTATCACATAATCTCTGTAAGTTAAAAGTAATATTTTTGTCTTACCTGATCCATGGGATTGTCAAAAAATTCATGCATGGAATTGGCTGAGCGTGGTAATACAGAAAGACCTAACAGAGCTCCTATGACTGTATCTTGATAAAATCGTCCATTTTTGTCATTTTTCGGTTCACATGCCTCTATTAATATTTGTGATAAATTTGAATTAGCTGTAGAAGAAAACCAATTTAGATTAAAATCTATAGAAGTTTTTTTTTATACACAAAATGACCAAAATTGTTACTTACTTGCAAATAATTGTATGGATGGTAAAATATAAATAGGTAAATTGATTATATTTGATATATTAATGCCAGTATGAATTTTTTTTAATACTGGTATCATTGTGTCTCTTAATTGCATAGGAGAGTCTTTATCACCTGAAAAATAAACGAAGCATGGGTTATTGTATGGCTTTTTAAGTATATAAGAATAAATTAGTAAATTAATATAAAAATTACCCTCAGCCACAAATGCATTCACTAAATCATTAAAAAATGTATGGCTTTGTGGTCCTACATGTTGTAGAATTTCAACTAGCTGCAAAGAGAAATCTTGGCCCTCAAACAATGCTGGTTGTTTTAATGCTGTAACAGCATTTCTGAATATTAGTTCCTTCATTTTCTCTAAAGCACTCCTTACGTAAGATTTATCATATTGGTTATAGCTTAATACATTTTCCATAGAGCTAAATAAATATGGGAACACATCTTTTATTATAACATGTTCTTTGAACACAGTACTTGTTTTGGGTATTACATACTGTTGAACGTTTTGCAAAAGAAGTCTTTCAAATAAAGCTTGTTCTAAGGTTTCTAAATCAATATGAACTTGAGGGGTCAAAGATTGTGCTAGTTCCTCTAGATATATCAATTGAATATCCGACTGCCCTTCAATTGCAGCAGAATTAATTGTAATATGAAAAACATTCTGAACAATATTATTTATTGTTCTATCCTTCTCTTCGTTCTGAGACTGTTCTAAATCCATGTCTAATTGTTCAGGACTGGACCTTTCACTTTCCATATTGTTTTTATCACCTGAAGTCCCTAATAAGCCAACAAAAGGATTGCTGGGATCAGACATTTTAAATTTAAGGTAATAATCATATAAACAATAACAACCACTGTTAAAGCTAAAAATTAAAGAATTCACATTGTTATTGGAACACTTTTCAACAATCCCATTTAATAAATTCGTGTTAAGAGGAATTCATTTACAAAGGTAAAGAATAGTCCAACATTCAAACCGCTGAGTGCTGACGGCAATTTTTAATTTTCTTATCACAACTTGATAAAATTTGACATTGTCATACTGACGAGGAAAAATTAAAGATGACAGTTCAATTATGAATTTCGATCGAAATAAGTGTTGTTAATTAAAATAGGTATGTTCTAAAAAAATATACAAATAAATTTTTAACTTTTAAATCCAATAAAATACTTTAATGTGTCCATGTGTAATTAAAATGTTTTTAATTTGAAATAATATATTATAGTATTACATATGTGGTTGGAATAAAAAAGACACCAAGCTTTGTATAAATTATATAATATTAAATTTTTTAATTTTGTAATAATAAAGCCATTTATATTTAATTTTTATAAATTAATAAATAACAAACGTAGTGAAAATAAAATTCGACATAGAATAATTCGTTGATGTTTCAATTATTATTAATCTATGGTTTTTATATTTTCTAATTTGCCTACTTGGAATATACAGGAAACAACAAAACGTCACAACTGTAATTACACTTAGAATATGCCATTATGATGTTATATAAAAGAATTACATTCGTTGATTACTAATAAATAAAATTTTGATTTATTTTATTGTATTTTAATAGGATTATAAATAGTCACCTATATTATTTGTATATTGAGAAACTTTATTGACTATGAATAGCATTTTGGTTCTCAATGTTGGCGAAAATGATTCTACATTGGCGCCTCTAATTGGTGTGTTAAAAACTGGAACTAAATTATCACAAATCTTTTCTTTGTTTCGCTGCAGTCGTCGTCCGAATTTGAAATCAATAATATTGCGTATTCGAATTGTTACGTCGTCTTTATGCAGCAATGCTATGAAAGAAATATTTTACATGGCGTATAGTAGTCGCACATAGTGAATTGTTCATTTAATGTAAGATTGGTAACAGTATTATGTATTTACTTGTTAGGCCATTTTAATCAAATGCGTGTCCCCTATAATTTTATCGCATAAAGTGCTTGATCTGCTCAAATTTCACACATGTGCAAATTTACTGCTACACATATTTTTCAACAAAACTATGAAACATATTAAATGTTATCAAGTATTTTTAATCATGTTTATACATTTTCAAAATGGCGTCTGCTACTCTGCTAGTTGTTCGCCATTTTTTTTTCGATAGGTAGTCTCAAAATAAAATTACTATATTTTGTTTGAAAAATTTGTATAGTTTTTGCATGGATTATTTTTCCTATTAGGAATCAACCATAATATATTATTCATTTAAAGTTATATATATATAATATGAAAATACGGCCAAATTTACATTAACTATTATAGGTCTCATGGTGATGGTTAATGCTTTATAAGTTTACTTAGTTCTTTGTTAAGCTAATATTATAATATCTAAGCAATGTACTAAATTTTTTGAGTCATAAATTTTAAATTATCATTTGTAATTCTATCGTTTTAAGATGGTAGGTACCTATATTAGTAAACTCGCGAGTCACTATACGCCACATTTGTAAGATTGTGTTAATGTGTGAGTGAGCGTTGTACGCGTGACCTCGAAAAAGGAAGGACAATATCTTGCCGTTCTAGAAGGCTGACGTCATTTATATCGCGGCGAGCGAGAATACAGCGCACAAACAACTAGCAAGACATTGTGAAATGTGAACGGCCACCTACTGCTTGCATATCTCCTTGTACTACTATAATTCACTTGAAAGTTGTGGCTATGAACAGTTAGTCTATTGACTTCTGCTATACATGTTGAATCCATTACTGCGCTATTAATTTTAATTAGTGACACTGGAGATTCTTTCCAATGACAATTGTTTCGACGATTATTAGGTACAGTATTGAGAATATCAAAAATTGATCTCGCTTGAACATGATTCTCATGTTAATTATAAAAGTCCCTGGATTATTTTAATAAGAGACATTTAATCAAACTGTCCTTTACATACACATGTTTTAACGTGTACAAAATAGGGCGTCAGCCTTCTTCTATAATAACAATACATGCATGTGTGAGTATAAATAGCAATAGTGTTCGTCCGTGCTAGTTGAATACATTGACAAGTAAAACTACTTTCTTTTTTAAGGTTTATTTTTAAAATCCAATTTCAATCTATTTAAAAGAATTTTAAGAATATTATTTTGTAATAGATGTTTGACTTGTTTAAAATCGGAAAATCTATTACACCATGTAGTAAGCCTTTTAAATATGGTAGAGTTATACAAATATGGCGTCGGTCATACGACGTTGCCAACTTCTATGACGTAATCACAATGAACATAATGAAAATAATAATTAACGACACGATAATTTGTACATAATTAACGAATGTTTCCAATTTTTTTACACTCATTTTCATTAATGTTGATATAATTCCCTTTTCGACAATTTCGACAATAAGTTAACATTTAAAGCAAAAATGTTCATTGCATGAAATATCATTATAAAAACTTTTTAGTAGTATACATTTATTGTCTTTGATTTTATATTACAAGGGACAATTTGAAGCAACAATCTCATTAAATACAATTTCACTTCTATTGAATGACGATGGTGAAGGTAGTTTTAAGGTTGTATTTTATTATATTTATTCCATTTTTATTTTGTGATATCTATAAAGTCTTATCAGGGTATACTAAATATGAAGCTTATCGCTTTAAGAGCGTTAAGATAGTTTTATCAAGTGACGTATGCATATACAATTTTAAAAACTTATTGATAAATACGTAATAAACTATTTTATCATTTTTTATTCTCTATAATTTTAACATTATTTTTAAAATCATTTGTTCTTTATCTGCAATAATAACACAAGTTACAATTTACTTTTAAATGAAAATTAATTATAAAATAAAAAATAGAAAAACCAGGTTTAAACCTATAATTACAGACTCATACCAGTCATACTTAGCTTAAAGCTTAAAATTTAAATAAAATATTTTAAAAGGTTATAAGTAATATGATATTTTTTTTACTAGCCATTTTTACTATAATAATTTGCAATTCTATTCAAACGAAACGAACGTACAAAATATTATTTTGGGGTCTAAATCTTTTTAAATTTAAATGTATTGTGTAAGATCAATGTCGTTTATAGCAAGTATAATAATTAATTTCAATTTCGATTAATCCGTTCTTATCTCAAATTTCAGAGCAAACATCAAAATGGCTGATCCCGTAGCAGCAAATATAGATGACTTAGAAGATGGAGAAATAGAAAGCGACGGCGAGGAAACTAATGAAGTTAGTGTTCAAGGAAAAAACGAGGAGTCCGTGCCTGAGGTTGAAGAAAATAAAGATCAAGATAAATCGGAAAATCAAAATTTTTACCACTCAAAATCAGGTAAGAAAAAGAAATCAAAATCGAGTAAAAGTGAAAAATCTAAAGATAAAAGTAAAAAAAGTCGTAAATACATTGATTCCGTCGAAGATGATTTTGCTGGTAATATAGAAAAAGCAATAAGAAAAGCCATGAACAAGGCAGATGGAGGTGAAAATCAAGCTGAAGAAGACGTTGACGAACGACGTAAGCATAAAAAACGAAAGAAATATGATGGAAAAGATGTTCAAAGTAAAAAACGTAAAAAACAAGACATTCCTGATGAAATGGATGAAAGCGAGATGATGTGTGTAAGAGGAGCTTCGCCTGTACAGAAAAAATCTCCCAATGAAATGTATCAAGAAGATGATAGAGATTCCTATGATTCTGATAGTAGTCAAGATTCTCGAGGCCATCAGTCTCACCGTCAAAGGCATAGACCTCCGCAGCGGGAAAGAAATAAAAATAAAAATGATAGAAGAAGAGGAACTCATCCGATGCAAGATCCAGATGGAGTTTGCTTATATTTTATGCAAGGAAAATGTCATAAAGGTGATGATTGCGTGTACTCTCATGATGCTCAGCCACCAAGAAAAATGGAATTATGTAAGTTTTATTTGATGGACTGTTGCGCTAAAAGAGACAAGTGTTTATATATGCATGCAGATTTTCCATGTAAATATTACCATACAGGGCTTCCTTGTATGTATAAAGACGATTGTAAATTCGCACATGGTAAACCATTAAATGATGGTTTGAAAAATATTTTATTAAAGCACATTGAGTCAGCCCCAAAAGAAATTTTAGGTGACTTTCCAAGATTAAATAGAGAAGGAGCATTAAAAATGATACAAACAACACAGTTAAAGTTAATGCAACAGTATTCAGAAAATGCTGAGACTCAAACTAAAAATATACCATCTCTTTTTGATTTGAATATACCCAATCCACACAATAATCCTGATTTGCACATGAATCAGTTTAGTAATGATAGGCAGAATAAGATATCGCCAAAGATACGGCAATCAAGGTGGCAAAATGATAACTCAAATCAAAATTTAAACGCATCTCCTAATAATAGTGGCATAAGTAATGCAAATGTTTTAAGTATTAAAAACTTAACTGGTGTATTGACACCTCGACAAATTTCCGATCTCACAAAAATGGGTATTGAAAATCTAGATCAATTGGGTCAATTGACAGTATTACAGCTTAATAGTATTGGAATATCATTAAAACAAATAACTGAAATCCAACTCAATACTATGAGTATTCAAAAATTAGGTTTAATCAATAATGTTGAACAACAGTCTCAATTTGTTGGTTCTAATACTGGTTCTAAAGATTTAGATTTACGAGTGCCACCTGCAGCTCCAACTTCTAATAGTTTATCAATGCCTCCAGAACTTCCCGGAAAAGATGTTGACATGCGATTTCAATCTAATTTAACGCTAGGCGTTAGTGAAGATTGTTCTAGTAACAAGATGTTTAAAAATGATATAAATAATAAAGACATTATCGATATTGATCAGTATACGAAGGATGCATTGAAATTCGCAACAAAAGATAAGGAAAACATTGATACCTCGTCAGTAGATAATGAAAAAAGTAGTCAAATAAATGATGTCAAAGATGTAGACCATAGGGTACTGCCATTTACAGAAAGTGATTCGAGCATTCGACGGCCTAATATTGAAGAGAGCACAATACGTACGGAAGCCGATACAGACATTCGATTCTTACAACCAGAGCCAATTTTCAAAAATCCCGAGAAAAGAAATCGTCGATCTACAACAGATGATGATGAAGATAATAATTTATTAATTGATGAGAAATGGTATTCCAGTGATGAAGAAAAAGGAAACAGAAAAAAATCGCCTAGTTCATCTCCTCAAAAAGGATTTCTGTCTCCACCAGCTCCTGCGCCTCCAGTTATAGAAACATCATCTGTTTTAAGTAAACTTGGTGATCTTTCTAAAATTGATATCAGTGAAGAAGTCACAAAGATATTAAATACAATGAAAAATAATTTACATGACAATAAAACAAGTAATAGCGAAATACAAGAGACAAACGTATCAAGAGACCCGCGATCAAAACGCTCACCAGTCAAAACAATAGAAATAAGTAAACCTAACATAAAAAAGCCGGCACGAGTATCTATTTATGATTGTATAGAAGGAGAACCAACAGACCAACGAAAAAAATCGGATGTAGACCTTAGGCAAACAGATTATAATGTTCCAGGTTTTGGAGATACAGATTTAAGGCCCAATACAAGTGGTGACATTGACTTACGCTTAGGTTTGCCCTTTAAACCCATTCCAAATTACACACCAGCTTCTGAAATTAATTGTTCTATTAATAGCCATCCACCTATACCATATAAATTAGTACTTATCCACATACCTAGGCCTGATTACACCAATATCAAAAATACTACTTCAAAATCACAAGCTTTGACGGACCCTAGGCTTAGAAAAGTATTTAGATTGTCTGTTGAGGAATCTACTAGTGATAGCGAAAAGTCATCTAAAGTCGTAAATACAGCTCCAAGAATAGATCCACGGAGAAAACCAAAAGATACTATGGATAATCTTCTCGAACAAAAGTCGAATTCATTGGATTTACAAACTATTTTACAGAATTCAAACTGGTACAAAGAATTAAGTTCCACACAAAAAATTTTTGTAAATCAACAATTGGCACCTGTTACTCAACTTATAAAACAATATCAGCAAGAAAAAATAACTGGAAAAAAATTTGATTTAAATTCAATACAAAGTAATACTGTTCTATGTAATGTGTTTACAAATTTGGGAGTATCAATGGGAGATAATGGAGAGTTTACCTACTTGCCTAAGCCGAAAGAAGCTCTACTAAAAACGCCGGTCAATTTTAGTCAGAATTCAAATCCATTCGCTATGAACAACAATATGACAGGAGCCCCTGGTTCAATGGAAGGTAATATGAATATGATGAATATTCCACCAATGGGAATGGGAGCTGTTGGTGGCATGAATAATATGAATCATTTACATGGTTTTAATCAATCTCTACCGGACCCAAGAAGCGGACCGGCTCCCGGTCTCTTAGGTATTGCTCCGAATATACCCCATAACTTCAATAACAATAAATTCGCGGGCCCACATAATTTTGGTAATATGGGATTTAACGGTCCGCATGGAAATGATTTTAATTATATGGATGGTGATCAAAACTTTCAGCGATTTCCTAATAGAGGAGGTCATCGAGGTCGAGGAAACGACCGTTGGAATCGTGGTGGTTCCGGTAGAGGGCACAGAGATCGAAAACATTTTAATGATAGGGGAAATTGGAAAAATGAAAGGCATTAGCTGTTGTAGATGTAAATTAGTCATTAAAAGTATCGTATACCCTTCCACATATTACAGAATATGATCAAGGTGATAATTATTAATAATATTAGGCTTGTTAAGGTAGTACATTTTTTAATATTTATTATATTGTATTAGTGTAAGTTTCTCTGTACAAGGTCTTTGATAGTGTAAATACATTACAATATTCTACGAAGTAAATTTAATCGCTTATAAGTTTTCAATCTAAGATAAAAATAATTATGTTTATTAAATGTAACAAAATGAATTATTTTCATTTTAATAGTACTCATTATACGAGCCAAATGTTTTAAGACTGAGTGCAGGTATATAATTGAGTTTTTATGTTTTATTTTTTATATTTCAAAGGTCAACTCATAGTAACGTAGATTACGTAAATAAGTATAAGAAAAAAATATCAGTCTGTTTTGAGATTTAATAGTTATCTCAAAAATTGTAGAAGATGAGCAATAATAAATATTAAGATGGCCTTATGTCCAGTAATATTAATGAACTGAAAGCAATATGACCCATAGCATCACGATTGTATAAAAATGTTTTTATGGAGAGCTAAGTTAAACGACTTCCGAAATTTGTTTATGAGAAATAGAGATTTGTATTAATAAAAATTCTACCGAACTTAAATAAATTTATGTTTAATATGTCTAATGTCTTAATTCGACACCTTAATTTTTTTTATATTGTAGTGTGGTAAATATTGTTTGAATTTTAAAAATCTTTTTCAGACAAAAAAATATAACACTACGGCAAAAATGAATGGATGTTTTTCAGTAATAACGAATGTTTTACGAATAAGAGGTAAGTACGTGCCGAAAAAGCCGATGTCGGGAATAAAAGTTGATAAAAGAATTTGAATCCAATTTATTCACAACTTCTGTAAAATAGAAGTGACGTAGTTAGAAAAATCAATTTTTAAACGATTTCCTCCCGATTTCAAATTAACAGCCACTTGAGAAACTTTTGAAAAAGTTGGAGCTGTAAGAAAACACCATTATTGAAATTAAAATCATTTTTGTAACCCAAGTATACAACAGATTAAAAAATAAATAGAAGCATTATATTCTTTTAAGCACTGGGATATTTTTAGCTTTAAAATAATTTAGACTATAAATTTTATGGAAATAAATATCGTTAAACCTTAAAACCTTAAATTTTATAGTCTACTAGCAGTACTAGCTACTAGTCTACTAACAGCCTGAGCAGTGGGTTCGGAGCACCGACCCGACTTCAACTCCCAACAAAATCAGAAAGATCCAACTCGATCGTATTACGACTTTACAATATCTTATTCCCGTAAAACAAAATCATCTTTTTGTAAATTTTCTCTTATTCTATGTCAAGACGGTGTCTCGACCCCACTAGAGGTTTCACTCTACTCAATATGGCCAGTACGATTACAACATTAATAAGAACTTAAACAATATTAAAAGGACAAATCTAATTAAACTAATTTAAAATAAACAAAAATGAATTACGTATAAAACTGAACCAGCAATCAACTTAATATTATATTCCTCCGACATATATATATACATATATATATTTATAATAGAAAACATACATAGATTTAGAGATTCCATATCATCTTGATCATCGGAACAGTTATAAAACACCACACATTGTTTTGGCGATAGCTTAGCTTGGCTTACGAAATAATTATATAAAAGCTCCAATTCTCGTGCCGCCACGTTAATCGTTTTAGAGGAGCAGACCAGTATGACTCCGTGGACACCCATGCGAAGTGCAGGCCAACAGGATTCAAATCTTAAAAATAAATAAATTTTAGATATTTTATCGGTAATTCGTCCTTAATTTTGATACTTGATTTATGAATCGAAACTAATTTAGGAAAAGATATAGTTATACCGTTTTGGAATACATATACATTAAATAAAATTCTTTAACTTTGTATGTTATATAAATATAAAATACTTATGATCACCACTGCAGTCCCACATTTCAATATCAACTTTATGCTGTTTTTCGTTTACATTTAAATGAGAAAGTTCAAATTCTACAATACGGACTCCTTGTGTTGGGCTGGGGTTATAACCTTCTTCGATATTTATTGATTCAGACAAAAAATTTGCTATAGTTGTTTTTCCACTCTGAAACATCAACAATATATAACATGCAAATTAATCGCTTAGTAAAGATAAAGTAGAACTATTTGCTTTTATGTATTGAACTTTTAAAACAAATAGTTTTGGCACACATTCTTGAAATATACTACAATAATGTTTATTTATATATAAAATATACAGGAATATACATACGTCAGAGGGTCCGATCATTAAAATTTTCAACTTATCGAGTTGCATGGTAATGCTTATGTTGAAGACTCAGTTTATACAATAAAAGCACTTTAACTTTATTTTCGTTTAATAAGTAACTTAAAATACAGGTGCAATCGGTCGCTATATTAAACTAAGAGCTTTTGACATCCGTTGTGTTTGTATACATTTTCATTGCCCTGACAACTGCATATCGATTTCTTATCGATGAAAGTCATAGAAGTAATATAAGATTGTAGTACATCTATATAGATGATGGGAAATGTAGATAAAGAGAAATTGCTCTAAATATATTTTCAGCTAATGACAAAACTTGGACAATATTATTATTTGACGTGTCACGTTAGTATTTAGGTTGAATAAGAGGTAAAATGAATTCTTAAAAGTTTCATGAAAATCTGTCATTTTTAGGGTTTCGTAGCCAAATGCCAAAACGGAACCCTTATAATTTCGTCATGTCCGTTCGCCCGTATCTCACAATCATTTTAGTCAGATTATTGGCTCTGTCAATACGAAATTCAGTAAATAGGTCTATTCTATGAACCGCTAAACTTATATTTTGTAGTACTTATACTTTATAATTATTATAAAGTATATAAAAATTTAATGTAGTGGTCCAAACATGTAATTGAGAATTCAAAAAAAAGTTCCAACGTGTGACATATGTGAGGATAGTTATTTCAAAATGATAATGAGGTTTCATTTTGACTTTTTTGATTGAGTCAGTAGTGTTATATTTAGAAGATGTAAAAGAAGTGTTGACTTTTAGAGATCTTTTATTATACTAAATCCTAAAACAGACATGACACTTTAAATTATATTTTTTAAGATAGTATAAGACCTTTTTACAATAAACATGTAACCTCTTATATACATACAACATCTCCTTCCTTAATAAATAAAAAATTAAATAAAATAATTATAAATTAAAACTAAACTATTATATATATAAAACTAATGTATTATTAAAACATAACCATTTATTTCCTCCTCTTTTTTTTTTTTTTTAACAAAACAATAAAATAAAAAATAAAATATTATTTTTAAATCATCTTAACTATTCTGAAACCGTACTGGCGGACGTATTTGCCTTCCACTTCTAGTTACATAATTATTTTTGTTTGTGTGTGTATTCTCATTGCTTCGTATTAAGCTCTCAGATGTAGGCATTCCTTCATTACAAGGAAACAGATCATCCATTTGACAATTATATTGTAAATTTTGCCAAGGTCTTTTTAATATATGTTTTCTATTTCGTCTATATACACCACCATTTTCTGTTTTTAACCAATACGATCTATCACCAGCTGTATCTTGTACATCCGCTTTTACCCAAATTTTTTTATCATTGTTTCTCACAAAAACTTTCTCCCCTGGGTGCAAAGGCTCAAGAACCTTTGTACCTCGATCGTAATATGATTTTGTTTTATCGACAGCACTGTTACGTTTCTCTTTGACAATAGATGGCTGTATAGCTTCTGGCAATAAGCGATTTGGAGTTACAGGTAATTTCTGCATTAAGCCTTCTTCCCATTAGCAGCTGTGCTGGTGAATATTCTTCATTCGTTATTGGAGTGTTATTAAAATTTAATAAAGCTAGTAACCAATCTTCATTATTTTCTTGTGCCTTTATAATTAGCCTTTTTGCTGTTTGAACATTTCTTTCAGCTAATCCGTTTGATCGAGGATATAGCGGAGAGCTGGTTATATGTTTAAATTCCCATTGTTTTGTAAATTCTTCAAATTCCATCGATGTGAATTGCGGACCATTATCAGTTATTAATTTTTGTGGAATTCCAAACATTGAAAACTTTGTTTTTATGTTATCAATCACAGCCCTAGACGTCAAGTTCCCTAAAAGTGATATTTCTAAAAATTTTGAGTAATAATCAACTAAAATAAGATAATATTTTTGATCTATTTGAAAAATATCAGCAGCCAATACTTGCCAAGGCAAATCTGGTATAAGATGTGGTTGTAAAGGTTCACGACATTGAGCTGATCGATGTCGAAGACATGTCTCACAGTTTTGAATCATTTGCTCAATATCGGAATTCATACTAGGCCACCATAATACGTCTTTAGCTCTTCTTTTACATTTTTCAATACCCATGTGTCCTTCATGAATTTTTTGTAGCATTTCTCGCCTTAATACAGTTGGAACAACGATTTGGGAACTGCGAAATACTATCCCTTCTATAACATGTATTTCATTTTTAACTGCCCAATATGGCTTAACTAAATCATGTGCTTTGTTTTTATGCTGAGGCCAACCATTGATATAATAATTTTGTACTTGTTGTAATGATATATCTTTTTCTGTCTCTTCTTTTATTTTAATTAATTTATCTTCTGATACATTCACATTTTTGATTAACATATTTACGTGTACTGTAACCTTTTCTTCAATTTCTTTATTAGAACCCTTCTCACTTGGGGTTCTGGAAAGCGCATCTGCAATATACATTTCTTTACCAGGCTTGTATTTGATATTGAAATTATAACCTTGTAATCTCATCAACATACGCTGTAGCCGAGCTGGTGTAGAATTTAATGGTTTTTTGAATATAGCTTCTAAAGGTTTATGATCTGTTTCTACAGTAACACAGTTATGACCATAAACATACTGATGAAATCTCAAACAACCAAATACAATGGCAAGTAGTTCCTTCTCTATTTGAGCCCATCTTGTCTCAGCTGGTGTCAATGTACGTGCAGCATACGCAACAGGTCGCCCATTCTGTAACAAACAGGCTCCTAAGCCATTTAGACTTGCATCAACTGATACTGTAACTTCTTCGTTCGGTGAGTAATATTTCAGTACTGGAGCATTACTTATTTTGTTTTTTAAGGCTAAAAAACTATTTTTATGTATATCACTCCAAATAAACTCAACATTTTTTTTCAATAATTCTCTTAAAGAGTTAGCTGTATTAGAATAATTAGGAATAAAACGAGCTAAATAATTTGTAATTCCTAAAAACCGTTCTAATTCTTTCCTATTCATAGGTTCTGGTATATTCATAATTGCACTTATCCTAGCTTTATCAGGCTGCATACCATTCTCGTCAAATGTATGACCCAAGTAAGTGATTCTGTTAACACCAAAAATACACTTATTTTTATTAAATTTGACATTATTTTCCTCAGCTTTATACATTACTTTCTGAAGTCTTAAATCGTGTTCATTTTTAGTCTGTCCAACTACTAATATATCATCAATGTAAACCATAACTCCTTCTGATTTAAACAATTTTACCATTTCATTGTGAAAAATTTCAGGGCACAACTAATTCAAAAAGGCATTCTTAAAATCTATATCTTCCAAATGGTGATGAAAATGTACATAATTTTGAACTTTCAGTATCAAGTTTCAAAATCCAAAAACCTTTGTTGGCATCTAATTTAGAAAAATATTTAGCACCATCTAACTCACTTGATATTTCATCTAATGTAGGTAATTGTAAATAGCTTCTACGTACCGCTTTATTAAGATGAAAAGGATCTAAACAAATTCTTAGCGTTTTATCCGGTTTCTCAACTACTACAATGTTAGATACCCAATCTGTGGGACCTTCTTCTTTAACAATAATCCCCTGTTTTTCCATATTGTCTAATTCTTCCTTCAAACGAGGTCTCATCTGGATTGGAATTTTCCTAGAAGTACTTACCACTGGTGGAACATTTTCATTTATTGATATTTTAACTGTTGTTGGTAGGCAGCCGATTCCGCTGAAAATTGTCGAACTGAAATTATATTTCATTATTTCATTTATCCTTGCTACTAATTGTAAATCTACACATGCTGATAAGCCTAATAGATTATTACATTCAATATCTAAAACAAAAATTTTTTGAAATGTGGACAAAGTTTTATGTTTTAAATTTGCTGTAAAATATCCTATAACTGGCAAGCTGTTTTTACTTATTTCTTTTAATATAACATTACTTTTTATCAAGATGTCACTTTTAAATCCTACATCTAAAAATGACTTATATGACATAACTGATGTATCAGCTCCAGTGTCTAATTTAAATTTTATAAGAATATCATTAACATAAATATATTCAGACCAGAACTTTTTCATATCCTCTAAAGCTTCTATTGACAAATTTGAAACATACAATTCACCTTCATCATCTTTTGTAACCTCTCTAGCTAAATCTTCGCCGTAATTAACTAATTCTTGTATAGATTTATTTTTACAACATTTTGCAAAATGACCAATTCGCTCGCATTTATAACATTTCACACCATATGCTGGACAGTGTTCATTAATATTGTGCCATCCACCACATTTTACACAGCCGTTTCCTCGATGATGATGATTACTTGCACCTCGTCTATAATTCTTAATAAATCTTACACGACCTTGACCTCGCCATCCTCGCCAATTATGGGCTGGTATTTTTTGCATGTGCGCTACCTCTTCAATCGTAACATCCGGCTTAACACTGGTACACGCTACAGCTTGAGCACTAGCTTGTTCCGCTGCTTTGCAAAATATTTCTGTTTCTTCTAAACTTATTAATGACCGCGTCAATAGTCTCTCTCGCAGTTGTGAGTTTCTGAGTCCTCTTATAATTTGAGTTACTATTAAACTGTCTCGCAATATTCCAAATTCACAGCTTTTGCTTTTTATTTTTAATTCTCTCAAAAAAATTTCAAATGAATTTTCCTTTTGATATGTATCAAAAAACACATGACGCTCAAAGTTGACATTCTTTTTTGGATCACAACGCTCATCAAATTTTTTAACGAGGAATTCATAATCTTCCAAATCGTCTTTTAAAATAATTTCGTCATAAATTTCTCGCCCAAATTTGCCGATAACATGAAGAAATAGAGCACATTTCTCTCTGTTAGATATTTTTTCTCGTCCGGAAGCAATAACAAAATATTCAAATGATTTCTTCCACTCTCGCCAGTTAACACCCAGATTGCCATTGTATTCTAAGGCTGGCGGTTGTTGTATATTTTGAGACATTTTTTGTTTTTTTTTTTTTTGCTTTTACCCCACACCTGACACCATGTTATATTTAGAAGATGTAAAAGAAGTGTTGACTTTTAGAGATCTTTATTATACAAATCCTAAAACAGACATGACACTTTAAATTATATTTTTTAAGATAGTATAAGACCTTTTAACAATAAACATGTAACCTCTTATATACATACAACAAGTAGTAATTGAGATATTAGCTCCTAAAGTCACAAGAATTGTTGTTAGTTTGTGTGATAATGACTTTTTTTGGATACGGTTGGTTTCCGGAGCCCTACATTATATTTTTTGTGATGATCTGATCAAAGACTCACACTGATCAAAGATTACAGTAATACCAAAAATTGAATAAACGCTACACATTAAACGGCCCACATTAGGATAGTTATATCCTGTTTCGGGGGTTCGGAAAGATATACAAAGCCAAGGACAAACACACCCAGACTGGAACACATGCCTGTATGGTTAATACGAACATCTGCTCCGAGCGGGAATCGAGCCCATGATCTGTAGCGCTTAGGGCAGGTTTGCTATTGCTGCGCCACAACGTCGTCAACCAACAACAGAAACTCTTCATATTAAGACCTAATTACAAATACAAATAGCCTTTATTTCTCATTCATAGGATTTCCTTTACGTAAGTATTTCCTTATTTATTTTTAATTTTTACAAATATTTTAATACTCATTATTTTGAATGAAATGAAATTTACACACTTTAGTTATTATTAAATTTATTTATCTTTATTTCATGCATTGATCCAATTTCATTTCATATTATTCTATTTATGTAACTATTATTAATACCTAATTACTAGCAATTAAATCGTTTATTGTACTTATGTATTTAAGCTTAGGCGGCTAAAGTTGGCTAGTAGTTTTTCTTAAACGTAGCTCGTTTTTTTACTGACCGTGTCTAAAGTAATTTAACTGGTCTACCACCAACAAACTCATCGCGCTTGAAGCTAGTTAAATGATCACCCATCCATTTATCGAGCCTGAAGTTAATTAACTAGTCACCCATCCCTATACCGACAGCCCCTAATGCCGCTTAACCCACTGATCGTTTATCAGCTAGTAAGCTAAACCGGCTACGAGCGTCTCTTAATTTAATTCAGATTAACAACTATTACCAAAACGAATCATAGGACCAAAACTTGTTCTAAATCTCTTACAAATTAACCAGAATACAATAATTAGCCTTTGAGCTGGTTAGCCGTGAGCCTATTAGCTAAGCTAAGTTAGATTAGCCGGCTAGTTAGCTAAGCTAATGTAGCTAACCGGCTAAATTAGCTAACCTGATCAGCTAGCTAGTTAGCTAATTTAGCAAACTTTTCTACTTGTTATGAAAATAATATATTGCGAAATCTTCATTATATCAATTTGTAAGCATTTTGTCGGAGTGTATTTACGTAAACAATTCCAGATTTAGCAGAACAGCCCACGGTGGGGTGCCACCCGTACCTACTTTATAATAAAGTATTGTACGTTATTTCGAGCGATTATGTTTTTAAATATCATTCTAAAAAAAATTCAATGATACTTTATTTTGACAATATGTACTTTTTTTTCTTTCCTTTAATCACCAATGTACTTTAATTCCAGGGAAAAAAGGTGGCCGCTTTAGCCCGTGCCTCATGTCTATTGGACCTCTGAAACTGTAAACGGGCGACGCCGTAACTTTTGGCTGGTATATTACTTAGCGATAATTAATAACTTTCACTTGATTTATAATAACCTTGATTAGCAGCATTGGGAAATATAGTGGAAAGTTCCACAATACATGAAACAAAATTTTACAATCAAATAATAATGGAAATGTCTTATGTAAATTATATTAATAAAAAAGTTAAATTATTTAAATTAATTAAAAGTATTGTAAATAGTGAAAGATTATAACTATACAAAAGTAGGTTCCACCGAGATTTGAACTCGGATCGCTGGATTCAGAGTCCAGAGTGCTAACCGTTACACCATGGAACCTCTTGGTAACCTATCCGAATTTTTGAAATACTCTTTCACTTGTCAAAAATATAAATAAGCAACATAATTATGTAAACAATCTATTTATATACATATATATGTATATATATATATATATATATAGTTGCTAACAAATTGAACATTTATAATTGTATTTTGAAGACCTAGTGGCGCAGCGATAGGAAACCTGGTTTAAGCGCTGTAGGTCGCGGGTTCGATTATACCGCTCGGAGCACATGTTTGTAATGACCATACAGGCATGTTTTCTTGTCTGGGTGTGTTTGTCCATGTCATCGTGTATGTTTCCGGACCTCTGACACAGGATATAACTATCCTAATGGGGGCTTTTGTGTGTGTTTTATTTATTTATGTTTATTGTATAAGTTACGCAATCATATTTATTTCTGACTCTAAGATTATAACTGTTTCTAACTACTAGACGAGTTTCTTAGTTCATATAAAAAGTGGTAGTCAACTGTGGGTTAGGTATCTCATTATCTTGCGTTTGTGGTTGCTACCGTTATGCATAAACACCCTGTTTTACCCAAAGCAGCGGGATAAATGATTCGTTGTAGGCAATTAGCGCCTAACAAACATAATATTATGAGATATATTTACTAATAATTCTTGTCTAGCATCATTTCTATTTCTAAAAACTTTCACAATGTTTTATTTAATCATAATTGTAATAATTACAATTGGTAGTTACGCTTTCTCTAACAGCATGATGCCGCATTATTTAACACTAACATTTGCCCGCAATTTCGTCCGCGGTGACCTTCAATTATTTCCAGAGGCAAATGACTCATTTGTAAGACAAATTTTTGCTTGATTGAGTAAGATCCATCCAAACATTTTCACGTTTATTATATTAGTAGGATGGAGAGGCCATACAAACAAAATGTCAAGGACATATCAAAGAATCGCTGGTGCTGGTGGTGAGTCACAAGCTAGCTTAGTAGTAATATAGTTTAGTTTAGTTTTAGTTTTAGCGTAGCGTCACAAGCATTCACAACATAATTGAATGAAGTTACCGTATGACTAACTTTGTTTTGTTGCGTTAGTTTTGATTTTACTAAGAAGCATCAGCGAATTTTAAGACATTATTTTTGTTAGTTAGGGCTTAGGTTCCTTAGTTTATAGGGTTCCTTAGTTTATAGTAAGACAATGATCACTACGCTATAATTTCGCAATAAAAGCGTGGCATATAAATTACGAGGATACGTATTCTAAACATCTATCTCCGATTTGAATACGCAGTATTCGCATACGTATAAGAGGTAGGTACTTGAAAAAAATATCACAAGCAACATTTTAACCGTGGCAAAACGATAGTATTCCCGAAAACAAATTTAAAGTTTTTATTATGTCGGATCAATTAAGCAGGTTTCTTCGAACGAACTTTGGCACAGACATTTCATTGGACTATTTTAATAGAGATTATAAGGATTTTTGGCGACGCAGAAAATTTTATGAGAAATTGAATTTTTACAACTTTTGTTTTGAAAGATTATTTAAGGTAGTGATAGTCAAGTTTCGATTTATAATTTTAATTTTGTCAATTATAAAATGTGTACGTCTACACATACTAGAATGTAAAACATCATGAATATTATTTCAACAAATGAAAATGAAACAAAACAACAAAACTGTAAAACAAACAGACAAATAACATCAGTTAAAAGTTTTGTGAAAAAAAGTTAGTCGAGAAGCACATGCTTTATGTTTAATAAAAATATACGAATTAGAGAATTTCAGAAGAAATATATTATGTTAATTTTAGAGACTTTCGTGTAAATTTGTCATTTCAAATACAGGCCTTACTATAAAATTGTAAAATGACTACGTATTTACTGCAGTACCGAGCTTTATGACATGTCAACGTTATATGCACGGAATACAACCAGTTTCATATTGCAATCTCTACATCACTAATGTCATCGACCCAACGGTATAACTCATGGGAACATGTTAAATATAAGTGAGCCCTCCAAAATAGCCTATTTATATTCACAAAACTTATTCATTCGTCATCATCAAAACTGCTACTAGCGAATTGCTACAACTGATTAAACCATTTTACCTCCGATTTTAAAACGATGCTCATATGTTTTCGTGACATTTGTATATTTAAAAAAAAAGAACAATGTTTTAAAGATTTTTTTTATATATAAAAGAGGATAATAATTATTAATAATAAATAATTATCCTTTTCTCTCTTTCAATAAGTTCAAGTTTTTAGGTAGTACCCAGAGGGTTGTAAGGTCTGTACCTACAAACAAAGAAAAATAACGTTTTTAGTTTTTTTTTACTGTGGGGAAATCCTAATGGATATGAGAGGTCACATCCAACTCCTAACGACTAAAACCTCGAAACGTTCGAAGTTTGGAAATTGCATCTACCGAATCATAGGACTATTGTCTTCGATGACGAATTCCTTCGAATCCATTATCTAAGTCAACATTAGGATGCTTGAAAGAGACGCCTCTTTCGACGCCTGGTTTCCTTGCTGCGCCTCGCTACGTTGTTGAGTTTTATTTTCCCTCTCAGCAGCCTGAGATAACAAATTCGCAAAATGTTTGCACAACCTTCAATGATCTCTTACATCCAAGCATTGATTTTATCAAAGCTGGAAGTGAGAGATCGTCTCCTACCACAGCGACGAGTGCTTGATGCACGGTGATCTAAGTTAGACATACCTTTAGTGTATGCTGTGAAGGATCTGCTTCCCATTTACAGTGCTGGCACCTGCTTGTCGATTGCCTCCTCGAGATTTGACACAGTTATTTGACAAAGAAATTTCTCCTGATAGTATCTGTACTAAGAATACTAACTTGCCAATACTTGCCCTTCAGACGTAGATATATTCAAGCCTTAAAAGTTAATATTTCATTTTCATAATTATAACGATCTAACAGCAGTCTATCAATGAAATCAATCATTTGTATGAATTGATTATTAATATTGTTATTAATTTTATTCAATACTTGACAGTTTTTTGTCATGAATCTAATTTAGTTATATTTAAGTTAGGTACAGAATTAAAAAGCCAGAAAAAAACAGTCACTTAAGACATAATATTTCCAAATATATTTTTTGTATCAACAGTTAAGGAACTTTTTGATGAATATATGTATTTATGTAGGGACATACACAACGTTTTTTAAAAATTATACATAACCTTTGGCTATAATTAATTGAAAAAACGCTAAACAATATTTCAGTTTTTATAAAAAGGTTTCAATTTAATATAAAGTACATTACACCCACTCATGTTATCCCAGGAAGCAGATCAATATAAGGTAGTGTATAGATGTTGAAGTAACTGTTTTCAGACTGGTCCAGAACTGGATATTATGTTGTCCTAACCGTCCACTTGGCTTCCTATGTTATTATAACTTTAACTGATGTACAAATAATATATCTAAGTAACGTATGTTTTCATATTGCATTAATGATTTAATTGTAGCTTAATTTTAAAGCACGCAGTTTATTTAATTAGCGTTGTGATGTGTTTTTTTAAACTCCAACTTTCAAGATATTTGAATAAGTTTCAATAAATTGTTTTTATTATTTTAAACTTCATTTAATTTATAAACTATCTTGTAGCAAAATGAAAAAAAAAGCTTAACAATTCTTGGCTGTTTGCAGGCGTCAAATCTTATTTCACTTCCCTAGACGCCCACACGCGCTTAGTGATATGCACGCTTGTACGGATTTGAAATTATTGTTGCTTAGAATAAGATTATATTAAAAGATAAAGATTATGCGATACTTGCACTATTTTTAGAATAAAATGACTAATACATTCTTAAGAAAGTTGGCTGTTGCAATATATATTTGTAATTTGAAGATTATCTTATCGTACATATTGCAAGAATCTTCAGAATTATTCCTCTATTTTGTATTAAGAAACATTTTCACAATAAAATACATACGAGTATATCAATTGCCGTATCATTTTTATTGCAACTTTAACCACCTAAACTCTGCAAAAGTATAAAAAAACAAAATGCGTTGTATTGATCATAGGTATTTAATTAGATATATACATTACAACTGTATCACAATGTAGAAAAGACCCTAAGAGAAGAATTTACTCCAAGCAATCTGTGATCTGTTCAATAATTCTTAACTGACATACTAAATTGATGTATTCATATTTATGTAGATTTTCTTTTCTTGTATATTACCATTCTAAAGGCGGCCCACTATCTGTCCTATAAATCAAGCAAGCATCCGGGTTCGTCGTGCCATCCAGCTTGTAAACCTAAAGCCATAGTAGGTTGTGAGCTAGGTATCCTAACGCTGTTCCTAGGTCATCGACCGCTTCGAGCCTCGGAGCAGTAGATTTGCAGGATACGATAAATTTCAATAGTGCATTGACTGCACATACTGCTCTATGCTGTTCGAAAATATCAGACAAGGTTGTTCAATATTCTTCAAAAATATGTGTACTAAAATGATTATTTAATATTATGTATAATATTTTATTATAACACATATAACATATAGGATTTTATACCACCTTATCATAAAAATTACTATTAATATAGTTTTGAATATGATAGACAATAATTTACTGTTTGATAATTCTTAACTGGCTAAGACTTAATAACTTAAGTATGCTCGTTAAAATATAATATACCAAATAAATTTGTATGTTTGTTTTCCGAACAGAAGAACATAATTCACATTGACGACATGACTTTTTAAATTTTTGGGAATTTGGCTTTCTAGCTAGTGAATAAACAAACTAAATTATTATCAACTATGGTTTTAAAATTTAATATTTATCGTTAGAGCTAAAAAAACATTATATATCAGCACAACAGCACCGACTTCTGAAGAAAAAATTCTGTAAGTCAATATTTTTTTATAAAATTCATTTTATTTTATATTTTTTAGTTTCCAATAATAGTAAGCAAACATATCAGTAACTAATTTTATTGCATCTAATGAGACATTTATTGGTATTATGTAGTTTCGATGGTCACCCGTGATCATCATCCGATCATCATCATCATCATCATCATCATTCCATATCACTTAATTTGAAGAGGTCCCTCGATTTTTCCAACATCCCATCTATGAAGTATACCTTTTCAAACAAGAAAAAATAATCCAAATCGGTCCAGCAGTTTCGGAATAATTGAGTAACTTACGTAAAAATAATATTGAGACGAATCCTCTTTTTTTGAACTCGTTTAATAACTTACATATTATATTACAATTTTAATTGGCATATTTTCCATATATGTAGCATATAGAGGGTATAATTATGCATGCTCACCCAGTACGACTTTATTCAAATAACTACACTACACTTTACTAGTTCTGGTGCACGGAAGGGGAAGGGTAGCAGGTAGAAGACCATGCTATCGACCGATCTGCTAGTCTTATGAAGAAAATACGATAAATAAGATGATAGTGATGAGCCCATTGCTCATAGCAAAAACATAAGCCGAGGATAGAGTGACCTGGAAGGGTGTCGGGAACTCCTTCCTACCAAGGCCGTCCAACTTCACGGTACTTCAACAATGGTGCCACCAGTTACGAAGAATAATGTTTTTGAATTATTAGACATTACAACATAACTTTTACATTACTATTAATCTTACAGTGGTAGCTGGCTCAGTAATAGCGCCACGCTTCGTCAGTGTAATGGTCGTTAGTCACAGAGTTATTACATTTAAATGATTTTGTAATAAAAATAAGAAATAGACGCAAATGACATAAATGTGCCTATTATGCTAAGAGCGCAAAATGAGTAACTGCATATCTGAGTAATAAGTAATTTTTTTACGGCATAAAAACAGACGATTTGTAAAGTACTTTTCATATTTTATAGCAATAACTTTTAAAAGCTTTGTTGCAGTAAACATTTTTTATTTAGAAACGCTTGCGTCTCATAATTGATAGTGTAGTTATCTTACGCAGACCTAGGATTTTGTATTATTTTATATTTACAAAATTTTGCTCTGAGTTTCATTAAGCTTTTTTATGTCATGTGTGCTCATGCTTAGGTTTAAATTAGTGGCCATAAGGTTCATTATATTATTTTACAGTAAAAGTTTATCAAATATTTCTCCAGTTTAAAAAAATTATAAAACTTTTTAAACTAGAGAAATATTTTTCATTTTTTATTTAAGTCTCGGAATGCAATGACGTTTAAGTTAAGTGGTACTCATAATTCTTTTTATCAGTACTTTAAATCTGGATGGACGGAGGGCTGTCACAGGCGACTTTCATTTATTATATACTACTGTGATAAAAATGAACAAACATACCATTTGTAATAATTAATCATAAACTTGTTAGAGCCTGCGCGCATTAAAATAAACCCTGTTTTTATAGAAGCAAGATGAATTATTACTTTATACGTGTTTATTATGAGATTTTTTTTAGTAGCTTCGTGGAATTACGCACCTACATAATTATACTTTAAATTTCTGCAGAGCTTTAAGCTTATTGATGTATAATTGGGTATTGTCAAACCCAGTCCTAGCGCAAGCCTCGAGCTTATTTGGAGGGGCAATGGGAATATTAGTGATGCCTCGAAAAAGCATTGCTATTGTTTTTCTAAAAAGTAATAATATGGTTCTCCTAATATGGTAAACTAAGTATTTTTATTTATTACGACAAATAAAAATAAATATTGTTATATTATTATTAAAATACCTGAATATGATGTTTTTTACGTTTACGATAAATAATATTAAAACACTATTAAATAGGCTCATTGTACATTAGAACTCGTACTATTGGACCTTGTCATATTTCATATATGCATACATAAAAAATAATTTTCATGCATGCACTTGTGTGTTTTAGGAACGTTTTTCAACATTTCTAAAGAATTAAAAGTGAGTGACAAGAATAAGGATTGTGACTTTTAAAATGGGCGAGAAGTACAAACAATTACGCTTAAGCTTTACCAAGCCCATCTTATCTTGCATCTAATCAGTAACCAGATGACTGATTATATCAAGGACTGTATAATCGTGCATCAATAACTACTACCTTTTTTATTTTCGATTGTTTATCTTTTAATATTTTAATTAAAATTACTTGTATAAATAGATGTCATGTTTGCATAATTTATCATTACGTAGATCTATTTTAGTTTATAAATCGATAATTTCAATTTTAAATCTAAAATTTGTCTCAATTCCTTTTTTAGTAGTCGAATTTCGCAAGCTTTTATCAAATGCCGCCAATTGAATACAAGTAGTAATTCGAGTCCAATTACAATTTTATCGTTTATCTCCAATGAGTGTTTCATTTTCGCGTGCATTGCAATAAAATCGTCGAATTGTATGGGTTACTGTGTAATTGATTAATGTACCATCGATACAGCCTTATCGTCGATCGGAACGTACGCACAATGTCCAATAAAGTAGGCGATGTTATCAGATGCTGTAAATGAATCAGTGCAGCTGAGGTTGCGTCTCAGGGAACTTAAGATGCGACTTGCTTTCACGAAGTTTATTTATGTGCTACATTTGCGTATTGAAGGAGGCGATTCTTAAGATGTAGCGCCCATCGATAACATGATTTGTCCATTCAATATTGTTTTGTTTTTAACTTATTTACGAGTTCACTGCATTTCGATTTCTGTACCGTAATAATTACTATAGATTTATTTTAAATAAACCTAAAAACCGTTTGTTGGATTTTAGATTAAACTATTATTAAGATTATTAAGATTTTTACATAATCATCCCAGCAAGAGACTCCATAACGTTATGATTGGAGGTGTAAAGAGAGAGCTAATGTAACCATAATCAATACTTGAAATCATTAGTAATTTCTTAAGAAATAAAATGTTTAACATAATATAATAAAAATTATACATTCATAGCATCTAAATTTTTGATGATATATTTATATTTATATCAATATAATATAATAAAAATATTCCTACTTAAATGAGAACATGTTTATAAGATTTGTTGAGGTGCTACTAATGCTACAGGGTTATATTAATACTAGCGGCACTTTGTCCTTCCCCGAAACATCTAAACCATTCTCGAATCCACTGAAACACAGAAAAAAAAAATCAAAAACGGTCCAGCCGTTAAGGAGGAGCTCAAATTAAGATAAAGCCCAGTGAACAGAAAAACTATATAAAAGCGATGGTTTCATATATAATGTATAATTTATTTTCAATAATCGAAACGCCAGTTATCCAAGAAGTATTTTATTTTAATGGGTAATAAAGGATTATGGGCAAAATGAGACTTCTTAAAAGTAATGGCCACACTATCTATAAAAATTTGTTCGAAATATTCATGCATTTATTTTATTTAAGGTCACAGAGCTTAGTGCTAGTTATTGTATCGGTTCTTAAAGTATCGGTTCTTAAAGTATTTGTTTATGCAAATATAGCTCTAAAATATTGTTTGAATTCCATTCCGTTCAAGTTCTTCGTCTAAGAGGCGCGTAAAAAGCAATCCAAAGGCACGATTACAGCTGTTTACGAGTATTGTATATACGCCGCATAGCTGGACTATTCATTGATAATTTCGAATTTAAGTCGTAAATTGACTATGTTATTGTTGTCTGTCAGAATAACTCGAACACGGATAAATGAGAATGGTGTTTGATAAGATTGAATGACACTTTTAAGATTCCGATAGATTTGCATTATAAATAATAAACGGTTTCAACTACAAATACATGGTACTTTCTTGTTTATTATTTAAAACAGGTCATGGGATTTGGCTTAATAAGGCTACTAATATTATAAATGTAAAAGTTTATTCTGGGATGAACGTTTTGAGTTCGAAGAAAATTTAAGGTTCTGTGGGATAATCTAAAAATGAACTTTAAAATTGGGAAAAATAAAATTGTGTCTTATGTAACATTTTTGACTTATATGCATGTTTCATTTCTATACGAACCCAATTTTAAAGTCAACTCGGAAAAAGACGCGGACAAATGAAATAAAAATTGTAAAGTATAATTATTTTAGTAACTATGATTCTTATGATTCATTCCGACTTAACAGCTGATGTACAGTCTTATAAGTAGCCTGTTAAATATTCTACGCAATTCAGGTAAAGTTAGGTCATTTAGTTTGTAGAATACATATAATATTGTATTTTAATAATAATGGATAACGAACTTTCGTGTACAATGTATAATAAAACTATCATATAAAAATTATTTGTATTATTTATTATCGACACCGACCATCTCACATGCTTTCATTTAATTCGTCTTATAACTATCTTTTCGATCATTCATCATCGTTCAATAGCATTATCCGTTGTTTTGGTTTTCTTGACAAGTTGAGTTGTATGCTTAATTGGTTTTTGCTTGTTAATTTTTATTATGGTATAATCTTGTTTCTTACAAATACACTTACAGCATTGAGCTGATTTTTGTATTTAGCTTTAAGTCGTAAAGGATGTCTATAAAAATGTCAAGTAAAATAAATATGAGGATTTAAATTAAAACTACAGTAGATTTTAGTGAGTATTTAATTTTGAACAGATTGCAATTGCTATGGCTTTTGTTAAAGGTTTTCTTAAGCGTACTGCAGAGCGATCGATACGTACATTTTTTGTGTATAATTCGCATTCGGTGACCACAGTCGCATTGCATGACTCCTGGAATATAGGTTGAGAATTAAAGTTTTAAAAACACAAATCATTTACTTTTTTCAATAAAATCTTTTCTTTTCATCTTAAAAAGTGTTGGGAATTTGTTACATTATTATAATTCGCCACTGGAAAGTTTTGTATTTAAATAGCTCCATGGCGTTGCCTCACGACTTCGTGTTGCATGAATTGAGATTCACTATTTAAAGATATTTTTTAAATAAGAAAATAGTATTATCGCTAGTTAGAACTTTACATATACTTCGTAAATATAATATTTTTATTAAAATTACTAAAATTGCAAATCATTGAGTGGCAGAACTTCAATTGCATTACAGTTTTATTTTGTGCATTGTGTGTATATTCTATTTGGATACAGTTCAATAAATTATTTTACCTTGTAATGGTTGAGTTGCACTTCGCTAAAAGGCGCCGACCATCCAGCAATGCCCGCTGTTCCGAGACTAGCTAAAGGATAATGGTTAAATGCTGTCAGCACTCTTTTTGTGAGCATAAAACTTTTACTATAGTGTCCTGTTGGGCTTATTGTTGCTGAGCTAACTATATGACTTGCTAATTTAGGTATAGTTAGGTATTTATCGCATTCATATCTATATTTTTCATTAATATCTTCTTCATTTAATTTATTATCTAAATTATACCTAAGACTATCTGTATGATCTACTAAGTCAGTTTCTTCTAACGCTAAATTATTTTTACTTTCTATCCGAACATTATCACGTTTGGCATACATTTCACTTTCATTTATATGTTTACTTGGCTTATAATAATGGACTCCTTGCATGAAATCAAAGAAGAAAACATTTCGTACTAAAACAGCTGAATATTGTTTCGAATTCCAACCTTTATATTTTAATCGCTTAAATAGCTCAGACCAAGTGGAGGCCAATTTAGGTAACAGTACTTCATCCACATCAAGAGGTACTATATATTTGGATTCTATAATATTTCTGTATAAACAATCATTGTACGTTATAATATGATCCCTTCTTCTTTGCCACAGACCTCTATCAGACTTAAACTTAGTAGGAACTTTAAATAATCGGATATAACCTTCAGAACGATACCGGAGCAGAACATTTTCTGTTTCTTTACTTAAACTATCAATATACATGTCTATCACATCTGCACCAAGTAATTTATTAGTTTCAATCCATTCGATTAAATTTTGTGAAATATCATTTTGGAAACTTAAATCTTTTACACATATCGTATATGTTCGATTATATTGATTTTGACGTGGCGATTCTTTTATGTAGAAACCATTAGATGGATCATCACAAGGTTCCGTGACAATGGATATCACTGAAATTCCATTGAGTGGTTCTGTTAAAGGGCACGATAAAAGAAGGGGAGTTTCTACATATGAAGATGTATTATCCCACTCATGCCACCAAATTTCGATCGGTTTTGCTGCAACAACTTCTACGGCGTAATCATTTGAATTAATTGCGCGTGTTTGGCAGAATAATGGCGGCTCCGATGATATGTTGCGGCCTGTAAATAAAAAAATTACATTACTACATTTTATATCATAATTATGTCATTGAATAAACACAAATTTCTGTTACTCTAAAAATCACTCTTGTAAATGTGATTTGCCTTTCGTTAATATTTTTAACGAATATCTTGTATACTTGATATTATAAATATCGATTTATGTAGCTGTGTTTTCTGATTCATTAAAATCTACAGTTACAAATTTCTTTAATAGTATAAAAGGCCTCTAGAAAGGTTCAGGTTTATAATACTTATTTACTAGAGTTATTTTCTTGTGATCGCGGCGGTGGTTGCGCGAGACTGTCATTACAACGGTGCCTCGATTGCCATCGTCTTATCGAGCAGGACACTTCCTACATATCTGTAGAATTATATTTATATGGGTGGACAGGTGGTGGATTCAATAGGTAGTTATCAAGTATAACTCTGTATTTTGTGTCAGTTGAAAAAATATTTCTTTAGTTAGAAGTTTAGAACACTTAATAATATACTAAAATTAAATAACACTATTTCAATTAATTAATTGACTTTACAACATTATAAGCAAACATACAAATTTTATTTAATTTCTTTGATAAATTGAAATATTCAACAGCAAGCCCATATAAGTTAAAGCAAAAAAGGGAGTACTAAGTTGTGGCGATCGTGGTGTTTTAATCCGGGCGTCAGTACAATATAGGAGAGGCGTTTATCTCCCTGGAAGGAATTTACACGACGCGGGCGCCCGACGCGAGTGACAAATGAGAGTCAACTTATCTCTCGAGACTAGTACCTACTCTCTCATATTGTAACGCTGCACGATCACCTGCAAGCTTTTATTTTTCTGCTACCGTTTTTATTTCTTTATTTTTTTATGATTGAGGAGGGAGTAGAAAAGGAAAGGGATAAATAGGGGCAAAGTTTATCGTTTCGAAAACAACTTTATATAACGAATACTATTATTTTACCAATACTTCATCCCCTGTGGATCCGGCTATTCATTATAGTCCAAGTCATAGTTATATATAGCCTACTATTATGTCATGCTTAAAAAAAACTTGATATATTGTATTTGAAATTAAAGAATGAATTTCAATTCTCAAATTACTTTTATTTTGGACATATGCCATGTCTAATTTGAGAAAACCAAGATTTTGTATTCACGTAATTTCTTATTATACGTCAACGTCCTCTTGGAAATTCGCGTCGTGTGTTTCCTTGTCGGAAACACCCATTAAACAAGCTTAAAATATTCAGATCACGAATAAAGCCTATATAGACTATTTATTTATTTGTTATAAGAATTAAAATATACAATATTTCCATGGTTATAAATAAATATAATTTCTATCATAGGATTAAGCCTACGACTGTTGGTGTAGTGGCAATTACGCTAAACGATATAGTTTAAATATTATTAGAACTACGCTATCGCTGTTCCCTTAAATAAAATAATAAATAATATAATAAATACGCTTTTTAAAATTACAAGTTATTATTAAAGATTAATTAAACTATAAGGTATTTTTATTTTTTTAACGAACAAGAAAATTGTATACAAGTGCCTAATTTTTTTTAGATGATTTCGTAATATATGTAACAAAAAAATTTTTTTTTTTTAATTTTGTTTTAAAATACTGTGAAAATAAATTTGAAATTTGCTATCAAAATACAAAGGAAATTTTACCATCAAAGGTAAAAAAAACATATTACTACATAAAACTTAACAGATATAAAAATATGATCATAGAGACAATAAAGCAGTAAAAAAGAGTATATTTTTAGTGGAACATTAAAGTTGATTTTAATAATGAAAAAGAAAAAGCTTTTTCATTTACTATACTATGTAAGGTTCTTGTATCACATTAGCATTAACATTCTCGGCATCAAACTCTAAAGTAAAAATACTTGTGATGAATTCTTGAATTTAAATTAATGGCCCTCGTATCTTGTAAAGCGAGCTTTCTTTAAGGTGTTAATTAATGGTCTGTGTAAGTTCTCTAAGCATTATTTAATGATCTTTATTTTATCATATTACAGTATCGAAGGCACAAGATTTGATACGATAATTCTAACGAAAAGTTATTCTGCTTAAATATTCGCAATTTTAATGATAATTTCATGTTTATATTTAATATTATGCTATTGAATTTTCAAGATCACAAGAATCTTTAATAGAACATAAGAATAACGAGAATTAGTGGTATCCGTACGTTTGCTTTTCGGTCATTGGAGTGTTATTGCTGTGAGTCCCATACTTCCATCCCTACTGGTCCCATTTCTTTTTCTCCTTCGCTCCTATGAGTTAAAACGGCGTCTGTGGTGCCTCTGGTATTGTTAATGAGCATACAGTTTTCTAGTTTTCCATTTTCAGTGCTATGACTCTAATGACAATATTATTATATTTTTGATTTTATTTCATTACGGTTGGCAAACAAGCATACGGTCCGCCTAATGGTAAGCAGTCAGCGCAACCTATGAATGCGATACTTGAAGTATCACATGCGCGTTGCCAACCCAAGGAACTGGCAGAAGATAAAGTGACAATATGAGTCATAAGAACTGACAAGATATAAAAGGTAGGGAACAGAGGAGGTGGGAGATGGAGTCTCCGGCGTTGTCACTCTTTACACGAAACGCAACAGTACCTACTGGCACTATTATTTTACGCCGATGTTCTGTGAAATGGTAGTACTTCCCCGGTCGAGCCAGTCCGTTTCTGCTGGGAGGAGCATGGCTTTAATATCGTTAGTATCGTTATGGCTTTAATAAAGATTTATATATATAAATCTTTATTACATACATAAAGCAAGATTAAAAAGTATTATCGTAGCTTGTATAGATAAGTTAGGCAGTACCTACTTAATTGTATTTCGCAATTATAATTTTTTATGCTGCCACACAGGGTAAATAAAATTATATTTCAACGTTAATAATGTCAAGAGAATAATGTATGACGGGATGTCTTATTTTAATTAACCCTGATAATAATTGATAGTACATCAAGATGCGCGTGCGCCTAAGGGCGTATTAATAAAACTTGTCAACTGCGCCACCTAGGTATGCCAAAGAGGTAATAAGAACACGCCGATCGTCAATTTTTTCTCAGGGCTTATTAAATAGTATACAGGTGTTTTCGAGTTCAGATCGTGTCCTGTTTTGCATTTTTGTTAAATTTTAGTACTTAAACTGATTTGGGCATATTAGAATTTTATTGTTTTTATTGTTTTTATACCTTATCATTGGTAAGTACCAGTAATTGAGACTGTTGTATTAAAATTACATACCACTTCAATTACCTTAAACCAATTAAATTAATTATTAGATCGTTGATTAGACCATCACAAAAAATGATATGGGCTAATACGCCTACTGTATCTATCAAAAAATTATCAAAAATCATTTTACCCACACGCAAAATTACCAGAATTGAGAACAACCTCCACTTTGAAGTTGTGTAAATAATATATAATAAATACTTTTTTTTAATAAATAGTTACTATGGTCATTTAAAAATATTATAATTTGGGCAACCCTATCATAAAAATTGAAATGTAAGCAAACGAATAATATCATATAATCATAAAAACCAACATATTTTTCTGTAGTTTCACTAAAAATAACTCCTTAAAGATTTACCTCGATACGGCTCTATAACGCTGTTGGGCCTCAATTAAACGGTTTCTTTTATTTATTACGCTTGATGCGTATGCCAGGTTAGATAAAATCGAAGCTACAAGTTACTTATTGATTGTGGAAAAAACACGATTATCTTATTAAAATAAACATGCTTTCAACAGTAGCAAATGTTGCGTTTTATCTGATATTTTTATATACTAATTAATTGTAATGAATATATTAAAGAAATAAAGATGATATTATTTTTATTTTTAAAATGAAGTCTTTATGCTAAAATTATTTAACGGACACCATGTATTTATTATTTAATACCATTGGTCGTTAAGAATTATTTACTCAAAACTGTAAAACACCATTTAATATATTAGAATATAATCCATAAATTTATTTATTAGAATAAACAATTATCAAGATTAATTAAAGCCTTTTAAGGCACAAAAGAAGACAATTATTACTTATTTATTTTGAAATAAGTTTTCTTGTACTGAGGAATATGTAATTGTGTGTTATGTTCTAATAACTTAAAAGTGTCACTGTAATGAAGATGTAACTGTTATTATATATCTTAAGATATAATTTAAACTGTAACTGCATTTTATAATATAATTGTATGTGTAATTAGAGTTATACATGTGTTTATACCTTGAAAAGTGGCAAGAATGCGAATGTAGCGTTGAGGTGTTCTCTCGTCATAATAAGCAGCGTAGAGGGACACCGATGTACCTTTAACATTTTGCCATGTCGAATCTTCAGTACCAGGCCAAGTGCGATTCTGAAAACAAAAACATCCTTTAATACATATAGCCCTCATGTCAATGGAGCCTGGGTGTATTGGTATGAATGGGATGGCTTGTCAGGGTAAGACAGATTATCATATAGTATGGTATAAATTATCAGCGGAGCTCTTACTTACACCTCCTCCTTCCTCCTCCTTTTCTCCCCTATATCCCTCGGATGGAGATCGCATCACGAAAAGGAATAACGAAAGATAAATGATAGAACATCACTACTCCCCTGTGATACAACAGACATAACTATCTTTCGTTTGAAATTTCTTCAGATGTCTGATTAAGTAATTTGTTCTTAAATTACATGAAAATTACTTATGTATATTATTATGAAGTTAAATTACTTCGAGACACAGAAATTGGAAAATTATACAACGATAATGTAGCACGAACATATCTAATAATACATATAATATAGTTCTTTTACATTAATTTTATATGATTGTGTTTAAGCGATATTAGTGTAAAATTTGTTCTTAGTGTAAATCTTTGTTTCTTGAATTTTTCGATCTCATATTAATGACAAATTTACCGTTTGTTTTAAGTATTATTTTATTGTACTCCTAAGAAAATTGTGGTATCAGTAATTTAATACATCTATAAACCAACCTTAAATTTTGTAAATAATTATTTATTGTATTGCTACTCAAATTAAAAATATTGAATGAAACGTACAAAGACGTTGCGGTCTTATGTTCCGCCAGTGATAGAATTATATTTGAAGCCAAAGAATCTTGTAAATAAATTGATTTTAAAATATTATGCTGTTATTATCTCTATTTTTGACCATATGTACTGTTGCAAAAAATATTATTATTATAGAACGATTTTATAAATTATTCTGCACGCGGTCGGTGCGAAATTATGTTAATCATATGTAATTGAAATAATACTGCTACTTGGAAAGAAGTAATAAAAAAATAACCGACTTTTTTACTCATTAAAAAACGTTCGTGAAACGTGAGTATACAAAAATAAGAATTGTGTACATAAATGTACAATACATGATACATCTGTAACTTTAAAAATTATATTTTGTAGAGATTTATATTTAGGGCTTAATGTTATTTGTATCAACGAAGAGTTATATCTGTCTGTTTAGCTTTTTGGAAGCCTAATAATGAGTTAATAGTTCGACTGTTTTTTATTATGCTAAAAACTTGGAAAGTTGCAGTGGATTCGTCGTTTCAGTTTCAGTCGTTGAGGCTGCGGTCTGTAGATTTTAGGAAAAAGTATTTCAGAAGATAAATCTATAAAATATCTTTTATGAATCTGTACTACTTATGACTGGATATCAAACCGGGAAAAGTAAGATCGACGTGGTTTTTTTATTTAAATCGGTAAAAATGTATGAGAAAATTCTAGATCGAAATTCATTGTGCAAGAATTCTGGGATTGCGTATGTATAAGAACTGATTTTATGTAGAATATGTTGCCTAATTACGTATTTTATCAAAAAGATGGAAGGAGAACAGATCGTTGGTCAGTAAATAAAATCACAGGTACATTAATATATTTTATTACAATTTATTAATTATTTAGTATCTATCATTAAATATAGAGTTTTAGTGTTGTTAGGTAAATATACGAGTATTTGTAGCATTTGATCACCTTAATGCGATCGACTCCTCTGGAACGTGGCAAGGACTAATTAATTCAAGGATATGTCACGTTCAAAGTATTCCGGCATCGATTGTAACTCTTTCATTTGCATAAATCGTTTCGTTGGCTCCTACCGAAGAAAGTCACTGATTTATATTACAATTTTAAACGAACCCTATCTAAAACATCGAACTACAAAATGAACGTTAAGTAAATACTATAAAGTATATATTCGTAAAACAATCCCTTTTGAAGTAATTATTATTTACTTCTTGCAAAATGGATCATGAGAGAACCGTGCGTGATTAGCTATTGTGCTTTCGAACGTGTCATGTATTGTTTTACTCTATTTTACTTTGGAAAGGTTTATTTATTAGATCATCAATTGTAATTTATTAGATAAATTTAAAGAAAACAAAGGAGGAATAAAGCCTCTATTTTAAATAAGTTAAAATAAAAGTAGGTGTTCTGTGTCTTCGTTTTGTTCTATGCAAGCGGTTCCTGTAATGTATTTACACCTGATAATTAAGCAATAAATTCGACGGTTCTCTGCAAGGAGTTCCTTACTAATTGGTGTCGAGTTTAAAAACACTTTTGAGCCACAGGGTGCAATGTGCATACCTTAGCGTAGGATTGAATTGTGGTCATATGTTGTCTTATTACGCGTTTTGCGGCAGTGTTTTATTTGTATGAGTTTGTTCCGAATCTTCTTTTTTCGCGTTCATTCAATTTTATGGTACACGATATTATCCTTTCGAGATCTTTATCATTTAAATTTATTATAAAAGATATTGATATGCCTACTGATATGAAAATGAGATATTTTAATTTTAACTTAAATATTTTTAATAATGTCGTGAATACATTAACTGTGTACTTTAATTTTATTAAGTTAGGAATCACTGTGATTCAAGTATTATCTAAAATAATAAAATCTCGTAAGATATATTAAAAAGAAACCTATATATATATCCGATTTAGTTATAATTCGTTACGGTTCCCAAATGGCAAAAAGACACATTTAAAAATCTTAATAACAATAAATTATAAACAGTTTCTATAAATGGGGACAGACGAAATTAATTTTATATATGAAAAAATTATATATATAAAAATATATAAAATATTTTTTTATGAAAAAATTAAAACTAAGGAATGTAAGGAATGTTAAGAAGTCAACCGTCACTAAAAGGGGCTTAGATGCTATTGAGTTTCTCTCGATGTGACTTTTGTCAAAGGACAACGACGTGACTTAGACTTTGGTCACGTTTAAGCTCGAAATGACGACTCATCGCTTTTGACATCCTTTGCGAGGGCTTAATGACAGTTATGTTACCCACTGACCGACATGATGCAATTATAAACAGTTAGACAAATAAAAAAAACACAATTAAAGAAAATGAAAAAAATTGTTCAACTTAAGTACCCATAATGATAGATAATTTTTTGTTCGTCTTGTATAATTTAGAAATATAATTTCCATGCATAAAGCTTTTTGTTTCTCATTGATTAATGGATTACCTTTGTAAAAAAATAATGGCAGCAATAACGCATAATAATACGCGAACGCAAAGTACGTGGACTTATTCCGCAGGAATCAAATATCAACATGTAATATATAATTTTATTCGTCTATACTAGTATATAATCAATTTACAACCTGCTTCTACCTCTATTATCTCATGTTACAATGTAAAAACTTGATGGAATCCATCTAGGTAATTACATGAAGGGTAACGTTCTCATAAACAAATTCAATATTGTAAAATTATTTTATTAATATTAATATCTGTCAGTTCATAGTCTAGCAGACATTGTGTATTGACAGATGCCTCGCGTTGTAAATTTATTTGAATTCACTAATAAAAAAGTTAAACGGTTATGTGTAGGCACATGTTTTACCAACGTAGCTACTTTTTTGGGCATATTACGTTTTTTTTTTTAAATTTATTGTTATAATACCTGACACGCAATCTTGAAACCTTGAAGAACGTCTCAAAGATGAATCATTTTAATGTTTTCAATATGATACTCGATTTTATAAATCAAACACAAAACGAAACGTTAATAGTATAATTCGTCATTATTCTTGCGATACTGATAGATAAGTAACTGTTGAACATCGCATATTATATTAATTTATAAGCTGTATCTATACACGGACTGTAGGTTGTCCGCACTAAAGTGAATATCACTAATAAAATAAAATTTCCGGTATGTACTTGTAAATCTCGTTATACAATCTATAATATAACATATTTTTTATTGCTATCAATCTACTACTAGCCTATTACTAATGGACTATTAATATCGTCATATTTATTTTTAAAATTACATTTTAGTTTTTTCCTTTAAACTATTATGAAGATCAGCTAGCAAATGGCAATCAATCTGTGTAAATATTAGTAAACTACCAAATCAGATTACCAGACGCTGTTAAATAAGCTAGTGTTAACTGTTTTCTGATTGAATGGACTCGATCGGAGGTTAACTATCCTTGTACAGAATGTCGATGTGTAGGAGTATTCTTTGTTTTGTAGCCTTTCAATCTATTAGTGTGAATGGAAGGCAAAACCCCTTCCCATTTCTGACCTCTTTATTTTCCCTAACCCTAGCAATTCACGGTGACATCTTTGATGTAACGTGTTAATATAAGTTCTAATAATTGCTTTGCATCAAACCTAGCGGACAATACCCTTTGTCCAATTTTGTTATTTATGGTTGCAAAAGAATATACCTAATTAAATGGTAGAAAGGATCACAAAAAAAAACTTACACTCCAACTATTTCCACATTTAAAGAGAATTTTGTATCAGTGGAATCGTTAAGGATAAGGTCATGCACGTTTCTCGGGTTTAGAAACTAAGGTTTGACCGTATCGGGAAGAAATAATAGATTTATTGTCCTGCCCGACCTCTGATCCCGACAGTCTCGGCACTCGCATACTGTTTACAGTGAACTGGTAACCAATTTTATACTTTATAAATATTATGCCTTATTTTATACAAAATACATAGTATAAGGAAAGGAGATTTATTTATATTTCAATGTTTTAAGAACAAGTCAACAACAGGGAGATGGGAATCATAGGTTATGTTATATATTTACTTAAGATGTTTTTAAAGGCAACCAAAATGTTTTACACAACATACGTACATAGTGGTTACTCTACAATTGTGATGGTATGCCGTATGGTTTTCCATGTAATAGATCGCGCACGCACGGCGGCAGCGTCTTTCTATTAGAAATACGCGTAGATATTGATTTCGATTTATTTTGCATCTGCCACTAGAAAGATTATCAGTATTGGCATTACAAAACAAGTTCAAGCTTATTCCTAGCTACACTGTGTGTGTATTTATCATGATTTATTATAACGCAAATATGAGTTTATAACTCATATTTGCGTTCGGTCAATAGATTATACTTTTATAATCTGTTTAGGTACTACTAGTGCCGTACGGCGATTTTATCCGCGTGAATTTCCATTCTGGTGATTTATCAGAATAAAAAGTCTGTGTGCCAAATTTTATCCAATTTATGCCCGCCACAGCAGAGATAAGCATTTACATATCGCATGAAATACGATACAATAAAATCACTTATTTATGCTAAGTTAAAGTATGATTTTCGTTGAAAAATATTTATGCTTTATTTATTCAATTTTCGAGTTCGTTGATTTGGCAAGCTATTTTTATCAGTACTTAATAAAAATTATTATTATTTAATATAATAGTAGAAAATATTTAGAAAATCCAATCCCATACTTCACAAATTATTATAAATGCGAAAGTAACCTTGTTTGTATGACACGTTTAAACGCCTAAACCTTTTTAAAATATGCTTTTACTATTGAACTTATGTAGTTTTTATTGCAAGAAAAGCGTGAAGGGTTTGAAATAAGGGATTTAAGATTATATCAGGAACTATTCATTTCTATAGTGCATTAAAGCTGGAAAAGCTAGTATAAAATAAAAAGAATGTTAAAATAATGCTAATTTGCTTAAGAAGAACGTAGTATTTTGTTTCTGATCCCTAAACCAAATATCTCAACTTTATATAAGCTTTTTCGTCTTCAAAGGAAGACTGGCTGTATTTATTATATTTGTGAGGATGAATAAAGCTATTGTTATCTTCGCCTGTGTTATTTGGAATACGATAGGCGTATAGATTTTGTTCCCTTAAAGGAAGCACCCACGTTTGCGCCTCCTATGGCTTAGAATACATTATGCAATTTATGCATTTCTGCGCTGCATTCAAAATACTAAGACAGAACAGGAAGTAAATGTGAATTCAGTAGGTATGCTATTGTGGATTGTTGTCTTATTTATATATATTCTCACTCATTCTTGTCTGTGGTATTTGCATAGGCGATATGAGAAGATTCTAGCGTCAAGTATCGTTAATTACCGCATCGTAAATAAGTGTTAACTGCATATTGTTAGATGTTTGCAAGTTAGTAAAAGAAGTTGCAAATACTGGCATAATAATGAGGAGTAATGACCGCATGATTATAAAATCTTGCTTTTTATCAACTAAAAACAATTAAATAGTATGTTTGGATTGTAAAATAAATGATTTCTGTTTTAGTTACATTTTAATTATCTTGTTATATTTTTTGAATGTTTATTTTATTACGTGCATTTTGGTCGTAATGTTTATGCGATGAAGTAATTTGTTTTATTTTTATCACACTGCAAATGTTAGATTGTGTAATATAAATAAATAAATGCTTTTAATATATTTGAATGATTGAACGTTTCGCTTCCATTCTACGACATTTTTTAAAAATATTTTCGGGATAGGAAGGGCTGAGAAACGAAAGTTGTTAAATTAAATTAGCCCAAACAAAGAATAAGAACCTTGATTTAAAATAACTTTCAAGAGAAGTCTTTTAAGAGGAAAATAAAAAAAAAGAATTAACAATACTAAGGAAAATTTATATTTTTTGAGATTTTATTAGCTACGCTTAGATCACACTTGTGATTCTTATTTTTAATAATCGGCCAGGAAGCTACTTAATTTACATATTATTGGCTAGTTTGATAGTCTACGAGTGTATTGTTAAATTTATATGTAAAACAGGTATGGCTTATAAAAAGCTCTTGGCAATGTTTAGGCGTAGTGTGAGATGGTGTAAATAAATATTTTTATTTTTATATTATGACAACCTTATAAGAGAGATACGGACTACGGTAACGTACAAATATGTAGAAGTGTATTTAATATTGATGTTTATAAAACATGCAATGAATTTATAATTGGTTTTTATCTTAAAGATTAACAAAAAACAACATACATAAAATTCTTAGATATTGTTATTACATAATGTATTCGTAAGTTATTTTTATAAATATATTTTAATTTTTTTTATTTATTTTATTAATAGATTTTGTGCAAGTGTAATAGATTTTGTCCGTGTTATAAGATCAGCAAATGAATTAAAAATTGCTTACTATATACGGGATTTTCGGGAAAGCAGGCAGTCTGTTACAGGCTACCGGCGAAGGTCTGTCGAGCTCAGCTTGTTTGCCTTCCGAATAAGCCACGATGGTGCGCATTGTTGAAGGGTTGTCTTGAACAATCCGGCGATCTCTCCAGCGAACCCCTGAGTGCCATTCGTTGACACAAGCGATCCAGCTAACACAAAATACCGTCACACCGGCGAGTAAAAATTTGGTGACTCGAACAAATTTTCCCGCGTTACGCGACATATTTATACGTAATTAATGATTGTGTCAATATTAAATTAAATATTGTATGGGTTAGGTCGGCGTCGCAGGATTTGTGTACTGTTGAGCGCTGTGCGCATGCGTTCAGAGCGCGCTACCATGGCGGACTGCGCCGGAACAGCTGATAGCGTATCAACAAACGTCCCTTGCAACTAATCGTTCTAAACGCTCTCGGACGTGGAAATCTAGTTTCCTATACCAGTTTTGTTCGCGAACCATCTTCTCCCATGTCGGTGGATATGAACGTAATTCTAAACATGACTAGTTTTCTATAAAAAGCAATCTCACGCGGAACAAGAAATTTTATATAGTCAGACGAGTCGGTTCACTCATATGGTCATTTGTTTAATTGCGTAAGATCGATTATTGACGGCTTGCATTGGAATTGCTGTTCTGATTATGCAGCGTGGAGACTTCGCGAATATATTTAATGGATGGAGGAACATAGTTAATTACAGAACCGACATTATTGTGTTGAAGTTTTTGTGTTGTCGATGTCTAGAATGTTGCTGATTAAAAAAATATTTTTACGTAATTTATAGGTAAGTATTAATTTGTAAAATATATTTAATGATATAGAAATTATATATCTATTAATATATAAAAAAAACTGCAAAGACAACCCATTTATATGTATATAAAGTCATGTATATTTGTATAAATATATATACATTATAATTATGTGCATGTTAATATCACGGTTGTATTATTACTAGTACGATATTATTAAACTAACATTAATTGTTTGATTCATTCAAATTTGGTAGTATTTAAAACATACGAGAAATATAATACAATTAAAAATCCTTGTTTATGACTTTGATAAATTCTATCCACACGTGATGCGAACCAAGCCGCGGGCTTCAGCTAGGTAAAAATACGATATTAGAATTTTAAAAACTTGGTGTATATTGATTGCTTGGATCATCTATATGTCACAGCAAATTGTGTACAAAAAAGGCGGTCTTTTTGAACCGATATGACCTGGAAACCTTTCCATAGAAGAACCTATTGCTTCCTTAAAGGGCTGCAACGCAACTGCACCTCGTGTGCTGCAGATGTTCGTGAGCAGTGTAGATCACATAACATCAAGTGATTCTCCGGTCCATTTGCGCCTAACATGTGTATAAAAACAAAGGTTTGAACAAGATACCCATAAAATTTTAATTAGCCAGCTATCTTAACCCTACAAATAGATATCAAAGCTCTGCGAAGTCTGAATAGTGACCATCTCCAATTATTATGCTTAACTAAGCGTTAGTTGATGGGAACACGAATGATACGTAACGTGTCTAATGCAAATGTCAGGACGAGAGGAAACAAGACTCCGTCATCTAAACATGGCGATCCGGAGAATGTTTAATGCTAGGCGAAGCGAGGCCATACTTGATTTATTAGATACGTTAGACCGAATAACTGTTTCACTATCAAATAATTTGAAATTATATTAAAAGAAATTATCAGCTATACGTATAATCTATATACATAAAAAGAGAAGACCTGACTCACTGAGATATTAAAGCTCAGCCTAAAGAGGAGTTGAAAGTTAGTATGGTATGTCTGTCCTTTTAGAATCTAGAACCATTAAACTAAATTTTTTTGAGGAACAATTAAAAAAAGAGAAAAAGTTGTTTTAATTTTATCTTCGACTTCTTTCTTCTTTATAACAGCTATCGATGTTTGTAAAGTTTTTAATAGTTTATTTCATTCCCATGACTAATGTTAACATGAATCTAACGCTATTATTTATTTAGAATACTGACTGCTTACCATCAGGCGGATGGTATGCTTGTTTGCCAATAGTCATGAAATAAAAAAATCTGGTAAAAAAAACTTCATGATGATCAGTTTCAAGCCAGGGCCCCGCCACGCAAGAGGCACCCTCCGGACTGAGTTCGGTTTTCACGGCCGAGTGAAAATCACTATCAAGGCCAGCACGAACAGTAATTCACATTCAGAAAAAAGAAAAAGAGCGTATAATTTAACAACCGTACTTAAAGCAATTTCGAAATTACGTTATTTGAAATCCAATCAGTAAATAAATTAACAATACTTTTTTAACGATAATAAGACGCTTAAGTCAATGGTTTTAAAATAACAATTGAATTTTAATGGGGCAATTAGGTACGCGCGTATGTGTGGTCGTGTGTTCGATGTGCGAAGTGTATTTTCTTTTATGTAATTATTGGGATTATTAGCTTGAAATAATTCTAAATTGTATAATGATTTTTCATTGATGATTCCTTCATGTAGCACATATAATAATAGTATTTCTTTTACCTTCCAGCACTGAAAAGCGAAAAATATACTCTGTACTATCTGCACCAATATTATCAAACTGAAGAGTTTGTTTGTTTGTTTGGTTGGTTGAACACGCTAATCTCAGGAACTATTTTGAATTGAAAGAACTGTTTTTGTGTCTAATAGTGCATTTATCAAGGAAGGCTATTAGGCTATATAACATCACGATACTATTGGTATAGGAGCGGAGCCTCAATAAAAAAAGTGGCAAAAACGGAAAAAAATATTTCTTTTGAGAGCTTCCGTTGCGTTCGCTGCGTAACCCTAAAGTAGTTATGCAAAAATGATGTATGATAGAATTAGTTGTAGTTTAAGAGTAAAAAAAGTCCGTGTCTATCTTAAAAGATAGACATATGCTAAATATGTCTATCTTATAAGATAGAAAGAAATATACTACAATCATTTTTATGGTTAACCATAAACGTGGGTAAACCCGCGGGCACAGCTAGTCGAATATAAAAAGGAATAGTAATTATAATATTTTTTTCATTTTTGTTTTATTTAATGCTAAGTTTATTATTCTGTTGTACTTTCTGGTAGACCGTCCTAATACACGTTCGCCACGGACAGGTAAATGGCTCGACCTCAGGAGAACAGCGCACTAATTACTAAAACTGTATAAATTTATTGTAATAAATGAATGGGATTTCTTCTATGGTATTAATACTTACAAATTAATAAAAGTGTCATTTATTGTAGAAGAATTAGGTTTATTATATGCAGTTAAAGCAATAGTCTAGTTCCATGTTAAATTTGAGATGATATGATGAAATCGATTTTGTATATAGTGAACGGAAATTACGATATACGTTATTGTAAGCATAATTTTTAGAGTTAAACACTTACAGTTACTTTACGCCGATTTTCTGTGAGAGAGCAGTACTTCCCCGGTCGAGCCGCCCCTGTGGGCTGAGAGGAGCATGGCTCTACTACTACTTATTATTTGTTGCTGTACGGAACCATTACTACGCGAGTTTCTTGGCCAGTATTTTGGTAATCATCAATATCACTATACACAAATACACGATGACATCTATAGCCGTGATCCGGCCTCCCAGGAGGCACCGTATCGACAAAATCAACTTTGAGGCTCCGCGAAGGCTGTCCCTTTTTCTCGGCCGAGTCTTACTAATCGAGCTTCTGGTGACGGTGTCAAGGCCAGCAGGGCAAACAGCAATACACAATAAAAATACAAGTTCTTTTAATAGTTACCAAATTATTATATTTCAAGTTCAACAAATCCTGACAACAAGACTTAATGCGTAACAAGATTTTATATAATAATTTATGTTATTCTTTTCGATCTGTGTTTAAGACAATTATGATAAACACGTGTGTGTTCGGACACGCTCGTCCTTACCTCGTAAATTACTTACGACAATTTAATAAATACATAAAGACATAAATGCTTTTTCAATAGCCTTAGATTGCATCGAAGGGCATTAATTTGACTTGGTAGAGCTGTGTACTTTATAATTGTTCTCGCTGAGGGCTAAATTGATGTTTTATCCAGTCTGAGATGAGCCATATATATGTAATTAGCTAATTGTTCGTTCTTGATATACAATAATGTATTTTATTGCTTGATTTTATGATGTTTGGTTAAAGTTTTATGATTTAATATGAAATGCATATTAAGTCTATGTATAGTAATAAGATAAGTTTGTTACTTTATCTTACATTATGACATTTTTATATTTTTTAATACTATCACCTGGCTGCGATTTCGTCAGTATTGGCCTTAGAATTGGCCTTGGGATAAAGGTATTCTATTGGTAAATCTAGTTTTCATCAAAATTCGTTCAGCCCTTATGGAGTAACAAACATTAAAACATATAATTTTTACATTTATTATATGAGTAGGGTAGGCGATGTAAGTTTGTTTTCTAGTAGCTCTACAAGTTAGCCAACCCTATAGATAGAAAAAAAGAAAGTTGAAAAAAGTTTATTTTATTTCCGTTTACATAAGACCTGCACCACTGGTGCAGCCTCAAGGCATAATAACCGAAGGACTACATGTAATTTAAAAATTAAAATATTTGATGTATCTTTAACTACAGTACATTATAAGTACAAACTTTTTTGTATAGCTTCTGCCAGCGGCATAGCCCTAGTGAATAACGATTTTAATAAAAACTTTGAACTCCCACTTTCCCCCTTCAGGGGTAGAATTTTATAAATGCAATAATACGTATGTGTTTAATAGTTTCAAAAATGATGGACGTCCACACAAACTTTCAACCCCTTTTTCATGCCTTCAGGGGTGGAATTTTAGAAAACGTTACTTTATTTAATGCGTCATCTCTAACTGTTAATCTAAAACCAAAGTTTCAACAATAACAAATTTACATACAAGCTTTCAACCCCCTTTTCACCCTCTTGAATTTCGAAAAACCCTTTATTAGTGCTAGTTTACGTTTTAAAAACGACACATGTGAAAAAAATAAGTTTTTACTTCCAAGGGTTTAGGCGTTTATAAGTCAGTCAGGTTTTCCTATAGATATCATCTATAGACAAGAAATAAAAACTGTACATTATATGTAAAATGACTTAATAAAACGTGATATAAATAGCTTCATTGCATCCATATAATCAGAAGCGCAACTAACGAGCCTCCTTCGCTCATCCAGAATTAGGTTTTTAAAGCGGTCACTTCTTTATTATAGGTAGTAAGAAGGCTGATGAAGTGAAGCATAAAATTATTTCCTGTGGCCAGATTACGATGCAGCTTGTTCCCACAACGATTGAACCGAGTCATTTTAAAACCTAATTGTTGCCATTGTGGTTTTAGATTTTACGTAAACTTCAATAACTTATTAGCTTATTATACTAATATTTACACCTGTGTATACAATAAAAACAAAATAGGCGCTTAAATTGAATAAGATTATTTAATGTAAAAGGAAATGAAAGATGCTATAAAAACCAGTCCAGTCCGATTTGGTCTCAAGCAATCAGGGCTCTGACAAACAAACGAGGTTTTTGTGCAAATTTGTATGTCTAACGATAAGACCACGTAATTATTCTTTTTGTTTTGGAATCCTTTTAGTCATCAGATAAAAATGACACATACAACATTTTATATATAATCTTTTTATTAGTACTAAGCAAGAGGAATACTAATTTTAAGCATTATTTTGAGCTTCAACGTACTACTACGTAGCCCAGGGCTCTTTTTTTCCTACATGCCGGAAGCCTAAAAAATCACAAATATATTTTATACTACAATACGAAAAAAATAAATAATAGTATTACAATATCAAATTCATTTTTGGGTGACTTTTCTACATAGAAAAGTTAGTGTGACAATACAGGGCTTGTATTAAAATGCTAGTTTTATCTGCGCACGAGTATCTTGTTCGTTAGCGCGAGTGCTGGGTCGAGTATTGAACTCACTATCGGTGTTAGACGCAACAGCGGAGTAACTTACACCGTTTATTTATTCCCCTCGTGATACAATGCTACGCCAAACTTGATAAAAACAACGATAAAATACTACCTCGTATTCTATTATCCGATTGAATATGAAAATGATAATTCCGTGAGATGATTGAACCTATATGTGTTGTATTAAAAAAACTTTAACGCAAGAGCTGGGTACAAATAGACGCAAATAAGCAATACCATGTCAATCCACACGAATGTCATTTCGAGAAAAACGCGTTTTGGAAATTTTGAACTACTTGCTTTATATGATTTTTTTTTGTATATTGATCAAGTTTTTTGCAATTTCAAGATGTATGTAAGTTATTTAACAGATTTTCACATAAAATAAGCATACCAACTGCATATTTCGTATATAATATAACACAAAACGTTTAAAATATTACATAAATGGCATGATTAAAATATGGCTTTTAGAAGTTTTAAAGCTTAAAACCCTACAAATATTAAAGAAAAATGTTCTTCACCCATTTACCAACACTTCTGCATATATAACTCAGTTTTTTCAATTTTGTAGGCTGACATGGTATTGCTTATTTGCGTCCAAATATGATTACGGTACCTGCTTTTCGCTCTGTTTTATAACAACAATAAAAAAATTAAATATAGCAGTGACTTATGTGGTCATTAAATTTTTTACAAAAGTTTAAGTGAATGTGGTCCCTGTGCTCGTATTTGCGTTCAATTACAATATAAGCTTTTTTTAAGATGCGAGAGTAATGTTGTAAGAGGTTAAAGAGAAAATGCCCTGTGGTCAATATAAATTGAATCTACCATGACTATTGAGTGGTCGTTAAAGTGATAAATGAGTGCGCGGTCTTTGAAAAACTTTAACATATACCACTCCTAAATAACAATATGAAATACTTATTTTAGCCATAAAATTACTGTTAATAATGTAAACAATATACTAAATTTTTTTTAATATAGCAGAGTTTTAGGCAATAAAGCCCTATGCTTTACGTTAATGGAAGGTTATTGTGGTAGGCTTTGTTTAATAGCAAAGTAGATATTGTATTAATGTGATTAAGTAGTAGAGCCATTCTCCTTCCGAAACAATAGGCTGGCTTGGCCGGGGAAGTAATACCCTCTCACAGAAAATCGGCGTAAAGTAACAGTATAAGTACTGTGGGGTTCGTGCAACAACTCCGGAGGCCCAATCTCCCACCCTCTCTGTTCTCTTCCTTTTTCCCTTCTCATACCTATCCCTTGGGTTCGCAATGCGCATGTGATATTTTCAAGTGTCGCAAGCGAAAAAATCAGCATTTTATTTCTACTTGAAAAAATATGTTTTATTTTAAACATAGGTACTTTCATAATATGTTTATGTTAAGCGAAATTGAATACGAAAGTGGCATACGATATTTTTATTCGACATCGCAGTTGCAATCTCAATAAACCAATTTGCGACTGGTCACGATGTCCACGATAGCTGATTCTACATTATAGGTCTTTGTTTCGGTGACAACGTATTATACGACTGTACCTACCGACCGACAGAGGTATTCACTTAAAACCCTTATTTATTACGTCTGCGTACTGTCACTGGGTAACATTGTCCGTCGTATTTATGAGACTATTTTCGACATGTAATCGTAATTCAATTACTGATTGAATTATTTAATAAATTGGTTCACTTCAAGGATTGGTTTTTATCAATAGGAAACTTATTCTTCGCTTGTCTAATTTATTTCGTAGCCATTGCGAGTAAAACAATTTTAAGATTTGGTCGTTTTTAGATGTTTTAATTATTAACCACCTTTCAGGCTGTATGAGCTTTTACATGTGTCTAGGATTCACACAGATAATATAAACAAATCTATTCATATATAAAGGCGAAGGAAAGCCCTGATTAATTTCATCCGTAATTGCTGTAGATTTAAGTAGGTTAACCTTGTGAACAAATTATTATTATTATATTTCACAGCACTTTACTTAATGCGTCGGATTTTATAGCTCGTGTTTTATGTAGTACACCGGCGGTTTTCTGCAGTAACTCTCTCCCTACCATCAATGTGACGCTTCGTTAGAAGTGTCAATTGTCACTCAAATTCTACATGTAGGTTCTATACTTTAGCTATAGTTACGTGACAGTCCGTCATGCATTTACAGGATATTATATCTACCATCTGTCTATTTTGTCTAGTTTTGTGAATGTATTTTAATTAATAAATGTACTTATATATTACACGTTACATAAAGAGAAACACGCCGCCCTATGTCAATATAATGAGGACAGTTTAAAAAAATCGATATAACATTAAATTAATGGTTAAATATGTTAAAACTTTTTATACAAAAAAGCATCGTGTAACACATACACTTCGATTAATAAAATACTTTTTAAAATTATTTAGCGCTGCCGTTTCTATATCCAGAAGTGGAATTTTATCTTACCGTGAAATATTATCCAATCTATTAAATATATAGCTATTTCCTTTGAGCAGTAATAGTACCAAATGTTATTTATTACTAGCTTTTACCTGCGGCTACGCCCGTACGCCGTGAATGCGATTTTTAATAAGGCATCTTTATTGAAAGAGAAATACATGGTTTCCTAGTTATTTTTCGTGACAAAAATTCTTTAAAATCGGTTAATCGGGTAATGCATGAAAAGGTTACAGACCGACAGAGCTTCTTTCACATTTATAATATAATAATAAAAAGTCTGCATTCCATAAGACCCATCTATACCGAAATTCAAGTCCTGTAGTGCGTGTTTTCTTAATCTCACGAGAACCTAAAACTTCCGGGATAAAAAGTAACCTACATCTACACGCACAGCCGTTATTGCATTATAGAGTACCTCCAAACATTCTAATATACACACTTTGAAATGTATATATAATATTAAACACTAGCGGCCCGCCCTGACTTTGTCCGGGTGCATAGTAAAATTTTATTCTTTTGATCCCGTTACCGTGGGAGTTTGAATCCTGTTCTTAAGTCTCCTACTTTCATACGAACATTAGGTAATATAAAAGTTTTCATACAAAGTTCCCTTATCCCATATAATACCTGATCCCGTTCATACCTTTCCCGTGACAATTTTGATCCCATTGATTCCATACAAAAATTGTCCTGACAATTTGAAAAACAACAAAAATCCAATTTAGAGCAATCTATAGTCTCCAGTTTAGTATCTATATTTATCTATAGTGGTATAGTGATTAATAGAATAAACGTCGTTACATGATCGTGCTGTCCAGGAGTAAGTTGTATGTAAATAAAACATTGAATGGGTTATTAGTTGTTATTTATTTTAGATCTTAATCATGTGCTCGTGCCGTAATCTTGTGCCTGACTATGGAGAAATATTTTGCGGTGGATATGTTTATTTTGAATGTCTCATTCAACAATTTATACCAATACTATATAACAGAAGAGTATATTTGTTTGAACACGCTAGTTACAGTACTAACTTTTTAAATAGAATACACAATATACTCTTTTTTTCTTCTTTCAATGAAAGATATATCTCTTATTCTTCTTCTTTCATGAAAAGATAACTTTGTTATCTCTCATGTAACGTAAACGTGCCTACGCGTAACCAAGTATTGAATAGCTGCATATGAAGTTTAACTTTAAAACTAGTTTTTCTTTAACCAAAAAAATCGATAAACTCTGGAAAATATCTTAGGGATCCCTTATAGCTGTAACTGACTCTGACTGACATTGGCATTGTAAAATGCGTGAGATTAAACATGATTTAATTTACTACATTGTTGTTGACAGAGACAATAGTTAATAGCCATTTGTGACAGTTATCCACTAAGTGGTAAATTGAACGTGCGATTGTTGAAAATGGGCCAAACACTCAGTATTTGCATTGTATCATGTATGAAAGTAAGACAGAGTTCTATCCACATGTGACAGTATGCACCGTTACTGTGGGAATCTTAGTAGTACTGCGCATATAGTAGTAAAATATTATTGTTGGCATGAACAATGAAAACGTCAAACGAGAGTACGTGCTCAAATAATATCGACGCGAAGTAACGGGCTACAGTTTCGTTTCGTGAGAGGAGTTGCAGCGGCGAAAACTCAATACTGTCACCTGATTCTCGTGTTTTAACTCTTTATCGCTCTTCTTCTAAAGCTCATCCTGCGTAGTGAAGCCTTGTTGATTTTGGCATGAATTGTCCAAATAGATTATGTAGTACCCACTCTCATACGATGCGTGCAGTAGCAGTATCTGTACTGTTTCATGTCATTATATGATTTTAAGCGCCCGATATTTATACTATTAGCAGCCACGTTTCTTCGTTCTTTGACTTCCTTCTCTACCGCATTTCCTGCGCCTCTTTTTCTAAACCTCAACCAAAATAGTAATGTCTTGTTGTTACCATCATGATTATGTTAGTACCCTCTCACAGAATATAAATGTGAAGGCAAGTACTTTATGTACTGTTCTTTTTACTTAATGAGTTTGAAAACTGATACTGTTACCAGCCTCGGTCCTTGTCTTGTTATTGCTTTTCTCTTTTTTTCCTTCCATTTTTGCTGTTCTATTACCTCTTCTCATAAATAGTAATGCATTCCATATTCTTGTTTACTAGATATTTAAGCCTTGCTTTAATTGAAATAGAATACAGTGAAGAACAGATTTGTCATGGACAAAATATCCGCCCCTCTGGCATAGTAGTAGAAATTCTAAAATAGAGATTAAAATAATTATATAGTATATAGTCTACTTAGTGATAGAACAATGCTAGAGTTACATTTCTCTTGGTGAAAGGGTTTTTAAAATAGATCTAATAGTATCAGAGATTACGTTTAACTTATCTCCATATAAAAGGTATTTGCTCATGTGAACATGTAATGAAGGTAAGTAGTAGCACAAAAACTTGATAATTTGCCACAAATAATATTCGTTGAGATGATGGGAGAGATGATTTATTCGTATTACGTTCGAGAGTAATTTAAAGTTAACTGCGTTGTGGACAAAAAACTGACAATTGTAAGAAAATAACCGCTATTCAAAATAAATTAACCTTGTTTATATTTTATTGGGGTAATTAATCAGAATTATAATTATAATAATATTTTTTTTTCACTAGTTATGCAAATGACTTTTTATCTACTTCATCTAGACTGTGTAAATATATTTTCATATTGTTTATTTACACCTTATTCTGTACGTAGTTTATAGATGATGATAGAGTTATCAATCTTAACTCATTCCCTGTCCTTAAAAAGATACTACTGTAAATAAATGATCCCATGTTCATATATGATTCATGGGACAGGGAACTTGGTAATCAAATTAATGTATACTAATAAAGCCCTTTCTATAAAAGTATAATATAAATTGAACCAGTGATTTTCTATTTATGGAGGCACAAACATACAGATACAGACCAAAACACCCGTTTTATGATATGTAATGGTCTATTCTATTTAGACGATTTACTTTTCTTCAATATTGGTCATTTTTGTTCTCATTTGTGCATTTTTACATAGCAAAAGCAATACGAATGAATTAGAGAAATATGTGAATCAAAAATAAGTTTATTTTTTCCGATGATAAAAAAAATCTTTGTAGCTTTTCGTTTAGAGAAATCAGAAAAGTTATTTTTGTATAACAATTGCCATTTTGAATGCGATGTTGCGCCCACGGCGACTAAAGCCAATCCTTTGAGAGCCAAACCTTGTTTTAAGAGCATGTTTTTTGCACGGAATACATACCTACGTAGGCGTTGAAAAGATTTTTGTTGAAGAATTTTGCATAAACATTGCGTTATTAAAATATTTGCAAAAATTCAGAATGACTTTATCACTACGTAATAGATACTTGTAAGGGCGAATGTAATTATAATTATGAAATATATAGATAATTTGGTTTTGATTATAAAATATTTACTTTTAAAATTATTCAGAAAATGTTCACAATGAACTATTCTGCGGGTGAATCTATTTCCGAATAAAGATTCTACGAAATTATTTATACAGTTATAATCACTTCTGAATATTATTTTTTAGGATTTTCATTTTTGGTTAGCTATTAAAAATTCCGCTCTATATATTATCTAGATGAAAAGATAATTTTCTTTGATTACAAAATGACTATATTATTGAAGAGACACGCTGTTTGTGAACTTTAGATTATAATCAATTATAATTTATATGTTGTTCGATAAAATATCTAAGAATAGTTCAGAATATTTAATAAATACTTTTCATTAATATTAATGCACGCTTTCGTATATGGAAAATGTTCTTTAATTATTGTACGCTAGTGGACGAGCAAGTATTTTAATGTGAAAAAATTTATTTCTTCAATATATCTTATCGTGTTGCATTATCAGTAATATCTTGAAGTGACGTTTGTAACAAGTTGTTCTTAGTTCTTGTTTTTCTTTAAGTCCATTTTTATTTGTTTAGTTAAATCCCATTTAAGGTATTCATTTCGAAACTAGATAAATAGATGTCGTGTTAAACAGTATATATGGTAAAGGCAAATAGGATATCATTTTTGCTTTACACGTGCATGTGTGTTTGATAAAAAAGGGCACTACAAGTCTTTTTAATCTATAATAATGTTGAAAAAAAAATAAGTTTGTTTTATCTTGTCTTTGTGATAAATTCTTTTTTTTTAATAAACGCGACACTATTAACGGCCCCCATTAGGATAGTCATATCCTGTGTCGGGAGTCCGGAAACATGCACAATAACAAGGTCAAACACACCCAGACCGGAAAACGTGCTTGTCAATACAAACATCTGCTCCGAGCGGGAATTGAACCCGCGACCGATTAAGGCAGGTTCGCTAACACTAAGCCACAACGTCACCAAAACTGTATGGTTTGTTTGTCTGAATGTGTTATGGTTTTTGGAACAAAGAAAAACCAAATAGCGACTTGTGATGTTGGTCTCAATTATACTAATATATTTTTATTACAGGCAAAGGTTAACACCTCATTAAATGATGAATTCGTAGTAGAAGATGTTGGGGAAATATTCTTTCGACTTGGTGCACAGGTGATATAAAATAAATAGTGTTGTTGGGAGCTCGATGATAGACACTATGATCGACCTGAAGTGAACGACTACACTTTGGCGATAACGACAAAAATTATGTATTTTTCTCATTCAATTTTTAATTATAATCATCATCAGAAATTATTGAATAAAAAAATTCAAGCTAGAGTCATTACTAGTCTCCATACTGATTATAATATACGTAACTGTCTGATTTTGAATTCACTTCAATTACAGCCGCGTGGTTTATATCGACATTAAGTAGCAATAAATAGTAATGTCAAGACTTTTATGAGCTTCATTTATGATTTAAATGACGCCAATGTCAATTATTTATTACATTCGGCGGTAACATTAAGAGCTTAATTGATTTCATACGCAATAATTTTCGACGACGCGGCGTGTTGAATCCCGTGGAGTTAAATTCCAGCTACTTCGCATCTGTACTTGTCAATGCATTTTTATTACCCCTACTTCAGGTAACATACATTTTGTTCTTAACTAGCTATGTCCGCAGATCCTCTAGCTAAAATGTACGTAGTTATTGATACATGGTGTTGTTTTCGCTTATCGTAATTCGGTTTATATACATTAAAACAATCTAAACATACATTTTTTTTTCAGAATGCAGAATTTTTCAGAAAACAGAACCTACATTCTAATGGGTTGCAGTGACATGAAATATAAACGATAACTTTCATTATTAACTGTTATTCAAAACAATCATTTACAGCATTTAATTATATTGAAATAAACTTTAAGAGGGAATGAGGAGACATTATATTATAGAAAAAATAAAAATAAACAACACAGATCTCTTATTTTTATAAAGATTAATAACGGCTTGTGGGAGCTACTTTATGATTCTTGAATATTCTGCTCTAGATATTTGAATAAGCTTAGAACAATTGATAATCAAGAAACCAGATCTTATTTAGAATCGTTTTTTATTTAATTTACACTCTGTTTTTTGACTAAGCTAAGAAAAGTAGCCCCAGTATGGCAAAAAAACAAAAAGCAAATTTCAATATATCTCATTTTTTGAGTTAGGTGAATACCGCTAACATTTGGATTTGTACACTAACGTAACGCTAAATAACTTAAAAGTAACAATCACTAAGTTTTCTTCTTTTTCGTCGAAAAAATCGATAAACTAAGGGCAAAAGGTTTAGGTTTAAGGAAAATCTTACTTTTTTACCCGACTGCCGGAGGGTAATGTTTTCGAGCGTATGTATGTATGTATGTATGTATGTATGTATGTATGTATGTATGTATGTATGTATGTATGTATGTCTATTTCTTTGTGACGCTCTACAGGCTAAACCCTTGGACGTACATCGACTTATAGGGTATCATTAGATTCGTCTCAGTTATGAGAGTGACATAGGCTACATTATTTTAACATGGGTTCCGCAGAAGCAAAGATATTCAAAGCGGAATATTATAGTTCGCTCAGAGCTAAAATCTGATGATGTTTCCTTGTAGAACTTAATAAAATAAGACGAAAAGTGAAAATAAAATTTTTCGATATATTGCTTTAGTTTTGAGATATCGATGATTGAAATTTGATTTTTTCTTGCGAGTGTTCGCCAATTCCACTTCAAAGGCTTATCTTTCTTTTGAATACTGAATTAAAGCATTCCCTATAAATAAAAAATAATTATGAATATGAATATTACGAAATAATTATATAAATAGGTAGATTAATAAAATAATTAAACTACTAAAGCGCAAAACTGTTATATACAATGCTATTCAGTGTATTGAATAATTAAGTACACAAATTTTGTTAGTAAAATATAGGAATAAGCACTTTTGTGCTTGTATAATATATTATAATAAAAGTATTGTTCGATTCCAAGTCATGTAATTTCACTAGGTAGTGTAAGAAAAATATAAATTTTAAGTGTCTGTAAATTTCAGATTTTGATAAAAAAGATGTTGGTCGAGACTAAAAATAAGTGATGAAATATAATATATTTATAATTTTTGTAAATGTCTGCCTGTTTGTCGGCTCTCTGCACTCAATATCCTCACACGCATCGCTGCAAAACTGCAATTTTTAAATTAAAAGTGTGCAAGGAAATGATAAACCATATTTTCGAGGAACATTTAGTTTCTATTCGTAAAAATAGGTTGACTACATCTAAAGTTATTGCAATTTTGATAACAACGTGAGCCAAGTATGAGAGAAGAGTAAGAAAATAATGAAGTCTATTCACGCAAAAACTGCTGATCGAATTTGGATGAAATTTAGCACACAGTTATCTTTTTGAAAGTTAGTTATTAAGTTAAAACATGCTACAGAAACTTTTAATTGAAATTTATTAAAATAGCATTGCATTCACAAGTCGAGTTAGTTGCTGATAGGGTTAGGAAGCTTATTTGGGTCTTAAGAAAGCTAAGAGATGTAGCTCCAAAATATTTATTAAATAGAACTTATATTGCCCTCGTTCAGTCGCTAATTACATACTGTATCCCTGTATGGGGTGGTTCATCTAAGACCAAATTTTTATTTTTAGAAAGGGCACAACGCTCGCTGCTAAAAGTAATGTACCACCTCCCTTATAGATTCCCAACTAAAGAACTATATGAAACTTGTGATCTCTTGTCGGTAAGAAAACTATTTATCCTCCATATTACCTTAAAAAAACATAAGACCTCTGTCTTTGATGCAAAGATTTTCTCTAAAAGACGTAATTTCACTATATTTAAGGACAGCCAAACAAAAACAGCCTTTGCTTGCCATCAATACTCTAAACAATCTGTAAAGTTATATCATAGAGTAAATGAAAAATTGAACATATATCCTCTTACTTATAGAAAATGTAAGATAACAATTACAAACTGGCTAAAGACATTGACCTATGAAGATGTAGAAGCTCTTATCTCTTACCTTTCGTGATATTGACTCGTCATATTGTAGCTAGTAAGAGATTTGCAAAGGGTTTTTACACAATACTCTTTGATCCCAAGACTTGTCGTAGGGCATCTCAACTTACTCATTCTGACATATTTAATTCAATCTCGCCACACACACTCATACTATAAACATTCACACCAAACACATTTACACTATACACATTCACACAATACGCATTAATCACACATACCCACACATACCTACACACTCACAAACATTATTGTTTTATTAGCTTGTAATTAAGTTTTTTATATTATATCTTTTAGATTATTCTGTTTTTTTTATTTATAATGTATAAAAAGTTAACTATTGCTAAATTTGTGATGGATATGGAAGAGCGGAGCCACCTGATACAGGTTTCTGTAAAACCTACTAGGTGGCTCCAACCTAGTTTAGACTTTGTACTGAAAGTTAACCAAATAAACATTTTCATTTTCATTTTCATTTTCATTAAAATAGTGTCTTATGAAATATTATTAACTTACAAATGGTTCACTTGTCTTTGGAGCCAATTCTAAAATCAACGCGGATGAAGTCGCGGGCAGATGCTAGCTCGAAATAAGTTATGCTTTGCGATAGAATCAAAAATATAATCTAGATTCGAGTTAGACCTGCATGGTGCATAGAACTAAGTTATGTTACTAATAACTAGCCACTGCCCCGGATTTCACTCGCGTTAAATTTGGAGAAACAAAGTCCTTCTTTTACTTATAACTAGTTATAAGTAAAGTTTAGTAGCTATTTAGAAGCTAGCTTCTGCCCACGGCTTCGATAGCGTTAAATTTGGACAAACAAAGAACCTTCTTTTACATATAAAGTTTTACACCTTCAGGGTAGAATTTAAGGTATTGTTAAAACACGTGCTTTTTCAATGTTAATAGTTCCCGAAAAAACAAACTAGAAGCATGTAAGCTTCTAGTTTCAAAAATTATACTTCCAAGCAAACTTTTAACGCCTTGAATTTCAAAAAAGACATTATTCGTGCTAGTTTACGTTTTAAAAACAACACCAACAAAAAAAAATCGATTTTTAGGTCGAAGAGCTTAAGCTTGGCGTTTATAATTAATTCAGGTCTTCTCTTTTTATATGCACATATAGATCTTCTCCTATTTATATAGTATACATATGTATAGACCGCAGTATCAAATAGGCATTACTGTGTTCCGGTTTGAGGGACACTGTAGGCTAGTGAAATTACTGGGCAAAGAATATTCAAGAACCAATATCTCGAGGTTGACAACGCGTGAGTGGCACTTACTAATGGTGTTGCGCGCGCTCATAGGCTACGACAACCGCTTACCATCAGGTGGGCTGTACGCTTGGCTGCCAACTTGACATGAAAAAATATAGATACTTAATCAATTATTAATTATATAACTAAAAAGTTTAAAATAAAATAAATTATTAAATTAAACAAAACCCAACTGCATTAATAATAATTCCTAAAAAGCTAAAAACAAGCTCTATAATGCCTACTATAATATAAATATTACTTTAATGTTTGTAAAGGTACTGCAGACGGGGACAAGCCGATCAATCTATTTGTAAATGGATGATGGAGTTTAGAAGGAAATGCTTAAATTACGGACAATTATAATTATTAAGTTTTATGTCAATGCTTGTCCCCGTCTGCAGTACCTTTACAAACATTAAAGTAATATTTATATTATAGTAGGCATTATAGAGCTTGTTTTTAGCTTTTAGGAATTATTATTAATGCAGTTGGGTTTTTTGTTTAATTTAATAATTTATTTTATTATCATATCGAGTAGGTAATTCCAGACATGAGCGCCCTCTTTGAAATTTAATGATGGTGCACGCTTTTTTAGTTATATTTATTAAAAATTAAATTAATAAATGTTAAATAATTTGCAGTTGAAATTTTAGGCCAAATAATAATTAGATACTAATCCTTATTATATGATAACAATTGGCGTTCAAAGCAGGTAAATGTAATGAATGGATCAGCAGATTATGCAGCTTACAAATGGGTAATCGCATGGTTGTATTTAAACTGACCGTCTCCGTCATTAATTCTATAATAGCCAAGTCAGAAGGCTAAATGAGCTGAACAACTCTGAGATGGAGGGTGTACCCACTAATTGTGTAATCACGGAGTGAGAAGCACAAAAAGTAGAAGTAGTAACATTAGACAACCATTAGCAACAAAGTTCCTTTTAACCTTACAAATGTTTTATACATAATTTACAGAAGGTGTAAACTCTATTGAGCTGTCCACTTTGATAAATTGTTAGAAATTTACATTTAAAAGGATAAAAAGTACGAGCATCTAACTTTATCTACAGTGAACCTTTTATAGGCCTTAAAAAGTTAAAGGAATGAAGCAGCCTTAACATGTTTTGAATTGTAATGGAAATTTTTCTATAGTGATTTTGCTCTTAATTTTTTTTTAATAAATATTTTTGGTGCTATATAACATATAATATAATATTTTATGAGATTGCGTTTTGAATGATATAACTGAATATTTATAAATACATATAATTAACAATTAGTAATTACAATATTAAATATATTATTATAATAAGTGTAGTCTTTCAGTCATCACAATTCTGATTGAAGATGTGATTAGCAGGAACCATTATAATATTCTAGTAAAGACTAATTATAGCAATTTATAGCTTTTTTTTTTGATTTTGATAACCTTTTAACGTTTTTGTAACACGTATTATTAATTACTTCCGACATGCTTTTTTTAACATTATTTGATTTGAATTTCTTACTCATTAAATATTAAATCATTAAATAAAATTTATATACTTATTACATATTTTTTTGCATTAGTGTCAATGACTTGGTCACGAATCTTCTTTTTCTTATTTTTACGGTGTTAAAATAAATATGTTATTGTTTGTCCTGAGAAATCCTATTGCTTTTAAATATTTAAAAGATTATTTTTCGTTTTTTAATACATATAGCAAAAAAAGTGTTTTTAATGACTATAAATTTCCGTCACTATATCCGCGGTGACCTCATAATTGGCTCTAGAGAAAAATAAATAAATAAACGCTGCACACTCAACCTAATGGGGCCATTAGGATAGTAATATCCTGTGTCGGGGTCCGGAAACATTCACAATGACAAGGACAAATACACCCAGACCGGAAAATAAGCATATTTTTTTAATGTTTTTATGTTATTTTTATGTTTGTATTGATCATGCAAGCATGCATGGTCAATACAAACATATTATGCTATAAATTATATGTAAGTTAATAATGTTCCATAAGATACATCTATACCGAATTTCAATTGAATACCTCCTACAGGACCCTACAGTATTGAAACGAGTGAAGTGTTAACGAAAAGTTTAAAAATATTACTCAACTAATTTAGGAACTCTTATTATAATTTAATAATTTCTAGAGAAAAGCAAAATATATTTGACGTCTGGTGTCCGCTCTCCCTCCCCACCATACTGGGGAGTGGACACCGTTGTGGCTTTGTGGGTAGCGAGTCTGCCTTTAGTCTCGACGGTTGCGGGTTCGATTGAGGGTCTCCCGGTCTCACCGTGCCTCGGAGAGGACGTTAAGCTGTTGGTCCCGGTTGTTATCCCATAACATCTGATAATAATCGTTAACTCTTGAGAAGTAAATAGCACTTATCCAATGAGTTCCTAGGTCGAACCTTAGGGTTTCGGAGGTCAGATGGCAATCGCTCCCTGTAAAAACTATAAGTAACCTGTCATATCCGGATAAGGGTAATAAGCATACCCTGGGTAAAAAAAATACCGGGAACAATGCTACGACGAAGAAGAAGACTGGGCAGGGGGAGTCTCATAAATGTGACCAGTTGCCGTAACGATTACACAGACAATACATACAAACATTGATACAAAAATTGAGTGTAGATGGATGGCCCTCAACATATTTTCATATTGATAACATTCTTGCAATTTTTTAACAAGATCTACATCAATAATCAAACAATAAAAGGTAATCAATAAGATGCCTTTAATAATAACTCCTGTGTTAAAGAACTTGCTCAAGACGGGCCTCCGATACAAATATGTATAACAGGCTGCGAGATTCCCTTTCCGGTTCGTAAGGCTGTTGAACTTCCTAGAAGTTAAAAGGGAATCCACTTTTTATTCCGGTTCATTCTTGCGTAACCTGCCTGTATACTTTTTATTCTAATAAACAAGTGTGTAGTACACATCGCGATAACGTCAAGACGTAACAAGATTGCAATTAGCATACAACTGAATTAAACTGTCCTTTCCAAGAAAAGTTTAAGTAATATAATTTTATTAAGATTTTAATCATTTTATAGAATACTAGCGGCCCGCTCCAGCTTCGCACGGGTATAAAATATATGAGAGAGAGAGAGAGAAAAATAAATAAATAAAAATAAATAAATCTCGTAGGGTTTAGCCTGCTCTTTGTTGCAATGGAAGCGAAAGAAATGTCATTATTTACGACATCACATTAGAAACTTCAAAAATAACAGTATTTCTACACTATTTAATACATGTTATTAAACATATAAACCTTCCTCTTCAATCACTCTATCTATTAAAAAAAACCGCATCAAAATCTGTTACGTAGTTTTAAAGATTTAAGCATACATAGGGATATAGGTACATAGAAAGCGACTTTGTTTTATACTATGTAGTGATTAGAAATAATTATATTTACTTAACTAGTTTCTTTCTAGTTTGTAATAAGAATAAGGAGCTTTGGTGTTATATTACTGGATTCCGTCGTCGAGGCGATTGTTGTCGTATTTTCACTAGTTTTTAAACAAAACATGAAACTTTCATCAAAATCTAACTAGTAAATTTTACTTGATTCTTGGACAAACTAACATACATAACAGAAGATTATCCTAACCAATGTTATTTTTGTAAATATCTTCAGTGTCATAATACTGAAGATAGGAAGAAGAAGAATAAAAGAGAAGACAAACCTGTTTTACAATTATTACAGATAAAATATATTTCTTAATTGAGTAACTAGCTTTTTCCGTAAGTAGTTTTTATGCAATTTTTCTGTCTTAAAAACACGTATTCGCAATTATATACCTAATTGGCAGCTTTTTATTAAAACATCTAAAACGCTTTCAATACATACGTATATTCTTGATTCATTTGATTCATAATGATTTTATATACAATTTACTGATGGTAATTTTAAACACCATTGTGATGGCTAACATAATCCGATAAGATCCGTTTTAGCCTGGTTTTAACATGCCATTATCATATTACAGGCTCGTGTGGTCCAGTAAGGGCTGGGCAAGTCGATGCTTTAGGCAATCCGACGGCCTTTGAAATACGTTTCCATTGTGAACTGTTCGTTGAATAAATATTTAACTTTAAGTACCACCCAGCCTGCTGGCATAACCCTAGTGATTGATCTTTGAAGGGCAGATATAAATCGTTTGAACCGTTTGTTCGATGTGTATGAGTTTTATTGTTGTAATTTTATAAATAGCAAGTATGCATACTTTATACTTCTTGCTATTTTTATATGGTGAGTTACTATTTTAGAGATACGTTAATAAATAGCAGTTGTAATTTTCTGAAGCAAACAATTAAATGTTTGTTACTAGTTGTGGCCATGGCTATTAAGTTTTTTGATAACCCCACGGGAACCCATCATTTTTCCGGGAAAAAGTATGTGTGTGTATAGTAGTTTTGGACTGAAAGAGTAAAAAACTCCACTCATACATCCATCCTTTCTGACAAACTTTCACGTTTATAATATTGGTAGGATATAATATAGAATTGAAGCGTTCATTTCTTTAAAGTGCTTATCTATCTGTATAAGGTAGCATGATTACTGAGAAAGATTTTGGAACAACATTCAGAATACTCCTAAACTAGGTACAGAACTCAATCAAGGTGGCAAGGTGAAACCACAATGCAAAGGTACACGGATGTGTCACGGCAGCGGCGTGACTTGGGATATAAAACAGTAAGCAATAATAATAAATAAATAAACGCGACGCACATAGCGGCCCCCATTAGGATAGGAATATCGTGTGTCCAAACACACAATGACAACCACAAACACACAAACACCGGAAGACATGCCTAAACGGGTATAGTTTAGCTATTTTTAAAATCAATACAGCATCTAATTAGCGTTCAAAATGAAATGTTTGTTTTTTACATTTAATAGTCCGTACAAAAGGGACAGGTGTGGTCTTCTTTTTCAATACATAGAAACTAATTCACGAGTAAGTGATACTTGTTTCAGTTTAAAGAAACCGATTTATCAGAACAAAGAAAGGCTGGGTGTTCGTGACATTTGATGGTTAACGTTAATTGGAGATATTGTTATTTGTCTGTACAAGGTTTAGTACTAGGACAAGGTTTTCAGCACTAATCGGCCGGCTCGCCTGGGGAAGTACTACACCTATCACAGAAAATCGGTGTAAAGTAACAGTTTCAATAGATACGATTGCGTTTCGTGCGATGAGCGAGAGCACTGGAAAGCCAATCTTTCACCCCGTCTGTTCCCTTCCTTTTTTCTCTTTCTACTTCGTCCTAACCGTTCATAGGTTCCGGTGACTGCTTACCATCAGTCGGATCGTATGCTTGTTTGCCAAACGTCATGAAATAAAAAAAGGTAGACGGAAATAAACTTTTTGCTTACCAATTGTTATATGTACGATACCTATGTACTAGTAAGGTGTATTTTATAATTTTCCAATCGACTTCAAAAAAGGAGAAGTTTCTCAACTCTCCGTCTCACAACTCCGTCAGTTATGAACCGATTTTGAAAATTCTTAATTTATTTAATTCCAACAATCATCACCACTTAATTTAAGTATTGAATATAAAAATCAAATGAGTATTTCATGCTGTATAACAGCAAAAGTAAAAAAAAAAAATATTTTGTCCACAATCGGTTTTTCGATATTTTTGCATTCAAGTTTCATACGATTTACTTTTTATAGCCTGCAGATAAAAAGTATTGTGCGTGTTCCATCAGCATGTCGTCCACTTCTTAAGGCTAAGTACTTTTATTATGGTTAATGCTGTCAACATCTTGAACTGACATCAAGTCTTGGCAGTTGAGTAGTTATAATTTAAGTTCAATAATGACACAGGTTGCTCTCAGATAAAGAGATGTATAGGTCTGTCAGCGTGTCGACTCACGATTATACGTTTTGTTTAAAACAAGTTAGTAAAAATATTCTTTTCAATAATTATACATAATTTGTTCTTATTGACCTTAAGCAATTCTTACAGTAAGCTTTTACTAACGGTTTTTACAAACAATAACAAATTAAAACTGTACTCTAGATTTCTTAATTAACTTTTGTAATGGCGAAACAATTTCGCAATGCCTTTTTAGATTAAGGCTAAATTATATTAATGAGTATAAATAAATACCATATATTATATACTATTTTCAAGGCCAGTGTGCTACAGTGAAATTAGTGCTTGTGGTTGCAGGTTCGATTCCCGCTCTATTTGTTTTGACCATACAAAGCATATGTTCTGGTGTCGGTTGTCGTGCTTGTGATTTTGCAAATTTCGACACAGGATATTTCTATTTTAATGAATACCTGTGCAACGTTTATTTATAAATTATACTGGCTATGCCACACGGCTTGATTCCTAATCAATTTGGATACTATAAATGTCCTGTCCTGAGAAAAAATATTTGTAAAATGTAAGGTAATGTGATATGACTACATAACCTTTCGAGCACTCAGAAGCATTCTCTTGGATATCAATCAGGTTATTTTTAAGTACAATGTTCTTTTGTTTTTTGCTCTTGGCTCTACTATGATTGTAGATCATAAATCCTCATTTTTGACATACGATGATTAATGCGAAATGTTGGACGCGTTACTAATGGCGTAGAATATATTTTCGACAAGAAACTAACATTATCATGAGGCTTCTTATTCATAGTCAATAATAACAAATTCATATTTATATTTTGAAATAAAAATGTAACATATAGTACTGAATACGTGGGCGCTCAAATATTGTTGCATAAAAATGACTTCTTAAATATAAGAGTTAACCGCGAATTTAAGCTATGCCCATAAAAGTTACGATACACCTACCTATAATATATCATTTGACGACGCTGTGGCGCAGCGCTAGTAAGACTGCCTTAAGCGCCACAGTTAGCGGGTTCAATTCCCGCTCGGAGCAGATGTTTGTATGACCACACAGGCATGTTTTCCGGTCTTTGTCTTTGTGATTGTGAATGCTTCTGGACCCCCGATACAGGATATAACTATCCTAATGGGGACCGTTGAGTGTGTAGCCTTTATTTATTTATTCACAAAGGATTCTTATTATACGAGACTCATCATACTTACACTTATTGAGTTGGCCAAATTTTGGCTAAAAAATATGTTTATTTCTGTTTTATTATACTCATTGATATCAAACTCGTGGCGTTTCATTTTGTTGTTAAAATCATATTGAATATTAATTTATGACTAGAATTTTCAACGACTACAATGTAAAGCAACTAATTTTTGCAGCTCTTTTCAAGATGTTTTGTAAAGTATATATATCTACCTACCACCGTCTAGTTTAATAACTTTTCTATGTCTTAAAACAATCATTGAAATCGGACTATGATTCTGGCGGCTATCGGGCTGTTACCGCAGTTATAGGGGATTCAAACTCAAATACTTTTACAAGCACTAACATGAACATTGAACATGAAATAATACTATAGATAATTTAACTTTAGTATTAATATTTTACAATCTCATGCTTTCTTTATACATGACTCATTGTGGTATAAATAGTATTTGAATATAAAATTGCCGAGTTTTAAATTTGCATAATGATAATATACAAAGAACAATGCGTAGGTATTCAAATGACTCACCGTGTCCTGGGAGATTTATGCATGTTTTTGACTCTTAGTGCTATGAAGTATAGCGCCCGGATGATATATAGCTGTGATATCTTAGAACATGAGATATTGCTAGCTAAACTGAGTACTCAATACGGGCTTTGTATATCGGGTTCAATAACACAAAAGATATTTAACAATTTCTTGCATTCCTGTGTTTTGTGTGGATGCTTGTTTGAGGATTGATTCCGTAGAAAATATAATTTAGTTTTAGATTTTCCTCTTTTTGCGCGAATTTTACTACAAAATAACAAAATGGCAACTGATCGCAAACGCCTAAGACCAAAATATGTCAAAAACTTTGGTGAACTGATCGTGCCTGCACACGTGTATTCTTGGAGGAGATTTGAACTTCATCTTCAGATAAATATAAATAAATAAAATAAAAACTACATTAATTGAAAAGCTCTTATTTCAAGATAACCAATTAAAGGCATAAGAACTAAACAAGCAAGCAAAACCGCGTTTAAAAACTCATATAATATTAACTAAAGGTACAGATGCACTGGCGCGTGAGCAACAAGCAGAGATAATTTGACATGTCCCGTCAGATGATTCGGCTTGCTTATCCTACGACAGTCGACTAAGAGACTGCGCCATTAATCTAAGATGACAGCTCAATTACCTTCACTCTTGCGCATATCGCACCGGGGTTTTGATTTGTACCATATGCATTGAGAAGGGTTTACCTTTACAATGGTTTTATCTCCACTTTAGCCGGATGGCTGTCATAAAACTTGATGGCAGAAGAAGTGCTATTTTGCTTTATGAGTATGTTTGTAATTCCAAGTAACCGCCCATGCCGGTCGTTTACGAGTATGACATATTATAATAATTACGAGATGGAATTTTATGATTGACTGAAGTGATGAAGACTGGAATTAAAGTATTATAAGTAAATAGTTTAATTAAATTTTCAAATTATTTTTAAGTATATGAACATAATTTAAGTGTTCGATTTAATATAAACTAGTTTCTGCTAGCGGCTTCGCCCGCGTAAATAACAGCTTACACCTCAACCCTTCATGGTTGGAATTCCAGAAAATATTAAAACACGTTTTTATCTTTAATTTTGTTTGCCAAAAAAACAATTTTTATTACTTATTGTAGTTTAAAAAATAACGGCCTTCCTTAAAAACTTTATTACCCCCTTAATTAATTTCGAAAAATCCGTTCTTAGTGCTTGTTTACGTTTTTAAAATAACACATTGAAAAATACAGTTTTCTAGGTGTAAGGGCTAGGCTTAGTCGGGTCCTCGCCTTTTATAAATGTATATAGAAAATGACTAATAATATTTTACTGTTAACATTTATTTTAACACTTTATTATACACCAAACATTAAAAAAAACACATAACACAAACATGAACAAATTTAAATTTGCACAAAAGGTGGTATTGGTAAAAAGAGACAGAGAGCGCTGTAGTAGCATATCACAGATCCCTAATCCTTGGTTCTCCAAGTTTATAATTTATGCTATACAAAAGAATATCGCAAATATTTTTATAAAACATGGTCGGTAACATTGATATACATACAATCTTAAACATCAATAATTAAATAAAAGTAAATAGCTTTTCTATAATTTATTAATAATAATTATTAAAAATATGGCATAAATGTATTTATATAATATAGTACCTACATTAAATTAATTATTAATTAAGTAAATGCTACAACGTTAAAGCTAAAACGTATTAAAAATTTAAAATAATAACATTTTCAATAAGTCCCTATTATGTCTAATTATTATTTAAAAATGCTCATAGCCGGGTGCGCTCATTGATCGGTAAACGATCGGTGGGTTAAGCAACTCTAGGCGCGGTCAGTCGCTAGATGGGTGATCGCGTAGTGGTATTGCAACTGAGCGTCCCCGTGCTTCGGAGGGCACGTAAAAAGTCGGTGCCGGCTGCTATCAATTTGATAATAGTCGAACAGTCAAGTCGGAGGCCTCCTCGTGGATGGGCGACCTGAACAACTCTGACACTAGGTTGGCCACTAACTACTGTATAAGAAGAACAAATTTAAAGATGTGCAATTTTAAGTTTGTTCGTATGTAGCAGGTAATTTATTGATTCGGTCTCGGTAGGTACTTATAAAAATATTTGTAATATTCTTTTGCATAACTTAAATTATAAGGCGTCTCCAAAGATTAGGGATCAGTGATATGCTACTATAGCGCTTTCTGTCTCTTTTTACCGAGACTACAAAGCTCATGGTCCGTTCAATCATCCATTTAAAACCATACCATACCATAACATGAAACAGTTCGTTTGTTACTGTGTAGATGGCGCTGATTTTAATGTAAGAATTCTTTATGTAGAGCCTGTAGAATAAAAAAAAATTTGAAGGTGATAAATTGTATTGTTTTTGTATGATTTTTAATTAAGAAGTTATTATTGCGTTTCTATTTATATGGTTTTGTATTAAATATCGACGACTTTGTGACGCAGCGGTAGTGAACTTGCTCTAAGTGCAACAGGTCTCGGGTTCGATTCCCGCTCATAAAGGCATGTATTCCTGCTTGGGTGTTTGTTCCTTGTCTGTCTGTGTGGATCCAGACCCCCGACACAGGATGTCATTATCCTGATGGAACGTTGAGTGTGTTTTTTTATTTATTATTAATAAATTATATTGGGGTGAGGATATGGCCATAGACTTACTATAGATCTTCTATGGATGCACCTTCTACAGACTCGTTGGTGCCCGTCGTAAATTCAACACCAACGCAACGGAACAAAGTTAGCCACACGCTATTTTCATTCGATTACGTAATTCATAACCGAATACCTAATGAAGTTAGCGTATGGTCTGGGGTTAGCTTTGTTGTATATGATTATTTATTTATTTATTTATTTATTTATTTATGTACCAAAAACAGCAGTACAGTAAAAATACAAGTATAAGACAAGTGTACATAGGATAACTTATCTCTAATAAGAGATCTCTACCAGAAACCCCAGGAGCATAGAAGAAGATTTATATCGTTGTGTAGGTACAAGGAAACAAAAAACAGACAAAAAATGATAACTACATACTTAATTATACTAAAATATATACAATACATATTATACATACAATAAATATATAAATCATCAAATATGTAATGTTAGATAAAATACATATTTATATATATAAATACATACATAAATACATACATATATATATTATATTATGGTATAAAGTAAGTCAATAGATTTAGCATACTTTCTGTTAGACGTTATAATGAGGTTAGCGTCTAAAGAAACAACTTTGATCTTCACAGTAATCTTTAAGAAATACTGTGAAAATAGTAAAGTATAAGAAATTGATGAAATTTGGCACTTAGATAGCTAATTATCTGGAATAACACATAGGATACTTTTCATCCCAGGAAAATGTTAGGTTCTATTAAAAATCAGCTGAGACAGTAAATGCTTAAAAACTGGTACGCGATTCTTTGATTTCTTTTAGTATAAAATATAAAACGTACAGCGTTCGATAAAGTTTCTTTAAAGAAAAAAATCACACGAAATGTTTCGATTTCGAAAGTAAACAGTGACCGAGCTCAGAAACATTGAATAAAAACGAATGAAGATCGGTTTTACTACTGGTCAGTTTAATTTCACCCAATATCGTTCTCGGTACGCCTTTCATCAAACTTCAGTCTGGGACGCAGTGGGTTTTATGATTGAAAACTTTTTAAAAGAGAAAAAGAACGCTTAACAAGGATTGAACGAATGATCGATTTTTATAAAACTAACGCGTAAGCTTCTGCCTATAGGCCACATTATTATTATTTTTATAGCGTTGTGACGTTAAGACGTTTCTTGGTTTTTATAATGAATAAAAACATGTTTTTTAAAGCACGCCAACAAAAAGACGAAGGTAGTTAAATTTCCCGAAACGTTGAAGGTCGCGAGTTCAATTCTTGCTCGGGGCAGACGATTGTATAGACTATATATGACTCATAGGGACCGCTAAGTATGTAATGCTTAATCACTACATAGTATAAAACAAAGTCGCTTTCTCTGTCCCTATGTATGCTTAAATCTTTAAAACTACGCAACGGATTTTGATGCGTTTTTTTAATAGATAGAGTGATTGAAGAGAAAGGTTTATATGTATAATAACATCCATTAAATTAGTGGAAAAAACTTTTTTGAGGTTTCGAATGTGATGTCGTAAATAATTACATTTAAAGCGTGCGGGCCACGGGCAGTAATGAATAAATCAAAACTACTGGATCGATTTTAATCATTTTTTCAGTGAATGACATAGGCTATTTATTTTATACCCATGCGAAGCCGGAGCGGGCCACTAGTTTATATATAAAAATTATTCAGCTTACGTATTTTCATATCCGCAAAACTCGTAAAGTAGCCGATAGATTCATTTGAAATTTGTACTGGAAATCAATTTTATCTTGAAGTCCGGAAAGGAGCGGAAAATTGTAAACAGTTTTTTGATTGAGGTATGTACTATATAAATAACTAAACCACTTTAATATGTTTTTAGCAACATTAGATTGAGTAGGAAGGAATTTAATTAGCATTTTAATAGTAGGCTATAAAAGGAAGCCTCAAATCCATATTTCGGCGCGATTGTGTGGTGGACTATTGTGTCGATTAGGAGAGTTCATCTCCAATATTTAGGTCAACCTCTGGAAATCATTTCGTGAGCTCACTTAAATTATTCTAGATAAAAATAAAACTTAAATTCATGATTTACAATTATCTAGTTTGATAGAAGTTTGATAGATTTAAAAACAGGTATACTATTGCTTTGAGAAAAATACAAAAAAACAAGCAGAAATTGTTACATACATGTTTAAGATCGAAATTTTGTTTTACGAGAAAGTGTTGTTTGAGCATGTTCCATGGTCACCTGAAAGAAAGGACTTTGAGGTTCGGACTGCATGCTAACCGACAGTCTCATCTCACGCTCTGAGTACCTCAAATACGTGAAAGTGACAAGCGTAACAAGGGAAAACGATGATGCAGTTATCAATTTGAAAATTAAAAAATGTAAAAAAGTAATCAACGTAATGTAGTAAAATGTAAAAAAGTAATTTAATCTATACTAAAAATAACAATTATCACAATATTATCAACATCAAATTGTTACAAAATCAGTTCAGTAGTTATTTATTTATTTTTATCCTTTATTATTTATTGTAGATCTTAAATCGACAGCTATTATCATATATTACATTGAATTTGGATTTTGAAAAATGAAATTTGAATATTTTTAATCACAAGCTGCCATTTATTCAAATTTTTTGAATAGATTTTTCATGTAGTATCAAGGGATACTATCGACCTAATTAAGGACAAGGGTTTCGAAATAATTCAAATGTATAACGGAGAACGTATCTTCGTAAATAATTCATGAAGCACTAAGTTTACGTTTCAGCTGGCAACGAGACGAGAGGAAGGAACTCAAACTAGAGGAATGAGGAAGATAGGTCTTCTTTGATTTCGTTTACTTCGCTTCGTCTAACTCGTCCTTGATTATGTTTCAAACGATTTTCCACATCAGACGAATCAAACTTTGAATCTACCTTCTCAATCAAAATATTTATTGATGTTAAGTGGCTGCTTGAGCATTTACTTTATTTGGGTCAATGATTCTAATACTTGACATTGTAGTTCAGAATTTCCATAATTTCATAATCCTTTCAAAACCGAGATGGCCTATTAGAATGGATACGTAATCTACGTTTAAGAAAAAGTTAAGTTTCTAGAGAAATTTCTTTACTTAATTTGTTGTTCAAATTTTGTCTAGAGCCTTAGTACGATGATGCCATCGGATCTAAGTGCTACGGTAAGATGTTACCGACAGAGGCTGCTATGTCTATCTGACTGAGCACTGAACGCATATTTATAGACATCTGACAGACATCTGACTCTAAAACGAATAGACGAGCAGATGTGTCAGTGCTCAGTAGGATGTCTAAGTAGATGTTTTTAAAGTTGGAGGTAGTAAATATGTTCATAGTCTGAGATCTTAAGTCAGTTATTATTTGTATGTTGTATAGCGGCTTTTTATTAATGCTAGTTTAAGCGAGTTAACAAGGGAAGGAACGCTAAAGTCATAAAAAGTAAGAGCACATGAACATTGTACATAATGAACAGTGCCGTTTACGTGGAAATTTTCCGAGGTATTCAAACTTTGACTAACCAATAATTAAAATAAAGAAATACCTTTATTTTTATTAAAAGTAATTCTTAGTTAAAAACAAATGAAACTGGCGATATGTTAATCCAATTCTAATGATGTAAGTACGTTAGTTGTACCAGTAGAATTTTAAGGGCCTACGCCCATTGGCCACATGACAAGGCATTTTTATTTTGATATTTTACTATGGGGATTTTTATGTGAGGACTAAAGATCCAGCTTAAAAGCATGACAATAAATTTGAAATTTCACCTACGCTTTGTTTGACAGCTTTGGTTAAGTACCTACACTAGTCATTGTTTGAGTTTGAAATTTGTTGTCATTGTTTTAAGTTTTATTTAAAATTATCACATAAACATCTTCCATGCATTGCCCCCAATGGGCACATGCCCTAAAAGTTTCATGTAAGCTAAAGTGGTTGAAGACTTGAAGTTAAAGACAAATACTAAATAATATTAAAGAAAAGCTTTAAGAATGTGAAGTGTACTTAAACTGTGAGGTGTGTTAGAAGATTCTGAATCCACTTATTCCAAAAATTTAAGGAAGAATCTTCTTTTATGCGTAAAATATTTCTCTCATGTGTGGTAAACATTTTCCTTAGGGACTATATTCACACACGTGCGTGTGATAAAATCAGCATAAATTGGAACTTCCATTCACCTTGTGAGTACGAAATATTCCTATACCTACGCGTGTAAGTAATGGTCTCTGGTTTAGCCGGATGTTTACGTTTATCCACATGCGACTAGTGATTCGTTGTGTAATGAAGCCTTTATTGGGTAAAACTCACACTATAAGATACTTATTAAACGCTACGCTACGCTACCACACTCAACGGCCCCCAGTAGGATAGTGATATCCTGTGTCGGGGTCCGGAAACATACACAACGACAAGGACAAATACACCCAGACCGGAAAATATGCTTGCATGGTCCATACAAACATATTATGCTCCGAGCGGGAATCGAACCCGCGACCCGTGGCGCTTAAGGCAGGTTTGCTACCGTTGCGCCACAACGTCGTCAGCTATTATAACAAAAGACTCAAAAAATGGCAGACTTCAGCTCCCTTTTATACAATATCGATGTGAAGTAGTAATATACGTACTTTTGCTCTTTTCTCGATATTTCTGAGTAGCGGAGGCTCAAACTTTCATTTCCTCCACTTACTATTTTTGTTGGTTACTAGCGTGGTATTAAATAAATAATTTATGCATATGTTTTTTTTTGTTATTTCATGATGGTTGGCAAGGCATACGGCTCGCCAGATGGTAATTAGTCACCGCAACCTTTGAACGCTTGCAATACTTGAAGTAACACATGCGCTCTGCCAACCCAAGGAACAGGAAAGAAGGGATGAGCAGAAAAAAAAAGGAACAGAGGGGCTGGGAGATTGGGCCTTCTGCGCTCTCACTCGTCGCACGAGACACAACTACCTATTGATACTGTTACTTTACGCCCATTTTCTTTCTTCTTATCTTTCGCGGTCGAGCCGGCCCATTTGTGCTGCGAGGAGCATGGCTCTACTACCACTGAAAGTTTACTTAATTTATTCCTTTTATGTGAGTTATTAATCTAAAATCATCACAGTTAGACATTTATCGCTAAGCTATTTCATGTTACAAGAGTGAATTATCATTGAAAGTCTTATAGTCAAACGGAGGTAAAACAAAAGCGTAAGCTCACTGACGTGACGTAAGCATTCGTATGATCAGCAAATCCCATTGAACAGAAAGATTGGAATTTGGCTTTGAGCGGCCATCGCTGACTGCACGTTACTCGCCGTTCAGTGTAGATGTACAATTAAAGATGCATACTGACTCTAATAAATCAAAAAGTTATTTATAAAATGAGACTTTTTAAATTAAAGGCAGTGTCGTCGATAGATTAACGCATGTTTTAATATGTTTATGAATTGAACTCCATCCATGTATGTAAGTGGATGTGACGTCAAAAATGATCCATTCGGTGATGCTGTCAAGACCCGCAGCAATACACATTAAAAAACGAGGTTGAACAATTTGTATCTCTTATCTTTAACTTAAGAAAAAAATGGGCTTGAATAAGATATTTTCAGTAGCTTTTGAGATATATATAGTAGATATAGTTTAATCTTGTTTTTAAACGAGTATCTTATGGACTCCTAAACACCCTAATGGCTTAGCAGGCACAAAAGATTACCCTTGTTACTTAATTTTGTCTGGCCTTCCTATCTATACATTTTTTTATAACACACAGGTAGCTCGCCTGTCGATGCAACACCAAAAGTATAGTACAACTGCGTTGCTAACCCGAAAAGTAGTAAAGAGGGAAGGAAGGCAAAGCATTACCAGGTACTGTTACTTCACATAGATATTCTGTTTAAACATAGCACTTCTTTGGCCGAGTCGACTAATTTAGGCTGAAAATAGCAAGGTTCTACTTGAGAAATACCTTATAACTTATTATTCATGTAAGAACATTTCAATTTATTGTGACAAGCAATTCAAAGCTATGTAAGTTGGCAAATTAATGATGGTTTTGTATTCATGAAACCATGAAATTTTGTTTAAAATATTATGACAGGTACAATAGTCTTCGAAGAACTGCCGACGAACGGCAAAGATTTTCCAGTAAATTGTTAGAAGTTTTAAAGAAGGGCAATTATAACGTTATTGTAGAAACTCCTCGTAAACGGAATCATTCTTAGACTGAACTTACAGCGAATGGTAAACCTTAATGAAGACGAGAAGTGTTACTCACTTTTCAACTTGATGTTACGAGTTAATATTCACAACACACAATATAGAGTGATTATATAAGCATGTTTATTGTTCTTCTTCCAGATTGTTATGGTTATTGTAAATAGAAAATGTAGAATAGTAGATGTAGAAGAAGTAATACCAACTTCATTTGTTTTTTTTTTTATATATTAGCAATTAATATTCCTCTTGCCCCTCCAAATAAGCTCGAATCTTGCGCTAGGTGTGTGTGGATATTACAATAGCCCAAGGGGATCAGGATTTGATTCGATTGATTGGTTTTTATTTGTTTTTTTTTTATTTACTATGTAGCTGACGATTTTATAGACTGCAAAAGGTTATTTAGATTACGCTACGGCCCATGAAATTGTCTTAGTGTGATCAATGACCTATATTGATGAGGTGAGTATTGAGATGACTGGTACCTACCTCATTATTATTTGCTTTAGGTTATGTAAATTACTCTTCTTCTTATTTTGCTTATACTGTTATCCTGATTAGACGGATAACTAATTTTTACACATAGCGATTGCCATCTGACCTCCGCAACCCAAAGGACGAACCAGTAATTGTATAAGAGCAAATTAAAATTTAGTATGATAAAAGAAGTAAGTATAAAACTATTAATAAATAAATAAAAAGAAGCTATATAAGATTTTCGTAGGTATATCTAGATCTATAGATGGTCATGCAAAACCCATATGTAATACAAATATTTTGGGACTAATTTTCTTTGATGTGTTAAATATGTTTCACATGTATGAAAATAATTTCCTTTGGGACTAAATTCACGTGTGTCGGTGATAGGTTCAGCTTAAATTAGAATTTCCACCTTTTGAGTACGTGTTTTTTGTACTGCAAAGTTATAAACAAGCAGATAAGCAGGTAATACTAGAACAATACTGAACAAAGACTAACGACGTGCCTAATCTTTTGTATACTTATTAAATAAAAGCGAGTATAAGCGGGAGTAGCGATATTTAAAATATTGTTTCAAAGGTGAAACAGGGTCAGGTCGAAAGAACTTTACTTTTAACAATCTTTATTCAACGTGCAGAGCAACCACCCGGCGCAAATTTATAATAATTATAAACATTTATTTTAATGAAATGCATCGCTATTTATAAAAAGGTCATTAATGTTTCCAACTAGCCAACCAATTTAAGCTTAATATTGTGTTATTATAATGTTTATAATGTTCTCCCAAACATAATATGTATCAGATAATTATTATTGTGAATCCTAGATGAGTACAGTTTTGAATCGTTGTATTAAGTAAAAGAGAGTCCGCTCTCCGTGTTCGTGAAACTACATAATTAGCTATGTTCAACCAGCTGATTTTAAATACTTTAGTGAAGGCGATGAGACAAAGAAGATAACTTCAGTCACCAATTTAAAACTTTTACATCGGTTGATTGGACCATAAATATTAATGAGTTCTAAAGGGCAAAGTTCGACACTCTTTTTACTGTTTCAAAATATCACGTAATCACAAAATACAAAAATAAATCACTTTTGAAAAAATGACTATTATTGATTGATCAAAATTTTATTTGTCATATATAAAATTATGAATACGTAATAGAAAAAACTTCGAATCGCTTTTAAATCATATTTTGCGCATGTTTTGAGCTGAAACTGTAATCTTTGGCATTGTTAAAGCATAAAATTAATATTTTCTAAACACATTGTCTGTGTTACGAATGTTAAGTGAAGAAAATAGATATTAGAAGATATACCCGGTACCCGGGTTAGATATACCGGTAGTATACCTACTGTGATACTTATGTGTGACTGATATACACACGTATAATTAAAAGGTAAATCATTATTTTAAAAAGGCAGTGTGAGAAAAAAAAACAACAGTCCTAAGAAAGTTCTCGCCTAACATAATTAGTTTTAGGGCAAATGAAAGTCGCACTAACTTTTTACTTAATTGTCCGTGAACTTCGTAAAACGTGGCAAGTCTTAATTCAAGTGAAACGCTTTTAACCCTTAATTTATATTGCTAACTCTGTTGAAACCATTTGGGCATTAGTGTTGTCGATTTCGAATAAAACTTCCTATTCCTGCGAGGCGAAAGCGAGATAACAAATTTAAAGAAAAAAAACTTGGAGGCGTCTCCCAATATATATTTATATACAGATGAAATAAGAACGGACGACGTTGTGACGGAGCGGTAGCGAACCTAACTTAAGCATCACAGGTTGTGGGTTCAATTCTCGCTCGGAGCAGATGTTTGTATTGACCATGCCAGACCAGACCAGGCATGTTTTCCGGTCTGGGTGTGTTTGTCCTTGTCATTTTGTAGGTTTCTGGAGCCCCTACACAGGATATCGCTATCCTAATGGGACCGTTGAATTTGTAGCGTTTATTTAATATCAAAAAGACGATAACTGATTAATCATTTAATCTTTTATCATAAATATTAAAAAGTAAAAGTAAATGTAGCCAAAACTAAAGATCAGATAAACTCTAGTCCAAGGTTTATTCTAAGTAAGCCGCAATCGGCTTATGAAGTTATAGAGTGAGATGAACTTAGCGTATTCGAATAACCACTAAGCTGCTCATTCTACCAGCGAGATGTCACTTAAGATCTTTATGTAGGCTAAGCTTTAAATTCAATCTCGGTTCAGATTACTTGGCTATAAGAAAACGACTCTGACTTATTCGATTTTATATAATCTCCCTGCGGCTTGTGAGTGTACCTGCGTATATCCCGATTAGTATATAAAATTTGCACCTCTTCAACACACTTGTTAGACCACAGGTCGAATACGCTGCACCTGTTTGGAATCTCTATTTCAATAAATATAAAGAAATTATAGAAAAAGTACAATACAAATATCTAAAGGCTATGCATTTTCATTTTCATTACCGCTATAATGTAAATAACCATCCATCTTACACGGACCTTCTTAAGGAATATGGAATAGTAAAACTTGATAAAAGAAGAGAGATTTTGGGAGCCACGATGCTGTATAACTTATGTAATGGCACTATAGACTGTATAGATATAATAAATAAGCTCAACTACGTTGTGCCTCGCACAGCGCACAGACGTACATCGAGAAAAAATAAGTTCTTTGCGGAGAATAGTTGTCGCACAATTGCAGGTCTGCGTTCACCTATACGTCAGTTAGTTGTAAACTATAACAAACATTTTTCATCCATAGACATCTTTGCGCTGTCACTATATAGCTTTAAGAAAAATATCAAAAAACTTAATACTCTTAGCATTTAAGTAACTTTAGAAATATTTATAGTATCCTTTTTTCCATTTTTTATTTAGCTTCTCTGTTGTTGTTTTTATTAAGTATACTACATTGTTAACATGTGGATAATGTTGTTGGTTACATGTATAACTACATTATTTGATACCTAGACTATTATTAAGATATAACATGTAATTGTTTGTTGTCCCAAATAAAATAAAATAAAATAAAATAAAATAAAATGAAATACTATGTGCTAATTAAGCCTTTTAAAACATAAAATTATATATGTGAGAGACATGAAGGTATATCGTTTTAACTGTCCGTCGGAAAGTCACTCGTAAACATCAGAAGTGGACCAATGTATTTCTCTTAATATGTAATCATGAACTATATGTAGAGTAGATAATTATAATTCTGTTTATTTTATCAATGTAATTGATTGATGAATGGGCTGGGTGGTATACAACTATAATGCTAAAAGAATGACAATCAATAGAGGTTGGGACGGTCCGCATACCAAGATGCAATCGTTAGAAATGCGTACAGATACTACGCGGCTGGCTATTTATAGAAATGTACTGTCAATGAACTAACATCTAATATCTAACTACCGTCATGTTTGTCTAGATAAGATCGTAATAATATTCAATAATACTCAAGTGCCACCGTTTCAGTGTAGTTGACATCGAATATTTAATTACGCCTGACTTATATAATATAGTGATCCTTCTTACGATTATATAAGCTTAAGCTAATTCGAAATAGTAGAATACTTTAGGGAACTAGTTTAGTTGGATCGAAGTTGCAGAACCTTAGCGACGTGTTGTCCGAATGACTGAGACTCTTACTTCCCCTTGATATCACGTACAAGCACGGATTAATGTGACTCTTTCCTTAACATTCCATATTCTTTTTTTGTAAATGTATATACTATTTGTACTATAGTATTCTTATTATGTTAATTGCTACGTTGCTAAAATGTTATTTGAAGGTGTAGATTGTTGAACATGGGCTTTATAGCATGATTGATGCATATAATAGGCGCCCTTCCATTTTAAAATAATATATAAGTAGATCGAAATGTTCTTCGCAAAATATATACCTCAAATGAAATGAAAACCCACGTATTGCATATTTTTTATCTATCAAAATTTTATAATAGCAATATAAAATTACCTTATATATCAATCAAGTCACAACAACCCGGAAGTTCAATTTAGGGCCTATGATATAATTATGTAATTAAGCCCCGTTGTGAGCGTTTATTTGAATAAATGAAATAATTTTATATTACTAACTTAACTTAATTTTTTTGGATTAATAACAACTTTAACTTTTTTATCAAAATTAAATTATAATCCTTTAATAAAACATTGCTTTTTGAAATGAATTGGACGGTAATTGACGATAAAAATCACAAACATCGTTTGTGCCATGGCATTAGGTGTGGTTCGTCCTCTTCACGGACGTGTTTCAGTATTCGGCCCTCCCGCCCGGTGACGCCGCGCCGTCAAGTTCACATTTATGATTTGCTGGAATGTATAAGTTTCTATTATCTTTAATAAGTTAGGTAAAAAGAGTAACAGAAGATTTTTATGATAACCAAAGAAAATGTCTTGCGAGTCTTAAACTGAGAGGAGGTGCTGTTCACTCAGTCGCTTGAGTGCAAGTCACTCATTCGCTACGATTGAAATGGTAATGCGACCTCAGCCTCATTCTAATTGGCATGCAAATTTTCTAGTCTCAGCTTCACGGGTATTAAGCTTTAATACCTTTTACGGGGACATGCTTAGTGTTCAAAATTGATGTGTTTTGATTACATTTTATAATACTTGCACGAGATTTAAACACTTATTTACGTTTAGTAACGTACGTGTATTATTATGAAGCTGGTATAGTTTAGTTAATTGTATTTAGCGGACTCAAGCGTCAATATAAATTGATAAATTTATGAATATCATATCGTATCGTCGTATCGTTTATAACATAAAGTCTCTTTATTTTCACTCATTCTTTCTTTTTTCGAGTGATTGTTCAATGTTCATACGCGACTCTAAAAATTATACACATTTAGAGCGTGACGATTACGATATGAGATATATTCAACTCTACCTCTAATGTATTTAAAACACTAGATTTGAAGTCTTTGTGAGATTAAAAGTTTTTTTTTTTGTTAAAATAAAACTAATATACATACATCTATATTTGTTACAGAAGTCCGTAGTGTTAAAATCAAAGGCTTATGTAAGTGTAGGATGAGATTATTATTGTTAAACTTTATTATATTGTATCTTTGTCAAAAAATGGCAATATACTTTGTCGTTTAACAAATGGTTGTCATTGTTAAGTTGTATAGTTAAAATACTCTTTGATTCAGAGACAGAGGCAAATGCCAAGCGTTACTCGAACTGAAGCATAGCGACCCAAATTATTGTCTTCCGAGATTAAGGTGGCGAGCAATGTAGACGGGGACTGCTTTAAGTCACTTGAACTAGTCATTTATTGTTTTTAATTTCTTGATGGTTGGCAAACAAACATATGGTCCGCCTGATGGTAACCAGTCGAACACCTGGCAACCTGTGAACGCTTGCGATACTTGAAGTATCACATGTGCATTGACCAACCCAAGGGACAAGAGGGATAGGAGGGAAAGGACGAGAAGTGAAAAAGGAGGAAACAGGGGTGTGGGAGATTGGGCCCGGTGCATATCGCACGAAATGCAAAAGTATCTACTCATATTATTTTTTCTTTGAGGTATGTTGAAAAAATGAGTATGTTTCGCTCAAGTATAACATAGATAGCTACACAATATTACCGAACTTTAGATATTTTTCCACATCAAATCAACGGCTATTGTAGTCCTTTACAATAAAAATATAGGAAATGATTTTTGTATCTAGCTTATTCCGTCCGCTCCTCCCGAAACTAATAATACGATTAACTTGATGATTGTGCTTTGAAATATAAATCAATAAAAGATTAACTGTTTATTAAAGAATATCAGCAAAGCTTTTTCAGTGCATTACTATTGCCCCTTTTATTATATTGCCCCTCCAAATAAGCTCGAAGCTTGCGCCCAAAGGGGTCAGGATCGAACCCGCGACGCTCGCGTTAACGGAGCGAAGTGGGCCCTTCTAGCTTTGAGCTATTGAGGTCTTTCAGTTTCTATATGTAAATTTAAATTTTTAAAAGATAAGGTATGTATGAAAAATATTTTACGTATTATTAAATTCAAGTTCGCTTCAACCTGAGACTGTGCGATACCTTTTTTGTCGCAATAACCCTCAAATTGATAAAGCTCAAATTCAAAATTAATAATTTGTTGACCTCGCTTCACTTGGTCAATAATAGATGAGATCTTTGGTAAGACTTACATAAAGAAAACAAAATTTCAAACTTCACAATTTTCATGGTAGTTACGTTTCGAATTTTTTCGTTGCGACGTGAATTTCGTTCTGATAGAGTTTAGACAAATCAGTGCTGACATAAGAAATAACTGTGTAGTTTTTTGAAACCACGAAGCGAGTGAAACTTTTTTAGGCATTTTACAGAAAATTTTCAGAAAATTATTCGATTCGGATTAGTAGTACTCTAAAAATGCGAACTTAATCTTAAGTTATTGAAAAAGAAAAGAAAAATATTAAAAAGAAGAGAAAATATCAACACAAATAAACAGACACCCAAATATACATGCGAACAAAGATATATGCATATATAAAATTAGTAAAAGTGAAATAAAAATTGAAATAAATGGAAACTCCACGGCCAGCTGATTTCCGACATGCTAAAGATAAGCAAACAAAGAGGCGAGTCACACAGACCGATGTAACCAACCGACAAAAGTAAGGCGTCCTAAGCATGTCCTGCAAGACCCTGACGATAGGATTACATTAGAAAATTTCCCTTACACAGCACAGACACGCACACAACACCGGACCACCAGGACGAGGACGAGGACGTGGACCTTTGTTTCGCACGTCGCGTTGTGCTCACAGCGTCCGATGAGTCTATCGTATAGAATGCGCACGGAGCGCTGCCTCCATCTCCGATGACGTCCTTAGCCGTGGTTCGGTTTCGCAGGAGGCACCGTAAGGACGGAATCAAATTTGAGCCCCCGTGAGGGCTGCCCCTTTATCACGGCTGAGTCTCTGTACTCGGCCCCCTGCCCGGTGACGCTGTCAAGGCCAGTAGGGCCAACAGCAATACACATTCCAAAAAAAAAGAGGCGATGTAATACGTTTCACTTTAAAAAACTGAATATACTGGAAATCTAGTAAAACAGTGGTTAAGTATCAAAACTAGTAAAGTGATCAGTTCAGGAGGAAATAATTTATGATGGGCGAATGAGGAGATATACATTTTGTTTTCATTCCCTTCGTTTTCTTTAACTTTGTACTTGCGATATATTTCTTTACTTTTTATAACCAAATTATAATTAATATAATAAGAGTTTCAGAGCACCATAAAGCTAAGGCAATCAGTCTTTTTGCAGTATTTTTGGTAATTAATTAAATAAAAACGTGTTATACCGCGTGGATCGGCTCGACCGCTTATGTAAATTGTAGTATACATCTCATAAGTGTGAGTTATATACCAAAGCCGAAACTCTACGCACTCTTTCTCTTTTTCCTTCTACCAGTTAACCAGGTTGTTAAACACCGCAATACACTTCGTGTTGATACACATTGATGTGTAAACATATATTGCTTTTGCTGTTTTCAATTTTTCATTAATTAATAACTTAATTTTGTTTGTTTTGTTGTTAATTTTTTGTTTTTTTCATCTGTAAATTATTTGTCTGTAAAAAGTAACCGCACAATCACTCAATATGATGTATTCACACGATTCTGAATCATAAACTTATCCCAAAAAAGAGTGTAGAATTTCCCTTTACCGGTTAAAATAATATTTCTCTCGTGTGTGTTAAACATTTTCCTCAGGGACTATATTCACACATGTGCGAGTGATAAAATAAGCATAAATTGGAACTTCCATTCACCTCGTAAGTACGTGAAGTTGCTACACGCGTGTAAGTAATGCTCATTGTTTTAGCAGAGTATTTATGATTGTTTACACGCGACTCGTGATCATTGTGAACATTTACATCGGTGCTAAGGACTTTCAGCTACATTTAACTTTAAGAAGTTTATTTTTCAAATATTATCGTCATATTATCATTAGAATGAGCACATTAAAGGAAAATAATGGTTTCAATAATGGAGGTATTCTTCGCAATTAAACTATATCTACTTGAGTGTCAAAAATCATTCAATAATAGTATCTTTTTCCCTCTAATACGACAACTGGCAGCGCAATGCATTTTATGTTCAAGAAGTTACTTTTTAACAGGAGAAGACCTTAGGATAAAATTGGGACAATAACGGGCTTTTTCTACTTATCTACCACGAGTCACCAATCAGGTTTCAAAAGGATTGGATCAACGGTGCGAAAGCATTATCATTTCTCAAACACACAAGCATGCAAACGCCGGTCAGTCTATTTTGTAGCGTGGTAAGCATTTCACACTAAAATAAAGGTGGTTATAAGATAGTGAAATTTAAGATGATTATGACTATTTTATTTTATAATTTTTATATTTATAATCCGGGAAAAGTTTTTTTAGCAATGATATAAGCTGCTATAAATGCCAAATATGTAAGAAATTTCATAGTATATTGAAAATAAGCAAGAAATTATCAAAAAATGTAAACAATTTTTTGAAAGTTTATTGTATATTTTTAAGGCTATTTCCGATTAAATGAAGCAGTCAATTTATACTTCTAAGTCACTTGAAGACATATAAGTTAAACCAGCGTAATTTTTTTTTACTATAACAGTTTCTGTTTATCTAAAGACTTGAAAGAGACTGTATTTTTCCCCAATAATTAACTCTGTTGGCATTTACGTGATTGTAGGTATAATTTACTTGGTGTATATGTCACAGGCCCTGGCGTTATAATATGTCATAAAATGGAACATCAACTACTCTTGTGATATCGACATTGATGTTAAAATTACAAACACTGACACTTGTGTATCAATAAAGTATGAAATCTGACAGCTGAATGCAATTGACAGAACTTGGCACGATAATATGTGTTGGTAACAACATTAATTTAAAAAAGTTATACCACAAAGGTGTGGAACAAGCGTACGGTCCACCTAATAGTTAGCGGCCGCTATAACCTATAGACTGCCGACTTTTTTTTTGCTGACGGGGCGGAAATCCGCCACCAAATACCTGATCTCCTAGGGAAAAGAACGTGGTTATGTGAGGCTCCGTGTCTGACCATGGCGTGCAACTAAAACCTTCTCGGTGGCCGACCTCAGTGCGGACGAGAGGCCCCGGGAGCTCCTATGGAACGCATTTCGAGGCCTCTCAAGCACATAGCTCAACTGAGCCTATTCCGGGGAGAGCTGATGGTGTAGACTGCCTGCCTTAACCGGACGTTCATTGAATAGAAATGTTACTATAATTATTAGAGTCTTATTTAAATACAGTCGACATACCCGCAGACGCTATCAAACGCAATAAACATCTAACTTTACGACACGTTAGCTGCGACGCGTCATTTCCCAAGAAAATATTTTACTCGTCCTGACAGACGGTGTAATAAACCCAACGTTAAGCCAGGTGACTCGTTTCATTTCAAGCCACGTGCATTAAGCTATTACATATTAAAGAAAACATAAACAAAATTGGATACGCATTAAAAATCGCATATTTGATTTGAATTCTGTTTACGAGCTAAATTACGCGTTTTTTCTTTCAAAAGTTTATATTTTAAGAAAATTGCCTCAAGTTATATTTTAACACAAGAAATGTATGTGCAGTTATAAAATAATATAAATTAAAAGGCATTAGACGCATTGGGCCTTTGTATTTCATCTAATGCTTGCCTTTCAAAAGACAAACGGACATGATTATTAAGAAACACTTAGTTTCATGTTAATTTTACCATGTTCGATTCGTGAATAAGAAGAATAATTAAGAGCTTAACCTGCCACGATGTTCACACACTAACAAATTTTCACGTCACAAACTTCTTCTAAGTAATGCTGGCACTTTTCGCCTATTTTAATAACTTTTCGCATATTTATTGTTTCGATAAAATACGTTACTAACAATCTATAAGCGTATATACATAATTAAAAAAAGAGATAAAAGGAAAAGACAAATGGTAATTCCCTTAATCTAGTAGAGCGTATTCTTAAAGTTGTGCGGGTGCTCAATCGCATTCTTAGACATCTTATATTTAAGAAACCCCGAGCTTTCCAGGTTGTTTAACCCACATTTAGTTTCTGAATTAAAAGCAGTACCTTAATAAAACCTTTTACTGAAATAGAAAGTATGCAATCAGGGCTTGGAAACCGAAAAAAATATATATATCCCTTAATGGAACAAAATATATTTTTTTATAAATTAAATTACCTATTTGTATTTAATCTGTTATTCATCATTCATAACGTTATTAACAGTACGTGTAAATGAATGTAAAATCAATCAGAAATTAGTACAGAGTACTTGAAATATGAAAAGGCTCGTTAGCGAACGTTCGTATGAATTATTGAAATATGTCAAATGCAGCAATTTTCGGTATCAGTAAACGTGATCCGATTTCTAGAAAATTATACTACCTAACGATTCCACTGAAATTACATTTCAATGAGTATAATTTGAATTTGTTTAAAAAACTAGTTAATACTGTTAAAGACCAGAAGTTAAGACAACATAAAAGCAGGTAAAATAGAAGATAGTCCAATATAGCAAAAAAATAATTGATTGCACAATTTTATTAATCTTCGTGTACTAAAAGGCTATAAGCGGCCACCTTATACAAGTTGTACTATAAAATATGATCGTTAATTTCGAATCAATCGTTATTTATTGAAAAGTCAAATCATATTTTCGTCTAATGCATTAAATATACAATCTGCATTAAAATAAAATGGAAAATCAAGATATAGCTAAAAATATTTAAATAATATGTTATCTCTAATTAATGCGGATGTTGATGATAGTGTTACGGGAACCTTATCACAGGGGCATAAGGTTCAAAATCGCTTGCTACTCCTTTTTTATTTCTACGACCGCCGCGCGTTTCGAAAAGATGTATTCTCGAAACATGTAGAATAGCGTTCCGCGGACGGAGATCTCTCGAACACGGGTTCGACACGGGTGGACACGGGTCCACGTATATAAGCGGCCCGGCGCGTCGACTGATTTCCTCCCGATGACGTCCCAAGTCTAGGCTCGACCTCGCAGGAGGGGCCTTGGGACGGATTCAACTGTGCCCGCGTGGCAGTCCATCTTTTACCGGCCGAGGTCTCCGGGCCAGCCCCCACCAGTGACGCTGTCAAGGCCACTAGGGCCAACAGCAATGGACACTCCGAAAAAAAAAAAAAAAAAAATCGACTGATTCACACAGTCCACCGGAGTCAGCCGACTCGGACGGACCTCTTGAGCACAGCTCCTTGTTGTGCGTACTCGCCCCAGCACGCGCTCCTTGCCGCGTGCACCCCGTGCTCCTTGCGCACTCCGCCACCGCCTTGAGTGCCCCGCACTCGAGGCCCCGCTGCGTGCTCCGCACGCCCAGCCGCGTGCCCCGCACGCCCGCCTCCGCCAGGATCAAGTGCTCTTCGGACATTAGTGATTCTGTGTCGTGTACGCCCGTTGCGTTCGCAGAATAGTGCAAACAGACTACGTGCAAGTGCCAGTGAGTGGTGAAGAACAGGACCGATTAGTGTAGTGTAGTAAGTGCAGCCGGTTCCCGGAGCCGTAAGTACTCACACTTTATTAGTTTAGGCACACACCCCCGTCACCTACGGACAGGGATTCCGCAGGGAAAACACACCGTAGGCACTCATCTCCCTGCCGCCCCAGGCAGGAGGAACAGGCTAATACGACCCAACTTGGCTCCACCATGGACGCCCTTTCCCCGGCCGAGCTAACAGCCTTTCTGAGGTTCTTGGTGGCCAAGTACCCCGGAACGATTGCAGAGTTCCGCTCGGCCCAGAGCCTCCTCAGGCCGACCGAAAAAGCCCTCCCCGCCCCCGCTCCGCGCCGGCCCCGCAGTGGCCCCACGCAGCACCGGTGTCCCCCCATGGACACCGACTCCCGAGTCCCCTCGCCCCCGCCCTCGCCGACCGAGTCGACCTCCTCGACCTCTTCCGCCTCCTCCTCTCCGACCTCATCGGACAGCGAGAGAACGACGGTTTCAGACCGTCGGCGGCAAGAAGAGGAAGGCAAAAGCCCCTAAGGCCCCACCGCCCCTAAAAGGCGACTGCCCCAATCGTCGCCCCCCGCTCCCCGGTCGCCCGCAAGACCGACCCCCCCTCACCCAGCCCGACCGTCGCTGCCCCCGCACCGAACGCGGACCCAGCCGCCAAGGTCCCTCCCCCCATATTCATCCGGGACAAATCGTGCTGGATGAGAGTATCCGCCGCCCTCGCGGCGAAAAAGATACACTTCACCAGCGCCCGCCCCACTGCACAAGGCATCCGCGTCCAAGTGCAGAATTCTGAGACCCACCGCAGATTCACTGCTGCCCTGAGAGTCGACAAAGTCGACTTTCATTCCTACACCCTCGATGAGGACCGCGAACTACGCGTGGTCATCAGAGGGATGCCAAAGGAGATTAGCTCCGAATTCATCAAAGAGGACTTAGTGTCCCAGGGCTTTCCCGTACGGCAGGTACACCGGATGTACCGGAAAAACACGGACAGCACGACGCTGTTCAACACGATCTTGGTCATCCTCGACCTCACTCCCGAGGTAAGGGCCATATTTAACGTCAAGACCGTGGCTCAACTGTCCGGTCTTAGGTAGAAGGTCCCCACCACAGGGGACTCCCGGGCAGTGTCACAACTGCCAATACTACGGCCACTCGGCCAAAATTGCGAGATCCGCCCCAGGTGCGTCAAGTGCCTGGACGATCACGGGACGCCCGACTGTCCCAGAAAGGTCCCAGACCCGGAAGTCCCCCCCAGCTGCATCCTCTGTAGAACGCAGGGACACCCTGCGAGCTACAGGGGCTGCAACAAAGCCGCACGGCGGCACCGGGCCGCCGTGAGGACGGCACCCGTCAAGCGGGCCATATCCCGCCCCAAAGCTCCAGCCCCTCAGGCGAAAGCCCCGGCCCCTCAGGCCACCACTTCGGCCCCCGCGGCCTCGTTCGTAAACACGAACATTCCCGCGGACTCCGTCTGGAAACTCCCAGCCCCAGACCAGCGACGACACCCACAACGGCCGTCGCTAAACCCCCTCAGCCCAAGCCCTCCCAGGCCGCCCCGGCCTCACCCTCGTCCTCCTCAGACTTCGCACTCGTGTCGAAGTTTCTGAAGTCCTTCGACATGAAGGAACTTAACACGTTCGCCGGCAAGCTCCGCGACCCGGCCTTCTGCAACGTCGATGCGCTGACACAGCACATCGACCTAGTAATCAAACTAACAAATTTCAATGGCAGCGACTAGTAGGGTAAAACCACGGTCCCTGAGCCTCGTCACGTTCAACGCGAACGGCCTTATCCAACAGATCGACCTTGTTCGCGAGTTCTTAAATCCCACCAATCCGACGTCATGTACTGGGTGCAAGAGACCTTCTTAAAACCGATGCGCGATCCCAAAGTTTCTAATTACCGATCCATCCGCGACGACAGAGCCACCCGCTTCGGCGGAACTCTGATCTATTATAAAAGGTCCCTGCACTGCGTGCCGCTGGATCCTCCACCGCTTTCGAATATCGAGGCGTCGATTTGTCAGATCAGTATGACGGGCCATCAGCCTATCGTACTCGCTTCCGTCTACCTATCGCCCAACAAAACCCTACTCGAGAGCGACCTTAGGTCGCTCCTATCGATGGGAGGCGCGGTCCTTCTGGCCGGCGACCTCAACAGTAAGCACCCCCGCTGGCACTCTAACGTATCCAACAGTAACGGACTAATTCTCGACAGACTGACTTCACTGCCGACTCTCAACTTTGAGGTCATAGCTCCCATGACGTTCACTAGATACCCCAACCGAGGAACGAACGACAGACCCGACGTGCTCGACATAGCCATCTTGAAAGACGTAACGCTCCAGTTGCGCTCGATCGAGACGCTATCCGAGCTAGACTCCGACCATAGGCCGGTCCTAATCCAGCTAGGACCCGTCGTGCATTCCACCCCGACTAAGACCTAGTGGACTGGAGGAGCTCACGAGCAACTCCGGTCGGTAGAATCGACCCACCTAGACGGAATACCTGACGAAATCGACTCCGTCGAGACCGCGAAAGCGGCCGCGTCTAAACTCACCGACAACATCCGCGACAAAATATACAGTTGCTCCAGGAGGTTCCAATCCGCCCGGACGGGCGCTGGGAGCTCCGGAGGACCTGAGGATCTCCTCAGACGTAAAAACGCGTTCACTAGAGCCCATGACTCCTATCCGACCGACGACAACCGGAGGCGACTCCGGGCCCTACAGAGGAAGGTCAAAGCTCGCTTTGCCCAACTCAGGGACGACCGACTCGGCAGGTATCTCCCAGAGCTAGCGCCCTCTCACCTGGCCTACTGGGCGATGGCGCGAACTCTGAAAGATCCGACCGTCTCCACGATGCCGCCCCTCTTGCGTCCGAACCGACCCCTCGCATCCGACGACTCTGATAAGGCCGAGTGCTTGGCTGACAGCCTCGAATCCCAATGCTCCCCCAGCTCCCAACCAGTCGACCCCGAGCACCTCCTCAAGGTGAACTCGGAGGTCGAACGTAGGATCTCCCTGGCCCCGACGGACGAGCCGCTGTCGCCGACGACAGCGGACGAGGTCGAATCCATAATTAAGGCCCTCAAGGTCAAAAAATCTCCGGACCCGACCGAATCTCCAATAGGACTCTGAAGCTCCTCCCGACTCAGATCATCGAACTATTAGCCCTCATTTTCAACGCCCTTCTGGCAGGATGCTCCTTCCCAGATCAGTGGAAGGAAGCGATAGTCATAGGGATCCCGAAGCGCGGGAAACCTAAAAACCTTCCCACCAGCTACCGACCCATATCGTTGATCAGCTGTCTCGGTAAGATCTACGAGAGGATCTTACTCATTAGGATCAAGGCCGTCGTTGAGGCCAAAAACATAATGATCAACGAACAGTTCGGCTTTCGAGGCCCGTCATTCATGCACCGATCAAGTGTACCGCCTAACGGAACACATCCTCCAGAGCTTACCCAATCGCGCTCCACCGCAACGGTGGCTCTCTTCTTCGACGTCGCAAAGGCGTTCGACAAAGTCTGGCACGACGGCTTGATATACAAGCTGTTCGATTACGGCCTGCCAGACAGACTCGTGCTCATCATACGAGACTACCTGTCCAACCGCTCCTTCCGCTACCGAGTCGAGGGTACGCTGTCTTCCCGACGCACCCTACGCGCCGGAGTCCCCAGGGCTCCGTGCTCTCACCGTTCTGTACAATCTGTACACCAACGACATACCAAAAGTCGAATCCCAACGATCGCGTAAGCAGCTCTCTTCGCTGACGACACAGCCCTCTATACCACATCCAACAGACCCGACCTTCTGACTAGCCGCCTCCAGACCGCAGTCAACGCCTTAGGCGATTGGTTTAGGAAATGGAGGATCGAGGTCAATCCCGACAAAAAGTGCAGCGGTGCACTTCACCAGACACGCCGTCAGAAACTACTGGAGGCTCGGTCAACCAGGAGACATCCTGCTCTTCGGCCAACCTATTCCTTGGAAAAAGGAGGCCAAATACCTAGGCATCACGCTCGACGCCAAGCTAAATTTCCAGTCCCACATATCGAAAGTTAGGAACAGAGCCGCCTTCGTGCTCGGAAGGCTCTACATGATGATAGGCGGACGGAGTAAATTGTCGCTTAGAAATAAGCGAACACTTTACAAAACCGTCGTTCGTCCTATACTAACGTACGCGAGTCCCGTCTTCGCTCATGTCAGTTCTTCGCAATTAGCGAAATTCCAAGTCATTCAGAATAGGTTTCTGCGCATGGCCACGGGCTGTCCGTGGTACATGCGCAACGTAGATCTCCACAGAGACTTCGATCTCGATTCGATAGCGAAATTCATGAAAAAGCTCTCCAAGAGCTTTTTCGAGAAAGCCCTATCACCCGAACCCCTCGTCAGACAGGCCGCCACTTACACAAGTAGAGGTGACTTACCGACACGACTCAGGCGTCCCAAGCACGTCCTGCAAGACCCAGACGATAGCATCACAACAGCTAACGCCCCATACACGAACAGAACACGACATCAGACACACATGCTGCAGCGTCTCCGCCGGCGGAGACGGGGACCCTGTTTCGCACAGGCCCGACACAACGCCAACTCGACCGCTCACGGACGGTGAGCACCGCGCCGCGTACGGTCGCTAGACTGCGCTCGGAGCGCTCCCCCTCCCGATGACGTCCCAAGTCTGGGCTCGACCTCGCAGGAGGGGCCCTTGGGACGGATTCAACTTGTGCCCCGCGTGGCAGTCCATCTTTTACCGGCCGAGGTCTCCAGACCCGGCCCCCCACCAGTGACGCTGTCAAGGCCACTAGGGCCAACAGCAATGGACACTCCGAAAAAAAAAAAAAAAAAAATCGACTGATTCATTCAGTTCTGAGCAACAAGCGAAGACACTACTAGTGATACCAGTGAACAAGTGCGATAATTAGTGACCTCGGCTATTCTTTTGGACTATGATTGACCTGTGATTTGGACCTGTTGTTTGTGAAGTTCTGTTGTTTAATCTAGACCTAGAATAAAGTCTTGTTTAGAGCCATCAGGTGTTTGTTTCCAAATTACCGAACCCCAGCCCGTAACAATAGCATTGAATTTAACAGAATATATGAATTTTAATAAATTATGTTATTAAGCTAAAAATAAAAAATAACATGAAAACAATATAAATAAACAAAAGTTATGTTAAAACACCTCATTATTTATAAGAAATTAGAACAGAACTACGAAGATGAAATATGCCTGATTGAACAAAAACTTTTTTCGAATAGAAACTCTTAGTAAAATAAAGCGGTCACGAATGACTGACACATTTCAGAACTTAAGTCGTAAAACGTATTAACCAATACGTGCCCTAAAAGTTAGAGAAAGCTTTTCAATTTTTTGTCGCCCAAAAACTTCTCAGTAGAATAGCACTGAAAAGAAAAGCTGTTCACGCGATTGCCACTTAGTAGTCACTCGTTCGTCACAATTGAAATGGTAATGCGACTTTAGCCTCATTTCCCATACAAATCTTGCATTCTGACCTATATTTGCTTATTAAATATAATAAGCATGTTATTGGGATAACGTTAATAAGTGATTACTGACAAAATGGACATTTTGTATTAACCTTATAAGCATTATCCTTTAGAAAAATATATTCATCAATCTAAATTTTAGGCCTAGAAATTTAGCATGAAAGAACAGAATCTCCTGACCCAGAAACTATAAGAAAAATAAGTTAAAAATCCATAAAAATAGGTAAATATGCTTGTGTCTTCTTTTATTTGAAAATTGAAAAACCGTTTCCAGTAAAGTTCAAAAGTTCTAATTTGCGATACATTATATTTTATCATTACAAAAATATCAAGTTTTCTATATAATAACAACATTTTTATGAATGGCGAAATAATAAATTTCCGCAATTGCGGTCGGAGCCGACAATCCCTTGTGTTGATTCGTATTTTCGAACTGAATCCTCAAGTTAATTGCGTTGTCGTCGTGGCGTCGAGGAGTGGCTGGAATAAGCCTGAAGCGAAAATAATTTTCTATACTTTTATTGTGCAGACGGAGGCCAACGCTGAGTGCGCCTCTACAATGCACGTTGATTAGGTGCGGTGAAATATTAGTGATCAGTAATATTGTGTGGAATCCATCTGTGTTGTATCGAAGCAAAATGCCATATATTTTGTATTTTTATTTATAAGTGGAGTCATCCTTCTCCCAGCACAAATGGGCCGGATCGACCGAGGAAGTAGTACCCTCTCACAGAAAATCGGTGTAAAGTATTCAAAAAGCAAAATTAAAATTATCTTTTTATAAAATTTATACTTGCAATATTCTACATACATATTATGTTCTAATACGATACTTAGTTTGTATAGATATAGTCAAGGCACCCACAGACGTTATCAATAGCAATAAACGTCTCACTTTACGGCACGTTAGCTGCGTCATTTCCCAAGAAAATATTTTACACGTCCCGACAGGCGGTGCAGTACTAAATCCACGCAAATACCGGGGACTTGCTTAAACCAAGCTACAAGTATAGCTATTATATCTTCAAATAAATTAAGTTTCTTTTATGGTGGCTATAACTGGTGTATGGTGGCTGACTGTAACTATACGCTTGAAAAAATTATGATCTAAGGTAACTGATCAGCAAGCGGTTCATAATTTTTTGTTATTTTTTATTTCATGACTGTTGGCAAACAAGCGTACAGTCTACCTGATCTTATCATCTCAAGCAGTCACCGCAACCTGTGAACGCTTGCCATACTTGAAGTATTGCATGCGCATTGCTAACCCAAGGAGATGGATAAGAAGAGAAAAGGGAAGGTAGGAGAGGGGGTAGGAGATTGGGCCTCTGGTGCTCTCACAGGAGTTAGTGAGAAAAAGAAAAAGGTAGGAAGTACGGGGTTTAATATTAGCATTCATATTCATCGAAAGGAACTCGAAAGTACGGATATTACTATTTCATGTCAATATTAAGTTAGGGTAAAACTTTTCTGCTCTATCCGTTTATGCTGAAAATAAAAAGTGTCCTTAATGTAGTGTAGTTACATGCTTATCATTTTAAATATTTTACCCACGCAATCATGGTGGTGGTTGCAATAAAAAGAATTCTGTGTCAATACCAAGTAAGGTTCTGTTTCAAATATCATATAAATATCACCAAAGATTATGGTTATTAACGTGTCCTAAGTCACACAACAAATCTTGCTTTCAATTTTGTAATAATTATATTACTGCAATAAGAATTTATATACAGAAATGAAGTTGAAATATATGCATTTGTATATATAGACGTAAGAGCAATTACATTAAATCCATCCATATCACGTGATCCCGTAGTAAATGCAACATTCTCAACAAAAGCGTTTGTTTGCCGCGAAGTTTAAAGATCCTTTTAATCCTCTCAGTGCAGACCTGGTATATTGGAACAAACATTTCATACGCTCCTACCTATACCGTTGTTACAAACAAAAACAATAACTCGATAACAGTTTATATACTTGTTTCTGTATGTTAGGTTTATGTTCTAAGCTTCATAGGAATATTTTGGTTAATAGTATTTTCGGATCACAAGTAATAAACCGAATTTTATTCTTTAAAAAATACCGACTACAAAATTAATAAAAAATAAATAAATTTAAAGTCAGTATTTTTTTGTAAAAATGTTTTTAAAGTGTTACTTCTTTAGAATCGTTGTGATTTCAAACCAGATGCAACGGAAAAAACGACTGGTAAGAGACACAAATACAAAAATGTGTAGGAAGAATGAGACAGAAATATACATACTATTTTATATTATCGGTCTCTCCCCTTTGCGCCATGCTTTAGTGAGCCAGAGCGAGAGAGCAAAATATACACAATATTGCCCACTGTTTAATACTTGCTTGTATTTGAGCATTTAACGTGTGTTAGTATATGTGAAAAGTACGTGAGCTAATACTACTGTACACTGTATGCGGCTGCGTATTACAGCTTTTTAGTAAGAAGTCAGCGTGGTGTGTTATTATATATATATATATGTTTGTGAATATTTTTATATCTTCTTATATATATTCCTCTCATTTTTTTGTTGATTTTATATTTTTTAGTTACGAATAATAATTGGACAGCCATAAAGTACATAATTGTATCACTACCAGTAAAATACTTAGTACAGTACAGTAACATACTTTCAAATAAAAATAATTTTCGAAATTCAGGAAAGTAATAAAAAATATCCATACATACAGTTAAACATAGAATGTCCTTTTTTGAAGATGGTTAATGTAGTATAGTTAGTACATAGGGTCATATATACATATATACACAATAAGTAACAAGAAGACAAAATATCATTTCTTCACTATGGCATACATTTTTCAGTTATTTTGATTTAAAAACCAAGGTACTAAATCGATTTTGATGAAATTTAAATGTTAAAATTCTCAATCCACCATTGTCGAATTGTTTTTTAGGCAAATCAAAATATCATAGCTGTTATATTATTACGAAACCTTAGCCATTAATTTGAAAAGGTTGAGAGGCTTTGAACTTTGAACCCTTTTAAGCCCATTAATATTTATGATTCAATCAAGCGTTACAAAAGTTTTAGGATGGCAGCCGAAGTATACGAGTATTGTAAGTATTTTAAGAGAGCATTGCAACTTGTTTAATAATGTTGATTATTTATTAATAAGAATATTATTAACTGGCATACGCAGCCACGGGTTTTGTGAAAACAAAGAATTTGGCTTAACTTTTTCCGACATTATCAACAATTATCGTCATATTTCAATCTAAATCTTAGCAAATTACACACTTCAAGCGTGATTGAATCACTCTATCGCTTTGTGGAAACCTCATTAAAATTGATTCAGCAGTATTTGAGTTTTAGTGAACAATCAGACTCGAAGGAGGAATTTCTTTATATGTTTAAATTACGAATCTATACTGTCTTGAGTTTGTTAGCTTAGCTAGCTTAGCTTTTTATTTGTTAGCTTGTCCCTTCAGTTACGATAGTTTCGATAATTTTTTTTATGCGACTAAGTTACCTGGCCCTGCCCTAGCCTATGAGCGCTTGCAACACCATACATTTGTAGGTGTCACTCATCCGTTGCAAGCCTCGAGATATTGTTCCTTAAATCTCATATGCCCAGTAATGTCACTAGCTACAGTGTCCTTCAAACTGAAACACAGTATACTGCTTAACGGTAGAGTACAGTTACTCTAATATCAGTATATTGCGGTGGTACCTACCCAGCCGGCCTTTTTTGGAGGATTTTGAAAATGTGTAACAGAACTATTAAAATTATAGAACTACCTGCGGTCATTGCTTTTGAGCATGCAATACAATGTTTGGAAAATGATAAATCATTTCAATTTTATTACATTAATAGCATGATATAAATCTACTAAGATATAAGACTTAAGCACACGCTTAAGTTTTGTAAAAAATTATAACATGTTTTTATAATTAAATAAAATATTATAAAAAAAACACTTATGATATAAAATTAATAAAGAAAAAGAAAAACATAAGTACTTCAGTTTTTTTTTCTTAACACATATTACGTATTTTTTATATACATACTAACTATCATTACATAGCAAGTGCTAGCTAAACGGTATGCACTAGATATATAATACAGACAGCATTCAACGACGCATAGCGTACGGTCAGCGATGGTCTAAATCCAAATTCCAATCTTCCTGTTCAATGGGATTTGCCGATCATACAAATGTGCACGTCAGAGGGAACACGCTTCTATTCCTATTCGTAATACCCGTTTGCGTATTGGTTCCCACTGATAACTCAACCCTAGTAGCTTTGAATAACCAGTTCTAGAGCTCTATGTAAGCTTACTTTATTTTAACAACCATCGCTAAACATGAACGGGTGATGTATGAAATTGATATTGAGTTATGGAGAGATGTTTTTTCTTCTTGTTGACACCGTTGTGGCGTTGTGGTTAGCGAGTCTGCCTTTAGTCGCGACGGTTGCGGGTTCGATTCCCGCTCGGGCAGATGTTTGTTAAAATTTCTGTCTCGGTCTGGGCGTTTGTCCGTGGGTCTCCGCACTGTGCCTCGGAGAGCACGTTAAGCTCTCAGTCCCATTTGTTATCACATAACATCTGATAATAATCGTTAACTCTTGATAAGTAAATTGTTCTTATTCAATGTGTTACTGGTTCGCCCTTAAGGTTGCGGAGATCAGATGGCAATCGCTCTGTGTAAAAACTAGTAACCTGTCAAATCCGGATTAGAGTAATAAGCAGACCCTGGGTAAAATAAAATACCGGGAATAATGCTAGGACGAAGCAGTTTATTCTTGTTGTAAGTAGTAGACCTGTGTAGACCTTTAATTATTTAAATCCAGTTACTAAATCATACTTAATCATTATTTTTATGATATGATTTGAAAATAAATGCCCGGATAAAATTTTCCCTTTTACAATGGTTAATTTATAACACTTTTATCTCTATGTATACATAAATTAACTTTCAGAATGTGGGGGCCGGCTCGTCCGGGGAAGTATTAATGTGGTGTGTGGTAAATATCTGTCTCACTTAAAATTGTTACTCAGTTGTCAATAAAACGTATTACCAACACACACACACGGAATATCGATGTGATGAAATAGTATTCGTAGATGTACAACGTTCTGTTCGATGAGTATGTCTCCTCCTTTTCTTCATTTATTTCTCTCCTCCTTTCAGCTTCTAATAACTTTCTATATTCTGTTGCCTCCATATGACTATTTACCATAAGGAGGTCCGTAAGTTGATGTAACATCTTTGGTTGTATAAAAAAGGTCACATCTAATCAAAAAGAAAAAATACATAATTACAAACACTCCAGAGTATCCCATAATAAAAGTATAAAGACTTACTACCCGAGTCAGGCAGAGACTAGGGAATTTGCATGCCAATTAGAATGTGGCTGAGGTCGCATTACCATTTCAATCGTAGCGAATGAGTGACTTACACTCAAGCGACTGAGGGAACAGTGTAATCTTACTGGGTAATTATAGACTTTTATCTCGGTTTAGAAAAAAGGAAAATATCTTGATCTATCTTTTTGAGTCGTAATCTGATATCGTAGTTTTCGTTAATCGGAAAAGTATTCTCTTATAAACAATAAATAAACGCTACACACTTTAACGGCCCCCATTAGGGTAGGGATATTCTATGTCGAGACCGACACATACAAACCGGAAAATATGCTTTTATGGTCAATACAAACATATTAAGCCTTGAGCGGGAATCTAACCTGTTGAGTTTAAGGCAGGTTTGCTACTGCTGCGTTACAACGTCGTTTTACCTTTATAAAACTTTAAAATATTTGACGATAGACATCGCCGTTTTGATGTAATATGTGATAACCATATGTCCTATAACATCAATTAATTTGGTGTATTCTGTCCAATAATTCATCGTGCACCATTCATAAAATATGACATAGTATCAGTTAAGTTGTAATTCCACACCAAATAATAAGTTATGTTTTGATTTTACAACCTCTATGACTTGTTGATTGTCCTTTATCGAAGGAGCAAATTAATAATACTAATTAATATTAGCTCATGTAATATTTAAAGTTCCTCTTTGTAAAGTAATTAAAATAAACTCTCATATACTTTGATATGCAGTATAAAGCTGTAGCGAACAGTATAAAGACAGACAACAATATACATCTCGGGGAGTAGCAATCTACTTACCTACGGCACAGACTCGGCTATTTGCGGCGCGTGCTCTGTAAACAAGGCGAAATTGATTTTGAGGCTTACTAAACTAGGGGCCGTAGAGATGTTGCTTATAACGGAACTAAATAGACTTTTATAATGAAAGTTCTGGTGAAATACGACGTTGAATAATTATTTTGAACAATCTTCTTATTTCTTCTTCTTAGCGTTATTTCCGGTATTTACCCAGGTTGTGCTTATTACTCTCTGAATTTGACAAGTTGAAGTGATTTGACAGGTCACTAGTGCTTACACAGAGCGATTGCCATCTGACCGTACTATCAGTATCTGAAGCGGACTTTATTACTCTGTGTATCTGTATATAGATTAGCGCAAATGACATAACGGTTGTTATCAGATGCTACGTGATAGCAACAGTAACCGATGCTTACGTGCTCTCCGAGGCACCGTTGAGAGACCCACAAGGACCAACACCCATACCAAAAGAGATAAAAATATATTAATAGTACATTCAAGAATTATATATATCGATGTATGTTCAATGCAAAAATCTGCCCAAGCGGGAATCGAACCCGCGACTCTCGGGTCTCTACTAACCAGCCATAATGGTGGATTTAAATAAATTGTAGTATATATTTAAAATTATATATTTCAAGACAAGACATATCAATGCATGTTTTAGAATACCGAAGTTATATAACAATATTCAGTTAAAGTTGTGGCAACGAAGATAGTAAAACTTGCATGTTATTTCAGTAACCGAGGACTGAACAAAGAAAATTCTCACGTTCTTTGAACTTTAAAGAAAATAGAAATATTTCATTCAAAACTTTTTACTTTGTGTTCCATCAAAACTTTGCATTTTAAAGGCGCCGGGATGTGACGACCCCATCGCCCGCTGTTGGGATAACCTCTGTCACAGCAGAGATTATTCCACCAGTGCAATCAGTCACACTGGTGGTAGGTCTTTTGTTGCAAGAGGCCGGCTAGGTAGGTACCACCGCAGTGTCCAATATTCTGCCGCCAAATAGTAGTGTTTAGGCACTACTGTGTTCCGGTTTGAAGGGCATTGTACGCTAGTGAAATTACTGAGCGAACGAGATTTAAGAACTAATATCTCGAGGTTGGCAACGCGTGAGTGGCACCTACTAATGGTGCTGCAAGCGCTCATAGGCTGCGGCAGCCACTTACCATCAGGTGGGCCGTATGCTTGTTTGCCAACTTCTAACATAAAAAAAAAAAAACACTCGCTATTATCTCTTTGTGAGACGTGAGTTATTGTCGATCGTGTCGACGCCGGCGGCCTTTACCAAACTAACAGGATCAGAACATAATTATAATTGTCGAAAATACTACATTATTGTGAAACATATTATATACTTAATCCACATACTAAACCACTGAAATATTATTCAAAAAATAATATAAATATAATTATCATAAAGTAAATAAATCAAAGCTATTAAATATTTTATTTTACACATTCGTATTTCCTGTGCTGTAAATAAATGTGTCGGACTCGCGCATAAGCGGTGCCCCACAACTGTAGAATATAATGTTAAGGTATTAAAGTATTTATCTATTACAATCATGAAGAGATACAGCAAAAGAACATCAGAAAGTTTCTCCTATGGTTCCCTTTATTTTAAGATGTTATTTTTTTTTAGTATTCTGACCCCTGGGCACTATGTCCAAAAGAACATCCGCGATTCAATTGAAAATTAACTTCAATATTTTTTTATGTTATTATGTTGGCAAGCAAGCGTACGGCCCACCTGATATTGACAACCTCAAGATATTAGGTCTTATATCTCCTTGGTAATTTCACCAGCTACAGTGTCCTTCAAATCAAAACACAGTAATGCCAAAGAATGCGATGGTACCTACATAGCCGGCCTCTTGCGATAAAATATAAGTCAGAACTGATACCTAACAAATTTAATTATATTCTTTCAAAATGAATTATTTTTGTATTCACAAGCAGTAACGAAGTAAACACTCGCCTTTAAAATATCTGAAACCATAACAAGTGAGTAAACAAATTTCAGATTCAATCACAACAGTCAATATTTACGCGCTTTTAAATGTCTAATATTAAGAAATCTTATGATCCCTTTAAATTGAGGTGAAAATCTAAAGAAAATAATTTTATATAATCGATTACTATCGGTTTCGATATTAAATATGTGATATATGTGGTAAATTTTATAAAAGCCGATAAAATTAGTATGATTTTACGCAGTCAGATACTTTATTACTAATTGTACACGTTTTCATTTCATGACGATTGACAAAAAAGCCTTCGGTCTTGATGTTAAGCAATCACCGCAACCTATGAATGCTTGCGATACTTGAAGTATCACTTGCGCGTTGCCGTCCCAAGCGATAGGAAGGAAGCGATGAGAAAGGGAGAAAAGGAAGGGAAAAGAGTGGTGGGAGATTAGGTTCCAGCACTTTCACTCATCGCACGTAACGCAACAGAACTTTATTACTTCACGCTAATTTTCTGTGTGTCTGACTGAGCCGGCCCATTTGGCTCGGAGAAGCATGGCTTTACTATTAATAATATAACAATTATTAAATTTATATTTGCTGTAACTGATGTATTAATCTTAGAGAAAATATTTTTGAAAAATATATATGTTATTATTGTATACTCAGGTTTAACTTTTTATATAAATTCTGATATAATTTAAAATACGTCGAAATATAAACCTTTATGAGCATGAGATGGCATCTAATAAAAACATTAGAAAATGCCCTTACACAGCACAGACACGCACACAACATCGTCCTCGCCGGCGAGGACGAGGTCCTTTGTTTCGCACGTCGCGTCGCGCTCACACCGTCGGGTGAGTCTATCGTATAGAATGCGCTCCGAGCGCTGCCTCCATCTCCGATGACGTCCTTAGCCGTGGTTCGGCTTCGCAGGAGGCACCCTAAGGACGGAATCAAATTTGAGCCCCCGTGAGGGCTGTCCCTTTATCACGGCTGAGTCTCTGTACTCGGCCCCCGCCAGTGACGCTGTCAAGGCCAGTAGGGCCAACAGCAATACACATTCCGAAAAAAAAAAAAAATCTAATAAAAATATTAGATAAAATTACACAGGTTTCAGTATTTCAATTTGATTTATCACTAGATATTTTGGCGATGTACAGCTACTGAGAAACGTATTTTATTTGAATCTTCTTTATATACCGTATTACATATTCGATTGATGTGTAAATATTTTGATGAACTAATACTTTAGCAATTTTCTTAAACCTGAAAATTACCCGTACTCGTAGTAAGTCACATTTGAACGATCTTAAATACGCGACTGAAGAAGAGAGCTTACTTCACGTGTGTCGCCGAAACTTTACGTACTCGCAAGATGAATGGAAACTCCAATTTATGCTTATTTTATCACCCACACATGTTCAAATTAAGTGACTATAATTCTACGTAATAATTATGAAAAATGTACATATAACTCATGAAGAAAACCTTTGTTTTACTTAGATTTTTAGATTTCTAATATTTAATTATAGAAACGTTTTATATAATTTATGGATTGGAGTTAAATGTTTTTCAGGTAGCTTGCTCATTTCGGTGTATTACGTAAGTATTATTGTTTAACTAGTTAAATTAGTTAATCAATTTATTTACATAAACGGTTTCGTATGTATGAAAAACGACTACTACTGAATGACTCCTATATTATCAAGATAAATAAATTAACTCTAATTACACGCGAGTAAAGTCGAGGAAAAATCTTGTCTTCGAAATTGAGAGCATTTTATTTTCGAACAAAATTACTTAAAATATGTGTATCGTTTGAAAATACATAAATGGAGTGAATAATTGGAGTGCCTTCGGAAAAATTGTTTCCATGCTATTTTACTTATTTTCATAAATCGTATTGCCTCTAAGCCGAGCGTAGCAAGCATTCTTCCGATAGCGAATCACATATTTTAAGAAATATGTATACCTAAAGTAATAAAACTGCGATTTAAAACGTTATCTTATTCATACAATATTCATACAATGTTGTTTACATTTATCTAATAAAATTGAGTTTTTACAGCAAAAAGCGGAGGACATGCCGTAGCATCTACCGATGGAAAACGGTCAACATAGCTTATAGGTGCTTGCAATATTAGAAGCATCACATGCTCAAAAAGTGTTTAATTTGTGGCAGTGGTAGAAAGAAGGAAGATAAAAATAAATGAAAGGTGGTATGGATATTTGGACCTCTCGCGTTTTTACTCATGGAACTAAACAGAACTAGGCGGATACTGTTACTCCTCGTCGACATTCTGTGTAAGGATATTGCTGTCCTGGATGAGCCGGCTCATTTATGCCGGCTATAAAGCAAGGCAACATATAGATTTTATAACCATTGTTCCAATATCTTATGAGTCAACCAGAATACTTTAATTTATTCAAAAACATATTTTAGATAATATAAGATTCCTTTTAATTCGGATATTTATATGCAGATCTCGAAATATTCACTTAACATTTTTATTATTCAAATAAAAAAAAATCGTTAAATAAAAAATTAAAATAAATTAATTTCGCTTAGGCAGGATTACTTTGACGTGTGGCGTTGAATATAACACAATAAATATTCTATGTAGGTATGTAGTTACCAGCACACAAATTAAAGAGAAAAAATATCCTTCGTCAAGCAGTATTATTGTGCTGCTAAAGCCAAAATTCATTTCACAGCGAAAAAAATCAGAGACGTGACTGACATAAAAATCTAAAGAAAATATTTTCTTTATGGGGTCATTGCTTACCACGCATCTTTTAGACTTTCTATAAAGCAACACTAAATATTGAAAATTGAGTAATTTTGTTAATCTATCTATCTAATACCTCTAAGCGAGTAATTCTTGTATATAATCGGAATATCGGAAATGGCTCTAACGATTTTTATGAAATTTAATATGCTAGGATTCATTTTTAGAAAATGTCGTTTTATCCGTGTTTTCAGGCAATACAAACTCCGGTTCGAAAAAATATGACTCTTTCTCACATCTATCAGCAAGTAATAATGCTAATATTGCTTTAACGATGCAATAAGTAAACTAGCAAGCTAAACTAAAGCTACTTCAGTAGACAGCGTGGTAAAATATTATTCATATTTTATCATTATGTATTTCATAATTAAATAGTTATAATTTCCGAAAAACATGATATTCCTAAAAAAAGCTGTCAGCTCAGGCTATTATAAATGTAGATAAAATAAGGCAATAATTTAAGGTGCAAGGTACTTGGTAGTCATAATCATTGCTTGTCTTTTGTTATTTGTAGTTACTTACCAAGTTAGAGTCAGTATTTTTTGGCCCCGTTTTTAGGCGTCCGATTTAATTGTGCTATTTCAAGTTGACAATAGACGAGACTATTTTCTACTTACGATATACTGGCTTTTAATGGCATTATTTGGTCACCCATCCATAAATTAACTGCTTTAACAGCTATACCCACTAATCTCTTACAATTGACTGTACCAGACCCCTTTTTTAACCGACTTCAAAAAGGAGCAGGGTTCTCAATTCGATCATATATTTTTAATTTTTTAATAAGGTAACACTTCAGAACTTTCGATTGGGTGAACTGATTTTGATTATTATTATTTTTTTAATAGCTGTTGCTTCCCGTGTGGTCAAGTTCTGATAATGGCATCAATGAGAACACCATATAAATCTTAATTTTTATATTAATCATTAAGTACTATCATTGGTATAAAATGTATAAAGACTATTTTTTTTTTAAAATACCGACTACGAAACTAAACAGCAAAAAATATATATTTTCCACAACAAAAGTCAGTGTGCCATATATGGCGATGTCTTACTTAGCACACACAGACTTCTGTTTTTTTTAATTTTGAATTACCATTCACCTATTTATAATACGTTTTATCTACAAATACAAGCATGAAAGTTTGTATGTTGGGATGTTAGTTACTCAATCACGCAAAAATGGCTGAACGGAATTTGATAAAATTTAATATACAGTTAGTTTATAGCCAGGGCAACCATAGACTTTTTATCTAGGAAAAATGTTAGGTTCTTGTGGGATTGTCAATAAACGAAAAACAGGACGTATGAACTTTGAACTTAGTGTAGATGTATATTATTGAATAGTAAAAAAAACTTTTAGGTGGTCATCTAACTTATCACTTACAATAACGCGAGTGAAGCCGCGGGCGTTCTTAGTACGTACTTAATATGAATAACCTCTATTAACTTTTGAATTGCGATTATTTTTACGGAAATAAAGAGAGATTGGGCACATTCCACTCCAGTAAGGTTTATTGAGGTCCCGCTTTTAATTCAGAAACTTATTGTGGGTTTAATAGCCCGAAAGGCCGGCAGTTTCTTAAGTATGAGACTTATAGAGTATATTCGCTTCAGCTTTAAATTAAATTTTAATTAACACGTTACATAAGTTTTAGAGAATTACAGTCTCTGCCATTTTTTTCATACCAAATATGTGTATATTATATACATTTTTTTATTTTTTCACCAACGTACACTTACTGTGATAACTAACCAGGCGGGCATTAACGCTCTACCACCAGCACGGGACCACAGGGTTGGCAGATATACATGCCTTAAAATTTCTTCTACATCGTTCAGATTTCTTCATGATGTTCTCCATCAGTGGCAAATAAAAAATAATTAAAACAAAAATTAAGAACTCGAAAACTCAAAAGTGCTTGCTCGACTTTGAACCCACGACCTTCGGCTATATAAATATAGTAACTATGTATAAATGCTTTTTCATTTTTATGTTGTTTTCCGCTTCGTTTCACACTGTGTAAAATGGGTGCGAACAAAGAATTTATGTCAGAGGTTGGCTATAACTTGGCAATCTTGTGTTGATTCGGTTTTTAAAAAGCAATTTGTAGCTAATTTCGTAGCCGACGCGCCACCGACTCGGGTCTCGGAAATGAGGAATTAACGAGAGGGAAAAGTCCTTTTATACAGTTATATTCTGAACTGTGTATAAAAAAACAATTCACAATGATTAGGGAAATAAAAGTTCTTTATCCATGCCCAATTACACTAATTTATGGTTTTAGATTTGAATTATATCTCCAAGATAGCAAATTACAGTTACGTATGAGAAATAAATAAAAATTATTGGTCAACTGCGTGGTGGAATACGCACAGTGGAAACTGAAGGGCTCCGCAGCTTGATGATGAAGAATCTTAAGGACTGATAAGTTGGAAATTTAATAGCAATTATTAGAAATGATATTTAAAAAAAACAAAAATGGGAAAAACTGATATATCTTTAAAATTTCGAGAGTGTTCTTCTCAAAAATAATTATCATGGAAATTTCTTTTGATGTTCTACAACCCCTAATTTTTCCAGAATTGTATATCTCTCATTCAAAAGTTGGAGTGGACACACAATTTTTATGACTTTAGGAGCTAATATCTCAGCAACTATTGACTTAAAGAAGTCAAAATCAAACCTCTTTAAAATTATTAAAGACCTATACCAAAGAAACTTTACAAATTGCCATACGTTGAAAATCGTTTTCAACCCTATTTTATTATTGTACTAGAAAAATTTGTAGCGTTTCATAGAACACACCTATTGGTTAAATTTCGTATAGATGGAGCAAATAGTCTCCGAGCAAAATTACTGTGACATAGGGACAAAATTATAAGGTTTGCGTTTTCACCATTTGACTACGGAACCCTAAAAATAAAACAAAGATTGTATGTTATAAGTGATGACAGCATAATACGTATTACGTTAGATAAGGTGTTGTTAGATTTCTCTAAATCGTGGAAATGATATAGACTATTAAAAAGTAAAATAGTATTTATTGTGGTTTTTAAAAGGATTTTTGCAGTTTAAGGTATTTTTATTTTCCAATTTACTTTCTTGGGGTAAACATATTGCATAATATTATTTGATACTTTTTACTTTAAGTATATTAATAAGCCTATCAGCTACCATAGTTTAAAAACTGATTATAAAACCTAAAGCGGATTACACATAATTTGATTTGCTACACACCACAACTGAATCGATACTTCGAATGTACCACACTAAACATTTCAATTAGTAAAGCCGTAATAGGTTTTAGTGTGTTTCATCAGCGACCGGCCAACACGATCGAGACTTCCTATATATGCTATATATCATGACTTCATTAATTATTTCGGCCAAGCCTACGAAAACTGTTTATTCAAAAGATTAAAGATTGAATACGTAGTTATGGTTTAATTATCCGTTATAGTAAGTGTTAATTGCATATTATATTCTCTAACATTTACATATTGTATTGTAATATTTGACGAGCATTGTGGCGCAGTGTTCTTTCAGCGAGTGGTTTTTTGTGTTACTAAGTTGGCAAGCAAGCATACGGCCCACCTGATGGTAAGCGGTTACTGTAGCCTATGAGCGCTTGCAGCACCTCAATTGTACATGTCATTCACGCGTTGCCAGCCTCGAGGTTTTGGTTCTTAAATCTCTTTTGAATAGCTACAGTGTAATTCAAACCGAAACAAAGTAATGCCAACGATACTATTGTAGAATATCTGACACTGTGGTGGTACTAATCTAGCCCGACGCTTGCAATAAAAGGTCTACCACCGCACCGGAATGTTTCCGCAATTCATAAAGAAAATGGTGAGGGAAAGGTCTTAGTAAATAGTTGTTATTATATTATAAGAGGCAGTTTGTTAATACCATGATGATGATTCTGTCATGTTGGTAGCAAGCATGCCTTTAGTCTCGACGATCGCCAATTTCGTTTCCCGCTTAGGGCGGATATTTGTGTTGATCCTATAAAAATCTGTCTCGGTCTGGGCGTTTTCCTTGTGGGTCCACCTACCGTGCCTCGGAGAGCACGTTAAGCTATCGTTCCCGGTTGTTATCATAACATCTAACAATAATCATGTTCTCTTGATAGGTAGTTTGATCTGATCCATTGAGTTACTGGTTCGCCCTTAGGATTGCGGAGGTCAGATGGCAATCTCTCTGTGAAAAACTAGAAACCTGCCAAATCCGGATAAGAGTAAGAAGCAGATCCTGGCCAAAATACCAGAAATAATGCTAGGAAGAAGGAAGGCAGATTGTTCATAACATGCCAAGAAACTTCCTTATAAGTTAATGTTATAACACGCTAAGGTAGCTTACTTAAAACTTTTTTGTAATAGTAATAAAGTTATTTATTCGAAATGAACTCACTGAAATCGTTTCAACTGAGTTAACGATATAAATTAACCGAGGACCGAAAGCGTTTAAGTAGAGTTAAGACTTGGTGCGTTGTGCGAAGTTCACGGACAATTAAGTACAAGAAGTTAGTGTGACTTTCATTTTCCCTTAAATGAAATAAAATAGGTGACGATGACCTCTTTCGGAATACTATAACTTTTATTTATGATGTCATTGACTGCTCTATGACTTAATTAAAAAGTATTTCGTAACATCTATTATGAAACTTGTAGTAGTAGTAGAGCCATGTACTTCCCAGGACTAATAGGCCGGCTTGACTGTGAAAGTACTACCCTCACACACCCACCCTCTCTGTACCCTTCTTTTTCTTACCTTACCCCGCTTTCATTTAGGTTGGCAACGCTCACCTGATACTTCAAGTATCACGAGCGTTCATAGGTTTTCGTGACTGCTTACCATCAAGCGGACCGTGTGCTTGCTTGGCAACCGCCATGAAATAATAATAAAAAGCTCTCTATAACTTCAACAATTAATAAAATATGTAAAACCATATAATTAAAAATTAAATATTTTTAATTGATTCTTAATGATGACCTTGATTTAGAAAATCTTAACCACACCAACTATTTTTCACTTAAAATTAAACTCATCAAAGAGTTTGTTTTGGCTAGTTCTTCTCAGGTAGAAGTTTAATTTTGGAGCCGGTGGTACAACCTGACTTTCAACAAATAGGTGTTATATTATTTTTGTGTTATGGTTTTTACTCCCGATAAAACTAAGGACAGACAAGTGAGCTATCAAAATCTAGGCTCGTGTCAATCTACTTATCTACAGCACTGACTTTGGATTGTTGCGGTGCATCCTCTGTAGATAAGGCAAGATTTAGCCTGATTGAACTATAGACTTCATATTCTATTTGATAATGGATGTCGAGAATTTTTATGTAAGAATTTTTGGCTAAGGGCTTCCTTTCAACAACAATTAGTCCTATTTTCCTTTTTATAAAAATAGCAATTACCTTTTGTATCCGTAACAATCACAATCTAGAAGAACTCTTATAAACAAAGGATATGAATTGAAAGCAGCACAGCGATTCTTACCCGGAAACAATATCAAGTTGAAAAGTACGACCAACGTTTGCTCGCTTTCATTAGGTTTTACTATTCGCTGTGAGTTCAGTGAAAGAATGATTCCGGTTATGAGAAGTTTCTACAAGAACGCTATAATTGCCCATTTCGAAAAGTTCCGACAGTTTACTCGAGAAATCCTAGCCGTTCCTTAACTTATTCACGGAGCATTTGTATTATTATATTTAATGGAATATTTCAACATTTATTTACTATACGCTTTATATTTATAGTATGTATGTCATATTTATCATATACAATACAATCACAAGTATTATTAATATAATGTTCTTTTAAGGTTTAAAGGTCAATTGTACAGCTTACAATGAAGTCCCACTTCGTCCTATCAAATCGGCCGTTTTTACATCACAGTTTGTAATTCGACGAGCAAAATCCTTTTATTTTATCGATTAATCATATTGCGTTCTAAATGTTTAAAGCCAGATGAACTCATTGGCCGTTTTAAGGTCCAGCAATAGGCGCGATCAGTCTACAGATGGATGACCGCGTAGCCATTTTTTTTTTTTTTTATGTTAGAAGTTGGCAAACAAGCATACGGCCCACCTGATGGTAAGTGGGTGCCGCAGCCTACGAGCGCTTGCAGCACCATTAGTAGGTGCCACTCACGCGTTGCCAACCTCGAGATATTAGTTCTGAAATCTCGTTCGCCCAGTAATTTCACTAGCGTACAAAGCCCTTCAAACCGGAACACAGTAGTGCCTAAGCACTACTATTTGGCGGCAGAATATTGACACTGCGGTGGTACCTACCTAGCCGGCCTCTTGCAACAAAAGACCTACCACCAGTGTGACTGATTGCACTGGTGGAATATTCTCTGTTGTGACAGAGGTTATCCCAACAGCCATATTTCAAGTGTGCGTCTCCATGCTCCTTAATGTACGTAATAAATCCCAGTTGAAATAAATTTGATAATAGTCGATAAGTCAAGTCAGTTAAAAAAAGAAGAAAAGAAAGAAGAAGAAAAATTTTAAGACCTGACTAATTCTAACACAAACCCCTAAACGCGAGAATAATTAATTCGGATTTAAATACATAACAATCATATTAAAACATAAGATATGTTAATTATAAATGAAGATTATATCAAGTTAGATACATGAATTCACGTTTGTACGTGACATCAAGTCTTTAATAATATTTGAGAACGTAGGAATCCGAACAATTTCGAGAACACGTCGCTAAGTCATAAAGCCTTCTACAACTCCGATCCAGCTAAAATTGTTCCCCAAAGTATTCTACTACTTCGAATTACATACGTGGATATTATTTTATATATTTTCTGTACAAAACGCTAGACTTTTTTCTTAAGAATATTTTATATTTTCTTTCTCTATTTCTTCATCTTTACTAATCAGTTATACAAATTATTTATTACCTTTTAATGCTATAATCAATTTATTTCTTTAACAATTTAACATCTCAACGAAGATTGTAAAGTTTCGTCAACATAGAGATCTTAAGTTACAACTCAATAACGGAGTAAGCGGCTTAGTGGTTCTTCGAATACGCCGTTAAGTCAATCTCACTCTATAACTATATAAGCCGACTGAGGTTTACTTACTAAACGTTGAAATATAAGGATTTTCTAGTCTAGCGTAACTTTCCAGTGTTTATATTCTACCTTCTCTCCTATACAGTGTATCAAAAATAAAGTTGCGATTTATTTAAATTTATTTATTACATCATAAAAATGTTTGTAATTTGTATTTTACATTATAGTCTCACAAATCCACATACTTAATTGGTTGGACTGTAAGCTCATATTGTTTACTATTTAAGTTTAAAAGTTTTCAGTCGCTTACCATCAGGTGGGTTTTCAGTCGCTTACCTAAATTAAAAACTGTCAGTCAAGTGCGTGGTGGACTATGCACTGTGGAAGCTAATGGGTTCTGCAGCTTGATGACGAAGAATCTCTAGGACTTATAAAATTAAAATAAATATTAAAATAAACTAAGTTGATAATTTCATAGTAATTATTTGATATTATAAAAAAAAAATGGTTGTGGAAAAAAACTTATATATCTATATGGGATATATCTCTAGAATTTGTCAGACCTATCTACATCAAAATAATTATCGTGGAAAGTTCTTTTGATGTTCAGCTACCACATTTTTTTCAGCATTTTACATACCATAGTTTCAAAGTTATTACACAATTTTTATGACTCTAAAAGCTAATATTTCAACAACTAATGAGTTAATCAAAAAAGCCTTAATCAAACCCTTTAATTTTTTTAAAGGCCATACCAAAGATACCATAACACGTTACCATAACTTGAATTATAATTATTTTTTTTCAACCCTGAGTTACATGTATGGACTACTAGCCTTTTTAACAAATTATAAGATTAAATTTCAAAATTGTGTTGCAGTTCATAGAATTCAACTATTTACCAAATTTCGTATATATATAGCCAATAGTGTATGAGTAAAATAGCTGTGACATACGGATGAAATTGTAATTTCCGTTTTGCCATATGGCTACGGAACCCTAAAAAGGTATAATTAATCTATTATTATTGCTATGTTATTGTTATTATACACCAAAAGGTCCTTAAGTTTAATTGTAATTTTTAAAATAAACTATCGTACTTATAATATGTCATCCCTTATTTAATCACCTAGTTGTCTCCGTTACTTAAGAAATAAAATAATGCTTTATTTTGCCTTTTTTCAACTTAGATCCTCAATTTTTGTCTCAGTGTTTCTAGCTTCTTAATTTCGTTAAGAAACTATAGTGAAAAAAATAAGCGAACTTAGTATATAATTGTTTTTATTTTCAGTTGTTTCGGTTTTGTAGTAATAAGTCCATTGGTTAATTAAGAATTTTTCCTTATTTACAGAATTAGCTTTGATCCTGATTACGCTCTCATAAAAAAGCTAAAATCTCATGGGCCTTAGGGAATTAAATTATATTATGTATACATTTCCCATCAATTAGAATTATTTTAAGTAATTTCACGACAAAATTTTTAATTTTTATTTTAACTTATAATGTAAATTTCAGAAAATGTTTTTTTTTCGAAGTCATTCCCATTGTAATATGGTTAGGATCTGATGATGATATCATTGTGAAATCAAGGGAACTCTTCGAATTTTGCCAAATGCACGGAAAATAAATATTATCTAGGAAATACTTTCTTCAGAAATCTGTGCCATATTTATTGTTATTAATATAAATATTTATTATTAATGGATATTTAAATTATATGAAGTCTACATTTATAACAAAGATAAGACGAAAGCAGAGCCAGTAAATATGATTGCAAGTACACACAGCCGTAGTTTCTACAGTTCGGCTTATCGCTTATCCGCTTACAGATTGAATCCTTTCGTAACAACTTCACCTTGCTGACTTGAGTTACTAATAAATTACAGACGTAACAACAACAATTAAATTAACCCGACAATTAATTACAAGGCACTGCATTTTATTTAAATAAATCTTAATGTTGTAACTCATATCTACTATCTATGAGAGGTACAGATTTCACCTATATGTGTATTAATATGTATGTAGTTTATTTTTCGATAAGAATTTGTCACGACAAAAAGAACAAGCTACGAAAGCTACGAAAAAAAAGGAAACCAACTGTGACATTTATTGACTCTAAAAATAAATCGAAGCTCAGTCTATACAATTAACCATAACTCAAAAAAAAAAAATAAACTAATCTGAATGGAATCGAATGAGCCTGTTCAGCCGACCGTTCAACTCTTATTCTTAAATATTTAAGATGAAGGCCGAGCTCTCACTACACCGCAATCACTGTACTTACTTAATTGTTTAATTTTAATTTTATCGTTGCTTCTAAAACATACAAATATTAATATTTGTTTTTAAAAAACTCTAAGTAATGATTGTATTCAATTTACATTTTTATATTATGAATGTTTATGATATAAGCTTTGAATGTTTATGATATAAGCTTTGTTAAGGTGATCTAGCCTATAAAGTGTTTGTGCTAAGAATTCTCAATGCTTGTAAATTTTAGGAATTAACTTACACTAGAATGTGATAATGTTTGTTTAAGAATAAATAAAGACATTTTAAAATCAAAATCAATATACACATAGCTCATTTTATGTTCTTTCGTAGTTTACATGACAGGCAAAACCTATAGCTATATACATTTTTTCAACACTTTTATACTCTAGTCTTTTACCATGCAAATTGCTATGCGTCTTGTTAAGCTCTTAAAGGGACGCTTGAAAATGTTTATAAAGGCTCGACAACACGCATGTGCTATCTCTGGGTTCCAAGCTTTGATAGACTACGGTGACCGCTTACCATCAGGCAGGGCGTACACTTGTTCGCCACCATCGTGGTATATAAAAAAAAACTCATGCATCCATCTCCTAGTTCTTTGGATAGTCCGGCGTTTACATTAGTGTATGTATGCTGCTTATATTTAAAGAACTGAATTTTTTTTCTACCTTTGAAGAGATATCTGAGGCAGTGGGGCAAAATGCATGATACAATTCCACGATATAGACATAAAATTTACAACCATACAACCATGGCCCATTCATACAGTCAAAACGACACAGACTCATTGATGCCTCGGTGCCCCTTGGAAAGACTTAGTCTTAGTTATCGTATATAGCTGATTGACTTGTGGCGCATCAGTAGCGAATCTGCCTTAATTTCGATTCCCGCTCGGAGCAGATGTTTGTATTGACCACACAGATAAGTTTTCCTGTCTGAGTGTGTTTGTCCTTGTCCATGTGTATGTTTCCGGACCCCGACACAGGATATAACTATATAATGAGAGCCGTTGAGTTTGTTACGTTTATTTATTTATCTATAATTTCATTTAGTTATTTTTTTATGGTACTAAAATGATAAGCAAGCATACGCCGTATATAAGCAACCATACACCAACCCGATGGTATGTGGTTGTCAAAGTTTGTGTCATTATAAAAATCGCAGAATATGCCTCAATCTTGATTACATTAGAATACGCGAGGCTTTGACAAGGCTGTCAGACTCAACACATACCTCTTTTTATATTAAAATATATTTTCGTATAAAAATATTCACTCATTCTTACAAACGATGCTAAAATAAACTTGAGATTCAAGAAAATCAAAGCAACAGAGCAGGTGGGACTCATATAATTTTCAGGCTTCGAAATTCTAATTTTAATTAAACGTCAGGCGAACACCCATCAAAATGTATCAACTTTGTATAGCAGCCGACAAAAAAAAAACTCATTTAACAAACTTTAAAAACTTATGTCTAATTAGAAGAATATTTTATGAAAGACTAAAATAATTAAAGTAGTATAATGCCTTACTATTTATAAATATAAAGACAAAAAATCTTCATTTTAAACTGATAATGATAGCCCAAACATGTGCCAATATACTCTCTTAAAAAATGTTTCCTTTATATGTGAAAATACGAAATACCTTCTAGCGATAATTTTTTTACAAATTTTCAAAAGATTGAAATCTGAATGATTCAAATACATCTCTTTCAGTTTTACCTGACATAGGCTGTCCCAAAAGAGTCTGAATTTAGCGAGCTCCCGCTACCTTTACCAGGTGAACAGTCCACATTGTGGGGGTTCTACCTTCCGAACTTATTTTCTTGTGAATAGAAGTTTAACTATAAAGAATAATTACCAAAATTTTAATTGAACTAGTTTTTTATGTCTCTCGTAGAATTTCCTGAAAATGGCGTAGCTCGTTACAAAGTAAAAGGCCATCCACCTCACAATTTATGGCGTTCTATACCTTGTTAGCACGCGTGTAAACTACCATCAATAAACTTACTTTATTGACTACCATTTAAGGATTTTTACAACATACACCTAATAAGTTAGCCAAATTTTGGACTAACATTGGATGATTGGCAGAATTAGCTATATAACAATAATATTATATCAATAAAGAATAAGTTCTACTTATAAAGTTTAAAAGATTTAATTGATATTGCAGTGCAGTATGCATAGAAAACATTATGCAAATGACCCTTATATGTGGTTTATTTAAATAGGATGACGCAATACAACATACGCGATATTTTGTACGAATTATGTACGACGCCAGCGGAGGGTCCAAAAAAACCAAAATTACTTATTATTACTTTAATTACTTAATAATTAAATTACATGCTAAACTTAATACTAGTACTACTTGCTCGATGTGAAAGACAAGAATGAATATAAAATTAAAGCTATATCCTAAATTAAAATTTAACATTTACAACGAATTAAACTAATACGGTGAACTCTTATTAAACACTTTTGAACTTTCCGATAAAATGGTTATTACGGCGAAAACCCGGTGGTCTGTTATTTCCTTGAATCTGCGAGACGTGGGAACGTAACATATGTTCATAGAATATACCTATTTACATAAAATATTCATACATAAATTGCAAATGTCTGTTTTAAATATAGACTCTTTATTAACTTAAATACGCCAAAATTATTGGAATAATTATAAATATGTTAATAAATAATTAAAAAGTTAACCATTAATTAACTTAGAACTCATTAATAATTCAATATCGTGGTTTGAAATATTTTTAACTAATTAAAATTTTATCAAAAGAATATAAATGCTACTCATATTCCATAATTTGACGCATATAATCAATACCATGTCAACCCACTAAATTGAAAAAACTGAGTTATATATGCAGAAGTTTCGGTAAATGGCTGAAGAACATTTTTCTTTAATATTTGTAGGGTTTTAAGCTTTAAAAGTTCTAAAAAAGCCATTTTTAATCATGCAATGTATGTATTATGTTAAACGTTTTGGGTTATATTATATACGAAATATGCAGTTTGTATACTTATTTTTTGTGAAAATAAGTAAAATAACTTACATAAATCTGAAATTGCCAAAAACTTTACCAATACATAAAAAAATTCATATAAAGCAAGTTGTTCAAAATTTTCAAACGCGTTTTTCTCGGAATGACATTCAAGTGGGTTGACATGGTATTGCTTATTTGCGTCCAATTATGGTTGTCTAATTTTAGTGGACTGTTCACAAAGAATATAAATAAACGTTACACACTCATATATTACACTCTTACTCTACACACGCAATACTCTCTAACGCTATTAGACATACGCATTTGATTAAATTAGCACCGTGTTTGACAAAATAGATATCACCTCAAAGCTAAAGCAATCTGAGACGTGACTGACATGTAAATCTGCCGAACAAAATTGTTTCCTTTATGTCTGAACTCGTTATCAAGAATATTCTTGACATTTTATTTATCACAAAGAACGACGTCAAATAAATAGACTCATGATCTTGTCTAAGCAATATGTGTCAAATGTATTGACGCTTTTGTAAGAGTAATTGAATTTACAAATTGTCGCATTGTTTATATGGTTTGCATAGTCATAATAGGTGGAAAACAAAAATGATGTACGAAAAATTACTTCCTTTTCACACGTGCCGGTTGCCGGGTGTCCGGCGCTGACTGTCCGGTAACACACGACCCAATTTTGGTCAAGTAATATAGTAGCTCGTATGCACAGTGGTGAATCCGGTGTACAAGCAACCGCTTGCCAAGCAAAATTACGCCGGTATGTGTGAAAGCTGCCATACATGCCCATACACTTCGCTACCGAATATACCCGGCAACCGGAACGCGTGAAAAGGCACTAACTTAAGCCTCCCTGATTTTATAAAACATATAATAGTGGTCTTAAAAAGTCAAAAAAATTAGAATGATTTCACAAGATCTAAAAATAAATAAATTAGGCTTGTCATATCATAGTGATGAATTCTGTAGACAAACTTTTATTTATTTCTTTTCTAATAATATGGCTCTCAATAGTAGCTTCGATTAATTTTTATTCTGAAAAGTATTATACCAAACAATATACAGATTGCTCCAGTTCTATTATATTCTACTCAAGTAATACGATTTATTGAGGTCCCGTCTTTAATTCAGAAAGCTATTTATTTCGATTTAATAGCCCGTAAAGCCCCTCGCTCCTTAAGTAGAAGGCGGATAAGAATTCGTTTGAGGGTCACTCGCGCATACAACTTAACGAACTCGCTAGTTTCAGAAGTTTCAAACAAGTTTCAGAGGCTTACCATCGGTTCTATGCTGACCCTGATTTATAAAAATATTTCGATTATATAATATTACGAGGTTGTGATGCAGCAGTAGCGAACCTGCCTTGAGCACCACAGATCAAGGGTTCGATTCCCACTCGGAGCGGATGTTTGTGTTGACCAATCAGATATGTTTACATGTCTGGGTGTGTTTGTCCTTGTCATTGTATACGTTTCCTTGTCATTGTATTGTTACTATCCTAATGGTTGAGTGTGTAGCATTAGCAACGTAAACGTCCTTGGTGGCTGGTTCAGTTCTCACTCAGGGTTTGTTTCTTTTGATCATATGTCAATGCCGTGTATTCAGGTCTAGGTTAGTAGGTTAGTCAGGTGGTCATAATTATTTTTGTGTATTTTTCTAGACCCTCTTATATCAATATCGTTAAGGGGCCGTTAAGTATATATCTTCTGTTTATTATTATTTAGAGGTGGCAAACATCACGTAAGGCAGGATAGGGCATTCACACTCGTCGAAAGGAACGCAACAGTATTAGTAGTGGTGCTTCAAGTATTTTCATATTAACCAATCAAATAAAATATATTGATTTTCGTATAGTTAAAATATATAAAATCGTCTGTCGTTTATGCTAAATTTTGGTATTTCACCTTAAAATATCCAAAATAGTTTGCATATATCTTTATATTATTTTAAGTCACTAGCCTTTTTTGTAAGAACATGATTCATGGTTGCAACGAATATTTTTGTTATTATTTCCTTCATATAAGCCGCTTATTGTGAATCCTTTTGACCTTTCGCCACGAATATTTAATACGTATTCAATGAAACGAATTGCTGATATCGTCAGTATTATTTAATATTGTATGATATTGGCTGAAGTACTCAGTGCCCGTGGGAGCTAAAATATTACAAATATTAAATACAAAAGCGCTTTTTCGATATAAATTAAATGCTTTAATAAAATTATACATTATTAAAAATTATATTGCGTGCTTATAATGTAGGTTGTTTTGGGATTAACTGTTTGATGTGATATCTAAAAGTCAATATTGTATTTTTATGTTGGAAGATATGCAAAACCCCTCTGGTTTTGCGGAAGCAGATGCTCTACCGACTTCGGCAACTGGTCATACTCTGGCTGACCTGAAATCGCGGCTGACGAGCATTCACTTAAGAGTTTTTCTCTAACGGCGATAAATAACTAGGCGTTAGGTACTTTGATCTACACCTGACTTAGAATTTTCCTATACGAAATGTAGGTATCCTCACGATGTTTTCCTTCACCCTTGATGACGAGATAAATTTGAAACACAAATTAAGCATTTCAAATTTCAAAGGTGCTTGTGCGAATTTGAACACGCGACCTTCGTTTAGGAACTACTTTTTCTATCCGTCTCGACTTAAAATATATATTCCTGGCTTATTGTATTGCATTTTTGCTGTATGTGTATAAATAATTTATAAAATTATATAAAATTATAATAATTTTAAAATACGTGGTGCTTTAAAATGTAGCTTTAAAATTTTACAAAGGTTGCTGTTTGAAGCAAAACGAGTAACAGAAGAGAAAGCTTACATAAACAATATGCAGTAAAAATAAACATTCTACGTAAAGTATTAAATGCTTTTGAAGCAAATGAAATGAAGAAGCATACCAGAGATATGCCATTTTAAATGAAAAAGCCAACGACAGCGAAATTACCGTAAAATCCATCCACATCACGCGATCCCGGAGAGACGTAGCAACGAGATGAAACATTCTCAACAAAAGCGTCTGTTTTCCACTGAGTTTAAAGATCCTTGTAATTCTCTCAGTGTGGACTTTTAATAAATATACGATGAATATCTATAGTGCACAAGCACATACAATAACTTAATATGAAATATGTTGTATTTCATTTACATTTAGTTGCATTTATTTAATTGAAAACCTCTACAAAAATTATTTACAGCCGCATTACATGAGTTAAGTTTCATACGAGGAAATGCTATAAAGCTACTATTTGATTCTGCGTTTAAGTGTATAAGTAAATTTTTATTTATTATTTTTATTTATAATTTTTTATTATATTTCAAAGCTGCACACTCAACGGCCCCCATTAGGATAATGATATCCTCTGGCGGAGGTCCGGACACATACAAGAAAAATGCATGGTCAATATAAACATAATATACAACGAGCGGGCATCGAACTCGCGACCTATGGCGTTTCAGGCAGGTTCGCTACCGCTGCGCCACAACGTCGTCAATGTATCTGATATATATATACATAGTAATTAACTATATATATAAACTCCACGAATATCTAGAACAGAGTTATTAGTAGTATTTAGTAGATAGTAGATGGTAATGAAATAAATACTCGATGAGATTATCACAAAATTTAAACGGTACATATGTATTTATATAACTATTTTTCAAACTCTGCCTGTAACCAATAACGATGTCGCGTAGTGCGGGGTCTACGCCTCAATAGCTCAACGATAGAAGGGCCGACTCACTCCGTTAACGCAAGAGTCGCGGGGTCGAACCTGACCCACTTGAGCTATTGTCGTACTCACTCCTAGCCTAAACTTCGAGCTTATTTGGAAGGGCAATAGAAATATTAGTAATGCCTTGAAAAAGCATTGCTAATATTCTTAAAAAATTACAAGCGACAATAGATCGCATTCACTGGCGATGCCAAAGGTTAACCTTGGCATCGCCCGTGAATGGCCGTTGATCTAAGTCGCTTCCGTGTATACAAAAAATTCACACAAATTGACAAACTATAAGGAGTTTGTAAATTTGTGTCTTTTGTTAAAACGAGCTTTGTGTTGATTAAAATATTAATAACTACTAAATATGCGAATCCTTTTATTATTACTCAAATTAAATCTTCCTAGCATTAATCCCGATATTTTGCCCAGAGACTGCTTCTTACTCTTATCCGGATTTGACAGGTTACTAGTTTTTATACAGAGCGATTACCATCTGACCTCCGCAACTGTAAGGGCGAAGTGGTATCTCTGGTATCTCGATAGATAAGATAGATGGGTGATCGCATAGTGGTATTTCAACCGAGCGGCTCCGTGCTTCGAAGGGCACGTAAAAGTCGGTCCCGGTTGTTGATAATTTGACAACAGTCGATAAGTTAAGTCAGATGCGACCTGAACAACTCTGACACTAGGGTGGCCACTAACCACTCGATGAGAAGAAGAAGAATGGATAAGAGCAAACCACCTATCAAGTGTTAACGATTATTATCAGATGCTATGATAACAACTGGGACCGACAGCTTAACGTAATCTCCGTGGCACGGTGGGGAGACCCACAAGGACAAACGCCCAGACCGAGACAGGATCAACAATAAAATCCGCCCCGAGGGCGAATCGAACCCGTGACCGTCGAGACTAAGGGCAGGCTTGCTAACAACACCATACAACGGTCGTCAATCCTTAGATTAACACTGTTTGAAATTAAAGCAGCTAATCGAATTTCCACCACATTTGAATCAATGCTTCAAACATATGACAACCACACTACACATTTCAATTAGTAAAAACGAATTAGTATTTAGCGTGTTTAATCAGCGACCTGCTGTCATGATGTTGCCTACCAATTTGCTTATGCATTAAATATGTACACATACATACATTGTTCATTAATTTCATACTTGAACAAGGTGTTCAAATAATAATTCCTATTAATATAATAAACTAGCGGGCCGCTGTCCTGCGCCAAAAAAATCTGAAACCCGATAGCAGCCATACAGATACTAGGTCCAATTGTGAATATAAATTCTTCTCGACTCCACTGGAACTCACATAAAAAAAAATTCATCAAAATCGGTTCAACGGTTTAGGTGGAGTTCAGTGACATACACACGTACAGTAGAATTATATATATATAAAGATGTGAAAGTTTGTATGTTTGGATGATTATTACTTAATCACGGCTAAACGGAATGGAATGAGATTTGGCACAGATATAGATTGTTACCTGGATTGACACATAGGGTACTTTTTATCCCGGAAAAATGTTAAGCTCTCATGGAAAAAAAACACGATTTTAATTTCTATATAGATGGATCTCATAAAGGAATCTTCACTTTTTCTGATTTTCATGAATTTTGGTTTTTGCTTTTAAATTTTTAGGGATTTTACTTTGGAGTAAGCGTTTTTATTTCGCGAAAAAAGACGTGAAATGTGAAATAGGAGATAAAAGATCACATACATCGGGAACCATTAAGTTTATTGCAATAAAAGTGCCTAATTACAAAACGTAGTTCACGCTGGCGACCCCGCAAACAGTTCCTAGTAATAATCATTTATTTCAATCATTCAGATCATACATTTTTATTTATATACATTAAAATTGTTGTTTTAGTTTTTAATCTTTATATTTTTATTGTTATACTATCCAATTTGATGTAAGTAAAACTATTGTTCTTATAATAAGGGGGAAGACGCTGGCACCTGGAACACAGTTTTTACTAGCGCAGGTGCTAGGGAATTCTATAAAATCACTGTACCAATCTCATGTCAATAAAGATTATTATTATTATTCTTATTTACAGAAATTATTTAATATAGTAGTTACATACTAAATAGAAATAATGTAATATACCTATCAGAAAACATCAATCGAATTTATATGGATATCTATATAAATAAAGGTATTATAAAAATATGAAATCCATTTCATTAATATATAAAAATCCAATCAAATTAAAGAGGAGTAAAATAATGTATATATATATACAAGTCAATATATGAACTAAACTGCAATGATTCAAGTATTGACAGTCGAACCTATAGGAAAATATATTTAGAATTTTGTAATGAATACATTAATATCATAATGAAAATCATAAATCACCTGGTTCTATATGTAATAAGAATTATGTAACCCTATCTAAGTTTCGAAACTAGGATACCCCATATTTTCTTATTTAGAGCTAGAGTAACTTTAGCGTTACAAGTTCTAAGCGCAAAGTAAAAGATATTTCACATACATGAGAATACTTTCGGAGTTCGGTATTTTATTATGACAGTAATATTGCACCAGGCTGATGTGATGACGGAACTTTAGAAATTTACGGATATCTTGTTGATATCTCACTTTATGTAGTGTCTTTATGATACCACGGGACCCATTATTTATTTATTTATTTATTTATTATGTATTAAAAAAAAAACCATCCAACCAAACAAACTGTCAGATTTATAATATTAGTACGATTAGTGGTCACCCGCATCTTGCTTTGTGTTTTGAATCAGAATAATGTGTGATTTTAATATTAATAATTGGAATTTTAAACATTGATTCGTCCTCATCAAGCTGCGGAAACCTTTATTTTCCACTGTGCATGGGCCACCACGCACTTGACTGGTAATTTTATTTAATTTAATTTAACTCTTGTACTACTTTTTATCCGCGTTTGGTAATACGTATATTTAATGGTTCTGTAAAAAATAAATCTTAAGAAGGGCCAAGTGTGGGCAAAAGTTTATTGGTCTAAATAAATCCATTCTCCGAGAAACTTGTTTCAGAGAAACCATCGAAAATGCTTTAAATTAACAATACAATTGGACCCAGTAGGGGGTATTTTCGTGGCAGGACAACGTCTGCCGGGCCCGCTATTTTACTATAACAGCATTCACGTTTTTATACAATAAGACATTCTGTATTAGAATTTTAGTATTTTGAAATAAGAAAAAGTGACGCACCGAGTCTTGGGAAGGATTAAGATAAGCTTTTGTACGCAAGTGAGGTCAAGTGCAGATCTTACTGTGTGATACTTACGTGAAACTTGTAGGTGTAAAAGATTTTTAAACGTTACGTATCTAGAAGTTGTTGCAAATATTATAAATTTGAAATAACTAGATATAATTAAAATATAATAAGAGTAGTCCCCATTGAATGAGTAGCTCGTCGAAGTCGAACAGAAAAATTAATTATTTATTTATTGGATCGAAAGTAGTCCCACAAAACCAGTTAACTGGTTTGACCAATAATTTAGTATTACAAACTAAGAAATTTCATACTGGGTACGTTAATTTATGTATATAATTTCATTTTGAAAAACAACTTACGGACTTCAGTAAGTACATAAAAATAGTTGAGAAGCAATTATATTTTGTAGCACTCATATTTAGTTGAGTTCTACCCCCTAACTCCTTTACAAAAATTATATGTAACCATTCTGGAAAGTACCAAAAATTAATAATTATCAAAATCGGTTTACAGACGCCGAATTTATTGTGTAGAATAGACATAATAAATTCAGAGGAATTCATATCATCCTTGTTTTTGAAGCCATTCTAAGGTCGCGGACGAAGTCGGATGCAGCTTATAGTATATAGTCAGATACAGTAATTTTCAAAATACTTATCTCAGAAGTATATATATAATTATAAAACCTAATTACAATATCAAACAAACAGATACACCGTATTCCTCAAGCGGAATTAATATAATGCTGGCGTGGGATGTTCTTTATATCCTTGCGCGTCGTAATAATACTCTTAAGAATGGAGTCGTTCGGCGCCACACGCACTGATTTTAATAAGATGAACATACATATTCGAGGTTTATATTATTATTTACATTCAATATCTCAATAGCTCAATAGCTCAACGGTAGAAGGGCCGACTTCGCTCCGTTAACGCAAGAGTCGCAGGTTCGATCCTGACCCCCTTGGGCTATTGTCGTACCCACTCCTAGCGCAAGCTTCGAGCTTATTTGGAGGGGCAATAGGAATATTAGTAATGCCATTAAAAAAGCATTGCTAGTTTTTTTTTTAAGCATTCTTTAAAAAAAAAAAAAAAAATATATACATTCCACGTGGATCTGCTGAGTAGAGGAATACTGGGCTGCAGCGTGATTTAAATTAAAGTGTAAAAGTGGTGTAATAAATTAATTAGAAAACGTTAAAAATAAATAAATAAACGCTACACACTCAACGGCCTCCATTAGGATAGTGATATCCTGTGTGTAGTGGGGTCCGGAAAAATTCACAATGACAAGGATAAATCCACCCAGACCGGAAAACATGCTTGTATGGACAATACAAACATCTACTCCGAGCGGCAATCGAATCCGCGACCTGTGGAGCTTAAGGTACCGCTGCCACAGCGTCGTCAATAAATTATTTTAGTAGATCTAAAATAAAAATCAAATAATAATAAGTAATTTACGAAAATTCGATATAAGCATGTGATACGGTGTATACGGCACGCAGCGCTCGCTTAACCGACTAAATATAAGAATTTTAAACACATACTACAATAATCTGTTAGCATTATTAAGCTAGAAAATGATCCTTACACCACACGAGAACGCAATTACACCGTCATCACCAATGAATGTATGTCTCAGTCACCGTCTAGTGAGTCCATCATTTATCATGCGCTCCGGAGCGCGTCATCCATTCCCAACTACGTGATGTTAAAGCAGACTTTGCTTAGTAAAAGGACGTAGAACGTATACAAATTTGTTCTTTCACAAGGCCTGTCCATTTTTTAAGATTAAGTATTAGTACTCGATAAGGTACCCCAGGTAAAGCTTGGTATTAATTCCATTAGAAAAAATCAGTAAAAATGTTGTTAGTAATGATGCATCAACGTCGCAGCTTTTTTTTGTTGAGCAACATTATAAAACACAATAACATTCTTTAACTTTTGCGATTACTTGTTGCTCCTTGTTGTTATATGTTACTCACCGCATCCATGTCCCAGATAGCATTAATCAACAAAATATAACAAAGAATAACTTTGATAAATAAACGATGTGCTCGGCATATTATGTTTACAAATTTCTGTAAATGTTATCGATTGGTACTATATTGATTGTTTCCAAAATTTACTTTTAATATTTCTTCCAAATAAACATTTGTCACACCGCAGTATAACTTATTCTACCGTAAAGCAGTTTACTATGTTTCGGTTTGAAAGACACTGTAGCTGGTGAAATTAATGGGTAAAGGACATTTAAGAACCAATATCTCGAGGTTGGCAACTCGTGAGAGCCACTTACAAGTGTATGGTGTTTAAAGCGCTCATGGGGTACGGCAACCGCTTACCATCAGGTGGGTCGTATACTTGATTGCCACCTTAGTCACATAAAAAATTTCTATAAGATTGTCGAAGCCGGCAAGACTATTGAAGCAAGATGATAAAAAATCCTATTGAAATAATGGATTTTATAATAAAACTTTTATTTGAATATTTTTAAAATGAAAAGAAAGAAAACAGCAAATTATTAAATTTTAGCCTTTTTATCAGAAAAAAGTTTAACAACTTTAAATAAAACGATTTGTTATCATATATTATTTTTTTATTTCAGACATCCATATTTATACATTGGTAACTCAAATATCACAATGAAAGAAACACTTAAAATAACTGTATACTTAAATAATAATAACAAAATGAACTAAACGAAAAACAACATTTATTAAATATAATTAGGAATCCAAGCTCGATTGCGACACATAATAAATTATTATTTATTCATAAAAAATTGACTAATATAATATTATCAAAATGAGTTGACTAAATTTTTATGTGAGTGTATTTTATTATCACAGAATTCGGCAATATTACAGCATTAAGAACTTTAAAAATTGTGTGAAAAATTATAAGATTAAAAAGTACATCTTAAAACTATTATACATGGAATACCGTATACCATTAGATAAATAATCATAAATGATAATACGAGAATATTATTTCAGTCTGTACCGTTCAGTTTGAATATGAATAAACTTGATATGCTTTCTTTTCATTTGATGTTCTACACTTATTATAAGACAAAAAGTAAAAATTGAATGAATCGACTTTTATATATGAATGCAAAGTCAATATAACCATAGCATTTGGTATTCGCTGTTGTCGTTTGTCGTCGTCTGTTGTCGTTTTAATGTTTAGCCGTGCCGTGTCTCTTAAAACTTATTTTTAAAATAAATTATCTTATATAACGAAAAATATTTTGAATTACGAATAAATATTATAATTATTATTCTGAAACTACAGTAAAATTCCATTTTTAAAATTCACAAAAATATGGATACTCATTATTTCGTTTATAAATTAATTATAAATCTACAATGACCAGGAGCTGAGTAATAGTATAAATTATGGAAGAAGTCTTCAAAATCTGCTAATGGGTAATCGAGAAATAAAGTACACATTTTATATTGATAGGAAAATAACATTTGACTAATTATTTATTTGATATAAGTTTAAACGGATGTTTTGCTAGATGCGTTGATGTCACCGATGCTTTTAACACGACGATGTCTCCTTTGCTTGACGGAATCGTCGCAAGACTTAGCTGGGAGTGGCGAGCTCACTCGGTGAGCTTGGTCCACTTTGTGGCCGTACCTGCAAAATATTATACTTTATGATAATCTTGAATGTTTTTTTTTTAAGTTACTGCTATCTGAAGCTGCCGATTTTAAAAGAGATCTTGAATAGAAGTAAAATATATAATTAAGACTTAAAGATTGAGATATAGAAACCAAGTGTTTATATAAATATTTGTATGACGCCTATATATAATATATTATTGTATGTTATTTATTATTAACCTAATGAATGATTAATGCAGTACTTACAAATAGAAATAATGAATGAATACATTACAAGTAGTATATGTTTGTATAAATATTGATAATAATTGTTAGTCAAAGCTCAGGTACGATCACACAGAATATACAATACCCACACATACATATATGTATATGTAGGCAGCTAAGTAATCTTTGAAAGCTACAGTTTACTATCACAGCTGTGCTCAGTGGCTTACAACTTCGTAGTCCTGGAAAATGGACGTTGGTAACGTAACTTATACTAGATATGATAATCATGTACCAAATATGAAAAAGTCTATTATTAATTTTTTTAGGGTTTCTTAATTCCAAACTTGAAACCGATTTGGATGACAAAAAAATCGTTGTCTCCAAAAAAAAAAAATTGTTCTAATTCTTTGATAAAAGCTTATTCTAGAATTTGTTAAATGGAAATTTATCTAACTTTATAGTTAGCACGGCTAATACAAAAGTAGAAAAAAAAAAGAATATGCCGACCCCATTGGTGTCAAAATCGCCAGGGCTTTCACCAAGCTCACAAACACTACTAATGATGTTATGATGAATGATGATATGAATTGTTTTTCTTGCACTGTGCTGATAATCTCAATATAATTGAAGCATCAATAGCTGTACGGTAGAGCCTACGACTTCGCTCCGTTAACGCGAGAGTTCGATCCTGACCCCCTTGGGCTATTGTCTTACCCATTCCTAGCGCAAGCTTCGACCTTATTTGGAGGGGCAATAGGAATGTTAGTAATGTCTTGAAAAAGCCTTGTTAATATTCTTTATATAGAAAAAAAATCTATATACAGCTAAAAACTGCGTTGAATACCATAAATAAAGTGCTTTTAACTTACCTGTGTGTGATACTCATTTCTTTAATATCATTTAGTCTCTGTAAACTGTCCCTTGTTGATACACTTGATTGAGAGTATAGACTCAGTGGTGTATATATCGGTTCATACTCTTGCACTGTTGGCGGTGGAGCGTACGTCATGCTCAGTTGTGAAAGCGTACGAACTGCAATGGGAGGAGAGTACGACATTTGGTAGGGCTGAGTGAAACTCATCACGCTGGAACTCTCGCTGGAACTTGATGGTGATGGACGATCATGTTTTGGTTTCAATGCTCCGAGTGCACGTGTTATAGAGCCCTGAAATTTTAAATCGAGATTTAAGGGTGCAGTCGACAAACAATGTTATATTTCTTAGATAATGATTACCCTTAGGCTATGCCTTCTTGAATCTGCACTGAAATCAATTCCTGGCAAACCCGTTGCTACTGATCTCGAGAAAGGTCGTCCCAACATCCTTATTTGATGACCGAACATATTCCTGCAAATTGTTTTCATTGATTACACTGTCCTTCAAGAGTGTACAAATTTGAGAAAACATTACAGACAGTAAGTAGCCAGGTAGCGGTTAGCATTTATTTATTTATCACGCCCTCAAATTTGTACTAATCGTTTCACATCGCTAACACAAAAAGCAAACATGCATTCTCTATTGTAATTAATTTACATTGCTTTCAAAAATAGTTTATATTGAATCTGTCCTTATTTATATTTTATTTGATATTTTCACAGACGACCAATCAACACGAGTGTGGTGTTGTACTGAGCTATATTATTTGAAACAAACTCTGCATAGACACCAAAAGCATGATGCACTTTACTTTAAAACATAATACGAATCATGCTAATTGTGTACAAGTATGATGATAAAAATGGCCTAAGAGAAACATAAGGAAAAATTTAGAAATTATAATTACAAAGAACAATACCGATTTAGTTGAAGATCATAGCTCTAAAATGGTTATCAAGTTTTCACGTAAAGCTTTTTATATGATTATAGTAATTATTCTTTCACTGTTACATAGACCATGTTACTAGGAACATAACTGCGATATTTTTCTTTGTAAGAAAGTATGAAAACAACAACCATATAATTACAATGTCTAAATTAAAGTAGACAAGCATATCACTGTGTCGAAAATAATAAAATTATTAACGTATGGACGAAAAAATAAATCAATCAATGTTGTATGGAAGAAAGAAACTTCATACGGACAGAGTGGACAAAGCCCGAAAAGTGCGAACTAATGATGATGACAGAGAGGCATTCATGACGTATCCATAAAATGGTTTACCGTTCTCTCTCGATGCAAGGATCGCCAAGTTAGGGGTGATGGTCAAGAAAAGAAACTGGCTCGATATCCCTTGAGATTTATCTTTTATAAGGATTTATTCACATTTATATGCCAATCGATAGTTACAGTAAAACTAATACACCGTTCTCAACTTTACAATATGAATGTATACAAGTCAAAAACATAGTAGTTATCTTACGATATCAGTAAATACTATTTATTGTTATAACCCTAAAGCTATTGTGAGTGGTTCCGTTTTTATATCTAATAATATTCAAGGAAATTTAAATCGTTTATTATATTTTTAAAAGTGTGTAGTAATTCGAAAAGAAATAATCGATTTTTTAATTAAATTTAATTTCGTAATGGGACATAACTCACCCCCTATATTAACGTAAAGCATTTAATGCGTTCACGTGGATAATTACTACATCGTATATAATCGCTAAAATTATCAAATCGATCGTTTTTCGAATAACATTTAATGTGACGAATCTAAACTACAGCGCGTTGGAAGGTTCCGGGGAGAGAGAACATCGAATCTAACACTGACATAGGGGAAGGCGTAAGATAATATTTTGAAATGTCCATTACGAATTCCGATTACACTTCACTCGCGAACCACGATTCATACGATTACATATCAGTCTTCACCGCTCGTAAATTTTATTGGACAAATAATTACAGACGAGCAATTTGAAGAAACTTCACAATAAAAGTATACAGCAAACTATACGTAGTTTCGTGTAAAAATAGCACTTTTAACATGTATCCAAGGAAATTTTACATAGGTACACATGGTACAGATTGTGAAAGGACATCGAAGCGACATTTATTTTCTGAAGGATAGTTTTTTGATCTTTTTGGATTTATCTCTGCTTTGTGGACAACATGGATGCTCGGGCAGCCTCCACTTGCAGTTCTTCCACCTGGCAAAATATCGTATACCTGCAGGATTGCACCTCATATTATAATCATCTACAGGCAATACGCTTGTGACGGTGACTATGCTTTCATGCAGTGCTTCTCTTATTCAATGACTCGGTTCGTTGTGATGAGCTCTTTAGGTGAATAATATTGCACTTATCGAGATATCGTTTAAGAACATCGAATTAATTCTTTTCTATGAAATAACTTATGGACAGTACCGATAATTTTGTTATTGCTTTATAAATTCAATATCTTTCATGTAATGTTCTGCTTTAGAAAAATGAACTTTATTATCAAATAGGTACTAAATAAAGTATAAATTCTACTGCTATGACAATTAAGGATATAAATATTTACCTTGCGGGAATAACAAGAGCGTCAAACTCTGCTACTAAATGTCTCCGGATTATACTTTTCGATGGTGGTATTCCGAGAGCTGTTGCCATTGTCTCTCCAGTGAAAGATGGTTCTAATACCACTAAACCACCATGGACTCCGCTGTCTAAAATAAACAAGGAAAACAAATTGAGGTGTCAACTTGATGTAGATTTATCATGCAAAATTCTTCGGGTTGAATTTCCAACTTTCATTAATAAAGTTTTGACAAGGTTTATAATTTCAGAAGTATTCAAAGCAGTTAGGAATTCCATTGGATTAACCTAATAACAAAACGCTTTTATTCTATCGGAATAAGGAACTAATGTATACCTTTATTTACCCTTGAATAAATCGATACTATCGATAAATCGAAAACTAATAGCGTTTTTTATTAAATTTCAAGGTTCGTAAGATAAAGGGGTGATGTTATATGACAACACTAACTTATGTTTTACCTTCGGACTAAAAGTATATTTAAAAAAAAACTAGAATAACTCCTAAATATTGATTTCAATAACAAATTAAGATTTACTAATTTTTAATTTTATAATAATGGTTTTTCTAGAAAGTATCCAGCGGTACACACTGACCTCTACATTATAACTTACCTTTCAGATTATCAGCGAATTCACCCAAATCGATGTTGTGTGCCCAACGTATAAACCTTTGATTGGTCCACACAAGTGGATCCGCGTCCACGTTTTCACACTGATGCCGTCGCACCGCTAGAGCCTATTAAAAAAACACATTTCTATTATAAAACACGGACAACATTAATGAATGCTGATGATAAAATGCGCTCTTCTATAAAATAAAAAGAGCCGAGATAAAATCCACACGATAAGAATAATTTAAAAAATGGTATTTTGATGAATGGATGAGTAAGCATGTTAACACATTGAATCCTAAGTGTAATAATAAATTACGGGATATTATTAAAAAAGGGCAAGATAAACGAGGACAAATTTTGTTCAATGTCACTGCGGAATTCAAAAGAGGCTTGAATAAGAAATGATTTATGGGTCCAACATAACTAGGGTCGCGGCTACACGACACAGTTCATAAGGAAGGACACAAACGACACTTTATTCGAAAGGAGAAACTTTCAGACATCTTTTTAAGGCGAAGTTATTCCTTTCACAAAAAATTATTAAGTTTCTATAAATAATTACAGAAACAATAATGGATTCGAATAGGTAGGTATAGTAACTGATTGTAGAAAATACTGCAACATTTTCATAAGAGTAAATGTATATAAAAACTAATTCTTGTAATAAAATTAAAAATACGATTTCCAGAATTATTAACCAATTAATATTAGTGTATATACGAGATCAAAAATGCAAAGCTAAGGCGCAAATATTTATATTTCAGTGTAAATTTGATGGAAGAAGTTTGTATGAAGATGATAGCTAAGATGATTGTTTTTAATGTAGCGCCGCCCACGTAATATGCCTCTATTTACGAAGCTCGCTGAGCGCCTCGGGGCGCCTGTTCTGACTAATGTTTGCGACCGCCCTAAGAGTCTTCAGTAGTAATTTGTTTACTTTTGCCTTATCTTTCATCGTTTATCGCGAAACGAACTGGCTGTTTATTTTACCAGTTAAACAGATTTGAATGTTAGAGGACTATATTTTTTCAGCTTTCAACAATACGTATATTTATGGTATGCTATTAATCAAACTGGAAATTTTATCATGAGACACTGCTTGGAAGTTATTATGAAGTAGGTACGTGTTTCCGAAGGGACGTAGCCTAGTTTCAAGTAAATCAGCTGACACTATGTAAGCAGGCCGGCTAAGTAATGAGATCTATTCCGGTACACTGACACACTTTACACACCTCACCTGGGAGATACTTTTGCAGAGTTATAATTTTTGACTCTCTTTATTGATTAATTAAAATTTTAAATAAAAATATTTATATGCTTGAATTGAGAGAAAATGTTATGTACATTTTTAACTTTAATGAAATTACTTTTCTAATGTCCTGACCTGATAATAACATATAATCATTAAAATGTCCAAGGAATACATATTCAATATCAATGTAATATTAAAAACTAACTAAAATTTCGCACGAATAGCTTTGCTATTTATCTATATCTATATCCACTAGTTTGAATGATTGGAAGCCCGGATTCCCACAGCTTGTCCAATTCATCTGCAGTAATTTTATCCGTTACTATTCCTATTATAGTGACATAGTTCTATTTATCCGTTACTATTCCTATTATAGTGACACATGTAAACGCTACTCTAATTAATGGTGTTGCGAGTATCAATTTGGTTACAGTGACCATTTGCCATTTGAGCATACGCTTGTATTCTGCCAGGATGTTATACAATAGAAACTTAAACAAAATAATCATTATTTAGTATAATTTAGTTACTGACCTGCCTGTCGTACTTCATTATTCTCAGAAGATGTATGCCGTGGACGATGGAGGCTTGGTGGAACTTCCTCGTAACTCCCAGATATTTCTCCAGCTCTTTCTTACTGATGGTGTCCAGCATTCTAGCGTCTACCAAGTTCGCCAAGAATGATTCAGCATACTGTTGATAAGACATGCTTTTGAGTAAAGATTGAAATATATAACGAAATATATCCATAATGTAAAATATATTAAAATATACTAAGTAAGTATTTTAAAATGATGTGAGTGAACATACAAATAAACCAACAACATATTATGTACATATAAGTTTGATTCGGAAGATCAAGGGTTCACTTCTTTCGCTCAAAAATTTTGCTAGAACCTAGTAGCCTATAAAAGCTTTTGTAAATTCTTATTCATATAGAGGTTCCCAATTTTTACATTGATGATTGCACACCCACATCGCTTCCGGAAACTAAAAGTGATTATATTTTAATTTATTCAAAACAAGATACTAATTATAAATATATTCACTACTCAAAACATATGTGGTAGTAGTAAAAAGAAAAGGAAGCACTTCAATAATACAAATTGTACTTAAATGAATAAATAATTGTTTCCTCATTGCATGATGCATGACTGTTTGACATAACTTATAACAAGCATCAGAATGATCAAGATTGGCTAGAACAGACTGAGCCTGATCTATATTCAGTTTTATACACAATCTTGTACTCTAATAGCTAAAGTCCTCACCTGTGAGAGTCCCAAGTCCGGCAGCCACTCAGCGGCGACCCAAGCGTGCGTGAGCTGCCCTACGCTGGGATTGCGAACGAGATCCGGCCGCCTTCTCTCTTCTATAGCGAGCCGCAGTTTCTTCCTGTGCATCGGCTGTCCGATCCCCAATCCCACCTCAAGGTCCGTGTCTGTCAGCTCGAGCAGAACCTGCCCATTCAAAGCACGGATCTAGAAACAACCAGAACACAATATTTGACGCTTATATTGCGTCAATTGCATACTATATATAAGTAATAATCAAAAATTATATAATAAAAATAATAGCAAAAAATTTATGGGTTATAGTTAACTGTGGAAGATATAAATAAACACATAATTTCTAACTAGAATTATAAAATGTTTTAAGATTGTCTCTATTTTTCTCGTGCTGCTCAGACGGAGAGTAATTTTTTGCCGTGATGGTACGGTACATGCTAAAGAATTAGTTCTTTGGCACGCCCTGTATCCTAAACATATAGTAGTTTTTTTAATATGTTTTAATTACATTAGTCGTCATCGCAGAGCTGATATATTGAAAAATTATGTGTACAGACTGCAGTTAAATATATTGAATAACAAAACAATTAAAGTTTTTATAACAAAACGCTTGCTCAAGTTTATAGCCTTTATATCTCCGACATATGTCCGTAAATTGAGTTTGATGGTTTCTGTTACAAAGAATACTGCGTTAAATTTTCGCATTGTAACCTCTTGATAAAATTTTACGATTCTTCATTTTCTATGGAAATATTAAATGGAACATTTCAATAGGTCACTTCCAATTTATCACTTCTTTTGTGAGTTTCACCCTTGTACTAACTCTTACTGAACCTTTTTCTAATATTCTTCAGGATCAATGTTTCTACTTATTTGAAATTTGATTGCTTTTATTCTATAGATGAGCAGCAGAAAAACTTTTACTAGGTGCTATGAAACAGATGATAGACACACACAGATAATGGTATTTCAATAATAATTTTGTATATAACATTATAAAAATGATTATAATTTATATGTCGTATAAAACGAAACAACGTAGAATGTAACAGCATATTCATTTTTGTTTTAATAATGTCTCGTTACTTTCCCGTTCAGAGAGCCACATAATATAATTTTATATAAAATACGAAAGCACTCGATGTCGGAAGCGCGTTATGAAAAACTCGAGATAGTGTCAGGTTTATGAACTGTGAAGATTCAAAATGAATTTCAATATGCACATGTTAATATTTCGATATTGGATATTCTATTAAATTACAATTTTATGTGATTCTGAACTCTCTGTTATTAAAACTTGTAATATGTTGCATCAATATTATAACATAATGTAAGTACCTAGTGTATTTAAAAATATTTTCATCTTTAAGAAAAGATCTACGAGAGAATTTTTTTATGTGAGAAGTATGTCAATAATGTTACCTGTATATTACAAACTGTTGTTATGTTACATTTTACTAGCGGCCTGCTCCGGCTTCGCACGGGTATAAAATATATAGCCATTGTCATTGTCATATATAGTCATGTCATTCACTGAAAAAATGATTAAAATCGATCCAGTAGTCTTGATTTATTCATTACTGCCCGTGGCCCGCACCCGTTGAATATAATTATTTATGACATCACATTAGAAACTCAAAAATATTTTTTTCTTCACTATTTTTTCTACACTATTGTGAATGTGTCGGGGACACAGGATATTAATATCCTAATGGGGGCCGTTGAGTGTGCAACGTTTATTATTATTATTTAATGGATGTTATTATTTATACATATAAAACTTTCTCTTCAATCACTCTATCTATAAAAAAACCGCATCAAAATCCGTTGCGTAGTTTTAGAGATTTAAGCATACATAGAACGCAACTTTATTTTATACTATGTAGTGATTGAAAATCAATAAAAATCTCTTTGGAATTATAACATAAAACCAATAACGTATTATTCGATAAAATAATCTTTATAATTGACAAATCTATCAAATAAACGTCAATCAGATTTCCTTACGATCTATTCAGACAATAAAATTGAATTCAAATGGTTGTCCCCGATATAAAATAATTATTCCCAATATTAATAACATGACGCCGCCGCTCTGAACCGATAACGGACGAGATTTGAATAAACAAATGCTATGATGAATTTATCAAAGGACTTTTGCGACTTCATTTCCATATAAATGTGATAAAATTGCTATTGTGAATAATAATAAATGAATATCGAGTATTTTTGTCTTTTCAATATATACTATAATTGTATTATGTTGGCGAAGATTCAAGTGAATGTAATCTTACTTTCTTTTTGAATGAAAATAACAGAATCTATTCGAAGAAATTCGTGTGGCTTATATTCCAAGACAATACACGATTTAGAGTGTGTATTTTTCTACAATACGCAGTACATAAATAATTGGAAGTGTTTTATATTTCCACATAAACTAAATTGAATATAAAACAAGCCAATTAGAATGGTTCAATGAAGAACAACAAGAGACTAGGAGAGACTCTTATATTCTTTTATATAAAGATCACTGCCTTCAAATTGAATATTATTATTTATGTACGTGAACTTTGCTATTTTCAGTTTGAATGGAGCAGCTCGACCGGTCATGTTCTAGCATCACACAGAATATCGATATTATGTGTATTCATACTGATGTGTCGTTCGATGACTATGAGTAGTGTAAGCCCAAAATCCTATTCATGTCCTTCTCTTCCTGTCTTTGAACGACACTTGTCACTACTATTGTTGCTGCTAGCGTCTATACTGTATAGGTTATAGTACGGGTAATACCTACTCTGTTCGCCTTTGCAATAAAAATATAACCTTTTTTTTAAATCATGACGGTTGGCAAACCAGCATACGATTCGCTTGTTGGTAAGCAGGCACCGCAACTTATGCACGCGCGCGATAGAAACTTGAAGTATTCTATGTGCTTTGCTAACCCAAGGAACAGGAGCGGACAGATAAGAAGGGAAAATAGGAACGCAACATAAGGGGGATAGGAGATTAACTCTCTGGCGCTCTCCCTCATCGTACGAAACGCAACAGTACCTACTGATACTGTTACTTTACGCCTATTTTCTGTGCGAGGGTAGTACTTCCCTAATAGAGTCAGCCAATTTGTGCTGGGAGGTGCATGGCTCTACTATCTTTCGTCGATTTGTTATATCGTTTTCCCCATTTGTGTTTGTCCAATAGATTCGATGAGATGTTTATTGAATACGACTTTATAATCATATACGTGCATATATTTCACTAGTTGTCGCGCTAATGTTAACATTTCAGTGAATTATATATCACGTCTATTTGTAATGACTAACGAATTCGCGTACTATTAACTGCATCCATTAATTTTATTGAGCGTGCCTTATATTAGACTACAGCGAATAAATAATCCTCATAATTAGCAACCTACATGACTTTGATAGACTTATATACGGTTTTTTAGAAACATGAACTGCAGTATAAATTTAAGCTTTAATAATTATAGTTTTGTTCCGTTCATTTACATTTATATTTCTTAAGAATAAAATTAAGCGCTTACATCGCTGAGACAATTATGAAATTTATAACTTTTAATGCGTAGAATAAATAAGCAATTATATCTCACGAACTCTCTTTTCTCTTTTCCTACAATTGTTCTTATCAGGAGTATACTGGTTACTAGTTTTTATAGAAAGCCATTTATCCTCCGCAGCCCTAAATGATTTTTATAAGCATGTGTATGTTACTTATGATTACACTATATATAGTGTTTTTGTTACGCTAAGATACATGGACCAACTCGCTTTATTTTTTTTTTTTGTCATTTTAATATACCCTTGTTGCATATTGCATCTGTATGGCGCAAACACAGACCAAATCTAATTTCATTTGATCGGACGTGCAAAAATTTAACTATTTCATTTTTGGTATTTAACTACGTGACCCTAAAATATCTTGATCTCACTTTTGTCTCCATTTTATTAGTGGTTAATAAGTCTTATTCTTGATTTTTAATTTTCGTTAAAACTGTAACATTTTTTTGATAACTCATACTGAAAAAGTAACAATTTCCTCGAAGTACAGTGACAGACAAAATTAATTAAATAAAAATATAAGACTAAAATTAAATATATTTTATGAGTCTCTTTTCACTCCGGGTTGTATTGTTTTTATTCCGCACTCGGAATATAATGTTTACCGGAATCCCGGACCCTTTTGGATCATTAATTTGTCTGTTATATAATCACCCTGTTCTCAATCTGTTCTCTACTGTATAGTTTCAAATGGATTTAATTCAACATGACGTAATTGTCCGAGTAGATATATAGTTTTTCAAGTACATACATTTGTTATCACTTGAATTTTTTTAATAAAATGGTAAATGGCAAGCATATAATAGTTCATTTGTTTGATGCTTACTTAATATATAGCAACTATTTAGTTATACGAAATTATGAAAAATATTATATACAAACCTTCCCGCTCTTAACGTTGTCAGCCACAGCAGCAGCGTACTGAGGCATACCAAGCGCAAGTTCGAGCCAAGCGATGATGGCGGGCGCGCGCCAACGTGAAAGAGGTAGAGAGGCGGCCTCGCGTAGCGCCGCTTCGCTACCGAGCGGTGACCAAGCGCGACCTGCACCCGTACCTCCATACACTGGCTCTGTGGGATGCTTATTCTTTATACACTACGATCTTGGTGAAACAACATTCCGAAGAAATAAAGCTATCGACATGAAATATAACACCAGTTGTCTCCTACTTACCTCTCCTACCTCAAGATGAATGATGAATGATGAATGAAAGAAGGGACCAGATGTGCTTGAAGTTTGACCATTCAATAAGGTCAAATACATCGAACTTAATGATAGACGGATGTATATGTCGTCAGTCGACGAAGCCCATCTATTCATTACGAAAACCGAAACAGACCTACATAAAGTTAGTGATATTTGCTGATGCACTTTGAGTTCATTTCATGTAAAGCAAACATTCTTTATTTTTAAATAAAATGGAAAAAACCGTACCAACAAATTTTAGGTCCTCGATAATAGTAATATTTCCAACTCACTTACATTTATACATTACACTTACCGCTCTCATGTCCACTGTTGGCAGCGCTTCCTGACTTGGTGCGGTGTCGGCTGCGGGCGAATACGCGTGAGATCGAGCCCCAAGCGGAGCCACGACCTCGCCCGGTCTTGGAACCGCCAGCGCGAGACCTCATACCCACAAGGCCCGAGTCACACTCACCCGGACTCGATAATTGCTCTACTGATCTAAACCACATATGTCAAAAAAACAATTGTAAAACGTGCAAAAGAATATTTTTTAAGCTCGATAATATTATCAAATAAGAATTTTATAAATCAATAAATATTTCCCACACGACGACGCTATTAAGGCCAGCAAGACCAACAGTAATACGCAATCAGAGAAAAGACGAATATTCCGCAAAAAACTAATAAATAAATAGCGTAATCTTGTTACTTTAGCAAAGAATCTAACTGTAATATAGTAATAAGGAATGTAACTATATAAGTATGTTCCAATAAAAGAACAAGAAGCAAAGTCGATTTATCAAAGAAATTAATAATAATCGTTTATATTAAACGGAGCGTAATGATAAGAAAGGTCGCATAGTTTGTAAGACCAATAAAACTATCGAAGTTACAACATGATTGCCAGCCAGACGGAGGCGGGCGGCGAAAAGCAATCATTAATCATAAAAGTAAGTCTTGGAATTATATATATTTATTACTAGAAGCTAAGTTAATGAACTAGTTTATTGACCTAGCTGAGAGCGGTCTAACTGTATATTGCCAAATTGTTCATCACATAATTTTTATGTTTGAAAACGAATCTTTAAAAAACCCAAAAATCCTTATCCTTAGTAATATTACAAACTCTACATTTTACAAAGTTATTATTTCATTTTGGATCAAAGTCGAAATTTTTTACGCTACACTTTCAGTCGTGAAATTCGTTTCCGTTGGAGTGCATTTAAATTTAATTTCGCACTGTTTTTAAATGTCATGTTGTTAAAAGCTTCAGTGGAAAACTAATTACAGGACTGAACAGAGAAAAGAACTAACAGTTTTTTGTCATATTTAAAAATAAACTATACTTATAACTGATAGATATAACATTTTAAAAATTTCTTAAACATACTTTTAATTGGTTTGTTTGTTAATTTATATACTTAAATAAATTATAAATATATAATTAAATTATAATTAAAATTATCACGAATAAATTTAGGAATACAGTCCCGAATCACAAAGCCACAAAGTTAAAAGATTCTGGACTGTATTCTATTAATTTAAAAAAATTATATCTTTTAGGTGTGTTTCATAATTTAGTAATTTACTTCGAAAATTACATTAACATTCCTATAGTCACAAGAACATAATTAATAAATTAATTGTGAAAAATAGAAGTTGTCTATATTTGATATAAAAAAAAACTATTCCCGATTTGACATCAACGTGAAAATCGCTTTTTTAGTTATTTCATTCCTAATAGTCGTACAGCCATGCTTCTCCCAGCACAAGTGGGCAGGCTCGGCCCACGGAAGTCTACCCTCTACAGAAAATCGCCGTAAAATAATGTTATGTTTCGTGCGATGAGTGAGAGCGCCGGAAACCTAATCGCCCACCCCCACTATAACCTTCATTTTTTCCCTTCTCATCCCTTCCCTCCTATCCCTTTGATGATGATGGGATGAGAAGATACTTCAAGTATCGCAAGCGTTCATAGGTGGCGTTGACTGCTTATCATCAGGCTTGTTTGTGAAACCATCATGAAAAAATATAATAATAAATTGTACAAACCTGGACAGTGACCCAGCGTCTATGGAGCGAGTGAATGATGATGCGCTGTTGTGTGGTGAAAGAGTCGGGCTGCAGTCACGTGGAGTGCTCACTGTAGACAGCACTCGTTATTTATTAGGCCTTATAGTGCAAGAGGCCGGCTAGGTAGGTAAAACATTATCGCAAGGCGTAGTGTGTTTTGCATTACTGTGTTTCGAGTTTACACTATAGCTAGGCAAATTACTGACCGAAGGGCATTTAAGAACCAATATCTCGATGTTGGTAACGCCTGTTTGACATCTTAAAATGAATGGTGTTGCAAGCGCTCATAGGCTACGATGACCATTTGCCATAAGGTAGACCTTATGCTTGTTTGCCAACTAAGTCGCATAAGTAAATACTATGACACTACCTATTGTAGGTATTAGTTTATATATTTTGTTGCAATTAAAAAAAAACTGCAACAAAATTATGTGAATTGTAAAATTTGAGTTTAATGTAAATTTTTTTCCGATTATTTGTGTAGCTTTTTTAACATACATTTCACATCAAACAGTCATAATTATGTCATTTTGAGACATAACCCTTAGTCTTTTAAGAAGTTTAATGATTGATTTTATTAGTATTAGTACAGTATTGATAAATGATAATTATTAGGTTTATATAGTATGATAATTATAGTTAAAATTTAGCTTCAAGAATTATACTAATTATAACGAGATGTTTTGTTACTTAAATTATTAAAACTACAGTAACACATTATTTAACTAAATTGACTAAGAAGCGACCGCGAACGCAACCCAGTCAGGGTTGATGATGAAGGACCTCCGATGGGTCCGAAACTACCGATTGAACGTGAATTTTAACCAATGTCCGGGTCTCTGTACTCGGCCAGCCTTGCCCGATGATACTGTCAAGACAATTGCACAATCATAAAAAAAGAGTTTTAGCCGATAAATTATAGTTATCTTTTGTTTTAGTCTAAACTTATCCAATCTCGATTTTTATTTAATAATCACATTTTTATTGGTTATTGAGTTTAATGATAATGTCTCCATAACAAGACTACTACTATGAATATATACGTGCTAGTTTACACATTTTGTGATGCTATGTTAAGGGAATCTTACTTAACCGGTCTCGTACCTAGCGAATAATACCGGCTACCAGTCGAAGTCGAATCATTGTTTCAGCTTATCTTAGCTCCCAGGCCGAGCTGTGGGCTATGTGGGCGCTTCTAAGCTATGGAATTGCGAGGTATTTGTACCTCCTCTCTGTTATTACATAAACTCGACTCACGTTAAGTCAAGTATTCCTTTAAGTTATATTAAATTACTATTACATTTAAAATGTTTTTCTGGAAATTATTATGAAGAAATGAGATTTTGGGAGTCTAGAGCAAAGTAACATGATGAACTAAAGACATTTTTGATTACCTTAGTTTTAATATCCAAACATTAATTTTAAAGAAATAGTAAAAGTCATAAAGTTCTTAAAAAGTTCACCGCTGTGTACTTATATTAATATTTAACAAGTGACATTAATGATAGTGTTATATTAATATTTAACAAGTGACTTAATATTATGTTCGTGACAGTAACAGACGAACAACACAAAAGAAATAATATTTCTCAATTTATAGTACAGAACCCAAATGAAATTCAACAGTGAGACAACATGAAATTAATATCATTGTTAAAATTATAACAACGAGCCTTAAAGTTTCAAGAGATATATAAAATGAATTGCGCAAATAAAATTCGTTCGATATCGAAAACTCTACGGATATAACTACGTTAAAAGCTTAAACTTTTAGTGAAATGTGCAAAATTAAAATTCGAGCCTTACGCCTGATAGTGCTTTTAATTTATTAAAATTGTTATAGCATTAAGCGCGTTGTTTTATCAGCTCTACGAAAAACAGGAGACATGAGGTTTTTATTAAAAACCGTTTTTGTTTTAATATAGTTTATAATATAGTAAAAAAATATCTACAAAGTTTATTACTTTTAACGAGGTCGTTAATGTTTTAATATAACAACTTTATTTGGAAAATTGTCTATAAAAACTTAATAAATTATATCTGATGGCTCATATTAAATCAGTGATAACGCAAAATTATGTTGCCGAAGTTTTATCAAGCGAAACTTATTACGTGACTAAATCAAAAATGGCAGCAAGATGCCAATTTATTATTTACAAGTTACCTAAATAACATTTATGTGAAACTTTATCTTCGTTGTTTTTAGGAATACTGGCTTTAATATTTTGTGTATTTACATTATCTGGGTTAATAAAGAATGTAAAAGGTTTATAGCACAGACTAATACAGTATCTTACTTTCTGTTATGTAGACAAACAAATATTCTTAACATATTTTTTTAATACACAAGAAAGGCATGACTGTTTGAAAATAGTTACCGTAAAAATACCATTTATATGCGTTTTCATATAAGTGGAGCAGGAAAAACTAGAAAGAGGTAATATTAGAGGTAATATTTTGGGCCTGGGACACACTCTTTTAAACGTAATGTGTTGCGTGCATGGATATTACTACTTCACGTAGATATTATGTTTAAGGGTAGCGTAACCCCTGTAGAGCAGACCCATTCTTGATGGATGCTATTAAGTTGGGAAGCAAGCCCGATAGTAAGTGGTTATTGTAGCGAGCGCTTGCAACACCAGTCATTGATATTATTACCCAAGCATTTCCAACCACGAGATATTGGTTCTAAAGTCCTAAGCTCCTTCAAAACAAAGTACAGTAATCCAAAATACACTACTGCTTTGTGTTAGAATATCTGGCACTGCGGTGGTGCCTACCCAGCCGACCTCTTGCAATAAAATGCTTACTACCAGTAATGCATTTAAAAGCTGACTGAGAATAAATGACATATTTGGAAGGAAATTGTACATGCTACATATTTAACAATCTTAAGTTATGAATTACAAATAAATTACGACTTACATTGATAAATAGGATGTGCGGATGAGACGAGTGATGCTGCATCGGTGTCATAAGGATCAATGGTTGGAGGAATTCCTTCTGCCGTCGAATCGGACAGGTTCCCACCGCAGACGGAGGTGGCGCCGCCATCACTGCTACCTGTCACTGACGCGGCTTTATTTCAAACATATCATGGGTAATTATTGGCAAGTTATTGATAATGAATATGTGTATGTATGTATTTTAAAAGTGTTTTTTATTTTTATCTCATAAATGGAAACTAGTCTTTTCATCGTTAGTTAGGTCATACCTATGTATAATATATCATACCAGAAAATAATATATGTGCATAAAACTTGCAACTTACACAAAAAGTGTGTAAGATTTCTTTTAATGAAGTAAATTCCATGAACATGAAATTTCTAGAAAAAGGTAATTGATTTAGTTGTTAAATAGTTTTATAAATTTTTGTTTCATCAATTTTTGTGAGAAGCATAATATGCTTCAAATTATAATTAATTTGATAGTTCCTTTCATATAATATTCAGGATAGTACCTCTAACTCCTGAGTCAGCACTGCAACTGCCGCGGTCTCCGATAAGTCCTGAAGGCCCTCCGATCAACATCGGCGGACCGATACCCAGCGATGCAACGCTCTCTCCCTCGGACAGGCATCCTGCGGCTTGGAGCTGCCTACGTGCCTAGGGGACGATGTAAGAAATAATAATAAAGTAAATTGACGGAGTCTAAAGTCTGAGTAAAAGACATCGTGGGACCATCCCATACAATACCGCTCGATCAGTATGAGTGCGTGAGGCTCAAACTACCAACACCTAGATACTCTTCCTTTTCTTCCTCTCTTTCAATTCTAAGTCTCAGGAGGTATAGAACGATGATACCGCTCGAAATACGATGAATATTATTGTTGTGTCTATATTATATTTAAGACAATATGTTTCTTCGTAATACGAGTTTAATTTTTTTTACTAAACTGCAAACAATATAAAAAGTCAGCACGACACAGTATTGATTCCATGGAAAAATAAATTTAAATTTTGTTATATTAACTTGTAAAATAAATAAGTAGAGCCACTTTTTTTGTAGTCGGTTGGAAAGATATATAAGGTGACATTAAAATGATAATTATTTGAATTAATGTTGCCGGTACTCTACAGCTGTTACAACTCGGCTACACGATCAAAGACATTAAAACGACCTACAAAGTTACTATAATAATTTAAAATTGATTGCGAAAATCCTATAAAACCTTACTGGTCTACTAAGAAAAGACCATTGTAAAACATTATTTATTAACCACTGAACAAATAATACGAGGTTTGAGTTTTGTGAACCGTAATTTATTACGTGGACATTATTACATCCATTCAATAAAATTCTCGATCAAAGACTGGCTATTGATTTTATAAGTCTTATATCGAACAATTGAAATCTTTACGGTAGTAGAGCCATGTTTCTTTCAGCACAAAAAGCCAGCTCGACCGGGGAAGTACTATCTTCTCACAGAAAATCGCCGTAAAATAACGATATCAGTAGGTATTGTTACGTTTCGTGCGATGAGCATGAGAGCGCCGGAGACCCTATCTCCCACCCCCTCTGTTCCATTCCTTTTTTCCCTTCTCATCCCTTCCCTCCCCTTCCCTCCTTCCTGTTTCTTGGGTTGGCAACGCGCTTATAAATACTTCAAGTATTGCAAGTGTTCATAGGTTGCGGTAAATGCTTGCCATCGGGCGGACCGTATTCTTGTTTTGCCAACCGTCATGATATAAAAAGAAATTGAATTTTACGTATTTAATCTCATATTATTTAAGCATAAGCAAGCAGCTCTTGATTTTCCTTTTCATGTTCATCGCAAGAAGTAATTTGAATTTGTAATTAACGCCGCATGTTGTTGATGGATGGGCACCAACGGGGATTACACATGGCTAGGGTATATGAAAATGGATATCCGAGCTAATATATGAATATTTATTCTCATAATAAAATATTAACGTATTATAATACTTACAAAAGAGATTGTTTTATAATAATTATTCTTATGATTGTCATCTTTTATCTACTTACTCGACTGCCCCAGAAGGCGGTTATATACACATGTGGTTAATGCTTTTGAATAGCTCTGATCTCGGCTATTGACGACCGTTATGGTGTGCTGGTAGTAAGCCTGCTTTGAGACTCGACGGTCACTGGTATGATTTCCGCTCGGTGCAGATGCTTCAAATAAATATCTGTTTCGGTCTGAGCGTTTGTTCTTGTGGATCTCCCCACCGTGCCTCGGAGAGCACGTTAAACTGTCGGTCCCGGTTGTTATCATAACATCTGATAATAATCGTTAACTATTGATAGGTAATTTGCTCTTATCCAATGAGTTATTGGTTCGCAATCACTCTATGTAAAAACTAGTAAAGTAGTTGTAGTAGTATTAGTTGTATAGTCAAAATATGTAGTCTCTTATTTCAATGAAATGACAAAACACGAATATATAAAAGAACTATAATTCTTATATTGACACTTCAATTTCACTATCACGAAACTACGCAGAAAATATTTACCGCCGTTTTATATTTTAGGTAGTCTAGACCAATTTGTTAAAGGATAATTTAAAAGGGATTTTCACGCCGCAAAGCTGAAAATAAGCTGTTGTCTATTTCTGTTAATTGATTCATTCACACCACCGATTATTAAAGCAAGTAATTATCGTTTGATCGTTATTTTAAGCGATCGTGTTTATTTGATGAGCGTGATTGCGTACTTGTTATAATATCAATTTAATTGTCGTTGTTACACATACCTATATTGTTCGTATGCCCACTTTTCAACTGAGAATGATACTTATTTTTTAATATTTTTTCTTTAATTATTTTGTAATTTTTTGTACAAAGGCTGATTCGACTTAACTGGTATTTTCTCCCCTTCCTTTGGGAATCGGCAACACGCATATGACATTTTCGTCACAAATATCCATAGGTTACGGTGACCGCTTAGCACAAGGCTGTCCATACGCTTATTTGATATCATAGTGATATAAAACGAAAGAAAAAATAACTTGCCTATTATTTCAAATAACGTAATAAAAATAATACCTATATTTTTTTGGAACCTCAATAGCTCAACATTAGCACGAAAGTAGCGGGTTCGATTCTGACCCCCTTTAGCTATTGTCGTACCCACTCCTAGCGCAAGCTACGAACTTATTTGGAGGGGCAATAGGGATATTAGTAATGCCTTGCAAAAGCAATGTTGCAAGTTGCAATAGCAAATATATTGATATACTGGAAAAAACATTAATTGTTGTTTATGTGAAATTGCTTATTAATATTTAGAAATTTAAAAAAAATCGTAATTATAAGTACTCTCTACTTGAGAATTAATTTTAAAGTCCATTGAACAAGCTCTTTGTAGTTGGTCAACTTTTATGTAAGTACTTATTACGCGATTGAATTTATTCATTGACACTATCTGAAACAATAATAACGCGGGTCATTTCGATTGAAATTCTACGCATGGACGTTTCCTAAGGGCTTTCTTGGCTTGACAGAGGTTGTCTCCGAAGTGGACTCATAATATTAATATTTGATGGTCCCTCATCAAACTTCTCTACATAACTATAGTATACTTCCATTCAATCTTAATAGACGGTATTTGATCTATAATCTGTAATACACTTATATCGAAAGTTTGTAGGTGTCGCCAAACTGTCCACTTTTGGTAGATTGCGAGAGATTTGCGAGATTGTGGTTTTGTGAGATTTGCGATCATTACGTCGTTTTTTTATTCACTAAGATATTGGCATGCACGCTTGATAATTTAATAAGCAGTTACCATCACGTATAAGAGGTTTTGACTCTTAAACCAATAAACAAACATACAGGTTTGTCACAATGAGGGGCGGGATATTGGACCTCCGGCGCTCATCCTCATCGCACGAAACGCAACAGTACTACTGTTACTTTTCGCCGATTTTCTGTGAGAGGGTAGTACTTCCTGGTCGAGCCGGCCCATTGGTGGGAGGAGCATTGGTCCACTAGTACAATTTATAAATTACTTGAGAAGTTATTACTTCCTCTGTTGAGCGAAAATATTCATTCATGTTTCAAAAGGTCAGAAAAACAATACTTCATCTAGTCATTATTCACGTCCTAACCTTATTTTTGTTTATGTAAATCAAAACCAATTAAAGGTGAACTATGTTAATTGATTCTGTTCCGATATTGATCTCGCATCGCAATATATGTATATGTATACAGCTATTTGACTGTTCTCTGCTCACTGCAGACCCTTTATTGTAATTCACTGTACTCTAACAATGTTCCATTACATACCGGAGATGTTGTCAAACATTCCTGACTATAGACGCCTAAATACGTCCGACTATAATAGGTATATGTTCTCCACGCATAGCTTAATTATGTAATGGTCATATAGTCTTAAGCATAGGTCCGTTAGAACCCCAAAGACGTCAAAGAAATACCTTAAAAGTTTATGTAAGCCCACGCAACATTAAAGCTAATATTCAAGGGATTATGTTATATATTGCCAAGTAATAGGGTACTTATCTGTTGTATAAAATTTATAAAACAATTTATATACCTAAAAATGTAAACCAGCTTGATTAGTGGCCGGATGTGATAAACACTATTAAATACTTTTTTTAATTATTGAATCAAATTATGTTAAGAATAAGAATTTATTATATTCTAAATCTTTAGCAACAAAATTTACGGCATTTGACCCTAAAACTGAAACAAAGTGTATTGCGTGCCGAAGCTTTGTGACGTAAGCTAGTGCTACTATCATTTTATTAACGACATTTAACTCTTATCTTAGTCGAGTCAAGCATCCCACGACAGAAGGACCAATCGTTATTATAAACAAAGTAACGAATTTGAAGATATTAGGTTTTTCTCATTTAAGTATCAGTAAAGTTGTGCAATCTGATTAGTCCTAAAATCACATAATATACTTTTGCAAGTACAGTTACCGAATGATCTATGATGCTAAGATTTGTTTACTTGTTCGACCATTTAACTATTAAAACAATTATTATAAATGTAGTAACGTTTTTAAAACTTAATACTTCAAGTGAAAATACGACTTGCTACGACGATGGAAGCGATTAATACAACAATAAAACCATATATTATTATAATTTCACTTTGACGAAACCGCAGACAAATGCTAGTAAAGTATTAAACTAACTTCGAACAGCTGTTCTCTTGCGTGCCGCAGTTGCGTGTCACGCGCGCTGAGAGCGGCGGCGAGCTGAAGTGAGCGTTCCGCCTCGTCGCGCGCGTGCCGCAGAAGCGCCGCGCGTTCCCGTTCCCTTTCTGCACGCTCTGCCCCAAGCGCCGACGACGCACCGCTACGTGACCGCATCTACACAGTAATAAGCTTGATTATGAGGTACTACAACGCTCATAGCCGAGTGCACCCACTAATCGGAAAACGATCAGTAGGTTAAGCAACTTTAGGCGCGGTCAGTCATTAGATGGATGATCGGATAGTGGTATTTCAACCGAGCGTCTCCGTGCTTCGGAGGGCACGTAAAGTCGGTCCCGGCTGTTGACAATTTGACAACAGTCGGGAAGTCAAGTCAGAGGCCTATGGGCGACCTGAACAACTCTGACACTAGGTTGGCCACTAACCACTCGATAAGAAGAAGAAGAACAACGAAGTCTCAATAGCTCAATGGTAAAAGGGCTGACTTTGTTAACGAAATTTTCAGGTTCGATTCTGATCCCTACTTTCATTCCCACTCCTAGCACGAGCAAGACGCAATTGGAGAGGAAATAGAGATATTTTTAAATATTTGAAATTGCATATTTACTAGTATTATATTTAAAATTAATGTTGGCCCAATGATGTTAAAGTGGTCAATATCCTGGTTTTATACACAGCTGTGATTTTTTTAAATTTCTATGCCAAACCATATTACAAAAAAGTTTACAGTACATTGTACAACAAAGCATAAACTTTTATCTAATATTTAACTTTAAAATGAAATTTAGTAGCACAAATTAATTATAATATATATTTGGTGATATTATAGTATTCAATTGCCTAGCCAATTCAAAAATATGAAATAATATAAATTAATGTATTCTATTGAAATGAATACAAATATTTGTTTTATTCGAAGTACCATTAAATTAGATGGAGATGAGATTGAAAATGATTGTATAGTAGTGATTGTTTTAAAAACTTTCAGAGTAAAAGTTCTATTTACACAAACATAAATTTGCAAAAATAATTGTAATATATAGGCAAAGTTTTCAATTTTCATACACAGAAATATGCTAAATAATTGTGAATAATAAAATTCTTCGTAGTAATATTATAATTTCAAACATACGAGTGACCCTATCTATTTTTTTTTAACTAAACGGCATGACCGATCTAAATAATATTTGATATAGAGATCGTTTTTTTATTTCCTACATAATTATATACAGAAACGCTAAGACACATTTAATCTGCTCGTCTGTCGTTGCATACATCAACCTATCTGAATACTTGAAGGACTATAACATATAAGTATAACTATTACAAAAATATTTAACGTTATCTAACTAATATAATATATGTGAAAGTTTGAATGGATGGAAGGATGTTTACTTGGATTATCATATAGGGTACTTTTTATCCCGGAAAAATGTTAGGTGCCGGTGGGATTGTCAAAAAACTACATACCGCGAGCGAGGCCACGAGCATAGCTAGTATTTTATAAAAATAAATCGAAAGTTTAGTAAATTTTTTTCTGTATTTATTTTCATGAACATTAGTTTCATATATCTGACATGCAGAGTCGAATATTGTAATAGTAGGCTATTAAAGTGTCAATTAACATTACGTGAGATTGGGTCGGTAGCTTAAAGTAATTTTCAGAACGAATAAAAATAATTCATGGCTTAATTCAACGCAGGTCTGAGACTTGTACAATATAATGTTCTTGTATAATAATACACGTGCCTTCCCCGCAGTACCTGTTCATAATTTCTAATGAAGTCCCTGAGCTCCTTTTCTTTGTCCTCGAGAGTCGCGTACAGTTGCTTCATCTGATTCAGCAAATCAAATTTCTCCGCTTTGAGCCGCTTCTTGTCGGCTTTCAGAGCTGCAATAAAAGAAACTGTTAGTTTTATGCTTGCTACTCCCTACTACTACTACGCGGAGTTGTTTTATTCATTTTTATTCTACTACTTCGGTACACAGAAAGGCTCTATTGGGAAAAATCCTACTAAGATATTCGTGTACATTTTCTCTTACCGAAAATTGTTGCTCGTAATATGTTTTCGTGTTTTGATAAAACCACCATATGTCTTTCATTCATGAAAAAAAGTTTATAAATATAGATGTGAATATTAATAAAATATGAATTCAAAAATAGTTTTTATGTTAAAATAGACACTGCGAAGGGTTTGGTTTGAATTAAAGTATTAGATTTTCATTTAAGTACAGTACAGAACTGTTACTTTATAAGTTTGACTTGCTTTTGAGCTACTATTAATTAGTTCGATTACAGTTGGCACCGAAAAATAATTTAGTGAATAAACTTGACGACTTTATGGCGCGGTGGCAGTGAACCTGTCTTAAACGCCACGGGTCACAGGTTCGCTTTTCCGCTCGGAGCATAATATGTTTGTATTGACCATGCAAGCATATTTTCCGGTCTGCGTGTATTTGTTCATGCATGTGTTTCCGGACCCCCGACACGGTATCACTATCCTAATGAGCTACAGACTCAGGCCCCCGTTGAATGTGTAGCGTTTAGTATTTTAAATAATTTTATATTATTACAAATACTATATAATTATGCCAGAACAGTACCCTTCAACGATTAGAAAGCTTACACGCCGATAAGCGCCCTTTGATCGGTGCTCCATTGAGCGCATCAAATGACTCTGTTCTACCCTTATTATAAATTTAACATACCATGACTGAGTTCAATATGTATATTAATTTGTTTTCATGTTAACCATTTGTGCCTCTTGTTCTACATTAATCATTAAGAGGCTTACAAGTGATTTTTCTAGCAGGAATAGAATGTAGAAAAGCTGAATGTAGAAAATATAGAAAAACACTGCTAGAAATTTTAATAATAAATATATTAGAATATGGTAGTATATATTATATTACTCATAGTTCTCATATTTTCAGCATTAATAGGAAGTCAGAACTGACCACTACATTCCACATAGGAGTATCTGTACTGATATATTTCGTTCGATAAGTGTGAGCACTCGGGGCTTAGACAAAGTCACATTTAATTATCGATAACGAAATTACATAGTTCCGAAACGTATGGAAATTGGCATAAGATTTCGAAATAGCACGTGAATTATCGTTTTTGATTGACATCACCAAAGCGTATTTGATTTTCGAAATGGAATCGACACGGACTGATTGCTACTTATTTGTGCTCTCCGGAAAACTAAACTCCTATACCATGCCATACATCCTATTCTTTTTTCTTACCCCTAATAGGCCGTTAGCTACAAAGGTGATCGTAACTTGCCAGCTTGACTGACTTAAAAATTAAGAGTATAATTTACATAACCAAGCAAAATCCCATTACTAATTCAGAATTGAAAAGAGACATAATACAAAATAACCATTTCGATTTGACTAAACATTTAGTTTTTCCAATAGTTCATGAAATTTCAATTAAACAAAGCTGCACCAAATATACAAGCGATCAAATCAATAGATCGTATCAGTACTATAGTACAGTCCTATATATAAATATCTTTACTGTTTCAATAGTAATATTAATGGAAACGAAAACCCTATTTCAACCGTTATTAGGTTGTTATAAGGGTCATTTTGAATCGTTACCAAATAGTGCAATATCACTGATACTTCCTAAAAACCATTAACGTTAAAGCCTGTCGTTACAGTCGACACATAGGGTGAAACCATTTTGACGTATTGGATTACAAACGATCTTTTTTATTATCACAACAGGTACTTTGTTTTAAGTTTCTGGTTATGTTTTACACTGTCTACGTTAAATGGAATTGCCGTCCACTTTATCTGTACTAATATTATGTAGAAATATATTTCTTTGTTTATTTATATATCATTGATAGTATGTACGGTGGAATTTCACCATCAGACATCGCGGCAAAACTCGAAATTCCATCCTTACCACTTTGATGTCTGGAAATCCACAACAGCGCGATTTAGAAGACATTTTCTTCCTCGCATAACCACTCTGTGGAACAAATTTCCGCTGATAGTTTTCCGAATCGATACGACCTATGAACCTTCAAGATAAGAGCCTATCCTTTCCTCAAAGGTTGGCAACGCACCTGCATGCCCTCTAGCGTTGCAGATGTTCATGAGCGGCAATGATCGCTTAACACTATTTGAGTCTCCTGCCCATTTCCCGCTCTTACTCTTACATGAAGTTAAAATAACAGAAATATTATTTCAACTGTAACAAAATTTGAGACAATTTAGGAGACTAAGTTTTGCTTGTAGGTTATACATTCCATATTCTTTCATTCATTTAGCCAAAATTTGGCTTGGATAATTTGCCACGAAAAAGTATGTATATATTGACTGTTATCTAAGATTCAACAAATGTTAGTGTTACTACATTCTTATCCTGATTTGACGGGTTGCTTGTTATAAAACAAAGCGATCGCCATATGACTTCCCCAACCCAAACGGCGAATCATTAACTTATTGGATAGTTCCCTATCAAGTTAACTATTATTATCAGATGTTATGATAACAACCGGGACAGACAGCTTAACATGCTCTCCGAGGTACTTAGGGGTATCCTAAAGAACTAAAGCCCAGACCGAAACAGATATTGATAACAAACATCTGCTCCGATCGGGAATTGAACCCGTGACCGTCGAGGCTCAAAGCAGGCTAATTACCAGCAAGCCACAACGGTCGTAAAGTTTGTGTTTCTACATTATTTTTAATTAATTTAAAACTATTTTTAATTAATTTACACTAAAATTCTCAAACATTATATGTTTATAACTATAACTATGCGTGTCTATGAACACGATTAAGCTATTAGTTTTAGTTGTTTGGAATCGCTTAGTTGTTTGGCGCCTAGGCTTATAGCGTTCTCTCCGATAGTGAAGCAAAAGTCTTTACTAAGAATATCGGTAAAAGTCAAAGGCAACCCTCAAGTCAACGTGACTCGTGAACTAATTTGCCCTTTCGTTTCCGACCAGATACTTTCTGAAACATTATGACTTTAGTTTATCAAACTGTCGGGTTCCTCTTTATTTTTCCTATCAAGAACGATTGCTACAAGAAATCGCCTGACTCCGTTCAATTTGTAGCGTTGTTAAGAATTTAGCTTCCAAGGAACCGTAACGTGAAAAAATTACGACATTTAATAAATTAATGCGGATATTTTCATGCCAATTTACCATAGAAATGTGGTGGACATTACCTCAAAAGAAAAAAATATTATTTGAAACGTAAATACTTTTTTACTTGTATCAATTCAAAATTTCAATATTAAAATTATCCCTGAAATGAATCACGTAAACTTTTTGACAGTTATTTTATATTTTGGGGCTACTCTTTGTCCCTCATCTATTAAAACTAACCTTATTTAGGTAAACAGATATATAAAGGAGATCTCATATCTCGTGACGGTTGACAGGTATCACAAAACTTAATACAAGCTCATGTTTATTTGATGGTAAAAATATCTTTACTTAAAATTTCATCAGACTTAATTCAACTAAAGCTTAAGGGAATAAACTATAACATAAGTTACGTCTGCATATTTTGTCTGAAACAAATTAATACTCACAATTAACAGCCTCCCTAGCTAGCAAGAGCTCCTTCTCCAACTGCTGAGGATCGAGAGGGGGGCCATCTTGCGAATCCCCCTGGGCCCTCTCGATCAACGCGCTCCCCGCCTCACCCCTCTCCGCGGCCGCTACCAACAAACGCCGTACACGCGTCAGTTCCGCCTGCATCAAGAATTAATAGCAGTCGATTTATAAAGTTTTCCCAATATTAGCATCCGTAAACATGATAAAGTGAGTCACGAGAACTACATACTTTAGCGACTCTGCAATTTACGTGATACGCTTTGATAACGTAACATGAACGCTACGTGTTATAAGTTTATTGATTTTAAAGGCGTTATTAAGAGCAAATGCTTCTTAATCGATTAAGAAGTTACGTTTTTGACTAATTCATGTTATTTTGTAAAAAAACTTATGATGAACATACTTTAGACAACTGTACGAAGCTTTTGCCAGAAACCTTCCAGTATTTTATGCTCGATAGAATATACAACACGGCAATTTAGTATTCATTTCAAATATAAATTTTTCAATACAACTGAAAACATTATTAAGGAAACAAGTTATTATTTTCTGCAATCTTTAAATTTACAGAAAAAGATTTAATGAGAACAGACATTTCTTTTATCCTTTTACATTAAAACACGGTGCTGGAAAAAATGTAGCAATAAAAAAGGCAACCTGCAGACGTTCGTTTTCAAGACGCAGCCGGCGTGCCATCTGTGCCGCGGTCAGCATCCCGGGGGACGCGGGCACCTCTTCCTGCCGCGAACGGTCAGAACGCCCGCCCGGAGAACCAGAACCTGTTTATTTTGTTTTATCTTGACTTATGTTTATGTCGAAATTGTACGAGAGTATTTCTAGCTTATATCAGTTGCAAAATTTCCTAAAGGGGTATGAGATCATTTATTCTCAATAAGAATTAAATTCACTTTTATATATGAAATTTACGTATAATATTTTACCCGAATTTTATTCTATTCTATGATTTTTTTATTACTAACTAAGAAAGAGTACCTAATGTGAAACATTTAGAAACAATGTCGCGTTGTACCTTTTTTTTAGAATATTAGCAATCCTTTTCAAGTCATTGCTAATACTACTAGTGAGTGGGTACGACATAGCCCAACGGGGTCAGGATCGAACCCGCAACTATCGCGTTAACGGAGTGGAGTCGGCCCTTGAACCATTGAACTATTGAAGCTTTCTATATAAGTATAGCTTTTATGTTGAAAAACATGGCGAAAGTTAAATAATGTAAGTGCGTGTATAAACTTTAACTGTTATGGGGACGTAAACATTGCAGCAATGCAAAAGTTCTCCCAGTCACGAAAGCCGGTAACCCCGTCCAGACGAATCGATTATTCGTTTTATCATGCGTCAGGGCGTAGGATGCAGGTGTGTATGCGGCCTGTTTTATTGTACCCACTCGAATCTATTGACTGCAGATATAGATTCTTTACGAGCTACTTACAAATGTTCATTGTTTTGAAATGTACTTTTTCCTTTTATGCAGAAGAACAATTCAATTAAGGAAATATAAAATAATTACAAATGAAATAATATTTTGTAATTGATAATTATGTCTTTACAATCCTTTTCATATTCTTAGTTAGGTATAGATATAGAACTTCTGACAGATTTTTTTATGGAATACTAAATAAGGATGAATGAGAAAAACATGAACTGTTTCAAACAGTGATTAGTGAATTAAATTGCTGCGTACAGTTCAGATGTCCAATTAAAATCATTTTATTACGTCATCAATTTTAATAGGTAAGATGAGTTGATGAATTGTTTCAGTACCACATCAATAAATCATGATGAAATCTATAATGATCAAAACCAAGACCTTTATAATTTTATTAGAAGAGGCTAGCTAGGTAAGTGCTACCGCATTGTCAGATGTTCTACCGCAAAGCAGTAGTGTAATTTTGCATTATTGTGTATCGGTTTTTGTGTGTGTGTGTGTGTGTGTGTGTGTGTGTGTGTGTGTTGATGTTGGCTCTACTGGCCTTGACAGCGTCAACGTCGTCGTGTGGGGTGTAACAGTTTGAATGACCCTGTAACTAGTGAACACGTTGCAAGAGCTCATTCATAGGCAACGACAACCGCTAACCATCAGGCGGCCCGTAGGTGCTTACTTGCTAACTTTGTCACATAAAATAATTTAATATTTTTAGTAGGCCTGTGAGCGATATTACTTTATGAACTAATCTGACCTCATTTAATGAAAATTACTGCACAAAAACTGCATATTAACAGAAAGTTTTCCAACAAGAGTAAATCAATTACATTTTTGGGTGACAGCACCGACCTACTTTTAGTAACGAGCTGCAGTAAGCCCATGAAGAGCTCTTCAGACAGTTCATTAGTTATACGTAAAAATGTAGGATATGAAAGAATTCAAGCAGTTGTTTCTTGTTATCGCTATTACTCATATTATAATCCCTATGCCTGCTTCCCCACAAATTTTATAAATGCGGAATTCTGTCTGTTACGCTTTCACGTTTAAAGCACTGAATGAATGTTAATGAAATTTGATACAGAGATAGACTGGATGTTGAAAAAGGGCATAGGCTATCTTTGAAGTGAAAAAAAGTTTTGAAGACGGAGAAATAAGGGATGAAAGTTTATATGAGGAACCATTCATTTTTACGTTACATTAGAGGTGCGTTATTAAAAATCGATGTTCGCTCGGGTGAAGCCGCGAACCGAAGCTTGTAGTTAATAAATCCTATTCTACTTATAATTCTTATATAATAAATGTTAAAGTTTGTGAGGATTGACGTGAGGATGTTTTTTACTCTTTCTTTGTTATTATTTAATTTTGTTCACGCAAAAACTATACAACCGATTTGGATGAAATTCCGCACAGGACTAAAATAATTTATTTGTAAACATAATATAAGTAATATATGATTGTTGGAATAGTTTAATAATTAATAATAATTTGAAATTATTATTTATGACTCCCTCACTTGAACGCTTAAATAATAGTTTGGACCGAAAGTGCCCGCTTCATGGCGATAGAAATAAAGATATGAATAAAACATGTTTTATCTAATTATTGAGGTTTCTTACGACGCATTTTATTGCGCGAGGCCGGCTAGGTAGGGACCAGGTAGGTAGGTGTCAGTTAATCTACCGTAAAGGAGTATTCTGTGTTTCATTTTGAAGAACACTGCCCCTAGTGAAATTACTGGGCAAAGGATATTCAAGACCAATATCATGGGGTTGGCAACGTGTGACTGACATTTACAAATGTATGGTGTTATTACTATCAAGTGCGCCGTATGCTTGCTTGCCAACTTGGTCACATAAAAAAAAAAAAGTTTCTCAAAACTGTTTTTATTAAAGGGAGCATTCGTCTATTGAGAGAAGTAAGAAAACTTGTAATTATGTAGATAAGTAATTCAAAAGGTAGCGAAAACTAAGTGACAAATTGCAACATCAGGCGGAAAAGTTTCTTTCTTGCAAAGTTAGCTGTGCACTCACGAATGAGCTTATTCCCTGCGGCGGTGGCTCATTAGTGCCAGAGATATTCTGCTAAGTCAACGGTCACTGTATGAAAACTATCTTTTCTGCTGCGAAAAATTCGAAAGAACAACCACCAAGAGCGTTGATTAGATGAAACTTCCACAATTACCTATAGTACACAATGTTTTACTGATATTTTTAAAAAGAAAATATATATTTTTAACATTTTTAACATTCATATTGAAATTGAAGCCTCAAAAAAGTAAAATAAGGTGATATCAGTATTATCAAAAGTACCTTATAGTACGCGTAGTTACGTATGCAAATATTAATAGATAAGTTATGATGTCACCTAGCTCTATCTTAAAAAAGTGATAAATAAATTTTTGATGAATAATTACTTTAATATTATACGTTATTAGTATTTCTATTAGATAAAAGGTTGCTCAAATAATTTATTACGCTAGTTTTGTGCCAACGCCACTCATAACAGCTTGTAGCGTCAGCTCAGCTGAAGAATTTCAAACTAACTCGAAACTTACTTCATCAGCAAAACAAACATGCCGGCCCTGACTAGTTAGCAACTATTATCTTCAGTCTTATAGACTAAGTAAAACAAGATCCTTAAGCTGTATTTCAGATATAGTTGATTGTTCTTTGTTCAACGTTTAATCTAATTCTCAGGGACCCTTCGCTAAGAGACGGTAAATCGATCAGCTAGAAAATGAAGTCTCATATTTTTATTAAATAAACTTGTTTTTTGTTACAAGTTGGAAAACAAGCATACGGCTCACTAGATGGTAAGTGGTTGCCGTAGCCTATGAGCGCTTGCAGCATCATTAGTAGGTGCCACTCACGCGTTGTCAACCTCGAGATATTAGTTCTTAAATGTCCTCTGCCCAGTAATTTCACGAGCGTACAGTGCCTTTCAAACCGGAACTCAGTAATACCTAAGTATTACTATTTGACGGCAGAATATTTGACACTGACTAGCCGGCCTCTTGCAACAAAAGACCTACCACCAGTGTGACTGATTGCACTGATGGAATAATCTCTGCTGTGACAGAGGTTATCCCAACAGTGGGCGATGGGATCGTCACATCCCGACGCCGGGAAACAAAACAAAACTAAACTGTAACAACATTTATATAAGATGCAGATTTATATATTTTTTTACTTATTGGTAGACCATGTAATTTCCTTTTAAAACTAGTAATGTACGAGTATCATTAAAATAACTTACCTCCTTCGAGAGTAGCTGTAATATCAGCTCTTGGTTCCGGACCGTCACTACTTCTTCCAGGAGAAGTAGCGTCTGGTAGTGGAACTTCTTCCTCAGAGCTATCAGCGGGGTCTAGAACATTTCTATCACTGTTACTATTTCCCCCAGTACCAATTTCAGCGTAAGTTCCGCTGTCGCTCCCGTTTTGTGTGGACCATTTTATTGGTGAATCTATTTTTCCATTCGCCTGGTTTTCCTTATTATCGTCATCTGGTGAAGAAACTTTGAAACAAATATTAGTTAGATATATTATTATTTATAATGTAGTACTGGTTTATATTTAATTTGGCCTATGTATGTAACAGAGAAATAACTGTAGTTTGTGTTGGGCATGTCTAAAGTAATTTAAGCTATCATTGGCAACTGGAATACTTTTATGCAAGTAATATTTTGGATTTTTGAGTAAAAATTTAAAATTATAAAAATTTTCATGAAACAGGAGTAAAGAAAAGGCGGGTTTTTAATAAAATGGTGAAACGAAAAATTATTCCTTAACTAATAAGAGGCTTAGCTGCTTTATATATAATATTCCATGTTGATCATATTCGAGTCTGTAGCAATATTTCATCTTTTTTTTAATTTTATTTATTGCTCATTATTATATCAGATTCCATATAAAATATATAAGTATATAATATATAGCTACATGGAAAGATTGACTATCTTTACGATGTGCTTCGTCATTATTAGCAGTCTTTCTTAGTAGATGGGCTTTTTATTTGAAAGTAATACCTATAAACGGATTATCCTTCCCATTTTTGATAGTGAGACGCGTTGATCTATTCATTGTGGCCTCTTTGTCCCCATTCAATGACCCATTACGTGGTTTGTCAAGGGTGCTGATGAGGAGACGTCGTTCGGGTGGGACGGGGCGCGGGTCATCGTTTCTGTCGAGGGCCGAGCACGCTGGGGTGATTAGAGGGTCCGCAGGCTCGGGTTCTGCATCCGCCTCAACTCTCGTGCCAACTGACACTTGCTCGTCTACCATCTTGCGAAGTTTCGCCTATAGAATTATAGTGATTTTGTAACACATATATCAATGTAATATTAAATACTAAATCTAACTTTTTCTCACTACCTCTCTTAGTAGGTTAAGCTTTCGTCGACGGAATAAAAATTATAAGTCATGAATAGCGCAGTGACTAATTAAACCAAAAGTTAAGTGTTTGAAAAAATATTCTAACAAAATCTAATAACTCTTGTGATATCTTAGATAGATAGATAGATAAAAAGCTTTATTGCACATAATAAAAACAAAGTAATGTAAACAATTGAACTTAGGCTAGTTTCTGGTGTGCAAAGGCGGTCTTATTGCTACAAGCAATCTCTTACAGACAACCTTTTGTCGTGAGGAACTGTTACAGTTAGAGAAATGGGTCAAGTGCAAAAAAAAAATAAAAAAATAAACATGTATCTACTAAGCAAACAAACATCATACAATAACTATCAAAACTAAAATTAATATCAAATATGGCAAAATATATAATACTATATTACATGTACTAAACAATATTAATATACTAAACAATACGAATATGTATATTTAAATATTTATATAAATGTATATATATATATATATATATATATAAATATATAATAAACAAGTACACAAATATTAGAATATAAATATGTATATATAACCATTGACATTGTATAAGTTATGCAAATATTAAACATTGTTAAGGTAATGCTGTTTCAAACGACGTTTAAAAGTGTCCAGGGATTTCGAATTTCGGATTTGCGGGGGTAAATCATTCCACAGTTTCACAGATTTAAAAGAAAAGGAGTTGTTAAATGTATGGGATAGACTGATAGGAAATTTAAGGCGGTTGTCGGAAGAGGATCGAAGACTAAGATGGAGAGTCTCGCTTGCGTCAAGGAAGGTAAAACGGTTTTTGAGGTAGGATGGAGTGTTGGGACTATAGAGGACAGAAAAAAGTAAAGTGAGAGTATGGAGATTTCGCCGCAGTCTGATAGGGAGCCATTTAAGCTGCTTTCGATATTCGGAGACGTGGTCAAACTTACGGAGACCAAACACAAATCGAATACATACATTTTGTAAGCGTTCAAGCTTGTTTAGTAACTCTTCCGAGAGATCAACGTAACAAACATCAGCGTAGTCTAAGATAGGCAGTAGAAGTGACTCTGCTAAGGAGATTTTCGTTTTTAAAGGAAGGAAATTACTAAAGCGTTTTAATGACCTTACCGCAGCAAAGAGTTTTCTACTTACTTCATTTACTTGCGGTACCCACGAGAGTGAAGAATCAATAATAAGGCCAAGATTTTTCACCGAATTCTTGATAGGTAATCTACAGTTGTTAAGCATTATAGGTGGTAGTAAGTCAAAATCTAATTTCGAAATTTGTCGGGAACTGCCTATAATAGATTAAGTCTATATCTAAGATATAATTTGATTATATAAATATAATTTGATCTAAGATATAATTTCTTAAGTCTTAAAGAATAAATATGTAGTTTTAAAAAAAAAATTTAACTTGCTTCTATAATATATTTTGATTGCTTTCAATAAAATTTCTTCTTTCATACCCATTAAATGAGAATCAATCAAAGTATGCTACACTATGGTGAGTATTTAAAATATTAAGATCTTATAGTATTTATTTTGCTAATAAAATCTATTAGTGTTAATTGTACTCTACAATAAGAAAAACCAAATATCGTTACTGTTTAACAGATGAATCGATTTACGAACACAAAAGACGCTTGAACACTAAATATTCTTTATAACAATTATTCCATTTGTATATGGATCTCAAACCGAGCATGTTATACACGAGACAGACGAAAACAATTTACGTTCAACATATTTGCCAAAAGAATTACAATGGCTCAATAAACATTCTTATATCTTAATCGCGGGGCTTATGATTAATATGATTGTCAGTATTGGCAATTATAGAAATATTTGTGGTAAATAATACACGAGGTCACACTCTATTATTAATTTTTACCCTACTGCCCTCACGAAGATAATCTATTTCGAGTATTTAGCATTCTTGTCTATATGTTTGACCAACAGTATGCCCTGTATATCTTGATAAATATTATGTTAGTTTCATGCTTTCTAAAGTATTTTTTTATTATTTTGATTATTCATACAAACTTGAACGACTATTTTACCCACTTCTTTCTAGATGCTTGTTAGCTATGACATTACTAATTATTATCTAGGCTATCTGCATCAGAGAGCCCACTCTGTTAATTAACGAACGCTTCAATAGAGTTTGATGAAGTGTCGATTCAAATTTCAACTGTCATTGAACTACTATTATTATTGATGGCTTATGGAAAAACAAAATAATAGATTTATTTAAAGTTATAACTTTAAATAAATCTATAGTTCTATAGAACTCGAATTTGATTTTAATCAAAGAAATTTAAAGATAATATTTTATTATATGACGATATTTTGTATTAAATATACACGCACGTGTGCTTGTGTTTGTATGACTCTTTGGACACTCCATTCAAAATTCCATTCAATCGTTTTTTAATTAGCAAATTTTAGCCCTAGATCTGCTTCTTTTACACATCTTATAATTATGTTCTTGCAATTTCTAAACACTCCAAATTGCCGTTTTCTTTCATTAGCTTTAAGTGACCATCGACGTAATACTCGTTTAATAGGTGTGGCAGCTTCGAATTGATGTTCGAAACAAACTTTGTAATCAATTTTAACACTTCGACGAAAGTTCGACATCGCAGCACGATATAATCACAGGTTACCTGACTTAGGTTTATATTCAACCCTCAATTAAACTTTGTATGATTAAATTGACTTTAAATGCATGGAAACATGAAACATTGAAACGTGGTTCAAAAGTCCCGTTATGAGACTTAAATGCACGATAGTACAAAAAGCAGGAAGGAATAAAAGGATATGATTAATACAAGTCTATAATCATATAATATTGAGTGTATATTGTGCGTGTGTGCGAAAACCCATACAAAAATAAGCATCACTACTCAGACCGTTATAACATAACAATCATGCATGAGCAATACAAATATTTGCTCCAACCTAATAATAAAAAAAATCATGGTTAGTGTTTTATTCTCAAATTCTCAAAGCAAGAACTTTAACAATTAATTTTACCTGGGCGTCGCCTAATATCCGGCGCACAAGCGCCATCAGGCCGCCGTGGCAGGGGCTATCATGCTATCCACCTGCGCCTCCCCGCATGGTCGCCGACTAACTTAAACGTTAGACTATTCCTAATGACAGCAACTATTTCACTTTGTTACACTCTACTTTTTCTGTATGTAGATGTCTGCGACTGGGCCGAGCTGGAACAAATAGAGAAATACATGTGGAATTTATTTTTTACAAACAAATTACGTATTTAAATGATTGTAAAAAGTAATGTTTTGGCAGTGGAAACTAAGAGAGGAAGAGAAGGGCTAAAATGAGGCGAACAGAGATGGAGGATCAAATTTCAAAGTCAAGGTATGGCATTATAAAATTGGTCACGTATTTAAGACTTTTGGTGTTTCTCAAGTGAAAGTGAAAAATTGTAAACATGATTTTAAACAGAACCCAATACAGTAAAATAGCACAATTTATGTGTAGCTTTTTTTATTTGCTACGATGATGATGAGCCAATAACCTATCTGATGGTATTTCTATCCGTTACCGTAACCACAAAACCGTACAGTACACGGACTCGACCGGCCTAATTGTTGTTGTATGTAAGTCATTTAGATAAATGAAAATCTGAATAGTTCATACCTCGAATGTATAAACTGTAAAAAAAATTATCGCAGTTTCCAATTCTTGTAATCGCAAATTCGTACTGAGGTCCAGATAATCGAGTAATGCAATACCAACGGAAACAAAGCGCCTATAAGTGGAGGAAGCAGAACCAGGATAGATGGAGAGAACCACAGTTTCCCCTCCGGTGCGCACACCCATCCTAAAACCCTGAATAGTGGATTACTTTACGTCACTGTAAATTTCATATCAACCACAACCGTAAATGCAAGGCGACATAATATTGTTTTCATTGTCTGTGACCTATTCGATCTGAGTTTATAATTATAAAGGATTGGGTTTGAAATTATAAAGAAAAAAATTAAATTAGAAAGCGCTCGTTGCGGTTAACTGGGTCAACAATGTTGGTTAAGTGGCATCAACGTGTGATAAGACACTTCACCGCTTCCCTGTATTATAAATTCCTTTGATTATAAAACTATTTTTAATTCAAAAAGGATATAAGGGGTTTCATTAATATGATAATAACTAAATTACTCTGTCAGCACTATGTTTATCCAATTTAATATTTCCTGGAAGAAAATGTTTTAAAGATTACTTTCATTACCGAATCAATAAAATTATTACAAATTATATATTTTTTACCTTTAAATATAAAAGAAAATAGCATTCGCCATATGATAAGCGTTCACCGTATTATAGAGTCGCATACAATACTATTAATATTACCAAAGCTTACCGACATAAGGAATAGTCAATGATTGAAACTCAAATTCAAGGAAGAAAAAGGAATTCATTTCCAAGGTAAGGAAGGGAAGGGAAGGGATGAGTGTATATGCTTCGGTCATGCCGATATTATCTTTGAAGTAAACCTGTCGAGGCGGCACATTCGTAATGAAAACCGATCTAAGCATTAACCTTTCATTGAAATATTAGAAACCACGAAAATCAAGTCAAATATTTGTAATTTCAATTTTAATATTTCACCACCAATATTGGGATTGCTATAAAGGTGTAAGTATATTTATTTTAATTTCTGGCAAACAAAGCCACTCAGGCATTTCGAGGTACTAAAAAGACTACAGAATACCATACAATGGCGTGTTGTAAACATTTGAATGTTCTAAAATTACCCGCATAATTGCTAAAAAAAATAAACAAACAATTTACCTTTGTGGAAACGTTTTGATCTCATTTTAAATTCCATTTTGTAATACGACACGATGTTTGCTAATAAATAATCGTATGACTCGCCTCAAGTAAGCATCACCATACACCGTGCAGGCTTGCGACCTAAGTTAGGTCACATTGGTCACATTATATATACATACTGCTGGCCAAGGAATAGGATAGGTAAGGTGAGGATAAGAAAGAGGATCAAGGAGTAAGTTTGTGGTTTTCACACTTACAGTCATCAAAAAATTTCTATGCAAGACTAAATGCTAATACTTTTCTAGAAAATACGGCATTTAGAATCTTAAAAAACCATTCAGAAATCGGATAGACTTAGTACTTGATTACTATTTTAATAACTTCGATACGCAGTTAAAAATTAAAATCTTTATTAAATAATGTAATATGTTTACGAAACTGTGTTCGTATAAGCTTACATCATACTCAAATAAGCCTCTAATTAAATTTCCATATTATTATCGTTTAATAACAATCATTACGTTTTCGTTTAACGTTAAATTGACTCGCAGTCTTGCGTAAGCGATTTTTGAAATGTATTGACGTTTTACTCGTTATCATGTTAATAGATAAAGATGCCGGTGTTCGATTCCTGCTCAAAGTAGATGTTTGTATTGACCACACATACATGTGTTCCATTCGGGTGCGTTTATCCGTGACCTTGCTTGTTTCTGGACCCTGGACAAAGGATATCACTATCGTAATGGGTACCGTTGTGTGTGTAGCGTTTATAATCGCATATTAAAAATATATTTACACTTAATAGTCGTGTGCCGAATCACACAGGTATATAAGAAAAATATTATTCGATACCTTTGACATTTTATTGTCTAAATACACCAAACAGCGACTCTTCTTAATGATCGCAGTCAGTGATACTTCAATTTTAAAAGCTGTCGCCTGTCGAAAAAGACACTACCCTTCTTTTGGGCGTAAAAACAACTTACATTGTTCAAAACCTTGTTAAGAATATTTTTTCTGTATAAGGTACAAATATAGCGTTATCTTTGTAAGCAAACGATCTTTGTACCGAAGCATGTTTTATGTAAATTTACATTTTATTTTCTGTTTACGATCACTTCTATCAATATTGTTTGTTTAAATACACCTCTCTCAGTCCTTCCAAGAAGCATCTCGGATCTTTCGTACGTGCTCTGTAATATAAGTGGGTTGTTATGTAAATTTCTTAGATAAATTCCCTTTTTTTAATTTAAGTCTATTATCCTGACGAATATAGTCCAAGTGAACATTTTAAGGCGGTAATTTTAGAAGGCCTGCTCGTTGAGTGCGCTTCAGTTATTGGCCGCAAAATTGATTAAAATTCCACAAGCGTAAGAGATCTCGACTTTTTATACTAAATTGCCACATCGCTAAAACCTTTCAGGGGATTTTTATTTATGACGATTCGTTTCAGTTAGGCCATAAGTTATAATATTTTTTATTAAAATTACTCCTATAATATAATTTAAATTTTCAAAGTGGAAATAAAATAAATATAGAACTGCAGTCAGCATGTACTGAAATGCCCAAATAATTACTATATTTAAATGCTATATTATAATTATTTGTTCATTTATTTACATGTTTTTATGTCTCTACAAAGTTTACAAGTTTTCAGCGTAATCGAGTGATCAATATAGATAAGTATATGAGCTAAAGAATCAAAGAAACCTTGATTTTCGTGCTCTGCGTAAAAAGCTTCCTTGAGTTTTATATCTAAGCTAAGTGCGACTGCGGCTCCGAGTTTACGAGATTCAGATTATATATATACAAGAATTGCTGGTAGTTTATGTATATGTATTGTTGATATTATCTTGGTTTTAAATTTGATTTTGAATGGCTTAATAGCCTTCCATTTAATCGGTATTGCAAAAATATAAGGTAATCAATTATGTCTTTGTAAGAAATAGTAAATAATACCTAATTAATTAGTATACTATTATTTGGAAGAGTAAGTTAATTTTAATAGTAACCTGACGATAAGTATATATGGCTCTTAATAAATCTAAAAAGAACTAACGAACGAAGATAACTAGATATAACACTTTTAGGAATTCCATAACTAGTGCGAGACGAAAGACTTATTCAGTCTAACATATATCATCACCAAAAAAGCCAACCTAAACTCTAACTTCGCTAAAATATATTTCAAGAGTGCCTTTATGCAAATCCGACACGCGTAGAGTATTCATCAAAGCGATTGCGCAGTGTCATTAAAAATCAGGTCACATCTTTCATGATTTACATAAAAAAGTTACCAGACTCATGGAATGAGTTGCCCCAATTACACTAAACTAATTTTTGACTTGGCGACTTTCACTTTCAAGTTATAAGTTACGACTTTGTTCATGAATTTTTGTGAATCATCAGGATTTTTGACTTCACAGTGGTTAAAAACGAACGACTTTACCTTTGCTTATTTTTACCTTTTATTATTTGCCTATTATTAGAAGTATGCACATACATTCATAATCATTTATTGGATAGTTTTATTTCGCCACCTGAGATATAATTTTCGGTGAAAGGGTAGTTCTTTCCGTGTCGAGCGGTCCATTTAAGCTGGGCTCTACTACTTCTACTTTATGACTATATATTTACTACCTAGAAAGTGCCATTAGAAATTTATCGATAGCAAACTTCAATGTAAAGTGTAGTAAAACTCATGCCAGCATGCATGCTAGAACTTACAAAGTTACGGAGGGCTTGTCAGTGCCTTTGAATACTTCATGTTTTAATTAAAACTGAGTCAAAGAGATTTTATATTACGTCTCGTGGTAGCATAATATTTAAATTAGATGCAGTTTATTAATATCATACAACGCTAAGTAATTACAAGCTGGCTTTGGCACGTGATATCATTCATTGTCCCTAGCCTTTATATTATAATATACATTTATATAATGATATTATTGTGCAATAATATTTAATGTATTCTTGAAATACAAGCGTTCAATAATCTTATATTGACATCGACAATAAGATTGTCGAGCCCATATTTTCGTCAACATTTTCATGTGTGCAACCTGTTTGGCGACCAAATATATGCTGAAACATATTGCGAAAAACTTAAGGAAAAAGTTAGAACCTAACTTTTTTCAATCATTGAACAATCTTTCAACATTGACACCACACATTAAAAAGTATTGTCCAATCATCAATATTGCGCAGTATTGAATTAGCCGCCTTAGAATGCTATATACAACTACAACAGCAGTATATATTCTGCACATAAAAGATACTCCCAACTGTTAAAGATATAGTTTTTACTGTTTAGACTTTACATATCCCTCACTTAAAAGATGGATTCTGTGCTTGTCCACTTGTATGTATAAACAACTATAATAATTATATATTATCGCACTAAGTTAACAGGAATCGGAGATATTATGATAATTAATTATAATAACAAGTTATTCTACTTAATTGCGGCTGAAGTTATGGAGAAAAGCCAGTTTTAATATTAATTTAAACCAAGCCGCCAAGCCTGAGCCAAAAACTTGAGAGGTGTCAAATGAAATGAAAATATCTGGCTTGCTTTCTATAAGAGAGAGAGACAGACAGAGAAACATGCGACGCCGCACAGCTTACAATAGCTTACTATAGCAAAAAGTGTCGTGACAACTTTTCGTAAGAATTTTTTCCGTCTAGTCCCCTTTCACAACGCGCGATAAGGAACTTCGTTCCAATAAATAGACATACATAGATATATAAATTGAGATATCCCAATAACATAATTATACACATAAACGTATATATTATTAATGGGTAATTAATTAACATAAGCTTTTTCAAAAATTTCCTTTTTGAAGGTTTCGTTTAATCTACCGTTTATTTAAGTCTTCCTAGCATTATTTCCGGTATGTATCCAGGGTCTGCTTATTACTTTTATCCGTATTTGACAGATTATCAATTTTTCACAGAGCGATTGCCATCAGACCTCCGCAACTCTAAGGGCAAACCAGTAACTCATTGGATTTAAGTCTACCTATCAATGAGTTAACGATTATTAAATATTATATAGAACCGCCTCATTAAGTACTGACTCTATTATCTCTGGTCATATACAAAACGAAATTGGAAAGGAAAGAGTCGTAAAAGGTCTATGATTACACCGCCCAAAGCTATTTTCGGTTCGATCAAAGCGGGAAGAATTAATGTAAATAAAATAAGCTTTTCTTTTATATAGTTATTATAATTATGTTAATGGATGCTTTGGATGTTATTAATTTGTTCAGAATGCCGATGGCGAAAACGTTTTCCACTCGAAATAGAATTGTGATATGACATCACAATTAATATTAACACCTTTGGTGTATGTGACTAGCTCAGTCCTTATTTCTAGAACTTTAGTGACAGAGCGTTGTTAATTTCGGTCATTTACGCCCAGAATTTATCACTATCCTCATGCCACAATAAAAAAAGGAAATAAAGAATTTTAATTACGGTTTCCCACAGGCGACGTTGTTGAAACCCCATGGTTCAAAAGTAATAGACGCTGTAAAAGAATATTTCGGTTGTTATATTATATTTAGTTTTATTTCTAATATTTAAGTTGCGCCTAATTCATTGAAATTAATTTCTTTGTAATTTTTGCTGTAATAATTTTTTTCTCATTGTTTTTACGTATTTGAGGGGTAAATTCTCTTTATTAGTATTTTCTATATAACGCTGCAAGCTGTGTCGGGGTCTGAAAATACACACAACACAAGCATATACAAACGTAGTACGCACGTATGTACATACTTACGCCTTGAAGTGGTATCGAACCCGCCATATCCGGCGTTTTAATATAGTTCGCTACTACTGCGCCAGAATGGTCGTCAAAAAGGAAAATTTACAAAAATATAATTTTAAGATAAGTGTAGGCGTGTATAGGTGTGTAGGTTATTTATTTTACGAATTAAATAAATTTAACATACATAAAAGTAGACAAAAAATAAGTAAACAAATTAGCCATAGCGTATTTTGAATATTATAATATAACATACTTCATAAATACCCATAAGCTCGGCGCTCCACGGCGTCCCACTTCTCTTCCTTATTACTACCACAAGCCATTAAGTAATTAAAACAAGTCCTATACATTATAGGATTCGAGGACTTTCCAAGTAAATTTGAACGGTATTCAAAGGGCCTTGAATCAATTTACGATACTTCGCGGTTTAATTAAATTTGTTTATTTAATAATGGAACGCGTATGGCGTGAACGTAACTAATACAATAATTATCTAATTTCATATATTTTAAAAGGTTTTATGTTACACGATATTTCGATGTTTGTGAACTTAATTTTAGGGTTCCGTAGTCAACAAAGAACCGTAATAGTTTCACGATGTCTATCTGTCTGTTTGTCCGCAGCTTAGCTGAGAGAATCTTAGTATAAGATACTATATTTGGTACATATATAGATATTAGTCACGACCACAAAATGGTAAAATTAAAATAAAAAAGCGGCAGCTTTTAGAGTAAGCCTTACACTTGTTAGAGTCAAGTGTGTCCCTCCCCTATCAGCTAAGCGGTTGTTTTTCGAAAGCATTGTTAGTAGTACATAATAATTGTTATTTTATTAAGCACTTGCTTTGCTTACTATTATTATTTCCTAAATATAATGTAAAAGTTTGACGACGTTGTGGCGCAGCGGTAGCGAACCTGCCTTAAAAGCCACAGGTCGCGGGTTCGATTCCCGCTCGGAACATAATATCTTTGTATTGACCATACAAGCATATTTTCCGGTACGGGTGTGTTTGTGTTTGTGTTTCCGGACCCCCGACACAGGATGCCACTATCCTAACAGGGGCCGTTAAATGTGTAGCGTTTGTTATTAAAAATTTGTATTGTTTTAATAGGTACTAAATTAGTATAATGTCGCTCCAATCCCAATATTCTGGTGAATAAACATTCTCATGGTTATGTGAAACGCAAACAATGTCTCAATACCAAAGATACGCAAACGCATAAATGTCACATATCAATTTCGTGGCTGATAAGGAAATGCTTGGAATACATATGAAACAAGAGACCGACCCCGGATATACAAGAACGATAGAGTTCTTTGTACGATTGAAACACGATACCCCATTTTGAAACATTGTAATACTGTTTTTCATTTTCTTCTCCTCACCTCTATATATCATTATAAACATTAAGCTTAGATTCCAAATCTCGTGTTTTAGGTTAGGGACAGTAAAGGGGCAGGATGGTTACCTGAAGTTAAGCGATTCGATCTCAGAGGTCATGCAGGTGTTCTGTCGACTTCTGAGATCTAACTGGTTATAAGATGTCTGAACTCGAAACACGGCTGATGAGCAATCACTTCACGAGTTTTGCACCACCGTACTGTGTTAACTAACCAGAGGGCCATTTAAGGGCACCATACCTGTGGCGGATATATACGTCATAGAATATCTTCTACGTCATGCAGATTTTAGCGAGCGAGATTAAACACAAATTAAGCAATTGAAAATTTAAAAGTGCGTGCCTGGATTTAAACCTGCGACCTTTAGTTTCTATCCATTGAGCCATTATATTAGCTAAAGTTTACAATTTATATACATTATATTCTAACATACCACATATTTTATTCAATTACTGTACAGATTTGAGTAGAACGAAATTTAAAAATTTAAACATGATCGAGTGTCATGTTACGTTTTATCGACCGTTAAGTTTTCGTTACGTTAATGGAATTTCAAATTTTTACGACGCGAAGTAACATAAAATGTAAATATAAAAACTTTTTCGTTTGAAAGTCGAATCGGCGGATATAACTTTTTTTGACATGTCGACGTCTGAATTAGTTTATAAACAGGCATCGGGTGAGCCTGAAATAACGCGTTGTTACGAAACGCTCGCTGAAAGTTAGAGGATTTTCCACAGAATACCGTCAGCACGAACTGAGTTCGTATTTCAAAAGTTTTCTTCACTCCTATCAACATAACTCACTAACTAGACGAGAACGTGCTTGGCGAACTGCTGCTGCATAATCTTTATGATACTCTTGTTTAACTGTTATATAACTGTAATAAAGAATAATTTGGTATTTTATAATATTTTTTAATGTGTGACATTTTCTTTTGTGTATATGTTCCATTAATATAAATGAATGAATCTTTCAGAGAGACGTCAATACATTTAATAAATGTTACTAATTTTTGCTTGACATTTTATCTTCTAAAAAAAAACGTATTGACCACTCGACGCGTTGAAAATCAAACGGTCTTTTTAATTATTTTTTGTCTAAAATTTGTCATAAGATGAAACAAAATCATAAATTGGCAAAAACAAAATTTCCATATTGAAAGCGAACGATCAAAGCGGTTGTGTTACATTTTGTTGGGAAAAGCGGTCTTGTTAATCTACCGTTCATAAATCACAAAGCAATCCATTTCAGATGACATACCTATCCGAAGCCACCTGGTTAGCAATGCCATTTGTCAAAAGTGACATTTTGAAGGTGCTTTGGTTATAGAATAATTCACTGTTACAGTGACCAATCCAATCTGTTTTGTACTGCGATTTATTGCTTTCTTTTCGTTAGACAACTTGAACAGTAACATTTTAATTTGCTAGTATGAACAAGTTTTAAATACTTAACGAAGAAGAACGAACGAACGACGAACGAGAAGCGGCGACTCGGTTCCGTTAACGCGGGTGTTGCCGGTTCGATCCTGACCCCTTGGGCTATTGTCGTATCCACTCCTAGCGCAAGCTACGTGCTTATTTGAAGGGGCCATAGGAGTATTAGTAATGGCTTGTAAAAACATTGAGATTATTCTTTATAAAAATGTACCAAATTCAAAATCTAAGCCTACAAACTTAGAATTCGTCACGTACGTCTATCTTGGCCTCTCGGTGCTCCCTAAAAAGGATGATAGAAAACTTGAACGAATACCGAAAACGGGATTATACTGAACTTTTATAAAGCCTTTTAAATGACATGACGACATTGTGGAGCAGCGGTTCCATAGGTTGCATGTTCGATTCCCACTCGGATAAGATATTACTATCGTCCATACAGACATGTGATCTGGTCTAAGTGTCTTTGTCCTAGTCTCGACACAGGATGTCACTATCCTAATAGGGGTTGTTTGTAGGTTTATAATAAATAAACGCTACAAACAACAACAAACATTTATTTAAATATATATATATATATAAAGATACATCATAATACATCAAATCAAACCTCCTTTCAGTTACACATGCGGTAATATACGAGTTGCCACCTAAGATGAAGGGTAGGAAAGGGGGCGAGAATAAAAAAGACAAATAGTAGTGGGAATTTGGGCCTCCGGTACTAGTAACCATAAAATATAACTCAGCAATAAGTATACTGCTACTTTACATCGCTATTCTCTGAAGGAACCGGATTATTACCAGACGCGCCGTTACATAAAACTCATTGAAACTACAAGTAACTACTAGTTCATTTTCATTATTGCATTGAATAATTCACTGCATTAATTAAAGAGAACGAAAAAATAAAAACATAGTAAAAATAAAAAACTGAATCATTTATTCACTTAATTTGTAATTTGAGATTTATAGTGCATCTCTACGCTGCACAAAAACTACCATTACGTTCAATTGGTTTTTTTATGAAAAAGTTTCAATGGTCCAGGCGGGACTGTAAGTAACTGTAGTCCATCTATCACGAACGTACACTCGGTAATAAAATGGTTTATTTTAAATCGGAATTGCATTATTCTTACATTATTTTATTCCAAGCTAATGTTATAAATGCAACGTAAGTTCTATTTGTCTTATCTTGTCACGACTAAACGAAACTATGAAAGGTATCTATGGAGAAAATTTGCATGAGGACATAGAATACTTTGTAACGGGGTTTTTAACTATAGGTAATCAAAGTAAAAATACAAACGTTGAGGCGCAGCGGTAGCGAACCTGCCTTAAGCACCACAGGTCGCGGTTTCGATTACTGCTCGGAGCAGATGTTTGTATTGACCATACAGGCATGTGTTCCGTTTGGGTGTGTTTGTCCTTGTCCTTGTATATGTTTCCGGACACCTGACACAGGATATAACCACCTTAATGGGGGCCGTTGAATGTGTAGTCTTTATTTATTTATTTATGATTTTATTAATTTTAGTTACAGTACTAGTATTTTAAAGTCGTAGAAGGTACTTAGTATATACTCGTATAGATATTAATGTGTTAATATATACTCGTAAGTCTTATAATAGTCTTTAAAAGAAGAAGAAGCATCTCGTTTTATGCAACAACGAATATATATGGCCAGCTTATGTTGAAAAGTTACCCAATTTCGAATTGTGAAGTTACGTAAGCTTAAGATCGCGTACTCAGTATTGAGAGACAATTTTTATCGTTGTGATGGCTTAATTAATTCGTATATCGATGCTATATCCCAGAGCACAAAGACCACTCTAGACTTCACTACACGTTCTGCACCCATATTGTGTATTACAATACAGACACAACAATTTTATATATACAGATATTATATACAATTTTTGTTGGATGATATTTTAATATTTATTTTTTAAGACCATTTTTCTTTTTATTTTAACTATTTACACCATGCACCCCACGCTTTTTTTTTAGAATATAGTACTAGCTTTTTTCTTATTTGCACTATTCTTAATTATTTAAACTATAATTTATTTATAATTTTTTAGATGGATTTTCTATAAAAGCGTGAGTTTTAGTTTTTAAAGTATTATTTATTATCTATTAGAGTTCATGTCATTCAGCTAAAAACGTCAAAAATATCAAGTCTCTTTTATTCTTATTTTTACATTTTATATTATTTTTAGTATTTTTTTTTGTAGCCATTGAAAGCTCGTGGGTCAAGTGTTCATTTTCTTATATTTGACTATGTATCCCAATTTAATTTTATTCAATTAAATGAAATTAATATGTACTTAATCTCCTAGTGATTGCAAAAACTAATATAAGCCATCGAAATTACTCAAACTTCCGAAAGCATTTAATAAAGCCTCCGCTGAACATTGTGCAGTGATTGGATTAATAAATTTTAAGTTTGTTCAGTGGCTTCTCGAGTTAAACTGTGATGAAAACCAGGATTACCTTAATTAAATTCAAACCTAATTTCAAACTGTTCTTGTTTTTGATTGACGATAAATTTTGATAAATATTAATACTTACAATCAATTCGCTTAGTATTATAATTAATATAATTGTAAGAATAAACAGAGCAATAGCTTACTGCCTTAAAAAAACCAAAATGTTTTGTCCTTGTCATTGTGAATGTTTCCGGACCCCCGACACAGGATATTACTATCCTAATGGGGGCCGTTGAGTGTGCAGCGTTTATTATTGTTGAGCCATGCTCCTCCCATGTGCCAGCTCGTCCGGGGAAGTAGTATCCTCTTACAGAAAATCGGCGTAAAGTATCTGCGCGTACTGTTGCGTTTCACGCGATGAGTGAAAGTGCCGGAGGCCCAATTTCCTATCTCTACTGTTCCCTTTCTTGTTTCCCATCTCATTCCTCCCCTCCTATCCCTTGGGTTAGCAACGCGTATGTGAAACTTTAAATATCGCAAGCGCTCATAGGTTACTTTGGTCATGAAATAATAATAAAAAAACAGCGAATGCCGATTTTTTGTTCCGACAATTACTATGAAAACATTTAAGTTTATCCTAAAATGTTGACTATCCAAGCGACGCGGACTGTAAATCGAGCTTCAATCGAAATCCTATTAAAACTCAAATCCTCTATTTCCAATTCGTTCCAAAGCTGTGCCATTGAAGAAATAAAGTTTGTATCAGATAGTGCCCAACAATTTGTTTAAAGTGCAGAACCGTCTACGGTGAGTTCAGGGGTAGATACTGCAAACAGTCTCGAGTGTCTATCAACTACAGAGGTGCTCTCCGGACCGCCTGCCACTAAACCTATTGAAAGTACTTCAAAATAAATTCTACTTTAACGTGGCAAATTTGAAACACAACACTACTTTGGCCGACTCAATATAGAAACTTTTCCTTTGAAGATATCACGTTTCTTTTCTTCAGTGTAAATATTTTGTCGTATAAATTATTTTTGGACGCGGTGTACAAAAGGACAACATATAAATGTATAAATATGTATAACTACTAAACCAATTTTTAATATGAAGTTAAAACTTCCGTGCTTTAGTTTCTTACTCATATACAGATGTTATTAGTGACACCGTTGTGGCGTTGTGGGTAGCGAGTCTGCCTTCAGTCTCGACGGTTGCGGGATCGATTCCCGCTCGGGCAGATGTTTGTTAAAAATTTCTGGCTCGGTCTGGGCGTTTGTCCGTATGGGTTTCTCCACCGCGCCTCGGAGAGCACGTTAAGCTGTCGGCCCCGGTTGTTATTAATAACATCTGATAATAATCGTTAACTCTTGATAAGTAAATTGCTTTTATCCAATGAGTTACTGGTTCGCCCTTAGTGTTGCGGAGATCAGATGGCAATCGCTCCGTGTAAAAACTAGTAACCTCTCAAATCCGGATAAGAGTAATAAGCAGACCCTGGGTACATAATATACCGGGAATAATGCTAGAATGAAGAAGATTCAGATGTTATTACTCACTAAATCAGTGGCATATCTCTTTCCCTGTTTAATTGCGTTTATCTTCATGTACGACCATGGTAATTGTTACCTGTTTCCACTCCTTGTGAATTATACTAAAATTTATTATTGCTGGAATCCCCGTACTCGTATATTGTAATGCAGTACACAATGCTATCTTTATGGCACGGCAATCCTACCTTAATTATTAGGTTGGTTGAACTTACATTTTCATGAAAAATTATGAATTCACATACGTACTTGGTGATTCCATATACTAACTTTTCCTTTGAAGATTACGTTTCTTTACTTTAACTATAATAATATTTGGTTGTAAACATTTTTTTGATTTGATACACCTTATTAAATGATGTTATTTTAATATTTTTAAAATAAGTATATAAGTATGAATTTATTCAAATTTTTTAAATATCAAGTAACGAATCTCCGTTTTTAATATATTCGGACAAGATTTACTTATTATTCTAATATTACAAGTTACTTAATCAGTAACTTCTTAAACGTTACTCAGCATGTCAGGATCACCCGGAAACTTATAAACAACATTAAGATGGATGAATATCTTGGTCACGTGATTAGGCATTTATGTTCTTGATGTGGTTAATTATTGTGCTGGGCAAAATTCTGGGTAAAAGACGCACTAGAAGAAGGAAGTCGTTGCTACGAGATTAGAGCTTGGACATATACTCTCATCCAGATTTCACAGATTTCTAGTTTTTACACAGAGCGATTGCCATGTGACCTTCGCAACCCTAAGGGCGAACCAGTAACTCATTGGATAACAGCAAATTACCTATCAAGACTCAATGATTAACAACGAACAATATTATTATCAGATGCTATTATAAATAAATAAATAAATAAATAAACGCTGCACACTCAACGGCCCCCATTAGGATAGTGATATCCTGTGTCGGGGATCCAGAAACATTCACAATGACAAGGACAAATACACCCAGACCGGAAAATATGCTTGCATGGTCAATACAAACATATTATGCTCCGAGCGGGAATCGAACCCGCGACCTGTGGCGTTTAAGGCAGGTTCGCTACCACTGCGCCACAACGTCGTCAATTTATTATAAAAACCCGGACCGACAGCTTAACGTGCTCTCCGAGGCACGAGGGGGAGACCCACAAGGACAAACATCCAGACGGAAACAGATATTTATATCAGACATCTGCTCCAAGCGGGATACGAACCCGCAACCGTTGAGGTTTAAAGCAGGCTCACTACCAGCACGCCACAATGCTCATCAAAGTACAAATCTCTGATCCGCATTGTATGATACCGTCTTTGTCGACGGACCCAATGTCACCAGTTTCTCACAGCGCGGATACATAATTATGTACGGTCCAAGCGCTCTGTACATGTCCTCCTTAGCCATGGTTAGACCTCGTAAAAGACATTAAGAGCAACAGCAATACAAATTCAGAGACATAATGAATTTAAACAAATCTTTTATTTCTAATAAAACGTATTCAAATAAAAAATGTATTATATTTACAGTGGTATGAGCATTGCTTGTAAATTGATGTTGGTTTAAGTATTTTTACAGACTGCAAAAATATATTGTTTTTACGGAATTAAAATATCAATTAATTCGAAACTCATGTAGTTTTCGAACCTTATTTATACAATACCAACAATGCCGCTTTGTTTAAAGTGGGCTTTGTATTTTCGGTGGTTATTGTGAACTATACTCGAAACTTTAATTGCATATGTAAATTGAAGGCTCCACTGGGTACAGTTGGTGAGGTCACGACCCACGGGCTCGACCTTGTGCATAATGCTCTCATTTAAAGTATTTTAAGCCCCAAGCCTTAAAAAGTTTTTAATATACATATGCTTGTAAACAACGTCGTTTGCTTTAGTGAAATGTTAAGTAAAGCTTGTAATAACGCAGATGCGGGTAAACCTTGTCCGCTCTTAATTAAAAGATTAACAAAACTTTGGAAATGGAGTGTGAAATTAACATGTAATAGTCTCCATATTCCCTCTTCTTCCCATCATTATTCCCGATATTCAGAGTCTGCTTGTACTCTTATCGTAGCATCGTAGCAACTCATTAGATAAGAGCAAATTACTTTTCAAGAGTTAACGATTAAACTCAGATGTTATGATAATAACCGGGACCGACAGCTCAACGTGCTCTCCGAGACGTGGTGGGGAGACGGGATAACGGTCGTCTATTATATAGTGTTCATATTCTAGAAACTAAACAATAATATTAAAGTACAGTTAGTTACTCAAAATTTTACATGATAAAACGAAAAATGGAAATAACTGTGTATCAAATAAGAGATTAAAATTAATTTCAATCACGGCGTAAACACGAACAATTTGCGTTCCCTCCCAGTTATTACCGGGTTTAATTAAAAAGCTCAACGCAGCAAGCACTCGCTAACAGGGAATCACAACACTCCTACTCAAGTACTGCGTGTCCTTCAGATGAGAGAACGCTTAGACCGCCGCGGGCCTATTTGCTGGGGGAGAATAATCCATATTTCAACATAGCTAAACCCATGGGTTTTGCTAAATAGATTTTCCGAACAGGCACCCGGAAATATCAAACGACTTTAGTCCTTTGTTTACTTTAATATAATGTGCACAATGTCACTATTCCATAAAGTTTTAATTTTATTGTAATTTTTAATTAAAAAACAACTAAAACAAAGTTGTACACCTACATATACTTAGATATTGACATTATAGAATAATAAACGTTGCACACTCAACGGCCCCCATTAGGATATTAATATCCTGTGTCGGGGGTCCGGAAACATTCACAATGACAAGGACAAATACACCCAGACCGGAAAATATGCTTGCATGGTCAATACAAACATATTATGATCCGAGCGGGAATCGAACCCGCGACCTGTGGCGTTTAAGGCACGTTCGCTACCGCTGCGCCACAACGTCAAATATTGTGTTAGGAAATCAATTCAAAACAAATTTGATGAAAGGTTTTGCCTGTATTTTAAAATGAAACGAAATAAACGCTGCATACTCAACGGCCCCATTGGGATAGTTATATCCTATGTCGGGGTCCGGAAACGATATAAAAGGACATGAACAAAGACTCACCCAGACCGTAACATATGCCTGTATGGTGAAAACAAACATCTGCTCCGAGCGGGCATCAAACCCGCGACCGTAGAGACCTGAAACAGGCTCGCTACCAGCACACCACAACGGTCGTCCGTCGTTTTATAAAATAAATATACAATATTAATAATGAACTGTATATTTTACCCACAAAAACGATTCACAGTATGATATATTTTTGTATAATATAAAATTCGTTTTAGTTTATTGGAGCGTAGTATTACGGTTCCTCTCTTATGGCGTAGCGGAAGACAAACACTTTACGTAAATTTACGCATCATAAAGTACACTCGTGTATTGCGATTGAATGAGATGTGAGGCTGCGAGCTGGCCGTACAATGGGACCTCTATCAACGGTGCTATTGAAAAGTTTGTGGTCCAAGAATCCTTTTGTCCATACAGGACCTTTATTCCTTTGTTACCATAATATAATCATTATCGCTAGAATGGTATAATAAAACATTATCTGGTATAAAAGTTTAATGTACGTCAGCTTATATGTGATATTAATTTATATACTAGCTTTTGCACGTGGCTTTTTGACTAACTTTTTTAATGAGGTGCCTTTATTAGATTAGAAGTGATTGTCCCAAAACAAAATTTTATACCCTACTTATTTTATCCCCTTCAAGTTTTGATATCGCGAAAATAATTAGCTTATATTAATTTCTTCAAGGTCCCATCTATTTCAGTGCCAATATTCATCAAAATCAATTCGGTTCAGTGGTTTAGGAGTAAACACGTAACTGACTCCCACCCCCTAAGTAAAATATTCCTTTAGAAACATGTTACATTAAACAACTTTCATTCTATATATTATAACTAGCAGTTCCCACGGCTCCACTCGCGTTGATATAGCTTTTCGATAAACCTACGGGAACCTAAAATTTTTCTAGAGATAAAAAGTATTCTATGTGTTTATCGCTTAGATTACTAGGCGATAAGCTATGCGCGCTACGCATTTCATCCATATCCGTTCAGTAGTTTTTGCGTGAAAGAGTAACAATCATCCATCCATCCAAACTTTCACATTTATAATAAGTATAAGTACAGATAAAGTAAATAACTTGTATGCATATTAACTAATTCTATTTTTGAAAATAGCTTTTTATAAATCGAAAAATAAAAGTTTATTGAAGTCGACTTCAACAAAGTTAACAAGCTACATAACATTTAATTCTCTCAAAGCGGAGTAAAATCAGCAGGTAAATCGAAACGGTTGTTGGGTCGTGAAAATGGCAGCTGTCGAACATGGGCGTGACGTAATTTCTTTAATTCCTTTACAAGAGCACCGTGAAAATTTTCCTTTTTAATCAACCACCCTCAACCTGGGCAAATTTAATTAAAGTCCCTAAACATCCGACATTGGTAATAATTGTATATCATTTATAATTTACTTGTCTTAATTAATTTGCTACTTTCAAGATAACCTTTCATTTTAAGAGCGATTTTCATCTCCCAAATAAAGTAGTCATCTAAAATTAAAACATATTAAAACGAAAATCTTTCGTTATAATTGTATATATTTATTTATAACCTTTCTATATTATATAGAGTCTTGCTATTTACAACATAAATGAGGTTCATCGATGGGGCACCACTACCTCCTCTCAAAGTATTGACGTAAAGTAGCAGTATGCGTACTGTTACATTTCGTTTAGTGAATGTAAGTGCCGTTGGATCGGACCCTCCAACTTTTATCACCTGTTTGAGGATGACCTCATCCGTTTTTCTTTCTAGCAACTATCATAATCCACCCACGGCCAGTAGAGAACACATGCTTCTCCCAGCACAGATGGACTGGCTCATCCGGGAAATACTTGGTACTATCTCTTGGGCTGACAATGCGCATGTGATACTTCAAGTATCACAAGCATGCATAGCTTGCGGTGACTGCTAATAATCAAGCGGACAGTTACAGCTTACCATCTTACCATCAAGAAGGCATTTTGGCGTCGGGATGTGATGATCCCATCGCCTGCTGTTGGTATAACCTCTGTCATAGCAGAGATTATTCCAACAATGCAATCTGTCACACTGGTAGGTCTTTTGTTGCAAGAGGCCGGCTAGGTAGGTACCACCGCAGTGTCAAATATTCTGCCGCCAAATAGTAGTGCTTAAGCATTACTGTGTTCCGGTTTGGAGGGCACTGTAGGCTAGTGAAATTACTGGGCAGAGGAAATTTATGAACCAATATCTCGAGGTTGAGGTCAACGCGTGAGTGGCACCTACTAAAGTGCTGCAAACACTCAAAGTCTACGGCAACCACTTACCATCAGGTGGGCCGTATCCTTGTTTGCCAACTTGTAACATAAAAAAATGGTTGTTTATAAGAAAACAAAAAAAAACACAATGTCTTCATTTATATATATATATATCCGCTTCTCTTATATTTTAAGCCGATCTTAAGGTGACTGATAGAATTTTTAGTATTTTTCTCATAAATTACGTTTTTCAGCTATAGTTAACATAAAAAAGGGTGACATTCGACATTTCAAGTACGTGAAGTCAGAAGCAATCTACTCGTATATACTTTATCATCTTTACATTTATTAAATGCTCAGCTTTCCTAGTGTAAGTTTACTTTAAAACTCAAAGCTTTCCTTTGAACTATTTGCTTTTTATGTTTTTTAATCTTTTTTTATGGAATGGAAAGTAAATATCGTCTTATTTTAAAGACATTTTCTATTAAAAGGCTGTATATATATTATATAAATTTTAAACTCCGTCACCTGGACTGATTCGAGTTTGACGAGATTTCGAAAAGTTTTAATTACAAACAGCCAATAAATTTAAAGCCCCTTCAAGTTGGATTAAAGAAACAATGAAGAACAAGAAATTGTAACTGCTTCTGAAGTTTTGGCGATGTAACACTAAGCTTGAAATGACGTGACCTTATCTTTAGCCGAATAATTATCTATATCGACTTTAAAAGGAGGAGATTACTGACTATGACATCCAACAGTTTCGAGAAACAACGAATATACGCCACCCGATCCCTTCCAAACGGGAAGGCGGATAATACAGTAGCCGAAGGTGAAGTAATTTAAATTAATTTCAAGAAAAAGTAACATTTCAATTATTTATAGAATAATTCAAATAAAGCATCAAATGCACCGTCATTTCCTAGAAACGTTAAAAGCAGTTATGTGTAATATTTCTTACATTTTATCTCAGAGAAACTTTTAAATTGTTTCGCTACAGGCGTGCACAAAATGTACCAACATATTTTAATGTTCATAAACTTTGAAAACTGGCATTAGATAGAACTTGCAAAGGAAAACCCTAGAACAAACAGTCTCGTATCTCTTACATTATAAATGCCGTTCTGTCAAAGACCTCATAAGACTGCATACATTTCTTACGAGATGAAAATAAAACAGTGTTACGAGGTACAGTATCTCTTTTATGCTTTCAAGCCTTAAAAGTATAAAAATGCAATTCGGGTATGAAAACGGGATTAGACCTCAATATTTAATCTATAAGTCCGTACTTGGTAATGCAATAAACACTTACCGCAAATTTAATCCAATTTTCTTAAATGTTATAACAAGAGAAAAACATAATAACTATAATATATTAACTAGCTCCTGCTAGTGGCTTCATCCGCGTGAATAACGTTTTTTAATAAGGCATCTTTTATGCAATGCAGGAATAATTGGTTTCCAATACAAACTTTCATCACTAACTGTCTAGCCTATCTACACTATCCTAAACTATTCTAGCCTTAAAGGGGTGAACCCATTTTAAGTTTTGTTTTCTCGACAAAATGTAGAATATAACTGTCTTTAAGGTCCCATCTATATCTAGACAAAATTTTCATATTCTGTTCGGCAGCTTAGATGTCACAAACCAAACTTACTTTCGAATTTATAATACGGGTAGAATACAAATTTAATCTATTGTTTTACAAAAGAAACTAGTTGTAATAGAAAGATGTCTTTAAAAAACTTTCTCCGAGTTCTATTGCCATCTGCAAGCAATTGGGCGCCTGCCAAAGCTAACTAACCGATAACTTTCTCGGTAAATCGGATATCAGCACCCAGACGCTATTTACTACTCGATTAAAATCTTGCTTGAAAAAATGCTTAAAACTATTTATATGAAATTAAATAAATAAAAAGGCCTTTTATTTTACGTATATACAATTTTTCATATATACATTTAAGTTTAATAGAAAATATCTTATATATTAGCTAATATACTTTAACATAGAACATAAGATTCATTTTTGTATTATATAAAATACATTTTTAAAATCAATTTTGAAATCTATTAAAGTTTTAAAATTAACATGAACCCCTTCAACTAGAAACTTGAGGGTAAAGAATTCCTCCAAAGATGACCAGTAGTCTATATCAGTGGCTTTTTCCCTTCACTGTTTTCCAGTAATCTCTTCAATGTTATCTGGCCATGTACTTCTAGGTCTGCCTCTCTTTCTAGTTCCCATGGGGCCTAGTCATGACGTTAGCCAAGAAGCCTATCTGTCGTCGCTTATTCTTGCTACGTGGCCCGTCCATCGCCATGTCAATCTAATAGCGATTTCATTTCAAGCAAATAGTTTAATGTGTATATTACTCCTGTTGCTTCTCTTATTTTTTGAATTTTTATAACTATAATCATGCTTCTTTCCATGCTCCGTTCAATCAATCACGCAGAAACGGTTGAACGGATTTGGATGAAATTTAGCATAGATATATAGATTGTTACCTGGATTAACACATATTATGTGTTTTATCCCAAAAAAAAACGTTGAGTTTCTGTGGGATTGTCAAAAACACGCTAAAGGAATTTTCAATTCAACATTATTTATCTACACAATATGATTCATTTATTTCTATAGCCAATACGAAGGTCACCACGGACTAAGTCGCGTGCAGATGCTAGTATTAAATAGTAGTATACTGTGTTTCGGTTCGAAGACCAAAGGAGACTTAAGAACCATTATCTCGAGGTTGGCAATGCTTGAGCGACAACTCTATTCATTGGTGTTGAAAGGGCTTCTAGGTTAACTTAATCGCTTATTAATCAGGGGGACCGTATACTTGCTTGACAACTAAAAGTCACTTTAAAATAGTTATTCCAGGCGGCAATAAACCCCTTTTTTTAAAGTGTGTTGCTGTTGGCTCTACTGGCCTTGACAGCGTCACCAGGTGCGGATGAACCCCCTTCAACCTTTAACGTCAGACGCCTCCTTTGTAATATATATTAAAGCGATCTTCTTAGGCAACAAAGGTAAAATAATTCCAAGAATTGAACCCTTTTTGTTTTTGAAGTCGTTTAAGCATTAAAATTTTTCTTTTACCTTATTCCCCATTCATAATGTAAAGGACATTACAAATTAAAAAAGAAACTTCTGTTAATTCAGAATCTATTAAAGTTTCTTTTGTAAAGGCTACTGAAAGGTTCTTTCTCGAGTTATTTAATTAAAAACTCGAGGCAAAGAATATATTTTCTTTATTAAAATACAGAAGTAAGAACGTTAAAATACAACAATCATTTTTCATTCTAACGAGAACTTTTTAATTCGCGAAACTAGATTTATATTTTTTACCTGATTGCAGTGTTTTTTTATTGTAATTATATATATATCAATATAAACGCTACACACTCAACGACTAATTATATCCTATTTCGGGACAAGGACAAACACACCCAGACCGGAAACATGTCAGAATAGTCAATACGAACATCTGCTCGGAGCGGGAATAAAACCCGCGACCTGCGGCGCTTAAGGCAAGTTCGCTACCGCTGCGCCACAACGTCGCCGAAGTATGTATCTACATATATGTATTTATTAGGCAGATTCTGTATTCTAAACGGCGTGATGGATTTTAACGTAGAATATATCGTTTTTTTTCTTAATTCCAGTAGTTCAAAAAAGTTAAAATCAGACCTCCTCATTATTTTTAATGACCTATCACATATGTATCACCCTGCCAGATTTAATTTTTATGTTTTTTATAATTTCATGAATAAATCTCGTAGCGGTTCATAAAATACACCTATTTAATAAATTTCTTATACATAGAGCCAATAGTCTCCGAGTAAAATGTCTGTGACATGGAAATGGACATAAGGACAGACGGACAAACGGACAGATGGACAGACAGACAGACGGACAAACGGACAGACGGACAGACGCATAGATAGACAGACAGATGCACAAACAGATGGTCGGACGGACGGACATGAGGAAATCCGGTTCCGGTTTTGCTATTTGCAACACTAAAAAGTGAAGTATCGCTGACTGCAACACTATGGCTAGTTTTTGTAATTATAAAACTATATAATTTTCCACATTTATGAATTTCTTTCTTATAATTTTGAATTATTTCTATATTACGATAAGAGTTTTCGTATTAAACATACAGAGAATAAAGTTCTTTATAGTTATTACACACTACCTTTCGGCAAAAAGTTCAAGGGGTCGGTCGGGAGCGCTAAGTTTTTAACATTCAACGAGCACTATAAAAGTTTTACAAGAGATATTCAATGGATGCTGTTTGCAGGCAGTTATACGTGCCCGCGAATATTAGACCGTGTTGCACCCAACAAAAACTCAGAACTGTAGTTTTCTATTAATGCTACTAATAAAATAAATGAAAAAGTTTGTGTGTTTGGCTGGTTGGGTGCTTCTCTCAATCAAACAAGTATAGCTGAATGAATTTTGATGAAATTTGGTACAAATACTGGATAAAGACTGTTACGTGGATATTATTCCGAAAAATGTTAGGCTCCCGTGGGGTTATCAAAAAATATTTGTTAAATTCTCTTTACGCCAATGTGTTTGGTCCAGTCTTTAAATGTCCAGTCAATGGGTTGCAAAGATAAAATTACCAAGACTGTGTAAAAACTAATATATATTTTTTTAATGTTACAAGTTGGCAAACAAGCATACGGCCCACCTGATGGTAAGTGGTTCCCGTAGCGTATGAGCGTTTGCAGCACCATTAGTAGGTGCCACTCGCGCGTTGCCAACCTCGAAATATTGGTTCATAAATCTCCTCTGCCCAGTAATTTCACTAGCGTACAGTGCCCTTCAAAACCGGAACACAGTAATGCCTAAGCACTACTATTTGGCGGCAGAATATTTGACACTGCAGTGGTACCTACCTAGTTGGCCTCTTGCAACAAAAGACCTATCACCAGTGTGACTGATTGCACTGGTGGAATAATCTCTGCTGTGACAGAGGTTATCCTAACAGAGGGCGATGGCGTCGTCACATCTCGACGCCGGTTAATAGTCGGTCAAATGTTAGCTAGAGTAATTACTATAGAGAAAAGTTATCTTTATAAAAGGCATTTCGAATACAAAACTATGAACTAGCTGAGTTTGTCGCAAATATTCTATAGTGTAAGGGATGGATATACTTAAAGAGGACGTCTTCTGGTGCCACTTCTAAACATTTAAAATCTCACTTTTGCGCGGAAGCTTTCAGCATTAGCAGTACAATTATAGGCTTTGCAAAATGCTACAAGTTGGAGTAATCGTGGTAATAGTGTGACTATTAGCGACATAATTTCGTTCGCCATTTACGTAACGTTCTTACGATTCTGTAGTACCTTCAGCTAACATTTAGATCATGTTTAGTTTAAAAATATATAGTACAAGTTATCTGCCTAAAATTTTCGCCACTAATTATTATATATTACTTATTTCAAAACTACAGAAAATACAATTGTTAGAAGCTTTATGAAAGTCATTGTTCGACCTATAACCAACACAATAGCAGTATTAATTATGTCGATAATATTACTATTGCATTGTCAACAATTGTTGGCTTAACTTATGATCTCGCCGTAACATTTCACAGGTCTTATGTCATGTCATCAAAACACCGTCATCGGGTATTATTATTCCGTGGCCGTTTCCCTAGAGTGGTAGTCCACTCACGTACGTACGACCTCATTGAGCGCACTCACTCATGGAAAATTATATACATTGTCAATGTTACACTATTTGGAAAAAATCTTTTTTTTTAATAAAACTGTTTTCAACCTCTTAAGCTGTAACAAGGAGGTGGGCAATGTAATAATAAGCTCCTATACTTTAGAGTTATATAACGCCTGATTTTTTGTTAAGCAACCCTATGAAGCCAAAAAGAATTAATTAATTAAAATTGATACAAAAACGGCATAGCGTAATATAGAAATAAATAAAACAGTCAAATTAATCTAGTGGTGATTTTAGTAGATAGGAATTGTGTGTATATTGGAATGAAACAAACCCTTACGTTGTAATTCTTTTACGTAGCCAGTGTAAAGTATTACAGTATATAATGTAAGGTAAATAACAACAAAGTAACACATTCGGTTAACGAAGCGGTCGGGGCGTGAGGCAGCTAACATTGACTCAGTCAATCGATTCCCTACACTTGTTACATAAATAGACATACCTTCGATGCCTACGTGAACGCACCTACGAAATTCATGAATTTTAGTATAAGTGAAACATGTTCTCTCAACATTGGCTTAGCGGGCTTATATGGCGTCGATTGGAATTAAACTCAATATTTATGTAAGTACCTTAAGTAACTAGAAGTCTGAAATTTATTTATTCCATTATCTTTTTACGGTACACACAATAAAAATATAAGGATAAATATTTAAATAGGAGTATGCAAAGGCTGTCTTATCGCTTTAAGCGATTTCTTTCAGCCATACTCTTTGAAAAGAAACTGAGAAAAAATATCTAGAACCGTTCACAAAAAAAAATTCTCAAGTAAATCTTTTCCTTTAATTATGAATTAATAATTAATAATGTAAAAGCTAAACTAAATAGTTGTAATGATATGAATGTATATATAATTAAAATATACATATATATCATAAATAAAATATACATATACGTACGTTATAATCATATTAGACAAGATGACGACTCGTTGATATCTCTTCGTAAATTCGACACCAACATAAGGAAACGAAGTTCGTTCACGTGTCAACTCCATTTGGTTATGTTGGGCAAATCATAATGACGTTAGTGTGTGCCTAAGTTCGTTCCTTATCATCGTTCCATACATCGTACTTCTTAGAGAGGATGCTATAATAAATTAATAAATTAATTAATTGCTAAGTCAACGGTGAAGGAAACTAGTTCACTTGGCCGTGTCTATTCTTTAATAAATTGATATCAATATAATTATATTATATTATCGTTTTTTTTTTTAAATTTAATTTTATATAATTGTGTGTCCACATTTCTCTCGTCCGGGGCTGATAAAAATTGATGTAATGATTTGATTTTGTATTAATATTATACAAATAAATAATATTTTGAAATAGGTATTTTCCAAGTTCGTATCTACTCGAAAATGTAACTCTATCACACAATCTAAGGCTCTACGGCTAGACAAAAAGGCGTCGTTTTAAAGGCGTCGGGATGTGACGACCCCATCGCCCGCTGTTGGGATAACCTCTGTCACAGCAGAGATTATTCCACCAGTGCAATCAGTCACACTGGTGGTAGGTCTTTTTGTTGCAAGAGGCCGGCTAGGTAGGTACCACCGCAGTGTCCAATATTCTGCCGCCAAATAGTAGTGCTTAGGCACTACTGTGTTCCGGTTTGAAGGGCATTGTATGCTAGTGAAATTACTGGGCGAACGAGATTTAAGAACTAATATCTCGAGGTTGGCAACGCGTGAGTCACACCTACTAATGGTGCTGCAAGCGCTCATAGGCTACGGCAACCACTTACCATCAGGTGGGCCGTATGCTTGTTTGCCAACTTCTAACATAAAAAATAAAAAAATAAAAAAAAAAGACATCGGCCTCTCCATCGACCTAGGCTGGGAAGCCAGACGCCGCTTTATAGCAAAGCACGCGATTTACTGCTTAGCTTACGTATTTAACTCAAATGTATGTACTTAATCTAGTGTTTAAAAAGTAGCAATTAAATGTCAATGAATCGTAAGAATTTCACAGTAATTTTTTGAAATTAACAATTTACACTTTTAAAATATTTAAAAAAACTGAAATTAATAATCTTAGACTTAAAGTGTACATACAGAAAAGAGATAAGGTGACAGTGGGTATTTTACTGTGCGGAGTGCCGCTCAATGTCTCCAAAGTTTTTAGCTTTAATATCATCACAAAATGTATGAGTCAGCAAAAAATCACGTTACAATTGGTGAAGAGTTCGGGTATTCGCGTAACATATATAAAATAACCCGTATTATTTATAGAAATAACTTTTAGCTTTACATTACTATTCCATTTAGTCGACTGCCATGAAACGATGTCGTTAAGAGCGCGAGCTTCAGACTAATATTTTATCTACTTAGAAATCAAAATCGATATCATAAATAATGTCTGGCATACCTTTATATGTTTAATTTTTTTATTAAGAATAAAGCGATTAAGTTGGCAAGCAAGCACACCAACCCCCTGATGGTAAGCGGGCGTCAAAGCCTATGAGCGCTTGCAAGACCAATCATTTATAAGTGTCACTCACGCGTTGCCAACCTCGAGATATTAATTCTTATATATTCTTCGAACCGAAGCACAGTGATCCTAAATTCACTACTGCTTTCCGGTTTAATATCTGACATACATTGTTAACAAGCAAACAAACAAAAAAACGCTACACACTCAACGGCCCCCGTTAGGATAGTTATATCCTGTGTCGGGGGTCTGTCAATATTCACAATGACAAGGACAAAGACATCCCGACCGGAAAACATGCCTGTATGGTCAAATACTAACATCTCCGAGCGGAAATCGAACACGCTACCTGTGGCGCTTAAGGCTTCGCTACCGCTGCGCTTCAACGTCGTCGATTGTTTGATTGTTAATAATATTATAATTGTACATTCTCGAATTTCTGTTTAACGTAATCAAGAGTCTTCTACCATGTTCTACGTAGGTTTGAGCTATAATTTCATATAGCTTACAGCAACGTTATTTACGTCCACGGTAAGCGCATGCCCTACAATACATCACGTCGTACTGACTAAGAACAAACACTCGTCCATCTTGATGGTTAACGATGTTGTCCGATTTGTATACGCTAGCTATACGAGCTCACATCCAAACAAGATCATGATTATCCCCTATCCTAAACAATACAAGTATTACAGTATAAAAGTCAACTGAGGTTCATCTTTTTATATTCTTAATGTAAAAGTTGCTAATGTGCTTTGTTAAAGTTAATAAAGATCTTATTTTCCTTTCGACCAATTATTTCCCAGCATAAACACTTACACCACACATAGACATATAACATCATCGATGGAGCATTGTCTTGATACCGTTTCTAATTTTACGAGCTAAGCTGAGCCAAACGCTTTATACGATTTAAATATATACTGTCATGTCATGTCTGTCTGTATTTCTGTCTGTATGAATCTATAGCTCGGGAATCCCGGATAAAATATATAATACGTTTTTTAAGTATACAGATACGTTAGGTCTGGTTTGGTCTGGTCAGGTTTTATTACAAATTCGGAAAAATAGTAAAGTAACATATACTTTCTCAACCACAGGTCTCAAAAGGATTCATTCCCGGCGCAATACATACACTGGTAATTAAAACTTAAGTAAAAAACATTGTGTTGTAATAATAACATTTCTGTAACGTGTATTAATATTAATATCACTATAGACCTTATTTCATCGTATTTCGCTTACCGCAAAATATAAACTCGCCATCCCCGTATGAGTAAACCTTTTACCGAAAGTTAAATTGTACGAAAATATTTACGGGATGCTTATAAAAGTTCACCATGCACGTACATAATTTAAGAGACCCTTAATTTTTTGAGTACATCATAATTGAGTCTGTTTGTTTTCAAACTAGCTCGTGTGTTTATAAAATTAAAGATACTCTCATTTTACTACGACTACAATATATCGTCAAAACGAGGTGTCTAATGCTCTTTAAATTAAATATAAATTCATACCATATTATGTATATGTACTCTACCGACTCACCCTCTTCTTTTCTCTCTCTTTGCCTTGACTACTATTGAATATACAAACCTTTCGTGAAAAATTATCTTTCCAATGCGATGGTGAAAACCGTATCAAATTCCGTTTAGGTTATGGTTATGTGGTTTAGAAAGCGGAAAGGTTTAGTGGAAATACAGACATATGTGGAAAGTGACTTTCTTTCTTACTATATAGAGATAATCAATCATTGAATGCTAGAAATACAAACTTCATTACTTTCTCTTTTTCCTCCCCTTCGTCTGTTAACTCTTATCTTACTAAGGTAGTGATGCTGTTTGTATAATTGTGAACACGAGTTACAATAACTAGGCAGGGTGTATAATTTATCACCTTTTAGGTATATAAGATATAGCATAAGAAGCCTTGTAAAATTTATTTTTATTAGAAGTTATTTATTTTTATTAGAAGTTATTTAGCGTTATAAGTTATTTCGAAAAATTACGAAAATTTCATTATCGGAGCCAAGCCGCAAAAATTTATTTGTAAATAACCAACACACATTCAAAATAAGACATAAATAACGATGAAGGAAATATTTTAAATTAACAAAAACAACTAAACTAAATAAAATACAATTTTTTTTTTATTTAATAGAATGAAATTCTTTTTAAAGTTCTATGGTTTAAAATCCATTAGACAACATTTCAAAATAATACGTCACCTTGTTACACGGGATTACAATGTAACAGCAGCATTAAAAGGATTAATTTTAATAAATAGGTGCCTTTCAGAGAATCCATTTGCATTTAAAGCTGTTTCTCACACCCCGAGGGCGTGTCTATTGTCTTTAGATTATGGGGTATTGCAACCCCCATAATGAATGAACGAAGAAACGAACGTGGCTGTATAATGCCAGGTATTTTATGAAACCATCAGACGATACCATCGAACCGTGTACTGAGGTGGAAAATAATATTGGCGTCCGGCCATTAGGTAAAGATTATAAGTCAAAGCTTGATTAGAGTCAACGACCTCTCGGCTCAGGTTGAATGCTTGATGCCAAGTTGAATGGTAAATTGATGTTCCCTTGTATAATACGTTGTATTTAAGTAAAGCTATTTTGTATCATTGTTAATCTTATGAATAATTTTATTAAAAGCAATAATAAATATCTTTAAAAACGTATAACATTAACTTATATTAACTAGCAGTACCAGAGGCATAACCTAGTCGAGATGTGGGATAGGAAAAGATTCGGCTACCCCCTACAAAAGAAGAGGAGGCGAGGTTTGAGAGTTTGTAAAAGAAGAGGGATAGACGAAATACGAATTTGAGTCTTCAGCACTCACACTCTTCGAACTAACGCAATATTACGAATACTACTTCTATTTGTGAAAAACTTATTCTTAAAAAGTGAAGTACAAGCTAATAAAACAAATGTTATCAGATTTTCCTCACCCACTGAGTATCTAGGTTACCGTTAAGAAAGTCAGCTTGGCACAAAGGCTCAATAATCCAAGCAATCAGTGGTTAGCTCGAATGCAATAAGCCTTAAGATCTACGATCATTAAATATGCTCACTGAAATAAATCACGACAGCTTCGACGCTCCTGGAATTTTCCCCATTAGATTTTATGGATTTCTCTCTTGTCCGCACATTAAATTATAACCAGAGGGAAAACGGTACGGAGGATTGAAATTTAATTTGAGATTCCGTTTGAAAATAGATTCCCAAATAAAGGTATTAAATTGATCCTTCAGTTAGCAGTTTTAAAAATTGCCTTCAATATTTATTAAGAGCCCGTAATGAAAGTTTTTTGTAAACTAAGGAAGCGGGGAATGACTATGGAAAATAAAGATGTGCTCGTAAATATAAAGGCTGATCCAAAAATTGAGAATAAAGATATTTATTTTTCTACATAGGTTTGTAAATCATCACAAGCCTCTTCAAAAAAAATCTTCTACATGTAGGTTGATATATTATTACATACGTTTATCATCAGTATATAGGCTTTAAAGATTTTGACAACGTTGCAGCGCAGCGGTAGCAAACTTGCCTTAAACACACCAGGTTGCGGGTTCAATTTCCGAGGAAGAAGTTTGTATTGACCAGTTTGGAAGGTGTTACGGTCTAGGTGTGTTTGTACTTGTCATTGAGTGTGATGATTCTGGACCCCAAACACAGGATATTACTATTGGGGGCGTTGAGGACGTAGTGTTGAAAAAAGGAAGTAGCAGATCCTTGCTGTTATCGGGATTCTTCTGCATGGCCCAATTTGAGGAATATTGATTTAAAGAAGCTACCCTGAATATTAATTTAAGCTATTGTTGCGTTCGATGTATAACAGTTTCGGATACCACAATTCGTCTATTCCCTTCTTTTTCCCTTCCTATTTCAGCTGATTTTTTAGCTTTGGCAACACGCATAATATAACAGTGTTCGTAGTAGAACCATGCTCTTCCCAACACTAATGAGCCGACTCAATGCCCAATCTCTCACCCCCTCTGTTCCCTTCCTTTTTTCCGTCCTCATTCCTTTCTGCCTATTATTTAAGTTGGCAACGCGCATATATTGCAAGCGTTTTAGGTTGTGGTGATTGCTTGCCATCAGGCGGGCCGTATGCTTGTTGGTGAATCGTCATCAAATAAATTTTAAAAAAAGGTCCATAAACTACGGTAACTGCTTACCATCAGGCGTTTCATAACGTTTGCTTGCAACTATCATCGTATAAAAACAGCCTGTTATTACACTCCGTCGCAATATTTACTTTTTGTGACATATTTACATATGGGATCCATGCCTTTGTAAAAAAAACTTTTAAAACTCCGACACAACACAAACAACAAGTTTGCAGAAGCACATTTTTTGTACCGAAATGCGACTAAACAAATCCAGCCATCCTAAAACGCCATTTCGCATAATAAAAGAGTTTATTTATTCGAGGAAGCACTCAGAACTAATTAGATTATGAATGGACCAACATTATCAAAACAAACATTATGGGCCTGAAACCGAAGGCACATTTATTAATCGAATACTCAAGCAAACTTTTCTTACCATTATAGGTTTTTTTTTTTGTTATGAGATGTAGTTAATATGGAAATTATAACGGTTCAGTTTTTGCTATTTAGCTCTGGAACACAAAAATTAATAAAACCTTTATATACTAGTGTCACTAAGAGTATCGACATCTCGTAAATGTACTGTTGCAATTCGTTGTTTGAATTTAAACACCGAAGGCCAAAATTGGACCTTTTCTCTGGCTTTTTCTTTCTCTCTTAAACCCCTACATTAAGCTCATAATGTGCCTCAAACCACATTGATGTTTTAGTGTTGTCAGTGAATTATGGCTATGGGATCTAATAACCACCACCCAGGCAGTATGCTTGTTTGCCACCTATTGTTTATACAAGTAATAATAAAGAATAATTAGATCTTGTATACATTAAATTAACCCTCAAAGTCGCCAACAAAAAAATGCTGTCGACAAATACGAGCGAGTAAATAAAACACTTTCATATAGCGTATTTACAAAAATTTAATTAGAGTCCACTGCCGGAATGGCTCCAAGGCTTAATTCTACACATTTCACGAGTTTATATTTTCCTTGCGATGTAAAATCTAAAGTAGAGTTCACCGCACACATTAGACTTCAGTTTTACGCTGATTATTAAGGACAAGATTAGTAGAAAATACATTACACAAATAAAACAAATCCTTATAATTTTAATTTTTGGTAATTTTAATTTAAATAAAGAACCATAATAGCCAGCCGGTTTGTTGCAAGTTTAGTAAAGCTACCTTAGTCGTAACATAGCTTTGATTTTATTTTCTTTGTAAAAATATCTGCGATAAATAGTTGGAATTTTCTAACAAGCATGCCGACCATCCTAGTACAGTATTAGGAAATTCTCCTTTAACTCCGATTATTTATCGGCAAGACATCATTTACAAACGAATAGTCAAAATGTTATTTAAATTCTGGAGACATACAATAGGAGAATTTCTTAAACTCCATTCCAAAACTACACATAGCTTACTATTATAATACAAATAAAACTTACAACAGGTCAAAAAATTCATCCGAAATGTGCTCGGCCTTTACGATTTTCAGCATTTCGCTGCTTGATTTTAAATGCAAAATATTTTAATATGTTGAAATGCAGCTCGCGAAATAATTTTTCTTTGAGTAATTTTCCTTTCCCGAAAATTTTGTGACGCTAATTTTTACTTATTTTTGAATAAGCAACGCTAAGGTAAAGCGTCATTTATAAGTAGTAGTAATAATTTTCAACACAAAATTTGTTTTTTTAATTTGACAATTCTTCGATGCTTATAATAATTAATAAAAGTGCATTTATTTTATCCATTTATTATGTATCTAATTTCATTTTCGATTCAAACAAAAAGCCATTAACAGATGTTGCAGAATTAATTAAAAAAGACTTAATTGGCAGCTTAATTACTGAAACAAAGCCTCCGATGGGCCTCCGATGATTAATCAATAACCGCTCGTTCTGATCCCGAACGTGATACGAAATAATTAAGGCTCTACAAAGCTTTGCTCTAGAGCTCGAAAGAACTATCAGAATACTTCTTAAAATGAAAATATGTATTGGTTTCAATTTTATTATTTAATTAATAGGTCAAAAGTAATATATTATATACTGGGAGTCGTAAGTTATATTCCGTCTCAAAGCAGTTATTTGTAACAGTGCGACAAGGGATTTATTGCTGAAAAATCAGTCTATATTCTTCTCAAAACTTTAACTTTTTTAATGTCATCTAGATTCGTTGACCCGTTTAGACGTTCCAAATTTACTAGAAACAATTAATTTAGCCATTATAATATTAGTTGATTATAGTTTAAATTATATAGTTTATAGACTCGAGTTCTGTTGAATTTGCTACTTGCAAATACTTGTTGTGTAATACAACACTCCAATATCTCATCTCAATTCGATAGCTGCCGAAAGATAACATTTTATCAATAGTCTTATTGTTACGCTCCCGGTGTGCTGCACTCCAATATAAGTTCCTTGATTACTTTTTATCCTCAGAAAACAAGATATTTCGTTTATTTTATTTACATGTTTAAACTTTACTACAAACACATACGAGAAATATTTCAAGAAAAATTTTATTTACATTTTTGCAATCAGTATTACAACAAATTTACAATTCAATACTAACTATATTTACAATTTATAATTATAATACTAGCTGCATTTCCCCGATGAATCGCAAATAATAATGTAATAGTGAATGAGTTATCTCTTTCAAGCAACCAATAAATAAGTAAAAGTTTTACTCAAAAGTTTTCACCGATTTCCAAGGAACACGGATTTTAATTCAAGTGATATATTTTGTGTTTGTGTTGATTTCAATGATTCTATTTTATTTGAAACGATATAAACAGTGACCCATATTAAAAAAAAAATTTCAACGTATGCCAACGTGTGAGGTATCTTTGGATAGGTCTTTTAAAATGACAAGGAGGTTTTATTTCGATTTTTTTCATTAAGTGAGTAGTTGTTGAGATATTAGCCCCTAAATTCGTAAAAACTGTGTCCTCCCCCTCTAACTTTTGAATTATGGGATTTAAAATTCTGGAAAAATTTGATTCTTGTAAAATACCACATGAACTTTCATCCACATTTGGTTTGAAGAATATCGGTCAACAAAATTTTGAGATATATAAATCGTTCCCATAACTTTGCTTTTCATATTACTTTTAATAATTACTATGAATTTACCAACTTATTTTGCGGTCGATTTTAATCCGTTATTATTTTTAAAGTCCTTAAGATTCTTCATAACCCAGCTGCGGAACCCTTTAGTTTCAACTGAGCGTGGTGCACAACGCACTTGACGGTTAATTTTAAACACTAATTTTATCCTTGTTATGATTTACTATTAAAATTTAAAATAAAGTTTTAGGAAATTTAAGCGATGCGGGAGCTAGTCGCTACTCATTATATCTTTTCCATAGGTCGCAGCGTCAGCGCCATGTATTGAAAACGTCAAGTCAATTGCTTGGGTGTGGTCGATGCCTATGCTGACGTTTGACAGTTGTCAGTTGTGTTGTGTGTTCGATTGTCACGTGTTTGGCAGTTAACATTTTAACAAGAATGAAGACAGTCCGATTAATGCAGGCTAAGCGAAACGTTGTGCTCACCACGGGGCATTGAACTCACCGCGTTTTCATCTGGTTGATCTTTACGATAATTTGCAATCATTTATGTTAAAGGCGTCGGGATGTGACGACCCCATCGCCCGCTGTTGGGATAACCTCTGTTACAACAGAGATTATTTCATCAGTGCAATCAGTCACACTGGTGGTAGGTCTTTTGTTGCAAGAGGCCGGCTAGGTAGGTACCACCGCAGTGTCCAATATTCTGCCGCCAAATAGTAGTGCTTAGGCACTACTGTGTTCCAGTTTGAAGGGCATTGTACGCTAGTGAAATTACTGGGCGAACGAGATTTAAGAACTAATATCTCGAGGTTGGCAACGCGTGAGTGGCACCTACTAATGGTGCTGCAAGCGCTCATAGGCTGCGGCAGCCACTTACCATCAGGTGGGCCGTATGCTTGTTTGCCAACTTCTAACATAAAAAAAAAAAAAAAAAGTTCATTAAATGGACTTTTGATTTAAGTTCGATGTTTATTATTTTTCATCTCCACCATGTCTGGCCAATCTGATAACGACCCGTCTCCACTATATAATACATAGAAAGAGCCATTCTACTTTATTTGATATTCATTATTTACATATTTTGACATCACTAAATAGCTCTTTGACGACAGCGTACTATAGAATGATAATCAATATTTAAGCTAGTCACGCGATATCAGTACAATCTTTCTGTGTAGGAAAATGGAAACTTTAAATGAAAAAAAAATAAGTTTTTACGGTGTTTTAATATATTTGTATACTAATTTTGGACTGAAAATAAACTATAATATCACAGAGAAGTAGCGTTGTGCGTACTGTATGTAATAATTTTGGCCTCAGGTGACAACCCATGGTCATATCTCAATAGAACCTCTATAGCTAAACGATAGAAGGGCCGACTTCGCTCCGTTAACGCGAGAGTCGAGGGTTCGATCCTGATCACTTTGGGCTATTGTCGTACCCACTCCTAGCGCAAGCTTCGAGCTCATTTTGAGGGGCAATAGGAATATTAGTAATGCCTTCAAAAGGCATTGCTAATATTCTTTTTACAAAAACTAAAAACTATGATTGTCACACTATAAAAAGTATCTTTCCGTCAAGCAAGCCAGGCAATTTGCTTTTTTTCATATTTGAGTTAGGAATTTTTTTTTTACTTGAAGATATTAAAATCATCTTCTTTCCACTATTTTAGCAGCATATTTTTCTTATCAACTTTAACTGTAACTTCACGAACATTAAAAATTATAAACACATGATTAGTAGTTATAAGAATTTCAATAAAAATAAATTAGTCAAATTTTAATTTGGTAAAAAGTTTCTTCATTACAGATTTCATTTTAAAACAAGAAGTTTAATAATAGAGGAACTATTAAACCGGCGGACACACGTTCAACGTGACAAAAGTTTTGTAGTGAAATCAAAAACACTCGTCTGGAACGGACACACCACAGTATTTCAATTATTTATCAAATATCCGACCGTGGGCGAAAAGCCGCATGAATCAATGATTCAATCCGCATGTCCGTTACATTTATACATAAACGGGTATTATGATATTATTTTACTAAGCAACTTTTCAAAGAATTTACGTTCAAAGATAAAATTAAAGTTTTTACGTCTTATTTTTGTCGCGGTAACGTGTATGTGTAGTTTTATTAATATGCCATATTATAACGCTGAACAGTTTGTTTGTTTGTACGCACTAATCTCAGGAACTACTAAAGCGGCAAACTGTACGCAAAAATTTAGCGAAACATAACAGTATGGATACTGCTTCTTAACGTCGATATCCTGTTAAACGGTATATACTGAGAATTTACTAAAGAGTTGAGCGGGCCCAAAAGGCTCACAATTATTACGCCTTGATGTATTAAATTTTACAAAAGATATTTACAATACCCCATGATATCGTGGTAATATTATTATGTCTCACGTCAGTTAATCGACATCAAAGTTAATTAAAGCATTATTACGCTTTAATGAAATTGTATCCACATGGTAATAAGCCTAATTATTCATTGAAATAGTATCCATATCAATTTTGTATATTTTCTATATATATAGATACTAAGAATTTACTAAAGAGTTGAGCGGGCCCAAACATCAAGGCTCACAATTATTACGCCTTGATGTAATAAATTTTACAAAAGATATGTACAATATCCCATGATATCATGGTAATATTATTGTGTCACACGTCAGTTAATCAACATCAAAGTTAATTAAAGCATTATTACGCTACTTAATGAAATTGTATCCACATCAATTTTCTATTTAATATGTAAAATTGAACAAAATTTTTAAGCATATCCAATATCCTAGTATAATATTAATTAAAAAGTTTAAAGCACTCTGATAATGAGGTTAAAATCTGGAAGAAAAAAAAAACAATTACGGTAAAACATAGTATCCGCATTCCGTTGCCATTCGCACATTAAGACCCCAGTTTCAGAACGTTTCATCCTCTGTGAAGTTACAATTTTCGCGCTCACTCAACCTTGAGCGAGGCGGGCAGGGGAGGCGAGCGGGGCATTAGCGGGGGAAAAATTAGATTTAACCCCGACACCATCACGGGAGTTTTACCTTAGAATATAACAAAAAATATTTGGCCAAGTTCGTAATGACATTTTATGTGTCTCCTCTCACGTGGCGCGTGCTCGTTATAATTACTGTTACCTTAGTATTTCTTGGGGATTAAACGTATTTTAGCTACAAATATATAATTATTATTGGGTTCAATACGTGAAGTTCATATATCATTTACGGATGAGTTTATCATTGGAAATATCCGAGATATCTTTATTAAATATTTTTGTCTAATTAGTCGTTGCGCGGCCGAAGTCACTTATCTTTTTTAATCGATCATCCAATTGGATACATATATTATATCTAATATAGTATATCTTGTGTTATATTATAATTTAAATATCAAGTCCCTAAATGTACGTCTTTTAGAATATTGAATATACATTTAAAGGAAATTAAAAAGATATTTGCCTCACCCTTCATCTACGAAGTATGTTTCTGTCGTCCCGCTTGATACGACGACATGTCATTTCTAAAACTCTCTTTTCTCAGGTCTTACCTTCCTCATGTCCCGTATCGCTCCACCCCTACAGTTTATCCATTTTATATTTCCTCTTGACCACGAACAATAGAAAGGATATATTTCTTAATTTCGCACGAAATAGGACTTATTCTACGTCTACACTTCAAATTGAGCTCAAAATATAACATTTGATACTGATACTTTATCTCATCTATTCCACGATAAAGCACTCGATATTAATATAATTGAGGAATTATTTATTTATTTATATTAACTTTATTCATGTTGAGGCTTTTAATTGATATTTCACATTAAAAATCATTAATGAAATTTTGCTTGTGTACAGAAACTAAAATCTCATGGGGTTATTAGTGTTCCGTAGCAACACTTTAGTTTATATCAATGATACAATGAAATTAATTATGTCCTAGACACAAATAAAAAATATAACCGCACGAGAATTCACAGAGAAACGATACGATTTACAAGAATACGAAGCCTGAAATCTTGAATACATTGCAACGTCTTGTTCTATTCTAAATTTTAGCATTGGATTTCCAGCAGGTAAAGTTGTCGATAAGTTTGAAGCATTATAACGTGATATGAATATATGTAAGAGAAAACTTGTAAACTGATATTGCTGTATATCTTAACTTATACCTTATAACTTATCAACACTTACCTATAAAAAAAAAAACGCGTGACTGTGAGATTTATTTTGTGAAGAAGACATTCTATAATTTTAATGAGATTTGCTTTGGGTACAGAATTGTAAATCTTTTTTTGTTTCTTTTTCTAATTATAGTAAGTCATTTATTGGCCAAAATACATATATATCAAACCTGTTGAGTACCTGATTCTTAAACTAGAATAAACTGTATTACTGGAGCCAGGATTATAAAAAAAACTCAAACTAGATTTTTGAAAAAACTATAGCTGGCTTAAACCTAACATCTAAGTTATAGGTACATAAAAACAATGTGAATACAGTGTTCCCTGCTAATTTACGCTGTGCAGTCTTATATCTCTGGAGTAAAGACATAAAACCAGATCAAAAGGTTATAAATTTTATGAAAGAATGGAGAAAACCAGCTTACTAAAGATGAAACCGAATTATCAAGGAGTCGTCAAACGAACACACGAAACGACGGTACCTCTAGCTTATAACTAAGATCATGATATATTTTAAAGATTATGTGACAATGTCAAGTGACGACGTTGTGGCGCAGTGGTAGCGAACTTGCCTTAAGTGTCACTGTTCGTAGGTTCGATTCCCGCTCGGAGCAGATGTTTGTATTGACCATAGAGGCATGTTTTGCGGGCAGGGTCTGTTTGTCCTTGTCATTGTGAATGTTTCGATCACTCGACACTATCTTAATGGGGGCCGTTCAGTGTGTAGCGTTTATTTATTTATTTATTATTTTGGGATATAACAAAATGATACGATAAAGAAACTTCTTCAAGAAGCCAGGTGGTGAATATATGTATGAAATAACTAGTCTCAATAGTTAGACATCTTGTACATTTCAATAGGGAAAAACTAATATTTACACAAAAATAAACCAAGTGAATAATAGTAAATATAAATATCTCAACTTCTAAACTCGCAGTGCCCTCAATTCTCAATAATTCAACGGCTGAATCATGTCTTCCAAATACGGATTATATTATCAGGATCATTTTACATTGCAAAGGATTTGGGTACGTTATTATTAGCTTAATTTGATATTGGGAATCGTAAAAGTATTACGAAATATATAATATATTTTTTTCTTCATTATTAAAGGTATCATTTTTAGGGTTCCGTAGCCAAATGGCTAAAACGGAACCCTTATAGTTTCGTCATGTCCGTCTGTCCGTCCGTCCGTCTGTCCGTCTGTCCGTCCGTATGTCACAGTCATTTTACTCGGAGACCATTGACTCTATCTATACGAAATTTACTAATTAGGTGTATTCCATGAACCGCACAAGGATTTTGTAATAAAATCTTAATATATATATATGAATTAAGGGTAGCAGTCCATACATGTAACTGACGACTGAAAAAAAAAATTCAACATATGGCAACGTGTGAGATATCTTTGGATAGGTCTTTCAAAATGATAAGGAGGTTTGATTTTGAGTTTTTTCATTAAGCCAGTAGTTGTTGAGATATTAGTTCTTAAAGTCGTAAAAATCGTGTCCCCTCTAACTTTTGAACTATGGGATTTAAAATTCTGGAAAAATTTGAGCTTGTAGAATACCACATGAACTTTCATCCACATTTAGTTTGAAGAAGATAGGTCTAAAATTTAAGAGATATATAAGTTTTTCCCATAACTTTGTTTTTCATATTACTTTTAATAATTACAATGAAATTACCAACTTATTTTTGCGGTCGGTTTTAATTCGTTATTATTTTTAAAACCGTTAATGACCGTTAAATAAAACCGTTCGGATGTTTGCCGAGGCGTATGTAGACTGTTTTTATACCATTATGCGAAAGCGGTGCACATCGTTGTTGCGCAGGATTCTTTCCAGCTCAAGTGGCGTCCTGAGAGCATTTGTTAATAGAAGTTGTTTGTATGTGAACCACTGCTAACGGATTCACGTGCTGACAAATTAATCCTGTCTTAGGTTAAATAAGTTTTAGAAATTACTAACAAATAGGCGTAAGATACTTGTATTACTAACAACATATGATCCATTGTTGGTCGAAATAAAGTTATTATTATATATATTATATTATATATATTATTAAAGACGACGTTGTGGCGCAGCGGTAGCGAACCTGCCTTAAACGCCACAGGTCGCGGGTTCGATTCCCGGAGCATAATATGTTTGTATTGTCCATGCAAGCATATTTTCCGGTCTGGGTGTATTTGTCCTTGTCATTGTGAATGTTTCCGGACCCCGACACAGAATATTACTATCCTAATGGGGGCCGTTGAGTGTGCAGCGTTATTTATTTATTATTTATTTATTATATAACCATGCTGCGGAACCCTTTAGATTCAACTGTGCGTGGTCCACAACGCACTTGACTGGTAATTTTTATATATATCTTTTTATGGTTAGAAAGAAATTAGATAATGTGATGGATTATGCTAGGCGTGCTTCATAGGTTCCTCACGACCAAACAATCCCTCTATCCCCTTCCTTTTTCACTACCATTTCCTCCTCTCTCCTTTTATTATTTCTTATTGAACTCTACTGCGTGACTGCTTTTGGATGTTGAACTAGGAGTTTTTATTCCCTATTGTGCCCCTTTTGGATCCCTAACTGGGACTTCTAATTCACTATAGTGCTAGTAAAAGCGATCAGGTAAAACTTCACATCAAAACTTTTGTAAGAGTATGTTTTAGTTATAACAAGATAAACATTTTTATAAAAATACAAAAACTCTGCTCATTACGTTGAAAACGCTGTTATAACTGTGGATTGAACACAAACTGTGAATGACTTTACTGCTTATATTCAAACGGAGTCGAGGATCTATGAAAGGCACGCTAAAAACCCACAGCATGACTCTTCAGACAACAAATAAAACATAACATCAACTACACACACCTGCAGTGTTAGCTAGCGTTGTAAAAGAATTTCTTTTTCCATATTTTTCTCCCATATAATGAAATAAAAACTCGATCTGAAGTATTTTCTTAAGATTTATTCCTACCTTGTAACGGGACCCTATTACTAGGCTTTGGTTGTCCACCCATGCGTCTGTCCGAACGTCCTTCTGTCGATATAAAATTGAAAAATAAATATGGAGCCATACAAGGTACTTTATTTTTTTATGCTTTTTTATGCATCCAATGAACTGTAATAGATAAATATTGGAATATTTCATACATTGTTTATTTGTACAACCGCTTTAATAACAAGAACAAAATTAATTTCAAAATTAAAGATGGTCTCCATACAAGACGCTTGATATTCTTCTACGGTGGTATAGAACCCTCTATGTACGGGTCTGGCGCATTTTTATTGAATATGATGTTAATAATCTATAAAGGTAATTCCTTACTGTTGTTAAGCTTTCAAGAAAATAATTTTCATAATGATATACTACATTTTTAGCACCTAAATTAAATTGAGTCGACAGTTCTGAGCGTATTACTAGCGAACCTGCTTTAGACACAGATGATTCCCGGTTCTGGATTCCAATTGTGGGTCGGAGCTGATGTTTTTAATATAATCCTTTGTAATATTTTTCTAAAATAACATAAAAAAATACATCACGTTTTATTTAAATACTAAAAAGTAAGCCCTTTAATTTCCTAATTCAACTTCAAGCAAGCGTAATATAAAAACGAAATCTTTACAGCCATAAAACATCATAAAAAAATATTTAAAAAACCAAAAATGTCTTTAACACTTTTATTATAATTATATAAACCAACAAACTAAGTAGCGGTAGTTGAAAATGTTTTTAAAACGATTAGACGCACGACGCTTAAAAAATATTAAGTCCTCTTTTGTTGGGAGCACAACACGACGCTCCGTGCTTACGAACCCCTTTTGTTCTCAAACTAAAAGGGTTAACTTTAAACATCGCACTTAACCCTCCGCGACTCAAGCCTTTACGTGCCAGCGTAATGTTTACCCGTGTTCCTTCCGTGGTGGAGGATGACATACTGTAGCTTATTATTTACTCGACAACGGGTATTAAAGTAGATGTTTTTATATTATAGCCGTATTCTCAAATAAAAATTTCTATCTCTTTATTATGAGTAAAGATAAAAGAAATTCTTTTGCAAATGAATAAAATGTATAGTGGTTTACCGATAGCGACACACATTACAAAATGTTTTAAAATTTAAATGAATGAATGAATGAATGAATGAATGAATGAATGAATGAATGAATGAATGAATGAATGAATGAATGAATGAATGAATGAATGAATGAATGAATGAATGAATGAATGAATGATGAATGAATGAAAGAATGAAATAATGAATGATGAATGAATGAATGAATGATGAATGAACGATACTCTATTTGCTTAAATGTGATTTATAAAATTTGGTTCATTAACAATATTTTGTTTAAATCGCTCACATTTGCCACAAAGAGGCATGCAAATTATCGTATTATGTTGTTGTGCTATTTATGACAAATGTAATAAATAAAATGAAAATGCAAGTCGTATTTTCTCTCAGTAGTTCGTGTAAACAACGTTCCATACTAAAATTATTGTACAAAATTACCTAATGATGCTCAATATTTGATTTTAAGGAAACAAGAAAATATTCAATGATCGAGAATACTTACAAAAACATGACCCGAAACCTTGACCTGAAAAGTCATATCTATTTATATTTACAGGTAATTGCCAATATTATTTTTATTAAAAATCAATCATGTCAACCAATATATATTTTTGATAGTATAAGTATTTAGTATACTTAATTTATTTGGATGTATCAAATATATAATATATTTAGGGCTCGAACGAAATCCAAACTACTAATATGAACTGTGTTCTAGCAAGTTAGGTCACTAATAAACTTCAATGTCATGTTACTGAGCAAATCTCACACCCATAATGACAAAGATGTTGGAGAAAATTTATCAGGATTTATTACCCTCTAGTATATATAATACTATATAATTAATTATTGTTTTTTTTGCCTCAAAAATGGGAAAGGTATAGATACCGTCACCTCAGTTTAATAAAACTTTTGTTAATACTACACGATATTTAGGATATTTTATTTCTGTCAACCGCCATGGTTGACAAACACACACGGTCCATCTGATGGTAAGTATTCACTGAAACGTATGAACGCTTGCGATACTTAAAGTATCACTTGCGCGTTACCAACCCAAGGGATAGAATGGAAAAAAGGAAGAGATCAGAGAGGGTGGGAGATTAGGCCTACAGAGATCTCACTCATGGTACGAAACGCATAAGTACTGATACTGTTACTTTACGCCGATTTTTTTCGTCATTGTGCTGACAGAAGCATGGCTCTACTACGATTAATTAACCTATTTTAAATATTCTTTTTATTGAACTCTCTCTCATATATATTATACTCCTCAAAGAATAAGAAAGTGAAATCACCTCGACCACATTATTTATATTGTTATGGTTTACGTGTACATTAGTGTCTAAGTCTAAGCTATTAAAATTAATTGGTTGTTTTTTTAAGAAAACCAATTATTTTAGCTATTGTAAATTTCTCAAAATATAACCATTATTATAAAAAGCAAAGTTTAAAACTTTTTTCATCTTTTGCTGGAATTATAATCAGCTGTTCTTGTTTAAATGGCATATTCAAAAATCCTAAAGTCTATTCGAGATTATGTACAAACAAGACATTAACAAAGTTTGGGGCTAAAACGAGCCGAGAGCTTAGTGTATCTAGTTAAACGGCCTATCACTTCGTACAAAGAGGATTTTACACTCATTTAATTTCACGCTCCGAAAGACCAAAACCTTCGCTTAGCGTATTACCGAATCTATAATGAATATCCTTAAATATTCACAAAGTAATTAAAACTAACATTAATCCTACTCTTATACATCATAGTCGTATAAAACTTAATCAGAAATACACCAACAATGAAAAAGGAATATAAATAATACTTTCCTAACTAATTGCCTTTAATATGAATAAATTTGGGTTTTTTCCTGATGTAAATCAGTTATCGAACCATTAAGTAAACCAGTGTTATTAATAATAAATAAATAAACTACACAATCAAGGGCCATTAGGATAGTAAAATCCTGTATCGCCGACAAAAACAAAAACAAAATCACCCAGAGTGGAACACATCTGTAATATCAATACACACATTTCTACCTTGCTTTGCCAGTTGAAATGAGAATTAAGAGGAAGAAAAGGAAGGCTATAAAGAAAATAGACTTGCCCTCCCACAAATCAATTATAACGCGATAGGACGCATACTGTTACTTTTCTCCATATTCTGTGTGGGGTGGGTTAGTACGGTCCATCCAAGCCGGCCCATCGATGCCCAAATCGGCAAGACTTTTTCTACTACTTGAAAAAATTATTTTGAAAAAATATTGTACCATATAATATAATATAACCCATACCTGAATTTTAATTATTTCTTAAATTTAGAAAAAAATAATGAATTAATTTGTTTAACTAGTCAATGTTTTAAAAACACCGTTACTAAAAATATGTTACACTTTTTATTTTATAAAAGAAATAAAATAAAAATTGAAACCCCTTTGTTTTGTAATAATTTAAAAATGTATTAACTTTTGCACTTAACCATTAGCAGACTTAACGTTGTGCTCGGAACTGAATGACAGGATAACAAATCCTGGTAAAGAAAATGGAATTAAAAAACTCTAACAAAAACATTTCTAATTCTAAGAAAGCTCGAGGTTTTAAATGCTCAAAAGTCAGTTGCTAACAAAGAAAAGTTGCGAAAGGCATCAACTTCAAAGCCCGGAAACAAATAGAGGGAGGAAAACGAAAAGTGCTAAACGCTGAAATCCATCAGTTTTCAATTATTTTGGACGTTCTCCGAGGGATAATTGTATTGTTTATATACTGGCTTTTATTTACCTGAGTTGTGCTGTGGCCATGGGCGAACCCACATGTCGATATTGACACGGGTGCGGGAAAATTTACTATTTATAGCCTCGTGAACATGCCTGCCGACCGACAGTAACTATATACCGTGCAGGACTGAAGTTAGTTTTATACAATAAAAATTGAAATGTCTACATGTTAAAGTAAAAGCTTTTTTATTTACTTCAAATAATACAGAAAAGATTATAGTTGTTTTTTTTGTATAGTGGTTATTAAATATTTAACATATGAAATATTATAAAAGCTACCATCTATTAAAATGGTTAGTTTTGTTACTAGTAGAGCCATGTTCCTCCCAGAATAAATGGGCCGGCTCGACCGGAGTACTTCTCCGGTACTATACTTTTACAGAAAATCCGCGTAAATAGTTCCACAGTTGCGGTGACTGCTTACAATCAGACGGACCGTACGCTTGTTTGCTAATCGTTATGAAATAAGAAAGGTAAAGCTCTGTCAAATTGATTAATAATTTTAGGTCCCCTATAAAGTAAGAATTTAAGTATTATAAAGTAAGATTGTAAGTTGAAATCCCAATTTACAGTCAGTCATCTATAGCTTGATCACGCCCAAAGTTCCTGAACTCGGTTACCGAGCAGTGAGCTCCCTTGCCATGAATGCCTCAGTCTATACAAGTAACAACCTTTTTTATTTATAAAGCATATATTTTTTTAAACATGCATGTACCTCGGAATACCCTAAAAAAGGATTTACTAAATACAACCCTTATAAGAGGGTAAAAAATGCGTGTGAATAAAAGCCAAACGTAGATAAGCAATTATAATATGTACATATTTATTAACGTATAATATAATCAAATTTATAATTGACTATAATATACGTAGAATATACTAGTCTAATTTCATATTCCATTAAGAATCTCAATTTAATTCCAATGCCACATTTGGTCATATTAATCATCAATAGATATTTATCCAATTACATTATTTCAACTAGTCGATAAATATTTAAACACGTATTAGCATACATCTGCATAAAACAGCTACTAAATAATAATGGATAAACATACACGAAATATGCCGCCTGAGTATGTAATTTACAGAGGAGCCACAGAACCGTATTATGAATATTAAAGTTCATTTAAACCGACTCGTATTTGCACATAGCTAGTGATTAAAATTCACGTTACGTTATAGTTAATTGATTGATGTTTAAAAGGTTAATAATGATGAATAGATTTCGATATTACAAATTATAAGTAAGGATTTCGCTAAAATTATAAGCGTAAAAAGTTTGCCTAGTGCGCGAGACAAAGATGCAATTTCACTAAAATATTTTTTGACTGTATATAATCTAGGTACCTACCAATCCGATTAAAAAATGCGTTTGGATAGCATGTTTAGTAGCTAAGTAATAGTATTTTAAGCGAAATATATGACGATTTAAGCCCAGAGCGTCAACAAAATTGTAAGCATACATGCATGAGAATCACAGAGACGCACAGTTTGCAATACCACTATGCGGTCATCCACCCAAAAACTGATCGCGCCTAAAACCAACCAGTGAGCTTACCTCGCCATTAGTGTCTCTTAACCTGAATCTAACTATTAATATAAATACATAATTGACCTGAATACCTTGATATTTAACTTTTAAATTATTATTTTATAATTATTTAAAAATTTAATTACCAGTTCATTCTTCTTTCAGTTCACTCTTTAATAAATTACAAAGGCAAATATTATGCAATTTTCTGAAAACACTGAAAACGTAATTGGAAATGCTTGTAGCTACTTCAAATTTGTAGGAGTGTAAAATATTGCTCGCACTCGCAGCCATTACTTTCCTTTCAACAGAGATGCTCATTCGTCCCATCTAAAAAGACACAGACACAAACAGACAATTAAATGCAGCGCCGACGAATTTATGTCTTTCTAGAGCCCTTTCAAGCGTCATTCTAATTCTTTCCGTGCAAACACTAGATCTTCAAAGAACATAAATGAAGCATAAAAGCCATACAATAAAGTTAATTGCTGTCTGCTTGATACTCTTGTCTATTACTAAGAGAATTTAGAAATCCACACTTATTCAACTATGAAGTTAGTTTCCCTTAATTTAAGAACTTGCATTGACATATTTTTGCTTACTTTATTAAAAAAAAAAATTTCATTGTTAAATTAAGAAAAAATATCAAAATAGTAGTATATTATTTAATAACAAATGTCAATATTGTATTAAAAATACAGCTTCACTGATTTCATATAGCGTCTATTGAATAACCCCTTTTGAAAAAATCGTTAACAACAGCATTTATTCTTTCCACGTACATCGCCTCATTCTCAGTTTCACACTGATATGGCTCCCCGGTCGAGTGATATTTCATTTCAGTCATTTTCAATGCCTCCTCAGTCTCGGCTGTTATTATCTTCATTGATATCAAGGCTTCTATTAATCCCAAGATTGAGTATTCCCTTAAGTGTTTCTCGAAAATTCTCTTTGGGTAAATATCTGCCACATCTAAATTACATTGTCGTAAAACTGCTGATAAAGTCCCATAGTAGATATCGAGAAGTTGATTGTAATGATTAGAGAGAATTTCTCGATCAGTACTCATGTAGAAATAATAAGATATATCCGTCACTGGCGAAGCGTAGCGGACTAACTGATAATCCACAAAAAGAACATCTACTGGTCTCTTGTTCTGTAAGTGAATGAGAGTATTTTTAAAATAGTGAAAAAGAAAGTCTTTCTATCGTTCAAAGCTTTTTTTACTTAGTAAGCATTCACCATGAATGCTTGCGATACTTAAATTATTACATGCGGTTTGCCAACTCAAGGGATAGGCAAGAAGGAACGGGAGATTGGGGCTCCAGCAGTCCCACACTTTGCACGAAACTCAAAAATACTGACACTGTTACTTTACGCCGATTTTCTGAGTGAGGGTAATACATCCCCAGTCGAGCCGGCCCATTTGTGCTGGGAGAAACATGGCTCTAGTACTACTCAGATTAAATCTGTGTACATCAATCATAACTTTTTTATTAGATGCTAAAATAAAAGCATTTAACCAATTCTGAATAATTGCCAAAAATCATTTTAACTCTGGCTTCAAATTATTAAGAATCTCTGTTACCTGGTATTTAAACAAAATATTATTATTCCAGCAATCTCCGTGACAAATAGCACTGTAATTCAAAACTGGTGCAGAGCATTTACTTAATAGCTTCAAAATGTTTTGTGATATTCCTTGAAGTTTCGCTTTAGCTTCGGCATCCGACACAACGTTCAAAGAAGCTTTGAAATAGCAAACCAAAGATTTTGATATATTTTCAGGATCCGCATATTGAACATCTTTACTGCATGTATTTCGAATAACTTCGAATTCCTTTGGAGATATTTTTTGCAAAGCGAATGATAAGCCATGTAACTTGGCAAGATTTTTCAAAACTAGGATAGAATGAGTTAAATCCATTTTACGAAATCTATCTTGAAGTTTGAATTCGATTGCCATATTAACGACGATTGTTTCTTTATTGTATTCGTCGTTCGCAATTATACAGTTCGGGAATTTCATTTTAAGTCCTTCAATTACTATCAAACTTCTCTGAAGATGTAATATCTTCGGAACAATGTCTTTAAAAAACACGCATTCTCTCTGATAAGCCAACCTAAAACACATTCTATCTGTAGGATTGGAATGCCATTTAATTAAAACACACAATTTAACTACAGCACCATCTCTCAGTCCCTTAATTTTAACTTTATGTAGTCCACCAAGAAAACAGTCTATTTCATCCGTGCCAAATTCTATCACATATTGAATATCTTTAATGTTAGTAACATCGGACACTTTACCAATAATGTCAATAAGATCTTGGTGCAAGCGAGATATTTTCCGAACGCGCATGGTTTACGACCTATTGCGTCCATAAAGATAAAAACACTAAAATATCTAGACGATATCTAATATGCAGATCATTTGGTGCGACGTTATCTAGGCCGTTATGTTATTTCAACCGACTTCAATAAGGAAGGAGTTCTCAATTCTGCGGAGTGTTATTTTATTACTCAATGTAATCATCGTTTGTGAACTATTTTATTTTGGTAGATTTAAAAAAAAATTCAAAAACACATACAGTAAATCTATTTGGTATGAATATTTTTAATACCTGATTTCCACCTATATAGATGTTAATAACTGCAATCGGTTCTAGGTAAATTAAATAGTAAATTATATATAAAAAAAAATTATTTATATATGAAACTTTAACGAATAACGATATCTCATTAAAGCTATAATAGCGCTTGCCAAAGAAATAGATATACATACATAAAACACTCGAAAACCATTCTTTTTCTGGGAAAGTCGGGTAAAAATAGTTTATTGATATGATAAACGCATAATATAAATCAGTACATTATCAATGACTCAGAAACTATCTTACGATATCTTAAGTCCAGTCAAAGATAACAACGTAGTTTCTCATATCATTTTAAGTAACGTGATATCACTACACGAACTACTTACATTGAGCATTATCAGCGCGGAACATGTCCCGTCCAGACAAGTATGAGATAAACCCGTCAACACAATACCTTTTATCATGTTCTGAATGCTTGTCCACAGCTTGTAGCGTTGTTCGTACGCTTCAACTGGTTTTATGCATTCAACGCTACTGGTGCATCGTTGTGTCCGAGTTACTGGTCACTGCAACTAATTTACCTTGTACAGAATGTGGCTTAACCGGTTCGCTTATTTTTAATTCTATTTTTTTTAACTACTATATTTTCTGCTGCTTCCAAATTAACAGCTTTTCACTAAATGCATATAAAATTATATGCGTTACTTATATTTAAAAAAACATTTTTTTAATTTTGTCTATCGTATCTATATACGTATACTGTAAGGAGTACAATTATTTTAGAGAAATAATTAGGGTTCCATACAATACAGAAAAATCGTTACACCACGCGAGCGGCACTGCGAGCGCAGCTAGTATTACAATAAGGCTGCGAACCAGTTTTACTCTTACCAAAAATCGGTCAACGAGGTTAAAGTTTTCCCTTAAAAAATCTGAATATGAAGTCGTCACAGCTAATTAGTTCTTATAATCTACATGGTTCTATTTCTTTTCTTCCGAGTCCATCAAAATATCATCACAGAATTAACGAACAAATGATATTTGGCGTTGAGAAATAAAAAATGAGTTAAATATCTTAAAAAATGTAAAACATAGAGATTAAAAAAAAAAAAATTAGAAATTGAGCTTCAACTCTCACAAACTTTCAACTTTTGACATTATTATGGTACCCATAGTATATACATTATTATTACAAAGTCTATACGTTTGGGTATATTTACGCATTAGTTATTCACAAGGTGTATTTCGGTTTGTTTAGTATAAAACTAATATTGACCAATTATAATCCTCGAATTTCGAACATATTGACGAAATCAACGATTCACGATGAGAAACTTCCCTCAATTAGTGTAAATTTACCCACCGCTAGTTAACTCAGCTTTTATTACTCCCTTTCTGTAATATGTACCAATTGAGTTCGTTTACCTCACAAATTATTTCACTCGAAGGTAAACCTGTTTGTTCAGGAAATTTTCGTCCATTAACATGGGCTGCTTGCCTTTAGGCGCTCTGAATTTATAACATCTAAACATACTTATACTGCTCAATACTCTCACGGATTTAATGAAAGAATTCATAAAATCTTTTTATACCTCAATAAGTAGGTCTGATAACATCATATTGGTTTCGGAAATAAGTCTAGACGTTCGGGAAATAGATTTTCCGTTTTTGTAAATGGATTTTTTCAATTACGATGCCAGTGCGAAGAGAAACGTTCTGTCATCAGATTCCTAACCTTCTTTGCAAAAGCCATGAATTATTACAAGAACTAGGCCATACAATAAACTCTGAATACAATTCAGCTAAAGTCTCAAAGTGTATTGAATATATACAATTTGAATGCCAAATACATTGTATTCGTGTCCTTTGTCGCCCATAATAGAGTGTAAAAGCTTCGCCCAGCTCGCAGTGCAAACAAGGGCAAATGCTGTACATTATTGTGTACATTGCAAGGACCTACGACTGTGCTATTTGTATTTACATAATGCCGATATTCAAAGATAAAACATTGAGAAAACGAAGAACGCCTGTTAATATAATTTTATTGGATGCCAGTTGGCTTTTGAACGACTTAAAAAACGAGGTGCTTCTCAATTTGGTTGTATTTTTTAATGTTTATACATCTTAAGCATTTTTGTAATTATTTTTTATAAAAGTTCATTATAAAAAGTAAATATTGTAATTTTCTTAATCATTTCACCTTTGATAATATATTTTATATTATTATTATTATATTTTATATTTAAATATGGTATTATGTTGTATGAATGTATAAAATATTTATGTTTATGTAATATGTCCTTAGTTAAGTTTATATACATATACATATATTTATAATTATTATATTTCTTTTCATTTTATTTTATCTTTTTATTATGTCACCACCATTCATTCATTACTTTTCTGCAATTCCCAAAGGTTGCCCGGCAGAGAACGCCTATACCAATTTTTGAAAAAAAACCGTCTTCAAAGCTAAAACGCTAAGTCGCTGCCTTATGTACTAATATTTTACTTACTTTATTCTAAAATTGTTTTATTTTATTGAATGCACTTAAGATTATCTACTATACTATTTTTTTTTTAAGCAATATTTATTTCAACAGAAAATGTTATATTATGATAGAATCAACCACATCGACAAAACCATAATATCGTCAACCCTCTTTTTCATTACATATTAATTTCATACTATAATATTTTTGAATAATATCTGATATAGAATTATCGATTATCAGTCAGCCCCTTAGCTTGCGAAACAGCTTACAAAGCAGACTGGGTTATTAAATATAGGTATACGTATTTTTAGTAAAAATCGAGCAGATTGTGGCACAATCCGCTTTGAACATCTCAAATGCAATACCGGCTTATTTTGCATTCAAAGCTTTGGGAAATGTTTTAAAAGGACAAGGGAATCATTTCCGACAACCTTTTGTAGAGCGAAATTTGTATCTTTATAAAATTTTCCCGTTATTCCTTTGCGAAACATTTTTAAAGATTCTGAATATTCGTAATCGATCAAAAAGTATTTAGTTCTTTTATTGTTTGTGGTTTGCGGTAAACTTTAAAAACTGGTGGTAAAACGATGACAATTACCCGTATTTGACCACAAAACCACTAGGTACGAAGAGCTATTGAAATCCAATTACTAACATTAATTGCGACTGCCACTGTTCAATGTAATTCGACACCTAAATGTTTTAACTATGAATATTTTTTTACCTGGACATTCGATGACGTCTCGTTAAAATATATTAAGTTTTAATCATCACACAAAATATCCCAATCGGCTTAGTCACGAAAGTAATATTTATACCAATACTAGAATCTGCCGTGACTTCGTCCACGGTGACCTTAGCATTGGCTCCAGAGAAAAATGAATAATTTGTAAGCAATTCATCTTCATCAATATCGAATTTCAATTGAATACGTCTTGTAGCATGGGTTTGATAATCCCACAAGAACCAAACATTTTTCTGCGGTAAAAGTTTCCTCTGTATCAATCAAGATAATAAGCTATCTGTACTAAATTTCATCGCAATTCCTTAATTCGTTTTTGCGGTATTGAGTAACAAACATGCAAAGATAAAAACTATCAAATATACTATACTAGCTCCACGGCTCCACTCGTTTTATGTAGTTTTTTTTTTTATGATCTCACGAGAACCTAACATTTTTCCGGGATAAATAATATCCGTATATGTTAATGCAGGAAATAAGCTATGTGCGTAGCAAATTTCATTTAAATCTGTGCAATAGTCTTTGCGTGAAAGAGTAACAAACATCCATCCATCCAAACTTTCTTATTTATAATATCTAAGAATAACTTCGATTACAATAACGATATTTTTACATAAAATAGATGTAAAACAGGTTGGTGCGATTTTTTATCAATAAATACATACACGCCGACCCAGTTTATCTTCCCTTGCAATGCCTAGTGCTAGGGTGCATTAGACCGGGGTGCGTATCGATTGCCCGCCCGCACCCTACGATATTACTGCACCCCTTTCATTACACTTGCAATACTCGCTTTAGATGTCAGATTGTTTTAATGTAATGTGTATTTTTCTTCATTTAAAAATATTGAAAAAAATTAAGGAATTAATTTTAAACTGTATAAAGAAAATTTGTATAGTCATTAATTAAAATTATTAATATTAATCTTAAATCTTAACATATATTCCAATAAAATAAAATAAAAATCATAAGACCGTATAGTTATTGTTTATAAATATATACCTTTGTCTATCTGTTAATTTAGAGAAACTAAACTTCAAGATGGCTGAATCCACCTACAAGTTGCTGCATATATGATTATATATAAGATCCTATATAAGGTAATGCAAAAAACCTAAAATGAAGTGACGTATACAGGCTATTTTCAAGCAACAAAAGACTAGAATCTTAAGCGACTTAAAACCGAATAGTAACACAATGTTTGTAAGCGAACATTAAATAATAGAGACTATTCAATAAAATGCAATACAAAACCCTCAATAGCTTAATGGTTGATGGGCCGACTGCGTTATAGCGAGAGTTGTAGGTTCGATCCTGACACCCTTGGGCTCCTAGCCCAAGCTACGAGCTTATCTGAAGGAAAAAGGAATATTAGTAATAAAAAAACATTGCTAGTATTCTTCATAAATTAATTTATCCTTGTCAATTACGATTGAACGTTCTCTATTCAGTTTTATGACTATTCTAAAAATAGCGTATGAATGATGACGGATGGACACGACAATACGTCCAGCTACCGCACAATTGCCGGACTCGCTGCTCCATTCCAACATTAATCTAATAAATCAAACGCCAAACACGTCTTAGGGATGGGTTTGAAATATTTAAAAACGAATAAATTAATAAAAAAATGCACCATAAACGGTCAATCATCTATTAGATATATTAAAATATAAGAAACCTACCACCACTAAAGGTACAAAAAAATTGAGGCTCCCGGATAATTACAATCAAATAAAATCGTTCACAAAATTGTTTCCTTAGCGCAATTTACGTAAGCATTCCTCTTTTTTGAAGACAGGTTAAAATATAGCTATATTTCATTAAAACAATATGTAGCTGGTTTAAAAAAAAACTCAATATATTTTTACTGTGTCTGAACTCGTCCCATTTTTTATTTATTTTCATTAACATTTTTTATGTCATAAAGCAATATCGCCTTCCACCACAAAGGTCAGCGTTTACCTGATAAATTGTTCATTTGAAACATCAGATATGGAAGATATGGGTAGTGTGATGTGGTGGCTTATTGAAGGCCTGTTTCAATACTATGCCTTCATTTCAAATTGTTTATGTACATAGATCTTTTGGTGACTTTTCGTTCCGAAAAGATGGCGATAAAAATCCCAACCCTGAACTATCGTGATATTTATGTCTTCCGAATTTAGAATTTTTGTATTCCTTAGAGTTATAAAGTGGTTGGATTTTAATTATAAAATAATATTACTAGTTTCTTGATATTATGTACCTTAACCCAGAATGATCACGCAGGGGGGTTTGGATAGTGACCTTCCCGTGGTGCCCCTGTGAGTAGTGGTGTAAGTCCAACGAACCGTAACGGAGTTCCGGGCTTACCCACGAAACAGACGACTATCCCTTAGGCGATCAAAGTTTCGGTGTATACATATTTTTTATTGGTGCAATGCTGGATTCGGACGATGAGACCGATGCCTCGGTCGGCTCCCGGAAGCGGGCCAACCCTGTGCCTCCCTTGGGGAGCCCAGTGGGCTCGGAAACCGAGACGGAGGCAGGAGTTTCGGCTCGTAACCGGAAGGCCGGTCGAGGTAGAGGTGGTAGCACGGGCATTACCCATGCCCGTGCTGAGTTGCGGAAGATGGTGGGCGAAGCTGAGGAGCAAGCCTTTGAAAAGGCTCTCCAGGCTAGGGTCGCCCACAAGGAAGCCGCTCAAAAGAGTGCAGAAAAGCAGCCGTCTGAAGCTCCTCGGGACATCTCGCGATGTTCCCCGCAGGAGCTAAAATTGATGGCAGATCGGAGCTGTACCGACATTCGGGAGGTGGCGCGCAAATCCGGCCACCTCCAGGGTGTAATGGTAAAACGGCTGAAGTCGGCGGCGGACTCTCTGCAAGAGATTGTAGACTCCCTTGCCCGGAGGTCGGTCTCGGAGGAGATGCGACGGATGGCGGGTGAGAACAGGAGGCTCCGCGAGGAGATGGAGAGCCTGAACGAAGAGTTGGAGGCGTACCGCCAAAGGCTCTACGAGGCGAGGCAGGCTGCGGTAAGCGTAGCCCCGGAGATGCCCTTGGAGGAGTTAAGGGCGTCTCTTCTTTCGTCGATCGGGGGGATGATCGACGCAAAGTTCGCCGGCATGGAGGATCGCCTCCTGCCGGCGAGGAATGTTCGTCCTCCCCTGGCGGCGAGCAAAAGACGCCCTCCTGAGACGGCAGATGTGCCCTCCTCGCCCGCTTTACCGGTCGGGGCCGGTTCGCCTGTCCCGACTCCGGCGAAGAGGACGGTCTCGAAGGCCAATAAAAGAGTAGCGGTGCCTACCCCACAGCCGGTCACCCTTGAAGCGGTGCCGGTCGCCACGCCTTCCCAGCCCCCGGTGCTTCCTGCAGAACCAGTCGCAGGGCCTTCAGGGGAGGGTTCGTGGACGACCGTCGTCCGTGGAAAGGGGAAGGGCAAGGGAAAGGGCAAAAGTCCTCCTCCGGCGGAGCCCACCAGGCAGGTGGCATCTAGGGCTGCACCTTCCAAGGCCGCGCAACCCAAGCCTAGACTCCCCGCCGCGCACAAGTCCATAGCTATCGCTATGAATTTGTTGCCGGCGGCGGAGAAGCGCGGGGTCACTTTCGCGCAGGCTCTGACGAAGGTGCAACAAGAGGTGGTGCTGTCCCAGTTAGGGATAGGCCCTGGCGTCTCGATACGCCGGTCTGTATCCGATGGCCGAGTGTTGGAGCTGCCCACTGGGACTTCCCAGGAGGCAGCGGAGGCTTTGGTGGAGCGAATGCGCCGCATCCTCACCGACATGGCGACGGTGTCCCTGCCGACAGATAGGGGCACCCTTAGGTTGACCGGGCTGGACGACTCGGTGACCCCTTCAGGGGTTGCCGAGGCGGTCGCCCGCGTTTGTGACTGCCCCTTAGAGTCGGTAAGGGTCGGTGAGATCGCCGAAGGTGCTGGGCGTATGGGCGCAGCCACGATTAGGCTGCCTCTAGTGGCTGCCAAGCGACTGGTCGAGGCTGGCCGGCTTCTGGTCGGCTGGTCCGCGGCCAAAGTGAAGGTGATGGGGAAGCGCCCTCTTAGGTGCTTCCGATGTATGGGCGTCGGCCATACAAGGCCAAGATGCCTATCTGAATTAGATAGGGGCAGCCTTTGCTATCGTTGTGGTGGCGAAGGTCACCTTGCGCGTGACTGCAGCAGACCACTGCGATGTGCAGTTTGCGCGGATGCAGGGTGCCCCTCGGAGCACGTTATGGGCGGAAAGAATTGTTCTCCTCCCACAACAAAGGGTGCGACGGCTCCAAGAACCGAAACCCCTACTAGTCGCCAGGCCCAGGAGGGGAGTGTGATGGAGCATTAGATCCAGCTCTCACACGTCCCCTCGGAGCCTTCCCTAAGGCGCTGGCTATAGGCCTTTCGTCGGGGCGTCATGGTTGCGTGCGACAGCGATCCCATGGCGTCCCAATGTGACGAAGCCGGAACGCAGAGTTTTAGTGGGTATTACCACCTGCCTTACAGGTGGTCGAGTCCCACACCACCACTCGCCAGCGTGCTCTTCGGAACACGCTAGGGGGAGTGGTGTGCGTAAATGCATTTCTCTGCGAAAACAAAAAAAAAAAAAAAGAATGATCACGCAGGCAGATTTAAGCCGGTAACAGCATAGCTCTAAAACTACTAATAATAAAAACACAAGACTTTTAAAATTAAGTTGTCTAAGGAGATATAATACCGAAATTGCAACACAAAGTTTCCTCATATAAACTTTTAATACGTCTATTCGTGGAGTCACTCTCGGCGAACGGACGGGAAATATGAAACTAAAACGATATGTTCATACTTAATCCGCTTACATTCATAACACTTACACCAGAACACCCTTGGCATTTAATCCTACCGTTTAAAGTATTATTTTCAATCGTAACCTTCGTTTTTATTAAAATTTCGTTTTATTTTTAAAACATTTCTTATTTTACATTAAAGCATTCCATTTTTTAATTCTTACTCAAACTAATATAAAATTTTTTTTTTCAATTTTGTAAGTATTTGTAAAGTGTAAATGCTATAATAGAAATTTCCCAGTTTTTAAAGTCGCCCCTAATGTTTGAAAGAAACAATAGAACGGAAATGATTTTTCACATTACGTTGTTCTCGAATAGGACAGGAAATTAAAGAGATCAAACATTCTATCGTTTACAACCACACTTTTTAAAAGAAAATGGTGTTGAAAAAAAAATGAATATTTTTAGTTCATTTAAAAATAACTTTCAGTTAATAATTAACGTTATCTGAAATTTAACAACTTACCTTCATAAACATCTGCTTATATTTCGACTATTAAGTAATATCATCAATATCTTTTAATACAATATTAGATTAAAAAAAAAAATCTTTTAATACACTTAATATATACCAAAATATATTAATAGCGGTTTCAAAGTTCGGACTACTTTTTTAAGATAAACAAGCGTACGCCTTGCCGGGTATCGAACCTTATTTTTCACCTAATGTTTGGTATTGAAGGTCGTGACGAGAGAGGGGTAAGTGAAGTATATTTTATAATTTAAACAACTCTTGAAAGTGACATCCCTATATATCGATCACCGCCTGGTCAGGGCGGTCGTCGCTCACGGCGGGCATTCGACGATATTACGTAGACCACCATCAATGAACATTTCTAACGTCTTTTCGAATTTATTTTTATAGCTGTTTTGTGACATTGTATTATAAAATAACATTACAATTTATGCAAATTACGTAATTTGTATTCTCAAAATGTTTATTTTACTCTCATTCATATTGAAGAAATAAACTTAAATAACTATTGAAATTGCAATCTGCTTAGTGAAAAGCTGACATGTAAAAAGCGAACCAGGTCAACTGCGTAAGCCTACGAAATTGCAGCCTTGGTGAAATGCTTTTTGCACAAATGAAACATGAGATTAATATTAACAAACATTTTTGCAAGGAGAGTCAAATAGAATTTGAAAAAGAATCAGCATTGTACAACATTTATTGGATATATTCAAATAAGTTTTAAATTATAATCGATACCGGGCTTTCACTACTACGGATGTACACAGAAGGCTACATGAATAAAAGAGACTAGAACAATCCCTATTAATTAGCTTACAATATGTAAGCTGTATTCAGAAGTTTCAATCTTTAACTTGTGTGGGACCAATCAACACTGCTTTCTAAACAAAAAGTTATTAAAAGTTTTTTTTAACCTTTATTTTAGAAGCTTTGTCGCTTATGCGACCACGTCGCTCTGTAAGGCTACATTAATTATCTTAAACTATTATTATATAATATATAACAAAAAAATTAAAAAAATTAAATACTTTTCCCAATTGTGGCTACGTAATATAGCTTCATTAAATGAGTTATAGCATTTGAGGACAGGTTAGGGAAAGAATGTAGTAGGCTATATAGCATGGCTCTACAACCTCCCCATAACAGCCCCCGTAACCATAAACGTCAATCAATCTGGCAAACTGGAAGCAAGTACACAATTAAGCGACACGGTGAGGAGGCGGTTGCTCGGGGTGTGGTAACAGATATGTATTAAAACCATCATTTAACGGTGATGAAACCGCGGATAGAAACTAGTCCTATAAACCAGTATCCACCACATTTTAAGGTGGTGCAATTTCACCACATGGATGTTGCAAGTATGAACACAGAGCCATACAATAAGAACGCCACAATCATTTCAGAAATGTTGTTTTCTCTGTCTAGGGCTTATTATCATCTAATAGCAATAATGATTTGCTATATTGAGCCACATAAAGGATCTTTTATCTCTTTTTATAAAAGGCGAATGTGTACAATAGGTATTGTAAGAGATGCGGGCGATCAGGAACAATTTAGTGAACAATTGGCGCAAAGTAGTTAGTTCCGTAATATTCGTCCTGTGTCTTATATAAGATATTGCATTTTAAAAGTAAAGAATAGTTATTTTTGAAGAGAATTATATTCTACATATCAATATACTGGTTTACATTAAATTATAAGTATATTTTAGAAGTTACAAGATATTAACGTAACGCGTTGTTATACTTTCATAATATAATTTTTTTTTTTATTACATATCTAATTTATGCATAAAAAAATCTTATATATGTTATCTATATCTCGATTTTATAATTGATTTTTTTTTTAAATATTTCCCTTCTTTTACCTGTGCCAGGTTCAAAATAATGAGGGTTTAATGATCGCTGGTAATTAGCTCTTATACGTTCATTATAATTATATCCTCAAAGTCTTTGATCATTTTAATATCAGTATCTAGTACATTCACAGAAACATAAGTTATGTTTTATTCAAAAATGAATCATCAAATCTGTTCAGAAATAACGAAGATTTTAAGCAAAACTCAATTATTCCAAGAATACTATTAGCAAATTTATTTTTATCTTTACGTAAGAAATTAGTGAAATTGCTTCAAAGATATTGTGAACCTAGCGTTAATATTAATTAGTAGCTAAAAAATGTCCTCGTTAGCTATTTATAATTAGTATGCTAATATTTATTTCATTCGTCTTACTATAATTCTTGTAATTAGAGATATTTATTTTAAAATACTTATTATGTACAAGATAATATTTATTATATTAGTGAAACAGCTATGACACATACAGTAAATTTTGTTAAAAAAAGTATGAATTTCGTTAAAAATCTCTTCAATATTAGACGTTATTATAATAATAATCATTGTCAGGAAAAAATATTTCGAAAAAAGAGGTTCTGAATTTGTATACTACTGTGTAACGTATTCGTTAAATTTAAATATTATTATATTTCAAAGAGAATCATATTTAAATATCTTTATGATGGGGAATTTGATCCTTAATAAAAATTTTGAAAATAAATTTAAGGAATGCAATTTTTCAAAACACTACTAATATTCTTGTGTCCCTTCTAAATAAGCGTGTAGCTTTTTCTAGGAGTTGGTACGACAGTAGTGCAAGGTTGTCAGGAGCCTGTAACTCTCACGTTAGGGGTCAGCCGTTCTAACGTTGGTCTATAAAGGCTTTCTTTATTCAATTAAGGTTTGTTTTCAATACTGAAAATGTCTCCCCTATTATTATTTACAGAAAGAAAATATAAAACAAGAATATTTAAATTAAATTAACTCGTAACCAAAACACAAACCTATCATTTTAAAAATATTATAATGTTATAGAAGCCCAAGTTAATGAGAGCAGTGTGCAGGATCGGAGCGAAGCCACATTGGACCAAAGCGAACGAAGTAGTAAGGGCTGGATAACCTTAAACCAGTAAAAACTCTTTTCCATTTTGACTACCGCTTCCCTACTAAAGAATTGTATAAGAAAACTGGCATCCTATCATTAGAGCAATTATCGACATACATATAAAACATGCATATTAGTTAGAAAAATAATCAAATTACATACACAAGTCACGTTTAAAACAAAATCACACAAACACTGTACACGAAACAAACACAAATTACAATTACCAAAGACTCGAACTAATATTTAGGAAGATTATACAGTTTGAGAGAGCGCTGCTGCTCAATAATCTACCACTGGAAATAGTTACTGAATTTTTTTTTTAAATTTAAATTGAAGTTAAAACAACATTTTCAAAATTTATAATATATTTTGATCATTGCATAGAGTCACCGTAACGAGATTTGTAAAACTACATTAACTACAGGCTAAGTTTCCTATGTAAGTGAATTTTTGTTCTTTATGGGAAATAAACTCTCTTTAAGCCTAAACCTTAAGTATAACAAAGAATACATCATCAATGAGAAATATCTATCATTTTATAATAAGCTTTGTTGGTTCGTTATTATTATATAATTGTTTTCTAATTTGAATATTATCTCACTAATGATGATATAAGATTTGACTTGTTTATTGTTTGTCTAAATTACGCTAATTCCGAGGAAACTTCGCACAGCGGTCGTTACTCATACATTTATACATAATATGTATATTCTTAAGAGCAAATAGTTCTGAGAAGTATGGGTAGTAAGTAACTATATTAGTTTAAGTAATTAAAACAGTAACTGTATCTGATATATAAATGTCTGTATAGTGAATATTATATAATAAAGGAATAAACTATGTATATGAAAATAATTCAAAACAGTTATTTTTAAAACAGAACAGCAAGAATGTTCAAGGGAAAGGGAGACTAATGAGTGGTCTTCTTCTTCTTATCGAGTGGTTAGTGGCCAACCTAGTGTCAGAGTTGTTCAGGTCGCCCGTAGGCTTCTGACTTGATTTATCGACTGTTGTCAAATTGTCAACAGCCGGGACCGACTTTTTACGTGCCGTCCGAAGCACGGACACGCTCGGTTGAGATACCACTATACGATCACCTATCTACTGACTGACCGCGCCTAAAGTTGCTTAACCTACCGATAGTTTACCGATCAGTGGGTGCAGTCAGCTATGACCTAATAAGTGGTAAAAAAAGTCTTCGGCTATCCAAACATCAAAATGAAATACTTTTATTCAACGTAAAAAGCATTACACTTATTTATTGAACGTCAGCTTCTAACACCGGCTTCAAAATTACAACTCTACCTGAGTAGAACTGGCGAAACAAACCCTTTTTCTATATATCACTATCACTACATAGTATAATATAAAACAAAGTCGCTTTCTCTGTCCCTTAATCCCTATGTATGCTTAAATCTTTAAAACTACGCAACGGATTTTGATGCAGTTCTTTTTAATAGATAGAGTGATTGAAGAGGAAGGTTTATATGTATAATAACATCCAATAAATATAAGTAAGTAAATATAAGTAAACGCTGCACACTCAACGGCCCCCATTAGGATAGTAATACCCTGTGTCGGGGGTCCGGAAACATTCACAATGACAAGGACAAATACACCCAGACTGGAAAATATGCTTGCATGGTCAATACAAACATATTATGCTCCGAGCGGGAATCGAACCCGCGACCTGTGGCGTTTAAGGCAGGTTCGCTACCGCTGCGCCACAACGTCGCGCATAGTGGAGAAAAACTGTTATTTTTGAGGTTTCTAATGTGATGTCGTAAATAATTACATTTAACGCGTGCGGGCCACGGGCAAAAATGAATAAATCAAAACTACTGGATCGATTTTAATTATTTTTCAGTGAATGACATAGGCTATATATTTTATACCCGTGCGAAGCTGGAGCGGGCTGCTAGTATACATATATATATATATATATATATATATATACAAATTTGTTATATTCATATATAAATACTGAATACAAACGAAATCGCATTTATCGAAACGGGAATTCTATAACTTCATAACAATATTTTGTATGAGGGTTTTACTTCCCGTTCGAGCCGGCTCATTAACGCTGAAGACAGTAAGACCCTGCTAACTACCGATTCTAGAGATTTCTTCTATAAATAAATACTGATATAATAAAAAAAAATTAACAAAGAAAAGTAATTAAATTATTGATCATCTTTCATAATAGTGCTATCTATCTAGTATTGTCAGCAAATCATCTATTCAACCGTAATAGGCGCCTGTATTTGAAGTTACAAAGCGATTCCTGTAATAATTATGCAATCAAATTATCTCCTACCAGATATAAACGTCTAAAATTTGTTCCCGTAATCAACATAATTACGTACCATTATAATTATCAATACCATTTTAACCGGACAGGATGTTATCATTTTAATGAATTTAAAAGTCTTCTTTAAAATCTATGATGTAATCGATCTATATCAACAAGCTAGCTATATAACTAGCATCGGTATTAGCCATTAAAGTTTATATCTGCGAATTCGCCTTAGCCAAAAACAACGTAACTTAGAACCTTTTGTCATAATACTAGAGTAATTTTTGAGAGCTTGAAGTATCGAGCAAGGTTATAAAATTATTAAGGAGTACAAACAAGGTTTAATTAAAAAGAATCAAATAAATCAAAATCAATATTTATATTTACTTTGTTCACTGTAAAAGGTCACATTATATTTTCGGTAAGTATTGAAAAAAATTAATGAATAAGCTGTGCACATTCAATGCCGCCCGTTGATAGCAGTAATATTCTATGTTAGGAGTAAACATCGCTATTCAAATTAGGTTTTCTACCGCCACAACGGTCGTCGATTGGTAAACGAAAATTAGGATTAGGGTTATTTTAGTTTTACTTCAATGGTATCGCTTAATGGTATTTCAACTAAATTTCTTCGTGCGTCGGAGGGCAAGGACCTGGACAACACTGACAATAGGTTGCCAGCTAACTATTGCCAGCTATATAAGAAGATGAAGAAGAAGCATTTTTGTTTATCGTATAAGAATGCGTTAGACTGATAGAGATTGGGCTTCAGACTCTTGAAACGAAACTGTATGAGGTCCTCTCGTGCTATATGTACTTTCCCTATGTAATCAAAACTTTTTATTTTTATATTAACAGCAACAATGTTCTACAATTTTCATTATAATAGAAAAAGACGTAATCAAATCCTTATAATTCTAGTAATAAAGTTACAAATTTATATTAAAACTTAACAATGAGAAACTCTTGGATCTAGAAAATATAGAAGGAAATACAAGTTAATTCAAAGTGGAAGTTACCGACAAGCCTACCGATACTTTTCGACTTACACAAATATAAAATATCTTTAAAACGCTTGTTATGTCTTCGGGGGATAAAACTTTTTCAATTTTCATCCAAATGCCGAGTTGACGGCACTTAACGTTAACTTGAAAATGTTACTAATTCAACGAAAATGTGCCCCAGGGCCTTTTAATATTCTTTAGTTTATTTAAAAATCCTTTCTTTCTTTAACATTTCGAGATAGCTATGATGAAAAATCAATCTTATAACAGGAATAAGATAATTCTCCTACGAAGACACTCTGAAAATGCTCAAATAAGTAATTCTACAATAACGTAATGAAATAAAAACGAATGTAAGTTTTTGATCATCTAAATTCCGTCAGAGCATTTGAACAATTTACCCGATGGTTCGTATACTTGTCACTTCGAACAGTTTGGAGACGCGAAAGACCCTTTATTTCGAAGCTCGGCGTCGACCCGCGCCCCACTTCGTATGTAAAGGAAGATAAATTGAAGTCACAGGCGAACATTACCGTTTTGTCACAGAATATCGTTTTAGAATACGGTGGAAAGGTCCTTCCATTTAACCATAGTAAGTATCAGGTATATTATTATGATAGTGACAAAATTAGTCATATGTAGTCAAAGGGTTGGCATATTAATGAACGAGGTATAACACATAGGGTTAGCAGTCACGCCTTTATGGTGAAATTCTACGAACCCTAACGAGACAATTCCTTTATAAATTATCTTGATCAAGTTAATTAGAAATTGACGATATTTACATTTCCGATTTTTAATAATAATAAAGATTAGGCTATTCGTAGTGTTATGAAGCAAATTCGTCATGAATCTGTAAACGTCTACTGCAGAATATAAATCTCTTTTGAATGAAAGCATCGTGTGTCACTTGCGTGTAGCGATTCTCATCAACTTTTATATGGTTTATGTTAGTCAACCTGTCAGAAGGCTTCGGCTATGTAACCTTTTCATTGCCACTTCAGCTTCACAACCTTTTGAGCCATATCGAAGATCTTAATTATTCTACGTTCTAATTTCTAATTCGATCGCGTATTCCGAGCATCACTAGCAAAACCAAATTTTCGAAGACTTTAAGTATTTAAGCACTGGAGACTTTTTGTGAAGAAAAACTTTTGTAATTTCCTGAACTCCACCCAGTCGATGTTGAATCTGGTGAGTGATATTTTTCTCGTAATTGAACTTGCATACCTCAACAGTATCTCAGGTTTACTTATTCGTGAACCGTATACCTTCCTACGAAAATTGGTTGGAGCAAAAAATTTGGGTTCGGCATGATTTTTGTCAAGCTGAAATTCATTTCAAGGCGAAAAGTTTGTTTTTTGTCACCCGACTATTTATAATATGTATTGTGTCTATCTAATCTGAGGATAAAATTAAATTAATAACATATACTAAAAACAAATATACTTAAACAATATTATATTTTACGTAATCATCCGATAAGAGGACAAAAAGTCACTCTTCAAGATATAAAGTTACTTTTTTATTATAATTTCTGTGACAATACCTTTCATGTACCAGTTGAGAGATCTTTGAATAACATAACTGAATACAGATAATATTTTTTCAAGAATAAGGGATACAATCGCTTTGTATGTAGAACATTATTTGAACTTCAAAGGAACAATTCATATGAAACGATATGGGTATTATTTGACAATAGCATTCTTAACTTTTACAATAAGTATTGCTAAATGTTAATATGCTTTTGTTTCTTTTGTATATGTATAGATAACGATAGTTATATACTGAGGTTAAAAAGGCAATTTTAAGGTTTAAAAACTTTTAAAAATGACTAAGTATCTATTGCAGCTTTTAATAAATCAAATAATGGTAACCAGTTATGTTGTAGACTACCTTGCATCTATCGCATCGCTAAGTTATTATCATTCCAAGCCCTAGGGACATAACTTGGTTGACAATAAATTGACAATAATACTAAACTATGCAAACTCAGTCTCCAATGTCTTGAAACTACGGCAAATCACAGGCAAACTAACAAGATAGTCATTTTCAATTACATTGTGCTTGGAATACACATTATGGTATTTATTTTTAATTGACTCACTTTTTTTCACAATTCGGATATTTTTCCGAGTTGATGTTACGCTCTATCCTCGTAGCTTGTAAGGGTTTGTGCCAATTGGTAGCACAGCACTGTAGAAGATTTCTATGTGACAAATATAAATAAAAATTAAAAACATAACAATAAATTTGACAGCGCAATCGATTAAATTTTTCTGTTTCTGCTTTGCCTATAACTTGACACAGGTACAGTAATAGCTGCTCTAACTCTATGTTTGAGCATTGATTTTATTATTAATTAATTTATTAATTATAAAGGGGATATGTGTCGCGCGTGTCACGTGGCAGCGTCTATTTACCTGGTTGGAGTATTGAACGCATTGTCCGTTGATCGTGTTCTTACCACCCGCAAATCGTCGTATTTGTGTTCATAATGTTAATAAAATGTGTAAATACTTGTAAATTCTAGGAATTAAAAATAAAATGCACAGTGTTTGTTCTTACGATAAATAAGTTCTTACGCTAAAATGTACAGTGTTTGTTCTTACGACAAATAAAGATATCTTAAAATAATAAATCTAAATTTAAAAATAATCAAACCAAACAGCTGTTAAATATTCCCCCATAAGGGAAATTTCCCCCATAAGGGAAATTTCCTTCTCAGATTGTTAGTTGCAAGCACGTCTAACGACCAGCATTGTGAACCGAACAATAAAAACAAACACTACCATTTGAATATCTACAACGAATCTAGAACCAGGAAATTGGAAAACGAAAACAAAAGCCATGAAAGACTAAACGCCAATTCGAGTAAAATTAAAACCAAAGCAAACTAACTGTATTCAGAAAAATTTCCTAATGATAAAATCAATAGCTATTATTAAACAACACTGACACTTAATATCTCCAAAAGCATTTTTATTATAAATGCATTTTATTAAAAAAATATATATTATAAAAATATTGTTATATTTTATTACTTTAAGCATAGACTTATTAAGTTATTATATACTATAGACAGTTCCTATTATACAGACAATATGACACAGACTCCTTGTAAATTCATCACTAACACAACGGAACGATGTTAGTCACATGCTACCGTCGTTATGTATTCGGTTATAATTTGCACAACATAATGGAATTAACTTAAATATGTGTTTGAGTATAAATGAAATAAAAATAATCGAGGTAATTTTTAATCAAGTGAAAGAAAATTAAAACAAAACTATCTCTTAAATTACAGTCGATATTGCACTACGTATGAACTCCTGAACAATTCCTGTTTCACAATTTTATTGATATATACCCTTTGATTATACCTGTCCTTGGCTGCGTAATAATCTCAGCGTCTAAGGATTCATTTGGCAAGCCAGTCTCCATAGTTTGGCATCGGCGTCGAGCCAAGTCCCAGATAGATAAAACGCGAGCATTATCTTGGATTAATGGACCACATTCAATTTTCAGGATCACTAGACCAGTAGGTACTGTTACATTAACGAATGCCATTATACATTTAGTAGATTTTAGCGCTTTTTTAAAGTAAATATTACGACTTATTTTATTTCAAAGACATGGTAATAATACATGACTTTTTCTTAGAAATTTATAATTATGACTATCATACATATTATGTGAGACTAATCGTATTTAATATTATAGAATTAAATTAATTCATTTTTATCAAATAATTAGAACTAATATTGTCCAGTAATCTTTCTTAGATACATAAAATAGAAGAGCCGCTGTTTGTCAAATATTTAATGAAAATTCCTAACGGAAAATGCTGAAAACCATTAAATTGACAAAAGATTAAATATTATTAAAATATTGGTTTATAATTAAATTTTTCTTCAATTTATACTAGCGTTCCGAGGTTATACAGTTTTGGCTTCAATCAAATGTCATGTTTTTGACATTAGCAGTATATATTTTATATATATATATGTATATAATTTAATTTATTTCTAATATTATTACACATACATTACTAACTTTCTGAACTCCTCCGTATAAACTTTAACTATGCCAAACCTCACCTTCTTACGCGCGCATATGCTTAAAAAGATTTACAAAGTTTTCTCTTCATGTATTAATATATAGATTTTATAAGAAACGACTGAAATATGTAATTCTATATTAATTTCGAAAAAGAAACGACAATTCTATTCAATCAATAATCTATCGGGATTTATCACCACACATTATATCACTGGACTGTATATAATACTTATTCTTTGATGTGACTCTGACTCTGATATAAAAATCAAGAACATTTTTATTTGTTTTTGATTGATTGCTTGAAAGATTGAACTCTCAATTACATATGGTATACGCAGATGAAATCAAGAATAATATGATAATAATTACGTTCATCGTGTGGCATGTGAAAGATGTACAATACTAAAAGTGTCTCAGTAATAATGGAATCTAATGTAAGTTTCAATTTCTAGAAAGATATATCAATGTAAGAAATTACAGAGAAATGAGATAGGTGAACGACGTTAAGCCTTAATAAATAATTTATCTCGCTGCGGTGAACGAAGATGTGAAGTAAGGACGCTGTTCGGAACAGACAGGTTTCTGTTTACTTTTTAATGGCGTAATATTATAGTAGATATATTAACATTCCATAAATATATAGAATATCAATCTATCAAAGCCTTATCAGGTCAAATAATCGAGTAATATTTTGAACTTTGTCTATTTTTATTATATCAATGATTAATGCTAAAATATTTTACCCTAGTTATGTATTCTTATTTTTAAATATTCTTAATAATTGTTTCAGAATAAAGTATCAAATAGACAAAAGTATGTCAGGCCCGTAGAATTAAAGTTCCGCAATAACATGAAAATGACATAATGTATAAGACATATTGAATCTTCATTGTATAATTCAGATTATAAACATTAATTTCTTAGATAAGGATTGATATTTTTTCAGCTACATGTTTAAAATGATATACATCATAAGATATTTTGATTTTAACATGATTTAAATTGGTAATCTGACCGCACCTTGTATATTACGTGTATTTACTATACTTTTGTTGGCAAAGTTCAAAAACGGAAAAATAAACGTTTTCAGTACTTTAAAAGTTAAAATTTAAAAATCATAATGTCCAAACACAGCTAAATGTTACGTAGTATGAATAGTTCAAATGAGCCAAAGAAAACTCACACCCAACGCTCTACAATGCTCTATCTCCATACATTTTCATTGCCACGATAACTAAGAATGCAGCTATTCTTAGACTAAAGCTATATCCCCGTTGTAATAACACTGACACAGTCACCCGCAACACAAAACAACAACACAATGCTTAGTCGTGAAAATATGGGTTGAACAAAGCTTACGCCAGACAAACATCTGAGAAAAACTTATTTCATTTGTCGTACGAGAAGTAATCACACGAAACACGATTCAATACAAAACTAAATAATATTTGTACGTATACTGAAATATTTTATAAATCTAGTATACTTTAAAAAGCTGTACTTAGGTAAATAAAATTAGGTAAATGGTAAGTTCTGCTGAAAAATCAATCAGAAATATCAATATAATTTTGTTGTATCCACACTATACGAAAGAAATAATTTACAGAAATATTTCAAAATCATCTTTCTCATCATCTTATTTCTACCTAAAGTATAAATCGTCATCGTCAGCTCCAATAAAAAGTCTTAAGTAGATCAAAAATGTTTAGTTTATTACATTTTATCCAAATTAGTCAAAACGGACTTCTAGCAATTGGATTTACAAATACAAATCTTCTTTAAAAAGGCAGGAAAAATACCAAACCAAATATACAATTTATTCAAAACAAACCGGTAATACATAACATTACTATCAATTAAAAACAAATTAATTTTAAAACTTTTCAACGATGAAATACTCAAAATGTAATGAAGTTCGATTCAATTAAATATTAATTAGAATGACCTAATTAGGATAGCCACAAGACAAACGATTGTTCTTTAATAAATAAACAGAAATAGAACTCAGATACTTGTTGATGAGGTTACTAAATTGTTTCTTTGAACATGAAATTGCTTTGTAATTAGATTTTTATATTTCATCAAAACTGAATTTAAGTCTTAAATAATTTATGTTACAATGACTGCTTATGTTAAATGTAAGGAATATAAGATCAAAATAGAGCTTCAAAGAGGTCACATAACATTGTCGTTTCGCATATAAAATATTTTATTTTTATGTGACTTTTAGTGAAGGTATCTATTATCATTTCTTGAGTTGCGTGAAGGTAACCGGCGGCCTAAACACAATAGAAAAATATTTGTCTTAAAAACGATAGTCATTCAACAATTTATAACTTCTTTAATTTTGGGAATCTATATATACAAAATATCGGCAAATGCTCGAAATACAAATACATCTACAACAAACCTCCTGAAAATTGATTTACGAAGGTTAATCGATAATATGACCTTTTATTAACTAAAATAATTTAGTTTGTTCTTTTGGTTACAGTAAATATTATATTATTATTTACTATATTCTATTCTAAATGTTTGTTTAACAAAACACTAAAAATCCTCACTATACAAACAATTGTGTACTATATTAAAATTAAACATAAAAAGTAAGTACATAATGTTCTTATATAAAAGCACCACTAAATATGAACCCTCCTAACCCACAGCCGTTCCGTCGGTATAAAAAGAGCACATGATTTTAATACGAAGAGGCGCATGCAAATATTTCTTTATCCCTAGCCCTGGGGCTTAATATGATTTGCTTTTTAAAAGCAAACGACTGCTTACATTAATGTATTAATGAGCAGTTTCTTAAGATTATTCTTCTTATGTTTGGTTATTAAATTCAATAAAATTAATACAGCATTATTAATACGAGGTATAATCATTTCATTATTAATCCGAACTATTTAATTAATTATTACCTTTTTCTTGAAAATGTCACTTTAAAGATACTATCGTGTCAAGAAGCTATCCATTAAACATATTGAACGAATAAAAGTCTGCCGTTATCATAATACCACAGAGTGTAGGTACACAACATCCATTATGATAATTATAGCAGACCTCATGTTTAAAATAAAATTAAAAAATGAGACGTTTTATTATCTACGCTTCCAGCGACTTCTCAGCGTATTTTATAGCACAAAATGTAATCTTTGTTTATAGTATCATAAAAAAGGCAGAATATGAAACGAGTCAAATTAACGTAATGGACGCGATCCTACGTTTTAGTAAATTTACACTTTAGGTACATTATATTCATGATAGTTGCGAAGCAGTCTGGCACTTTCGCTTATAAATTATTCCGACCCCACTTCGAATACAATCGGTATTCCTTTGTCACATTATTTTTCACATCTACATTAGATTTGCAAATATTTCACAATAAACTAAAACTTTATTTCTCAAAATCATAATTAAAAAAGCCGTAATGAAGGTGCAAGAACAGTATAAAACATGTTTGATCAATATTTGTGTCCTTGACATTCGAATTGGAGTTTCATCCGCGTAATTAATCTTATTTAATCACCCACCTTATATTCCGGTACAATGTGAAGACACTTTTACTTTTCTAGTGTATCACTAACACCGCTCAACAATTTTGTTGATTCGTCAACACAGTCACAGGTATGACACGGGCGCGTAGTGTACTTCTAGTACGAAGGACGAGCTACGTAGCGTAGCGGTTCGTAGTAGAGCGTAGCTCACGCGAGTGACTCGACTGGAAGCCCCGCTGCCGACGCGGACACGGATTGCGATCCGCAGTATATATTAAAATTTAAATAAAATTTTCGTGCATGTTGTTCTGTTATAATTATAAAATATTTCATTGATACATTGAGATATAGTTACACAAATTGTAAAATTGAACATAATTATATTTAAAAAAAACAATAATAATAAAATCCCAACACAGTCTGACTTACTTAATACGTTGACAACACATTTTTCTTTAAAAAAATAAGAGAATTTAATACAAAAAAGTTAACCAATTTTACAAATACGTACTAAATATCTGCAAGAATAATATAGCTTTAAAATAATACGCATTCAATTAAATAAAACGATGTTGTATTTTTGCAATTATTTTTAAAGAATGGGTAATTTTATGAATAACTGAAGTAAAGAAATTAAATAGCTCTATCTAACACTTTTACATATACCGTTCATCAAGGAGCCATCAAATGCGCATGCGCTGAGTGACGTCAGCGCGTCTCTCACAAAGGCCGGGGCACGCTCCATGCCGCCCGTCCTCGATGCAGCGCGACATAAATCAGCTTTGAAATTGAAAAACGCTTGGTAGTCGCTGTGTTACTAGGTTTATCTCTGTAATATAAATAATTCGTACCATGCTTTTAGATGATTATTCTCACGACAAAGATGTCTGAAATTTTCTGGCTGATCTTACAATTGAGATAATTTATGAAATACATAAATTATAACTATTACATTTTAACCGACATCAAAAGCAAGAAAAGAGTAAAAATAAAACGGAGTTCCCTTTTTATTTAAAATATAAGACGATTACGATTCGTGATTGAAGCAAGTTGTTAGTTTTTAAAATGTTGTGAATCCGGCATAAAAAGTCAATTCAATGAAACCATTATTTTATCATAATATGATATTAAAGGCTAAATTAATATCAAAATGACCTATTGTAATTATGCCAGTCGCACATACAATTATTGGGTTGGTTCAAAAGTATCGAGTACACTCTCGAACCAATCCAATAATATAATTATTATGAATCCAAAAGAGAGTTCAGTATATGTACAGGAGTATTGTTAGCAATTTTCACGATATATTTTATTTCAAGCTAATTTCTGAACATACATTTCACTTATCGTAATAATATTAATAATTATAATGGTAGTATATAGTAGTAGGCTTTTTATTGCAAACGGTTAATATTCTACTAATAATAAGCAGTAGTGTGTTTTTACTAAGTTTGGTTTGAAGGACAGTGTACTTAGTAAACTTACTAGACAAAGAAGATTAATATTATGATTAGAAGAACCAATATCTCGAGGTTGGCAACGTCCGAGTGACATCTAGAAATGGTGTTGCAAGCGTTCATAGGCTATAACAACTTCTTATCATCAGGAGCGAGCGCCGTATGCTTGCTTGCAAACTTAGTCGCATACAAAAAATTATTGTATCAAAGCTTATCATCATTAAGGCTACAAAAATAAGGCATCCCGCCGCATAATATAATATACTGTAACGAGAGACCCGCTGAGTTTCTCTCACTGACATTCATCAGTTCAGAGATAATATCTTTTATTGATTAGGTATTTTTAAAATCAACAAGATACTGTAATGGCAAGGAATTATTTCATATAATTGAACTGTTTTATCAAAACAATTTAGATATTGAATGAAAAATACAATTTTAATGCAACGATCTTTATTAATTAAGCTTTTATACCTTCTTCAAGTTATATTCCTCGACCATATCAGCATAAACGTATAACCGGTTATGACCTACCTTTGTAAAAACTAGTTTGCAAAAATAATATACACAAAAGAAAGAAATAATTCTTGCTCTATTTTACTATTACAAATAATTAGTTAAAAAAACTTAGGTTAATACCTAGAGAAATCCAAGCACAACGGGTATTTTTATCTAGCGATTTCAACCTGTTACCTGTAAAAAAGTATAAATCTGTACTTAACATCCTGTACTGAATTACAGAGCAATAGATAACATATAAATTATTATATTAAACAAAAAACCCAACTGCATTAATAATACCTCCTAAAAAGCTAAAAACAAGCTCTATAATGACTAGTATAATATAAATATTACTTTAATATTAGTAAAGGTACTGCAGACGGGGACAAGCATTCAAATAAAACAGTAATTATATTTGTTCTTAATTTAAGAATTTCCCTTTAAACTCCATCACCCATTTACAAATTAATTGATCAGCTTTTATTATATTTTCTGCTATTTACAAGTTTAACTATCTCTCGTACACTGATGTGAGATGACTGGTATTTTCATCTTCCATTTTGATTTTAAAAGCACTTTAACATAACATGTAATAACGTTTGAGACGCTTGTGAAGTAGTGAAGCGAGTGAAACCTAAATGTATTTTAAATGTTATTATACACAAATAAAATAAAAAATCTAGATATAACAGAGTTTATTTATTATAACTTAGTAACATTTCTTGCCTATATAATACTAACTTATCTGTACTGTACGTTTAGGGTATGATTGTATGTTAGAATATGATTGGGCAACCATGGCCTTACTGTCACCTCAAAACTCATAAAACTCTTATGGAATAAAAAATCACTAGCTTGTGCCTTGAATTTTGCCTGCGTAGACTTATAGACATATAATATCTCGAAGACAGAAAAAATACAAATATCTAAAATTGAAGTTTTAGACAAATAAGAACCTCTAACGAAACGAAACGATTTCTAACAAATTCTTTAAGAATACTAATCGCTTTACATTATTATTATAAAAATTTATAATTTATAACTCTACTACTTTTTCTTAGAAAAAGATTCAATAATAATATCACTCGGCTTATTGTTAGATAAAATCACAAATGTGGCCTTCAAGTATTTAATAATGCGAAAAAAATCCTGGGAATTTATTTTTTGCTCTTCCGATATCGCTAAGAAAATAATTCCATTGATCCACACATATTAGGGGCCAAACTAACTTCTATGAGATTCGTAACAAAAGGACGGACGCGAGGTTTTCTCTCGGTGCCCTTTCTATTTGGGGTTGTCGTCGCCCCCGATACACTGCCCCTTGCGAGGACACGGCAATATGGCGCAAGCTACGAGCGTAAGAAAATAATAATAAAACAATAACAAATAAAAAAACATAAAGGATACATTTCGATGTTCTATAACTTCAATATTATTCATACTACCTCCTTTGACTTATGATTAAGTTATTTTATATTTTTTTTTCTTTGACTTTATTTAAAAACTACATAACTGAATTGTAAAGTGAAAATAGATATCCGATTAAAATTTGAAAAAGATAAGGTTTTAACTTTATAAAAAGCCTCAAGAGCTAATAGGTCTACAATTGTGATGACATGTCAAAGGATCTGGTAGTACAGAACTTGTCTTAAATATTTTATAGGAAGAGAATGCTGTTATGTATAAGCTAACATTATTATTATTATAACAAGACTGCGATTACGTAATTAAAATTATAACGTCGCACTATACTCTATATTTTAGATACGTCGAATCAATTGTCACCTTTGAACTTTCTCCTCATAGCTTGTGTTTCAAGCACGTTAAGTTGTGTAACACAAAAACCCAAAAAGAAAACGATAATATTTTCTCATATAGAACAAAAAACAATAATATCGAGTCAAGCATATAATCGGAACCCTCTTTTGAGCACCCTTTTAAAGGGATACGCATTGTTGATATTTCAACAGGTCATACACGAAACATAATAATCGCAAAAACTTGTACCGGAGAGAGAGCTATTAACAAAAATGCACTAGTGATCGTGTGATAGTGAGTCCCAATATAGTGGCTCTGGCGCCGATTACAATGAACCCCACTGTTATTCCCCACATTCTTGTCACAGGAATTAACACTATAGAAATTAATCAGATGAAACGGAGTGATTTGTGTTTCTCAACGATTTCAAGATACATACAACCTTTATTGTTTTTGTTTTTCTTTTATTGGTGCTTTTTACTATAATGCTAATGATTTTACTGACGTAAAATAAAAAATGGTTACACGTAAGTTTTACCTTTTTATTGAATATTACAATAACAAAAAAATTAGCGTAAGCTCTAAGTACAAATGTGAGAGGAATTCGATATATTTTTTTTGTAGCACTTATAACTTATAGAATATAATCAAAATCTAATATTCCTAGTCAAATTCATGTTTTATTAAAGAAACAAGACATTTTAAAAATAGAACTACATATGATGCTCCTTCGACCTTAAAGCTTGTCTGCAAATTATTATATTATTTCTTGGCACGAAACTATTCTAACAAAGTTATAAGTAAAACAAAATACATATTTTCCCTAATATTTCAGCTAACATATTGTAGTATTCTGAAATTTATATTACTTGTGGTATTTACTGATGGTGGGCCTTTTATTACGTGAAGCCAGCTAGGTAGATACCATCACAGCGTCAATTTCATCATAAAACAATATATGTACTGTGTTTCGGTTTAAAGAACTAAAGCTAGGGAAATTACTGGGCAAAGGAGATTTAAAATCCAATATCTCGAACACACCGAAACACATGTGTGAGCATGTGTTTGCTTCTGTATGCTTTTTAAATTTTCAGTGTTTGAACTTTAATGAGTGGGAATTGAACCCGCGACCTGTGGCGCTTAAGTCAGGTTCGGTAGAAGTCAAATAAAAATACCAATTGATTAATCCTTCAATATCACTAAATATTAAATAACTCTACTTAAATGCGAACGGACAGCTGACTATTCTGCATCTTGATAAAGATTTATGAACCCATTTGCTATTGGAATTTAAAGTCACTCTCAATTAACTGTAACAATTTGGGTATTAAGTGACGCAGTACTTGTTGTAAAATAGGAAGTCTTTGATTTAGCCAAATAATATTGCGAATTTTACTGTTGATAATTTGATGTCATTCTCTGATTTAACTAATGGGTTACTGTTTCTTGATAGTTTTTCTATTGTATCTGATCGGTCGCCAGCATTGCGCGAGTCAACGAGATAATTAATTCAAGTAAAAAAAAAGGAAAGCTCGAATTCAACAATTGCAATATCGTGACTTATATACAAATAGATACAATTATTTGTCGCAAACCAAGAGTACCAAGATGATACGATAATCCAACGACAATTAAGAGCAACCTTCCATAATTTTTCGTTTCACCAGGCCTAACACTTCAAAATTATTTTTTTAGGAACTTATTTATGATAACTCACGGGTACTCATACTATTCGAATTAGTAGTTAAAAGTCGGCATAAGCTAAAACATAACCTTACGTAAAAAAGTATTATAAAATGAAATATGACTACTGATTTAAGGTTTAACATTGCTTATAAACTAACAAACTGTCAATAGGATATGTACCTGGCTTCATCTCAACATGCAGTCGAGCGTGATTGTGACGGGAAAGCTAACGCAGATTCGTGAATGAAATATTGCTTTAGGCTGGCACTTTGCAATGTTCGCCTGCACATGACTTTAACTAACTATGTATATACATTCACGTGTATAAACAAATTACAAATTTACATAAAAAGTAAACTTATAAATAAAGCATATTACTCGATAGAATACTTTACCGATAAAAATGTTTGGAACACTTGCTGAATCTCATTCGGGAACTATGATCTTTTTATACAAAACACACATAAATTCAAAGGTACAGATCGTCCAAGAAGACTGACAAACAACGCGTCGATCGTTTACAAAAAACATTTAATAATATTTTATTTAATTTTCACTGTCTGAACATTTAATTCGTGTTGATTAGTTAATTATAAAAGATAGTGATGTTCGTCTTTCATTAATAAATTATCATATTTCTTTAATTGCTTGAATATTAAATTCTGTTTACGAATATGTCGCCTGTGGAAAATTGAATATACATTTTTTCTTTTTAAAAGTATTCTTTGAATTTGTTAAGACGACAAAGAGGCTTTGACTTGCTCGCTGTATCACTTTCAGTAACTATAATTTCAGTTTCGCGGAATAAAATTGATAAATAATACTCTTAGCGATATTGCTATTATTGCTCCTTTATTTTTTACCTTTATAAAAGCACATTTATTTATATGAATGCTTCTTTATTTTTAGTGAAATTCATGTAAACCTTTGATACCAAAAATGATGATGATGACCTTTGATACCAATAGTATGGAACAGAAGGAGTTACAACAGGCATGAAAAAAAGAGGCCGAAGATGAGGAGACCTGCATTACTCTTACTTAGCAGACTGGCATACTAACCACAACAGGACGGATACTACTGTGTTTGTTGTGGAACTATTGTTGCCGAAAACAGCAAGGATACATTTCTGTATATGGAATGAAATTACAACGAAAGTTTTGGCTTCTGAATTCTGCAAAATACCATGAAAACTAAGTAAGTCTTCATTCAATTAGCAGTTAAATCACTAAACTATTAATCTAAACACTTAAAATCGCAATCGTAATAACAAACCATTCGAAGCGGACTTTATTGCTGTTGGTTTCACTTTGACCTAACACATAGTGCTATTTGTCTGTTCCAAGTCGTTAAATTCAAACAAGAAAACTATTTAAATTGTTGTTGTAAGTATAAATGGATTATGTTTATAACTGGAAGGATAAGACACAATAAAAAGACACTTCCCTCTACCTTGTTCTCATATGTATATTAAGATGGTAGCTTCAGCATCCCCATAGTTTTTATAATCTATCAGTATTTTAAATTTTTATATCTTCGTCCATCCAAGGAGCTATCAACCTACGCTTATTTCCAGGCATTAAAACAGGTATTTAAATTGTAAGTAAAAGTATCTGACAAATACTTCTTAGCATTTATGTTGTTTTTGTTTGATATATATAGTAACAGAAACTCATGCCTATTATCAAAAACTGAGTGTTCTCTCTCTTAACTTTATATATTTGCTTTGTATTCAATTTGAATTTTTAAACAATATTTTAACATGCTTGCAACATATGTAACAACTTCGAAAATTGGCTTGCGATTGAGTAGGTCCTCACAATTAACAAGCTTATTAATAGGAGGTCTAATGCTAGTAGCAATTGCCCCAAACTAACAGGCCTTCGTATTACTTAGTTATAAGTAGTAGCCTTAAATCTAATGAAGACGATAAAGTGCAATTATTTTACAGCTATACATAGTTACAATTTATATTTGATTTTGGCTTTCCTGAAAAAGTAGAAGTGCCTTTCCAGCTATATCAATCCAATCGCTTGGGAAATGTTGGAAATATTATGTAAAAAAGTACTGGCAAATTGTGATCTTCTTCAATTTGGAAGTCCGCTAAAAATATGAAATAAATAAGTCTCCCAGAATAATTTTCCAATATTGGCCATTACATTGACTTATATTACGTATCCGATCGTCAATCAAAAACCCACCATAGGTCGGTTCCCCAACGACTTGAACTCAGCTGACCCGCTCTTATTCGATTACAATTTGTTTCGCCTGGTGATTTATGAACGAAAGTCGCTTACTTAACCGCTATAGGCTTTGTGCTATGGAGTGTTATTGAGTGCTATGGAAATTATATTTGCTATATGAAATTTATGTCAATCGATATATATAATATTGTATTAATTTTCTCATAATAAAATCAAATCAAAGCTATATTTAGCTTTATCAAGTACAAATATACCCATTATTTTTCTCTTTATAATACAATTATGATGAGAGTAGATATAATTATTGTTCGTTATGATGTAACCAATAAGAGATACCATTATTAAAGGTTCCAAATTCATTTGAATGTCAAATACTGCACAACTTTTTCTTGTTTCTTTATTAAAGAAACTTGTTCATTGTGTGTTACAAAACCAGCGTTTAACCAATTCATTAAACCAAAAATGATAATAAATGATAAGTCCAATATATTTGGTAAATTGCTGATAAATGTAAATACATAACACAGTGAACACATTCCCAAATTTTCTCAACTAGTACTCCCAAGGGTAATGGTGTCGTATTCTTAAGTTACCCCTAACAAAGATATTTAACAATCTAACATAACTTACAAGCCACTAACAAAGCTATAGTTAACAGAAACTAGTATTATTATTATAATTCTGTTTATTGTGGTTTTTATCACATCACTTTTAATTTTATCTTCAAGAATGTAATATCTTATATAATAAGATCTCCGAAAAAGATTTATACTAATCATTTAACCATTAAAAAACTAAACCTGTTATGTTTCAAAGGCGCCCTCTCCTATTAAAGAGAATATTTAGGAGCTTAATTCACCACGATGTTCCACTACAGATTATGGATATGTCTCAGAATTGCAATACGCGCAGTTACTGTCGCAATATTCCATCACTGTAAAGCACTCACCGTCAACTTCTCCGTACAGTACAAATTAATTACATGAAAACTCTGAGGTTTTTTTCTTTATTTAGAATACGATAAGATTACCTAGGCTTGTTATCATAAACAACAAGAACAAGAAATAAAGCCAAAATATAATATACATTGAACTTCACACAGCGCTTGTTAGTGAATTTGTAAATTATTCGCGAAGTGTACACAGTTTCATTACCTACACTGCATCATAAACTGCGGTCTAACTCAAACAATGCTGTATCATTAGAAAACTAAACTCGTCACGTACAAAGTTTCTGTGAGCTCTCACTGAACGTGAAAATAATATAGTCAGTGTTATTCAACGAAGACGCCAAATAAACTCGACATCTGGGCCGAATGTATTGAAGCTTTTGTAAAAAAAAGTATTTACGTTTAATAGTAATACTACTCCCTCAGCCCTCATATATTACTTTTCGGTTATCTGAAGAGACAGAAAATTGGAAAACTTATTTTTATAACATTAATTTTTTTATGTTTTATTACATCGGTTGAATACTGAAGTCTTTGATGTTTTTAATGGTTCTAATATTATGGCAACATTTACTACATTATATTGTAGTGTAATCCCCAAAAATCTTTGATAGTGATTCGAATTGATCGATGCGTTTCTTTCTACTAATAATATATTTTAATTAAAGCAGTCGTACTATCTCATTTTCTCAACGTCTCCGTTTAATTGTAATAAGACAGGCGGGAGCTAATTTCGGGATTGATGGCCGTCTTCTTCATGTTCCACAGCTTAACGCCTTGAAAATGGCCGATTTTCCTTGGTCGTTTCATCTAATAGCTTGTTAGATGACTCTTTACTTTAAGGATTTTGTTTTCATCATATTATTTAAGAATCTGATATTTTAATTAAAATCTTGTATTCAAAATAATATTATTTTACTTTTTTAGAAGTTGACTCAAATGAGTAACTACCGTAGACTGTTGACTTTGCGACATATATGTGGAAATAGCTGACCTCCATAATGAAATCAATCTTAATATATTATGCTTAGAATGATTATTTTTATTTCTTATAAGTAAATAAATAAAAAATCAAATATTACTTCTTTCCTTGAATAAGATTATACTCATATTCGAAGACAAGGCGAAATACTAATTCTATTGAATTTAATAAAGGGGTTAAAACATCTTCTACTGCCTTTATTCTATAGGGACTTTATATTCTATTCAACGCCGTAGAACTAAAATCATTAGTTTCAAGTCGGGGATAATCTTATTGTCGTTGGCTATGAACGTTCACGACAGAACCGTATTTCTCTACAATATTCAAACTTGTAATAGATCTCTAAAACTGTGTTTATACGGTAGATATTATGCTTGTGTACATAAGTTGATTTTGATGATTATTTAGGTCGAAGCATTCTGATACAATGCTAAAATTATTCAATATTGCTTTGTTGAAATCTAATTTATTTTTTACAAAGAATATTAGCAATGCTTTTTTCAAGGCATTACTAATATTCCCATTGCCCCTCGAAATAAGCTCGAAGCATGCGTTAGGAGTAGGTACGCCAATAGCCCAAGAAGGTCAGGATCGAACCCGAGACTCTCGCGTTAACGGAGCGAAGTCGGCCCTTCTACCTTTGAGCTATTGAGGCTTCGTTTTTAATCTATTACTATAGATTTGTGTACAAGCTTGGTTCTCATTCGTATTCACCATGTTTTTGATCGATCGTGCGTTCTCGGGTTTAGGTCATATAAAAATATTTTTCGCATCTTTTTTTCAGTAAATCATCAATGTACAGACACACATGTGTTACAATTCTATAGTAGTATACATGACTAAGTAATCCCAAATTCAATTGTAGAATGAAAGGGTTATTTTCTTTGTTACACTGAAGTATAATTGAAACATTCCTTTGTTTGTTCTAGACAAGTTGAACTTACATAATGCTATGAATATTCTAAAACGACCTTAAAACCATTTCAACACTAATTACAAGAACCGAGAATACATTGAAATGAACAATAGAATCAATTCTAATAAGTCGTTTATATAAAGCGGTATTTACAATACGATAAATATAAATTGGAACACAAACATTATCATTTAACATATTATACTTCTATACTACTGATTTTAAAAACTGTAATCTAATATCATAAATCTTAATAGTTTATTGGTATATTTGCTGGCGACAGTGCCAGAAACTGTCGTTCTTATTTTTATTGATATTTTTACACTTCAGAAAATTTGGTGGTGGTGTAAAGCTCACCAATAAACACAAAGCGATACGGCTTCAGTGCGGTGCGTTAGATTGAAAAATTGACATGTACATTTCTAATTTAACGCTGGCCAAACTTCTAGTTAGCCAGTTTCGCATTCTAAGAAAAGTATCTTAAGTGAAGCTTACAAAATCTACTACTAAAAGAAAACCATGATCTATAAAAACATCTTACCAGTGTTCTAATTGAGCCCACTTTAAAAATCGTTAAAGGGAAGTGCTATTATGCCAATGTTGACCACATTCAGCAAATTAATAATTGAAGTGATTAGAAGAGTTGTTGTATCCTCTTCAAAAATCTGAACATATTTTATATAATAATATGCCTTTAGAGACGTCAGACAATAGCTGCCGATCCGTTATATAATGCTCAATTTATTTATTGTTTACTCCTGAATTTTTCATTGAATATGACCTTAATTAGTATGATTATTATTAGGGAAACTCAGGTTTCAAAACGATCGACAGAAAAATTTTATTAATGAACTCATATCAAATAAAAAACAATATGTTACAGTTTTCGTGCTAAGAGAAGATATTATTTTCATAACATTAATATTATTTTAATAATTTCTCAATACTGTACGAACTACGAAGTCTTATTTTGGAGTTGATATTTTAAAACTATTTTATTGCACTTAATTCTAAAGAGCTTTAGACCATTAGCATGGACTTATATCGTTATTCAATTGGAAACTGAACTAAAATCGTTTTTCAAGACCGGAACCGATCTAAGCCGCAACCCCTGTAATCGGATTCCTATTGCTTCGGCCATTTTAAACTTCGTTGCATCCATTAAAACCCTCGGAAATATATTGTTTGCGTTCCATATTGAGAGGATCTTAGTTAAATATTGTACAGGTAATATTAAAGTCATATTTCGTATAGTTATAAAAGACTAGACGGTGTCACGACTGCAAAAGATGAGGTGGTGATGTCTCTTCGAAACAAAGTGTGGACCTTCTGACCAGGAGTGGCGGGTCACTGGCTAACATAGATAGCGCGATGCAGGATCTTAAAGAATATGTCCTTAATCGTGCTGCGTTATTTAGCGTGCTTATACCTAAAAAAATTAATATAAATTCCTACATTTAAAAGGCGTCGGGATGTGACGACCCCATCGCCCGCTGTTGGGATAACCTCTGTCACAACAGAGATTATTCCACCAGTGCAATCAGTCACACTGGTGGTAGGTCTTTGTTGCAAGAGGCCGGCTAGGTAGGTACCACCGCAGTGTCCAATATTCTGCCGCCAAATAGTAGTGCTTAGGCACTACTGTGTTCAGTTTGAAGGGCATTGTACGCTAGTGAAATTACTGGGCGAACGAGATTTAAGAACTAATATCTCGAGGTTGGCAACGCGCGAGTGGCACCTACTAATGGTGCTGCAAGCGCTCATAGGCTGCGGCAGCCACTTACCATCAGGTGGGCCGTATGCTTGTTTGCCAACTTCTAACATAAAAAAAAAAAAAAAAAAACATTTCAAATAAAATAACGCATACGAAAAGACAAAAGCCAAATAATTATTAATGTGCAGAATTATCTAGTAGGGTGTTTTGTTGTGTTTTATTAGGTGCGTACCTACTTCTACTACTACTATTACTTTTGTTTCGATCTTCTTCTTCTTCTTTTGTACCCCGTCGCCCCTATCATATCAGACGGCAAAGGACGCTAATGTCACTGTTAATATTGTGATCATAGACTATTTTTTTTTCTCTAGAGCGTTCGTGCAAGTTTTACCACGAGCTTTGGATGCTGTCAGCCAAATAGTATTTCACATATAGTCATAAATAAAACGTAAAACCTCTAGGCTATTATCTACTTGATAATAGACAGTCGAATCAGAGGTCCCAACAATGTTGCCATTAATATAGATAGACGCGACAAGGTTATAAATATTTATACTAAATAGAGAAACATTTAATTTAATTCGTAATTATAACCAACGATGTCCATTTGCATACATTAACGACATGCCGAACGGAATTATCAACAGAGTGGAAAAATCAAAGTGGTCTCCAGTTCCCGGAGCGAAGCTCTTCAAAATAAAATCTGTTTCATGCCCCAGTAACTTCGCCAGAAGATTTACCATTCATGCCGTTCACATGTGTTTCCCATATTTACGACATCTAGCTCGCATTGAATCATTTTCTTTTGATGTCGTTTTACAAATTTTAATCTAATAATTTATTTATAACGCCTTCATTTATTCATAAAACATAAATATGTTTTTGTTTATTTCGATTAGTCACTATGATCTGATCTGGCATGGCATCGATAACACATGTATTTCAACATCGATCAACATTCTCTCTATAGAAAAAAGCTATTTTACGACAGCATCCTATGGCAGCTGAAAGTATGCTTAAACACGCTTACGCATGCTTACGCGTTCTTACGATGCGCTTAAGTGTGTCCAAAACCATTAATGTAAGGTAAGGTAAGGTAATTAATGCAGGTCGATGCTGATAGATGTAATTCAGGCCTTAATATAAATATAATTATAATTATATGTCCGAAAGAATTTCATTTACCATCTTAAAATTACTAAAATTGTTTGGTAGATATAATATTTAAAAAATATTTTCAAGTAAGCTGCAGCAGTCTATTAAAAAGATAAATTTTTCTTTACTTCTCGTAAATTGTGAAATTATTACAACTATTTTCTTTGTATTTAAATATACGTAGCCGTTTCCATCAATATGAAATTCGGTCTGCATCAGAGAGCTGGGTCGGGTGTTTGGCCGATTCGGCGGAAATTACGCCCAGCCAGCCCGAGTCCCTGATCCGGTTTGAATCCGTACTTCATCTGCGTTTACCACGTATATAATTTACTGTTCAAAATACATGAAATATTCAAAATTTATTGTTCCATAATAGACTTATATTTAAAGAACTTTAACGTGCGTAAAACAATGAATACTTCACACACAAATTACACACATTATTTTAAATGAAATTTTTGTAACTTTTATACCATAGGTCAATAAAATTTTATCGCACTGCTACTTGACGATGAAAAAAATATTGATGGCTTGACACGTTCCGCGTGTCTAAATTATCAGGATTTAATCATTTATAAGTAAATGCAATGAGAGTCACGGGTAAAGCTAGTCATTATGTCAATTATTTAGATGTATTCAGTATAGGTTAATAGAACATGAATCAAAAACAATTAGTAGGTTTGTTAAGTATATGCTCAACCCATTTCAATTCGTTAAATATGTAAATACGCAATCCAATTGTTTTAAATGTATAAAAGCGATACGAACAATAAAATCTATTACTAACGCTTAAGACAAGTAACGTATAGGTGGTGATATCAATGTTGAAATAAAAAATATATATATTTAAAAAAACTGTGTGAATACGTGTTCTTTGATGTAAGTATGCATATCTGGCTCTTCTTCTCTCCAGCATCTTGTCAGGATCTATTTATACACTTAATTTTTTTTTACCGGTTACTAATTTTAATAAAATTCTACTGCAACCATTTAACATGCACCCTGTCCTGTGAACCTCATACCACGGCGGTGGTGTAACTATTGTATTTAATTATTAGACTGCGAACGCATTATGGGCGAATTAGCTACTCATTGGTTTGGAGAAGTGTCTACCAAGAGATAATATAAGAAAAGATAATAATAGAATAGTGAATTCAAACTATACGTCTGTATGTTTAATACATACAATATCAGCCCTAAGCAGAAATCCAATTTACAACAATTCCTTGAAAAGAAAATCACATTACTACTTAGTGTAACATCTTCGATTAGAAAAATATATAACTGACTTCAAACTATTGATAGTTTGAGTTATCCTTAAAACACTTAACTTTATAATGTAACATGATAACTATTTTTCACCACACCCTCAAATATTTTAGATGGGACTAAATATAATATTATAACATCATATTTCCACTTCTTTTAACAGAAAATGCCTCCTAACATAGAAGTTACACCAAGTGGGGTTGTTTTTGAATCAGATACGCAGACTTCAGACCTAGGACTCGACAAAGATGTATCAGTTCTCAAGAAGGCTACGCCTCGAAAATATGAATATGTATGGTTCAATATCTTCTGGTTCTTATTTTTACACATCAGCTCCCTCTATGGAGTTTACTTGGGGTTGACATCCGCAAAATGGCAAACTAATGTGTTTGGTACGTAAAAGTATTTAATTTTAGTAGGTATTTAAGATCATTGTCCGAAGTAAAGAGTTTACCATAGCCATTGCACAGTATTTGTATAATTATTTAACGAGAAAAGATTTATTGCGAGAAAAAATATATATCTCTTTAACAAATTTTCAAATGTGAGTTATCACTCAACGCAACTCAAAGAAAAGAAAAATATGCAGAATACGTTTAGTTGTTAAAACGGCTACTTTCTGAAATTTCTGCTTTTAGTTATAGTAAAATTCGAGAAAAATAAGTATAGTAACATGTACATTTTATGTACCTAAACTCCATTTTTTTCTTCTTGAATCTGGCCTATTGTCATTTGCACTCCTAGCTTATTTGAATGTATAATATAGGAATCAATAATATTTTTTTTTTATGTTTTGGAAAATCATTATTTTTAAGATAAATTTATGTATCTCTAAATAAAATTGCGTTGTTTATGTTGTATAAAAACTATCTTGTAATTAAGTAAAAATATATTGATAAAACATCATCCTACGAAAATTAAAAGGAAAAAACTAAACAAAAACATTTAATATGGTTTCCTTTTATTAGTGAATAACATTTACAGCGTTCGCGATCCATCTTATGTGTGCCACGGGGATTGGTGCGGGATCACATAGGCTTTGGACACACAGATGCTACAAAGCTCGTACTCCATTACGTATTCTTCTTATGATTTGGCAAACTATGGGTTTCCAGGTACATATTCATTGAAATTATAATCAGGTGCAAATAATACTATATAAATAATGTAATATTCTACATAACACAGGACTGCATCTTCGAATGGGCGCGTGACCACCGTACTCATCACAAGTACGCAGATACTGACGCCGATCCCCACAATGCTGAACGTGGCCTTTTCTACTCTCACATGGGCTGGTTATGCTGTAAGAAAATGCCTGAAGTAATAGAAGGAGGACGCCGTATCGATCTCAGTGATCTTTACGCCGACCCTGTAGTCATGTTCCAAAAGAAGTGAGTAGCAGCCATTATTATTTTTAAGAGCTCATCCTGCTAATATAACAAATGTGAAAGTTTGTATGTTTCGATGTTTGTCATCCCATCACGCAAAAACGGCTAAACGGATTTGGATGAAATTTGGCACAGATATAGATCGATACATTTTACCCCGCAGAAATGTTCGATTCCTGTGGAATTTAAAAAAAAACATTCAATTGAAATTCGGTATAGATGTATCTCATGAAGCATTATTTTCTTACATACAAATGATTCATTTCATGAAGTCTTGGGCAATTTCTATAACAAGAATCATCACAATTAATTCTGCAGTTTAGGCGTGAAAACGTAACAGACCGATAAACAGAGTTACTTTCGTATTTATAATAAGGATTTATGAATATGATTAAAGTTAAAAATACGCACTTTATTTTAGTCAAAGACTAATTTGTAGATTGTATACTGTATTACCTTTATTTTACTACAGACATTATATGAAAATGATGCCTATCTTATGCTTCGTGCTCCCAACAGTCATCCCTATGTACTTTTGGAATGAGACTTTCTTGAACGCATTCTTCATACCTACAATTCTTCGATACACATGTGGCATTAACGTTGTATGGAGCGTGAATAGTTTTGCCCACACTTTTGGATACAGACCTTATGATAAGTAAGTAACTTTGAATTACAAGCTACGTTTAATTGCATATACATAGATTTTCTCAAAAGCTTCATGCAATCAGAATTAAAGAGTTATATATCTATGAGATGATGAACATACAAATATAAGCTACAAAACACTAGAACTGTCATCAAAAGATTGTGGCCGGCGCCTTTGCACTCCAAGCTCACAAGAAGTCTTCTTGAGATTCTTATAAAAGTTATACCTTTATATCTTATCTACAAACCAATATAATATAGTTAAATGCTGATAAAGATAAAATACGATTTTTCTTTTTCTATTGTGTATATCTGTTCCAACAGTTATTGTAACTTGTATAGAAAAAAACTGCGGTAAATATTGTCTATCAAAATTTCAACTACCCGTCTCGACACTGTTATTGAAAACTTATTATTATAGAAACAAACTTGCAACAAACGAAAATACTTTATTGTCCGATGACAAAAACTTTTAATATAGAAACGTAGCAATTAGGCCTAATGCGTGTAAGCGGTTCTCGTAGCCTAAGAACGAAACGCCAAGGCTTTCAGATTATATCTTCGTGATCCAACTTAAGGGGTAAGAGAAGAGAAAAATGAAGGGAATAGAGGAGGCGGGAAATTGGGCCTCCGGCGATCTGTCATCCAACGAAATACAACAATACGAATATAGCTATTTACGTTATTATGTAAGAGAACAGAAATATTCATGGTGAAAACAGTAAGGCTGTACCACTACAAAATTATGTCAAGAGAATATTTTTATTTGATTGTATACATTTTTACTTGAATACAAACCAATATCTAGGTCATTGAATCCCCGAGAAAACCTAGGGGTGTGGTTGATATGCTTGGAAGGCTTTCATAACTACCACCACACATTCCCATGGGATTATCGCGCCGCTGAAAATCCTTTCATCAACATGCTTACCCCGACCATATTATTCATCGAAGCTATGGCTAAGGTAAATAATTATAATTTTTCATCACAAAAAATCATTTTATGCCTTGGTATATATTTTATTGTTTGTACAATAGTTTTTTAAGAACCTAACTTATTATATATAACTCATTATTACTATTAACTAATGGTTGTGTAAGTTTATTAAATACAAAAATACGATTAAAAATAAATACATTTTCAGATTGGACAAGCCTACGATTTGAAAACAGTTTCTCCTGAAATAATTAAACAAAGAGTTCAACGCACTGGAGATGGAACACATCACCTTTGGGGTTGGGATGATCCTGAGTTCACTGAAAAATTAAAATCACGTTATAGTGTTATACATAATGCCGATAAAACAAATTAGTGCGACATAATAATACTTGAATTTATTTGTAATTTCGAACTTGAAAATGAAATGTTAAGTAAACCACGTTTGTAAATTGGGAATACTTGAAAATGTTTTATCGTTACCATTAAAAAATAACGAACAATAAAATGTTTTATTATTCGTATCTGACTGATGAAAGCCTTTAAAATGATTATTTTTCGATGTCACAGCTGGCAGTGTAGTAAACGATAAGCGAAAATCAATACCAGCCTCTTCCATTAGCGAGAATAATTAATGCAACGCAAGCATGTACTTAACAAAGTACCTAATACCTTTTGTTTATGGTATTGCATCCGACAACATAATGTAAGTTTAGCCTTATTAGGATAACCAAAATGCTAAACAATTTCATTACAATCATTACCAGTAAACGACATAAATAATTATATGAATTAAATGAGAATATTATACTTAATATAATACCTATTTATACACAGAATTATATTGATAATGTATTGTGACAAATATAAGTTATGACTTTCAGCAGCCGTTTCAATAGCTCTTTAGTTGTTTCTTTAGGCAAGTTAATTCTTTATTCTTTCTATAGGTATATCAAATTACATTGCAATTATATATCCAGTTCAAAATAGATTTCTTCCGCGTTGACTTATATAGAACCTTGGATAAGAAAATAGAACTACCTATTTATAATATACTTAGATCACTATATTTGTTACATACAACCGGTTCAGGTGTGAATAGTATATAAAATGTGAAAATTAGATAGACAAAGTTATATTCACATTTAATACAATACACGTTGGTATAGTTCCTTAAATTTAAGTTGAACCAAAATGGCCGCTTCTGCGCAGTTACAATAATGGACAAAAATGTTAGACAAAATGTTAGACATTGGTTCTTTATAAAGTGGGAAAACGGAATTAAGTATATAATATAGTTATTATTTCTTCTAAATTCAATTAATTATTTATTAATTACTGAAATAGAATAAAACAAATAAATAGTATAGAAAAAAGGTACCTACCTACCTGTATATATATATATAAAAATACCTACCTGTATATAAAAAAAATTAATATACATTATTAATAGTGAGACAGGCTTCTTCGTATCTTCCGCAGTTTTATTGAAAGAATTAGTTATATTATTTTCTTTTAAAAAATAACTATAAACGTCAAATACCATCCTTCTCACCCGTCTCCTTAAAGTTGATTGTGGTCGAGGCATTATCTTGAAATAAATGTTAACACACTTGGCAAAACTAATTTATATTTTAATTTAATTTTTAATAATTTATTTTTAAAGAACTATAACAACCGTGAGCGAGTGTACTAAACGCGGCCCCCTTCATACGGTTGAGATCCAAAAACGTGTTACTTGCGTATGGTTCAACTTACATTTAACAGACTATAACTCCGAAACTACTTTTCCGATCTTATCGAGATTTTATTTGTAATTTAAAAGCCATATGCTAACTTTATTTAATTAGGTAATAATTATGTTGCAAGCTTGTGACGCTAACTACATTCGATTATGTTGAAAGTTTGTAACCAACTTCGTTTTTTTGCGTAGATGTTGATTTATTAAGGAACAACATCGAATTTCACATTTTATTTGTATGGAGAGGCCTATAACTTTATGATAACATACAAAGATTTCGATAAGATTATTAATTATATACTAGCTTCTCCTTAAGACTTGGACGAATACTTTGGGTTTCAGCGTACTGACAGAACGCTAATATTGTAAGCTAGCTTGTGATGCCAGCTTTTAGAAAAATTAAGTTAGGTATTAATTTTGTAATAAAAAAGGTTATCTCTTCGTGTAATAACGGGAATGGTAGTGGTTTTCATTTTCATAACTCTCAAAACTTTTTTATTCTGTTCCTCCACTTGAATTCTGAAGTCTAAAACATTTCATATATATAATTCTATTAAATTATTATATCGGTACTTTTGGGTGATCTTAAAATGTTAAGGTACTGAACGAAAAAATCTTACATTTGTAATTTCTTGACTATTGCCGATTGTCATGTGTCAACTCTCAACTGTCAAATTGTCAATTGTCATTTGTCAAAATTATTTTAACGTTGTGTTGTAAATTGTGATAACGCGTAAATACTATCTCGATCTCAATAATAAAAACAAATACATTTCCAATCCTGCATTTAACATTTCGATTTATTATACTTATACATCTACAGTAAGTAAAATGCTATCGTCCCTTATAAAAGAACACCAAACTAAACAAGCAGCTAAAAGAGTTGTACAAGGTAAGCAACAACACTTTTTAAAAAGGTACATTAATAATTCGATAATCCGTTTAAAACTACCGTTGTCCTGTGAAATTTTAGAACAGAAGCGGAAGGAATGTATCACTGCTGCTAATGATTTGACCCAAGCTCTTGTTGACCATCTAAATGTCGGGTAAATATAATTCTCTATAAATTATAGTGTAGGGTACAGCACTTAATAATATTGTAACAGTGTTTCATTACACAAGTGAAATTATGTATTCTTGTTTTACAGAGTAGCTCAGGCATATTTAAACCAAAAGAAATTAGATGCTGAAGCAAAATTACTCCACCAAGGAGCTATAAACTTTGCTAAACAAACACAACAATGGCTGGCCCTTGTTGAGAACTTCAGCAGCGCATTAAAAGAAATTGGTGATGTTGAAAATTGGGCAAGAAGCATTGAAAATGATATGAAAATAATTACTGATACATTAGAGAGAGCTTATGAGACGACTCAAGAAAAACCTGCAACTAGTCAATAAAGATAATATTATAATAAATAATTAAATATAAATCTTATTTATCTGTACAAAAGTTTTAGCTTTAAGTTTCTGTATTAAACAATATTTCAACATTTTCAATTTTTTTAATACAGTAGCATGTAAGAAGTCCAGAACAGTGCTATCTTTACATAGTATAAAATGAAGTTGCTTCCGCTGTCAGTTTGCTTAGACCTGTCAAACAATGCAATGGATTTTAATGAAGTTTCCAGCAATGTATAGAATGATTCAAGAGGAAGATTTATGAGTTTGTATGTGTACATACAGAAAAGTCGAAAAATTCTAAGATTTGTAATGTGTGATGTAGCAAACATTTTTGTTAAATATTTCCTTGTTTATGTTTAATTTGATATTTTTTGTACTATACCGAATGACTGAATGAATTTTAATGATGTATTTGGGAAGTATCGACAACCTTTTTTTAAGGAAACATTAACATACACCACTACTAGCTAGTGGTAGTGTAAAACCTACCAAAACCCAACGAACCGCCTGCGCCATAGTAGGACGCCATGGGCTCGCTTGCACAATCAAACGTGATCCCGACATGATTGCTAAAACAGGACGCCTCAAGTCACCTGTCTGCGGCACAAATTTTTTATTGAGGTTGTTTTCCTCTACGGTCGACCGTCGTGATTTTTTAGACAGTTTCTTTTCCTGTTCCATTCGACTGGAGCAAAAGTCCGCGACATATGTCAACAAAGGGAGCCCTAGGTTCTAGGGCCTCCTCCGCCGAGAATAATTTTGTAATGAGGTTGCTTTCCGTGACCGTTATGACCGACCTAGACCGAGAGGCGTGGCTAATGCTGCTGCAAGCCCTGCACCACTACAACCTAAGTCGCGCAACTTATGGACATTGTAGTAAATGCTAAAACATGACAGACCCAAGATTTCTCCCTAAAATAATCATTATATCTAAATATCAATATTGTTTCACAGATTAATCAATAAATTTCGTCAGTAGCCCATCCCCCAGTGTCCACCGTAATCACTCTTCATTGAAGAGTATAATAACTGTTTTATACAAACAAGCTCTGCTATGTGTAAGCTGGTTCTCATAATATTTCTGAATAAACTGAGACGTAGTGATGGGTTCCTCACTCGTGAGTTGCCTCATTTGAGGTACTCGTGAGAACAAATTGAAAGAGTTACTCATTTTTCATCAATGAACCGCCTCATTCGCTCATCGTGGCCGACTCGAGTGACTCGACTGGCAACATTCGACACGTTAGTGTCGTGTGCGAGGCGAGTTGAGTTGAGGCGAATAATGAGGATTTGAGGAATGAGGATGATGCCTCGATATTCAAGACTATTTAATATTCTTACTTCAATGAGTGAGGACGTGAGTCATGATTTTACGAATCGATTTTTTACAATTTATTATTGTACGATGCTCACATGTATGCAAGCAAATAATTTTGATATAAATCTATACAAATAAATCAAATTGAAGGTTTAAAAAAAACTTATTTAGTCACATTATTTTATACAGTTACCATATAATAATAATAATTATTATTATTTAACATACAATAGTACAATAAAAGATGTAGATTAACTACATAGTATAAAACAAAGTAGCTTTCTCTGTCCCTATGTATGCTTAAATCTTTAAAACTACGCAACAGATTTTGATGCTGTTTTTTTTAATAGATAAGAGTGATTGAAGAGGAAGGTTTATATGTAGTGTACGTAATACTCCTCAAACGTTACGCTTTAAAATGTCAATAAAAAGTAAAAAGAAAAACATGAATTCGTAATAAATATTAATATTTTTTCTTGGAGCTAAAAAAAATAGGTGAAAGAAAAATTATGCGTGTGAGACGGATGACAAGTATACCTATATACGCTCGCCGCCCTAAGTTTTTAGAGTTTCGCAGCCTAATAGAAAAAACGGAATAATTATTAATAAATTATAATTTCGTTATGTTCGTCTGTCTATGCGTATGTCACAGTCATTTTACTCGGAAACTATTGGCTTTATTAATAAGAAACTTAAAAAGTAGATGTATTGTATAAACCACTACAAAAATTTCGTCGATACATGTAACTGAGGGTTTTCAAAAAAAAATTCAGCATATGGCAGCGATTTTAATTTTATTTATTAAATAATTAGGATAAAATTGGTTATAGAACATCAAAAGAATTTTCAACCAATTTTTTTTTTTTATAATACTAAGTTGGAAATCAAATATACGGCCCACTTAATAACTTTGTATTTTCCTTTTATTTTTAACAATTCCTATGAAATTACCAACTTATTGTTGCAGTCAATTTTAATTGGTTATTTAAGGTTCTAAAGATTATTTATTATCAAGCTGCGGAACCTTTTAGTACTTAATGTGCGTGATCCACCACAATTTTTATATTTAGGTAATTATTTTCTAAGATTGTATGCATGTGTGCCTAATCATTTCCGTGTAAAGAGTTTAAAGAGAAAAGCGCGCTGCGGCTTGTTGCCGGTTCTGTTTTCACAAATACAACGCGCTGTTGCCGTTCGTACTTTGTTGTGACCACAGTTGTGACCATAAGATTTTGTGAATTGTAATAGTGTTGACATGACAAAAAATAAAATTAACCTTAATAGTAAGTGTTCACAAAATACTTATTTAATTTTTCGTAATTATGCAAATACTTTCCCTACATTTATGCATTTTTTTTGTATTCATGAGCTAGGCACAGTTTGTCAAGGAAGTCATGAACCGGAACAAATTTTATCTCTCCTATCAATTTTCACTAAATTTGTTGTAATTGGTAATAAAACTTATGTAATTTTTAACTTTCTCGTTGTTCTAAACTTCTAACTGTAAGGAATATACAATAACATTCGTTTAGCAATTAGTCAATTACGAAGAAACATTATATTTATAGGCATACTTAATACCATTCGGATTTCTGCAGTTAGACTTTAGAGTATACGTAATAATAATATGTTAAACGACATCAGTATTCGTCCGTACGGCGATTGTAGTATTGGGTTACTTTATTAAAAATAAAACACCGATTAATGACTACGATAACTATCACCGCATTGCATTATATTTTTTTTGTGATGTGTTGCGATTATGACCACAATATTGATATTTATTAATTAAATATTGTTACAAAAAATAATCAAAATTAATCTTAAAGCTTCTTTATGCAAAGATGAATGAATAAAATAAATAAAAACTTTATCTAGCGAGAAGAGACGAAACAAACCTTCGCAGTAAAGAATAGACGTTTAAGCGAAAATAATTAAATAAAGCAGTATTTTTATATGTAAGCAATGAAGAAAAAGTATTAATTTCAGCATTTACCGTTTTCTTCTTAATCTTAAAATTTAAAAATATTGTCCTTTATGGAACCTTAATTGGTTTCCATCTAGCCTGAATTAATTGTCAATATTTAGTATTTACTGTGTAATTGAATACATGTTAGATAGATGGCGCATTTACTTATATAAATCATATATTTTATATTAAAAGACTTTTATCTCATCTTTATCTAGATATCAATAGTTAATAGACACTATAAATTATAATAGGCATTGACGTCAACATTTAAAGTGTTCTAAAACGATTTTTCTTATACAACAAATTGAAAGACTCATTTTTCAACTTTGAAACACCTCATTCGCGATGTCGCACCACTCGTGAGTCGAGCGTGAGGAATGAGCAAGAAATGAGGATTTGAGGAATGAGCAAGAAATGAGGAATGAGCAAGAAATGAGGAATGAACAAGAAATGAGGAATGAGGATGATGCATCGAAATTCGACACTATTCAGTATTTCTTACGTAAATGAGTGAGGGCGTGATTTATGATTTTATGAATCGATTTTATATATATTTATGAATTTATTATTGCATGATGCTTACATGTATGGCGGTATGTAACCAAATAATTTTGATATGAATCTATACAAATAAATAAAATTGAAAATTGAAGTTTCTGTTTGTAATTAAATTTTAACAGTTTTTCACTAAAGTATATACGGTATTTACATTTAAGAAAAAGACAATTTTTAATATTTTTGTCTGTATGTTCCGGCTAAACTTTAAAGCGGCTGGCCCGATTTTTAACGAGACTCATTGGCAGATAGCTGATGTCATAAGGAGTAATTTAGGGTTTTTTTATTTTATAAAAAAGAAGGGTTCCATGTAATAAAGAAAAATCCATACACCACGCGAGCGAAGCCGAAAGCGCAGCATGTTAAAATAAATTATCTGTTACTCGCAACATCACCCTTGTGTTGCAAATGAATATATGAATAAGCGATATTTGAGAGTTAAGATCCACGAGGTGAAAATTAAAGCTGTCAAAAAAATCCTCACCTCAAATGAGGTGTACCTCGTGAGTACCTCACGAAGTAAAATGAGGGACTCCCTCATCCTCATCTGAAATTGACGAGTTACCCATCACTACTGAGACGTGACCTGGAGTCTCGTTGTCTAGATGACATATTTGACGTTGACATTTGACAATAATTGACATTAGGGCTTATAGGTTAATGATTACGAATATTTTAGACTTTTATTCTAATAATTTATTGATTTAGTGATATTTTATCATATCATTCAAAAACTTGAATTAACAGAACTCATATCTAAAGACGTGTAAGTCCTGCAGAGTTATATTTACTATTGTAAATAGTTATATGATATAAGACAATACACTCAGTCACTGACTATCTGTCTTTCACTACAGTTGTATATTAGGTTAGCAATCTTTAATTTATTTAACCTCAGCTGCAAAACTTTATCTAGTAAATATTAAAACTTAAGAGAATGTCGGTAGAAGCAACACCTCGAGTTCTCTCAATCCAAAGTCATGTTGTCCATGGATATGTTGGAAACAAAAGTGCTGTTTTTCCTCTTCAAGTAAGTATTATGTTTTCTTTTGGCTTAATAATTATAGAGCTAAGAAGGAATAATAATTTATACAATTTAAAACAATTTGATGTATATTATACAACTTGATGTATATTATACATCAAATTGTTTTAAAAATAATCATCAAATCAAATGAAAATTATTATTATTCATTGTCAGAAAATATTTCTAATTTATAAATATGTTGACAGTCTTACATAAAGAAATAAAGAAATTAATGAAAACTTAAACTGACAATAGGTTTATAAAATTATAAATAACTTCATTATAGAAATATACATATTTTTCTGTATATTATTTTTATATATCCCATATATTATAGGCCACTTTGAATTAAATAATCAAATTCCTTTTTTTAAATGAGACTTAATTATAATTTTTGATTTTTTAGATTCTAGGATTTGAAGTAGATGCTATTAATTCTGTTCAATTTTCAACACATGGTGGCTACACACACAAGCATAAAGGGACAGTGCTTAAAAATGAGGAAATGTCGGCACTTATTGAAGGTCTAATGTTAAATGAAGTTGATTACTATACACATTTAATAACTGGATACTCAAGATCTCCTGATTCATTGAAACAAATAGCACAAATAATAAAAAGTTACGACAAAAAATCCTAATTTGATATATGGTGAGTTCTGAAATATTATTAGCTCAAAAAGGTAAATAGATCTTAATACAAATAACCAGTAATAACATGATAATGATCCCTAACCTCGTGAAAGCAATTTTTGTATTTATTTTATAATTAATAAAATTTAATTTGGGTTAAGTTAAAGTGGTCATTTAAAGCATGAGCATTTCATTTCCTATTAAGAAACCTGCCATCATATATTTTGGGTCATTCGTTTTGGTCTTGCTATTACATTATGTCACATGGTAAATTATCAACCTGTAAATGATGAATGCAACCTGTAAATTAATTTTCTTCTATCAGAATATTAGCCATGCTGTTGGATGGATTTTAAGTAGTATCTTGTATGTCTTTATATCACGAAGAATTGTATTGTTATTATTAAAACATTTCAATTGTTCAAGTTTTTAAGTTCCATAAAAAGTTGTAGGATTCATTGGTTAATACTTTTTTATGAAATAATTAATACTGAAATTGTATATGTACATAATTGTCAGAATGATAAAACTTATTCTTATGAGCTCATTATGAATGTCATAGTGATAACAATGTTATATTTATAAGTTTTTCCTGTTACCTTGAAATCGCAAATGTTTGTTGTAGCAACATAATTCAGTCATTCTCAAATTGATACAAAATTTGTTCAAAATCCTTTATATATTGTAAAAAAATCACAAAATATATAAATACAAGACTAGAATCAGTAAATTGATATAATATGCAAGGTGATAATAATTTTATTATTTACTTCAGTATTATCTGATAAGCTTATCATGTAATTTAAACTTGAATGAATGTAATAACTGTTTACCCGTTCTGTTATTGTCTAAGGTTATGAATAATAACTTCATGTATTAAGGCACATATACATTTACTGCTAAAAATTTATTTGAAGATCAATAGCAAATTTTATGTTGAAAAAGAATTATCCGGAATATAGAAACAATAAATTTGCCAAAGAATTTAATTTAATTATCAATTCTGAGGACATAAATCTTCGAGATTGCCTTAAGTAACCAAAGTTTTCGTGAGCAAGTGAATAAAGAATAAAAATTATTCGAAACAAAAAATTAATCAACATACTCTTAAAAATTATATCTACGATTATTATTATGTATTATTACACATTACACAATTTTGACCAAGCTTTTCTTAAATTTTTTTTTGGTAAATTGTGTTTCTTGGAAAATAATGTTTTTCTCACAAAAAAAAGAACTTGAATAAAAAGGTAATTTATTATGTATATTATTTACAGTATGCGATCCGGTGATGGGAGATAATGGACAAATGTATGTGCCAGAGGATATCTTACCAGTTTACAGGGACATTGTGATACCCTTAGCAGATATCATAACTCCAAATCAGTTTGAAGCAGAACTGATAACTGGTATTGAAATGACAGATTTATCTGGAGCGCTTAAAGTTATAGATGCTCTACATAGTAAGGGAGCCAAAACTGTTGTTCTTTCCAGTACAATTTTAGGAGATGAGAAAAACATGATTGGTATTGCCAGTAATAAAGGTAATTTTGAAATTTATCCGGACTAATTTTTCTCTAGTATCAATCTTAATAAATTTTTTCTATTATTTTAAAGACACATAAAACAAAGTTTATAAATTCTGTTTTATAATTTATATCATGTCATTTTCATAGTACACATCTTTTTTAAATTTTTTTTGTAACTAGTCTAAATAAGCTCGAAGCTTGTGCTAGGAGTGGGTACGACAAAGGTCTAAGTGTGTCAGGATCGAACCCTTGACTCCCCCGTTAACGGAGCGGAGTCGGCTGTTCTACTGTTGAGCTATTGAGGCTATTAATTAGCAGTTTCATGTGTGTCTGTCTCACACTGTCTGCCTTTTTTATTAAGTCTGTGATTAAAATATTCAAATTTGATAGTATTAAAAATTAAAAAAAAGGACTAAACAATCGCTCTCCTTTTCGTACTTACGCCAAACCATATTATCTTATCATCTTTTTCTATTAATATGTTGTTGCTAATTACGTACATGCAATCTTATATTATAACCTCTATTTAATTAACCTTAATTACTGCATTCACATTTTATTAATGTAACTTTACAACTAATATTGAATCATTTATTGATTCATTCATTCATGAATAAGGGTCATGGTTGACAATAAGATTACAAACGGCCTCAATGTTAAGGTTACCAAAACTGGGCTAAGGTCTTACTTTATTTATTATTAATATTTCTTATAGATTTTTTCATGAATAAAAATAGAGTATTGGGCATTTTTTCGGAAAAGATTTTTAGATACGAATTCATCCCACGTTTGGAGGTACCAGTAGGTTATAATCCATTAGTTACAGTACCCACAAATATCATAAAAAATATCATCATTTAATTAATGTTAATTATTCGGTGGCACTATAAACTTAAAAAGAAAAACAGTGTCTAAATACAAAAATTATTCCAAATCGTTAGAGCCGTTTTAGAGATACAAATGTACTATAAAAATATATAAAATTCGTGCTCCACGATGTTAGGCTCGCGATGATCTTAATTTTTGATGACTTTTTTAAAAAATGTTAATTTGTTCCAACTTAAAAGACTTACTATTTCCTTTGTCATTCCAATTAATAATAATAAAAACTCCTATTAATGATTTTTATATCCGGAGAGCGTATACAGAACCTAAGTAACATCTGCCCAAATTTCTTAACAATATTGGGCATTTTAATATTATAATAAATTTTACGAATTATAAGTAGGTATCCTACAGTTCTGCTAGTACTAAACATACTACATACAAGAATAGCTCGTTTAAAGTAATAAGATATTATTAATTAGGGCTGTACAATTAGGCCGGCCAAGCCGGCTAAATTAGCTAGCTAGCTAAATGATCAGGTTAGCTAATTTAGCCGGTTAGCTACATTAGCTTAGCTAACTAGCCGGCTAATCTAACTTAGCTTAGCTAATAGGCTAACGGCTAACCAGCTCAAAGGCTAATTATTGTATTCTGGTTAATTTGTAAGAGATTTAGAACAAATTTTGGTCCTATGATTCGTTTTGGTAATAGTTGTTAATCTGAATTAAATTAAAAGACGCTTATAGCCGGTTTAGCTCGCTAGCTGGTAAACGATCAGTGGGTTAAGCGACATTAGGGGCGGTCTGTATATGGACGGGTGACCGATTAAGTAGATACAGGCGCAGTCGGCATATGGATGGGTGACCGGTTAAGTAGCTTCGGGCGCGATGATTTTGTGGGTGGTACACCGGTTAAGTAACTTTAGGCACAACGCTAAGCTAATGTAGCTAACCGGCTAAATTGGCTAACCTGATCAGCTAGCTAGCTAGCTAATTTAGCTAACTTTTTTAGCCGGCTTGGCCGGCCTAATTGCACAGCCCTATTATTAATACTTATAAAGTGTAAATCCTATCTTATTTTCAGATTCTTGTTACCAGATCAATATACCAAAAATAAATGCAACATTCACGGGTACGGGGGATTTGTTTGCAGCATTGTTCATGGCTTGGTCTCATAAAACCAACAATAATTTAAAACTTACTTTAGAAAGGACTATTGCAACCCTTCAACATATCGTAAAGGATACTTACAATAAAGCGAGAGGTATTTATATCTACTTATTTACTTACTTACTTTACAGAGCTTCACCACCACCAATATTTATGATCTTAATTTAGTGAAGACATACCGACTGGCGCTTGCTGGTTCTCTCAGACTCTCAGTAAAACGATTTTTTTTAACTATTAAACGTGAATATTAAGAAAGGACTCATAAATGTACAAGGGCGTGCGTAATCGTTCTACTTCAATATGTATTACAAAATATTAGTAGATCTTCTTTGATGTAACTTAATCTACCCAACAATTACAATCAATAGAATTGGGAACTAGCTTCTTTTATAGTCGCTTAAAAATTATACTTCAAATGAAAATACGTATTTTTTGTATGAAAATATATTTTTTTAATAATTGACGCCTTGCAGAAATACAGCCCAGCGGAAATATCCCACCAGCCTTTTTGGAATTGAAGCTAATTCAAAACAAAGCCACAATTGAAAATCCACAAGTTACCATCGAAGGTAAAGAAGTAAAAGTCTAACGTTAATAATAATTAATATTCCTTGACAGAACAATCAATATTCCATCTTTTGTTATATTATTTTATCTTTTATTATCTTAATTGATATTAGTACAAAAAATATTTTATAAACTATAGTAAATAAGATGTTATTTTTAAAGTTAGTGTCTTGAAGCTTTTATTGGCTCTTATATAAGTAATTACACTTGTAAATGTCTGCCTCTTATTATTTTATTTACCTATAATGAGGTTTTATACCAATTTAAAAAACATTTTTATGATTTCATAAGATAATTCTCAAGTAAAAGTTATCTATTCATTATTATTAGATTTTAATTAACATCATTAAGCGAGAGCGAAATTACTTGCAAGTAAATTTAAAAAAATCATATGTATAGAAAATATTTTCTCAAATAACCATACCGAATAATATATTTGTAGTTTGTACTGACAGTCTTTATCGAAGTTATGCAATATTTTTTTAAACTCTTTATTGGTGTCCCCTTTGAGAAAACTATTTCATGTTATTGTGGTAAGGCTTAAACCTTACCACTGGAAGTTGAAAAACTCGTAAAGTTATTGCTCGTAAGTCGCGTTTCGAGATCAGCCATCATATAACCAGTTGCATCTAGCGGGTAGGCAGGAAAAACGCGGCTAATACAGTTCGCCTTCTAAAGGGTATTAGCGATCTTCATGTTTGGACTCTACAAGCATTTACCATGAGGTTGAGTAGAATCATCTGTCCTTTGGGCGAAATAAAAAAAATGAAATATAACCGCGTATAAATAAAGTGTGCAACAATAATTTTAAAAAATAATAAAGTATGTAATGTTAAATATAGAGCCTAAGATTAAAGACAATATTATATTAATAGTAAGACCATATCATTTGAGCTGTTTAGTTGGATTAAATTCAAGTAGGTCGCTTTTAGGTAAAATAAGGACATACATAAATCCTATTATTAATTACTATTTCCTTGATCGTGATTTCGAATACTGTTAACGTAGCTACGTCTACAAGTTGCATGTCAATCCAATACGATTCAAAATCTTAAATTCCCAAAGATATTATTGTAAATTTTTTAAACCTAACTGAAAGTTGAGTTTAGCTCGAAATGGTATAAAAGTAAGTTTTTGAATATGTTTTATACATAAAGACATTTTACATTAAATATAATAATTAGAAGTAATGCAAAAAGCCTAGGAACCCACTTCAGCGGAAGTGTTTGACGTTTAAAAAGTATATTTTAAACGTCTGCTTAAATAGTTTCACTTTTAAGTTTTAAAACATGTGGTTTTCATTTAGAAATGTAATAATTGTAAATACATATGATAAAATTAATGGTTTTTAATTGGTAATAAATTAATAATTGTTAAATAAACAAGTTTGCAAATTGTTGTGAGACTTTTCTTGCCTTGGTATTTGTAATTTTTAAAAATGTTGCTTTTACGTAGAAATAAAATAGTAGGTAGGTATGTACCTGCCGTTGTTGTTTACCGCTGTCTCAATGTGGATGTTTAAGTTATTAAATTATATAATTATATTTATAGTTAACATGTTTTTTATTTGATGAATGTTTTGAATATTAGATTCCAGACCAACATTGTCTTCCATTACAGAATAAGGTATCTGTGATAACTATGAAAAATTATTATTATTTACAAAATCGTTATTTTAATTTACATAAAACTGTTTTTTAGGTTTAAGATAAATAAATCACGTGCAATAAAAAAATCCTTCGTTTTATTTATATTACAATTTTCACACACACGGTTTTCCCACAAATAAGTTTCAAACGTAATTTCTTCGAGTTTTGTAAATTATTATAGCAAATATCATTATTAAAAATAGAATAATGTGAAACACCCATAAAATTGAATTGTAGTATATTAGTACGATATTAGTATCCTTGATAACAAAGCACGGGGTAAGGTATAGGAGGCAAAACATTCGCATTATAGAAAAACCAATATCCCACGGTAGTTTCAGCTGAAACAGAAAAAAGTCGAAAATATTTAAAATTAACTAAGCCAATAAAACAAAACGATTACGGTGACTACATATTATTTTTATAGTATGTAGGTTTATTTTTATAGTTATAATTGCGACAAGCGGGTTTCCTATGGTAAGCGGTCACTGTATACTGTGTTCGCTCCGGGGACCTGTATACGCTAGCAATACCAGTATTACCAACGTATTGTTGAAACAAGGGTAGAAGAGGGCAGAGGAGGAAATAAATAAAAAAGAAGGAAGAGTTGGGTTTCAAGCCTCCGGCGCTCTTACTCATTGAACAAGACGCACCGGTACGCTTACTGTTTACGTCTATATTCTATAAGAGGATACTTCCCAGCCTGAGTCGGTCCGTTCATGCTGAAAACAACATGACTACGAAATGAAATACTATGAAATGACTGTGTTTATGTAGATATCATGTCATTTTTGATAATTGATTTTGTTTTTTATATAAAAAATATGAGAGAACTAAATAGACACAGTTCTTACTTACAGGACCGGACGTATCATATAAAATACTGTATTCTGTCTCAAGATGTACGTATACCCATAAAGTAGAAGAGATGATAAAATGAGGCAATGTCGGCCCCATCCACAGTGTCCAAGCAAAAAGAGAAACAGCACTTCTGTAATTTATGAACACAACCGCTTTGTACTTTTGTAAATAAATTAAATTATTAATAATATAATACAAAAAAATTTAAGGTTGGCGGCAAAACGTGGTCTAATAGTGGTACATAAATTAAATTTTTCCGGAATTTGCTGACTCATACCGTATGTATATTTTCTATCGTTTTGAAGTATAAACTGGACTGGATTAACTAAAATGTACATTTAGTTCTTCGATTAACACTTTTGTTGATGACTGTGGTGACAATTAATTATATTATATTTATATGGAATATATATATGGAAAGTAGAATGTGGATTGTGTTTGGTTCCATGTTCATTTTCTCACATACAAAGCACATCCCTATACTTAGGTACCTACGCTTGGTGCAACCGTTGTGGTAAAAAGTAGACAAACACATATTAACCTGACTTCTTTGTTTGATTTTACTAAAGTTTTGTGAACGTACGCCCAGAACCAGAAACGTGTCGGCATATTCCATCCTCTCATTGTATCCTTCATCTTAGGGCCTATCAACAACCACTCGTTGTTGAAACATTTAAGCATTGAAAAATTGTATTCCTCTTCTAATGCTACGTCAGTGGAAGTGGTCCTAAGTAGCAATTTTATTCAGTATAGTAATATTCATTTTTAAAATTTAAGTTTTAAAAATATACTTTAAGTTTAACCTACTCACGCCATTGTTACGATACTTAAATGAGCAGATGGTCCGAATCCCGGAATAGCCATACATTTCGCAGGGTAAACTCCGAAACCGGTCTCCGTGAAAACACTTCTGCACAACAGCATAACCGTTTGGCAGTGGAGAAAATACATTGTTAGCTGGGGTATATTGTACAAGTAGCGAAATTCCGCACCATATATGTCGTAAAAATCGTCACTGTTATATAGCTGAAATATTCCGATGATTAGCACCACAAATATTTTTACTTTCTAACTACGTGATTTTAATTCTATATAAAATGTTCTAGAAACTATAAAAAATTAAAAAGTATGTGGTTACCTCAGAAGGATATTTGGAGCGTAAAATCCAATATAATATGCCACATATAACAGCCTTTTTCAACTTTTGTTCAGTCATTATTCGACAATCACCTAAAACGCCGAATGGTACATTAAAGTGATCGTCAAAAACTTTCCATCTGTAGTATGGACCTAAAAGATAAAGACACCGATGATACTACTTTACTACTACTAAAGAAAACTTTGTAAAATTAAGCAATAATTAAACAATATAATTATAGTAATTTTGTACATTTATAATATACCTATGCTTATATACTTTTTAGCTATTTTGTTACCTTTATGTAAGCCAATAAAATAATAAGAATATGCAATAATATCACCCACGGTGGGTATTAGTGGCATGTTGTCAGTATCTGAGAGGTTACTTCTAGATACACTGAGACCCTTTGCATCACTTTTAATATGAACTGCGTTCATCTCGAAGGCTAATCCAACTAACTTTAAAGCCAACGTTTGGTGCAGCCATATAACATAGATATTCGTAACGTTAAAATGAAGATAAACTAAATATATCCATGTGAATGCCATGCTTATTTGGTGTAAATATCTGAAATCATTAATAATATAAAATTCACTTCGTAAGGTAATTTTATTGAGATAGCGAGTAATTTTTAAACAAGCATACCAGATAGCTATCATTAACTATGTCATCAGTAACATCAACAATATCTGTTTTTCTAAAAAGCAGAAAAGAGGGGACTTTGGGAACTCCTGCTTATCGAACAAAATACAATAGTACGGGCACTGTTACTCCCCGTCAACATCTACAAGAGTTTCGTTTACTATCTCGATCAAGTTGACCCCAATGGTAATGATTCTCCATGCTCACATATTGGGTTGTTGTAATGAGTTATATCATAATATTATATAAGTCAGTTTAAAAGGCAACTTACCGTCGATCGCAGCATTTTATAATTATTACATTTCCCCAAACCATAAGTACTGAATGAAACATATAATGACCACAAACTAAACATACTATTAATAATCCCAATCCTGTACCATAATTTCGTTTCATATCAATATCGGTAATTTTCTTGTAGTAACTCCCCAATGATATGCAAACGAGCAAGGAAGAATAGTAAACAATTTGGGACATTATATTTTGTATTTTTTAAGTCAGATTCTTGAACATAGTAGAACAATAGTAAATAGATTGGTCAATTTAAAATATAGATTGTTACGGTTTTACAAATCTTCAAGTGATGTAGCATTTTTTAACCCATTTATTTATCCTCATAATTCAATCTAATATATACAAAGTGATATTTATAAATACAGAAATACTGACAGCCTACTAGATAACAGGCATTCGTGACATTTGATACCAAAGATTATGAGTATTGGTATTATACAAAACAGGTTTACTACTCGACATATCAAAATTCAAAAGAGCGCCCATGCCATATATGCTATAATTATAGTGTAGGGTTAAGTACCTATAATTATACGTACGTACTTAGCGTATGTGCACGCGAACCTCACAGACATAATGACAAATATATAACGAATATAATCCATGGGTAATAGATAGAAGTTTAAACTCTCATAGCCAGGTGCACTCACTGATCGCTAAATGATCGGTGGGGTAAGAAACTTTAGGCGCGGTCAGTGAATAGATGGGTGACCGCATACTGGTATTTCAACTAAGCGTCTCCGTGCTTCGGAGGGAAAGCCAAAAGTCGGTCCCGGCTGTTATTAATTTGATCACAGTAGATAAGTAAAGCCGCACAAACCACACGATAAGAAGAAGAGATTTCCTATGTTCAGTATTATTGGGCCACGTCTACCTGGGAAGTACTGCCCTTATACAGTATATTGTTGTGAAGTATCAGTGTTCGTACTGCTGCGTTCGTTTAATAACTGAGCAAGTCACTCAAAACGAAGTATGCTTTTTGCCTTAGAATAAAAATACAACGAGCCTAAAGAGGCCCAGAATCAAAATATCATATAAGACTTACTTTTTTTGCAATTTATTATAATATTTTTATAGGGATTCTTGTAATTGGAAATTGTGTCTGTCCCTTTTAGTACTAGTGGTTTTTAACAATTTATAATTCCTATTTTATCTTTGACATAAAAAAAAAAATACTTAAATTAAAAGGGTTTTCTGAATTATGTTTAAGTTAAATGAAAGTCATTATGATTAAATAAACAATTTACTACACAATGTAGGTTCACAATAAAAATATTTTCTAAAAGAGGTATGTACGATAACACATTGTCTGATACAGATCTAGCTGTGCGTATTCTACAACAGGCTACACTGCCAAATAAATTTTTAGCAAGAATTGTACACACTATGCAAAATTTGCAAAGCAAGTTACAATTATAAAAACTTAAATGCACATTTTTACATTATTTAATACTAATTTGGCATAACGGAATGTTGTGAATTTATGCTTGGCCTATAAACTGATTATGAAAGATCTCATTAAAATAAGTTGCCATTACATATAGTATCTATTGTAATTTGCATTTTAACACAAAAGACAAGCAAATAAATATAATTAATTTTAATTTAAGACACAATCTATATATGTGAATAAGCATTTAAAATCAATATTTATCACATAAGACAGAATGATTTCATCAAAAAACCTAACCTATAATACTGTTGAAGCTGTAAATTATTATTATATTAACTATTACATTTTTAATAATAAGTTCACTCAATCATACAGTTGTGTAAATTCAATTGACTAGCATCTAATTTATATTATATATCATATTTATTAATAAGGTGCTGAGTTTTAAAGTATAAAAAATAGATAGAAAATAAAATCTTAAATTACACAATAAAAATTCGTATTTTTTACCTCTGATATACTGTCATCCAATAAAATAGTTGTATTTGTATAATCAGTAATTTAAAACCATTAAGCCGTAAAAAATACAAGTGTTATACAACCTAAAGTAAAGAAACATGTGATACATGGTTTAAATTAAAATAAAACTACTTACAAAACTGGTATTCAAATTAAATGAAATTAAATAAAATAATAAAAAAATATATTTATATAAGTATGGATTTAAGAAAAATATTTAAGATATAGCATATTATTATAAGTCAATAAAAAATGTTTTTATTGTGATGTAGACAGATATCTTCAAATGCATTTAATCTAAGATATATTTGTTCATAATTAATATTGTTAAAAGATTATGTGATACAAATCTGTAACCATCTTATACATCTGAATATCTAATGAGTAACTAAAAGACAGGCAGAAAAAAATATCTATCGGCATTACCATAACTTCTTACTTTACTATCTAATAGGATCCTTACTTTTCCTTATATTACGCCATTAAATATATTATGTACAATTAAAATTTTATTGCATCTTTTTATACTACATTATTACATAATAACTATTAATTCAAAATAACTTCTCACCCTGTTACCTATGCATGTTTAAACATACACAGGCATCCATACACACTTCCATCTGATAAACAACATTCAAGAAATGCTTTAATTTTATTGCTTAATTATTCATAGACTCAGTATTATAATGTATTGATCACTTGTTCCAGATAGTTCTAGAAAATAATAATATTAGTTTATTATTTATATTTATCAGACCTATTCAATATAAATCAAATTATAATATGCACTTATGATTTTGCCATACATAGAAATATAGAACAAATACAATTAAATCTGTATCAGACACAAAATTCTGTTTAAATAAATTGCATTGTTATAAAACATACAAATGTCACCGTAAAAGCCACTTCCAACATGTGGAGTATGTAATTACTTTAAAATTCTAAAAACGTGGAATATTATTAAAATTCTCTCTAATTATTTCATTCACAACTATTGTTACCACACCTAGGTAGTTAGAAAAGTATCGACTCTATATATCATTATGAAGGTTTTTTTTAATAACTCTACTTATATATCTTTATCTATTTTAATAAATAACAAACTTATTGCTTATGCAACATTAGATATGAAACAATTAAAAGTTTAAGTACCTTGTAATAAATAATTGCAGAATTGATTACCTACAGATTATATGCAATATAAACACATTAAAATTGCACAAGAGAGCCAGCTGTTGTAACATAAATATAGTTAATTATTTATACATATGTGCAATAGACTGATTTAACAGAAGTGCTAGACGCTCTAATTACAATACAAATCCATTAATTTGAAGCATCTATTAATAATTATTATACACTTTTTCAATCGAAATGTCAAGACACTAATTTTTATTACCAATGTCAATTAGTCAACTCGTATTTTAGTATTTTTATCTATTGCACAAACACAGACACATATGTAATATGTAATTTCTAAATCTACTAGATTTATATGTTATTAATTTTTACATAGTTAAATACAACATCCAGAATGTTACATTAATAATTACAAAATATAATCCGTGCAAACAATTAAAAAAGTTATCCCGGTATAGTCACTGTAAAGGAATATTATTTATACATTGTATTGTATGCATTTATATCAATAATTCGTACAACAATAAAAAATGCGAACAGCATTTATTTAGTAATAATTGGCAGTCCTAATAGTCACTATAGTCCTTACTAATGAGCGACGGCATCGAGCAGGCATCGTTAGAACCGCACTAGAGCGAACCCAATGTAACTTTTAGCTAACGATCATGTAGAATACCCGACGCCGACCGCACGCTCTCTAGTAGCATCAATTCACAAATCTATAAAAATCGGAATACCTCCAATGATGATCCAACTACTCTAACGGGCACACCACTTACAATTCTCAACACATTGACAATATCGTTAGTTTATTACGCGATTGCACTTCCAGCCACTGAGATATTAACACTACACAAAGCACATGCACTTTAACGTTTATGTTCCGACGCGACGCGAGCGGCTCGTGAGGGTGACCTCTTCACTTGATGAGCTGCGCTGCGCTCTTGGAGCGCCGGAACATCTTCGCGCCCTTATTGGGCGCGGGAAGCTCGTGCTAGTTGCTCCCGTTGGGGGCGCGCGCGAGCGCCGGCGAGGCGGCCGGAGGGGGGCGCCCGAGAGCCAGAGACTCCTTGGGACCATCGGTGCCATAGATTTTACCAGCCTTCTTCGCCATAGAGGCCAATAGTTCCTGGGAGCATTTGTGAGCCGATCGCAACGATAGCGCCCACTCCTTGAGACCAATCTCATCCTTAAAAATCAAAGAATCATATTTCATCATAGTCATCATCACATACAATTAATACATACTAAACAATAAAGGAGTTAATGTTTACATTCAATCCTTCTCCAATTATTATATTAATATCCTATGTTCGGAAACACAAAAACGTAACGACAAGCATAACCACCCGGACCTGAACACATGTCTTGTATGATCAATAAAAATATCTTCCCCGAGCAGAAAAAGAACCCCCGACCATTGGTAATATAATCGTCTGGTTATAATACTCACGGTATTAGTTAGGACAATTTTTGTATCATTCCTGGTCCTCAATACGATACACTGTTCGCCTTTGACTGACACCAAGTCGGAGGAAACTTCTTCGACAGTGTCGAGGAGGATCATCTCGGGCTTGGCGCTGTTCTCGAGGTGCAGTTCGAGACGGTTTGGATAGAGCTTTGCATAACGGGTCTGCCAGGCACTAGCAAACGGACCACCCAGTTTCTTTATATAACCATGCAGTATGCAATCAGATTCTGAAAAATAATTAACAGAAGATTGTATTAAACAAAAACAATTCACAACATAATAAATGTTTATTGAAATAGCTGAATCTGTCCATGAACAAAAACCTGTTTATGTATTATACAAATAACTCGCTGTGCCCATGATTTCGCTCATGTGGACTTTAGGGTTGGGTCCGGAGAGTAATGAGAGTTAAACCAAAGATTAAAAATAGATACATATTTTAAGATAGGAGGAGCCATTACTTGCTGAGTATGATCAAGTTTTAATTTAATCTACGAAAAGGATTCTGAACCAGCGTAGAATAAAAATATCTAGTTTCTTGTGTTGGTGTTCCAACAAGATTTGTTTTTATTATTTCATATTATAGCGCCCACAGAAATACACAATCTATGACAATTCTTAAATATTTAGCTATTACAGTTCATGAAATACAGCCAAAAATTTTGTCAAAAATAACAAGTTTCTTTATGGCACCCCTTTTTTTTTAAATTTTATTTTTTAATACAGAAATACACATTCTGCGAAATTTTAAATTTTAATTTTATTATGAGACGTGAAATATTGACGAACGAACAGCGGATGCTTAGTAATAGGGTTCCGTTGGCATACTTTGGGTATGTAACGAAAAGATCACATACCTTTTTCATCAGCATCAAACTTTTGCTTCTGCTTGGATTTCTTCTTCATTTCGAGTTTGTCTGCCTCCTGGTTGATGGTCTCGAATACAGTTTCCGCCACCTCGGCCTGCCAGCGCTCAGAGATGACGAGTGGGAAATCTTTGTACTGCCCTTGGTCAGTTTCTGTGAGCTGGAGGATATGAGGATTCATTCATTATTCAGATTACCGTTTTTGAAATCTAAGAATAGGAATAGGGAAAAAATAACTGGGTAATAATTTTAGCTTCGATTTTTAAAGTGTTGAACGGAAAAACAAAGTGATTTGAAAAATTTCCAGTTCTAAGTTTACAAACATTATTATTATATGTTTATTATTGTTCTTCCATCGTGTCTGGGCCGCCAGATGCTTTACGAAAAACAATCAATTTTGTTGACATACAATTAGAATGTAATGTAAGCTCCATGTAGTAGGCATGTAGAATCCATTCAGTCCATTTTAATAAAAATATAAATCTACCGGCGTCAGGATGTGACGACCCCATCGCCCGCTGTTGTGATAACCTCTGTCACAGCAGAGTTTATTCCACCAGTACAATCAGTCACACTGGTGGTAGATCTTCTGTTGCAAGAGGCCGCCTAGGTAGGTGTCAAATATCGGAGGCCGCCAGTGTCAAATATTCTGCCGCCAAATAGTAGTGCTTAGGGCATTAGTGTGTTCCGGTTTGAAGGGCACTGTAGGCTAGTGAAATAACTGGGTAGAGAAGATTTAAGAACTAATATATCCAGGTTGGCAACGCGTGAGTGGCATCTAATAATGGTGCTGCAAGCGCTCATAGGCTACGGCAACCTCTTACCATCAGGCGGACCGTATGCTTGTTTGCCAACTTGTAGTGTCTACAGTATATAACTTGTGATTGTCTACAGTATATAGTAAGCAATAATAATTAATCTCTAAGGTACCTTAATCCCCTTGGTGTCCTCCTCGTCGAAGGAGCCGATGTCGAACGCGTCGGCCGCGTTGACCTCCCCGCGCGGCGGGATGAGCGGCGGCGTGTACTTCTGGTGGTACACTTGCTGCCAGTCGATGCCAGCGAAGAACACGTGCTCCTTCACCTCATCCGCGCTGTTTATTATTATGATTATTAAATGTTATAATAAATTAATTTTATCTGGTTTAATACTCCATAGTAAGATAGTTCTTGCTTCTTATCAATTGGTTAGTGGCCAAAGTTGGTCAGAGTTGTTCAGGTCGCCCGTAATAGATCTCCGACTTGACTTTTCCACTGTTATCAAAATGATAACAGCCGGGAACGACTTTTTACATGCTTTCCTAAGCAGGGTGACGCTCAATTGAAGTAGCAATATACCACCCATCTAGTGACTGACCGCGCCTAAAGTTTCTTAACCCACCGACCGTTTGCTGATCAGTAAGCGCAACCAGCTACGGGCATCTTACATACGTCTACGTAGAAATGTTAAAAGTCACTTATTATTTACAAAATAACTGTCGACGCTTTGCCGCTGTATTTCTCCTACGATTCCATCAATACTACATACACAGAGCATATAAATATAGAAATTTCACATTACATTGCTGCGTGCGCTTGTCTCGCAAGTGAATAAACGAAACTAACGGAAGCCGCGCCTCGCACCGTTTGTGGCTCTTAAGTCACAATTACGATCGCAAGGTCGAGGTTGTCGTTGTAACTTGCAAATTATAGTACATTATTATTAAAATTTTTATGATTAACACTTAGGACCTTGTTTTTACTTTTTATCAGTAGAGCCATCGCACTGCTGTTTACACGTCTCAGAATTTCTTCAGCAGGTTGGCCTAAAATGTTTTCCTTTACCCCTACAAATGATCAACCCTGGATATATTTCCGCATCTTTCTCGGTAACCTACCATTAAATTATATCTAAACTCTTACCCCCTTCCTTTGCAACCGAGACGCTTATTGATATCTCTCTGCAAAAGTCCTTCGAGCAAACTCTTCAAACTAGGACTAAACGATTCCGGCAATTCGACGTTCTGAAACGAGATAGTTCCATTTAAATCGACCTAACTAAGAGCATATAATTAGTTCGAAGTTTACATAAATATATTAATATAGGACATAAGTTAATACCATAGTGAGCGTCATTCTGTCGATTTCGTGTTTATCCTTAGTCTTGTGCTGGCGGAAGGGCGAGTGTCCCTTCAGTAGCTTGTACAGCATGCATCCGAAACTGAACCAATCGGCTGAGGAGTCATAACCGGTGCCCTTGGATAAGACCTCGGGCGCCATATAACCGTGAGTCCCTCTGAAAATTATATACAAAAATTTCCTTTGTTTAGAATTGGTGATGTTTTAATCGGTTTAAAAAAGAAGTTCACTGTTCTGATAATTTTTTGTGTTATATTATACGATGTTTTCTGTTTTTTTATATGTATTTTTTCTGATATAAACCAATACAAATTGTATTATTATCTGATGATTTTAGATATAGAGAAATAACTTAATTATGCTATATATTTAATTGTTTCTGTAGACTCTGTGTCGGCTTAAGTTTTTACCTTGCTTTTCTAGAAAGAGGTTATCGCTATCAAGTAGAAGTAATGTATGTCTATTAATTTATTTCGCAGTCTCTGCATGCCTAAACGTTCTAATGCTTTTAATTAATAATGTTTTAGATTCGTCTTAGTTATGGCAGCGACCATAACTTATTAAGTAACTTACACCAAATGTGGCTAATAATAAGATCCGTGATAGCCAGTTATATTGAACTTTAGAATTTTTAATATCTTTTAAAATATTTTAAAGCATAATAAAGATAAGATAATATAAATTAACACTTTAGGTACATACGTGTTTTATTATTATCTAGCTCATTTAACATATCAACTATTCCTATGACAATATAGCTGTGTCCGTGTAAAATTGTCGTTCAAATTACATTTTATGTTTTTATCATATTTATTTATAAAGTCTGACTCGACTCGTATTATCGACCACACGTTGTGTGCAAATAGCCAAAACGTTGGTGTTTTTCGGGTCAGCCATATTTAATAAAATAATGTATACGTATTTTATAATTAAATTTTCTTGGTACATCAAAAATATTTATAAAGATATCGTATGTTTTTTTTAAATATAAAATATACAAAACAGCAAGAGAAAATATAATAAAACCACATATATATGCACAAGCTAGTATTTAGTATGTATATTGAATATAATATACTCACACGCTAGCGTGTGGTTTCTTCTTAGAGAAGTCGCAAGCAAGTCCGAGATCGGATATTCGTACATGGCCATGTTCATCGAGCAATATATTCGCTGGCTTCAAGTCTCTATACACTATGTGACGTTTGTGCATATGCTCCAAACCTGAAAAACAAAAAAAAATCTTTTTAAGGGTGCCTTACCCAACAGAACCCTATTACTACGCCTGTCCATCTGTCTATAGAGAGTTGGAACCCAGTTGTATTTCTGCCCGCTACAACAACAATTACTAAACAGCTTTTTCACTTCGATATTGTCAGTATTTTGGGCAGTATTTCTCAGGCGCATCTCCTGTTGAAATCAGTAAACCTGTATAATCTTTGTCCATAAGGCAATGTGGTTGATATTAAAGAATTACAAATAATTTTTTGGAATATACGTAGTCGTTTAAATAAATTAGCTCTGTTTCATAGAAATATAGGGTATACTTTTATACTTTGTTTTAACGCTGACGACACATCTAGCCCGAGCCCTAGTAATAATAGCTACTTATACCCCGATATATTATTTTCACACCTTTGTATAGTAAAGACAATATAATTGTCAGCTTATAATTACAGTAATTAACTACTTTACTATTATTATAAAACGTAATATCTTACTAATTATCTTGGTATAATACTATTTTTTTACAATAACAAAGTTAATATTTGAAGCCTCAAAAGCTCAACGGTAGAAGGGCCGACTTCTCTTCGTTAACGCGAGAGTCGAGGGTTCGATCCTGACCCCCTTGGGCTATTGTCGTACCCACTCCTAGCGCAAGCTTCGAGCTTATTTTCAGGGGCAATAGGAATGTTAGGAATGCCGTGATAAAGCATTGCTAATATTCTTAAAAAAAAATGCGTTTCGTATATAAACCTACTTCTTCTTGCCGTGTGGTTAGAAGTCTACAAGACATATAAAATTTATTTACGTTTTAGGCTACTGATTTGACTTATCGATTTTTATAAAAATTGTGACCGACTTTTTTGTCCTCCGAAGCACGGTTCCATTCAAATAAACCAACCACGTTTAAAGATGCAAAACTCACCTCCTCATCATCATCGACCAGTGAGGATACTTGGCTACGAGCGTAGCCTACCGCATTGTATGATTATTAAACGATTAATTAATTTGTATGTCTATGTAATAGAATAGTGAACAATAATATGAGGGCAAGGTTAAATAATAACGGCATAAATTAATATTATGTGTCAAGCACGATGGACCGCAGCATTCGTTTAAAACAAAGATCGACCTTATGCATAACATAATAGAGTTTGTATCGGATGATGACAAAACTATATATAGAGAATACTGTATAAGCAGGATGCCTTTTCATTACGGTCAATTAAAAACTCAGTGGAGTTCGATTAGAGGGAACTAACTCTGGACTAACTGCAATTGTGACAATTCGAATGCACTCCACTTTGACCATCTCGTTAAATTAAATGGCCGTAAATCTGTTGGCCACTACTAACGACTATGGGATGCTGTTAGAATGAAATTGCGCACACAGCGTCCTATGTATTCGTAATCATTCTTCATTCATTAATTACACTTTAAAAACAAACATTATTTATTTTTCTTACTGGACGAATATAAAAAGTTTTAAAACTATCCCAAGTTCTTTAAACTTTTGGAAACTTGAAAACTTGCAACAATATAAGGTTGCTATCAGAAAGTAACAGTAGCAAAAAATCTACATCGACGTCTACAAAGTTTTAAGAAAAGACATAAGAGATAGTACGATATCCGATATTTACCTAATATGACTTCAGCTGCATAAAACTTCATCTCGGCCTCGTTGAAGACACCGTGCTGGGAGAGGTGGTAGTGGAGATCCCCGCCGTTCATAAGGTCCAAAATGAAGCAGAGTTTGTCGGGCGTGTGGAATGCGTACGTCATGCATACAATGAACGGGCAATCCACCTGCAACAGACGCACATATTTCTATGACAAATGAAACGTCATTTATGTACGTTTGGATTTCACCGTGAATCACAACGTTCGATTTGGGTTTTCTAAATAACTTCTTACAGTCAGACAATCATACGTATTTTTTAAGAATATTAGCAACGCTCTTAGAGTCATTACTAATATCATTATTGCAAGCTACGAGCTCCAAATAAGCTCGTAGCTTGCGCTAGGAGTCGGCACGACAATAGCCCAAGAGGGTCAGCCTGCAAAGAGTTAACGGAGTCGACCCATTTACTAAAGCTATTGAGGATTAAATATTAAATATATGAATGAATAAAATACCGATATGTATTGTGTGTGGAAACATTATTACGACCCAATAAAATTGAGGTGAAATTTGTTGATTTGAAAAATATGCTCTTCTATTGAAAAAAAATTACGCATGAAACTTATTTCGTTTGTTTTAACTTTCATATAAAATTCTCGACAAATGCAAATAAACATAGTTTGACGCATTGCCAGTCGAAAGGCAAAATAGTATAAAACTAATAAACCATGTGTAACTGTGTGGAGTGTAATAACGGCGGCGTATTACGACAAGCGGAAATATTAACCGATTGCCATGATGAATGTGTTCCCTTTGTTTACTTGGGGACCGCATGACAGGCACGACTGGGTGAATCATACAGTCTCACTGTCTCAAATTACGCGACGAAAAATGAAATTATCAATAGCAGCCACTCGACAATCATGTGGTAATCGAATTATATTTTTGTGACCACTTCAAACATTATCTTCGCGGCGTTTCGTTGTACGATTACGTATTTTGATTTATACGTACCAATAATCACTAAAGAGTAAGTGAACATCGATTACTTTAATAAACGTTGAACTAGATAATATTATATTATATAAAGTAAAATTATAAAGTAGCATATTTTAAGTCTTCTTTTTACTATGATCGATTGTGTTGTCAACTTAAAATTAGTCTAAGAACAAGTTGATCTCCGAGACAAGGCGTGTCTCCGCTTAGATAACCGCGATATTGTTAGTGCTGTGAACTGCTGTGTACGAGTTGTACGACATTAGTAGACGAGGCGGCGCCCAGCTACCAGACGAATGCTCATAAAAGATAAGCTTAGTCGTTCAAACAAAAATATATTGAAAGGTATTAAAAGTACACAAGTTCGGACTAATGATAAATCTATATGTTTTGCTTCTATATATGTAACTTGGATATTGATTTAAAATACATAATTAAAAATCAATTTATTAAAATCACTTTCGAAATGCTCTTTAAAACGTTCGAAGCTACAAAAATTTTGTAATGTAGATTAAGAAGATTTCCTACACGAAGTAAAAAAGATTATGTAGTATCAAAAATAAACCAGCAAAATTGTAAGAGCTTTAACATTAAACTTCGAGATTAAAAGCCTTTTAACGTAATGACACATAAATTGGTTTATCATACATTGTTAACGCATTTATGGAGGAAGCACGTAATTTATCGATTTATAATGTCCTAACTGACAAAGATTAGTAAATGGTCGTTACTCAATTGTTTAAAGTTGAATCAAATTTCAGTTTAAAATACAAACAACGATATTTCCTTTTAAAAAAGTTTTTTCAAGTGGTAAAAGCTAAAACTTGAAGAATCTTCTAAAAATATCAGATTATATTATGCAGTAGATTATATTATGTAGTATATAGGGGCCCGCTCCGGCTTCGCACGGGTATAAAATATATAGTCTATGTCATTGATTGAAAAAATGATTAAAATCGATCCAGTAGTTTTGATTTATTCATTACTGCCCGTGGCCCGTATGCGTTAAATGATAATATTTACGACATCACATTAAAAACCTCAAATGTTTTTTCTCCACTATTTAATGGATGTTATTATACATATAAACCTTCTTCTTCAATCACTCTATCTATTAAAAAACCGCATCAAAATCCGTTGCGTAGTTTGAAAGATTTAAGCATACATAGAGACAGAGAAAGCGACTTTGTTTTATACCATTCAGAAATCTTTTCTTAGTAATATCACTAATATTACTAAGAAAAGATTTCTGAATAAGGCCAAACAAACCTTACGCCATAACTTAAGCCTACATGTAAATGTAATAAGTTAAGAACTAAGAAGCCGAGGCGGTTCCCATTTTATAAACTTTTGATACCGTCGCGTCGGCATTATTCGACTAGCGAAAGGCTTTTAGGTCACGAAATATATAGCTACTACCTCTCATTATTTTCTAGAATATAAATGTTAGTATTTTATATCTGAAGATGCGAAACGGTAGATTTTTTATAACAACAAAGTTTATTAATTATGCTTTTAAACCATAATTATTTACGACTAGTAGAGCTCTGCGGTTTTTTTACCGTAGATACCGTTCCCAGCGATATGTCAATATAAATTACCTACCTATATATCTATTTTACTTTATTTATTTATTTTATTTTTGTAGAATAGAATGAAATAAACTTAAATTTAAACTAAGTCCTATCTGCTCTATAATACATACAAGGTATCCCTATACGAAAAATCTTTTTATTTTTGTTTGTCTGATGGTCTGTTCTGCCTAATCAATGAAACGTTTGGACCTATTGGACCTGTTTGATGTTACGAGCTGCAACTTAGGCTACTTCCTTTTTACAAAAAGAATTTTGGTTCCACGCCAATAAAAGAACAACAATTCTGTAGACCAAACAAGCGAAGACGCAGTCAGACGCAGACGCAAATTATGAAAAAATATGATTAAGGAAATTTTAGAATGATTGCTGATACTATTAATAAAGATTAAAAAATTCAATTGATTCGAATTGTAAAACAAAATGCAACGGAAGCGGATTGGACTACGAGTCTACAAATTGAGGGCGAGCCAATTCGTTTCAGTCCAATTGCTCGGATATCGTTTATGTCACCGATGCCATATATCTAAATGTGCATATCATATGTATTACGATACTATTGTGAATCAATGCATGCATCAATAAATAATCAGGTGTTAAATGCGCTATACGAGTTGTTACCACTTGAAGATAAGAGACACGTTCTCAGTGAATTATTGTATTTGTTATCACATTGCATTGTATATTTTTTGTGATTCGAAGTGAAAGTTTATCTATTATTAATTGGTTATTTTTATTCTAAAGTAATCACAATCAACTGATAATAATACATTTATCAAACACTCACGTGTGTTCGATAAAGGTAGATTTTTCAGACTTTACTTTTTTTCCTTTCACCTATTCTTTCGATTGTGGGTCTCCCTACCGTGTCACGAAGAGCACGTTAAGCTGTCGGTCCTGGTTGTTATATATACAATGTGTTACTGATTGCCCTCAGGGTCGCGGAGGTCAGATGGCAATCGCTCCGTGTAAAAACTAGTAAGTAGCCTGTCAAATCAGGATAAGAATAAAAACCAGACCCTAGGTAAATACCGGGAATAACGTTTACAATAAGATTCAGCTGAGTCAAAAATATCTACTCAATACATGCGCAGTCTGGGGAAATAATTAGATATATTTATAATTTAATATGATGTAATGGAAAATTTTAAAACTAGCAATCTAGTGTTTTTTTAATATCCAATCAAACATCACACACAAGGTTAGATTTACATCCACGTATTATTTATTACCATTTATTAGCATTAACATTAAATAAATGCATCAGTGTAATGAATGTCGCAAAATAAATTGATCAGGATAAAATATAAAAACAAATATGAATTCTCTAGGTTGAATGCATGCCGGTTTTAGGTCAGTGTCAAGTTACCATGGTTAGAGAAAAAGCTACATTCAAGGTTCAAGCGAACAAATCTGTACAAGAATGCATCGAATAGACGAGTGTTGATTTTTTCTTTTTATTTGCAAACATATGTTCCGAGAGAAATCTAGAAAACTTGATATTCTAATATATAAAATTCTCGTGTCACAATGTTCGTTCCCATACTCCTCCGAAATGGCTTGACCGATTCTTATGAATTTTTTTATGGATATTCAGTAAGTTTGAGAATCGGCTACTATCTATTTTTCAAACCCCTCAGTGATAAGTGGTGTCCACCCCAAAATTTTTAAATTTATTTTTTGGATAAAATTTTTATTTTTTATTATGTGGCATTGAAAAATACATACGACCCTAAATTTTCACATTTTTATCACAAACCCCTGCTTTTTAATAGCCTTATTAGTCAATCAAAACTTTCACCGGGTAGAGGACGCTGCTATCGGGTCCCAGATTTTTTCGGGGCAGGACAACGTCTGCCGGGCCCGCTAGTATTTTATATAATAACTACATTTATCAAGTAATATCTATAATATATAACAATAGATTTCTAACTGAAAATACTATAAATATAATAAAACATCGGCACATAAGGCACCTATTACAATGGAACCTCAAGAGTAAAACGAAAACGCCCCAATTTAAAAAAATGGGTCATCGGCGTAAAATTACTTAAAACGAAATTCTCAATGTAACAATAGTACAAACGTAGCCATATTCGAGCGTAAATAACTGACGTAAATAACCAAGAAAATATAATATACCAAAGATTGTGCAATGTGCAGATGTCAGGTGCCCCTTATATACCCTTTCAAACAAAAAAAAAAAGATTTACCCATATCGATCTACCCGTGTAATCGAGTAAAAATATACAAAAAAGTATATAAATATCGGTATAAAAATATATAGTCAGGTTAAAAATATTACCAAGTTAAATAAAAAAAACACCTAATAGTAATACCAATGAAAGTCTATTGTTTTTCTCTCAATTGTCACCAAAAACTATTTTTACAAATTATTATAATCAGAATTACCTCATATTCTTAGTAAAGATATCCAGACTAACTAAATTACAACAATACGGAAACTCGACAGTAAAGTCCCATATAGCATACACTAAGGGAAAACACAGTTGACTTATCGCAAACAAAGATACGCGTCATGAACACATAATACACAGTCTTGTAAATAGCATTCCGCCTTCTATACCTTTCTTGACTTTAATACATTCGATCTTGTCTTTGTATGATAAGTAGTCTTTGAGTAGAGCCTTTAGAACATGAATGGGCCGGCTCGACCGGGAAAGTACCACCCTCTCATTGAATATTGACATTACGTCAATATATACTGCTGTTTAGTTGGCTTATGAGTGTAAGTGTCAGAGGCTTAAACCACCTCTTGGGAACGCCCGCAACTTCATCCGCTATTAATTAGAATAAATATAAGGCATTATTATATACGTAAATAAATAAACAATATTCTGTGTCGTAGGTCTTCCGTTTTCATTCACAAGTTTACTTTACCATAGCGAGATATATATCTATAAAGCTATAATTGTAATCATAACCTTTCAACACGAAAGTTTTGGTCAGAATCCGACCGAGGTTACAACAAAAGGATAGAAATAGACAATTAGATACACACTTCGATTTCATTTATAATTAGTAATGTAATTAATAATAAGTAGTCAACAGGACAAATCTGTATATAAATGGTACTTGGGAAAACCATTTCAACGGCTAATTAATGAACAGGTATTGCGATTCTAAAAATAAAATAATGCAAGAAACGAAGTTAGTCACACGATAACTTTATTTGATTATTATGTAGGATCACCAGCGAATCTCTTGATTTTCTCCTGTCCATATTTATTCTAATAGGCATATAAAATTTTCGTGTCGCTGTGTTTGTTACCAAACTCCTCCGAAACGACTCGACTGATTTTTTATGAAATTTTGTGTGCATATCGAGTAGGTCTGAAAATCGGTCAACATCTTCATACCCCTAAATGTTAAGGGTGGTCACCACAAAAAAAAAAATTATTTTTGGACAAAATTTTTATTTTTATTTCTTTATGATGTGACATCAAAAAAACATACAACCTAAATTACACCCTTCGACCATGAAGGCCTATTTCTAATCGCGATATTAGTAATTCAATAATTTTCACCGGTGTCACTTCTGTTCACAATTCGACTCAGTTAGGGGGCTCCTATGTACTTGTGTGAAATATTCTTAGTATTCCCTATATAAGTATGTAACAATCATTTTATCTAAAGGCGATATAAATATCTATAAATTTAAAACGTACAAACAACCAAGATAGATAACTATAAATATATGCACATAAGGATGTAATAAATTTTGAATGTATAAAATGCTTTGAAATCTATCCATTAAATATATTTTATAGGCGTCGGGATGTGACGACCCCATCGCTCGCTGTTGGGATAACCTCTGTCACAACAGAGATTATTCCACCAGTGCAATCAGTCACACTGGTGGTAGGTCTTTTGTTGCAAGAGGCCGGCTAGGTAAGTACCATCGCAGTGTCCAATATTCTGCCGCCAAATAGTAGTGTTTAGGCACTACTGTGTTCCGGTTTGAAGGGCATTGTACGCTAGTGAAATTACTGGGCGAACGAGATTTAAGAACTAATATCTCGAGGTTGGCAACGCGTGAGTGGCACCTACTAATGGTGCTGCAAGCGCTCATAGGCTGCGGAAGCCACTTACCATCAGTTGGGCCGTACGCTTGTTTGCCAACTTCTAACATGAAAAAAAAATATATCAATATCTCGCCGTCTATATTTTATTCGTTTTAATGCAATAGCGCTTATTTTATATAAAATAATATATGTAATAAAAATATGCAAAATATATTTAATTTTGGTTAATATATTTCATCAGTTAGATAATCCACGCTAAACACTCAATGGCCCCCATTAGGATAGTTATATCCTGTGTCGGGAGTCCGGAAATATACAAGGACAAGGACAAATACACCCAGACCGGAAAATATGCGTGCATGGTCAATACAAACATATTATGCTCCGTGCGGGAATCGAACCCGCGACCTGTGGCGTTTAAGGCAGGTTCGCTACCGCTGCGCCACAACGTCGTCGAAAAGATAAGAAAAATATTTTATGAAATAATAAATAAATACTACAAAAGAAATATATTTTATGGGAATTTTTTCAAAATAATATTTATCCTTACATTATCATTCTCCTAAACCTATTTTTTTACTTCATAAAATATATAAATATAATATGGACTTATTATTTTTATTAGTTCATAAAATATACATTAAATAGACTATGAACTTATCAGTGCATGTAATGTAGGCAGACAACAGCAAGAAAAATGATAATACAAAACAAGGGGCGTTTACATTATTATTCCGTGTTTTATTGAAGTCGGTTAAAATGTATTAAAGCCCCCATTCTAAAAAAGACAATCGAAAATGACTTGGTTTCTTACTCTCCGGAGTAACGCATTGTAATGCGATTCCTTTGTTCTAAATATGTAAATCGACAGTAGCGCGAGCCACGCGATGGGAGCATTAAGACGAGTAAAAAGACCTGTATTATCTTAAAATATAATTAGCGAGTGAGTGTTGTTTTTCACGTTGAAATACAGTGATTAATTCTAACGATTTTAATAACTGTATTTTTTTAAATAAAACGGTATACCGCCCACTTCATGGTAAGCGGTCGCTAAAGCCTATATAGAGTATATAATTTCCACATAAATACAGTAAATTTCTATTAGGAATCCATTCCATTTTCATTTAGGACCCCTTCCGTTCTCTAAACACCTCACGTTATAAATGGACACCCCATGAATTGAGGATGCAGAAAGAGAAAAATAAAGACGAAAAGATTAACACGTTTCCTGTCCGTTGAGCCAAACATGAGCCATGTTTCAGTTCAATTGTTTAACCATTGTGTCTACTATCTGGAAAGTGAATGGATTAAACTAGCATCTCTAGTTATCGAGTGAAACCCTAAAGTACCACTTCGCGTAAAGCCGTATATAATTTGTGGGTCCACAGCCTACTATTCTGAACACGGAAAAGTTCTACTGTAGAAGTAGAACTTACACAAAATGTTTTTATTTATTTTTACGCAAATTGTAAATAAATAAAACTAATGCTGGAAATAGTTATTTATAAACTAATTGTTTACATACAAATTGTTTACTTTAATAATATTAATATTATAAATGTTCCACATATTATGTGTGCGCCACTATGTTTGTTACATTTTAGAGACTAATTCAATGAACCCATATTTAGGTAGGGCATGGTGTTATTTTATCTCAATAATATAATAAGAAAAAGAAGAGAAAAAGATTTTGTTAAGGAAACCGATTTTTTTATTACGTGTGCTACGGAACATTCTAGTCATCTATAAAACGGTAATAATCATAATAATTATGTAAAATACTCACCCCGGTACTGACTAGAGAGAGCATGATACGCTCGTTGAGAGCGAGCGTCTCGCCCTGTTTCATCTTGATCCTCTTCTTATCCAGACACTTCATGGCGTACATCTTCCCGGTGTCAGCTTTTCGACACCCGTACACCTATACACGGGATGAACATTAACATTTTACTATTTCCATGAGTATCATCACTATTATATTCGATTCGTATTATCTAATAGAATAGAAGCCTTATAATTATATCGAGTAAGCCGATTACAATCTCAATAGTATAATTTTCTTTGGATTAGATGTTAAGATCCTTTCTAACGATAAACCTATTTTTTCTATTTCAAAAGTAGGGCAGATGACTCTACTCTAGCTGATGGTAAGTGGAAATAAAGTCCAAACGCGAAGGCGGCTAACAAAGTTGCGGAATGCAACTGCGTTAGCAAGATCCCTCTTAAAATATCAGAAATTATTATGATTTAAATATTAAGAAATGGTTAATAATTCAGTAAACTTCGCTAGGCCCGATAACAATTGAAAATCAATTTGTCTCTTCAACCGCAAGTTAAGGTGAGTTTAATTATTATTGAGTACACTTTTCGATATCCGTACGTACACCTTAAGTCTTTAGACGGGAAAAATGTTAAACTTTTATATTTTTATAGGCCTTACTGTCTTTTAGGGTATCATCGCAACTTTATCTTTGAATCATATCAATTAACAGAAAAGAAGCCTTATATAATAGGTAAGCCGATTAAGATCTCAATAGGATAATTTATTTCGGATTACATCTCGAGATTTTTTTCAGACGATACGGTTTTTATATAATATTGATTAATAATAACCATTACATTTGGCTGGGCATATATTTGTCCCTGTGAAATGAATTTTATTTGTGAAACCACAACTTAAGGTGACTGACTATATTATTGAGCCAACAAAGGAAAATTATGTTCGTTATTGCTATTCTGTTGAAGTAGGATTTGGTCAACGAATTTCTAGATTGAGGTTATTCAGTCTTAAATGACTAATCCATTAAAACGACGAATTCAAATTTAGACTTTAGTATTTAGGTTAGACTACTTAAAAAAATCGACCGTTTTTTTTTTAAAACCGCTGGCAAATAGCTTCGGAGAAATGAAAAAAGATGTTCCGAAGAAGCGAAATACAATTTTGAAATTCTATAATATTGAATGAAAAGCAATAATACAACAGCGACTTTTCCATAAACTTCATTGCCTCAAAATTTATTCAAGACTAAAGTCGGATGTAAAATAAAATGAAAATTTATATCTTAAATTTCCGAAAAAGTTTGAACCTATCACTAATATATATATATTATTCTCTTTCTTGTATTTTCTTTCGTCAGTTATTTTCCTTGGAAAAATAAGATATTCCCATGTAGCATGGGGGACAATGGTACATACGAATCATTGGTATATTTTATGGTTATCGTTAATATAGCATAGATCGCAAAACACTAAATATTATAACCATAATAGCTTTTTATTCGATTCTAAATAAATATCTTCGATCGAGATTTTTATATTTAAATAAATAAATAAATAAGGGCATATCAACGCCCGTTTAGATTGGGCGTCCGACTGACGTCCGAGGTCAGAGACCTAGAGAGCTGAATTTTTTCACATGTGTGGTTTTTGACGTAAAGGAGCGCTAAGAAAAGATTTTTCGAAATCCAACCATTGAGGAGGTGAAAAAGGAGTAAAGGTTTGTATGGAAGTCTGAGATTTTTGAAATTGGGAAGCATCAAACTTTGCTTTTAGGCGAACAATTCAAAATAAAGAAACACATTGTATGTAAGTCCGTCATTTTTGAATCTAGAGACATGAAACTTCTTTTTACGTTAAAAATTAGAGATAGAAAGGACACATTTTTAACATTCTCTGAAATTCCTCCCCCTTAACTTTCAAGAACTCGTTCTTCATGCGGGCGATGCCACTGTCTGTATCTAGTTTGCTTTTAAAACAAGCCAATCTCGCCTTAGTAACTAGTTTGTAAACACCATTTAGTAGCATTGATGTTTGTTCTCGGAGACCAAAGAGGATTCGCTAAATGTAAATATATACTGCTTTAGCGACTGTTTATATCTATTTTAATCTTAAAACATGTATTACTATAATTATAAATAGCCTATAAAACTAAAACTATAAAAAAAACTTTTCAACGATTTTTTAAAATTAATTTACTTTTTTATTACCCGCGTAGTTTTTTTTCCTGTGTCGATTTTTATGTCTTCCAAATATGAGATCCTTTAAAAAGTATCGTCAGACAAACAGAAAAAGACAACCAATCGACTGACAGATTCGAAGCACAGGCTTACGAGGCTATGCCTGACCTAGATTAGTAATTTGGAGATAATATTTGTCGAGTACAATTTTGCTTTTCTATGTACTTTTATTTTATGCCAATTTTATTGTATGCCTAAGTCATAGTGAAACGAAAATACGGGCATATTAATAAATAATAGTTATAAATAGATACTACACTCAACGGCCCCATTGGGGTATTAATATCATGTGCCCCAAAACATACACAATAATAAGGATAATCACACCCAGACCGGAAAACATGTCTGTACGGTCAATTCAAATATATGCTCTGAGCGGGAATCGAACCCGCGACCTGTGGCGCTTAATGTATGTTCGCTACCACTGCGCCTCTACGCCGTCAACGTCGTCAATATATAGAATAAATAGAAATGTTAATTGACTCACTTCACCGAATCCTCCTCGACCGATGATACGATGCACACTAAAATCGTTCATTGTCAACTGAATGTTCAGTTCTAAATTCTTCCATTGGCAAAATCTCGTATATTTGTCACTATAAAGAAACATTTATTAATTAGTATATATGCTCTATATAAGATTCCTGGACGAACGTAGATTGAACAGAATGTGTATATAGCTTATTTATTTTGTATATTGTATCTCAAAAATTATATCTTACTCTATTTATATCTCACACTGCTAAATATTGTTAAGGGAATTGAAAAATATGCCTATTTATAAACTATACATATTAATAAAAAATATCAGTAGGATTTTTGTGTTTGCGTTTTTACAAAATATCCACAGCGGCTAGGCCAAGTTGGATATAGTTTTCAGATATATAAAAGAAATCAATTTTAAAGTGGCAATTATATAAATTAAACAGATATTATCGCAACTGCACGAAGGTGAAACTGAAACTAACGCCTAGTTTAAAATAAAATGTTATTGATTTTGAGCCCATGAGGTCAATTATTCACTATCCTCGGAATTCCTTTGACTTCTTAGACTCCTAGATTCTTAGACTCCTAGATTGTATAATGTTATACAAACAGAAACTTTTTTACCTTTCTAAGAAATTTTTAAACGGCTCTCCTCTTAAATGGTGAAATATTTCTTCAATATATGGCTGAAATAAACGAAGGAACTTAGTGTCACGTTATTTAAATTATTAAATACAGAATATTAAAATGATCATTACCTCAAATAGATTCGGTGGTACTTCGTGTTTCATTAAGTATTTTTGTACATGCGCCACACATTCCTTGGAATAGTCCTAAAACAATATCATAAATATTATACTCGTGAACTCTGAAAGTTCTAAGTTTACGAATTTTCTTCAACTACGAATGTATTTCGAAATAAAATGTGTATATTTCAATAGGTTATATGACGAAAAGTTAAGTTGCGCAACCCGCTGCGAACTCAATTGCTCGTGTGATCGTTTGCTTGTAGTAGGCTCGATACACACCCACACACACACACATACAGCATATTGCATTTCGTTACGTGACGATTTCTACTAAATCGCACTAACCGTAAACCGCGTTAAAGAACTTCGTTCCAAAAATAATATGATGTAAATGATCCTTTATAATATTAAATTTAATTTTTTCGTATTTCCTTGTGAAACAAAACATTTTAAATCTCGAGACGCTGCAATAAAAATATATTTAGCTTGACTAAGAGCACTTCAGTCGGCAGTAGATCTGAAGACAATCATTTATACTTTACTCTCCCCTGTGAACGTCAACGTTAAGACAGATAAGTAAAGCGAGCGAAAAAGGAAACAATTCCATTCTGATTGGTAAAAAATCGCTTCAAATCTTCAATTTATTTACTAAAGAGGTTCTTTATCTTTTAAAATAATCTCGCCTGTATCAAACTACCAAAAGCTTTTAAAGACTGTAGAAAACACACACAAAATTATAATATGATTTTGAAACGAATTTAATAAGGACTTGTTGCATGGACGCCACAACAAACAAAGATTTATAAATTTTTTAAAAATATTATCTTCATTCAGAAACTTGTTCCAAATGACTTCACAAAAATAATGCCGGTACGGCTAAATTATTTTATGTATATAGTAAAATAAATTGTTTGTGCAAAAACACATTTCATATGGAAATGAAAGTACCTACATACAAAAATAATATTATTGTTGACAATGTAACACTTTCTTAATGGAATAAAATATAACAAAACTTTTTTACGAACGCGTCAACATATCCATTTTCAATTTGTATCACAAATAATGCGTCGTAGGTACTTAACCTACTCGTACGTTTCTCAAAAATAAAATGTTTGTACAGACAACCTTGTTGGCTTAGCTCTTATTGTTATAACGCGTACAGACTGGTGAAAACTATCATGATAAGAACCATTTTAATATGTTACATTCATAGATAAAGAGAGCAATAGATAATGTATCCCATGTATTGAAATTGGTAACTTTAAAGATGAAATAACGCCACCTATAAAGTGGCTCAAAATGATGCAACAGTACTTACGAATGGGGCTAGGGTATCATATTGACAAATGACATTTAAGGTTTTTGTAGCGCATGCGTACGATGGTATTATTTAGTTCCCACCCACTTGTTAGATGGCGCTTCAACTTTAAATAGTTTCTGCCGTTTTGAGCCATTTAGACGCGCAATCTATTGATCCTCTAGATCTATGATTATATTACATCACGTCAATGGTCGCGGGTTTGCGCTCCCGATAAAAAACTTTAATTCCCTATTTCACCCACTTCAGGTTTTTTTTGCGAAAACAAATCTTTAAAATCGGTTCTAAGAAGTGAAAAGGTTACAGACAGACAGTTACTTTCACAGCTATAATAATAGTCTATATTATATTAATTAATCTGGATTCCATAAGATCCATATATACCGAAATTAAAGTCCTGTAGTGCGTTTTTCGTTAATTCCACGTGAACCTAGCACTTTTCCAGGATAAACTGTATCTTGTTTTAATCCAGGTAAAAATGTTTTTTTATGCCAAATATCATCCAATTCTATTTACAGTCGTTTTTGAGTGATAGAGTAACAGACATCAAAACATAAATTTTGCATTTACAATGTTAATAGGACTTAATTATTTATCGTCGAGCGCGCAAAACACACATTTACAACGAACCAGATCCTTTAATTCTTATTCGCGCGATTGCTCCGACACAGCAACTGAAGTGAGTACATGCCGCCGTTTTGAAATGCTGGTTGAATAGGCATATGACCTGATTCGAAGGCGCGACACGTCCAGGCGAGTTTATTCTACTTGTTTTATATTATGCCTCTTTACATTGCATAAATTAAGACATGAAATGTATTAGCGCTTTTCTATTTTCGGCATGAATGTGTCACGCGAATGTGTATCGTTCATGGAGTAGCCAAAATGGTGTTACTTAAATTTCAGGTTTCAAAACCAGGTGAGGGTTGTAGTGTTACTAGCGCATATAGGTTATAGTATCCGCTTCGAGTCACCTACGCATCAAAAACTTCTGAACGGATTTGGATTAAATTTGGCACACAAAAATAGCTTATAACCTGGATTACAGGATGGTAAAAAATTTAGATTCATGTGTCAAAAAATCATATTACCGCGAGCGGATCCGCGGGCACTGCTATATATATTATATAGTTACTATTATTGCAATGGATAATTCCCTCTAAAATTGACGAAGATATCGTAAATAATAATATAACATATTTGTGATAACTTATCTTTCTATATGCGGCATTATATTATTGTTCCTTTTATGCATAGTTATTATAAATTTGAAATATTAGAATTCTAATTATATTACACAAAGATCAAAAATCTAAAAACAAACGACGAAGTCATTACTTAACATACACAAACCTTTCAGTTAAAAAAATCTATGTAGAGTATCTTTGAAACCGGAAAAAGTATTTTTGTTAGGGTTACGTTTAAATTGATTAAAAGAAATTGTAAAAAAAATGTTTCAAATCTCGTTAATATTTTTTTTACATATAAATGTTTGTACTATAACAGATGAATGAACTCTCAAAACTGATCAAAAGCACAAAGTTTTTACGACTAATGTATAAGTAAGACAGGGCTGCCAAATGTACAATTTCATTCGCAGTTGTACGATTTTTACTTTTATAGTGATGTACGATCGCTAAAGCAATATCGATCGAAAACGTGCGACTCCTTAAGATATTTTTAGTAACTGGAGACGACTTTAATATAATAGAAATAGTTTATGTAGAGAAACTATCAATGGAACGTATTCAAACTGAAAAAAAACATTTAGTGTGGTGAATGGTGAAAAAACATTTAAAATGGTGAAAGCTAGTAATTTATACTTAAGTACTTCTTTTTGCACGTTCGAGAAAAAATTAGTGACTTTTTTACGATATGCGTGCACAGGGGCCACGCCAATTTCCGACACCATGTATTTAGACCATAAATCTCACTGTAGTATAATTTCAATTGGCATATTGGATAAAATTTTTGGACTTACTTTTTTACTTATTTTTGTTACGTTTAAGTGTAACTTCGTACGTGTGTACACACACACACACACTTTTCAACAGCAATCTCTTTTTTTTTAAATAATAATTGCATTTAAGGTCTTTTCATTTTATTATTTCCCTGGCATACGATCACGCCGTTTTACACCGGGCAGCCCTAAAGTAAGGAGTTCACGTATTGCGATTGGAGGCTTACGAAGTGGCAGACGACTGGCAACTCGCCAGAAGAATCTACTTAACAATACTCTTTACGCATACATCGCCTGTACAAATGAAAATTCAAAGATAAGAAATAGATAACTATTTCTTATCTTTTAGCTGTAGAATCTATATAGCTATAGGACTAACTATACTAATATAGTTGCAATTAGCTACGTTATAGCTCGTTTGAAGCTAAATCTATGCATACATTAAAATAACTTAGCTTTGAACATGCAATCTTCTAGTTTAAATTTGATAGTATAACGTTGTATACTTATATGTCAAATATTTAATTGTTCGAAACATGTATAATGTTTATGACTTTGAAATATAAAAAATAGAACTACATATTAAAAAAATAACATTATTTTATTTCTTCACTAGCTGCGCCCGCGGCTCTGTTCGCGTTGTGTACCGATTTTTATTTATTTCACGGAACCCTAATTATTTTTATAATATAAAAGTAACCAAGTTACTCTTTATAACATCAGCTATTTGCCAGTGAAAGTACCGTTAAAATCGGTCAATCCATTTCAGAGGTTAGCCGGAACAAACAGACAGATAGACAGACAGACAAAAATTTTAAAATATATTTTTTATGTAAGTACCTATATACTTTAATATGCATTTAATGAAGAGCTGAGAAATAATTTATTGTTAATTTAGAATTACAAACAGACACATCAATTTTAATTATTTGTATAGATTACTTACGTAACAAATACGAAGTCGATTTTTATTTGATACCTACTCAAATTATGGAGAGCGAACGAATAAAATAAGTAAATCGATATTTGGTTATACAACATGAAACGTTTCTTACACATGTAACTTTGAAATAACAACAACTTTCGATTCGCACTCCTGCTTCAAAATTTTACATAAATTAATATTATATAGCCAATATACAGTAATAAATATTATTATTATAACTTTAATATATTATAGTTAAACATATAAGGCTAACTTTTAATTTCTTAACTGAACAAACCAATATAATTTAAGTTACTTACGATACTGTTTAATTAAACTTTACCTCCTCAATTTTATTATTAAAAATTCATAACATTATTGCATGAGTATGTTATGTGTGTGTTAACGTGTGACTCGCATTAGGATGGCATTATTTCGACGGCTAGAATTTTTTTTTTATGTTAAATGTTGGCAAACAAGCATACGGCCCACCTGATGGTAAGTGGTTGCCGTAGCCTATGAGCGCTTGCAGCACCATTAGTAGGTGTCACTCACGCGTTGCCAACCTCGAGATATTGGTTCTTAAATCTCGTCTGCCCAGTAATTTCACAAGCGTACAGTGCCCTTCAAACCGGAACACAGTAATGCCTAAGCACTACTATTTGGCGGCAGAATATTTGACACTGCGGTGGTACCTACCTAGCCGGCCTCTTGTAACAAAAGACCTACCACCAGTGTGACTGATTGCACAGGTGGAATAATCTCGATGGGGTCGTCACATCCCGACGCCGATAAATATACTTAAAAACTTACATGTGAATGTGCTAAAAGTTCCTTCATTATAAAACTGTCATAAATCTCTCTTGCGATCCGTCGCCTCTCCTCGACGCACTCCTGCTTTTCGTATAATTTTATCTAACGAAAAAAATGTTACATTATTAACCATACAAGTTAATTCATATATATTTATATTAGTATGACGGTTTACCTGTTCATAAAATTTTAATTGTGGCACTGGCTCATCTGACGTTTGTTCACAGAACTCTTTAAATAATAAATAACCTGAAACAATAAGAAAGTATTAATAATTGTATAGATAATGTAAAAAAAGTATATAGAAAACTATATATTTCAAGAAAAGTTCCTCAAACCGTACATAATTCAAAATGTATTATCCTACAAATCGTAGTTTATTTATTTCCTACTAATATAATATATGTGAAAGTTTGTTTCACAATCACGCATAAAAGCTCAATGGATTGGGATGAAATTTACACAGATAGTTTATTACCTGAATTAACACATAGGATACTTTTTATCCCGGAAAATGTTAGGTTCCAGTGGGATTATCAAAAAACGTACTACATGGCGTATCTATTTGGAATTATTTTTTATTGTTTGTTCAGTCAATCACGCATAAGCGGCTTAACGGATAGGGCTGAAATTCAGCATACAGATATCTTATTATTTGGATTAGCACATAGGATACTTTTTATCCCAAAAAAATGTAAGGTTCCCTTGGGATTATCAATAAACGAATTATAAGACGTATTAACTTGGAACATTATATAGATGAACATAATTAATTATATTCCTGAATAGAAAAGATAACTCTTAGATGGTCGTCCGGCATAACATCTACAATAACGCCAACGAAGCCGCGAGATTTGATAAAGAGCATGATTGTATGTATTCTAAAGATTCCTTGCGATGTACAATTAGGTTTTAGTGCTAATCACGACAATTGAGCACGAAACCCTTAAAAAATACATTTTAAAAATACTAGCAGACTCGGTTTAGGCCTGATAGTTTTTGAGATGAGCAAAAAAACAAATTATTTCTACAAAAAAATTAAAGATTGTTACATTGACTACTAATTAAAATATAGGCAGGGGTTTCATTTTTAAGCCGTTAGAATCAGCTGTCCTCTTTATGTTGAATCAAAGATTTTGCATTCAATTTAATTTTAATAAATTCAATAAAGATGAGTAAACAACACTCACACATTCCGTTGTCCCTGACGTAAATTCATACGTAATCGTTAATCGTTATTACGCCAATAATTTAAATATTTATTTATTGCTTACGATAAACTTATAAAGGTCAAAAGAAATTATTTATCAAATAATGTACTTATATTTATAATGATTACGGGGGTTTTGTGACGTCATTTATTTTCAAGAAATCTACTATTACTTGTGTTTGAACTGAGGTCCCGGAATCTTTAATCTAAAATAAAGATATAAGCTTTTTCGTAATGGTTGATGGCGAATCGTACACAATAGATAACAGATAATTTTACCAAGTAAGTTTTCATTAAAGTAAATGGTGAATTGCAATTTTTTTTTACAAATAGATATATGAAATACAAAACCTTTTTTTGTAAGTTTTGAACAATTCACGTACAACAAAAATGGTAACAGGATGCACATAGGCACAATATGTATATTATAAACAGTATAATAAGGCTATAGTTATAATGCAAATGAACATGTCTGTACCATTTATTTTATTATTATCGATTGGTTAGTGGTCAACCTAGTGTCAGAGTTGTTCAGGTCGCCCGTAGGCCTCTGACTTGACTTATCGACTGTTGTCTAATTGTCAACAGCCGGGACCGACTTTTTACGTGCCCTCCGAAGCACGGAGACGCTCGGTTGAAATACCACTATGCGATCACCCATCTAGTGACTGACCACGCCTAAAGTTGCTTAACCTACCGATGGTTTACCGATCAGCGGGTGCACTCGGCTATGAGCGTCTCGCTATGTCTGTACCATAATAATATATCATAAAAACTTGTTAAGCTGAATGTTACTAGGAATAAAATGAGTATGTGTTTCGTGCATCTTATCCTCCTATCCTCACTAATGTTTCCTTACTTATTATTATAAATGCGAATGTGAGTATGTTTGATTGTTTATTTGTGACGTTTCACGCATACGGCATCGATAAACCGATTGTGATGAATTTTGATATAAATGGGACCATAGAGATCGTTGCTACTTTTTATTTAATTAACGGTTATTTTTAAAATTTATCATTTAAAAATCTCATTGCGGCATCCCTAGCCATTGTGGGGCCCCTAAGCAGTTTTCTAGACCGCCTAAAAGATAACCCGGTCCTGGTAGCTAATAGTTGTAGTGTTAACACAACCCACTCATATAAAAGCTGGTTATATACATATAGTAAAGATCATCTTAGTATATTTCTGGGTTAATTACTATATCTAGATTTGACAGGTTAGCTTTTATATAAGCGATTGCCATCTCATCTCACATATCATAAAATATCTTAGGGCGAACCAGTAGCTCAATAATTAATTTCTTAACAGGAGTTGACAATCATCGAATTTTGTGATAACTCTAATTTCCGTATTTATTTTTTAATTAAAAGACTGGTATAGGTGGGCGTGCTTGTGGTGTGTTTCCGGACACGTGTGGGCATAGGATCAACGCTATTATATTAATCTATGTTTGATATATGAAGTAGTCAACATTATGCGCATATCATAGTTTTAAATAAAACAAATAAGCGCTTAGTTTGATAACGACTAATTCGAACGATTAAAACCACTAGCGTACTCTCTACATAATAGAGATAAGATGCCACGCCACAGTATTATATAAAACTTCTACGTAATTATAATGCGTAAATAATGAAGGACGCAACCGGCAAAGTGCAGACCAAATAGCCTTTGCCCTATCCACATAGTCCCCAATGAGTTCGATAAAGTTATTTACTGCAAGTCTAAGGAGCCGCTCGTAAATTGCGTTTGTTACTCGCCTTGAGTAGGTACTCCGGCTGCAATATCGAGCTATGTCACAAAGAGACTATCACACAAATTGATATTGTTCCCAGACGCTGTTTACTTTAGTACACTTATTTGATTTAGTTACCTTATAATTATTAATATAATTGAATTATAATTGAAGTAGACTTATTTTATTGTGAAAAACATAGAGATTGTAACTGCTCTAAAAATAATATTCATATTATATTACTATAATATACATACATATCTATTTTTTATGTTATAGGAGGGCAAACGAGCGGTTATTTCCAAATGATAGTAAGCGGGCAGTGTCGCCCATGGACATTAACAATATCTAGGTCGCGGACGCGTTGCCCGCCTTTAGGGAAATTTATCCAACGACTAAACGCTTGAAAACCTCTAAATTATAAGCATTATTTATATTTACCTTTATTAATATTATAAAGCCGAAAATAGTCTCTGAAACTACCAGTCCAATTACAACACACTTCGAGCTTTATATAACCCTATTTATATTAAACAATTCTATGTATGAAGTTATATTGACTGTCGGGTGGAGCTGAGGTTTGAAAATAGTGTAATGAATATCATAATTACCTTTCTATCACACCAATCGATATCGCGCGATGACAGTACCGACGAGTAATCCTCACGGACCCTTTGGGTTACAAAGTCCTAAAGCGTAAGCAAGAAGTTTAATCACATTTCCGTTAAAGTAGGTCTTGTGCAAAACCAGGCCAACGTTTCACGAATTAGGTTATGAACAGTGTTGCGATATATTGTAAACCTTATTTTAACACCTTTTTATGACTACGTAGTAGGCATAAAACATCGTTCTCCGATTAATCTTATAGTCTATAAACGGGTTTCGGATCGATTTTTACGATACAGCGAGGCGTTTCCTGGTGTCTTTATAAAACCAGCACACAGCGGGCGGTACGAGGCATGGGCGTGACTTCAGCTTGACGGGAAAGAAAAATTAGCCCGGCATGTATCCCAATCACGCTCAATGTCTGACGTGACACACACAGTACGTTGCGGTAGTTCGTAGGCATTTCTTGTCACAAGTTGCAGTTTGCTGATGGTTAACGCAGTAGCCTATGTATTCTTAAATACAGAGGTTTTGCTACCTCAATGTACAAAATGTACAAAACTCAGGTACGGTCTTGCGTTGAGTACTGCTCGCACCTTTGGGATGGCTCCGCTAAGTATTTGCTCGAAGCCCTGGATAGGTTGCAGCGACGAGCGATTCTCATCATTGGCGATGAAGAGGTCTCCAACACCCTCTTCAACTGCGCTCAAGCCGGTTAATTTTTGCTGAGAGGTGCATGTCTATGCTACTACTTCTTCTAAGAAGGAATAGTAGATTCCAAGTTGAGTCAAATCATTCATGAAAACAGCAAAGCTATATTACAATAGGTTTAATATAACAGGACCCCGTAAAACTCAGGTCCCGCCGTGGTCAAGCTTTAGTTTTTATGCTGTTTAGGTAGATGCCCTTATGTTATGTTATAGATAACGAGTATAGGCATGGTTAACAGTGAGCATAAAAAAGCCGTGATTTAATCAAATGATAATACTGTGACAATAAAATTACCATGTTAATTAGCTATTGTTTTAATAACAGAATTTAAAAAAATAACAAAATAACAACTAGCAAAGTAACTGTATCTATTCTAATAATTTTATGTATTATGTAGCAACGGATACCCTATCCAAATTTGTCATCAAACTTTTGTTATGAAATACTGGTTCTGAAACACGTTTTATAATTTCATTTCCAATTTCAGAATGGAAATTTTGTAAATATTGGAATTGGGAATCAATGTTGCAGCTCAGTTTTAATGAGCCTTTAAAGCAATTTCCACATCACTTTCATAATAACTATTAGCGTTTATCGATCAGGGGCTCGTGTTCGATAAAAATTATACTCAATTACTTATAGAAAAGCTTTGTTATTTGTAGTATGATTGTCGTCTCAAACGAGACCTCGTACTTATCCGGATGTTGAACAGCTTATACAGCAATGGTAAGCAAAACAAATAAACGACACTAATGTATGCTCGCACCGTTAGTGGTTTATAAGTCACAATAGCTGCGACAATGTCTATGGACACCTACAAATGAATGGTGTTGCAAGCGCTCATAGGCGACTACAGCTTACCATCAGGTGGGCCGGATGTTTGCTTGCAAACTTGTTACATAAAAAAACTCGAGAAATTTAGTAAGACCACACGAGCAAAAACCGCATTGATATCCGTTTATGGCTCCAGAGATTTACCGCTGTCATACAGACAGAGAAGACGGTCGTTCGGCGTGTACATTATTTATGCCGTATTTACTCAAAAGTCACACGGATTCCATTCCTGACATGACGAATATATTTTATATAACCCTTATAAATTTTATCTTTGTTTCAGTATTGTGTTTTACATAACCTTGCCTCAAAGTATTTTGTCTTTGGGAGTAGTTATTTCTTGCTTAATTTTTATAATCTGTCTATAATTTAGGTGTACCTACTATTAATAATTTCTCCTTTAATAAATTTAAGTAATTGATTTAAATATTCGTATTAATGTGATCTTATTAGACTAAAAGGGTAGATGAAAATGTTTTCGGAATGAGGAAGTTTAAAGTGTAAGGGAAAGTTGTTGTTGTTGGGTTGTTTGTACGACTTATAATTAGTTTAATATTAGCTTATAGTATCAAGTGTATAATAATAATTATATAATTTTAATTCTTGCCATTTTGACTCAATTTTAATACTTCTTTTTCTTATCGTATGGTTGGTGCCCAATCTAGTGTCAGAGTGACTGTAATCAAGATAACAGCCAGGACGGAATTCTTATGCAATCAACTTTGCTCAATTGAAATACCACTATGCGATCACCTATCCATAGACTGACCGCCCCTAAAGTTGCTTTATCTACTGGTCGTTTACTGAACAGTGAGCGCACCCTGCTAAGAGCGTCCAGTATATATTTTTAATCCTTAATAGTATACCAGGAAATATGTTCTTAACTCATAATCTGCTAAAATCAAAGATTTTTTTATTGAAATGTAGCAGACCACCTCCTGTCCTCGTAATGGTAAGCGGTTACGGTAGCCTTTTATATACACTTGTAATACTAGTAGTATCAAAAGCTTGTTGCCGGCCCTGCCTCCTACAACATCACTTATAAAACGAAATACAACAGCGTGGATTTAATACTTCAGTTCGATATTCTATAAGAGGGTATTACCTACATCGGAAAATCAGGAAATAAATACAACTGTATGCATTTTAATACATAATCATTAATATTATAACTTTTCTTATGACGCATAAATTGATTATCTATTTTTTACCTTTATTCCAATTATTTATCCAATATTTAACAAAATATAATAATGCGAAAGATTTTTTTAAATATTTATACCTATACTGAGTTTATAGTTTGAAGAAGTTTCAAGAAGTCTATAGACTCATTAAGCATCATCCAATCAACTTGATCTCTATATGAGTGAATGGTTAAACCCATAATAAAAGACATATAGGATACTCTTAGTCATGCCATTGAATTCGCGGTCGTAATCTTATTTTCTTATACATTACATTGCTGTTACAGTATAAAACAGGAAAAGCACGTACTTCACAACATAAACACGCGTTGTAAAGCTCCAACAGAAACATCTTTCGAGATTAAATAACGCTACAAAGGGTTCTTCTACACACTAACCTACTTACGTCGAAATCATTCAATAAAGTTATTTGATTTTTTTTATCGACTTCAAAATTTCGTTCGCAATTCGATTGTATTTTTTATGTTGGTTTTCTTAGAAATCTTTAAGCTTTGTTTAAAAGTTTTTAGTTTAACATTTTGTTAAATCAGAATAGCTAGAAAAAAATGTGACCTCCAATTAAACTAAATTTTGTTACATATATTTCCTAAGCGGTTACTAATTACAACTAAATAAAAAATAAATCGTAAAGTTTTTCTCTTATATTACAGAATACGAGATATAATAAATTACGAGCAACGATTCCTTATCTTATAAATATTGTAATTACATTAATTTCACTTACCTAAGACTTGATTAAATATTTTGTCAAAATTTACTTCGTTTTTCTTCTCCATATATTTGTGCATTACACTACGAACGCTGAAACAAAAGAGAAGATAATTTTTATAAAAATTATTATGTATACTCTGTACATTCTAATATAACATAAAACAAATGATAAATAAATTAAATCACAATGTTTTATGGTTTTGTTTACTATGTGACAACTATGAAGTTATTTTTTATGTAAGACATTCTTCGGTCGAGATTTTTACGAGTTAAGTAAAGTTGTTTGTTCGTACATATAATACATAAAAAAAACTGTGCCTAGCAATCGTGTGAAGTGTTATATGCATAATATATAGATGTATTAATTACATTTTTCATAGACGTGTCTACAGTAACTACGATAAGATGATAATTAACAATAATCCTATCAATATTATAAATATGTCTTATGTTTGGATGTTTGTTATTCAATCACGCAAAAACGGCTGAACGAATTTGGATGAAAATCAGCACAAAGGTAGATTGTTACTTCGAATTTTATTCCGGAAAATGTTAGCTTCCCGTGGGAATAGCATAACACGTACTACAGGATTTGAATTTCGATATACATAAATGGATCTTATGCACTCAAGACTAATGAATATTATCCAATTCTCTTCTTAGATTAAGACTTTTAAATTAAAATTATTGCGATCGATATCGTAATATGAAAGTAACTCTGTCTGTTATTGTTGTTCTCTCTCACGAAGGCAAGTGAGGTATGCTTGTAGTTGTGATGTATGCCCGACCGGCGGCTCGAGCGAATAAGAGCGCTCCCGACCTACACACACCACTAAGACCAACCCGCCTTCGTAAGATGAACAATTATATCTGTTAGGGGAATAATGTTGCCTCAAAATAAATCATAATTCACGAACGGGCTAAGAACGGCAGCCACGTGCAAAAGCTAGTATAATATTTAAAAAAAAAAGCTATTTTTGGATTTAATTTCAACCCGTTTATTTTAATGGACACTTGCGCATAACATATGGTTTTTGAGGGTGGTCAGTTTAACCCTTCCGACTCGTCGGTGATCTTATCTCGGTTTTTGTATCGGACGGATGACACGGTTTATTTTCTTAGTCCAGGGGACTGATAAGTAGTAGAATAAAAAAATAATCTTCGTCAAATACCCTGACTGGAAATTAACTGGAACAAATATTAGTATATTATTTACTAATAAAAATTACCTATAAAGAAAAACATTCTTAGACTGCGAAGTCTTTTTGGTGTGTACTATGCGATTTTCTTTTTGCAAACCGATATTGATAAATATTTTTTTTATTCCTCAAAGTACAAGATATAAAGAGATTAAAAATACAGCCAAAATGAGCTGATATGGTAACCTTAATATCTCACTTTTACGATTGGTTAATATTTGATTTAACAACGTCCAATCATCTCTTTGTTATTCGATAAAGTAAGAAGGGCAGTGGTGCTATTTCATAAAGTATACCTATCATATTATAGATATAAATTAAAGACAGAAAAGCGAAAACGTGGGAAATACTCAGCTTTGAAGAGAAATATTAATGGCAGGCCTAGAAAAACTTCAAAAGCGATTATACATAAACACAAACATGTATCTAAATTTATATCAAAACTACTATCGCCCGTAGCGTCTAACATCGATTAAATAATTACGCATTCATTATAAGAGCTTCCCGCGATTACAATAGGCTGTTATCTTGTTTTTTAGACCTCATGCAATTAATGATAATGATTTTTATGAACAAATTAAAAACATAATTTTTGTATTAGGCGAGAAAAATGGTTGCATTTCATTCATATTATTCTACTCGTAAACAAAATGTAACATTTTATTTAATCGTACTTTTAATGTATCCTTAATATTTAATGCAGTTCATAAAATGTAGATATCTCTCTCTCGAGAGAGAGAGTAAATTTTTAATTTTCATTGTAAATTTTTAGGAATACAGTCGATGGCTTTATTAAATGCTATCATAATATTTTGGAAAGAAAAGATACATTTATGGTTGCATTTGTCGAAGGATACAATTTTATTTTTTGGATAGAAAAGGGCCTTTACGCTAAATACAAATTTCTGGAGTCGCAACTTTTGCGAGTCATTCGCCATCTTGAAGAAAGGGATCACATAAAATTAGTAACAATTATTTTTAATTTCCAAATTAAACCCTCTGCAACGTTGGTCCATAACTTTTTGTCGTATAATCAAAAATGACAAAGATATTCACGAAAAAGATACATCAAAATTTTATGACAATTATTAAGCTATGCATTCGTGAAGAACAGAATAAGCTTTCTCGTGACAAATGCATGCTAAACCCAAAAATGTAACCTTTTAATAGACTAATTATATCATTCTCATGTTAGTGCATGTAGTAATTTACGAATATCGTAATTTTGGTAACAATTTCTATGAGCTAGTAACAGCGATCATAGGCCTTAAAGACAGATTGTCTTTAAAACCGATGATCGGTGTCCACTATATGCAATGTTAGTATTAAGTAAAATTTAACACATTTATTTCTATGCGTCGTTTGTTGTTTGTGCTTGTGTGTGTTTTCGGACCCCAAACAACTATCTCAATCTTATGAGAGTAACCTTTATACATTTACTTATAATAACATTACAATGCGTTACGTACAATAACGTCATATTTCATGGTAAGTCATAACAAATATTTTAATTTTCATAGCTCTGCACAACTCCTATTTATAAAAGCGAAACATGTAACATTTGGGCGAGATGGGAGTGGATCCGTATGGTACACATGATTTCCCTTTATTTATAAATCGACTTAATACATTATTTGAATTTTAAGAATATACCATACATTGACACTCAACCTTAAGAAAACAAACCTAAGTACCTTGATTTACAAACTTACAATGTATAATTAAAACTTTTCTTGCGATGATTTAACATAACAACATTAGGTACTATTTCAGAATGACAAAAATGATTCTGTAACTAAAAGAATAATCAAATATATTAAGTCAACAACAACAACAAATTATTTGAATAAAAACTCCACGACATCCACCGAAAGTCGCCTAGACAGTCTGTCTCCAATGTATCGCCCAATACAAATGTTCTCGGAATATTGAAGTCAATCCTGAGAAAATCGCCAAATTCCTCTTAACAAACCCAAACAATAGACTAATAAGTCAATAGATAATTCGGTCCATCTGGACATATTAACTTGGCGATCGTTTCGTGTCATGAAAACATATGACTAAATATTGCTAGTGCCCGATTTGATAAAAAAAAAGCCCGGACACGTGCGCGTCGGATTAAAATAAAAAATATCAGGTTTTTTTATATGGGGATTATTATGAAATTTACCTATTACTGATGGTGAGATATCAGCCCGCTGACCGCCGAACCGATGAAGGGAACGCGGTGGCTTAGTAGAAAGAGTTCCGTTGGCACCCTTTGGGTACGGAACCCTACAAAGTGACTTTTGAAGGTCAAGTCGAAGGTAATCGGAAAGTTGTATGCAATAATGAGCAGGCGCAGTAAACCGCCTTTTAACAATAAAAAAGACGATATTGTAAATAACGAATGTCGTATATTGACTTCATTTCTTTCTGGTAAGGAAATAAATAAATTACAAAACATTCAAACCAGTTTCTTGCTCATAGCTTCCGTTTGTCCGTTTTTTTTTCTGATTGAGTATTGCTGTTGACCCTACTGACCTTAAAGTACAGGGCAGGGGTGGCCGAATACTAAGCTCCAAACGAGAAAAAGAAACAGCTTTCACAAAGGCTCCAAAATGTAGGCGATGCCAGGGTTGTCAGTGTTAAGCGGACTTCATAAAGACAGCAGAACTATTATTATTACGGTTATTATAAAACTATTTCAGTCACACTATCTCTGGTATGCCAGGTTTTAGGACCATGATGAAAAAAATATATAAGAATAAAGATAACATCCCAAACAAAGTTCAGTTTTCATCAGAGGATATAATACAATGAGTATTAGTAGTATTCGGGAACAGCCACCCATAAAACCGGTTAGCATATGGTGGCAGCATTTTTCCATATTTGAACTCCTTGAACGATTTGAGTCCCCGCAAAATCTGCCCCTTTTTAACGGGTCTCCATACTTGAATATATCCCAGTCTGGCGACACTGTCAAGATCGGTGGGACCAACAGCAATACACATTAAAAAACTTATATCTTATAAGGCTAAAAAACAGACTTCAGAAAACGAAAATGTCGTATCTAGAAAATTGGCTAAAATACCTCTAATTTTCTACATTTTGTCTTAATAAAACGAAAAAATATCCATGAAAATGAAAGCATTAAATTTTTTATATTTTTTAATTAATGAGTTTCGAACTTTAATTAATAATTGTATATTATTTGCAAGACACAATTTGTATGTCATAAACAAAAATAAAAATAATATTTTCTCAGAATAAATCAATTATTTTAAATAAAATATTTTTATTAATAAAAACTCTTTTATATTTAATTTTAAAATTACAAAAAAAAAGTTAATTTTCCATGTATTTCAAAAAAAATTTAATTTTCTAATCCATCTTTTGGAATTGATTGCCAGAGTGATAACTCACTTATTTGGATTCTGTATGCATGGTTTAGCTTTAGTTTTTTCAGATGAGCATATTTTGGGAAAAAAAGTGATAGACTGACAAATATGATATTAATCATACCAGGAAATATTTATATTATAAAGAATATATACTTATAAAATTATTCTCACATATCTGAATGATTACAGACCATATGAAAAATTTTAATATCTAAATTTTAGAAAAACTGACAGCATAGATGATGATGATTCGCTAGAAAAACTTTCACTATACAGGTGAATAATAAGAACATAATGAATCATGAAATAATTTGTGGGAAGTAGGTCAAAAATCATCTCGGGCCTTATCTGTTTTTCGAATTTTGGATTTTTGACATGTACTGTATTAATAATTATTATAAGGTTTTTATTTAAAATATTAACGATAATCTAACAATATTTGATTTTTTTTTTGTGTTCAGTTATTTTATTTAATCAATTAAAATTATTCTGCTGTTGCATTTTAAATATATGTAAATAAAATCTATTTTAGTGTAGTGTTCATGAACCCACATTAACAATAAATGGTTTTGATTCTGATTCCCGCTCAGCCAGATGGCCCATACTAAATTAAAGGAATTGAAGTATTGCAAACTTTTTATTAGAGAAATTTATAAAAATAAGTACTCACTCTAAGAAATCGAGAAAGAAAATATTTTGATTTGACTTAATAAATGACCAGAAGCGAAATGTGGTACAATATATTTTTACTATTGTTCAAGATCATAGTTACGCAGTACTTCAGTTAAAATAATAAGAAGTATCGTTATTGTTTTAATAATTTTGAACAAACTAATTACGGAATATATTTTGTAAACAAGATGCAAAGACGAATGTTACAACTATTGTTTGACCTTATCTTGTCAACACCGCATGTATTAAAGACTTTTACCTTGGGTCAGGTAAAACTATTTTTTTGCTGGCCCTTGCTGCTGGAGTACATTTGGACTTCTCCATTGCCATCAAGTAGCTGACGTCGGCCAGCACAGCCTCGAGGTCCGCCATTTTGAGACTGAATAATCACTTTTACCACAAAACTAAACACTTGCACACAACACAGTCAATATTTTCACACCTAATTCACAATTAGATTCCCTACTTAAAGTCATAACCTTTTTCACATGACTACTGTTCACTGATCTAAAACACAATTTGTTGTTGAGGATTGACACATTTCCTTTCCAATAATAATATAAGACGTACATAAGGGCACAAAACAATATAATTAGATGTCACTCGCATTAGTACCTTGTTCCAGTTTCGTTTTCAATTTATAAACGCAAATACACAATGATTAAATAACAATTATTGAATGTATAACCCAAATCCACCATCACTAGCTCAGTGCTCACGGTCCGTCATTTCAACTTTCAAGACTTCAAGTAGCTTTCAGTCGGCTACATACATACTACATAGTAGATATATATAATTTATATATTATACACATAGTATGGCATAGATATACATAAAATTGTACTAAATTAAATGCTCACAGAGTAAATATTCTCTATCATAGATTTTTGATAGTCAGAACACTGAGCACACTGTCTAATATGGTAGCTTGATCGGCAGCTTAGAGCTGAGATTCATAACAGTTTTTCCGATAAATTCACTTAAAAATCACAAAAAGATTACACATTAATATTGGGCACATATTATTATGTTTAGCCCAGTTTAACCCAATATTGCAATACACCCACCCGAATGTCATTTCGAGAAAAACGCGTTTGAAAATGTTGAACAACTTACTTTATATGAATTTTTTTAAATGTATTATACAAACTGCATATTTCGTATATAATATAAACCCAAAATGTTTAAAAATAAATAAATTACATAATTGAAAAAATGGCTTTTTTAGAAGTTTTAAAGCTTAAAACCCTACAAACATTAAAGCAATTTGCTTTAATGTTTGTTTTTCAGCCATTTACCATCACTTCTGCATATATAATTCAGTTTTTTCAATTTTGTGTGTTGACATGGTATTGCTTATATGTGTCCAATTTAATATAAACTTACAATACTATTACTTAGTAGTCTCCATTCAATTAGTAACATTTTAAAGATAACAATTTTTAGTATTATTTATAATAATTATAGATAATAATAGAAAAAATGATATCATTTGATTTGATTGAATAGAAAGGCCGAAAAACTGATGCATAGCGGACCATGTTAATCGTTACGGTACAACAATAAAAGGAACGATACATAGATGATAGAAATTGTAATGAAATTTTGTGTACGTGGTGCTGTGGAAGTACTAATTAATCTTAGAAGAAAAAAACAACAAAGTTATTTGTAAATTTAGTTAGTGTTGAATTGTAAATATGTTGTAATGTTGGTTTTAAATAAATATTTAATAGTAAAAAAAGGAAAAAAAAGAAAAATTATGTCATATACTTCAAAGGGAAGGTTGAAAAAGTTTTTAAATGGTCGGAAACACGCATGCGACGCCTCTGGGGTTGCAGGCGTTCCTAACCTGCGGAGATCGCTTACCACCAGGCGGGCCGTAAACTTGTTTTCCACCCCCAGTTTATTCAATTTTATTTTATCAAAATTAGATTCTATCAGAATATAATATATATAATTTAATACCTAATATAAAGTAAAAAAATTATTAATATTATAAACAGACACTTCAATTTTATTAATTTGTATAGATTTTCTAATGATTTCGATTTTTTCAGACCAATATTTTTTCAATTGTTTTCTACATAACCTCGCATCTCGTGAAAAGAAATTAATTATCCATTACCATAATTCTGTGATCATAGATTAAGTTAGAATTAACGTATGTAATATTATTTTATTCATTTTAGAGTTTTTTTATAGGTTTCTAGTTTGTTTGGTTACGTGATACATGGGTACCTTTATGAAGTTAATTATGTTTCCAATGGTAACATTAGACTTTTGACTGTCAATCTTGCATATATTTTTGGCAGTCTAGCGTTATCACTTAACTGTCATTAGACGTAATGTCTAGTCATCTGTCTCTCACATCACAGATAAAAATTACGAGATTTTATTCGATAATTTCTTCGGAAGGTGGTCGAATGTATAAATAATTTATTATTTTTTACGTGCGTGATAATAGAAATTCGGTAAAAGGAATAAAAACAAGGTTTGTTAGCGATCATTTCAAAAAACGACGGGGTATCATTTTCAACGAAGATTTTGTTCATTGTTGTTATTTCATTTTGCGTTTCATTTGATTTTGGTATACTATAATGTTAGTGCGGTTGTTTTGAGCTTTATATATATCATTTTGTAATGGATGTTTGACATTAACCTTTAAAAAATGTAAATGCACTTTGGTTAGAACACCCGGTGTTTGCGGCAATAGGCAAGCGATTCAATATTTTCTTGAATTATTATTATAAAAATCATAAATTTTAGTGGCCGAAATGGAGTATTGTCCGCCAAATGTAACGTTAGGCGAAATATGGATAGATCATGGAATATCACAATGTTTTATGGAGACAGTATCAGCTGCCCTCATAGGTGGCTTTATGTTAATATTTGGAATCATACAAATTGTTATGTATAAAAGGTAAGTGGTACTTTAAATAAATAACTATCTTAAACTATACTATATACACTAAGAAAATCTCATACCACTTATTATTAAATTATTTCAAATTTAATATTTATTAAATCTTATGGCACTCCGACAACATATTTTATTATTTAATTTCGATAAGGTAACTGGTTCACATGGCTTCTGATAATGATAAGAATGAATTCCTTTTAAACTTGATCTTGATGTTATGTTTATATAAATAATTGTTTTATATATATGTGATTATGAGATTTTGCAACATACATTGTATTTGTTGAGCAATATTTTTCAATTTGAAATACTAATTAAGACATGAACTTATCTATCGGAAGTTGACTTTTGAACAATATCATAGTAAATATTTCAAATAAATATATATATATTTTTTAATTACATTTTATACTTTTATTTTAGTTAGTTCATAAAAATATGGTTATGTTGTAGCAAACCTACTTTAAGCACCACATGTCTTGGGTTTAATATGAGACTATATAGGCATGCGTTCCGTCTGGGTATATTTGTACTTACCCTTGTATGTCTCTGGATTCCTGATTAAGGATATTACTATCCTAAGTGTTTATTTATTTATTATTTGAATATTCTCATAAGTTATTTTTACAGATATGCTACAGAGGTATTAGATGTTAGATCATCAAAATTATTTATGGTACAATTGTTTTTTATACTTTTTGTACCAGTATTGGCTGTTATAAGATTCCTTCTTCAAGCCTTTGTATTTAAAGGTGGACATATCTATGGATATATGGTGAGATTATTTTAATGATCTGTTTCTTGTTTTACAATATGCATAGAAAGAATTTTTATGTTTCCTTTATGTAAATATTTTCTTATAATCTATATAAGAAAATATTTACATAATTCTTCTTCATATAGTCATCATTTTAGTAAATTTACTTTGATTATTTGCAATTGAAAGAAATCTTTAAGAATGTACAAGCAAGTCATCTCAAAATGTATTCAACCAATTATTATTACAATGTAATAAACTTTTTAGAATATGCAAATTTCTTGGAAATAGCATAAGCTATTTAATATTAATATATGTAGTTGAAATGCTTAAAGATTAACACATTTGTAATTATGTAAATCTAAACATTATAATGTTAAATTATGCTGCAAGGTTCTTATAAACTTTATTTAAAATTATATAATTTACTGAAACATAAATTGCTATAAATATATTCATAAGATTTCTTAAAACGTAATAAAAAAATATTTATTGCAGTATTGTGTCTAATTAACTTCCTGTAATTTGGTGATAATTTGTTTAATAAATCTTGCATTTTTAATGTTTTACTAGCTGGATAAACTGATTTTATTATTTAATTTATGTTTAACAAAATCAGTAATATCACATGTGTGCTGTCTACGTTATTGTAGTATATATATTTTGACGACATTGTGGTGCATAACGTGGTGTGGTGTGTTAGCGAACCTGCCTTAAGCGCCACAGGTCGTGGGTTCAACTCCCACTCGGAGCAGATGTTTGTATTGACCACTTATTGAACAAGACTTAATTATACTCACTATTAGTATTTATTTACGAGTATACTCAAAATATTCCTGTTAATACTCAATTATAGATTTCCTAGTAAATATTCCAATACACTAAGTAACATATTACACTGCAGTATACATTATAATATTGTGTGTGATGTTTTAGATATTAGCATTAATGGTGAATCTCATAGCTTTTCCACTATCAGCGCATTTGGTTGTTATTGAAAGACGATACCTTCTACCTTCAGTGCCACCGAGAGGACATGGATTTGTATTGCTCGTCTTCTGGGCTATGATATTTGTATCGGAGAATTTATCATTCTTAAATATCAATAAGGAAGGATGGTGGTGGCATTTGAAAGAGTAAGATGATTTTTAAATGATTATGGTTTATTAATATAAATATATTTTATGCGAAATTGTTACCTATTTAATTTAAATTATATACTAAACTTTAAACAATCTAATATGTATATTTATATAATGTAGACTCTTAAGCGAAACAACATACACACTTTGCGCCCGTTGTTTCGCGTGTTTGAGCTTTTTTTAGGTATTTTAAAGTTAAAACTTAAAAAACTTAAATACCTTAGTACTTTTTAATTTAAAAGTTAATTACACTAATTTGTTGCCTGGATGAAATTAGTTATAGGTATTTTACGAGATCCTGCTCTTTAAAATTCAACACCAGTTCTTATTTCTCGTCACATGACTGAAAAACTGCAGTGTCAAATAAAGAAAGATTGTTGAATTCAAAGTTTTGATTTTTAACTGAGCCTTTATAGAGACATTCGTTACAATATACAGCGTCCCCTTCATCTTAAACCTTTTATGTACCCAAAGTATAGTTTATAGAAAATTTTAATAACTACGTACATATTTATGTATTCATGTAGCGACAGTTTGTTTATCATTTTTATGGTTTTCAGTCTCCAAGATCGTTTGGAAATGTCACTTTTTGTTGGTCGCTATGTAGCCTGTATGATAATGTTCATCCTTGGAATGAAAGCACCAGGAATGATGCACCAGTTCGAATATCTCGAGAGTGACGATAGTAATATTCCTCGAAGGGTGAGTGTATTGGTTATTTAAATTGTATTTCAATGAGGATTTTGGTGTAAACGAATTTATTTAGTAATATAAATTTTGCCATCTCCAGTCAACTACGCTTATGAAAGATTTTCTTCGCAACCTTATATATATTCCGAGTAAAATTTAGATTATATCTGTTTTTACATTCTCCATGTACCTCTCTGCGTCAATATTAGTTGCGGCAAAGGTAGCCGAGACAAACAGACAGAAAAACTATTTAAAAAAATGTCTTAGATGAGTTCTGATAACATGCAAATGAGAGCTTAGAAATATGCTCGAAATAAAAAAGACATAATATGAATATATTCAAATGAAATCACGTTACTACTAAAAGACATTAAACCAAAAAGTTTCTTGTCAATATCTTCTATCAAAAATAAAATATATAATTTATGACATATCTCGCAAAAAAGATATGTTATCTTTTATATGAGTGTATAGGTTAAGATGTCATGTCCATATCAAAATCATTTAATTGTAGTAACAGACGAAAAGAAACTAAAGCTAAAGGTATTGTTTCTTTCGGTATATATAATAATGATTTTATCAATCACCGAATCTATAACAAAATGAAAGCAATCATTGGCAAAGTAATTTATTTCCTTTTTTTTGTTGTACGTAACATTTTATAGGTACTTAGTCAGGATTCGCCTATTATCATTTAACAGGCACGCACAAGAGTCATTGATGCGTTAAGAGTTTGATCAAAAATGTTTTCTACCAAGAGTTTATGATTACAATCGTTGCCGGTTGACGTGCACTCCGAGTCGCGGTAGACACCTACAAGGTCAAGGCAACGCAATATAATATCTGCCCCGTGTAGGTTACGATGTTCGATATCTATAGAACCGGGCTGCGACCAAATTATTTATTTCGCTCGCAATATTATGCTACCTTATTAAACCTAGAAAATCTTCGTTTTTAGATAAATATTAAAGCTTAATCGAAATTACTCCATATATTTGAATGGAAAACAAAATGCCGTTGCCAAAATATATTATATTAATTTTTACAAAACTTCATTTTAAAGAGTAGATTAGTAGTTATTTGTAAATGAAGAATTCAATCGACGTTTAAATATTCTGAATAAAGTTGATATGATATGATGATAGCAATATTTTTTGGATTTTTGCCTCTTATTTCAGCTTGTTTGCTACTAATTCGGATTAATTTTGTGATGATATGGAACTTATAGAAGTGACACCGTTGTCGCTTTGTGCGTAGCGAGTTTGCCTTTAGTTTCGACGGTTGCGGGTTCCATTCCCGCTCGGGCAGATGTTTGTTAAAATTTCTGTTTCGGTCTGGGCGTTTGTCCGTGTGGGTCCCACCGCCGTGCCTCGGAGAGCACGTTAAGCTGTCGGTCCCGGTTGTTATCACATAACATCTGATAATAATCGTTAACTCTTGATAAGTAAATTACTCTTATCCAATGAGTTACTGTCGTCGTGTCGTGTCGCCCTTAGGGTTGCAGAGGTCAGATGGCAATCGCTCCGTATAAAAACTAGTAACCTGTCAAACCGTGATAAGAGTAATAAGCAGACCTTGGGTAAATAAAATACCGGGAATAATGCTAGGACGAAGAAGATGGAACTTATAGAAGTGTCTAATAGACGTCTAGCAATAATTTCAATTTGTATTGGCTAAATCGATTATTATTTGTTGTTGTATTTGTTTTAAGCATTAAAAATAATCTCAAAATGTTTAAAATGAACTTAAGAAAAAGAGGTTATATATCACACAGATTTTTCTGTTTAGTGTATGCAGCAGTATCTTAACAAGTTTTCAACAGATTTTTATATACATTATGATCTGTTGAAAGTCTCCTAAGTACGAGGCTTATTCGTCGTTTCGATTATATATACATATTAAACGAAGCAACCTTTGCAGGATGACAATAGATCTACGTTTCGCAATGTATTCAGCAAACTCCGCACTCTGCTGCCATTCCTCTGGCCAAAGAAGAGCTTTTGCTTACAATTCTACGTGTTCATTTGCGTATTAGCTTTGATCGCTGGACGAGCCATCAATTTATATGTACCTATATATAACAAGAGAATTGGTAAGTTTTTGAATGCATTTCATTATTCAATGTTAATTTTTACGTCATATATTTGTTAGAAAATAAAAAGTTAAAAGCGTTTCAGACGTATTCTAATGGCCTCCTATAGTTATATAAGAGTAGTTTATTTCCTAGAATAAATTTGAGCCAAAAGTAATTAGAGCTATTTCTAGGTTTTCGACCTAAAGTGTGTTAAACATTAGGACTCATTACCATACCATTTTTACCATGAATTGGATTATTGGTTCTCGAATAATCATGACATTTCAATAATACGAGTTCAAACAGAGAGACAGACAAGTGAATGTTAGAAAGACGGTGTTTCTTTATTATGAAGGTTGGCAAACAAGCATACGGACTGTATGCTTGTTTGCCAACAATGGAAATGTCCTGGATGGAAATCAGTGACCACAACCTGTGAACGCTTGCGATACTTGAAGTATCACATGTGCGTTGTCAAACTCAAGGGGTAGGAGAGAAGGGATTAGAAGTTAAAAAGTTAGGAAATAGAGGGGGTGGGAGATTGGGCCTCCGGCACTCTCAAGCATCACACGAAACGCAACAGGACCTACAGATCTGAGAGGATAGTAGGTACTTCCCCGGTCGAGCCTGCCCATTTGTTGCCTAGAGGGGCATGGCTCTACCACTATTGTATGTGTGTTTCATAATATGTATTGATGTTATTTTACAATAATTTTACTTTTCTACTATAATATCGAAGGAAGGTTTAGATATTCCACAAGGAGTTTTAATAATGTAGTATTTGCTCGCGACTTCGTCTGCGTGAACTTATTATTGAGTGAGCAATTCAGAGAGAAAATTGGTAGAGTTATTAAACCAGACCACCGTCTATAAGTTATTTTCGTATATAAATAATAAAATAAATAAACAAAAAGCTACACACTCAACTCAATTAGGATAGCTGAGAGTGTGTAGCGTTTATTCTAAAAAAAATTAGGATAGCTGTATCCTGTGTCGGGATCCGGAAACACACACAGTGACAATGACAAACACACCCAGAACACATGCCTATATGGTCAATGAAAGCATCTGCTCCAAGCGGGAATCGAACCCGCGACCGACTCGCTTAAGGCAGGTTCGCTACCGCTGCGCCACAACCGTAATTTCCTATGCCATTTTCTGTACAAATACAACAAACGAGTAATTCACATTCGTATTTATAATATTAGTATAATATGGTCGTTGGTATCTAAGGACGTCGTATAAATGTCTTTGAAGGTAGGGCTAGTATGTTCGGACGCAATCTTATCGACGTGTGCGTCTTTGCCAAATAACTCCGCAGTAGGTACAGAGATTGTAAACAAGCTAAGGATAAACGATTAATTTTATAAGGTTGTGATAAGGACTTTAATTTTAGTTTTTCCACACTCGCTTTATTCAAATTAATTTATTGGTGTAACGAATGGATGTAATTGTGGCATTTTTTCGCTGTGACCATTAATTTGAGATCAAAGTTCTATGAAATTTCATTATCTTCATTTTTGTTTACGTACACTTATGCCCGAAAGCTAATAATTAACGAGATAATTTGACAATTATATCTACGTGCATCACTATTTCCTGTTTCGAAAATAGCACGAAACTTTTACAAGTTGCTGACATAGTATAAATTATAGGGATTTAAATTAACAACAATTTTAATTATTATCATTTTTGTTGAGAAGAGACCGACTTCGATGAATTTTAGTATATAAATAGATAGGACTAGGACCTATAAAAGGAAATAAAAGGATGCGACACTTTTTGTTGCGATGAAAGTTTGTATCTGGAACCATTTATTTTTATAGCAATAAAGTGTCTAAAATAAAAATTAAAAACGTTAAGCGCGCGTGTGTACCCGCGCGCAGATGCTAGTATATAATAATGATGATAAACTTTTGACCCATTTGTTGGTTCATATTTAGATAGCAGTACCTAGATACATTTCATAGCTTACCGTAGTAAACAAAATACAATTCATTGTTGTTGTTCTTTTCCCTTATCTGTCCTCAAGGTTTTTAATTTTAGACCTTATTATTTTAATTTTTCATGTTAGAGGTCAACGGATAAGACTTGAAAAACGTGAACCTTACAATTTTTTAAAGTATTTCCTCTTTAATTGGATATAAAATTAGTTGTGACTGCGTTATTGTTTATTTTATTTACCACCCGTATGGATATTACTTTATCAATTTGAACCGGAAGGAGCCCAAATCTCCCCTCTGCAATCACCCAAGAAAACCCAACAAAAAGTTGTACGGCCGAGGGACCCCTATCAGGAACGAAGTTCCTTACGTTTTTTCTTCAACTCCGAATATATTTCGAAATGAATATGTATATTTCAATAGGTTATATGATAAAAAGCGGCACCCGGTTGCGCACTAACTTGCTCGTGTGCTCATTTGCTTGTAGTAAGCTAGATACACACACGCAAACACATACATATCATAGGGAATTTCGTTACATGACGATTTCTACTAAATCGTATTACCCGTAAGCCGCGTTAAGAAACTTCATTCCAAAAAGATTTATCGGTTTCGCGTTAAATTGTGTCAAACAACCACAGTTAATTCCAATTTAAGATATTAATTTATTGTGAATAGAGTTCACAAATACCTCTTACGTATTTGCACCAAAATATTACCAAAACTCGATACAAAATATTATGATTGTGAATTGTTATAATAAAATAAAAACATGTGGGTACTTATTATTTTTACATCACATTGGTGGCAAACAAGCGTACGGCCTGATGGTAAACGGTCACCATAGCCTATGAACCCCTGCAACGTCAGAGGTATCGTATTCGTATTGCCGACCTTTTAAAAACATTGTCAACCTTCTCTTGAAGAACGCCATACAGTTGCGTGTTGGGGAATGAATTAGGTAATTAGCGAAACCTTATCATATAAATTAGCGTTAGATATAATCTTATAAGCTTAATTTGTTTACAGTTAACAGTATATCAACACCACCATTATATTTCCGATGGGATCTCGTCTTAATATACGTGTTCTTCAAGTTCTTGCAAGGCGGCGGTACGGGGGGAATGGGGCTATTGAATAACCTTCGTTCGTTCCTCTGGATAAGAGTACAACAATACACCACTAGGGAATTACAGGTGAGTCACAGAAACTATCTATTCTTATTTTCTATGTACTCGTATATTTATGAACATTTGTTAGTTTTAGTTGTATTTGATATAAATGTATTTGTTATTTATATACATCGCATCGCAGGAGGCACCGTAATGACGGAATCAAATTTTAGAGCTCCCCGCGAGGGAAGTCTCTTTTTCGCGGGTGGGGATCAGTACTCGAGTCCCCCACCCGGTGACGCTGTCAAGGCCAGTTTGGCCAATAGCAATACACATTGAAAAAAATCTAAAGATTCTAGTCGGTTTTTTGGTTCTTATCATCACTCGTATCACGGGATAATCGATTAAATCTGCATACGGGATGGTCATTCACATTCTCCCTCCGAACCAAGTTAGTAAATCCCACCCGGATTTCGATAGACATTTATTTTGTCTGTCTGTTGAACACACTTTCACTCCCAAACCAGTGAACCGATATTTATGAAATTTGTTACAGAGATAGATTAGATCTTAGGAAAAGATCATAGGCTTGAAGGGGTTGAAATAGACGATAAAATATTGTAAGAAGAACCAAATATTTAATTTAATTATAAAAATTCGTGATTCACGCAGATGAAGCCGCAAGGAGAACCTATTATCATATAAGTCAATTAGATTTTTTTTTAATTTAAAAGGATATACTTCCAAATTGGTCTCATATAAATGTTGTGATGATCTGATCCTTAGAAAATACCCCGGATATAGAACGGAACCCCTCAAAATATAAGGACAAATACCCGCCATCACTGTATTCACATTTTTAGGGTATTCCGTTTTTAGGTGCTTGAAGTGGGTTGTTTTTTAAGTAGTAATTATAATATTAACTTGTTTTAAAGTATGTAGTAAAGCAACACAAAAATAGGCATGTTATCTTGTTCTCGCAATAAAAAAAAACTACTAAACTGTGCTCGTATATCTTGTAGCTGCCTTGTTAGGTTTCTTTACCCAAAGGTACCGATGGATTCCGACAAGCACTTGGCCGGTTTTTAAATAATATCTATTCTTAAGTTCCTAGTACAAATATTTATAATGTTTTGAAAACAATTGGATTTGTAATAAGCGCGTAAGGCTTACATGACTATTTTGAACTTTGTTTTATCACATTTTCAAAGGTCACGCTAAGAAATATCTTAACTGACATTTTGTCTTTGCCAGTTCTAATTTTACATATCGTATTAAAACACTGAACAAAAATCTTTCTTTACATAGTCGTGTTAACCGGTTATACGAAAATATACAGAAACCTGCTACGAAGTAACGTGAAATTATTACTACGTTTTTTATACCACTTTCATATCATATATGCTATATAACCCAACTTTATTCACTTTTGACTTATGAATGGCATACTATCGCGGTGTATCGACGGGCAAGCTGATAAATTTAGTTTTTTTTTAAACTTTATATAAATTTGTAATGCATGTCCGTTTACGGCTAAGTAAACTAAGTAAAGAAGGACCGACTTGTTATGCGAGAGTTGCAAGTTCGATCATGACCTCCTTGGGCTTTTGGCCACTCCTAGCGCAAGCTACACGATTAATTAGAAGAGAAACAGGGTTATTAGTAACGTCTTGAAAAAGCATTGCTAATATTTTCTTTTTTAAACGATGATCGATTTTGATGGAAGTTCCATGCAATCTTCACATTAGCATAATGAATCACTTGTGTAGTTTTAAAGTTTTGTAGTGATCGGATCAACAGAATATTCCACGCAGATTAAGTCTCGGTCAGATGCTAGTCTTTTTCAAAAGGGCTAAAACCAAACTTCTTTTGTAATCAACATGTTTTCTGTTTTTTTAAAGAGCTATTGACGATCAATGTTTAAGCTCGAAGCGAACATTAAATTGATAAAAAATATTAAAGTATGCATTTAGTTTAATATTACGGCTGTATATAATTATACAAATTAAATATGATATAAAAGATTAAATAAACGGGACAAACGGTTCATTGTGTACGTGTCTGGATCAGCGGTCAGGCAAGTGGACGACCTTGCTGGATTGGCTTGATAATTATTGTTAAAAATACCGATAGCCTTCATAAATGAAACCGTTTTGTACATATATGGAATATACATCTCGATTTACCTTTCAGTATTTTTTACTGTAATTTTTCGTTGAGAGTTTTGCAACGATATTTCGATTTAAACGTAAAACAGGTCCTTGTTGCGAAATAATTACGTTTCGGTTCAGTTTTATTAATAGATATTTATTGTAGATATAAATTGCTAATTTATTCATTTAAAAAGTTATGCTAAGTCGAAATTCGTAACAAGTTTTGGTACCTACTTTTTTCGCTGGATGTGCCACATCATAGCATGGTCACGTTTTCATATCTTCGTTTATGAATTCATGTTGTATGCAAGTCTTCTGTCAAAAAGATTGATCAGCATTCGTGATTTTTTTAATTATAAGGAAAATTAGGGCATTGACTTAGGTAGGTACTATAAACTATGGACCGGCATTCTTTCCATACAGAAAAATGCCTAAAAGTTCGCTGGTGCTACTTCTTAAATTCGATTAGTTTCTGCTGTCAAGGCCAGTAGGGTTAACAGCAATGCACAAAAAAAAGAAGATTATGTTGCAAGCTTGTAATTAACTTTGTTCCGCTGCTTTGATGTTAAATTTACGAACGACCACCAGCGTGTCTTTGGCATTTTGTTTAGTTCTAAGGAAGGGCTTATCCATATGTAATAAGTCTATAGGAAAATGTAAAAAATATTTATAATTATATAAAGTCAGAGAGGCTTAAAATAATTCTTAATGCTTTCGTTGCTAAAATGTTATTCATATTGTACTTGATCAGTTAATGGTTAAAATATTTTTACATAAGAAATGCTGAAATAAAAGTGAGAGAGAATAAAATAAAGTTAAAAATTATTATTTATTATTTTTTAACGGCGCGAGACTGTCATATTACCAGACGTTAAAATTGAGTTTACAGGCTAAAAATAAAAAATTTGAAATGTCAATCATTAACCTTGATTTTTAATACATTATTTTTATTTTTAAGTTAGCCTTATTCATATATAAAATAAGACATAATGAATACAAATAGTTCGTTAGTTACTTAGTTAGCTTAAAGCCTCAATTGCTCAATGGTTAAAGGGCCGATTTTGCTCCGTTAACGCGAGAGTTGCGGGTTCGAACCTGACCGCCTTGGGCTATTGTACTACCCCTACATACATTTCTAGCGCAAGCTACGAGCTTATTTGGAGGGGCAATAGGACTATTAGTAATGACTTGAAAAATCATTGCTAATATGCTTTCTAAAAAAATTTTTTCAGATATAAAAAAACAAGTTTCGCGCAAAAATTTAAATTTATTAAAATAATTTAAATATACTTCCAAATTATAATTTTTATGGTTCCATATTTAAAGGGTACAAGTGGTATATCACTAAACCTATCCTGTACTGTATGTCTGTCCGACCGTCTGCTTATCTCAAACATCGAACCCGCGACCGTCATGGCTAAAAGGCAGGCTCGATCCCAAAGCGGCAATGGCCGTCACTATAATTTATTTCACTTTTATATTATTTACACATTACATTTATAACTTTTTGCCGCTTCATGATTTCTTTTTAAAAATGCTATAAAGGGATATATACTATTCAATTCACGGAACCTTGGCACTGATTTTTTTGTGTACAATTTATTAATTATTCATTATGGTTAATACATTATTGATAACGACGTCCATTAAATTGACAAAAAAAAACAATTTTAAATACATAAAGTTAAAATTGAATTAACATATCAGTTATGTAACAGATTTATTCTAATCCACATATTAAAATTTAAAAAAAAACGATTTCGTTTCAGCTAGAGCTATTCCGTCACTTACACAGTTTGCCTCTTAAATGGCATCTATCAAGGAAAACCGGTGAAGTTCTCCGCGTGATGGACAGAGGGACAGACTCCATAGATAATTTATTAAATTACATCCTCTTCTCTATAACACCCACTATAGTGGATATAGTCGTGGCTGTGATTTACTTTATTACGGCTTTCAATGTATGGTTTGGGCTCATTGTTTTCGTAACAATGGTGTTATACATAAGTGAGTATGTTTTAAGTATTTATTCTAGATAAAACCTAAACAAACGAATAGAGACATGTTTTATAACCATTTTTGGGTGCATACTGAAGCCTCTACTGTCCATCCGACCGTTGTAATAGGTAAAATTTTCAAAGAATGTGTATTTCTGTTGCCGTTACAACAACAACAATAAAAAAATACAAAATTTAACAATACAGGGGGTCCCGAAGCAAGAAACTTGATATTTTTAACGTTTTTTTTTTGTTGTGTCTCATGAATATTATAATATGTATATTTTACGGTGGTATGGACCTCATTTGCCGTAACGCGTTTGTTTTTTGGGTCCGTTTATGTTATTCTCCTAATGGACTTAATCACACTTAATTGTCACGAAGATAATCTATAAACTGGATTGACATACAGAATAGTTTTTAATTTAAATTTTTTGGCTAAACGAAAGCTAATCTTATTTTTGCTTGAATAAGATTCATAATAATCTTTATTCCAGTCGCAACAATAGCAGTAACGGAATGGCGTACAAAGTTCCAAAGGAGGATGAATCTAGCCGACAATGAACAGAAAGCCCGTTCTGTGGACTCCCTTCTTAACTATGAAACTGTTAAATACTACGGCGCTGAGTCCTACGAAGTCACTTCTTATAAGGATGCTATATTAAATTATCAAGTGAGTATACATTTTCAAAACAATGAACTATAGACTTATTATAAAAATTGTACCATGTGCTAACGTTATGGACATGACCTGCCGAACCGCTGACTTCGTTAGGTTATTTTGTGCAAATTCTTAACTCCAAAAAACTTAGTACCGTTAATGTTGAATTTTCGAAGGGGCACCAACGAGTCTGTGACATTTTGTCTGTATAAAATGGCCAGTCCATTGTATATAGTAAGTGTATGCAACGGACCTACTGACTATATCTGACTACGAATTGACCATACAGACATACAGACACCTATTCTTGATTATGTCTTTTCGATGCCCGACGTGTATCACTTTTTAATAATAATCTTTATTAGGATACAACATACAAATCAACAATAGATGAACCCTAGCTCCTAAAATAGTTGCCTGTATTTTAGAAGCTAGTGTCTTCCCATTCGACATGCCACTTACTTGTGTTAGTACATATGTGTAAAACATAAGTACAATATTAAGAATATCAAAAAATTAATTAAATTAAATTATATAAAATTAAAGGAGAAATATTTTTTTATAAAGCAATATCTAAAGTAATACTTTAAATTCAAAATTACCTGTTGTATATATATTTAAAATTAAATGACTTATCATTAGCTAATCCTTATAAAATTTTGGCATGTAAGTGTTTTTAACCTAAGAAAGTTAACTTTTAATTTGCTTCATATTTTATTTCTTGATAAAAACATATCATCAAATTGTAGTCCGTATGGATGAATTCGCGGGAAAAATTTAGTAACTATAAATTTAATGGTCTAGATTAGGTTACATAGTCTTCTTCTTATCGTGTGGCTAATGGACAACTTAGTGTCAGAGATGCTTAGGTCGCCCATACAGGCCTCTGACCTGACTATTATCGAACTGATAACCTACTTTCTACGTGCACTCCGAATCAAGGAGATGCTTAGTTGAAATAACAGTATGCAGTCACCCATTTATTGACTGATCGCGCGTACCTAAAGTTGGATAACCAACTAATCGTTTACCGACAAGTTAGCGCACCTGTCTATTCGCGTGTGTGAGTGAAATATTTGTATATACATATATTGTGCACAATATGCACATTATATAAAAGTATTTCACTTACGTTAAGCTCGTTGCATTACCCATTTTTCTGGGTCAGTAAATAAAAATAGCAGATTCATATTGCTTTCTGTGTTGTTACTTACAAAAATCAGATTTAAAATTTAAAAATTGGTCAAACTTCGAAAACGTAATAATACCGAATTTTCTTAATCAATTGCCAATTCTGACGTAATAGTGTAAGAAAGCTTCGGTTCTTTTCCCTTTTTTTTAAGAATCAGGGTATATGTGATTATTTCTGTGTTAATATGTCGAGACTAACTATCTCACAGGATAAAAATACCATTCATTAACTTTTATTATTTATGGAAATCGAAGCAAAATTAAGTGGATTCATTAGTAATTAAATGTACATTGTATCGAGTAGCTTTATCAGAATATATTATATCTGAATCATAAACAGACTCATGTGAGGTAATGTGACACCCAGTATCATAGAGTTTGTAAAATCTATATGAGTGTATATCACAATGTACCTTTGGTATAAAATGTTTTAGTAACTAGCTTTTTCTCGTGTCTTCGCACGTTTGTAATAAAAATTTTTGCTTTTGATTTTACTAGTTTTGCCAGAAGGGGGATAATATTTTTTCCAGTATATACTTGATTGTACATAGTGTGTAAGAATTATGTACATACATAATATATATCTTTGAGACTCTGTAGTCTAAACAACTTAGTAGATTTTTACAAACTAGGTGTCGTTAGGGTTTCCTTAAACTTGGAAATTTCAGCATAAGCTAATATTAGTTCTATAACACCAATTGGGTATTTATATGGGATAGGTGGTACTCGGATGTTTTTGCAACACATCGTCAAGATGTTTTTAAAATTACCTGGTTAAATTTTCAAAAATTACTTAGTTGATATGACTTATAAAAATCCAAAAAAACAAAATCACCTGAATTCAAAACCTTAGTTATAATTGCTGTGTATTTGTGCGTGTATGTATCGAGTACAGGTAGTGCAATTAAGTAGAAACCGTCCCGTAACGAAATGCCGTCTGTTCTGTGTGGGTGTATCGAGCCCACTCCAAGCAAGGCCGCAGGCTGTCAATGAATAATTATTTATATTTATTTTTCAGAAAGAGGAATTCAAATCATTGATAACGCTCAACATGCTAAATACGATGCAAAATATTATCATTTGCGCCGGTAAGTAACAAGGAAATAATAATAGTTAATTGAACAAATAAATTCTCACCTTTAACAGATAATAAAATTATTAATTATGTCCTTATCTTAAGATTATATTTAAAGAGTTATTATTGGATAACAATACTTAATTCAATGTAAATTGTAAAATGTTAAGCCTAAGTCTTATGATTACTATATTTAATAAGTATGGAATAATGGAACCCATTTTAAAATAATTTATTATATATAAAAATGGATATAATTTATGTTCTTTAGGTGTATAATGTCAATGACCTATTAGAAATGAATCGCATTATATACTTATTGATAATTTTTTTAGTCTTTGTTTTTATAATTATATTTTCTATTGAAATAAATTGCAACTTAAATGGTATTTGTAAATACTGCGACATCCCTGTTTTTGTGTAGTTATGTTGGGTTTAACCCATTGATTAGTGCTAGATGGCCGAACTTCTAGATCTGTCTGTTAAATGATTACCTGACAATTTTAAAATTGCTTTACTTTGATTGATTTTTATAAATGCAAAGACACAACATACACAACCAAACCTAAAACACAAACTATTATCAGAAAATAGAAATAGGCTTAAGAATTAATAATAATATTAATTTTTTAAAGGTTTATTGGCTGGTTCGCTGCTCGCAATATCAATGGTAGTTCGTACTTACGAATTGACCGTCGGAGATTATGTTCTATTCGCGTCATACATAGTGCAACTGTACGTGCCTCTCAACTGGTTCGGAACTTATTATCGGTAAGATTATTAAACCATAAAAACATTGTATATTATAAGATATTGTGTTATTTTTATTATAAGATATTGTGTCACCATTTTCTTTATCCACTTTGCATACAATGATAAATCAAAGGTTGAATGTGAAAACATAATTATTATATGTTTATATTTAAAATTGTATGGCGTAATCTATTATAAGAAGAAACGGCGCTCCCAAATAAATGATTGGTTTATATAATAATAATAATAGTTTTAGTTCTTCGATTTTTCGATTTTGATAGAATCAACCTTCCGAACCGTCGGTAGCGTTTAACTATTCAAAAGTACTTTTTTATAGTCTGCTTGAATTAAAATAATTTTGATTTTGATTTCTCACCACAATATTGTACAAATGTTTAATATTGTGGAAGACTGGTGCCTAAACTAAGCACCTAGGCCTGTATTTCAGGACACCAGATCTCCCTCCTTATGTTTAATTTACATTTAGTATTTTAAGATTAATACAAACATAGTATAATCCTTAAAAAAATGAGTGACTCGAACTTAGGCTTAATTAATTAATCATCATTACGTAGTGTTAGTAAAGTTAGTTAGTAGTTGTTTATTTATGTCGTGTATCTGATCTGTATAGTAGTTGTGTTGATGTTAGTGTATGTGTTGTGTGTTGCGTGTGCATGTAGATGACCAATGATAGACGTTTCATTCCTAATTTATTTGTGTATAATGTACTTGTGCTGTTGCGTTATATGTTTTCAAATAAAAATTTCATCATCAGCCTTAAAGATTTTGTTTGATGTTTCGACAAAATAAACATTAAACACTTCTGTTTTTCTTCAACTAAGTATCTGTAATGCTATACTCTTGTTACGTATTTTGTAAGAAAATCATAAGCAACGGTGTTGTTAAAACAAAAAAAAACATGTTATACATACAAAAATAGCGAAGGGATATTTTTAATTGACTATACAAAATCTGAGAAGTAACTTTAGATGGATTTTGCAATATTGCAAAAATAAATATTCATGTGCAAAGATTACATATTCCTTGAAACCTAAAATGTGTTTTGGAGTAATAATACTTTTGGTGCTAATTGGAAAAACTGATGACGAAATCAGGCAACATGAAATTATCCTATATTATGAAGTCCCATTCAGAATAATATTTTGTGGAGCTACTTTTTTTTATTATGTACTTACACAAGTATCTACAATAACACAATTTATATATTATTATTTATTGTAACATAGGGCAATACAAAAGAACTTCGTTGATATGGAGAACATGTTCGACCTGATGCGCGTGGACTCGGAGGTGACTGACGCTCCGGGAGCGCCCCAGCTGGTGGTGCGGCGCGGTGGCGTCGAGTTCAAGCACGTCTCCTTCGGCTATGGGCCTGAGAGGCTCGTCCTCAATAACCTGAGCTTCAAGGTCGCTCCCGGCTCCACCGTCGCCTTGGTATGTACGCCTCGTTGATATACTTCGGAAGATCGGACGTGAAATGATGGTTTTTTTTATATATTATTTGACGACGTTGAGGCGCAGCGGTAGCGAACCTGCCTTAAACGCCACAGGTCACGGGTTCGATTCCCGCTCGGAGCATAATATGTTTGTATTGACCATGCAAGCATATTTTCCGGTCTGGGTGTATTTGTCCTTGTCATTGTGAATGTTTCCGGACCCCGACACAGGATATCACAATCCTAATGGGGGCCGTTGAGTGTGTAGCGTTTATTTATTTATTATATTAAATTTCTGGTGGAAGACCTTTTATTGCAAGAACCACTGCATTGTCAGATGTTATACCGCAAAGCAGTAGTGCATTTTGCATTGTGTTTCGGTAGCTTCTGAAATTACTGGGGAACGAGATTTAGGAACCAACAGCTCGAGATTGGCAACGCGTGAGTGACACCTACAAATAATGTTGCAAGCGCTCCTGGGCTATGGCAACCGCTTACCATCACCGGTGGGCCGTAAGCCTGCTTGCCAACTTAGTAATATAAAATAAAAATTATAGGTTGGTCCCAGCGGTGCCGGCAAGTCGACGGTGATGCGGCTGCTGTTCCGCTTCTACGACGTGAACGAGGGCGCCGTGCTGGTGGACGCGCAGGACGTGCGCTCCATCACGCAGAGCTCGCTGCGCGCCGCCATCGGGGTCGTCCCGCAGGACACCGTGCTCTTCAACAACACCGTCCGGTACGTTGTTACTTTTTGGAAAGAAGTTCCTTGAAGCGGCTTACGGGTAGTTCGATTTAGTAGAAATCGTCACGTAACGAAATGCCGTTTGCTTTGTGTATGTCGAGCCTACTACAAGCAAATGAGCACACGAGCAAGTGACTGCACAGCTGGATGCAACTCTCTCTCTCCGTCCGTATCTCTTTGACTGTTTAGTAATACTGCGTCGTCTAAATAAATAACAAATGAAAATTTGACAGGCATGGCTCATCAATTTTACTGACACAATATTATTGACCTGTTTAGTTTCAAGAAGTCATTCGTTATTATTGAAGATTGAAGATGTGTTTTAGAAAAATATGGAACAGTGGTATTTAGTTTATTTCGACTCCGACGAGGCTGTTTGCGTGTCCTTTCAATCGAGCTTGCTCAGTTATGCTCAAAAGATGTAATAATTCTCCAATTAGTATAAATGCGATTCGGTCTATTAAAAATCAAATACAATTTTAAGTTATCCATATTCTATAAAATATTTCTATTACAGATATAACATACAATACGGGCGGCTAAACGCTACCGCAGCGGACATTATCTCAGCGGCGAAGAACGCCGATATTCACGATAGAATACTCACATTCCCGGACGCTTACGACACGCAGGTAAAATATCAGTACTAAATGAATCTTACTAAATTTTGAAATGATAATCTTATGTGATTTATACAATTGAATTTTGCAGACAAACATATTAAAGCTACCATTTCAAATAACTGTTTTCTTAAGTAGATATAACTTCTGCAAATAAAATTTATTCAATGTATTCATGAATTTAAGAAATTGATGCTAATGAGACATTTTTGTAACATATTTAAAAAAAACTGACATAATTGATAAACTAAATAACATAATAAATGACACGTATATTGCATTCAAAATACTGCAAATAAAGGTAATAATAGTGCTAGAATGGACTAGGTGCCACATGAAAAAATCTGTTACTAAAATCCAGGGATGCTTTGGATATGAAATTTCGGATCTGGAAACGGATGTATATGTTTATGTTTCGGATATTAAATTTTTTGGGCGTTGACTGAAATTTTCGGTAGTACAAATTTAAGTTTTCATGTCTTATTTATTTAGACTGTCTCTATCCGAAATTATTCTAAACTTTTACTTCAGATTCGGATTCGGATTCGGTTACGGATAGATTTTTAAGTTGATTATCCGATAGTTTCGGTTACGGTTACTCCATAAACGCATTATAAGTATGTATTTTAAAAAGACATAAAAAGTTTTTTGTATAGGTTGGTGAAAGAGGCTTGAGGCTCAGTGGGGGTGAAAAACAAAGAATAGCCATTGCTCGAACGCTACTCAAAGATCCCGCAATAGTTTTACTCGACGAGGCGACTTCTGCGCTAGACACGAATACAGAAAGAAATATTCAGGTAATAAATATTTCAAAAATATACATATAAAGAAGTAGAAGTTACTTTATTTGTACAGCATTTGCTTGTGACTTTTTCTGGTTGGATTTTTTTTTCTGACTAAGAAATCAAATGTTAGTACGACGATTTGTCATGCCGGACGTATTAAAAGCTTTTTCGTATCCCTCGGGAATGAAAGGTAGGGGAAGTTAAGGCCTAGCAAACAAACAAAAAGGACTTTTTCTTTTTAAAATAGTACAACTACTACTTGTACTTGCAGCGATAGCAAACCTGCTTTAAGCGCTATAGGTTTTTATTGACCACAGGTCTGAGTGTGTTTGTCCTTGTCATTGTGAATGGGGGCCGTTGAGTGTGCACCGTATATTCATTATTATTTATTAATTACTACAAGTTAAAAATGTAATATATGTGAACAAAAACCGTTGTGGTTTGGCGAACGTAAATACATGTCCGTAAAAATAGGTAACTTACATATCTTATGATATGTAAGTTACCTATGTATTTCTTCATTGGAAAGCACTGTAGTTTATAAACATAATACTAAAACTATTAATTCGTCTTTTTCAGTCCGCTTTAGCACGAGTTTGTGCGAACAGGACGACACTCATCATTGCTCATAGATTGTCAACAATCGTGCACGCAGATGAAATTTTAGTGCTCAAAGACGGAGAAATTATTGAAAGAGGAAGGTATGTACCAAAAAGGTTATTTTTTATAATTTATTACATACATAATAACCATATTTCATGTATTTCTTAGAGACATGCTACTTACATTTTTCAAGGTAAATTTTTCCTATAAATTAGTATAAACTTGCGAAGACTCAATATCAATAGTTATGCTATCAAATTGCCATCAGGCGGGGCAAACAGTCACCGTAACCTATGAATGCTTGCGATACTTCAAGTATCACATGTGCGTTGGCAACACAAAGGATAGGAAGGAAGAAATTAAAAGAGAAAAACGAAGGGAACAGAGGGGGTGGGGGACTCACTCATTGCCATAACGGTACCTACTGATAGGTAGTAGTAGGCCGATTTTCTATGACACGGTAACACTTCCCCGGTCGAGTCGGCACATTTGTACTGGGAGGAGCATGGCTATACATTTTTTTTCTTATTACTTTCCATACGACTGATATAAGTTGGCCCATACATCTTTATTAATATTGCACAATAATAGTTATTGCAAAATACTATTGAACGTGTGGGCTTAGTACTTTAAATTGTGCACCAATAAAAGATTGAGCAATATTGAAGTTGTATGCGGCCGCCTTAAAGGTGAAAGTAACATAAATAATACAAAATTATTTTTGTTTCAGTCACGAATCCTTGCTAGCTCAAAACGGCTTTTACGCATCGATGTGGCAACAACAACTCGAAACGAGAAACAACAATGGTAACGAAACAAATACAGAGGGGAACAACAATGACAACAACAATAGACCCCCGACACAAGCGAACGGCTACAGCATGTTCGGACATGGACATGGTCACGGACATGGACATTAGTTTAATGGACATGGACATGGTCACGGACATGAATATTAGTTCAATGGACATGGACACTAGTCTAGTTTTTAGGAATAAAATTATGGGGTGCTATAAAGGAATCTTGTTGGATCAAAAAATTCTCATTTCGGATTTGTGGTATGACTTAAAAGAGAGTGCTGTTAATTTCGAATATCGCAAATGCTTTCTCATTAGAATCATGTTCAATATTGCTTGTTAATGCCAACGTGCTAAATGTTGTATAATAGACTCTATAGCTGTAACAATAAGGCCCACAGTGTACGTATTTTCCTGTCTGTGAATATTTTTTATACCAATGGGGATCAACGAAAGGATTCCATTGCGATTTTAGCTAACACATTTGTTTGTACATGTGCCATTTTGTTCTTCAAAGTAACTGTTAATTATTATCTCTATTTGGCAGTAACATATGGTTGGAATAGTGAATGTTTGAATAGCAATGATTTTTATTTCAAGTTAAATTGGAATTAAATATCTGTATAACGTCGGTAGGCAATTTTATATGACGATTCAGCACAGACTTAATTAAATACTTCATTACTATGTTATAAATACTAAATATGATTGATTTAGGTATGAATGCTGTGATTTCACAGTGCAAGAACGCATTTTTAAATGGCCGCTGTTGTTGCCTAGCAACGGCCCTGCCTACTTATAGATATATAAGAATAGACCGGGAAGTGGGTGTGATATGTATGGACTCGGTAAAAAGAGAAGATTTACAACGTTGTGGTTTCGTGTCCGCTCGCTAAGCCTCATCTACGCTAGAACAGACAAGAATTATCATACGGGCTCTTTCTATCGAACTTTAACGGCCACTTACACGATAGTCCCATTACTAGTATGGTCTATTCTTATATGTCTATGGGCCTACCGTAGCTCACTTAACGTTTTTTTTCTAGACATAATATTGCTTCTATACTTATTTACGTTCACTGTTTGTTAAAAATTTTGCTAAAAATATTCTTTATATATTGAGTGTAAAGACCAATAACGTAATTTTTTTTAACACAATCATCCTTATGACATATTAATTTGCGACAGGGGCGCTAAATGATATTGTAAAAATTGTGGTCAGCTTGATATCGACTTCTTTTTTTAAAACTGCTGCGTTTTGGTTTATACTGATTTCTTGACATCTTAAAAAAATGTTATTTATTTAAGAATAAGTTCACTGTATAACGTATCGGAATTGCATAATAATCTGACTGCGGAAAATCAGTGGGGCATTCGTGGCATTGAAGGCCACGAATGAAACATGCCATTTGGGAAATTATATCATAGCATACAGTTTGGGAATTTCTGCTTATTTTTATATCTACTTTGTCCTAGTATATGTTTGTCATCACCTATTGAATGTATGTTACAATAATTTGTGATATGAATGAGTGTACATATGTGAACATAGAACAAAAATCAATATATTATCATAACATTGTGATGTTGTTACCGTGTTGTACCTTGTAGTATTAAAATATTGTGCAGGGAAATTTTGTGTGCAATTTCACTTACATTAAATTGTTTCCTTTTGTTTAATTTTTTATTTGTTTATTGAATAAATCGAAATTAATAAAATTTATTGTTTAATATGATTTATTTCAAACAAAGATATCTAAAAACTAAATATGTCGAAAAATTTAAAGTCCGTTCATTACTTCTGAAGTACTTCCACCTGAAAAGTTAAATATAGAATTTATTATATTTATTTTCTTAAATCAGTTTATAGTTATACGGAATAATCTTACATCAGACATGGAATATAACGGTGTATCGCCTGGTAAGCGCAGACCTGGTAAGTTACCTAAATAAAAATAAAAATAAACATAAAAAGCCAAAAAAATGGATGTGTTTACTTATATACGCGCGTCAGAAGTTATACTTCTTTGGCATCATTAAAAAATATTTTGTTAATTGTATGTAAATAATTAATTACAATAAAATAAGGACTAGGGAATGATAGTGAACACAGTCAATAAAGCTCAGTTTAAATTTGTTTTTGAGACTTAATGAGGGGTTATGCGGACAGCTTCAACCTGTGAATTTTGTGTGACGCTCATGTGCGCGCATCTTAAAATTTCACTCATCATTTTTTCATAACATATTAACATAAAATATTGAATAAAAATCCAATATCGTTAAAAATAAGTCTAAATTCAGTATATTATGTAAATAACAGCATTATTTCGGTACCTGGCTTCTTTTTCGAAGGTTTTTTCGTTGTAGCTTGATTTTTTATGGCTTCAAGTTTTTTAATGTTCTTTTGTTGATATGCTGACACTGTCAAAGATGGCCGAGTTTTGGAGTATTCGACGCTTCTGATAGAACTTTCCCATTTGCGCTCTATTTGATCGATGGTTTTCACATAATCTGACGAGATTTTTCGAGCGGCCTTACGACCGTGCTGTAAATAGAGTACTTGCTCGAGCGAGCTATCTTCCATAGCAATAGACGCGCGTAAGTTGTGTTCTCGTTTAGGCTCACCCTCTTTCATGCGAGCCATCGGCGATTGTGTCAAAATAAACTTTTTATGTCCCATTTTATCTGCCGGCCTGAAACATTTCCAGAATCGTGGCGTTTTATATTTTTAATATAACCTTAAAAATTCAAAAATGACTTTAAAAACATTGCACGTATTTGTTTAAGAAAAAAATATACAATCGAAAAAATAAAGCCTATAGAATAAGTGAGCTTTGTCTATTTTTTCCTGGCATATCTATTGGTTTCGCAGTAATTTACGCTTTATTTACCCAACCAAGATGAGCAAATCGAAATCGAAGTGTGTATGCTCAGGAAAAACTATACACATCAAGAAAATAAGAGATAAATTATCATTAGAGCATGGTGCATACTTGTAATCTTTAAAAGTAGGTCCGGTATCTGAGTCAAACGATAAATTGTCGTATAATCGTGAGAGTGCTGATTTTCTTCGTACGTCCACGTCCGATTCCGAGATGAGGGAAGGTCTCGGGAAACCGGTCGGTCTTCGGGCAGGTTTTGAACCCGTTTGTGTGGCTATCGCAGATTCGGCTATCCGAACTTTGCTAAAACATTCAATTCTTATATATACTACTGTACTAGAGTATTTAAATATCGCCATTTTAAGAATGACTGGCCCACCCGCTCAGAGTATTGCTTTCCCACTAATTATCGACATATAAGTATAGTAACAATATTCGCACTGTTGCATTTGGTACTGTTGTATATAAAAAAAACGGATTTTATTAAGTGCAGTAATTTAATTATTACAATTATTATAGAATAATGTTCAGTCAAAATATAACAGTAACATCGTATCCATTCGCGTTAAGAAAATGGTGTGTCTTCGTTTCTCGCCAATCTAGACAATCAAATATTTTAATTCAATTACGCTTACTTTTTGTGTTGTTTAACCAAAACATAATTTTCACAAAAAAGTTGTATTCAACATTACCATTAATGAATTTTTTAAAATGACCAAAAATAGTCACCGTAATCCTGTTGCAGATTCATCATCATCATCATCGTCATCTGGTTCTAAATCTTGCGAACTTGTCTTATGTATTAGATATATTCTTTCTAGATCTTCAGGTCTAACAAAACCTGTCTGTCGTCTTTTAATTTTAATCGGTTCCTTCTTTGTAGCTTGTATACTAATTGAGACTTTTCTAATTGAAAAAATAATAATAAAAAAGAAATAATAAATAAAGTTTTTAAGCACTGCAACTTTAATGTGCTGTACTTTTTTGTATATGCTTTTAAAAAAAAACGCAATTATATTTTTCTTTTAGATTTACAAGCTATAATTTGCGAGTTACACGTACTTGTCTTGAGCATCCTTTGCACGATGATCCATTGATGCTAATCTATAAAAAAAATAAGACAATAATATTTGTTAGGTTATAAAATGTTTTTAAAACGATAGTGACTGTTAGCCGAGGTACACATGTAAAGACATTAAAGCAAGAACAAGCGGACAAAAGTATCAACATCAAGACTCATAGAATATAGATCGTCTAAATTTAAAATATTTAAAGTTTAATGTAGGTGTGGGTACTTCTACAAGATCTCATTGGAGATGCAACAAGCTTTTCTTTTTTTTTTTTTAAATGTAAAATTGCAACCTAAGGCACTCTTAACAAACACGGATTTTAGCTTCGATTCGTGTGCAAATAACTTACCTAAATCTTCTAAGTTCTTCATCGGTGATTAGCTCTGACCTAAAGAAAATTTGCTTTCAAGTGGATAGTTGAAAAAATATTAATATAATGAAATCAAAATAGTTAACAGTTAAAACTAATATCTTACTTTCTTGCGTTTTCAAATATATTGTATTTACCAACACCTCTTGCAATATTTTTTATAACACCCCCGGCGAAGCTCACTCGATCAACATTTAGCCTAAAGAATCAAATAAAATTATTAACAAAAACATAGTTAGTATTTAAAACTATTCAGTTATAATATTATATATACATAACGTACTTTAAATATCTTCTTATTTCTTGTTCATCTTCAGAGCAAATTGATTCCACTATAAAAAGTTTAACGATTAACATTTTTCTATCACTATTAAATAATTTCCTTTAATTTACATATTTATAAACGAATCATACCTGATGTTGCATCGGACTCGAAATTGTAAATTTCAGAAATGTACGATAGATTTTTTGCAATCGCTTTCTTTGGGAGATTATTTTCTAAATCACTTTCAAGACAGTAGTCACCACGTAAAAATCTGTCAGAAAGATAGTAAATGATAAAGGCTTTTATTCATTTAAATAATAAATAAAATAATGTAACTATGAAAATATACTATTTAATTGCCCGGTGCATATATTATTCCATACTGCTAGCTGCACCATAACGATTTTATTTTTAACGAACTCTTAAAAATAATGTCTTGTTATTACAGTTCTGTTTTAGCAAACAGAATAAAATCGGTTGTGAGAATAAATAACTATGAAATGTGAAAGACAGTTTTCAAAATTCAGTTTTTTTGAAAATAATGCTTATATAAAATACAATAACTGCTAACTTTTTTAAATCATATGTAGAATCCACTTCTCCAGGATAGGGTATGTCGGTTAGAGGTAAGTAAAACAGCTTCACCGGTTTTTCTACGGTACTATGTTCAGAGTCCGGTATTAACGATACACGTTTGTACGTTGTTTCTGTCTCCGTCTCATAATTGTAAACTTCCACATCGAACTCATTGTTCTCTTGAATAATTGCACTCACGGTAGATGAAGCTTTGCTTGTGTAAGTTTGGCTTTTTTGTAACTGTTCTATATCTTCTTTTTTACGAATAAATCTACAAGAAAGAAAAATTTTTGGCTCATTACAGACACGTGCATTTTTACACTAGTAATTTTGCCCCTTAACTCGCGTGGTCTACTGAATTATTGTTTAGCTTATTTCATTGCACAGAACCCGAATAGTTCTTTTTCTATATGTATGTAAAACAATTTAAATTTAACTTGTTTGTATATTTCAAAAACATTGCATGAAACCTGGATCATCATGGCGACAAATACTTCAGAGTTAACTATTATAGAGTATACTTAGTTTTTATGGTTTCGGAAGCCAAATGGCCAAACGCAACCCTTATAATTTCTTCCATTCCGTCTGCCTGTCCTAATGACACAGTAATTTTTATATTATAGCTACCTTTCAGTCGCACGTATATTACTCGTATTGACTTTTTCATCATCTTCATCATCTTCTTCTTCTCCCTTTTCAATCGCTAGAAGAGCAACACGTTTTAACTCTAATTCTAGAAAAACGTGCTCCAAGAGTTCCTAGTAATAATTAATAAATTTTTTAAACATTTTCAAATATTATCATATGATTTTCCCGCTAAGCCAACATACCTCATAAAATATTTCACCAATTAGCACCAGATCTTCAATATGCCCTTCTAAATATTCATTTGTTTTCTTATTTATTGCTATATCTTGACATTCTAAGTTTAATATGCCTGCTTCTTGTATAATTATATCGACTTCTGGTGATTCATAATGTACTGGTACTGATTCAATTGCTTTTAAAGTGGAATCCCCGTCAATAAGTTGCCCAAAAGCAACGTATTTGTGAGCCATCCAAGGGGCCGATTGTAGTAAAACAAAGAATTGCGTGGAACAGTCAACATGTCTATAAAAAAAAAAAAATTTTTTTGTCATATAAATAACAAACAAGCATCCGGCCTGGCATATATTTGCAAGGTGTTAGTGTTCCTGCAACCTATGCTTACGATATTAGGAATAGAAGTGCCACTGCATCTTGTCATCTGCGTAAGCCCAGAAAGAAAGTGGTTTTGAGAAAAGGAAAAGACAGGAGACGAACTTCCACTGACTTTAGGACTCAAACACTCATATTTGTCCGAAGAAAAAGTACAGCGACGATACTGCAAATTTACGTCGATTTTTTTTTTTTTGGAGAGTTTTCAAGCCAAAGACATCATATTATGTAATTTGTGTTTTTTTTTGTACCTGCCATCGTTAGCCATACAAAGTACACCACGTCTATCATGGGGTACGATAAAATTTTCACAATCCAATTCGCAGTCCTTGAGTCCGAATCCTCCGCACTGTATCCAACCATCTTTAACAATGCGATGAACGGGGTTCCTCCATAACCGCCTTTTTTAGTTTGGCAACGACGAAGAAAGTTCTCGCATGTGTAGGGAACTATGTCTGCGTAAAGCTTGATAAAAGTTGAATATATTAATAAGCATGTAAAGCCGAAGGTAAAGTAATATAATTAAAAAAAAATTTAAGATTTGAAAAAAATTTAAAGAGCTTTTCGTGCTTTATTATCGTTCTGAAAAAATAGAGACACTATTTAGTCAGTCTAAAGCTGTAGTCAAACCTATTGCTAGATTATCGTTCTATTAATCAATATATTAATATAAAATATAATACGTCAAGAGAACTTTGGACCTCATTTATAGAATATTCCACCTCGGAACTTTGACATACTTAAAGTTTATGCTGAGAAGAAGTGCAGAATGTTTTAAATACATTTAATTAAATAAACCATTGAATCTTTATTATTTACATCCAAACCCATTTTGTGCCTACTGGTATGACTGAAAGCCAACAATTACTATCGTGTCACGATAGATCGAAATATGTCATTAAAGTCGTCATGCCTCAATGTATTGACTTTAGCCAAAGGTCGGCGAGTTGAGGCAGCTTTTCTCCAGAAATTTGGGCTGTCATTACTTTGATATCTCTCTCTATAATTAAATATATCATAAATTCACTAGTGGTTTGTGGTGCTTGAATTGTCACTTTCGCCTCACCAACTACTTTTCTATTCTAGGTCTTCTCGGCCGTTCAACACGGATGATAAAAAATCAAATTAAATTACCATGAAAACCATAGTTCCGGCATATTGCTCATTTATTAACATGTGCATATAAGCGCATGGTCTCTGAAAAATACATATTTAAATATTTCTTATATTATTATTTTTATACTGTCATTACTCATTAATAGAAACACAAAATACCACCTACTCCAGAATTCTTGATATAATTTGCAAAGTTGTCAACACCCTCTTTAAAATAATCCAATATAACACTGTAATGGTATCTCGATTCGAGTACTTCTTTCAACTCCTTTTGACCACCAAGAAATTTATTATTGAGAAGAATAGCTACTTGACTATCTAAACAATACGCCAGAGATCCATATTTTAATTTTAATTCATTCCAAACTTGTGGCCATTCCACTGTTGTAGTTTCTGGAGTAAATAAATTTGAATATATAGGAATATATAGGCAAAGCGTAAATACAAATATAGAAATATTTCGGGAATAGAAATTGCAACAATATATATATATAATAATTTATTTGGCAACCTTTTGTTTCATCAAGTCAATTATGAATGCATTAAATCATCTTCTTCGTGTGCGTATGATTTATGCATAAATACAACAAGAGTTGGATAGATTGTGTCGAGGAATATTTGAGCATGGGAAGAATGGTGAAAGGAGTCCAGGCATATAGCGAAGTGGAAGAACGTCGTTGAAAATATCAAAAAGGTTGTTGTAAGTATAAATTGACCAACCTTAACAAATATCAGAACCAATCAGTTAATACATTAATTTATCGGAGGAAATACAGATAAGTCTTCTTCCTAGTTTACCAATGGTTTTCATATTACAATTATCCTGATTTGACGCATTATTAGTTTTTACACAAGAGCGACTGCCATCTGACCTCCGCAGGCCAAAGGGCGGACCGGTTGGATAAGAGCACATTACTTATCATATACCAGATGTTATGATAACAGCCGGGACCGAAAGCTTAACGTACTCTCCGATCTAACGATCAGACCGAAACAGATACTTATAACGGACATCTTTTCCGGGCGGGAATCGAACCCGCAGTCGTCGAGGCTCAAAGCAGGCTACCTACCAGCACGCCACAACGAACTGATACACAAGATAAGCAACTAAAAAATAAACTTTAAAGTAATTATTATTACTATACGTAGAAATACATTATATACCTCTTATTATAGGATCATCAAAGGTTTTCGGACGATATTTTCGTAATGTTTTGACTAAATGTACACAGTATATGAATTCTTTCACAACTCTATTTCCGATGATTGTAAATTTGGCTTGATTTTTATCAGGTATAAAAACTTTTTTTTCAGGAATGCATGGATTATTTATAGAATTGTGAGCACGTTTATAATCATTATAACAATGTTTTATTGTTCTTTCCCACGGGTGAATAGATATCGGTTTTTTATTACTCAACATTATTTTTTAAGGTAATCTCAGTCCCTTTTATTATTATATAAAAATGTATTTAAACTTTTAAAACATTTTAATGACAAATACACTCAATAGCAAAACAACAAAATGAAAGTATAAATAATGATTTTGATAAGACCACTTTTCCCAATCAAGTAGTATCTATATAACGATATAATTATATATTATGGTATACTACCTAAAATGTTTTATGCGAAGGTTTAATGCATTTTGTAATAAAAAATATATAACACTTTTTAAAATTAAAGCATATATTATCTACATATAAATAAGAAAGCCGTTACTAAAATGGCCTGACATAAACTCGGAGTCCTGAACAAGGTGCGGCGTTTCTTCACGCCAAAGCAACTGTTCCTGTTGTACAAAACTCTGGTACGGTCTTGCGTTGAATATTGCTCGCACCTTTGGGATGGCTCCGCTAAGTACTTACTTGAAGCTTAGGATAGGTTGCAGCGACGAGCGATTCGCATCATTGGCGACGAAGAGGTCTCCAACACCCTCGAATCCCTTCAAGTGCGTCGTGAGATTGCCGCCCTAAGCGCCTTCTACCGACTGTATCACGGCGAGTGTTCAGCGGAATTATTTTCCCTCATACCCCCTCTCCTTTCCATGCAAGAACTACACGTGCTGGTCTCCGGTGTACCGACTAACTGTGGCATCAATTCCTTCGCGAACAAAGAAGTTTGTTAAATATTTTCTTTGTTGTACTTCTAAAAAGTAGAACTCATTGCCGGCTCATTCGTGTTCCTTCCTTCCTACAATCTGGGCTCCTTCAAACGAGGCGTGAAGAGGCATCTTGCGGGTAGGCAGGGTGAGGGTGGCTAGCGCGATTACATTCCGCAACTGTGTTAGCCGCCTTCGCGTTTGGGCTTTGCCTCCACTTACCATCAGGTGAAATAGAGTCATCAGTCTTACTTTTCAAATAAAAAATAATAATAGAATAATAATATGGACAATAATGGACAATAATGGTATGCGCTCACTACATATATCAACTCGGTGGCGTTACCAGATCGCCCCGGATATAAGCCCTCTTCGCACAGGCAGACGGACAGACCAATCGGACAGACAACTCACTGCTCGCACGCTTGCCTTGCGTTCACGCGAGCCGAGGACGCTTAATTCAATTCAGTTATTGTATTCCATTCACGGTTTGCAAGCTTACATTACATTACGTAACACTAGTGCCAATTCTAAACACATTTTTCGAAAATTCTTGGAGCAAGCGATCTCTACTGGTTCACGACATGAAGTTTAGTGCTAACGCCGCAACCACCCGTAGCCCACCTGTCGACAACGAGGCGGTGCGGGTGGGTGCTTTTGTGTTTTTTTGTAAGAGGGGCAAACGGGCAGGCTCCACTGATGTTAAACTCTGCGGTACCCTGGGCTTGTCGTGCCGGGGGGGCTCAGTAGCCGGGAGTGCAGTAGCAGTGCAGGTGGCACCTTCGACTACCCGGTGAAGCTAACAGGGTCAGACGGTTCGTCCGTGGGGCGTTTTACGTCAGACCGTGCCCAGGAGGGTGGTGTCGTATGGGTCGCTCCAGTACTTTTCTGATTATCAGAATGGACTGCGAGCGGCTCCTGCGACACCGGTAGTGTTTTAACCGGGGCCTTCAGCCCTGGTCAGGCGGAGGCCGAAAGGCCTAGGCGTATTTTATATATGTATTATATGTATATATGGCGGCAGTATGTTGCCGCCCCAGACGGAGGCCGAAAGGCCTGGGTGCGTTCGCGCACCAAGGTGTATTGATATAGTATATATGTATTAGTATGTAATTATATGTATGTATGGCGGCACTATGTTGCCGCCCCAGACAAACCCTTCGGGGCAAGCGCCGGGGCGTTGCAGTTGAATGCTTCGGTGATCCCGCGACGTCCCACTATAGCGCCAGATGGACCTTGGAGTTTTAGTGGGTAGGGGAGCTCGGCTCCGAGTCCACACGCCTCTTGAGTGCGTAACTGCATTTCTCCAAGTAAAAAAAAAAAAAAAAAAGGCTCACCTGATGTTAAGCGATCACCACCGCCGATGGACATCTGCATCACCAAGAGGTAGCTCTAATGAGCTGTGAACTTTACTATACTTTGGCTATTTTATAATGATAATTTTGGGAATTCAGCTTTAGGGATAGTGTTCATCGTTAACGAATTCGATAATTGTTCCCATAGAACTGGTAATCGATATTTTCAAGTACAAATTGTAGAAGACAAAACTCAATAAGAGCAGAAGTTAACAGAAAATAAAAAAATAAACAAGGTATAGGCATAAAAGTATTCATAATACTTCTATGGGTATAAGCAGAGCACAGATGCAAAAAAATATGACATATACACCACTCTATGATATACACTGACACAAGACTATTATTGACAATGACAAGTTGACAAGAGCCAAGTTGATTTTGATAGGATATTGTTTCTATGAAATAATAAAAATTAATTACTAAGTTTAGTTAACTTGCTCTTTAAAATAGAAAAATTGTATTTAAATGATATAAGAGGACGACCGAGAAATGATGAGTTATTAAAGTGTACTTTATAAATAACATTTTCCTGATATATTAAAAAAAAAGAATGAGTATTCCACAGCAATTTCTTTTACTTTCTGGCGAGCTCTGCAGCCAGTTATGTGTTAAGGACTACAATAAAGAAAAAATAAATGCCTTAATTGATGAGCTAAATTCAAAGCCTTATAAGGCTGAATTATTTGTAAGAAAACAGGTAATTGTGAATGAAGTTCTAAATTATTACATATCAAGTTCTAAAACTGTAAACTTAATGCTGATTTCTTACAGGATGCTACCGATCTTGTGACATCGTTATGTATAAATATTAGACCAGTTGATGAGATCTTAGCAACTAAAACATCACACTTAATCAATAGTATTGTAACAAAACAAAATATACAATTCAACACTGATTATTTGTGGAAAGTCATTGCATGGCATGTTGATTGTATAAAAAAATGTTCCGACATGGTTTTACCTGACATTTTGCATAATTTGCAATGTGTACTTCAAGCAAATCCACAATGTGGGCAAAAGGTAAAGTAGGAAGCATATTATTTATGTGTTTGTTAAAAATTATATGGCGAGAGAGATATTAATCTGTAATGAATGACATAAATAAAAAATATAAATGTTTCAGTTCATAAATGATTTATTAGGCAAGCATGGACTTCTTATGAATATAATGAATAGTGAAAAATTGCAGTTAAATAATCAAAATTCAATGCAAATTTATCTGATTATATTGAAGTGTATCACATGCCTTTTAACTATAGATGATAATAAAAAACCTGAAAATGAAGTAAATTTAGAAATAAAGGAAGATATTTCTCAAGTTATTGTGAGACTATTATTGAAAGGCTATGTAAAATCTCAAGATGAATCTATTTATTGTAAGGTAAGAAATATGTGCCTAACATGATTTTTTATAATATTTATTATAAAACAGCTTAGCTATTTCTTTTTTTTTAAAGATTATACAAGATGCAAATTTATCGAAAGTTTAAATTGCAGGTCATAATATCAGCACTAAGGATTTTATCTTACATTTATTTTAATGATCAAAAAATAGAATTTTCTATGCCAGAAGTAATGGGAATTTGTAGATATTTTATTCTTTATGGAATAGTGAGCCAGGAAAATAGACCTGAAAAAATTATGCCAGCACAACAGAGTATTGCTGCTACTCCAGTCAAGCCAAATGCTAAAGGAGGAAAGGTATGTCTAAATGTATATGCAATTTTATTTACAAAATTGTAATTTCCAATAGTAATTGTAGGCCCCTCTATACTTGTAGAGATATAAAGTGTTTGAAATATATGTATTTTTTTTTAAACATTCGGTTTCAGAAACAAAAAATAAGAAAACAAAGGAACAATGCAATAGATAGTATAAAAAAGGAAATCCCAGTCTCAGATAGAAGTTTGATGAAAGATATTGAAAACTTTGATAATAATTCAGCTTACAAGCCAGCTAGTCAGAATTACTTGGAGTCTCAAAGGACAAGGACTTGCTGGACGTTGACCAGTGACTCAGACATGTCCGATATAGAAAATGGCAGGGAAGCTAAGCTTATTGCATTGAGATCAAGAGTTAGGCAAAGTGCTGCAAATTTATTTGTTGCAGTTTTTAAGGTAATATTCCCTGAGTTGTATTATTTTAAGATTAGAGCTTTCCTTTTTTTTGACATATGTGGGACTTTATTGTGAAAGTTCAATCTTATTTCTAAGAAGTATGCCTGCTGTTGCATTTCCAATGATGTATGGAGTACTAGAGGTCCAAATACTCACCTTTAATCTCTTTCTTTTCTGGCTTTTCCCTCCCTCTCTTTTTCGTACTGGATAGGTTTCAGTGACAGTATAGCACCAGTTCCACTTTTTCTTAGAAATGCCTGTTTGCCACTATCAGGACAGTAAAATTTATCTTACGGAAATGACTACTAAAATTTTCTTATAATTATTATTTTTTGACTACCCACCACTACCACCTGATGGTAAGAGGTTTTGTAGCCTATGAGGGCTAGCAACACCAAACCACACACCCACTGCCAAGCTCGAGATATTAGTTCTTAAATCTTCTTTCTCCTTCATTTCACTAACTTCTTGCAATAGAATTGCCTGCCACCAGTAAAACTTATTAAACTATTTTTTCAGAATAAAGAGAAAAAAGATATATTTGGTTACTGGTGGGCTCTTTTGCCCGATTCACCTGATATTGATAACTGGATGGGAGAAGAGAAATCTAAAAAGACACTTGCCTATTGTGCTGTAACTGATCCTATTGCAAACAGTCGAGCAAGTGCATTGAGAGTCATTTTGACTTTGCTCTCAGGTTCCAGAATGTATCTTTCACAGGCTGAAACATGGTAAATAATGTATATTTTTATAAAAGTTGATTGGCATGATAAAATTAAACCCTAACATTAATTTCTTTTAATCCCTGTCATTGAATATTGCTGTTTTTCAGTACTTTATTATACAGTATTCAAACGAACTTCACAGGACCACTTACCGGGCTAATCTGAAGATTGTCTGAAAATTTCATCAAAATCGGTCTATCAAAGGGCCAGAGTTCATAGGGAACATACACATTCATTTATACATAATTATTATTTGTATAGATATCTTCACCACATAGGTTTTTATTTAATATTATTATAGCAACCTTTTTTCTTATAGCAAAAAGACCAATGCTTCATTTATACCATTTTCGGTATCACTCGGCTACATCATCACATGCATGCATAAAATATTAGTCAGTATTTTGGATACAGAGAGAAGTCATTCAGTAATAATTGCTGCATTGAAATGCTGTGCAGCTTTGGTTCAAGCAACGCCATACCATAGAATGCAAGGAGGCTTAATTAATGAGTTGGTGAGATCCACAAGAAAGTTTCTTGTACATAGAGGTAAGTATATATTAATTAAAATACTAACAATATTAATGTGTGAACATTATTCTATATTCAGATATTTCACTTGTGGTAAAAAAAGAAGCAATAAATCAAATATGTTTAAATAAGTCATGCAGATAAAAAATATTATACCCACAAATTTATTTCAGATGCTACTTTACAAGTTGGGGCCTTAATAACTATAGGATGCGTTATATCAATTGATCCTAAAGTTGATGAAATTTTGAAAGCATTAGAAAAAGACACGAAAACAGAAAATGTCAATGTTAATAAAGAAAATATACCCATTAATGACGAATGTGATGACTTTGAAGAGGGATACTCGGACGACGAAATGTTTATTGCAGTGGAACTTTCTAGTTATAAAAATACTGAAAAATGTGTTATTGATGTGTACTTTAAAAGTTGGATATTAGATATTTGTTTTAAGAATATGGGTTGGTTGTTTAGGAATAATGAAGTTATTGTAAGTACCATCATAATATATGTACATTAAAAAAAGTTAAACCTTTGATAAGACACAATACAAAAACTGATGTGTCTGTTGAAAAAGATTCGGGAACGTCTAATGTTCGTTTTTAATGCTAGAGAATTAACGATTTGAAATCAAAAAGAGGGCCTTGTAGTCTTCACTTTAATGATGTTTAATATATGAAAGTAGTAAAAATGAATGTATTTTTTTATGTCATGAAGGTCAAACAAGCCTCCCATCCTGACAGTAAGCAATCACCGCAACCTGTGAACCTGTGATACTTATAAGTATAACATGCGCGTTGCCAACTTAAGGGATAGAAGGGAACGGCAAAAATGAAGGGAACAGAGGAGGTGGGATTTCGCCTCCCGCGCACTAAATCGCACGAAACGCAACAGTACTGATACTGTTACTTTACGCCGATTTCCTAAGAGTACTTCCCCTGTCGAGGTAGCCTATTTGTGCTGGGGGAGCAAGGCTGTACTAATACTCCATGTACTTTGTACATTTTAAATGGTGTCATTAATGTCATTAACTATCGCTGTAGAAATAATCATGTCTAAATGAGTCCTTTCATTGCAGAGATGTAAAGCATCAGCAATACCGATAATATTAGAATCTTTACAAGTCTTGTCGGCGATTGCATTTCACCATTTACCGGATCTCCTTCAAACACATATAATGCTACTCGCAGATGTTCTGAGCGAGATGTTGCAACATGAACATCAAGATGTCGTCCTACAAGCTGCGAGGAATATCAGTATTATCGGAGATGCTATTCAGCGACTAGGTAGGTCCTTCGAGCCGGATAAATCATATATTTCATTAAATTTACTCTTGTCTTGATCGTATTTATAAATTGATTAGTATTTTCATTACATACCATTATATTCAAATGCTTCTACGTTATTGCAACACAACGAATTCACGTCTTGTAAAATAAAAAAATAAGACTACAATAATTATTAATATTTTCGTTTCAGAACAACAGAATCAATCAATACCCCTTAATCAGTGTGTATATATGTGGGAGAAGCTCTTGACTCCACTCTCAACTGTGTTACAAAACCACGAAAACATTCCCGCCAAAGCGGTTGTTTGTGATTGCATCGCTAATATTGGAGAGAAGTCGTTTAAGGAGTTACCGGTATGTAAAATTAGTTTGCTGCATTTTGTGTTTCTATTCACCTCAATAAATAATCTTTTCTTTCAAACGATTTCTTATGTATGTATTACATATATTTTGTACATATAGATATTTCGTTGGACTTGATTTTTGATCTCGTCAATCTATCTAGAGTTTGACTCGATTTTTTACGTGTGATTTAGCATATTTTTCTTCTACTTTCTATCTTTAGTATCAGAACACTAAAACACATAAATGGGAGACCTATAAATTGATTCGATTCCTAAATATTAGAAGCGCTTATCGGAAAATTTCGATCAGTTTATCTCGCACCCAAATCCACTGATTAGACAGGTCAGCATTACATACAGCATTGCATACAGACAGAGATGACAAACCGACTAAAGTAAGATCAAGCAACTAAATAATACTCAATTGTATATACATGGCAAATTACAGTTTTCAATTAGTTTTTTTAATATTTCTATGTGACTTAAGTGTAGCGGACAGATGAATTGATGGACATGGCGAAACTGTAAGGGAATTATTGACCGGACCCCAAAACCGCTTCAATGATATTTTTAAGATAAGAGTTCTAATTGACACTTTACAATAAACAGTTACGATATTAAAGTAATATTATACTAATTTTCTGGCAATTAATATAAAACCATGTTTGTAGCGTCGCACGCAGGTGGTGTGCTGCGCGCTGCTGGTAGGGTCGTGCGGCGACGAGGAGCCGGCGGTCCGCGCGGCCGCCGTGCGAGCGCTCGCCATGGCCGTCGTCTACCGCACGCTTAGAGAGGTCGGAATAATATCGATTTTAGCCGTTTTTTTTAGTTACGAAGTTGGCAAGCAAGCACGTGACCGACCTGGGTTACCGGTTGTCTTGTAACAACATTTACTGGTGCCACTCACGTGTTGTCAACCTCGAGATATTGGTTCTTAAATCTCCATCGGCCAGTAATTTTACTAGCTACAGTGTTTTGCAAACCGAAACACAGTAATGCAAAATGCACTACTGCTTTGCGGCAGAATATCTGACACTGTGGTTGAACCTACGTAGTTGGCGTCAGTGCAACCCTTTGGCGCATCAAGTCCCCGTTTTAATATGTGACGGTAGTACATAAGTAGGTTAAATATATCTTGCAAAATATTATGAACAAAAGTCTTCTAAGATGAAAATTCGTTACTATATGTAGTCAAACGTAAAATATCCGTGATGGCATTCAGCGTAATAATAGTTGATAAGTATTTATTGGACCATAAGTCAAGGCACTATAAAGAATTTTAGGTCAACCTCAAAACTTTTAACACGATTAAAATAAAATCTGGCTGCAATCCGCCGTGCTATTAAAAAAGCCGTTCCCAGTTGTAGATTTTTTTATATACTAGGGTAAATACTGTCGCCACTGGTACAAATGTTACATTATCATTGTTTTGTATTTAAAATACGTTTTTGTTTTTATATTCTTCTTGGAGGGTATGATAATTATGTAGAACATCAAAATAACTTTATAGATATAAACAGGATATAATAAATTTAGCTTAAGCTCGAGTGTATTTATTATGTTTTATAAATTCGGTGACCTACTAATGAAATTGGGCTAAATTTCTTAATACATCATACTGAGAGACTTATCGCCTGGTGGATGTATACCTATTAGACATGTTTGTTTTTAAACTTGGATAGCATCATCAATTATTTGCGGATTTTTTTCTTCATCTGATTGTATTTTTACAGGATATTTGCTTCGTGAGCGACTGTGGAGAAAATATTTTAAGAGCCTTAGCGGAGACAACTGCTGTAGTAAGAACAAAAGCTGCTTGGGCGCTCGGTAATCTCAGCGATGCTCTCGTTTTGAATATGTAATGATATTTAATTTTTAAATTATTAAAACTATCGTGAGACATTATTAACTTAATGTAAAAATCTAAACGGCTCACACTCGCACGTGCGATACGGGTCGCGACCGCGAACGTTACCCACTCACCCTGATGAAGGACCTCCGATGGGTCCGAAACTAGTCGGTACTTACACCGATGAAACGTGAGTGTGAGCCGTTTAGATTTTTACATTAATTTAATTTTTAATAAGAATTTATAATAATAATCCTTTATGTCCAAAATCAGAAACAAAAAATAATACTCAATGCTAAGTAAGGCATCGTGACATATGGCACCGATTATTTTATTTTATACTTTTTAGTTACGAATGATAATATTTATTTATTAATACAAATGTAAGACTTATATAGTTTTCTCATGGATATCAATGTTACAACTGGACCAAAATGAAATGGACACGGGAAGCACCAGCTTTCATGTAAAAAAAGAATCATCAAAATCGGTTAACCAAGTCGAAAGTTATATGTAAAAAACACAATAAAAAATACAATCGAATTGAGAACCTCCTTCTTTTTATTAAGTCGGTTGAAAATATTTTTATTCAAGTAGATTATAAAAAAGTACTTTTAAATCATTGAACGCTACGACTGTCTGGGAAAATTCTTGTGTGTAACCAACTCGATACTTACTGTTTTTCAAATATATACATATAATTATGACGAATTTCTTTCGTGGTTTTTATTATTAATAATTTTCGTTGTTGCTATCCTCAGTAATCATATGGTAGGTGGTAATCATATAAAGAAGGTTTTAAGTCGTCTTTACCCTTGGGTTATTCTTGTTAAATGTGTCTTAAAACGATTTTTCGGAGCTGTACTCAAAATTGTTTGCCTTACGTATTTATGAGCGGCTCCGACATACAAAAAACAGAACGCGGATATTTAAACAAAGTTTGAACGACTTCATCTTCCTTTGACGACGTTATGGCGCAGCGGTAACGAACCTTCCTTAAACGCCACAGGTCGCGGATTTGTTTCCCGCTCGGAGCATAATATATTTGTATTGACCATGCAAACATATTTTCCGGTCTGGGTGTATATGTCCTTGTATGTGTTTCCGGAGCCGCGACACAGTATATCACTCCTAATGGGGGCCGTTGAGTGTGCAGCGTTTATTTATTTATTTATTATTCCTTTGTACCTTACACAAATTGATTAAAATCATTACTGATTATATCGCCTCGTAAGTTTCCATAACGCATGATTGTCGTCAAACCCAAATCCATATTGAAATTTAAAGAACTCTAGAACTTTCCAAGAAATCAATCTCTCAAACTATTCTCGGTTTCAAGGTTAGGTTAGTATACTTTTCTGCCCACATGGATTGTATTACTGCAGTTCCGTGGGTGTGTTCGAAATGCGTCATGCGCTTAATGAATTGATAATACACTTTGATAAACATATCGAATTCCTTGTGGACTTTGCTTCTTCTATTTATGAGACATTTATCGTCATTGAAGGCTTATCACTCTACGCACTCTCTCTCTACTACGCATTTACTTTTTTATTAAATTATATTTCGTAAATATTTTTTTCACGTCATGATGGTTGGTAAACAAGCATACGGTCCTCCTGATGCTAAGTAGTTACCGCAACCAATGAACACTTGCGATACTTGAAGTATCTCATGCGGATTGCCAACACAAGGGATATGAAGAAAGGGGACGAGAAAGGAAAAAAAGTAATATTGTAATTGTATTTCAACTCTTTTGCTCAATGAATACTCTGGGGCATGTACCAACTCATTCATATATATGATATTTTTATTGGTAAGCAATATTGCTTTGTGTGGTTACTGTCGTCTTCAATTCCTTCATTCTCACAGTACTGATACTGTAACTTTGCGCTGATTTTTTGTGAGAGTAGTAGGTAGTACGTCCCCTATCGAGTCGGTCTATTTGTGCTGGGGAAGCAAGTAATTTCATTTAAACTCTTTTGCTCAATGTATACTCTGGGGCATGTACCAACTCATTCATATATATGATATTTTTATTGGTAAGCAATATTGCTTTGTGTGGTGTGTTACTGTCGTCTTCAATATTAAAAAACTGACTAGTTAATTAGACATTACAACAGGTTGTCCGCTATTTACTTATTTGATATATTTTTTAAATACCTACCAAATCAACTTTCAAATATCAGACTGATGATGGTGATGGTGACATGCGTATAGGTCCCTTGCAATGCCATTTGGTAAAGGGAAAAGGAAAAAGAAGAAAAAGAGAGAGGACAGAAAGAGACACTTCGGCTTACTCATCACAAGCAAAACTGTTCTTAACACCTATAAGGTGCCATTCATAAGTTACGTCACACGAATTTCATGATTTTTTGATCCGTCCCCCGTTCTCGTCACAGCTGGGTCTCATTTGTGAGAACCCCTCCCTAGTGTGACGTCATATAATTTATACAATTTTACACCTCGTAATAATTAAATTAAAACGGCAGTTTCGTAATCAGAGTAACGTAACGATTTTTTGTTAACAGGTCAAATTTCGCGTTTTAACATCTAGATAAATAGATTGAAATGTGACGTCACGAAACTTAGAACCCTGAGATCCCTTTCTTACACAATGTCACACTTTCTGGACTCCCTTCCTCACCATTTACGTGTGATGTAATACCTATATGGATGGTCCCTAATATAAACTTTTATAAAAGTTGTCATAAGTGGTGATTGAAAATAGATTGAAATCAGTTTCCTTGTTCCAGGGATGAACCCGATATAGAAGATATAGACGATGACCTATTACTACGTCTCCTCGAGGTCAGCGTTCAATGCGCAAACGACAACGATAAGGTTCGTAAAATGGATGCCTTTTATTATCGCCACTTAACATATCTTGTCATTATTATGCAAGTATAGTGTAAATCTTCTTATCTTTATTACTATGAATCAGTTCCGGCTCTGTTTACTATATGGTTTAATTTATTCTTAAAAATGGAGTGATAACTTATCCAAACCGTTTTAGGATTTTTAAGTATTATTATTTTTAGCTTGATTTACAATAATTCTTCTGGATATTCCTTTTGTTATTTATTCTAGAATTAAATGTACAAATCCCAAAATCCTGGGCCTAATCCAAAAATTGTAACAGCTGGCTTTTCAATTAAAACGTCATTTTATTTATTTACTGTACAGTAATATTAATCATAATATTTAAAAGTTATTTAAAAAAACATGTAGCGTCTTGCTTCCCATTTGACGAAGTCACTTCTATAGATTGCAGGAAAGCGAGAGCAAAGATGTTAGCGTAACTAAGCGTTGATTTTATAGTACTCGCTTTTTCTAGAGTTTGCCTATAAAATTTATATCGACTCATTATAAAATGGAAATCTGATCAAACTGATCAGAAATAGAAATCACTATTTCAGACAATTTTTTAAAGATAACTATAGCAAGTCGTAAAAATTGAAATCGCTTGTTTATTAAAAGAAAACTACGTAATAGATATTGAACGAAGTCAATTCTCAATAGATATTTAAATTGATAGTATTGTGTCAACAGTCATAAAACGTTTCAGGTTAAAATGAGCGCAACACGAGGCCTTGGCAATCTCTTAAGATTGATCAAGAATGAAAACTTACAACGACACGACCAATTAAAGTCCTTATGCGAGAGGGCTATAGAGAAGCTTTTAGATTGCGCTTGCAAAGTGACCAATATGAAGGTCCGCTGGAACGCTTGCTACGCCCTCGGCAACGCTATGAAAAATGAAAACTTATTTACTTGTTTTAACGGATGGCAGGTATTAAAAATTTAGAAATAACATGGCCTACGTAATACGTATTAAATTGGATGTCAATAACAGCCCAATGACAAGAAATGTTTCAGATACGAATTATTTCAACAATATCTTTGGCATGATGATTTAGTAAAAGCAAAAAATTATTACGAAAAATTATTGCTCATTCTATTTTTGAAATTATTCTCGCAATGGCTGTTAGGCAAAGAAAACTATGTCGAAAATTAGTAACAAAAAATTAGATTTCTATTTATTACGGCTTTAAATTTCCTCTAAATATATTAAATAAATAAAAGGACTATTTTTACAGAGTAAAGTTTTTCCGAGCTTATGTTCACTGACTCAGGAGTGTAAAAATTTGAAAGTTCGTATAAACGCAGCGGTCGCTTTACGCGCGCCCGCATTGCGTACACAATATGGCGAACATTACGGTCCGTTATGGCGCGGAATAATGGCGGCTATGGAGAATGCAGCGAATGTGGATGACTTTACGGAATATAAACATAAGGATAATCTTATCGAACAGGTGGGAATAGGGAAAGCCAAGTATTTTGAACATTTCATAGATACAATATTAGTAAAAGATTTGTAAAATGAGAAACGGTTTTTTTAATCGTAAATCATTATTTTTACCGATATTCTTACCGATGTTCTCAAGTCATCTATATTTAGTTCTCTTATATTATCTGAATCGAGAGGTCAAAGAGTTCAACAAAAAATTGTAGATAATGAATTGGATTATTCTAGAAATATTAAAATACCAATTACTTACCCTAGTAACCATGCTGGTGGCATTTGAAGTAAGTTTTTTTACCATCTTGTGTGTTTTCAGTTATGCGTCACTCTGGCACACCTATGTGGTCTACTTTCACCATCAGATTTGCCAGATATTTTGGATCCATTGGTCTTCCATTTCGACTGTGCCAAGAGTCTCTACACTCAGCTATACAATAAGTTACCTCCAGAGAATACTTCCTGTCTTAAAATATTACAAGCTGCCAAATACGTAACGATGGACTTGATCCCGGAAAATGATACTCAGATGCAGTCTTTGGGAATGCTGCAAGATATATTTATATGGGAAGTGTGATATGTTGTTGTTATGTTAATAAATGTTTATTTATAAGTTAATTGTTTTTAATTATGTAATGTATTGTGTGGAATGTACTAGCGATCGTTATAGTAATGTTGCGAAGGCAGTATTTTTAAAATGAAAGGCAACACGTGCATTATATTTTACTGAAATCGTGAAATTTTAACTTTTAAGATATTTTTGAAAATTGTGTCGTTTACATAATTTTATTGGTTTCATTATTTTACCAAACATAAAGATAGAAAAAATAATTATTATTCGCGTCGGATTTTTTCAATTTAATAAACCACAAATCCACAATATGTTATATTAAATTTTTTATTATTTATTTATTATGAAAAAAATATTGCACTTAGTCTGTACTAAAGGTTTAAGTAACTAAAGGTTAGTTACTATATTTTTAAATAAAAAATAATATAGTCTATATAAATAAATTGTCCTCTTCGTTCATTCGTTTCAAAACTATATTGTCATAATTATATTTAAAAAGTTCACTTAATCACTTTAGTAATTTTAGGTTATTTAGTGATGAACTGAATGAGTCTCATTTTATTATTTTAAAAATATAATTACCCTCTTAAAACACAAATTGTTTAATTTTTTTTATTTTACTACCTATATAAAACTAAAGCCCTACACTTAATTTTTTTGTATATGAGAGGCAAACGGGCAGGAGGCTCACCTGATGTTAAGCGACCACCGCCAGAAGGCATGCTGGCGCGTTGCCGACCTTTAAGGAAAGAAACGAAGAACGCTCTTCTCTTGAAGGTTCCCAAGTCGTATCGGTTGGGAAAGACCGCCGGCGGAATTGATTCCGCAGAGTGGTTGTGCGAGGAAGAAAATGTCTTCTGAATCGCGCTGTTGTGGATTTCCGGACATCGAGGTGGATGGAATTTAGAGTTTTGTCGCGATGTCGGATGGTGAAATTCTACCGGCGGGATCAATCCAAACAATTCCTCAGAACATTCCCCGTGATATATGCGATAGAAGATGCAGAGTGATCTGATTATTAATTATTGAGGTCAAAAATTTCTTTAGAATAGGCTTTTTAATCATTCTATATATAAGATAATAAACAAGCCTTTATTAATAGTAGTCTTACGGTTTTGTGTGTCGTAATAAGAGGGTCGGCTCGGGGGAAAGGGGAAGTACTGTTTTCCTGCAGAATATTGACGTGTATGGTTTCGGTATTCTAGGATTTCTTTCGATGAAAAGGAGCACTAGAGACCTAAACTCTCACTCTGTCGACTGTTCTACCCAGTCAATCAAGGGGGATTGACTGGGTAGGACATTGACTTCTTTCCATGGGCCGACAATATGCTTGTAATGCTACTAGTATTGCGATTGTCTACAGGCCATAAAGCGGGCGGTACGATTGCTTGACATCTTTATGGTATAAAAAAAGAATTGTTTCGAATCCCTAAGAGTTAGATTTTTTTTAGGAATATACTAGTGGGCCGTGAACTTAAGATATGAGATATCGCTTATCAAACATTAAAAAACAATTGTCTCGCAAAGAACATGTATAAATAATTTTACATAACAAAAATATTGCGCCGAATATAAATATAAGTTAAAGGTAAATGAGTTCGCATTACTTTCAACTAGCCTAAACTGGATTCAAGTGCCATATTTTCGCTGATAAGTTCTAATTAAAGGCGAGCAAGGGATCATTGACGTAAATGAATAATGTATTAAGCAAAGGTTAACTTTAATAATTCTAATAAGTATTATCTACATACTCTTATCAGAGAAAGTACTTACATTATTATCTTAACTAACAGAAGCCAGTAGGGGCTTAGGTTATTGAAAATTAATTTTATCTCAATATCCACTTCAGCTGATTTTATGCACTAAAGGTTATTATTTTTCTATAAATGACGGAAGTCTTCCTTTTCCAAATTTAGAAACATTTTTATGGTAAATTTGTACTATTTCCTTTCTGGGTGTGTGTGTCTTAGAAATAATATTTATTATAGATAGTTATGCTTTTATATTTTAGAGGAAATAAATTATGTAAATTCTCCACATAAATCATACAGTACAAAGAACCCAATTTTTATTTATACGACTCCGTTGATAGTCCATGGAAAATTTTGAACGAAGTAAATACGATTTTGTCCATCGCAATTGTTAACGAATAACAACTTCATTTGTTTATCTTTTTATAAACATTTTAACGAGCTTTTATTTTCATTTAATAGCCAACGATTTTGGCATTATTTTCGGAAATCATCTCTTATGCTTAAGATATTTTACTTCAGATAATAAGGACTGCTGATAAATTATTATTAAATTATATTAAATCGTAGTTATAATGATAGGACGTATGTAAACGTATATACCTATTTTGCTTCAGGATGCTACATACAATCTAAATTTGTCATACTTCAATTAGTTTGTTATTAGGAGAATTCGTTCGATGATTCCTTCGCGTCGACCCGGTTTTATTGAATGGAATGTTTTTTTAAAATCTAGAATAATCGACCGATTCGTGTTTCATATGCCGATGGTGCCGATGCCGAAAACATACACAATTACCTAGACATACTTCTATGGTCAATGATATGAAATGTAATATTTTTAATCAACGTAAAAGCGTAACGCTATTTGTTGATAGTCTTTTTTAATATGTAATTTTCTTTTTCGTGTATGAAAATTGTTTACATTTTCACTGAACCTCTGTAAAGCCTGAAGCCACCATGTCCTTTCAAGTATTTGCTAATTTTATAAATTTACCACAGCAACGTTCCTCGAACTTTTTTTTAAATACAAACAGTAGGTAGTGTAGATTACATGCAAGAATCGAATCGCAAACAAGTTCGTCTAAGACAGGTTCGTTACCACTGCGCCACAACCATCGTATATCTTGTTTCTTATGCTTTTATTTATAATAATTAAGGATTTGCGAAGATACTTGGAATAATATGACTAATGGCTTTATAATATTGTGGCCGAAAAAATATGTTAACAAAAAATCCTTCATTAAAAACATAACCCGGTTAAGAAACACCTACCGAAATGTTTCACAGTAAGCTTTTAATAATATGTTTTCTATATTTAATGTATCCAGCCGATTTTCCTTAAACACATTTTATTTGCGGTAGGTATCTCAATAGTCTATTAAATCTTTAATATTGTGCATCGGGGATTTCCTTTGTGTTATCCTTAAATTAATTTAACTAAGAGTTTTTGTTTATAAGCGATATTATATTTATAATATTCTAGGCACTGCGTTTTTGTGTTGATCTAATCTTAAACCGGAAATAAAATAGTATCTGTAATGATGTATATTTGTTTGTTTGTCTTCTTTTCTCTTTTAATTTTGATTATTTTTTGGCATATTTTACTTATACCAAAACATTCACTGCGCATGCTGATAATAGTGTTATTTTTAGAAAATGGGGTCAAGGTGCGGTCATATAAAACTACTTAACACTAAATTAATTAAAATATTACTCGCGTAAATACACACGAGATTTCTCAGGAGATTTCTTTAGTTAATTTTCACATTCGAAAGCTTTACTTATCCCCACAAAAACTTGTTTACAGTGTCTTAAATAATGCTCATTATTAATTCAAACAATTTTATTAATCAAAGTGTGCTTAATATTTGTAAAACAAATTTACCAATTACTAATCTTTTCAATTAATAGTTTAAATTATTTTTCGAAGTTGAAAGATAAATGATAATGCGTCTTTTTTATCAACAAATATACTTTTAAATAAATGCCTAAATTTAAAGATACTCAATCTTAAAAAATCAAACATCAAAAAATTACCCCTACGTTCATAAAATTAAATTCTTATAATATGATTTTTACAATGCATTTATTTGTTACTATAGATACAATAATTGTCGCACATAGTAAACGCGTGTTATACACGTGTCAATGCAAATTCAATGACTCTGTATAAATGATGTTTATATAAGAAAGCGTAACTAGAACTAAAAGTTATCATTAGTATATGGATATTAAAATCCAATTAAGTCCGGGTTGGTATCAGTGTTGTAACAGCTTAAACAATTATTTTATTAGATGTTTATTTATAAAAGATAATGTCATGGGAAGATAAAGTAAGATTTAAAAAGAAACAATAAGGAACAGTTTCGTTATGATTTCAATTAATACCTTTTTTACTTTGAGATGTAGCAGGTTCACATAACATCTAATAAAATTAAATATTTTGAATTAGATAATTTTTAATTAATCATGCGTAGAATCAACGCGAATATTTGTTTTTAAACGGTTATCTGTTTAATTATTGTTTAGCTATACTCGTCTGTCGGAATGTAGTATAATATTCGTAGTAAACATCGTAAATTTTCGGTGAAAACTATTTTTAATTATTATATGTACATTGGTTTTATTTTTATTTAATTTAATATGGTGTATTTATATTAGCTAACTTCCGGGCTAATAGCGTAGCTTACAATGTCAATTACTAAGCTATGTACTAGCTTTTGTTCATGGCTTCACCCACGAAAGTTAAGGAGGCACCTTAACTTACAGTTATAGTATACCTTCATGTACTTTCGTACGATAAATTTTCATACCCTATTTCACACTCAAGTTTTATTTTAGCGAAGTAAGTTTCTTCTCCAACATCCCAGCTATTTTACATTTATGTACTAAAATTAATTTTAATTGGGTCAGTGGTTAAGGCGTGAAAAGTTAACAAACAGACAGGAAAAGATACTTTCATTCGTTTTAATAAAATTAGTCTGGATTTATAGAAATTCAGATTTTTATTTTTTTATTTTGATAAAGAAATAATTCTACGTAATATTAATTAAGAATTCAGTTACATTACATTAAAAAAAAAAAAGAAAACATACAGACAGACAAATTTTTTTTATTTTTCTTCTCTAAAATTAATTCTTAATAGTTTTACTAGACATGTTACTGATATATTAATTCGTGCTTCAAGACATATTTAAATAACTAAGAACGTGACTTACAATAATTTTATGTTTTGTCTGTATAGAAATTGTTATGCGAATCTTTTATTATTAGTTAATAGTGTATTAAGTAGTGATATTTAAAAAATATACACGTGTCTAGTTCGTGACAGTATCTTATACTAGAAACTATTGATTAGATGTGGTATGGGTGAAATAATTGTAACGGAATTCAAACTATATTTGTAGTTATTGCCTAAGATTTCTTTCGTTCTAGTTTTTATTTGGTTCTCTAAGTTAGACTAGATCTTTCGTATGAGAATATTATATATATATAATTTTAAATTTATATTGTCCTTATTGGTAAATAACGTTGGTAAACAAGTAATTTTTAAATAATAAAAACATTTTTATTAATTATTTTAATAATTTTCCATTAGGTATTCTGTTAGTCATGTCTTCATTCATTTTGTATCGACCGTTTGTATGACGTTGTCAAGTTATATTAAACCACAAATAATGATTATCCATACAAATAATATGTAGGTATGTCCTATGGGTACTAGTAAGAATAGGTACTTCTATTTGCTCGTCATCTATACTATTTATAAGTAACACTGTCTTTCCTCTACCTACGACGATATTTCATACTATATTTAAACAGTTCAAGTTATAATATATTCTAAGTGGACGCAAATAAGCAATACCATGTCAACCCACACGAATGTCATTTCGAGAAAAACGCGTTTGAAAATTTTGAACAACTTGCTTTATATGATTTTTTGCAATTTCAAGATGCAATTTCAAGATGTATGTAAGTTATTTTACTTATTTTCACATAAAATTAGCATAAAAACTGCATATTTCGTATATAATATAACCCAAAACGTTTAAAATAATACATAAATGGCTTAAAAATTGGATTAAAAATGGCGTTTTTAGAAGTTTTAAAGCTTAAAACTCTACAAATATTAAAGAAAAATGTTCTTCAGCCACTTACCAACACTTCTGCATATATAACTCAGTTTTTTCAATTTTGTGGGTTGACATGGTATTGCTTATTTGCGTCCAAGTGATCTTTAAAGTTTCCTGTTAGGCTAATTATATTAAATTGTATTATTTAAGTTTTTGATATCGATCCTATCCATAAAGAATATCGTAACCGATATTTAACACTTTTCACAAGGTTTTAATTGATTAATATTTGATTTTAAAGTATTTACGACATTTTCGTGATCTTTTCGTAAAATTTTATTTATTAAATTACGATTGATTATTATATTATTTTTTACTCTTATCTTCGAACACACAGATTCACTGATCCAATGGTAGTAACCATTAAGATTAGAATTTTGAGATTATTGGCGCTTCAAATGTTTTACCTGAAAAGTCTCGATAATCGATATACCTTTTGCTCTTAATTTTTTAAGTAAACTTCATTGCTTATCAGCTGAAGACTGCGTGCCATATGCTAATTGATTTAGACAATATTAAAATTAGCATTATCTGTACATACAATGAAATAGGATGTTAATTTAATAATTGGCTTAACGACTTAAATCAAGATAACTTCTGGGATCGACTTTTTACCTGCCCTCCGAAGCACGTAGATGCTCAGTTGAAATATCTATTCGATCACCCATTCATAGACTGACTGCGCCTTAAGATGCTTTACTTACTGATCGATGCTACTATGATATGAGAAGACTATAAAATATTTTATTTGACTGAGTGAATAACATACGCGGCGCTATAACTGTTCTGTTATTATATTAGTTACAGTTCAAAGATCATAAGATCTAGAAAGAATCGAATGTTATGCTTCAATAAGAATAATAGAGCAATGCTAACTAAATAAGAACTATAGAATAATGTCATATTATGGTTGTATATAATAGCGCTACAATTTATAAACTTACGTATATTATAATTATTTTAGACGACGTTGTGGCGCAGCGGTAGCGAACCTGCCTTAAGAGCCACAGGTCGCGGGTAAGATTCCCGCTGGGAGCACATGTGTCTGGGTATGTTTGTTCTTGTCGTTGTGTATGTTTCCGGACCTCCGACCCAGGATATAACTATCCCAATGGGGTCGTTGAGTGTGTAGCGGTTATTATTATTATTTTGATACCTTTGTTGCTTTTTCTCTCCTCCCAACACAAATGGGCCAACTTGACTGCGGCAGTAGGTACTAGCCTCACACAGGAAATAAGCAAAATGAAAAAGATGAAAAAGAGCGGCGGTGGCCCAATCTCCGGTGGGAGGAATCTGTCTTTTCATCCCTTCCGTCTTATCCCATGAGCCGGGCACGCGCATGTGATATTTCAAGTATCGCAAGCATTCATAGGTTGTGATGACTCCTTACTATCAGGCCGACTGTATGCTTGTATATATCAAATGTATGTTTGTATCAAAAATATGCTATTAGGACAGTAGTATATTTTAGATACAGAGAAAAATGTATTAAATTACACATAAAGTTATGTAATATAACGTATATCTATTGTGTAATTTACTTCTAACCGCGTGTGATTATTAATTAATATACATGTTATGTAGTTTTCGAATATAATATATTGTAAAATTGTAATTAACTTATTTCAATACATGAAAATTATATGTAATATAAAGTTATAAGGAGCCATCATTTCACTTCTGTTTCATCATTTTCTACGCAAAAATCCTAAATATTTTCGGGACTAATAGCAGTGTAAATTGATCTGTAAGAAATCTTTTATTCGCCAACTGTCCACCGTGCCTCGGTGAGCACGTCAGTCCCGGTTGTTGACATAATATCTGATGATAATCATTAACTCTTGGTATGTCATTTGTTCTTATCCAATGGGTTACTGGTTCGCTTTTAAGGTTGCGGAGGTGAACTGGTAATGGCTCTGTGTAAAACTTGTAACCTGTCAAATCTGGATAAGAGAAATAAGCAGACTTAGGCAAATAGTGCTAGGAAGAAGATCTTTTTAGATAAACTTTAAGCCAAATAGTAAGTGCAGGCATGTACTTTGAATTTGAACATTAAACCTTGGTATGTCAATTTCTGTTAAGATGTTGGGTTTTCGATCACATCGCGGATAATCAGTAACTACTTCCTTGACAATAGTTGGAGTGACGTTGTTGCGATGTGTTTAAGCAATCGTCCATCGCGTTGAAATATGAAGCCTTAATACAGTAAATCAATGTAAAGTGGGATACTCTTTAGATCATGTAGCTGACCACGTCACGTGTTGATTCAGTGTGTTTTCACTTATACTTGTCCCAAAAGTGAAAATCATAAAAAAACTAATTAAATGCAAACGGTTGTAAACAGTTTCTTTGTGACCGACCTGGAATTTGCAAGTTGAATTGTAACTTTTTATGGTGCCTTTAGATCTACGTGGTAACATTACATTGAAGTATGACGTTATTCTAAATGAAGTAATGTAGGTAGCAAAAGTTTGTATAAACTGTGGTTGAGTATATAGAAGTCGCTATCAATATTGTTTAATCTTTAAATATAAGAGTCAATTGAACAGACCATAAAACCCATAAAAACACTCAATAAAAACTTAAAAAGTACTCAAATAGCAAAACAACATCTTCATAATGATTGCTACCAACATTTTGAAACTTAATCCTGCATGAAAAGTGTAATCAGTGATCGTGTTTATTAAACACACTTCCTCGAATGTTGTGGCTGATTGTAAGCCTATAATCATCATGTAACAGTAATATGATCTACATCCTCTCTTTTTTAGAGACAATGTATTTTTAAACATGATCACAAGAATACCATTTCTTAACACACTCATTGTCTTCTGTATAATTTTATTATAATAATAGTAAATTGCATATATCTGTACATTTCAGATTTTTATGAAAAAGTTATAAAGAGCAAGAGGCTAAAAATAAGTGATGAAATAAATTTTTAGAAAATTTGGAAATATCTGCCTGCCAAGCACGTATTACTGTTAAACTACAGAGCTTTAACTAAAATGCCTTCATGAAAATAATAAAGCATTTTCTCGAATACTCCGAAAAATCCCCTCAATAAATATGGTGACATTTTCTTTTCCCAAAATTTCATCCCGTATTTCACCCCCTTCAAGTTTTGTTTTAGATTGATGATGATTTTTGTTGAGAAAAAGTTGTTTATGAGTGTGAAATAGGGAATGAAAGTTTTTATAGGAAACCAATGACTGCTTTATTGAATTAAAGGAACCTCAATAAATATCGTTATTCATGCCACGGGCAGAAACCAGGGTAAATAAAAGATAAATCAATTGTTTCAGAATTTATTACAAAATACTGTTGAGATAACTCCGTCCTGTACTCATTCACGTAGTTTCGCTTAGTTACAGAAATAGATAGTGTACATACATACATTTAATGCTGTATATTAATATCTTAGTGTATAAAGTATTTATTATATTCCAATAAAAGAAATTGTATCAAACGTAAAAACCACACTTATGTAAACAATTTCATTTAACATTCCACAAGAAGCAGAAGTTCTGTCGTCGCATGTTATCACTTATTAGTCATCTTCTTAGGAATTACCTATGTCTGTGAAATTACAAAGTTTGAGTGTATATTAATTGATAAACTTAATCTGATTATTTAATTAATTGTTCATTTTCCTCTATTTAAAAAATATATATTTCAAGGAATTGTGAACGAATGGTACAATTTAATTATTATCTGTATTAATGATTATTAACTTGAAAAAGTTATATTATTCTTAGTGGGCCATGTTGCTATGGACTTTTAACTTCATTCGCATCAGAATTGCTAATTTTGAGTTGCGTTGAATTGAGTTGACTGACCTTAACTAGAATAATAAGATAAAAATGGTAGTGCGCGTCGCTTATTGATTCTATTCCCTACATAAGTATAATATTATATTAATTACCTGAATGTTTTTGTAATCATACAAATAATTCGCTCCGAAATAAGACACTGTTTTAGTCGATTAAATATAAAAAAAAGAAACAACCAATATACTAAGATTTAGAAATCGTTTTAATTGGGTAGTAAGAGTATTACACCATTCACAGAATATGAAGCAGTATCAGTTGTTGCGTTTCTTCCGAAGGATGTAAGTGTAGAAACCACCAGCTTTCTTAGCTCCAAATTTCTCGCTTTCTTAGCTTTTTCTACTTCCTTTACCCCTACTACTTAAGTCGGCCATTGTGGGTTGCCGACCCCATCATGCTTCCGGTGTTGCAAGTGTCCTATTGACAGACAATAGACTAGTGACCGCTTAGCATCGAGGAGCTTAGGCTTAGTTGCCAAGCTTAGTTGAAAGTAAATATTTAAATACTAACGTTGAACTGTCTACATGGTTATACATACTCAGTAGGTACTAGAGACCTTGTTTGGTCAAATTTTGAAATGAATCAACATCAAAAAAGTCGGTATCAGCTGATAGGAGTTTCATGAAATAACAACACAGTTATTATTGCACCATGTTGCTCTATAGACGATTGACTGATGGAAATCATTGCATCTTGATTAAAGTTTAATGCAAACTTTAATCAAAATGCAATGATTTTCTCTAAATTTTTGGATCACCGCAAAGAACGAGATAAATAACCCAAAACATTAATAATAACCCAAATTATTTAATATCTTGAAATTCAAAGATGTATAGATAGGCTTAATTTAAACACGTGACCTATAGTAGTTTTTTACAATTTGATAATTTTTCCGTACTTGACTTTAATTGTGTATGCACTTACTCCTAATGAACAGGATGAGAAGTTGAGAACGTTCCTTAGGGACTAGTATATAATTAAACCGGGTGCATCAACTTGTCGGCATGTCAATGCGCTAGGGTTGCACAAAATGTTATTTATAAATGTGCGTAGGCGTCTTCGTGCATCGCAGTTATATTTGATTTTCATTTAGAACCAAATTTGCAGTTTCGACATCGAGGGAATCGCTGAGACGTGAAGCAAGATACTTCGCCACGTTGCGTTGTTTGGAGAATGTTCTTTATGCAATTTCTATTTTAGCTCGTGTTTAAAAATATATATTATAGTGTTAACATATTTACTTATATTATTTCATATTTAATGGCAATTTTTGCTATTATATTATGTAAACAATTTAAAATTCTTTTTTGGTGAGCTAAAATAGTTAATTAAAAATTGAAATCCGATCATAAAGGATACAGAAAAAATTATAACTCTCAGTATTTTTTGTAATTATGAATACCTACGTTTGTAGCTTCTACGTATTCTAGAACATACGCTTGAAACTATGAAAATCCTCATGTCGCAAATATCTGACAGCACTTTAAGATTTTGAAATATTAAAATTGCATCGTTGCCTTCAATCGACCTTCTTAATAACTGGTGATAAATAGCCTACAGATAATATCCGCATTTAATTTACATTAAAAATCATCAATATCATAATAAGCTTTTCAGGTTTGAGTATTTAAGATGTTATGGAATTTATCTGATTGGCGTAAAATTATCACTATCCTGTAAATTAAGAAATAAACAAGCTTGTATGGAGCACCCTCGTCTGAACTTCGCACTGAAAGGAGGACAGTGACGTCGACCTCGACGTTTTGAGACGTATCAATAGCTGGAAGTTGGAACGCATGCGTAACTTCTGCATCTGTGTGTGTGAATGTCTGGTTGAGCACGCGGACCCTGCGTGCTACTACAGCCGTCTCTTTCCCTTGTATAGATCTGCTCTCTTTACACTCAGGCTGGGGAGGACCGATTACTCAAGTTTAAAATACCTCACTCATTGCGTTAACCCTCAGTCGTGTTCGAGGTGTGCTTCAATACGTTTGCTGAGTCTCATCGTGTGGAACATTCGCATTTGTGAAAAATATTTTATATTACAGATTTGAACTGAACCCTGTTTTGATTTTAATATCAAGAGCATTTATTGAATTTTGATTTCGTTGAGGTAAGAAATAATATACTGATAAAATTACATATATCATTTAAATAGGAGCATGAAATTTTTAAATATAAAAAAATATTTTTGAGAAATTTTTAATGGTAAAGAATGTTAAAGAACGTTCTATGAACTTATAGGCGCAGCTAATGGCCGACTTATCGTTAGATGCATTAGCAAGCGCTTTCTCTTCCAGTCCGCGGTCCGTGTGACTGGTATAGCTGCAAATACTTTCCCACGTATTATATTATTGTATAAATAGATTTGTTTATACATTGACAATATATATTATTAGAATATTTACACTTTTCGGGTTTTAATTTTTTTTTTATAATTCATAAGAATTAGGGGTTTTGAACTCACAGGATGGTGGAAATTTTATATTTACAGTAATTAAACTAAATAAATTTGTCAGCGAGTATGTTTGTGGACGAAAAATTTATATATATATTTTTAATAAAATTAAATAGTTCTTAATTACATACTAATCTATGGCTACAAATAACACTCCCTAACGAAGTTTTATCTTAATTTCTAAGCATCTCTGTTATTACCGCTTCGCTTTATTTTAATATTGAGAAAGGACCGTGTACCTGTTTCCAGAATAAATCCAAACGAACTCCAAGGTCCATTTTTTGTCCGCTCCTTGAATAAATTCTTTATAGAATTCTTTTGAATAAAACAGGTATAGAACCCTTAGAAGTAACATTTCAGAACTTAACTATTTATTGTACTTAACGCAGCTGTTAAAATAATATTTACGTTGACAAAAAGTGCGTTCGTAAAATAAACGAATTATTAATAATATAAAATAAACGAATGACAAAAATGCGTTTGGTAATCTCCCACTAACTACATTATTGTTGGTTTATAATATAAACCGTTATCTTTACGAATAGTTTCCTCATTCACAATTAGTAACGGTTTTGACCAACTTCGAATATGTGATTAAATAAATACTTTCGTTTTTATAATGAACTTTAATATTTATATAATAAAAACATTACAACACCAATTTCTACACTACGCAAGGCAATGTTTTAAAGGAAAAGTATTAAAGTATTCTTTTCATTGCTAGGTAAGAAATAAACTAAACTCTCAAGATGATGTCAAGCCCGTCAATGGAAATGCAAGTCGAGGAAACTCCTCTAGCCCTACGTCGCCTTTGGAACCTTACCAGGGCACGTCTTGCTGGTACATCTACAGCTTTGGATGAGGAGCCAGCGTTGGTAGAAACATTACCTTCGGCTCAGGTAAAAACTTACTAAAGACTAACGTTTTGGTAGAAAAAAAAATTGTTCGAGAATAAATGACAAATTATCAATATGGAATACGTTTAGGAAGTCTTTTTTATAAAAAGGAAGTATATGATGTCATTGAATCATTGCATCTATTAAAATTAATAATATCCGTGTTCCGATTTTTGGTAGTAGATGAGAAACGTGTTATTATAAATATGACGATTAATAGATTATTAAAAAAAATAATTATCTATATAACCGATAACATTATCTTTGATCGTTAAGATATCATTAGTTTTATAATTAAGAGAAGCAATCGATTAATAATATCAATTAAACTTTCTTTTAAATAAGAGTTAAAGAAGTCAGTTGTTGAAAAAGTCAAGCTGGCCAAATAAACTGAGGTCGCACTGACCTCGTCCAATACTTGCCCTTCATATGCCAACGTAATCGAACATAATGGAATATTTAAATTCATGACATTTTTAGTAACTTCGCCGGTATTGTTAAAATTAGCGAAATAGTTTTTTTTATTGAGTCAAGGGCTAGTGCGCTTATTTTATCTGACCTCCTTTTGCTATCATAAATGACCGTTATCTTTAGAGATTGACTGAGATTCACCTCATGACATGACATCTTTGCGGCCTTTTTATATGCACGACGTATATCGTTATATATATCGTTTATTAGAATCTTAATTAGGGCGTACTCATAAAATTCATGGCCGTAGGATTTAGTCAAATTCAGGCAATAAAATATAGACAATGTTTCAGAGAATGCCTAATTATGGACTTCTTTCTAAAATAATTCATTTTTTCTCGTAGGAGCCGGATTGTACACCTAAAAGTTATATACCCAGCGACTATGAAAGTGATGGCGAAGAGGCGTTCCAAGAATTAGAAATACACGTAAGTATATAACTCATTTTAATATCAACGCATTTATCTTTAATGTTACTATAAATGTGCAATAAAATTAATAATTCTTTCCACACTCAATTGTAATCTACCCACATGTGCGTATCAAAACTAAATCTGGATATTTATTTAAGAAAATATTTATTATTGTTACAAATCGGTCAAACAAAACGTGTTTTTAGTTGATATCAAAAGCAGCACGCAGATACAACACAGTTTAATTGTCTCCGCTAGATTACTTGTGGTAGACGAAGCCTTTAGAAGTCTTTAAAGATATGTCTAATTATTTGTTTGCGATTACAGAATATAGTTGAAATCGTAATAGAATATTTATTGAACATTTGTAAACTAGTGGTTTAGGTTAGGTTAGTCAAATCATTTAAAATATAATTGACAATATTTGTTGAAAACTACAACAGAATAATTTATTTTAATAATATTTCTGGGAACATGATAATCTTTTGTTTAGGCTTGCGTATTCTGTCAAAACAACTGTTGTGGTATCTATGTATATTTACGTCATAATCTGATTCCCTGCGTTTAGATGTATCACAAAAAATATGTAATATAAGTCAACAACACATCATTTAATCAAAGTATTTAGCCCAAGACTTCTTTTACGCTTGGCTTCATATTGATAGGGAATTTGTTGCGCTTCACTGCCCTATTACTCATAGAGTAAGGTCAATAACACTTCTTATTTTAGTCTAGTTTGATACAACAGTGGAAAATATATACTTAAAATATTTTTATGGAAATTTTATGGTACCTATTCAAAACAATGCTATAAGTACGAAAGTAGCTCTTGTTTACCTAGTTGAAACAACAACGATCCATCGGATCTTTATTATATTTGGTATAAAGATCACACGAACTTATTACTTTAATATCCACGTGGACAGCTTTTGGGTAAAAATAGTATGTACCTATAGTATGTAATAAGTCAAAGAGATTATTGTCACTTAGCTTTTACGACAAGAATTTGTATACTTAACCTTCATAAAAATTTTACGTAGGTTGTTTTATTTTGTAAACAGCGGCCGAGAAATTGTGGGCAGGAAATACAAAAATAGATTTGAGATTCTTTTGAATGGACTTTGATCAATACGAATCACAGTTATTGAATCAATTGAAATGAATACTTTAGATGCGCAAATAGTTTTTTTGTTGTACGTGGAAGTTAATTGATAGCTACGAATTTCAACTAAAAGGCAACTTCCATTATAACAAATATAGTTCAATCATTCTCTATTAGCTACCATCAAATAAGTCGTCGAGACATAAGACGGATTGTTTTACAAAGTAGATTTCACTCGCAACTTCATTTGTGAACTGTTTTATTGCTATGAGAAAAGCATTTCTAAACTTCAAATTATCGCCAATATTATATTCTTTAATCGGTTCAGCCATTTAGTTTTTAAAAGGTAACAGACAGACGGAGCTACTTTCATATTTATTTTAGACTGAATGAACCAACCGCACAAATACCTAACTAATTTTAAAAATTAAGTTGCGTAGTTCTTTCGTAACAATGACTCGACTTTCGTGCCAATTTTTTCGAAAACGTAGTTCTTACTGTGTTATGATGTATTGTGCCAATTTCATCTAGACATAGGTTTAGAGGTGGATATATTTAACCTCCACTATTCTCTTTGAGAGCGCCAAGCAGAATAGTCACATTTTAATTGGCTTAAAATAATTAACATTTTAAAAATGATCAAAAATTTTACCTGCTTGGAATGTGACTGCTGTTGTTGCGAGTGTTTGGGGCTAGAACTAATTGAGGTATATTGATTATAAAAATAAGATTGATATTGCTGCATATCCTATGTATTATTATATTTTTGTAATGAATGGATATGATTCTGTGGTGTCGTGGGTTATCTGTAGTAAATAAAAAACTTTTTAGGAACAACCGGAACAGGTTATCAAACCTTTGTGGTCAGAGAGCGCGTATGAAAAGGAGGTACTGTTGGACGCAAGTAAACTAGGAGATGTTCCCGCCGCATACCGCGTTCCTGCACCAGCAGCCCATGAGATGCCGGTCATCGGAGTTTACATCGATCCCCGAGTCAGAACTGGATTCCGATACAAAATTAGACCCATGCAGGTGAGATGAGAAATTTGATTTTGAATATCCCTCACAATTCGGTGTCAGGTTGAGGAGTCGTAGCTTGTGATCGGTTTTTTGAAAGAAGTGTTGATGATTGCTCTATTCAAATAATAATATTAAAAAAGCAATCTTCCACATTTCGATTAATTTTGTACAAAAAAGTTAAAAGTAGTTTTATTATTTTTCGTTAATGTAACAAAGCGACGACTCTTAAACCTAATTTGTTCAATGTGGCTTGATCATCAACTCTTGGTAGTTATAAGGATCAGCTTTTGTACCATCTGTGATGCTTGTCGACGACCAGAAAAACTCAGAAGATCCATATCATTTGAGGGCAAAATTTTTTACTGAACTGCGAAAAAAATGGCTATGTATAAAATTCAAATATTCTACTTGAATTGAATTTAGGACTTTATCATACAGCTATCTTTTAACAAAACATTGTGTTCAATATATTTCACTGATTTTAATATGACGATTTTGTTCTTTTTAGTAAATCGCTTATTTCGTGTTGTAAATATGGCATAAAAGTTGTTTGTGATTACGTGTAGAATGTTTTTGCAAGATTTATTTTTTCAGAAATCAAAAGGATGGTGAGTTTGTTTTCCGATATAATCTTGCGAAAACGTTCATGAGCTAAGCGAAAATTCTTAGTGTAAAAGACCGTATGATTTGATATAAACGAAAGTAAATACGTTCGTTTGAAATACTATGCCAATATTAAAAGAGAATCTTCGCAAAGTTTCATATCATATGATCACAAGCGAATTTGCTATTATATATTTTTACGTTTTTTTTATTGCACAATAAATAGTAAGGTTGTCATGGTCTTTTCCAACCGAGTGATTTCGATTTGTTTTTCTTTTGTATAAAAATAGCATTTCATTCAGAAAGCTACGTTCGCCTCACAAAACAGTACTTAAAAAAATAAGAAAAAACTTGTATAGTGATAATTGTTGAAACTAATTGCTGTAATGTCAACCTTACACTAAATTGTTAAAAGATGCTGTTGTAGAATAGTTGACATGCAAAAAAATAAATAAAAAAGTTAGTCTGAATTCAATTCGAAACGATGACAAGCCCATTTCAGCGGTTCAAGTAATTTGGGTAACAATATTAGGTTAGTGGGGTGTTAGACAGTGGGTGGCAGTGTCCGTTGCTGAAATTTACAGAATGAAAATATCATCAACGACCAACACTGTTAACTTTCCTGTGCTTGCCACTGGTTGTGTGCCGTTGTAGGCGATGGTATGTGGATCGTCCAGTTTTTCAGACCTACGCCCAGAGAGGCGGTCACAATACAAACCTCAAGAGCGCTCGCTGAGACCCGACAGGTCAGACTGACATTCTGGCTGGAGGCATGATATAGGTAAACCATAGTATCATTCATAAGGGCACCATGCCATTATTTTCATATTTTCTTCCCATAAAATTAAGGAACATTTTTATGTTTTTATTTAATTCAAAGTGCAACATTTTTCATGTAACCAGACATCTAAACATCAACATTTGACATAATTGTTTATATAAATGTTGTAACTTATTACATATGTATATAAGAGAAATTTTACAAATATTTGAAAGTCAATTATTTCAATATTTAAAATACTATTTAAAGTTTTAGTTACTCTTTTAGAGCACCTTATAAATCATTCCTTTAAAATTTCCAGACGTTGGACGCCCCTCCTCTATCATTGAAGCCAAGGTACTTGTTTGGGGGAAAGGCCCTTACTCTGCAGTCGATTGGACGTGGATTCGCCCGGCGGCTGACATTTGAACCTGTTGACTCAACTCTAAATGATAATAACAATTACTTTTGGACTGATTCCCGACCAGAAGGATTTGTTTTTGAAATCGAAGCAGTTTCCGCTGGTGACAAGTTCACTATTTATGACGCTAACCATGAGCCGCAAGGCATATTGGAAATAGTGCAGCAGCAGGTATGATACATTTAAAAATAAATCGGTATGGTGTGATCAACGTTGCTATTGATATCTAAATTTAATTTTTTTTTGTTTTTACAGAAGAACCAAATTGAGATTGAACAAAATATTTCTGACGATGGATCTATTGAAAAAAAAGTGAAAGTTAACACACTTTGCAAAGTTGAATGGTATGAAAATGAAGGGATCACTAAACTGGTGCCTGTAACAGGCATTGCTATACTGAAGAAAGGACGAGGAAATGCTACCGTTTCTCGAGTAGTTAACGTTGCCATTGGTATCAAACAGCTGAAGAAGGGATATGAGCTCAAGCCTGGCATCAAATCCTCCTCCAGAAGAATAACTGTTAATGGATGCGATGTCAATGACATTCCATGCCAGTATTCCGTCGTAGGTCTTGAAAGATATGAACTTCCTGTTATTGGTAAGTTGAAATAATGTTCATGTTTTTTTAATTCTATTTATGTATAATATATTTAATTTATAATATTTATTATAGGAACATACGTTGATCCAAGAATTGTTCCCGGATTTTACTACCGAGTCAGGCCTGCAACAAGCCGACGCCATTTGTTTGAAGGCCGTAGCTTATTGTTGCAGTCAGTTGGTATGGGTTACGGGAAACGTATTACTTTCAAACCTGACACTCTTAACGCACCAGAAAATTACTTCTGGTCTGACTCTCACCCAGAAGGCTTAGGAATGGAACCACGTGCTGTTCACCCTAATATGAAGTTTACTATCACAGGAAATGGAGTAAGTATGAATTATTCAAATAATATTAAATACATTTTAATGATTTGGGATAGATGCCAGGATATTAATAGCACTGTATGAAACGCATATATGGGCAGTGTGAGAACCCACGTGTCTTAAATATACCATACTATGTATTATATACTAGTTTTGGCAGAGGAATATACACTAATATACCACTTTTACTTTGGCTTAAAGCCAGGCGCCAAAGGCAAGCAGTTAGGTATTTCTAGACAATTTTTAAATGATATTGTATTTACCTAGGGTCAACTTGGTGAAGCTGTAGTTTTCCGTGCCGATTTGCCTCAAATTGAAGAAAAAACCAAATATGTTGATGTTCCGGGAAAGAAGGGAAAAGCCGTTGAGAAGTATATTCAAGTAGATGTCACATGCCATGTGAAACTGGCAACAACAGGGGGTGGTTCAGTTGATTCCGAAGTACACCTTATGAAAGTCTCGGGCACAGCTTTGGTGCGCAAGGAACCCGGTGAAGCTGTTGCTAAATTATTGAAAATGTACAACGTTGGTCTGGATTCACAGCTGAACCTGTTGTTCGCTCACTCTCAAACCGAGCTTACCTTCCATCCACTGCCTTAAACAATCGTACAGATCGGAATGGTGTTGCAGTGCATGTGATGGTACCCCAATCTCACATAATTGTATTGTAATACCAAAAATACCCAACTGGCGCGACAGAGTCTACGTCAAATATCAACTGATTTTAGTACGAGCTTGCAACCAATGGAAGTACCTTTGCTGTACATTTTTGGCCGGCAACTTGGTTGTAGATTGGTTGCAACTATGCTGGAATAGTTATATGTGCTTGTAACATCGATAGCTTTGAAGATTAAACAAATTCCTTATTAATAACTGTAAAAGGATTGGTATTTACCAGGTATTGTGGTAGCTTCATATTTCATTTTGACTTCTAAATTAAAAGTATTCTTTTATGTGATTTAATTTGTAATTTGACATTGAACAAAAATGTGTTGGAGAGAGTAGTAAAAGACTATAATTATAACCATCTATGTTTGAATGACATTTCAATGTATCTCCTCTTAAATTTATGTTATCATTACTTTATTTGTTATTAACATATTGTCTTGAATAAATTATTTTAAATAAAACACAATGAATATAATATAGTGTTTTATTTTTGCTCGCTTACTGTTTAAAATTTACAATTCAATTTATAAATTTTATATTATAGGTAGTAACGAAAACGTACTACGTTTCAATATTTTCAGTAAATAAAAATTATTAATAAACTTTGAATTTTATAAGATAAGAAGTTTGTTGTTACCTTCTAATCCATATTAATATTTAATCCAAAACGTTCTATTTCTTTTAATCTACAGTTTATTGTGATACCAGATTATTTATGTTCTCTTTGTAATTGAATTTATTTTTTTAACGGTAGTAGAGACATGCTTCTTCCAGCACAAATAGGTTGGCTCGACAGGGGAAAACGACGCTGTCATAGAGAATTGTCGTAATGTAACAGTAATGTTCTGTGCGTGCGATGAGTGCCAAGCTGACAGTACCGGAAGCCCAATCTCTTTTTCCTTTCTCATCCCATCCCTCTTGTTCCCTGGTTTGGTAACGCGCATGTGATACTTCAAGTATCGCAAGTGTTCATAGGTTGCGGTGACTGCTTACCATCAGGCGGACCGTATGCTTGTTTGCCAACCGTCATGATCTGAAAAAAAAAAAAAAAACTTGAAGCTAGTACCAAATTAGTATAGATTGTCGCTGGCTCCTCTCGTATGAGCTACATAAACTCATATTATCTAATCATTAACTGTTATAATAAGTCATAGTCTTGTAATAGTGAAAAAGACTAAATCTTGTACAGTAAAGGTAGTGTAAAAATGGTCAAAACTAAAGTTCGGTAACGTATTATAAGTATAAACTTACCACATATTATAGACAGGCACTTCAATGCATACAAAATGTTAAAGATTCGCGTGTGCTCCTTCGTAAATTCAACATCAACTCAACGAAACGAAGCTAGTCGCACTTTATGAATCGATTATGTTGCAAGCTTGTGACTTATTTAGTGAGTCTCGTTAAAATCGGTGAAAAGTTGTTACTACTGAAAAGTCAGTAAATGCATATGGACTGGACTGGACTGGACTATATACGGTTCTTACATTAAAAATAAAAATTTTAAAATTTTTGTCTGTCCGTTTGTTCCGCCTTACCTCCTAAACGGCTTCACCGATTTTGTCGGGACTTTCACTGTCAGATGGCTGATGCTGGAAGGAGTAACTTAAGTGTGTTTTAGATAAAGAATTAGGGTTCCGTTTAGTAAAGAGAAATCTCTTTATACACTTAGACGAAGGTGCAGCTAGATTTCAATAAAATAATTATTGCGTATAGTATTTTTACATCGTATATGTTTAGTATTTTTATTACTAGTACTCATTTTATAAATCCTTAAGAAATTAGCTCTTTAATCGTTTCAAATTCTCTTCGTGCAAGTGTAAACCGCATTATCAAGTTAGAGAATGTTCCAGATTGTGGGAAAATATATTATCTTTTTACCTTGTTCACGCGTATAAATTTGCATCTTACATATTTCTGAAAATTTCCATAGAGACGGTCAAATCAATCTCTCTCTTTCGTGCACAAAGTGACCCTGCTCGCACCTTTTCCGGAATATTCCAGAATACGATCGAAAATAGTTTTCTCTCTTCCGTTCGCATAGTCTGTCCTTCTCACACATATTCTAGAATGTTCCGGAGACAGCAGCGGTATAATCAGGCCGAAAATTGCCTACAAAGTTAAAATATTGATTCAGGAAATAGTCTCATCTACTTGTTAGAGTATTGAAAAGCCCTGAAAAATGTTCCAGTTGCCTGAAAGCGACTGTAAATATTGTAAAAAAAGTTTCTGTATGGTTTCGTTGATTTATCTTTTAACCATCAAATTAATATCAACTTTTGAAAGTTATTCATGAATAATTCATGTCCAAATTGATGTTTTTTAAGACAATGTCATAGACATTGGCTTAAAAAAGGAGATCGAACTTACATAAGAAAAGAATTATTTAGCAGCTTCAAGAAACTTCATCTTTATTCATCGAGCATCGAGTTTACTTTGACGACCGTTATGGCGTGCTGGTAGTAGGCCTGCCAGGAGCTTCGACGTTCGCGTGTACGATTCCCGCTCAGAACAGATGTTTGTTATAAATATCTGTTTGGGGCTAGGCGTTTGTCCTTGGATCTGCCTACCGTGCCTCGGAGAGCACGTTAAGCTTTTATAGGTTAACTCTTGATAGGCTTAGATTTGCTCTTATTCATTGAGTTAGTGGTTCACCCTGAGTAAATACCGGGAATAATGCTTGGAAGAAGAAGAGTTGTTTAGAGTTTACAATTCATCTGTATATTTTTTGCGTGTCTGTTAAGTCGTAGTCGGATTTGTTACTCGAAGTCGGGTCAACCGATTTGGAAAATTCGTTTTTGTTTAAAAAGGTATACTTTCTAGGTAGTACCACTGTCATCAGGTTAGAATCTGATGATGGGATGATAATCTCTGGAAGCCATCGAGGGAATCTAATATTATAGGCAAATCTGTTGCGATTTGAGTATATTTTAAGTATATTGAACATTTTCTCTGAAAGAACTACTTTGTGATGTAGATCCGCTGATGATGACCACAATTGGCCACCGGCACTACTCAATACTAATAAAGTTTTCAGGATTTGCGATACAATTACGTACTTTAACATGATTGGCTTGCTATTATTTCTGACACAAAAGCATCGTTAGTAGTTTTCGCGTAAAAGTTTCCATAAAATACGAGACATCTATCGCAAGACAAGAGCACCTTTTTGGACAAGGCTTCGTATTAACGTATTCTTCGTATGAATGCATTTAGTTCTTAGAATGAATCTAAGAGTTCCGTATAGATGTCACTTTAGCAGTAATATCCGCGGCGCCACTAGATGGCGCTGAATGCAGTCTCCGTTTTCAATTTTATGAGTTCAGTTGCCTCCAGCGGACGACGTTTACCCGTGCGTAGTGTAGGGCTTGTTATGTCTACGTAGTCAACAGAAATACGAGTAAAGTTAAGCGGGAATATTCGACCGGCGAACGGCCAACACGCTGGGGGTCTCATCGCCCGTCGCGGCAATTTTGTTTTTACGAAAATCGCGATGTGCCAAATAATAACTGGTAGATTGTGAATTAGTGCGAAAACTCGATTTATAGTACGAATAAAAAATACGAACTCAACGATGGCTGCAAAAAATACTTACAGCAGTGTTTTATTAATGTGCATTATACATTGTGTCATAAGTTTCAACTTAGAACCGAGGATTCCTGTGATAAAGTTCGGCGAGCCGGGCTCGTATTTTGGATTTTCTGTTGCTGAACATCTTACCATCGGTAGCAACAACGAAAAAACAAGTTGGTAAGTACAAAAAATTTGAATAATAAGTCATAATGATGTCATGTGTGAAGGTCGACTCCATACATGTGTTTGGTACATAGTCGATCAGTTTCTGTGAATGCTAATACAATAAGAACAATATCTTTTAAGTTTGATATCGCGCTATCAGACTTCGGCGTTATCAAGAATGTAGAGTTGTCGATACGTACGATTACACATAATTATAACGCAGTAATTTTTTTTGTCACTTTTCTATGTATATTAGTATGATTCTGATTATTTATGTATGTGGCTTATATATTTTAATAAGATTTTTAAGTTAAGATTTATCGTTTACGTTATAAAATATGTATGTCCTAACGTGTTGAAATAAAATTTAATTGATAGTTTTGCTTTCCGCCAGGCCATTAGGAAAGTTAGTTGCACTAGGTACGTATCTAATTAACTCAATGAGTTCAATACAAGCTCTTAGGTTAGCAACCCTTCGTTATCTTATCTTCAAAGATTGCATAAGTTACAATTACGTAAGTGAAAGTTATATTTAAAACACGTTAACACAAGGTACATAAAAGTATACATAATATAAGCATATAGAGAGAAAAAATAATGAATATATTATTTTATAGTTATCGCAAAAACATTTTAATAATATAAAGATTTTTTGCGCCTTCAGATAATAATGGTATCTTTTTATTATACTACAACTAAATAAAGTTTTTAATTTTTTTATTTGATATATAAAACATATTGTAAAAGTTTAATTAAAGGACATATTATATTATCACTATCTGTAGTAATTGTCACAAATAGAAATATGAACATGATCTAATTATATTAAAAATATAATAATCAAATTTTAACAGAATTAGAACAACATTTTACAAGTTTCAAATTATAATTATGTAAATATGTAATGAAATTGTTGTTTTGCAATAAAAATTGTAGAGCTGTGCAAAAAATATTCATAGATGTCGCTCCGAATTTCGTTCCCATTAAAGCATATAGAACAGCGATCATAATGGTTTAAAGCCATAAAATATATGAGAACAAAAATTATAGCGCAATTATTATGGAGAGCAAGATATTAACGTAAAATATGTGTCGGCGCCGGGATGCTGCGGTTTTCGCAGTAAGTAGAGCTGGATGTGGAACGTTGGCTGGTTGTTCTTGGCATTACACTCGAAAAATAGGTCTTTGTTTCTCTAAATAAATTTTATTTCAATGCATTTTCATGACACTTGCTTTAAATATTATCGAAAATAGGTCAACAAAAAATACATTTCTATTTTATTAAATTATCTTAAAATAATTTGAATTTTCAATACATTTACTTATATTCAAATGGGAATAAATTGGTCCCACACATTTAATCAATAATTTTGATTGTAAATCTACGAAACAAAAATGAAATATTTCTTGGCTGATTTTTGGTCAAGGAGGTAACAAAGTTTGTGGATACAAGTTCCGGTGACGCTGTCAAGGCCACTAGGGCCGACAATAATAGAAACTCCAAAAAAAAAAAGGCTATTTTGCATATATCAATTTCTGAATCCAAATTTTCTATTTATAATATGGCAGTCTTTTTGTATGTTATTAATTTTTTTTTTTTTAATGTTAGAAGTTGGCAAACAAGCATACGGCCCACCTGATGGTAAGTGGCTGCCGCAGCCTATGAGCGCTTGCAGCACCATTAGTAGGTGCCACTCACGCGTTGCCAACCTCGAGATATTAGTTCTTAAATCTCGTTCGCCCAGTAATTTCACTAGCGTACAATGCCCTTCAAACCGGAACACAGTAGTGCCTAAACACTACTATTTGGCGGCAGAATATTGAACACTGCGGTGGTACCTACCTAGCCGGCCTCTTGCAACAAAGACCTACCACCAGTGTGACTGATTGCACTGGTGGAATAATCTCTGTTGTGATAGAGGTTATCCCAACAGCGGGCGATGGGGTCGTCACATCCCGACGCCATTAGATTAAATTGATACAATATGTATTTATTTGTTCACTTACATTTCTAGTATTAAGTATAGGCTGTTAGATCCAATAATATATATTTTGTTTTAATAAATTATTACTGTTTTATTCGACTTTATAGCCCTGATATTATTTCCACTAATGCTAATATTGTTTTATCATCTTGTTTGTGAGGTGAATCACGCATACAACTAGACAACTTACCGTTGCTCGAGATAAATAGACTACTAGCGTATTGGAAGATTTCCAATATTTTCACTTTCTGGGTGGTATTAACTTTAAAGTCAAGTTATATTAAAACAGAGCTGATTATTTTTTTTAGTTTATGCGCAGTTTAATAGTGAAATTCATTCATTTCCATTTAATACTGCGTCAATCCTTCACGCTGTTTGATTTTTAGTAAGTTGAGAAGTAATACGTAGAGCTGTGTTCCTCTCACCACAAATTGTCAGGCTCGACCGAGAAAGTATTACTCTCACACAAAATTAACAAGTAAACAAGTAACAGTATCAGTACTGTTGTTGACACCGTTGTGGCGTTGTGGGTAGCGAGTCTGCCTTTAGCCTCGACGGTTGCGGGTTCGATTCCCGCTCAGGCAGATGTTTGTTTAAATTTCTGTCTCGATCTGGGTGTTTTGTCCGTGTGGGTCTCCCCACCGTGCCTCGGAGAGCACGTTAAGCTGTCGGTCCCGGTTATTATCAATAACATCTGATAATAATTGTTAACTCTTGATAAGTAAATTGCTTTTATCCGAAGAGTTACTGGTTCGCCCTTAGGGTTGCGGACGTCAGATGGCAATCGCTACGTGTAAAAACTAGTAACATGTCAAATCCGGATAAGAGTAATAAGCAGACCCTGGGTACATAAAATACCGGGAATAATGCTAGGATGAAGAGTATCAGTACTGTTGCGTTTCGTTCGATGAGTGAGTGGTACCGGTGGGTACTCTCCCACCCTATTCTTGATTGCTTACTATCAGGCGGACTGTATGCTTGTTGGCAAACCAACATGAAATAAAAAAAAAGATGTTTTGATTGAATATGATTTACAAGTTTACAACGTAACAAATAGTTTATATCAGCTCTTCCAAATTTAGTTCGTATTATTTTTTATAAGAATATGATTTCGATCAAGGTCGATAAAGACCTGATCGTAATTATAAAAAATTAGAGAAAGGAAGCAGTTTTTTTATAGACAGCAAACCATGTCACAAAACGGAGCAGCTGTCATTATGTCTGTCACAATCATTCAACAAATAAAACTGGAGATTGATATAGATATCACGACACTATGTAAATAAGTCAAGAGCTGTTGATAAAGTATTGATTTATTACGGTCGGGAGAAGTTCGAGTGGGGATGGAAATTTATTAAAAATTAGTAAAAATAGTTAATAGTTAATTCCTCACTGAGAATTACGGAGAGACTTATTATTTTTCATGTTGATAAAGTTACGTTAATATATTTTAAGTATACAGTATTAATTATTAATGTACATCAACACTATTAAGTTAACGTCTGTCTGTTTGTGTTACCGTATTACGATGAAGGAGCTGAACTATTCTTGATGAAGTAGAACCGGGAGATAGTTTGCCTTTTTCGATTGAAGGCAACTAAAACTAGTTCATAAATATTTAATTTATTTAAACTGCTTCAAAATAGACGTAAAACTTAAAAATACAACAGTTTCGATAAAATTTTATATTTTACACATGCTAGTGAAGATTTTGAAATCTCATGTGGGTGTGCTACATTGCAATGGTTTGTTCACAAATAAAGACATTTCTCACGATTCGACACAAGCTTGTATATATAGTTTATCAATAACAAATGTTTTTCGGTCCCGTTATAAACGGAGATAGAGATGTTTTATAACGTTTCTCTTAATTGTGACTTCATAATAGAAGAAATAGCAACCATTTTTTAATATTTATTTATCTTAACCGATTTTTCATTAATCTTTCCTACATTAACATATGTAACCTACCTTAAGCACCATAGGCCGCGGGTTCGGTTCCCGCTCGGAGCGTCAGTTTGTAGTAACCATACAGGCATATGTTCCGGTCTGGGTTTTCATGTCCTTGTCCTTGTGTGTGTTTCTGGACCCGACACAGGATATCACTATCGCTAAAACCTAAAGTGAAGCATTCACATTTATTATATAATTTATGATATTTCATTCATGTTTAGTTGTAATCCTTGGAAGAGGTCTCCATTTAGTCTTTGATGTAGTTTATCAGATCAAATTGGCGGGTGCTTCTTTTGAATGAATTTTGTCTATTAACCAGTTTTATTAATGTCAGGTACAAACAAATAATAATTTTTTGCTTGGAATACAAAAATTAATTTGTGGAAAAAAATAATTATTATAAGTCGGCTATAAATACCATTAGAAATTTATAACCGACTTATAATTATTATTTTTTTTCCACAAAATCTTTTTTAACATCGAAATAAATTATAAACGCGTGCGACAAAAAAGAAGCGCGAAGAATGCGCGGTATTTTTACCGGTTATAAACCGATTTTTAGTTTTATTGTTTCATAGGATATGCTAGCTTTCAAGGGACTGTCACAAAGTTTTTACCAGTCATAATTTTTTTATGATCTAATCGTAAGCTTCGGAGATAGAGTGGAATGGAAATCCTTGAACTAAAACATCTATTAAATATAGATTTAACTTAAATGATAATATCAATACGATAATTTTTAGAATAATTTGACGACGTTGTGGCGCAGCGGTAGCGCACCTGCCTTAAACGCCACAGGTCGCGGGTTCGATTCCCGCCCGGAGCATAATATGTTTGTATTGACCATGCAAGCACATTTTCCGGTCTGGGTGTTTTTGTCCTTGTCATTGTGAATGTTTCTGGACCCCCGACACAGGATATTACTATCCTAGCTGGGCGCCGTTGAGTGTGCAGCGTTTATTTATTATTATTATTATTATTATACAAACACTAGGCTTTGGGGTTTCTTTTTTTAATAAATATATTTACTTTATTATTTTATATTTACAAGCTACTTCAGTTCTAACATAGAATTCGTTTACGTAAACATGCCACACTTCTCTTAGCTTTCAATAAAGTTATTTCTGGCTTTAGGGTTGTCCCCCAATGAGCGATTCTTTCCAATTAAAATGTTCACACGTCATGCCCAGCGGGAACTCTGTCGTGAACGAATGTTCTAAGGACCCTATAATTTAGGCGACGAATTCAATGAACGAAACCAAATTCACTGAATCTGAAAGTAACATAAACCAAATGCTTTTGTCAATTGTATTGTATCTTTTGGTTTGTAAGGATTTTAGAAATTTCCAATGAAATTGCACGCAAGGAGTACTTATACTAGTCATATTGTGCTTAAAAACTATTTCATTTTAAATAAAAGTACGACTAAATCTCATTTAGATCAGCGAACAAAAACAAAACAAAGACGAAATCATTGTAATTTTTTATTTCTAGCCTTTAGATAGCTTCCATATGAATGCAGCCTTCCATGCAGCTTTCGACTTCAGTTTTTTAACTGGTGCACGTACAATGAAGATCAATTAATTATTATTTGGCAACTTAAAAATTAGCCTATTCGCCGAGAGATACACAGACACACAAAAAAAATACCTAACGTGTAATTAACGATTTAAAAATCTTTCTCATTTTGGAAGTCAATCAAAAAATGTGATGCTAGTTTATTTCAAATTATGTCTTTTGCAATAAATATTTACTACTTGGCACTACATTTACCGATAAAAATAAGTGTTATAAGAATATTGATAATTTTAACAGCTACATACAATATATTTCTAAAATGCATTAGTTCAAGAGCAATGTTTAAATTAGTGATAACTGGATCCGCCCACAGCTTCCTAGGCTTGCCTCAACTAGTTCTCAGTTCCTCTGTATTAGAACTCGTTAGCATTATTAAACCGGAATAATAAAATATGTAGGTATATATATTTGTATTGTTCGTATCTTACTATTTTTAAGACACTATTTACTATTTCCTTAACGACATAGAAATCCTTTATTACCTCGTCAAGTGATTATTATTTAGGACAATTCAATACACTAGCTTTGCCAGCGGATTCACTCACCTAATCTTCTAATTTTTTTTCTAAAATAGAAGTAGTGTAAGTAAATCATTATAATATCAGCTCGTCTGATGAATGAAAAATGAAAGTCTCGTCAAAATCAAACTGTTGAACTAAATTAAAAAGTCATCTTTTGTTGTAAATATCGTATATAATTTTATATGTATATCGTAAAAAGATGTTATTTTAACAGACATTTAAATTTCCTTTTTTAAGGTCGGTTATAATAGTTAGTGACAAGATTATTAATAGTTATAATTTCTTGTAATGCCGCTTGTATGTAGCGGTATTAGATTTCCATTTAAATGAACGTATTGACTCAGAACGTTAGTATGCACAATGCGCTCAATCAGACCGATGCGATGCCTGTTTAATAAATCAATCGTAAAATGATTATTACATAGTTTAGATTAATGAGTAGCGCAACACATATTGATTGTTTAGATATTAAATTATATTTAATAAAAATGCTAATGTAAACTATATTTTATACGCTTTTAGATATGTACGTTTTTCGATGGTCGCTGCTTCCATAGACAGATAATTCCTTAGTTGTTCTGAATGTTTATTCTTTACATAATATACTCAAAGTAAATGTTAATGTTTTATAATTATATACTTACATTCAATGTGTATATGGTTATGTATGTATTTTGATATTTGTCAAGTCAAGTGTTAGTGTAAGCCTAAATTTACTGCTTTTCAAATATGTATAATTATATTGTTTAATTATTTGATTGTAATTAGAAATTGTAGATACGCATTTGGAAAAGCATGATCACACTTTTCTCTTTCTTCTTCACCTCTATAAAAGTGGAGATATTATGTGATATATTTTTATTACATTTTATATTAAATCGATACTGAAACATTCTGCATATAATACGTAATATTATATCTCTTCATGCAAATAGCCAGTTATCCATGGGATATTACTGGTAAATATCGTTATCATATCAGTGTAACCCAATTCGCACCACATCTGCCCATGCTCCACATAAGTTTCAATAATCACGCGCCATTTTGTTTTGAACAGATCACAGACTAGATAAAATAAAACACCCACTTTTTAAAATAAAATTACTTTAACTATTTTCTACTTGTTAAGTAAATGTTTATCACATGATAAATATAGGAGTGTTTGCAGCGGAAGATTATAATATCTAGTAATCAATATTTTTTTATTAGATAGGTATCTCATTAAAAGTAGTCGTTTCAATTGTTTATGATACGTAGTCTTTGATTATATCAGTAATTCTAATTAAGTCGCTCCTTATATTATTAATAATAATATTAACTAAATGTTCCTGGTGCATTAAATCATGATTCTTGTGTAGAGACAGATATTGATATAATATCTGTCGCTATTACTATTATTTTATATACTGTTGTTGTATACTCATGTTACCAATTTATTCTGTATATTTTCTAATCTTCATCGATGTCCATAATTTAAGTTACTTAAAAAAATCACGGCTAAAAGATAAAAAGAGTACAATTTTCGGTCCGCTGCACTCGCTTCGAACATCGTTCGTTTTATAGTTTATTTTTTGTAGCAGGTCTTTGCGCTTACGTTTTATTTTGTTTTGTGTCGCCTTGTACGGTGTGCAGCCTTCGTTAACAACAAGGTCACCGTGGTTTGCTCATACTGACGGACCTGTTAAGCTTTTTGTACATATGGAACGTAGTGGGAGCCGCTTCGAATGATCTTAATGAAAATATTTTTTTGTATTCGACTGTGCATTCGTTTTAGTATTGCTGGATTCCTGTGCCCTTCTCATTACCCAGACGTTTTAACGTAAGAATACTGGTAAGTATTTACGTTGATACAATAAATTGTTACACGATCCACGTGTATATAATTTATAGTTACGATGTATTTAATGGAACTAGGCACGCAAAGTACGAAGTACCTTAACAAGAATAATCAGATAGTGATGTGACATGGCGCCCGTGTTAATTTACTAGCTTATCTTGCAGGATAAATAATGTTAATCCTGCTGATATCATATTTGGCGACGGTACTGCCCTCTGTTTGTTCAGTTCAAGGCGAGTTACGATGTACTATCAACAGATAGTAAAATTCAAGGCAAGATTGTCTACCTAAATAATAATAAATAAGTTCTTATTATATGCTAATATTATACAAGATTATATTGTATTAATAGATAATAAAAGAAGAGGTACTGATATTTCTATGATATCTTTCCAAACGATTTCAAAGGGCTAATTAGTTAAAGGCAAATTAGGAACTGCATTCCGTATCACACACAAGAACGTTTTCGCATTCTATCGCTATTTAGGTAAGTACAGTTCCAAGACTAAATTCAAACTCCCAAACTGTTTTTTATTCGTGTCGATTATTGCACACAACCTTAAAAACATGTATTTACACGCACACACACAGAAGCTATATCCGCAAGACCAAGTAACGTAAGAGGACTGGAATTATTTTATTATATTATTGTTTAAATAGCATTCATTCATCCTTATGGTTGATTCTTCTAAACTTTGAATAGATTTTCATAAGCATCTCTTTTTACTAAATTACAAGGTGAATACCAATTTGTGTATTTCTGAACCATGGCAAAATGTCATATAAATTAATTTCCCGTTTGTTATGCTTCAACTCAAATGAGCCGAGTTCCCAGGCTATTGTCGGGATGCCTTTTATGGACACTCGTTCATCGGCTGTCATCAGATATATTATTTTATGACGTTTGTTAGAGCGACAAAGATGAGACTTAATTTATTTTATGAGCGACTTTATTTTTAATAATAATTATATTTTATTTTTATATGATATTATCTGATAAATACTTAATGTATTTAACTTAAAAAATTGCTTCTTTAAAAGTAGTTTATTTAATATATATATATATATATATATATTATTATAGTATAGCACCAGTATAACGAAGTCGCAGACACATTCCGTCTAATTGGATGTCTGCAGCATATCCCTCTATGGGCAGGACCACTGTCTAACACTGACCACTTTCGCTAAAAGTTGTTTTGGGTTCCGTTGCAAAATGTTTTGACCCTGAATAATTTAATATTAAAACGAACAGCTAAAGTTATCATACTGACACAAACTTGTTATTAATTTGTGTAGATAAACGATTAACGTTATTGTCATTCTCTGTTTTTTTTTATATAACGCCGGAGGGCAAATGACTCCACTCCACCTGATGGTAAGTGGAAGTGGAGTCCACACGCGAAGGTGGCTAATATGGTTGCAGAAGGCGAACTGTACTAGCCATCCTCGCCCTGCCTACCCGCAAGGTGCCTCTTTACGCCTCGTTTGAAGGACCCCAGGTTGTAAGAATGAGGGAACACGTGTGCCGGTAAAGCATTCCATTTTTTTGAAGTACGGCAAAGAAAAGAGTTGGCAAACTTCTTTGTTCGCGATGGCATTGATGCCACAGTTAGTCGGTGACATCGGAGACCGGCACGCGTAGTTCTTGAATGGGGGAAGGAGGGATAAGGGAAAATAATTCCTCTGAACACTCGCCGTGGTTTGAATGATGTGGATTTATGTCAACTTATGATTTTTTTTGCACGATGGTAAATAGTTCACAGCAGTCCATAGACGTTTGTAACAGCAGTAAAACCACATGTGTCTGTGTGAGGTAGGAAGGGAGGAGTGGAAAGAATAGGAAAAATATAGATGAGAGAATGAGCCTCATGGACACTTGTACTTGTCGAGCGAAACATAACAGTAGAAGTACTACTACTTACTTACTAGCTTACGCCAAATTTCTGTCAAAAAGTTGTTCATACCAGGTCAATGTCTATACATACACTACTGTGATAGATCTACATACTTTGATCTATTATTTAACTAATTGTTATTAATTTTATCTTTCATAGATTATTAAATTATATAAAGTCCGTGATGTTTTTGGTCGACGAATCGGTTTGGGATGAAACGGAACATTTAACAATAAAAATACGTGAAACAATTTTAAAACGTTTAGTCACGTACTTGCGTATTGAATTTCTATTAACTCAAGTTACACGCATAAAAAACCTATTCGTAAATGTGCTAATTATGTAACCAAATAGAATATTCAACATAATGAATTTACATAACTTAACTAGATATATATATATTTATTATCGTACATATGTAAATAAATAAACGCTACACACTCAACGGCCCCCATTAGGATGGTTGTATCCTGTGTCGGGGGTTCGGAAACATAAATGACAAGGACAAGCACACCCAGACCGCCAAACTTGCCTGTATGGTGAATACAAACATCTGCTCCGAGCGGGAATCAAACCAGCGTCCTGTGCCGTTTAAAGCAGGTTCGCTACTGCTGCGCCACAAAGTCGTCATATGGTGTGGGTTGTAATATTATTTCTCTATTTATATTGTACACACTTTCATGTCTTATAAACAAATAATAAACGCTGCACACTCAACGGCCCCCATTAGGATAGTAATATCCTGCGTCGGGGGTCCGGAAACATTCACAATGACAAGGACAGGGACTCAGACCGGCAAAGTTTCCTGCATGGTCATTACAAACATCTGCTCCAAGCGGGAATCGAACCCGCGACCTGTGGGGATTAAGGTAGGTTCGCTACCGCTGCCCCACAAATTCGTCGATATATATTACGAGTATTATAATTAACTAAAAATGTAGGAATAAAATCATAAAAGTGTTTAAGTTAATGCAGTCAGCTATTTACAAGTTATCTCGTTGGAGCTTCGTTTTACACCTAGTAAGGCATACCTCACCGCGCCCATTGTACGAGCCCTCTTGTTATGTTAAATACATGCCTTCGGGTTATAGCCTCACACATTTACTGAACAACGCTCTAAATATTTTGTTATATTTGTACTAGGATGACTCGAGAAATTAGTAAGAGTTAAACATTTTCTTTACAACGGTAACGGAATAACTTCTAATGGGCAATGGTTTAGAGTTTACACGCAGTAAATAGTAAACGAATCAAAATTTAAAAAGTAACAAATGTTTTAACTGACTTCAAGAGAAAAGGACGTCCATTTGCTCCTTTTAGGTTTCTGTAGCTCCGACATGACAAAATTACCGTCTTGCCCTCCGTATGTCACTATTGGACTACTATTGGCTCTATTTATACTAAATCTAGTAAATAGGTATTGTAGGGAAGTAATGAAATATATAATCATTATAGGTAGAACTTCCCGGACAAGTGCTATTTTTGTTGTTCTATTAAATAATAATATGCTAGACATTATCCAGCCGCCGAGTATGATTCATATACAAACGGATTTTTACTACAAGGGTTTAATTAAGTCATAATCTAATGAAAGCCTTTGTAGAAAAGAACAAAACCTACTAGACAAATTCTTCCTCAATGGGCAAAATAACGAAATGCTTCTCCTACCTACTTAAACTACTAAAAAATAAAACTATTCAAATAAATTTTCAACTCCTAGAAAATTAGAAAAAGATTTTTTTATTCCAATCTCACCGCATCTAAAAGGATAATTCCTAAGTACACTACACTTGATATTCAAAGCTTTTAATGCAAAGGTGTTGCGTTCTCAGAACCGTGTTCAAAGTTAACAAGTTTCGTTACAATGGACCGCAGTCCGCAGGTATAATCTCTACGTCGGTTAAGATATTTGTTCCTAGCCGGTATTATTATTAATGTGGGACTTATATTTCTAAATAGGAATTTAGTATTAAGAAGCGTTTTGTTGTTTTGGAAGTTCTCTTAATATTTTTTATCACAAATATTTATATTATTTCATAATGTTGAAACTTCATAGCTGTGGTAGCGACATAGATGCTATACTATGTGATAATATAAATAAAAAAGTCTTTAAAATTAATTAAGAAAGTCTTAGAAATTGTAGAAAATAAAAGGGAATTAAAAAATATATGTTTTTAATTTGCATAAAGGTTTATATATTATAGCCACAGAATAATACTTTATCTCCCTTGTATACAAAATAAAGTCTATTCTCCTTACTTTATATGATTTAATATAACTATATATAAATGATCGAGTGATTTATCTAGGCCAAGATAAGTAAGGTACAAAAGAAATGCTAACCCGTTGGAGTCTTAAATAAATATTTCAAACTTATGAAAGTCATTCATAGCCCTCAGGCATTGGTGTCCAATTATCCATAACGATCCGTTGTTGAATGTAATTTGGTCCCTCTGACATACTTATGGAGTAGCTTTCGTTAAGATAATTAATATCAAGAGGTACTTTAATGGGTATTTTAATTAAATTAATTAGGTATGAACGAAATTCACATTAAATTAATAAAAATGCTTTCCTTATTTCATGCAGGTACTTAAGCATAAAGATATTTATTTATAGTTTATGACCATTTTAGAAAGTAACTGGTCGACTGCAACTTTCGTTAATTTGGACATTAATGTTATAACTACTTTATTCAATATATTATTTCGATATCTTCACTTCATAGTAAGTATAAAACAAAGTCGCTTTCTCTGTCCCTATGTATGCTTAAATCTTTAAATCTACGCAACGGATTTTGATGCGGTTTTTAAATAGATAGAGTGATTAAAGAGGAACGTTTATGTGTATAATAACATCCATTAAATAGTGGAGAATTTTTTTGAGGTTTCTAATGTAATGTCGTAAATAATTACATTTAACGCGTGCGGGCCACGAACAGTAATGAATAAATCAAAACTACTGGATCGATTTTAAACATTTTTTCAGTGAGTGACATAGGCTATATATTTTATACCCGTGCGAAGCACAAATGTAAATAAAAATGAGTTGTCGAAATGTGTATATAACCGCATAACTTCAGAACGATTGCCTCAAATTGGATTTTTTTTATTGTGTTTGTAATTGTCAGGACAATTTTGTACGGGATCAAAATTCTCACGGCACCCGTTGCCGGAATAAAATTTTACTATGTACCCGGACGATATCAGAGTGGATTGCTAGTTTTAAATTTAATTAGATATTGCTATATTTATCGGAAGACTAGTTCGGAATATACTACTATAAAATATCAATTTATATTTACAGTTTAAATTGAATATAAATACGAAAACCTATGCCAGTATCGAATAATACATAAATTATTACAATATATAAGACCACTGAGAAATCAACCAAGTTAAAAATCCTTAAATTCTAATCTGTTAAAGGCTGGTGTATTATTTCTGATATAACTAGAAAAATGGGAAAATATATGACAACTCCTGATCCATCGTAACAGACAGTCAGCCAATATTAAATGTAAAATCTTATTTTCTATCAAATGCAACGGGTATATCTATTGCCTTGGCCCACATAAAGATAATGTCGCATTAATAAAGCTGTGTGGGTTAAATATTTATTTTGATTTAATCCATATAATTTCTCATGTTTCATTTCCCATTTTAAACAATTTTTTTTAATTTTTTAAACATTTGCTCATAAAGTCAATTTAATACTCTGATTTCTTGACTGTAGCTTGATTGCTTAGAATTATATAAATTATTTAGTTTCAATATAATTAATTTATGAATATATAACATCTAACTACAAGTGGCGATTTTATTAAATAGTCGTTATCAAGCATCTCAATTCATAGGAATTATTACGGGAAAATACAAAATACGAGTTTTATTACAACTTTTTCCTGGAAATATAGATGGCACGTAGGAAATTTATATGCTTAGATCAACGCCATATCAAAATATAGCGATAGCTGTGTCGCTTATCTGATAACAGCTATTGAATTGCATTCTTGTTTTCGAGGAACAAATGAGTGCAGTGAAAATGTGCTGTATTTAATCGCTTCTAAATAAGTATGACACTTGTACTTACAATATTAGAGTGATTAACGCTTTATTAATCAGTTATTCCAGTGTAACATATCGTTTAAGCAGCATTAAATATTTTTGTAGAATGTAGTTCATTCGCAACCAATGTGTTCAGTTTCATATAAGGAAATTTTTCACAGTTTTTGACCACCTCTTGTAATTCAATAGTAACTTTTTGATTGCAAGTTGGTATGATATGTATATCACTGAATATTTTTGAGATTTGTTACAAATTATTTTTAATATAAAAAAGTTTAATAATAAACTTTGAGTATCAAACGATTATTTATGTACGCATTTAATAATGTAATATTTTCAACTATGTGTATATTAAATACGCTAATAGAACATTATGATGATTAATATTTTTGCGGTGGATTGTTTTTGAAGAAATCTCATCTTGACGAGTTAGTCAGACCGTCAATCCGTGGAATTATAGAATGACTCATATATTTGCTTTGCTAGCTGTACTACAGATAAGCTTTTATTACCAAGAGCAAATATAAGTAGGCATTTAAAATAGCAGCTAGTGTGTCAGCTTCCAGGGCCTGTTCTGTCTATCCGTTGAAATATTTGACACGATATAAATAGCGCTAAAGTAAACCTTGCGTAAGTAATAAATATTGGGCGTCGCTACCAAGTAATAAAATATGTATTCTATAAACATGAAAATTGAAAAAAGTCGTTCGAGTCTCACACAATTAGAGTTCCGTAGAAGGTATCATTTGAATATAGTATTTAAATGGCATGATGTAAAAAAAAACACGATAACGTGCTATAATATATGCGGATAATAATTTTTTAATTGATAAGAACTAACACTAAGGTTAAAAGGGCATGCGTTTGTGCTTACTTATAATAAAAATACATCTTTTTCCGCAATTCTTAAATTCACGAAAAACCTTGTTTTTCTGTCAACTGTGGCTTAATAAATAACGTCTACTACCTCTATAAAAATTAAAAATTTGTTTTTAAAGATTAAAGATTTTTTTCACATTGAAATCTGTCTGAAGACTAAGACTTCTGAACATGACTCATTATTAGTTTAATATTTTTTAAATCTTTTAGGTTTAAGTGCCACCACACGACAGCTTAATGTATTTTTTTTATTGATACAAAACTGGCCTCCTTAACAATCTACAAGATTGAATTCAATTACCGGTAAAATCGTCAAAATGTATCCTTAAATCTAATTTAAATTTTCCATGTTTCGTGAAAAACTTTTGTGACAGACGTATGTATGGATGGCCGATTCCACGTGGGATTAATTTTAATCATAACGTATGGATGGACATGGGATTGATGGACATGCGATTGATAAAGGTTTCGTTTTTTAATTTAATATAAAGATAAAGAGATAATAATCAAAATGTTCACAGTATCATTTCCGGATTTAAGTGTCTTTGCAAGATGCACAAACTTACTAATTATGTTAGAATATACTAGAGATATGAGCTATTTATTAAAATTAGATTCAGGTTATAGTAATATTTTGCCCTACCTTTCTCTCTCTGCTCTTTTCTCATTCCTTTGCAAAAATGTTATTCATTGATAAGTAAGCTAACGATCATTTTACATTTACAGTTACTGGGAACGACCGTTATGAAACCCTACCTTTACTTCAAGATTGATCTGTATACATATGATTGTAATGGGTACTGTTATATTTGCGGTTTTATCGGGTTTCATAAAATCGGAATTGACAGGAATACTTGTGTAAAAGCTGAAAATGCTTTTTAAAGTAATGAACAACATTAATTAACTATAAAAGATACTAAAATAAAATAAAATAAATAAACGCTACACACTCAACGGCTTAATGGGGATCAACCTTAATGGGGATGAAGGTAGTTGTATCCAGTGTCGAGGGTCCCCACCCACACCGGAAAACATGTCTGTATGGTCAATACAAACATCTTATCTGAGCGGGAATCGAACTCGCGACCTGTGGCGTTTAAGGTTCGCTACCGCTGAGCCACAACATCATCGATTAACAAAACATTAAGATTGACAGATTAATATTTGGCGATCGTTCTGACGCAGTGCAATAATAACAACTAACGGACCTGCGTTAGATACTGATGGTCGTGGATTCGTTTCTGACAGATGGCAGATGTTTGGTTGGCGATAATATTGAAGTAGGTTTGTGTAGCTGAGCTTTGTGTGTATCCGAACCAGCCACAGAGGATATTACTATCCGAATGAAGGCTGCTAGGTGTGTGAAGCTTTTTTATTTGAACGTGGCAGTATTATTATTATTTCATTTAATATAAAAATACCAACAATTTCTAATGATAAACGTAAATATTTCATTTTTATGAACAACAAACAAAAAGAAAAGGCTATTTGACTCAAATATTTTAGTAGGTATATGATTATGTAAAAATTCCTAAGCTAAAAACGTCGTTTGTTTACCTATATATTCATAATGAAGCTAATAAATTGTGTAGGTAGTTATTGATTCTCTCATAAGACATAATTACGTCGAGAGCTGTTCTTTATATGGTAACTGGTAATGGTTAGGAGCGGTTACCCGGTGGCATTGTGACTTCGCATTAAATACAGTTAGGTGGCGCTAGCGGTCAGGATCAAGTCGATCATAGATATAAACTGGAATTTAGAACGATAAAAAAAATTACGTTTTAATAAATAAAAAAAAATTCTACATGGGTCGATGAACTTTGAATATGGTTTGTAATCTTAAGCAAAAGTTTTAATCCTTTTTATGGTTTTTTATTTATACTTATAATATACATTCCTTTTCAAAACGGTATCAAACATCAATTAATGTGAAATGGTAAAAACCATCAAAATGAAGCAATTAAGCAAGCCTCCAGTACATTTAATATACGGTGTTCAGTTACTTGGTAATTCGCTTTTAAAACATATTTGAAAGCAAGTCAGTGTGGTTTCTGTGCGTCATATTTAATTTAATACAAAAATAGACAGCTGACGATGTCTCTAAAATGTTTGACGATCATCAAATAAAATAGAAATGGCGTCATGTGACGAAGGGATCGCAAACTGGGTCTCAACTAGTTTTTCCGATCCATTGACTGTCTATCTCCGTTATTCTAAAGCGCAGTATCATCATAGCCTACACACGGCATTATTACTATAGACATTTAGTAGAAATATTAATAATTTCACAAAATTTTTCGGTACGTATTCAGCAGAAAATATTTTGGATAGTTTATTAGCAGAATTCTCATTATTTCTCTAGTTTAGTCTAGCTAGGAAAAAGCCTCCTCTTCTGGTAATGAGGAGGATTATATAATGTGCTACCTCACGAAACGGATTTGAAAATTCAGAGGTGCTTGCGCTCTTCGGTAAAAGTCTACGTTTTCTATCCACTGAGCAACCTCGGCTCTTAATCTATAAGAATACTGCGCTTGCACATTTAACTGATCATGTGTGTAATCACAAACACAGCTGTTTCTTCTATATTAGTTGTGGTGTCTACAAGTTTTTAACTCGACAGCATTTGTAAAATGTTGCGCGTTTTACGTAACTGTGATTCTAATGGCTTTCAGTTTTTCCTCTCCGGTATCGAGAGCGCACATCTATAATTGATCGCATGTTACGCATTTAATAAAGTAATGTCGACCAGTTTTACCGTAATATTTGCAGTTTGATATTTATGTCTTAGATTGACCTATATCGTATCGTGTAGGAGGACCTTTAAAGGCAATGTTAAAGCCATACTAATATCGTGGTACCGTAAATAGCGGTACTGAAAACATCTGTTATGTAAACACGGCATTTTGGAAAATTATTTATGAATAATTGAGAAAAATAGATTTCTTTAACGAAATAATTCTACGAACATTTTGTTATCGTGAATACCTAAACTAACCCTTAGAATGAAGACTCATCAGGCCATCCCAAAAATTGTGTGGAAATATTTTAATGCATTCGTAATAAAATATTCGACGTCATTTGGTTTGATGTGTTGCCAGAGTTAAAAAATAACAATTTCGATTGAGTCAACTGTACTTGAGTGTTAGCGAGCTAAGAGGAGTTTCGTTTCAGAAGAGAGGATTTAAATTCAGACGAATTGACAACCTCTTTAATTTTATAGTCGATTAAAATACAGATTTTGTTATATTATACTTTATACACCTTAAATAAGTTTTAAAAAAACGTAATGGGCAGACATAAATGTGAGAAGACGAGGTATGAAATGAATATTTGTGTAACAATACAGGGCAACGACTTGGGAAAGGCAGTCTGATGTCATCTCGGATCATCTTGAAATTACCATCAGACTTGATTGCAATCATTAATAATGTCACATACATAAAATTACATTTAGCTTAATGATTTCGTGTAACAGTTACTTCTTGTTGATTCGTTTTAAATAACAAGCAATCCATACAATGCATACCTACCATTCTTATCTTCTTGTTAACTTCTTCTATCTATAGTCTCTAGTAGATAATCTCTAGTATATTTTAATTTTGTGAGTTAATATATAGATTTAATATGTATAATAAGCTCTACACACTCAACTATTGTGGCGTGTGTGTGACACCGTTGTGGCGTTGTGGGTAGCGAGTCTGCCTTAAGCCTCGACGGTTGCGGGTTCGATTCCCGCTCGGAGCAGATGTTTGTATTAATCGTACAGGCATGTTTTCCGGTCTGGTTGTGTTTGTCCTTGTCATTGTGAATGTTTCCGGACCCCCGACACAGGATATAATTACCCTAATGGGGGCCGTTGAGTGTGTAGCGTTTATTTTATTTATTATTTATTAACTATGAACCAATGGGGGCCATTACGATAGTGATATCCTGTGTCCGGGGTCCGGAAACATTCACAATGATAAGGACAAACACACCCAGACCGAAAAATATGCCTGTATGGTCAATACAAAGATCTGCTCCAACCGGATATCGAAACCGTGACCTGTGGCGCTTAAGGCAGGTTCGCTACCACTGCGCTACAAAGTCGTCACGTTAATTGTATGTACATATTACAACTGAAAATCATTGCCTATATGCGAAATTTGCAAATATAATTATACATATTTATATATTTTCTAACCTTAATAATAATCGTTTGATGAGAATAAAGGAAATTTTAGTCACGTTACGAAATTAGCTTACTCATGGAGTTTGCAGTTCCCCATAGCTTTTTGACTCATCATCTAAATCCATCCTTAGAACATGGCTGTTAGTCTGTTGTTGATGCTATAGTGTTTGTATTGCTAACCAGCGACTTATTCCGTCACTCAGGATTTATCTTAATATTCGTCGTCTTAATATCGTCCACATCTAAAAAAATAAGAATATATTTTATTAACATGTTGCCTGTCCGTGTCTGGTCGTTGAACATGCCCAAAACTCAAATATTACATTTCGGTATTTTGTTAACAATAAAAAGTTTTTTTTACCGGATACACGGACTGAACCACGGCTGTAGCTCTTCCACTATTAAAAATACAATTAGGCATCGTAGGGCTAATTAAGTATTAGTTAACGTTATATGTATTAAAAAAACCACGTGCTCGTTAAATATGGTACGCTATTAAAATTCATGACTGTTTAACTTTTAGCATTAAAGCCGCAAACATTTTAAGGCACCCTTCCGGTCTATATTTAGGTATCGGCTCGGATACTCGTCCTAATCTTGAAATTCGTGTATGAATCGACAGTGCGTTGAACTTATAAACTGAATTATATTAATTTTATTTGCAGCCATTTGCATTATAAATTTAAATTAACACGCACGTCAACATGGAGTAAACTTTATTTAAATATCGACCTCACGACAGGATCAACCTACGAATTATACTTGCTAATATAATGGTATATATATTTCATGTTTCATGTTTAGAAATGGGTACTTTACATCGGAATCATCGCGAATCTAACCTTTAACATAACACGAAATAAAAATTTGCATTCATAACATAAATTTAATACAAAATTTACAAAAAACCTAAAAACGTCTGATTTAAATCTTCGAACGGATGGACATTTTTTTTTAAACATAGCGAGAAACACTCTCGATTAAGTTATCTTTCACAAAAAAAAATCTAAATCGAAATCCATGCCACAGATAGACTAACGCACGATAAACTTGCAACAAACTACGAACGAAAAAAATATTAAGCCAAATATAATTTTATTTATGCATAGCATTATGCCTGTTATATTAGCTGTGCCCGTAGGTCCACTTGCTTTAATGTTTTTTGACAACTCACCTAAGATTTTCCGAAAAAAAGTATCCATTGTGTCTGTGTGCGAAGTTTCTTTAGATTCGTTTCGTATTTTTCTTAAAATCGAAAGAATAATAGACCTTCATACATCTATCCACCTTCACAAACTTTCACATCAATAAAATTAGTGGAATAGGATAGGATTAAAAAACCATAACTGACTTTAACTTAGGGTGATTATGGTTAGTACTTTTAACGGAACTTTTAAAAGAACTTTTTTTGTTTCTACTTAAAAAGTTCCTGTACAGATCATTATAAAGATAAAGTTTATTCTCAACAATAAAAAACTGAAAAATCGAAAAATATGTTCTATGATGTTTTTAATAGAAAAATTAACCAAACGGAGTTGAATGGACTTACTTTTCGGGAAGTTAAAATTTTAGTGTCAGGTTCGGTTTTAATATTATAACATAATTTCAAAGGTCGTCAAATTTGCATAAACATGTCAAAAAATGATGGAATGAAGTTATTAGGACAGGTGTAGTAATAAGAGCGTTGCATCTTGGCACTGGCGACTCTCGCCCCGTACGGAATTCGCGTGGGTGACAAGACCCGGTTCCACACGTTTTTTTGTCACCATGCCTAGATGTAAGGCCGTCATTAAACTTGTCCGACTTTTTATCAATACCATTTCTCTTTTATACAACATCGAAGAAATGAACCGTACGGTTATGGTATTATTTCATGGGTTTAAGATTTTGTGATACCACGAAAACTATCAATGGATGGAAACAAATCAATAATAGTTTGATATAATAAAAACACTGCGGATGCAGATCAGGGACAAATAGCTCCTATATTTAGAAAAGTGCTATTTTAGAGGCCTTAATCAGATCTTCACATAGGCGGTCTCATGAGCGGTTAGTGGTGGTTATATCCACGAAACATACCCTTTCCAATAAAAAAAAATATCAAAATTTGTTCTAAAACGAAGATGATGTTGCATAACATACACAAAAAAATTATCATTTTCACGGGAATTGACAAGCGTCTTCAAAGAGTTTTAAAAATATTCGAAAGATACTGCCGATATCATTTATTTTTTGACTTAAGAAAATTAAGTGTCATTAATTTACCGCATTGCCAATTTCAGCCCACGCGTTGATAGTTATTGCAATAAACGGCTCAAGAAACTTACATTGTCTGTGCTCTGTTATTAGATGCAATAAATCATCAATATCCGCGCCGCCGAAAATCATCTTATGTTATTTAGTTATTACTCGAAGGCTATTTATTGTGTGATTGATCATTATTCTCTACCTAATAAAATAAAATTATATACGCTGTAGTTAAGTCAAATAAAATTTTCATCATAGTATGAGTTCATACATCATAATAATATTTTTATAATATGAGCCTGTATGTAATATTATATACTATTACATTATACTGATTATGATTATAAACAAAAATATTCAGAACTAGCGGATCCGGTAGACATTGTTTTGCCCTGAAATAAACACCTGGAACCTGATCGCCATGTGTTGAAAGTTAGCTGAAATAGAAATTCTGATACAAAATTACCATTATCGATTATAAGATGCTTCGGCTGTTTCTTTTCTATTTTTCATAAACCATGTTCATATTGGGGCGAATAAAGCTAAACATTAAATCAAATCGGTAGAGCCTTTTTCGATATTTATTTTCTAGACTAACTCACGGTAAGTCATTTCTATATTTATAGATTACACATGTTTTATATCTATTTCCAAATTATTTCACTTATCTGATATATCGCAATTCTCTTTGGTTTAATTATTATTATTTATGTCCTGACTTTACACTGGAAACAAATTTGAAAGTATATTACTAGATATAAATCCGTATATGGATGAGCATTATTTTAGGTCAAAATATAAACCACATCCCAAAATTACGAATTGACTAAATTAAGGAAAGTAGCGTAAATGTTAATGGCCAACGCCGACGAGTCGTGGAGAAATCGTTAATTATTATGCTTAAAACTCAAATCGATGCTTCTTTGACGGCTATCATTACAGCGTTCCCGACGCCTGCAGGCGGCAATATGAATTTGCAGATATGCATGTTTGGTACTGCACGATTAAATAAGGCCATAACTCATTAATGTATCAAGGTTCTTTTGCGTGTAATAAATTTAGCTACCAGTTCCATGTATGATGCATCTTTTATGTGTGATTCTTGAAATTGGTACCAGAATTGGTAGCTAAGTATGTTGTATGACATATTGTAATTAATCAATTCTATATATGGAGGTACAGATGATTGCTAATTGGTAACAAGCTGCCGACAGATGACAACGCCTTATAGGTGTAAGATAGCACGCGATTTTGGCATGTGATGGGGGCTTACCATTAACTCTTCTTGCGATTTAAATGACGACGTAAACTGAGCTACACCGCTACTTCGTACCATAACATATATACTATATATTTATACGTCATACTCATATAAAATCTGATAGATTTACTGTCAGAATTGAATTGGATCGAAATAGAATTTTTGCTAAACGATCATGGTGAGCCCGTACTCAGACATTCACTGACATAAGAATTTGTATTAAAAAAGAATGACTCAATGTTTTGTATTAACCTTATTATGTAAACCAATATTAAGATTTATGAAAAATCAAAAATAGGCAAGAAATGGCTCAAAATATTAATTAACCATTTCTGCCTCGAATGATTGGAAAGCTAAGCAGGTTTGTATAATTTTATCATTAATTTTATCAATAGACGTTTAATCCACTTAAAAACGTTTAACTCGATATTTGTACAAGTGTGCTTTTTGTGTTTGATAAAGGAAACCTGTTGGAACTAATTATATGACTGGTTTATTGAATCAGAAATCAAAAGTACTTACAACGTAATTTATAATCGCCCCAGATAATTAATCGGATTTTAATATTTGAGATAAGTAAATAAAATTTTAAGCAAAACTACGTAAATGCTGGGTCCATTTAGTAGTAGTTCTGTAGTGTATTTAGTATTTATTCACAAACCACGACGAAAAAATTAAAGTTTAATACTAGAATATGTATTGATTCCTTGCGTAAATTTAATTTGATAATTATAGTTATAAAAATGAACCTTTATTTAAATCCAAAATGGCTCAGAGGCGTAAAACATTCTACAAATTTCTAATATAATTTTATAGCACTACTCTAAAATATAAATAGCATTTTTTTTCGTAATAAATGTGAAATAAAAATATTTTATAAGTCTCACAAATGCGCTTACCATTGAACAAGTTGAAAAGGCCACAGTTTACTTTTTATGTCTATTTGCCTTGGTCACCCCAAAACCGTAAGCTGTAATCTGAGTTTTTATACGGCAGTTTTGGGTTAAATGTTAAAGTCAATTTGTTGTATGTAGCATGTTGAACGTTCATGTTTTATGGTATATAATAATATAATTCCGCTTTCGGTTACATGAGAAATAATTTTATTATTGATCGAAGATCGTTCGCATGGTTTGCATTTTCTTTTCATCTAACCTGCCTTCAGCGCTATAGGTCGCGGGTTCGATACTCGCTCGGGCATATATTTGTATTGACCAGGCATGTGACCCGGTCTGGGTGTGTTTGTCACTTTCTTTGTATGTGTATCCGGACCCTAACACAAGATATCGCTATCGTTACGGCACCGTTGTGTGTATAGGGTTTATTTATTATTTGAATGTACATAATTCGTATTGTATAAAGTTTATTCTATTCTATAACTAAATTATTACTGGCTTTGAAGGAATTGTCTTTTCATAACTGTCATTGAGATTGAGATTGTTTGTGTTGGTCTAAGCCCGCAGCTAATCTACATAGTTTATAGCTAAGAAACTTATTCTTCAAGGTAAGAACATTGAAAGAAGTGTAGGTTAGATTTCTTCTCATATATTTTCCGTACAAAAATAGTCACCCCATCCAATTTTCTCGCACGCTAATAGAATAATAAATTCTGAAATGCTATAAATTATTCTGAAATGAAAGAATAATAAGTTCCGAAATAATAACAATATATTTGATTATTACATAACATTGCTCATTTATTACAACATAGTCCTCATAATTATTATGTACATCTCTCATAATAAGTTCATTTTGATGTTTCCGAGTCATGAACCTTTTAATTATTATCTGTGTCAACGCATTGTCCCTGAGTGAAGTGTAATTACGAGCTCGTACAATGTGGAGGACAGATATATTAATACACTTCCGTATTATATTATTAAAAAAATTAAAAACCGGCCAAGTGCGTGTCGGACTCTCACATAAAGGGTTCCGTAAAGCAGTAGTATATATAACGTCAAAAATATATATAGTTTTTGTATGGAAATCTCTTTTATTTATAAAATTGATTTTCATTTTTAGTATTTTTGCTATATCGGAAACAGATATACATATTCTGTAAAAATTTCAACTATCTATCTATTACAGTTCGTGAGATAGGTACAGCCTGTCTTCAGACGGACAGCGGAGGTATAGTAATAGTAGAGTTAATAGACGTTTACCTTTTTTTTAACTTACAAAATCATTCCTTCTTAACACATAATTTTACTTACAGTGGATTAAAATAGTTTATGAACATTAAATAAATGAAGAAATTCCAAGAACTATATGGCTCATTGTTAAAGTTTATGCTATAATGGTATAGGTGTTTTCTTTTTAAAACTGGTTAGTATCGTTCGCAAGTAAATACCATTACTTAAAGCGAGTTATAAAATGCCTTAATACTGCAGTCAATTAAAAAATAATTTCACATCTCAATGAGGTAAAAAGAAATCACAACCATTTTATGGGGAACATAACGAGATGAATTCCCGTTCAAAGGAACGTGTTGTATTGTTTTTTCCGCCTGTCTTTGTATAGTATTACCACATATTTAGGGAACAATAAAGGATAATAATGCAAGGGATTTTAAATTTAAACTTCAAGGAATAGGAGCTATTTTATGATAAATAACTTTAACACGGGTCTCTTTATTTTACGGTTTATTGTACGTTATTTCTGATCTCGTGGCCGCGTGTTTAACATGATTTCGTTGTTCAGGGACTCGAATTCGTCTAATTTACGACAGGCACGGACAAGGGCTGAGGTATTTCTGGCTCTCGATAACTGAATGTACATCTATATAAAACTAACGTAATGCTCTTTAAGACATTCAATTAAGTTTTGTTAGCTCTTTAGATATTATAATTATCTTAACTTTTTTAAGTAAACCGCTTTAGGCAACGATACAAGCAATAATGAGTTTAAGTTTCTTTAAAACTTGGTTAGGAAAAAAAATCGTCTATACAATAATGCAGATTTTTTCTCTGCGTAGTAATTAGTATTCTGTACGTTTCTTGCCTCAATGTAGGGGTACATTGTCAGGTTGCTTGTCAAATATATATGTGTATACTTATTGTTGTAATTAATATGATTTTCTGAAACGAACCAATAGAGAAAAACGTTGAACAAAGATTTCATTATAACGTTATAAACAATGGCTTTTACCATTAGATTCCCCTCGACACGTCCGTCAAGTGACTGGCGTAAAACGAAATACAATAGCTTTTCAGGGTGGTCACGTCACATTAATTGTTGACTCCGACGTCTTGTATAGAAATACATTTAATTACTTTCACTTCACCCTCTATTCAATGAAATCACGAGAGCCATAGATGGACAAATGTTTGTTGTAACAATGCGTTTCCGTACCAATTTCGAAACATCGATAAATATTTTCGTAGTAAAGCTTTAATATGCTTCCTTTGTTACAGGTAAGTTGCAGGCAGCGAGGACCGTATCCTTGAGGTCGCGGTACACGTGGTTACGTCATTAATATTCATGGTTTTTAATCCCAAGCACACCTCCGTCTAAGTAAATGAATACGTGAGTAGATCTTATTGCGTTGACGTAAGTATTACAATAGAGTTAGCTAACGCAGGTATATATAGGATTTAATGAGATTTATTTATAATTCAAGAATAAACTAGGTACAGTGTAGGTGTACAATAAGAAAACCGTAATTATCCTTTCTAAAGAAAAAACTGATCGTAAATTAATGTTTAAAAATAGCCACATACAAGAGAAACCTTTGATTTTCGTCAATGATTTCTCTTAAAATAAGTGCTGGCAATAACGAATTGTATTATGCCTTTATAAGATTTATGGAGATTTTACTTCCGTCAGGTAGAATTAATGGTTGCAAAAAATCAAAGGTGCTTTTACAAAATGGCCCTCAAAATTTCATTGTTCAATACAATTCACGACTTGAAAAGTGTTTTTTATATAAATCTTTGTTCGTATTTATTCTAGTATTTCGTTTTATATAACTCACTATATATTACTATTGATATATCTGTTTTTCTTATGAATCAGGAACAATCAATCTGCAATTGTAAAAAAAAAATATTTCATTTAACATAGAATCTTATGTTAAATTATTTTAATCTCAATGCATTTTATTTTTATTTAATTTTTTCATAATAAAATTAACCAATAATAAATACCTACATAAATATTTTTATTACCGGATACAGCTGTATTAACGACTGTAACTGTATTTATCTAAAGATTGTTCACGCGTCAATTCCCTTTATATCCGATGTTGATCTATCGAACTATAGTAAGTTAGGATCGACGAATGTTACGGCCCACTTTCTGCTACGTTAAACATCTATGGTCCACGTGCACTTTTATCTTGACGCGTGCGGATTTTAGTGATTTTGTATACACTTATACTGAATTTAGCTCAACTTATATAATATGCAATTTAATTTGCTTATTATGATAACATCGGAGAAGCTATTGCTCTTTAATTTTATATTAATAAAATAATTTAATACTTCTTCAATTTGACTGAAGTTTCGAAGTTCGTGCTGAGAGAAGCATGGCTTTACTAGGCAAACAATTTCAAAGTAATATTTTATAATATAGAAATTAAAGTTTCTTTTTAAAAAAATCATCATTTTAAAGGATGTTAAGAGCATAAATCAACAATATAGGAATTCTATAAGAATGTCTAACGCAAAATATTTTCTTTGCCAATTAGTTCATCATATTTGTCTACATATGTAGACAAACAGTTCAATGAACTCTCAATATTTTTTTAGACTGAAATAATGTATTGGTACCTAGTCCATATCCAAAGCCAATATTTTGTTTTTAAATTCAATTCAATTCTACGATTAATGGCTTCAAACATAATACTTAGTAATTATTTACCAACCAAGTAACTCCGTTCTTATAGATAAATTTTGAAACTGCATGAGTATCATTATCTCCAGATTTTATTTTATCTTTTCTCTGTTCAGAGTATCAAGTTTTGATGTATTTCCGTCATTGTCGTGTACAATTTCACTTAGCAATCGTGACCTACTTACGAGGAAAGGCCCTCCCATTATCTATGTTTCGCTGACTTGCTGACATTTGTTTTCAATCATAAAAATTGCTGCATAATATTTTCTGCTTGTCCCATTAATATTTTATGCTAATTCATTATCTATACAAATTCATTAAAGGTTTTAATGTTAAAATACAACTTTCTTAGCATAAAAAATTTAATGTTTGTCTGTCTATTTGTTCAGTAACATATTTTGAAGGAAATTTCACTGTCAGTTAGGTACTTATATGTACGTTACTTTTACTTTAAATAAAATAAAACATACATACCTATAAGTAATTTATAATAAAAAAATAAAATACACGTAATCATTATTTAGACTGTGTAAAAATTTCACAGCTATAGATAAAATAACATTCATATTTATTAGCAGAATTGCATTCTTATTACTTTCTGAGTAACATGCAAGATCTAAACAAAGTTGCAACCGTAGCTAATTATATTCTGTTGACCCACTCTGTTGTATTGGTATCTATGACACGTTTAGAACATCAATTTTATATTGACACATGACAAAGTGCATGCCTGACGTTCGGATACGTGGACTTGAATCACTCACTACGCAGATGTTATTAGGCTACTAGTAGTACTAAGTACTAGGTACGTCTAAACAAGGCTAGCCGTAATAGGTTATCTGTGACAAAAAAATTAAAATGGCCGACTGCATTGTTGAAAAGAGTTGAAAATAGGTTTCTGATTTTAATGACAAAAATAATTGTCAATCTACGTCGCGTAGATTGAAAATTCAGTATTTATGTATAACTATGTAAAAATAATTTTAATAATAAAATATGTTTTAATTTTTACGATTCATTCATTGACTTACGTTAAACTAATTAGCCCTTTCATACAGAAAACTTTCTAAAAATTAGGTGATGCTTCTTCGTTGATTCACACAAAGGCAACAAAATTAATTTAGTCACAAACACTAATCTTATTTGATTAATATGTTGCAAGTTTGTGACAAACTTCATTTCGTGGCTTTTGAGCGAATTTACAAAGGAGCACCAGCGAATTTTTTTTTGTATGGAAGGGCCTGTCCTATTGTCCATAATTACAAGTCTCTGGATCCATATGAGAAATATTTCTCCAGTTTCTGCAGCCTATTCCCTTCCAGTTGCTTATGGTCATGATTGAACGTTTAAATTTATAACTACAACAAATCGAATAAAGTATTTTAAATTCCAAGTATGTTATTGAAGTATTTATTATATGGTAATGAAAGAATTCTATTATTGAGAGGTGAAGTAATAAAAACAAAACACGTTAGAGAAAACAAATGTCATCATAATACACCAATGTTTGAAATTTGAATACAAGCGTTGGGGCGTGAATGCGGTCTAATTGTACGCGCTTCATTTTAGGGATATCGCACACAGGAGACTTGTGGAACTAATCGTCCGCCTTATTCTGGATCGTGTATTTGATAAACAGCAATGCGATTTTCGTAAACAATCTTATTTTAAAATTATGGATTTCAAATTTACTACTTAAACAGTACTTATAAAAATTTAAGACTCTTAATTTTGTGGTCGTAGCGTAAAAGTGTATCTACAAGAAACAAATGAACAATAAAAGTGCATTATAAATACAATTACATGTCACATTAAAAATCAAAATTTTTGAAATAAAAAACTAATTTACGCTGCTGGGTCATAGCAATTAGCTGTTTTTTTTTTATTATAAAATGTTGGTAGAACAGGTGACAGCTTGATGGCAAGCGGCCACTGTAGACCATGGATGCTATTGTAACGTAAGATCATGGATACTGCTTATCACTTTTCTTTGATTAATTATTTTCTTTTAAATTTCTATGAACTAGTTCCATTTTACAAATGAAGTTAGTATTATGAACGTGTTGTTTTTATTATCCACGACCAATGGGTTGCAGATTGTCTGTCGTGTGCGATAGCCTTTATAGTTTGCTTATAATTATGTGGAGCTTTTTTGTGGTCCCACAGCCACCTTTATGTTATTGCTTCGGCTTAGTGGTCTTAAATAATTTTGGCTGGTTCCATTAATCGAATGTCTGAATAAAAATCTTTTGTATGGCAAAGGGCCGTTTGACCTCTTCGTTTTTATTTAATATGTTTTTCACTCTTTATTTTGAATTTGAAAATGTAAAGTGTGTAGTGGCGATTGCGTATTTAAAATATAAATTCATAAAATTTGGTATTTTATATATTTTTAATACGCAATCGCCACTACATTATTCTAACTTTATATAAAGGTACATTAAAAATATAATAAGAGTTTATTATATATGTATATATTATGATCTATATAGGTACATTAAAAAATCCAAAAATTTCACGCGTATGTAGATTTCAGATTTTACCTTAGTATTATATAACTTAAATCCAAAATAGAAATACTGTCCAAACTAATAAATCAGTTCGTTTTTTATTCAATTTTATAAATAGACAATAGATTAGTTCTAATGAAGTATACATAAATTATAGTAAGTACTACAAATAGATAGGTCTCTATTTATATAAATGAGTAATAAAATAGTTTTCTATCCCATATAAGGACGATACTATTTACGGATACAGAACACCGATGCCATTTTACAACGCTCTGGAAGCTACACTTCCCGGTCGATATTTAGGAGCGGCAGTTAAATAACAATGCATTCGAACTGTTTATTATTTACTATCTTTTATAGTCTGTTGGCCACTGTGGCGCTAGTGTAGCTGATCATTAGTGCAATTGTAAAGACACTCCATTTAAAGGTGTCCTCGGGATTCACTCTTTGTGCACTGTATCTAATGTGTCATTTGGAATACCTATATCCTTTATTTTAGAAATATTTAATTTTACTTTTATTATTTTAATTTAATATTTATATATTTTAATATTTAAGGTAAATAAAGAATACTGTCTAAACTATATATAATATAGTAATAAGCCGCATTTTTTGTTTATCGAACTATTATAGTTATAACGAACGATATACGAGTACTTAGTACTATACTACTAAAATAGCTTAATGTATTTTATTTTTTAAGCTTTCAAAATTTTGATCATTATAGTTACCTTGTAAACTATTTCCCGTCTCAAACCCTGATGAAATTCCGTTCACGAACTATGTCATGAAAGAACAAACAGGTCGATGGTGAGACATACTACTGTCTCCTGTAAAAATAAAGTACTGAGATCTAGCGTTAGTAAACCGAAAGTCCTAGTGGTGCTCAAATTCGATTTCGTCCTTAGGGTGCCTCGTGAGCGGCGGAAACACGGCTTAGGGATAAGAGAGGATATATCTCGATTCTCAAGGCTCTTGAGCGGCTTTTTGCGACAGGGTGAAGTGAGGTCTTAGAATCTACTTGGATTTTATTATTTCAAGAACTACCGAATTGTTAATCTAGTCCTAATGAAACATAGCTATAAGATATTTTATTTAAATACAATTTTTTGTTTTATGATCCAAAAGATTAACATTTAAGATTTATTTCGAAAGTTACTATTGCGAATCACTACCGATAAATCATTTTCACTGATCAATAAGAAACCCTGATGAATGATGATCCGTTTCACTGTATATATTACCAAATCGGCAATGATCGATTCGAATTCGCCATGTCAACATCCGACTGGCCTGATCGATATTCTTAGTAAGTTTTCACAATACTTCATGCAAACGTGACCGGGTAGCGAATATTCGCTAGTGCTTATATTATGGTTACATTTTAACGGCTATAGGTGAAGATCTTGGGTTGAAATCGTTTCATACTTAGTAGTATACGTATGAATTATGTATATTTTTTGAGTTCGAGACAGTTGAATTAAAGCATTTTTTTTTAAAAAAGAATTTTGTGAGGAAATAATTTATTATTTAATAGTGTATATAAAAACACTCTCATACTAATGGCGGCATAAGAAGAATAACTTAAACACTTTTAACCATTTTTTTTTTTTTTTTTTTTTACTTGGAGAAATGCAGTTACGCACTCGAGCGCCGGGACGGGTGCAATGGGGCAGGAGGTGTGTGGACTCGGAGCCGAGCTCCCCTACCCACTAAAACTCCAAGGTCCCATCTAGCGCCATAGTGGGACGTCGCGGGGTCGCTGAAGCATACAACCGCGACGCCCCGGCGCTTGCCCCGAGGGCCCACCGGTGGCGGCAACCTACTGCCGCCATATATACATACACTACATACTAATACATATATACCAATACATACCTCCGCACGCGAACGCGCCAGGCCTTTCGGCCTCCACCTTGGGCGGCACCATACTGCCGCCATATATACATACTAATACATACTATACATAAATAAAATACTCCACGGCGCTTTCGCGCCCCGCCGACCGGGAGCAGAAGGCCCCGGCAAACCCAACCAAGGGAGCCCTGGGTCCTAGGGCTCTCCCCGCCGAGACTAACTTTTTAATGAGGTTGTTTCCCTCTACGACCGACCGCCGCTATTTTTTAAAGAGGTTTTCTTCCTCTACCGCCTAACCGGGGCTGAAGGCCTCGGTTAAACACACCACCGGTGTCGCAGGAGCCGCTCGCAGTCCATTCTGATAAGCAGAAAAGTACCGGAGCGACCCATACGACACTACCCTCCTAGGCGCGGTCTAGCGTAAAACGCCCCACGCCCGAACCGTCTGACCCTGTTAGCTTCACCGGGCAGTCGAAGGTGCCACCTGCACAATCGACTCCCGGCTACTGAGCCCCCGGCACGACAAGCCCAGGGTACCGCAGAGTTTGACCTCTGCGGTTGGGGGGGAAACACTTTTAACCATAAATTAACCTTGATCCATTGTTAATTACACCTTTGCCCAAGGAGGTCGTTTACAATTTCGCCTGTTGAGCGTGGCAGGTCGAGATATCAATTAGCAGACATTTAGGTCAAACAGTAATTACCCACTACGCTAATGTTGTTAACGGATACCAGTGCAACGCTAGACAGGTTTACGCTTTACGCCATGGATCATAGATAACATAAATCTGCAATAGATTAGCGTTCGTTTCTATCTTGACATTTACATGTTAGAGAACCTTTTTCGTTTCAAAGAAAATTTATTTAATATAGTCTTAAGTGAACTTTATAATACATTCATTTTTTAGTTTAGAAAATAAAAAGCTTGGACACAGAATCCTAGCGTATTTTTACCCGACTGCCGGAGGGTAATGTTTTTCGAGCGTATGTATGTATGTATGTATGTATGTATGTATGTATGTATGTCTATTTCTTTGTGACGCTCTACAGGCTAAACCCTTGGACGTACATCGACTTATAGGGTATCATTAGATCTGTTCAGTTGTGAGAGTGACATAGGCTACATTATTATAACATGGGTTCCGCAGAAGCAAAGATATTCAAAGCGGAATATCACAGTTCGCTCAGAGCTAAAATCTGATGATGTTTCCTTATAGAACTCGACAAAATAAGACGAAAAGTAGAAATAAAATTTTTCGATATATTGCTTAGTTTTCGAGATATCGATGATTGAAGTTTGATTTTTTGGTTAGTGATTGCTTTAATTAATTATTCTAGACATTGGGAGTGGCCCAATGTCTAGAATAATTAATTAAAGCATTTTCTTTAAAAATACAGCATAGTTATATAAATAGGTAGATTAATAAAATAATTAAACTTCTAAAACGCAAACTGTTATAATATATAATGTTATTCAATGTATTGTACAATTAATAAATAATTAAGTAATAAAATATAGGAATAAGCATAATATATTATAATAAAAGTAATTTTCGATTCCTAGTCATGTAATTTGTTTAATGTAAGAAAAATATAAATTTTAAGTGTGTGTACCTACATCTCAGATTCTTATAAAAAATGTTACTCGGAACTAAAAACTAAATGATGAAATATGATATATATATATTTATTGCAAATGTCTGCCTGTTTGTCGGCTCTCCGCACTCCTTATCCTCTGACGCAATGCTGCAAAACTGCAATTTTCAACTTCAAAGTCAGCAAAGAAGTGATAAAGCGTATTTTCGAGTAACATTCAGTTTTGTTTCGTAAAATGCGTTCACTCCATCAATAGTTATTGCAATCTTGATGACAACGTGAGCCAAGTATGAGAGAGGAGTAAGAAAGTAGTTTAGCCTTTTCACGCAAAAGCTGCTGATCTAATTGGGATGAAATTTAGCACACAGAGAGCTTATATTGAATTAACACACCCTGAATTAACACATTTGATACCAGAAAAAATGTTAGGTTCCCTCGGCATTATCAAAAACGTACTGCAAAAATGTTTAGATGCTTGTTACTCAATCACACATCACATTAACGATTTGACGGATTGGAATGTAACTTAGCACATACAAAGATTGTAACCTGGATTAAGACATAAAATACTTTTTATTCCTAAAAAATGTTAGGTTCTCATGGTATTATCAAAAAACACACTACAGAACCTTTTTTATCTTTGTCTTATGAAATATTAGTGGCCCGCTCCGGCTTCGCATGGGTATAAAATATATAGCCTATGTCATTCACTAAAAAAATGGTTAAAATCGATCCAGTAGTTTTGATTTATTCATTACTGTCCGTGGCTCGCACGCGTTAAATGTAATTATTTACGACATCACATTAGAAACCTCAAAAATAACAGTTTTTTCTCCACTATTTAATGGATGTTATAACATACATATAAACCTTCCTCTTCAATCACTCTATCTATTTAAAAACCGCATCAAAATCCGTTGGGTAGTTTTAAAGATTTAAGCATACATAGTGACAGAGAGAGCGAATTTGTTTTATACTATGTAGTGATTATTTACTTACAAATGGTTCATTTGTCTCTAGAGCCAATTCTAAAGTCACCGCGGACGAAGTCGCGGGCAGATGCCAGCTTGAAATAAGTTACAAGCTTGTGGGATAGAACTTGCCAAAAATATAATCGACATTCTAGTTAGACCTGCATAGTGCAGAGAGCTGGTTATATTTTACATGATATTAAATTCAATTCAATGTTACATGATATTAATTTAAAAAATGATGAACTTCCAACAAAACTTTTAACTCCTTTTTAACCCCTTGAGGTTTAAATTTCAAAAATACTTTCTTAGTGCAAGTTTTCGTTTTTAAAAACAACACCAAAAAAATAGCTTTTTAGGGTGAAGGGCTTAGGCTTCGCGTTTATAAGTAATTCAGATCTTCTCCTTGTATATATATATATATACCTAATCAATTATTAATTATATAACTAAAAGTTTGAAATAAAATAAATTATTAAATGAAACAAAAAACCAACTGCATTAATAATAATTCCTAAAAAGCTAAAAACAAGCTCCATAATGACTACTATAATATAAATATTTCTTTAATGTTAGTAAAGGTACTGCAGACGGGGACAAGCTGATCAGTCAATTTGTAAATTGATGATGGAGTTTAAAGGGAAATGCTTAAATTACGGAAAAATATAATAATTATGTTTTATTTCAATGCTTGTCCCCGTCTGCAGTACCTTTACTAACATTAAAGAAATATTTATATTATAGTAGTCATTATGGAGCTTGTTTTTAGCTTTTTAGGAATTATTATTAATGCAGTTGGGTTTTTTGTTTCATTTAATAATTTATTTTATTTAGTTTGTTTTACGACACCTCCGATATTTAATTGATGTAGATGTTTTTTTTAAAAGGTGGATGGATGTCAATGTCATTTAATTTTGTGTTCATCTATGCAAGGTTTTCGGATTTGGAATCGGAAATGAAAAATAGAACTTAACGGTGGGTGATAATTTTTAACACTTCTATAAAATCGCATACATTCAAGTCTATTTGAGACAAAATAAAGAGATCACTTGCATCGACCAAAACGAACCAATATGGATACTGCTACTACACCTCGAAAGAAGTAAGCAGGAGGACTAATGCCCAGCAACAAAGCAATTTGTAAAAAAAAAACATTTTAATATGATTTAATAAAATATAAAATTGATTTAAAGGTAAAACCAACTCGTAAAAGGCCCTTCACAATAAACTCATGTGTAAATAGCACTTCCGAGTATAATCCAGTGCTTCTGAGTACAATATAATTTGGATCATAAATTATAAATAACATTAGAAGATGGCGTGTAAGCATGGCCAAGCCTTTGGGCGCACCCAACTGCAACAAAAGGACGATTTCGTATCTATACAGTAAGGGTTGTAAGTGACATGCGAAATAGTTTTCTGTAGAGCGATGACACGCGATTTCAAACTTCTGAAACCATAACTTTTCACTAGTTACCAACTTAAAAATATTTTTTTTTTTTTGTACTTGTGTTGTTGGTGCTAATGATCTTCAGTATCATTTTGGCTTTACTTAAGGTATATATTTTGGGCTCATTTATCCGTATACATAAGAAAGCTTTTCCCTAACCTCATATCCTAAGTAAATTATAAAGTTTAATCAACGGTTTTCGCTTCCGGACCGATAAGATAGTATACACTAAAATACCTTTAAAAATATAAACAAACATTTTTAAATATCTGTTCTTGTACGTGCTAAGAATATTTAACGTTTTTTACTTTAAGAAGATTTAGTGTAGTAGTAACTATTTATACATATCACAAAGAGGACAAACAGTAAGTGTGTCGGTAAGCACTCACTGTACTATATCATTAGCATAGTAATTATTATCATTATGACATTGTAAGAAATTAACAAATAACCTTACGGAGTAATCTAAAAATATTTTTAGCATAATTATAATTGTGTATTAGAATTGTCAATTTATTCTACTTAAATAGGTGGCGGTAAATAAGAAGTAATTATATACAAGCAACGCTTAGTTTAAAAACAGTGAATGGGAACAATTGATGGGTGATCGCATAGTGGTATTTCAACTGAGAGTCTCCGTGCTCTCGGAAGAGCACGTAAAAGTCGGTTTTGGCTGTTATCAATTTGATAAAAGTCGAAAAGTCAAGTCAGACGCCTATAAGGACGACATGAACAACCCTGACAATAGACTGATCACTAACCACTCGATAAGAAGAAGAAGAATGCTGCTACTTTACGTCAATATTCATTTATGCTACAATAACTAAGCTTTTGTATCATAATGATTTTAATTGTAATAAAAATTTCATAACAAGATACCGACAAACAAATCTGAATGCATAAGATGTCTTTCAACGTTTTGAAATCGGCTCGACAGACGGATGAACATGAATTACACTGAATATAAAAAGCTAAATGACATATCTAGTTATCACACTACAAAGTACATGAGATATCGTATGACAGGATACAGCTGTCAACGACTCAAATGTTACCTGGTGAGATAGTGCAAACAATTTTATACATTGTGGTTTGCAAGAACTCGGGCGACGGGCAAAAGCTAATGCATTTTTAGCCGACTAGAAAATGATTTAGGTTCTCGACTCAAGAGTTTTATATGTATGTATCGATTTTTATGATCCTTTTTTGGTACACAAACTGTATCAGCCTCATATATTGGAAATAATTAAAAAACAAGTATTTCGGTCAAAAAAAAACTCCATAATGTATTTGAGCACACATTTCTACGGTATAAATAGTTATCTAAATTCGTTTGTTTTCATAAACTAAAACTTAAGTAGTTGTATAGTCTTAAATATTGTGCATAAAACAAATGATATTATTAATGCTTCTACGGTTTGGACATACGAATATTGAATACTAGCAGTGCCCGCGGCTCCTCTCGCGTTAATAGTTTTTTGATAATCAAACGGAAATCCAACATTTTTCCTAATGTAGGTTATAGGCTATGTGTATACCAAATTTCATCCAACTCCGTGCAGTAGTTTTTGCGTGAAATAGTAACCCATCCATCATCCATTCATCCATCCATGAAAACTTTCACATATTAGTATAGATAAGGGAGAGATCCTCTTGCACTTTTATAAAGAGCTTATCTTTCGCGATTCTACCATAAATGTCTTCATTCTCAGCCGTTTACGTCAAAAGACAATGTCGGCACAGGTGTTCCACGCTAGTATAACTTGTAAACTGCGTACGACTTGCTATTTCACTTAACATACTATTGTCTTCTATCAAACAATAGACTATAATTAAATTAAAGTTAAATTCTATGGTTTAATGTAGACTTTCTCACACACGCTTACAAGCCATCAGAAGGTGATTTGTCACATAGTTCAACCAAATCTTTAATTGCCTCCGAATTTATTTACATATATGTTAATAATGTAACATGATTACCTCATAAGTGGCAAGTGACTTCTGAACACAAATTGTTAATTAACATTCACTACTAATTACCTGAAGCTTGATTAAAACTTTATAAACTAAATTAATACTTTTAACTAAAAGTATTATTTAAAAACGGTAGATTATAATTACACGGTCGCTACTGCTCAATAGTGCGGTATATTGTCTGTATATATGTCAGCAGGTTATCAAATATGAGGCTTAATGTGTATGAAATCAATGGGTCCATAAACGTTGTAATTACAGAGATCACTAGGCCGTGAAATGAACGGCCGTTGCCCAGACGCTGCCTCCGTCACGAACTATAATGCTCGATACGCGTGGATGAATTCTCTATTGTCAAAAAAACCGCAAAAAGTAAACTTAAAAAGGTTTTATAACATTAAAGGTTTATTTGCCATAACAGCGCTACGGCACAGGGCCGACAAAAAATAAAAATACTAGTTGGTTTCTTAATATTAGCTTAAAAATAGTTTAATTTTAGTTTCATAATTTTATCCTTAGATTTTTTAAACTTGTTTTCTCTTTACCTATGTTAACTGTAAGGATTATCGATATATCAAAACTTTATCGTTTTTAAGTTACGTATTTTGTTATCAAAAGTTACGACTTTTGTGTTGCAGTATAATGAGTTACTTAAAATTATCGATATAAAATTGTAGTCTTTATGTATAACTTAACGACAAAACGGGCAATGAAATTAAATATAAGATCATTGGATAACAAAATGCTATAACTTGTATTATCTTAAGAGCGTATAATTATTCATAATAAAACGTCTAAATAATTTCAATTAAATTACTAGCGGTTCATTTTCTAAAAGGTAATTACTAACAGAGCGCATGTTTGTTCTATAGTGGGCGTAAGCAAAAGATCCCGCGGCAATATAAACGCCAAAGAAAATGATATCCACATGTGTGGCCTAAGCTTATAATCTATACTAAGTATTCGTTTAACAGACACAATGAATTTATATGGCCCTTTTCTTTTAATGAACGATGCACGGAATGCTATAATTGTATTTGAATAATGGAAGGTCCATTTATTGTTGCGCGTTAATTGGAGTCTGACGGTTGTATAATTAAGAAAGTCTTTACTGTTTTTGCGACTTTACCATATTATGTATTCGTGGAAGGTATAAATTTAAAAGGAGCCTACGCGAGTCTATAAATAAGATATCGATCTCACGAAACGTATGGCTTAGTATACTTTGAATAGCAATAGTATGATCTGTATGCGACTAACGGTTCGATTGCATTTAATCAGTTTCTCGAAGTAGAAGTGAGTTACTCGTAACAGATGTTATAAGATATGAATTTGTGATAGTAGAATGATTTTATACATAAATAATAATAACATACCTACTAGGTTTTGAATTTTTGAATCCGTAAAGTCGACCCGGACCAACTCCAAGAAATATCCAAGAAATATATAAATATATAATACATGTATGTTCATAAAAAAATGAGATTTTACTTAATAAAAAATTATTGTAGTATATTATTTCAGAATTATCCTACAAATAAATAAAAGTTTGGCAGTAATCATGGAAAAACAGGTACATACATAGATACGTATTTACAAACGCTGGTCTCTCCACGAAAACTTTAGTCCATGTTTTTGCGTATTACGGTCACCATTAGGATATTTATATCCTGTGTCGGGTATCCGGAATTATTCACAAGGACTTGTCCTTGGACAAGGACAAACACATCTAGACCAGAACACATGTCTGTATGATCAATACAAACATCGGCTTCGAGCGGGTATCGAACCCGCGACCTGTGGCGCTTAAAGAAGATTCGCTACCGCTGCGCGCTACAACGTTGTCTAATTGCATTTTAATACTACTTTTAACGTATAAACACAAAATAAGCAAAAGATATAAATATTTAAAAATAGTTTAAATATTTATATCTTTTGCCCAGAGTCCTTATCAAAGTAGACATATTATTTAAAGACTTGAGGGCAATAGCGCCCTTTCAATCATTACAGTGCTATCGAAGTAGGCGTCATGAGATAAGGTTATATAGGAACGTATCTGACAGTTACTAACAGAGCCGAGAGTGGGCGATAGGATTGCGAAGATGAATGGTATCATTACGTACACCAATCTTACAATTACGAGTAGTTAGCCAAGTATGGAGGAAGACGTGATCGAAGTATTGGTAACACAAAACGTAAATACGCAGGTTTAAAATAACACTTTTGTGCAAGTTAAAGTAAAATAATTTTTTTTTTAAATATAACGGCTTAAAAACTAATAAGCAAAAAATAAAAATAAGATTTTCTACAGAATGTTTTCATCAGAAATCGGAAACCTCTGTGCCGATATTTTACTAAGCAACGAAAATTATTTCGTTTTGTAATTTTTAGAATTTAACTAGCTTACTTAATGGAAATTTAAGATTTTGGTTTTCTCAATGATGCTATTGTCTGACCTGGACCAAATAAAATAATAATAAAAAGAATCATCAAAATTGGCTCACCCAGTCGAAAGCTATGAGGTATGAGAAACATAATACAGTCATATTGAGAATCTCCTCCTTTTTTGAAGTCGGTTAATAAAATAAAAGTCAGCTTTGTGTAATTTAGTCATTTTTACATGCAGTAAAACTGTAAATTTTAATCAGCTTCATGTCATATTTAATAAACTAATTTTTTTATTTACGAAGGACTGGCATATTGTTAGCGTTTCCTAAGTTGCGTGACAGCATTTTATTTACATTGAGTTTTAGGCAAAAGTAGTTATATACTACCTAGTATTAATTTAATATATCGCCTGTACTTACCGTTAGGTTACTGTTGAGATTATCTGACACTAAAACTATATAATTAACATGAAATATGTATATTACGTATTTTTACGGTACACGTAATTTAGTTAAATAAACATAAAGAGTAAATTAAAAAGTATAATGAAATGAAATTATAAATTAAGTATACTCAAGAGAGTCTGAATATATTGATATTAAAACGTAAAACTTTTAAGTGCTTGCCAAAGTTGTTATAACAGGAAAAGTAGAGGTTTCGGTAAGAACGAACATTCCATTGAATAGTCAACCTTAGATTCCTGAATATCGAGTTTATTTTTCTGTATGTAAGGCTTATCTTGCAACTATTTATTTTGACTGCGAATCCAAACGATAGCAAGTTTTATGAGCAAGCGAAAGAGCATTGCCCTCGTGACGTCACCATCTAAAACTTTGTAAGTATCCTTGGCTCATTTTAACGAATTATGATATAATAATTAAACTTTAGTGTGTAGCATTTATTCATTATTATAATTTATTTACAAGTAAATTTAGATAAAGTACATTGACATACAAGAAATGTGTATTCACGTTGCAAGAAATATACATCAAGATTAGGATTCTTCTATAAAGAATTTTCTCCTTTACGATAATAATAGTTGAAACTCTAAACAATACAGCGCTAAGCACCTGCTTGTTACTTGACGCCCTTGTCACAAATATTTAGGTTTGATATTTATAATAGTGTTAATATAAACAAATATTTGTTTCCCCTAATACATTGCCGATGGCTGACGGCCTGAAACTCAACACCAGCGCGCTCATAAAAGCTCTCTTTCATCCCGCCTGGCTTATTACGTACGTATTATTATGGCTCTTGCTAGGAAAAAAAAGATAAGTGTATCCAGAAGCGGATGTGCGGAGATTGAGGGACATAAATTAAATAAGGTATTGTAACATTATCTTAGATGTTTCGTGGGATTTCTGATGAAGCCTTATTTTATTGGACCTTATTTTTATCACAACTTTCGTAAATTATATTTTCTTGATTATATAAATTAATCGAGCCCCCGAATATTGATCGTAAGTTATTTACGCTAGGCATATTAGCCTATATTTGGACTTTAGTTACATTGAGATTTTAGTTTTAAGTCATTTTACCCTGATAACTAAATTTTCGTTTTTTTAGTTATGGCGTTTTCGATGTAAAGTTGCGATTATATTCCCGAGCAACATTGACTCTGAGCCTCAATAATTGTTTAACAAGAACACGTAAAGGAAATAAAAGATCATGAACATTGGCGGCATTGTTAATAAAAAGAAATGTAGATCAGATAAAAATCAATGTAAAGCGCTTTATCAAAACCTTTGCTCGTATCAGATCCACGCTCACGACACCATAACGACTCCAAAAACAATTTATTTTCGGTGCACGTTGTAATTATGCTGTTTACACACTATACAACGGCCCTATCATTATTGTATTTAAATCAATTACTGTTATTTATCTTTTCTACCCGAGGTATAGGTGCTTTAGAAATATAGTATGTATTATAATTAATGACTTCACGATAAGTAAAACACTTTAGATTATAATGAAAGGTGTATCAGTATACATTATTCTTATGCCGTTCGTAAGCTGTTTCATATCTCTATCAATGAGAGTAATTTCTTTTATTAAACGTGCTCTCGACTCTTGCATTTCATTAAAATGATGTCGTTTTAGTAACATTATTTGTTATGTCATAGTTGGTTTATCAGTCAGTCCGTTTGTCAAAGGCCTGTATCTTACGAACCGTTATAGGTAGAGGGTTGTAATTTCTATGGCCTCTATACTAAAAAATAAGAAAAACAAATTTAACTTCAAAATTGAAGTTGGTCCTCATACGAGAAACTTGATATTTTCTATTATCCGGTGGTACGGAATCCTTTATGTGCGAGTCCGACGCGCACTTCACTGGTTTTTATTATTTTAAATTAAAGGGCAACTTTAAATGATAAGGGCTCCCTGTTCAACATTTGGCTAAGGAACTCTAAAAGGAGTAGATTCTAAATAAATAAATAAATAAACGCTACACACTCAACGGCCCCCATTAGGATAATTATATCCTGTGTCGGGGTCCGGAAACATTCACAATGACAAGGACAAACACAACATTCTAAATCTGCGTGCATTTTTTATTGAATCGATTTTCATAATTTATTTTGTTGGATGTGATATAAAATGATATGAAGGTCTCACATAAACATTGTGATCTGATCAAGAGTTCTAGATATGAAGCACCAACAGCTAAAAATCCGCGATCAATACAGCAACTTTTTATATGCTTTTGCCGTCGGCGGTTGAAGTAGCTCGTAGTTTTAATGATGAATTTTATTATTATTCTTTTAGCCACTAGCTTGTTAAGTTGTTAATTTCCACACGTTGCTACTTTCTCCAAGGCAAGTGTACATGAAAAGCTACATACAAACTAATGAGAAGTTACATAAATAGGTAAGACGCGTACAAAATAAATTTCCTTTATTAGTTTTATACTAAAGCTTAAAATATTCATAGTTATGTAACGATATTTCGTAAAGTGGATGAATGAGAGAAATATATACGAATGTGTAGGTGCTAACAGTCCGGTAACACATTCGCCAATAAAGGTTGAACTGTTTAGGAGTTGCTAAATAACTGTACTGTACCAATTAGTTAGCTTTCGTCAATGAAACCACATAAATTAGTTATGTTATTAGTATTTAATAAACGTTATTTCTTTTGGCAACCAATTTATCAGGTTAGAATGAATAACAAAAATAATTATAAGAGCTTATATTTAGTGGCAACCAATGCAACTTGACTTTCGGAATAATGCGACGACATCGATAAATCAATTTTTAATATTGACCAAGCCGCTTAAGATAAATAAACTGCCAGAAAAAAAAACATACACGTAGATACGTTCGTAGCACTTATAAATTTTTTTTAAAATAACAATTGCTTTTTTTGATGATCGATGTGTTGGAACAAAGGGCATATATCACATGCTGTGCACTAAAACATTAAACTGAGGCGCTTCCTATTCTAGTAATATATAAATTATAACACACCAATAATTTATAAGCCATATTTTATATTTATGAATTCATTCATTTGGTGATTTATATTACTATCTTTTAGGTATGTCTATCTTTTATCTTTATTATTTAAATACATTTTTGAATGGTTGCAATAATCGCACTTGGAATAATAATAATTATAAAGAGAAAAATTAATTCAAATCGATTAAAAAACTGCATGCATCTTCACTGGTGGTAGGTCTTTTGTTGCAAGAGGCCGGCTAGGTAGGTACTACCGCAGTGTCCAATATTCTGCCGCCAAATAGTAGTGCTTAGGCACTACTGTGTTCCGGTTTGAAGGGCATTGTACGCTAGTGAAATTACTGGGCGAACGAGATTTAAGAACTAATATCTAATATCTCGAGGTTGGCAACGCGTGAGTGGCACCTACTAAGGGTGCTGCAAGCGCTCATAGGCTGCGGCAGCCACTTACCATCAGGTGGGCTGTATGCTTGTTTGCCAACTTCTAACATAAAAAAATAAAAAAAGTGCAAATGTTTTTAAATATTTCAAACGTAGAAGTGTGATAGCAGACTATAGGAGGTTTATTTACCACCAATTCAAGATTTGGTAAGTAAGTGATAAGTAAGGAAATGTAAGTGATAAGTCCTTCCAAATTCGATGCAAGTTTCAATGCATTGTTTGCAACTTTTTTTTAAAAAGGAACGACGATTACTTGCGGCCCCGGCCCTAGTAAAATGTTGTTTGCATAGCAATGAATGCCGTCAATGGACAGCACGTCATTGATATGCAGCAGAAATAACGACAAAGATAGTACGAGGCTAACGGGAGGCCAGCGTTTAGAACCATACTTTCAAAGCATATACTGTCAACCACGGCTTTAATGCTTCTGTTTGAAGAAAAGCTGGCAAACCCATTTTTTATAAACTCTAGAGCAGTCCTTAAGATTACTTCTTCGATAAGAGACTCTGAGGCTTCTTCCGATCGGACGCCTTCCCTGTATAATTATATATAACCAACCCCAGTGTATCAGATGATTGACTGATATCGATAGAATTAAAGAGATTTTCTGACTACTATGAAAGACGCTTTCAAGTTTTTTTGTAAAGTTTCATACATAAATGTTTAAAAATGGTAGTAAAACAGTAAAAGACTCTTTTTTATCAAAACATTAATCATCAACGAGGCTGAAGTCGCGGGCAAAAGCTATTCCATAATAAATATTCAACAGCACATCATTAGTAAGATTATGGGAATAAAAAGTTCACTCGGTGAACAATAAAAGCGTAAGTCAGCAATAATCTTGATAGAGCGTCCGTGGCGCCGCGCCGCTGCTTCGAGGCGGTGGATACAAAAGTAATGGGTACACATGTAGATGAAAACGAACAATGTTACTATACTTTAAAATATTTTACATATAAGTTAAAGTAGCAGCCAGAATCAATCTCAAAGTTTCGTTACCTTTGCTCGGTATTTTTTTTGAAACAAGTGTTTTTTGGAAAACGGAAAACCTCGAACCAGGTTTTCATTGTGTGAAAACACAGATAAAACTACATTTACTAAAGATGAATCCCAGCTAGATCGATTTATCGCCCCTAAAACCGACTACAAATACATTTCATTTCTTGAAAATTGCTGGAGCCGTTTCCGAGATTCAGATTATATAATATGTATATTATACAATAATTGCTCATTTAAAGGTATTAGATTAGATGTAGGATTGTTTTATAAAAATATTCTATTAGGTCGTAATTAAATAAAAACGATATTTAATTGCCTGTGTTCTATATGTCGTAGCCAGTTAGTCAGTGTTTGCAAATATGTTTATCTTTTAACAAATCGGGCCGACACGCCTGTGTGGGAACAGACTCATTAATGTCTCGAGTGTTCTTTACGGCTTCTTAGTAAACCGAGACCTATGTTTATTTATAACATATTTTATATACTAGGGTACATATCCACTCTAGTAGCAATTAAATTATTTTACTACTAGAATTCTGCCCGTGACTGCGTCCTCGTGGATATTATTATTTTGTAGTACAATTAAAACCAATTCTACTATTGCTTGTGTGTGTTTATACAAACAAAAACACACAAAGGAATAATAGTACAGATTTTGTGCTTTCTCGTACTTTAATTTTCCTGTGCGAACGCAACGCAAAATAGACGAAACGCAAAACTTTATTTTTATCTTGTGCTATTTAACGAATAAAGAACGTCATCATACATAATTTCGTTTTGGAGACCAAGATTATAAAAATAATTTATTTGTGCTCAATCTAACGTATTCTAGATAGTCACAATCCCAAATATTTTTTTCAAACATGTGTTTAATGTACAGTCAAAGCTTTGATATGGTTTTATGATATTTATGTTTTTAAATATTTTTCACATATGTTACTTCAGATATATGTCTTTCATAAATAGTTTTAACATTTGGCTAATAATGATTTTAACGATAAATATTTTTCTTTCAAAATAATTTTTAATTTTTACTTTATGTTTTCTTTCTTCTGTGATTCTGTAATCAAATGTATTATATTTAAATAACAACTTTCAAAAATTCCTGAATTTTTAAATAGAATAAAAACAATATATTTGATCGAGTGCTACCCGCAAAAGCTTTCTTTAAGTGGCAACATTAAATAATTGAAATGAAACATAGATAAATCTATTTAAGGTGTTATAGTAATCTCAAGTGGTTAGGAGTGCGCTACCAAAAGCTAGTCGAGTGCTTCCGATGCGTTCGAAAAAAACCAGTAGGCTTTTTAAAGATAATATAAATATTCTATTTTAGATTATCTATATTTTAGACTGAGTGTTTGCTTATATCCTTTGTGTATTCGATTCATTTATTACAGTTTAAGAAAAATGGAACTTCTGTATTTTAGATTATCCCTGATTAATAGCCAATTAAAGTCCTATCGCCAAGCATTCGGTAGTACCTTGATACTAATTGTGATAAATTATGTTTTAACCTGTAGTAATTGGTAAAAATGAGGATCAAACTTACCTTCATATTATATTATTTATATGTTATTACTTCTTAACTAGGTGGACATTTTTCTATAAGTAGCATTTTAGCTTGAGAGTAATCATAAACAATTTATTTAAGACAGACATTTTAGCAATTCATGTTTCTTATCTTTTTGTTATTTCACGTACGTTTCATTATTGTTTTAAGCTGATACGTTAAAAATGGATGATTTATATAATTAAATAACATAAATTTCAAATCTATAGTTACATACCTATATCATCTCGTTATTTAACAGATACAATACCTTTTTTGTGTCTGAACGTGTATGTTTGTAGCTGTCTCCTACTAATCGTGTTCTCTACATTATAATTTCAATAGGTAATATCTAAACATGAAGTTATTATAAAGCGTTTCCGTTCACACTAAAACCAGTGATGATCCTTGAAACAATAGTACGACCACCCACTTTGGTATCAAGATACAGTTTCCTTGTAGATACAATTGGTGAAATAAACAAATCCATTGTGTACTGATGAGATTAGAACCGTATGTTTGTACGATGTATATCCGTTTTCTATGTTAAGCTAAAAAAATAGTACGCGTTTAAATATTTGTAATGATGTCATAAAGAATACATTAATAAATCAACAACTAACACATGTGTTAGTTAGTTTAGCGTAATTAAAAACTAAAATCTTATTTATATAAGAAAAATAAACAGCATACATTTTGAGAAACAAAACGCGCACTTATCCTTGCTTCTCTAACAATCATAATTTACAATTGATGTTCTTATTATTAGTGAGTAAGTAAGGCGAAACTATAAAGTTTCCTAGTTCATACAAGTGTATGTACTGACGTCATGAAACTTCTTGAGAATATCAAACAGGAATGTATCATGCATGTGCTACCCTGCACGACATACCGCTTCCTTTTGTGACTCATGGGTAGGGTAATAATGAGAGTAATTGCCCCTTTTCTCACATCGTGATTCATTATTGACGAAACGAGACGCGGGCGGCATTAGAGTTTATTTGTTATACTCTCTTTAATTCACGTGTGAAGATACAGAATGATTCCACCCTAATGGAGCCAATTACGTGCTCTGTTGAAGTTTTCTTTCGATACTGAATGAAATATCATATAATACCCAAATTAAACTACATATCTATCGCTGTCTGATTACATCATTGAAGGGAAACTAGAACGTAGTCTTCAAACAGATTTTATACACAGATTTCATACACGCGGAAGTGACACGATTAACTGTTTGTAATAAATAGGACTAATGGCTAGTTATTATGAGCTATTTATGTGCTTATCAAAACAAAGCTGAAGTCGGTTGGCTTAATGTGCTTATAAAAGAGAAGGGCCGCGATTTACATCTGTATGGCAGATGCTAACGTCGTAATCTCCTCGGCTGCTTTGAAGATATGCTGATACAGAGGTACGGGTCAAAGGTTGAAATGTTAAAGTATTGTAGCAGCTCTCAGAGACTGAGAGTTTAGTCGTAAGGCCAATATTTCGTATGCATAAAAATATTGTTGAGATAAAACGATTGACGACGTTGTGGCGCAGCGGTAGCCAGCCTGCCTTAAGTGTCACAGGTCACGGGTTCGATTCCCGTTCGGGACACACGTTTGTATTGACCATGAGGCATGCGTTACGGTCTGGGTGAGTTTGTCTTTTTCTTGATGTATGCTTCCTGACCCCCGATACAGTATACTAATATCCTAATGGGGGCCGTTGAGTGTGTAGCGTTAAGTATATATATTATTTAATATTGTATTTTACTTAAATAAATCATTGATTAATAATGATTTTTAATAATGATTTTTAAGAATGAAAAATTAGAATCGTTGGCTTAAGTATTTAATTTAAAGTAATTAGTTACTTAAGGTATAAATTATTTTGACTAATAAAAACGGTGTTTGTAAAATGTTAGCCATATTCGTGGGCGCCAGCACTAAATAGATTTAATGGCTCGTAACTTAAGAACGCTTTAAGCTTTAAGGTCACATTGTACTTTATAAGGGAGTGTCGTCATCATGATTGATGTTACCACTAACACCACACAAATTTTCATACTTATATGGTGTTGTGATTGTATGCAAATACTATACGTAATGATTTTCAGCACCGACAGGAATATTTAAATAACACGATGGCGAAGATTATGAATTGATTGTCTTTTGATGGAAGTAATTTTTCAATGAGCATTCGTGCTTAGCATTTTTATACGATACGATAATGCATATGAAGTTCGAGGATAAAACAATACCGACACTTTAAATAAAGTTAAAGCTTATGATTAAATAAGAGTATTTAATGTTATACTTAAAAAAGACTAGCTATGTCCCCGGCTTCGCTTGCAGTAGCGCAGTTTCTATGCCAGAAAACCGACTAAAAATTAGTTTTCGTACATTATGGCAGTACTTTAGATTTTGGATTTACCTCCTTGTTATTTTTTAAAATCCTCGAGAAACTTAACTTAGTCAGTCATCTAAATCAATTCATTAGTTTTTGCGTGATTGAGTTACAAATATCCAAACATACTTACTACCTTTCACATTTATAATATTAGTACGATTTCATCACCTTGTCTATCATGAGAAATTTAATTAAACTAATCTTGCAAACAATTGATCTATCTCGACTCAAAATTGTGTCAGAACAGTAACCCTTTTAGTGTGGCTTGTTTTATTTCGAAACATGTTCGCCCACGACCGAATTTCGAATCAGCATCGCTATCGAAAAATAGAAAGTTTCGTATGAAGGGCCCGCTTTCCCGCTATTTATCTAGGTTAACGTAATCTGCTGATTACTCTATCCAGCTTGTTTATTGAGTTGGGGGATCATCATTCCTGACGATTTCACTACCGTTCCGTAACTGCTATCCGATACGGGCTATTTAGAAACGAGTCCAATCGATTTGGAGTGAATCATGAACTGATTTAGATAGTTCTCAATTTTGTAATTACTTCATACGATATAGCGTTTGGGAAATACATATCTTGCTTATTTATTTGTTATATTTTTTGATTGATTTTGTCTACTGAAATGGAGGTTCTATATTTTTATGCGATATCTTTGTCTTAATTTTTTGTATTAGTAGGCGAATAGTATAGGATGGTTCCGATACAAATTTTGTGATGATCTGATTAACGATTCCATAGATAGGAACGGAACTATTATTGTGTACATACTAACCAGTAATGGCAGCGTCAAAGTTCGTTGTTAGTCTGTTGTCGGTGTTTAAATAAGGTGTTTGAACCGTTTAAATAAGTTTTAATTTGAAAATCAACAATACATATTTTTAGTTTATTAATCTACAAATAGAAACTTGCAAAAAAATTAGGTACTTGATATAATTACCATTGATAAAAATATTTTTTTAAATTTTTGTTCCCATACATATACGTTTATTTGAATACACAGTAATGTAAATTGCTCATGTAAACAAAGCTAATGTGGTAACGTTTAGTTTACAACGAAATATGTTTATAGTGTGAGGTACCTACTGTGTGATGTCATTTTTGCCTACAAAATCTTGTCACTACATGTATTTACTTACAGCATCTTTGTAGCTTCTAGTAATAGCAGTTTAATAGAGCTCGCTGTTATCAAAATGATTCCTTACCTAGGGTTTTGTATACAGATCACAAGTCCTTAAAATTACGACAAGACTTTTTTGTCTACGCGTATTTATTTATTTATAATATGACAAAAATGATTTTATTTTATTTATTTATAAAATCGTAGATATGTAAAAAGAATCTTTAAATAGAAATTTTACATATGCACTAAAGACGTTTATGTGACTTTGTAATAATGTCTTGTTATGTAAGTGCAAATTAGAAATCCGCCAATACGAATTTATTTGATTCTACAAAGGATGGTACTGATTTAGAAATCAGAAGCGGCCGTAAACAAAGACGCGGTGTTCGATTCCATGCAATAAATTTTACTCAATTAGCGAGTGAAGGCGGTTATCTGCGACAAAGCGCTACCTAATAAGTAAAAAGGGCAGATGTGTATCATGAGTAAAAAATAAAAATGACTATTTCATATGACGCACGACATCTTCTCGGAAAGACGTAACAAATGAGTTTCACTTTAATTAAAGACTTCGTATAAATAAACCCACTTTTTTACTTCCATTTTTTATTTTTCAGTTCATTTATCACATCATTTTTAATTCACAACTTCACATAATAAATATGAAGTGAAATCAGTTTTGGCGTTGATCGTATTTAGTTCAAATTAAATTTTTATTACCCAAACAACAAAAGTGGCATACCGAGGGATGACGTTTACGATCACCAACTCTACCTCGACAAAGGTTAGACAATGGGGAACACGATATTCGACCCATCTACTTAATTTCAAGTAGACACCTTTGTTATGTGTTTTTGTTCGTGGTCATTTCCATAAATTATAGAGGATGGCGTTGGCTATGTCAGTGTCTTGTACAAAGCGTACCTGCTATTGTTATGGAAAGCAGGGGACGTGATGAACACGCCTCACGGGGATTCAACAACCGAAATTACCTTTTTTAGAAAGGTATTCGATTCTCACATTATAAAGATAACGAAATAAAATAGCCTGTATTATGTACAGAATATTGCAAATATAAAACACAGTTTATTCATTAGGGCGACCAAATCAATCATAAAGACTAAATAGTTTTTACTACTAATACTGCGTTTTAATACTGTATAATCGGATTAAACAGAACGGGTTACACATTTTATTAATAGATAGAGAATGTTGTTATCTATAAAAAATAATTATTGAAAATAAATAGCAATGTAACTTAAGTTAACACGTTTTATTAAAAAATATTATCAGCAGTTTGTCGGTCGATACCAAGTTAGGGCCCAATTAGCAGCATACACTGCCTTCGGGCTAACTATCAGTATCCTGTTAAGTCGTATTGTTCAGTCGCGGCGTCCAGCAAGTTTCAATTTTCCGTATAAAGAGAAACTCTATAAGGCTTTATGTTGTATTGTAAAATCCGATTTCAGTTCGATACATTCACTAATTGACAGGTTTGACGTGTGCTCGTAAGTCGAGTGTGTGTGTTTAGATGTATCCGATATTAAAGATTTGTGACTCATGCGACGGATTTTGTTATTCGCTTACAACCAGGAAGTGTTAGTTGCTTTTTTCAGTTACAGAGCTTTGTTGTTTTCAAAATGAATCGGTCGGCTCGACCACCAGACAAAATTGGCGTAAAGGAACAAAACTGAGTTTCATGCGATAAATGTGAGTAGCGTAGTCCAAAATTTCAGTTAGTACGATGGTGTGTCTGATGTTGCTATATTTTTATGCTCTAAAGTAGTTAGTACAGCATAAAAATGTATTTAATTAATGTTTGCTATTTATTGTGGCATAAAAATACTCATTATCTGAATATAATATTAGAAATATTTTAATGTTGTCTTATTGGTATCACCTTATTAATAAAGACTTAGATTAGTGACCTAATTCACACGTGATCTCTAGGCTCTACGCCATTGAACGGTGCACAAACGCCGACTCATTCTCTTAATTGGCTCTTCCCGTCTGTGACAGTGCTGCCAACTGAAGGTCGAAATTCCTATTAAATAACTAAGTAAATACATAAAATAAGCAGACGTAAAGTTAAATCTATATTTAAACCTGACGCACATACTGATGACGTTGGAGACTAATCTGAGAGCTATTTCTGTCCCTGCGATCCAGCTTATGTGTTTTATTATAGACTTAGAGCATCGTGAGAAACATCTTACTTTGGATATCGGTCATAACACATTTAGTGTAAAATTGCTATAATAAACAAGCTCAGGTATATTGACTTTTACTGATCGCTGCCGTCCGACTGTCGGTGTTGCGTGAGAAAGGCGTGCCTTACGTAAATATTGGGTAAAACGTGCTGTGGTGCACGAAATTTTAAATATCCTTTTTGTAACCAATTTAACTTAAAGATAAAAATTGGACTAAGATATAAACGCTGCACACTCAACGCCCCCATTAGGATAGTGATATCCTGTGTTGGGGGTCCGGAAACACATACAGACAAGGACAACCGCTTAAAACATACCGCTGCGTCACAACTTCGTCAACGTCGATATTGTCAGAATATGTAAAAAGGTGTTTTCTACAGTATTGAGTGTTTAAAAAAACGCTCACCGAAATTAACAGCCAGCGATGTGTACAAAAATTTGTGCAAAATGTGTACAAAAAAATTGGGCGCAATAATTGGTGTTATTAACGCACTTATATTTTGAGTACTTCTTTTCTGCATCTCTCGAGGTCTTAATCAGTTCGTCAGAAAATTCAAATCCTTTTGTGTATGAATGTATATTGCTGTTGGCTCTTCAAGCTTTGAAATCGTCGCCGGACGAGAAAATATGAGACTATCCCTACAAAATATGAATAAATCATAATGAAATTAAATCAATCAGGTTAAACATTCGGCAAGATGGCATGTGATCCGTAAATAAAAAGTTGTATTTTGAACCACCTCCTTTTTAGGCTGTTAAACATTCAGGTATTTACATAATTACTAGTGCAATATATATATTAAATGTTGTCGATAGAAGTAAAATTTTAAATATGACGAATGAACCAGCAACTTGTAATAAAAATCGGGACATGAACCGACTTCGCACCTTCATGCAGACCATTTATGTAGACAAAAGGTTTATAATCCAAACGGCCAATTTTAATTTAAGGGGAAAAAATCAACGTTTTTGTACTTTGTAATTTTTTTAAATACTCTGAAAATAATTTTTTTTGACTATTTTAAAAGGTGATATATATTTGTTTTAAATAAAAATTACGTAGTATGAAAAAAAGGGTCTGAGTGTCACGTCTCAGTGGGGATAAAAATAAACAAGCAACAAAAAGTCTAGGTAACTTTAAAACCCTCTTTTTAAAAGGGGTGGTCGATGCAAGTTTTAATCCTTCTCGAGATAAAAATGAATCACCCCATAGCTATTCGCTTCTGAATTGTAACGAATCTAATACCTTGTACTTTAAGAAACAAAGGAAAATTTAAAGAGTTTTACTTTTAAAACGTTTCTTGTTGGCTTTCATCCAGGAGTTACCGAAGTCAAACTCGCTTGCCCACACAGCAGGGGTCGATATCTGACTAATGCACTCCAGTAATATTTACTTGTACCGAACTGGTTTGCGACTTGAGATAATCTGCGCGATGGCTGCGCGCACTGCTTTATAGCGCCTGCATTTGATTTACAGCTTTCCTTACAATATCTTTGTAGAAATTTAGCTTAGCAATTTGTTACAGAGATCTGTAAAGTTTTGAACTACAGTAATCTTTACAAATGAAAAAGATACGAAATATTCATTCATAGTTTTTAAATTTACTTCTTAATCTATTTACGAATTCTGATTCTTAATTAACTGGAATATTATTTTACTTTAGTATTATTGCTTACGAATTATTTATGTGATTCTCAAGATAACGAAATTTTTATTTTAATATAATTATTTATATTATTTCCTATACAACTATATTGACGTGAATTTTTTAAATACACTTTTACATTCAAAAGATTATTTCATTTATTTACTTTAAGAGAAAAAAAATATATGAAAAAGTTGTTTGTATTTATTTTTAACGAATGTTCAGCGCATTGTTGCGTGTAAGTGTCGAAGTCACTGGTCAGACAGCGAGCCACCGCCTTCTGAGCGCTGTTTATTTTCTCTTTTCTACTTCCATTGAACTCTTGGCAAATATATTATTTGCTTTACCAAGAACAACGCACGCAACTACTTGTATTAGCATATTTATCAATAACGTGTCCCATAAATTAAAAATACGATTTTACGAATTTTGAATTTATATATATTTTTTTACTATGTATTGCTGTTGGCCTTACTGGTCTTGGCAGAGTCATCGGGTTTGGGAAACGAGTACTGAGACCCAGCCGAGAAAAACAGACAGCGCCCCCGGAAGGGCTCAAATTTGCTTCCGTCCTTACGATGCCTCCTGCGAGGCTGAGCCACGGCTAAAGACGTCAACGGGAATAGGTTGAGGAAACGCTCCGAGCGCATTCTACTCGATGAACTCACCCGACGGTGTCAGCGCGTCGTGACGTGTGGAACAAGGGACTTCTTCGCTAGCGGTTTAATATCTAATAAAAAAAATGTTCTTTTAAATTTTAATTTCAAATGTGCTTATTAAACGCCATTATTTCGATATTGAAGACACCAATATAACTTTTTATAAATGCATTTATTCTCTTTAAAGTTCAATTACTCCACTGATATAATCGTACAACCAATAAGAGATAATGTCTCAGATAAATATTTGTCATCAGAGGTGGTATAACGAAATTGTTCGCTTTTATATTTAACGTATCAGTTAAGCCGAATCGTGGATACACGATGTTATCGTGTCATATCAATTTATTTAAAAATTTAATGGTTATGGATATGGTACCTTTGGCGATCGTCGTGGCGTGCTAGTAGCGAGCCTGCTTTGAGCCTCGACGGTCGCGGGTTCGATTCCCTCTCGGAGCAGATGTTTGTTATTTATATCTGTTTTCTCTGGGCGTTTGTCCCAGTGGACCTGCACACGTACCTCGAAGAGAACGTTAAACTGTCGGTCCCGATTGCTATTATTACATCTGATAATAAAAATCGTTAACTTTTGATAGGTAATTTACTCTTATCCAAGAGATATTGGTTGGCCCTTTGGGTTGTGAGGGTAGATGGCAATCGCTCGGTGTAAAATCATGTAACCTGTCAAATTCGGATAAGAGTAATAAGCAGGTCCTGGGCAAATTACCGGTATAATTCTTCATCCTAGCATTATTCCCGGTATTTTATTTTTACCCAGGGTCTGCTTTATTACTCTTATCCGGATTTGACAGGTTACTAGTTTTTACACAGAGCGATTGCCATCTGACCTCCGCAACCCTAAGGGCTAACTAGCAACTCATTGGATAAGAGCAATTTACTTATCAAGAGTTAACGATTATTATCAGATGTTATGTGATAACAACCGGGACCGACAGCTTAACGTGCTCTCCGAGGCACGGTGGGGATACCCACAGACAAACGCCCAGACCGAGACAGAAATTTTAACAAACATCTGCCCGAGCGGGAATCGAACCCGCAACCGTCGAGACTTAAGGCAGACATGCTACCCACAACGCCACAACGGTGTCAAAAATATTACCGGTATAATGCTAGGGAGAAGAAGAAGAGGGATATGGTACCTTTACAAATAAAGTTTAAATTCTTATTGTGGCTTTTTTGAAGATCTCTTCAAGTTTTTGTAACATGTAATGTTAATTAAAGATCTAACAAATTTCATTCCTATATATAAAGTAAGATTTAAACGTAATTTCTATGGCTATATTTAACTTTAGCAAGAAAAGTCGTGCATAAAAGCTGCGTACCAATTGTGTCTCCGCTGTGGTGGGTAACATGGCCAAGTCACGAGCTTGACTATATTCACAAGCTGCTAATGAGAGATCGCTCGGCGATAACACTTCATCTCACACTTTACGGTTATTCCCAGGGTTGCTAGACGATGGGTAAAATGACGATTGTTGAATGAAACAAGGCTTATACAGCAATCACGCTTAGGGCATTTATATGTATTGATACATGCCTGTACGGCATGTGCAATGGCACAACACTCACTGGTGTTCCTTCGTAAATTTAACATCAATGCAAATATATGATATAAATTTCTATGCAAAATACTTTACATAACTATTTGTACTTTCAGCGAAATCGTAAACTTAAGCTGAAGTTACTCAACCTTCTTCCATAACACCGACACAAAGTCGTAAAGCCTAAATGTCAGAGAAGACGAATAATGGATTCATCGCCTCTAGGTGTCATCTCATATGAATGAAAGCATTCTCTATTGTTTTTCATCAAAGTTTATTTTTATTCAGTATATTTTGTCTGTCTTTTGTGTACAGAAAGAGTGCTAGGATTACTCGTCGGTCACGACTTGACTCGTGTGGCTTGAGTAATTATGGACACAGTTAATTGAGAAGTTTCATGCTCGAAGGGTCTTTAAAGTGGGGAAAGCGGCGGCTTATGATTAGAAAGGCTGAGCTGCGATAAGTGAGCAGAGACATCGATTTCAACCTACTTAATTTTTGCTGGTCAATGTAGTTTCTTTTCATAATGTGTGGGCACACTGTGTTTAAATTTATGTGTGCTTATTTTATTGAAAGTTTATTGTAGGAAAATAACAATAAATTCTCTTTGTCGTAATGTTTCTAGGAAGCTGTAAATAAAGTTATGACAACTTTCATTTAAATTATTGCATAAATTCATGAGCATGCTTGCTTATTTCCATACAATTTGCACCACACAACTCGAGGCGCGTGGCACTTTTCCGGCAAATGATCTCGCTAAATTGAAATTCTTTACAAGACCATACTTGAAATAGTCCATATTTCACGGATGGAAATTAACATAGCTGTTATCTCATGACTCTCACACAACTTTTTACATTTTTTTTAATTTATCCAACAAGAGTAAGTAAAGTAAGTATATATATATAAAGTGGCATAATTGCTAATATTGTATAAAGGTTACTCTTCCGAACCATACTATACCCATTCAGGAGTAAGTCAAGGTAGTAATTTAGGCCCGTTAGAATTTTTAATTTTAATCAATGATCTGCCACAGGTACTGTCTGCAGTAAAATGCTTGTTATTCGCAGATGATTTAAAACTTTTCTATAGCATCAAATATCCTTCAGATTGCAATATTCTTCAAAAAGATATTCATAATGTAATGAAATGGTGCATTGAAAATAAATTGCAATTTAATATTGATAAATGCTCTATTATTACATACAGTCGTAGATTAAGACCAATTCACATGAATTATAAACTGAATGGAGTAAATATCAATAGAGTTAACACTATTACAGACCTCGGGATAAAGATGTCAAGTGATTTATCATTCCATAGTCACATAAACACTCTATGTACAAAAGCATTTAGAACTCTAGGTTTTGTACTGAGACAGACTGTTCACTTTCAATCAATTGCTTCAGTAAAACTAATATATAACGCCTTCGTACGAAGCAAATTAGAATGTAATTCTATGGTCTGGAATCCACATGAAAGAAAATATACAGAAATGGTTGAAAGTATTCAAAAGAAGTTTATTCGATGGTTATATAAAAAACAATATGGATATTTTGTAGGTTATCCTACAATATATCCTAGTTTATTTATTCTGGGTATGACCGGCTATAACACTTTAGAGCTCAGACGTAACATAAGTCTCATTGTTTATTTAGTTGATTTACTGCAAGGACACAAAACCAATTCTTTTATATTAGAGTCTGTCCATCTGCATGTGCCTGATGGTTATGCAGTTGCGCGTCGTAGAACGTTGTTTGCGTTGCCGCAGTGTCGAACTGTGTTAGCTAGCCAGGCTCCACTGACTCGCGCACTGCGCCTGCTCAATGATCTCACTCATGAGTGTCCGGAACTTAACTTGTTTCACACTCCGGCAGTTAAGTTTAAAAATATGATCACTTTTTTACTAGAAAATAAATTAAGGTAGTTAATTAAGATTATTATTATGGTTGTAATTATTATTATTATTTTTTCTTTTTTAAATGTTTTTATGTTTTTGTATTTTTGTTAGTTAAGGTTTAACCCGAAATAGACGAATTGGGAAACTGTAATGTCTTTTTCGGTGTGTGGTAAAAATTAAATAAATAAATAAATAAATAATTATATATTGTTCTAATTTATTGACTTAAGACTAGCACACCAACTACAGCCAATCCTACACCTCAAAGGCCAATTCAATCATTTGCCTTGAAATGTAGCTCGCTAAGTTCATATAAGTACTTACAATGAGGGTATTACAAGATTAAAAAAGAGTACTAAATAACAACACTTAACAATTTTTTAAAATAAATTTCAATTTGATTTCCGCTATTAAAAGCTTATAATCATTAAAATATGCTCACGGCCAAATATTTCAGGAGTAACGTTGGCTCTCTCTCCATATGTGGGTAACGGCAATAAAGTTTGGACAATGGCCCTGACTGTGTTTGCGGTGGACCACCGACGACGCCCCTACTACCACTCGGCCAACAATAATATTTACTGATGTACCTTAGGGTATGCGGATGGAGCAATTATGAAAACAATTACTTGGTGTTTTTTAAATAACTTAAAAGTATACTTATCAAGCTCAAAATAAGTTAATACGGTTTTATGCAAATTTATAATTATCTTATTATTATAATAAACAGTTATTCAGAATACTCAACCATGATATTACATAAAAATATAAAAGAAGAAATAAGAAAAATATTTTTCCTTTTACGTTAAAAGCAAAATTTTCACTTTAATTAAGTCATTATTTCATTTTTGTATGAGAAATGTTTGCATAAAAGTAATCTTCTTGCATGATTTTACCAAGAATTTTTGTATTTATAACCATGCGACCTCCGTATGTGCGTTAATTAATTATCTACAGCAGACTACCGCACACATTTAAGTATACTTTTAACTGACGTTGAGATTAATTACATTTCAGGATGCTAACATCTATATAAAGAAGTTACGTATTTATTGAATAGCAAACCAAAAGTATTAATAGAGTTCTCTAATTATAATAGAATATGAAACGATAACCGTAGTATTTGCGACAAAATGAAGTCATACTAAAACCTTGTTTATTACTAAAAATATGGATATAAAATAAAAATTCTTCTAAAAATTCTGTATAGCTTTAATATCAATAAATCTATTATTCAATCAACAAAACTATACATTTCGTTTAATAGTTGCCAAATACGGTGTCAAAAATATTAATACAATACAATCGAGCTTTTGTCGCGTGGGTTCACGTAATATTGTGTACGCACGTTTTGTGCGTGCAGGCATTTGTTTTTAACATAATACCATACAGGCATCGCCGTGCCCGCTCTTTGATCTCTTCAATTGACTTAATCTAATAGTCTCTCCAATAGATTACTTTTTTATTGTCTACTATTCCTACCGTATAAAGACGTTGAGTTGACCGATGATTTAGATAACCTAAGACTTATGTTTGTAAATTAATTGAGCATTTCGATTACATATACGGGTTAAAGGTTTATATTGTTATTTTTATCGAAGACAATTTAATTACGCTAACAGTTTTATTTCGTTATTTCGTTTACGTATTGGGTGCATCGTAAACTACTCGGTATTTTAAAGATAAAAGCTTTAGAATTTAAAACATTTACCAGGTATCCGTTACGAGTTTACTGTCAAGCCAAACTAATTTTGTAACGGAGAGCCACCCACGAAATGCATTTTATTGTAAACCTTATCTAAATGGTAGTGCAATATGGCTCTGCTATCAACCAATGTCAAGGATTGATGGCATAGTGATGGGAATTTATTGTTGTTTGCAGGGCGAGGCGCTGCCAAGGATGCGATAGTTTATACTACAAATAGGAGTGCCCTATAGACGTTTACAGTTTTACTGTTTAATGGAAAGACAACATTTTTATCGCGCTAATATCAATAAACGTAAGAGCTACACAATAAAACAAACCCTTTCTGAGAAGTTATTTACATATGTTTGTTATTATTTAAAAAATTGAAACCGTTGATTGAAGACCGTTGTCGGTGTGGTTATTAACGCAGTAGCGTAGGCGCAATTAGATAAACCAATAAGGGCATGATCGATTGCAGTCATGTGGGCACTCAGCTCAAAACGAACCCCTATCTAATTAAAATAAATAACTAGAGACTGAACTGCCTTTTGCAAGTTAAAAGTTAATAGATCCACGCGATAGGTACATCATTTACAATTTTAGAATATCGAGTGCTCAGTTTCTATTTGTTTAACGCCTATGTAGGGCGAACGGTTTTCTTGAGAGCGCTTTTAACAAAATGTTTAGATAAGGTAGTGTCGCAACCAGCAAAACAATGAGAGCTTAATTGTATCTCCGTGTTTTCTGTAACCCTTCAACGAGAAGTTCATCGACCTTCACATGTGGGCGTCTAACACAGTACTGAACAGCACAGCACAGAATTCGTAGATCACGAACAATAGTCAAATGATAATAGTTAATAAGAAGTACACAATCTTTAACGTGTGTGTGATTGAAACACAATGAGTGATCATTTAATGTTCATCAGTTTTATATTAAATTAAAAGTTGAGATCAAGCGGGAAAGTCGGCCGGTGACGTATATAGTGATTTATGATTATTTAAATGCATAAGGGTATGCGGTAGGCATTCAATCATAGGGTCCGGCCGTAACCAATGTTAAATTGAATGCGGGATGGGTTATTTGCTAGCGAACAATCGAACGTGACAGTAACGATTCGTTATAATACGAGTGTTTAGCTATGAGGGTATAAAATAGAAATAGCAGTACCCATATAAATGAGTTTTTTATAGTTACAAAGAGGTTGCTATTTATTAGTTATAGTAGAACCGTTATTTAATAAATTTCTGAATCCGTGCAAAAGCACTAATATTGAAAATAAAGTGTGTAGTGTTTGTATATATTTATTTATTAAGACACAAAATTTAATTAATATAATGTAATATGATCTATATTTTAAAGTTCTATATTATGATTTATTAATAAAAATGCTTAAAATGTTTGAGAAATATGATTGCAGTAATCATTTAAAAACACACGCTATTAATTAACTCCATCATAAAAAATGTCACACACCCCTATTGTCAGTAAAGGTAAAAGCAATTAAGTAACAAACGAGCAACTGTTAAAGCGAGGGGCACGAACAACCTTAGCACCTTATCTCGGATCTACACAATTAATTAAGAGGATTAGAGTATAACATTTGATCTGTATAGTCAAAATTGTTTGGCGCAGCCTTAAGGGCCACAGGTCGCGGGTTCGATTCCCGCTCGGGCATTTGTTTGTATTGACCATTCAGGTATCTGTTATGGTGTGGGTGTGTTTGTCCTTGTGTTTAAGTATGTTTCCGGACCCTGGACACAGGATATAACTATCCTAATTGGGGCCGTTGAGTGTTTAACGCTGCTGCTAGGATGTAAATATAATAAAGGATCAAAATATTACGTTTTTTCTTTTTTTTTTAAATTTCCTTGAAAAACATGAAATGTGTATGATAAGATACAGAAGATTCGGCCCTTATGATACTCATGAAAAATACCAAGATAATGATAGTATAATGAATCTGCAACCGTAACAAACTAATCCACATTAAAGTTAGTTGAACAAAATTATCATAACAATATCTGTTTTAAAACCGGTAATTGACTTTTCCAAAATAGGGAAAATACAATGGGATCGGTTGAATGCACTGACGACTTTTGTATAATTATAAAGACTAAATGATAAAGCAGTTTTGAATTGTTTTTTTATTTGTCTAAATTGGCAAGCAAGCATAGCGCCCCCACGGTCGCCGTAACGTATGAGCGCTTGCAACGCCATACATTTGTAACTTACGCGTCGCCAATATCGAGGTATTGTTTATTTCTTAAATCTCTTTTGCCCAGTTATTTCGCTTTCAAAAACAAAACACTCTGATGCAAACCACAACTCTGCTTAGCGGTAGGTACCTCACTTACCTAGCGGGCCTCTTGTAATGAAAGGCCTATCATTAAAAAAGTTTTGCGCTGCAATGAATTAATATAAGTTACTTAAACCACTTGTATCAAAAGTTATTACTATAATAAACCTCAGATTGCGTACGAGTATTTTAGTTATATTTACGATCTCTGACATATCCAAGGTCAAATGGCATACGATTACGATAAATGTTAAATTTATTATCAATGAAGTTAGTTTTAGGTATATATTATATTTTGTTTACCCATTTGAAATACACTATATAGAATATAATAATTATGTAAATATATACAATATAGATATTATTTTATTTATGCTGCTATATGTATTTTATTTATACAAAAAATTTAAATAATTTAATTTTAATAATAAATTCCAAAATTGTAATAAACGTATTATTTAAATGTAATTTTATTTTGTTTATTATAATAGCTACAGTTTCAAGCTATTTACACGAATAAAGCTTAAAAGGATCTTTGTCTCCGTTCCTGATGACGTGCTTAGGACTACCCTAAGGACCCTTTAGGCTTCTGAAAAGACCTTTTATCGGCCGGATCTTAGTACTCAGTTAATCCTGCTCTGTGACGCTGTGAAAGCCATACAGCAGCAATACATAATCAGAAAAAAAACGACTATAGGTTAAATTGTCGCACAAGAGGTCTTAATGCTTACTGGTTGAAATGTACTCCAAAAAATATTAATGATGGCTTAAGTTTTATGGAAAACATACGAGATTTACACTGTTACACATATATTTCTAAACAAATTTATTTATATTTATACATTTTTAATTGTTTTTCCAGGTTGCTAGTGGGTGCTCCTCTGGGCCAGAATCTACAGCCGAACACATCAAAGTCAGGAGCATTGTGGAAATGCAGCTTGACTTCATCGACTGGGGACTGCGAACAAATCGTTACAGATGGAAAACGAAGTGAGCGTTTGCTTATTATCAATTAATCATACACAACAGAAATACAATAACTAATCTTATGAGAGAATTAGAAAATATACTTTAGGAAATTACTGGTTTTTGGATATCTCATAAGAGTTTGTAATTATATTTATATGCTTCGGTTACGAGGTTGTAAAGGTTTACTGTAGAATAATATATAACATTTTGCGATAAATCACTTTCAATAAAATTAAATAAAAAATATTACGTATGGTGCAAATTACTGTTTTGACTCTTTAAAAAAAACTAAATTTAATATCTAAACGAGAAACAATATTGTTTCATATAAGAATTAAATTACTTTGTCAATAAACTTTACAGTCTTCGATATTCTTAGTTTCAAAGTAATACTTTCCAATTTTACGACACGACTATCGTGAAATACTTATAATGAAGATAAAAATATATATTGTACTTTGAAGTTGTATATTTTATACGTTCAATCAAAGGTGTAAATTAAAAACGGTTCTCTTTGCATTAGAAAGTAGTAAAAGGTAGAATTGTTTTAAATTAACATCGAGCACAAATAGCGGCTTAATATGAGACACACAAACAAAACAGATTTTTATTTCCAGTAGACATTGTAGAATACACGTAGACGATAGATTAGGAAGGAAATGCTGGAACCGAATAATCAATTTGAGTTTTATATGTAATTAAATTGTTGTCTTTTGTCGGTGGTGCCCCAAACAGCGAAGTACGGCAACATAAACACGAGTAAGTGAGCTGTGGTCTCAATCTCCTCTATACATATAATCATTCGCTCCTTGACTAATATTGACTAATCACTGTTATTTTTAATTATAATTATTTTACTAATCGCCGTCAGCTAAGTTCCAGCTATGCCCTCGAGAAGACTTAAGCATGTTAAGCACTAACTGAATGACTCTAATTGTATAAATTACATGTAAATAATTGGAATTTATTTTCATAAACTTCGTTATAACATAACGCATTAATAAATTATACTATACGATTATTTTATGTTGAAAATAAATTCCATACAATACAACAGCACTAACTGCTTGCAAAAGCACCCACTCACAAAGCTTGAGCTAGCACTTAATATAATAGAAATTTGAAACATAATTGTGTTTATTATTCACAAAACCACGAAAGTTATGTATTAAATTAAATGAAAACTTGCTTTATGAATAGTAATGACGTAAATCAGTTTTCACACCCATTACAGCTTAGTTGAGTTATTTAATTATTCTTGTACTGTAATAATACTGTTGAAGCTTACATTATTATAGTCATAGTCATAGTCATAGTTGTGATCAGTTTTAATGGAATTGTTTTTATTGTGCAATTGGATATATTGTCCAACAGTAAGTAGTGACAACTAAAATTAACAAGTAATATAAATTGTAAAAGGTGACTGGCTAAAATAATTAATATCTTAACAATGATTTAATTTAATTAAAATGTTATTGTATAACTTAACGTTATTCGATATTAATAATGACGAAAACCAAAATATTTCCGGATTTTCGTTAAAAATATCACCTAACAAAATAATAGCAGCTCGGAAAAATACTGCGCCGAATAACAAAAGTAATGGTACACATAGAATAACAGTTAGTCATACTTACTTCAAATTAAACAAAATTGGTGTCTTCTGGTGAATTAACGTATCGGCCATCAATTAATTATCAGTATCAGCTCCAAATTAACATAAAGTAGAATTCGATAACGATACATTAACCTGAGACCACACGAATTAAAATACACGATTTGTTTAACGCCGTATCTTCACGATGAATTCATTACAGGTCACTGAAGAAATCGTCCTAATAAATATAGCAAGTTGTCAACAGTTGTGTATTATGCATGTCTTATGTTTGAACAAATATTAGTGCTGGTTGATGCAATTTACACGATTTTTGTGTAATATGAAACACATTTTTTCTGACTTTTTGCAAGGTTTTCTATTTTGCCTTATGGTAATAAGATACTCTTATCTTGCATCACGCCTGGTTGCAATGCTTTGCATTTGCCAACGATCTACGATTTGGTTTGACCTTGGGATTGTTTCAAATTTAATTGGAAACGAAAGCAATGGGATTTTTCAAGACTAGTCTGTTGCTTTTGTTTTCCTAATCTAGTTTTAACAAACAAATATATTTATTGAACTTTTTATCATGTCATTGGGGTAATGCCTAACGTTACTTATTTTTTTATGAATTTTGTTCTTGTGTTTAATTAAATTGTTTTGCTTAGTTATGTTTTGCCAACAGAGCTATAACTTCGGAATATACTAATGCATATTTGAAATATTTTGCTGAGTAAATTGCCCGTAATCAGTTTTTATTGGCATAAGTTTCACTGCTTGTTTCAATTCACTCTTCTTTATACCGTTCAAATAATGAAGTAGAATGATTATGTTTAGGTCTTGATTCTTTTCATCTGACTGAGCCTCATCCCGACGAGATCAAGGACGGTCAGTGGCTGGGAGTTTCTGTACGAAGTCAAGGAGCTGGTAAAAAGGCGGTCGTTTGTGCTCACAGGTAATAACGTTGTTATCGTTATAATAATATTTAGTGTACAAAATAGATATATAAATTTTGTATCGTATTATATATATACGAAACCAAACTAAATAAATAAATAGTAATCTCATTCGGTTTTAATTTTTAGACCTAAATAATTTTATTTATTTTGGGTCTGTATTTAATTTTATTATACTGATCATGGTTAAGTTAGAATTAATTTTTAATCTGAGCTCGATTAACCAAAAGTACCAAACAATTAAGTTAGAAAGGCTGAGCCTTAGTTGATGCTTATTATTGAATAAAACGTTTAAATAGGTTTTTGATCAATAAATCCATAACTTTATTATTTATTGAAGCTCTAACTTTATAACGCCATTAAATTAGCGCATTACATACAATATATATGATAATAAAACATCTTTTTTAATGTTTCAGATATATCCGCAAATCTGGGGAGTCGCAATTTGGTCAAGGACTTTGTTATACATTAAGTAATGACCTCCAGTTGATCGACGTGTGGGAGCCATGCCGAGGTCGCTCTGTACAAAGGTATAATTTATGTGTCACTATTCGAACTCAATGATATAAGAGTAAACATAAACAGTCTTAAAAATCTGCCTTACATCATGATAATGGCACGTTTTCTAACAAGCCAGAGACATAATTATGGGGACTTGGAACATATGGACGTCAACGAAATATTATTTGACATCGATGCTTAGATTATAATACAAAATTTTAATGTTTCAGAGAACATGAAGAATTTGGATTTTGTCAAGTTGGTACCAGCAGTTCACTTCTTGAAGATGACACATTGGTTCTTGGCAGTCCTGGACCATATACGTGGAGAGGAACTATATTTACTCAGGATACTAAGGACGATCTTATTGAAAGAGATCATGTTGTATACATGGCACCAGTTGAAGACGGTGCCAGTCCTGTTGAAAAATATAGTTATCTGGGTTAGTAAGAGATCCAATTTAAGTCTTTTCCTTGTATTTTTATTTGACCGAGAAACACAATCGTCTGCTAAAGTACAATTTAAAATTAACTAAATCTATTCTACTTCATATTAGTATATATTATGTACGTCTACAGGTATGTCGGTATCAGGCGCTAGTTTCTTCGGTCCAGAACCATCTTACGCAGCAGGAGCTCCACGAGCCCACGGAACTGGTCAAGTTGTGTTATTCAGCAAACGTGTTATCGAAGATTGGACTCGAACAGATGTTGATATCCTTAACTTTACTCTAACTCTAAACGGCGAGCAATTTGGCTCCAGTTTTGGTTATGAAGTTGCGGCAGCTGATGTTAATGGTGACGGGTATGTTCATCTTAAAGACTTAATTAAATGGACGTGTATCAGAAATATTTATTTAAGTCAAATGATATATAATTATATACAAATACAATATATAGAAATTTAAATAGACCAACTAATTGTCATGACGAGGCTGTCCAGATATAATAGAATGGAAAAATTAGACGGTTAGCTGACAAATTGAAACAAATGAACTAAAACACATTGCATAGTATTTTGCTTATACGTAAATTTAATATACTCTGTATTTTTATCTAGAATATATTTATATATTATATGAATAGTTGTAGTAAAAGAAATAGAGGTACCATATACATATAAAATTTATTTTAATATATTTAAGAAATAAATTCATAAATATTTATTTCTCTATCGTTTTATTTTCAGGTTGCCTGATCTATTAGTTGGTGCACCGTTTTACTTTTCACGAGATGGGGGCGGAGCGGTCTACTTATATCTTAACGAAAAACGTAATCTTCCGCAAAAGTACACTTTAAAATTAACTGGAAAACCTGAGTCACAATTCGGTATTGCAATTGCTAATACAGGAGATTTGAATAAGGATGGCTGTGAAGATGTAGCTATTGGCAGTCCTTATGAAGATAACGGAGTAGTTTATATACACATGGGGGATAGGAAAATTGGCCTAAAAACTAAACCTGAACAAATCATAAAAGCGGAAGCATTGCCGATTCTAATGAAAACATTTGGCTATTCACTTTCTGGTGGAATGGATCTTGATGCTAATGGCTATCCAGATTTACTGGTTGGTGCTTATGAAAATGTAAGTTTGGCATAAAATTTATTATATAATCTTAATTTTTTATTGATTTAATAATTCTTTTATCTTAGTCCAATATCTTTATTATCTGTTCTTCTTTATTATAATGATGTACAATTCTTTTATCTCAGTTTAATAGTAATTCGCACTTTTAACCTTTTTTTCTATGACCTGATATTTCAATTTCAAGGAAATATTATAGCGGGAAAAATATGAATGTATATTAAATCTACAATCAACGTTTATAAATTGAATTCGGATTTTGCTAAGTTTTTTGAAATTAAAAATATTTGCTTTCCTAATTTCCGACTTCTTACTTTAATGTTACCGTTTTCTGTTTACAGAGTAGCGTGGCACTTATACGGACAAAACCAATTATTGACATCAAAACATCAATACGGCCTTCAAACACAATAATAAATATCGATCCAACGATCCAAGGTTGTCAAAAAGACCCAACATCGAATTATACATGCTTTCATTTTCAAGCATGTTGTATAATAAAATCTCTCGTCAGATCAGTTCAGAGCAATAGTCATGAGCTGAATTATGTAATTGAAGCCGAAACATTCCCTGGTGGGAGAAAATATTCAAGAGTTTTATTTGATGCAGAAAAATCAAATATAGTTAATAAAACTATACATTTGGGCAAAGATGTTGAGGATTGTAGAGAGCATATCGTTTATTTGAAAAACAATACTAGGGATATACAAACACCCATCAAAGTAAGTAGCTATTTCATTGTGGCAGAAAAGGCTATGTTGTACATTTTAATGAATGATATTCTAAAATAGCTAGTATTTTTTTTCCTTTTACAGTTTCAAGTGACATATAAAATAGTTCACGTTCAACCTCAGTACTCGACAAGGGGTACTTTACCAAAAATCGACGACTATCCAGTATTAAATGCCACTGCCAGAACATCGTTTAGTGCTAACTTCCTGAACGACTGTGGGTTAGATGGCGACTGCGTTAGTGATTTGGTCGTCGAACCTGTTCTACTTTTACCGAAAAGTAAACTTTTTGCTCCATTTATATTATTAATTAATGTTCAAGAGTAAATTTCTAACTTTTATGTCATATAATTTTTACAGCTGATGATGGCAAAGCATATGCGTTAACTTTAGGTCAAGAAGAAGAAATAAAACTGTCTATAAAAGTGGATAATTATCAAGAATCGGCATACGAGGCACAACTCTTCGTACAACATCATGCAAGCTTACATTATATTGCTGCTAATATAAGTGTAAGTATTGCCTTTTTTGTCTTTAAGTGCTGGTGGTCAAACTTAGTTCTTTGTTTCCTGTCCCTTGGTTTAAAACATACCTATGACTCTATTGATTTTGCTAATGTTCATAGTTTTTGTTTATTGCCTCTATATACTCTATAAAAAATAAGCTGTGGATATAGTTATTAAGAATGTGTCTAGAAGTTAACTGTCTAAAGTTAAGTTAGTTAAAGTTTTTAAAAGTCCAATATTCTTCAACATTTACCATTACAGGGTAAACACATGATCTGCACGAGCTTTAACAAAACTACAGTCTCTTGTTTACTTGAGAATCCATTTAAACGACAATCAGAAGGAAGTCCACCAATAACGATGAGGTTCGACGCAAGAGCACTCGAAGATAATGAACCATCTGTGATATTCACTGTTTGGGCTAATTCTACATCTAAAGAGCTACATCCTAATAAGAAGCCCGTTCAAGTTGAAGCACTTGTCATTAAGAATGCTGAATTGTTAATAAAAGGGTAAAAACTATTATTAATTGTTATTATCAGTCGTAATAATGAGATCAAAAATTATTTTTTCCCAAATTTAGTAATTCTAATTATTTTATCAATCTGCATCCCAGCATTATTATTGGTACTTACCTGGGGTCTGCTTATTACTATTATTGATTTGACAGATTTCTAGTTTTCACACAAACCGATCGCCATCTGATCTCTACAACCTTAAGCTAGAACCAATAACTCATTGGATAAGAGCAGATTTCCTATCAAGAGTTTACGATTACTATCAGATGTTCGATGGTAACCACCGAGACCGACTGCTTAACGTGATTTAGGCACTATTTCCAGAGACACGGTTCATAAATGGTCCCAGCAAATATTATTATCACATAACGCAATGTAAAAACAACACTATAATTCTATTTACAAATTATAAGTAAAAAAATTGCCAATATGTTGTATATAAGCAATAAATAAATTAAATTGAACCAATTTCCGATTAATCTTACAATTAAATTACTTTAATAATACATTGTATAAATAGCAATCACTATTTTATTACAGTGCCGCACGGCCGGAACAGGTGTTCTACGGAGGCGAAGTGAAGGGAGAATCCGCCATGACTTACTTTGATGATATCGGGACAAGAGTAATACACACATATCAGGTAAAACTAGAATAATATATTTAATTCTTATTATTTTAAATCTACCAATATTTTTTTAAATACCTTATATTTATGGTAAATTAATAAACAAAATAATTCTTTTATTACATTTCAGGTATTCAACGAAGGACCTTGGCGAGTCTCATCAATGCAAGTAGTAATATCTTGGCCTCATCAAGTAGCATCAGGAAGTGCGCAAGGAAAGTGGCTCCTTTATCCTGAGGATGTGCCGACTGTTGACGGAGAAGCAGGTAATAAAACAATCATATTACACAAGTGTTCCTGATAAATTAAATATGTTTTACATAATATTTTTTTTTATAGATCAGAGCAATGGTGAATGCTTCATATCTGAGAGTGAAAGTAATCCTCTTAAACTAATTCCAAGACCAGGCGCCGCAGAACCCTACCTTGAAAATCTTGAAATGGATCCTTTCCTAACAAATGGAAAACTCAGTGTTAGTTCAAATGAGAAAGAATATAATTCTACAAGAGTTACCAATCATATAGTCGGATATACCAGTAGGGCTGAAAATAAAATGCGGCATAAAAGGGAAAGCGATATTGTGAAAGCTGAGGCTTATACAGATAAAGATGGTCAAAGAAAACATGTTGTTAATATGGTAAGTAATTAAGAGACTATTTAGCCAGTACCTCAACTCATATAAAGTCTCGCTCCTCATACAGCTACTGAAGATACTACCTAAATTACATTTTTTATTTTTTTTATACACAAAGTGTACTGTTTTGGTTTTTAGAACTGTCAAAAGAAGACTGCAAAATGTATACAGTTCCAATGCGTGATTTATCGTCTCGGACGCATGCAGGCTACTACTATCACCATTAAGGCTCGCCTATGGAACGCGACTCTTGTAGAAGACTACCCTAGAGTCAGCCATGTTAATATCGCTTCTACAGCTTTCATACATATACCTGAACATTATAACATACACCAGAATAAGCACTATGATGACACAGTGACGGTAATTATTCAATTAGTAAGATCATGTTCGGCTTAAATCATTTGTTTTAATTTAATGTTCAAAGTAAGAACTGATAAATGCTACCTATAGCTGTAGAGCTAACATTCATAACTTTTTTACAGACTATACTTATAATAATCAGTAAAGTTCTTGATATACTCCTACATATTATATTACAGTCAAAATACACGTAGTGCTCATTTACTTGAAAGAGATAAAGTTCAAAAAATAACTATATATACTATTGTATAAATGTTGAACTTCAACAAAAAATTTAATATGAAACTACTATAATATAATGGAAATTTCAGGTGGAGACTGTTGCGTATCCTGATCTGAAGATAAGTGAACCTTCAGAGGTGCCATTGTGGGTGATTATCGTTTCGGTAATCGTCGGGTTAATAGTCTTAGTTATACTTATAATCGCCTTGTGGAAACTCGGCTTTTTCAAGAGAAGTCGACCAGACCCAACATTGTCTGGTAATCTAGAAAAGAATAACCACGAATCAAGTCCATTCATCGGTCGTGAAAGAAATAGTATTCGATAGCTATAGTATCACCGAAATTATGGACCTTAAGTTTAAAAGTGGAATTTTGTAAATAATGAAAGTTGTTTGTAAAATGTTTGGATTGTATGAGGATGGTATTAATAAGTTTAATTTAAAATATCATTTGACTGTGATGTCTTCGTAGAGGAAATATTGTAAGTATGTGATTTTAGGGCGACCATACATGTAACATATCGCTATGATCTATCGTCCTGATTAAAGCTAACAACATAATTATCGTCTGTGTGAGAATTTTTCAACAGCAGGACAATGTCTCCATATTTTTTATATTTTTATGCAAACACTGTAATAAATCGTACAGTTATACCCTACACGATATCGTAGCGACATCTTGTTACGTGTATGGATCACCTTTGCGCTACGGCGCTGTTTTGTTGATGTTTTCTACGATATCCTAATGTGAAAGGTTTGTTTTGAAATTGTTTTATTTGCATTTCTGTAGTATTATGAAGATAATAAGATTTTATGATTGTTTTTATATATTCGATGAATATGTGCTATTCTGTAAATATGTACTTGCCTTTATTTATGAACGTTTAGTTTAGGGTTATAAGGTACGACTAGATTTTTTACTAGTCAGTAAAACCTTTGTCATAGGTGCCTAGAGTTTGTAGCATCTTTTTAAATAGTCGAAATATTTTACGCATACTTAAAAAAATGTATACATTTTTCCAGTACTTAAATATTATAAATAATTTTGAAGTTTTATTTAAAATTGTTTAAAAGAAGTCTACATTTTTCAGCGGGTGATGTTTAATGTTATTCCAGTTTTTATATATACTTAACCAAAATTCACGATTTGAATGTTATATGCTTAAATGTACATATTTTAGATTAAGTAGTATTTATATAGTAGATTTTTTACTAGACTTTATATAAAAAAAATCTTTAGAGCATCGAAAAATAAATTTATGTTTGTACTTATGTTGTCTGCCAAATTATTATTTATTTACTATAATAAATCTGACCACCTATTATTAAAACACTGGTTGTGATCATTTCCGTACACAAATTTTAAACACCTTCCTAATATACTTAATTTACAATAAACTTTATTAATAAATAAATGGTGCCATTTGAAATTATTTTCTTATTTTGTATACCTTTTATAATTTTTGAACTTAAACCAATTTGATACATAATAAAATATAAACTTCAGAAGGCAGTGGCATAGACAAAAAAATACGATGAAATAAGCAGGTTTCATGTTCCTGGATTGATAAAACTAATTTATGGCAGTAGTCATGGCCTTGAGGTCATGGTCTGGACACATTTCATTAAATGTGTGCGTATTTATAGTGAAAAATGTATCAAGTCCGAATTGTCCTAGCTATGGAGTTGTAGAAGATGTCTATCATATTTTAATGTAATGTGTTCCTAGCAGACCACTGGCAACAGATTTAAGATGTTTGCTAATGCATTTATCCGGTTATGTTATGTTACTGGAGATATATTTGTGCATTTGCATTAAATATTCCCATTCTTCGCTGAAAAAGCTACTGGCCGAAGCTAGTTTGCGTCGGAGAACTATTCTAAAAACATCGGAAATGATGGTCAAACAATTCCTTGCTAAAATTACCAAGGGAACGTTTTGTAAAACTCGTATTGAATAACTGTTTACAATTATGTAGTTCTTCACTTTAACATGCTTACAGCCTGTGGCTGGCCAGAATTGAGCAGTTCTTAAAATACAACATATTTTGAGTAAGCCTCTATACTGTTTTTATTTTTTAAAACAAGTTCTTCATGAACAGTTCCTTTCAGGCATGGAAAAAATTTAATAAAAGTAATCCGAGGAAACCAGCTTACTCGTAGCGGCTGACTAACTAAAATACTAATAAAGCTGAAACAAATTGAGGACTAGTCATTTAAATAAATAAAGTAAGTAATTAATAATACTCATACAATACAAGACAATAAATAATTTATTTTACCTTTATAATATTATAAAATATAAATCAATCTATGAGGTTTCTTCAAGTTCAATATTTTTTGTATTTATTCAATTAGTCTAGACGAATAAGCTAACAGTAAGATACCTTAAACATTAATAATATAATTTATAAATTAACTTTTCTAACAAAATTTCTGAAATTTTTTGGCTTCATGTGAAGGTTTCTGAAACAAAAAATACGAAGTATTAAATAAGTGAGATGAACTAGATAACTTAGTTAGTTAGTAAGAGTATACGGTGCTGCGATAGCGAATTAAATAATAATGATTCAATATGATAAATATTCTATATCGACTATTAATCATCATATTTGATAGCCTATGAGAAATCCAGCCGAAATTATTGTAAAAATTATTTTAATTGCAATAGTATTTCTTTCTAACCCAAATCTTTAATTGTGAATAAATATAATGGAAACACAGTCGTAAATTTTCTGATATTATCATTAGTTTCCACTGTGCATGACCCACCACGCAATCGACCGGTACTTTTTAAAACTAAAATTATTTAACTATCTATTAATCTATTTATTAATCTATTTATTAATCTATCTATTAAGCTTACATGAAAAAAGCGTGCTACCATTAAATTTTTATGTAGTATTTTTAGTATTAAATTTTATACTTTTGACACTAAGTTTATGTGAATTAATCAGTAAACAACTAAACTTATATATCTCCATACTATGATTTAATATTAAAACACTTTCTACATCTATAAAACAACAGACAAGTCTGTCACTATTTACTACTTTCGATAGCCCAAAGCGACGTACAAACAAATATTGTAAGTGAAATCAAATGTCAGCCATTAATATAATTGATTGATCGCGTTTCTCGCCAATTTAAACAAGTTTATAAATAGATGAAGCACAATGAATTATTACTACCTATAAAACTACCTCTACAATAATTAAGATCAGATATTTTTTAAACATACTTCGAAAAATTCCTTTCAAAAAGAGGACATATTGACAAATAAGGTACGACTGCTCCAAGAAAACTTAAATCATCACAAATCGACTCATATTTTAAAAATAAATAGATTTGAGTAAAATGAAAAATAATCTATTTATAATGAGGAAGTTAAATGAATATTTAAACAGTTCCAGTGAATCGAGTCCTTTGAGTGTATATAATATACTTATAAGTATGAATATAACCCTTATGCGGTAGTAAATTTTATAGTGAGTTACACACTGGGAGGAATCATTAAGAGAGGATCTATTAATTATAATTGCGAACATCAGAAAACGTCGAAGGGAGAGGAAAATGTTAAGTAAATTTTATGATGATTTAAACTTACGTCTTTTTTAGTTGAGGACCAGCAAAACGTACAAAGTGATGTTTTGTATTCACTATCGCTCTTATGCAAACACGGTTGCTCCATATCTCCTGTAAAAAGAGAATTACTTTAATTATTAAAGTAGTAAATAAAAAGATTACTTTTTTTTTTTTTATGTTACAAGTTGGCAAACAAGCATACGGCCCCCTGATGGTAAGTGGTTGCCGTAGCCTATGAGCGCTTGCAGCACCATTAGTAGGCGCCACTCACGCGTTGCCAACCTCGAGATATTAGTTCTTAAATCTCCTCTGCCCAGTAATTTCACTAGCGTACAGTGCCCTTCAAACCGGAACACAGTAATAATAAATAATAAGCCTAAGCACTACTATTTGGCGGCAGAATATTTGACACTGCGGTGGTACCTACCTAGCCGGCCTCTTGCAACAAAAGACCTACCAGCAGTGTGACTGATTGCACTGGTGGAATAATGTCTGCTGTGACAGAGGTTATCCCAACAGCGGGCGATGGGGTCGTCACATCCCGACGCCGAAAAACTTCCGTTATACTTCGTCATAATAACTTAATCTTGTAATAAAGTTTCAACTTTCTTAAATATTACAACCGTTACGTCGATTTTGATTTACCTTTAATTTATAATTTCATATTTTGGAGATAAATGCTTTAAAAGTGTCGGCATGTATTAAATGTGTCCGATATTATTGGGCTGCAATTGAGGTAATTAAAAACACTTCAATCGAGTAATCTGTACTCAACACTTTAGGGAGTGTCAATTATTTCTACCACGACCATTTTAATTTTAACGTTTTTAATTTTTAATCTTTATATTAATGTATAATATTATTATTAAATTTACCGTACCGAACCGCTAGCCATTGAATTTGTAATAATTCAACGACAGTTAGCCGTATTATTTGAAATGTAAATATTTTTTATTTTGCCGAATTGGTCCTAATTATATTGATACATAGATATATAATAGAATGCGTTGAAAAAGGCGCAAGCAAAAAAGTAGGCTACGGTGATGGTTACTAACAGTCGGGCTCAATTGTGCTTTATTTATTTCCTACTTGCGCCCGCGGTTCCGTTCACGCTCCTTTTACCGATTTTTCTTCATTGCACCCGAATTATTTTTCTTAAATAAAAGTAAGTCTAAGTTACTCCTTATAACATCGGCAATCTACCAGTGAAAGTTTCGTTTAAATCGTTCCAGCTATTTCAGAGATTAGCCGGAACAAGACAGACAGACAGACAAAAATTTTGAAAATTATTTTAAGCTATTGCATAGCTTTTATCGCGAGCTTTGAGCGTGGCGACCGAAACAAGAAAAATTATAGCAAATACCTCAATAAATGTATTGGAAAATGATCTTTAAATTATACGTTATAAAGACTAACGTTCAATAAAAAAAAAATAATATATAACCTTTAAACATAATTCTTATATGAGCAAAGGATTTTCGTCTTTTAACTCAAAAATAATTAAGGTGATTATTCTATAAAGTTAAAGTTCCATATAAAATGAATCTATTGATGACGAATTTAAAAAATTGAAAATTTTTGAATTGAATTGAAAAATTACGAAGTTTCTTACTTTATTTCAATGAAATTTTGAATTATTGAAATATAAATTAATGTTCGATTTCATTTGTATTTTAACTTATTAAAAACAGCCAAGATTTTATGTATTGCATAGGTTGATTAAAAATGCTATGCAATAGCTTTACCGCGGCAGTCCCCGAGGGCCAAAGGTTTTTTTGGCATTCATGATATAGGTTCTTAAATCTCCCAGTTATTTCACTAGCTACAGAGTCCTTCAAAACGAAATACAGGAATGCAAAATACACTACTGTTTTGCAATAGAATATCTCACACTGCGGTTGTACCCAAACACATTAAATATCGCCAGCCTCTTGGAATAAAAAGCCAGCAATCAGTAAATAAGATTTTATAATATATTTATAAGTAATAGATTAGCCTCTCAATAATATATACCAGCTGCTTAACAATCCGTTGTATGTAATAATAATTTTATATTTTATTAGGTGTAATTATGTGTTAATACAATGCAACCTCCGTGGTACTAAATACCTTAATATTTTAGAGGTATCTAGAGCACAGCTGCTCGTAGCTTACATAAGTGATACAAATACTTAGGTTTTGTACATGTCTATAATAATAATTTTAAATGCTAATCACATTTACAATAACATATATTATATTTAGTGTTTTGTTAAGTACAAAGGAAAAAATTGGATTGTATTTGGATTGAGCGGTGCAAAGAAGGAAAAAAAGTAACTATTAAGTTTCAATCTAATAGTTTTAATGGTTAAAAAAAAATAAGAGATTTTCTTTTTTTTCTGTAAGTACTTTGTTCTATTTCGCTTTTTGGGCACTGATTTTGATAATCATGTCGGGAAACATACACAAACACAAAGACAAACACACCAAGACCGGAACACATGCCGGCATAGCTAATACAAACATCTGCTCCGAGCGATAATCGAACCCTCGACCTGTCGCGTTTAACGCGGGTTTGCTGCCGCTGCGCCACAATGTCGTCACATATGTATATCAGATCAATTCTAGTGAATAAATTCTTAAAAATAAATTGGCTTTAAAACAAAATGAAATTATTTATAAAGTGTACCTGTATAAAGTTGATTATCTAGGTGTGTGATGTAGCTGCCAGCGAGGCGTAAGATCTCGATCTTGCTGAGCTTGCGGTCGGGCGGCTCCGTCGGTATCAGCAGTCGCAACGCGTTGAACGCCATGTTGACGCTGCTTGGGAATTTAATGGGTATTTTGATAACAATTCTATCACTATTCTATATTTATATTTATTATACTATCTTCCGCCCGTGACTACCCCTGTGTGTAGAACAAAATACCTAATAGGTTCTCCATACAATCTTTCACTTTACTTTCACCTCCTTTTGATTGGCGTCAAAAAGTAGTATATAACCGTCTCCATGGTTCCTTCTATATCTATACCAAAATTCATCAAAATCGGTTAAGCGGATCAGAAGTGAAAGGGTCATAAGCAAGAAAACTCACTTTCGAATTTATAATATTAGTAAAGATGTATTAAAATATTTATAAATATGTATACAAAATAATAAAAGAAGGGTAGAATATAGACGAATATACTGAAACTAAGCAACCAGAAGCTATAAAAGATAATTTAAATAATGCAGTACTTAATATATAAGTTTTAGGCGCATTAGGTTTACAAAATCAAATAAAATAAATAAAAATTATTTGCGCTATGATCATAAGTTCTATAAAAATAGGTTATTCAACAAAACATAACTGCTTATATAGTGAAATAAAATCAGTTATCGTTGTTAAGGGGGTAAGATACCCCCAATTCACTTCAGCTTGGGACTTCGGTATTCGTTCTCAGCGAATAAAGCTGTACTAATATTAGCAGTATTCACAAACTGTCTGTACTTTTACTTCTACTACCACTGATTTTCACAAAATATTGCCATCGAAGTACCCAACAAAGCAATACATAAGTACGTCCATAATATCTTACGCAATAAATGTATCTAAACAATCTCGTTCCTAATTTATGAAAGCAGGCAAATGATCTATCAATGTCATGCTAACTTGTAACTTTAATTGTAATTGTTCCCATTGTATTGTTATCTCAATATTACACTTACGTTGCCACTAACGAAGTCAGTTAAAAGTTTCCAAAGTTCAAGCAATATAATTATTCTTTTTGGCTAGATTTTTAATCAGATTTTTGTTACGGAGAGAAGACATTAAACTATAAAAGATATATTTCCACGATTACCGCTTGTTAATCATTTTATGTACCTTTGCCTAAGAAGTTTAAAGTTGTCTGTCGCTCTTATAAACAGTTCAATTATTACATCCGTAAGCAAGGATCATAAATATTAAAAAAAATAGGGTCGAAAACATACGTGATAAAAATTAATACTAACTTTTGTGTCCTGTCTCGCTCCCTTGCATTCGCTTGACACCTTTGTTTTGTAACCGGCACACTTTCAGTATTACTCTGATAAGACGTAACGGAATAAATTTGCTCCCAATTTTCCTCACTTAACTGGTAATTTGTATACGTATCCATTTTATATGAATGAATTTACTTTTAATATTACTGGTAACAGATCACGGGATACATTTAGTTGGGATGCGGGATGTGTACTAATCGTAACTTAGTGGTTAGCGTCCCGATGATATCTCGGAAGAGTCATTTAGGAAGAACAGCGCGCGCCACTGACTCGTTTCTTAACCGATAATTGTATAAACAGATGCCTCCTGATGATTCAGGGCCGTATTAGAAACACTTAATATGTCATAAAAATTGTCATACTTAAATTTAAAATACGAATTATTAAAAAAATGACAACACAAATATAAAACTTATATTGTATTAGATTATCCTTTGGGAAGTATTGACTAAAAAGATAAATAATTATGATAATTTTGTCAGTCTTAAGATATTTGGTTTGAAATATGTATATTATATATTTGTAGTTGTATGCCTGGTAACTTGACTTGATTTAAATATAACTATATTATATAGTTATACATTTTGATAAGAAAAGTAAATTTTTTTTTCGGAATCCGCTCCTGTTATGGCGAATGGTTGAGCTGTCGTCGAGGATGTAAAACGACAATGCCCCCAGTTTGTCCCTGTTTGTTTAAGCTAACTGCCGCAATAAATATTTTTTATGTCTTTGATGATTGCTGGGACGAAAAGTGAAAAAGTCATCTGTCTTTATTTTGATTTATATTTAAGTAGACAACATTTGCCACAATAACTCTTTTTTTGCGAACTTTAAACGTTAATTCGTTTTCAATTTTTTTAATTAGCATCTAAGATGTCCTCGAAAATATAAATATTAGTTTCGATTCAAAACATTTCAAATAAATATAGATAATATCCAATTTTTATTACTTTACGACTTGTATTTTTTTTTAAACACTAAATACTTTTTAAATTAGGTCATTACAATATAAATTTTTTTCTTAAATTCCCGTAATGTTCTCGTTGATATTTGGGTCTCAAGGGAATCCGAGTAGGGATCCGTGGGAAAGCGTTAATTGGTTAAATTATATGACCGCCCAACGAAGTCATTTATATTCATTCGTTTCTTTGCGATGCTCAGGGTTCACACTCAAATTAAGGAAGAATTCTACTGAATCATATGGAACGGTTTATAAAAACACGGAATAGTTTTTAGGATATTAGAAATGGTTCCATTTTTCTTTTTTTATATTGCTTTCTTTTAAATATGTTTTAATGACTAGTGTCATTGTAATGGTATTTTAATATTTAAGGGTTTTTAAATTTTATTAGTATAATAGCATACTCTTATGATATCAATCTCTTGTAAAATTGATCATAGTTTATATTTTCAGTACGTTTGGGAATGTATTACCCCCAGGCAGAATATTTACATGAAGTAACTGTATTAATGGCTTTCATTAAATTATATGAGCCTGAACGTCAGAGGTACAAAGTCTCAACCTGTCTATGACTTTGATTTCCTTTCCTTTCCTTGTTAATCCATATTAATGTGCTACTACTGGTGTTTCAAGCAATAAAATATGACGAGTATTTGTTGTACAAATGATTTTTTTATAAATTGTCTTCATTCTTATTTATGATACGACAATCAGATTCTCGATATTGTAACTTTTGCTAGACATGGGAGACGTGCTTTACCTATTGTTAGGATTATCCGTTATAAATTGGCCCAGAACACCTTGATAAGGGATCTTAATATGAACAGATGTACCCCCTCCCGATGAAGTCCCAAGTCTAGGCTCGACCTCGCAGGAGGGGCCCTTGGGACGGATTCAACTAGTGCCCCGCGTGGCAGTCCATCTTTTACCGGCCGAGGTCTCCAGACCCGGCCCCCACCGGTGACGCTGTCAAGGCCACTAGGGCCAACAGCAATGGACATACCGAAAAAAAAAAAAGAACAGATGTACTGGTCTATTTTTGATTTTGTATACATTTTGTTTGGTAATTAAGGGTATGATGGTATAGCGTGTACGCTTATATAAAGATTCCTTAAAATATGAATTAAGATTCATAAAAATAGAAAACTTTTTAATTTATAAATGTAATTGATTGATTATCTTTACACGAAAACATTTGTAATAACAAATGTAAAAAAGACCGTTTAAGCAATAGCTTGAACAGGCAATTAGGAACCATTGTCACGAAACTGCTGGAGTGAAACTTAAATCGGTCATATAATTAAATTGTAGGTTATTATGAGCATGCTTATCTCTATAGTTATTGAAGTTATTTACATATAATAACAATATAATCTCCCATCCCTTTTGTTCCCGTCTTATTTTCCCTTTTCATTCCTTCTCTCCTCCTTAGCAACGTTGGCAACGCGCATATTCAAGTATCACAAGCGTTCATACGCTGCGGTGACTGCTTACCATCAGGCGGACCGTATGCTTGTTTGCCAACCGTCATAAAGTAAAAAGAAATATACAAATTCGATCATTTTTTAATATAAATTACTAAACACTGATATAGATTATAACTACAGTTTGTAAATTATAAACACAACTCAGTTATAATATTTTTATATTATTTTTTTAGGAAGACCAAAACATTTAAGTCGTAACTTTTTTCGAAAACCATTCGTTCGTTCTTAAAGCAAACTTTCCGACATACATTTAGAATGGGATGTAAAATGTATTGATTATAATTTATTACCTAGATTATTACCGAAATTAACATTCATTAAATTTCTCCTTTCATACGATGTATCATTGTGTTACATCATGCTGTACTGCTGTCTTACTTAGATAGGTTGTATTGAACGAAATGTACTCGTTCTCGTATATGTGAGCTGTAGTTTTAGATGAAGCTTTTGTTTGTGAATTCATAGACATGATTGTAATTAACATAAGTTCTACACGTTAGCTACTGTTCCAAGTTCAGGATGAGCAAACGGCAGTGACCGATCAAATAATTACGAAGATGCTCAGGTGTTTGTTGATTTTGCGACTACGTCACGTCCCCACTACGGCATCCGCCAACCGGCGCGGGCGCACCACGGCCGAGACTTTCTCCTCGCGACACCTCCGTCGGAGAAACGCTTGCTACCCGGAGTCGCACATCAGCCGCGCGCGAGTCGACCGCCTTCGACGAAGCCGCAACCCAAAGCCTACTTCCGCGTTCTACCGCTTTCGCTCCGTAAATAAATTTAATTGTTTCGTGTTACCGAATTAATTTTCATCTATAAAACTAAATAAAGTAATCAATTACAAAAATTGTACTGGAAATGTTTGCCCAAAATTAAAGGTGAGTTGGATTTGGATTACCTTTCTACTAGCCATGGTCCGATGTTAGACGATGACATTCGGTGATAAGGTGGGCGAATTGCCTCGTGGTGAATGCAAGGACGCAAGCCACTGGCTACCTCTTGAACTCCCCACGTATAAGCACCTAGCGAGTTTTATTGTCGGATTCGTTATTTACCCACTTAGTATAAGTTGCATCCTCTGCATTGTTACATTACGTAAGCATGCCCATTTACGTGCCTTTAAATGAATCGTTAACAAGTATATTTACAATTGAGATTTGTTTCTAAGTCGTTGTAAACACTGATGACTTATATAAATTTTATTTATTTACCGTTATTCATATGTACCGTTAATATCTACGTTTATTTATATCAATGTTTTGCGAATAATTGGCGTTGGTTTAAAGGTTTAATAATATGTTCAATTCCAATACGAAACAGATTGCTGTCGATTAACTGCATCTGACATTTAAAACTTAAGCTCATTTAATCCAGTCAGGTAGAAGAAGCACTTAAAAATTATAACCTCCGTATTCCGCTCAGTTTGAGATTTTACGAATAGAATTTGACCTTTAATTTAATAAATTAAAGAAGAACATGTTAAGGGTTAATAAGAGTTTTAATACTATATATATCTCTGATATAAGTCACAAGCAATTATAAAAATAATTCAACATTTTGACGACTTAATTTACTTACTAAACTGGAGCAGTTATTAAATGATATATTACACGTTGTTATCTTGTAATAGCGGATTCAAATTTTCCTGTCGAGTGTCATGTATCAAAGTTATAAGGTGTTACATTTATTAAGTTGTTAAAAATGATATTTTAATGACAAGGTAATTTTCAAATTCTTCTTCGTCCTAGCATTATTCCCGGTATTACATCTACCCAGGGTCTGCTTATTACTCTTATCCGGATGTGACAGGTTACTAGTTTTTACAGGGAGCGATTGCCATCTGACCTCCGCAACCCAAAGGGCTAACCAGTAACTCATTGGATAAGAGCAATTTACTTACCAAGAGTTAACGATTATTATCAGATGTTATGTGATAACAACCGGAGCCGACAGCTTAACGTGCTCTCCGAGGCACGACAAGGTAATTTTTAAATATTATAACATAAAAATCTATTGTAACTTGTGATGATCTGTTAAAGAACTTTGTTGATTTAGAACCTAGCTCAATATGACTTTGCATTTAGTCATATTCGAAATCACTTAGTAGTTTGCAAAACCACGTCAATAGATGGGCAAGACTAAAAAACTCTAACTACAGCCAAATTTGAAGTACTTAAATAAATTATTCCGACGAAATCCGTCACTCACACAGTAAAAGTCACGTGCTCACGTACATGTTGGTAAAACAAGTGAATCACTAAGGATCTGTAAGCATCCAGCCAATGACCTATTACAATGCAAATGGGTAAAGCAATGACTGACTTAAAGCTGAGTCTACATTACGAAATTACCGTAAATGCTGCTGGTAATTTTGACAAAATTTGATTTGTATATTTTTTACATAATGTTATCATATTAGTAATAAGAATATGTAAATTAAAATGCTACGATTTTAAATTAAAGTATGTAAGTAAATGACTTTAATTCAAAATCATGTTACTGTATTATAAAATTCGGATCTGATCATATACACAATCATAACGAAACGACATTCTAAATTTTTACTTGAATTTTAGTACCAATTCACTAAGAAAATTTGTTTAAAGAAAACCAAAAAAAATATTATTACAGCTATAGAATAAAAATGAAATTACATTTCAATATTCAAATTATGTTAATATTAAATGCTTGTCCCACGCTTTACAACACCGTTATTGCATTGTATGTCGTCATGAGATGTTAGATTTGCGAATGTTTTCCTTCAAACGTCACATAAGTTTACATGATTAAATTGCGATGGACACGCTTAAAAATTGCAATAAAAATAAACTTAGCTTTATAATATAATTTCTAGCATTTTATATTATTGTGTAAATCACAATTACCAAAAATCAATTTAAAACAAAAGAGAAATGTTATATCGGCTTAAACGTTTTTGAATGTATTTTGCTTTTGACCTTCGATCCCAATATTTACTTCGCAAACATTTGTAACAATTTTTATTGATCCAAAAAACAACAAAATTCAAATAAGTGTGATAAACAATAAGTGTAATAAACGCAAAAGACACAACGGCCCCCATTAGACTAGTGATATTCTTTGTCGGTGGTCCGGAAACGTGCATAAGAACAAGGACAAACCGACTCTAACCGGAACACATGCCTGTATGGTCCATACAAAAATCTGCTCCGAGCGGGAATGGACTCGGCGACCTGTGGCAGTTTCGCTACCGCTGCGCCACAACATCGTCAAATATAAAATACTGTTCTCTTACGATTTTCAATTTAATTAATACTGATTTCGTGGTATCTACCCCACGTACGTTTTAATTTCTAAGTTGTTGGTTGAATCTAACGGTTGTTAAATTTGCATATCATTTGTACATTTTGTCACCTGACCTTTCCGCTTAGGTATATGACACGATGTTTGAAGCTAACAAGCACTTTAGTCAACTTAAAAATTGGAACAGGTTCTCAATTAATTTGTAAATGTTGTATATAACTCTGTTATTTCTTAAGCGATTTGCTTGATTACTTCATACGAAAAAGTGTTTAAAGCGTAAGAATATGAATATCTTGAAAGATATACAAACATTGTTTTTCAAAGTACGCAAGTGATTTGGCTATTAAATAATTAATATTCCACTTGCTATTAAGTTAAAAACTATAATAAATAAAGTGATTTTATTTAGTATCATATCCATTTTTTTCGTTTCATATTATATTTAGTACTTAATTAAATTTCTATTATTAAAGGTAAAGAGAATAGTACAACAATGTGAAAACAAGTGGCTTAAACAATGCATCAAGATCCGCTCAGAGATTAATTAAAATAATGTGAACTTAAAATTACTAGAAACTACATTTATCAGATTTAGAAACGCATTTATGTTATAAAAAATTTTGACGACATAAAAATCGGTATTGCAATTTATGGGAGAAAAACTATTAGCATCCTTGACACTAAACCTACGTAATCATAAAATTTTCACATTTTTTTTCATTAATTGTGAATCCAATGGCTTACATTAAAAATAAATAACTAATCTTGTATCTTTGACATTTGAATTGGACCCGAATGAATATCCGACTTCACTTTAACTCACCTTACCTTACTCACCAAAACCTTAGCAATTCTCCGACGTATGGACGCTCATATTAAAAATATTACTATGTTCTTTCAATGAAGTATTTTTTTATTTTAAAAGTAGGGCAGATAACTCTACTCCACTGATGGTAAGTGGCAGTAAAGTACAAACGCGAAGTCAGTTGCGGAATACAGTTGCTGAAGACAACTGCGTTGGCCACCCTCGTCCTGCCGAGAGATTTTTTTTTTCTTGAACAAGGTTTTTGGGTCGGAGTTTACTTAAATTTTCATTTTATTTTTATTTGCTATAAGTAGTAAGAGAATTCCAAATAATGTTTAAAATAATTCCCTGTGTATAAGATATGTATATGTATGTACTAGAACCTTAACGTATTTTTTCTTCAAAGATACATAGTTGACCAAGATCGAGTTTCCTAAACTGATTTGCAACTAAACGATCCATCTATAGGCAGTCGGTCGAACTGGCTCATAACTAAGTTAATTCAAAATTATACAGCGTTTAAAATTCCTCTATATAACTAAGGTGCAGTTTGATGTATTGCCTTAATATAAAATCGATATCACGAATACGAAGATCACCTTCGCCTGTTTTACTTCAAATACTCGTAGCGGTGTTTTCAGAAGCATACATAATATATAGGTAGCCTACGAGTGCTAGTTTTAGCAATGGCTTCGCCTTTAACTTATTTAAAAAAAGAAGCCCCGCAAAATAATACTACATTAAACAAAATCTCCTCATAAAGCTTTTGCTAGATCTACTGAGGGATTTAATAATGAAAAGGCTAATAATAATAATATACAAGCACACGAAAATACAGAGGTCATATTTAGTTTCCCATATAATATTAGTATTTCCAAATTGAGTAAAAACGGCGAATATATAGTATAAAAATTTGTAATATAAGCTTATTAAAATTCCCACAGATATAAAAGCCTGTCATGTATAGAATAAAGAGTAAGTAGTAATACGCGACGCTGCGAATTGACTAATACACACGTGTTTCTTATATATATAGCTAATTGCAAGATACAGGTCAGGCTCAGATTAAACATACATAATTTACATTTTCTGAAACAACTCTTTTGATGAATTATATAGGGTTCTTTATATTTGCTTGTGTCAAAAATAACCTATTAGATACAACACACACTACTACACGGTAAATCGATTATATTTCAGAAAAAATACGTATATTGAAAAATAACATATTTATAACTATTTGGAAGTAAAAGACAGTTTCTTATATTGATAGTATGAATCAATCCTAGAATTTGTCCGTTCTAAACAATATTTATCCGAAAGATTTAAAACATGTGTTGCAAGACACGCTTTACGTTCCAACAACACTCCTACAATAAAATAGGTGTGAAAAACCTTAATACGCCATTAAGTTTTAGATATTATAAGATTTACCTGTATTATAAGTACTATTCTTTAATCTGTTTTGACATTTCTTTAACGATCGATCTGATTGATAATTATGTATGATTAATAGGCGTATGTTTTTGTCGCGAGATGATCATAAACAATTTACAAATGTAACGTGATTGACTGTTATTGATATAACCAATTCATTTACTTACGTGATTGTCGTTTACTACGTCGTTAATGGCATTTGAGATATACTCCATATTACAATGACGCGTAAATTTGGAAAAATAATACCTGATGCTAAATATCGTTGAAGAGAATCAGTCAATTTTGTGTAACACATTGACAACTGTAATGGATCTATCTTACACGATTCAGATTTTATTATTATTATTATTATCATCGCAGAATCCTTTCATCTTAGATGGCAGAGAAAGGTAATATCTCTGTTATTACGTACAAACATACTCGACGACAACTTCTTCATTTCGATGTAATTGTGAATAAATTCTTTATATAGACTATTAATACAATGGACTCAATAAAAGTAACATTTTTAATAGTTTGGGTCATCGTATTTTTGTAAGTTGGCCTTGACCATTTTTATAGGTCAAATTCAGCTTCGAGCCCAAACGCAATTAGCCATGATACCTCATTATTTTTAGTAATAACACCTTTAACTGGTCATCGTAAAAGGAATCTTTGCTTCTCAAACTATTTGAGGTAGTAGTATGTCGTCGCCAGCTTAGACATGTCATAGACGTTCATATATCTCTTCTAAATGGGCTACTGGGAACGATCTTGTACTGCTTGCATTCACCGAAACTGATTGATATATTTTCATATTATGAATCTTTTACGTTCATTCGTTATATACAAAATAAGATTTACTTGAACTCTCCCTTTCCTTTCTTCCTTAAGTTCCGAACATAAAAATAAACTAATCTATTACAATTTATTAAAAAGTGTTAAGTGCATATTGATTACGTATTTGAGTTACCATTTATACATCTATACAATGAAAAGAAAGGCAGAGACAAATTGTTTGAAAGTTACAAGTCAAATAGTTAAACGTTCACTATTGAGATAGTTGCACATGTTCATAATAAGTCAGTTATACTTAGATTTTTCTGCCGAAACAATGTATGTTTATCGAGAACAATTTGTACAGCCGAGTGGTCATCCTCCGATGAATCGCTGTTGCGCAACTCTTATGTAGGCCAAGCGTCGGAACATCTTCATCTGCCCTTGTACCTTGGCCTCCCTTGTGTAAACTTAATTTGATCCTTTTAGTATATATCAAATTTATTTCTAAAATACTAAGCTATTTGTACTAAGCTGAAATAGTACACAAACAATAGTCATAAATCTTATCATTAGGTAAATCTATAAAGTAACAGTTATTTAAAAAAAAGAACTGCTAGTGGTATACCTACTAATTTTAACTGACAATAAAATGGAGAACATTGTAAATGGGGCTGCTTTTGATTTACATTTTCGGGGATTAATATACTGTTTCAATTGTTTTTTTAAGAAGCCTTGAAGTTTCTCAGCCTAAAGTAAGTTTAAGAAACATTTAAATTTTGTGATTTTACTCCTCAGTTGGAGAGGGTTCTGTTTTTAAAGTATAACAGCTAATTACTTTCAATAACATTATAAAAAATGATTTATACCTTTTCCGCTAGCACTTGAAGTTTTTTAAACAGTCTTTGATATAGACAGAATAATAAACCTTAATTATATAAAAAAAATATTTTGAAAGCAATATACTTATGTAAATCGTATATCGTAACTATATGTTACAACGCTCGTGATATACCTACAATCAGAGGTCCGAACAAAACGTTAATCAAAGATATCAAGCAATGAAAGTGAAACACATGTGAATAACCTCATGTGTGAGTGTGTTTTATAGTAAAATTGTATGTGAAGGTCTACGGATTTACAAGTTGAGTTAATTTGCGTAATTCTTGCCAATAGCGAATATGGACAGGATCTGTTTTAAAGTAACTAGTGTTGGGACAGGTTGTTGGTGACACTAATCACATGCCTTTTAAGATAACCATTTTTAGAGATTGTGCGCTGCTACAAATATGTATACATACATAATTATATAGTTTTTATCTTTTTGTGGGAATCAACAAAAATGTACATATATACATTTACGATTTTTATGAATATATAGTTATATTACTTGACTTCCACTGAAATCTGCCCGCGACTTAGTCTGCGTGTATTTCAGACTTATGAATGATATAAATGAATGATACCTACTTATACATACATGATCTTACCACCCTATCTTCTTGACTTTCGCAACTATAAAGGTGTCTGAAAGAGATTACTTGTAAGCAATCATACCGCCTTTTGTGCATAATTTGTGTTTCTTATATTTTAATGTCTGTATGATTTTGTGTGTGGTGTGCAATAAAGTATATTATTATTATATTCCATTCTTTCAGCCGTTTGTACTAAATTTAGTACTTTAGGCATCACGATGCGATTATTTATATCCAGTAGGTTATTAAACCATATGGAAGGTTGTTTTTAAGCCGGATAATTGTCTCAATTATTTTTTCCGTCCATATTTTTTTTACTAAAATTTCATGATGATTAGTCGAGTATCTATATGGGTAACAAATATCTGATTAGATGAACTTACTTTTCAAAAATATTAAATGTATAGACAAACTCTTGATACATATTCATAATAGTATATTGGTATATGTATATTTTGTATTTAAGCATATTGTAATTTTCACAAGTCAGTCGCTCCATTTTAGCAAAACTTGTATTGCAGTTTATTGACCTTTACATCTGACACAGTAACTTCGCATAATGTAACAATAACAGTAAAACGTAATTTTTATTCTTAATGTAGTTTATACATACTCGTAGCACTGATTTTATTGTTTAGGTTTTACATAATATTGTAAATTGCAAAATATTTTAGACATATAATAGAGGTTGTTTTTTCGATTTTAGGTAGTAATTTTTATAACAGTTTGGTTTTTATGTTTCATTTAATAATTTATAAGCTAATCATAATCGAAGGAAATACTGTGCAAATCCAATCCTGATTTGTTGATAAATCCAACTTTTAGATTTATAATATTGGTAGGATATTATGAAGTCGAAAAGTTTGTGTTCTTAGGGTATAAGTTTATTCGCACTAATCATAGTAATCAAACATCCGAATTCATTGATTTGTTTTTCTCGTTAAGGCTATATGTTGCTGAAGGTCATAAGATTATGTGAATAAATTGTGATTGTGACTTATGCTGGATGAATACAGACAAAATATCAAAGATTCGTTGGTGTCCCTTTATTAATTCTACGTTATGTTGTGCAAATCATAACCGGATATCGAATGAAGTTAGAGTGCCACTAACTTCGTTCGTCCACATATAATTACAAATATATTTTTATTACAAATATATATATATATATTAAAATAAAAAGAAAATTAAAAAAAAAACGTATTTTTATATTTCGCAATAAAGAAAATCATTACAATATTTTTTTTTATCAAAATTATGTTTGACATTTAAAATAAAGCAAAAGTTATTGCAGTCTGAAATGGTCTCATTTGCCCTTAATATAAAATGCGTAGTACAATGTTGTAATAAGTAGTTTCAAAAACTGAACTTGTGGCCTTAAATTCATGTTACACTTGACAAGACATTTATGACATAAAAGATGCTTTTTGTTTTACTTGTTGTTTGCACTAAAACTATTCGACTATTTGTTCAGTTTGCCAATTAGTTGAAATATCAGTATACCGGGTCAGCTATCTTATATTTTTTAATTATTTGAACATTTCTTTATCTTCGAAAAGGAATATCACAAATTATATGGGTCACTAGTAATCAAGTAATCAAGTAATCAAATTTTCTTAAACCTTTAATTGTTTTAAACGCTACACACTCAACGGCCCCCATTAGGATAGTAATATCCTGTGTCGGGGGTCCGGAAACATTCACAATGACAAGGACATATACACCCAGACCGGAAAATATGCTTGCATGGTCAATACAAACATATTATGCTCGAGCGGGAATCGAACCCGCGACCTGTGGCGTTTAAGGCAGTTTCGCTACCGCTGCGCCACAACGTCGTCAAAGTCTGCGAAGGAAGCCTATAAAAAAATCAAATGTCAATAAAATATCCAGTAATTTACTCCTTTTGAATTGGGATAAAAAATGCATGTCTTTCACCTCAGGTAGATACGAATCTTGTCTACCCTCATCCTAGTGTTTTTATAAAGCCATTTCCTCCAGTTCCTATCTTCTTTCTCCCTTGTACCTTATTTACCTTAATTGGCAAAGCACGGTAACTTCTCTGGTGTTGTGAAGTGAGCAACGGGAACAAAATAAAACAAAAAGCTATTGTTCAACAATTATTCAGATTCATCTTATAACACAGAAATCATAGAAGCATTTAAATCATCTTTTAATAATACTTAGAGTACATCATCATTATTATAATCGTATTACTTTTGCACTTGACATTGTTTTCTTAATTTACGGACATTGTACATATTTACAGTGCGATAATTAGGAAAAAATTTAAAATATTTATAATACTTATTATGCTCTGCGGGTGTAATTGACTAAACAACTTTTAATTCCTCTAGTCACTAGTAGAGGATTCTTACAGACGGATCTTAAGAAAGGTTGCAATGGACAAAAGAATTAAACAAAGGCTCCAAAACAGTGTCAGCGTAGTTACCCAATATACTTCCAGATTGGAGTCCCTTCAGTTTACCCAGATTTTCGTCCTTGTTGATTTACCTGCTTAGCTTTAGCTAAGTCATCATTCAGCCCTAATTTATTTCCAGCAATCAATGACAATTGTAATTAAAGCAAATCCTAGATAGTTTTATTAATAATAATATACTTAAATGATACTTTAAATGATTTTTTTTTATTTTTTCCCAGGTGTTAATTATCTTACGATGGCCGCAGTGAACAGCCGCAATTGCAGCTTAGAATTTTTGCTTGCATTACTGGCATGTTTATCAGCTTGTTGGAGTGATCCAGGTAATTACATAATTATATTTATTACATTTATATTATTGATCGACTTGACCGGAGAATTACTATCCTCTCATAGGGGAAAAGTAAGAGTATCAGTACTGATGAGTATTGAGCGATGAATGAGTCCAACGGAGGCCCAATCTCCCACCCTTTCTATTCCTTTCCTTCTTCCGTTCTCATTCCTTCCTCCCTATCCTTTGGCAATGTTGTGGTACTGCAAGTATCGCAAGTTTTCATAGGTTGCGGTGACTGCTTACTATCAAGCGGACCGTATGTTTGTGTGCCAACCAAAACAAGATATAAAATTTATATACAAATTATGTTTACTACAGAACTTTTCTATTTAATTGAAGTGTTTATTTCTTAACCACCTTAAAGTTAATAAACTTTTCAAACGTTATCTCTGTAAGGGTATCTGATTGATGATATTTGGTTTATGCTGCTATTTTTGAAAAATCATCTTCTAGAGGTTATGTTATTCACGCGACTAAAGCCTTGAGTACGCTAGTATGATTATTTATTCTGTATAGTAGCGAAGATATTCGTATAATAATTTAATCGTTGATTCATTTAATCGCTGTGTCATTGAACTTTGAAAACAATTTCACAATCATGTTTAAGCCAAATGAGATGAACAACAAATAAAAGCTTATATTTATCCGAGCAAAAATATGAAATTTTTAAAAAGGTTCACAAACAAATATTTTTCTGCGTTGCTGGATATCTTTACTGATTGGGATACATGATCACACTTAACCTAAATAAATTAACAAAATGCCACAATCAACCTATACTGCGATTATCGGTTCAGTGCCTGAAAGCGTCACAAACAAACAAACCAAGTCACTTTCGCATCTATAATATTTATTGGGATTACTTACTTACTAAGCTGGCTGAGTGACCCAAAGAGGATCTTGGCCTCCGACACTAGAAGTACTTTGTAACTGAATCATTCCAGTGACATCTGGGACGACTAAATCTGCCCGTTTACCGATCGGTCGTCCCAATGCTCTCTTAGTGGTACGATCTTCCTCCATACTCTCTACGTAGCCCAGCCAACGCTATCGCACCGATTTGGTTTCGCAGATATTGTTTTGCTCGGCCACAAGGTCTTCAATCTCTTTATTATTCCGGATTCTCCAGTACCGTCCCACTCCCCGCGTCGGTCCCAGGATTTTCCTATAGACGCTCTACCACTAACAGCTTTTCCTCCTCTTTTAGCGTCAGAGTCTAGAACTAACAGCCGTACATAATGAATTAATTGGGATAAGATTTCAAAATTAAAACAATTACTAACATGTCAAGCTGCGACATATAAGTTTACACATTTTTTTGTCGAGGTAATCTAACAGATAATTATCTTCACAAACACCGTGTGGGTTTTCTGGTATATTATGAAAAGACCGACATTAATCTCGAGACGGATGTTCGTTTACGTGTAACAAAACAAGGATGTGAACTCATTGCAGTACTCATTGTCACCGTCAGCTATTGATCGGTCACGAATCTACACAAGCGTTTAAGTGGTATTATCTATTTTATTAAGTAACCAAGCAAGTTAAGATTTTTTAAATTCTTAATTCGTGTTTCGGATTAATCTAGTGATAAACTTTGAAGGAAAATATGGTGATGAATCCCTAAAACTTCTATGTCATGTATATCCGCCAATCTACAGTTGAGCAGCGTGATAGATAAAAGCTCTTCATCCTTCTCGTTATCAGGAGTTCATGCTGTTGCTCAGCAATGGAACATTAGCAGGCTGTAACTAATTGACTTTCCAACAAACCTTAAAGATACAATTTATTTGAATTATTTTGTTAAATAGAAGAACTGAAAGATAAAGAAGCGTCTAAATTTATGATAACGCCTTTAATTTAAGTCGTTGACTTGACGTCGAGGTCTTGACATTTTCGGCGCGTGCGCACCTCCAGTCACGAAACCCGTCTAGGAACATTTCCCCGTGACCTTGGCGATAGTTCCGCTACCGTTAGGTCAGGGATGCTAAATTGAACTTTATCCAAAAACAACGGTTTATCTTTTAACAACGGTTGCGTTTAAGTTTCCACCAAATTCAAATGATATAACCACCCATTAGAACATCCATTACCACAAATAGATAATTTCCAACGTATGAGTCCTCTTGAGACTAGATTAACTAAATACCGTCTAACATGAATGTCTACTATAAAAATCTCGTATTCCTCGAATGGATCTTTCTCATTTTTAATTGTACATTTATTGTTGTCCCCCAGCACAACAACTATCAAGCTATTTAACTTAACATTCGAACTTCTTTTTTATCTAGTGGTTAGTGTTTGGCCACGTCTTTGTCGTTGGTTTGTAAGAGTTATTAATAGTAGTCGGGACCGACTTTTTACGTGCCTTCTAAAACACAGAGACGCTCAATTAAAGTACCACTATGTGATCACCCATCTAGTTACTGACAGCGCCTAAAGTTGCTTAACTCACCGATCGTTTACTGATCAGTGACCTCACCCGGCTATGTGCGTCTCGAACTTAATATGAATAAAACATACATAACACAAATATAAATTGATACATACACATAAAACATTTATTTATTTATTTTATTTATTTTTATGGAAACATATGGAATGGACTGGAATTTTCATAATATCTAACACATACCTACTCAATATATCGAGCCTTCGCTCACTCCATTAAAAAAAATGTACAGTAAAAGTTTCGAAATGGAATCATAGGTGTGAGAGATAAGAACGATGACAGTTTTTTATCTGAATTACCATTAAAATAAAATAAAAAACACCCATTATTATTATGTTAATCAAAATAAATTAAATTTGTCGATAACCGAAAGCAATTTATATAAATTATTATTAAAAATATTGATCATAATATTATATAGGGCATATTATTATTATTTTGATATTTAAATGTTAATGTGTGTCCATAAGCAACCGCAACGTAATGTAATGTAGAAGGCCAGTTAAATTTATTATATTTGTAAAGCTTAATGAAAAGATTTATAGTCTTAAATTGTAATAAAAAATAAGACAATTTTAACCTACTTTTATTTGTTGTTATTACATAAATAAACAAGTTTATATAATAATAATTTTTGCTCAACGAAATTAATGGCATTTTAAAGTAAATCTTGATTTCAGAAAGTGGTGAAAACACGTGTTTATTTAACTCTCCTAACTTCTGTATATTGCAGAATATGATTCTAGTGTTTCTATTGCATCTGTGAATAATCTATATTATGTTAAAAATTCATCAATAAATAATGATTAAATTTCATTTCAAATCTCTGTTCAATTTGTGACAATTAATTAGAAAGTGGTCAGTGTTAGCAAAGCTCGAAGCTTAGTTCGCATTGACAAGTTATCATACTCGCTGCACAAACATTCAACTGTAAAATTAGAAATATTTAACAAAAAACAAAACGATAACAAAAACTGATCGAGCAACATATCTAAACATTCATATGAAAAAACACACACCACTCAAAAATATGAATGGTCTGAAAGCACTTTAACAGTCAGAATTAAAACATCGAACTTCATTTACTTTTTATGACATGTAAAACTATAACCGATATCGCTGATTAAATATTGGATAAAAAAGATTATTGCACTATTTATAGTACGAATTAATTACCGAAGAAAGGTTTTGATTAAACCATATAATTTAATATGCATGGGAGACTGACTAGTGGCTCGTATTAGACATGACCCCAGACAGTAAACAATGATACACGTATATAGCGCTCACCCGCGGTCAGTCACGCACACCGTGATCATTCACATATTGAGTGAAAGCGATTGAAGGACACTTACGTAATTAGGAAATTCGTTTAGAACTTTATCATGGCAGCAAGTAATTGCCAATACTCTCGCAAAGGTGGGAGTTGCGTAGCTTCGTATGCCAAAGCTAATACTTCCTTAATTTGCACTATCAACAGAAACTATAAGGCATATACTTAATTATGTACAATTGTTAAAACAGTCCTGATCATTCATGATGAAATAAAAGGGATTTAATATAATTAACTGCACTTATTTTTCCAATATGATATCACAGTTAAGGGACTGGTATTCCGATAAACGAAGAAAACGAATGGTAGTTCATACATCTGCTGAAAAATAAGATCACACGTGGTTCTGTCGTCAATTAGTACGTCAAGCGTCGACAGTGTTGTAATTTATGCTTATCTTGCTTGTCACCTGTAATTACCTGTAATGTACCAACTTTCACAATTCTCACTTTTCATATAAGCACTGTCTTCGAAATCTTATGAGTCATTAAAAGGATAATCAAATAAGCCTGGCTAAAATATTTTATTGTTATTAAATTATAATACTAGAAATTATGGTTTTATATTACCAACTACTACTTCTTTATTAGCTTATTCAGTTTAGTTTACTTACTCTCTTATACGTATATGTATAATACATATTTAATTAATCTAACCCTAACATTAGTAATATATACATATTAAAACATATTTAACCTTATTTCTTTATAAAACACTTTAAAATATATAAATATCTTTAGAAGTCCCGCTTTTAGTTATATAATAAAATAGGAAGATTGAAAAAATTAACCTGAGCACTTACGTGACATTGCCGGATAATCTGTGCCTAATTGGCACAACTGGAAGCCATCTAAGAAATTAATTGAACTTGAGCTCTGTCAAAAAAAGAGTTTCAGCCGACTTTAGAATAGGAGGAGGTAATCAATTAGGCCGTATTTTTGTGTTTGTTTATAATGAGTTTCGTCATTTATAAACCGATGCTTCTACAAATATTACTTAGATTCAATACCTATCAACAATTAACGAAATAAAAAAAATATGATGATGATATAAACTATTCGATGAGTCAAGATTGTAACGGGAAATCGCAGACGGATTTGTTATTGATAAGCGTTTAGCGTAAGCAAACAATTTTCATAGAATACGAAGTAGGTAGACACGTGTCAACAGAGAGTACAAAATAATATACATATACCTATATAATTATTATCTGCTTTGTTAGCATTTTTAAATTGTTATAATAATCATTAATAAAAGAATACTAATTTAATTGTTTTATTAAACTAAAAAATAAATTTCAAAGTGTTAAAAGTATTTTGTCATTGCTAATGAACTTATTACAAAAATAAAAATGTACATCCTTTACCTATTTATAAAACTACTTATTACGTTATAGTGTGTATTTTTTTATTTTATATAGCTCATAAATTCTAGAGTAAGTCTATCAAGCGATCCAGTCCAACTCTTTTTTATGTTACAAGTTGGCAAGCAAGTATACGACCCACCTGATGGAAAGCATTAATAGGTACCTCGAGATATTGGTTCTTAAATCTCTTTTGCCAAGTAATTTCATTAGCCTACAGCCTGCAAACCGGAACACAGTAATGCCAGACATTCTACTGCTTTACGATAGAACATTTGACATTGCGATGGTACCTACGTAGCCGACATTTTGCAACAAAAGACCTTACACCAGTGTGACTGATTGCACTGGTGGAATAATCTGTGCTGTGACGAAGGTTATCTCAACAGCGGGCGAAGAGGTCCTCACGTCCCGACGCCTTTAAATACTTCCTCGCATTTACATGCAATATTTTCGGGTTCGTGGTTACAAAACAAAGTTTTTTTATAATCGAATGAATGGTATAGGAAAGTACAAGCCCCTATCCAAGAAACATTCATTATACATATGTGATACCGGCGCAGGCCCGTATTTTTTAGCGGCACCTCTGCAACTTAGACTTTCTATAAAACTAAGATTTTGTATATCGAATAATTAGAAACAGGCAAATTTTACACGTAGCTCTTTGAATCCTCTTCAATCATGGATAAGTGATAAATCGTTCACCCAGATATTTGTAGGTTAGTGCAGTTAAAGGTCAGTGTCCGCAACAACGTAGACTCAACATCAATTTTATTTTAATTAATAATAATTCATGTACCATTAAATTAATTTGTTTCCTCATTTTTTTATTACAATGTGATCATTGAATAATATATGTATAATAACTAATGTATTTTTAAAATGAGATAAAAATCTCACGTTCTCCTTCTACTTGGAGCAATAAAACTTTGCAAAAAATCGAGTGCATAAATAACGTATATTATCACATATGTGCATTTATATATATATATGGACGCAAATAAGAAATACCATGTCAATCCACAAAATTGAAAAAACTGAGTTATATATGCAGAAGTGTTGGTAAATGGCTGAAAAACATTTTTCTTTAATATTTGTATTTGTCTTTTAAGCTTTAAAACTTCTAAAAAGCCATTTTTTCAATCATGCAATTTATGTATTTTTAAACGTTTTGGGTTATATTATATACGAAATATGCAGTTTGTATACTTATTTTTTGTGAAAATAAGTAAAATAACTTACATAAATCTAAAGTTGCCAAAAACTTGACCAATACATTAAAAAAAATTATATAAAGCATGCTCAAAATTTTAAAACGCGTTTTTCTCGAAATGACATTCGTGTGGGTTGACATGGTATTGCTTATTTGCGTCCATATTAGGGATAGTCAATCTGTATTGTAAAAATGGTAACGAGGTCGAGCCTGATAACGTCAAATATATTTTGAAAAATATATTGGTTAAAGCGATAGACTTACTATATACCGTGGTAAGGTTAGGTTAGTAGACGCTCACTCAGAACGGACTCGTAAGATAGTCCAATACATTATTTTTAAATTATTATTAACAAAAAAAAAACTATGGTAGCCATAGTTATATTAACATCATATTTATAGAAAGCGTTAGCATAAGCTAGTTTCTTATATGCGTTAATGGAAGGGTTCCCAAAAGATATAAGAACATAACTCTACCTTCGAAACCTACATGCATGCATGCATACATACATCTGATCGTTAAAAAGTTAAATTAAAAAAATACATACAAAAATGAAAAAGTATTTTTCAACGTTACTAATAACGTTAATAGGGCTAAGATGTACCCTTGTGTCTTTGGCTAAAACAAAAGATGTTTGCCCGTTAATGTCCCACCCTCTCTGTTTCCTTCCATTTTTCCCTCCTCATCACTTACCTCCTATCTCATGTGTTGGCAACGCGCGTCTTACACTTAAGTATCGTCAGAGTTCGTAAGTCACGATGACTTCTTACCATACAGTACTTCTATACATACAGACATTATGCTTGTTTGCCAACCGTCATGACAAAAAATTATAGTTTCAATAATAGAAAATTAAATCAGCAACGTGAGTAGAGATCAATATCTCGCAGTTATATAATTAAATTATTCCAAGCGCTCTTGGTAACTATTAAATATGCATTCCTACATAATATTCTAGGTAATACATCTTCCCTTTTCTACATAATGTTAACTTGCGTGACGTGTATTTACACACAAGTTTATTAACATAATAAATAAGTAATGACTTCCTCTTCGAATAGAATAAAAGACTATTTGATATAGGTAGTATTAAAAAATTTAAGTACTATTTTTTATAACATACTTATACAGATGCAATACTATTTAACATTAATATATATTGCTTTAAGTAATATCACGATTGCTGTTGTCGATATAGTATTGCCATATGTGGCGATGTTTTACGCAGCACCGACTTCTTTTATAGAAAATATTTATTTTTTGCTTTTTAGTTTTAAGTCGGTATTTTCATTAAAAAAAGACGTTGGCTTTAGTGTCGCTACAGTTTCATTTTTAATTTTCATTAAATTGTTAGTTAATCGCTGCACACTCAACGGCCCCCATTAGGATAGTAATATCCTGTGTCGGGGGTCCGGAAACATTCACAATGACAAGGACAAATACACCCAGACCGGAAAATATGCTTGCATGGTCAATACAAACATATTATGCTTCGAGCGGGAATCGAACCCGCGACCTGTGGCGTTTAAGGCAGGTTCGCTACCGCTGCGCCACAACGTCGTAAATTGTTAGTTAATTGAAACAGTCAATTGTACATTCAAATGAACAACAAAACGAAGCCCCAAAATAATAAAAACTTAAATTATAAACAATATACATTTTTTTACTCAAATTTAAATGCTCGGAAGTTTACATTGTTTATGAATTATGAAGTCGCATTCAGAAAATCATAAATGCATTTGGAATGGTTACAATAGGACTTAATGATAACCTATTCAATGAACTTGTCTGTAAGAGAACGTTAGTTTATCGTTCATTATTTCCTCTTACATATGTAAATCAATTGAAATGGAGTGAAGCAAAGTCTTGTGTAATTTGCGGTAGATCAAGGGGCATATTGCATGCATACGAATTGTTTTATTGAACTAAAACGAAACAATCAATCATTCTTATACTACATTTTTTATAAAATAGCATCCAGCCAGCCCGATAGAAAGCGGTTACCGTACTTTTTATTCAGAACAACCCCATTTTTTTACTTGGAGAAATGCAGTTACGCACTCGAGCGCCGGGACGGGTGCAATGGCGCCAGAGGTGTGTGGACTCGGAGCCGAGCTTCCCTACCCACTAAAACTCCAAGGTCCCATCTAGCGCCATAGTGGGACGTCGCGGGATCGCCGAAGCATACCACCGTGACTCCCCGGCGCTTGCCCCGAGGGGCCCACCGGTAGCGGCAACCTACTGCCACCATACATACATAATAATACATACTATACATAAATAAAATATATATATATACACCTTGGTGCGCGAACGCACCCAGGCCGTCAGCCTCCGTCTGGGGCGGCAACCAAATTCAGAACAACCCCAAAGACGACACCATACATCTCTATCTTTTTTATGTGAAAGGAGGCAAACGGGCAGGAGGCTCACCTGATGTTAAGCGATCACCGCCGCCCATGGACATCTGCAACACCAGAAGGTATGCAGGTGCGTTGTCGACCTTTAAGGAAAGAATACGCTCTTCTCTTGAAGGTTCCCAAGTCGTATCGGTTCGGAAAGACCATCGTCGGAAGTTGATTCCACAGAGTGGTTGTGCGAGGAAGAAAATGTCTTCTAAATCACGCTGTTATGGATTTCCAGACATCGAGGTGGTATGGATGGAATTTAGAGTTTTGTCGAGATGTCCGATGGTGTAATTCTACCGGTGGGATCAATCCAAACAATTCCTCAGAACATTCCCCGTGATATATGCGATAGAAGATGCAGAGTGATCCGACATCTCTACGCAATGCCAAAGGATCAAGCCGATCGGAAAGAGCTTGATCATCGACAAATCGAGCCGCTCTACGTTGGATGCGGTCAATTGGAAGTAGCTGGTACTGGGGTGCCCCCGCCCAGAGGTGAGAGCAGTACTCTATGTGCGGTCGAATTTGCGCCTTGTATAGCTGTAGACGATGAGCCGACGTGAAGTAGTGCCACGCCTTGCTGAGCACAGCAAGCTTTTTAGAGGCCAATTTGACCTTTCCTTCCAACTGACCGCGGAACTGAACGACGCTCGAAATGTCGACACTAAGTATTCCGATACTAGGTGTGGCAGCCAGGGGAGTGTTCTCAAAACGAGAAGATACGACAAATGGTGATTTTATTTTATTTTAATGGTGATTTTACCTCATATGAAGAGTAGAAATAAAATTTAAAAAAATAAAAAATTAAATAACCCTTTTATTTTTCTTCTTAGCGGGGAACCGAACAAGTAAGATTTTGAAGCACCATTTCTAATATAAGTGGACTTTTCTAATAAGTGGTAAGGGGCATAATTTAAGTGGCATACTGGCAGTGGCTCGTCTGATGCTAAGCGATTGCCGTCGGCCTCGAATATCTGCAACACTAGAGGGGATGAACCTGTCGTTGCTGACCATTTATAGAGGAATAGACTCTTGAACTAACGATATAACTTGGATCTTCCCAAGTCATATCGGTTCGAAACGAGTTACTGTTCAGATGAAAATCGTTCTGTATAAAAAGTTGCCTAACAGTATGAAACTATTACCTGAGATATATCAGAAAAAAGAAACGCGATAAAAAAATTTATAAATATTACAATGAATAAGAATCTACAAAATTATTTTTAGTATCGCATCATCAAGGATTTCGAGTGTTATTATTTTATAATGTAGTCGTTTTAAAATATAAAATTTACATATTATTTTTTATACAATAACTATGTAGGCGAAAAAGGATGCAATACTGTAATTACTATGATCTCACTTAGTAATAAAAAACTTTTATTACAACAAAAAATATAGTATTATAATAACTGATCTGTCCTAATGATGCCGGATTCGTTTTTGTGTTAAGGAACTGTTATTTTTTGTTCCATCCATCCGTAAAATTTTATCCTCAACACTAAAGACGCTTGATAAATTATTCATTCAGCTAATTGAACACGTTTTTGTAGTAATTACTTAATTGATTTACAAAGATCTTTTGCCTGCAATAAAAACCACAATTATAAAACGGCATATTAATGTTAGGTTATGAATTAAGAATACAATAACCTGTTATATATTATGATGAACTAAACAGCTGGTATGGTAACATACATTCCATAAGTTACAATATGTAATGAAATATGAATTTATCAAATAGTTGTAAGCTTATAAAATATAATTTATCCTTTTGGGATTTCATTTGTCTTTAATGTTATGTGCGTTCATGCAGCCTGCAGCCTGTATCGATTTAGCCTACTTTGGAGCTGTCAGCGGTAGAGGTGACGCATGCGCACGAGTTGTGACATATCTAAATAATTTATTGTCCTGACATTACAGTGTGATCTTATTTCACTTCAACTATAAGGTTAAATCGAATTTATTGAAATTAATGAATGTGAAACTCAAAGGCATAAGATATTGCAAATTAATTGGCATAATAATTCACATAACTTCGTTCTGTGATCTTAAGCAAGATGACTTTTCCTCAATATTTTATAACTTTTTAACAAATTATCGGCTACATATGGTCACATTTTTGACTGACTTATCTGGTAATGAAAACAATATATTTTAGACCAATATAAATGCCATGTATAATGAAGTATTTTATATCAATATTTTTTACGCTGACACAATGGATCACTGAGATAATTTTTACTTAATGAATAGATGCAAAGTTAAAATGTAGTTCACGAATTATAAAAGTAGAATAACTGGGGGTACATGTAAAATAAAATTGGGAAATTTAATGATTCAGCAACATGAATAATAGTGAAAGATTTTTAAATTATAAATGGGCATAAAAATATTTAAATCTTCTAAAAGATACTCCTCATTTTTGAAATATTTTAGTTCGGATTTTTGATAGTATCATTCTAGCTTATTAAATCATCAAATATTAATATACAGTATACAAAATCCGTACACAGTGACCTAGTCTCTAACTGATGACAGATGTATTATGTTTCGTAATCACATATCGTATAATTCGATGTCACACCCACTGCTTATGAAGCGGTCGACCGCTGACGGCTAATAACATTATCTATTTGTACCGTTCTATTATCTCGAACGGGTATTGATTTTAATATTTGTCATTCATATGAATAAAACGTGATTGTCTACGTATGGATTTATTTATGTCTATTAAGTTTCGTAACTACTTAGAATTTAACGAAACTTTTACTTAATTAACATTAATACATATTTGGGTTATACTTTAACTCGTTAGGTTAATGAATGCTAGAATAAACGATAGTATTAACCATAGAATCACACATTCTAAATCCACAACAAATTAAGTTGCAGTCAAAATCTTGTTATTAGGAAAATAACACATACCTCAAAATGATTATATGAACTTGAGAAAAACATTTCGTTAAATAAAATACATAATTATTTGATGACGCTGTGGCGCAGCGGTAGCGAACCTGCCTTAAACGCCATAGGTCGCGGGTTCGATTCCCGCTCGGAGCATAATATGTTTGTATTGACCATACAAGCATATTTTCCGGTCAGGGTGTATTTGTCCTTGTCCTTGTATATGTTTCCGGACCCCCGACACAGGATATCACTATCCTAAAGGGGGCCGTTGAGTGTGCAGCGTTTATTCATTTATCTGAAAACATACCATTAGGATGTACACAAAGTGGAGGGATAGCTTAAAGGCATAAATACCGTAGAAAACTATGTTGACTATCCTGCAACACAATTATATGCAAAAAAAATTAAATTTACTACTTTTTGCTAAAAATGCAAAGGGCGCAAAGATATAATAAGCAGAAAAATTTGAGCCTCGCTGCCTTCCATTCATTTTGTTGTATATTGAGCGGTTAAATCATTAGTTAAGAATTTTCCTTTTTAGTTAACCACAAAATGAATAATTAACGTTGACCGGCGTCGGGATGTGACGACCCCATCGCCCGCTGTTGGGATAACCTCTGTCACAGCAGAGATTATTCTACCAGTGCAATCAGTCACACTGGTGGTAGGTCTTTTGTTGCAAGAGGCCGGCTAGGTAGGTACCACCGCAGTGTCCAATATTCTGCCGCCAAATAGTAGTGCTTAGGCACTACTGTGTTCAGTTTGAAGGGCATTGTACGCTAGTGAAATTACTGGGCGAACGAGATTTAAGAACTAATATCTCGAGGTTGGCAACGCGCGAGTGGCACCTACTAATGGTGCTGCAAGCGCTCATAGGCTGCGGCAGCCACTTACCATCAGGTGGGCCGTATGCTTGTTTGCCAACTTCTAACATAAAAAAAAAAAAAAATAAATAAATAAATCATAAGATGATTTATCTTTTAAAATGTATGGAGCTATTACAAGGCTTTTTTTTATTTTGCATGCAAAAATATAACAACAGTTAATTTATTTCTTAAATATTATTGATTATATAATTATGAATTAAAAATAATTTATCGGAATCTAATGATTAATACATAATTGATTTTACTTGCTACTTTCTATATTCAAAATCAAAATTTGACTGACATATTTTCATAGAATTACTGTATATTGTGGACAGGCTCATGTCAGATGTCAAGATGTCAGACTCGCAAAGACAAGCTGCACACGCTAACTTCATTCGGTTATACAATCTTACGACTGAATTTTATCTGTTGCATTGGTGTTGAATCCACGAAGTAGCACCAGTGAGTACTCGAGATTTTACTATATGGATGGACCAGTCCATAGCTTAAATACTAATTATTTATTGATTTATGCAAATAATAATTACAACCATTACATGTTGAGCATTGCATTACAAATTAAATGTGTATGTACAATTTGTACCGGGGGTCTATATCTGATTCTAATACCAAATTTACGAGTATATCTTTAATAAGAAACAGTGGCCCACACCAGAGCTAAAAGCCTAAAGATTATAATATTCTTACTTCGGAAAAAAAAATTTAAAAGTGTATAATTTAAAATATCTTTTTTTTGTTTCAGAAGTGTATTATGAAAAACAGCGGTACGATGGTTGGTTCAATAACAGAGCATACCCTGATTGGGGTTCAGTCGGTGAGTATTTGTAACTGCCTTTTTTATTATACAGTACTTTCTAAAAATTATATTTAATATAATCAATGTGAATCCTAATGCGAATATTCATACGATTATCTTGCATCAATAATGCATAATCATCTTTTAAGCGCATGTACTACTTTTAAGAAAGTATACACCTCTAGATATGAAACGAAGAGAACGAGTAATTCTTTGATTGTTTTTTCTTAATAATTATTATAAATTGTTTTGTTTATTTAAATTAAATAATTTACAAATCGTAAAAATGTAAAAAAAATACAAATTGTCTATAATATACGTGTAATTCATTGGTTTTGCAATATAATGCATATGAATATGCATCGATATGGAAATATATTTTACTATCACTCCGATAGTCGATCTCAGTATTGTATCACGCAAGGCTGATTGGTGTATCATATCGCAATATTTATACTGACACATATAGGCACTGCGAGCACAGTCTTTGTCAGCTGTCATGATTCGAATTGACGCTGTTCATGTCGTATTTGTTTTTACAACCTGATTTATCGATATTGCCTTGAAATAAATATAGTTGTTATTTTCATGACCTGAAATAACCGTGTTGTTTTTTTAGACTTTACGCAATGTTCTAAGCGTAAATTCTGGAATTATTTTACATATAAGAAAAAATTTACATAGCATGTTTCCAATCGTCGAATGCAGTGGTGTGGATACTGCTATCTCATATCGATAGTCTGTATAGGAGTACTACGAATACTTCTCGAGCCGACGAATACTTTTCTTACAAAAACAGCAAGGCTATTACTAAGCTAAATAAAACATAAGTACTGTATATTTTCTAGCATGATCCACATTTATCGCAATGAAAAGACACACTGTAGACTCAAAATATTAAATAGAATACTTATTACATTTTATCGTATAAAAAATAATAACATTGTTGTAATGAAACAATGACACCGTTGTGGCGTGTTGGTAGCGAATCTGCCTTTAGCGTCGATGGTTGCGATTTCCATTCCCGCTGGGGGCAGATGTTTGTATTGATCTTACAGATATCTGTTTCGGTCTGGCCGTTTGTCTTTATGGGTCTCCCCACCGTGCCTCAAAGAGCACGTTAAGCTGTCGGTCCCAGTTGTTATCAAATATCATCTGATAATAAACGTTTACTATTGATAAATAATTTGCTCTTATCCAAGTCAGATGGCAATGGATCTGTGTAAAATCTAGTAACTTGTCAAATACGGATAAGAGTAATAAGCAGACTATTACAGAGTATAATGCTAGAAAGAAGAAGATTACTTTAATGCAACAAAAATTTAATATAAGAAATGCTACCTATCGTTACACAAAATAAGTTTAATATCATAAACATTTGCTAAATCAATTATTATCAAAATGACCTACATGTAACTATAGCATTCTTTCTTCTTATCATTATACTAGCAACTAGAAAGTAGCGTTAATTAGTGATTAATCACAACTGTTAATCAAGACAATCGCAGATAACGCCGATAAACACGTTTGAAACTTGCCATTCATTAATTTTGCGTAACTTTAAGATTGATATCGTATTTATAAAAGCAATAAAAAAAAACTTGATCCTTAATTTTAATTTAAGCATAAATGTTCTATCAGATACACCAAGTCATCAAAAGCTATTATATATTTGCCATCACAATTAGATCATCAGTAATCTAGTTTAAAATTAAAGTGATCATGACATCATAGTTTTATTAATATGTTTTATTTGCCATAGCGACCCACCCTCCATTTGCTTCGGTGCTTTTATGTAGCACTCACCAATGTACATGAGGAGTGTTGTGTTTTATACGTTTTTTTTTTCATTTATTTATCAATTTACATAGCAATAGAAATACTTAAATAATAATAACAACTAAAAAGCACTTATTTTTTTATTTTTTTATGTTAGAAGTTGGCAAACAAGCATACGGCCCACCTGATGGTAAGTGGCTGCCGCAGCCTATGAGCGCTTGCAGCACCATTAGTAGGTGCCACTCACGCGTTGCCAACCTCGAGATATTAGTTCTTAAATCTCGTTCGCCCAGTAATTTCACTAGCGTACAATGCCCTTCAAACCGGAACACAGTAGTGCCTAAGCACTACTATTTGGCGGCAGAATATTGGACACTGCGGTGGTACCTACCTAGCCGGCCTCTTGCAACAAAAGACCTACCACCAGTGTGACTGATTGCACTGATGGAATAATCTCTGTTGTGACAGAGGTTATCCCAACAGACACAACAACAAAGAGCTTTAAGGGACTATAAACACTATTAACAATTTTAAAATAATTTAAAAAATTTACATACAATTATAAAGGTAGGTAATTGACTGTGTGTCGATAATTTATAATGAGTTTAAAAGATATTATTTTAAATTTAAATTTAATGTTTTTATTTGTTACACATTTTTAAAAAGATCTGAAGTTACATTACAAATGAAGTAGAACGTATATTCAGTAGAAAATATTACCGCTAATATATATAAAATGAATTGTGCCATTATGGTTAACATATGATCTGAAAAGAATATGGCTGAATTACTTTTAATTGCAATATGCTAAAAGAGAGACAACAGAAAATATTCGTATGTTTTATTAGTTAACCCTTGCTATGTCGACGTAAGTAGACCGGGTCACATAAAAGATATCAACGCGAAGTAAAAGTATTTATACTGTTACTTTCGACAATTCTGAGCGCCAGACGCCCAACACGACTCCGATTGTTCCTTTTTTCCTGGAATAGAATTGCTTCTTATTTATCATCTAAAGTTATAACGTATACATAGATAACTATTACTGCTGACCAAAAGAAAACGGCACACATTACACTTATAACAGGGAAGTTGCTTTGATAAGTACTATCATAAAAGTCATAAGGAGTAGGTGCAAGGTTGAATTTTTACATCTACAGTTGACACAGCCAAATGAGATCTTAACAACTTCCTTATCCCATGAGTTTTGAATTAATTTTAGCATACCTATTAAACTACGAACATTATAACAACATTAAACTACGAACTGTCCTCCTTCCTTAAAAATCCTTTACACTAAATACATACATATAAATACAACTTCAGCTATTTAACAATTTTATAAGTCACGGAATGCTAGCCCGGTTCTCTGAAATGCTTCTACAAATCTTAAAATCAAAGTTAACATAAATCACTGTTTGCACAATCAAGCATAAATCGAGCTACGTTTATCTCAAGTTACAAAAGAATGCCTTGTTTGAAGATCTCCTCGCTCCTAATTCGAAGTTCATGTCGATTGAACGAATGAGCATTACGCCACCAAAGATCACGCGCCGCTTAATTATTTGCTAGACAACCATAATTATTGGAGACTATCAATCACGATGTATCCAACATTTATAATATCCAATCGAACGTTTGGCACCGATCCTTCAATTGATATTTAAACTAACTTTCAATTCATGCCACAGAAAAAAAATACTGACTATAGTTTCACTTTCAAAGATTGTTCCTTTAGTTATTAACTGTAGCGAGAGAATCAAAAGTATGTTGAAATGAGTACTGGAATACAATACAATAGAAACGCATTTAAATATTTATGAATTTGACCATCAAAAATCGTACGATAAGAGAGATAAGACCGCGGTTTCGCCTGCGTTCATAAATTACCATTTTTAAATTTCTCAAGATTATTAGGATGTTGAACAATTATAATATCGATAGTAAAAAAATAGATCGTTATGTCGATATGATGTTTACTTTTGGAAGTTTCTGTATAAAAGTTCTTTGTTCTGTTTCCTTCAATATACATCTACGAATTAAGACCTTCTTTAAAATTCCCTTTGCAAAATAACATAAGCATACAGCACTATTTTTGTTCAAAAGTAAAAATCACACCGTCAGTCACACAGCATTACTTTTACGTTCATATTGTAAGTGTGGAACTTACTTTATGTTAAGTATAAATAGCCAATTAATAAAATTACGTTCACATTTTAATGAATAAAATAACCGAGAAAAATAATCATAAAAAATAAAGAGACTCACGCTTAAAGACAAAACCCTTTTTAAAACCGGTAAAGTAGTATTCCAATACCACTTGCATTGAACCGTTTTAATTTAGTACTTTCAATAATAATCTACTCTCGGGTCTTTTTTTCATAATTGCGTATAGTATGAAAATGTCATATTTTTTTCATAGCTGCTTATTAATTTTGTAATATTTATACGTAAATGTTAACCCGTTCCCTGTTCATAGAATAGACACAATAAATAAAATTATTGGTAAACAATTGAAATGTTGATGGATTCATGGGACATGGAAGTTCTTTAAAAATATTATAGACTAATTTTGGTAGTAGTAACATAATACCCATTGCTCCACCACTGAAAAATAAATAAAGCTTAAAGCAAATTTACAATCAATTAAATTAACAAATAACACCCATCTTTCAAGTCAAACCGGAGATACGAAGTGATCTGTAAGACATGTAAGTGGGTTAAAAATAAGATAAATAAGCGACATTTATCGAAGCAATTTAAATGCAATCTTAATGAAACACAGAACGGGATGTACTGGACAAGGCTGTATAGCTATATCACAGCATAAAATAGATGATTGAATATTGTACATGTTTTACAATTACATAAATGTATGTAAATTATGATTTATTCTTACCTCTTAACATCCGCTCCAGTTTAACATCCGTTTCCTCCTTTGTTTTGTTTTAATCTCACATTAATAGCTAAAAATAAAACTTTTAAAACACAATATGTTGCTAATACTCATTCTTAACTACGTATAATAGATTGGTATTTACATTATAACGTTATCTAAATGAACCATTATAAAAATATAAAACAGCCTGATTAGTAAGATACGAATACTTAAGATTTAAGGTTTTATAATTAATAAAACCTATAAATCTTTTTGAATGTAGAAACACCCAAAATACAGCTGAAATCTAAATTTTAATACTATATTAATTACCTATTCATAGTTCGAGAAATATTTATATTTTTAAATAATTTTATATTTTTATTGTAAAACTATGAAAGCATGACACCAAAATGTATTTGACACATTAATTAATTATTATTTATTTTTACATGTCTATTTTGTCTGCATGAGAAATCGTATTTAAATTTGATATTAATTAATGAAACGAGATCATGTCTTGCATTCGAAGAGAACGTATGTCTGCAGCGTTTGTAGTACAAAATAATCATCATTAATTTATTTTATACATTATTGCTCCGCGCACTATTGCACACAGAATATTGATATATTGCTCAATAAAATTTACTATTTCGCAAAGATTTTATCACATAAAATTTATTGATTGAGTAAATATATTATTAAAGAGAACGGATTATTTATCCTAAATATCAGGATGAAGTTTATTCTATTCAATTTTTTTCGTAATGTTGGTTCAATAACAATTTCAATGTAGGAACCTATATACACTCTAAAAAAGGCACATCTAAGATGGAAATAAAAAACTAAAAAATATCATAAAAAAAATAATTATATCAATTATATTATAAGTAAACAATTGAAATGTTCATATATGGTTCATAGGACAGGACATAAAACAAAAATTATATTTTTTTTAAAGTAAAACATTATGCTACAAATTTGTAATACGAACTTGCCTTTCACGTGAACATGAACATGAAAGGCAGTTTCAAGTTACAAATTAGTAGCATGTGAGTAATCAGATAAAGAGTTCTCAATTGTGCATAAAATTATGTTTTTAGTATAATTTTGTTAATATTTCCCAGGTAGTCGACTTACTAGAAAGACGCCTGCATCGTACGCTGATGGAGTTTATATGATGGCGGGCGTCGACAGACCTGGAGCCAGGACGTTATCGAAACTGTTTATGCGAGGACAAGACGGACTACCATCGCTCGCTAATAGAACTGCTTTGTTGGCATTTTTTGGTAAATTACATTTTTTATAATAAGGATTTATCCTTTTCTTAATAGAGAACTTTAAAGTCTTTCGACATTTTCTTCCTCGCACAACCACTCTGTGGAACCAACTTCCGCCGGCGGTCTTTCCGCACCGATACGACTTGGGAACCCTCAAGAGAAGAGCCTATTCTTTCCTTAAAGGTCGGCAACGCGCCTGCATGCCTTCTGGTGTTGCAGATGTTCATGGGCGGCGGTGATCACTTAACATCAGGTGAGCCTTCTGCCCGTTTGCCCCTCTTACATAAAAATAAAAAAATCGATAGAAAAAAAGCAATATAAGTGCCCAAATTTATAGATTAATAGATAAATACATTTTTCGTTGTCTAAGCCGCTAACAATCTTGTTTTGTTACTGGTCATAGCAGCAGAGTATAGATTTAAAAGCATAACTGACTTTAATTTTTTTCTCCAGGTCAAGTGGTAACGGGAGAAATAGTAATGGCATCAGAATCAGGGTGTCCCATTGAGCAGCACCGCATCCCTGTAGATAAATGTGACCACATGTATGATCCAGAATGTCACGGTGCCATGTACATGCCTTTTCATAGAGCAGCTTACGACAGATCCACCGGACAAAGTCCTAACAGTCCACGAGAACAAGTAATTATCTTATATAATATAATGCCTATCTTAACGCTGTATGCAAAAAAGGTATCATGGCGAATTGCTCTATAAATATTATTTTAGCATGCATTTATATAATAAGGACCAATCTTTTTTTTTATTTTCTATGGAAACTCAGTTATTAAATATTTATCGGCTGTGAATGACTTAAATAAATTGTCTTAGTACGATAAATTTAAACTAAATGCAGGCCTCATTTTATGCATCAAATAAGATTAATAAATTGCAACTCACGATTATATCTGATACCTTTTAGACGCGTACTATACCTAACATGTTCCAATACATTTATTGGTCTGCTTATTGAAGGTTGAATTCTAGGCAATAAAAGCCAATGGCACCTTTTAACCTAGATCACATCTGAATACTCTAAGGCTGATTAACATCAAATAAGTCCCGACATCGAACGTACAAAGCTCATAAATAACACGTCGTTAAAATAGAATGTTAATTGAATAATAATTTAATAAGTTAATTACGTAATCAATTAAACAAATATTTGTTCGCCACACGTACTAAGTATATGCATTTTACTCAAAGCATATCAAGCTTTATATGGAAATATTTCTACGCTAACGGTTATTGATTTTTATTTGAAGTAGCTGTTTTTAAAACTACGATAACAGCGAGACTAAACAGGGAAACCAAACAGGAAAACCTATAGATAACAAACACTTGTAATATACAATTTAAACTGCTTTTAATGACTTTCTCTTTTATATGACTTGTGACTACATAATTTTTAATACATTTTAACTACAAATGTAGTAAACTTTTAGTACTACGAAAATATCAAGAAAATCTATTATAGTATAATCCGATTCACATAGATTTTGAAATCATAGACTTATTATATGTTAACAGGCATTCCAACCTTCCATTACAGCCTTCCATACAAACAAAATTTCAAAGACTCGCTGGTGCTTCTTCGTACCTTCAATACCGTCACTTGCTTGCAACGTAACTAAATAATTTGAGCGTGTGACTAACTTCGTTTCGTTACGTAGATGTTGAATTTACGAAGGAGCACCAACAAGTCTTTGGACAATTTGTCTGTATGGAAGGGCCTGGTTATTGTATATAGTAAGTCTATGTATGAAAGGAATTAATGCCAGATTATTTGTTACAGATAAATCAGATAACATCTTGGATTGACGGCAGTTTCGTGTACAGTACGAGCGAGGCCTGGGTGAATGCAATGAGGTCATTTCAGGTGCCACCAGCAGCCACGCCTGCCTCTTTATGTACATTCATATACCTACAATATACGTACTCATATGCATATATTACATTTAGATTGAACGTTCATCGTGATATTGCGCCATAGAATATGAAATCTCAGAGATTGCATTATACTTATATTTTTTGCCAACCATTTAAGAATTATTTATCTCAGAATCATTCGAATTTTTATATAAAAAAAAACATTCATTTAGAATTTTCCATAATTAATTTACAAATCGTATGTTGTATCTTTCTTTGGATAAATCTAGGGATAGTAAATATATTTATTTATTATAATATAGGGTATACAAAAATGAATATATTTTAGTTGTTTATGCGTTCACTTTTTATAAACTCCTAAAGTATTTATCCACCTACGGTGAAACTTTGATGACCTTTTATAAACAGATTCACAAGGGCTCCTTTCAAAAAGCAGGATCTTTATAAAAATAGCACCAAAAGACGAAGAAACTAAGTAATTTAATAGTAGGTGTTAGCTATATGTTAGATAGAAGAAAAGCTTTAAGAATTACCCAGTACCCACTGAAATGTATTCTCTACAATTCGATTGCCCAATTATCGATACAGTTGACAAGCGGTTGATATGCCGTACTAGTTTGGTTATCAGTTTTACCACTTTAGAAATCATAATCATATTAGATTAGTAAGACAGATTAAAAGTCATAGCTTTTCTAGCCAGGGTTATTTTTTTTTTTTCAAAGCGATGATATCGGAATTGTCCGTTATTATGACGATCTAATGAAAATGCTAGGAATATAAATAAGTAAACTCTTCTATAAATAAAAGCTATTACAGCTACGAATAGCATATCTGTAAAAGTAGCTGACAGATATTTTAAATTCGTTGTTCACTATAATAACATCCTAATGATATGCTATAACTATGGCCGTCTTATCATAAAGTGAATAGCGGCTGTAGTCGATAATATCTGTCCATGCATCGAAATGCAAAATAATATGCTAAATAGTTGAGGCTACACTTCAAAGATTAAAGAACAAAATTACTTTCAGAATGGAAGCTTAGCCAGTGAGGGGGGGATGCCCTTACGTAACACGAAGCGTGTGCCGCTTTTCAACAACCCTGTCCCTCACTACATGAGGATGCTTAGTCCTGAAAGGCTCTTTTGTAAGTAAATAAACTAGTTGGTTAGTTCAAGTCATTTAAACTTAAAGTTTAAATATATTACTTATTGAACAGGGAAAATAAATTCCAAGAATATAGATGTACTAATAAATATTTCTAAACTATAAGGAAAATCGTAATGAATTTAATGATAAATGTTGCTGATTCTATGAAATCTAATGATCTATGATATATGAATTTATGATATAAAATTTTTGTTTCAAATATATCAAACTTAATATATATTGGAGCGACTCTATTGAAAATTGTTATCAGCATTCATTTGCCGGTATTTTATAGCTATAATTATCTTCTAAAACACTTTATAAAAATAATTCAAATTGTTGCAGTGCTAGGAGATCCACGTACTAACCAAAATCCGGCGATGGTAACATTTGGTATTTTGCTGATGCGTTGGCACAATGTGGTGGCGGCGCGCGTGCACCGACAGCATCCCGACTGGAGCGACGAACAATTGTTCCAGAGGGCAAGAAGAATTGTAATAGCTAGTTTACAGGTAAATAAAAGGCTCCCATTAGGATAGTAATATATAACACATCCAGACCAGAACACATGACTACCCGAACTGGAATCGAACCAGAGATCCATAGTGCTTTGGGCAAGTTCACTGCAGAGTTTGGGTCACAACATCGTCAATATAAGTTTGTTTTCTATTTTTGTGTTAATAAAAACGATTGATATAAAGTAATGTATAGCGTTGAAGTCTTTCGTATAGAAATATCGTAAGTAAGATTAATACACAATTTTCCTCAATAATTTACCGTCTTCTTCCGAAACACTAACATATATATTGGAATATTTTTAAAAATCCGTCTCCTTTTTTTTTTATTTTTATTGCTAAACAATGGATGGTGACATTTGTAAAATTTCGTGATGAAATCAACTATTTAACTTACTTAACTTTAATTTTATTTTTATATAACTATCTCATAACGCATAAAACTAAAATCAAATATTTTTATTCAAATAGACTTTTTTTAGATAAATGTATCAATTATTTCAGAACATCATATTATATGAGTACGTCCCAGCTTTTATAGGCGTACCGATACCGCCTTACACGGGCTACAAAGCAGAAGTAGCTCCCGGGGTCACACACGCCTTCGCAGTGGCTGCGTTCCGCTTCGGTCATACACTAGTACCGCCAGCAATACTCTTGAGAGATCGAAACTGCAGATATGGTAGAGCACCAGGTGGTCATGATGCTATTAGGCTATGCCAAACTTGGTGGGACGGCAATGTAAGTAGATTTTTTATTATTATATACTAGCTGCGCCCGCGCCTCCGCTGCGTGGTGTACCGATTTTTCTTTACTGCACGGAACTCTAATTGTCTTTCTAAAAGTAGCTTAAGCTACTCCTTATAGCATCAGCTATCTACGAGTGAAGAGCCCGTTTAAATCGTTTCAGCCGTTTCAGTGACAAACAGACAGAAACATTTTAATAACTGTTTTTTTTTATGTCAGTACCGTATATACTTTCACATATTATTTGTCAGACGCTGTTAATATGGAATTACAAACAGAGAATTAAATTTTTTTGATTTTTGTAGATTGTTATTTTAGCCTCTAAGTTAATTTCTGCATTTTAACCCACTTCAAAAGGGGTAAAGGTGTATTAATTCTCAGCCATTTTAGATACATTAATTGAAAATAATTTATGATACAATGGTCTTATAAATATTCTTATCTAATTATTAGAAATAGAAAATAGAATAACAAGTAACATTCAATTGCGATGACCGTATTCACTTTTAATATTGTGACTAATTCATTAATATATCCCATAAATATTATAAGAAAACATAAAAATAGATTGCTTTTACACGGTAATAATTATTTATTTTCTGTACTGGAAATACTATTTAATAATAACCATAAGATGCAATAAAATATAATAGTATTCGTGACTTTTGAAATCGAATGCAGCGGAACAATAACGTTTCAGTACTTCTTAAATGCAACTTTGTATATATTATTAATGATAAAACACTCCATTGACCTCAATTATTTTATGACTGTAATCCTCAAATATTAGTCTTAAAACATATTATAATAACGTCTATAAATAGGCTTCTGTGATACACTGAGCGACTGCGCAGCCAAAGATGGAAAACCTTAAAATTTTATTCTTTGAATTTATTGTTCTTCTTTTTGTGATTCCGTAACCAAAAGATCCAACGGAACCTCATTATTAAGCTTCCGTAAGTTAACTTTTACATTTAGATAAACAGAAAAAGTATATCTGTTGCCGCTATAAACACAAGGATAAAAAAAAAAATTCATTCAATTCATTGTCATACAAGCCACGTGAAATTTTTATTCTACGTTGGCACAGAACAGAACAGAACACTATATGTGCGAGTTTGACATGCATGTAACCAGTTTTTTGCTCTCTGACTTTTAAGAACTCATAAGTACTTGCAAAATAGTAGTACATTCTAAAAAGTAAAAAAGGCAAACAGTAATAAAATGCCTTTAAATTATTAATTTTAGGATGTAATGTCACAAGTACCTATAGAGGAAATTTTAATGGGAATGGCATCACAATTATCGGAACGTGAAGACGCGCTCCTCTGTTCAGACGTCAGGGATAATCTCTTCGGACCCATGGAGTTTTCAAGAAGAGATCTAGGCGCTTTAAACATAATGAGAGGACGAGATAACGGCTTACCCGATTATAACACTGCCAGGTAAATCTCTGAATCTAATTAAAAAATATCTTTTAGATTTGACGTTCTGACTTTTCGCAATTGATTCTGCCGATCACTTTGGCGCAGTGACAGTAACAGGGAATCTAAACCACAGAAATCTTTAATATTAAGGTACTAGAAATTTTAAAAGTCGCTTATTACTTACGAAGCTCCCTATGACGTCACAAGCCTAGGCTCGATCTCACAGGAGGGCCCTTGGGACGGATTCAACTTGAGCCCGCGTGGGCTGCCTATATTTTAACGGCTGAGGTCTCCTGAACCCCCCACCCCCACTGGTGACGCAGTCAAGGCCACTAGGGCCAACAGTAACAGATACTCCGAAAAAAAAAACTTGCGAAACATCTTGCTGCTAGATATCTCCTATCAATGCTGCCACTACTACATACGCAGAGCAACACGGTATTATCCTAAGTTTCACATTACATTGCTATGTGCACTTGTACTGCTCCGGATATTGAATGGCTTATACGGCAATGTTAAGCAAAGTTAATAAACAACACCAATTCTCGCACCACTCATGGCTCATAAGTTACAATTGTGCCAACAAAACCACGCAGATGTGACTTATAGTACCTTTATATTAAGTTTTCTGTTATATAAACAAATATTTGTATCGGCCAAACAGGTATTCGATAATTCTCCTAGTACTGTTGTTATTGTAGTGTATAATGCTTAATACAATCTTCATTGCAGGGAATACTTCGGTCTTCCTAGAATTAAAACATTCAATGAAATCAATCCACAACTTTTTGAAAATAATCCGGACCTACTACAAAAGTTGATCCAGATTTACGAAGGCAGACTGGATAATATAGATGTTTATATTGGTAAGATTTATCTTATTTATTGTATTGTAAAGTTATCTAAAATTGGCAATTTTCCAATGTATTATTACATTTTTCATCCCACTAACAATTGCTCTGGCACAGTATCAATATACATAATTCCTGCTCGAAACAGATATTTGTGTTTGCCATACAGATATTTTTTCGGTCTGGGTGGTTAAACATGTGTTTGTGTCATAAGATTTATAACTTTGATAAGAAATATGAAACAGTTTATTATTCCAAAAATCTAAAATTTTAGGTGGAATGCTTGAGTCAACCGGACATCCGGGAGAATTATTCAGAGCTATTATTATAGACCAATTTACGAGAATACGTGACGCTGATAGATTTTGGTTCGAAAATGAGAGAAATGAGTAAGTGATTGTAAACTTATTTATCAACATATATATTAAATCATATTGCCTATTTGCTAAATAATGTATTTCAGAATATTTACCCGTGAAGAAATTGAAGAACTACGGAGGATAACAATGTGGGACATTATTGTGAATAGTACGGCGGTTGGTCCGACAGATATCCAAAGAGATGTATTCCACTGGGCAGATGGGAATCCTTGCCATCAGCCCTATCAGCTGAACGCTTCAAAGCTTCCACCTTGCAAATATCTAAAGGGATATGATTATTTCGAAGTAAAGTTTATTTTATTATACGTATTTTTTATTAGAAATAGTTTTAATGTATGATGAGTTTAATATCATGTCTATGTACTTCTAGGGCAACGAGTTTGCATATATTTATACCTGTCTAATTCTGGCATTCGTTCCTATACTTTGCGCGGGCGCAGGGTATGGTGTAGTTAAACTACAGAACAGTCGTCGTAGACGTCTTAAAATACAACAAGAGCATTTAAAAAATGCTGAGCAAAAAGGTAATTTTATGCATAAAATAAACAGTTTCTCGTTAATTTTTTTTCTAAATAAACTATTTTTTATGCGATTTCATTTTGAAGTCATATTCAATGTTTACATTTTTAAGGTTCAGTTGATAAAATGGTTTGTCGAGAATGGGTACATGCATCTCATAAGCGATTAGTAAAACTCAGACTCGGTCCCGAATCTGCTCTTCACGTAACTGACCGCAAAGGTGATAAACTACGCACTGTACCTTTAGAACATACAGACCAACTTACTGTGCTAGAAAGTCAGGTAAATTTGATTTATCGCCATTTTACTCGATTCTTGTAACGCACTATTCAATAATGAAATATTTTCTCAGGAAAGTCACAATAATAAACGTCCGCTCGTCCTAATTCGAGTGCAACGTGAACATGACCTAGTCCTCGAAATGGACTCGGTTGCTTCACGAAGAAAGTTTCTGGTGAAATTAGACACTTTCCTTGCACAACACAAGAAAGCGCTTAATCTTACTCAGGCAAGTAAAATTATAATTTAATAAGTTTAACTGCTATACTTTTAACTAGTATAACTGTTAATTTCAAAAATTCTAGAACTTTTATTTATGTTTCATCATTATAAAAAACATTTAACAATTGTGTAGGGACTTCGAGATCAAATTTTGGCCTCAGCGGAAACAAGAGAAAGACGTCAGCGAAAGCTTGAACATTTTTTCAGAGAAGCATATGCCATTACTTTTGGTCTAGCACCTGGAGAAAAGAGACGGAGATCGGAAGATTCCGATCCTGAGGTATTAAATAATGTACTTATCCATTTTTTTATTATTTTCGCACTTAAGAACCGAATTTATTTAAAGTGGAACATATAATTCACAAAGAACATATTTTTACAGTCAATAGTAATGAGAACATCTTTATCGAAGAGCGAATTTGCAAGTGCTCTCGGAATGAAAGCAGATGCAGTCTTTGTCAAAAAGATGTTCAACATCGTTGACAAAGATAGTGATGGAAGAATATCTTTTCAGGTACAATTTAAAAGCTTTAAATTATATAAAATTATAATTGATTTACAAATAAACTATCTGTTTTGTTCTTTCAGGAGTTTCTCGATACTGTAGTATTATTTTCTCGTGGAGCCACTGATGATAAACTTCGAATTATATTCGATATGTGCGATAATGATCGAAATGGCGTTATCGATAAAGGCGAATTAAGTGAAATGTTGCGGTCTTTAGTTGAGATAGCGAGAACTACCTCTTTAAGAGACGAACACGTTACTGAGCTAATCGATGGCATGTTTTCAGTAAGTAGTCTTATTCGCAAACATTTTAACATATTTACGAAAGAAATACATTTTTTAACAAAAGGAAATGTGTAATTGTAGGATGCTGGACTTCAGCATAAAGATCATCTCACGTATTCAGATTTCAAACTTATGATGAAGGAATATAAAGGCGAATTTGTTGCTATCGGATTAGATTGCAAAGGAGCTAAACAAAACTTCTTGGACACTTCAACGAATGTCGCCAGAATGACCAGTTTCCATATTGAACCATCAATGGAACAATCAAGGTATCTTTGAATGAAAATTTATCAGTATTGACAATTTACATGAAGTCGAAAATTATAAAATTGTCGAGAAAATATGCAGGAGATAGAAAATAGAATAACCATGTTAACGCCAAAGTTATATGTGACTCCTGATCCTTTTAAGTTGTTGTCATAATAACTATTATTATAACTAATATGTTACTATAACTATTAGCATAAGCTATACTTTATAGGAGCAGAAACAGGAATATGATTAGTTACTAAATGAAGACAGAAGAGAATTTTGATTTTATAAAATGGTATAATATGTAATTTCAGGCACTGGCTGCTGTTAAAATGGGACTATCTCACAACATTCCTAGAGGAAAACCGACAAAACATATTCTACCTATTTGTGTTCTATGTGGTAACAATAGGCTTATTTGTTGAGAGATTTGCACATTATTCATTCATGTCGGAGCATTTGGACTTAAGACATATTATGGGAGTTGGAATTGCTATAACCCGAGGATCAGCGGCTTCTTTATCTTTCTGTTACAGTCTCTTATTATTAACAATGTCTAGGAATTTGCTGACTAAGCTAAAGGTATGATAAATTATAATCTCTAAAGTTCTGTTTATATTTGAATTTTATATATAGAACCGTATATTTTAGTATCACATATAAGCATGTTAATTATGTATTATCTTGATATAAAAAACTTAAAAACAAAACATTACAATAAATGTTTTATCTTCATCAGGAATTCAGTATCCAACAGTATATCCCTCTGGATTCCAGTATCCAATTCCACAAGATAGTGGCATGCACCGCTCTGTTCTTCTCACTTCTCCATACAGCGGGCCATATGGTAAATTTTTACCACGTTTCCACACAACCAGTTGAGAACTTACGCTGTTTAACTAAAGAGGTTCATTTCACATCCGATTTTAGACCTGGAATTACATATTGGGTCTTCCAAACTATAACAGGTAAATTTCAAAACAAAATATTCTAAGAATTAATTTAAGACAAATACACCTCTCTAAAATCCAATTAAAATACAAATCAAATTAACTTTCCCCACAACATTATAAATGAAGAAAATAATAGCAGAGCGCAATAACTAAAAAATCATGATATCATTTTATTATACAATATGCGCAGTAAAATTACTTTTAAGAGAAAAAAAGAAAGTCTCTAAAACTATTGAATAAAAATTATAATATTATATAAATTTCGAATTTTCTGCTTCATTTAACAGGTGTAACTGGCGTGCTGCTGTTCATAATAATGTGTATAATATTCATATTCGCACACCCGGTTATTCGCAAACGTGCCTACCCTTGGTTTTGGCGCGCCCACTCTCTGCATGTGGCGCTCTACGCACTATGTCTTGTGCACGGCCTCGCCAGACTCACGGGGGCGCCTAGGTTCTGGATATTCTTCCTAGGACCTGCAGTCATTTATACATTAGATAAAGTAAGGCTTTAAAAGTCTTAGCTTTAGCTGAATATATTTATATACGACATTGTTTTGATTCTGTTGTAATGGAGTCAATTTTATATTTTCGTAAATTTTTAGGTTGTTTCATTACGCACAAAATATCTCGCCCTGGATGTTTTGGAAACTGAAATGTTACCATCAGATGTAATTAAAATTAAATTTTACAGACCACCAAATCTTAAATATTTATCAGGTAAACTATAATCATTATTACATAATTTAAATGGAAATATTTTTGTTAAAAAATAAGTCGTAATATTAATCCATATTCTTCAGGTCAATGGGTACGGTTAGCATGCACAGCATTTAAGAAAGAGGAGTTTCACTCATTCACATTAACTTCGGCGCCTCATGAGAATTTTCTCTCATGCCATATAAAAGCACAAGGCCCATGGACTTGGAAACTGAGGAATTACTTTGATCCTTGCAACTATAATCCTGAAAATCAGCCTAAAATTAGGTAAATATTATTGGCCTTGTGTAAAGTTATTAAAATAATTATCGAAAGACGGACACGTTTAAACAGAAGAGTTATCTGGTCACTACGACAATTCTAATAGTATAATCAGAAGTAAAGAACATTTTTCAAATTTCTATAGGATTCAAGGTCCTTTTGGAGGTGGAAATCAAGACTGGTACAAATTTGAAGTAGCAGTGATGGTTGGTGGGGGTATTGGCGTCACTCCATATGCCTCCATTCTGAACGACTTGGTCTTTGGTACTTCAACTAATAGATATTCAGGTGTAGCTTGCAAAAAGGTAATAAAGATTTGATTTGTACAATTTTTCGTGATACATAGATATAGAGAAATATTATTATATATAATTTCTAGGTATATTTTCTATGGATCTGTCCTTCACACAAGCACTTTGAATGGTTCATTGATGTGTTACGAGATGTGGAACGGAAAGACGTCACGAATGTTCTAGAAATACACATATTTATCACACAGTTCTTCCACAAGTTCGATCTCAGAACCACAATGCTGGTAAGTTTTATAAATAATTTATGATTACCAGTGACGTATATTCCTATGAGTAGAGACGCGATTGCTCAAACACCATATACTTTTAAAAATCAAACATACATAGGTTTTTATTCTTATTCGTAGTTTATAATGTGATTTGGTAACAGTAATAAATCACTATAATGCAGTTAAAGATAAGTACCTGTTTTAGGCAGGAACTCCAAATTTTTCCTTATTTCTTATCCAAATATGAAATATTTTAAAGCTTTAAAGATACTTCCTTATATTGTTAACTTGCTCCAAAAAAATCTTTCTGCTTTCTTTAAAAATCTTTTTTTTTTCAGTACATCTGCGAGAACCATTTCCAGAGGCTCTCTCGCACATCCATGTTCACGGGATTGAAGGCTGTAAATCACTTTGGACGTCCTGACATGTCCTCGTTCCTCAAATTCGTACAGAAAAAACATAGTTATGTAAGTAACTTAAGCTCTAATATTCAATCCCTGGTTTCGTGTAAGTAATAACTTTAGATACCGTCATTTTTATTATTTAGATTATTTTCAAAATTATACGTTTTCAGTGTTAAAAATGTAACAAAAAATAAAATCAATTTATAATAAATATTAATATCACCATAATTCACATGGATTTCAGTAAATTTCCATCACTACGTGCTTAAAATATATAGATGCAATTCTTAATTTGCTCTTTTAATACATCTCGCTGTAACCCAATTCGGTAAATAATAAATCGATTTGATTTGCCTTTCTATTCGAAGGCTTTAAAGTCGTGACAAGACCGATCAGTTGCGACACAAGGACATGAATTAGATGTATCCTCGATACCTTTATTATACTTGCCTATTGTGTCCTAATGATTGCGTAAAATTAAAATTCTTGATTATCTTGAAATAGTTTAACTTCTGTATATTAGCAGTAACTGATAAGAGATATTGTCGTTTGACAAATTATTTAATTGCTAACAGTTAAAAACAGTTAATCTATAACCTAGAGTTCCAGAATCAAATTTCTAAATATAAGTAATCTCAATGTAAGAGGTGATTCACTTCAGCGGTCACGAACAAAATGTAACAGTACGAATACTGCTATTTCCCTTTGATATTCTGTAGTAGTAATTTCTCGGTCCAATCGATACTTTCATGTCAAAAATAGCAAGACTGTCTTAGTACTAAAAATAATATAAGTTTCTATTATTCAGGTATCAAAAATTGGTGTGTTTTCTTGTGGACCACGACCGCTCACCAAGTCCATAATGTCAGCATGTGAGCAAGTCAACCGCACAAGACGGCTGCCATACTTCATTCATCACTTTGAAAATTTTGGATAGTAAAAAAAAAAGTAAATTGATTAAAAAAAAATTCAACATGAAAATGTTTATTGTATAAAAGTATTATCAAACAAATTAATTTTACTTTAAAGCTTCGATATATTGGTAATTGAATTCAAATTATTATTTTATTCACATATACCTTTCATAAAATTTTCGTAAAACCATTTAAAAATGGCCATAGACTGTGCATTTAATAGTTTGAATACCTACTTGTCGAATTCAATCAATTTAATAGTATATTATTGTTTTAATTATTATAGTATAATTCGGTATAAAAAGCTTAAAGTCAATATTTTTTATAATTTATTTTTACGTTAAAACATCAAATGAAAAATCTTTGGTCAATTCTTTGGAAGTTACGTTAATAGACCAATTAAACAAAAAAACGAGTGACAAAGCTTAATCTCACTGCCTTTAAAAAAGCTATTGACGCTATTTTAAATTAAAATTTTATCTAATTTATTAAATATTTCTATGTAAATCTAAATGTCAAGTAGTCAAAAATTTGGCATTGAATTTTTAATGTTACCATGTGTTACTTTAATGATTTTTCAAATACATTTAAGTCAATTTTAATTAAGCTTATCTTTGATCGTTATTTATTTTAATCATACTTGTTTTTCCATTTGCTATACTGTTACTATAACTTGCAGTCATATTGAAAATAATTTTAATACCTTGTTTCAAATAGCTTATATTTTCACTTTTACGTTTAAAAATACCACTCACGCATAGCCGATTTGTATAAATATTTTATAAAAATGAAACTCATTGTTTTATTAGTACAAAAGGAACTGTATTTTATGTACAAAACTATTCGTAGAATTACTATAGAATACTCATTGAAATTAAAAATTAATTTATAATAACCATAATTTATGTTCAAAAAAATGATTTTAAATGTAAATAATGTAGATAAATGTTATCGGTTAGAATAAGAGATATCGATTTTTTACCGATTTTGTAAATGTAAATAATGCATTAAATTTTGTTTCCTATGAAACGTCTACTCATTTAGCAATTAGCCACCTGACGCAGAACAATACGAGCTTGCAATAAAGTACAGTATGTTATTAAGTAATTAAAACTCCGTTCTAATTGTTATCTCGTAAAGATCAACCGGGAGCGGTAGTTACAATGTAATGACTGTTCCCAAACCTTCAAGATCATACTTGAATTATTTATGCTCTGTAATTTAAGATCGCCTTCGGAGTAAGAGGCAGTGAGTTCTGAATAGCCTTGCAACAAGCACTACACACCGCACGTTCATTCGTCGAATATAATATACAATTCATTATATATAATATTTCATTGCACTAGTATGACCTTTGTTTTTATTATTTCAATATTTCAAAGTGATTCTAAAACTCCAAGATCATTTAATTAATATTAAGTGTATTTCAAACAGCAACCGCGTCTAAATATAACTATATTATTCATACCGTTCATAGTGTAGGAAAAATTATAACCAATATATTATAGCTACTAATATTATAAATGCAACAGTAAGCCACTGAAGCAATTTTTATGAAATTTGACACTGAGATAGAGTTCTTGGAAAAGGCCAAAAAAATATTGCAAAAAACAGTTGAACGGGTTTAAAAATGCGATTTAAGATTGTATGGGGAACCAATTATTTCTGTTTTGCATTAAAGATGCCGCATTAAAAATCGTTATTTATGGGGGTGAAGCCGCGGGCAAAAGCTAGTATTATATAAAGTATTATTTATTAGAAGACTGACAATATTTATAAGAGAAAAAGTCTATATTGTCATTAAATTAAAGTTATAAACGCCCAGCCTAAATCCTTACACCGACAAAGCTGTAATTTTTCTCAGGTGTTGTTTTTAAAATGTAAGCGTGCACTAAAAAAGGATTTTTCAGAATTCAGCCCTTAAGGGGGTGGAAAAGGGTTAAAAAATCTGTATGGAAATCCGTAATTTTTATAACTAGAAGCAGGAAACCTAAGTGCTTAAGGTTAAGGTGCTTAAGTTAAAAATTAGGGATGGATAAACATTTATTTTACCGTTTTCTAAAATTCTTCTTCAGAGGTAGAATTTTAACGTGAAAAAGGGGTTGATATTTTTTTTGAAAGAACACTCACTCATTCATTTGGCATTCGGAAAAAAATTAAAAATATGAAACACGTCTTTTGACCTTTTCTAAAATCTCATCCCTGAAGGGTTGAAATGGGGGTTCAAAGTTTGTATTAAAATCGTTGTTCTCTCGGGCGAAGTCGCTGGCAGAAGCCAGTGCTTAGTAATAATTAATTAATATTTTTGAAAAACTCTCAATCCGTTGCTCCAGTGTGTAAAATAAAAACAAATCATTACTAAGTAATTACATTTTTTGTAATATAACTTGGTGTATTTACAATATCACATAAATTGCATAAGGTTATGGCTACTTAACAAATTAAAAAATACATTATTATGTAGAGCGTATGTTTCCCACGCGCTACATGGTGAACTTTTCTGTCAAGATTTTTTTTAACGATTTAAATAAAAATAACTGAGAATAAAGTAACAGTATGGATATTGTTACTTGACGTCGATTTTTTGTTTGCTACATATGTACTATGTATGGAAGTGCACACATTGAACTGTTGAACATTGTAATAGTGAGTGTTTGCCCGGAAAAGGCAGCTTATAGTATTCGGAAACAAACAGAGTCTACTAAATTCATGATACAATAAACTAACCCACATCTTATTCAAATCCATTTACTATAACCGGAACAAAAGCTTAATTTACCTGTACTGCAAAATCACAAGAAGACGATGTCTCGGAAAACGTTTTTATTACATTTATGTGGAAGTCAATTTTAATGAGATGAGCTTTCCTCATCTTCCATCGCACATAAATATACTTCTATTACATAAACCGTTTTCAGTGAGATTAGAAAACCAGGCTAATTAATTCAACATCAATTTACATGTGGAGCTTGTTTCAAACCAAATTTGATGATCAAACGACACGTTAAAACAAAGCTTCTAGAAGCTACTTGTATTTGATAACGGTTACATAAAATCGATCACCAAAAATGTTTTCAAATTAAGCAATTACAAAAACAACATTATTATTTAATTTAAATACTAGCTATGTATGTCGTATACATTCCAGTCAGATACTTATGTTATGGTTATGAATAAATACTTTTAAAATTTTATATACTCAGGCAAAAGCAGAGTTCTCATCTTAATCAAACAGACTAAATCAAATGTTATTAATAAAAAATAAATATTATTAATCCCTATAAAAAAATTAATAAGATTTTACTTATTTAAGTTGACACCGTTGTGGCGTTGTGTGTAGCGAGTCTGCCTTAAGCCTCGACGGTTGCGGGTTCGATTCCCGCTCGGAGCAGATGTTTGTATTATTCGTACAGGCATGTTTTCCGGTCTGGTTGTGTTTGTCCTTGTCATTGTGAATGTTTCCGGACCCCGACACAGGATATAATTATCCTAATGGGGGCCGTTGAGTGTGTAGCGTTTATTTATTTATTTATTATTTAAGAAACAAGCAATTAAGCAAAATTACTCTTAATAGTAGCCTTTCATGTGGACGAACGAAGGCATTATGAGTAATGCTATGAGCGGTAATCTGTAATCTCTGTGTTATCTTTGACGTGCTGGGTAGTTGCCGCTAGGGCAGTTAAGCAACTATACAACTGTGAACTTAACCTATTACATGTGTCCATAAATTACTTAACACTTAACAGCATCGTCAAGCGTTTCCTAATGCGCAAAGATGTTGTAGAATAAAGTAGTGATAATAAATTCCAGCTTTTAGCAGTTTACAAAATGTGATAAAATATATTTATTTACATATTTATATAGTAAGATTATAAAGCTGAAGAGTTTTTTTATTATTAATTCGAAAGCGTTTTTCTCAGAAATTACTGGTCCAATTAAAATATTTATTAAAGAAAGTTATTATATTAATATTATGATATCTTGGATCCATATCCAATAAACGTAGAAATACGCAACTGCACAAAGCGTCACGGGTAGAGGCATGTAAAGCCATGTAGTTCTAAATGAAACTGGATTTCATCGCAGGCCAATTTTAGTTAGTTATAATTATATATAGACTAATAATTTGGTTATCTTAAGGATCAACAACTGACTGCAAACGACAGCGCTACAGTTACTTTGTGTAAATATAGCGCTGCTGTATAAAAAAATAATAGACGACATACTTACCACTATGTAGTTAATAATTTAAGATATACAGCAGGAGCACAAAAATGTGGTCGCAGTGATTACAAACAATTAGTTCTTGTTCTTTGAACACTTCCGCTCAATTATTCTTTTTAACTGATTTCAAAATCCAAGGCGGTTCTATGTTCGACTGTATGTATGGTTTTTTTGTATGTTCGCTGATTTCTCTGTCAATTGTAAACCAATTTTGCAAAATTCTTTCGTTATTTTAAAGAGTATACTTTTAAATATAGTCCCATTGTAATTTGGTCAGGATCCGATGATGGGATATTGGAGAAATCGAGAGAACTAGGCTCACCTATTGGATTTGAATATATTTTGAGTAACTTGTATATTACAAAGTCCGTATTCCATATACAATCACTTAACACACACAAATATTAGAAACATCGATTAAGATCTTCTTTAGGAATCAATTTTTTCCTTGCTTTTTAAATCCCGTTTTTAAATTTAATATATTAGTACAGTAACAAATACTGTTGTACGCAACTAAGTGTTGCTTTGCCAAGCGCAATTAATTTTTAAATTTCATATAACAAGTAATTTACGAAATGTTTAATGTTATCTTTATCTTGATTACTGTAAAACATATTTAAGTAATATATTCCATAATTTATACAAAATTGGTGTTACTACATTTTTGATATTAAATTTCTAAAATTAATTTAATAAATCAGTCTATATAATTAGCTAACTAAAAATAGTTAAATTGGAGTGTTTATAGTCAATAAATACCTACGTCTACCGCAGCGTACCACTAAAAGGTCCTCAATGACCGACCTCAGTGTTTGCGAGAGGTTCTGGGATCCTCTCAAGTGCATCGCTCAACTGAGCTCATCATGGAAGACCTTAACTAGGGTTTGAGAACTTATATTTAGACTAACTAGTGTTATACATAGCAACAATAAAAACAAAGAAAAGTTTTTCACAATGAGCGCAAACAATATAAGAACTGGTGATGAAAAACTAATGTTATAATTACGAGTATATGTATTATTAACAATTCATTTTAATGACTAGAGAAATAGCCCTAGCACAGTTAAACAACTCTGGCAGAATATTTGGCATTTAAATTTTATACATTTTATGAGAGAAATCTGAATACAAATTTATTATAAAGTTTCCATTCTTTTTTTCCACCATATAAAGCTAGTAATTTTACAGCTATAACAAAAATATATATTTTGTGAAACGCACGTACTCTAACATGAAGGTTGGTAAGTTCTCTGCTAATGGTTTAAGTGGTATATTATTGCGTTAATCTACTCGTTACATAATATGACATTAAGATCGTAAATAGTTCAAATATTTCAAAAAAATGTTAAACTTTCTAGTTTAACACATAACTAGTTTCTGCCCACGGCTTAGCCCGCGTAAATAACGATTTTAAATGAGGCACCTCTAATGCAATAAAGAAATAATTGGCTCCCCATACAAACGTTTGCTGATTTCGGATTTCAAAAATATATTAAGTACTAAACTAAACGACGCTTATAGTGAGTCCCTGATAAGATCATTTGCAATTATCATCAGTGCTACACGACAGTTTTTTGCCAATGATCTAAATATCAGCCAACTTCAACTTGCGCACGAAGCACGCTTAACAAGTACAGCAACAACTACTATAGCAAAAGCATTAGCTTAGCTTCAAGTAACTGTGTTGATGATGGAATAAGCTAATAGTAGCCCCATAATCATGTCGTGGTCTTTTGCCATGTCAGTTGGACATGACTGTGTACACGACAAACTTATATGAGTAAATTAATGCTATATACTACAGACACAACATTTTTCATAGATTGAAGCTACGACTAAACTATTGTATATTGAAATTAATAATTTGAATTTTAATGAAAATCAAAATATATTCTTTTTAATTTGTGCTCGGCTGTTAAATTACAATGTTTCAAATACACATTCTTAAAACGGTGAGAAATTGGTAATAAAATTATAGTAATTAACTCAGGCAATCAGCAAATTTCGTGTTTGGCTATATTTCATAAATCACAGAAACAATTTTGAAAAAATAATCTTCTTAAGCAACGTATAAATTACAACATGTAATAAAGAATACACATTGTTTCAATGAGTTAAAGAAGTATAGTTTAAGAACTGAACCAGCTGATTTACGATCCGTGACATATCTAAAAATTATATGCTCTGTTTGTTAATTATATAACAGCCTTCTTAAAGTGGATGTCAGCTTAATGAAGTTTACCATTCATTTAGCCTATTTTTAATTTACTATAATATTCCGGAACAATATTATAGTAAATTCAAGTTGCAACTCTAGTTATTTTGTCATGTTTTTCCTTCGCTTGTCACAAACTCGGAGACTTTTAGCAAATAATAATAATTTGAAACATAGATGTACTTTTAAGAAGTACTATGGTGTAGTAAAAATTTGGAAAGTATAAAACTTTAAGATTGCATTCTACAAATGTCACCGTAATAAAAATATCTTCTCTATTCTCTTCTCCAAAACAATAATAATTGACAAAATACCTTTTTCTGAAAAAAAACGTAGGACTAAACAAAACTTCCATATATAGATAAATACATATTTAGATAGAGTACGGTGTGTAGTTTTTGACAAATGAAAACTTTTAAATTTTAGTTTATCAACTGCAAATGTAGCTTCGTTTTTCAATGTCTTTGAGAAATACCCACTTTGTATGTATAATACAAATTTATTTTTGCCACTTAAAAAAGAATTTGAAATCATTCTAAATCTACTCGACTCCAGAATTCTTCACTTTGAACAGTCTTTATAAAAATATTAGTATTATCATATCAAGATAAATATTTAAAAAAAGAAATATATTGAGAAGTTTCTTTAATAGACATACTCATAGAAGAAATTGTCAAAAAGTATTTTAATATTTATTTGTTGACAAAAGTCGCGCCTTCAGACAAGTACAGAATTTAATACAAATGATTTTTTAAACTAACAGTAAGTGCTAAAGAAAGTAAAATGTCAGTAAAACCGGAAAGCAATCATAGGGGCGTATCTTGTTCCGCTCGGGTGCTCGTGCGACGCGTACCGTATTCATCCCTGCGTTTCCTCATGACAGTGAACATACTAGAAGAACAGACTAGGTTAAAAATATTCGTTTATCATTAATGTGATGAGGTTATGATAATATTTTTAACCGACTTCAAAAGGAGGAGATTCTCAATTCGATTGGTATTTTTATATATGTACGAGTACACCGATTACGCTGAGATTTATGATCCGATTTACGAGATTCTTCTTTAGTTTTTTAGTTTGTATGCACCTTTTTAGGAATTTTCATTTAGGTTGGTTGGTAGGTATATAATATCAAAGTACTATTTGTAAAAAAATTAAATAATTAAAAAAAACCGACTTCAAAACTAAAAAGCAAAAAGATTTTCTGTAACCAATTTTTTTAGAAGTAGGTGCCTTCTGTGCCGATGTTTTACTTAGCACCGATTTCTGAAGCTTTGCTTGTTAGTTTTGAAGTCGGTATTTTCTATGGCTACTGTGTAATTATTAATATAATACTTAATGTCATTATTTGTAAACTTTAAGTTATAAGGTAAAAAGTTTTTTTTCATTTCCGTGAACTTTGTTCTCCAGTTACATCGAGTCTGTAATAGAGTGATGATTCAATGACAAGAAAAACCGATGTCGCCTCGCATTAAGAAAGCCGTTTTTGCAGTGTGAGTGAAAGAAAGAAATGTATCGTCGTCCCTTTCACGCTCGCTTTCGTTGCGAGGTTCAGAGGTACGGCGCGAGAGTGCCGAGAGTGATCACAGGTTAGTTTTCAGTGATCGCGCGCCGACGGTACTCTTGACGGGTGACCTCCGTTAGAATTTCCTAGTGCTAGTGCTGTGTTAGTTCCATAACACGATTAAGGAGACGTCAAGGAGCACGTCAGCCGATCTCCACAGGTATATTAATTCATTTAAAGCGTTGTCTGTACGCGGTACACACGACTACCGACATCCTTGTCCTCAATTAAAACAATTTACGGCACTACTCATTTGAATTATATACTTCTTGCTGCAAATTATCACTATACATTAATGTTTGTAAAGTTTAAACGTCTATTTTACAATTATAATAGCATATTTTTATTTTTTCCGGGAATTTAAAGTGACCTATTTTGTAGAATTATTTTATTGAGTTATAGTAATTATAACAAAAAAATAATTGTTTATGGTATAGTATAATGTCATATAAACACAAAACCTTATGTAGTAGAATAACTTTAAACTTAAAATTAATCATATTAGATAAATATATTATGTATCACGTATATAGTAAAATTGATGTGAAAAAGTTATTTACATAAGTTCTAACTTAAATTCTATTCGAATCCTTAGATTAAATGTAACCGTTAGTGATTTATTAAATGACCTGTACGACATTTGATCTCATCTTATTTATGTATCTTCCTTCTATTGCATTTAACGCTATTACGAAATAAATGTAGATTGTTCTGATACTAACTCTATTGAATAGACCAACTTCACGCTTAATAGCAAAAGCGTATAATGTTTCAAAATATGCTAGCATTATTTTACGAATTAAATTCTATGACTAGCAGATGTTGAAAGATTTAGCTAAATAAATTGGTATTGTAACGATTATTAACTACTTATTAAAATGATTAACAAAAATTACATAACCAAAGCAAAAAGTGAATATTTAGAGAAATATTTTCAAAAGAGCACATTACTCTTTTCTACTTGACATGATTAAGAACACCCTTAAAGAAAACTACTTAAAATAAAGTATGATCACAAAAATAAGAATTTTTTGATAATTTTACAAACAAACGACTACAGCATTTTAGTCCTTACAGTCCTTTACATTAGTAATGCTGTATTACGAAACTCGTTAAGCGACAGCTGCCTACGATCTTGACATTTGACTAAAATATCCGCTTTCCTTATCTCGCATACAACATTCACATATTGCCGTCCCATTCATATTACTACATATATTTACTACAGCAACATATACATATATTCTGTAATTAAAACGTAATTACATATTGACTTACGATGATGATTACAGTAAGGAAGAATTTCACATCATATTTATTTTTTGATCATTATTATATAAGCATAAACTAATAGACAAGTCAATGCAACGTCTTACAGAACATGATGGAATAGCCATTTTGGCATAATTTAGCTTACGAAGATTAATTCGAGTAAATTCATCAAACGCTTCATTTAAGAATAGGGTAATGTTATCGATGGTTATAATTATGTAATTCGATTGTAAAGCGTTGGTTTTTATATGCAAATAAGTATTATAACCAATTCTAGAGTCAATTAAAAATCTATATGAATAGATATACTTGAAAACAAAGAAATATAAACTTGCATAACTGATGAACAGCGATATTACATATTATTTCATTTAAATTACACATTTGATTGCTAAACAATTTTTATCCTATCGACGTTTTCTCTATTAATAACGTGAGAATGTACACGTACATTAGTAATAGTATCACCATTTATCAATTATTGCTTCTATTTATAAGTAGTTTTTCTGACCTTACATGTTGTAACTATTAAACTTATGTTTTTATTACCAACTGTAAAACTAGTTACTGCTCAAGAATTCCGTCCACCTTCAACACAAAGTAAAAATAATAAAATTAAGATACAAAAATAAAAATGTTCTACTTAAGACTAGAATGTAAATAATATTTAAAGATAAACCGTACAAATAATTAAATAGAATGTCGTTCGAACTGAGACCTCGTGTTGTACCCTCTGTGGACACAATAGTCATAATAATTTTGCTCAAAATCTAATTAAGTTAATATATACTATATGTTTTTATAGCTGTAAGTTTTCCATGTAATAAATAAATAAGTAAATAAATAAATAAAAATAACGCAATAAATATTTTTTATTTTTGCTAAGTTTGTTTTCTCTTGTATTTTATAATTATGACGACGTTGGCAATATGGTGGCGCAGCGGTAACGAAGCTGCCTTAATCGCGACAGGTCGTGGGTTTGATTCCCGCTCGGAACAGATGTTTGTATTGACCATACAGACATGTTTTCCGGTCTGGGTATGTTTGTCCTTGTCATTATGTATGTTTCCAGAACCTCGACTCAGGATATAACTATCCTAATGGGGACCATTGAATGTGTAGCGTTTATTTATTTATTTATAAAAAAATACCGTATAACATTTTTAATTCATTCACTTTTTCTAAGGCCATAAGGCCATCCATAGCTCAAGACACCTCAATAGATTCAGTTCATAATTGAATATAGAGATCTTATTACTATAATAACTTAGTTACCAACGTAGTATATAGTAACTTATCCTACGTATCAAAAGATGACCACCTAATTGTTTTGTTCTTTGCACGTACGCTATTAACTATTTTTCGCTATTCTTTTCATGTTTTCATTTTATAAGTGCAATCTTTTAAGAACACATATTTTACAAAAGCTTACAGAGTTAAAATACATACTACACTAACAGTCTCCCACAGAATGTAGTCACAAAATTAATTTTATTATATTCGCAATGCGTTACAGTTTCCCACGTAAATTCTAAGCTATTCGTACATCTACAACAGCTGAAATTTACAATCTGTGACGTAAACACCATTGTTTTTGCGCAACCATGTATCACCATCGCATTCTGCTATGACTCCACTGGCTACCACGATTTATGATTATTTTGACAGCACAATAGTTTACGTAAACAATGATCTCTACTTAACGAATTTAATTGAAAAGTTAAGTGGTCTTGACATAAGTAACCTCAAGGTTCCTAATGTAACTCTTAACTGAATATATTTGTAAGAGTATTTATCTTAACATTATTTCCATATTTTAACCCTCTGAATACAAAACGATGAGACGAAAATTAAACATGAATAAAACGTAAGAAACTCATTCTTGTTTTTAATCGATGACTTGTGTAATAAATAACGTGTGAATGTGAAATATTTGTATGTAAATGGGTATAAGTACTATAATTAATAGTCGCAGCATCAAATATGAAAAACGATTGCAACTTATTGCGATTTTATGGTCTTGCAAAGGCGGTAATGAAGAAGTCTCATAAACTTGGTAACCGAAGAATTTCGGGCAAGGACGGTTGTGATCGATGTTTGACCAAAGCAACTCTTGCGTAAATTAACTATACTTGTATTGACGCGTTGACCGAGATGAGTCTTGTTTGCAGTGTCTTTTTCCTTATGTTTACATTTTTAATGTTTTAACGCGGCCATCCTTCTGATGAGCTTAAGAATAAAGCCGCAGGTAATCTGTACAAGGAGGTCAACTCGAGTTACAATTACCAAATAGTTTGAGTATTTTATTTACCTGTTTCTAGTACACATACCTTTACTATTCTTAGAATTTGAATTCATGAATAACATTGAACATGTTGTTATCGCATTTCAAATAACAAATTACAAAATGTAATGTAACGCAAATAAATTAGACTTAGAAGCTTAAAAAATATGAATTCGATCAGGATTTGTTAATCTTCTAATGACAAAGAGAATAATAGAGTACTGATTGACGATCCATTACTGTAATGAGTAATAATTATAGATGCTTTGAGTTGGTGATTGCTTGTAAATGGTGCACAGCCGCGGGTCTTACGACTTAAAGATGAAGGTCGTCTTAAGCAAGTTAATAGACATATGGCGCCAAATATTATTTTATATATTTAATTGGACTTGCATTAAAATTACTGGTATATAACATTTTAGTATCCCTTGTTTTATTGTTTCCATAATGCACTTAAAGATTATTAAGTTTTGAAAAACTATAATTGAGATAAGCTTTTAACATACAGAACGAATTATTGAAAAAAGACTGTGAGTTCACACGCATTATAAAGCGATATATGAAACTTTGTTGTTTGTATTCTGGCTAATTTGTAAGAGAATGCCATGGATGGAGGATACTATGGAGGCTTAAAGAGAGAGAGAAAGAGCGAGAAAGAGATGGATCGACTTTATTATTGATAGGGTAACTATATAGAAACGTGTTTTACACATATCTCTATTTCTAGTTTCATATAATTACATTTATACCGTCCCAAAAAAAGTTACAGTTATTTATTTTGAAACAGAATTTATAAGTAATAAGTGAAGTAAATAAGATATACACAGTTTTATTCCAATCTTCTTTCTTTTTATCTTATTCTAATCTGAAAATCAATATTATAATAAAAGATATACGAAGCTAGATTAATTTGTATTCCAAAAGAGACTATCTACGGGGAAACTATTGCTTTTATTGAGAAATTCGTAATAAGACAGTATTCAACAGACGTCCGCGTCGAATTAAAATGAATGCCGGCAGACAGCGCTGTATACATAAGAATAGAAAGACTAAACTAAACAACGACCGAATTTGTTAAAATTCTTTATATTTTCATTTTTTACCGTAAAAGTATTCGTCCATATAGTAGCCCAAATACTTTTATTTGAACTTACATACAAACTATTACATTGCTCTCTTTCTTTAAAAAGTTAAAAATCACAGATATTTGTTATTTTTTTAACTAATAAAATTGTATTTTATTGTGGATTTACAACCTTTTTAATGTAATAAATTTGGAATTAAATTTATATAAATGAACTTTTTATCAAAAGCTTAAAAGATGAAAGCAAATATACATACATTAGTTAAATGCGTCTTATTTGTAGGCACAAAGCAAGAATTTTCTAATGATGCGTCATTACCATCATTTTTTTTGTTTCCTCATATCTACCTGGTTCTTTTATCGCCATAAATACATTTTCCTGCTGGCAATGCAAAGGTAATCTCACGGTATATAAACTTTATAATATTCAATTTGCACCGTGATGTCAATAACAGATCATAGATCCGTAAGATAAATTACACCACAGGCGCTGATATTATCGTCTTGAATATAAATTATGTTCTTTTTATACGTCTCTACAATTCACACGTAGTTTCACAAACACGCTTGCAATCAATCATTGCGCATAGAGCTTAGAAGAAAAGAAAGAATTTAAACAATCTTTGTAATAAACTTGAAGTGAAAAGGTTTGTTTTACGATTATTTACTTTAAATTTACAGAGTACTTATATAATTTAAACAGTTAATATTTTTCCTAAAACAATTTTTTGTTGGTACACTGTCGTGAGCCATTCCAAGATGTCTCAAATATTATTTACGGTATGTTGCTATCTAAAACAATCCTGATCTAGAAAAAAAAAACATTAGATAATCAAATCAAAATATACTCTATTCATATACTCTATAAAGGCGCTTATAAATCGTTTCTTCTTTTATGTCTGTCAAATCAGTTTGACATGACACTATCGGTTATTCTGTAAGAAACTCAGCAGTAACTCTTTTAATTGAAATTGGTAGAAATTTTATTGAATAAGTTCATTAATAACTTAATTACAGCAACCTGCGTGAAAAACAACCTAAGTATATTAATTTCACGCCTGTCTGTCATATATAGAATCTTGTCCTATTAAATATTATTTCAAAACTAAACGTTAAAATTAAAACATAGTACAACATACAACCAAGCCCTAGCCCTAATGTATATTAATGAGTCGCCCTTCAGTGACTCTGGATTAAAACACTAAAGACCACTGACGAGACGATTAAGATTACACTAACTATTCACGATTCATATATATTTAATTGCAGCAATGCAATAGATACATTCAAATAGTTACTTAATGAGTAAGCAAAATACACAGCTGCGCATTTTAGTACTGGGGTTTTAGATTTTAGTTACGAAAAACCATTGCAACAGTTTCAATATTGTCTGGACAAAAGCTAGTCTAGACCAACACGTGATACCCAGATAACGGCCTACTTATACTTGCAATATAAATCGTGTTAAACCTTTCAAAAATTTGAGCTACCTGCAGGTAATAATGTCCTTGTTCGCGCGGCTATTATATTTTACAACTACTATTATAAAACGGTCGAAATGTAAATGTTAATACCAAATATTGGAAAGGGATTAGAACGCATAAAGCCGATTGTATTTATATATCATATTACGGAAACAATTATTTTTATTAGGGTAATTCAATTTACACTTTAGTAATAAAGCGACTTTATCGATTAGTTATAGTTTCATCTAAATTTAAATCTGATTTAACCATTGTAACAGCTATTCTTTCATTCGGTTTGTTATTATCTTAATTTTATTTTTATTATGTACTTATACAGTTGCTGAAATAAGTTAATAGAGTTCGAAAATATAAAATTAATCTGATATACCAAAATCTTATATCATTTACCTTACCACCCAAGTTGACGAAAATTAAATAATATTTTATAGCTTTCCTACCTGTGTAGATTGTATCAAAAAAAAATATTTTTCCTTTTTACCTAGTAATTTTTCCAAATTTTCTCTCCATCTAAGCGTTCCCTGGATTTAAATAAATATTTTTTTTAAATAAAATGGGCCCAATAAGTCCAGCCATTCTCGAGTTTTAATGAGAATAACGAGCAGCAAGTCGTTTTTATAGGTATATGTAGAAGATTATAATATAAAGATTTATATGATTTTTTTTTGTCCGCAGGTCATGCTTGTAGGCTGATGTCATGAGAGCAACGTGTTCTGTGAATTTAACAAAGTGATAATGTTGTGATTGTATTCTTAGCCAAATGTACTCGTGCGTGTGTTGAGCAATGAACAGTGAAATATCGTGACTTTGGTTGCTTACCAATGGGGGATCGTGGAAATGAAAAGAGAAAAGTACAAGAAAACGTTACTCAGATTACGGTGAGTAATAACATAATTATTAATATCCTAAGCTATTATAAAATTACATTTACTTAAGTAGTGAAATGATTACTCGCTCGTTCATGATAATACGAGTAGACTTACAAGGCAGTACTAGATAAATTTTCTGCCAAATCGGGATTTTGTAAAGTTAAACTTACAATAGCGGAATTTAATAGAAACGCTTAGAGAACATGATGCAATAATTTCCAGAACGATTTTGCATTTGTTTTGAATTATTCAAATAAATCAAATTAACGAACGGTATTTTTCAAATTAACAAAACGCAATCTTAGATATTTTCGTCGTATTTCCTTTTTGGTTCCTAGATCACGCACGCACTCAAATATATCACGCAGGGGTGATTACTAACGTGCTGGCTAAGACATTGAACCCCCCGTGGTGTAAGCAATCACTTTTAAACCTGCGTTGAGCCTATTTTTAACAAATATCTTCAGATGTATACCTAAATACTAGACTACTACAAACGATAGATTGACCATGAAATCTGAACAAAATATCCCCAAAACTTTTTAGTTTTATCGTCGTTAAATGTGCAGCGGGTTAAGCAGTTAAGATGCAGTCAATCTACACATTAGTGTAGTGTAGTTGTAGTAGTTAAACGAATAGGTTTCAAGTTACTTATAAATCTTAAGTCAATGTCAGATGACCTAAGAATTCAGAGTCAGAGTTATCTATGGATACAACTCGGACACTAGGTTGGCTAGTTTACGAAAAGCTAGTAACAACACATTTGACATACATTTCTGGTACAGCGACCGCTAAGAAAATGAACTAAAAATAACAAGTAAATGTCTAAAAACCCAGTGAGCCGGTGGCTCTGATTTCTGATTGTTACAATTGCGTTACGGTAAACTAAACTCTGGCAATATTTGCGCGGTGAAAGTGTCAAAAAGACGGACGTTGAATACATCGCTTCAAAACTTAGAGCATTGTAATCGATTAAACTGTATATATTTAATTCAATATCGAAAAACTAAATTTTAAACTTTCTTGCCTTTTAATATAATGAACTTTACTTTCTATAAATTTAAATTTTATTTTTAATTTATGTTGTATCGTTTAAAAATGTATTTATGTTTACATTAAAGAAGTAGCGAGTCCTCGTACGTAACGTTGTCTTGGAAAAGACTAGACTTTGCGGTTTTGCGTGTAATATCTTCCGTATCACGCAAGTTTTCTTTGTATGTTATTTAACTAATAATGGTGAATTTAAATGCATTAATTATAATTTATACATTATACATACATACAAACAAACAGCGCTTAGTAATAACGATAAATTAATAAAGTTACCTTTCTCTTAAATTTCAATGAAATAATCTATATCTAGACTACTAATCTGAAAATAACTGTGTTTAGTGACGTCCTTATCCGTAATTCGGCCTCGCAAGAGGCACCCAACGACGGAATCAATTCGGAGCCCGTAAGGGCTGTTCCTTTTGTATGGCTAGCCGTACATTCCGTCTCAGTACTCGACAAGGTAGTGCTGTCACAGCCATCCACAATACACGTTCCGAAAAAGAGTGAAAGCATAAATTCGTGAAATACTTGAAAGAAATCAAAAAGTTTTTCAAAATCAATTATTCCTTATAAACGAAGTCGCATTCAAAAGCTTGAGTTCAATAAAGATAAAAAAGTGGGTCGTTGAAAGTAATTATGCGCGGGTCCTTCCAATGAACAAATTTTAAAGAAAGCTGGCTTTCTACCGAAGGTACTGTTGCTAAATAACAGGCAAAGCAAGGTCGGCTTTGTTGACAGCTTCGTCTCATTTTCGCGGTGGAAACGGTCATGACCGTAAATGTTAATGATATTACTTCAACACCAAGGTGGATTGAAACGTAAGCAGTGTTGTGACTACGCATATTACACTAATTCCAGTATTGTATTCCGTGAACTTTCATATAATTACTTCATATTTGAATTGACTAATATAGTGATAATTGGTTAATGCTACCGTAATCAATATCTACAAAGTAGATTTTCATTTGCCGCGTAAATTCTACCAAATCACCGTTTCATATACAAAATATTTTTATCTATTTTGTATCGGGTGCCAGCCTTCTCACGCGAATCAGTGAGTTTTTATTTTTATTTTATTACACACACGCACACATGCAACAAGAACCTACGTCCTATTTAAATTGTTGTTCTGTTTCCGATATTATTTTTCTTACTTAGAAGATTGAACTTTATTTTTCATTATTAATATTATTATATAAAATATTTATTCAGTGCCAATCAATTACCTATTACAATCATGTTATTTGTATTAGTGCTATATTTTAACGTACTAAATCACGATTTGGAAAGTGGACGGACGCCGATACAAGACAAAACAGAAGGCTATCACGATCGTCGAAATATTTCACGATTGTGCAAATCGTGTTAGCATTAAATTTACAGATTTAATCATGTCCATTTTAGGCGAGAAACAAGATAAGATGAATAATATATTTACGTTGATTAAAATAACGAATACAAGCGTAAAATTACTGATCGATACACGAATACTTTTCTAACGTCATTATTCACGGTGTGCTTACGCCTTTGGCTAGGTCAGAACTAACTGATCGATAAACGATCAGCGTGTTGAACACATTTAGACGACGTCAGTTTATGGATGGGTGAACGCATTGAATTATTTCAACTGAAAGTCTCCGTGCTTCATAGAGTACGTAACAAGTATTATCAGCCTACTGTTATGAACTTTTATAGGAATAAAGGATTCGAATATGTTTTTCAAACAGTATAAGTATCTGGTTTTTCTTAAGTCTGTGGTTGGTATTCTTATTGTCATCTGGATAATATGCATCTAGCGATATTTTAAGACCATTGAAGCGTATTAATAGTCAGCCTAGGTACCTTTAACAGAGATGGTCGCAAGTGCGAAATATGCCTAGAAGAAAGCATAAAATTGTCGGTCCCGGTTGCTATCATAAAATGTGATTATAAACAAACTCTTAATGTACAATTTTCTCTAATCCCCCTAGATACTACTTGGCTCTTTTAAGATGATAATGAAAAAATGAGATAATAATCGCTTTGTGTATAAACCCCTGTATCGAGAAAAGTCAAAAAAATATATATTGTATTCTGGATATTTGAATGCATGAGTTTCATATTACAACTTGCTATCTGTGCTTTGTAGCTGTATTTTTTATCATCTTTAAATAACTCCTAAGCTACGATGAAGATTTTAGGCGAAATTTAATATTTTTGCACAAATTGTAAGAATCAAAATACTTTATGCATGAAACTAAGACTCCTAAACATAGAAAATGAAAACAATAAAAGTCACACTGAAAGAATTAATTAATCCCTCAAGAATTTTCCTTTAATGAGGTCACTCATTCCATCACACTCGTTTTGAACCACCTTGAACAGTCGCCTCAATAATCAATGTACTGAGATCAGTAGCCGACAGGAAGTGTCATGCATAATAATACCTCATACATTTTCAAAGCACGAAATATAATTTCGTCAAGCTAGAATCATCAAGCTAGAATTAAGTCATATTGAATCTATACGTTGTCACACGATTAAGCAGGATTTACAACAAATATTGTAATAGAGTGCAATATAAGTCTTTGCTGAATTATAAAATAAGTTCTTTGTTAAAGAAACAAAATTATCGTTGTTAAAAACATTATAATTTTAGCTCATATGCTTAGAAATAAATAGGATTTATCTATTCCGTCTCGTATGAATAAAGGTAAAGTGAATTCGAAGGTAGTAAAATTGGTATAAAAAAAATTTTGTACCCGGTACTATTTAAGTTGTTGTTGTTATGTTGTTTTGAGTAAAAAATATAAGTTTTTACCTACAGTATTGGACAAAAAAAGTACGCACTGTTCAAAATTCAATATTAGTGTTTATTTCTTACGAAAAAAGTTAATGGAGTACTTCTACAATGGTTTTTACCATAGCATATCAGTTCAAATTTACATTGTTGCTGAAACATTATATAAATATTGCGAAAGCTGAACGCTGAAAACAATTTAAACTGCGGAATGCCCATTTTAGGCTGGACAAAAAAAGTACGCACCTTAATAAAAAAAGAAAATAAGTAATCACATCCGTCGTCTAATATTTTGTATGGCCACCTTTTGCTGAGATAACAGCCTGTAAACGCCGAGGCATACTTTCAACAAGATTGTGAATTTGCTGTTCGTCAATTTTCTCCCAGGCCTCCCGTAAAGCATCAAATAGTTTTTCTTTGTTCGTCACATCTCCTGTATTAACATTTTAGTCCAAAATAGACAATAGATTTTCTACTGGATTCACACCTGGTGATTGTGCAGGCCAATCCAGCAGTTTGATTCGTGAAGAACGGAAAAAGGCGATGTTTTCCGGGCCGTGTGCTTGGGATCATTATCTTGTTGAAAGAGAAATTCATCCTGCAACCCAACCTTTAGAAGCGATTCCTCCAGATTTTCGTTTATGATGTCAATATAAACATCGGCGGTCATAATACCATTGATCCGTACCAAATTTCCCACCCCTGAGCATGCAAAACACCCCCACACTAATACACTTCCTCCTCCGTTCTTAACATTCTTTTGGACATTTTTTTCGAGAAGCTGTTCGCCCGACTTACACAAAACGCGCGATCTTCGTTTATGCCCAAATAACTCAAATTTGCTCTCATCACTCCAAATAACTTTTTTCCAAAATAAAATTGGTTTATCGACGTATTTTTTTGAGAACTCGAGGCGTTTGATTTTATTCGGTCTTCGAATCAAAGGGTGACGTTGTGGAAAACTATTCGTTAAGCCTGCTCCTCGAAGTCTCCTACGTACTGTTCGGTCGGAAATGTTTAGACCTGTATTTTCAAGGATTACACGGTTAGTAATTGTCGGATTTTTCTTCATCTCCTTGATTATTTTCCGATCGTCCAAAGTGGTGGTTATTCTTTTTCTATCTCTCGCCCATTGTTATCACGGACTATCCCTAATTTCTCGATTTTCTTGCATATTTTTCGTACTGCACCTTCACTTATATCATATTTTCGACCAATTTGTCTTTTAGGAATACCCTTTTTATGGTCTTTAATTACGAATTCTTGGACTTGAATAGAAATTTTCGCCTTCATGAATTTGTTGCTACCGTACTCGAACACAGAGCTTAGATAATTAGCTAAAAAATCGTTAAACATTTATGTTTAGATACCGTTTGCCTACTTAAGCTTCGTTGGGAGAAAATCGCTTAGTAGCCACCATTGCCAATATATAATACTCGGTGCGTACTTTTTTTGTCCAGTGTATAACAGGTACTTTTTATGGTAAAATCGTTCAATTTTTGATTTTCATGTGTTTGAAACCTTGTTTTAACGTCAGCATAAAGGTAATATAATTCACTTTCATCAACACTGCTTAGGGTCTGGTTATTTATTATAATTATGATAAGAATTGCTCATAAAACGGACATTGATCGGTGCGTACTTTTTTATGTCCGGTACTGTATTTTAATTTAGAACTTTACTCTGTAAAACGAGGTCATTACACGTTACCTTGTTTACGAATGAAACTATAAACGTACTTTGACACATAATTATCATTTTATACACATGTAATACAAAATCCTTACCTAAAATAGTTTCGAATACGAATAACGACAGGCTTGAATTATATTTATCGGCATAGATTCGCATCTATTGAAAGATAGCCATTTTGTATAAGGATGGATGACTACACATATATATCTATTTTAAATGCCCATAAGATTACTAACGCTCGATTTAAGATGTTAAAGGATGCTTAAAGTCGTTAAAGTATACTACAGCATGCGTACGCATATGCTGCGTGTAAGTGTGCCAGAAACCATCTAGCTATATATAATTAAAGTTTAAATTTATACGTATATTTTAGTTTTTATTAAGTAAATAACCCATTTGTGTAATATTATGTCATGTAAGTCAAGATGTGGTTAAAATATTTAATAATTGGCCTTGTGCTATCTAGACCAAGTCGATCATGTACCTTGAAAGGCTTACCTAAATGTGCACCATGCGAGACTGATATGAGGCAGAGTCAATTAAAAAAATAACCTTAAGACACTCGATCGAATAAACATTCATAACATTGTTCTTGACTTTGCCCTTTTCTTTGAAAAAATATTCAAAAAGTAAGATTATTTTTATTTGTATTATTTTATCACCGCTGATTTTTACTTCGTTAAAGTCTAGTGCTTGACAACAATCTTGCCTTGAAAGCAGAATATGTAATCAAAGATGGACGGCCCTTTGATGTTGCTAAGTCTTATATTTGAATAGAGCCGTCACCCTTGCAATTAGTACTATATCTCAGAATATCAAAAGTGAAGTAGCAGTGTCAGTAGATACTGCATAGTCATTGTTGCTTTTCGTTTGTCGAGAGTCAGCGCTTCAACGCAGTCAACTCAAACTGCCACCCCCTTGGTCCTTGCTTTTTCTCTATCTCCCATTGAGTGTTTAAAGATTATTGTTGCACATGGTGATGTATATGTTGTTATTGTAAATATAGGCTACGGTAAATGCTTCAGATTAGTCAGGCTCTATACGTGTTAATTTAAGCCCCTACCAAATAATACCAATATTTTTATATTTTATCAGTAGTCATAAGTTTAAAGTATGTATCTGTGTGACCGCTTATGACAACAGGCTGAACCGTTTTTCTTATTCCGTTTTTTTATTTAAAAAAGGACATGACCGATAGATAGTGTTATTAACTATGTTTCAAGAATCTCCCAATGTTAAAGATTATCAGCTATTTTCTATCACTATACAGCTGCTGTTAAGTATATATTATTACAAATGTCTATTGATGAATATGAAACATTATTTTTCTCATATGCTCGCGACATTTACATACGCATGTCGCAAATGATTGCGTTTACTATTGCTTTTATCTTAACGTTGCATAAATATCTATCGATAGTGAAATATGTAGTTTTGGTAGCGTCATTGACTATTGTGGTTAGTTGGAAAACAATAATGACCAATGCATAAGATTTCCCATGCGGCAGCAGGCGTGGGCCGACATTGAAGAATTACGTAATAGGGATATTGGGCGAAGAAAGCGTCGTTAAATGCGTCAGTCATGCGGGTACATATCTACGCATACACATACCGCAACAAATTGCTGTAAGCATATATTATTTCGTAATAGTATTTTCATAAGTATTACCATATTTTATGTTCGTAACTTTTACATGCATAACTAAGGTTCAAATATTGACTGTTGAATAGGAAATCCGTTACATGCGTCCGGTTCGAAATATTACCTTCAAAGGACAAAATAAACATTGATATTATCTTGAGCCTCGACATTACGTCCAGACTAAGAGAGATATTGACATACATACCTTTTAAGTATAAAGGTCAGAAGCGGAAGTAATGTTACAAATCATTGCCTTATTATGACCTCGGTTGAAAATATAATAAATCAATGTCTGTACAGTGTGAACATCTGTAATTTTTTTACACAATACCTGATGGAAAGTAATCACTATCAGCCTGTGTTCAATAGTAAGATCAAAGACATCGCCCTCCGTTACCTGAAAAAGGAAAGAGGCGACGGGTAAAAAATAAGGAAAAGAAAGGGGCATCAGTAAGGTTTTGGCCTCACACTCGTCGAATGAAATGTTACATTACATATTTGTAATAACAAAAACGCCTACTAAGTACGCGTTAACCCGACGTCAGATTAGCATCTGCGATGCGTGTATGCACCGTAGTGTCCGCGTCACTCCCTACTCCTTGAAAATTATACGTAAAGCCTATTATGGAATAGAAACGCTTGATCAAGCGTCGGAAAAATGCTAGCATGATAGAGGATATAAGCTGTACATATATTACTATGTGAGAACATTATTTCTCCGGTCTTGCTGGCCTTTTCATCCTATCAAAACAGCAAGACTATAACAAGTAACAAAACACAAACAATTAAAATATAATTTCTAAAATTTACGTTAACCTTTTTTAGATTGACCTCAATCTTTTACCACTATGCATATATGTATTATATATTTGAACAGAATCACTTTTTTGAATAGGTGAGATTCGTTTTCTAACTGTAAGATTCCTTTTCCGACCCTCATAGAACTTAAATGGGATCACAGTCAGCAAAGATATCTCGTAACAGACACACAAAAGAATCCGCCAAATTGGGTAACTCAAGAGTTTTTGAAGTCGACTAAATATATACGTATTCATACTGTTATGTAAGAAAAAGTTACTCGTTTATGTATTCTGGCACAATGCTTAATGAGTATTGATAAAAGATGAATGATGAAAATCACAGAAATTATTCCTTATTCTATCAGTGCGTAGTAATTTTCGTCTATGGAAAATTTCTTTTTGTTCGTATGCTCAAAAAAATTATTACATTATAGGGCTTATGAATTTGTCTTGACAGAACTTTTATTATTCAAAGTTCTGTCCCGTGTGCGTTAATAATTTAGTACACCCTAACAAAAAGGCAGTACTTTGTTTATACTTGACAACTTACAGTAATCCCCACTTATCTAATGAGCTCATGGGAGAAACTGCTTGCGCAATGCACACAATCGGCTCGTGTGTTACCAGCACTTTCTTTGCTTAGACTTCCAACTTAAGTGTTGCGAACTGCAAAAAATTTCTTGTGTCATCTGTCTACGTACTGATAGATACATCTTCCAAATCAGCATAGCGAAGTTTCTCTTTCACGTTTTTAAAAGTCGATTCAAGGAAGGATTTTTATAAATAAAACAAGTTTTAGCAATAATAGAATAAATCTATCATGATATTTTTAATGTATTGAAGCGAATCGTATTCAAAGCTACGTTCCTTTAATTTATTATTATATGATAGACAATACTCATTCACCGAAAGAACCTTGTGGGATATTTTATTATTCATACATCGTTATAATAAATTACAATAAAAACTAATCATACACAGATTGACCTTAGCGTACAATTTTTATTTACAGCTTAATATTAAAATAAACAAACATAGGTTTTCCATTATAAGTGCATGTTGTTGATGGTATGGATATGTGGTTTTCACTCATGAAAAAAAACATCTTTAGTAATGTATGAGGACCTGACATCATCGCGTGACAGTTTTTTGATCACGAAAAATGGTTTTTATAAAATCGGTTAGGCGTATTGAATGGGTCTTACTACATCTATCCATTCTCCTGAGATCAGAAACATAAATATTCCTCTCCGATACGAGCTGGCGACATAGCGTTTTCATTGCATCTTTAAGCTTGGCCGGTCCATAAAATATCTAGTGATGCTAATTCAAAGGCATAAACACTAAAACAGCTGTCAACCAACTTAATATAACTGTTTACATTATTCGCCTTTATTATAGTTTCATGCTAAAACTGTTTATTCCGCTTTCATTAAATAAATCAAAGCGTTTCACGCTTTTCAAGTCTTGAAGGTAATTCTGTTTGTGATAAAAACATTTTAATGTTAACACTTGATTATAGTTTTATTTAATGCAGCATATTATAAATTCCTTTGAAAAGTTATTGTATATTTTATAACCACGTCAAGGTTGCATTTGCAGGTGGTAAATTATAAATAAAAAAATGTAATAACAATTCAGTATTATTTACTAAATTGTTTCATATCTTGATTACAGTGCTAATTAGGTACATGTAATAAATCTTAGTAATAAAACATTTCTATTTTGTACGCATACGTTACTGGCAACGAAATAGCTGCATAATTATATCTCTTTTTTTAGTATTACAATCCAGATTTAATTATTCATATTATTCTAGAATTATTGGCAAGGATATAGCTATTAGTTTAATTAGTTATTATCAATTTTATATTTAAATTAATATATTTTGATCATTAAACAAACTTCTTGGACCCGCCCTAAGCGTCGAAGATGGCGAGTAGAATTTGCGCCCGGAGTAGAGTTTTTGTAAAGGCCACTCAGATAGCTGATTATCTTATTCTAATAAATTTTGATGAGTACGTAGCGTTAAAAAAAATGTCGTGACATCAATATTTTAATTACTGCACATTTTTACTTTGTCTATTGATTCAAGATTTTGTATTATTAAAGTCCTGATTCGATTCTCGAGACCGCCGACATGGCGGTACGAAAACACTAGAAAAACCTATTATGTCTGTAAAACAGTGAGCTAAGAAATTTTTTTATGATATTGAAATTTAATTCAACGAGGATTAAGGTTGAATATTAGTTTGATTCCACATTAAGAACGTTTAGTCACAATTGTTGTTCTAGCAAATCGCAGCTAAGCACTTGTACAGTTGCCTTGACGGGACGACCTCTTGTTGACCTCCTCAAGCGGACAGGAAAACCGGATACTTCCGCGCACCTGCGTCTCTAATGATACATACCCAGTTCATTATTTTATCTAATCACTTTGTAATCTTATTTTTTTTCTCTAAATGAAGCCTTTGACATAGCATTGGGCTGTTTAAAGGAATTTCTTTAAATTGTCAATTAGCAAATATATATTTAAAAGTAATTTATTGTTGAATTATTGTAATGCGTAATTTTAAAAGTTTAGATATTAAAAAATTTCAGACAAATAACTAAAATTATTAAACCAAGCTTTGTTGATATAATATTAATAATAATTGATATTTAAGAATAGTATTTGCCAGATTATAATAGAGAATAATTCATTTCATCCGCCATGTTATAACTCTTTAGAGAACGTTACTCGTAACAACTTGTAAGGGCTTATTGTACCTCATTAATAGAGCTAATATGAAGATGTTTCCTAACAGTAGAGAGCAGCTTTTAAGTTTAAGCGTATATTTAAAACAGTTTATACCACCAAATAATCGCCGACGTTACGTTTAGGTAAAATAAAAAGAAAATATTATATAACCTTATTTCATTCTTCATATAATATGAATATTATAAATACAAAAATATCATACGTAGTGTATAAACAACGCTTAAATATTTTTCAAATTATTAATTAAGACATGGAAAATTATTATTTTTTTTATAAATTTTGACCAACACAATTGCCTTTAATACTCAAATATTTCGTTTACTTAAACTTTAAAACCTGTTATAACTGGTGATGGTAATGCTATTTTTAATATTCAAATATTTTGTATGAATATGTAAAGTATTAAAAAATAATATCGTTTAAACAAAAATAAGAGGTGGAACAGCATTAACATTTATGCTGTTAACTATAAATAAAATTAGCCAAAACGACAAATATATGTGATAAAGGGAATTTTTACATACATTTTTAACAATACATAAATACATCCCGTATCAATTTTTTTTTATATAACGCCGGAGGGCAAATGACTCCACTCCACCTGATGGTAAGTGGAAGTGAAGTCTACACGCGAAGGTGGCTAATATGGTTGCAGAAGGCGAACTGTACTAGCCATCCTCGCCCTGCCTACCCGCAAGGTGCCTCTTCACACCTCGTTTGAAGGACCCCATTTTTTTGAAGAGCGACAAAGAAAAGAGTTAGCAAACTTCTTTGTTCGCGATGGCATTGATGCCACAGTTAGTCGGTGACATCGGAGACCGGCACGCGTATTTCTTGAATGGAAGGGGGAGGGAGGGATAAGGGAAAATAATTAATATATAATATAATATATATCAAAGACAGGCCACCTTCGCCCGGTAAAGTTGCGCTGCCAAGGCTAATAAGGCTGACAGCAATCCACAATCAGCAATACGGTTTCCCGTGTGCTGTAGAATTCTTCAATAAATATTTTTGATGATTTTTTCCCTCCAATACCATTCATATATATAGATATCATTTTTATACTACCTTAGGGGCAACAATACTGATTGCCTGATAGAACGCTAATATACATTTTTTTATGTTACAAGTTGGCAAACAAGCATACGACCCACCTGATGGTAAGTGGTTACCGTAGCCAATGAGCGCTTGCAGTACCATTAGTAGGTGCCACTCACGCGTTGCCAACCTTGAAATATTGGTTCTTAAATCTCCTCTGCCCAGTAATTTCACTAGCGTACAGTGCCCTTCAAACCGGAACACAGTAATGCCTAAGCACTACTAATTGGCGGCAGAATATTTGACACTGCGGTGGTACCTACCTAGCCGGCCTCTTGCAACAAAAGACCTACCACCAGTGGATATGTTCACTAAAACTACCAAAGTTCTCATCCACGATTATTTAAATTTCCTTGTTTTAACGAAATTGTTGTCAAACTTTCAACTTATATTAATCACTCCCATCAGATGAATATCTTTTGCGAGAGTTAAGATAAAACAGCGTGGCGTGACGTTACTAAAATTTTGTGATGTCACATTATTGAAAGAATTGATGGTTTTTATGATATATAATAAACTACTATAAAGTCGACGTGGATTGTATTAATTCAAGTTGCTAACAATTTACAAGAAGGTTTTAAGAAACCATCGAATTGTGTATAAAAACTAAAAACGTTTTTACGATACTAGCTTTACCTGTCCATCTTGTATCAAACCGAGGGTCAAAGTTGTAATTTTCCATTATTTATTTTTACCAGTAATATCCATAAGTAATACACACAGAGGTATCAATCAAATTAAACGATAAACGCTATAGATACGGACTCTTGAAACAATGTTTTTCATGAGAGAGCAGAATCCGTAAAAGTATTTTAAAGCACATCCTCTTGTGCTTAGCTATGAAACTAGAAATTTCAACATTCCAAATGCAGGAGGAAATATAAAATGTAAATATATATATATATTACAATATATTTTTACGATATAAAAGACTTCAACGAGTGATAGTAACCCATTTATTAGCAGAAGACGGCTGAGCTTCCAGACACAACAGAAAATGACTATGCCCGTTAAACTGCTTGCTAACAGATTAATCAACCCGGATTACTTTATTTGCTTTGCATTATTGCAAATATTGAATGTGGATATAATTTTTAAGTAATCTTAGTATCTCGATTAGAACCCAACGTACCTCTAATACCTCTAACGCTTCGATATTCTCATTAATATTTATAGTTGGATAGTTTAAGAAAAACAACAAGCTGACTTCTGCGCTTAGGTCGGTTCTAGAACAAAGTTTTATTTTTTTAGGCTACTACTTGAAGGACGTATAGGCTCGTTTAGACGCTCTTATAAGCTCGTATACGCGCGTAATAACTTTTGAATTGTGAATGGTTTCAGACTAGCACTACTGGTCGTACGCCTCGTAAGTGTGTCGTGAGACACACCACAACGTACCTATACGCTCGTATAAAACGCTTGTTTAAAATATGCTATATACACCGGTTGGAGTGTAGACGCCGGAAACTCATGTGTATTCGGCTTTTTGAAGCGTTTCCGAAACGCCCGTATACGCTCTAAAAAGAAACGCTCTAAAGCTTAGATACAAAAATGTTAATCACCACGATGTTTTCTTATGTTATTTGAAGACGTTGTGGCGCAGCGGTAGCGAACCTGCCTTAAGCGCCACAGGTAGTGGGTTCGATTCCTGCTCGGAGCAGATGTTTGTATTGAATATACAGGCATGTTTTCCGATTTGGGTGTATTTGTCCTTGTTCATGTTTATGTTTCCGGACCCCGACACAGGGTATAACTATTCTAATGGGGGCCGTTGAGTGTATTGCGTTTATTTATTTATTTGTTATAATTTTGAGAAGTTGCGTTATATATCTCCCGAATTAAAAACATACTCCTTTTTGAAGTACGTTAAAAATAAGATGGTAACGTTTCGTAAAGTACAACTTCATTTAAATTTTAACTAAAAGCCATAAAATGTACAGGATGTTTCACAAGCAGCCTCGCTACGGACGTGACTCACTGGATCAGATGACATTAACTATACTGATTTAAATTTAATGCGCGACTGTCCTTCTTACTTGTTAACAACAAGACGAAAAATCTTAAGTGAACCAAAATGTGTAGAAAAAACAAAACTAATGCTAAAACGCTATTTTCATTGCGCTTATTTAATGTGAATGAAATTTCATGGCATGTGCTTGCGTTCACATAGAAAACATTACGTTGTGTTATATAACATGTAAGTTCGGCAACTTGATGCTTAGTACTTATATGTATGTATGTATTAATTATTTGGGTTTGTTCGTGCGTGTGTGTGTGTGTACAATAGATTTCATTCAGAATAGTTATTATAATAGTTATTTCATATTAAAGAAGCATCAGGTTGAAGTAACCTTACTTAGGTATACCATTTGGTATGCGTCAGTGTGGGGTAATTCAGTAAATAAAAGAAAGTCTGATTAAAAGTCAAAATTACAATGGTTAATCCCAAATATCACGCTGAATTGAAGTTTATTTATTATCATTTATTTTTAAGTTTCTAAACAAAAAATTAAACTATATGACTATATCTGTTTCATTTACAAATTTCTTATGCATTCTTAAGGAAAAAATGCGCACAAAAATCTAATATTCCACGGTGTTTATATAACAATCAAATTTCTTAATCAAATTGCCAGCATCCGCTATAAGATATTACATTATGTCATAAATATAGTCTATAACAGGCGTTTATAATACAAAACATTAATAAACAACAGAGATTATGTATTTATATACGCTGCTTATTCATACTCAACGGTTGCTAATAATAGAATGTGATCTGTATCATCCTTGCATTTGGTTTAGCCATACTGACGATATCAAATAAATAAACATTTGAATATGTCTAAGGGCGGCTTAAGACTAGCGTTTTTTTCATGCGCGCTTCAATTTACTTATTCCGGCGTGTACGCTCGTACCTGCCGTGGCGCGAGTCAATAGCATAATTATAGAGCTTTATATTATGCACGATTTAGTTTTTGTCTTATAAGTGCCTTATAAGTGCGTCAACACTCGTATGAGTTGCGTGAGTGCTAAAATTCGCGCCTAAACGTGCTTGTACGGTCGCATAAAACGCTATTCTAAAACCGGCCTAAGCAACTTATGTCAAAAAGATGACGCTTTTGTAAAAAAAATAATTTGTAATTAACACGTTAACAGTTCTTTGAACCTAATTGGGTTGGTAGCCATTGTTTTTTTTATGTTACTAAGTTGGCAAGCAAACGTACGAGCCACCTGATGGTAGCGGTTGCCGTAGCCTATGAGCGCTTGCAACACCATTTGTAGGTGTCACTCACGCGTTGCCAACCTATTATGTCTACTGTTGGAATTTGGGACTGTGAATGTGTCGATACTATTAATAAATAGTAATGCACAAAAAAGCAAAATTCACTGATTCAATAAAATAAATAATAAAAGTCTCAAAAAATGGAAACATTTCGTAATTTGCGTTTTGTATACCCAATGCTGGCGCTCAATTCAAAGTTTTCCCGTGGACTAAGTGTTAATTATGAATTTACCCGTACATACATAAAGACAAAGTTATTTGCATATATCTATATCGTGATTACATCATTTACTAAGTGTTTGAACGATAATTTTATTCTTTAGCACATGATATAGGAATTTCCGCGAAAATTACTGGGTACAAATATGTTTTTGAGTAATATCAACATGTCAACAACTTTGTTTTTAACTTCAAGAATTTATACTTGTTAGATATTTAAAAAGAATAAAAGTTATATAAATATTTAATTCTAATAATTCATTCTGAATACATTATATAACCACCAACACATGAACTTAGTTTATGACATGAATGACTTGGTTTGACCAGGAAACTACCACCCATAGATGGAGATATAATCTAACAGTGTTTATACTGTTACTTTTCGTTCTATGGGCACTAGAAGCCTAAACCTTCTGTCACTTTTTTTTACCTCCTTTACTTTTTCCGTCTACTCTTTGTAACATTTGGCACCGCGCTCTGATGCATCTGATATTGCTATTGAATGCAGGGGACAGGGCCGGGTTCACTACTACTGCAAAATCATCTCATCATCATCTCCAAACATTTTATGCCTTTTATCACGTGGTAGGAAGTCTTTGATTTCACAAACAAAAATGAATAAATTAGACACAAAAAACATCATTCAATTTTGGTTAATCGATGTAATCTATTAAAAATGTGTGATAATAAAAAAACCTCAAAGAAGACAAAATAAGGACACGTCTAGGGAGTTCATTCAACCAGATCGTTATAAAATATAAGGCCTCGTTAATCACTTTTCTTGATGCAAAAAGCAATATAAAATGCTGATTATACAAAAAGTGTCTTTAAACATATCACATGTAATTTATCTTATTTTTTATATTTACGGCTGTTTGTTAGCGATTCAATTTGTCCTTGTATACATAAACCCATAAAAAATTTAAGATCATTAACCTTCGTTATAAAATATCTAAAGTAGTAATCATGTATACATTCGTATCGTACCGTGTGAAATTAGTCGACATGATGGTATAACACCCGATAAATTTATAGAGGTTCTCTAGGAACCGAAATGGGCTCTTCTGTGGAGTTATTGAAGGTAAGAGCCCCTGCGAAAAATCCTAAATCATGTATACGGCTTGAGTATTCAAGTATAATATAATACTTAGGCTCTGGAACGTTGAACTATTAATTGTAAGTAATTTTAAAAGACCTCACATCGTCCTATAATGTCATATCAGGTGTAAATGTTCAAAACCCTCCTGTCATCAGCTGGTTCACCTTTAAGCCTAAATTTAATGCATATCATATCATACACACATTTTAAATGTTTTTGCATTTTCACATTTTTTGTAAATATACATAGTTTTGATTATAATATCTTTTAACATTTTTGGAAAATAAATAATTATTAATTATATATTTTATTTTAATAATTAATAATTATATTATTTAAAAAAAACATTCTTGTATTGCGTAGATACGTTATGCGACATACCCGAAGCAATTCTATAAATATTTTTGACTAAACATATTTTGAACAAAGGTTGAAAGTTCAAATATGGAATTCAAAGATTTTCAAGGGTATTTAATACATGTTTCGAATTTATCCCATTCTTATGTTGAAGGAAAATATGATCAAGATACTTCATCATGTCTCTTATGTAATTCTGAAGCAGTAGAACAGCATGACTGATTAAGAAGCAGACTCCATAAACATGAGGAGGGCAAGCAACAGCATTGGAATACTTTTGAATTTTATACTGTTACATCATAGCCTACCAGACTTAAATTATTTAATCTTAACTACGTAGGTATATTCGCTTGGATGTAAGTTTGCCGCTACACTAGAATAGTAATAAATCTTCAATAGCTCAACGGTAGAAGGGACGACTTCACTCCGTTAACATTCGATCCGGACCCTATTGGGCTATTGTCGTACGGACTCCTAGCGCAAGCTTCGAGCTTATTTGGGGATGCAATAGGATAATATGCCTTGAAAAATCATTTTTTTTTCTTATTTCATGACTGTTTTTTTTTCTTTTGCTTTGATGCTGCCTAACTTACTCGTCTCAATCTTATTATAATTAACATTTCACCACCTTCGCATCAATCAATTACAACTCTATGTCAATATAATATTGTAATTAGGGCGCGTTAAGTAATTACAAGAAATGAGAGTGTTTTATGTTTTTTATAAAATGTTATATATTATGATATAGTGTAACATCATGCTAAGTATACGCCCAGTATAGATATTTTCTTACATATTTATCTTAGCTAATATTATGAATTTATATTTTTAACATACAAAATTCGTCAAGAATATCAGTTTCTCAGAAAAGTAGTCGTGAATAAGAAAAGAAATTAAAAAAGAATAACACAAATTAATGTTATAAATAATGCCCAAATAAAATTTAAGGTCAAACTACGTAATCAGTAAGAACACTTTATACCATTTATTACATTATGTTCGACCTTCAGTCAGTAATAAAATGTATTCGTCCTGAAGTGCCAATTTAACAAAATACTTTAAGCCATATCACTTTAAAAACAATAAATATCTCCTTAACGAAAACTACAAAGGTTAAGAAGTCAATTAAGTTGAATAAATAATATTACGCTACATTTCAATTACAAAATATTTTCGATACAAGCTGCATTTGGTAAGGACTTTTGTATCTAAAATAGTTTTACCACACGGCGTCACTCACGTGATGTTCGAAATTCTTACAGTTAAGCAAAAACAAACGAAAAGTAATAAGCGAATGGCAAAATCAGAGCGGTTTTTTTTAAAGTAGCTTCGTATATTGTACATCTTATACGTAATTTGAGCGATCAACTTCAAAACAATATAACAAGTAAGACGATGCCGCCCTCTTATGAAATGAGGACAGCAAACCGAATTAGAGATACTGTGCCAAATCGGGTTTTCGGTGTCACAGACTACAATACTTCATGACGAAGTCGTCACGCCTATGCTTCCTTTCAATTTATTATTACTCGCACAATGAGCATGAAACATCATTAAGAAATTTCAATCTTCTTTTAACAATTTTAATTAAAAGCATTTTGAAAAAATCAATTTACACCGGAATTAATTATATTAAAAGCCATCAAGACATTACAATGAAGTAGTCTTGTAATAAAATGCCATCATTTGTTTCATTTTATTTATAATTTATCTTTCTGAGAGTTACTATGACGTGATCATCAAAGTTCCTGAACAGCATCCGTCTCAGTTTATACTTTTTCATTATTTACAAGCATAACCGCTGGTGTTGCTGATCCAAGTGTACAATAAAGTACCTTCCTCGTATTAAATATACCAATATCCTTTCACGATTAATATTTTCTTAATGATACATACATATAACAAAAACTAACCTTGAAGCATCGTAAAAAGGAAGTGAATAATAATTACATTATGGTGGACCTCCTCGCTTGTAACACATTCATAGAGAGGTCAGCTGCTTATATTCATGCTTCCGGTAGTTTATAATATTGTTTATTTAATTTAATGATGAATAAATTATATATATATCACATTAATATTGAAGCTAAGTCTCATGATATCTCAGAAAATATTGCAAAAGATATGTTGTCGAAGACCGATTTACGCCTATGCACTTTCCTTGGTCATATTATTAGATTTGATTATCAAATAATAAAAACATAGAAAATGGTTTAAAACTGTTACCGGAACTTACACCTACGAACTGAATTGGGAATGATATCATAGGTTTTACGTAATAATAAGCAATAGTAAGTTAGATACATGTAGTAGAGCCTAACCATGTCTACTCTCACAAAATATATAGAAATTAGCGGCCCGCTCCGGCTTCGCACGGGTATAAAATATATAGTCCATGTCATTCACTGAAAAAATGATTAAAATCGATCCAGTAGTTTTGATTTATTCATTACTGACCGTGGCCAGCACGTGTTAAATGTAATTATTTACGACATCACATTAGAAACCTCAAAAATAACAGTATTTCTCCACTATTTAATTAATGTTATTTATACATATAAACCTTCCTCTTCAATCACTCTATCTATTAAAAACCGCATCAAAATCCGTTGCGTAATTTTAAAGATTTAAGCATACATATATCCCTATATAGGAACAGAGAAAGCTACTTTGTTTTATACTATGTAGTGATTAGCGATGTTAAGTTATATGTTTCGATTCATAAGTATGAGTGCTGGATATCTAAGTCCCCTGTAAATTATGATCATGATTATATTAACGTCATGATTTGAACTTACTAACATATTTTACTTTCGCCTGCATTTAATACTATGTGGGCTATGGTTTATCGCAACATAATTAGACTAATTGGACTCCCAGCACAATTGGGTGGACGCGACCGGGAAGTACTACAATCTCACAGAAAATCGGTACTGGCGCGTTTCATGCGATGAGTGACAGAGCCGAAGGCCTTACCTCCTACCCCTCTGTTCCCTTCCTTTTCCCTTTTCATCCCCCTTCCGTCGTATACAACAATAACGGGTTAGCAACGCGCTTGCGGCACTTCAAGTATCACAAGCGTCCATAAGTTCCGGTTTACGATCAGACAGACCGTATGCTTTTTGCTAACCGTCATGACATAAAAAAATTGCTTCAATATTATGAGGAGTTCTGCTTCATATCACAAAAATTTTCATCTCAACATTCGTTGTAACCAAAATTAGAATATAAATAACTAAGATCATAATATTAAAATACTCTTTTTTCCTAAGATATAACAGTAGTAAGAACCTTCCTCTTTCTCTTCCGTTTAAAAAGTATCCTATGTCAATCCGTACCAAGAAAAATCATTCTACGGTCAGCAGCCGTTTAGTCGTTGCCTAAAAAGGGCATTTACTTTAATATTCATTATAGTAATGTCTACTTATAAGTTCTAATATATAAATATGAGGTTCTTATAATTGTAACTTTTCAAAAGTATACACGTATAAAGGTCATCATTATTCGAATGTAGCACCTTTTTTTCAAACAAACAATCTGTGTCAGTAGAGTAGAACTGTATATAATCTGCAATCAATAATCTCACACTGGAAATATGAACCTGAATCATTTTATTCTCTTACTGACACAGAGCAGCACGTTCCATTAACATGACTCATACATGTATAAATGATTTTCAACATACATTTTATACCTATAGTGAAGGTCTATACACCGGAATCGCGTCGGTAATGTTTTATATTTTTGTAACTATACCGACACTTTTACCTCCTTAATATTTATATATCTCTTATCGATAAATAAGATAAAATAATTTAAAAAAAATTACAATTTCAAAACTAAAAAGCAAGAAATAAATATTTTCCAAAGAATATTTATTTCACATATCTACATACAGACAAACAAACAACGTCTTTTTTTAAGTTGGTTAAAAATAATTCCAATTCGCGTATTATATATAAACTATAAACGTGTCCAGACAATCTTCAAAAGATCGTAGTCTAAATTCAAGTCACGAACATTAACTAATAAAGTGACTTTATTTGTTAAAGGTAAATAAAACCATTGCTATGATTTACGAATTTCATCACGTCATGTACAGCGTGCGTCACGCGCTAAACGTGAAGCCGCGCATGCACCCGCGCGGACCACCACGCAACATCGGCGCCGACATGACGATGTCTATATGTTTGAAAACACCTCCTCAGGTGTCCATTGAAAACTTCGATAAACTGCTTTACATTTGCTTGTAATGTATAGTTGCAGTGACTTGAATGACAATATTGCAAACTTCAACTAAATGTATGTATCGTTTCTATAGTATGAATCAAGATACTAGAATGTTCTTGCTGTGTTTATTGTGCATTCATAAAATAAAATTGTAGATGTAAAACTTTATTACATCTTTGCTCCACAGAAGCAATAACTATTATTTGCTTATGCTTAATTTTACGATACTTAAAAATATTAATTGGTTTTTGTTGAAAAGTTATTAATATTAAATAGCTTCAAGAGTTTTCGACACTGTAACCACGTGGCCAAATGGCAAGCCAATTCATCATCTGTAACTGAGGTGCACACTGTCAAAGCAATCGTGCCGATTTCCGCGCGATACACATATTGAGATGAGAGGAACGAACGAGTCGTGAGTGACAAAGGCGATAAGCCTCGCTACGAACTACGTGAGCCGCCCGCGGCCGTCGGAACCTTGAATGGCTCCTTCCCTCGATATAATAATAAACCGCTCAGTCTGGTCCGAACCTCTACCGACATAGCACGATACGATTTTTCAACAATACAACAATACACCGCGTACGAACAATGCACCCCGACCGACCGCCCCCCGAGTGATATTTGTGGAACACAGTGCCAACATTTACTAATTGTGTATTGTGATGTTTTGTGCCAATATTTTCAGTGCCATATTAGGATACACATTCATTTTCATATAAACTAGGAAAGGTGGGTATTTTCACATATTTTAATTTACTGATGTTAAAATGTATCGTAAGTATTTAACATAAACTATTTTAGCCAAGCTATGCTTATTCATAAGCGAAGATAATTGAAATCACTTCATTGATAAAATATACCAGTAACTTATCTTACTTACTAACGCGTCTCTCATGTGGTATCAATTATACTTTAATCTTTATTGCGCGTAGCCCGTAGACTTTTTCTAAAATAAAAGTAACCTGAGTTACTTCTTGTAACATCACTTTATAGCGTCAGCAGTGCAAGCCCTGTTGACATCGGTTCAGCTGTTTTGGAGATCAGCCAGAACAAACAGACAGACAACAATTGTATAAAGTGGCTTTTGTTATAAGCACTGTATACACTTTAATATGCATTTAATAAAAAAATGTTATTTTGATATTACATTCTATATTATGAAATAGCTTAAAATCAATAACTTTCGTCACATTATTTGTCTTATTCGCCAGTACCTTGTTAATATATTACAAATTGTAACAACTATCATAAAGATAGATACGAATAAATAATATTTTATGAAATTGGTTTATGGACGTTTAAATATTTATCAAATTTATCGATAACCTACTCACTAGTAATTCCGATGTTATACAAAAGTTTAAAAACAAAATTATTCAAAGGAAAGTCTTCACTATATAAACCAATAACAATATTTTGAATATCATACATTCCTACCAACCCGTCGAAAGAAGATGCTAAGAAATCTTAATGTTACATATATTATATTAATGTTAACATGCACAACTATTTACATCATAACAAATTCCAATATGAGTGGTTGGTGCTTTCTGAATCAGAATACAAGCTTCCGAATTTCGCTTGAGGTATATTTACGTTATAATAATTTTTAATAATAATTATTATTTGTATCACACGTACATAATGACTAAAAAAAACCAAAAAAATGGTATAAATAATTACCTCATAACCAAACTAGACCAAAGGGTACTAAGCATCCTTCCAGTCACTTTTTTCAAAAACGATGATAAACGAGTTAAAGACCAAAAATTAATACATAAAAATAATAATTGCATTCTTATAAAAAAGACAACTGACTGATCCGCCTTAAGCAACTAACCCGATTTTTGAGGTCGCTTAAAAAAATAATTGTTGTCAATTCAATGAATTGAGACAAATTAATCTTCGTCTCTTCGTGATGCGTAAAACGGAAATAAAATTAAGAATCTCTAATGAATCTCTAATTATCTCTCTTTCTAATTTTGTTTGTCTATAATAATGTTCACTACCATAATGTTAAAAATATTATGTTCTGAATCTGCTTTATTATACTATTTTCAAATTATAAAATCCACAAAATTTATTAAGGAAATTTACCATAATAAGATTAATGAGAATAGCCGGTACTGCCGTTAGTGTAGCCGCTAGCTAACAGTTAGGCATCTAAATTATTTTATCATATGTAAATATATTAAAATAGTGTCCCTAAAATCTTAAATGCGAAAGTGTGTTTTTATGTCTCCTCTGTGTTCTTCTATTTCTGCTTCTAAATAAGCTTCTGAACAAATTTTAATTTTGCATGCTGATTAAGGCATTTTTTGAATTTAATGCAAAAGTTCCTTTTTTTCTTTTATCTCTTAAGATAAGTAAGATAGCTCACAGCAGATTATATTTTTTTATAAAATTATACTTAAAAGATTTCTTTAAAACTCAATCTTAGAATTCAAGTAAGAATTCAAAGTTTTATCAAATACTACATGATGAAGCAAAAAAAGCGTTGAAGTGCACTTTTATTAAAATAAATAGTAATTATAGTTACATACATAAAATTTGCATTATTTCATGATATGCAACGGCTTGAATATCATAAATGTACGACAATTATCTTAACAATACAAATAGTTATTATCGAACACTTTCAACATTCGACATACAAAAGTACGACTTGTTTGTATCTATAACAATATGGTCTTGATTGTCGTTGAGTTAAACAATTGTTTAAAAAGGTCATGGAAGACATATCCTGGTTTTATTGACCCGCAAATCGCATGTAATTCGATGTGAATACGGTGGCATTTCATTCGTGGCAATAATTGGCCTATTTAGCTTTTACTTACGTTCATTTTCAATATAAATCCATACACGCAAATTGTGAACATCTAATCAAATATATCTTTATATCTATTTCATATCTGTTGTCATATTTGGAAGATGACTCGGAGCAGATGGTTGAATTGACAATACCGTCATGTTTTCTGGTCTGGGTGTGTTTGTCCTTGTCATTGTGAATTTTTCCGGACTCCCGAAAGAGGATATCACTATCCTAATTGGGACGGTTGAGTAATTAGCGCTTATTTATTTATTTATATTCTTGTATAATTAATGTATTATAAAAGAATATAAATAAATAATAATGCAATATCTATGATATGTTTAAAAACTAATCAGGATCAATAATTACAATAACAATAATAAATTATTTAAAAGTCGCTGAACTTAAAACATTTGCGTTTTTGGTCTTTATGGCATCACGCTAAAACTACTGAAAGGATGATGACTACATAATTATGTAGCTTATTGAGCCACATAAAAATCTAAAATACGTTTAATCAATTAAATCCTTTCAATACAGTATGATTTCTAAAATATCAATATACCTGTTAATAAGCAAATTATTTGCATAATTACAAACTTAACATACTCTAACACTTAATTATTTAGACCAAAAACATTTATTTACATATTATTTATATAAACATGTATATTGTATACTAAAAATAGGATTTTTTAATGCCATTTTATTGAATCGTTTATATTTTTCGATAAATTACATCACTTGACAAGGAAAAGTAGAACAGGAGCGACCAATAAATCAAAAATAATGACTTGATTGTCAACCATTGCCAGCGTTGCAATATAACACAGTATATGTTCACATTATGACAATGACCAATCGCAAATTATATTATTAATGCAACCTATGATTAGATATGGTTTTAAAGACTGTTACTTGTCGGAGTTAGACTATTTAATTAAATAAAAATTAACTTTATAATCGACTTTAACGCCAGCGGCATAGATATGCAAAAACTGAACTGTGCGTTCTTTTCTCTATATCCAGAATGCTTTCCGATATTCACAAATTCACAAAAAACCTTGAAATCTAACAGCAATATAATTGAAATTTATAAAACAACAGAGAGAATAACTTTTTACGAAAATAGGATAAAGTGTTCTTCAGTTGTACAAATAGATTTACACTACGCGAATGACTTGTTGCGTGTATTTAGTTATTACAATATTTATGACGGTTGCGTCGCAACCGTGCTCAGCAATATCCTATATATTCATTAAAATATTTATTTGTTTGGCCAGAAAATCGACAGACACTGCTTTAACACAAGAAAAATCTGCAATAAAATACCGCAGACAATTTTGAATCTGCCACGTTTGAAATTTAATTCTTATTTTTAGTACATTGCTTACTAAATGAAACTTGCTAATCCATTGATGAATATATTACAGATAGTGTGGCATAGAATTAATTAACGTTGAATTTCACGCGAGATATAAAACTTAATTGTAAAATTTGACTTAAGAGTAACTGTAGTCTCTTGCCGATTCTTCTCTGCAGAATCTACCTTGCGAATCGGTGGTAGCTTCACTTAGACGGACAAAACAGTCTGTATATTTGCTGATCCGAAAATGCTTAAAGGCCTATTTGATATTTTGCCTCAAAACATTCTTTATATAAAGAATAAATAATTAATTAAATAAACGCTGGACTATTAACCTATTAGAGTACAAAATTTTTATCGTGTTAAACTATATTATACGTAAACTGGCGAACTCTAGTACTTAACAACTTAACAAATAAACGGAGGTAATTACAACTCTTAGCTTATTAGCATTTTAATTACGTAACTTATGTTTGAACAATCATTCAATAAAAAAAACTATTACTGTTTTAATAGTAGCGCACGAACTTGAAACTCGTGACTTCAATATAGATGAAGGTAACTCAACAATAGAAAATACCATTCACTCTACATAAATAATATAACTGATACATAGTTTCAAAAATAAGATTCTATCTTCATCACCAAGTCCTTTAACTACAAGAAAATTTCGTTAACCTGAAGTGTAACAGTTTTTTTAACATTCATTCAACATGATGGAGAAAAATTAATTCGCTGATACAAACGAGGTCTCTTGTTTCGTATGTTCAAGCCGTTGATCGGCTAGCATACGCTCGGAGAGCTCTATTTTCTGTGACGTCATAAGGTCTTGCAAGAAGCACCCTAAGCATGAAATCATCTTCAAGCCCATTTTCACGACCAAGTCTCAGTATCCAGACGTTATCGCTAACGTAATGACGCTATCAAGACCAATGGCAAACTCTTGCATGAAGCTGGTAATTTTTCGAATCTATAGCGTGGAAACATATGAACATAGTATACGTTCTGGATTTGTTTCAAGTAATATAGTTTCGTTAGATTACATCACTAGCTTGCACAACATTTATCGAGCATCAACTTAATTAACTTTAGTTAATTATACAAGATATATGAATAATATTAATTCACATTGTTTAATTGGGTATAGAATTTATGATCTTTCCCAAAGCCCTTGTGATTTGACTATTTTTAAATATTGTTATTTTTTATCAAATGATCACTTAACTTTATTTAATCTTCAAATTAACAATAGCAGATTTTATTCGCCAATGCCATAATTACACTAAAATATTAAACATTTACTAATAGTTCTTATTCTTTGAACAGTTCTAATCTATATACCTGGAGTTTTTGATGACATCAAAAAAGAAGCTCGAACTTAGCAGGCGATACATTCGATCAAACTGTTTCGATGCCAACCGTTTTGGTCCACTCGAAACAGGTGTTTGTATTGACCATACAGATATATTTATCTTACTGGACACCGTTCATAGTGTACTATTGATTGTATAGTATTATTATTGTATATCGCTAACGATTGTAGTCGATTGTCATTTATTTTAAAACAATTCAATTCAATAAAGACATTTACATGCGAAGTCTTGAGCTCTACAGAACACGCAAAAAAATTCTAAAACGTTTTTCCGCTCATTACTTAGTAATATAAATGAATTTATGCAACTATAAGTTATTGTCTATTACTATTCTTTATTACAATACAATTCATGCAAACAATCTGAAGTATGCAAAAATCTATTATAATTATTAAGTACTGTTAAGCCAAAGAACTTCGAAAGTGTTCTTAGTAATTAATACAACAGAAATTAAAGGGATAGTTAATCAGAAAAACGGTACCAAATACCCAACTACAACTGATCCTATAAATAGCCGCTACATGTGCTTCGTGACTTGTAGCTTAAGATTACAACAACTGCAATGTTTGTTCCCAATTAAAATGATAATTAGCAGGCAAGTGCGTTGTGGACCACGCACAATTGAAACTAAAGGGTTCCGCAACTTGTTTATGAAGAATATTAAGGCCTTTAAAAATAAATATATTTTTTAAAATTCGATATAGAAATAAAATCGACTGCAAAAATAAGTTGGTAATTTCATAGTAATTATTAAAAGTTATATGAAAAAGAAAGTTATGGGATATCTCTTAAATTTGTAGACCTATTTTCTTCAAACCAAATGTGGTTGAAATTTTATTTGATGTCCTACAAGCTCAAATTTTTCCAGAATTTTAAATACCGTAGTTCAAAAGTTAGAGGGGACACAATTTTTACGACTTTAGGAGCTAATATCTCAACAACTACTGACTTAATGAAAAAGTCAAAATCAAACCTCCTTATCATTTTGAAAGACCTATCCAAAGATATGTCACACATTCACATACGTTGAATTTTTTTTTCAACACTTAGTTACATGTATAGACTGCTTGCTACCCTTAATTCTTATATATTTTAAGATTTCATTACAGAATCGTTGTGCGGTTCACAGAATACACATATTTATTAAATTTCGTATAGATAGAGCCAATGATCTCCGAGTAAAATGACTGTGACATACGGATGGACGGACAGACGGACACACGGACACACGGACAGACGGACGGACGGACACACGGACACAAGGACAGACGGACATGCCCATGACCGTTTTTGCCCTAATAACTAAGTAATATATCAATATCCATCAAGTCTACAGAGCGCTATAGGGCATGCCATAGAGTCACACAATAGAAAATATTGAATTCCTTCTGATGCAATGGGTAGTAAAATAAATTTTAATAAAATATTTAATTAGCTTCAACCAGTCAACCACATAAGTTCTAAAGTACATAACCTTTTATATAGAAAAGTTTCGTCCCACATCTCCCGAATCTTTTACCAGATGTGATGCTCTTATCAAAAATTAAAAACGACAAAAATAAAACATCAAGATCAATTTACTGACTCCACATAACAGGCGTAAAAAAACGAATTAATAGCCTCCTTTTCAAAACAGATTCAATAATAAGCGTCACATACTCGTACATCTATAGTGAACAAGGTATCAATTACCACAAATTGACAATGGTAATTTTAAATACTACTTGCAATCCTTGCGGTTTGACAGGCATCCGCCTAGTGATTAATGATCGTATTAATCTGTCGGCCAATTTAATCACTTAACAAGGTTCCAGCCCGCTTTGTTATGGCTTAGTGTAATGACAAAATCATGTATCACAAGTACACACTGAATCGATAATAATAAAGTGTTTGTTCACCTTGTCTATCAAACGGCATGGAAAAAAACGGCACGGAAATATGTTATCTTTTTGCGAAGTAATCAATAAATTTCAGGAGAACTTATAAGTATCGCAATGGAATATGTACCTTTAAATCAAAATAGAAAAGTAAAAACGGTCAGGACAAACATGTAAAAATATAAAAGCTTCCTTCCATACTTACACATTAGTATTCAAGATTATGGTGAAAAAAAACTACTGCTTGTAACCAAACAGATTTTTGTTACAAGCAGTTTGTCTTTACTAATACTTAACATCTAAATGAGTAAACAAATCTTAATGTATTAATGCAGAATATTAAAGTGTCTTCGTCACTGAATGGCCTTACAATGACCTCGCATTACCGTGTACCGTCTACTCACGAACAAGCTCTTGGAAATTCACTAGGAAGAATCATAATATTATACGTTTGATGACGGCTTGATTTCTAGCTCAGTGCATATTGATCATAGCTTATGAATTCAACTGTATATAAATAATAAACAGCAACAATTGATCTAACATATAAAATACTTACGTTTCTTGTACCTGTGATTCCGCGAACAAAAGACGTAGTCGAAGACTCACTGTAGGTGTACTATGGACCAGCCCTTCCTAAGTCAATAACTCACGGTAGAAGGGCTGACTCCACTATGTGAGAGTCGAGGGTTCGATCCTAACCCCCTTGGGCTATTGTCTTACCCACTCTTAAGCTTCGAGCTTATTTGTAGGGGCAATAGGAATATTAGTAATACCTTGAAATATTACCTCATATTCTTTTAAAAATAAAAAAATAAATAAAAAATGTCACACTCGCTGCTGCTCTTCCATAAATATATCACCAACGCAACAAAACAAAGGAATAGACAGACAGAAAAAAATGTTAAAAATTGTTCTTCTTTATGTCTGTACCATAATATACTCATATATTACTTACTATACTATACTCATATATACTTTCATATGCATTTAGTGAAAAGCTGTTGATTTAGAATTACAAACAGACACTACAAATTTATTTGTAAAGATAATTTACTTAAGAATAAATCGACAAAATCTTTGTACTCAGCTTTTCGAACCGTTGGTAACGCTTGATGATTCAAAAGTACTTTTTAAAAGTCAACTTGAATAAAAACAATTTCGATTTTGATTTAGCGTATAATCAAACTTATTCTTTTGCTATAGATATAATTTCAATAGAATTAAAACCGTCGTTAAATTTACTTTATACAATATTCGTTACGTGATACACGTTCACTCGTCTTTGTAATTCGTGTAATAATGATTTTCGAGTCATAACATAATTCATGTAGTGCATTCTAAAGCGATTCGTTAAGTTATGTTCCGGTTGTGTAAGAACAAGCAGTGCAAGGTTGCCCACTTACCTAGCATTAGTTGAATTTTATGCAGCTATGCATCTGTTTGTGAGTAATTCTCGCTAAAACGTCCGACTTATGAAATGAATCCTGTCATATCAAAATATGATATATTTATAACAACATTTACTGTGATATTTGTTAAGTCCATTCAATCCTCTCTTACCGAAAAGACAAAGCTATTTAGTTATTTTTGGCACATTGGTAGTGAACCTGCCCTAAGCGCTACAGGTCATGGGTTCGATTCCCGCTCGGATTAAATGTTTATATTGACCATACAGGCACGTATTCTGGTCTGGGTGTGTTTGTGCTTGTTATTTTGTGTGCTTCGCACCCCGTCATAGGATATAACTATAGGAGCCTTCGTTTTGTTCCTGCATACAGCCCCTTTTCGAAATCTTCTAGGTCACGTTACTATGTAAAAATACGTCCTCAATTATTATGTGTAGTCCTTTAAAAATAGTTAACATCAATAAACCTTTATACCAATTATTTATTATTAATTAGAATTAACATTTCATAAGGGAAATGTCAAGGTGGACAAAATCACTGACATTTATTCATATTATTGTAAAACCTTATTGTAATTTGTAAAGATGATACAATATAACTGTGGCCATTAGTGTTTAGCTATATAGTATTTTATTTATACATAACAAATAAGTATTTTCAACAATAAATAAAACTAACGAAACGACTGGCTTATAATCGCCGTCTATAGATAAATCTACTCACAATATTAATTACATAGCTTGAGTTGTTATCTGCTCGAACAGGCCAGAATTCTCTAATTCTCTTTGTTCGGCTATCTAACTTAAATATCTCATTACTGGGCCTTGGCTCGAATACCGAATGTCCGTCGTTATGCTAGGCTGTCATTTGAGAAGGTTGTACTAAAGCACCACTCAATGCAAACTTGTTACATTGGAGCCGAAGCCCACTAATGTCAGCACCACTCACTTGAAAAATTACCGGTCTCATAGATGACTGTGATCCATTTATCCTGCTACTTGATTTATGATTACGGTTCTCAATGAGCAATGGAAGTACGAGCAATATAAAGCAATTAGCAAACGTTGTGAGGCTATTTTGCGAAATAGATCTACCAAACTTAGATTTAGCTCCGATTCAAGTGATATTTAACGGAGCGTACAAATTGCACAAAATGTTCTGCGTGGAAAATACGTGATGCATAAGTTTTAGTATTCTGATTCTCTCTAATAGTTGATGTTAAGTCGTGATGGTAATTTCCTAATATAACTTTGTTTTGATATCCTAATATTGAACATTTTAATATAACAATAAACATTCTTGTTTCGAAACTGGGCGACGTAACCTCGTAAAGTCTTTCCAGCATAATTTGTATTATGTTGGTGAAACGGATGCTGTTCGCGAACTAATAGCAAGGTCAAGTTCCGACTCGATCGGAACTCGCATGTTATGTAAGACTGGCTCTTGCCATTTATATATAAAAAAAAACTGAATTATTTAAGGTGTTCTGTAATAATACGCCCACATCGAAATACAACACTAACCCAACAAGAAAAAAATATATATAAATGCAATGAATTATATTATAAGTCATAAAGCAATGGCTTAAAGTATTGTTGCTTATATCTGATAAAAAAGAATTCCGTAACACAAAAATAAATAATTTACTCTATTTATTATATATTTATATATATCATACATAAAAATATTTAGCGATGAATCAAATGCATAAAGTCATAAAATTGATAATTCGTTCAGTCACCTCTACTATACTGACGTGAGACTTATCTTGGAACTTGTTTCCGTATAATACACCGTGATTACGCGAGTGACTTTCACCGATACTGAATTGGTTTCTTTAAGACGACACTGACACAACAACCCAGTATTGAGATCTTGATTTAGATAAAAGATTAATACACGTTTTGTTTTAAAATAGTTACTCAGTTATAATCAGCCTCAATTAAACATTAGAAGCGGAAACAATTGAAATATAAAATTCGCGATGACGCAGTTCGACCTCGCAAGAATCACCCTTAAGACCGAATAAATTTTAACCACCTCCAAATGCCGTGTATTTTCACAACCGGTTGTCCATTACTAAAATATTATGCTTATTCTTAACCATACCACACTGTGTAATGAACAACTAATGCCATTACAGTGTCGAATTGTATTTATATTATAATCTGTTTAGTACCAATTTTATCTGTTATTTTATGCTTAATAAAATATGTATTAAATAATATTCTTACTATAATTAATTGACTCAATGAAATCGATGAAAGTGATTACACATTTTATAATGGGATGTATATATATGTATATAAAGAGGTAAAGACGAAACAGTACCTTTTGTTTATACACCTCTTTTATTTATCCATAGATCTTCTTTTTTTGTAGCTATTGAGGAGCTTTAATGTTATTATTAAAAATGTAGAATTTTTTAATAAGGGTTACGGCCAAATTACGAAGACCAAGTTAACCATAATTTAAATAAATCAGCAAAATTGTAAGTTTGATTCTCACTCATCGCCGATATCCGTATCTGACAGATAAACATCTTTGAACAGTCTAGGTCAACCTCAGGGGAGTACGTTAAGTCTATCATAGTTCTTGTTTGTAATTTCTCACAATAATCATTAAATTTTCAGTAATTAAATTTCCATTAATCCTTTAGGTTACTGGTTCGACCGTTTGGTTATGGCGCTGAGATGGTCGTAGAAAAATAGTAAAACAATAAATAATTAATGGACGCAAATAAGCAATACCATGTCAACCCACACGAATGTCATTTCGAGAAAAACACGTTTGAAAATTTTGAACAACTTGCTTTATATGATTTTTTTAATGTTTTGGTCAAGTTTTTGGCAATTTCAGATTTATGTAAGTTATTTTACTTATTTTCATAAAAAGGAAGTATACAAACTGCATATTTCGTTAAAACCTTACAAATATTAAAGAAAAATCTTCTTCAGCCATTTACCAACACTTCTGCATATATAATTCAGTTTTTTCAATTTGGGGGTTGACATGGTATTGCTTATTTGCGTCCTAATAATGATTAGCAACATTAACTACTACTAATAAAATTATAATAATAATAATAACAATGAATCTCACCACATAAACTTAAGAAGATCGTAACACACCAATATTCATTACGCAAAAAATTTAATCATATTCATATTTTTAGCAGTTATTAGTATAACCACCGATGGCGGCTGGCGGTAACCTTATTTTTCCACTATTGCTATTAGATGCTTCCGTTTGAAATATATAAGGATTTTTTGAATTATTATAATATTATATATTCCAGCAGCAACTATAAGCATGAAAAATACAAATGAAATGATAAATTGACGAGGGATTACGTACCCGCTGAAGTAATTCTTTATGCCCTCGCTGTGTTTTAAAGGCCATTCTTAATAACGTTAACCGCAGTTGTTGTTGGTTAATATTTTTACAAGGACAAGTACAAGCTTAAAAATAATATTTCTTGTAATTTAAGTGATTACCCGATAATATACGTAGAACATTAGAAAATGTAAAGAAATATCTGAGAAACGTCTACTGTTTATTTATTAATAATATGTAACGTTATTACTTTAAGTATATTAAAGGTATGTTATTATACTTACTTTTAACAGCGGTTCTCATCCCTATTACTAATACCGGGTGTCTTTGTCTTTCATAAAATTGTAGGAAAATTTCCACAAAATCGTTTACCGACTTCGCCATGTACTGGTAATGAAATAACTTTCACATTTATTATTAGTCGTAGTATAGATTTTCGATTTCCAACTATTTTGGTAAACATTCTAATTTTTATTCAATTTAATTTTTAACAAGACATATTATTAATAATAAAATTTAATCAATATTTTAATATCAAATAGATTTTTTACGTTTTTTACGTTTACTATACAATTTAAACAAAATAGTTCTGGACTATTTTTAAGCAAATGCCATTTGCACTCCCGCCCACGACGCCGAACAATTACGATGTTTGTTTTGTTTTACAATGTTTTGTGAAATGTTTAGATTGCTTGTCTTTTGTTTGTTAATAATTTCTTGTCTGCTATATCATACTTTTTTCTTATAACAATTAGAATAATATTGAAATTTTAATGGTGTCTTAAAAACAACGAGCCGATTTGGATCGTTTCACAAGCCTTTCTTATGAAACCATGACAAAATAGATTGTCATACTTGACGGGTGGCTAATCTTGTAAATTCCCACCTCTTAACATTAACAGATTAAAGATGAAACCCGTGTATATTTCTTAACATTGTTACATTAATATCAAGTGGATTATTTTTAAATATAAGAGATTACTAATATTTCAGTAATACTTTTTTTAGTAGAGCCAAACAAAGTCATCAATTATTATTTAGTATGGAACTATCTATGTATTCTATACATTGGGCAATCTCGGCTTCCTCGCCATTCTTAGTTATCTTTGCGAATGACAATTAGTCACTTAATAATAATTGATCAAATTACATAATATATATAGTTTATAAAAAAATCAAATATCTTGAAAGAACCTTATACGTTTTTAGTTAATTAGAAAAAAATTAAACAATAAAATTAATACCTACTTATTACGCCTCTTTGACCATAAAGACTGAATTTTATTTATTCACATCCTTAATTAATAGAAAATCAGTTTATAAACAATAAGACAGATAAAACAAAGATACATCATCATCTAATTCTCAAGACACTTGAGAAACTTGATTAGAACTAGAAAGCCTTTACGGAAATGCTAGCGTGTCGAAACATTAAAACAAAAGCCACCAATCTTTTGTTTAACACGAGGTTCTTAATTATTAGTCAAAATATCTCAAAAAGATTAAGGTTAGCAGGCTAACAGGTTATGAAGGCTGTAAGTTGTATAATAGCATAATTAATTAATCGCATACATAATATTTATCGAAGATATGTAACATACAACTCATGCCAAAAATAGAAGTTGAACTTAACTCTAACTTTAAGTAGTCATAAAGAAAAAAATGTCTAAACATAAAAAATATGCTAAATGAATAAACGAAATATTATCTTCGATTTTTATCTTTACGGATATTTGTTTTCTTATTCGAAGCACGTAATATACGTCATATGTGTAAACAGAAGCCTCAGAAAAAGCAAGGTTGAGTCACATTAGGATCACACGAACATCCTTATTACAGTGCCCTTGTGTTTGACCGACCGTCACAGGAAACCCATGACTAACCAAGTTAGGAAAACAAATGTAATTATACGATTGTGTGTGTGTGTTCCCTAAAGAAAATTAAACATAACGTCTGTTGTCAAAAGTTTTAAAACGTTTGAATTTACCTAATTATAGCTATAATTTCATAAGCTATACATTACGTTTGAATTTAAAATGTAATAAAAAATCTTATAAGCATAAATATATTAAAAACCGAAGTATTTTCTTCTTTAAACACTACACAATTCAACAAGAAAATAACATTAAATATGACGGAAAATTTGTAAACAACAATATTATTATGTCATATTTAGATATATATCACTAAAAATTTAAAAGAAGTTCAAGGAATTTACCGCGTAAATGCCGAGAATTGAAATAGCAAACAAAGGCTAAAGATACACGAATAAAACGTTCGAAAAACGATTTCCAATAAAATAATAATTTTGCAACAGTATTTAAATAAAAGAAAATAATCAGTATGATTTATTTGGTATACTACATATATATCTAGACAGTTGTAATTATTGACTCACTTTAAATAGATATGCATCCATACTAACAAAATGTCCAAAGATTCGTTGGCTCCATCATAAATTCGCTCACCGCAACAAAATGAAGTTAGTTACAAGCCTTCAATACTCGTATATTCGTGTGAAGTTATAACAAGCAACATAATCAAGTAAATTTAGCGTGTGACTAACTTAGTTTCGTTGAATTTACGAAGAAGAACCAGCGAATCTTTGAATTTTTTTTTCTATCAAAGGGGCAGTCCTCAGTTTATAGTAAGTCAATGGTTGTAAAAGTAATTTAAAGTACATGAACCTTTAGAGTATTTAAGGATAAAAGGGACAAAGAAACTTGTATGTTGTTTTCCCTGTAACTAAAACCGGTCATGACTCGTCGTCCTTGCTATCGCATATAGAGGTCGGATCTGTAGTAACCAGAGCAACCTTTAAAGCTCAACGACCGACGCGACTTCGTTTCCGGAGGCAGGGCAAAATAAGAATAGATTACAAAAAAGCAATTAATTTATAATTCTAAAATAAATGAATTAATTATTTTACCAAATCGATTATGTTCAAACCGCAACCTACTAAGCATTGAACCATTGCAATATCAAACCCTCAAAAGCTCAACGCTAGAAGGGCCGACTCCATTAACGCAAGAGTTGCAGGTTCAATCCTGACACCCTTAGGCTATTGTCGTAACCAATCCGAGAGCAAGCCACGAGCGTATTTGCAATATGACTATTAGTAATAAAAAAACGTTGCTAATATTGTTTACATAAAAATAGTAATATTTTTCTTTACACTACTGTTAAACATGCTTATTCCATTTTCCAATACATTCTAGAACCATTAAACCAACTTATTAATAAAATTATCTTTAACTAAAGTTACGTTTTGCACGGTAAAGAGGCAAAGTATGAGAACTAGTCGTGATATATCATACTAAAACCTCGAATAATGTCAGCCATTCTTCCGGCTGTGTACAAAAACAGGGAGCATACAAAATCATTTCCGTTACGCCTGCGTCAGAGCATTTAAAAGTATTTATGTCAAGAACTCGCCGCGTCTAAGGTCGAAAATTCATACAAATCATTCTTAAATGAATTTTAAAATATTATATGAATGCAACTTGTACGAACATAATATTTTAACATTTTCGACAAAACCTAATGTATTCATATTCGTTCCTTATAATTCGAATATAATTCCGGAGATGGAGATTGCTTCACACATTAAAAGGTTAAACGGCAATAATATTAACATTAACCTATGAGATGAGAAAATACACTCAGTGTACGATAATGCATGACCTATGCACAATATTTTAAACAGACTAGAACAAAATATCGACTTCTAAACTAAAAAATAAATATTTTCTACCACATAGGTCAGTGCCTTATTAATAATGCTTTACTAAGAGCTCGGTATTTTTTCTATTTTACACTTTTTAGTTAGGAATAGAATAGTTCAGCATCCATATTGTACCGCAACCCGGGAAATATTTATTAGTATTGAGGAATTCTGACTAGGTGGACATGGTTATCATCATCAGTTTCACTTCATCGAGTGGTGCTGTTTTAGAGCAAATGCACAAGTTACTTAAAAAAACACTGAATTTCAAAGTCTACTATTTCAAATAATAAAACCGGTAAAGTGCGTGTCACATTCATACATAGAATTCTGTACTACCGTAGAATAAGAATATTAAGCTTCGTATATGGGGTTGGGGACGGAATCCTAAAAATTAATGTAGGTATCCTCACTGTACCTCGGAGGCGACGTTAAGTTGTCTGTCCCAGTTATTATACTAAAACATCTCACAATAATCGTTGGGTCAGGTTGTTTCACTCAAAACCAATGGCGTTACTGGCTTACACCTAATTCAGTTGTGTTTTTCAATTAAAATACATTTTTAAACAATGGCTTTTACATGAGGATGGGCTTATGTTGTGCGAATTAAGCACAGATTACTTCGTCAATGAAACGTTGACGAAAGAAAAAAAAAGGATTTCTGAATAGTAAAGAATTTGTACAAGCTATAAATGAACTAAGAGTTTACTCTTGAAGATTTTTGCAATTCAATTAATGTCAATTGCCCACGCATAATATCATCAAATATTATCTCATCTCATAAACTAATAGGCTCTATAGATCTACGAGTATATCTAATCTATGAAATAAAAAACGACAAAAAGTAGCCCTTAGAAAATGCTGAATTATGCTAAAAAGAAGAGGAACCTATTTAAAATCTTTTGGCGTTTAAATGAAAAGATTTCAGTATTAAAATGCATTTGTCTAGTAACAGAGAGGCTTAGTAAATAACATCCGTTTGTTGAAGGCCTGTATTGCAACTGTCTTAGTAAGAAGATATCTAAGTCATAACAGACCTTTAGATTGTAACTTTATTTTCTTAATTAGTATAAGTATGCCATATTGTTATGAAACATGTCAGTATGGTATGTAGTAAATTTTTAAAACAAATATACTAAAATAAATAGTTCATATATAAAAATTTACTAACAACATTACAAAATACTATAGCTACTAGAATTTTTGATATTAACAGGTACTTATAAGAATCTGCCATTAATAAATTAAACGTAAGCTAGGGTATTTATTTTCCACTAAGCAGAGTGAGTGCTCGCTTAGCACGTATGGTTGTGTCATAAGAAAAAAATACACCTTTGCTTATAATCTTTTACCACAATCACAGAATAATTTAGCCTAGAATAAGAATAACAAATATATTTTAAAGCGTCGTACCAAAATAAAATTGCATCATACTGTAATCAGTTAATAATTGCAATTAAAACTCAAAATAACAGTATAAAAAAACAGCGTCGTAAATCGAACTGTAACAGTGGATAACTTTAATCGTGTCAAGTACGAGTCATGAAAGGAACGTTTTTGCAATTCATATCTTCGCATTATTTGTAATATTTAATATTTTTATTCGCACGTTTTTCTTTATTGTAATATTATAATAGAGTATACTTTATCCTACGCTTATTAGCACAATAGCCACCAAGCCACATATAATCTAAAACATAAAATCAAAGCCAAGATGTACAAAAAAAAGCGGCTAAATACTATTAACCAATCAATGGAAGACATATTTTGAAAAATAGTACGACAATTTACCTCAAGCAATAACTAAAAACGAGTCCACAAAGTCATAAAAAACATCATTATATACATATATACTGCAGAAAATATTATGTTTATAAATATCATAGTTTTTGGAGACTCAGAATCTTTCTTTTTGATGGCTACAATAAAAGTCAAGGTAAAACCTTTATTTTTTTAAAAAAGTTGTCGGACTTTTTCTTGTCCTTTTTGTATCCCGTTTCGATTTTTCGGCCAAACAAATCTCATTGTTTTATTTTACTTTAAAAATCTCGCTTTACTCGAAATTATTTTGTATAATTTAGAATGAATATTAGATGGAAATATTTATTTAATATCTTTTAGAAAAAGAAAAAAGATGTGAAGTAAATTTCTATTTATCTATCTTTTGTACGTTAAGAAAGAATCGAAATACGAAAATCAACAAATTCCTACATTGTAAACCGTTCAAGAAACTATCCAAAGATAAACGTTACACACGATTACTGTGTTTATGTGTAATTGATTACATCGTCTTAAATAAAAATTCTATGTTTTTTTTTCAGGCTGGGTGAGCGATGAAGGGGTGGTTTGATGCTTTCCGCGAGGAAGGTGGGCCGACATTGTACGCATATCACAACCGCACCGCCGTCGCAGCCGACGTGCCGGCGCTCGCGCTGCTAGTCGCCGCACTAACACTCTACCTCGCGTTCCTCGCCATCTTCCCCGGCATCAGGAAGGAGGTGAGATAAGGTTTCGTCATTTATCTATAAATACTGCCTACATGTGAAAACTATAATCAAAATATATCACAAAAAAAATATGACTATATTATTTACAATAATCCATTTTTTTTTCAGAGATTTTCAACCTTCACAATCGTCACCCTTAGCTTATTTGTGGGAACTGTGATTTTAGGTAAGCGTTATTTTCATGTTTTATTTGTGCCTTTTTAATGTTATGTAGCTAACTACATATAATGATAACTGTACAACTATTCATAAATAATTTCTATTAAAAATTGGTTATGACAAAGTCTTTACAAGGTATTGAAACTAATATACAGTGATCCCTATTAGCATTCAGCTATTAGAAATCAGAATCATTACCAGATATATCATAATCAATAAATACAATAAATACAATAGCGCCCATGAAATTACTTTACAAAGTAATATCTTTGAAAATTGAAGAATATAATACTTTGACTTTGAAGAATATAAGACGACGTTGCGGCGCAGCGGTAGCGAGCCCGCCTTAAACGCCACAGGTCGCAGGTTCGATTTCCGCTCGGAGCATAATATCTTTGTATTGATCATGCAAACATATTTTTCGGTCTAAGTGTATTTGTCCTTGTCCTTGTATGTATTTCCGGACCCCCGACACAGGATATCACTATCCTAATTTATCCTAATTATTTATAAGTTAAAGTTCCATATAAAATGTATCTATTGATGATGTACTTACATTTCAAATTCAAATATTTTGAATTAGTTACGAAGTTTCTTATTTTATTTCAATGAAAATTTGAATTATAGACGAAATTGTATCTTATTTGCTTGAAATTAATGTTCGATTTCATTTATATTTTAACATTTTTAAAACAGCCAAGATTTTATGTATTGCATAAGTTGATAAAAAATGCTATGCAATAGCTTTACCGCCGCAGTCCCCGAGTGCCACAGGTTTTTTATTTATTTATTTCATCTACATATTCCAGTATGTAAGCACGGATCCTCGTGGCACACAGCTGGAGCACGAGTATCCCGCGCCGCGTACCGCGCCTTCTCTGCTGAACGCCTTGACTGCTGGCTCGCCGTTCACGTCGGCTTGGGCCACGTCAATGTGTCACTCACAGGTAGCAGAAATCCTTTTTTTTAACTTAAAACAAAAAAGCAATATAATATTTTATTTAATTAATCTAACTAACAAGATACTGTTTTATATTCAGCATTATCGTGGGGAAACTTATCCAGAGGTGACCCCGGCGTGGATTATAATGAGCAGTTTCGATGGGAAGAAGCCGGCGCAATCCAGGAATGGTATCGTGCCGGTCTTCTACGAGGTCTACCATACCCCGTACTGTCTGTCGCTGAACACTTCGCCGCGGAACACGAAGGCTTCGAATGGGGTGCTAAATATAGAGCAGCTGGGTACACGACCGCTACGTTGCTATGGTATGGGAAAATCAGATATTATTCGTGGCGTGGCTAAGTATCTAATGCAGATTAAATATATCGAATCATTTTTGATTTTGATTTGATTTGATGATTTTTAATTGTTGTATCAGTTAAATATAGATTATAGAACTATTTTCTCCAAAAATCCAATCATTACATTAATACAGTGCCGGCGTTAGGGGCGACGGCCCAAGGCGCAAATTTGTCTCATCAACATCAATTCGTCAACTGACTCTCCTGGTTACCGATTTGAGTATTTGATCAATGACTGCTATGACTACTACAGAGGGCAGAAAAAAATATAATTAATTATATAAAGCTACCGGATATTTTGTAGACAGGAACTGCATTATAACTTTGCAACGCCACACAAGCAACAACTATTACTTATGTGACTCAGATAATAAGAACGTAATCAGTTAATTGGAATGTTCCAGGACGGCGTTAGCATTATGGTTGCTGATGAACCTATTATTGGTAGTTGTCCCACGGTATGGAGCATACGCCATGGCATCAGTTGGCGTTACTTTGTGTGCAGCAGCGGGAGGGTACTGGGCCTCGTTGCCTAACACTCCTCTAGTAGTAAGGCTTGATGGAGCAATGCTGTTCTTTTCTTTGGGCTGGTGTTTTTGGCTTGTTCTTATAGCAGGTAAGAGATGTAATATAAAAACAACTGCTTAGGATAAACTACATTAAAATGAAATAAATAAAATCAAAGCTTAAATGGTTTTCTGGTTGACATTATTTACAACTGGTCCAGAAAGTATATTATGAATAATTTCATATGAGCCTCTACGAAGCATTAATTGTAACTTAGATTTTTTCACATCATTTTTAGGTGGTATTTGCCTAGTCGTGGGGCTACTTATAGCCGCCTTAGACCTAGTGTGGCCGCACCGGTTCTCCACAGTCTTGGAGGTAGACTACGATACGCCGTACGATAGACATGTGCTGATCGTGGACAGTCGACAACGAGCACGACCACAGACCCAAAACTCACTGCCTTCTAGAATACTTAGGTAATATTAGATACTCTTCCAAATTGTGATCATTTGTATATTATATCTAATTAATTAATCACAAAAAGGTTCCCTTATTTATTTTGAGTATTTATCAACGACATTATAATTGAAATCAAATATTGACTGGCGGCCCGCTCCGGCTTCGCACGCATATAAAATATATAGCCTATGTCATTCACTGAAAAAATGATTAAAATCGATCCAGTAGTTTTGATTTATTCATTACTGCCCGTGACCGCACACGTTAAATGTAATTATTTACGACATCACATTAGAAACCTCAAAAATAACAATATTTTTCTCCACTATTTAATTGATGTTATTATACATATAAATAATCCTCTTCAATAACTCTATCTATTAAAAAACCGCATCAAAATCCGTTGCGTAGTTTTAAAGATTTAAGCATACATAGGGATATAGGGACAGAGAAAGCGACTTTGTTTTATACTATGTAGTGATAGTGAAGCTGTAGATTTGACGAGTCGATTGTGAATTATATCACTTCCATCAATTCGATTTTATTGATTTGGATTTTTCATTTAAAAAAATTATGTCTTTCACCACAGGAGACTCTCATCTAAAACTCGTGATCCAGAACGACAAGTATCAATGTCGATTGTAAATGAGAGTGGGGGTCGGTGGGGGGAATACTTAGGTAATATTAGATACTCTTCCAAATTGTGATCATTTGTATATTATATCTAATTAATTAATCACAAAAAGGTTCCCTTATTTATTTTGAGTATTTATCAACGACATTATAATTGAAATCAAATATTGACTGGCGGCCCGCTCCGGCTTCGCACGCATATAAAATATATAGCCTATGTCATTCACTGAAAAAATGATTAAAATCGATCCAGTAGTTTTGATTTATTCATTACTGCCCGTGACCGCACACGTTAAATGTAATTATTTACGACATCACATTAGAAACCTCAAAAATAACAATATTTTTCTCCACTATTTAATTGATGTTATTATACATATAAATAATCCTCTTCAATAACTCTATCTATTAAAAACCGCATCAAAATCCGTTGCGTAGTTTTAAAGATTTAAGCATACATAGGGATATAGGGACAGAGAAAGCGACTTTGTTTTATACTATGTAGTGATAGTGAAGCTGTAGATTTGACGAGTCGATTGTGAATTATATCACTTCCATCAATTCGATTTTATTGATTTGGATTTTTCATTTAAAAAAATTATGTCTTTCACCACAGGAGACTCTCATCTAAAACTCGTGATCCAGAACGACAAGTATCAATGTCGATTGTAAATGAGAGTGGGGGTCGTGACAACCCAGCATTTCAGCATGAACAACGCAAGCCGAATTCACCTTGGAGATACCCGCTGTTTAGGCGGCAAATTGATCGGTCAGAATAATCTCTAAGCTTTGAATTATGTATTTTGCCAATATAAATGTATTGCTTATTTTCTTATTAACAATTTTTACTTTTCAGGGTTGACTCTGCTTCGAGTTTTGGATCTAGTATAAATGGTAATAGTTCTGGTATCAAAATGTCACCCCTAGGAAACAGTCCACCTTCGAATTCAATTTCTATGTCGCCACAGAGGTAAATAACTAATTAAAGAACATGCTCTTTTAATTTTATAATTATGAAGGATACTCAATGGAACCTATAAAAATGTTTACTTACAGGTATCGACCCCAAATTCCTGCGACAGAACGGGTAAAAGATATGTGGTGAATGAAAGAAACTAAAACTATAGAAGAATTAGAATTTAGCTATTTAAGTCGTAACAAATTCGGGGACGAGTTTGTGTTGCGTGAAAATAATAGTATTATTTTGATATATGAAATTTAATAAGTGATTGAACTGGGCTCTTAATTTAGTATTAATTTTAAAATGTAAATATGTACCTACATTAAATTTAAGCAAATTAAATTATAAAACTGTACCGTCCAGTGTCATAAATTATGTTAAAATAATCTCTATATAGTCTTGTACCTCGTTTCATTCTCATTCTGATTTCATTATTCTTTTCTTAGTTTTATATATCTTAGTCTACGATTATATCGACACAAGTGAATGCTTTGTGCCATTTGTAAATATAATGACGCTATATTCAAAAAATCACAATTATGGTAGAATGTCAATAATATGTACATAGTTGTTTTAATGAACTTTATAAAGATTGACTATAGAATACGTTCCTGTATGTAAAGGCTAATAATACATTATCTTAGATCTTACGTTATGACTAAACTTAATACCACTTTTAGACAATTATAATTTTAATTTTTGACCGATTGATTAAATCCATTTTTGTTTTCCTTGCACTTTGTAAACAGTTTCTAGGTACAAAAATGTTATCTATATAATATTATACAAGTGGAAAGGAGTCATTTAGTGATATCAGTAATTGTAAGTTATTTATTTCGTATTAGTTGCCAAACATAAAACGTAACAGCCATTTCTCTGAATATCACAATTGAAAATCTACGTCATTAAGAATATTTGTAACATTTTCAATATTGTGAAAATGTGTTTGCAATAGTGATAATGTATTTCAACTCTGTAACTAGTTGTAAAAGTGATACGTAGAAAAATATTTATTGTGAAAAATTAAACAAATTTAAAGAATCGGATTTTTTCTTCATTAAAGAAATTAACGAATACTATAGATGATAGGTTTTACTTTGAAAAAGTCTATAACTCTGCTAACTCCTAGTCAGCCAAGCAATGGATTTTAATGCGGTTTCCACCATCGGTTAGATAGTTATACTAAAGGGCTTATAAAACCGTTTCGCGTATACATATATAATTATGTAATAGTAACCAGAGCAAAGCGAGGGCGTGTCGCTAGTTCTTAGATACAATGGTGATCCATTATATTTATATCTTACAGCAAATGTACTCGCTAAATTATTCTTTTAAACTTATATAGATTAAAATAAAAATCATGCGATAGAAATAAAAATGTATTAAAAAACTATGAATTTCATGGGTTATCATAGATTAACATGATTCTTTAAAATCGTACCTAAACGTTAATACAATATTCAAGTAAATTATGTATACTAATATAAATGTTATATTAAACACACAAAATATTAAATTATTCAAAAATATAATTATTGAGTTTGCTCTTTTACGAGATGGTCAAGGTTGAGCTGGCATAAAAATGCTTCCCAATTCACGAAGCCTTCGCTAATTACAGTTTCTGCTTCAGCCCACAATTTACACTGTAAAAAAAAATTAAATAGCCGGCTAGGTAGGTACATATTTGTGCCGTAATGCAGTAGTGTATTTTGCATTACTGTGCTAAGTTTTGAAGGACACTGTAACCAGTGAAATTACTGGGTAAAAGAGATTTAAGAACCAATATCCCGACTTTGGGAACACGTGAGTGGCATCTTTAAATAAACGGAGTCGCAAGTGATTTTAGGCTACGATAACCGCTTACCATCTGTAGGACCGTATGCTTCCTTGCCTACGTAGTCTCATGAAAAAAAAAATTATTAGTTTTTCTTTTTAAACCTTGTAAGGATGGCGGGACTAAATTATTTTAATGCTCACCTCTGTGTCTTTGACTGGAGGCGCATGACGGACAACCTTTTGATAATCGTCCTCGGTGAGGTTAAACACAGGTCGCGTTTGGAAATCAAGGAATGACATTAAATCTTCGTATATTATATTGCAGTGCTCATCTTTCTCCAGCCTAAAAATATATTATAAAAAATATTATCCTATAGAAATATAATTATTATTTCTAGATTCAAATCCAGTTTTATATTAGTGCAGATAATTTTTGGCAAATGAAATAAGGTTTTAGCAAATTGAAATCTAACTTAATCGATTAAAATTCGAAACTTAAAAAAAAAATATATTATATACTATGAAAGCACGGAGAATAAATTTCTACTAAACTTGAATAGCATTTGTACATAATTACCTTCAATACTTCAATAGCCAAAATGTACTAGAACATATTAGTCAGTTAAACTTCTATTAACACTCACACATTCAACATGCAGTCCAAAAGATCCGAGTTTATCGGCAGTCTATGTGCACGGAGTAGTTGTCTCAGTCTCTCTAAGGGTAGCGTGCCAGAACCGTTGTCGTCAGCGTGTATGAGACCTTCGCGCAGGTGCCCTCGATCATCCCACAAGCCACGCGTTAACTCCGTAAAGACCAGGGATCTACCGTAAGAACGCAGACACGTGAAGTTATAGAAGAGCAAGTGAAGACATAATTGGATTGTAACGCCATTAGAAAAGAAAAAGAAAAATAGAAATGCCGTTGTTGTTTTCGATAAGAATTGACTCGACTAGGAACAGTACCCTCACAGAATATAAACGTGAAGTAGCAGTATCAGTAATGCTGCGTCCAGTTCGGTCTGTTTTAGTACCGGAGGCTTGCTTAAAAAATATTTATAAAATTGGCTTCAGCACTAAAGTAGTTAATGATATAAACATGAAAGCATTAAAATTAAAGTTTAAATAAAGGTATATATTCGCTGCCTCTGGCATCAGCTATTAGAGCGTTTTCTAAAGTAATAAATAAATATAATAAAGTACATAATAAGAGTTGGTAGATTTTCCAAACGACTTCGTACATGAAATACTTGGAAAGAAATCTCGATGAGTTTATAGATTAGTAAGAAATGCTGATACTATTAAAAATCTACTTTACTGGTTTAAATTTGCCGAGATAAAAACAAGCAGAGAGAAAATACGTTTAACAAAAAAAACACATCATATCCATAAATTCATTATTTCAGTTCATTTTTTAAAACTGAACCCTTTTTCTTATCAATTTTGCTTTTGTGCTGTTATGCCGTACAAACTTATTCTTAGAAATTTTCTTAATATAATTACCGGATCATTTCCCGTCGGGGACTTTTCTCGATACCAGAATCACCTCTAAAATGTCGAACGATAGTAATAAATTCGTGCTCAGTCATTTTTTCACACATTATTTCCTTTAGTGCTTGTCTAAAAAAACAACATTATGTAATAAAACATGAAGTAACTGACTATAAATGTATTATTATATTTAGTAATAATTACTTGAAGCATCTAACAGTCATTAGTTCTTTTTTATTAGGCAAAACAGCTTCCATATATTTCGCAACAAAGTCTTTGTAGGCGTTCTCTTGCGTTGCGAGCGTTCGGCGAATTTTATCCATTATTAATGCTATATTAGCCATTGGATACTAAAAAGTCAAAAATATTATAGTAAAATTATTATATTTGGGGGTATTTCTTATATAAATAAAACCACCAGCAGGTGAAGTTTAATTATGATAAAACTAACTAATACGTAAATATGAAAGTGAATTTGTTTGTTTTTACCACGCAACAAACTTTGAAGGGAGGTAAATAGTGAATTAACCAATTATTCGCACGGGCAAAGACGCTGGCAGAAAGTAGTGGTTACATAAAAAACAATTCCATATAATAATGACAGACCTTACATTCAATGTGAAAGTTTTTTTTTGTATTCAGCGATAGAATAATAAAAGAATATTTGAAAAAAATCTCCAACACAAAGTACTATATCAAATTCAACACTTACGAGTACATCGTATAATCTTAGGTACCAATTCCTTTGATAGATAAAAAGTCACACAGTACAATATAGATATCACACTATTAAATGGTAAATAAACTATTGTTATGATTTTTTACATACCTCATCCGAATGGAGTTCCAGATATCTCAGAGCATATTCATCAGCAGCTATGAGGCGGAAACGATGTTTGTTAATTACTAGCTCATTACCGATCCACATATCTTTATCCGTGTACGCTGGAGGTTCTTTTGGCACGAAGAATTCTACATCGGGTAGATACATTTTATCGCGACGGAAGAACTTTCCTCCCTGGTATTTTCGGTAAATTAAATGAAAATGTAATACACTTTTAATTGTTTAAGTCATCAAATATTCATATAAATATTGGATTTTATCCACGGCAAAAAATCTACCTTAAACCCAGAATTACGCTCGCCTAGTTCAAATATTCCAATCGTATCATCACACAGAAAATATTTGATTATGAAATAGCGTCTTTCGTCAACAGGATCATCGCTAATCAGTCGCGCTGCGAACCGAAGTATGTGGGAATCAAAACCAATTCTGTAAATGGTGCAAAAGTAATATTTTATCAATATTTAATCACTTAAACATGTATAGACAAGAATTGATACATTACCTATCCTTATGGAGAAATTTAATAAAATCCCTGTGTGGGGGTTTTGGTTCAACAGTCCTGCAATTTTCAGCGGAATCATCGTAAGAACCGTAACCGTTCCACGGCGGTAACTGACGTTCAGCCAAACTGGTTGGTACGCTCTCCGTACCTTCGTCCTTTGGAAGAGGCAATGGCGTAAAGGTATCTAGTAAAGTATTCAGACATTTGACTATTAGTATTAATACCCTTTAAGAAAATTTTAGTCAAAACAATATAATTGCATTTAAAATATCACAATATAATTGCAATATCACAATATTATTACAATATAATAGTAAATAATAATAAAATTCTTTATTGTACACCATAAAAAATTTACAAGACATTACAAAACCAGATAAATTGGTACAACCAGGCGGTCTTATTGCTAAAAAGCAATTTCTGCCAGACTACCTGTGGGTATAGGAGAATTTTTGTGAAACTTAAGTAGGTGGCGTAAAAGATGAGCAGAACAAAATTATCTATATAATATTAAATCAAATATCAGTATACACAAATAAAATAGGTAAATAAATACTTAGATATATAAATAGTATATGATATAATTATGAATAAACATACAAATATATATATTAATAAATATATATAAACAAATAACTATATACATATCGTTATATATATATATATATATATATATATATACAAATAAATATGGCGTTTGGCATAAATAATAAAAGTAAATCATTAAGGGCCAAGTATAAAAGTAAAGGGATAGTCATTGATTCAAAAAGTAAGTTTTTATTTGTTTTTAAATAGAGATAAGTTGTGAGCACGTCTAATGTGGAGTGGTAGCGAGTTCCATAAAAGAACGGCTTGTACAGCGAACGAAGAATTATAAAATTTTGTATTATGTTTTGGTACTTGAAGCCGACTTGAAGAAGTACTTAAGATTGTCAGATGATCTTAACGTTTGATAAACATCTCCAAGAAATTTAAATTTCTTTTTTAAATAAAAGGGCGTTGAGTCGTGAAACAGTACACTGTACAAAATGCATAGAACATAGAAGATTCCGGCGAAGGCGGATAGGTAACCACTCGAGCTTAACACGAAAATCTGAAATGTGGTCATATTTGCGCACGCCAAATATGAACCGTATCGCAATATTTTGAAGTTGCTCAAGTTTATTCAGTTGCTCTTCGGAGAGATTAAGGTAGCTAACGTCGGCGTAGTCCAATATGGAGAGTAACAGGGAATGAGCTATGGAAATTTTAGTAGGAATAGGAAGAAAATTTTGTAAGCGTCTCAATGACCCTGCAGCCGAAAACATCTTCCTACTCACTTTATTGATCTGATGAGACCATGACAACGTTCGGTCAAATAGGACTCCGAAATTTTTTACAGTGTCCAAAATAGGTAGTACAATACCGTTAAAAGAAAGAGAAGGCAGATTAATCCAATCTATTTTGGAGACTAATTGTTGACTCCCTATTATAATCGCTTGAGTTTTTAAGGGATTTACTGTTAAACCATAAGATTTACACCAATTTGTTATGGATGATAAATCAGAATTAATTATTGTAATTGATTGCGTAAGATCATCTAATTTAGCTGAAGAGTAAATTTGAAGATCGTCTGCATATAAGTGGTAGAGAGAATTTAATTTTGATGTATACTGCTATTTTTTGGTTCCAGGTTACTAAAACATTTGTCTTTGATTCGGGCTGATTTTCAAAATAGTTTAACCGATTTCGACAACAAATTTGTCGACGGGGATAACGTAAGTGCAACGGGCAATTACAATTTAATCGAACATGCTACACGTACTAATCCACATCTTATTCAAAATTATATCTCACCAAATCCGTACGTAGCGCGGTAATATTCCTTTGTGAAAGGATCACAATCTGTAAGGACAACTTTCCGACCATATACATTTACGACAGCACCGATGCTCAAGTCGGCGGGGCTGTATGAAGCAGGTTTTGGACCTCCCGTCATTTCTATACGTGGTGGAGTTTTCTATAGATGAAAACACATTTTTACTGATTATATGATTCTGATTTTGTTCCGCCGTTTTGTTCTCAGAATGATTAATTAATTATTATTTTGTTGTTTAGAGCCAGTGTAGAATCCGACTAAATAAATGTTGGATAAAATATTTTATATGATTTATGAAAATAATTATGGCGTGATTTTCAAGTGAAGCTGACTGTTTCGCGTACAAATATGCTAACGGAAATGAAAGTTTTAAAAATAAATTTTTCTAGTTCCAATTTTTTTTTAATATAAAATCTGATTATAATATGACTGATTTATATCAAATATTAGATTTGGATCGGGCCTAGATTTACTCGTTCAATTGTACCCGGTAGGATGCACTGCAAAACAGTTCTACATTTATTTCTATTTTCGGGGTCAGACGATCGGTTGCACCCGCTTAATATTAAAAATGTCAAATACATTTTTCTTAAATTATTATTCGAATTTAACGTCTGGACTCACTCTTGGCAATAACATTCTCTTCAAGAACATTGGTCCAGCCTCCATACCCGAATTTGGTGGCAGCACTTCCTTAATTTCCATAGTATCATCAGCCAGAAAGTAATGAAGCTCTAAATGATGTAACGTGCCAAATTCACTGCCTCGGTCATCCCAATACCCATGAAACCTATACAGCAATACGAAATTTACAATTTACAGTCAGATCTTATTATTATTGTCAAATGTAATCAATATTATTATTTCTTACCTTAGGACTTGTCTGTCAAAATCGAGAAATTGACGAAAGGGGCGATGCTTTGGAGGTTTATCAGTGTCAGGAGATCTCTAGAATATCATAGATATTAAAAATATATATACAATTTTCCTGACGTTAAACTTAAATACCTTTTTGCCATAACTAGTAACCATACTCCATCATAAACAACAACACAAAATTTAAAAAAACAATCAAACTCTCGCAACGCAGTTCATGTTGTACAAAAAAATTTGAGATCTCATGTAAAACCTTGACTGAAATTATGCAATTGCACGACACTAAGGTATTAGTAGAATATGTAGCCGCGTACTTGACTCGGCGTGGGCACTAATGTGTTCCCTGATTATGACTTTATGAATAACTCATCAATAATTATTATCGAAAATCATATTAAGGAATAAGTATAACTAATTTCTTGCTAACACAATAAATGTTTCCAAAATCGTAGTTTCACTTATAAGTAGCAAGAAGTTTAGCTTACGTAACATGAATGTGTATGAATCTTACCTCGATAGCATCCGGCCAAGGTATAGGATCAGGTACATTAATTCCAAGACGATTCAAAAATACCCTCGTGAAGTTGTCACAGTTCACAATCTGCAAAATTATTAAGTAATTTAAAAGAAAACTATAAAGCACTATTAATCCTACTTAATACAATAAATGTGAAAGATTGTATGTCTGGATGTTTGTAACTTAATTAAGCAAAACCGACTTAAAGGATTTGGATAGAATTAACCACACAAATAGCTTATTACATACATATGATATTTTTATTCCGGAAAAATGTTCGGTTCCTTTAAGATTATCAAAAAACGTACTACAGGGCATATTCACTTGAAGGGTTTTGGATGTCTGTCACGCAATCATGAAAATATGAATGAAAAGATTTCGATGAACTTCCTTACAGAACTTGTTAATACCCCGAAAAAATGTTTTGGTTTCTGTGGAATTGTTAAAAAGCGTACTAAAACACGTATTTACTCAAAATTTTGTAACAGCTGTATCTAATGGAACATTATGTACTTACATTTCTCTCTTGTGCCAATTCTAAGAAGCGAACGAAATCGCGGGAAAAAGCCGGTATTTTAATATTTATGGCATACCTTGAACACTTTTCCATAAAATGTGACTTCGCGCCCAATGTTCAGATCAAGTACATCGTAGTATAGATCAGTGGTAAATGGAAGACGAATTCTCTGGCGGCTTATAAGAGTACCTAGTTTTGAGTGTAAAAAGAGGACTTAGAAAGAGCAAATATTTTTTTTACTTATATTATTTCAAAGTTAAGAATAAAAAAGGCAACAAAGGATATGAAAACTGTGTTCAGTATTCAGGATAACAGTTTTAAGAGACATTCTAGTTTTTAGTTTATGCCTAATAAATTTCTCTTTTCTTTTTTTTTAAGACATTGTAGCGCAGCGGTAGCGAACCTGCCTTAAGCACCACAGGTCGAGAGTTCGATTCCCGCTACGAGCAGATATGTTTTCCAGTAGGTATGGGTGTGTTTGTCCTTGTCATTACGTATTTTTCCGGACTTTATTCAAATTTACATCACTACTATATATTAAATAGTTTGTTTGGTTTATTCTTGTGTCAAAAAAATTAAATATAAGTTAATCTTTCAAACTCGATAAATGCGTTGGATTCTGATTTTTATTCTTTCACGAAAGGTTTTATCATAAAATTAATATACAAATATCACACCTTGTGAAAGTCCACTATTATCAGTCCTTGGCTCCATTACCTTTATCGTACCGTCTTCTAGAAAAAAGAATATTTCCACTTTCCGCAGTATATGATTGGCAGACCGCACTTCGTGAAGAGTTTGTTGAAAAAAAGCTTGAAAATGTAATATCTGAATACAAAATAAAATTTATTTTAACTGACTTCGAAAAGGGAGTTAATTATTATGTAAAACGCGCTAGGTATGGCATACCTGATAGAAAGAAGTTTTAGGTACGATTCCAGACACAATGAATGTTAAAGGGCGCTTAGGCTGCAGTTTTTAGTTATAGGATACTGCTACTTCACTGTAATATTCTGCGTGAAAGTAGTAGATACTTCTACCATTCGAGGCTTATGAATGGCGCAAAGTAAAAGCTCTTCTACACATAACGACACAATTTTACTATCCATACAATTTAACAATGGATATATTTATCGTGAGGCAGTGTTGGTGGCTTTGCGGCGTGAGTAGCGTAAGGCTAACTCTAAGTGAGTTAGCCTTACGCTACACGCCTTACGGTACATTGTTGTGACTTTAGACCAAATAAAAATCCGCCCATCCTGAATTTCAATGTTTTTAACCATTTAAACATGAAAATATTCTAGACAAAGTACCTACTTTATAACAAACATTTTTGTTCCAATTTATTAATAGGCAAAACACAGACTATTTTTGTTATTTTTAATTAACTTTTTAATGTTTATAATAATAAGTACATGTACCTCGAGAGCGGAATAAATGCTAGTAATAAAGAAAAATGCACGTACGTTTTTATCATACATGAGCCAGGTTGGAAGATCAGGAGCTTGTTTGCGACAGTACAAGGAAGGTACACGATTCACCCCTTCCGCCTTATCAACCAGCATATTTACTTTATCAATTGAAGTAAATATGGGCCTCACTCCAAAGCTCTTCTTACCTATCTGCGTTCATTAGTTTTTGATAAAATTTATTAGTAGTGACATGTTTATTTTTTTAAGCATAATAAAAATTACAACATTATTTACAAGTTGTTGGATAAAAAACACAACAGAAAATTAATTTCAATTCTGAATTACTTACTAAAGGGTTTGAACCATAGCCGGGTAAAAGCGGCAATCGAGGATTTCGGATCGACATAATAAAAATCGTAAGTTTCCCGAAATAAAATGAGATTCAATAAATAATCAAAAATATAAAATCCTACAAGAATTGGTACAAATGTATTCAAGAGCTTGTATTTTCCATTGTTTCTATAGCAACTTATAAATAGCGCTGCTGCAATTATTTCCATTTCGGGAGGAATATACATAGATATATAATATACACAGAGTATGTGGAGGTTAACGATAATGAGTGGTCTAAGGAAATGGTCTTAGTCTAAAGGTAATAAATTTATTACAATTGGTCAGCTGACACCGAAAGCGTTCAATCGGGTACAGCGGTATCTCCTTTCGTAGTTGCCATCTTACGGTGTACAGACTGGCCAAAACATCCACATACAGCCGACCTCACGACCTGTTCCGTCAAGTCACTTGTAGGATACCAAGCTTGCGTTGAAAAGGCTCTATTTAAACTCGGTTAAAAGACTACCTTCAACAACATTACGTCATAACGTACATCGTCATCATCCACGATACGACATCGTGTCGTTTTTTTACGACATGGGCTGTAGATTTACACGATACGATAGCACATTGCAACACGATATCGCAACGTGCCCGTTTTGCAACGGGTATGTGTTATGTACCTAAGGCTGAAATAATCCGATATAATTCGAAGATTTAGCCAATGGCTACTTTGCTCACATTAGCACAGCCGGATTTAGGGAAAGGCAACCGGGGCGACAGTCCCGAGGCCTTCACAAAAGAGGGTCCCCACAAAAAAGATTTCGGGAAAAAACATTCAAATTACGACAAATAAAAACTAGTTAACATGTTTTCCTTTGATATTGTTATCTGTTAATTCTAGTTCCGATTATATTATATTATATTTATGTATGTTTGTTAAGTACTAAAAGAATCGACTTGGTTTAAAAATAATTTGGAGCCAGAGGGCTTTATCCAGCCAGAGAGCCATGTAAATCCGGCCCTGCACACTAATAATAAAAATAAATTAAAAATAAAAAAATAAAAATCCTTTTGTTGGTCACAAAGTAATTAAAAACTTGTTGCAAGGGCCCCTGTACTAGGTAAGACCCGTATTACTGGGTGCCCTGCCCTGCTCTTTCACCGAGACATAACAGAGTTAACAATGGTGAAAAACACAACAAAGATTCTGTACAACATTTAAGTTATCTAGTTATTAAAACAAAATTATAAATATGCGTGTGTATGTATGTGTGTGTGTGTGTGTGTGTGTGTGTGTAAGTATGTGTGTGTGTGTTCAACATATGTGTGTGATGTAAGAATAGTATGTGTAGAGTTATAGTTAATTAATTATTTACCAATTGTTCAGTCTCGTCATAGTTGAATGTCAGTAGAGTTTCTGTTAAAACACGTTTTAGTTTGGTTTTTAGAAGGGGATAAATGTCTAACCTCTTGTTTAGTTTATTATAGAGAAGTGTGGATTGACAGATATATTATTTCCTCTTAAATTTGGTTTTACTGGTCTGGATGGAGCAAACAGACTTATGCCTGCCTTTTAAAGTTTGATATGGAATAAAAGGTAAGTGACGGTGGGTCCTAAGAGTACAATTTAATATGTAGATTTGGCGAGTAGTTAGTAATTTGTAATTATTATGTAGGTCAAATGTTGAGAACTTGTACGGTTTTAAAAAAAAGAAATAATAATAATAACATGTGGAAATAAGCAAAATAGTTCTAATAAACTTGTATAGTCGGGCTCAGTTATAAAAACATGTCAAAATAAAAAGTAAAAAACTATTTACTCGTTTAGGTCTTTGACACCATAGATTAAGTAATAACACTGATCTCTAAATTAAGGATAAACTAGCGCCACTAAATGAATAGCTTTACCTAAAAAAATGTTTACCTTGAAAATATTACCAAGATTCATACCAATTCTTTTTATTGATTAAAATAATAATAATTAATATTAATGTTATATTATATAATTTTATGTATATCGTAAAAGCAAGTAAAATTTGTAGCAGCTCAATTGATTTGGTTTTGTTTTGTAGCATATGCATACGATGATATTATTTATTTCTAAGTCACTCATTCTTCACTGGTAGAACTGTAAGATTAAACATAAATATTATATTGTATAGATCCTCCATTCAGTTATATAGAGATCAATGAACTATTAGTATTTATCATAGATATTAGAAAAGAATATCTATGGATTTTATTCAGATATTTTATACTTGACATTTGACAATTCATTATTTGTCAATTGTCATACATAACATACATATTGACATCTATTGTAATTATCTAAGAAATGTTTTGATTATTTAAATCTTAAAATTGAAATAATTTAAATTAAACAAACATCAAGTTTGAGTAAATTAGCAATATAAAAAAGTGCAACTTAAAATACAATTGCAGAATCTGATATATAATAGTAAAAAATATGATTGATGTAAAAAATAAAGTTAATTCTTTTTTCATATTTAACTCTAGCTTTGGTCCCAAAGAAGGCGATGTGAGTTACTTGTAAACATTATCATCCTTTAAATATATATAATCACGTATGTAAATTATCGCAATCTCTTTTAGGAACTCAAAAGAATATTATTTTATCACCCCAATCAAGTATCACCTGATGCTCAAAAGATGCAAGTAGGATTGTGTGAAGCGGTGGTAAAATTTATGACGTTAGTATTAAACGAACGAATTTTATTATATTTCCTATAGATTTGCATTAATTTTATAAAGTTCACCTTCTATAGACATATATCACTTTTTAGGACATTCTCTTCAGAACCATGCGAGGCTCTCCAAACACAAACAAAGCGATATATTTTCTACCAGCCAGAAAAGGGTTTTTGGATGGTTCTGGTAATATATATAATATTATTTGGTTTTGTAGATCAATATCAAATCTCAAATACACATTGAATTTTAGGTAGTAAGAATTCCTTATGCAACTAAATCTGGAGGAGAGAAAAAGGATTTAGTAAGTAAAAAAAGTTCATATAATTTAATAGAATGCTTTGTCACATTAATGAATAATTAAATTAAAACTACCTAATTTATTAAAATCTTGACGATATTCACATAAACAAGAAAAATCAAAATGCTTAATTATATTTATTTATATAAAAAGCTAACAAAGAATTTAAGAAATATATTTTTAATTTTTTCCAGTTGGAACCATCTGTGATGTATAATTTACTTGTCTCTGCTTACAAGATATTCAGAATGTTCATTGGCCCTTTTAAAGATATTCCACCAGATGAAATATATGCAAAGTGTGAACAATTCTTCACATCGGTAATTTTCATCATAATTTATATTTGTAAAATGTACTTTTAATACTATAAATACTGATACACAACAAAGTTCTATACTCTAGACATCTAAACCATTTTTTAATTTAAATTTACTGACCTTTATAGATAATATATTATACAAAACATAGTAAAACTTATAAGGAAATTAATTACTGCATTTTATTGGAATATGTTATAAATATAATGCACCACAATATTACTATTTTTTTATTTTTAAAAGATTATTAGCAATGCATTTGTTAAGATATTTATACTATTGCTTTATTATGTTTAATTATTTTTTTTTACAGTATATTATTTCAAGAAATATTTCAAGTAACAAAAGCAATGTGATACAAGGAATAAACTATTTGCCGTTAGACAAAAATACATTCTTTAAAGTCATCTGCTTCATTGATCTACTTGAAATTAACTATACTGACTTCAAGTGTATATCGTTTCTGTACAATGATCAACTAATATGGTAAAAATGTATTATACTGTGTATGATTTTATTTACATAAATATATTAATTAAGAAGTGCACTCAACATTCTCTGAAAGCTTAACAGAATTTCAAGTCCACTTGAACAAATACTTACTGGTGTTAAGCCTTTTATTGCAAGAGGCCACCTAGATAGGTACCACCACAGTGTCAGATGTTCTATTGCAAAGCAGTAGGTTATTGTGTTTTAGTTTAAAGGACTTTGTAGCTAGTGAAATTACTGGGCAAAGATTTAAGATCCAACATCTCAAGGTTAGTGTTGCAATCGCTCATAGGCTATGATAACCACTTATCTTCAGGTGGATTGTATGCTCCTTTGCCAACCTAGTCCCATAAAAAAAACATCCAGATACTAAAATTACTTGTTCTCTGTTTGTAAATCTTTAATAGAATATCCTGTACTGAAAATTTTTAAATCACAATAGACCATTGTTTATATTTTACTATCCTTCAATGAGTTTTACGTTTAAATATAACTAATATCTTAATCAGTAATTACTTAAACTATTTTTCTATTTCAAAAGCTATAGAAATTTACTATGCTGTTATATTGACCTGAACTATTTTATTTTAGGAATGGTCTTGCTACAAATGATATGTTGACGCTCTATCAGTATTTAGTGCAAACACTACTACCAAAGGAAGTTGAGAAGGAGATACAGGGTGTAGCAGGTTCTGCGGCTATGAGACATGGTCGCTTCATTAATCCTCCTGGTGGTATTCACTGTGCAGAAGACTTACAAAATCTTAATAAAGTATTCCTCATGCGTGAGGATGACACAGAAACCAATCAATATTATATATTGATTTATAGAACATTGAGTGCTACTGTCTGTTTTTCTGTGCCTGGTGAGCCTTTTTACTTCACAAGAAACATTTTATGAGTCTAAATTTTTATTTTTGCTTCTTCTTTTTATTTGTACTTAAAAATATTATGAATGCTTCCTTTCTTTTTTTCAGTGAATACAAACCTAACCATTGAAACATTCAAAGCTTTAGATGCATTTATTGGCACGAACTTATCTACCCTTGCATCTTCTATAAGCGAGCAATGTACACTGCATGCATTACAGAATGCTCAACTAGCCAGTACTGATCATAAATTCTTATACTTTAATCGGCTAAACTTAGCTTATAAAACATCTGTAAGTACTATTCAGCAAACAAAATCCTTGTGCCAGATATTTTGTTCTAGAGCTCTATCTATGTAAGGATCTTTTTCTTTTAGAACCCAGTAACTTCATTGACTCCTTCCACAGCAATAAAGCCTGAAGTTTTGAGTATAATTTCTGGTATACATTCGGATAGGAAGAGGTAAAGTTTCATAATTCTAATTGTCAATCAAATCTTCATCAATAAAAATATTGCTGAAATAAAAATTGTTTTCCAGTCTTGGAAATTATGGTGAGATTATTATCAAAACACCAGACGAATTCTGGATTGCGGGAAAATCATCCAACGATAGAGAATTTTATGTAGTTATACAAGATAAAAATGCAAATTTAAAGGATATTGCAGGTACATTATATACTTTATTTATTTTGGTATTTTTTTAATTTCCATTTATTCTATATATTTTATTTGCAGATGAAGTAAAGAGAATGTGTGAAGAACAAATGAAAGGTATTTTCTTCTATCCTATGTGAAATATTGTAATTTATATTCATTATTTTTAAACATTAAATATAAAATTAAAACATATATGAAACTTCATTGTAGTTTGTTGATGATAAATAAAAACACTTTTATGAAATGCAACATATCATATATTCATTTATTAAATTAATAATATATACTCATCTTATTTACATTTTATATAAACTTAATATACTATATTATTAATCTGTTGAAATTTTTTCTTCACTTCTCATAAACTTTCTGTATGTTTTAATTATAAGTTCTTTATTTTCATATGCCCAAGATAACAAAACACAAATTAAACAAATGATTCCAACAGCTATATGAGTTAGAACAGAATTATTAGACAATTTGTTTTCAGAGAATTTACATATGCATCCAGCAACAAATAAAGTTATTAAGAAATATTTTCCTACATACAGTCCTTCGAGTGGTTTATAATCTGTTTCCTTTGTTTTATTGTTTATAAAATGTACACTATGCATAATTCTAGCAAACATATTTATGCAATTGGATATAATGAATCCAACTGGCCCTAAAATATATGTCAAAACATATGATAGTATCAAAAAGCTAATTGAAAAGAAAACCATTAAAAAGTTATAGCTATTCAACTGCACACTAGTCATTGTTGCAAAGGTGTAACATTCAGTTATACCATTAATACCCATCAGGACAATAGCTAGGCAATGACTTCGTAGCAATTGTACTGGCAATCCACTAGCAACAAAGGCTTCTCCACCATACATAGTTAAGAGAGTGCGAGAAAAAGACATGCCAAATACTAGAACAACTAAACCAATAGAACTTACAGTCTTACAAACTTGAGACAATACAACACAGGATTCTTTAATTTTATATTGATCCTGTTTACATAAGGGCAAGTCCCTGTTCACCATCTGTGTAAAATAAAAGTAACTACTATCCTCTATAGGTCGAAAAACAAATCTAGCGGCCAGACTGCCTAAGTTATTTACAACATCATAAGTAGCTTGTTGAGTAAATGTCATCACAGGACTTACTGACATTACATATTTCTCACCTTCAGTTAATATCTGCTTGACAACACCTTGTTTAGCAAAACTTAAGGTAAGTGTGTATAATTTCTTATTGAAAGTTGTGTTTATGGACCCTAAATACTTTGGAAAAAGTCCTAAGAGATGTAAAATTAAAATCATCCATATTGGTGAATAATCTCTCCAGAATACTAACTGGTAAAATCTTACTTTTTAGTGCACCTTTTGTATACAATGGCTTATATTTTATATACCAGTAGAAAAATATGTAATATGCTAAAACAATAACAGCAATACTCCCAACTTGGGCGACAGAAAAGGCTATAAGTGCTAATGACCTATCATAGATTATAATGGATAAAAACAATACTGTCCTAACAAAAATATGCAAAGTGTCAAGAATAACTTTGAGCTTTACAAAACAATATAGTTGTGCTACTAGAGCCATATTTGCAGAGCAAAGTTCTAATATGCAGGAAAGAGCCACACTCCAACAACCAAATTTATACTGAAAAGCATACTCAGGGTGACCTAAAGGCAATATATTTAGCCAAATATAAACAAAAACAAATGATAAAAAACAACTTAGTGGAACTGATAGCCAAATTTGGTTTATAATTTGATACCAACTGAATTCATCTTTCTGACCAAGACAAGCCCGATGAAATGGCTCTCGGCTTAAAAATAGAATAGTGCTCTCTAGCAATAGCAATCTGACATTCATGATTCCAATAATTTCATGTCCGACATTCCTGATGACCCAGGCATTTATAATGAATGTTACACATCTAAATATAATTTGCAATAATATATTGAATGACGCATTTTCAAGGCTGCTCATTAGTAAATTTCGACCCATAGTGTCCCTTGTAGTCAAACATTCACAGCAATGCTCTCCGAAGGTGATGACTGTATGCTTCTTTTTACAACATAAATCTTTTTATTTGAAATGCAAATAACAAACCAATGATCATCGTATATTATAGATATTTTTTTAAACTTCTCTTCTGGACCAAAAGCTACAGGGTCAATACTGAAAATAAAAAGTAATCATAAGCTTAATTTTACTTAAATACTTCGAAATGGGAATATCAACACTTTTTTATATTTATAATAAACACATAATGATGACAAGGTTGATTACCTATTAGATAGACTTAAAAGATCAGTAACAATTGTTGCAACACGTTCGTCGTTTTCCAGCTCGCCACCAGATTCTAAGACGGCACCCTCCTCAGTTAATATCAGGTATCCAAGTTGGTCTGGAATTTTTTCCATTATTGCTGAAATTTCGACACTCGACAATTAATGAATCAACAGGCGATATCTTTTTATTTATTTTTGATTCATACCTCTTATTTCTTATGGACGAATGTCAGATTAATTTATGTCACTTTTTTTTTTTTTTTTTTTTTTTTTTAATTTTTGGCCTTTGGTACTGCGGTTATTAGCCCGCCGTAATTCTGCCAATGTCAACGTATAGTGGAAAAGACATCGTGGAATAAATGGTTGAGTTTCTTTAACGTATGCAGCAACTTTTTGTGGAGATGGTTCAGTAACATCGAATACCTAAAATGTTAAGGACAACACAGTTAGTAATAATATATAATAATGAAACATAATATATAATTATAAACAATTAATACTTAGGTATAAAAAACAGAAGTTATTACTATTTAACCGGAGATCCTGTATTATTATTAATTATAGTTTAATATCATACATTTCTACATATTTGCAAACTATTTTAAGGAGATGAGGGTTACGGGTAGAGAGTAGGGAATCGAAAGTAATAGGTCGGGCGATTTTAGGGGTACAATGTCATATAGGGATCTTTGGAATTTAGGGCAGTTAAAAATATATGGTTTGTCGTGCCTCATCTAGACCACACATTCACATAGTGAATTGTCTCTCACTCTAATTTTAGCTAAATGGACCGGTGTGCATGAATGACCCAATCGTAAACGGCAAACAGTAGAGGTAGCTCGTTTACTAAACTGGCGCATGTGGGAAAACCATGGCTTAAGAGGGATATTTGGTTGATATTCTGTAATGTTTGGCTATAGTTTGATTTTCTGAAATCCAACGAGAATTCCACGATTCATACAAATCTTTCCAGGCCAAAGGCATAATGTCTCGAGAGAAGATTTCATTATGAATCGTCGAGCCTATCCGGCTAGCATCTTTAGCCCACGAGTCAGCACATTCATTTCCTTTGATACCACTATGACCAGGAATCCAAGCAAATGCGACCTGAATACCACGAGTATGGCATCGAAATAAAATATCTTTTATCCTTAGGATAATAGGGAAGTTATGAATTTTATTTTTAAAAATATTGCATGTAAGTGCCTGTAAACAGCTTTTAGAATCAGTAAGTATAATAGCTTTATTTAGGTCATGACTTTCAATGAACATTACAGCTTCTAGTAACGCAGTAGCCTCCCCGGTAAAGATTGAAATTTGTGGAGGACATTTTTGAGTAAGGGCTATGTTATATTTGGGTATCCAAACTGCAGCGCCAACAGCATTGTCATTTACTTTAGAAGCATCAGTGAAGACTGGAGTCCAATTCAGCCAATGGAGGGAAAGTTGCATTTCTAATTTTATATTAGCATTAGGATCATTTTTGAAAATGCCTAAATCTAATTTAACTTCAGGTATAAATGTAAGCGAATCGAAACTGTAATTAAAAATAGGAAATTTGGAGGATTGACAAATTGAGTTATTCATATCATTAATTTTTTGTAAACTTTTAATTAGTCTTGGAACCCTAGTTCTATGTTCTTGATTAATTTTATGAATTAATGAATTTAAAAGGCTTAATAAAGGATGGGAGTTTAGTTGTATTACTCTGTATAAGAACCTATCTACAAATACTGCCTTCGTAGATCTGGAGGGGGGTCAACAGACTCAGCTTGTAACGCTATTTTGGGTGATGACTTCATTGCTCCTATGATAATACGGAGGCATTTAGCCTGTATCAAATTAATTTTCTCTAAACCTTCCTTATTGCACGGCTCAAAGATAAAAGAACCATAGTCAAAGTGACTTCTCACCAGCGCGTTGTAAATAAGTTTTTGACAGTAAGGATGTGAGCCCCACCACACTCCCGAAAGTGATCTAAGAACATTTACACCCTTTTCAGATTTTTGCGCAACATAATTAAAATGCGGTGAGCCAGAAAGTCGCGAATCCAAAATGACTCCAAGGTATTTGATCTTATTATCTCGGGGGATACTTTGATTTGCGAATTTTACCACAGTATTAGGTGGACTTCGTTTACGGGTAAAAGTAACCATTTTACTTTTTGAGACAGATAATGATAGACCATGATCATCTAACCAGTCGTTAAGATAATACAAAGCTGAATTTAACTTATCGGATGCTTCATTCGACGATTCACATGAAACGTATAATGTAAGATCATCTGCATATTGTAGAATTTTACAAAAAGAATTCACTGTCAACTCAATGTCATAAGTATAAATGTTATACAAAAGGGGGCTAAGGACGGATCCTTGAGGTAACCCCTTCCATACACACCTCGGCATAGACAATTCTCCGTTAACACGAATTTTAATATAGCGTCCCAAAAGGAGATTCATGACAAAATGCACAAGCCTCACTGGAATACTCAGATAGAGCAGTTTTTGCCTGAGAACAGGAAGCAAGACATTATCATAAGCAGATGCGATGTCTAGAAAGACCGCCGTAAGAGACTCCTTTAGAAAAGCTAATTTGATATCGGTACTGAGAATGCTTAAATTATCCATTGTGCCTTTTCCTTTGCGAAAGCCAAATTGCGTTTCAGCTAAAATACCGTTACTTTCAAGGAACCACTCTAACCTATTTTTGACCATGTGTTCTAAAATCTTGCAAAGTGTGCATGAAAGAGCTATAGGTCGATAAGATTCTGCTTCATTTGGATTCTTACTGGTTTTAAGATGGGAATTATTATTTGTGATTTCCAGCAGTTAGGTAAGTTGCTCGTTACGAATATGTCATTAAGGATGTCTAGAAGTTTGTATTTACTGAAATAATTTAAATTTACAACAAATGAGTATGGAATACCATCCTCGCCTGGTGTTGAGTCTTTGAGCGTCATCAAAACAAGTTTCAGTTCGCTGAACGAGAATGGTGCATCAAATCTGTCGTTAGCATTGGGAGGGACTAAAGGAATAAAACAGTCTTCATTAGGTACAAAAGGAGGGGCTAATTTTGAAAAAAAGTTCTCCATCCATGGGGATGGGTCATTGGAGACTTCTGAGTTTCTTACACAGGATCCTCTGAACTTTCTGACATTGTTCCAAACCATTGATGGTGAAGATCTGGGGCATAAGCTTTCACAAAAGGAAATCCAACCCTTACGTTTTCTTTTTGTAAGAAACCGTCTCAATTTAGCAGAGATTTTTTGAAAATTAATGAAGTTTTCTGTGGACATATATTGTTTGTATAGCATTTCCGCTTCATGACGCTTACGGATAAGCTCTGCACATTCTGTTGTTCCACCATATGGCGGAGAAGCTAATTTTTTGATGAGGGTTTTTTTGGGAAATAATTATTAGCTGATTCTAGCAAAATTTCAACAAATTTATTATATTTATGATAGGGATATGGTAAGGAGTCAAAATTTGATAATCTAATTTTGTTATCAACTGAATTGGCATACGCTGACCAATCAACATTTTGCAATTTATATTTAAGCAATGGAGTTACTGCAGGGTTAGGGGACACATGAGATAATATAGAAATTACAATGGGAAAGTGGTCACTGCTATATGATGTAGGAAGAGTTTTCCATCTTATACTGGAAGAAAGGGAAGGAGAGCATGCCGTAAGGTCCACAGCAGATTGTGGGTTTTGGCCAGGGTATACCCGATGTGTCGGAGAGCCGTCATTTATAACACACAAATCTTTGTCATCAAAAAGCTGAATAAGAGTACTAGAAAAGGTGTCACAATAATACGACCCCCAAGAAGTGTGATGGCAATTGAAGTCCCCTAGGATTATTATAGGATGTGGAAGAGCCGAGAAAATAGAAGACAGTTCAGATTGAAAGTTAGGGTGAGGATGAGGAATATAAACAGCAAGAAAAGTTATATTCATAGACCTTACAGCAACTACGTTAATATTTTGAGAGTGACTGGGAAGAGGAATTTGTGAGTAAATTAAAGGCATTTTTATAAGAAGCAGACAGCCCCCATGTCCATCATACCGATCATCCCGGATGCATGCAAAGCCAGGAACTCTAAAACTAGCTTCTGGATATAACCATGTTTCCGAGATTGCAGCAATATTAATAGAGTATTTTTTAATTAGATATGTGAGTTCATGTTTTTTATTTTTTATACTTCTACAGTTCCATTGAAGTAACTGGGCCATTATTGTTACGGGCTAATTGTGTGAAATGATCAATCTCTTGAGCAACGTTGGACGGTATCGGTATGTTATTCTTTAAAACAAAGTTATTAATTAATGTGAAAATGATTTCTATGAGATTCTCGTTCATCGGAGAGGCATTGATGTTTTGTGACTGACTGGCCTGAATAGCACAGCCATTTGGTTGCAAAGAATTTGGAGTTTGAACACGAAATTGTGGCTATTTTTATCATAGCCAGGAATTATTGGGGTTCTTGTGCGGGGAACAATTGTAGTCTTCCTATAGGATCTTTTGGTCCAAGGTATGGAGCTTTGAGAAGGAGGGCATACAGGAGGGGAAGTTGGAGCAAACATAATAGAAGCTATATCTGCATAAGACCTACGTGTGGGAGCAACTTGGGAGGATGCATCTGCATATGATATATTCTGTTCTGACATTAATATTTTGATATTCTTTTGCCTACTATGTTCAGGGCATTTTTGGTCAGTTGCAAAATGTGAACCTGTACACAGAATACAACAGTAAGCCTCAGCATTGGCATTGCAAGTATCCCCATTATGGTTTTGGCTACATTTGTAGCATCTAGGCTTCGACCTACATTGTGTTTTTATATGCCCAAATCTGCAACAGTTATGGCATTGAATTGTAGGTAAAATATATGTTTCAACTTTTAAACTGTTATGGAAGACATATACATTTTTAGGCAGTATCTGACCACTGAATGTGAGTACCACAGTCTGAGTAGGAATCCAAGCTGGTGAACCTTCGTTGACAACTTTTCTATTTAAGCGCCTAGCCTTCAATACTTTGCTTTCTTTTTCAGCGAAATCCATAGCATTTACTAATTCGTCATGGACCAATCAGTAGAACCCCCTGATAAGGCCCATACGAGAGACATTGTAGGCTGGTACAAGTGCTGTAAGCTTATTTTCATGAAGGCAAGGATGAGTGAGAAAATTGTTAGCATCCCTTCCAGTTATAAACTCAACAGATACCCTATTCCTACCAACACTTTTTACACTATCTCGATAATATTTTTAATTTCATTTTTAAATAATAATAAGCCAATCTTAATGGGACGGAGGGTGAGGCCTGCTGATGGGTCTGATTCAGTTCTAGCAATGTGGACTATAAAAGGGCCGTTATCGTTTTCACCATATATTCTTTCTGCGATGACGAGTGAAGGATGTGTAAATAGTTTCAATAGAGGCAGAAGGGACATCACCATAGGTATATTTTTTTGCAGCAGGATTTGAGTGGACTGGATCGGCGCGCCGTTTTGTTCCTCTATCACTGTTACTGTTATTTTGTAACAATGATGGAGGCACAGACGCAGCGGGGTCTGGTGGATCCCCGGGGGAATCGTCCTCATCTCCTTAGCTACTACTACTAACTAGGACAACACAATGTTAGACACTCACCACAAATAAAAAAATCTCCACTAAAAGGCAATTATATACAGTAATACTAAATTTTTAAACGAAAACAATTCAAAGCACGTGTATTAACCAACTATCCACTTGACAGTCCTTATGTCACTTTATAAGTTTAGTGAAGTAGTGACACAACTGACAAGTAAGTACCATTGTAGCACAGACAAGAATTACTTTCGTTCTCTTTTTATTGAGCTAAAACGTCAACTTAAAACACGATAGTCTCATTACTAGCATAGTCTATTCTTATATGTCTATGTTAAAAGGTAACCAAAAATTTTAATTTAGTGGCGTTACATTTTTTTTGAGGAAATAAATATTTGAAAAAAAAAAAACGATAAACATCAAGTACGACACTAAAATAAAAAAAATTAAAATTTTAAGATAGTAATAGCGATACATCCGCAAAATTTTGGTAAAAATATGTTTGTTAGATATATAAATACACAAATAGCTTGCACGCCAACGTCGATTATAGAAGACACTCTTTAATTAAAGCGAATGCAAACAGTGAAATTATATTTAAAATATGCGAAAGGAACAGTGTATGTGTCACGCACGTGTTCTGTTCACACAATTTTGTCATTTAGTTTTACTTTCAGTCACCAAAAATAATTGTTTGAAAAGCAGATGTTAGTATTTGTGTATGTATTACAAAAATAGTTTTTATTTTGAATGCAGACAATATTATTGATAAATCAACATTTTGTAATCTAAATGTTTCCATTAGTAGAAATGTAAACAATTTGTCAAGAGAACAAAGATGATCCTGCCTGATGATGATTTGGAGGGGTATTGGTCCCATACTCCTACATGTTTTAAATTTCCAATTTCATTTCACAAAGAACAAAAAGTATGATTTTTACTTACCGGTGGAATATTTACAGTATTCTCCGTCAAAATACCCAATCAGCTTTAATAATTAGGCACAATCATTGACTTACTATGAACTAAGGACTAACTTTATTCGATTATGTTGCAAGCTTTTGACACTAACTTCATTTAATTATGTTGAAAGCTTGTGACTAACTTCATTTCGTTGCTTCGATATTGAATTTACGAAGAAACACTAGGGAGTCTTTGACGTGTTGTTTCTATGGAAAGACCTGTCCATATAATAAAGTAATAAGTATATCATGGCCACAATGCTATTATTAATATTTCATCTATACAAACAAGATAGGTCCAAATCTTATGCAGAAAATCAAAGATTTTTCAAAAATATTTAAGAAAAAACATTATTCTGCTGAGTACCGCTTGTTCTACACTACTCCACGAAACGTTTTTGAAGTAGAAGAGAAGAACGAGACTTTGATGCATATGCGAAAATAAGAGTATTGACCAATAACAATCAACGTTTTTATAGTAACGCTTGCGTACGATGGTATTCATTGGTTCTCAGCCACTTATAGCACTTAGCACACTTAAACACTTTGTCGTTTTATACTCAATCTAAAGTTATTTCTATGTCTTTGCCGTATATAATCAATAGACAACTTATTTCCGTAGAGTATTGAATAATTCTTAATATTAACTTATCTATAGTATAGTCTATACTCTAAAATCTGTCATCACTCATCATCAGTGTAAGAATTATTTTGGAAAAACATATTTTTCAAATCTCCTGGATATTGTAATAGTTTTCCTTTCAGTAGTCAGTACAATACTAACGTAAGATATTTTTAATATTTATCAAGAATGTACTCACTTGCTTAGTTTTGGTGGTGTAATAGCCTTCGTGAAAGCATTACGCCATATACCTATAACTTGGATTGATAAGTGGAATAATATTTATATGTACTGCAATGATTCATCACATCCTTACGTTAATTTATTCATAAAATGATTATTGTCAACAACTTTCAATTTCTTTTTTATCTTGCATCATAATTATAATGTATCACGTCTATGTATTCATAGATAGACATTTCGCTCACTTTTTTTCGCATATTTTTTCAGTTCATTAATATTTAATTCTTTATTTTTTATTAATTTCATTATTGTCATTATATTTTTTGTGGTATCATAAATTCAACATAGAATTTTTAACTAATTTGAATTTTGTAAAATTTAAATGGCTAACACTCACGTTCAATCGGTTTACTTGAGTGTTAGCCGTTTAAATTTTACATTAAGTTAATTATGTCTCACGATAGTTTTAATAATTTAATTTGAATTTTGTTTATCTTTTGTATTTTAATGGCATTAATAATGTCATAGTATACTATAAAATAATATGAATATTATTATCAAATCTACATGTTATAGCACTGATGCTCACATTCTATTCCCACTTGGGTGAGGGATTTGTATTGATTTGAGCTTGTGCCTGTGTGTATTTTTGAGACTGCAACATTTATAACTATTCTAATGAGTGTACAACATTAATTTATTTAGGCTATTGGCTTAGTTGATTTTTCTAATCTAGTTTTCAATAGATGACATTTGAATTATTATATATATTTTTATCTCTTACAAAATATATTTTTTCTCTTTAATTCTTAAAAGGGTCTTTGGATCTCTTGGAAGATTATGTTAGACCTATCCTACTCTAATTATAAGTCAAATTTTAAACCTAATCAACATGTACTAAAATTTAACAATAATTTGCCAACTAAAATTTAACAATAATTTATTGTTAATATAAATTTTGAAAACTGAACGATGAATAGATTTGATTATTATAAATAAATTGATTTCCCTATTATTTAAAATACATCTATAGCAAATTTCAAGTTCTTTACCAAGATTTTAATAATTTAACATTTTTCATAAAGATTTCATTGGAATTAAGGATGACTGAATACCATATAAGTTTTTATTGGTAGGAATATACCTAGTTTCTCACCTAGTTTATATAATAAAATTTTATTTTATTTTACATCCTTGTTTTAGTTGACAGCAATATGTTAAGGTTTCGTCCCAAATTGGGAACAGAGCGTACAAAAGAATGGACCTGTTGCTTTTGCCTTCATGTTCGCACTGGAACTATACTACTTGGCACATGGCATTTGGTAAATAAAACATATTTGTCTCTTAAACAGTTATGATTCATTTTACTTTACTCAATAAATGTGTTTCATGTGTCTTTTTATATTTCAGATGCTACACTTAGTAGCGCTAGGTTTCCTAGCAGCTATAGTGCGTGACCCTAGTCTCTTTGATCAGCTGGAACGTGAATCGACACCAGTTGCTGATTGGACTGAAATAGGTGCTCCTATGCCTACACCTATGTCTAACATAGATTCTCGTCCAAGTCCCTACCCTCAACATGGGCCGCACCCTAAAGACCACAGCCTTATATATCGTGAGGAAAATTAAATTTTATTTGCTTATTTTAATATTAGAAGCACCTAGAATGATTTGCATTTAATGGGTTTGCTCACGTAATATCGCATTGGAGTAGTAGTACCCGTATTGTTGCACTTCTATTAATGAGCGTGAGATATGAATGAATCCAAAATCAACCAATTTCATCTCCTTCCTTATCCTGTTCCTTAACTTCTTCTTATGTTGCTAATAAACATAGGCTGTGGTAACTGCTTTCTGTTACGCAGTACCTCAGCTTGTTTATCAGTTTTACTAGTATAAAAAAACCCTTAATTTAATTAAAATTTATTGGCTACATCTCACTTTCAATCCGGTTTAGGGACCGACTAGTTTTGGATCCATTGGAGGTCCGTTATCAGGATGAGTATGTTACATATATAGTATGTTACATATGGTGGGTGCGACCCATCACACACTGATTATGATTGAACATGAGTTATAGCTGATAAAATTTATTGAAGTTAAATAATATTTGACAATAGTTTAAATAATGAAAAACCTTCATTTCACTATATATCTGCATAAAAATCTTATCGTAAGTCTTCCTAGCATTATTCCTGGTATTTACCCAGGGTACGCTAATTACTCATATCTTGATTATAGAATCAGGTTACTAGTTATTACACAGAGCAATTGCCTTCCGAGCTCCACCACCCTAAGGGCGAACCAGTAACTCATTGATAAGCGCAAATGAAAAAACAATTACTATCAGATGCTATGATAACAACCAGAACCGACAGCTTAACGAGCATTTCGAACCACAGTGGGGAAGTCCACCGTCTAGGCTCAAAGCAGACTTGTTACCAGCACGACACCATGTTAATTTTCTTATCATAAAACTTCTTTTCTAAAATTATCTCAAATGGTTATAAATATTTTTAAAATACAATATATTGCAACTGTGCGTAGATGATGTGGATGTGGGTGCACTGGTTACAGTGTGTACACTGGCCATCACACTCATGCTGATCTATGGAGCATCACGAGGTAAACCCGCCCACCTGCTACCGTTCTTCTGCCTTCAGATATTTGACTTTGCAATCACTGTGTAAGTATTATTTTATATAGAAGTGATTTTGAAATGTAATTTGCCTTGAATAGAATTAACTAAATATTTTCCTTCCTTCTGGAATCGATACATTCTCATATAATTACACAACTAATTGTTGCAGAAGTGGTGAAAATATTTCCCATACAAAAAGTACAGTACACATAGCTGTATATAAAATTGTTTACGTCATAGTTTAGCCTGAATATATGTATAGAATTTAAGGGTACAAAACCAAAGCAAGGCACTAAGAAAAGATTTTTCGAAATGTCGTCGAAGTACGTTATTTTTGAAACTAGAAACATGAAACTTCATTTTTAGCCGAATAATTACAAAATAAACAGACACATGTATAAACATTTTCTAAAATTCCACCCTTGAAGAGTTTCTATTTAAATCGTTATTCACGCTTGCAAAGCCGATTGCTGACGCTAGTTGCTTATAAACAAACAAAAAAATATCATTCAAAATCAAAATCATTTTTATTCTTTGAATTATATATTAATTATATACTTTTGAATCGACCAGCACTACCACCGGTTCCGAAAGCTGTTTCTACCGAGAAGAACCGGCAAGCAACTCGATAGTTACTCTTTTCTAATATAAATTGGTTTACAATAATTGTATTTATTATTATTAATACCACACAATTTTAATCCTGATTAAGAAATTTTAGAGCCCCAATCATTTTCATCGCAAAAATATTCGTCTACTGAGTCATTTATGTTATTATTATTATGTTACTATTATTAAGCTTTCCTTGTTTGTGTCTCGTGTGGGTCAAAATTTAGTAATTATAATACGAAAAAAACCTCAAATCCAAAATGGTTTTCTTAACAAAATTTACGCAATCAATACACTAAAATCTGGATATCTAATCAAGCATACATCCCCAACCAAGTCAAGATTTGGCATTGTGTCAAAAGGTGTATGGTTGAGGTTGGCTAAGATAATAATAGATAAATTATTAGCAACACACTATTCAAATGAAGTTAGAAAGTTAATTAGGTCATAAAATTGACGGAAAAGAAACCTTGTGATAAAAGTAAAATGGTTGTGTTGTAGAGAAACCTATTAACCCTTATTAATGATGTGGGCGATGTCTAAAAGCTAGAAGATAATTAGATAGGTACCAGGTAACAGACATCTCACTACTCTCCTTATCAATGTAAGACATTAATCAGACTCATCATCATCCTTAAATCGGGTTGTCTTTAGATACTAGATTCATTGGAATATTAACCTTGATATAAATATACGTTTCCGGCATTTATTTGCGACCTGAAGAAGAGAAAAAGAAAAGAAGAAGTCAGTTTTCATTCCAATGACGACATTGTGGCGCAGCGGTGGGTTCGATTCCCGCTCGGAGCAAATGTTCTTTGTCCATATCCTTGTGTGTGACCCCCGTCAAAGGATACCACTATCTTATTGGAGCGGAGAGAGTTGAATGGAGCGTTTATTATTATTTAGCGATATATTTGACGACGTTGATGCGAAGTGGTCCTAATAGCCACAGGTAGCGGGTTCTCGACGGTTTGTATTGACCATACAGGCATGTTTTCTGGTCTGGAGTTGTTTGTCATTGTAAATGTTTCTGGACCTTGACATTGTGTATGTTTTCGGCCCTCCGACACAGGATATAACTATCCTAATGGTGGCCGTTGAGTGTGTAGCATTTATTGATTTATTATATATGTTTGTCGTCAGGCTGACAGCGACCGGCTACCTTTGCTACCTGCGGTCGATCCACCGCCTGGTGGCCGAGGCGAGGCGCGTGCCGTGGCGTGAGCAGCTGCTGGCCTTACCCGCGCCCGCGCTCGCTTTCATCGTGCTCGCCACCTTCCTGATTGCTGTCCTGCTTAAGGTATTACAACATTTCTTTATGATTTTATTACTCGTGGCCACACTAACGATCAGAGTTAAATGATCAGGGGATCAAGCAAATTTGAAGAATGTCAATCTATGGACTGTATGATCACATTCGGTTCTGACTGTTATCAATTTGCAACAGGGTTACTGCATCAGCGTGGTGTGGAGGTGCTACAAGTACCTGACGATGCGCACGCACGCCCTGCACAGCCTCACGCCCTTCGTGATCTCGAGCGAGGGCGCCGTGAGCGCCGCGCCGCCCTACCCCGCGCCCGCGCCCGACTACTCCAGCCTGCTGCCCGACTACGAGGAGGCGGTCAAGCAGACCCCGCCGCCCTCCTACCGCGCCGCCACCCTCATGGCGGTCGGGGACCCCGCCGCTGTTGCCGCTGTGAGTTTTTTACTATTACTGAACGAATTCTATAACGCAACTTACGGGTATTGGGATTTATTAGAAATCGTCACGTAACGAAATGCCTGTTGTGTGTGTGCGTGTTTCGAGCCAGTAGGCTCGAAACATTTGCTTGTAGTAACAAGCAAATGAGCACACGAGAATTTAGTGTGCAGCCGGGTGTGCAACTCTCTCTGTCTCTCTTTCTCTCCTCTCTGTCCCTGTCTTATTTATCATAAACCCTATTAAAATATACAGAATCCATTTCGAATTACATTCAGAGTAGAAGAACAGTCCCCCGATCGCACAATATTTTTGACTTGTAAAAATCGGTTCAGTTTTAGTTAATACTAGCAACGCCCGCAATTTCTTTCGCGTTATATTATATTCGCGTATTTTTTTTGTTATGCCGGACGAACATTCAAAAGCTATTTTTATTCAATATACATATTATGTACATCTATACCATGTTCCAAGTTGATGCGTCCTGGAACTCGTTTATTGATACACCCACAGGAACCTTACATTTTACCGTGGTGACGCTGTCAAGGCCGGTAGCGCCCACAGCAATACACAATCAGAAAAAATAGAATACGACATGTAGTTATACTTGTCATTGGGATTTGCTTGTTTGTATTAATTCAATTAATTCAATTTATATTTCAGCCCCAACCACCACCAGCTGTAGAGCCAAATCCGCCTTCAACAAACACAGTGGTGATGCTTCCCCAACAAGGGACACAAGCTCGCGTCTGAATCTCTTCGCGTTTGCTCTCCAGTTTATGTCCTTGGGCGCTTAAGCTGTGACTACACTATGAATTGCATAAGGCTGTATATTAAATATAGCTAAGCATTCGCTTTAGGCTTAGGCTTAGTCTGCACTACGGTTTTTTCCAGCGAGCGGTTAGCCGCTCTACCGCAAAACCGATTTAAAACAACAGATTTTAATATGGATTTCAATAGAGCAGTACTTTAATATTAAGACAGAAAAAGAAGACATCAACGCAATATCACAAATATTGGGTGCATCCAATCGCCAGCCTAACAATTTTAACGCGGTTTTTACCCGTAAGCTATTTTATAAAAATTTGCGGTTTTAAAATCAGTCACGGGACACCTAAAGTGCGGCCTCTTGTTTTAGTTTCCTTGACTCACAAAATCACGCGGTAAAAAACCGCCGCGGCTTAACCGTAGTGCGGCCTAAACCTTAAATTTTAACAATTATTGCTATATTAAATACCGTATTTAAAAAAATAACGAATAAAATTAGAGTGTTTTAGATTTCTTCTTAAAGAAATAGAACTTACAACATAATACAGAATGTCAATTTGTTCTTGTTTATGGTTGAAGAAGACATCTTTTTATACAAAATCATGTTTTTTTAACATATGACAGAAGGAGATGATTGTAATATATACTGCCAAAAATGCGGGGGTCACTTATATTATGTTTTTTTATAGTGTAGTAGCAACTTAATGTCTAATATTGCTTTTATTGTTTAAATTAAGTATATATTGATATATTTCTCTGGGGCTATATTATTTAATTTAAGATTTTTTATTTTATTTTATCAAACTAATCAATAACGACTTAAATCAACATATATTAAATTCTCAATTTATATCAATTAAGATCTTATCACACTAGTACATGGTAAGCGTAATAAAATATAATTAATACAAATAATCAGTTTTAATAATCCTGTATATTATTGTTTTTATACTATCTATAATGTATTTATTACTTTAACCTTGTTATGGCATTGTTCGTGTAAGATGACTACTGTGACAGTTTTAAGTGTCAAACGATTTTATATCTTATTTCATGTGAAAAACAGGCATCGTTTTTACAGTTTGTACTGTGTATTATGCCTTAAGACCATTGAATTGAAGATTAATTTCCTGTGACACCTAGAACTATAAAATACACATATATAATATAGTACACACACACATACGTTTATCATATTTCAATGTAACCAATATATCCTATATGGTTTCATTCTGCACAAAAGTATTCAAAGCCCAAATAATTTTATAGTTGGTGGTTATCCCGTCTCTGTCGGCCTCATTCTCTCCCAACCTTTGCTGTTCTCCTATAACCCTCTCCGTCTCCCTCGTCCCTTCCCGTCTCCCTCGTCCCTTCCCGTCTCCCTCGTCCCTTCCCGTCTCCCTCGTCCCTTCCCGTCTCCCTCGTCCCTTCCCGTCTCACTCGTCCCCTCCACATATGCATTTCCCCAATACATAGCATGACCCCCCATATTCCATGGCATATGGTATTTGACAAACTATTAGCATCTCCGTATACGCTAATTGTGGCCTAGTGTAATATGATCGTATAACAATATTGAGCTTATCTCATTATTGTAAATTCTGTTCTTCAGTTTATTTTCGGTTCCAATTGAAATTATGATAATTTACTTTTCTTATAATCTTCATCACTATAATGTGAACATAGTGCCATTTTGTTTTGTTTGAAAATGTTTATTTTTTATACTTCAAATGTTTTGTTATTTTGTTTTGCTCTACATAAAACAGCGGCTTTATACATTCCAAATAAAAACTACATTTCTTTCGCACGTTCAATATATATAATTTTATACATGAAAATTATTAAATTACATTTCTGAAAAATAATATAAATTCGATTACTTTATGAATAAAACGTATACACGTCATATAATATTACGAAATCTTCGAATCGCTTTTTAAATATGAGAAATCTATTTTCTCTCGAAAGCGATTTTTTTTGAAAATCTCCAATGTATAAATGTTTCAAAGTCAATTCTGAGGATTAAATCGCGCCGTCCGCTATGCTTCATTTTTTTTTCGTTATTTAAGATTAATTTTGTTTTGGTACCATTCGAAACTTAAATTTTCGAATATATATATTATTTCTGTAAATCTTTTTGGTTTAAAAACTATGAACTTAGGCGTTAACTTTTAAATTAAAAAAAAGTAGAAAGTAAGAGTGTTACGCTAAAATGCGTCAATAATATAATCATACAAATATTGAGCATTGGAAAAGAGAAATGTATGAAATTTAAAAAAAAAATGTTTAGGTCAAGTCTGTTACCACAAATATTGTAAGAGTTTCGTACATTACGGTAAGTGGTTTCGAAACGGCCTATAATTATGTACATGTACAATGAGTTACATGGATAAATTATTTGAAAATAATCGTACTTATTTACGTGTTGTAGGAAAATATAATAAAGAATATATTTACGATAAATCTATTTTCTTTTTCAAGTGCCAGAAAGCATTTTATAAGTTATTTTTGCTATCAACTCTTATATGTATTTTTTTAAATCTTAATCGTGGTGTTAGAATAGTTTTTAGAAAAAAATATCGGTGTGTAACGATATTGTAAGCACTAAATTGACGTCTTGTTTGCGATATATTATAATTTTATTCTCAAAAATAAAGCATAGACTATGAACAAGTGGTTTTACTTATTTTCTTTCATTATTAATATTACTTAATATCTTATTTAAACTTATACTAGAATAACCATAGAGTAATAAAGTCCGCTCTATCTCATAGTTCTATAATAATAACTAAAATATTTGAATAATATTTAATGATTTAACACGTCAACAGTCCTATGGCACCATGTGGACCATTGCCTGTTATATCTGGACTTTGAGAGTGAATGTGGCGACCATTGTGGCATGCTGATAGCGAGCCTGGTTTGAGCATCGACGGTGACGGGTTCGATTCCCGCTCGGATCAAAGCTGTTTATAAACTAAAAAAGTGTAAAAATATCCGGAGAAAAATCCGGATTAGAGTATAAGCAGACTCTGGGTAAATAAATACCTGGAATGCCGGGAACTGTAAGTCCAAATTCCGATTTGACAAATTACTGTTTTTAACATATTTAAAAAGGATGTTCTCGATTCGACAGCATTTTTTATATTTGTTACCTCAGATTTAGGTGATTCTTTGTTATTTTTGAATGCTGGCGCTTCATGTGTGGTCTAATTTCAATTTGATCTGTTATGACCATTCATGAGAAAACCATATAAGTCTTAATTTTGCATTAAGTACATTTTTTAAATACGTAACTAAAAACTATAAAATAAACATCGCCACACATGGCACCGACTTCTTTTGTAGAATATGTATATTTTTTGCTTTTTAGTTTTGAAGTCGGTATTTTTGACAAACCTATTTTCAGGAAGGAGAACAACAAAGAAAACTACCAGGTTGATATAAATTTCTGGCCAAAAGGAAATACCACCAGCGACCATCGGCGGTAGATAACTTAATCCCGATGTTGTTGATTCAATATATACATTATGAATCATACATACTCTATGTGTCTATTAGTCTAAGACTTAAGCACATATTTTATATATAAAATTGTTAGTTAATGTGTGATAATATGTATTGTTTTTAAATTTTAATTAACATTTTTTGAAGTACCCGAATGACCGATGACATTCAAAAAACACGATTTACCGAAAAAAAGACCGACCGTTTTTTTTTTGGTAAATCGTTTTTTTTGGAAATTATATTTAGATACGAATTACATAATGACGAAATGTGAATACAATTTTTGATTATTCTCAAAGAAAAAAAAACAGGGATAAAACGACATTTTTTATGATAGCTTGATCGATTTATCGCCCTCGAAACCTTCATACTAAATTTCATGAAAATCGTTGGAGCTGTTTCTTAGGTTCCGATTAATTAATTGAATTGATCGTTTAAAGGTATTAGATTTTTACATTAGATAGATTTAATTATCAAAATATTATTTTTCTTTAATAAGCTATAACTTTTTCTTAAATACAGTAGGTATTTAAGAAATGTGAGCGATTTTAATATCAACATGCGAAATTGCTGATAAAAATTCCATTTTAGATCTACTACAAAATGTTACAACTCCTATGTATGTAAGTATGAAAGCGTACTATTCATAGTGCACGTAAACTTTTCCAGTGTTTCGGCGTAGTTTTTGTAGTATTTGCCAACGTCTTGCATCATTGAAAGGTCAAAGTGATGAACGCAATTTGCAAACAATGCATCGGGCATGCGCAGCCAGCGGTTAAGGAACTAGCATTACGCGCCGCCGCCGTATCACGCGTTCTCTATTTATATCGACGACTTCACCTCCCCGCGGTTCTCTGCACTCACGCAAGCGCAATGCGCACCTGAAACGCAGAAAGTGAAAATTGCACATCATGGTATCGCCCGGTGTAGGGCGCTGCAATATTGGACAGTTGTTGTAAGCCGCTAATTAACAGTGCGAGGACGAGGCCGCCGCCGCAGTGTCCATTGCGCCGCTAGGATGGCTGATGCCTGCACGGCACCGGTGCTCCCCAATACTGCGGCAGTAGTACGTCACATATCAGCTGTGGTGCCGGCTAGGAGCGTACTTTCGTGACGTCTCTCGTGGATCGCGAACCACGGGGGACCGACACTATGGCGTCCACTATGCAACTCGAATTCACACAGGCGATGACCGATTTCAAAACGATGTTTCCTGATATGGATGACGATGTTATTGAGGCTGTACTTCGTTCTAATCAGGGTGCTGTTGATGCTACCATTGATCAACTTCTGGCGATGAGTACGGACAACCAAAACGAAAGACTTCGCTTAGAAATGGAAAAAGTAGAAAGCAGTTCACCTTCACGACGCAAAGATTTAATTAAGAGAATTTCTCGTGGTACTGAAAATGGTGAAGACAACGACACTACAGCGCTTGTGTAAGTTAATGATGTATTTTAAATTGATAAACAAAAACGTGCTTACAAACTTTAAAAAGTAAATAACTATTGGAATTTATATTATTTTTATAATACTCTGTGTATATATTTTTTCCTTTCTTTTGTAAAATATACAAATGTACAAAGTATAAAACGAAGATTGATTTTTCCGATGGAGTAAAGTAAGACAAAACATGCCTATAATGCGTCTTGTTTAACATAACATAACACAACATAATAATTACAGTAGTAACTGTACTTTTGCCTATTAGGGTCACTTAACAACTAGATCTTGACATTAGCATTTAATTAGATAACAGCGTAAGCATCAGCTCCTGATTTATGTTAATATATAAAATTGATGTTTATATGTGTGTAAGTTCCGAAGACACCGAAATGGCTAGGCCAATTTTAATGAAATTTTGAGGCTTGAAAATTTCAAGCATTTCAATTTTTAGATTAATCCGGTGAATGGTGATCCTGTGAAGTTTGGTGGCGAAAGAATTAACCAATTTTTATTTTCTTTATGATTTATATATTATAAGTACATTCAGTAGTACGTTTATAAAGTTATATGTTTACGTTATTTCCTTTAAAATAAGGATTAATAGTAATTAGACTACGCAATAGGCTGCAGACAGGGCTTTACATTTCTATATAAAGAAGCAAATTCGATTCCCTGAATATATAAAATTTTTAAAAATTGTTAGCTAGATTATCACCTTGGAACCATATCATATTTATACGAAATAAAAAATATCTATATTAGTATATCCGTTGAATTAACATATTTATATAATTCATTAAAAAAATGTGTCTTAAGTTATTTATATTGTTTAACACTAAAATCGCATACATAAGTGAAAAGTTGTAATATATAATCTATGCAAATAAATAAAATTAAAATATTTGTCTTTGTAGCGGTGTCTTCGTAGCGGGGAAACCAATTTCAATAAATATTCTTGCTATACACTTTATTTCGCTACGATGATAAATGCAGGTATACCAATAAAAAACATATCATAATATTATTCTTGTTACATGCTAATGAAATCGCACAAATCCCGATCATAGGCATATATCGGGACACAATAAAAATACTAAAATATTCGTTAGTTTTAAATGCCTTTAAATATTTAAAATACGAACTAATTGTGTGACAATAATATATATAAATTGGTCCAATCTTTGTGAAGATCATACTTAATAAAATAAATGTTGAAATTCAAAGTCTATAACTTATATTTTTATTCAGCAATAATCATATTTTTATCCCTGTAGGAAAGTTGATAATGACACTGTTCCACTATCTGTGAAAAGAAAATGGATTCCTCGTATGCTAGGCCCTTTGCCACCAATGTTCCTTCGCATACCACCCAGTACTGACGCAAGAATCGACCTAAGCTTAGATATGGATGATGATCGCATCGCAACATTTCTGCAGAACGAAGAATTTATGGCTGAGCTACGATGGAATCAGGAATTTATTGCCGCATTGGATAGCGAACAGGGAAATAAAACCAAATGCCATGATGATGAAGCGGCATTTAAAGAAAGGCTAAAAAATATGGGCAAATGTAAGTTTATTAACGATTATCATGTTTTTATTTTATTATGTAAGTGTATTTTTTGTATAAATATCACAAGTAGGTACATTTGTATATGAATGTCGTCTAGAGAAATAGGTTTAATATCGAAAACTATGAAAACTAGCAATGTATCTCAAAAAATTGAATGACATTTCGGAAATTCAACTTGGTATATAATTTTAAAGTGTTGTTTACTCTGGGAGTGTAAATTGAAGACGGTTACAAAATATTTACAGATATTAAGGGAGCACAAAATTATATTTTTTAAATTATGTAGACTACTACTAAATAGAGTTATTGTTTTTAATGAATTAAAAAGTTTATATATTTAAAAGAAAAACAAAACATACTCCATGTTTTCTTTTCTTCTTTATATATAATGTAAACACTATGTTGGCAATTATTCATAAGATTATTATTTCTACGATTTATTCTAATTCAATAAAAATGAATTACAATTGCTCTATCAAGTAATTTGTCAAAGCTAGATTAGAGGGATAGGTATAATAGATCTTGAAAACAATAGGAAAAATAAGTAACAGTGGACTGGCCATTAGCCTTTAAAAGCAACTAAAACATAATTATGTATAAAATATCTGTATTTAGTAAATCTTGAATCGATTTGATTTTATAAGATTTATTAATTTGAGTTAATTTTTTTAGTATCACGCAAGAAGTTCACGCAATTATCAAGAATGTTTTCGCGTGGTGGTTCACGACGTAGCGGCAATGCCCGCGCACCCTCACGGGGACCACCCGACAGCTTACTATTGCAAGAGGAACACAGCGACGACGACGACCGACCACAGCCGCAGAATATTAAAATATAACCTGCGTCTCCGATCCATTATCATATCGCTTGAGTGTTTGTAAAAAGACTTTAAAGGGCCTTAACGTAGCGCGGTTGCACAAGGTTTCGAATAAGACTGGGATTGTTTAGATAAGGTTGCGTTAGTTTGTTGTTATTAGAAGTATGTTGGGAGGATGTAAATGGCTAGACTACATTGTTAAAAGGGTATGTGGATGGTTTCTTTTAAATATTTCATTCAATTCATAAATTAATTGTAAATAATTGTTGTAAAAGCGAATGCCATAAGGTAGATTGCTTTCATCCATTTTAAATTATTTAGCTATCGATAAGTTATTGTTTCGTTACTGTCTTCATTTTATTGGTACTAGTGATTTAAAAACGTTTTCTTATTAGCCTCGATTTGATATTTTTATACGACTAACAAACAGCTTCTATCACCACACGGCAATGCACTGTTAAAACCTCTAATAACTATTATAAAATCTATACTTATAGATGTAATTTTTGTTATATTCAATATTCAAACGCTAGTACCATTATTAAAATACATAAAATAAACTGTTGTAATTCATTTACCTTTGAATTATTACTACGCAAAGATACATTCCAAGCACAGAAAAATGAGGCCGTAAAAATTTTGTATTATTGTTTGTAAATTATCTATCTTCTATTTAAGTAGACTTTTTCGTTTAATAAGTTTTCTTATTAGATAGTAAGGCTTAGCTGAAAGGTACTTCCATGCTTAACTTATTAATTCGCGACTTTTATTGATATCGGGAATCAAATGTTTTTATAAAATATAAATATATAAAAACTGTTACTAAATGTAGATACGTTATGTAGATTGTATCGTACCTGATCAATAAACGACTCATGTACGGGAGAAAGAAAAACTGCTTTCCGACGCACTTATTTGCATGCATAACTAGTAACAGCGTACGATCAGCCAGCCATAACAACTTTAAGCAGTCTCCTCTGACAGGAAATATCACTCGGGACAAAATTATTTATTTACATACATACAAAATCGTTATTTCATCGACCAATTTATAACACTTAAATAATAAATAATCGGTACACACATAATCGAAAGACACACGAACACAACATCATCCAAACAGGACGAAACAAATGTTCGAATGGTAATAAATATTAGCTTCGAGCGGAAATCGAACCCACGACTAAAGGTGTTTTAAGGCTATTTCGCTGCTACTGCTCTACAACGTGCAACGCTAATTTTCGTTCATAGTTCATTTACGCTGAAACACATATTTTTTTAGAAGAAATTGTAGTTGTAAAAGTACCTTCTTTACTTGATTATTTACACAATTCGATATAACTTTGAAGACAAATGGAAAGTAATCATAAATTAATTAATATAATATGCATATGGACATATTTTTATAGTGTACATAAATTACTTAAATGTATTTTAGAAGTATTCAAAGGACTTTCTAAATATAAAGGTATTTCTTGATATGTGTTAAAAAAAAACTTACGCTTAGGTGAATTTAAAAAGCTATTCAGCCTCGAAACATGTTCATACACTCTAAGCTATCTTGTAAATAAATTATTTTTTAATGAAATCAATGGAAGATACGTCATATAGAATAAATGGTGCGTGATGAACATATCAGTGGCTGAAACTACACGGCTCCGGCGACGCGGAACGCGAAAGTCTGTTCATAGTAAAGACTTCAACGCTATACGCACTGTTTACTAGCCAACCTGCGTTTTATAGGTACTTAAAAAGTTAAATTTATAAAAAATATTTGGTATCTTAAAATATTCTATAATAATATTTACGTTTTTTGCCTGGTTCTTTAATAGTGATTCTAAGAAATTAAAAGTATAGAAACGGGTAAAAGCGAAACCAAACAAAAACTGAAATGTTCAATGATTGCCTCTCAATCTATATTTGTCTTTATTTATGTATCCTGTGATTAAAATGAACCGAGCAAATGACCGATGCAGTAACTGGTCAAGACAACGTACGTATAAACGAGTTGTACTCTTGTTTAATCAGCATATAAGCGGTAATGAGAGGAATATGTATCTATGTTTTCTCGTTTACGAAAGAAGTTATAGGTTTAACGTAATATGTTAAACGTTCACGCGTTCAAGCGTTGCTGTGGGACAATTTTAAAACAATCAAATATTAGTATATAGTAAATAATTAATATTGTTAAGAACGTTGGGTAACCATTTCTTTATTTCTATCTCCGTAATCCCTCTCTAGATATTAAAAAAATGTTATTTTTGCAATAAAAAACATTATTATCCAATCTTTAAATTGGATTTATAAAATTAGTTTTAAGAAAACGTTCAAAAGTAGGGAAATTTTACATATTGCTCCTACTAACTGAATTTCTATTAACAGAACTCCTGAATATAGCATTCGAATTTTTGTATACATGTGTCTTAGTTTAGGCTACCCGGTTAAAGCCGGGTAGGTATATGCTTGTTTTGATTTTCATTTGCTTAAAACATATCAAAACTATAGGTACACAAAAATATTCGATAAACCTGTTATAATCTATTTTTGTAGATTATGACGCAATCTAGGCTGTTATTATCAAAAAGTAAAACGCGAAACTAAACGAGACTGGAAATGCCGAGACCATGTTCATTGACCACTAATCTATAGACCATAAAGTCGTACATACACTCACTTTACCTTGTAGCATCAATTTTATTCCAACAAAATCTTAAAATATTTTGTTATTTTTCAACAAAATATACTAAATCTAGCCGTAAAAATTTTTGACCATTAATTACTAGCAAAGATACATATAATTTACATAGCTTTTGTTTTGTGGAGAAACCATGATTGATGTCTATCCATAACATAGGAAGAATGCTCTTATGAGGCGGATGGTACATAATATTGTCTGGTCAACATTTGATGTTAGGCAGCTGTATATATGCTTATCTTTGTACAGTATCCTTTGATAATGCAGGATCGTGACGACATATGATTGATGCTTTGCATCATGTACCTACCATAAACCTCAATTTCGTAAAAATTTCAGCAAAATCTAGTGAAATTATGAAAGGAAATGAAGAAGAGCTTCAAAAAAAGTATAGAACGTTGTTCCTTTGAAATGTACTTGACCCTGCCAAGCAAAGCCGTCACACAAAACTGCCGCCGTGACAAAAGCAACTCGTGCGCACTTAGCTTGAAATGTGCTCGCGCATCGCGCACGTGCATTCGTCACGCTTCGCGGACACTTGGATATTCGTTCAGTTTGATCTTAGACTTGGTGCCACTCGTGCGCTTGTGGGCACGGCCGCGAAGTTATTATGAAAATTCGGTGATACATTTTATGCAATGTATATAAGCTGATTTGGTTTTAAAAAAATATATCGAATTGTAAGTATTGAATTTTTAGTCAACTTCATTAGTTTAAAGATTAATTTAATTTAAGTGTTCAATCAAAAACTTATCTTGAAATAAATAAATAAATATGTTAAGACTAAAAAAAAATTCCAGCAAAAACAAAATTTGAAGCTTATTAAGACATTTGAGCTTATAATAAGCTAAGTCGCCTCTCCGCTGTCGTTGAAATAAAAATTTGTATATTCAACTTCATTCATTATTAAAAAGTAACAATTGCTAAATAGTTTAAATAATTTTAACTTTATGCAAATTATGCCTATTAAAGTTAAGCGTAAGAGGAACGCTATTTATGAGTTATAATATAATTATTATAAAAATAAAGTGTCTAGATTCGTATAATTTTCTCATTAACTTGTACTAGTATCAGCTAAATGACTCTAGATAAAAATTCCTGGTCTTCATGCCACATTTATTAATATGGTATAATATAATTTCCAAATGTTACATAAGTATATATATTATTACTTTAAAACTATTTTAATAGCATTAATGTTTAAAAACTCTTTTTATAAATGTTAGTATTACGAAAATAGAATAAGCTTCAATATTAAGTGTTAAATATATTAGTTAGTAGTAGGTACTCTACCAAATATAACACACAATAAGTAGTTAGAATTTTAACTCCATCTTTTAGTTGTGAGTTTGGTTAATTTACAAGTTTAACAATATAAATTTGCAAGCGCTAAGCTGTAAGCGAAGAATCTAAATAATTACCAGTCAAGTCCGTTGTGGACAACGCACAGTTGAAATTAAAGGGTTCCGCAGCTTGGTTATGAAGAATCTTTAGGCCTTTAAACAAAGTTATGGGAAAAACTTATATATCTCTTAAATTTGTAGACCTATCTTCTTCAAACCAAATGTGGTTGGAATTTTATTTGATGTCCTACAAGCTCAAATTTTTGCAGAATTTTAAATCCCATAGTTCTAAAGTTAGAGGGGACACAATTTTTATGAATTTAGGAGCAATATATCTCAACAACTACTGACTTAATGATAAAACTCAAAATTAAACCTCGTTATCATTTTGAAAGACCTATCCAAAGATATCTCACACGTTCACATACGTTGAATTTGTTTTTTTCAACATTCAGTTACATGTATGGACTGCTACCCTTAATTTTTATATATTTTAAGATTTAATTACAGAATCGTTGTGCGGTTCATAGAATACACCTATTTAGTAAATTTCGTATAGATAGAGCGAATGGTCTCCGAGTAAAATGACTGTGACATACGGACGGACGGACGGACAGACGGACAGACGGACAGACGGACAGACGGACAGACGGACGGACGGACAGACGGACATGACGGACATGACGAAACTATAAGGGTTCCGTTTTTGCCATTTGGCTACGGAACCCTAAAAATCTCTTTGCCTAATAAAATTCTCTGTCAATATTACATAAATGAAAATTTGCAAGTTATGCGTTTAGGCAATATTTTTTATTATTTTATTTTAAATCAACCTAACAATTATTTAGACATGGGAAACGCAAATTGGACGATAAATCAGTGTGACATAGGGTAAAATTTCTTAAAGAAAATCAGTATGCTTAATTAATTATGTAGTTAATTAAATATTTTCTTAATAATGCCGAAACAAGCTGTTTACGATGTGTGTTAATTTTGTCATCTGGCCCTTTATTAAGGTTCCGTAGCCAAATGGCAAAACCGGAACCTTTATAATTTCGTCATGTCCCTCTATCCATCCGTATGTCGCAATAATTTCAACTAGAAACAATTGGCTCTATCTAGAAATATAGAATAGAAATTTATTGTAGAATACACCTATTTACTAAATTTTTTGCTATACAATTCTGCAGTGAAATAAAATATATAAAACATTAAGCGTTGTAGTCCATATTATAATGAGTGAGGATTGAAAAAAAAATTAGCGTATGACAATGTTTTCAGCATTTCTTCATTCGTCTTTAAAAATGATAAGGATATTTGATTTTGACCTTTTTGCTTTAGCCAGTAGTTTTTGCGGTATTAGCTCCTAAAGTTATCAAATTGAGAGTAAATTAGATATATAGAACATTTTAGATATTTTAATATTGTTTTTACATATTTTAAAAATATCTTTAACTGAGGAATCTATATGATCCTTCATCGACAACCAAGATCAAGGAACGCTAAAGATACATTTATTACTACACTTAAGCCCTCAATACCTCAGGCCCAAATAAATCTAAAATGTTTTGAACTTCATGCTGTGTGGAATCCGGGTACCTCACATTATCATCGCCATTAAATGCCAAATTATATTATAGTAACATACGGTGATGATTGCCGTCAATAAAATTATTTAATACTCCGGTTAGTAGCCTCGTTAATTTAAAATATAATAATGATTATTCAAATCGCGTGTGCGTAAATCATAAAGGCTTTTGGTGAAATTATTAAGAACACAGTTTTGATTTATTATTTCCGCTGCGACATATAGATACCGACCGACCAAAAAAAGTTTGGAGTCAAATGCAAAAAATAAATAAAAATAAGTCCGTAAATATTTTAAATAATAATTTAACTTACTGTAGCCATCTCAGTCATCTCGTAAGTACAAAAAGAAAAATTATCAAGACATACTTAATCAACGCACGTCAAAACTACATTTTTTCCTTTTTAAAAAAAATATATAAAATAATTATTATGAGAGTTCAACCATATATCTGTTCAACCATATATCTTCCTAGCATTATTCCCAGTATTTACGCAGGGTATGCTTACATTCTTATTCTGATTTGTCGGGTTACTAGTTTTTGCACAAAGCGATTGCCATCCTGACCTCCGCAAACCAAAGGGTGAATCAGTAACTCATATAAGAGAAAATTACCTATCAAGAGTTATCGCTTATTATCAGATGTTATGATAACAACCGGGACCGACTGCTTAACGTACTCTCCCAGGCACGGCGGGGAGAACCCACAAGGACAAACGCCCAGACTGAAATAAATATTTATAACAAACATCTGTTCCGAGCGGGAACCGAACCCGCGACCTCACTACCACGCCACGCCACAGGGCTCAACCATATATATAAATTTATTTACAAACGCAGTATAGTACATACTTATTTAATCGTAAACAGTTCCTTTTCTTCTGATATCGGAAATCTAAACAACGGAAAATATCCAAGAAAATTAACCTTTTAAATGAGTGTCAGCTACAAAACCCTAGCAATAATAATCGGTAATATATCAAAGTGTTTATGGCTTACCTTTATTTAGTTGATTAGGTATTAAACCCTTATTGAAGGTTTATTATTCGAAATAAAATGTCATTAATATAAATTATTGCGAACTAAACCTACGACTGCAATCACACTTAACGAATGCTAGTTTAACGCACTGCATTATTTATAGCATTTGTAATGGTACTTTTGCCGGTGCATTGCTTAGCTGTAAAAATTTCTAGAGCCTAGACTATAGCATATTCGAGTAGAATATAAATATTAATTCTTCCAATTATTAATGTTTGTATTTTTTAGATTTTAACAAATTAAAAAAAAAATCATATTAGTATTACCCCTTCGTCTCTCTATTTAAGAGATTTATAAAAGATCTATATTATACCTAGGCACCTTTTTGTGCTTAATTGAGCATATAATAAAAATTTAAATGGAAATGAAAAAAAATATACACTTATATTTTATTCAAACTGTTAAACACGTCATGTAGTGGAGCCTTAATAATATCCAAATTGCCGATCCGGTTGCCGATGGCGATAGCAAATCCCTGGAATTATGGTAGACTCACGAGATCCCGCCAGGTAAAATCGCACATTCGTCAAGGTGTTTGAAAGGTATCTAACGGTCAAATTTCGTCTTCCCCTCTAAACCTTGTAGGTAGGTATGTCTTGTCTCAAAAAAAGATATTGGTTTATATCGTAATTGTAATATATATATTTAAAGTAAAAAAAAAGAAGCAGTAAGCAGTTAAAAGTTTACTTTTTTAAATATACGTATAAAGACTTAAAAAAATCAAATTACGGAAAGAAGGGTAGGTGTATGATTTTAAACTTATTATATCCATACTCTTTCAAGCCCAACTTGATTTAAGCATAAATATTCAAATATCAGTATCAAATATTCAAGTTAAATGTTATAATATATCTTATAAACAACTTTGCTTTCTAAAACATCTAAAAAAATCTTCTAATTTTAATGTTTCTTTTTTACATATTTATGCCTACTTAATATTTATTGGAACGAATAAATTAGCGATAACAAAGATTATCGTTTTTTAATCACCACTTTTATAAATAAATAGGATCACATGTGTGGTGGTTAATTATTGGCAGACATAAGTCTATGCAAATGTTTATGATCAAGAAATCGGTGACGTAAAATACTAAAGACTTTTTCCAAGGAAAAACACATTGTGATGTAAGACGGCTTCTACCAATGGAATCATATACGTAATAGGTGATTACAAAGATTATCTTTTCGTTCAATATTATTAATAATATTTTTATGAAAAATTCAATAACTTATGTACTTATAAATTATGTTTATTTATAGCATACAGCAATAAATTATTTTGAGTAGTAGTAGTACATAGTAGTATAACATAACTAGTCACGTCGGCCTGACATGGTGACAGCAATGATAACACAGCATGTCACCGATGTAGCATGTGAACTTTCAGTAAAGAAAGCTTCTGGATGGTTATAATCTGGCTGTGAGCTGTACAATACTAGTTTTATGCTTTTCATATCCAAGAAGTTTGGGTAAGCATTTTTAAAGATAAATACAATCGAAACGATCTTGCCACCATCGACGTAATTGCTCTTATTGAGTCATGGAGAATTCGTCGAGACTAAAAGACTTGAATGACCGTTCTGGTATAGCGCTAGTGAATCCCCCAATGGTCGCAGTTTCTGTTCCCATTTGAGAGCATCTGCGAGTTTGTGTTGAATATATAGATAGTTATTGCAGAATTTGAGTTTTCCAAATGATTTTGCCCTGCTTGTCACGAAGCTGTTGGTTCTAGTTGCTATCGCATAAATAGTCTCTGGACTGATTTTCCGAAAAGACAATAATCTATTCTAATATAATGAATTACTTGCTTGCTGTTAAATTAGCATAGCAGTAAATGAAGATATTTTTATATGTCTTGTCATCCTAACAAAAATGCACTTCTCCAAGGCCAATAAAGGCCCAATAACGGAGATTTATACTCTCAACTTCTTGTATAAATAACAATAACAGTGTTTATAACAGAAATAATAATTTAAGCACCATTTGAAAAAAAAATGTATTTTTTATTCTATTTCGGCATTTCTGTACGTTTAGCATTAATGTCCTAGACTGGTAAACCTTTAAATATATGTCTAAAAGATAAATAAATTAAGAAATGCAAAATATTAAATGTAAAAATCTACTGATTTTTTTTCTCTTAAGCGACTGTACCGTACAGATTGAGTGCATAAAAGAATTATATTATATGGCATAACGTGCACTTTTGTTATGCTTTCTTTCAACACACAATTTACAAGTATTTTAACTATAACTTTCTACGTTTCTTGTAATAGCTACCAACGTTATTCTTAAACTGTTTCTACCAAAATCTAAGGTTACCTAAAATAATTTATTTCTCAACACAAAAACCATTTTTGGACGAGGATAACAAAAAGCCATAATTATTGTAAATAAGTAATTGAAATTTAACAAGTTTTATAACATTTTTCATCATCATCTTCTTCTATATTACTTATGCCAACATTTCGTACCCATGGCTTTACGTTGCTAAAATACTAACATTTGATTATACAATCAAACGACAATTAAAAGAACGTAGAGAAATGGACTTTCCCCAATACATTTTTCACGTATATTGGCAAAGTGCGTTTTATTTCTAACGTAATCTTTGTGTCTATAAATAAATGTTTTATTTTTAAATGACATCAAAAAGGAACGTTCCAATTCGGCTGTATTTTTTTTTGTTACCTCAGATCTCCGACATTTAGAAAATTATTTTTTGCTTTGAATAATATACTTTCGGTTTTGTCCCATTTAAATTACAAGAAAAATACCACCCTTAGGGGTGCAAAATTAAAGCATAAAAATATTTATGGGTTCGAATATTATTTAGGTATAATTTATCTTGGTAACTTTTAGTAAAACTTTTTATCTCCGCCATTTATATACTGACTTTTAAACGTTCAAAATTTCGTTCGATTGTTTTTTGTGTATTGCTTTGGCCCTACCGGTCTTGACAGCATCACCGGGCGTTGACAGTCTTCGCACTATAGACCCAAAGACTTATGCCCCAAATAATCCCATCACATAGTTGCTATTCCTAAATAGGTAAGGCTTTAAATTTTTCTCTTCAAAATAGTGTTGCTTAGTAAAATTGGTTGGCTTCATAAGTCATGAATTCAATATGAACTTTATTATTTACTCTATGGTTAGCTTAAAATATCTCTACATGCTAAGCGTATTGCACCTATCATTATGACTTATATCAGTCTCCGTATTGACTGAAAAGATTATCTAATTTCAAATATAAAGTTTCTAATAATTTCACCAATTGTATAATATTATAATATACAATGACAGTATAATTATGCAAGTTAAATATAGTATTAAATAATTGTTTGTAAGTGCGGAATGTGACATGGCGGTCTTCTCAATCAGTTCAGCCGAGTTTCACCCAGAGTATTCACGCTGTTACTTTTACAACGCGCGGCCGCACATGACAACGCTCTGTTTCCTTAGGTCTCATTGTCATGTAATACGTTGTTTGATGGAAAACTTTGACTTTCCACTTACAATTGATTTTCACGCGTACAACATGATTAAAGCCATTTAAATTCATAGTTTTATGTCTAAATTTAGTTTTGTTTGTTTTGTTAGAACTCGAAACTAAAACTTATAAATGAGTAGAAAATAGGGAAAGGCAGAATGCCGATAAAAGAAACAGCAATAAGTAACATTTATAATTTCATTATAATTGTGAACGGAATGTAAATTATAAGTTATTAAAAATATATATATTCATTAATGGTATTATTAACATAGCAATAAAAAGTACAATACATATCAGTAATTACAATTTCCTCTATACCTTTTCTTCCCAAGCAACGTTGAGGTAAAATTTTCGACTAAAGAATCACCAATCGGTATTGTTATTCAGCAGAGAAATACTGGAAGAGAGACAAAATTTTATTTACAATATTGTGATCAAATTAAAAATCAAACAAACTAATTAAGAATGTCAACGTATACGTTTCTAAATTAGAGAGAAACAAGTTATTATGTATCCGAGATACACAATCATCGATAATCAAGTGTGTGTGTGTGTGTGTTGTGTACATTTTTAGCTTCATCAAAGATTTCTAATTTATTTATAAGCAATTATTAAGGTATTGAAAATAAAGGAAATAAACACAACAGTTTAAGTCTGTTCACACACAGTAGCTAATGTAAGTAAATTTCCAGTGAGACTTCTGAAAAAAATTTAGAATATATGTATTTTTTGCTTTTATTGAAGATGTTTTGAAGTCAGTATTTTTTACACCATATCTTAATCGCCATAAGTGAAGAAGAAGAAGAAGAGTTGACTCGACAACTCAAAGATCCATTCTTCAGATACTGACCAAATTATAATGGAACCAATTTCAAAGGGTTTCCAATAAAAAAATAATTAATCAAATCGATTCACAATTGACGGAGTAATCGGTGAAAATACCAAAAAAATAACAATCATACAACCGAACATTGAACCTCCTTCTTTAATGAATTCGGTTAAAAAGGAATTATATTATAGGATTACTATTATAGGATTACTATGAATATAATTTAAATAGCGTTACTATATATATATTCTTGATTGTCGACTAACCACCATGGCACTATGGCAACATCCTTGCTCAGTGTGAAAACTTTTCTTCTGTAAGAGACTATAAACATCACCAAATTGAGTCAGTTAACAAACACTTAACAACTCTTATAATTTTGTAGCACCTTGACTTATTAACCTCAATGTTAGCAATCGTATTGTATAAAATTGTTTTCTTTATTTTTAACGCAAACAGTAGCGACCATTTCCAATGTCCGTTCAATTTACAACATCTATGATAACGACTTATGACCACTCTGGCTAAGTGAAACCGTATTTGACTATACTTCCGATAGCTCGTGACCATAGAGAGTGCGACTACGGATATTAGCTTTGGCTCTAGTTTTAAGTTTTGTCCTTGTAATTGCGATCAGTAGTCAATCAATTGCTTCCAATTAGAGTATTCATCGATAACTGATTATATTTATTTTCGCGAAATAGGCACAACGCCAAATAAAAAAATACTAATATACTTTATATAATCACAAACTGTATACTATTAAAAATACATATATATACATATAATTATATTTCGAAATGTAACTGATTAAATCTTATTTTAAAAAGCTTCATTCATCATTGATCAGCATAATTTCGTCCAGCCCACATCTTATATAACAATTGATTTTTACATACGGTTGTATGTTAAATATCTACATCTTAATGACTTCATATTGTCCATTTGTACAACACAAATAATTCACATTGAAAAGTTTTGCATATATTTTCGCATACGCATATTCATTACTTCTTTTGTTAGTTGTTACAAAAAACTTTGTATAGTACCTACTTGCCACTTATCGTATTAATAGCTGCATACACTATTTAAACCCTATGTCACTCTTTATATTAAGTCGAATCTAAGCAAACTTAATTAATTAATCTTTTTAGTCAGAGAACCGATAAGATTCAGGAGAGTTGAGTTGATAGGCTACGATGGTATGGGCATTTGAAAAGGCCCCTGGCTACGCTAGCACTACAACTTTCCATCTCTGGTCGTAGATCCAGAGGCAGACCCAAAACAAGGTGGAAAGATGTAATGTTAAAAGACATGAAGGAGAGCAAGCTGTCCGACGATGACGTCGAAGATAGAGCGAAGTGGAGGGAAAGAGTAAGGAAGACTGACCCCACTACCATGTGGTATATATGGACGAAAAGAGAGAGTGAGAGAGAGTCAGAGAGTACGAAAGAAATAGACATACATACACTCGAACATCAATACCATACTTATGATGGAGTCGGTTAATAACTAGCCACTACAATTATGATCACAGTTAATGCTGTCTTGTTAATCCGATATAGAAAACCTGCGAATCGATCATTTTTCTCATATTGTTTTTTTCTAGACTTATTTAGAAGAAGAGTAAATTTAAATATATAGATGTATATTATGTAAGAATATGTTAGTAAATATAATTCTTTTTTTCTCTGTATGAGTAACAAATGTGTTTCTTTGACACACTCTAAAATCTAAGCGGTGAATGGAGGAAATATCGTTAAAACAAAAAGTAAGCACTACCAATTCATAAGCTTAGTCATGGTTAAACCAGTACCAAAGTATATATGTATAGTAAAATAATGACACAAAGACCATACATCCATGAGGAAAAAATATATCGCAAAAGCATCTATTGATATTTTTTATCGAATTCGTGTTCTAAAGTGGATTGAAATAACTCTAGTTGGTTGAAGCCTAAAGAGCTACAAATCAAGTATCACGAGCGTTGCAGATGGGTAATATTTTTATAGAGATCACGATCACGACTTGCAAACAGCATCTTATTGTGGATAAATAATATTATAGAAGAGACATAATTTATTATAAACTTTTAACTTAGCCATACCTTAGTTCCATAAGTTTTTTTCTTTTAAATTGTTAATTTTCTAATAAAAGTATACTCAATAATACATTTAAATCGTAACATTTTTTTATATTTTTTTTTTCAATTCTTTGAAAGAATTTAATCTTGTAATTTAAAACCTCGTCGATCGTCTGAGAACTAGTACGAGTATACATTTAGTTCGACTCAAAGTATTGAAATTAAAATGCCATAACAAAAGTTCAATAATGATGCGTAGAAATAAAGATTTTGATATGATTTAAAGTCAAGATAACATAACTCGATACCGTTGCGACCATCATTTGCCGACGCGGCCGAGATCAAGTGCCCCAAGCCGAGGTCCACAGTCTACACCGTTACTTTAGCGCCAAATCTGTCTACAATACGCTCCATGTACATACTTTGATTCGGATAAGAAGTTTAAAGTCACGATCCGGTTCGTGAAGCTGTCTGCGTAATCTCAAGCCTGACTTAGAAGCTTCCTTGTATGGCACCGATGCATATTTTAGTTTTATCACAATTTGCGGCTGGCGTTGATCTTAAACTTAACTTTATCGGGAAGCTGTTGACTTGTGAGAACTCAACAACTACCTGCCTGTACAATGGAGCCAATAAATAGAAGCCTTCGTTTGCCTTCGACTATATAAATTTAACAAATAAACATATATACATAATAACACGTACACATAATTTATAGACGAATCTTATATACAATTTGTACTATGCCTCGACAACTGATTTACGCGATCCCTTTGAAAAATATTAATGCGGTGTATTATTTTTTAATTTCTACCTTTATTCAAGTTTGTACAAAAAAATTGTTTTTATTAGCTGACTACAAAATTTTTCTTAGATAAGGAAAAAATTAACGAAAAACATGTAAAAATAAAAGTAATTGTTACATTTGTTAAGTATCCTGTAATATTAAAATAGTAGCTGTATCTTTTTTATTAACAAGCATACGGTCCGCCTGACGGTAAGCAGTCACCACCCACCGCAACCTATAACAGCTTGCGATGCTCACTTTGTCGACACAAGGCTTAAGAGGGATGAGAAGGAACAAAAGGAAGGAATCTGAGTGGGTGGAAAATTGAGCTTCAGCGCTCTCACTCGTCGCACGAAACACTGCTCTGTTACTTTACGCCGATTTTCTCTAAGAGAGTACTACTACCCCGGTCGAGCCACTCCATTTTTGCAGGGAGGAGCATAGCTGTACTACTAGGTACTACTCATATTTGAAACTTTCAAATATGTAATCGTGTAAATTATATATTGAAATTTATTTGAAATATTTGATTAATAATCTATTAAATCTTCTATCTATTAAAATCTTTTGCTACCATATTATCCCTTTAAGTATTATCGTGATATTCACGAGCGTGTTGCATATCGAACCGTTCCAAGTCAATTATTAGCATCGTACTGGTTTTAAACACTTTTTTATACGTTTTTATCCTCGGACGTATATCTATTTAAGGGATAAAAAAGAAATTTACTAGAAACTAGTAAGTTGTTACCATGCACAGGTAACACTCGCAACGACTATGTCCTTTAGGGATGAGAATTAATACGTTCGTTGCCCTGTCTTGTTCGTAGTCCTTTGACTTCTATACTATTTCTGTACACACTAGAAAATGTTATACCTCATCATAAATAAATTCGTGATATATGAAATATAATAAAATATATGTAGAAAATAAAATTAGTAGTAGGCTTTGATCGGAATGACTCTCTTCAACATTTTTTTAACTAAAAATATTTTTTTAAACCTATAATAGATAATCTCAAAAACCTTTATTATAAATTATTTTTAATTTTTAAATTATTTTATTATTTATTATTTTATTTACAATTGAACTTTAAAAACTAGATATGAATTAAATGCATCTCAAACTAAGGATCAATTTACGAGTATTAATTTATAATTTACGCTTTAGATCTGCTATACACTCGTAGTGCATATACGAGCTTAAATGGTCTAATATATGAGTAGGTAGGAATATTAGGTACCTAACTGATATTGATTTTGGCAGACCTTACAAAAAGCCAAACGGTCAGTCTTCATTATCAAACACACTTAAGTATCTGGTATCGTGTTTCGAATTTTGTAATTTATTCGTACTTATATATTATTTATACTTGTATAGCTTAAACATTTGTAATTTCTTTTATTGTATGATGTAACTGGCTACAACGATTGTTCAAGATACATAGTATTTATTAAAAGAAGAAGCTTTAAAAATAATAAAATATTACACAATCGAAATCCCCAACTAGGTTAGTAATATCCTTTGTTTTTAAAAATAAGTAGATAATATTATACTAGCGAATAATATTTTATATAAAGTAATTAGTAATTCACTTTAAGAAATTCATATATTGAAAGTAATACATTTTTTTTTTAAATTACAGAAATATAAGATTAATTTAAAAAATGACACATTGTCTATATGTTTATATTTTGCAACTAAACATACAACAAAGATAATCAAATCGACAAAGTTAGGGTGCCTAGAGGTGCAAGGCGACCAGTAAACCGGTTTAACCGGGAGATTCTTTGTTTGGTTATCGCGGAGTCGGGACGTCGCGACTTGTAGCGGACACCTTGTCGCCTGACTGACGGCACGTTTATCACTTTCAGGGACAGAGCGACGAGCGCGGATGTGTCTGCATCGAAGATCGGGCAGCTGAGGGCCGGCCCGGCCTGATGGCGAACGTAGCAGTGCGTACATTGCTCTTGATGGCCTTCCTGGCCACTCTTGCAGATGCTGGCGCAGCTCGATTTGGCGACCGACTTGCACCCCGCGTGCCTGCTTCTTATGTACCCCGCAATGCGCCCGCGGTGCAACATTATATTGAAAATGAAGATGACGACTTATACGAACAAGATTATGATGTACATGTGAATCATGATGAAGGGGATGATCCACCAGTAGAAACGAAGACGGCACCCAGACGACCAACACGCACGGAAGCTCGTCGCCTTGAAATGAGCACTGAATATTTTGTTGTGCCAGAACGACCATCACCGGTCACAATATCGTCATCAACCTCTCGTGTAGTTACCGTATCAACGTCACGACCGATAAATTCAACCCCAATATTGATATTACCATCACGTAAATTTACAATACTTAGAGAAGAATCTTGGGCAGTTCCCATATTAGCCTTAGCTTGCGCCATAATGACAGTGATTGGTGGCTTTGAAGCTTTTATAGTATGGGGCGCAAGCAAAAAGGCACCTAGCCAACGACATCTACTTCTAGGACAAAGCTTATTATTGGGACTCTTCACATGCGCAGCTACAGCGGCACTGTTTACTGCTGCACCCACGGGATTTACATGTGGCGCCGTACGCTTTGGTACAGGTGCCGCCTACGTAATTGTGTTTGCATCATTACTTGTTAAGTGTGTATTCTTATTAAGTTTAAACGGTGGTGTATACTTACCGGCAGCATACCAGGGCCTATTGCTATTTTTTGCGGTAATGATTCAAGTAGCCATTGGGGCGCAATGGCTGGGTGGATCACCTCCACGAGTAGCAGTTGGAGCAACTAAATGTGACTCGCCTTTATCAGACTTATTGCTGTCGTTGTGCTATGCAGCATTTTTAATTGCCGTTGTGTGTGGAGTATCTTTGAGATCACGAGGAATACGCGATAATTATAGAGAAGCAACGCATATTGCAGGTGCAAGTGGTGCAACAGCTGCAGTGTGGATATGTTGGATAGCAGCCGCTCTCGGAGCCCCTGAAAAACATCGTGAAGCATGTGTTGCAGCAGGATTATTAGGCACATGTGCCGTCATATTTGCATTAATGTTTGCACCAAAAGGACGAAGACTAGCGGCATTAGGACGGGAGGGTCGATGGGACGCGGACCGAGACGAAGGACTTAGTTCGATAGGCGCGGGTGGTTCCGGTTACTCACCGTCTTTCTTCCACTTCAAACCAGTCAAATATGGCATGGTATCAGGTGCAGCTCCAGTACCTGCTCCGCCGCCTATGCTCGACCGCAAGGAGCCCCCTGCTCAGCCAGCCGGTTAGTTAAGTATCTAAAATGCGCTAATAAGTAAGAACTAGCGCTTTAACTCACTGGGATTTGATCGCAGCTCACAATAATTCCTGTTGCAGATCCCTACGGACCTATGTTCGCCGGCTCTCACCTGCACGCACGCTCTATGTGTCCTCCGCCACACTACCCTCTGCACCCACTAACGCATTATCACTACAACTTTCCACCCTATCACTACCTTCTATCGCCAGGTAAAACTGCTAATATTTTAATTATGGATAAGTGCTCTAGTGAAAAGTTTCAGTTTAACTATGCTATGTAAATACTTAAGTGTTTATTACCTATGTTATAATAACTTAACCAATAGAAATAGTTTCTAAATGATTGATTTTCATATGTTACAATCAGATAATACAATTGAAAAACAAATATAACTCTAATTGACATATTTCACGTAAAATATTTTTTCTTTCTACTCTGGCTCTGTAACCTGTACCTACTTCTCTTGAAGTAGGTTCTTCAGTTTAGATGTTTATATTTTTATGTGTGTTGCATAACTCTGTCGGTTATATTTATAGTCAGTTATAAATACAAGGTATTTATAGACCATAGTGTCGGACGGAGCCTTCTGTGCTGATATTTTAATTAACAACGATTTCTGAAGAAAATATTTACTTTTTTAGTTTTTACTTCCTTATAATAATGTTAAATCTTCTTCTAGCATCAATCCCGGTATTTATCTAGGGTCATCTTATACTTTATTCGGATTTGACCGGTTAATAGTTTTTACACATATCGATTCTACTCATTGGAGATTTTACTCATTGGATAAGAGCAAATGAGGTAGCTCTAATGAGACGATTATTATCAGATGTTATAATAATAACCAGAATCGACAACTTAAGGTACCCCCTCCCAGGCACGGTGTGGAGACCCAAAAGCCAGACATCCAGACCGAAACAGGTATTATTATATAAGATATCTGTCCCGTGCGGGAATCCAACCCGTGACCGTTGAGGCTAAAGGCAAGCTCGATTTCAACACGCCACAACGCTCGTCAAATAATTCCTTAACACCTTTCTATTTGTCTATCCATTTGTGCGCAGTAACTTGTAAACTCGTCTGGTAATTTACATTGGGACCTAGAATATTAGTAATATGTATTTTAGAATTTTGGACGACAAATATTTCGTAATACATCTCAAAAATATCGACGAAGTTGCAGTACTACTTTACCGCATACTGTCGCGCTTCATTCGATAAGTGGGAACGATGTAGGCCCCAAGCCTCAATCACCTCTGTATTCTTCTTTTTTCCTCATTCCCACTGGCATACCGCTTGGGACGGTGATATCATTTATTTTTGAGCTAAATATTTGCAAATATGTATTTTAAACGAAAAAAATAATAAAATTTTAAATAAATATTATTTGATACGTTATGTTTAAGTCATTTCAATATAAAACTTATATTTGTATGCGGTATACAATACTCAATAACAGCATTGTCCAATCAAAACTGTAGTATTGAAATAAATACGTGGGTTACCTACTAATAAGTGCCTAATAAGTTTTCGACTCGACGACTCTGAATTTCTGAAAACGACGTTGAGTTGAGAAATTTATTTTGTACTCTTATTACAAACCTATTAACCTCACCTCCTCAATTTTGCATTCTTGTTCGTATATATCAACAGTAACTTTAAAAATATATCTCAAAAGAACTAACAGTGTTTTATCTTACAGGCGTGATGATGCGTCCGGAGGAGGGCAACGTGTACACGAGCGTTGAGCCCACCTTCAGCAGCAACCCCAACGTCTACTTCCAACGCACAGAGCCGTTGCACGTCGGCATGATGTATTGAGCCTCTGGCAAACCAGCGTTCCAACGCGAACAGTGAGATTTGACAGTGCAACTGCTAGTCACTATGTGGTAGTTGATATCGATTTTTAATATTAAATGGTTTTAAGATACTTAGCATTTAGGCCCCTAAATGCTGGTCACACACACTCCAACCATTAAATAAATACATCTTTATATTTGGCGCATTAATTAAACCTTAAAAATAGTCCTTGTAATGTGTTCAAAAAATTATTTCCTATTTTTTGCATATTATAAATAAATATTAATCAAAATCCATTCTTGAAATTAAAAACGAATAGTGTCCGACCGAAAGTACGTTTTTCACCGAAACCAAAGTTTATGCTGATTCAGCTAAGGGTATGATTTAGAACGAAAATCTCTTAGTGATTATTTGTATGTAAACGTAGGGTTTAGATTTTGAGAAAATTTGCTAATGCGCTACAGGTATGGGTTCTGGTCTAAGTGGTTGGACTTGTGTTTTTGGATTTCCAGACCCTTGACAAAAGATATAGATATCATAATTGAGATCGTTGTGCCTGCTAGAGTGTGTAGCTTTTATTATTCTTTTTTTGTTTTAATTATTATTATTGTTCCAATCTTAAATTTTGTTAGTAAATATTAAATTTGAAATGTAGCCGACTATAATATTACCAAGTTTAAAAACTTAATATTTTCGCCCACTGAATATAAAGCTTCCGATAAAATGTAATTTTTATAAAGTGAAGTAAATAAAATCTCTCTCATATAAAATCAGCGTAAAGTAACAGTATCAGTAGGTACTGTTGCGTTTCTGCGATGAGTTCGAATGGCCGGAGGCCCAATCTCTCACTTCCTCTGTTTTATTCTTCTGATCCCATCCCGTCTATCCCTATCATCCCTATCCTTTGGGTTGGCAACGCGCATGTAATACATCAAGTATCGCAAACGTTCATAGGCTGAGGCGACTGTTAACCATCAGGTTTACCGTATGCTTTTTTGCCAACCGTAATAAGATAAAAAAAATGTAAAAGCATTATTCGGGCACTATAATTATACAGTTATGAAGTTGCTAAGATCTTTTATAATATAAACAGTTCTATAATATGTACATAGGAATGACAATTTAGCATGTTAATTACATTTAAAATATAACTTTATAAATAAAAAATTTGGTTCAACATATATTATTTATAATTAAAAAAGTGAAATATGAGGTTAAAGATAACTAAAATTGTATATTTTTTTGAAAAGCCTTATTATAGGAACATGGTCAGTGCATAATCAGGTCGTTCTCCAACGTAAAATCGCATTTCTACAAAAGCAGAATTTCTTATTTATAGTGCAACATTAATATTATTATCTACATAAGTATATGAAAAATTACTTGAATGGTTAAAATTAAATGGAATAAATTTTTTATTTTAGTTTTTATCTAAAATGTGATTATAATAATATTGACCCACCCATATTTGAGACCATGTATTATTAGGTATCAAATAGTTTTATAATTAAATGTAAGTTAGTACACATTATGTTCATAAATCAGGTTGATTGTATATAATATCTAATAAAAGTAAAGACTGTTTAAGCCTTTTTTTGTTTATTTGCTTTGATCCCATATATTATGAAAACATAGCAGAAATAAAATATTTTATTAAATTTGCAAACATGCCAATAATATGTTGGCAAAGATAAAACTGTAAATAAAAGATAGTTTAATATATTTTTTTTATTTCTTATTGACTATAAGTTATAAATTCATTATAAAAATCAAAATTGTATCAGCATATTATAATTTAGAATCTGACTTCACTATGCACTTTTGTAGGAAATAATTGTGTTCATTTCACTGTCACAAACACACACCAATAAGTCTTTTCACTTGCTGCCAGTAGATAACAGAGCCAGGAAACCAGAGGCGGCTGTGAGAGACACAATGTAATTACTGAACATACTATTAAGAAAAATTAATATGTCACAAAAAAGTATATTTTAATAAAATAAATTAAAATTTAAAACAAAAGAACCCCCTAAATATGTGTCTTACCATGACGATGGAAAGCGCGGATGGGGAATAATTCATTCAAAGAAATAAGTTTGTATTTCTGACAAAACAAGATAATGCTTTATCTGTGGCCAAACTTAGTGTAAATAATAATCTCAAGAACTACTCAACTCATGTCAATCGAACCCAATTTTATTAAAGTTTTATAGTTCTATTGCCTTGATTTTTTTAGAATTTTCCACATACATAAATAGTAAAAATGGTAAGGCAAAATTTTATGACCATGAAAGGTAACCTATGTCACAACTATTTTGAAAATAAATAAGTAATTTTGAAACATTCAGTTTTTGAAGTATGTCAATTAACACCTTTTATTACCTGATACATATATAATCTTAATGATTTTTAATTTTGAGACGCTGATAGCCGAGTGCACCCGCTGATCGGTAAACGATCGGTAGGTTAAGCAACTTTAGGCGCGGTCAGTCACTAGATGGGTGATCGCATAGTGGTATTTCAACCGAGCGTCTCCGTGGTCCGGAGGGCACGTAAAAAGTCGGTCCCGGCTGTTGACAATTAGACAACAGTCGATAAGTCAAGTCAGAGGCCTACGGGCGACCCGAACAACTCTGACACTAGGTTGACCACTAACCAATCGATAAGAAGAAGAAGATTTTTATATTCATATTCTAAAATCAAAATACCATAAATATATATATACTTAACCAGTTCTGGTTTTCAAGTACAATTCAGTATGCTTAAAATATTTTTTAAAGGATACACAGTAGGTGTGAAGGAGCGCAGCAAGTAGAAGCTGCTAAGTATGACAATAGTCAAGAACAGGGCATTGTTGTAGAAGATTGAGAATGTAGTGGCTTCATAATCAGCTACCTCATTCTTTTTCCACAAAATTCTGCAATAAAGAAAAGTATTATTTAGTAGCATATGGGCAACATTTACATGTTTTTGTACACCTTCATATTACATTCATCTATAACTTTTATCACATTTGACTTTGAACTTCAAAGATAAAACTGAACAAACCTCTCATCTTTCTCCTTCCTGCTCATTTTCTTTTCGTCAGCCAGTTTCCTGGCCATCTCACGGGCCACTGCATCCTCTCGACGAACAGCTACACGATGCTTAAGCTGGAACTTCGTGTTTCGGTATGCCAAAGCCAGTAGCCATGTACTAGCAACTGTTACTAAAGCAAACCAGGCTAAAGATGTGCTCACTTCTAAAGAGTGAACTCTCCAAAATAGCCCTGGATATTTAAAATAATACAATATATAAGTAATCATTAAGTGTGTTAATATGTCTAGAATACTTAATATGTATTAAATGTACCTTCTTTTATGTTTTCAATGACGTATAATCATAAACAGCGTAACTTACATATGGGAATAGCAGAGACGATGAAAGCATTTCCATAGAAAAGGGCTGACGATTTCGTTGAAACATTTCTACTGAAATCCTGTAATAATAACTCTTCTTCCTTCGTGAAAGCTTTGTTCGCCTTTCCTGACATATTTATTATTTATACGTAATTTAAGGAGTTAATCTACAAAGCTATGAATGAACAAAACCGGAGAAAGTAAATAGCTCGACTCTTTGAAACGTGTACATTTACAGCTAACGAAAGAATTACATGGCAAGAGAAAATCAAATCCACCGATGACATTTAACTTACATGTCACTTGACGTTTCAGCTTTACGTACCAACGTGTCAAAGTGCCTAAGATTAACATAGACTTAGTACGAAATCTATGAATCTTAACAATGAAGAATAGAAAATATAAAAGGAAGAAATAAATTATTATACCTATTATAATTAAATGTTAAAATTTCATAGCTATGAGTTAAGCGTGTAGCGTTTATTTATTATTTACTTATTTGGATAACGATAAGTTTTAAAGTGACCAAAAAAAGACCTAAAATTTCTATTTTTCAATTTAATGAGTATCATAATTATAAGGGTAACAATAACTTTCTTAGTAACAGAAAGACATACAATTACCCTGATTGACGATATACATATGTAATATTCTTTTTTTAGATTTAGTTTCCATAAACTATTCTGAGATTCTTAGCTATTCTCTATAACAGCAGCACTGCATAGCTTATATGCTATGAGCATAGATATATAAAAGCAGATGTAATATGCTTTGACTCGGTAAAAAGAAAACGATTTACAACCGTGATATTCTTTTTCTAAGACCAAGCACTTGATGCTCAGCAAGTGAAAGCGCTCGGGTCACGAATGGTTTCGTGTCCGCTCGTTGTGCCTCAAAAAAACAAGGATTATCATTCACTCTCGTACTTTATAATCTAATAGTTAATCTGTTTAATATAATATAACGGTCCGATGTATTCAAATTTATAAAAAATACTGGCGCTAGTTTATTCTTCAATTTTTATTCATTTCAATACATTGGATCGTAAATCTATACTTTTTCTATATCTATGACTACATGATATTTCTCCATAGACATAGAGGACTAGAATCTCATGGATGGAGCCATACCCTGTTGCCGCTCTTGTAACCTTATTTCAAAGGAGATATTGCTATCTTAGTCTGTTGTTCAAAGCACTGATACTATTAAAATAAATACTAATACGAGTAAAAGAAACAGATATATATAGGCTTGGCAGCTTATTTTTTTATTCACTAAATTTAAATTTTTGGATGTTCAAGACTGCCGGTCAAGACTGTCAATTATATAGGTGTATTTGTCAATTCTATAGGTAATTTGACATTACGCAAACATAAAATACGTAAAATATTGGCTTGCGGTTTTTATCTAATGTTCCTTCTATCTTCTTTCTATTTCAACGTCGTAAAGTGAAGTTCCAAAATCGCTAAAAAGTGAAAGTCGTTAAAATTGAAGTTCTAGTACGAGCTGACCGGGAACTAAATAGCAACCATCGTTTTTTGACTGTACTCAAAAGAATGGTTATTTTCACAACACTAGGATTAATAGAGGACAGTTGTGAATCGTCAGAACGCATGCATGCAGTAATTAATTAGTTTATTTAAATAAAATCTTTTGTATAACAAGTCGGCGTAATTTTCATTATTTATCGTTGTTTTCAAAATTGATATAGAGCTTTAGGATATTTTATAATTAAAACAAATCACTACAAATATTAGTAATGTAAAATTTCTATAGATATATTCCTTATCTATATAATTTTAATTTTACAATTCTGATTACTAAATACAAAGAAATTGTCAAAGTATTGATTGTCAGTTTTTCTATATTATGTGTATTTCCTATCCCTATTCTTACTAGTAATCGCGTATGTAAACCGGAGTTTTTTTTAGTTTTAGTTAATCCGCTGATGGCGCTAATTTACCCTTCAATTTTTAACGATTGCAATGTAAAGGATGTAATGATCCAACAATTCTACGGATCCAATACATTATAAATTATCCTCCATGTATATCGAGAAAAGGTCTCGATTTTTAATTGACTAATTTAATCCTCAACCTCGTAGAGTATATGTCATATATCTGCAAGCTTCATCTATGGTATTTGTGGTCTGTGTTGGGGACACAACGGATTTCAAATTTAAAACATTGTTTTGAATTGAATTTGAACCAGTTGCAGTTGTAACTCACAATTGATTATTGAACTTTGTTTGGCTTAGTGTATAATGTATTATATTGTTTGAAGTAATCACTATTTTACTTCCAATATGAGTCATTTCGAGTTTGCAATACCTTTACAAAAAGATGAGTTATTACAATCTCACGCTGGGCAATATCACGTTGAAGATGTTGTTCAACCACGAATACTGCTGTCCAAACTTCAGGGTTTGTATTGTTGTGTTATTGTCCTCAATATCAAATCTTTATTGTTTAAGTAAATTAGAACGGTAACATTATTATTATTTTTTGAAATAGACTCGGCCCGTGCGTACAATTCTGATGGAGTCGAATATATCTTAGAACATTTCGACACGTATTTCTCTATTATAGTTCATGGAACTAAATTAGAATGGAATATTGTAAACAAAGGTAAGCTTAAAGATGTATAATTACGTATTTTTTATTTTTTTATTTTGCTGTAAGTATTCTAAAAAAATATTTTTAGGATTTGACCACATAGTAAGAACTGTTAAAAGTCTTTGCGGTCATCTTGAACTAATTCTTCAAGAACAAGTGATAGATGCTGATTTACGTACCAAAAATTTAAATATAGTTAAAATGACTATATATTTATTCACTCAAATAATGAAAATTAAAGATGCTAAACTAGCTGCAGACGTAAGTATACTTCTTTTTACTAATATAAGTTATCTTAAATATAGGTAACAAAATTAAAAACACACATTTTGCAGAATTCTACCAAATTAACACTAGGTAAAAAAGGTAAAAAGGCTAATGATGATGATGAGTTCTGTGGCTGGACTGAATCAGACAAACATGCTGCACTGGTTTGCTTACATATGTTGCTCCAACAACCTTTGCCTCGCCTATGGGATCCACCATTAGCAGAAGATAATTTTGTTTCGTAAGTAGCCTTTTTCTCAACAGCTATAACCCTGTAGTTTTTTATATGTAACTCTTTACACTGCTATATTTAAAAACATATACAAAATGGGAGGAATTTAAATATGTATATTATCTAGGATAAAATAAAAGTATCTCATTTGACAATATAATATGTAGTCTATATTCTGAATTCTATATTAAGTTTCTTATAGTTATTCTATCTCACAAGCAGGGGAGTTAGCTAAGCTTGTAGTTGTGATGTGCATTGACACACGCTTTTGCCAAATTTTGACGCAAAACAATGGGTGCTAGTAGCTTGACTGGTGGTCAAGTGGTTTTAGTTGTGTGTGCTAACTACACTCACAACTAAGACCAACCCACCTTCGTTAGATTAAACAACTATACTTACTACATTATACCACCATATAAAGAGCATACAATACCAGTATAATAAAATATTTAAACTTTAGGAAGTATATTTCTTATTGGAATATATTGTTATAGAATAAAAAATATAAAATAGTTAATATTTACTAGGAATATACATTTTATTTTACTAGGAGTTAATTTTAGACTTAATCATACTTTACTTAAAATATATTTATTTTCAGAATGGTAGCAGAACCCTGTTACAAAGCCTTAGAAGAGCAAATAATAAAAACTAAAACTGTAAGAGAAACAGTCTTTCAAATATTAGGTGTTTTGATAAAGAAATACAACCATGGCACTTCTTGTCTCATAAAACTGGTGCAGGTAAAATATATTATAATTATTCTCTGCCTGTGTTTTCACTAGGGTATATTAATATAGTACATCTCTGCTATGCACTGCGACCTTGTCTTATCTTCCCAAATCCATTTTCTATCTTACTTGCTTGCATTTCTAAATTTTTTTTACAATTTAAAAGTAGAAGTTAAATCATTTCTAGATAATTTTTTTTCAATAAACTCATACCAGCAGATAAATCATTTATTTTCAGAATATGACTAAAAATAATTTCTAATTTTTATATTTTAGGTATTGCAAATAGTAGAGCACTCTGTATCACCAATATGTGCAGGCGTTGTACAATTAACTAAAGATTTTGGTCTGGGAACTTTTGGACCGCAAATGGTAACTGAGTTTTCTTTGAATGTTTAAAAGACATTTAATGAAACAATAAATAACTGAATATTCTTTTTTTTTTTATATTAGGTTCGTGAGATTACGGAAGCTTTGGCTACAACAGAGGAAGAAAATGGAGGTGTGGGTACTGAGCAGGGTTCAGCAAAGAACTGTGGATCTTTCTTGCTTGAACTTACAAAGGAATTACCAAAAGAAATGGTGAATGCCATTGCCACAATTCAGCCTTATTTGGAAAGTGATGAGGTAAATATAAAAAAAAAAAAACAAAAATAATAAAGGTAACTATTTTAATCAAAATTACACAAATAGACTCCATATAATGCATCCTGTATTATACACCATCTAAGTCTCATAATCTATTTAGACAGTCTACTATATGTTTACCATTTTTACAATAACTGCTTAGCTATTTGATCATACCCAGACCAACAAAAGATCTATTGACAATTTAACATAATTTTATGGCACAGACAGTGGTCACAATGCATTGGCAATGTTGTTGGGTTATAGCAAGTAGCTATCTAGTCATAGCCACAACAGATTGGAATCATTAGTGGAACTTCACCGAGACATGTAAAATTCTATATACAATATATACAGAATGCTAAAGATTGTGTAGATGAAGTTAAATTGAGGATATGTGTAGAGCCATGTTATGTATAATTCTTTAAATTAAGCTATAATAAAAACTTTCAATTTTTTATTTTACAGTCATATACCATTCGTATAAGCGTGCTGGGCATGATGTGCGAGGTATTAAGTGTGGAGCTAACAGGCGAGGGCTTAACTGATAAGCAGCGCATACAACGAGATGACTTTTTAGATGACTTGTATGAACACATGCATGATATGTCGGCTTATGTGCGACATAAGGCAAGTATAAATTTAAAATAATATTAAAACGAAATTATAAATTTAAGAAATTCAAAAAAAAAACCTTTAACCTTCTAAACATTTAGCTTAATTTAATTAAGGTTGACTTATTTAGCAAGATGGGTGTTTGAATCCCCAAAACTCTCTTGGTTATGCCTCCCATACCTAAATAGAATGCAAAAAATTTGTTTATTCCTAGCATTATTTCAGGTAATTTCATAGGGCCTGCTTATCACGCTTATCGGGATTTGACAGGTTACTACTTTTTACGCAGAGCAATTGCCAGATGACAAGCTCAGATGAGTTCCGCAGCCTTGAAGGTGAACTAGTAAATCGTTGGATAAGAGCAAATTACCTGTAAAGAGTTATTAACTATTACTACCAGATGTTATGATAACAACCGGGACCAACAGCAATGCTCTCCTATGCACAGTGGTGAGACCCACAAGGATAATCGCCCAGAACGAAACAGATATGCAAGATTATTACAAACACCTGCCCCAAGCAGGAATCGAACCTGCGACCGTCAAAGCTAAAAGCTACCAATACGCCACAAAGGTCGTCAGTGCTAAAATTTAACTAACAGCCTATTTATTTATTTTAGGTCCTTCAATTTTGGTGTAGATTGCAGCGGGAAAACTGCGTCCCGGTCACTCGACAACGCGCGGTACTCGAGCGAGCAATCGGCCGCCTGCGGGACAAGGCGGCGCTCGTCAGGAAAGCTGCTATACAACTACTTAAAGTAAAAAGTTGCCATAGTATTTTTTGTCAGTCATCATACAGACATACAAAGTTGTTAAAAATATAAATAGGAATGTAGGCCATACAAATAGGCCTTATAGCCTTGAAAAATTCCGGCGTGTTAAAAATTATTTAAGAGTTTTCTGTAAAAATAATAAAACTGATATAGCTATTCCATTCTAATGTTTAAAACTATCAAAATTTTTAGATATTTTTGGAATGTAACCCATTCTCTGCTCAACTAAAACTAGAAATGCTTGAAGAGCAGTTGCAAACGGAACAAAAAATACTAGATGATCTCCAGAAGAAACTAAATCCAGGACCTGATCCAGTTCTAGTAAAACAATGGGAGAAAGTCGAAAAAGATGTCATAAAAACTATCAAAGAAAAAATAGATACATTAACTCAAGATGAGCCGCAGCTGTCCCAAGCAACTATTGAAAATGTTTATGAAGCCATTCGCAAAAACCTCCATGAAAAAGATTATTATAAAGCTTATTTGATTGTAAAACATGCTGAAAGACATTATCCTGATGCCAAATTATTGAGGTGTAATATGGAAAGGAGTGATCAGGTATTTATAAAATCCTAGTAGTAGATATACATTCCATACTCCTTCCAGCACAAATTGGCCGACTCAACTGGGGAAGTAATATCCTCTCACAGAAAATAGGTGTAAAGTAACAGTGTGTGTGTGTGTCCTATGTTTCGTGCCACGAGTGAGAGCGCCGAAGGCCCAATCTCTCAACCCCCTTTTCTTTTCCGTCAAGTTGGCAACGAGCACGTAATCGTTCAAGTATCGCGCGTTTTTGTTTGTCAACCGTGATCACTTAAAAAAAATAATCGTAAATAATATTTAAAACAAAATCTTGTTTAAAATATTGTGCCAATCATATCATAAGTTGACACCGTTGTGGCGTTGTGGGTAGCGAGTCTGCCTTTAGTCTCGACGGTTGTGGGTTCGATTCCCGCTCGGGCAGATGTTTGTTAAAATTTCTGTCTCGGTCTGGGCGTTTTCCGTGTGGGTCTCCCCACCGTGCCTCGGAGAGCACGTTAAGCTGTCGGTCCCGGTTGTTATCACATAACATATAATTATAATTGTTAACTCTTGATAAGTAAATTGCTCTTATCCAATGAGTTACTGGTTAGCCCTTAGGGTTGCGGAGGTCAGATGGCGGTCGCTCCGTGTAAAAACTAGTAACCTGTCAAATCCGGATAAGAGTAATAAGCAGACCCTGGCTACATAAAATACCGGGAATAATGCTAAGACGAAGAAGAGAGATCATATCATATTTCTGGGTTTCTTATGTGACACATTTTCACATGATCCGAAATTCCCATTTGAAGTGGTCCCTTTTAATATTATTATTTGTGAGATAGACCGTTTCAATTTTGTACATATTTCTATTAACTGTTATTCTTTCTAGATAGACTACTTTGTCGCACTTTTAAGAAACGTTTTCGTGGTCCCAGATAGAAGACAATCCATAACAGATCAATGTGAAAACGAGTTGGGCTTGTACAAACAAATCGAGAAGAGAGAGCGCATTGTGGCATTTTTGGAAGAATCTGTGAATTTTAGCCGAATGATTTCAGAAGCAGTACCTTTAATTAATGCTTTACTGATGTCGAAGCAAGCTGGTGACGTTAGCGAAGCTATAGATTTTTTCACAACAGCACACCATTTTAATATAGAGTCTGCTAAAGAAGGAGTCACCAATATGCTCATGCTTGTGTGGTCCCCAGACCAAGTGAGTTATAAACCTGTGAAGGATAATTTAGAAACATTGTTTTTATACATTATGGTACGCTTTGTTTGCATCCCTTATTAAGTTAAAAAAGTAATGTACTGGGAAGCTACCACTTTATGTAAGTTGGTGAAATGCTCTTGAAGTGACAGTTTGTCAGCCGCTTTTCGACGGCAGACAATTATATAAAGAATGACAACTCATCTGCATGATGGACCGCCACCCATGAAGCGAACATCTGCGGCACCAGTGGTCGCAGATGTTCATGGGTGGCGGTAATCGCTTAACATCGGGTGAGTCTCCTGCCCGTTTGCCGCATGTGACATAAAAACAATGTCGTCAGGACAAGCGCGAGGCGGTGGAGCGCGCGTACCGCGAGATGTACCTGGAGTGCGACGTGCGGGCGGAGCGCGGGCGCGCGTTCGCGCTGGCGAGCCGCCTCGCCGCGCTGGCGCAGCGCGTGGACCGCGGCGCCGCGCTCGCGCTGCACCACCTCGTGGACAAGTGGCTCGAGCGCGGCGACATCACGCCCGCCATTATACAGGTATACGAATATTTTTTAGTCTCCGAAAAGGAGATATATAGGTTGGCAATGCGTGAGAGTGCACCTAAAATGTATGGTTGCAAGCGCTCATAGACTACGATAACCGCTTTCCATCAGGTGAATTGTATACTTAATTACCAACTTATCCACATCGAAAAAAAAACCTCGCCTATCGGATTTTATTAATTAAATTTGAAATAATCATTGAAAATTAACTTACTCTTACGAATATATCATCGGGTGGATATTTAATAAATTTATATACTTTAGAATTCTCAATAGCTCAACGGTAGAAGAGCTGACTCGGTCAATGCAAGAGTTGCGAGTTCGATCCGGACCCCTTCGTGGTATTCATGCGTATAGTGCGATACACTAGTCGCTCGTAACGTCACTTTTAAAACTTCACAAAACTATAATAAAGTTCAAATTTACGTCAACTATGTTGTCTCTAACGGCCGTTTTCAATAACCTATCTAAGATTACGGATAGATTGATATCGCCGGTTACCGATAGGATATTATCTATCCCTAACCTACGTTTCACAATAAAGGATAAGTGCTATCTATCTGTAGTCAACTAGGGATAACTTTTTTCCTCCCGTCTATCCAAGCCACTTGAAACGTTTCGTTCCTTGCACTAAACAATGCGAATCTCAAAATAAAAAAGTTTTTTATCATTTATTTTATTATATATTTGTTTTAAAATATATTTTTTTATTATATATATTTTTTCTTGGTTAAGTACATTTTTTCATTAAGTCAATAGCTAAGGTTTTACAGCGCTCCGAAGTGAGTACTATTTTTTAGTTCTCTTAACTATTCATATACGTGTGTACTAATAATGAGTCATCAGTTATTGTTTTTTTTGTTATTATAATTTTTTTAATTATTAATTTTGCAATATTATTAATAATTAATTATTGACTCTTTTCCACTCCATTACATAATTTTACAAGTATTGATTTTTTAAATAATTTTATATCGGATGGCCGTTACCGAGAATACTGTCCAGGTAGAAAATACCCAAGTGACCATTAGGGAACAAAAGAACATCTGTCTGCTATTATTATGCCAAGGCAGTGACAAAAAGTACATTTAACTTATCTTCACTTCCGCCAACACAAGACACAGCTCGCTTTCATACTTTCCGAGTCTACCATCAGGTCCAGTCGTGGCTTGGTAATAATAATAATCCTGAAGACTGGGGCTGGAAATTAATTTCTTCTGCAACGGTACGTTTCCGGGATTACTATCGCTGTCTTCATCACAATCGATTTTAATTTGAAATAATTCCATATGGCTATCATCCCTGCTAAAATATCCCATAACAAAAATAAATATTTTTATTATAATAGCGTCGAAAGTCAGGCTATCCGTCCTATTATCGACCGATTATGACCGATAAGTAAAATGACGTTCCGAGAGCTAGCTCTGTCTATCGGAGAGTAAGAAAAACTTATATTGAAAAGCAAGTAAGGACGATTTGTATGACCGTTCCTATCCTTAGTAGGCTATCCGTCCTCTCAACGATAGATACATAGCATCGGTAGGAAACACTTATCTTGAGTGGGTTATTGAAAAGCAAGTAAGGACAAAACGATAGATTTGTTTATCTTTAGTAGCTTAAACTAGCGATAGATAGGTTATTGAAAACGGCCGTAAATGTTTACCGATCGTTGGACTTTTCTAGATCATTCGGTGTCGTAACAATTTTAATTGTATGTTTTGTAGGTCTTTTGGGAAATGTTCTTGAAAAAGATCGACGGCACCACTGATTCGGACAGCTATGCGGCTTTATCGATCCTAGTCATGATAGCTAAAGCCAAGCCTTCAGTAGCGCTCGCTAATCTGGAAGTGATCCAGGTACACGGTTTTACTGGAGACTACAACACAAGGAGATTGAGCGCGGAACTACTTACATCTCTCTCCAAGAAGAATACGAGATATCCCGCTGATCACGCGTTATTCTCATCTCTGTATGAGAGTCTAATGGAGACATTTTCTAAATTCGATAAATACACATCCTTCGCAGCCAATTCTATAGATTTAATTTATGCAGTTTGTGATACTCCTGACGTGCTTTGCACAAAGATACTGGCTGAGATGTACAAACGTGTAGAAGAAACCATAGTAAATGAAATGGATAGTGAGGAAGAAATCAGTCTGCCAACTGAAATGCTTACTAGATTCGTATTCACGATAGGACATATTGCATTACAACAACTCATTTATCTGGATGTCAGTGTTTACAGTGAATTGAGAAGGAGAAATCAGGTAAATATTTTAATATTTAGATTCGCATTGAAAAAAAATCACAGTGAAATATTAGTTTTTAATAATATTTTTTAGGTGCGGGAAGAACGTAAAGCTGAAGAGAAGCGTAAAAAGAAAATAGGCGCGTTTGCGACGCCGAAACGGCGCGGTCGCGTCGACGACTTGCGCAGACAGACTCTCATGAATGCCAGCAACGCGAGCGCTTCCTCGCGCGGCCAGCGCTCTGCCAGCGTGACGTCCAATAAAGGACCATCGGTAGGTATTTTTTTGCTTAAAAAGAATTACACAGAATATACACCTTATTTGAAAAGGCAAACTGCCTTCCGGGCACATTCTTGCCTTTGACTTTGCTTAAACATATTTTTAACTATAAAATTGGCAGTAGCAGTAATGTTGCGTTTTCACCTGATGCCACTAATTTCGGAGCTATATAAATGTCATGGAACCCCGTATAACCCGGTTTTCCTCCTCAGGAGGTCAGGTATGTGTGAACAGATTCCCGCCCCGACAAAACAAGTCTTGCGTTTTAGGGCAAGAATGGTTAAATGGACTGAGGATTTATTGTTTTAAATATATAACAAAATATTGCTAATATTTTGTTATATGGATGGTACAAGAATAAACGTGTAATTCCATGAATAAGAGCATACACAACTCCCACCACCCGTGTCCTCTCCACTTCCCAGGCGAACACGACGATGACGGAGGAGGACGCGGGGCTGGAGGGCGCGGTGGCGGACGACGCGGACGCGGAGTACGTGCGCGGCGTGTGCGAGCGCGACATCGTGCGCGAGGGCGCGGCGCTGGCGCGCTACGTGCCGCTGCTGCGCTGGCTGCTCGCCAACCCGGCTCGCGCCGCGCCCGCGCTGCAGGCCGCCGCCGCGCTCACCTTCACCAGGTCACTCACTGCATACTCCTCAGCCGCGGTAGCAATATTAACAATTCACACCTCCAATATCTACTTAATATTTGAACAAACTTTAACGTATACACTAAGCCTGCACTCATTGCCGTTACGGCACGGTGCGGCAAGGGATTTTATAAGATTAAATCTGGAATGTAATTTATATTTTCAATGGGCATGTGTGGTCTCCGGAATAGTAATAATAATATTTGATGTTTCTTTTATGTTAGATAAACATGAAGATTGAATAGTTTTGGGGTGGTACTATATGAATTCTGTTATAATACAATAGGACTCTTCGAGATACAGAATGAAGCTCCTTATTTTATAAAATGACTGCATCTACATCTTTGTTGCGTACTTACGCATAAGACATTGGGCAGTTGAAGTACGTTAGTTGTGTTTTTTAAATGGTTGATCAATTTATATTTCCAAATAGATACATGTTGGTGTCGAGTTCTGTGTGCGAAGAAGGTCTTCAATTAATGGTAACGGTGCTGAAAAGATCCAAGAATGTTTCACTAAGGACGAACCTCACCATCGCTTTCGCCGATCTTACATTGCGATTCCCGAATCTGACACAACCATGGACTCATCACATTTATCATATGTAAGTAACTTTGAAATGGTTTTCTAGCTTTGTAAAATACTTATTAATAACTGATCACTCATATTATAGAGACTGCTTACTAAGAATATTCATTTTAACTTCTTCTAAAACTATATCCTATTAATATTATAGCAACTGCTCTACAAACGGAACGGTTACCATTAACATCAATATGGCAAATTGGGCCAACGCCACTTTTTGTTGCAGTTAATTTTTAAGGTTCCTAAAGGGCCCACGGGACTATAATAAAGTACCATGTACCATATGAGTTGAAATTTTTGCACAAGAACAAGAAAAAATAAAATAAAACTTAAAAATGTAGGGTATCTATCTCTATACAAAAAACTAGATAATTTTGACGCCTTTTTTGCTGTAGTTCAAGTGCAATTTTTAAATAATCGAATTATTTGTCACCGCAGTCTCTGCGATGAAGAGCTAGAAGTCCGGCAATGCGCTGTTAAAATGTTATCATTTCTCGTTTTGCACGAGATGGTCCGCGTGAAGGGCCAAATAGCCGACATGGCTCTATGCTGTGCAGACAAAGATCCCCGAGTGGCGTCCATGACACGCTTGTTTTTCAAACAACTCTCACAGAAAGGCAACGCCTTGTATAACGTCATGCCAGATATTATATCCAGGCTGAGCGACCCCGAATTGAATGTTCCAGAAGACCACTACAGGATCATTATGAAGTAAGTTTTAATGCTAACAAAAAACCATTTGACTTAATTATACTCTTCTTATTATACTAATTCTAAATAAAAACTTCCATAGTTCAACCGTAGAAAAACCGACTGTAACGCGAGAGTTGCAGGTTCGATCCTGATCCCTTGGGCCATTATCGTACCTATTCCTCGCACAAGCTACAAGCTTAGTAGAAATGAGAATATTAGTAATGACTTGAAAAAGCATCACTAATATTTTATCTTTAAAAAAGTCTATACAATTTGAGGCTGGTTTCAATTTTTTAAGATATATTTTTTGAGTTCAAATATCCCTGTGATTTCAGATATATTACATCGCTCATCCAAAAAGATAGACAAATGGAAGCTTTAGTGGAAAAACTGTGTCAGCGATTCAAACTCTCAACGGACGAGCGACAATGGCGCGACTTAGCGTACTGCTTATCTCTCTTTAGTTACAATGAACGATCACTGCGAAAGCTTATAGAGAATGTAGATTGCTACAAAGATAAATTACACTGTTCTGGTGTAATGGAATCATTTACTACGTTAATGAATAATACGTCTAAAATGGCACGAGCAGAAATAAAGGTAAAACTTGAATTAAGTTAAGCTGATTATAGTTTTATATTATGAAGATTAAAGAAAATACCGAATATAATTTTGTGTATTCTGTATTTCTATGCATTATTTATGCATGATGTTTAAAACATATTTATCGATATTATAAACTAGATAATAATTTAAAATCACATTACAAATACATCGCACCTCTAGAATGAAAACGACGTAACTTAAAAAGCAATTTTTTTGGAATCAACAACATAAATTTTAAAATATTGACACCTGCACAATCTTTCGTATATATATATATTATATTATATATTTTTTATTATATATATATATATTATATATATTTGGTTATTTACCTCAGTTATTAAATTTTCGATTTTTTTTTACTAGTGGCGTTTTCGTTCAAAATGTGCGATATGTGGTAATTTATTTTTTCAGACCCTAGTAAATGAGTTGGGTGATAAGATAGAGGAATGTTTCGCTGTCCAAGAGAAAGGAGATGACGAGAACAGAGCGAGCGAGACGGGTGACGCGCGGCAGGAGGCGGCGCGCGCCACGCCGCGCCGGCGCCCCGCGCAGCGCCGGCAGCTGCGGCGGTCCTCGTCTAGCGCGGACGAGGTAAGCCTACCCATGTGTACACAGCGAGTGTTGCAGACGCAGGCGGGATAAACGTTTACATGAGATCCCAGGAGCCCAGTCCACTTCTGTGTTTTTGTTGCTTAATTTTGAAAAAATAACAATTTAGGGAAGATACAATTTAAAGGCGTCGGGATGTGACGACCCCATCGCCCGCTGTTGGGATAACCTCTTCACAACAGAGATTATTCCACCAGTGCAATCAGTCACACTGGTGGTAGGTCTTTTGTTGCAAGAGGCCGGCTAGGTAGGTACCACCGCAGTGTCAAATATTCTGCCGCCAAATAGTAGTGCTTAGCATTACTGTGTTCCGGTTTGAAGGGCACTGTACGCTAGTGAAATTACTGGACGAACGAGATTTAAGAACTAATATCTCGAGGTTGGCAACGCGTGAGTGGCACCTACTAATGGTGCTGCAAGCGCTCATAGGCTACGGCAACCACTTACCATCAGGTGGGCCGTATGCTTGTTTGCCAACATAAAAAAAAAAAAAAACCTATATTACGTGACCCATTTTAACGATTTTGTAGTCCCGTCGCCGACCATCCATAGTATTTGCCAACCTCTCCAATTTTCCTGTAATATTAAATATGGTAATAATAAAATTATAAATATTAAATATGGTTTCAAATTTTCAAAAAGAAAGTTTAACAAAACGCTTGTCGCGTGACAGGTCCCTCCTGAACAGGTCACGTTATATGAGTATGCATTTTAACAATCTATCATATTTTCTTATCTTTACAAGTTAAATATAAGATATCACAGTGATAGATCATCCTATATTTGACAAAAATAAGTGTGACCAATCGTACCCGAATAAGGTGAACGAATTGTCCAGATTAAGAGCGTGTGCCGGTTTTAAGGCTTCAAATTGATTGCATTGCGCAATCAGCATTAGAGCGCATGAATGATAAAAATAACTGGTTTTTATAATTTGGTTAATCATCTTATTTTATAGGTTAAAGGTTGTCTGGTAAGAGATTGCTGGTTAGTTCATGTCTGTATGTTTTTTGTGTGGTGTGCAATAAAGTATATTATTATTATTTTGATGTTTTATAGAATATTATAAAGTAAGCGTGATCACACTTGTTTCAGAATGAACCCCCAAATAAAGACTTTACTCCAAAATCGGTGAGAAAGTCGAGGAGGAAACCTGTTCAAAAAAGTAAACCTATGAATGAATCGGATGAGTCAGGTAGATTTTTATCAATTTATAAGTTGCATTTCATGTGCACTTAGCATTTTATATGTAATGGTTAATTATAATAGATATTTATTTAATTGATGATTCTTTCACTTCAATTACAGAATATAATATTATTTTTTTGCAGAAGACGAAGATTTCCAGAAACAAGACGAGGTTTTCAAAAAACCATCCACCAGAAAAGTAACACGAAAAAAAGTTGGGACACGGAAAGAATAAATGATTTCTGTTTACTTATTAAATGAAATAATATAAAAATATCTTTTCTTTTAGAGTTTACCGGGAACTAATTATCACTATCGTACACATGCGCTACAAAAACCTTGACGCATAAAAGTATCATCACAACAAGAAGGTTCACTTAGCATTGTTAAATAAACTTGTACTTTACACCTAGACAAACTACGAGGGTGCGTTTTTAAGTTCGCGGAATGAGAGGGTTGGAGGGGGATCATTACGCTCATTAGGATCGTAACGTGTTTAGGGACTCATAATCAATATAAATACGAGGTTTAATTCCTATTAGACAATAAGTCTTTAAGCTATCGTCAACCAAGCAATATAATCGGGAGTGAAAAGTAAAATATGGACAAAATCGATTAACGTGCCGTTATAAAGTTCCTTATCAAGCAAGGAAAGCAGTTCCGACCATACTGAATGAGATGTCATCGGTTTACGGCGGCTTTTGCCCAGGAAAAACCATAGTGTACAAGTGGCACAGTTTATTTAAACAAGGAAGGGAATTACTTGAAGACGACCCGAGACCAGGCAGAGCATCGAGGTGACCACGCCCGAACTTACCGAGAAGGTTGAAAAAATTGTACTTCACGATATTAGACTACAAAAAAAACAACTCGCAGAAATGGTTGTTTGGTATCGTATACAATATTCTTTTAAATCCTACTCGATCATTCATGGCTAAGGTCAGCGCAAGATGGGTGCCGAGAATGTTATCGCCGCCGCAAAAACAACAGCGTGCAGAGTGTTAACGTGCATTTTTGGACGTCAGCAATGAAGACAAAGATGATGTATTGAGTAAAATTATTACTGTAGACGAAACTGGGGTTCATCGTATGAACTGAGTCGAAACTTATGCAGTGACATAAAAAGGGCACAACACCACTCAAAAAGTTTAAGGTTGCACAGTCAGCTGGGAAACTCGTAGCAACAGTCTTGGGACTAGGAAGGAATATTATTAATCGATTTTAAACGATATTAGAGTGATTAAAAGAAGCCAATGAAGAGAAAAGACGGGGAAATTTGACGTAAGGTGTGCTACTTTTGAACGACAACGCGCCCCTCCACAAAAGCCGCGTTGCGTTGGCTGCCCTGCTTACAGCCCAGATCTGATCCCGAGTGATTATTACTGTTTTCAAAAATAAAAAAAGAGTTGCGGGGTAAGAAATTTACCACCGATTAAGAAGTCAGAGCGGCAGTTTCTTTCTATTTTGAAAATAGTTTTTATGATGTCAAATTAATTGAAAGATCTGAAAGGTGAATATATTGAAAAAGAAAAATAGTTTGGTTTCTTTATTTCCACCCTGTAACCCCATTCCATGAACATAATAACGCCCCCTGATATGTTCAACTTTCAATACCTCATACAAAAAATAGTATATGTTCGAGAAAGAGACTGCACAGGAACAGCGTGTCCTGTTAACGGTTTGCCCTTACATAAAAATAATTTGAGAAGGTGGTAATAACATAAATTCCGAATACATATTGTTAAATGGCGTACCGAAAGTCTTTTTTATGTAAGAGGGGGCAAACGGGCAGGAGGCTCACCTGATGTTAAGTGACCACCGCCGCATCTACATCTGCAACACCAGAAGGCATGCAGGCGCGTTGCCGACCTTTAAGGAAAGAATAGGCTCTTCTCTTGAAGGTTCCCAAGTCGTATGGGTTCGGAAAGACCGCCGTCTTTTATTAATTAAAATTGCTACTAACATAATTAGTTTCAATTTTATTAAAAATTTCAATATATACTGTTACTTGCAGTGAAAATTTTAAAAACAACGATTATATCATAGAAAGTAAAAATAATTTAAAATTATAAGGTTCTCTTATTAGTCAAATTTTACCACCGGCACCAAAATTAAACCTCTACCTAAGAAAAGCCGGTTTTTAAGTCTTAGAAGGTTCAGTGAAGCAACATTTCTATGCCGAAATACAGGTTTCATACGGAACTTTCACGCCTATCAAATCGAAATCGAAAAATCATAATTTTTAATAATTGACGATTAATCTGATTTTTAAATATTTTAAAATTAGAATAAATATATTATTTTATTAGAATTTGCCGGTGAGTGTGATAAGTTAAAAAAATGTATTTGTTTTAAATAAGACTACGTTTGATATACCTTAAACATATACATAATATTTATTATTTAGTCGCAAGGGTTCGTAGGCCACAATTATTATTTAGTCACAATTTTAAGAATTGAAAAATTAAATGAATACTTCTATGGATATAACGGTCATACCGAAATACTCTGTCATATCATACTACTGTCAGTGTCATCTGTGATTTTGACATTGACAATTATCGACATTAAGAAAATAAACAAACATTTTATTTTAATCTAATAGAAAAGACTCAATTTCAAATGAATACACAGTTTTTGAAATTTTTTGTAATTTTCTTTATAACAAATATATTTATGATCAAAAACGTTTTAAGTAAGATGAGTATTCATTTTAAATGTCGTTCTCGTTTGTATCCTCGTTCTACTGTCGAGAGATTTCCGGTACCTGACGATAAAGTGCCTTGGAATACAGAATTTAAAGAATACAAACCACCTACATACACCTCTCCGTCTATAGAAGGCAAACCATGGGCTGATTCTATAATAGGTATATTTTTTAAGTCTTGTTCCATAATACAAAAATACTTATATAGTATAGTACAATGTTCTAATTTTTGTTTTTTTTTTATAGGTGAATCCAATTTTGATCCGAAATGGAATAAACTCGATGGACAAGTAAATAGAACAAGCCATACTGGTTCATATTTAGTAATTGATGGTTACCCTTTAAATCCAGTTGGTCGTACTGGTATATGTGGACGAGGTGTTCTTGGCCGCTGGGGACCCAACCACGCAGCCGATCCTGTTGTTACGCGATGGAAACCTAACCAGAACAAGTAGATTCTTTATTTATGTATTATATTAATCACATTTATGTTCTTAATTTTTTATTTTTACAATCATCTCATCCATCATTATTTTTCCAATAGTGAATCTGTAAAAGTAACAACAAATTAAACATACAAATTAACAAGATGTAAATACTAAACTATATATAATAAATACTGCTTTTTTAGTCCTTAATCTTGAATTTTCAGAACCACTCTTCAATTTATAGCAATTAAACGAAGAGACACAGGAGAATGGGCAATACCCGGAGGAATGGTTGATCCTGGCGAAAAAGTAGCAGCAACCTCTATTAGAGAATTTAAGGAAGAAGCATTGAATTCTCTTGAAGTATCCCAAGGTTAGTTAAAATATTGCCTTAGATTTGATTAGGACAACCCGTTGCTGGCCATCAACACAAAAGGGAAATTATTGTTTTTGAAATGGTTTATTGACAAAATATTGATACTATATTTATTATTACAGATGAAAAAGAGGCATGGGAAGAAAAATTTAATAATTTCTTTAACCAAGGTGTCGAAATATATAGTGGCTATGTAGATGATCCACGAAACACTGATAATGCCTGGATGGAGACGGTAGCTTACAATTTTCATGATGAAACAGGTTCCATAGTAGGTTCTTTCAAATTGCAGGCTGGCGATGATGCTGTTGGTGTGCGATGGGTAGATATTACACCAAATTTGAACTTGTATGCTAGCCATAAGGCTATAGTTGACACAGTACTTAAAAAGCACACAGATATCTCATAAATTATATATTAGTAATATAGTAATGAAGTTGTTATTTAGGATAAATAAAATATTGTCAGTAAGGAACCTTCTTTATTTCTATTACCAATTTCATTAAACTTCTACTTGTACAGTTATAATGAACTTATAATTAATAATTAACTTTAATGACTAATGATAAAGATAGTTACAACAGCTTTCATACTACAAATAGAAATACATAAACAATATAAGAAAACAATATATGGCCTATTCTTGGAATACAATAAAAGACATTTAAGTCATACATTCTGTAACATAAAGCTAAAAAATAGTGATAGTTACATAAGGTAATTAAATAAAAACCGGAAAACACCTGAGTGGACTAGAAAAAGCAAATAGTATTATCCCAGAATATTTGAAATATGTATTCAATTTGAAATTAATTTGCCGCCTCTAATATTGAGCAGTCATAAACTTCAGCTTCTTGATCCATATGTTCACAACTTGCTGTATGAAAGCCATACACAAACATTCTGACTTAATTTAGTCCTTAAATAACATCAGACTGGTTATGACTGATGTTTTTCAAAATATTTACTAAGCATTTTATTAGCACCAAACCATCAACCCCTATGGCGAAAATTTTGATCAATAATGAAATTAACACCAGTCACCCATGCTTATTTATTTATTTATTTATTTATTTATTTATTTGGGAAACATACAGTTATACAATAATACTTAAATGCAATAAAACAATAAAATAGTTCACAAACCAATAAAGTTTCCACTGATCAATATGACAAACAAGAAGCAGATCGAAAGACTAACAAGAAAAGGAAGTCACAAAAAATTTAAATATTAAAAATGATTATAAATCTATTGCAAAAATACAAAAATATACATTATAGCTTTTCTTTTTAAGGTTGCATTTGCCGCTGAGGTGAGTGTAGTGCTTAACCTTGGTCCCATACTTGTTTAGTATTTATTTATCTAAAAAACATTACCATAAATTTGTTATGAAGGATATAAACAAACACAGTTGTTATTAAGTACTAATCGTAAGTTATAAGTTTTATGATGAATATCTCAAATAATATATTTTGTCTACAGTGACTAGTTAAAATAAATTTTATATAAATTCGTCTTTTTGTCAGACTATAAAACTAAAATCAAACATCAATATGTAAGTCAAAATTATAAACACCCAACGTCCCACATCATATCATTAAATGCACCTCACTTTTTTATATTATTATGTAATATAAAATGCTTTTCCATACGTCGATAAAAGTATTAAAGAAGTACAATATGAGAATTTCAAGATAAAATAGTTCTTAATCAGTAATAACGGCCTTCTTTAAATCAAGGTCTGTAATGCAGCACCAAAAATTAAATAAGCACTAGAGACCCATTTCACTACATGTAAGAGATTGGTATGCCCGATAGCAGTTCACGTCGTTCATTAGCCGCTGGATATTTTGTGTGAATGTTGGTAAGTCCTGAAAACAAAGTATCAACTATTAAAATTATTGTTGTGTATACAAATACTTTAATAAAAGTAGTTAATATTATCTAATACAAATATGCATGTTTCAAAACACTTTAAAAGAGCAGGTCAACAATTTGATAAATAAAAAAATATTCAGACTGTAAGGGACTTCTCTGTAGTATCTCCCAGAATAAGAGAAACTCTCGCGACCACTTTGAATAATAATTATGTTCCTATGCATTAGACTAACCACCGAAAGGTGGTTAAAATTGGTTCGTTGGCTTTTAAATTGAGTAAAATAGTTTGTCAGAAAAACAGGATGAAACTATATCGTCTTTTGTAAAATTTTGCGAAATATAATTGTTTATAAATTTATTGAGATGACCTAAAGAGTGCACCATTCAGATTACAGAGTAAGATTTGGTATAAAAAAATGTAGCTGATGATGGTATAATTGTAGTTGTGGTAAAATGAAAGTATTCTCTCCTTATTGATCAGAAAAGTTAAGAATGAATGTAAATACTATCAACAGTATATCGGGCATTGATCATCATAATCAAATAACGGATGAGTGTATATATGTGTAATACCGTATCCGGCGGGAAGTCGCCGAGCGCGTGGGCGTGGTGCGGGTCGAGGCCGGGCAGCGAGCGCAGGAAGTGCGGCAGGAAGGCGTGGCGGAAGGCGGCGAAGTCGACGGCCGCCATGGCGTGCACGGCCGCCAGCGCCTCGTCGCGCAGCAGCGCGCGCGCGCCGCCCTCCGCCAGCCCCGACAGCAGCACCGACAGGAACTCGCACATGAACTCGCTGCGGAATATCGCCTGCCGACGCACACTCCTTATTGTACTACGCTTACCGACTGTTAAGAGCCTTTTAGTCTTTCAGACTCGAGACACCAATTACTTCAAATATTATATATATTTGGTTACTGAGATGATGAAGGGCTCGGGCAGCCATGATTAATAAAAAATAATACAAGACCGAAACTAGAGTTAACACAATTAGTAAACATAGGGTAGTTGTCAAAGACGGCATTACATTTCAGATGATGGAGGCGTTTCGACGACAGAGGGTAATACTAATCCCTTTACTTCAAACCTGAGATCCGGCATTCAATTAGCGCGTTATTTGTATTACGTACGTCAGATGGTTTCTTTGGTAATGCGCATGCCATGTGGTTAAAGTGCTAGTTGAGTCCTGTACGATATGGACGCAAATAAGCAATACCATGTCAACCCACAAAATTGAAAAACTGAGTTATATATGCAGAATTGTTGGTTAATGGCTGAAGAACATTTTTGCTTCTAAAAAGCAATTTTTAATCATCCAATTTATGTATTATGTTAAACGCTTTGGTTATATTATATACGAAATATGCAGTTTGTACTTATGTATATATCTCCATATATAATGTATATGTACTTATTTTTTGTGAAAATATAACTTATATAAATCTGAAATTGCCAAAAACTTGACCAATACATAAAAAAAATCATATACAATGACACAAAATGTAAGTCTAGCGTGTAGATATAGCGCAGTAACCTTATGGTAGAGCTTCCACTTGGTGTTGAGCGTGTCGACGGTGGCGAGCGCGCCGCGCAGCAGCTCGATGTCGTGCGCGAGCAGCGCGCGCCCCACGGCGGCCAGCGCGCCGCGCAGCTCGGCCGCGCGCCGCGCGCCCTCCTCGCCCTCGCACGAGTGCGGGAAGAAGTAGCGCCAGCGATATATTAGGACACTGCGAATGTACCCACGTTGTAGCGCAGCGGTAGCGATTCCCGCTCGGAGCGAATGTTTGTATTGACCGTGCAGGCCTGTGTTCCGGTGTGATTGTATTTGTCTTTGTCATGTGTGTTTCCGGACCGACCAGGATATCACTGGCCTAATGAAGGACGTCGGGCGTTGTGTGTAGTGTTTATTTATTTACAAGTATGATATATGTATTTTTATAGAACGACAAATAATCACTAATTGGACAGATCCACATGCGACTTACTGCGATAATTATGACATTAAGGATGTGGCCAAGACTTCACCCCACAATTTAGATGTGGTATTATTGTTGAGGTTAAAAACAAACAAACAAACAAAAAGAGACAGAGGGGCGGCAGATTGGGCCTGCAGCGCCGTAGCTCGTTGCTCGAGACGCAACAGTTGTTCAGTTTTATTTTGTTTATTAGATTTTATAATAATATGTTAAGTTTGGTTCAGATTACTGGCCATTTTAAACAAGAAAACTACTGGCCACTTTTAATAAAAATGTCGTAAAAAAACATATATATAAGATGTAAAAAAAGAGAATTAGAATGATTATTATTTTTGTGTATTTCTTTTCGTAATAAAAATAAATTTAATTTTTACTTTTAAATTTTCTTTTAATAATAAAAGCTATCGAACAACAGTAATAATAATGTTGCTTTACGCCGACTAGTAGTTTCCCTGTAGTAGTAGCACGCAGAGCGCAGAGCGCAGAGCTGACCTGGCGAGCAGGCGGTGCGCGGCGCGCGCGAGCGCGGGCGCGGGGTCGCGGCGCGGCAGCACGTGCGCGTGCAGCAGCTGCAGCACGGCGGGCACGCGCACTCCGCCGCCGCCCGCCTCCACGCCCAGCCGCACGCACTCCACCAGCCGCTCCAGGCTGCCCGAGCTGTCGCCGGATCCCCTTCACATATATATATTACTAGCATCGGCCCGCAATGGCTCCAGAGCGAATGAAACACTTTTAAGTTTATATTATCCCATAAGACATACTACACCAAATTTCAAGCGAATACGTCGTTCTTGAGGTTTTATATATATTTTTGCCCATAGACACTATTTATTTAATTACCTCTGCGCGACCTCCAAGAACACATCGATAGCGGTGTAGGCGAAGGCGCCAAGCTGCGGCAGCAGAGCGGTGAACAGCGCGAGGAAGAAGTCCGTGATGTCGGTCTCGGCGGGCGCGCACGCGGGCTCGCACAGCATGCGCAGCGCGCTCTCCGCGGCCGACGACACACCCTCGGCTATTATCTGTGTTCATCTTACTTATGTTAAAACGAACAACTTACGTTCTATCACAAGAATTAGAAATCACAACTATTAAAAATGTAAGCTTAAAAAAATAAAAGCCTCTTTAGTAACTTGAATAAATAATAGTAAAAATACCAAAAGCTTTTGAATTAAATATTACCCCATCAAGCTGTCAAGCACATTACTGGTAGAATCCGATGAATATTAATTATTATTGGCTTTTCACTAGCACGATATTATTAATAAACGACATAGCGTCACGAACATGAAAAAACTAATTCGGACAGAATTCGTTCGAGAAGTAAAGTCATCAAGTATATGGGTTTGCCTGAGAAGTGTTATTGGCTTATACTAAAACAGAAAATTATTAACTTTATGTATGATTTCAGTAATCAATTGAACCTTCTTAGCAGCTGTAGGGGCCGCGGCGAAGGCGTGCAGCAGCGCGGTGAGCGGCGGCAGGGCGGCGGCGGGCCCCGCGCCCGGCAGCGCGGCCGCCCACGCCGCCAGCAGCGCGCGCGCCGCCTCGTGCCCGCCCGCGCCGCGCGCCAGCGCCAGCGACACCAGCGCCTCGCGCACCACTCCTGCGGTCTTTGATTGATAACCAGTTTATATAGCGTTTATTCATGAGTAAGTTGAATATTAATTTAATCGACATTGTGATGAAGCGGTTCGATTCCCGCTCGGAGCAGATTGACCATACAGGCATGTTATCTGATCTGGGTGTGTTTGTCCTTGTCTTTGTGTATGTTTTCGGACCCCCGACACAGGATAGAACTATCCCAATGGGGCCTAATAGATGCCTAATAGAGCGCGTAGCGTTTATTTATAATAGTGTCAATTGAAAAGCAAGTTTATACACAATGCTATATAGGAACAATATCAGTAAATTCCTTTGAATACTTAGATTTTATTGTAAAAATTATTTTATGTCATATTAAAGTAATTCTTGCCGAAAACATTAAATATTTCCAGTAACTCGTTACTTACCTTTGGTTCCAAATAATGTAAAGACCGCTGAGCGTGACTGCATAATTCCCCTAACATGACCATCGGATCGTTTGTGAATTTTACGTTCTTAGATAAACTGAGCAGGAGGTGAGCCGCCGCGTGACATAAGAGAGGGGGCTCCTACAAACAACAAAAATTATTCCAACATTAAATTAGAGTCAGCCATAAATTGCAAACAGTAAGAGTTTTAAGTGTAACAGTGTTAGACATCATTATGTCCGTGGCATAACCTGTAATTGGTAATTAATAGCCAAATGTGACAAAGACTGGTAACGCCACAAAGATACAGGTCAATGTGTTTACGAAGAGACGTATGGGTGTGTGTGCGCGTGTGTGTGTGTGTGTGTGTGTGTGTGTATGTGTGGTACCGGTGCGTCGTGCGGCACGAGGAAGGGCAGCGCGGCCGCCAGCAGCCCTTCCACGGTGCGCGGCGCCACGCCGCACTCGCTCGCGTAGCAACACCACGCGCCCATGCACGCGAACATCTCCGCGTGCCTACGTACGACATGCAGATTTACTATTTTATATCCATTGTAATTTGATTCTTTTTATTTATAAGGATCATGACTTTTATAATAAATATTTTTTGTTTAGTGAAAATGTGACAATAAACTTTTGAAAGGTTATTAAAATAAGATGAGCGATAACAAAGAGGTAAATATTCTTTTTCTTGCTTACGGTGGATTTCTGTTCTCATTCTATGTTTCGTGTTATATTTCACAATCAGTTCGTCGTTTGTGAAACGTTTTAAATGTTATATTGTTAAAAAGAATAAGCTCCCTTAACGATGTTTTATGACACAAATGTTATACTGATTATTCCATGGATGCAAAACTAAAAATACAAATATATTTGGTTTGTCTATGACTTAACTGGTAATCGTAAGTTCATTATTTCTATGCAATAAGAAAATTAATGAAGACGGTATAGTGTGTTAAATATAAGTTGAACCATGCGCAGTAACACGTTTTTGGATCTCAACCGTATGCGGTATGAAGGGAGCCGTGTAACTATAGCAACGCGGCGACGCTAGACCCGATTAGTACACTGGCTCACGGTTCTTTTAGTTCTTTAAAAATAAATTATTAAGTATTAAATTAAAATATCATTTATTTTTGTCAGATGTGTAAACAATTAATTTTATTTGAGAAGATAAGGTGTCGTCCCAATAAGTGGCAGTGATTAAAAACGTACATTAACTATTATTAATTTTTATATAATTTTTTTTCCATACTATCTATTTGTTTTATTCTATTTAAGTTATTAATAACAATAATGAATAAATAATTAATTGAATTCAGAAGAAACAATAACAATATTATATACTTAATTTCGTTTTCCCACTTTATAAAAAAAATATTTAAATAAGACGAAATCAATATTTTGTCTAACATTTTTGTCCATCATTGCACCTGCGCAGAAGCGGTCATTTTGGTTCATTTTAAATTTAATGAACTATACGTACAGTATGACGTGCGCGCGCGCGAGTGCGGGCGAGGGGTGGGAGCGGTGCGGGCGCGTAAGCGCGGCGCCGCCCAGCGCGCCCGCGCAACGCTCCACCAGCGCCGCGCCCGCCGCCTGCGCGCGGCGCACCACCCCCGCACCCGCAGCTCCGCCCTCCGGCTCTGCGGCAGAAACAAAGACAAACGACTATAATTACTGTGGACTAGCTGCACCCTGGAAGCCTAGGAAAGCTGTAAATTTGACGAAAGTGTAAGCCCTATTTATTTAGAGAATATTCAGACTTTGAGCAATTTTAAATAATAGCAAGTTAGTGAAATGAACGGGTCGTAGGGTGGAAGAGCTCACCGGCGAGCAGAGCGGGCGCCAGGCGGCCTAGTAGTCGTGTGAGCGTTGCGAGGTCGAGCAGCGCGGCCAGCAGGCGCTCCGCCTCCCCGCCCGCGCTGCCGCGACCAGAAGCGCGCGCGTGCACGTCCGCCAGGCACTGCCACCTCTCCATCTGCAGGGAAAGGGCAAGTGCGTGTGACAAGGATTTAAACCCGTTTAAAAATAGAGTCATTAAAGGAACCCGTTTGGAAATCTTAATTTACAGGTTTATTCTGTAAAGGCATTTCGTTATCGGCTAAAGCCGAAGCGCTGCCCTTCCTCGTGCCGCATGACGCGCCTGTACTACACATACACACACACACGCACACACAACGGTTAAAACTGGTAGTTTTGAAAATAGAAAAAAGTTCTCTGTGCACATGTGGCTCTTAGGTAACATAGATAACATGAGAAATAACTTTTACATTAGAATTAGATAATATTAGCACTTTTTTATACCACAGTACGACACGCCGATAACTATGTATCTTGTAACACTATTATTATCAAGTGTATGCGAGTATATAGGTGTGAAATGGAACGAAGGAAATGTAAGATAAATAACGGGAAAGAGGGGGATATTTTATAGGAGAGTATTAAATTTATTGTAGCAGAAGATGTTACAAATTCAAGCTTTTTTTCTATGAATGCCACGCCTCCGTTGGGCACAACACGCCAACTTACATAGTAGTCGTTTGTCAACCTAATTCATTTTGAATTATTTGGTCCTTGTGAGCAGGACGATAAAAAATAACATACAATATAATTCAAAATAATATCAGTAAGCCGTTATGACATAACAATTTAATTTTTACATTTTAATAAATATTTAATACTAGCATTTGTGCGTGACTTCTTTTCTTCTGCAGAGATAAATGAATCATTTGTAAGTAAATAATATTTAACAACATATAACTGGACGCAAATAAGCAATACCATATCAACCCACACGAATGTCATTTCGAGAAAAACGCGTTTGAAAATTTTTAACAACTTGCTTTATATGAATTTTTTTATGTATTGGTCAATTTTTTGGCAATTTCAGATTAATTATTTCAGATCAATTAAGTTAAGTTATTTTACTTATTTTCACAAAAAAATATGTATGCAAACTGCATATTTCGTATATACTATAACCCACAACGTTTATTTATAATAATAATAATCTTCTTTCATGTTACAAGTTGGCAAACAAGTATACGGCCCTCCTGATGGTAAGTGGTTGCCGTAGCCTATGAGCGCTTCCAGCACCATTAGTATGTGCCACTCATGCGTTGCCAACCTCGAGATATTAGTTTTCAAATCTCCTCTGCCCAGTAATTTCACAAGCCTACAGTGCCCTTCAAAACCGGAACACAGTAATGCCTAAGCACTACTATTTGGCGGCAGAATATTTGACACTGCGGTGGTACCTACCTAGCCGGCCTCTTGCAACAAAAGACCTACCATTTGTAACTGATTGCTCTGCTGCGACAGAGGTTATCCCAACGGCGCGCGAAGGGGTCGTCACATCCCGACGCCGGGATCTATATCTGTGTGCTTAATTTTATCCCAATTCGTTAAGCCGTTTTATACGTGATTGAGTAGCAAACATCTAAATATACAAACTTTCACATTTTTATATTAGTAGGATAAGTATTCAAGGATTTATGCAACATTCACTTAATTTGACTTACCACAGCTGTGAAAACGTCTAACGGCGCCAGATCTGCAACTCGAGCTATGCACTCTATGCAATGTTTTAGGAATGTCTGCCATTCAGTTTCACCCTACAAACAGTTATAATTATCAAAGCCACAATCACTATTTTTTTAGTATTATAAAGATATAATATAAATATATTATAATGATACAATTTAAATAGTGAAATAATTAAAATGAATTAATAAAATTGATGTAATTTAAGCACTAAAATAATAATATTGATATGTATACATACATATTGCATGCTGTGTACACCTATAATTAAGGAAGAACTAACATTTATTTCATAAGATTTTTACTGTATCATGTGTTGTAAAAGTGTATTCCGTGTTGGTGTTCCTAATAAAGTAAATAAATAAAAATAGTTAGCCAATTGAAACTTGTATATATGAAACTTCACTCGCCTCAGCTAATATACAACAAGTCAAATGGAAACAAAATAAGAAATTTCATTTCATACAATTTATTAAAAGGCGTTTTAAAACTAAATTAATCACGTCATCAATAAAGATGAAAAATATATGTCAATAATTAAAAAATACCAAAAAGGATTTTACCAATAAAATGAACAAAGACAAAAATTAGGCAAATTATTTAATTTTTTTAGCTTTCAGTTTGCAAAAAAAAATAGTTTTTAATCATATTTATGAACCATATTATTAGAACGTGGAAACTAGGGGGAACCGGGGTATAGCGCGGGTTTAGTATATACTACGGGTGGTCACCGATGGGGACATGATAATTTTACTAACGTCATCATCGCACACATCATTGTCGAGATGCTGTAGCTGTGCTTTATTGTGCTGAAACTGTATTTTGTTCAGCACTCCAATTACTAAGGCCTGAAGCGCCTCCCAGTATCTAAAACAAAATAAGCACTACAATTTTTAGTCTTCGGTTTTAAAATATGAACCTTAGTAAAATGATACTTACTTTGGAGTGTCTTCAGGTTTTAACACATCTATAAATTGAATCCATATGTCTAAACAGCTTACAAATGTAGCACATGTGGGTACCTAAAAGTATAATCTCCACTATAATAATTATGATCCTACAAAATAACTTAATTTCTAAATATTTATTTTGTTTACCTGGAATGTATACTGGAATAAATATGATAAAAATTCTATAGCATCAAACTCAGGCTCAGCCTCTAGCCTCTTAAAATGCAGGGACACAAACAGTTTAAGGAATTCGGCTAGCTTATTCAGATAACTGAAAGAAGAACATTTTATGACAAAAATTAAAGCAATCATAAGCATTAATATTTGGAAAAGTGATGATATTTCTCTACTTCCTGGCATTATTCCCGGTATTTACCCAGCCTATACTCTTACGCTGATTTGACGGGTTACTACTTTTTACCCACAGCGATTGCCATCTGACATCCGTACACCAAAGGCCGATTCCGTAACTCATTGCGATAAGAGAAATTACCTATCAAGAGTTAATAATTATTATCAGAAATGATGACCGGACCCAACAGCTTAACGTGCTCTCCGAGGCACGGCGGGGAGTCCCACAATATACGCCTATACCGAAAAGGATATTTAAACAAACATCTACTCTGAGCGGCAATCGAACCCGCGTCCGTCCAGGCCCAAAGCAGACTCGTTACCAGCAGCACGCCGCAACGGTCGTCAATAGCCGATATTATATATCAAAAGTAATTTCTGAATTACCAATTAAATATAATAAATTAACATAAAGCTGCAATAGAAAACTATTAAGATATTGTTTAACAATTTAAATCCAAAAATAAAGTTCACCAAGTGACGTTAGTGCGCGTACTTACTCGTGGTGCGCGCGCATCATGTGGTGCGCGTGGTGCAGGTGCCGCAGCAGGCGCAGCGCGCAGTGCTGCAGGCGCAGCGCCGTGGCGGCCGACGACGGCGGCGCGTACCGCCGGTACAGCAGCTCGCACACGCCGCCCAGCCCCGCCAGCGCCGCCTCCGAGCTCTCACGTGCCACACAAACACACATACTTACATAAACACTCATCTTCCATTACTAAATAACAGTAGTATCATCATTCATCACTCCTTTATACGGTATCACACATGTAATTCATTACTTAACATATAAATATCTATTGTAAAATCTCACGTAATGATTGGTTTGTTTGTGATTTTTGTAATATAGTAAATCTTATTGCAAATATTTGCGAGTTGATAAATATTAGCTAATAATACCCATAGTACCTGTGATTGCGTAGCAACACTGCCCCAATAGAACACAGTTGTGACAAGTGATGGTGGCACATGTGAAGACAACGGCAACCACGAAAACAGATGTTGGAGTGTTGTTAGACACTTCACAACAATTTCCATATTGAGTGCTCTGAGAAATAAAGTTACGATATTACAATTTTGTTCTTTATTTGTCTTCAAGGGACTCACTTTGAAGTTGTATTTATATTTACTTGTCCGTTGCATGTACATCATGTCCATTTGCTAACAAATCAGGCAATGCAGAAGTTTGTGGTAGACCACTGGTTGGTGATGGTGGAGGATTTGACTGACTTTCTTTTTGCGCATTCTTCTCCAATATGGCTGTAAGAATGAACCACCTATAGCATCAAGTTTTCATTAATCTGTATTTTATGACTAAGTTAGTATAGCACTTACCACTCAGAGCAGATAGCATTTGGGGCATGCCTTTTAGCATAAGTCTTTCAAGTTGACTTTTTCGTGCTGATGGCAGCAGCACACCAGTATCACGTGCAGCACCCAACTCTTCACTTGCTGCTTGAGCTAACACCAAGCCAACTATGCATTGACGACCCTCACATTTTAACAACTAAATAAAGAATGTTAAAAAAATGTATGAAATATCAAATTTGTTATTATTGTTATAAATATATTTACATAATATAAGCATACCTCTACAATATTTGTAAAGAAATCAGGGTATAGATGAGGCCAGTCATAGCGGGCTATGGAAACTAATAAAGCGGCTAATTTATTCCTTATGAAGTACTGCATTATCTCATGCTTGGTCATAAGTTCATTCATTAGAGTAAGTCTTATTTCTGTTTTTTCATTATCTGATAATCTTACCCACTGCCTATTTATTATTTTCTGAAATAAAAAATAAAAGATTAAAACAAAAATTAATAATTATGTCTAACCTCTCTACAACAAATCAAGTCTTAAGAGACCATAGATTATATTTTACTACAAAAACATTTCATTATGTTATTTCAGTCAACAAGTTTAAAACTGTATTTATATGAATTAAAGCTTATAAAAATGTGAAAAGTGGCTGATTCCCTTTGATTCAATATCTAAAAAAATGTATCTCGAGGATTTTATGGGATGTAAAAAAACATTTTTCTAATTAAGACCTTATATCTTTGTCTAGACTTTTATATTTATTACATTTTTCAGTAGTAATTCAAAAAACTTTCAATAAGTAAGTAATTGAAAAAGAAATCCTTATGGAAAAGGTAATTTCCGACAAAAAAGTCCTAATTGCTGGAGCTGTAGGTCCATAATTATTTATCATTTTTATTTAACGCCTTAAACAGGGCTCCACGCAGCCATTAATGTATAATTGTGGCACCATAAAGGACAATATATCACATAACAATTTTTTTATGTCATTAAATATTAATTTAAGAATTTGAATAAGTTATTGTTTAAAAATATAAAATCCATACAAATCATAAGAGTCATCTTTCATATTTTAGGAGCATTTTTTTGAATTATATTATATTGTTATACAGGTCAGTCTTTAACAATAGATAAAAACCAATATATCTAAAAAAAATATTTGTTTCATTATAGAGGATGATATTTATGTTACTTAGAATGTTGTTGTTTGTTTGTTTATTGGTTTCTAGCTGTGCCAGTCCGCACAGTATTTAGAGTGTAAAATGGTATTTATAAAAATGTAACCCATCCAATTTGAACTAATGTCTAAGTTATAGTTTTTAATTATAAAATAGTTCATTAAAAATAGTTTACACATTAAATTATTTAGTTTGATAAAATATTCAATACAAGTATAGGTAGCAGCAACATTACAGACAAAAAATCAAAATTACAAGATTTTATTCATTCTACAAGCTCACCTCTAACGTTGTGAGGATAAACATCAATACATATTGATTTTGAGACTTTAGAAGAAATAATAAACAGTGCTTCCATGAATCTCTCGCATTGGAAAAATTTTCAAGCATGTTTTCTATTTCCCTTTTTCTGAAATTATTTGTTGTCGGTGCAAAGAACTCAGACATCAACATCTCTAACGAGGCCAAAGCCTCGTTTATTTCAAAATCTCCCTGAAATTAAATTTACATTGAAAGTTATGATAGTTAAACATAACATACGTTTAAAACCAAATCGAATTTGAATGGTAATATTTTATAAAATTATGTGATACTGATTTTTAAAAACTATTCTTACCATAACTATTTTGTTCACAGTTAATCAATATTTACATAATGAGGAAAAGTCGTCAAAGTTTTAAAACGTTCAAAACTTTACAGGATATTATAATTTATAGATATGTTTTTGTATAGTATTAACAATAAATTACGGAAAAACAATTAACTGTTTTTCCAATCAAATACAGCCGTGCAACTTGCAAGGAGATATATTTTGACAAATGTCGAAATGTCAAACAGTGAGCTGTCAAGTCGACAAAATTTGTAAATGCGTTCAAAGTTAATAAATTCTACGAAACATTGACAAACATACATGCTAAGTTGGCCAAATACCACTGGAAGACATTAACCTCAGATTTGATTTGAATTGAAAGTAAAAACAAATGCAGTTATGTTGATCTACTTTACAGTATATCTATAACACTCGTAATACCACGATGGGATAACCAAAAATTTGTGATACCAATTATAGAAGAGGAAATATTAAATGCTAAGAAACTTAGTAAAACGGTCAAGACTTAAATCCGTCCTGTTAGAAAAATACGAGATGGACAGGTAAGAAAGGCCTGCAAGACATTTTCCAAATATCCAAAGGAACTATCCACGTCACCAGTCTGCTAAAGGATGTAGCAGCATCATCATGAACGCAAATAAGCCATACCATGTCATTTCGAGAAAAACGCGTTTGAAAATTTTGAACAACTTGCTTTATATGATTTTTTATGTATTGGTCAAGTTTTTGGCAATTTCAGATTTATGTAAGTTATTTTACTTGTTTGCCCAAAAAATAAGTATACAAACTGCATATTTCGTAAATAATATAACCCAACACGTTTAACATAATACATAAATTGGCTTTGGCTTTTTTAGAAGTTTTAAAGCTTAAAACCCTACAAATATTAAAGAAAATGTTCTTCAACCATTTATCAACACTTCTGCATATAGGTATAAGTAAGTTTTTTCAATTTTGTGGGTCGACATGGTAATGCTTATTTGCGTCCCATTAATAACTAAAATTATGCTCACCCTCAAAAACATATTATATACTCGTTAATAGACTTTATATATACGTAATTATTAATACATACAGACATATTCAGTAACTTTGATCTATGATGACTAAATCTTTGACTGCTATGGTTAAACTTTCAAAGCAAACATCGAAAAATTAGAAGTTTTTCTACGTCAGAAAAAAAGAAAAACAAAAACAAGTTAGAAAACGCAACTATATATAAAGATTTATTTGCGCTGGTCGAGTGACAAAAAGTCACCTTGCGCTTCCCTTATGTACAGATCGCGTATAAAGAGAAAGGAGAAGAGACTGGGTGACTCACGTCATCGGTCAGATAGTGTTGCCAGCCGCTAGAAAGTTAGAAACTATATTTTGTCTTCGTATTTTCAAGTCACAATAATCAGCGTACTATCTATTCTATCTTTTCCTATTACTACTACTAGCGTAGTCTATTTATAAATATCTACGATTACATATTTGTTAATCTCTTAGTAATCTGTGACTTGTCACTTTTGCTGTTAAGTCTTAATATTGTTAATTTGTCAATTCATCAATTGTCAATTTGTCTCTGAACAAGAACAATAATTCAGCCACAGAATTCAGTTTTATAGCTTTAGCTAAAAAAATATCTAAGCTTACTATAAAAATATTGAAATATCCGCTTGATCGTATGATTATCAATATTACTAGAAATTAAGTTGCAGCATACAAAAAATGGAAGTAGATAATTCACCAAAAATGGAACATCAGCCGGTTCAAAATGATGATTTACAATTAAAAAATGGAGATCAAGACTCAAATTCTACACCAATCGGAAACATAAATGGAAATGATAATGAAGCTGGTGTTTCTACAAATTCAAAAGATGCTCAGAAACCGTCTCCCAAAAAGCCGAAAAAACGTAAACCAAAAACTCCTCGCGATGTGACTGCACCACGACAACCACTTACTGGTGATCTTTATTTTTCGATATATATATTTTCTGGTTGTGTTATACTTTATTATTTTTGCATGACTGCTATAAAATTCGCAATAACAACACTAACAGTACTTATTCTTTAATGTCAATAAAAAAATAAGCTTCAAATATTCCTTTTAGGGTATGTACGGTTTCTAAATGAAAGGCGAGATATATTACGTGCTGAGCAGCCAGAACTAGGGTTTGCTGAATTAACTAGACAGTTGGCTAGTGAATGGAGTAAACTTCCAGCTGAAGCAAAACAACACTATTTAGATGCTGCTGAGCAGGATAAGGAACGGTAATATTTAGTGGTCATAATTAAAGAATGGATACTAGCTCTGACTTATTTTATAATAAATATGTTATAATCATTATTTAGGTATATTAAAGAATGGGCTGAATATAAAAAAACTGATGCATACAAAGAATTTAGAAAACTGCAAATGGAACAAAAGGATTCCAGTAATACTTCAAAAAAAGTTAAACCAAATGCAAATAGTGAAAATAATTTGAACAATGCAGGTAATTTTTCAAGGAAACATTGTATACAAAAAATTTTAATTTATAAAATAAACAACTATTTTCTGTGAAGCTCCAGGTACACAAATACAAGAACAAAACACAGTGGTTGCAAATGTCGCTACTGTCCCTGTAACAACTGTACCACGGCAACAAACTCCACCTCGTCCAAGGCCTTGTATAACTCCTGCTTCAGTAAGTTATGATATTAATTATCAGGATAATTAACTGGACGCAAATAAGCAATACCATGTCAACCCACAAAATTAAAAATACTTAGTTATATATGCAGAAGTGTAGGTAAATGGATGAAGAACATTTTTCTTTAATATTTGTAAGGTTTTAAGCTTTAAAACTTGTAAAAAAGCCATTTTTTCAATCATTTTTGGTTATATTATATACGAAATATGCAGTTTGTATACTTATTTTTTTTGAAGATTTGATAAGTAAAATAACTTACATAAATCGGAATTTGCCAAAAACTTGACCAATACATAAAAAAATCATATAAAGCAAGTTGTTCAAAATTTTCAAACGTGTTTTTCTCGAAATGACATTCATGTGGGTTGACATAGTATTGCTTATTTGCGTCCAACTTTGCTTTGCAGATTTTGAAGAAAAACAATTTTGCATAAGGGTTATGAAAAAGTGGTCCCTTGAAAATGCATTTAGATATTTCGTCATACTATTGACATTGTTTAGAGAGCCAGGTTTAAAACCCTTGATTCCTAAAATTTTAAATATAATTTAATTGCTTTAGATTTTTGCTCATATTATAAAAATACATTGTAGTTTGGTGCAAAATATATATATTTTTTTTTTCTCAAAATTTACTCTTGCCATTAGTGCCATTATATTATTGCCAGAGCATTAATCATGGCCCACTTTGCTTATTAATTGTATGAGAAAAAAATGTTTAATTTTGAGATGATAGGAAAAAATATTTTTTTATGCACAAGAGTTCAGTAGAGATGCTGAAAGTCCCTTCTAACGCATGGTGAAATGGTTTCTCTAGAGCCCTAGTGAAACCCACGGTTCATACAGAAAGTCTGAAACAAATATATATATATCACATACAAACTTTCCCATACTATTTTTAGACTTGAGGTGTGATGAGTTTATGATCTGTCAATAAATTTAGGCATATTTAACACGAAACTATGAGGAGTTTCGTGTTAAATTAATATAGATTGTGTTATATTAACTTCTAGGCATGCTTTAATAATTACTCTTTTATTTTATCACAGGGTGAAGAGATACCTGGTGACACAGACATCCCCATATTCACAGATCAGTTCTTACAGCACAATAAATTGAGAGAAACCGAACTTAGACAATTAAGGAAAGCAAATTCTGATTATGAGCAACAGGTGAGGTTTTTTATAGAGATAAATTTTAGGTGCACACAATATACTTATTATAATTTATATAGTTGTTATATACTCACAATTACTAAATAACTCGAGAATTAATCCACATGTTCAGATGACAGCCAAGAACTGAAACTTAATGTCACACTACCCACAAAGTCTATACATAACATGCCTTCCCCCATTGTACATACTACACTTAATCAATCACTTCAAATTTTTCACTAATTGTTTATAAAATGTTTAATTGACTTTCACTATAACTATACTACCACTAACTTTTACACTAACATGCTGTTGAATATCTACTCTCTCTAATCACTTTCATCCACTGGTTCATTGAACCTATGGTTACTACCATCATCACTATCATTGTTTAATATTATATATTTACGAGTCTAGCTTCGGAATTATGAACAGGCAGGCGTGTCCGTTTGTGCGCAGTAGTGTTCGCTGGCTCTTCGGGGCTCTGATGTATAGTTACATCCTGTGGACCTGTCACTCCAATAATATCTGCCCACTGGCTTTGTGGTGGTAAAGTAATTTCCTGGCTTCCATTACTATCATAGACTTCATTATTTCTCTCTTGCTCAGGCATATTTCTGTGTAAGTCTTCACTTTCTTTCCCCTTCACTTCTCCTGAGCTATGGACTTGATTGATATGTCTAGTAAGCAACTTTCCATTGCATCTAATTAAATATCTACAAATACCTATTCGTTTTTCCACTACTCCTTTTATCCATTTAGGGCCTCTACAGTAATTCCTCACATAAACGCTTTGTCCTATTTCTAGAGATCTAATCTTTGTTCTTTCATTATTTTCTACAATTTCCATGTTTTCTTTATCTTTATTATTCAATGGATTTAACTTGTCAAATTTGGTCTTAAAGCGTCGATTATTTAGTAGTTCTGCTGGGGTGACCCCATGTAGCTGTATTCGGTATTGTTCGGAGGTTGTATAATATTTGAGGTAGCCTGATATGCCATGGTACAGACAAGTTCTTTTTAAGTTTATTTTTGATTGTTTGAACTGTGCGTTCTACTTGGCCATTGGACGCCGGATGATATGGGGAAATTAGGATATGTTTTATATCGTTTGAAGCTAAAAGTTTTTAATTCTTCTGAAATAAAACTTCTTCCATTATCACTTACTAGAGTATCAGGTAAACCTTGTTCTGCAAAAATATCTCGTAACATTTTAATCAATGTTGCACTACTAATATCAGGAACAATTTTTACCACTGGCCATTTTGAAAATGAATCTATTAAGATTAAAAACATTTTTCCTTGGAAAGGACCTGCATAATCAATATGTATCCTAGACCAAGCTTTCTCTGGTCTGATCCATTGATGACTCACTTGGGTAGGCATATTTCTGTTCTCTGCACATATAGAGCAACTCTCCACTAAGTTTTCAATGTGTTTGTCAATATAGGGCCACCAAAAATAGCTTCTCGCTAAAGCCTTAGTTATAACTATACCATCATGATTTTCATGCAACTGTTCAAGTACTGATTCTCTCATAACCTCCGGTAAAACAACTCTACTACCCCACAAAATGCAATCTTTATAAACAGACAATTCTTCCCGCTTTTGCCAAAATATTTTCAATTCTTTCGTAACTTGAGATGGCCAACCATTTTTAATCCAAAACATTATTTTACTTAAAGTCTTATCTCTTCTAGTTAGTCAGGCAACATCCTTAGCCGAATAGTTTAATTGTATAGGGGTTTCTTCAAGCAACAAAACTCCTTCAAAATCTTCTTCTGATGATACATCTTTTGAAGGCCAACGACTTAATGCATCAGCCATACCGATTTTATTACCTTGTACATATTCTAGTTCATAATCATAGGAATTTAGTAGTAAAGCCCATCTCAACATTCTCGGCGATATAATATTCGAAATAGGTTTCTTTGTATTAAATATACCTATAAGTGGTTTGTGGTCAGTTTTAATAGTTATCTTCCGACCGCTGATATATTGGTGAAACTTTTTTAAGCCAAAAATAATGGCTGCAGCTTCTTTATCTACCTGAGCATAGTTACGTTCATGTTTATTCATAGTTCGTGATGCAAACATGATGGGTCGTGTAGTACCATCATTCATTTCATGTTCTAGTACCGCACCAAGCCCATATTGTGAGGCATCACACGATAATATTAATTTTCTTTTTAGATCATAATGTACCAATGTATCTTTACTAGACAATAAGTTTCTTAACTTTTCAAACGCTATTTGTTGTTTCTGTGTCCATCGCCATTCTATTCCTTTGTCTAAAAGTCTATACAAAGGTTCTGCTATTGTTGCTTTATGAGGTATGAACCGATCATAAAAATTTAGTAATCCTAAAAAAGCTTGTAGTTCTTTAACATTACAAGGAGGTGGAGTATTCTCAATCGCATGAATTTTCTCTTCACTAGGGTGAATACCAAATTCATTGATGATGAATCCCAAAAATTCTACACTTGTTGTTGCAAACTTACATTTCTTTTTGTTCACTCTGAGTCCCGCCTCTTGCAATTTTTTTAATACTGCTTCTAGCCGTTCATTATGTTGTGCTATATTGCAACCTGTTATGACTATGTCATCCAGAATGCAGCAACCCAGAAATTTTTGCCAATAAAGATGACATTAGACGTTGGAATATTCCTGGGCACGCCTTAACGCCAAAAGGCAACCTCTTTACTTTATAAAGGCCTTTGGGTGTGTTCAGTGTTAACAACCTTAAGTAGCTTCATCCACCAATACTTGTGTGTAAGCACGTTCCAAATCTATTTTTGTAAAAAACTTGCATCCCTGAAATTCACTGAAGGTTTCATTTAAAGTTGGTAGTGGATATGTGTCTGTATCTGTAGCAAGGTTGACAGTAGATCGGTAGTCACCACACAACCTGATACCACCATTTGACTTCAACACCGGCACAATAGGTGTTGCCCATTCAGAGTATGATATAGACTCCAAAACATTCTCATCTACCAATTTATCAATTTCTTGAAATACACGTTCTCTTATGGCAAAAGGTACCGGCCTGCTCTTTATAAATTTTGGTGACACCCCTTCCTTTGGTGTGATACTTACGATGGGTCCGGTATATTTGCCAAGACCTTCTTGAAATACTTCCTTATATTTTATCAGCAATTTCGAAATATTCTCCATATTATTTGATAGATTATATATACCGTGCAGGTGAATGTTTAAATCACTAAACCAATTCCGACCTACTAAGCTTGGTCCATGACCTCTAGCAATTATTATTTCTAAGTTACAATTAATATTTTTAAACTGGACATTCACTGTAGTCTTTCCAATTAAATCTAACTTATTATTTGTCCATGTTCTTAATGCCAAATTTATACTTTCCATTTTAGGCATTTTATTACTCCAAATGAGTCTGGCTGTCTCTTCGCTGATAAGAGTAAATGCACTCCCTGAATCAATTTCCATTTGTATTTCTCTTTTATTTAGAATTATATTTATGATAAATTCAGTTTGCCTTATGCTATAAACATTGTTATCGTATAAACCATTACAATTGACATTAGGCTTTTTATTCTGTTTATTAGATTTTACTAAACAGACAGGTTCAATATGGCCTATTTTTCCACAGAAATTACATTTACTCCATCTAAATCTACAGGTTCCCAAATGATTTTTCCCACAACGAAAGCAACTAGGCTTTTCTAAATTTTTATCAGTTGATCTACTGTTAATTTTGTTAATTTCCATAGGTTCTTCGAAAACAATATTTCTTCGACTCGCATCTACAATAATACTGTTTGCATCTATATTTGCAGTCTCATATGACCTTGGCTATCCTGGATGCCTCATCGAAAGTTAGATTATTTGTTTGTAGCAGCTTTTTTTGAATTTCTTTATCAAAAATACCACATACTAATCTATCTCGTAATGTGCGATTTAAATCAGTAAAGTTACAACCAATACTTAATTTCCTTAACTGAGCAATATAATCTCTTACTCTTTCCCCCTCTTCTTGGTTTCTCATATGGAATTTATATGACTGTACAATTTCATTGGGTGTTGGGTGGAAATGTTCATCTAATACAATTTTTATTGTAGTAAAACTAACCTCAAATAATTCCGATGGTGCTATCAAAGACACTATCAAATCATATAGTTCAGGACCACAAACTGCCAGTAAATTGGCTTTTTTAAGACAATCATCTATTATACCACTCGCCTGTAGGCAATAAATAAACCTCTCGATGTAGTTTTTTCCAACAGCCATATTGCCACATCAAACTCGCATAAGAATTTTACACTCATGATTCCTATATATTATAATTTTTATTATTTGTATATTTAATTTGCACACTTTTAAGCACTTTTTACGTATTTTTTCACTCGTCGCCACTGTTATATACTCACAATTACTAAATAACTCAAGAATTAATCCACATGTTCAGATGACAGCCAAGAACTGAAACTTAATGTCACACTACCCACAAAGTCTATACATAACAATAGTAATACAATATTTAAATTAAGCAAGCCTAACAGGAGTCCTATATCCTTGACGACGTTGTGGCGCAGCGGTAGCGAACCTGCTTTAAACGCCACGTATTTGTCCTTGTCATTGTGAATGTTTCCGGACCCCGACACAGGATATCACTATCCTAATGGGGGCCGTTGAGTGTGTAGCGTTTATTTATTATTATTATATGATGTGTAACTTCTATAATACTTTTATTTATTCAGAATGCAATATTACAACGTCATGCAGAAGAGGTAAGTGCTGCAACTTCAAGGCTTCGAGCAGAAACCGCCGCAGCAGCTGAACGTACTGCTGCACTTGTTACACATCGTAGAGCTCTTGTTGCTTCTTTGGTGCAAGCTTTACAGTCTGTCATATTGCCGCTGTCAGGTAAGTTACATTACTTTATTCCTTCTGTAAATATTATCACCATTTTACTTATTTGATGTAAAACAAGTCTCTAGGCACAATTAATTACTTCTCAATCTACTATTTATTCATTTTTTAGTCTTTATTAAAGTTTATATATTAATTTTAAATCTTTCAGGAGGCTCGACTGGGGCTTCAGAAAGTAACATAGAGGAATATATGGAGAAATTGCAAAGTTTTGCTTTAGAAGGAAAAAATAATCCAGTTCTGAAACAGGCAAAGGATATATTGAATAGAGTTGAGTTACCAACTATTTAAGAATTGGTGTAATAAAAATTATACCACAGCATATTCTTTTAATTTCTTATATTTGATTGCTAACATATGTTTAAGCACACAATTGTTACATTATTTATTATAAATCACAAAAATGAGTTTGATTGTTATACATTAATAATCATCAGAATCATCAGAATCAATTTCAGGAACATTTTTTACTTTAGTGTCATATTGATGCAATTTTCTCCTCCACATCTTTATTAACATATCCCAAGATCGTCGACTATATTTAGCATACTTATCAGGTGTTTTTGGATGATCTTTGGTACGCTGTGCCCTGGGAAAGTAGAATGAATAGACATTATTTTCATATCAAATTTTTAGGGTTGAAAATCTTTGATATTTCATGGCATTGTTTAAAAATTGCTACTTACATTGGCACTTGCCGTATAAAATTATGATAACCAAAAGTATTTTTGCCATAATCTATCTGCTTCTGACGTCTCTCTAGTATAGATGGATCTGTTTCCAATTCAAGAGGCTTCTTTTTAGGTTTACTAAAACTAACAGAATTATTTAAGAACTTATTATAAAATTAATGAGGTAATCACATAATGGGTAAAAGGCTGACTATTAACAAAAGAGTTGTGGGTTCGATCCTGACGACCCCCTTGGACTGTTGTCGTACCCACTCCTAGCACAAGCTACAAGTTTATCTGAGTAAAAGAAAAAACATTGTTAATATTATTTATAAAAAAAGTAAGGATAGTTCCTTAAATGTAACTTGAACCAATATGGCCGCTCCTGTGCAGGTACAATAATGGACATATAATGTTAGACAAAAATATTGGTTTCGTCTTATTTAAATCCATTCTTTATAAAGTGGGAAAACGGAATTAAATATATAATATAGTTATTATTTCTTCTAAATTCAATTAATTCTTTATTTATTATCGTTATTAATTACTTAAATAGAATAAAACAAATAAATAGTATAGAAAAAAGGTACCTATATATATAAAAAAAAAAATTTACATTATTAATAGTGAGACAGACTTCTTTGCATCTTCCGCAGTATTATTCAGAGAATTTGTTACATTAATCTTTTAAAAAATAACTATAAACGTCAAATACCATCCTTCTTTCCCGTCTCCCTAAAGTTGATTGTGGTCGAGGCATTATCTTGAAATAAATGTTAACACACTTGACAAAACTAATTTATATTTTAATTAAATTATTAATAATTTATTATTAAAGAACTAAAACAACCGTGAGCGAGTGTACTAAACGCAGCCCCCTTCATACCGCATACGGTTGAGACCCAAATACGTGTTACTGCAAGAGTTCAACTTACATTAAACAAACTATAAGTAATGTAAAATGAAGAGGATTTTGCTATGGTGGCAAAGTGGTTACAGGCTTTAATAAAATTACTAGTTTTTTTATCATATGTTGAAGAAACTCAGAGGTTAGGCCACTCTAATTGTGGGTTTATTTAGGAAAATATAATAATTGATATATAATAAATTAAGTTTACAAAAGTTTAAACTTATTGGACATCATTATTATGAGACTGTAAAACATAAAAATAATAATAGTGCTTTCCACAAGGTAAACATAAATAACACTTGCTTGATATAGCAGTTATTTGAAAACAACATTAGCAGTAAAGAAAATAATTTTGTTAGTAATACCTACATAAACACATGTAATTTACCTGTTACTATCTTCAGATTCATTTTTTTCAGTCAGTTTAACTTTTTTTCTACTGCTACAGCTATCAATGCTATCTGTCCTTAGTTTTTCTTTATTTCCTCTTCTATCTATAACATAATTTTGATAATTAAAGAACGGAATATTTTAGTAAGAGCACACAAATAAAGCAATCTGTACCTGTTTCAGTACCATTCTCATCTTCATTCCAATTTATTATAGTACAAAATTCCATATTGTTTACAATTTTTATTTTACTTCGAAAAAACGTCTTCTTATTTAAATTTAAAACGTCTACTTATTTACTTTATTAGCACTCGTGATACCATGTGTTAAGTAAAATGAGTATATATTTAGAAAACTGCTTTGAATTTGTACCTGCACCGTCCAATTACTGGATCATTATTAACAAAAATATGCTAGCAACGTATTATTTAACATATATTTCAATACTTAGCCGTTGTAACACTAATAGACGTTATAACTGTGGTATGGTAAGCGAGTCCTATTTCTAAAAGTATCTCCTACTCTGAACTCGTCTAACAGTAGCAGTAGCACAGTCACAGCACAATTGTGACTCGAGTCGACTGTCAACAAGCGTTTCGCGCGAAAATAGACAATTGACATACTGGAACATGGGTTACCCAAGTTGGAAACGTTCAACTTAATAGACTGCCGCCTGCTGGTCTCTAAGCCGTAGTGACAGTGGTAGAATCTGACTTTCAACAAATAAGTGTAATGCTTTTTATGTTGACTAAAAAATATTTGATTTGATTTGACAGAGTGTGACTAAAGTTGACCGGGAACTAAATAAGTAAATAACACCATCGTGCGCATGCGCTATAAAAACCTTGAGGTTTGATAGCTTACGGGTTGATGCCTTGATAGTACTCAAGCATAGATAATTAACCCTTTGATACATGACAAATGTCATTGTCACTTTTGCTTAAACGCGCGAGATTATTCGGTTTGGATTCGCATTTCAGATAAACGCATAAATAAAAAAATCCAGACGACTTATCCATCTTCTGTGAAAAGTTTAAGATTTATGAAAAGTTTCTCTATTGGAAATATACCATACAGAAAAGTCATCATTACAGTAAGATTATTTCATGGCGTTGAAACATTTAGAATTGTTGTGACGTATTTATATTGAAATAAAATGATTATCATATTCATAAGTATTATGAATACCTATGCAATGAATGCAGAAAGAACTGTGCTTCGAAAAAATAGTGCGTTATAGTAGACTCAGTTGATAAAATATTTACAAAAACTACTTTGAAACTTGATTCCCTACATCAGAATTGTCGTGTACGTGTCACAAGTTTACAGTTGTTGAAATTATATTTAGATGAATAATTGACTACAAAAAAACTATGAAAAACTTGGTAAACTATCTATCTTTATATCTTTTAGATAAAACTTTGATGTTGAATGAATAAAATATGGAAAAATGGTAAATAAAGTACGAGTAGCTCAAATTACAAGGTCCTGATTTATATTATTTTTTTATGTGAAATCTAATTATATTTTTGTTGAATTGTAGTGAATATTGATTATGAATAAATAGTTATCAGTTTCAAATAAACGTTTATGGTAGTTTTCATATAAATAAAGCAAAAAAATGTTATCAAAACATTGCATTTTTACGAAAATTTAGGTTACGTTATATTGACATGTAGTGCCGGACGCTATTGTCGATAAACAATTTATTTTCGTACAGGATTTTCTTCTGTATTTATAAATAAAATTGTTTATATAAAATTTGGTTTTCTTTATTTTTCTTCGCATGTCAATTCTTATTTTCTCAAAATAACATTATTTTTTGTTTGGAATTATTATAATTAGAATTATTTATTATGCACATAAACATGCCTGTTGTATTACATATAAAATATTTATTTTATTCTATTTTAGATTTATATTACAAACAAAAGTTAACTACTCATTGACATTGCCACCGATGTCAGTTTTACAATCTTCTTATTCTTTGTTAGACCATCCAGCGAACTATAGCGGTGCTAAGATTCTAAAATGCACGTTCTCCTCCAAGTCTGTCCGAAATCCCGAAATCCTTAGTCTTTGCCTGGTGAAACAAAATTTTTTAACGATGACGACTAAATGCTTATGCAAATTGCAAACAGTTTATAAACTATATCTATTATTTTACATATCAAATTTAGGGTAAATTTAACTGCAATCTTGGTTTAAAATATAAAATGTGATTTAAAGTAACTTTTTCCGATTGTGTTGCTGTTGGCCCTACTGGCCTTGCCAGTGTCACCGGTGGGGGTGATCAAGTACAAGCCAGCCCAGAAAGACATTCCAGTTTGGAATAAGCTCGATGCAACGTACGGAAAAACTAAGATGACTACTGTCGGTACTCCCAACCCTGCGCCCTAACAATTTTATCCCTCCATCACACAAGGCTCATCTACCACTGACTTACAGCTTGTCTGCAAAATCATAGCTCAAATCGATATGGCTGAAATAAGCACTTTCACCGCTCAAATCAGAGATCCGCAAATAGGTAACGTAACTGCATTCGTAGACAAAATTATTAGGTTCAATGGCTCAAGCCGCTAGAATAAAACCCCTCTCTCTGAGCTTAGTCACGTGTAATGCAAAGGTCTTATTGATCAAATCGGGCTAGTTCGCAATTTTCTTAAGAACCACGAAGCTTTCGCTTTCGAAGTAGACTTATCCGAAACGACAGAGTCGGCAAGGCCAAGTGCTTAGCTGACAATAGGCCAATAGAACCCGAGCGCCTATTCAAACTCAAACTCAAACTCAAACTCAAAATATTCTTTATTCAAATAGGCTTTTAAGCGCTTTTGAATCGTCAAATATACAGTCTGTTATGTCCGCCTAAGTGAAGCTACTGCCGATTCGGAAGGTAGATTCTGCAGAGAAGAAACGGCAAGAAACTCTACAGTTACTCTTTTCAAAAATAATCACATTACATTTGTCAAATGTACAATTAAGATATATATCCCGCATGAAACTCAACGTATATTAATTCCATGCCACATTATCTGCAATATATTCATTAACGGAATAATAAGCTTTATTTAGTAAACACCGCTTGATATAAGATTTAAATTTCATAAGTGGTAGATTCAAAATTGTCTGCGGAATTTTATTATAGAAGCGAACACCTTGCCCCAAAAAGACATACTCACTTTGTGAAGCCGAAAACTTGGTGTAACAAGTTTATCTTTTCTTCTTGTATTAAAGCAGTGTCTGTCACTGTTTGTGTCAAACAAATCAACATTTTTATGAATATAAAGGATATTGCTAAGGATATACTGCGAAGCAACCGTCAGTATGCCTGCCTTAGTAAACACATCCCGAAGAGAGTCTCTAGCTTGCAAATTATAAATCGCCCGAACAGCTCTTTTTGAAGAATAAATACAGTCTCAATGTCTGTAGCATTACCCCAAAGTAATAAGCCATAAGACATAATACTGTGAAAATAACTGAAGTAAACTAATCGAGCAGTATCGATATCACTTAATTGTCTAACTTTCCTAACCGCGTAAGCAGCAGAGCTGAGTCTTCCTGCAAGGGATGTTAAATGAGAGTTCCACTGAAGTTTTGAATCCAGTGTTATTCCTAAAAATACTGTATTATCAATTATATCAAGATTTGTATTATTCATACTTAAAATAAAATCTTGTTTCTTAACATTTGGCATTGAAAATTCTACACATTTTGTCTTCGCCGCATTCAAAACTAGGTTATTTACAGTAAACCATTGTTGTACAAGCGATAAAGAATTGTTTACATCGTCATAATTATGCTTATTCCTGTCAACCTTAAATATTAGGGAAGTATCATCAGCAAACAATACGATATCACATATACTGTTTACATAGAAAGGCAAATCATTAATGTAAATCAAAAATAGAAAAGGGCCTAGAATTGAACCTTGTGGAACGCCCATTTTTAGTACAGATCCAGAAGACTTTATTCCATTAATTGATACCTGTTGTAATCTATTAGATAAGTATGAGGCAATGATTTTAAGAGCTTTATCAGTGACACCGTAATGGTTCAATTTATTTAAAAGCGTCTCGTGTACAACACAGTCAAAAGCCTTAGACAAGTCACAAAACACACCAATCGCATTCTGTGACTTCTCCCAAGCGTCATAGACATGTTTTATGAGCGTCACTCCAGCATCCAATGTAGAGCGTCCCTTGCTAAAGCCATATTGTTGGTTGTGAAAAAGGCTATTTAAATTGAAATGAGATAGAAGTTGGTTAAGTAAAATTTTTTCAAATATTTTACTTAATGACGGGAGTATGGAAATTGGCCTATAGTTACCGGGATTAGTTTTATCGCCATTTTTATAAAGTGGTAAGATTTTACTGCATTTCATAAGGTCAGGAAAACAGCCCGCATCTATACATTTATTAAATATAAAAGCCAAATATGGAGCAATGCTGTATATTATATTGTTTATTAAGTGAACTGAGATACCCCAAAGGTCATGAGTGTTTTTAATATTTAATGTTTTAAATGTTTTAATAATATCTATTGCATTAATACGTTCAAAGGAAAATTTTGCATGGCATTCAGAGACATTATTTTGTAATATTTTCAAGGCCTCAGAAGGAGTTGATCTTAAATTACAAGTTATCTGTGATGGTATTTTGGAGAAAAATAATTCAAATTCATTTGCTATTTCTAGTTCCGTATTCACAATAGCGTTATTAATATTTAATTCAATTGTCTCTTTTTGTTTTGTTCTTCCACATACACCATTGATAATGTCCCATGTTGCCTTAACTAAGGTGAACACGAAGTTGAAAGCATATAAGATAATTCTCCATAGCTCCTGCGAACGAACCATTAATCTTCACAGTAAACCAAGGAATCAACCCGCGAGTTATCGTTTGATCAGCATACTCTCTCTCGAGAAAGTCTACAAATATCCTGCTAGCAAGTATCAAAAACATGATGATTTTGTGGTAATAGATGAACAGTTTGGTTTTTGTAAAAATCATTTATGCGTTAACCAGGTCCACCGCATAACGGAGCACATTTTAAAGAGCGTCACCCGTGCGTGAACAAATACGACAGGGACTCTCTTCTTTGACGCCATTAAGGCTTTCAATAAATTCTGGCACCCTGGCTTAACTTTTGAGCTTTATCGCCTAGGATTGCCAGATAGACTCATCATACGAGACTACTTATCAAATCGAACTTTTCGTTATCGAGTAGAAGGCATTCTGTCTTGCCCTCGTCTTATAAGGGATGGAGTCCCACAAGGTTCCGTTTTAGCTCCATTTCTATATTCATTATATATAAACGACATACCTAGACAGACCTACAATATCTATCTATCACTCTTCGCGGACGTCTGTATCGGCTTCCGCTTTAACCAAGTGTCTCCAATCCGCAGCCGATGCCCAAGACAAATGGTTTAAAATCTTGGAAGATTGAATTCAATCCAGAGAAAAGCGTAGGAAGCCTATTCAACAAACCTCGCATTAGAACTTACTGGCGATCCGGTCCACCTGGAGTCATCATTTTATTTGCCGTTCCATCCAGCAGAAAGATAAAATGACAACTGACTATCGCTTGAAGATCATATCCACATGGTACGCATTAAAGCAGCTTTCGTTATGGGCAGACTGTTTGCGATGTTGGGCAGAAGGAGTAAATTGTCCCTTATAAATATAAATAAATAAGGTCACATGGTACAAAGTCTGCGTACACCCTGGTTTTTCGCATGCACATGCCCGAAAAACATTTCTTACGAATGTCCTCGCGCTGCCCATGTAAGGTGCAAGTCTCCATAAAGGTTTTAAAATCGATTCGATTCGAAGCGTATATCGCAAACCTATTTCAATCAAACTATCTCCCATCCCGATCCTCTGCCTAGACAGGATAGTATTTATTAAAACAGAGTTGACAAACCAACTAGATACAGACACGCGCACAACACCGCCTTCGCTGTCGAGGACGTGGTCCATCGTCTTCGCAGATGAAGTCAGAGTTTCTTTCTTGTTTCGCACACCTGCGAGTGAGTCCATCGATTAGTTTGCGCCTCCATTTCCGACGACGTCCATTGATTTTGTTCAATCTCACAGGAGGCAACCTATGGACGAAATCAACTTTAAGCCCCCACCCGGTGACGCTGTCAAGGCCAGTAAGGCCAACAGCAATGTACAATCAGATAAAAAGGGATATGAAGGCAAGGCTCCGAACACATTTTAATCGATGGACTCACCCGACGACGTAAGTGAATCGCAGGTGTGCGAAAGAAGAGACTTCGACGTCATTTGCAAAGACGGTTTTAAGATTTATTCTATCTGCCCAACATAGCATACATTTTTCTCAGAACAAATGCTGCTTTTTATGCGAATATGAGCTTCAAACGGTAGTCTATTGTCAACTAGATACTTGGTTTCATCTTTGTCCGGCATATGGGAGAGGATTTGCTTTTGCTGCTTCGCCAGATTATTTCGGATCATGACCTGTCGATAGAGGCGAGTTAGAAAAGAAGACAATTCAGGCGCACATGACCACAAGGCAATGCCAGTCAGGCCCATTAGCTTTTTTTTAAACATATATGGGTAAGCTCTTGACCTCCATCGAGGGAGAAGGTCTACGTTGGAGTGAGCGAACTCATGAGAAGCCTACTACTACTACTTTACGACGGTGCGGCAGGCTGGTATTTAGCTGAACCATCCCACAGGTGGGTACAGTACTCCATGCAGGGCCGGATTTGAGCTTTATATAGTGTCAGAAGCTGTCTAGGCGTGAAGTACCGCGACACCTTGTTGAGAATGCCCAGGTTTTTGGCCGCCGATGTGAGCCTTGGACTCGGCTGACGCCAAAATTGAGGTAAGCACTCAATTTCATGCCAGGAAGTTTAATGCGGCCGGTGAATTCTATAGACACACCACGGTAGGATTCAGCTCGAAAGGACTCCTTTTTGCGGAGAACAGACAAACCTGCATTTTGGAGATGTTAAAAGCGACCAGATTATCGTCACCCCCTGGGAGACTCGGCTTAAGGTCACATTCGTCTGCTCCACCTCTCTTAAGGATCGTACTGTGTCCCCGTCGTCTCTTGCACTAGAAAGGTATCTCACCGTTACTGTGCTGTAATCAGCGTATCCGACTATGCCTGGCACGAGCAAATTGTTAATGTGTAGTAAGAAAAGAATAACAGAGAGAATTGACCCCTAAAAACTCCAGCATTAATAGCCAAAAGGTCAGAAGAGCAGCTATCTATGACTACTCTGATCGACCGCTCACTCAGGATGTGACGACCTCATCGCCCGCTGTTGGGATAACTTCTGTCACAGCAGAGATTATTCCACCAGTGCAATCAGTCACACTGGTGGTAGGTCTTTTCTTGCAGAAATCGGCTAGATAGGTTCCACCACAGTATCAAATATTCTGCCGCCAAATAGTAGTGCTTAGGCATTACTCTGTTCCGGTTTGAAGGGCACTGTACGCTAGTGAAATTCCTTGGCAGAGGAGATTTAATAACTAATATCTCGAGGTTACATAGCCTTATTCAGATCTAGAGTGCTGAGTATTTAGAATACCTCTTTTTCTGAATATGTATCTCTTACATTGCAGAGTCACAACGAGATAGCAAAACGTAGGCAGTTACCAGCGGCATCTAATTGGTAATTCTTCGCAACTAGAAATGCAAATAGTTCTGCTTTCTTTCTTTTGGCGGTGTGAGCTAATGAACCATCTGACTTTTGCAATAGCGGTAGAGGAGACCAAAAGAAAAGGGACGAGTAAGATGGGTAAGACGGTTGTCTAGCTCCAATGCGGCCGATATGGTTGAAGCGGGCCTACGGAGGGCACATTTGTCAGACTTGGCAAAACTATTAAAGAGTATTTTCAGTATCAAGACATTCGACGCATTGCAGGCTCGAGCATCCACACACTTCTGGTAGGCTAAGTGCTTACGTGCTTCGGCACTATCACGCTCGAGAGTTGAACCAAGGGGACGCTTTCGCATAGAGTAAGCCATCAGAATATATAACGACAAATTCCATAGCCTTTAATATCCTTCAGAAACACCATCTGCGCAACACGCCGGGTCTTTGAAGAGAATCATATGCGCTGCCAAGGGTAAGAGACACAAAGAAATGCCGCATCTCTTCCGACTAGGCTGACTTGAATCAACATTTGCTCGAGTTCAGGTGGCAAGTAAACAGACACAGATTTCACCAGATAGCGGTCGTAGCTAATTAACCTCGCCAACTAGATGCGGTCAGCCAGCGGAATACCGTGTTTAGGATCCTGCTAGCCTCCGCGAATAGTCACATAGTACAGACACCAAGTAGTACCGATACCGGTCGCAACACCATGCAACTGCCCAGACTCTACTACCAGGATGGCTTCTCAAGGCATCATGACGAAAGGCGACAAAAATCACTTAGCGGCATGGCTTTGCCAAGAGAGTAATTAAAAACCACGGCCGAAACCTTCCACTTGAAGGTGCTGTTCATTTAACGCTACCCAAGAGACACGTGTGGGTATCTAGAATAGCCAACGGACGCAAACGACATTATCTTTCAAAAGTGTATTCCACAATATTATTCGAAAATAATTTAATCCTAGTAAATGTGTATAAATGAAAAACATTGGTATAAAAATCCTTTTTTATTTACTATTATAATTATAATTCTCAGAATCTATACATATAACAAAAATATAAATTTCGTACAATTTATTAAGTAATCGTATACTAGTCATGATTTAAAAACTGTTTGATTTTTTTTTCATTTTCTTAGTGCATTGCTATCGCTTTGGCAATTGCGACTCAAGCATCTAGTCAATACCAGCATTAGTTGTTGCAATTGGAGGTGGCTGAATAAATTCTGATAGATTTACAATTATAGAGAGATTTACAATTATTGTCTGTATGATGCTATCATCCTAGATAGAACAGTTATAAAAAGCCGGCAGCTAAACTGGCTCGGGTTTAAAAAAATCTTCCTTACTGAAAGAAGAAGAAAAAAAAATCGAAAATCACTTAAACTTAAGGTCTACAGCCGGCCACCCCTAACGATTTTCAACGGCGTCATCTAATCACAATTCAATGTGTTTTCCAGCAGGGTCTCGTTTTCAACGGAAATTCACAGCCCGAAGTCGAAATACAGAAGTCTTAAATAGAAAGAAAGAATTAATAAAAAAACAAAAGAAATATATAACATATAACAAAAGTTATAGAAAAAACCGTTTTGAATAAGGTCGGTAAGAAAATATAATGGTTTGTGTACTCATTTTGAGCAATTCAAGTATGATTAGGCGTTATTCGTCAAAAGTCCTTCTTGAAATAAATAAATTAATGTAATTAGCACGTCCTTATTACACGAGTTACTTTTTTCAAACTTACTATATCATGGCTAAAGTGGTGAATGCGACCTTTTCTTCATCCGTACCATAGCGCTGCCACAGTTATTTCCGAATCGAATGGCGCAGCTAGTCGTTACAAGCGTAGGGTAGATGGGTTCTCCAAAACCAAAAAAGATAAGCTTAAATTTGTAATGCGTAAGGAAGACAAGTAGACCGTCGGGCATTTTGTTCTGCAAATAGTATATAAAATGCTATACTAAAAATAAAACCATGCTAAAATTTTAAAATAATAGCTAATCATTAATGGATTTTAATAGTAGGAGAGCTATGCTTGTCCCATCATAAATTGGGCCGGCTCGACAGAGGGAGTACGACCGTCTCACAGAAAATCAGGCGTTAGGTAATAAGAGAACTGTTTTGTTTCGTGCGATGAGTGAGAGCGCCGTAGGCTCAATCTCCCACCAGTCCCACATTTTTTTCCTCCTCATTTCCTACTCTCCCTTAGGTTTGCAACGCATAAATTCTACTTTAAGTTTATTATGTTCATAGGTTGCGGTGAATGCTTCGAATCCTCTCGAGTAAAAAATTTCATTTATGAGTACCTTATACATATCTAGTCAATGTTATAGGTATATAAATATGTGGCCTCCTCTTCGTCCATGTCGTAATCACAGATACGGTATACGGTATACCAGCGGGAGAACAGTAGTTCTCCCTCGTAATCTTCGCCATACAAACAATGCGACCGACATTTGTATTCTTAGGAAATATATTTATAAAAAAAGACAAAAAGAAAAAGAATTATAATCCATTATTATTATATATAAATATATATATATTTGATAATGAATCATGATCATGGATGATGATTAGATAAATTACAAAACAAATAATGGTCTATAAAATAATGAAATAATATATTATATCGATATCGATAAAATTTCCACCCGCCCTGTAGAATTTATTCTGTGAACAACTAAACAAAATGTTTCCAGCTGTCAATATATAATGATATACTATTATGAGACAAAACACTATAAAAATAAAGCATATAATTCTATATTGAAATTTGAATGACAGCAAGCCAATTGTTGGTAAATATGTACAACAAAATACTGAAGTTTTCCGTATTTTTTGTTGAATGATTTCTTCTTTTTTTCGGGGACAAGCATAGTTATTTGTTTATGTAAATACTGTAATTGCGTCTATGTAGAGTATTTGAAACGCATATAATTGAATTTGTAGAAGAAATACTTGAAAATAGCGTATAAGTGCTATCCATATTCGAGCTTGAAAATTTTGATAAATACGATAAAAGATAAAAGTCCAGTTATAGAAATAGCTTTATCGTTTCTAGACCAACATAAATAACACTACTCTTTGGACGAAAATGCACTTACCGTTAATAAAAATGCTTCCAAAAACGGAGATTACAACTTTCTTTTTCATAAAACTAAGTGACATTTGCCAACTCGTTTTTATCGCGGTAAAAGACGATATTATTTTTTAAGCTTTCTGTGTAGCGTAAAATTTAATATATTTTATTATAAACAATAAAATTTCGAAAAATTGAGTCACTTATACACCGAAAAATAATATTTAAAGTTAGGCGGGGTAATGAGACTATTTCTGTCAAAATCGCAAACTGACGGCCAGCCGGCTGGTCAATCTGAATCCTCGATAGGTTAAATAACCAAAAGTTACTTTCACAATTCAAGGAATAACCATAGAAAGATTATAAAAGTAACGGAAAGCCGTGAAAAATATCAAGATCTTTTAATTTTTTTAACTCCAATGAGTCAATGAGTTCCACTTTTTGGAAGTACGACAAAGAAAAGAATTAGCAAACTTATTTGTTAAGTAAATATAGTTGTAACTTTTATAATTTAAAACAATTGTTACTAAAATTAATAGTTTTGATCGTAATATAATAAGCCTGTAAATACACCATTTTCGGTTAAATGACTTTAAATAAAGGATATATTATTACTATTCTGACAACACAGTTCAAAATTTACCAACAAGTTGCTTAGACCATATTTTAACAGGTCTAAGACAAATTGGCGTTATTTTGGTTACTATAGTAACGTCAAATTCTCAAATCATAGATTGGGCTCTTCAAAGCTTTTTTAATTGATTTTTTTTTAAAAAAATGGTGAATAAATGCGTTATACTTGGTTGTAAGAATGAACCTTATCCAGGTTGTGGTAAATCTTTCCACCTGTGAGTAATTTTGTTTAATAAGAACCTTGGTGACTCTGCTATGTTAAGTTCAAAGACGATTGTTAAAATTTTTTTATCAATTGTAATTAGGTAATTAAAAGTTTTATTATCTTTATTTTAGTAATAAAATGTTATTTTCAGTTTTTCTAGTGACGAGGAAAGAAAAAAGAATGGATAAAAATAAATATAATTTTATTATATTTTCCGACTTACATGCCACTACTATAATACCACTGGCTAATTCTAATAAAAATAATAATATTCCAGTAAAATAACATATTGGTTCTAATTTAAATATATTAATAGTACGCAGAAATGAAGATGATTCAAGTTTATATTTTATCCTCAATTATTAACAATTATAGTGTTTCGATTAGATAGAGACAAAAGTACCATTGGGAACCTCCCTTTTCTCACAGATATGTTGCTTCAGTGAGCTTTCTTGTTCTTATATTAATTCTATGACGTGCGCACTGCGCAACCCACCTCTACCTCGCCACAGAGTATATGTGGAGCATATAAGGACTCGACCGCGACTGCTGAAACAGCTCTTACAGAATGTAGACTGAACTGTAATAAAGCAGTTCCACAAATGAGCAACTATCACTCATATACTACGACTCGCCAGATAAATCGCCAGAAGTCTCAATAGCTCAACGGTAAAAGGGCCAACTTCGCTCCGTTAACGCGAGAGTAATATAATAGGAAGCAATAGGAATATTAGTAATGCCATTAAAAAAGCTAGCAATGCTTTAAAAAAAATCATTTTTAAAATGCTATGACACCCATTATTTTTATTATTAAAAGAATAATTGGATGACCCATTTCAAGAAGTCCCTAAGTCCACTTAGGGACTTTATGCACTAATAACACCAAAATAAACAGAATCTCATTATCTATCGTTCAGTCTAATCGGTTAATTTCTAACTTATTTCTACGTCGTACTTTTAAAGATGTTTTATCCTCAAGTTTTAAGAAGTACCTAAGTCCACAAGTCTAGTCTAGTCTCATCAGTTTCATAAGTCATAAGTCAAATCCATCGTCGCCATCAAAGAGTATAAAATATATGGAGATGCTATATTCGTCTACAGAAAATTTTAATCAACAAATATTACATAAAAAGACGAAGAAGTAATAAACATAGAGTTGCGTTATTCATCGTGTGGTTGTGGGAGAAACTCCAAGCATTTCCCAGGTCTTGCGACCCGGTTGTAGGTTTAAAGAGACCTCTTTTCTGATATGCATCAACGCTCACCTTGCACTGCCTTCCTCCTCCTCTCTAGCCAAATTTAAAAAGAGCCCGTCAGAGCTGCTTTAGATGCTCATTCTAAAATAGAACTCACTGCAGCTCACTTAACTATTTCATTTTATTTTCTTTAATTGAGTAAATAACTGGGCAGCACTAACAATATAAATAAGCCATTTAATAAACATTAAAAATATATGAAGGAAAATATAATAAAATCTTTTGTTTGGTATTAGTAATAATGATTATATTTTAAATTGCTTTATAAATGTATAAGATTCGATTAATAGAAACTATATGCATTTAACCGATTTTCAGAACATTTTTCATTTCTTGGCAGCCATTTCGAGTCACATTTTGGCATTGACCTTGATACCCATTATTTCGAGTTAGTTATCATTTCCGTAGTTTTAATCTCTATGATCCCCATAGTTTTTATACAACATAGAATTATGAATTCAATCAAAGAATAGAATTCAGTAGAACTCGTCAACTCTCACAACCGTCATGAACGTCTTTCTCAAAAATCGCAGTCTGTCAGCACGTTTCAGTCGGTGGTTGTCTCCGTCAAAATAATATTTTTTAAAGTAATATCTATATGTATCTATATACACGTATAATGAATTGAGTAGGCTATCCCGTAGCTATAATTATTTCATGTAAGCATTATAATATTTAGATATTCTTTTTAATCTTTATGAATAAATATAATTAATTTATCATATCATAATAAATATTGTACAATATTTATTATGATAGTTGAAACTTAAAAACAAGCTATGCACTCTCTAGGTACAGCGGACTTAATTACTTTATAGCTCTATGTAGTTCAAGATGTTAAATCAATGTTCAAAAACCAGTGTTCCCAACTCAGATGTTTTTCCCTAAATTTAGGATGAAAATAAGTGAGTTCGGATTTTATATTTTTATATTGTTCAATCAAATAAAATCAAATATTTTTATTCAACATAAAAAGCATAACACTTATTTGTAGAAAGTCAGATAATACCAAGTAAGGAATATACATATAAAGCCTTATGGTTTGAATTATATCTATCAGCATTGATAAGTAATTATCTGGATGATTCTGGAGACACTTATAGACATCGTATGTTAAAAGACGCTTTCATATTATTTCAGCAGCTTTATGTTATAATATATGCCTAATTGTTGTATTTTGTTTGAGATATTTCCAAATAGTTGAGCGGTTTCAAGGGGTTTTGACAGCAGTTTAAGGGTAAATATTTTTTCCGAGTTGGTATCATCATATCTGTCATGTTTACCTCCCGACGCAAAAACGTTGCTTGTGTGTACAATCCATGTCTATGTAGTTGTGCCTACCTGTTTTGCAAAAAAGCCTAATAAGTCCCTAAGTCCATCTATTTTTTTAAGAAAGTCACTAAGTCCATCATAAAGTCCCTAAGTCCACGTTTTTTCCGCAACATTTTTCCGATTTTCTTCAACAAATTTGAAAAAGACATATTTATTTTAAGCCTATGGGAAAAAGACTTTAGGACCTACATTTGGATATCACAAATTTATTTCAAAGGCAAAAAAGGCGAAGTAAAACATATTAATGCACTTTTCTCAAAAGGGAAAAAACGGACTTAGGGATTTCTTGAACTGGACCATTGAATTATAGCAACTAAAAATACAATACAAAAAAATTTATTTAAAAAAAAACTAATAATAAAACTTAGGTAATAAAGAATAATAAATGCTAAAATAAAAAGTCACATCCTTGTTATTCTTATAGTTCTTACGTACGTATTCCTTTGTTGTATTAGTCTAATCCATTTTTTTAAATTAGTCTTATCCGTGCACATTATTTTTCATAAATTATTCGGCCATAGTTTTGTCGACAGTCATTACAATACTTTTATAAACTTTTTCAATTTCATACAATATACTCTTCATCTCTTTTAAATATTCAATTTTATTCTTCATATTAATATTTTATTTCTAAGGAAATCTTCAGTCCTTATTTTTTTATATATCATTTGGTTTATAACCATTTAGATATTTATTTTATTTATTTATATATTTTAATGTCTATTACGCTCCAAAGCTTTCACGTAGACGAACTCGCGTGCAACATGATCAAGATATGGGCAGACATATTGTACATAATTTCTTTTTTCTTTTCTAACATATATATTTCTCTTACTTACACAAATCTTTATGAAATATAAGATCGTTGAGACACATTGTTTAAAAATTCCATTTCCATTTATGTAAATACTAAGAACACAGTAATGAGAAACGATTGCATCAGTGCATTATTACTAATAACATCATATTCGTTGTGATCAGCGAAACTTGATTTCCATGAAAACAAAACCATACATGAGAGTTTATGTTGTTTGATGTCTGTTGCGACATACAATTATAAGTAAATGTAATATCAGAAAATAGACATAATAACAATTGATTAAAACATTTTGTTAACTTTAAATTTTCTGCAAAAAAACACAATACTGTATAGCTATATTCTGCCACAGTTTATCTATACGCATTATATAATATTTTACGAAAGTTCATAATAAACTATTTATCTACGTTACATTAAATAATAAAATCAGACATTTTAAGCTTATTAAGAAACTTTTAAAAGATATTGTTGTAAATTAGATCTATATAAAATTAACGTTTGAATATTAACATTCTTTAAGCTTTTTAATAAACAATTACTTCAATTACATCATTTGAATTGCAAAATATCATACACAGCAACTTTGCGATGCTTCACATTGCAGTGATCATATTCATGAGAATGTTACATTATCATTTTAGGTATTCTCTGAAAAATAATTTATATTAATTAATACATTTTTTACATAATATATGAACACAATATTTTGAGTTTGATAATGATTTATGATCTGTGTTATATAATATCAACTATTGTATATCGTAATACTGAATACTGAAAGTTACAATATTTTTAACAAAGTTTTATATTTTTAACGAAAATTCTATTGCATAATAGCTTTACTTTGGTTAACTGCATTTTTCACTTTATTAAAATTTTCACAATACTCGGTTGGCCAGGCTGATCATCGACGGCTAAGTTAATAATTGACAATCCAAGCACCTTTATTTCTATATCTCAAGTGTTTATCTGCACAAGTAATCATTTTTATTGATTAAATATTGATATTAACGAGAAAAAGATATAACATTAAGAAATCAATTTTTTAAATGTGGAATTATTACAATACTTTGTTATACAATAGATTAAAATCATTTACGGATAAAATATTACCACCTTGTCGAGAGCACACTTTCACAATTAGCACTTTTCACATATTTATTTCTTCAGCTTTTCATGACTGCTTCTTTCTTCTAATAACCTTTTTTTTTTCATGTGGACACATTATCTTCTTACGAATAAATTCTACTTGGTATACAAATACCTATTAATATATAATATTTCTTCGCCAATTTTCTTTTAGTATCTCCTTTAATTTTACTCCACCGATCTCAATTTTACTTTTAAGCTTCATTTTTTTTATTTCTTCTTTGCGTTCCTTCTTTTCATAATCATATAATAATTTAAGCATATATACATTTTTTGAGTTAATTTTTTTTTCATATTCCATAGATTAAACTGCCACATTTCACTATATTTGGATTTCAAAATCTAATTATGATTTATGTCTTCTATGTCCTTGTATTATATTCTTCTTGTCCGGTAATTTTTCTAATATATATTTTTTTCTTTATATTATTATTTGTGGCGGTGTACGTGCAGTGCAAGCCACACGTACACCGCACTGGCAGGGTCGCCATGTAGGGAACGTATTCAATGAGGAGACGACTGTATCGTTCAATGTCTTTATTATAACTGATTAAACATACATTTGTTGGTTGGAGGCATACATACACTACACAACGATCCACATAATGAAATCTTAAAAATAACGTACAATCGCTATAGCAACTATTGTAATAATTTACTAAAAAAATTAAAAATAAGATATGAAAGGGAGTTACTTTCAAATTCGGCATCTAATAATAAACTGCTTTGGAAAAATATCAAATCAATCACATACTCGAACAAATCAAAGTGTCAAAACATAGAGTTATTAAATATAAAGTCAACCCCTAAAGAATCTATAAATTATGTTAACAGCTTTTTTGCCAACATTGGAAAACATTTAGAACAACAAATACCCTCTGGGTCTAATAATGTCCTTACAAACAAACCAGAAACGTTACACTCACAACTGAACACTTTCGTACTATTGGAAACAGACATTGATGAAGTAGAACAAATACTGATGAATCTGAAATCTGGCAGTGCCCCGGGTTGGGACAATATCTCAACTAAATTTCTAAAATACGTCAGAAAGGCAGTTGTTCCAATCATAACGCACTTTACTAATCTCGGTCTCCGAAAAGGTGTCCTCCCAGCTCCGTTAAAACAATCCCTTATAACCCCCGTTTACAAGGGGAGTGACAGAGACGATGTCAACAATTATAGGCCCATTTCAGTTTTACCGTCAATATCTAAAGTAATTGAAAAAATTATAAATCTCCGACTGATTAAATATCTCAATAAATTTAACCTATTATCTAACTCACAGTCTGGCTTGAGGCAAGGTGTCTGTACTGACGGTCGATGGGGCTTCGAGGAACACTTCGAGCGCCTAGTCCCCGGATCGAGAAGGTAGTGGGTGCAATGCACAGACTGCTGCCTAATCTCGGGGGACCCAGAGAGGAAGTCCGCCGCCTCTATGCGGGGGTCGTACGGTCCATGGCCCTCTATGCGTCGCCCGTGTGGTCGCACAGGTTGGGCATCCGACGCTGCAGAACTAAGCTCTTTAGTCTGCAGCGAAGAGTGGCCATCAGGATCGTGCGAGGATATCGCACGATATCGTACGAGGCGGCGACAGTTTTAGCGCGCTTCCCGCCGCTAGACTTGCTGGCGCAAATGGACGCGAGGGTCTATGACCGAAACCGTGTCCTGCGTCAAAGCGGGGAAAACGTACCTCCAAATGTGCTCGGAAGGGTCAGACGGCAGGAGAGGCTTCGCATCCTTGAGACGTGGCACGCCCGCCTCCGCGAGGAGCGGTACGCGCGCAAACGCGTCGTAGGGGCCATTCTGCCGGTCTTCGGAGCCTGGATGGCGAGGAGACTGCAAGTCACCTTCCGTCTTGCGCAGATACTCACCGGACACGGGTGCTTCGGTGAGTACCTATTCAAGATCGGACGAGAGTTGACGGCGAGATGCCATCACTGTGGTGGAGACCAGGACTCTGCGCAGCATACACTCGAGGTGTGCCCTGCGTGGAACGGGGAACGCCAAGTCTTGGTCAACCTGATTGGGCGAGACCTCTCCCTGCCGGCAGTCGTGTCGGCAATGTTAGAGAGGGAATCGGCGTGGAGGGCCGTTGTCTCCTTCTGCGAGACCGTCATGGTCCGGAAGGAGACGGCCGAGCGGGATCGGGAGAGGGCCGATCCTGCTAGACGCCAACGACGGCGGCGGCGTCGACCACCTGATGCCGCTAGCCGTCCCGGCCCATTAGCCCCTTTACCCGGGGCTATATAAATAGGGTGTGCCCTCGGGCCGTGGACGCACAGGGTGGGGAACCTGTGCGTACGTGTTGAGCGGCCCTGAGGAGTATGGCAGTCGGTGTGGCCCGAATGCCGTACACTCTTCCTTTAGAAGCGTAGGGAGGCATTCCATCTTGCCCCTGGGACCGAGCTCTACCAGCACAGTGCTCGAGATGCTCCGGTTTTGAGTTCTATAAGAGATCCCGGAGCCTCTCTCTGTCATTGATGTCGGCCACCGAGGAGGTTTTAGTGGGTACCCATGAACCACCACCTGTCATGGAACCCCACATAACCCGATTCTCCTCCCCAGGAGTCGGGTATCTGTGAAGCAGATTTCCTCCCCGACAAAAAAAAAAAAAAAAAAAAGGTGTCTGTACTGAAAATGCAGTAACTGCGCTTACTTCGTATATAGTTGATCATCTTGACTCTGGATCCAAATGCTTGACTGTATTTTTAGACATAAAAAAAGCATTTCATACTGTCTCTGTCCAGTACCAGTCGTACCCAATCCTTGTAAATAAGTTGGAAAAATTCGGTATAAGAGACACTGCACTTAGCTTACTCAAAGATTACCTTTCTAATAGGAAGCAAAGGGTAAAAATAGGACAATACTCAAGTGATGACACAGATGTATCGTACGGAGTCCCACAGGGCAGCGTGTTAGCGTTAGCGTACAATGAGACCTTATCTTTGAACTTGTTGGAGTGATCAAAGGTGTACTTCGATCACTGATACAGGATCTGCAGCATGAGTAGGGCTATGTCTACCGTGTTAGGGCTTGTTTTGTAAGTTACTATAAGGCCTTACTACCGAACTTGTTGAAGTGACCTGAAGGTGTACTTCGATGTCAGATACAGGATCTGCAGCTAGAGTAATGCTATGTCCGCCGAGTTTGGGCTTGTTTTGTAAGTTACTATACTCATGACTCATGTCTCAGCGCCGATTAAAATTTTACTAGAAAATTTTGAACAATAAATCATGGCAAAATATGTGAAAAAGATAAATTTGATTTTTATTTTTTCTGATGGTAGGGAGCCCACGATGCTAAATGGGGATTTACTCGAGCGTTGTAGAGACCTATTGGGATGCAAAGCTTAGATGATAAGAAGAAAAAATGTTATATGATATATACCTTTACATCGGTGGGGGAAGCGGCTATAGATTTTTAAATATGTAAAAAAAACTGTTGCATGGACATCCTCGAGCGCGTCAGATATTGATAGCATCAATGCCCTACGTATTTTTAATAATGTACGTATGTTAATCTGATCGTTTGCATGATGCGAGTGGTTGTATTTAAGGGTTGAAAATGAAAAAAAAAATTAATCGAGCGCGTCAGATTTTCTAAGGGAGTGTTAAGTGCACCAAAAAAAGCTCTCATTCACTAATCTGACGATTTCGATGGGACGCAAACTTGCGGTCATTTTCATAATGTGCAAAAAAATTCGCCATTTTGAAATACTCAAGCGCGTCAGATTAAGATATATGTAGTTCATTTTTATGTTCTAAACATACTGTCTCATAATCTGACGATTATCTAGAGGGATTCGCCTGATCTGACAAAAAAAATAGAAAAACGGTTCACCTTAAAGGCCATCCCTGCAACTTCCCGCTAATACCATTCCTGGGCGCTTAAAAATGTACTTATGATATTTTTGAGCTCAAAATATAATTTATGTGATATTTTGAGCTCGCTGAGTTCAAAGAACTAATATTAAAAATTTTAATTTTTCTTAGCGGGAAGTCAAAAATTTTTTTTCTATTCTTTTAAATCATTAAACTTAATTAATTGAAAATATCAGGAAATACGACGGTATTCCAAAATATTTACACATTTTTTTAATGTTTCTACCGAAAATTTAATTATTTTTTGTAGGGTACTTTCACCACAAAATACACATTTCAAATTAATATCACTCATATTAAATATTTATAAACTTGAATTCACACAAATAATATCAAAATAGCAAAACGTTGCAAACACGTTGTAAACAGTATACCACGAGTCTTTATGATCAGCTGTGATGGCGTCATGGCAGCAGAAACCAGAGTGGGGACGGAGTGAGAGAGTAATAGATAGAAAAAGAGTGAGAGAGGAATAGAAACGCGGAGAAGGAAATGTAGGCATCACGCAACTGCACGCATTTAACTTTATTGACGAATTTTTGTTATTTCGGCTTGCGGAAATCGTCAGATTATATATTTTTCATTATTCTTGAATTATTTCCTTCAAAATAAAAAAATTTAGCTACGCTCGAGAATGTCGAGATGGCGTTTTTTTACAACTTTTTGCCCTCCCCTTTTTTACGTCACTCTCAATTTGTCAGATTAGTGGAAGATACACTTTTTAGGATGTAATTAACTCACCCTACCTTAATCTGACGCGCTCGAGAATTTCTGATGGTCAATTTTTTTACTAATCTGATCCTGTATCCTTTACGGGCGGCCTTATATATAGGCCTCATGTTTTGTGGAAGTACTTAACCGGGTACAAGGTAATCCCCTGTATATTAATCTGTCGCGCTTTAGTAAATCCCGAAATCCCCGCTTGGGCTCCCCTACTATGAGGTTGTACTTTTTTTATTAAGTCAGCAGTTGTTGAGATATTAGCTCTTAGTCTTAAAATTGTGTGACACAATTTTAACTTTCACACCCCTCTAACTTTTGATATTCCACATGAGGGTAGGCTCATCTATCGAAAACACATTTGTTTTTTAATTGTACAGAATCTTCGTTGCAATTTAATAATAATTTAGTTGAGTGTGCAACGTTTATTATTATTATATTTTTGCAGATTGCCAGTTTCTAAAATTTGAAGACATTATTTTTTACACACATACAACTTACATAAACAAATAATTAGAAGCAAATAAAAAAAGGCAGATTCATTTCCAATTGTTTTTAATATACTGTACTATTTGATGTAAACCTTCTTTCCCCGCAGTTCCATTTAAATACTGCAGCTCAAAGTTTAGGTTATTATCTTTATTGAATAACTTCATTATGCCCTGAAGTATGATTTCTTTTTCATCCTTTACTAAGTTATCAATATTTGATGTATTCGCCTCTGCAGTAACTTGATTTTGTTCTTCAACTGACACTAATTGTGTTGTATTTTTATTTTTGTTGTATTTTTCTTCTTGTATTGGTTCTTCACAAATATGCATTTCTAATTCAAGTTTAGGTTGTTTGATTTGACTTCCTTCTATTCTCTTGAGTAGTCTTTTCTTCCGGCGTTGATTTGACCATGTGTTTGTATATGCTATGATACTAAGTGTTATTTCATTTTTTCTTTTATTAATAAACTTAAACAATATATTTAACTTGTTTAAAAGAGTTTTAATTTTTTCTAAACCACTATTTATATCAATATTTGGTGCTGATAAATCTGGTACACTAAATTTTATAGGTGTATTTTTCTTTTTTGTTTTATCCTTTGGTGAAACTGAAAATTAGAAAGGTCAAGGTGAAACAAATAACTTAATAGCATATAGATGCAATAATGGTTTAATCTAAATAATATTTCAATAAAAAATAAATAAACACAAACCCAGCTTTGAAAAATCATAATCTTGATATGTCCAAGCTAAGCCCCATCTTGTAACACGACCTTGACAGAACTCAGTTGTAACATGTTTGATATTTTCGGCTTTTAGATCCATTACTAGCTCTTTTAAATTGTACTTATGACCAACCATTGTAGTAAATATACTGGAATAATAATAATAAACAAAAACTATTTATTTTTGTTTCTGTTATTATGTTTATTGTAATTGACATTTTAATATTAAGTATTTGCTTACAGTATTTTGTTTTTGTAAATTTTACTCTCCTCAATAATTTTCCTGCAAAACTGTAACTCACCGCCTTCAGTTATTAGTTCATGTGGTGATCCAGTGAAACCATTTTTTGGAGCAGACCTAAAATTTAAGAAAATATGAAAATTTCAAAGCATTCCTATTCAAAATGTTTAACAATGTAGTAAACAAAAATGTTAGAATGTGGTTCCAAATTTTATAAGTTTCTAGAAATTGACATTATAAAATTTCAAGTAATCATATAGAGAAACTGTCATTAAATAATAATTATTATGATTTACCGTGCTGGGCTGCGAGATTCCCATAGTTCTTGGAGATTGGTATAAAAAGGTGGGTTACACATACAAAAATTAAAACGTTTTTCCCTGTCATCCAAAAATATACATTCAAATATAGATGCTGACATACTCTTCTTCACTGCAAGTATTATTATTCTTCATTTCACTTTTTGGTACTGAAAATACAATTACTCGCCAAACCTGATTGATAGAAGCATTTGGATGTTGGATGCTAAGTGGAGAATACCCCCCCAATCCACAAATATTTTTATTCCCAAATTGTTGTACAAAACAACGAATTTGTAAACAATACATGATCATTTTAATATCATGAAAATATTTAAAAACACTATAAAAATGATATATCTTAAAATGTTATAATTTAGCAAAATGCAAACTACATCTTTACGAAGATTTCTTCATAAAAAAAAACCCAAATAGAATCACATTGTCAAACCAACACATGTGATGGAATCATTATGTGTCTACATACATTCAATAAAATCTTGCAAGTTATTTCTTTCAACATTATCTTTTGCTTTCAGTAAACTTTCTTCATCTGTTTCTGTTCCAACCATGTGCCATTTATTTTTAACAGCAGCCAACAATGGGTATATAGCACATGCACCTGTACCTGTAATATCAAATAATAAAGGCATAATATATATTAACCATTCTTTTATATGTTCTCACAGCAAAGACTGTCAGTGATATTGTAGATAGTGGATCCTTGACATATATATTGGATCTCTGGGTTTTGGGTGTGCAACATTTATTATTATATTTAAATTATAAAAACTATCAAGGGATGCAACATGACCTGCTTAATCGATAGAAATAAAGGGATGAGGAGACAATAGGTTTAAACCTAAAAACCAATAACTGAGACTAAAGATCTAATATTGATTTTATATACATCAACTAAAGATCAAGTTGTCAAGTACATTTACAAATTAAATTTCATGTAAAATACTTCCGCACCTATATCAACACCCCATACACATTCATTTTTATCAACAACGTTCAATAAATCTTCAATCCATAACACGTAATTGAGCCTTAAAGGAAGCGTAGGCACCAGACGATCTTCAGGTATGACTACGTCTAAGTTAAAATCTGACTTTAACAAGTATTTGGTTAAAACTCTCAATGCTTGTGGGTCTTTGAAATCAATACTAACTTTTCCTGTAACATCCTGTGGAAATAATAAAATGAATTCTAAAAACCGATAATATTCTAAAATTAAATTTAACACACAATGTCAAAAATATATATTACCACTTTTGCAATATCAGAAAACTCTTTATAATTTTTTGCCATTTTTGAAAAATCAGGAGGATTTTTATAAATATTACGCGGGTGCATGAATTTATTTAACGCCATTATGAGAAATAATATTTGCAGAACTATTTTAATTTTTCAATTCAATTCAAAAATTGATTAATGGCTTTAGACTTCAGTTGTGCTGAATTTTCAATATAATTAATATAATGCGTAAACTAAAATATAATTTTAACCTATTCGGTATTCGACTTCTAAATTTTCAATTTGTCAAAATCAAAAATTGTTTATTTATTAATTAATAATTTGATATCATCTGTGATTTTCATAGACAATAGACGGTCAATAGACACACTGAGACCATATAAGTAATATAATAAGTTCTTTTAATAATTATATGACTGAGACATACTAGAAGAGGAAAAAAGTAAATGGGGCATATTTCGACATTTTCTTTTCAAGGTTAAATAAAATATTAATCGATTGCTCAAATGGATTGTAAATGCTGAAGCATTTTAGATGGATCTGAATCAGCAATTGCTCTACCTCTACGATTATTAGTTGATACCTATATACCTACCTAATAATTCATAATTAATTTAAAAATTTTACAGATTCAAATAATATTTCTTACTATAAAATGAAAAGTATAAACTTCTCTTAATTAAACTGGGTAAATCGAGGTAGGCGGACCTTTAATAATTGGCAAAATCAACTTAAAACTCTCAAAAATGAGAATTTGGATAGTCGGAATGTGTCGTGTCGTTTTTACGTTTTATAATATTATTTATATTATAGGTTTTCATTTAAATTCACAATTACTTTTCTTAAATTAGCATATGCAGCAAAAAATATCGTTTTTTATCCACAGTCGGAAAAGTATGTATACGTATCATTATAACAAAACGATATGGGTTAAGTAACTAATATAGGTGGCCAGTTTTGTGGCTAGATGCCTACTAAAAGGAATATTGTTATATAAAATAATTACTTAATGTTAAGATTATTTATATTGAGATTGCAGGTAATAATAAAATCCATATTTACATTGATTTCTTTTATAAATTGCTTTTAATTTCTTTTATGTTGTTGTTTTAACCAACTTAAATTGATGATTCTTTAGTAACTAGCCACTAGTTACTAAAAGCAGATTCTGCCAGTTTCTGATTTTGATGGCCAGTTTCTGGTTGAATTGGATAGTTTCGACTAAATATGCTATAAAACTATAAAATTGTGCTTTTTGTTTTTTTATCATTCCTTTTTCAATTATGAATATTTTCTCTATTTGGCCATAGCATACAAGTATAAGTTAAATGATCTAGATTAGTCCTTTTTTTTTTTTTTTTTTTTTTTTTTTTTTTTTTTTTTTTTTTTTTTTTTTTATTTACTTGGGGAAATGCATTTACGCAACCCCGCGCCGGGACAGATGGTAAAAGTGGCGCGGGGAGTGTGGGACTCGAGGCCATGTGCAATGTCCTTATAGGACCTGGCCCCCATACCCACTAAAACCCCAAGGTCCCATCTAGCGCCATAGCGGGACGTCGCGGGGTCGCTGGCGCATTCAACCGCGACGCCCCGGCGCTTGCCCCGAAGGGCCCTCCTGGGGCGGCACCTTACTGCCGCCATATATACATACAATACATATTATTACATATATAAGAATATATATAAACCCCTGGCGCTTGCGCCTAGGCCTTGCGGCCTCCGCCTGGGCCGGCTTCCGGAAGTTTATTTTTCAATAAACTCAAGAAGCCGGCGATACCCCAAATATATACATATATACATAAAATATATACAAATATACAAAAACAACCCCCGGGCGCGTGGAACGCGCTTGGGCCTTTCGGCCTCGCCTGTGCCGACTTCCCGAGTAGCCCCAGGAAGTCGGCAAAACCCCAATATACATATATACATATACATACACATATCTACATATATACAACACCGCGCATGGGCCTTGCGGCCCCCGCCAGCCGACTTCCTGAGTAACCCCAGGAAGCCGGTAACCTCCACTATATACATATTTACACCGCCCGCGTAAACGCGGGTGGGCCTTGCAACCCCACCGACCGGCTCCCGAGTCTGGACGAAGACTCGGGAAGCCGGCAACCCTGTTCGCTTCACCGGGTAGCCGAAGGTGCCTCCTGCACAATCGACTATTACTCCCGGCTACTGAGCGCCCCCGGCACGACAAGCCCAGGGTACCGCAGAGTTTTACCTCTGCGGTGGGGGGGATCTAGATTAGTCCTGTAACAATTTAAAGCAACCAATGTGCTTAAGTTACACCAGGCCTGTTACTGCAGGTTTTACCCTATATTTTGTCAGTTAATTGCTACACAAATGCTCGACTTGAATCCACAATCACTCAACCTCTAAGATTATTACATCATTAATAATTGATATTTTAAAAAATTATAGATTCGGTAATGTTTTTTTTTTATGTAACCAAAAATATTAATTAAAACTTTTATACCATATATCCATGGCTTATAACCATAGATCATAGAACTCATAGATATTAGAGATTAGTCAAATTTATATCCTTCTGTATCCTGTATGTCTGTGGTTGTGAACTTCGGGAGTCGCACTCGGCGATGACGATCCTTTCCGAAAAAAGTCGATTTTTAAAACGATTCGAATCGTAACGTGATGGATCGATTCACAGAAAAATCGATTTCTAATTTTTTTTCTTTCAAGTTATTATACTTTTTATAATTAAAAATCAATTTTATACACTGTAAATATAATAATTATTAAATAAAATAACAGAAATTAAAAATTTAATTTTTTATTATATCTTATTACAATTATATTTAATAAAACTATTCTTAAAAACAAGAAAGTTACCATAAAATATGGTCTATTTTTAGTAAAATCAGGTAATTCAATAATAACGATTATTTTTATTACCATATCAAAGTATCATATCAGGTATAATATAATTTTTTTTTTCTAAATGTATTTGTGACATTAAAAAGTCAAGAAAATAGATAATATAGTGTATAGTTCCTAATGTTTCAATATCTAAGCCTTTTAAAAATAACAGTATGTCAATTCTACCGGGATTCAAGCGGTAATGCTCATCACGTCTTGCGATGTAATGGTTTTTACCAAAACAGAAAAATTCAACGTTGAAATATCGATTCACTGAAGCGAATCGGTTCAACTAAAAAATCAGATAGCCATCCCTACTGTCGCCTATTCGCCATATTGATTTCTGGGTTTTCTGGTGATTATTTGAACAAGTAACATCTGAAGTCTTAACATAAGTGTATAACAAAGCTTCAAGTTTAACTTCTAGAAACGTTTATATTTTCAAATTTGGATATTTTTGCACAGTCTTTACAGTTTATTCAAGCCATAAAATGGCTGACAGAATTGATATGGCATTAGATGATATAATTAAAGCAAATAAAAAAGGAAGAACAGGAGGCGGAGGAGCTGGAAGAAAATTTGATGTGAAAAGATCTAATCGTGGAGGTGGAGGTGGAGGTGGTTTTCGTAATGCTCGCAGTGGTGGTGTATTACGTGGTCGAAATCGTGGTGGCGTATCCAAGCCAGCTAATTACACAAGGGTAAATCGAGTAAAAAATAAGTTGATTATACAATTTGCAATATGGCGGACCAACGTGTTGAAATGACGCGTCAAGTGCTTCGTCCTTCGCCTGGTTCATATCGTCCTTATAAATTATAGTTACCCATGGGGAATTTACTATGAAATCGTAGTTTAATTGTTTGGGTAAATTAATTCTTAAAGTAATCTATACTTCCACTCTCATTCTTATCTCTATATTGAGATAAAGGTGTTAAAATGTATTCCTAAATTTTGTACTGGACGCGTGCTCTTATTCTTCGAACTCGGATTTATAGTCTGCAGTTAGTTCGACACCAAGAAGCGACAATGTCTTCGAAGATATTTAACGATATTTCAACTATCTCAGTTATGGATGAGGGCAAGAATTGTTTTCCAACAATTCTTTCTTCGAGTAGCGGCTACTCCATTTTATCGCGGCGAATTTCAACAACAGCTCACGGACAACAACTACACATCGGCTGTTGTTTCTGCTGTAGAATGTGGATGATGGAACTCTCCTGTGTTAAACTTTTAAGTGCAGTGTCAGTGTTGATAACGAATATTTTGCATAAAAATAGTAAATTGTTAATGATTATCTATTTTCCAAAATTGGTTATTCTATCAATGTATACATTCACATAATGTATTTAGTATGTAATATTGTGAAATTTAATAGAACATGTACAACTAAAGTTTGCTAAGTATTTTGAGTGTATGCTCAAAGAAGCTGCAGCGGGCAGTTGGCATGATCTATGAAGGACAACCTATTTCAGGGTGATGTAAACAGCACATGGAAACATGACATGTTCAATGACTTCAATGAAAGGAAGATGATACAAAGGAGTGCTCCAATTACAACGGGGCCAACAAAACTATTAGTTTCCAATTTGGATTTTGGAGTGTCAGACTCTGACATTCAAGAACTTTTCTCAGAGTTTGGCATTTTAAAGAGTGCCGCCGTGCACTATGATAGATCAGGTAGATCATTAGGTGTGTATAAATTTAAATTTCTTATTTTAATTCATAATAAAAATTATAACAATGAAAATTATAAGTGGTATGTGCTTTCTATAATTTTATAGTATGTATTTAAATTTTTTAAATAAATAATCTTAATAAAACGGAAAAAATGCTGAAATTTTAATTAAAATACAGGTACAGCTGATGTAGTATTTGAAAGAAGAGCAGATGCATTAAAAGCTATGAAACAATACAATGGAGTTCCTCTTGATGGACGAGCAATGAACATACAGCTAGCCACATCAGAAATAAATACATTCAGAAATGAAGAGCGAAGTAGACCCATAAGTGGTGGTGGACCTATCAGAAGAAATTCAAACAGAGGTAAAAGATAAAAATATATGGTAGTGGGTAGCCCACAAAAACCATACCTATACATATATATTGATGTTATATTTCTTGTTAATGATGCAACATGTTCATGCAGGTGGAGGAAACAGACCACAAAGTGGTGGTGGTGGCCGTGGTGGTGGTGGACGACGAGGTGGCAGAGGAGGGGGAGCTCCACGTGGCAAGAGACCAGTACCAACAGCTGAACAATTAGATGCTGAACTTGATGCATATGTTAAAGAAATAAAGTGATATAATTTGTTATTATATCTAACTAGAATAATGACATAATTTTAAGATGCTTACTTATAAGTAGGTACTATAACTTTAATGTTTGGTTTTCCGCCAGACATGACAATGAAAGTGAAGATAACATTCTGAATTGACATATTTTAAATAAAGTAATGAACCTAAATATTATTTTTATTTGTGTTATGGTACAGGTCTGTCCTATTCTTTCATTCGTTTTTATAAGTTTTATAAATCATTAACTTTCACAATATTTTTCCAAAAAAAATTTTTTTTTCGTAATTGTAATTCACAATACTTTATAATAAATATAAGTCAAAAAATATTGCATTTAATGTACTAAAATGTTGTACAGTAGACACTGTGTTTTAATTAATTAAATGATTAGGAGTTAATTATTTCTATATCAGAAAAATAAATAACATTATCTATACTTTATGAGAGGAAAGATTTGATTGTTTGCATTGAATAGTTTCTGAAACCACCGAACCGATTTCAAAATTCTATCACTGGAAGCGACACTATCCACAGCTATATTATAGTTCTCTCAATTTAAAATGAACCAAAATGGCCGCTTTTGCGCAGGTACTATCATGGTTAAAAATTAAAAAAGACAGATATCGATTTTGTGTTATTTAAATAGATTATTTAATAGTTGTTTCTGCTAAATTTAATTAATTATTCATTAATTATCGTTATTTATTACTTAAATAGAATAAAACAAATAAATAGTACAGAAAAAAATTATAAAAAAAAAAAAACTTAATGTACATTTTTAATCACTCACACTTATTGGGATGAAATCTTATCTTGAATTTTTTTTATAATAAACGCTACACACTCAACGGCCCCCTCAATGGATAATAATGTATGGTTATCATTGGGTTATATATCTCACTGATTCACTCATTTAAGTCGTCATGGACGATTTATAAAGATCAGATCAGTGTTGTAGTGTTAGGTTTGCTAGTCGTGTGTTTGGGCATGGGTTAAAACAAAATCGAAAACTATAACCTTTTATTGATTTACTTTTATTGAGTTACGCTTACTTTCTTAAAATCATTAAAAAAAATATGAACAGACATATCATAAATCTCATTACAGTATAAAATAAAGTTACTAAACCAAAGTATGGTTGTATTTTATCATCACTTGAAAATCACTTTTGCCCTTATTTTATTATAAAAATATTTTTTTAATAGATACATTAAATTTGAAGTCCTATATGTTCCTCCATTTGTACTCTAGACAGAGGTACACCAGGCAGGCCTTCAAAGATGGCGCTGGGGGCCTCCCACGGCCACATTATTCTATCGGAATATCCACTTATCATATCTAGTTGTGCCTTATCTGGAATGTAGTATTCGCTTCTGGGTTTTTTATCTGGACCAATACAATAATAGTATTTACATCCATTTTTTTTCGATATTCTGGCAATCCATGGTTCTGTAAAAGATAAAAAAATATTTCAAATCAGAAAATAATAGTCAAACCACTTTAGTACAATGAATTTCACCAGCAAATTCCGTAAAAAATTACGGTTGTAAAAACAATAACAACCAACTAATCGGCATCAGACCGACGCGAACATAATTTGATCGCAGCGGTATCAAGTTTCTGTAGTAGTATGCTTCGCATGGGGTGATTTTTACCACTACTGACCATTATTTTTTATCAATTTGAAATGAATAAAAAATCTACAATCATGTGATGCAAAGTGCGTGTCGCACTCGCAAATAATGGCCCTTACAATTTGGGTTGCTCTCATTATTTCCATGATCATTAAATAGACTTTTTGTCGAAAATTTAGTGAGACTGATTTTATAAAGAAGTGCAGACTCAATAATATCATTTCAATGGGTAATCATTTTTTTCAAATGGGTATCTATTTTTTGTTATATTCCTCATTTTTCAGTAAAACACGGGACACTAACTTAACGCTAGTAATAAATAAGTTTAAATCCACAATAGCGTGATTTAGAATACATTTTCTTCCTCGCACAACCAGTCTGCAGAAAAGAGCCTGTTCTTTTCTTAAAGGTCCGAAACGTATAATAAAATAATAATTAGTAAAATTGGTGGAAAAATCGATAAGGGTCGACATGGTTAGCTTATTAAAAAAATCACGAGACCTGGATCAAATTGCTCATTCGTCAGATACAGCAAATATCGTTAAAAATATCAAATTCATTTTCGAGGGGTCCCTTTATTATTACATTTTATTTTATTTGTTGTTGTAGTGGCAACAGAAAGACATTAACTGAAAATTTAAATTTTTTGGCTATTACAGATGAAGGGATGGACAGCGGAGGCTTCATAATAATATGGTTCCGTTGGTTCCCCTTTGGGTCTGGAACCATAAAAATGTTTTTTGATGGTTAGTGTGTTTTTTTTTCAAGGATTCTTATGACGCTATAATTATTATATTATACTGACCTTTTATCTCTTTAATGAAGAGAAGTGAGCCAATTTCATAGTACATATCATTTCTTGCACCTCTTTTTGGTATGTCTACCGTCAATGCCTTTTTAATTCGTTTCATAGAACGATATTCTAAATTAGCTATGCCATTTGAAAATGATTCCATATTAAAGAACCTTTTACATCTTATTGGAAGAGCTGTAGGGCTTTCTGCTTTTTCCAAAGCGTTGCAGAATAAATTACACTGATTGACACTGAAATAAATAAAAATATATATTATTAATACTAATCCTTCATAAATATTCTTTATTAAAAAATAAAAATGTATAATCTACATGACAAGAAATATTATCTTTTAAATTTTGTTAAGCTAAGCAGTATTCTCAGAATAATATAGCTGTATTCTTAAAGCTTTTGCTCATAAGTTCAGTTGCGTTCATGACTCATGTTTGGGCACACAGGCCGGTGTAAATACTAAAGGAGCAGGTTCTCTAGCCATGTTGAAATTTATTGATGGCCGAGCTGTTATTTCGGTTATTTCGATCGTATTAAAGCTAATTTTCCATCTCTCGAGAATAGTACTTTGCTTATGAAAAGTACCCTATGTCCTCTGTAATCCCAACAATATGTATGCAAATTTGTTATGTCACTCGACTTCCCACAATAAGTGGCCCTCATAAATTATGTACCACGAGAGAGGGGGATGACCAAATGTAACATTATTTTACAGTGGGTGGGGAGTAAGTTTCGTGACGTAGCATTTCAAAATCTAATACATATATATCTAATTATTTAACTGCTTTTTTGATTGTTATACTTCTTATATAATAGATTTGCAAAAAATATGTGACATCACACTAGCGAAGAGGGAGTCTCACAAATCTTACAAGGATAGAGGAAGGGACGGAAAATGATGAAATTCATGTGTGAATTTATAGATGGCTCTTGAGTCCTAGTAATATAATAAATGTGGAAATTTTGTTTGGACATTAGTTACTCAATCACTCAAAAACGGATGAATTGATTTGCATGAAATTTGGCACAGTTATCTGGATCTTTATCCAGGATAGTTTTTATCCCGGAAAAATGTTAGGTTTCCACGGGATTATTAAAAACATACTGCAGGGCGTATCCACTTGAAATTATATTTGAAAGATTTTATTGTGATAAAAATTAAATAAATGAATGAAACAAACCGATCAGTAAGTGTGTAATACGATATGTCAATACCGCCTAGCATCATGGCGTCTATAATATGGAGTGCCTTGCTACGCATTTGACTAAGTCCCTGCCCGCGGTATTCTCGCGCAATCTGAGGACAAAATATATATATTTTTTTAAAACTTAAGACTAATAATTAATATGTCTGTTTTCGTTACTTTTATTTTAAATAAGAACCTCGCCATAAAGTAGTGTGTTTGCAGGCAGAGTAATTTGTAAATCGGCAACTGTTCTCCAATTATTACCCTCCAGTTGGTATACTTGTTTACCGCCACACGCTGAAAGTGCAAGTTATATTTAATGTAAGCCATATTTTTTTAACATTTTCTTTTCATATTTTAAAACTAATATTTTTAACCGACTTCGAAAATGGAGGAGGTTCATAATTAGGTTGTACATCTTTTTAAACATTACACTAACACATTATAGCACGTAAATTTGTCATTTGTAAGGCGAATGTAGAAAATTCGTTTTTAATTTGGATTATACTTCCAGATTAGTCTCATATTAATTTTTTGGTCTGATTTGGTCTAGGACTCTGGATATATAGAATTAATAAATCCGATCTCAGTTTTTTTATGATGACAGAGGGGACAAACGGGCAGGCGGCTTACCTGATGTTAAGCGATTACCGCCGCCCATGAACATCTGCAACACTCTGTCTCTTTCATTCGTAACGCTTACTTTTTAGAAAGTTGTGTTCTCGGGAAAGTTTAAAGTTTGTTCGGTTCGAAAACTGATAATGGATGGAAGTGGTCGAAGAAAAAATATTTACCTATGAATATCCGTAAGTCTGGACTACCTTTACCGCTGCTCAAGAAAGTGAAATGCCAGTCATAAACATTAGCAAACATTGTTCTTAGGTCAGATGTCTTCTCTAGATAACGAGGTTGCCTGTTGAGGATATTATTTTTGAACGAGTATATGCTATGTAAGTCGTTTTTAACTTGGTTCGTTATGTTCAAGATGTTCGTTAAAGTTTCATCGGCATTCCGACGCTCCGGCTTGGTACGCACTTTATCTGGAAGCTGAAAATATTTAATAACGATTGAAATTATGCATATGGAATTAGCAATGGTTTTTTCTTTTCAACATTAGTTTTAGAATTTCTTTTAAGCCAAGTCAAAAAGAAAGCGGTCTTCAATTGAGCAGGTTTTTTACTACATTGCCTAATATTTGCCCATTGTTAATTTTTTTTAATGTTTTGGCAAGAATCAACAGACGGCAAGCGGTTGTACTATACATTTGTAGCTTACTAACCCATTATCAACCTCAAGATATTGATTCTTAAATTTGCTTTACCCAGTAATTTTACTAGCTACAATGTCCTTCAAACCAAAACACAGTAATGCCAAACACATTACCGCTTTCATGTCACAAGTTTGCAAACAAGCATATGGCCCACCTAATGGTAATTTCACTAGTCTACAGTGCCCTCCCAACTGGAACAGAGTAATTCCTAAGCACTACTGTTTGGTGGTAGAATATTTGACACTGTGGTGGTACTGTCACACTGGTGGTAGGTCTTTTGTTGCAAGAGGCCGGCTAGCTAGGTATAATTGTGTTCCAGTTTGAAGGGCACTGTACGCTAGTGAAATTACTGGGCAGAGGAGATTTAAGAACTAATATCTCAAGGTTAGCAAAGCATGAGTGGGACCTACTAATGGTGCTGCAAGCGCTCATAGGCTACGGCAACCACTTACCACCTGGCGGGCCGTATGCTCGTTTGCCAACTTGTAACATCAAAAAAAAAACTACCTAGCCGGTCTCTTGCAATAGACTATAGACAAGCCTTTCCAAACAAACAAAATGTTCTGGTGCTTCTTTATAAATTCAACATCAACGCAAAGAAATTAAAATGATTATGTTGCAAGCTTGTGACTAAAAACTTATCTATGGCTTCTTCGTCCTAGCATTATTTATGGTACTACACGAGTATTTACCCAGGGTCTCACCCACCACGTATACCCACAACAATGTCCTTGTCTATGCCCACCACCAGTTAATTGTTTTTTTATAAGATAATTTTGCCGTTATATATTGTTTCTTACATTATCAAGAAATCTGCAGAGAATCTCTAATATTCGGCACATTATAAGTAACCATAAACTTCAATAATTTTGTGTTGTTATAAACTAACTTACATTCCACAGTTTTAAGCATTGTTCTTTCATGTCAGCTTGGCTCTCGTCTCTTAGATTTTTGTCTTTACTAAATTTTGCTATTTTAACTAAATTCTTGATTTGTTTATCGCCAATTCTAAAAAAAATATTAACGTAAATTTAATTAGATTACTAGCTACCAGCTTCATACGCGTGGTCGTTACGGCGCAGCGGTAGCACCACCGGGCGCGGGTTAGATTCCCGATTCATGTCCGGTCTGGGTGTGTTTACGCTTGTCATTGTTGTTTGACAATTATGTTAGGGGTCTGGAACATTATGAGGGCCATTGAGTGTGTAGCGTTTATTTTTTTATTTATTACTAATCGGAAATGCAATTGAAGATAAAAGTAGTCTAAGTTACTCCTTATAATATCAGCCAGTGAAAGTTAAAATCGGTCCAGCCGTTATGAAGGTAAGCCGGAACAAACAGAAAGGCAAATGGACAAAAAAATTCATAGTTGGGTTTTGTTACATGTAACATAATATACTTTCATATTATTGAATTGAGAAGAAAGCTGATATTTTGACTTTAAAAACATACTTCTTTATCCTAGCATTACTTATCCTAATACTATTTTATTATTATTCTTATCCGGATTTGACAGGTTACTAGTTTTTACACAGAGCGATTGTCATCTGACCTCCACAACCCTAAGGGCAAACCATTAACTCATTGGATAACAGCAAATTACCTATCAAGGGTTAACGATTATTATCAGATGTTTTGTGATAACAAACGGGACCGACAGCTTAATGGGCTCTCCTAGGCACGGTGGGGAGACCCGTAAGGACAAGTGCCCAGACCGAAACAAACATCTGCCCGAGCGGGAATCGAACCCGCAACGGTCAAGACTAAAGGCAGACTTGCTACCTTAAAAATGTATAGCAATTACTTTATTAATAAATAAATATATAGCTATTTCTGACTTATTACATTTATTATAATAATACATACATACAGTTGCTCTTGTATATATACTTATAGAAGCCCCTGTCTTCTTGAATAACTGATAGTGGTACCAACTCTAAAACGTCATCATCATCGGACCGATTATTCCATATCATTGAGTTAACTGAAAACAAATGTTTCTCAGCTACTTCTGTCTCCAATTTTTTCCACATACATATAAGATATCTTTCAGAGTTTGCCGGTCTCGATGTTACCGGCTTAAGAATACAGACTGAAAATAATGAAATAAGGTTTCATCAATTCAAGTTTTGGTAATAATTTAGATATTATACGTCTAGCACTTTAATATGTTCCTGCGGTAGTGAAGCGGTGCGAGAGGGGTTAAAGGTAACTGTCTCCGGTTTTGCAATAGGGGATCATATAGAGAGAAAGCATTAAGCATATTTCTATTAATATATTTCAAAAATAGGTCAATAAACGTTTGTGAGGTAAAACCTGTTACAAAATTACTGAAAACTTCAAGGACATCACACCTTGGGAATGATACAGTTACTCCAGGCTTTTCAGTGAAGATAATATTACATTTAAAAATATATATAACCCCTGATATTGTTTTTCCCACTCTTCTCAGGTATAGAATTCATTTTGACGCTGATGGTACAATCAGACTTTCAAATAATTAGTGATTTGCCTTTTATATTGAATAAAAATATTTTATATTTTTGCATTATACAGTTGATGGAAATATTTCTTACGATATTTACAAGTATGTACCTAAAATTGTATTAGTATAATTGCGTATGACGATATTAAGTAACAAACCGAGTTACTTATATCGGTACTCGCTGTCTGAATCTGGTTTTAATGATGGTAGGCCTTTTAATGCAAGTGGCCGGCTCTGTAAGTACCACCGCAGTGTCAGATTCCTCTGCTAAGCAGTAGTGTCTTTGGAATTACTGTGTTTCGGTTTGAGGGGCAGTGTACTTAAAGGGCAAAGGAAATTTAATAACCCATGATCTCTAGTTGGCAAAGCAGAAGTGACACCTACAAATATTGTTACAGACACTCATAGGCTACGGCAACCGCTTACCATCATGTGAGCCGTGTGCTTATTTGCTAACTTACTAACAAAAAAAATTTTCTCTACTGAGAATATACTGAAACAATACAGTAGTATTTGGAAACTGATTTTATTGTCCTGTCTAGTTAGTCCTAATCGCACGACTCATCTATCTATTCTAGTGTAAATCCTGCACCACTCCACTACAGAAGGAACCTAGTCAGTCAAGCGCTAGATGTATTACAATGTCTGATCACTTTTTAGTTTGATTGTACCGAATGTATAAATTTACTCAAATATGACCAAACAGTTTTTTTAACTGAAAATGCTATGATTTTTATCAGTTGGGTGAGAGGTTATTTATACTTAACTTGTGATTAATTTACTAATAATAAGATATTTATCTTTTCAGGCAGATGATATTAACAAAAAGAAAACTTACCTTTTTCAAAACATCTATACATAATGTATAATAGACCAACACTAAAACGTGTGAAGATATCGAACAATTTAACTATAAAATGACCACCAGTTCTCACGAGCATCAAAGCAGCAAGGCATTGGCACAAATAAAGTTGTTTTGATAAAATTTCTTGTATATTCTCTCGGCCCTCTACTGAAAAGCCCTGAAAAAGTTTTAATTTAATATATTCAACAATTACAGTATTAAAATCTATAGTCAAAAGTAGTATATTAAAAAATCGATTTTCTACTAAAATCATATAAGAAATTAGCTTCAATCCTTGATTTATGTGAGTAACGTTTGACTTATTTATATAGCTTTATTTTTAATATGTATTCACTACTTGACGTAAACCCTAGAGCCCCACCACCCCTGTAGGTATTTTAAAAAGTAACGAGCCCCCGGAAACGGAAACGTAAATATTCCCTGTGTATTAAGGAGTCCTATTTCATATTAAAAGTTACCGCAGGCTGCTGCTGCTGCATTGTTTTTTGTTACTACCTCTGCTCCAGGGAATCGTAATGTTATAGAACCTAACATGGACGCAAATAAGCAATACCATGTCAACACACGCGAATGTCATTTCGAGAACAACGCGTTTGAACAACTTGCTTTATATTAATTTTTTTATGTATTGGTCAAGTTTTTGGCAATTTCAGATTTATGTCAGTTATTTTACTTATTTTCCCAAAAAGTAACTAAACTAACACATTTAAATTTAATAAAGTATTACATAAAGTAAAATACAAACTGCATATTTCGTATATAATATAACCAAAAACGTTTAACATAATACATAAATTGCATGATTAAAAATGCCTTTTTTAGAAGTTTTAAAGCTGAAAACCCTAGAAATATTAAAGAAAAATGTTCTTCAGCCATTTACCAACACTTCTGCATATATAACTCAGTTTTTTCAATTTTGTGGGTTGACATGGTATTGCTTATTTGCGTCCATATATGACGTGTAGTTCCTGATATTAGCACATTGTAACAAGCTAATTAACTTTTCAGCTATTAAGCTATATAGTATTAGTAAAGACAAGAGGACTGGCAAAAAAAATATAACCTCATTCAACAAAGACAATAGTTTGCTTTCATTACTCATGTTGTTAATGTGTCTCTTGAGTATTTGTATAGGATCAATCATAAACATAAGTTCAAAACCTTCTTATATTAGAACTAAATTATAACTTACTCCATCAGCCATAAGAAAGTGTACACCTTTATCGTCGGTTTGTTTCAAAACATAATCTTTTAAGGAAGACAAATTGGCTGGATCAAAGATATTTCCATCGTCTTTTACACCATAATATGGATTGAAAGTTTCTGGTGAACCAGCATAGAAATCGGATAATTTAAAATCTTTTGAACCCTTTAAAGTAAAGCCAAAACCTAAAATAAAAAAATTATAGATTAAATATATATTTATTAATAATTTCACTTTTATGATGTTATGTCAAGTTAGTTTCAAGTTTACCTTTAGCTCTCCAACCTCGTCTGAACAGAACATATTCCGAGAACCCACCAGGTCCGGCACACACATCTGCAAAGTACAACAGGTCTTTTTTGTCAACCATCGGCTCTCCATTTTGTTTCTTTGGATTTGTGAACATAAAGTCTAACAGTGCATCAATATTGGCCATTTTAACAGCTGCGCGGTTTAAAAATATCACAGAACCAATGGTTTCATATGGGTTACTACGTGACCTGGCTGTCCTCATATCTTGATCATCCAAATTGTCAAAAATTGTCTACAAAATATTTTTAGTGAAAGTTGTCAATCATTCATATTGGAGAATGTTAATACATTTCTTATTGATAATGATGTAAATTAATGTTAAACTTTAGAATTTGGTTCAGACATAAATGAGACATGTGTAGGTAAATAATTGTCCCGTGGATACGTCCTGTAGTTTGTTTTTTGATAATCCCATATGAACCTAATATTTTTCTGGCATAAATGGTATCATATTGATGGATCCACATAATAAACTATCTGTGTATTAAATTTCATCAAAAGTCCAATCCAAATTCCATCCGTTTACTAGTTTCTACATGATTGAGTAACATACAGACAAATGAGTAAGTCATTCAAAGAAGAAAAATCTCGTCATACGAAATTTTTGCGTAGCTTTAACCGTTTACAGAGCGCATGTAACGGAAGCTCTCAAAACGAATACTTTTTTCACATTGGCCACATTTTTCATCTATGCTCTGCTCCTATTGATAGTAGTGTTATATAGTTTTCCTCGATAAATAAACTATTCAACACAAAAAGAATTTTTCAATTTGAACCACTTGTTCCCGAGATTAACGCATTCAATAAAACAAACAAACAAGCTATATGGTCTGAGGCAGTTTGAGATGATGCGAAATGAACTAAGCAAAAGGATAGATAAAAAGGGAAGATTTAATTTCATTTTAGATTTAATCTTAAGCCTCAGGCTAACTATAAGGTCTCAAACATAAGATTTGAATGCATCATTTAAAAAAACTGTAACTTACTTTTGAATTTAAAATTCCTTTTAATACTTGTGGATCAACAAAGTCAGTCTCATCATCAATACATAATTTCTTTTTCCCTTTTTTTAACCATTTCTCCAGATCATCTCCAGTGAGTGTTTCCTCAGGTGGCGGAGGCATCCATGCCTAAAAAAAACTTTAGAAATTGTAGGAAAAAATATAGGACATCAAATTATATTTAGATAATATTATAATAATATCTTTGTTGTTAATAGATGACTTTCGATTCCATAAATATCCAAAAAATTAAACATTCAACAGACTTTACTAAGTTAAATAACTTTTGTCAAGATTCATGTTACCAGCATGTACATATAATATATGATCTTCATATTTATACATATTAATGTCACAGATACATAAAGCAGGACAAATACCTGTATAATTAACTGGCTTCTGCCAGCGGCTTCACCCTCATGAATAACAAACTTAATACAAACTTTGAACCCTGATTTTATCTATTCATAGGTTGATTTTAAAAAAATGTTAAAACATATATATTACATATTATATATTCTTTATCCTTAATTATTTGCCAAAAACAAAGTTTCGTGCTTCTAGTTAAAAAAATGACAGACATCCCAAACAAACTTTCAATTCAGTTTTTCACTCCCGTAAAGGTTGAATTTGGTAAAATTCTTTATTAGCGCTAATTATATTTTATTATAAAACCCAACACCTGTAAAAAATTTAGTTTTCTTCATCCAAGGGATCAGGCTGAACGTTGATATGGCAGTTAGGTTTCCACCACAGTTGCATTAAATCAATAATATACCCATAAGTTAAACTACATTTACATTTAAAAAAGGCACATCATCTACATTGAAATATATTTAGAACTACCCATACATTATATTGTTTCAAAGTGAGATTTAACAAATCATGTTATACTTATAATAAAATAGTGCAAATATATTCACCATTTCTTCCTTGGCCTCAGGAACTGTATCATCGGGCGACCATTTAAAATCCTGTGGTATTTCACCGACAACAGAAGGTTTTAGGCCCAAGCCTCGCCTACCTTTTTGAGTGGAAGCTTGTACAGGTTCCACTCTTCCATCTTCCAATTTACCCAAACCTTTGCCAGGTTTGTGTCCCATGTTGCTCATCAACTTTTTGGATATTTCAGAATATCCACTTGTATAGCTGTCATCCTCTTTGCTATTTTCAGATGGTTTATTGTAAAATGTATTATCATTAGACATTTGAAAGCCTGGTCGACCAGATGCTTCTTCACTGTCATTTTCTTTAAATCCAGGTCGAAAATCATCATATTGCTCATTAGGTGATGAACAAACTTCACTTAAACTACTTCTGCTTAGTCTTGTTGATCTTTCTGGACTATTTTCGGTGTAGCTAAGAAGTCTGATTTTACTAGGCTTTTTGCTTTCACTTGCAAAATTATCAGTGTATGGTGTTTCTGGTGATTCATCATCAGATTCCGGAAGAACTAAAACAAAGCAAAACACTTACTTTTTATTGTAAATTAGATAAACACTTGCTTTTTATTGTAAATAAGATTAAATAGATGTGAGGGTAGATTTATACGGAATACTTCTCTTCAAAGACTGTCAGATTTTAGTCAAAACCATGTAACTACCTGCATTGAGTTTTGGAAGAGTTGTAATTTATTACCATACTTAAAATTCAATACCATACATGATCAAGAAGATCATAGAGTTGTATGCAATTGATATAGCTCTATGTTCCTCTTACTCCTTAATACTTAATTATAGAATTTAAGACTAAGAAGTCCATTAGTAGTAAAACTATTGCTAAGGCTGAATAAGAATATAAATAAGAATACTTTAGCTAAGTAATAACATGAGGAGTGTGTTGTTTCTATACATGATCCGTTTGCTAAGAGCCTCAACTGATGAAATCAAAGGTTAGAAAATATGGAAAGAACTGGATCACATAGGATTGCACGTGTTGTCAGAAGCTTCTTCACGCTATAACCCAGACGCGATTGGAAGCTTGGGTTTTGGATCACTACCAGTAGTCTAGATTTATTTTAGGGTATTACAAATAATTTTTGCTACATAAATATGTAATAAATAAAAGTAATAAAAAAGTAAATACAATCTTATGGTTTCTTAAATTGTGTGTCATGTACTCGAAAAACCTGATAAAAGTGGTTTAGACCATAGAAATGTTAGCAATCAGTACTAACCTGAACCTTGAGAGGTTGTTGATGAAGCGCCATAAGTATTTGCGCGTGGTCGTTTGCATGGCACCGAACTTTCGTCGCTACTCGAATCGTCACTGGAATCTATCAGTTAAAAATGTTACAGCTTTGTTTATTTCTTTATTATTAAATTTTACACATAAACACTCAAGTCACAATACTACCTGAAAGATTCATAGCTATTAGATCGATACGAAAATCTGTAAACTTTTAATTACACACAATTTATATTGTTAACCACTGTGCACATTTTACTAATACTTATTACGATTCATTTGAATTTTTATTAAGAAAAATAAACACTAACATGTACGCGGCAAATAAGTTACATGTAAAAATGTATAATTTAAAAATATAAAATAGTAATAGATTGTCAATTACGTTGCGGTTGAGTTTTACACCACAGAGTAAATATATGAAGGGAGACGGGTTTAGTACACTCGCTCACGGTTGTTTTAGTTCTTTAATAATAAATTATTAAAAAATAAATTAAAATATAAATTGTTTTGTCAAGTGTGCTTAACATTTATTTCAAGATAATGCATCGACCACAATCAACTTTAAGGAGACGGGAGAGAAGGATGGTATTTGACGTTTATAGTTAATTTTTAAAAGAAAATAATATAACTAATTCTCTGAATAATACTGCGGAAGATACGAAGAAGTCTGTCTCACTATTAATAATGTACATTAACTTTTTTATATATATATAGGTACCTTTTTTCTATACTATTTATTTGTTTTATTCTATTTAAGTATTTAATAACGATAATAAATAAATAATTAATTGAATTTAGAAGAAATAATAACTATATTATATACTTCATTCCGTTTTCCTACTTTATAAAGAATCGATTTAAATAAGACGAAACAAATATTTTTGTCTAACATTTTTGTCCATTATTGTACCTGCGCAGAAGCGGCCATTTTGGTTCAAGTTACATTTAAGGAACTATATTAATTTATCGTTATTTCATATTTGGCAACTTAAAACACAGAGCATATAAGTTTTATTTATTATCTGTGGTGAATTGGGAATTGGTAATTGGATTGATTTTTTTGTTTATTTTCGCGCGTATTTACTATTTAGCTCTAGATATTGTGTTGTGTATTATTTTGAAATCTTTTCAATGTTTCTTTTCTTTATCATAAGTATTGAGAAATACATTAAGTTTTATTGAAATAATAAAAGTGTGAGTAAATAAACAATGACTGTGGATGTTGGAAAGAATTTGCCGTGGTTAGTACGATATCTTAATTCATATGTACGTTTAACGGCTATGAGAAGTAATAATATTACAAAATGTACTTACAGGGTAGAGAAATATCGTCCTTCGAAATTAGAAGACCTCGTTTCTCACGATGATATAATTAAAACAAGTGAGTATTTAATGTTATTGTATGTATGTATGAAAGTTTTACGGTTAAATTAATATTAATTGGTACTTGATAAGTTACTAATAAGATTCGTTGAATAATTAAATATCGTTGTTTCAGTAAATCAATTTATGAAAGAGAATCAATTACCTCATTTATTATTTTACGGACCCCCTGGTACTGGCAAAACTTCTACAATTTTAGCATGTGCCAAGCAAATGTATACTCCACAGCAGTTTAACTCTATGGTAAGTTGAAAAATAATTCTGTATATTTTTTATATATTAAAGAAAAAAACAACTATAACTCCGTTATATTAAAAAAATCTGCATAAGCAGCTTTTCCTTTTTTTGATTTCATTTTTGAAAGATCAATAGATGAGCAATCTTATGAGCCTCATAGCCACCGTTATTAAAAAAAAAACATTATCAATTATTTAAGATCGGGTACTTGGAGCATCATTTGTCTTTCCCCAAACAAAGCCAAATTAGAACTCTAGATATACAATATTCAAAATGTGGATGAATGCTCATAGCTCTGGGGAAGTGATAGCGACTCCAATATTTGCGATTTGCTAAAATTATTATTGATTTCTACATCATAAAAGCATGGTTTTTTTTCTTCTAATAAAAGGTATTGGAATTAAATGCTTCTGATGACAGAGGAATTGGAATAGTCCGTGGTCAAATTCTGAGTTTCGCTTCAACAAGAACCATATTCAAAGCTGGACCTAAACTTATCATCCTCGATGAAGCTGATGCTATGACAAACGATGCGCAAAATGCTCTGCGGCGAAGTGAGTTGCTTAACTCTTGCAACATGCATTATATAAATAAATTATATTATAAAATTAGTCATAAAGTTTCTCTTCGAAATGAATATGTTTGTTATTTATATCAAAATAGTGACAAAAGATTTATTAATAGCTCAAAGGTATAAAGCCTCAATAGCTCAACAGTAGTAGGGCTGACTCTGCTGCCTTAACACGAGAGTCACGGGTTCAAACCTGACCCCCTTGGGCTATTGTCTTACCCACTCCTAGCACAAGCATTGAGTTTATTTCAAAGAGGAACATTAGGAAAATTAGTAATTATTATTATAATTTATACGTATGCGTGCACATGATTTTCAAAAAATCAACTAAGTATATCAAATACTTCATCTATGCTGATGAAGATGGTGATATTTTTCTCAATGTTGCTATGATAAAAAAAAAATTTTCATTTGTTTTTGTAACTAGTTGCCATAGCAACTTAGCCAAAATAAAGGTTCAAGTGGACCTACAAAATAATTTCAATGATATGGTAATGAATAGTTGTATTGTTGTATACATACAATAAGTATGAAAATTGCATGTTGATAATAATATTGAAACAATAGAATACATATTTGCTTACATATATATTATAAAAAATATTAACTTGACATTGAACTGCTTAGGGGCTTCTTTTTAATTATGATTTTCAATTTATAAAAAATCAGGAAAATGTCTGATACAGAGGAAGAAGATAATTTAATAAAAAGTGTAAAAATAACTCTCGTTGGAGAACCTGGTACTGGAAAGGTAAGCCCTGTTATAATAATTATATACTTTACACATATCTACTTTTCGCTTAAATTGTAAATTGTCATAAAATACCCAAATTATTTTAAAATCGAAATAATAATATTATTATATGATAATATTATTAATATTATTATTAATAGGTGAACAATAATTTATTATAGATGGAATTACTTGTGTATAATTTCTCATGGTTTAACTTAATTAATTACAACAAACCTCATAATAAACTATAGATATTTAATGATAACTTCATAATTATTGTTTAATAATAAGTTGTGTACTAGGTATTTGATCGATAGTTGTTTTAGCAATTCAAAGCTTTAATTTTTAACTATATTTTATCTTTTTAGTTTTTAGTTTCTCAACAATAAACCTTTTCAATTTATCCTCTTAAATATTTCTTTTAAATAATATTATTGTAATATAGAGTAGTATACGCGTCCGGTACTGTGGTGGGTGTAGCGGGGATTACGCGGGCGGTACGCAGGGCGCGGAGGTGAGCGCGGCGCAGTGGGCGGGCGCGTCGCTGCGGCTGTGCGACGTGGCGGGCGCGGCGCTTGGCAGCGGCATGCTGGGGAACTACTTATACGACTCCGATGTCAGCGTACTTTGTTTGTTTTATAAAATTGCTTCGCCAAATTAGTCTATTCCATTCCAGTTTGGAAGTTTCTTCAAAGTTTTAAGTTTTTATTTCTGACTAGCTGTGCTCAAACCTTCGCTGACGTGAACCACAGAATAACTATTTAGTTCTTTATTGCACGGAATCTTAATTGTTTTTCTAAAATAAAAGTACCATAAGTTAAGTATTAGCTGGAATAAACAGACAATCATTTTAAACCTACGGAAACTGCTATTTCAGGTTTTGTCTTTTTTGAGATTTACTTCCCTGGTCGAGCTGGCTTATAATTTTTCTTCAAGCAACTGGTATTTAGTATTATATTTATAAGGGATTTTTAAATATATTTATATCTTTTTAGATCGTTATATTTGTGTACGATCTGACAAATTTACAAAGTTTTGATATGCTGGAAGTATGGATGAAGGCAGTTGAAAAAGTTTTCGAAACCGAAGAGAGAAAACCATTGATGGCTCTATTTGGCAACAAATCCGATTTAGAACATCAGAGGGCAGTCAGATTGTCTTGCGTACAAAAGTTTGCTTCCGAATATTTATTAGAAAACTTTAAAGTATCTGCAAGAACTGGAGAAAATGTAACTTAGCTAAATATTATATGTAATTACAGTTATAAAAAATAAGTATTTTAGTTTCTTATTTGTGTTTTCAGATCAACACTGCCTTTATAACTATAATAGCGCGAGTCTTAGGAATCAAAAATCCGTCAGATGTTTCTTATAAAAAGATACAAGAAAACAAAGTTTTGGATCAAGTAAATGCACACACTCCTGTACCTGTACAAGATACTGCGAACTCGCTCATAATGAGCAGAAAAATGTTGAGAAAAGTTCAAAGGAAGGCTTCGTCGTCCGTGTGTGAGATTCAATAACAATAAAAGAATATTACGAGCTATTTTGGTTTCATTTCTCTTTTTGTTAATCGATGTAATAAAAAGTAAATCAATCCGTAGTAAAATATAACGAACAAAAGTTGACGAAAGTTTTAAATTATTTTCAATAATCAAGGATATACGAATAATCCAGTGTTTTAAGGCTATCAAGCTTATGTGACGCTAGATTTGAGGTTTCGGCAAAGACAATTTCATTCGTAGTAACAAAATGTGTGTGTGTGTCTTTTGTATGTATGTACTTGTATAGTTTTGTCTGTATTATCAAAAAATGTAATGATATTGACACAGGTGACACGATAGACAGGGTCCTTCATTGCCAAGCTGTTTTATATAAGTTGTTTCTTTTAATCTCACCGGTTCACCGAAAAATAGACTAAGATAACAATACTTAGTTTTGAACATAGTTAGGATAGCGTTTTATATATAAATATATATATTTTTATATATAAATATATTTTTATATATAAATATAAAATAAAATATAAAAAAGTAACTCTACGATTTGGCGTTACTTTTTTGAATATTTGCTTGTGTGTGTTTGATGTTCTAATTAATTAAAAAGTGGGAAATTCCCACTTTTTAATAAGTGGGAAATTTCCACTTTTTAATTTCCATTATTTATTTCCAGTAATAGAAAAGTACACGGAAAACGTTCGTTTCTGCATAATTTGTAACTATTTGGGTAAAATAATCCCAGCGCTACAGTCGCGTTGTACGCGCTTCCGCTTTGCACCGCTGCAGCAGAGTCAGATCGTGCCTCGGTTGAAGGAGATCATCGAGAAAGAAAAGTAATGTACACATTATATACCTATTACATTTAATGACTCGCTTCGGTTTCATGATAATTAAAAAAATAATTTACGCAAGCGAAAGTCCCCTCAAAATCCTCGAAATCCGGACTACAGACTTTAATAATAGTAGTAGAGCTATGCTTCCTCTAGCACAAAGGGGCCGGCTCGACCGAGGAAGTACTACCCTCACAGTAAATCCATTCGTGCCATCAGTGAGTGTACCGGAGGCCCAATCTCCCGCACCATTTACCCTTTTTCCTTATCATCCCTTCCGTCCTATTCCTAAGGTTGGAAACGCGCATGTTGTACTTCAAGTATCGCAAGCGTTTATAGCTTGCGATGACTGCTTACCATAAGGTTGACCGTATGCTTGTTTGCCAACCGTCAATAAAAAAATAAAGAAATCACAATGTTAATTTGCTTCTGGTATGTTGTTTTTACGTGCATGCCATAAGAAGTAATCATTTAGCAAGTAATTCAAAACTGTTTCTTACGTCGGGCTGTCCTTGGTATGTGCGTAACGTAGATCTCCATAGAGAAATCGATTCGAGCCCCAAACATTTGAAGCGCTTATCGTAAACTACGATCAAACTAAGTTTATAAGGCACTTCCCTATTTACACAAGCTTGTGTCTATACAAACCAAGAGTATCTATTTTATTTTTTGTTTCCAGTGTAACAGTATCAGAGGACGGGATCAAAGCGTTGTTGACTCTATCCGGCGGCGACATGCGCAAGGTCCTCAACACGCTGCAGAGCACGTGGCTCGCGTACCGTGACGTCACCGAGGACAAGGTCTACACTTGCGTCGGACATCCGTTACGATCCGACATCAGCTATATCCTGAATTGTCTCTTGAATGAAAACGATTTCGCTGCCTGCTTTAAACGTATCCTTTGCAAAAGTTACGACGAAAAAGTAAAGACTAAATGTCTCTGAACGAAACATCATGTTTAGCTCTTGCCACCTTTGGCCATAAAAATCATCTTCGCCCGAATCTCCGGCTTTCGCTAAAGTCGACAGCAGTCTATAACTACGTTAATATTAAAATGCAAGATAATTCTTAAATAGTCTTGATATTTGTATGAAGCTAACAATTTTTACATATTTTTTTATTGTTGCCAATTTGAACTGATTATCGGTGGCTTTTGGCTACGTTCAAAAATTGTGGCGATTTATCGGCTTCAGCTTTGGTGGAACTTCATTCAGACAATACAATACCTTATGTATTAATTTCTCTTTAAATCAACGTAGCTTCAATATTTCAACGTCATGAGAGTCATGAATACCATGTGCCAAAAATTGTATCAGAACCACAGAATAATAAGTGACACACTGACAAGGCTGAAATTATCGTTAGCATCTTCAATTCGGAGCCATTAGTAAATTGTCTTATCCCTTTCTAAAACTGCAAGCTTACACAACTCTATTTGGAATTCTGCTACAAAAGTCAACATGTGTTAAAAAAAACTATATTGTTGTTTTATTGAAAAGCGCTCTAATCGACATTTCTTACTTTCGTTGGCTTATTAATGGTTATAATGTTTATAAATTTCCTAACGCTGCAAACAGAAATCGTAGAGTTGAAGATAGCGAAAGGTTTGGCTTTGGGTGACATCTTGACCGAGATTCACTCAATAATACAAAGAGGTATTATATTTTCATTTTATATATCAATAAAATGTCAATCAAAACAAACATTTATTTTTATAATTTACATTGTTTTAGTGAAATTCCCTCCAGACGTTTTAATAACTTTATTAATCAAGATGGCCGACTCAGAAGCGCGACTCGCGAGTGGTTGCAGCGAACGTATCGAACTCGCCGCTCTGATATCCGCCTTTCAACTATGCAAGGATCAGATTAACGTGGATGAACTCACCTCATAATATATGTTTTAAAGTTGCTATAACATTAGTTTGTAAGATTCTCATGTCACTTGTTTGTTTTGAACATGTTTAATTAATAAACACGTGTATTGTGAAGTTACGGATGGAAAAGTCAATCGTTGTTATTATGTTCTTTGTTTGAAAGTTGAGTAAGATACTATTTTGGAATTAAATAAACTTTTCTTAGTTAAAACTCAAAGTATTTTTTTACCGAAAACTATATTCCACCGTGACAACTTGGGTAGGTATTCACAAAAAGGGCTTTCTTTGGACAAAAGGGGCTTTTCGAGGCTCAGAAAATTAATAATGCTTTGAAATACTTTGTTAAAATTGTTGAAAAAAAAAAAAAACGATAATATTCTTTCATTTGTTTTTATTTAACAAAAATAAATTACTATTAATTAAATTCTTAAAAACATTCTTGTATCTATAATGTATTTACATTTATTTAATTAATGTGGTTTCTAACTAAAAATATTAATCTACTAATACTACAGTCAAAGCTGAATCCAGCCAAAATATTAAACACTAAAAAAGGCCTAAATAATGTTTATAAAATTCAATTATAAGTACAAAGATCTAAAATTGATTAAGTACGTCTTATAACTAATCGGTAGGTACACTACATACTGTTAATAGATTTTTTTTATTGATGTAAATATTACTGGAATGTAACGTGCAGACTAAGTCTGAGTTTAAAAAAAAATGAATGTCTCTTTTTTTATTTTTGTCAAATAGGGACTCTGTCAGAGATCATCACGTTGGCCAAAAAGTTAAAAAATATAATAATAATAAATAAGTTAAATACATTGCCTCATGATGTAAAATTGGAATATCATATCATATTTTTTCTATTTTCGTGATTACTTTTTCACTTATACTAATAATTATCGCTATTTATATAGGCCTATCTTAAAACAAATAAAGATTCGACCAAATTTCATTCTCAAGTAATACACCCAAGGTACACTGACAATTAGTAACCTTCATCGTTGATACAATTCATAATAAGCAGTTAAATCAAAAATAAATAAAGGGTAACTATTTATATACGATTTTTGTATTTGTTTTTAGCGACAACAGAAATACACATTGATTGATTTAAAACTTCAAATCTACTTATTACGGTACGTGAGGTATAGTCCGCTGACAGACGGACAGCGGAGGGTTTCGTTTACACAACAGTCTGCCCCTTGTGTTTCGCCTAAGCTAGTAACAGAGACGACTAGCGACTGTATCGGCCATTACATTTTAAGAATTAAAATTACAGCTTATATTTTTCAGTGTCTATGTGAATGTAGATTTAAAACACGACAAATCTTTTTTGTTGTACTATATTAAAATAATCATCCAAATAAATTAGAGACGAAGCTGTTGATGGAGTTAGTAAGTGTAGAGAATAGTCCCGACGGCGCTGGCGGCGGGCGCGGTGCAAGTGGAGGCGGCCGGTAGTATGGGCCGCCATCGATGCGCTGTTATATTAAATTATTATTTAATTAACATACTTAGTAGTAATATAAAATATATGGTACATGTTTTGAAATAATAAATATGTTAGTAAAATTAGTAAATCAGGTAGACTGAATGGAGATTAAAAAAGATATCGAGTTGCTGGTTAGTTAACATGTTATGATAAAGTTGATTTAAGCTATTTCTATTTATAATTTAAAAATATATACAGCGCATGCTTAAATTAATGTTATACGTAATTATATTAAAAATGAAAATTTTAAAAGCATGCAATTCTTACCTAAATTTGCGGTATCATCATGTTAAATTTAAGTAGTGGGTTAATAAATAATTATTGAAACCAGTTTATTTGAGATAGATAACAGTATATTATCTAAAAATAGGATTATTTTTCGAACAAAATATATTTTAGCTAAAATAGAATATTATCTTGATCGTAAAGAAAAGCATATTTACATTGTATTAACTATGGTACCTACATCATCGCAGGCTTAATCCAACAATGCTTACGTATAAAAATGTATTTCTATCCGTGGGCATTCAGTGTACATAATATAATTTATTATAATTATTACATCAGAAATTAAAACTTTTCTAGCATATCATAATAGGATAAGCGTGAGACGGATAGGTTTATAACCGTCAAATAGTTTTAAAAATACATGCCATATTAATGCCATACAATTTTTTTTTCAAATATTCCTACAAAGACATGTTTAGTTTAGTTCGTTAGAATTTAAATACTTTACAAATATTTCTAAGAGTGGGGTTAGTTGCGTGTGGGAAATAATTGCAGCAAAGTTTGAAAAGAAGAAGATTTAAAATAATAACATATATATGATAAGTAATTAATTATTAGATAAAGAATTAAGAAAAATAAATATCTTTTCTTGGGGCAATAAATAAATATTATAATTATATTATTTTAAAGTTTAAAAAATATTTAATATTAACAAATGTTATAAAGAGGCAAAGAGAGTTAAGGTACTCGTAGAGTAAACATACAAATTGAAGAAATAATAATGTTTATAACATCTTAACGACATCGAATTTCCATAAATTTTTGTGTATTTGAATTTCAAAATGATTTTTCGGTTTCGTCTTCAGGAAAGACAATTTTCCCTTCTGTATCTTGCGGTGGAGTCGTAGTGTTGATTCTTTGGAATTTCACCTTAGACGTTGACGCTCGGCTTGGTGCGTGTCCCTAGAGTGCAACTACATGTACTAGACTTAACAAGACATATTATGTATAGTTAAAAATTATTAAAATAGTCTAGAAATCTAAGCTGTAATTATTATTACTATTTTCTCACGTTAAATTTTATCACTCGCGGTCCCATCCGCATACACAGGTGTTTTCGTGACGCCATTACATACAGACAGAGAAATATTCTATAAATTTTATCTATAGGATTAATTGTAACTAAATTGTAAAAAATTATAAATGTAGCAGCGATTCGAAAAGCGATATTATTATATCCTTAAATGAAATTGAAAATGAAGTTTGCAAACCCAAATTTTGTAAACATTATCAAATATTCGTACGAACATAATGCATTAAGAAAATATTTACGTTAAGCTAATTTCGTTACCTCCTGTACTACACTGTACTTTTATATTATATCATATAAATTGCTCAAAATGAGTGTACTTAACACATAATGTAATGAATGTTGCACAACCTTGTACTATGTAATTACCAGATATTATGTGGATAAGGAAAAATAGTACAAAAAATAGGTTTTGTGTTCGAGATATTTCTGTGGAAATTGGCCTAAAATTAGCCTTCTGTTCATTTTATAGAGAACAATAGGATCTCTAAAACAGAATGACTTTGGTAAAATAAATTGTGTGGTAGGTAATTATTACATGTATATACCTATACGTCAAAATAATCCTTGTGCGATTATTAAGTTTTTTAAGTTTTCCTTTGTTTCAGTTTCGAAAAAATATACCCAAAAAATCCTTCACCAACTATTATTTTCCATTTAGTTTGTCAAAACTGCTTATTATTTACAAAAGAAAAATAGTATGTACAAAAAATATATAGCAAAATGTAAAGAACTCACCTTAGCTGAATGTAAAGTTACGTTTAGTAAAGTTGGGTGTGTATCTATTACGAAGAAGTCTACTTCTTTTGGTAAATATCCTTCTGCCGCAACCTGTAAATTGTATTTCATACTAAGTTTCAAGGAAGCTAGGGCTAGATATTTGGTTCACAGTGTAAATAGTTATTATATTAATTTATACATACTAAAAAGTAAACTTTTAGACTTGCCATAGGTATATAGATTTTACCTCGAGTTTGTATGACCCCGGCAATAAGATACGCCAAAATTCTCCATATTTGGTCGTATGGTATGTAACGTCACGGCCTTTCACTCTTATAGAGGCGCGATCTATCGGATTACCATTTTCATCCATTACGAACCCATGCGCTCCACGGTGGGCTTCTGCTAAAAATTTTATCAGCGACTGAAAAAGACAATTTATATTATACTAAAAATGAAGTAAGTAATATTTTGAAAAAGTAATTCGTCCCTGAAATTGTGGCCAACTTAATAAAGATTAATTGAAAAAGAGGAAAAGAATTAATGATTTTTTTATTCATTTAACGCGGTTATAATTATGTTTATCGGTAATAATAGCCGATAATGCACTTGACTATATTTTTTGGCTATAGATAGATCAGATTACATTCCATTACATGTAAAAAATCATACTGTTAGAACCAGAAATTGCTTTTCTTTGAAGATAACGCTTATCTTATCAATATGATATAAAATCGTGTGTTATATTCTCATTCACAATAGTAGAAGTGTCGAAGTAAAAACTTACATATACTATAATTTCTCAAAGTGATAACTTTAAATTAAAATGAACGGACGCAAACTTTTCTACATTCTCTCATTATTATATAGTATTGTACATATCAACGGTGAAACTAGAGAAGCTGTAGCTCAGCTGGTCTCTCAAAACGTAACCGGAAGTATATATTTTTCGGAGACGAACAATGGACTTCGAGTGCACGGAACGTTAACCGGATTAGGTCCGGGTCTGTACGGTTTCCATGTCCACGAGTTAGGGGATACGAGTACATGCGACGCGACCGGAGCACACTTCAACCCAGACGAGACAACGCACGGCGGTCCAGACCACAGCGTGCGGCACGTCGGCGATCTCGGTAACGTGCAATTCGTTGGCAACGTCGCTACTATCGACTTTGTAGACAACCTTATAACTCTCCGCGGACGTAACAGTATATTAGGACGTGGCTTAGTACTTCACGAAAACGAAGACGATCTCGGTCTAGGTGATCATGAAACTTCTTTAACGACCGGCAACGCTGGACCTAGAATAGCCTGTGGCACGATCGGAATTCGCTCGCCGGCCATATGGAACTCCGGATTATCGATTCTTCCGTCTCTATCTTTACTCGTTATAGGGCTATTATTTTTGATATTAAAATAATTGTTTAGTGATGACATCATGGAGTTACCTGTTTATTATCTTGCCAGTACTTATTCAGTTCGTGGGCGGGTGGATATTTACAACAAGATATTTCCAGAGTTATTTCCATACATCCATGCCACAAGTAATTGTAATCCTGCATTCCACCTGTAAATAGTGATTAGTTAGAATAAATAATAGTAAAGTCACATAAAAATAATTATCGTTTTCTCCTAGATTGGCTGTACCTATTCAATCTTTACCTATTAAAATATCGGCAATTTAAAATATAATTTAAATAATTATTCTTGTATTAATAAGATCATTCATAGCTAAATCACGTATTTGTTGGTATGACCTCAGCATAAATTATATTGTTATTGGAGATAATATAACCCAGTATTTGTATTCTTTTGTTATAAACAAATATTTTAAAGGTATGCTATATTTTATTTAATGCACCTAAATAAAAATACTTTGTATCCTATCCTAATCCTAAATAATATATATATATATATATAATAATAACTTTTCTATTGAAACTAAAACTAGATTTCGCCCGCGATATCATATAGCTTTAGCTGTTTAGTAGTGAAAAGATAACAAAAGGCAAACATAGTCACCATGAACATCACCATTTCTTTAGAATTGCAATTTGGAAATATTAATTATTTAATCTGTCAACTAGCCGTTTCATGTAAAGTTTGTAAACAATAGTTTTAATGGCGCCTGCACAGGCAGTCTACTGTTAATTGAAGTGTTGCATTTCAATAAAATGTAATTCTTACCAGTCAGCGGGTACCATTCCGCGCCATTAGTGATGCCATTTTCGAACTTGGTTTGCGAGCCGGACTTGCACGAGAACCCGCGCGACATCTTGGCGTGGTTGGTGGAGTACACGAGCGCGAGGTGGCGGAACACGTCGTCGTCCGGAGCTATCGACGGGGTGCGCGCGTAGCTTTGGAATACTGCTTGTAAGGGATATGTATGAATAAATCTTATTAATAATGTCACATTATAATATTGGTGATATCATCACTATTGTTAATAAATGCATTAAAAAAGAACAAGTAAATGTATAACGATTTTCCGAAAACATTGAAACAAGATTTTCTTTATTTTAATTTTAAATATCCTGTATATAGAACTGCTTATATTATAATAATCAATCAAAAACAATCACCATTTCATGTGGTGGATACACAATTAATGAAAGCAATTGTTTTTATATTTTTGGCTTATCAATCAAAAACTCGTAATAACAACAGTATTATATTGACGACAGAACAATAAAATACCCTTCTTATTCTGTTGTTTTGACATATAAAATAATTATGTACATACTAGCTGCGCCCGCGCCTCCACTCGCTTGGTTTACGGATTTTCGGAACCCAAATTCATTTTTCTAACATAAAAGTAACCTAAGTTACTCGTAACATAAGCCAAATGCCAGTGAAAGTCCCGTTAAAATCAGTCCAGCCGTTTCAGAGAGTAGTCGGAATAAACAGACAGCCAAAAATTTAAAAATAAATAAAATTGATTTTTCATATAACTACCGTATTTATTATACTTTCATATGTACGACGTTGTTGCGCAGCGGCAGCGAACCTGCCTAAAACGCCTCGGGTCGCGGGTTCGATTCCCGCTCGGAGCATAATATGTTTGTATTGACCATGCACGCATTTTTTCTGGTCTGGGTGTATTTGTTCTCGTCTTTGTATGTGTTTCCAGACCCCGACACAGGATATGACTAATCTAATGGAGGCCGTTGAGTGTGCAGTGTTTATTTATTATTATTATTTATATGCATTTAGTGACAAGCTGTTAATTTAAAAACACAAGCAATTTTCCAAAAAGACACCTCAGTTTTATTTATTTGTATATACTTATATACTTCACCCGAACACAACACTGATGATCTGCATATTCCTGATGAGCAGCGAGAAATAGGAAAAAAATATTTAAATATTTAAATTTATCTGTTTTTTTTTAAACAATATTTACAATAATTATTCAAGTAAGTACTATTATTCATATTTCCTTTCCAAATAAACATATTAGTTGTGCTTGGAGTAGGTACGAAAATAGCCCAGCGACTTCAAGGATTGAACCTACAACTCTTGTGTTAAGAATATCGGCCCTTTTTTGCCGTTGAGCTATTTAGAATATAAAGATTTTTAAAGATCTTAAATACTCGAGTATAATTTATTATTAAATTCGCCAAATGGATTAATCTGGCCGGCATATTTCAAATGCAACAGACAACAAATTAATCCATTATATGCCACCACATTTCTCAATAGCTCAACTCAATAAGTGTATCCTCAATAGCTCAACGGTGGAAGGGCCGACTTCGCTCCATTAACGCGAGAGTCGAGGGTTCGATCCTAAACCCCTTGGGCTATTGTCGTACCCATTCCTAGCGCAAGCTTCGAGCTTATTTGGAGGGCAATAGGAATATTAGTAATGCCTTGAAAAAGCATTGCTAATATTCTTTAAAAAAAATAAATATATATATATATATATATATTTCTGCACGTATATCGTGCGCGGAGGAGTGTTATATTTGGCAAATTTAAAGTTTATAAAATAGTGTAATGAAAAAAGTACAAAATGAAAGAAGCCAAATGATAGCGGATCGCTAGTTAACACAAAAAACATTAAAACTATGCATTTTGTCGAGGGATAATATATTATTTGATAGTTACTAGCACTGGGTGTGTTGTCGAAGGGGTAAGAAGCAACGAGTGCGCCGCCGTGCAGCGAGCCCGATATCACGAACTGGATCTTGCTGATCCACTCCTTCACCGCCTCCGTCTCCGGCTGCGGCTGCTTCGTGTTCGCCTTGAAGAAGTCCGGGAAGTTCCGATTCAGATCGTATCGCCGGGCGTTGTGTCTGTTCTCAATTTTATTATAATTCTTATTGAGTAATATTGACATAATTACCTATATCATTATTATTTATTGATACAAACTACTTGGTCTGATTTACGCTACGACCAAAGACAATTAAAGTTTGAAAAATCTAAGTGCTTGCTCAATATAATTATACAATATTGGCAGCACCTGGCTTGCTTTACCAATGCTACATAAAAAAGGAACTTTTCTTTTTAGGTCAGTTGCAAGTTTATGCAGACCATTTTTTCAAAGTTTCAACATAATCGAATGGTTTGAAACAAATGGCAAAAATCATACATTTTTCTTTATATATAGTAGAACAAAGAAATCAATATTTTCAAACAAAGAAATCAAATATTTTGACTGCTAATTGTACTAATAATAACGACGATGGTTTCAAAAATCATGGTTTCAATTACTACAGTTAATTATTATGATAGATCAGCATAGTTTGTACTAATTCTATGTTTAACAACGCGTATCAAATACTTTCCGCTATTCCACATTAAAATTAACCTAATAGCTACATATATAATGAAAGTGGATTTCAAATAGTATGTTACACTTTGATAACTAAGCACAGTTTATTTTTTATATGATGTAAATTCGTGTTATAAATTTTAAAGAGAATATGTGTCAATGTCGCAATTATTAGGTATGAGTCAGAACTTCTGACATACATTATTAGCCACTACTATTAATATATAAATATTAAATACATTATATAAATGTTATAGACGAATTGTTAGATCGATGTCCTCACCTGCCATGGATAGTGTCGCATTGGCCTTCGCGGGAGATGAGGTAGCCATCCGGATTCATAGAAGGCATCAAATGAATTCTCGTGTTGTCTAATAACCATTTTATATAAGTATCAGTTTCATAAGCCGTTACTAAATACTGAAATAAAAAAATCATAAGTATTAAAATTATGACAAACATTCATTTTTACTGTAATTACAATAAATATAATAATTATTATTTAAATAATCATAAAATTTGACTTCTCTATCATAAGATCATTTATATAAAATACTGGTTCTATACATAGTAGATTACTCGGGTATACTAAGAAGACTGTTAGGTAGTAGGAACAGTTTGTATGGGAAAATAATTTTTTTTTATTCCTCTTTCCATATTTTATCTTCTTTCCATATTTTAATCAAATCCAGTCGTTCTCGAGTTTTAATGAGACTAAGGACCAGGAATTAATTTATATATACATACATTTTTAGGCTAAAAGCCTCTAAATAAATAAAGAGAGAAAAAAACGAAAGTTCTCAACTGGTTAGGAATGTTACGATATCAAATATTTGAAGACTTAAAGTTCTTTAAGTCTACAAAAGTCAAATGTATTGACTATTAGGCGACTAATTTTAGTACACTTTATATTCGACCATAAAAATATTAAATCATTGTATGTTACCTGTATAAGATGCAGCAGAAGTTCTCGGCCGACCGCTTCGTTGCCGTGAATGTTAGCCACGTACTTTACGTCGGGCTTACCAATCATGTGCTCGTAGGGGGACGCCGATACTACCATTACCCATAGGTCGCGGCCTTTTAATAATAGTTTACTAAATTAGAGAATGTACTTACATTTTTTTTTGTCTTAAGACCAATTCAATACCTAAAGTTAATAATTATAATTAGATGTTATTATGAACAAGATTCGAAATATTGGGGCATTTCGTAAAATATGAAATCCATAGAAATAAAATCCTTATTGCTTATAGTTCATACACCCGCTTTTAACCAGAATTGAACCCATGACAATCGTAAAACTATTTATAATTTTATATAGCTGTGACTACTTTACACGGGAATCTTAATCCCGACATTTTGAATTGGGGTTTTTCTAATCGATTACACGCAATTTGATTCAATTAGCCAAACCTCATCCGTTGTTTCAGTAGCATCTATAGGTATCGATACGAAATAAGGGTATAAAGTGTATATACTATGAAAAGCTTAGTCCTAAATTTTTATATATTATACTACTACTACTAAAAAAAACCGTCTGTTTCTAGTTTGAACTGTCATTGACCTTTGACGGCAGATTTAATTAGAAATATAAACCATCCTTGTTTAGTTATGACTAGCGGCCCGCTCCGGCTTCGCACGGGTATAAAATATATAGCCTATGTCATTCACAGAAAAAATGATTAAAATCGATCCAGTACTTTTGATTTATTCATTACTGCCCGTGGCCCACACGCGTTAAATGTAATTATTTACGACATCACATTAGAAAACTCAAAAAATTTTTTTTTTTCCACTATTTTTATAAATATAAATTTCCTCTTCAATCACTCTATCTATTAAAAACCGCATCAAAATCCGTTGCGTAGTTTTAAAGATTTAAGCATACATAGGGACAGAGAAAGCGACTTTATTTTATACTATGTAGTGTGTCTTAGACACATACATAAAATAAGTGCGTTACTTTAAATCACTTTTAAGTCAACAATAAATTGGTACTTATTTAATGTATACATTTGTATTATCTAAAAAAATTATTTCTTTGAATTTGTTTTAACGCATATTTTTAATGAAAGTCTAATTAATTTGCTTCTTTTATAAAATAATCGTTAACAATTTTTAAAAGCAATTTTTTTAAATATTTTTAATTTGATAATCTAATAATTTTTTCAGCTTTGTTATTATTAAATTTTTTTATTACGTAAATATTTTAAAAGTATATCAAAATGCATTTGTAAATTAAGTGATATCTTTTACTTACTAATAACGAGTAAATAATTTTTCAAATAAAATACCTTGCACGGATTTCCCTATGGAGTAGAGAGCCGTAAGTGCGGGGTACTTCGCGGAGATGGCGCGGAGGTACCTCGTCATCTCTTCGTGGTCATGATATTTGTATTCCAGTTCAGCACCAGTTTCACGTGATTCCACTTCGCTTACTGTCGATACGTCATTTTCTGTAAAAAAAACGTATTTCCCAAACACATTATAGAGTTACTTGATTATTTAGGATATTCTGCACCTAGTACCTAGTACATGTTATTGTAATACTATGTACAGTCCCTTATACGATATAAGGGATTATATGAGAATTATAGATAAGAACCGTACTATAAACAACTTATATGCATTGACATTACCTGCTACGAATCCAGCACTGGGAGGATATTGTCCAAAGACTCCTGCGAGTATGTTTAGGAGTAAAAATAAAATACATGAGCTTGTCAGCCATAGCTTGAAGCGTAGAAACATCTGAAAAAAAGTACGTTCCCTTTAATACAAATTTAGTTTTTATTTAAGAGTCTGACTATAGTACAATCTTGTTTCTTTAGCTATCTAAGTGTGATTTCTACTTCTTGATTTCATTACTTATGACGTTAAGAAATATATATATTTTTTTTATTGTTATGGTTCGTTGAAAACGTGCTTTCTAGTGAATTTGGTGAGCTGCGTGGACGCAACCGGTTCTGTATTGAAGGTCAGTAGGTCAGTGGATCAACACAAGCAGTGCAATAACCTCAAGTTAAAAATTACACATCACACAGCATTTTACGTCAGAAGCATTTAAGTATTATTTATAATGGTGCTCTAATTGTTTTCTCGTCCACTCTTTATGGTAATTTTAATGTCAAATTATTAAAACAAATAGTAATAAAGAATAATTATAATTGTTATAAGACTGCCGGATTGACGGAGAGTAATGTTTGTTAAATCAGAGTGTATTCGGAATTATTGATTTTATGAAATTGTAACTACAAAAATTACAATGATATCAAAGTTTAAGTTTAGTTATGACATTATTATATTTCTATTTATAGTTTAGTTTTTAAAGTATATATTATGTACCTACCAAAAAATTTTAAAGAAACAAATTTAAAAAAAAATGTACTAAATTTGCTTACGAATTCATTGCAGCAGACGAGCGCAGAGTTTAACTTTCTTTTTGTTCTTCGACATTGACACGTTAACCCTATTATTGTAAACTTGTGACTTTTTACAACTTTCAATTTCACCAATATTCAATAATTAAGAATTTCTTTTTAATCAAATCAGTGTATTCATTATTTTACAAGCATTTGGCATTACTCAAAACTTCTTTTTGGAGATACCTATTTTATTTTTTTATTATATTATCGCATTTTAATTACTCTTACTTAGCTGAAGATTGTTACTGTTATAATTGACATTTTATTTTGCATGTTTAAAATAGTAATCATTCAAGTATTACCTAAATAATCTATTGTTATCATAAAATAAAGATTTTTGTTAAACAATTGTTTATAAATGTAACCCTGAAATAAAAAATATAGAAGTACCTACATGCAACTAAAACTAAAATAGTTTAGTAACATTCCATAACGTTGATATTGAATGTCGAATATTCAGCACACTTTTAAATTATTTATAAGTGAAAGTATCGTGATTTGAATAGATGACGCGATTTGTCACCGGTATCTACCAAAAATGCATTAGCCTACCGTATACCGTATACATTACACACGTATATACACGCATGCATTTAAACTTAAATTTATAAAACTATCAATGATATGACAATTTTCTGCAATAACTTATCATCTCGTAGGTCGTAGTGTGAGAAACAAGTTTAAAAGGAAAATTTTAAAACAATTATGTTAGTTGGAGAATAAGAAAAAAAGAGCTTATTGCAAAAGATTGGGGTATGTTATCGTATATTTTATACAGACTTAGACGTTTATATTTCTGAAATGTGGGATTATTTACTAGATAGAAACTATTTTTTTAAGCTAAGCTGAGAGTAATGTTATATGTTCGTGTTCTTTCGTATTATTTGATATAAACAGTCTTAAACCCAATTTTTTTCTGAATTCATATGAACTAATACTGTTTGACGCACGTTTAAAATAATTGATCGTATCTGAATGACAGTTCTTTTTTATACAATATTATACTTTCAGTTCTCTATGAGGTATCTAACACTGACTAATAATGCAAATCGAATCCGTCATTCTCTTTCTTGAGCTCACAGAACTTAAACCTTTTACTTTTCCGATCTATGTTTCATAACTTCAATAAGATTAAATATAATCGTAACATATAATGTAAGTACACAAGCTTTACTAGAAAAAATGGTTCAGAAAAAAGAGATAAGAATATTCCTCATATTCGTAATATAATTATTTTCCTTATATTGTGCAATTAATACATTTATAAATAACAAACAGTTCTTATTTCAAAGTTTAGAAAATTGAAGAGACTCTTTGAAATACCAAAAACGGGCATTATATTAAATATATATGACATGAATAATGTTGTCTATATGAATAACGTTGTCTATCTGCATATCTGTTTACTTGCTCCGCCTAATCTCCAAAATAGTGGGATTGGTTTTAATATGACTTTAACAGTTGATGTAAAAATGAGAAGCTTAAGCTCCTTTTATTAAAAAAAGTATTTAGATTCCGTGTGGTAAAAAAGCTAAACAATTATTCTGTAGATCAGTAGAGCGGAGCCGCGGTCTTTGCTGGTACTTACAGAAGCGTATGTGTTATAAATCACTTATATTTATACATATCTGCATTATTGACTATTGATAGATATGAAACTCATTCTTAGTCGATACAGTTAATTTTTTCTAGACTGATTTGAAAATATTGGTTCATTCTTGTTTTTTATAAAAATGTAGAGTATGGTAGTAGAATGGCAGGCACTAATAGTTTTGAAGAATATTAAATATAATACTTAATTATTTTACCCCTAGATGTAGGTATTTAGCTTAACAAGGTATCAAACAGGTTTTAAAAACAGCGTGTTGTTAATATACCGATTTATAATGGTACAAAAATAATAACGTATTAAGCATAACTGAATGTTTTTGAAATTAACAAAATAATTTTTATCATAATATGGTATATAGTAGCTAAAAAATAAATAAATGTTTAGAAAAAAACTTACCTTCGAAACTGAACGTGCAAGTTTTCAAACTTCTAAAAACTTTTTGTCGACATTGATACACTTTATTTACATACGAAGGAACGTGATCGTAAATATCGTCAGTTCGAAATTGGGACTGAGAAGTCCTTGTCGACGCGCGAACGAAACTCGACTGGCAATCGCTTCGCTCAGTTTCTGCTGCTAACCATGAACGGCATCATCTGCGTCATCCAAGCGCCACACGACCGTAAAGTGCTTTCTCTCTAAACAACACTTCAAAAACTGATCCTAACTCCATGTAATAAGGCTTAGTTCGTTAACAAATAGTAGGAAAAACTTAACGTGTGGAATTTTACTCTCTGCTGCAATTGTTATAGAACTTAATTTACTTAAAGTCACTGCTGAACCCTTGCAGTGACGTAGAATTCTTGCCTTCTCATCAGGCACTTTTCCCGCGGGTAAAGTTTCTTTCTCGGCTACTAGATATGTAATATGAGAAAATACTAAGTGAAACTTAATAAGCGAATATATTGTTTAGGTTCATTAACTTTAAAGTATCGGATCTAGATTATGTACATAAATGTAATCACATATAGCATAGCAATCACAACTTTAGGAAGAGCGATTTGAAGATATTTACATGGAACAATCAAATCACATTATCACAGTATATTAAAATAAGTGAATTTGGTTAAGACAACATTTCTTTAAGGGTACATACTTTAACACAATATAATTATAGTTTACACAGCTGTCTTGATTTATACATTCGGTTTCAGGATTCCACCTCTTGGCGTCATATGAATTTTGCTGGGAATTGGGCTTCGAAGAAATGATAGAGAAAACATGGGGACTCACCATACCCATAAGAAAAAATGTGTTTCCGATGTAACATAAAGGCATTTGCAAGCAAGCGTACGACCCACCTGATGGTAAGCGGTTGTCGTAGCCTATAAGCGCTTGCAATACCATTTGTTTTTATTCTCTATTTTACACGATATTGAAATTCTCCGCTATAGTTTGACTTTACAGATCTGTACTCGTGGAGCACAATACATTTAATATTTTGAGTATAATTTAAGAATTCTGAATTTTGCGTACAGCTTTATAGTACACAAATAATAATAAGTCGTGTCCGAATGAACGCTATAGTAGGTACATTAGTATACCTATACATTAAAATTTAAAATTATATTCTTTCAGTTTTGTAGTAATACTCTTAAATCTAATTTCTTTGTGTTTTTCAAATATTTTCTAAAAACAATAAATTGAGAACAACTTTTTCATTCAACATTCGAATGCTTATTTAACTTCTGTGCGCTATTTTTTGTGCATAAAATTTAGTTTAATGGTATTGAGTCAGTTAAGATACACTGTATTCATAGATAACTCAGCTTCTTCTTGGCTGTGACTTGCAACAATTAAACTGCAAAAATCACCTTAAATTTCATGCATTATGTTTTTCCGTGATATACGTAAAATCCCATATTTTCAATATATTTTTCCTTTCGAACTTGCTCTATTGACCTCATATTTATAGTTTTCATATGCAGCGCTATGCGTGATAAACTAATTGGAACAATATGTCGCGGTAGTTTTTAAACCGCAGAACAAATGTTACGCAGGCTATTATAAAATGGCCACATTTTACATTCTGCCAACAGCATTTTGGCGCTGAGTTTAACCGTTTACAAACTGACGACACCGTTTGTAAACGGGAGAATTATAGAATTTGCCTGCAACGTATACATCCCTCGTATAAAGTTCTCTTAAATACTATATTCTATGTAAAGAAACCGAATATAAATATATTATCTGTATAGATATTATTATAATTGTAGTTTACCAGAAACCGATAAACGTATTTACAAATACGTATTTTCCCCATATTAATTGATAAGAGTTTTAAAATGCGTTCACAATTTATAAGTAATAACCATATATAAATGCCGTATATCTCAATTAGGGATGCCAACTTTTTTTCATGGAATTAAACTACATTAGTGATTCTAGTTAGAAATAAGTACATAGTGTCAAAATAAAGTATCATTGATTATTCTTCATCATTCTATTTAAAAAATAGGTATTATTATTAGTATACACTATATTAAAAACCAATAAGGGTTTTTAAAAGAATTATCAAATTATTATCATTGCTAAACATGTTCAGGTTGAAATAAATATGTAATAAATTTTTTAAAATATTCAGAGAAGCTTTGTTTGTTCAATTTCATCAAGGAAAAAGCTCTCCCTGTAATGCGAATGTCGCAGGAATTAACATTAACATTGAAATTACTTTATAAAAGTACGAAAAATTATAGTCAGTCTCCTTGCTTGCTGTAATGTATAGAGTATAATTTCTTGAAATAAAGTACAATGCTTTATTATAAAATACATATTTATTAAAACTATATTGGAATGTATACATACATAATATTTTAATACTTAATAGTTAAACAATTATTGTTATGAACCTGATTGAGATCAGTGAGGGTACTGTTGACGTGTTAAATATGAAATAATGTTTATACTTTACAAAATTTTCATATTACCGACTCTTTGATTATATAATTATCTCGTGCAACCCAGAATGTTAAAGTTAATTATAATTAATAAATTAAAATCGGGGATTATTATTACTAGCCATTTAGCATTGTATCCATAGACGTATCAGCCATAGAAGTACTATGCCCATATTATCCCACTATTTAATGCAATCTGCCGTTGCAGTAGAGTTATGCCTCTCCCAGTACAAATAGGCCGGCTCGAGCAGGGATGTAATACTCACAGAAGATAGTCGTAAAGTAACAGTATCAGTACTGTTGCGTTTCGTGCGATGAGTGATAGTGATAGATGAGAATAAAATAATTTTGATTTTGATTTTGCCGGAGAACCAAACATATTTTAACTCAGTTTTTGTAACAGATTTTGAACATTAGTTAGGTTTAGTACAGATAGGAAATGAAAAAAATAATCTATTTACGTCATCTTCTATCTATTTAATATATAAAAGGCTTTGTCCTGAATGACTGACGGATCAACGCACAGTCTAAACCGCTGATCGTAGAGACCTCAAACTTGGAGGGTGTGTTCTTTGTATGACGTGGGCATCCAATAAGAAATAATTTTCCGAAATACTACCCCTAAGGGGGTAAAAAAGGAGGGCAAAGCTTATATGGGACCACGCGATTCCTTGGTTCAATCTACTTCAAATTTACCATAAACCTTTTTAACAGAATTGATAAAAGACGTTTTAATAATAATAATAATAATATTTATTCATGAAAAGGTATTACAACTTTTAACACTTAAAATAACAATGCAATCTGTACACATATCTTGCGATCCTCTGTGTCTAAACTAGATTTTTAGCAAATCTGTATTTCAGACTACAAAGACGTGTTCCGTATTCTATTCAAATTCATCCCCTAACGGGGTTAAAAATGGGTGGAAAATTATTTTGCTTCGAATTTTATATTAATACTCTTTAGTGATTTTGATTTAAATTACATTTTATTTTGACACATGTTTGAAAACTCAATCCGATACATGGCATATCAACGTCTAGCCTATACGTAAAAGATATATACACATATTTTGATGTCTTTGGTTACTTCTAAGTTTTTTCACAGGTGTTGTTTTTATAAAGAAGCCGCTGGCAGAAGCTCTTATAAGATATAAGAATGAATGATTTTTGTATTACGATACATCGCACGGTTGTCATAATTAATTAAAACGTGTGTATTTGTAACTTGCTTGTTGAAATATTTCAATTACTTTACAAACAATTACAAAAAGCCAAATAAGCCTTATTTATTTATTTATTTACCGTTGTCAACGATTTGTTCCACCGAAATTACCACTTAACTTGAATTAGCCATCTTAAAAACGTTTATTATATGATCAATATTGTTTTTAAAACTTTACTGCTATTTTATTCTTATTTATAAATTGGTCGAGTGTAAATGGCTTCACAAGGTCTTGTCAGCTCTCGTCTTAGCTACGACTCTACGAGGTCTCGCATCCCCGACGTATATGGGTCAAGGTTGAAAAGTTCTATTTTAATGAATCCTACCTTCCAATTAAACATTTTCACACGATTGCACCTCAAGTCCACCTAGTCCCACCTGACCTTAAAGGTAAACTTTCATTATATACACGTAGTATATTTTATAGTCAAATCTTACAATTTTCTTATTTATAAATGGACGCAAATAAGCAATACCATGTCGACCCACACAAATGTCATTTCGAGAAAAACGAGTTTGAAAATTTTTAACAACTTCCTTATATTTATATATTTTTTTATGTATTGGTCAAGTTTTTGGCATCTTCAAGATGGATGTAAGTTATTTTACTTATTTTCACATAAAATAAGTATACAAACTGCATATTTCCCATATAATATAACCCAAAACGTTTAAAATAATACATAAATTGCATGATTAAAAAATGGCTTTTTTATAAGTTTTAAAGCTTAAAACCTTACAAATATTAAAGAAAAATGTTCTTCAGCTATTTACCAAAACTTTTACATATGTAACTCAGTTTTTTCAATTTTGTGGGTTGACATGGTATTGCTTATTTGCGTCCGAATATACATTATTAAATGACCTTAAATTAAGATTGCGGGTGTTGTTGATGTTTTATAACAGTATATACTTCGTAAAAATACTTATGAAGAATATAACTTTTACCCTTTTTAACTAAACTAAATAACAGTAGCAATCATTTTAAAAAATCTTTAGAACTCAAAGTAGCGATTCTGGATTCTGGTTTCTCCGGTTTAGGTCTCCTGGCTTGGGTGGTGTGACATCAATCGAATTTCAAACTTCCTCAGTTTGACCGTTTTGGCGAGAAGTTTTATTATTGCAGATACTACAATTTAGCTAATATATCATTACTTTTTAAAATTGCATTTTACATAAATCTAGAAAATTGCGCTATATTATTTTTTTTTATTCCGAGAATACGAAGAATACGTCAAATAACAAAACTCTTTGGCAGCATCTAAACGATTGATTAAAGTTAGTTTGTCAATAATATCTTCAATGTTTGTAAAATATATGGAGATTAGTCTTAGAGTTACACGTCCTTAACTTTCCTTACATTTAAATATATGTAATATAAGAATATAATCCCTGAAGATATGTGAAAGGTCAAATAAATTTATAACTAAATTTTATATTTAGCTCAAACCGATAGGGGTTAATAAATATACAAGCGTATCCCGTGCCGCCCAATAGGCTCATCTCCCATTTCAATTTAAATTTTCTTGATACTTGACACAGTATATATGATCTATGTATTTGTATATAACACGTATGTTGGTATTAGGTTTGGTGGATTAGGTACACATTAGGATTATATAACATTCTGTTTTTATTTTAAATATTCTTGTTTTTTACATTTAAAAGTTAAATACCGTTTTATAGAGTATTTGTTCCCATGCGCGTTGCCAACCCAAGGAATAGGAAGGAAGGAAAAAAAGGGCGGGAATTCGGCGCTCTCACTCATGGCACAAAACGCAACAGTCCTGATACTATTACTTTACGCCGATTATTATGTGAGCGAGGTTAATACTTCCCCTGTCGAGTCGGCCCATTTATACTCAGAGTAGCATGGCTCTACTAGGTACTACAAAAATATTTATAAATTAATTAATACTAACTATATATAAAAATAATTTTAAGTGTGCAAATCTTGTATAGCTAAAAAAACAATACTTAATTTAAAAAAATAATGTTTTTCTAATAATTTTCCCGACCTCATTTTCCTTATAAACTTTAACCGTCCCAAAGGTCGCACTGTTACACGCCACGGCACGCCCAAAAAATGCTTAAAAAGGGTACAAATGTTCAACGTATAAATGTAAAGTATAGTGTCCATATTTTTATTGAAATTTAAAATTTTACACATTTACCATTTTTTACAAATAATATCGGAGTTTAACATTGACCTATACATATAGGTAAGATGTAAATGTAGCGATTGCTCATAATATCCCTATATGAGCTCCTTTCATGGTTCCATTCTCTATTTCCATCTTTTGTAACATTTATAATATAAGCTCGTTAAATATAAAAAATGATGGAGTAAAAGCATGTTAATGTTCCAATGGGATTGGGATGGACTTTTTCTCCTGTTAAGAAAAATTGTGAGTGATATCGCATAAATCAGACCGCTGTGGCTCGGATATAATTACGTACATGTCTCCGACTAGAGTTCTTCGAGATTTTTGCTTCGAAACTGAAAAGTGCTTGAAGACATAGAGGTGCTTAGTCTGAATTTGTACCCGGGACTTTTGCTTAGTATGTACGTGTTCCACTAGGCCGTCTTGGCTTCAAATATAAAGTTTAATACATGGAAATATTAATGATTAAATAAAAAAAGTTCTCTTAGTACTCTACTAGAGAGTACTACGAAATGATTTTCAATAAAGTGTAAATGACTCTTGTAATGTTACTGTGATACTAACTTCGTTAAATTTGGCCTGTAAGCATTATGCTGCAATTAAAATTATTATAATTTTAATAAGCGAAAACAACGATCTATAAAAATTATTTTGATTAATGATATCCCATTATTAATATTTTATTATGTATATAATATCTAAATCATCACAAAAAGCTTATTAATTTATTAATGGAAAATATATTTATTATAAAATACATATAAAAATGAATTTAAACTCAAAATCCCTTTTTTCTGGGAGCTGAATAACTAATTTAAAAAACTTTCACCTTTCCAAAAAAAAAACAACTGGAACGCTATTACGTTCGTTTGCCATTGTAATTGAAGGGGTAGTACGTAGGAGTACTGTTTACTACTCTTACTACAGTTGTAAAATTTTATCCGACATTTTATTAAGCTAAGATTTTTTGCACCTATCATTTGTTTTTAAAATATCAAGTAGTTTTATTTCCTATGTGTTTAATGTGTACCTACCTAAGTGTTTCAATTTAATGCTTCTAGTTAATCCCATATATTTTATTGTATATATATTATGTATGTGTATAAATATTATACTAAGGGTAATTTCAATTTTTTTTCATTTTATTACCTATATTAACAAACAGTTGACCTTGAATAAATTGGGCCGCCCTTAATACTTGGAACCATGTAGATATTGACAAGAATGCAAATGTTCGCGCGGGTGAAGTAGCGGGGATTTGTTCATGCGCTTAAAGCTCTGCATTATCGATTTTTCTCCACAGCTATACAGGGAAAGTGCGCACCTCAGGGACGCGAAAGCGTGTGGCATCTCGCGCAGCGTCGGGGGCAGGGGAGGGCCTACGAGGGCGCGAGCTAGCCCGGACCCTCAGATTACGTAACCTAACGCACAGGACGGCGCACAAACAATGTGATTTTATTTTACTTCAATTTTTTCTACTGTTTTAGATTATACAAATTTATAGGATTAGATCGTGATATATTCTACTTTTCGCGCGATTTTAATTTCATTTTCGTCTCCTTTTTGGTGTATAGTTGTAATGTCGGCATGTTTCTAAAGTTGTACCGGTAGTTATTTAAGGTAATAGTTTGTAGTGTAATTTAATATGATATCGAACTTTTAAAATTAATGGATCCATTAACAAGATGACATTTCAATTAAATTTCAAAAGAATTCTGGAAACTAATAGTCTTTGTCGCAGAAATTTATAAAAATTAATCGATATCTTTTAATAAATTGAGACTTAGGGTAAAAAAATGTTTGTATTGGGAGAATTAAAAAAATATATTGAAATGAAAGGAAAAACATCGTGAAAATTTCATATAAATTTTCATTTCATTTTTCTCAAAATAATTACGAGTGGAGAAGCCATCACCAGGACAAAGATGAACGGTAAGACATATTGTATAGTGTTTTTAGCATAGCCCTAATAAATAACCATAAATATTTAATCATATATATTATATACTGTTATTATTCAATCCTACTTCTGTTTTATAAACAACGCAATATTTGAAGAAGATATCTACTATTTTTTCATAGTATAAAATAGTTAAGGTACCTAATCTGACTCACGAATTTTTTTACATAGACTTAACAGAATAACAAATCATTAAAATTAATTATTCATGATTTAATTTTTTATTTTACAATTTCAAATTAATTAAGTACTTATTCGTATTTTATGATTCTGTAATATATAATACAGTAACATGAATATTTTATGATTTATAATACAGTAATAGTAAATAAATAAGTTATTAATGAATCATGAGGCGTTAGAGATAATTGCTTATAACAATATCGAAATATGATCAAATTCTTATACTCATGTAAATAAATTAATAATTATTCATTCCATATTTCATCTTACAGTTAGTAAATGTTCGGGGTGTATTTAATAAAGAGGGCTTAGTAATGGTTGCGTTACAGTATATTTAAAATTTATATTTTTATATAGTTAAAAAAATGGTCAATAAAAGAAAATAATATGTAATATTGTCAAAATCAATTAAGCATAATGTTTAGAAATAAATATATTTATGCATAGGCGTAATAACTAAAAATAATTTCATTATTTTTATTTTTAATATTACTCGTATTTGTAATAAGTATGACGTAAGCAGCCATGAACTGCGACCTCGTGATATAGATAAGCTGTATGTAACGTTTTTAGAAAATGTAAAATAATGATTTTTGATAATAAATTAATTTAATAAATACGATTATCTTAAGGAATTAAAGTTATATGTAGTATATTATATAGCAGCATATAAAATTTTATTCATTGACAAACCTCGTGTTTTGAGTCGCAACAGACCCTTGGGACTATATTTCAACAAACCGGGACCCAATTTAGCTTATAATGTTGACCTCGTTCCTCTCGAGCATTAAAAATTGCGAAAAGAGATTTTAAAATTTTCATCTAATAAAATCGGTCATCAGCGTTCATCTTATTAGAATCCATATTGCCGAACTTTGTTGATTAAATCCTTTTATGTTACCAATTGAATTTTGAAAATATTTAAACAAAGTATATCTTACAGTTTCTTTACCATAAAAAAAGCCTTATTATTATATTAAACAAGTCACCAGTGAAATTTTTCACCAAATGTATGTTGCCTATTATTCAGTCTATGGTTATATTAGAGTTAATTTAATTAAACCGCAGTTAATGAATGGCGTAATTTGCTTATCCAAAATGTCTCGAGGTGGTCTCGAGTGACATAGGAGTAAGGTCTTGTACAACGTAGAGGTGTTATCGTGATTCGTGCAGTTTCGCCGCGATCGCAGTGTCGGTAGAGCGCGCGAGTGGCTGCCACCGGCGCCTGCGCCGCTGAATGCGTTCCTCATTTTCGTAATATCAAAACGTCCTTATGTATAACTATTTCTACCAAAGCGGGCTATACTTTATTATTAATTTCGTCTTTTATTAAAAAAAAAACCGTGATTTTATTACCACTTTGATATAACATACCGGCTCAGTAGCAAAAAAAATACTATAATATACGAGACTTTCGTGGAAGTATATAGAGTCACGATTCCAATAATGGAGAAGAGCGAATCGTACGCAATCTTAGATATAAATATATGTGATAAGGATTTAGAAAACATAGATAGTAATGACGTCAAAAAGAAGACTCCGCTCACAACTGTAATAAAAATTCGTAAGTTTTTAAAAACGCAAAGAAACAAAAGTAAATATATTAATGATCTTAAACAACTGATTCAACGTACATATATTAAGATATAAATCATTGTTTGGAAAACTTCTTACGATCTTTGTATATACAAATTTTCTCATGACTTATAAACAACAATAGTATTTGTTTTTACGTTCATAGAAGTCTATCGAAAAAGATAATAAGCCTTATTGTCTGTATTATAGATCGTGTGAGTGTGATTTGCTCTAAATTGAAGTTTTTCATCTTTTTCCAACATGCTAGACTAATACAATTGTGAATAAAATTTATAACATTTAACTGCTGCAAGATCTACATGTACAGTAATAAAAATGGTTTAACTAATTATAGCGTCAATGTAACATGGTACATTGATGAGCACGTAGGTCGTTTCCGCTCGCTGTCCTCAATGTTTGGTGCGCACGCGCTGTGTCCCTGGGCTCACTGGTACTCAGGAAACCCGACATGTTCCACTCCGCCGCGCCCATTGCACTGTTCAGTACTTGCATCTTCACAATAGAACAATATAATTTGCGTAGGCAAATTACCAACGCGCTTTCACATCTTGTACATTCAAAAGAATTCGTCCAATGTAGTTACTATTATCAGCAGGATGTCGCTGAGTCCGTACTTCCGTATTAATTCGCCGAGATCAAATAAGAATGCAGACTTACTCACGTTCAAATAAATGCTATAGCGAAAATGTTTGTTTATCTTTCTTAATGTAGTAATATGTATGTACATTTGGCGTCGACGTTATGTTGTCTAAACAATATTCTTGGTCTAAAACTATTGCTAGCAAAGATTTTATTGACAAATATAACAACATATTGTTAATTCAAAACACAACTTTATTTACAAATAATTCTATTATTTACTTGATTGTAGTAATCACTATTGTTCCTCAGTTCAACTCGTACAATAATTACTCCTCGCGCTACGCTAATCTGAATAAAAAGAAATGTTTTTGTATTCAGGTTACTTCTCGAATATAAGTAGTTAATCTTATTTTTTTGCCTTATGTGTTGTGTATTGTATTGTTGTATATATATTAAATGTCTCAGTATTGCTAAGCAAAAGCTTTTGTTACCAGAAAGAGAACGCGGGGAACGCGATTACATAGGGTTTGCGACTCTACCAGAGCAAGTACATCGTAAATCAGTTAAACGAGGTTTCGACTTTACTTTGATGGTCGTCGGAGAATCGGGCCTCGGCAAATCAACGTTAATCAACAGCCTTTTTCTTGGAGATCTTTACAAAAATAGAAAAATATCCGATGTTCAAGGTAAGACTGGCAAAATAATTAAGAAAAAACATTTTTACATACTTTATTAGTTCTATTAACTGGGAAAAGTTAGAATTAAAAAAAAATAAGCTATATTTCAAGTCTCAGAAGGATTATAGGTAATTATTAGAAACACTACTTTAGCATTGACGTTTATGAAACGGGTTCCAGAATTCCAATAGAGGTATCTGGATATAATCAGTTCATTTTTTTCACACTATTTATTTTACATGAGCATTATAATTTTCCTTAAAAAGAATACCGTCTTTTCTTCTATGCGCACTTTATATATACGTAATTTCTCGATAGTTATAGAATTCTTATATCGTATTGATTTGATTGAAACAGATAGAATAGAAAAAACTACAACAATAGAGAAGAAAACAATGGAGATCGAGGAGCGTGGAGTGAAGCTCCGGCTAACAATAGTAGACACGCCGGGTTTCGGAGACGCCATCAACTGCGAAGATTCCTGGAGGGTGTGTTCTGCGTACGTCGATGAACAGTTCCGACAGTATTTTACCGACGAGAGCGGACTTAACAGAAGACATATGCAGGACAATCGCGTGCATTGTTGTCTATATTTTGTACCACCCTGGGCTCACAGGTGAGACGTATACATACCTACACATGTTTACTATATATTTTTCACTTTACCTACATTCTAAACCAAATATGTAAAAAGATTATTTACACACACGTATTTAATCAAAATTTTTATTTTATAACTTCCTAGTAGTTACCTTAGTACCTAATGCGCATTTTCACCTTCTTAAATTCTTATTTAAATAAACTTTTGTTTTAATATATTAAAACTGAAAATAATTTTTATAATGATTTAAAAAATATCATCACTATTCACGGTTACTTTATGTTATCTATAGAAATATATGATTCATATATTTTTTTGGATATAAACAACACTTTTGAACACTACTTTTGAAGATACTTGTTTTTACTTTATGTAGTACGAGGAATTCACATTCATACTTACGTAAGAACAACAGATACACATCGACAGAAACACTTATACTCTTCGAGTGTTAATGACAATTTATATGTATATCGCAATCTTTAAGCGTTATAATAGCAATAAAATCTTGTTGTGTTAATGTACCTGATAGCGTTCTATTAGCACTTCGATTGATTCATGTCATAGTCACAATAAATAATAACTATCAATCAATGAATGTGGTATGGTATAAAAGCAATTGTACTTATTAGTTATGTTAAATTAATTGTTAACTTGTTTTGTCACTTCGATAAGAATACGTAGTTATTGTTATTTCGGAGTTTTCAACTGACTGAATTTTTTTTTTTACTAGGTTAAAAATTGCGAATTTGGACCTCTTGGTCGCCGTCTCTAGGTCCGTCTCTCGAAAAAAATCAATAGTATACATAGTACTACATCGCTTTGTATATGAAGTGATAGTACTCTATAATAATAAATAAGACTAAAGGCTGTACTGCTGAATAAGAATTTATTGGATCACTCTTGGCAAGTTAAATTATTAGCTCTCCTTCGCGTATAATCAAATATCCAAAAATATATATGTGAGAGTAAGGCATATAGTATAGGCAGCGCCTTTGTCGACTGAGACACTGGTTGATAAAGTTATTATGGCAGACACAAACACCAACTATGGATATCCTAATATAGTCTTAAATTATGTTTTTTTTTAACTTCTAATAATGTTTCAATTTGTTAACAGTTTGCGTCAAGTAGATCTAGAGATGATGAGACGATTGCATCGCAAAGTCAATATAGTGGTGGTAATAGCGAAGGCGGACTCCTTGACTGCGGCAGAAGTAAAGCGGCTCAAAATGCGCATTCTTAACGATCTGGATGAACATCAGATTCAGGCATGTATTTCATATCAATGTCCTCAATTATTTAGCAACCAAAACAATTTTATTTTTCATGTAATTATTTGGCCAAAAATGATAAGAAGATAAGAAAAAAAATATTTGACTACATTACGTTAAATTAATAAATGTGTAGGAAACATATAGCAATATCATTGTCATTATTATAGAATAGGTATATTCAATTTAACAATGTAACAATTTTACGTGGTAGCGTTCCTTTAACAGATTCCTGCTCCAGGCATAATTGTTTGTAATGATCACACGGGCGCTTGTTTCACTCTAGGTGTGTGCATATGTTTTTGTGTGTTTTCAGATTCTCAAATTAGGATTTCTATTTAATATTACATTTAGTTAATCTTTAAAAAAAAATTCATTCATATTAACTTTTTTTATTAAGAAGCAACTATAACTTGAAACATTTTTTAATCTTTCTATGATTTGAAGATTTTGTACGTGCTTATAAACGCAATGCACGCAGCTACCTCAGTGTTATCATTTTATAAACATGCTACATAACTAAACGTAAAATTATAGTTAAATGCGTGCTAATATAACACACTTGAAAACTTGTAAATGAGGTTTTAAATTATTACTCTACTGACGAATTACAGAATCTAAATATCAAAAATTTTTAATTTTACCCTTACCGCATATCAACGTATTTTTAAATGATCACACATTGTTTAGGTGTATCAATTTCCGGAATGCGATAGCGATGAGGACGAGGAGTTTAAGCAGCAGGACCGCGAGCTGAAGGCGGCGGCGCCCTTCGCGGTGGTCGCGTCTGACACCGTGCTGGAGGTGGGCGGGAAGCGCGTGCGCGGACGACAGTATCCTTGGGGCATTGTTGATGGTAACCGGCTATTTTATTTATTGTTAAATTATTGCAAATATAAAATAACTAGCAACCCCCGCGGCTTCGCTCGCGTTATTGTTGTTATGCTGAACGACCATCTAAAATTTATTTTTCTCTTTTGTAATATATGTATATGTACATCTTTACTATGTTACAAGTCAATACGTACTGTAATTCGATGAACAATAAAAAAACAGTAGTAACGGATTGAAAAATATTACTTATTATTATTAAGGCATAAGTAGTAATAGTAATATACTTACAAGTATATTTAAGAACATCATGTAGATTATATTCATGTATATTATTATATTTGCTTGTACGGCTTGCTGACTTCATCAATTATTCATTTACAAGTATTTTACGTTTGCCATCCGGTAACTTTCCATTTAATACCGGGAAGTTGATAAGGAAAAGGTTGAGGTTAGATTATACTTTTTTTTTACGATTATAATTTTTTTTAGGATTCCGATTTTTAATAGTTTTAATTACATAATAATATACTTACTTAAAAATATACATTTAGAAAATTGAAATGATTCTAGTAATAAGTCCGCTAACCATTTCACAGGCGTAATAGTTTTTCATATTTATTACCTACCTATTTAACGGCCTGCAGTCTATTACAATATATCGTATACGGGTTATAAACTTCATTATTTACATATGGAGAATTAATATAAAACCCAATAAAAATTCGATATAAAAACATAAATTTTTAATAAAGGTACAGTAAATAAGCTTAATTATTAATTATTATTAGTATACAAATGATCGAAATACTGTCCATACCTGGCCCCCGATTTATAATATTCATATGATAAATCTGGCAATATGTTTGCCATTTATAACAGCTTAAAACGAATAAGGATGAAGTAACGAAATAAATTTGGTATAGAAATAGATGGAACCTACGAAAAATATTTTTTGCGATAAAATGCAGTCCACGGGGCTAAACTTACCATAAAGTTGTATTAGTTCAATATACCATTGTTTTATAAACAGTGGAAAACCCCCGACACTCCGATTTCACGAAGTTGCGGACGATGCTGATATCAACGCACATGCAAGACCTGAAGGACGTTACGCAGGACGTGCATTACGAGAACTTCCGCGCTCAATGCATCTCGCAGATATCACAGCATGCTATGAGGGAAAGAGGGTAAGATCTAATTTCTGTGTTATTTAATATCATGACAGTTGGAAAACAGGCATACGGTCCTTCTGATGGTAAGCAGTCACCACAACGAACGCTTGCGATACTTGAAGTGTCTCATAAGCCCATCCAAAGATTAGGAGGAAAGAAATGAGAAGGGAAAAGGGGAGAGAGCAGACCGTGTGGGAGATTGGGCCTCTGATTTCACTGACAAGATAACAGTTCAACAACTGAAAGCATTTTTAAAGAATTGTCATGATCACCAAAGCACAAACATGAATCAAATAATTATGTTAGTTTTATGTAGCAAGGTGTGAGAGGCTGTTTTACATACCGGTTACAATGAGTATATATAATGTATATTGTTTATCTTGACTATAATTGTTTTTATACCTACGCCCATAAATAATTTAGTAGGCATATGATATGTCACAATTTACACATTCACAACAGCCATATTAACGTATTAATTATAAAAGTAGATTTTCAAAAAATATTAGAGCATTATATATTCATCATAGTTTTCTTCCCAACAGAAAATTGAAGAGAGATTCAATGGGTAATAACACCGAAGTCGTTTTCACGGATACAGATCGTTTGCTACTGCAAAAAGACGAGGAGGTAATTATTTACACAATTTTTTTAAATTTTTTTAAAGAGAATATTAGCAATGGTTTTTTCAAGACATTACTAAAATTCGTATTGCCCATCCAAATAAGCTCGAAGCTTGCGCTAGGAGTGGTACGGCAATAGCCCAAGAGGGTCGGGATCGAACCCTCGACTCTCGCGTAAACGAAGCGAAGTCGGCCGTTCTACCGTTGAGCTATTGAGGCTTCAAAATAACTAATGAAAATTATAAAATATATAATTAAAATATATATGTATTTATAAATAAATACACAAATCTGATATTATGTCACCTATTCACGATTTTTTTTTTAAATCAAGTAACGTATCAAACGAATCTGCAATTTGAAACAAACTAAATCAAAAACGTAAATATATAATGTATTATAATTTTCGCAACACATAGGACTATCTTGGATCTCGTACGTACTGAACTCGGTGCATGGTTTTCATTAATGGCATTATTTAAGACCATAAACCATATTATTAACATTGATAGAACTTATATTTGTTAACTTTTGACCACATACCATACAATTAGGCCATGGTTTCTCAAACATATAGCACCGTGTGTATACGACCTCATTAGAACGCGTTGAACTCTTAACTTTTTATCGCTTGTATAAATAAAAACAAATAAAATGTACTTAATTAAAAGAATAAGCTTTAAATAAGTATCCAAAGATATTAATAAATTGTATAATTCTAAAAACGAATGTCTTTTTTATTTTAACGATTTTTATTGAAATTTTTCCTTTTACGCGAAAGAAATGTTTCAGGGAATGAAGTTAACCCACTTTGAGAAACTTTGGAACAGGCTAAAGAACATTTATCTCTATAAACAATAAGACGCATGGTCTATCTCTATCATATTAGTAATCAGGTCAGACGTTCGTCCCACGATGTCACAAAATTTAATAATATTAACGACACGTTCATCTTAAATAGGTTACATCTTCTGTGCATGTGTATTGTGTAATGTTTTTAAAACTAGATAATACGCTCTGTAATTATTAACTGCAATTAAACTAGAAAATATAATATGTGAGGACAAGGAGTTCAAACTTTCACCCCTTAAATATAGAAGAGTGTAACTTACGAACTTTAATGGTGTGTTAATACATTATCCATTAATTTTTAAACTTTATATATGACTGTGGAATGTAAAATAACTTAAACACTATTCGCATGTATACTTTAACTATTATGTACTAGAAATTGCCTGATTTGAAAAGTTCTTTATACTTTCTCACCAGCCTTCATAAATATTTCCTGGATAACAACTACCCGATATCATTCTTCATATAATCGTCTACATAACTATGTATAGACATGTAACTTTGTAGAAGTTTTACAAAACCGGTGAGACTGACTTAAGAATATATGGATTTTCGGTTTAGTTATTATAATCTAACTTAGGAAATCAAAAACAAAAGACGTATGTTTTCTTATTTGTGCAAATTGATATATATTTATTTGTTTTTCAGATACGACGTATGCAGGACATGTTAACTCAAATGCAAGAAAAACTCAAAGCTTCCGATAAAAAACACGACAGTATTATCGATGTATAGAATATAATTCAATAGTAGATTAGATGTTAAACGTAACGTTTATATTAGTTGTAATTTATTTCACGTCATTAGGGAAATTGAAACAATTTAATTTATTATAGTTCGTTATATGATATTGTGAATAGAAAAACCTATGTATATTAATTTTTGAATTCGTATAAAAGTTTTATTCGTTCCATTTTTTATGTCATACGTAGAGACGAGGATCCGATTTGATCGTGAGCGTGCGCAGAATTTTATTCGCGTAGAATCTACGCTGTGATCCTTTTTTTTTTTCGTCAGTATTTCACTACCATTGAAACTTTCAAGACGAAGTAGTTTTTACTAAAAACATATTTTTTATATCAAGTTTTCTTTATAGGTCTGTTTGATTGAAATTATTTATATGATAAAATATATCTGTGATCTCAATGTTACTTTCAAGATCCGAAGGTTCTATCCCCCTAAGTTAAAGACTTGCGTACGCTCATGCATACTATCAAATATTTTAAAAATAGAGACCTGTTAGGCTTATTAAAAGAAGTTTTAAAAGAAAAATAATTTCATTAATTTAAATTCCTTTCTAGTATAACCTTTTCACTTATACATAAAATAAAATAAAATACTGTTCAATTAAATTAGTTGTTGTCACGTTAGTTTAGCCACCTTAAAAAACAAATAATTAAGAATTATAATATTACTATATTAAACAAAAAATACACCTATTTTACGTCGAGTAGTTCATTTCAATAGAACATGTAGTACACAATTTTAAATGAATTACATTATATATTTTAATATACCAAATCAGACCTAATCCTTAATTACATTTCAGATGCTATGCAAATTTATTGTAAAATTTTAGCAAATTTTAGTTTATTTTTATAATCTTCATTATTTTTTTGATTCTTTTGAACCAAAGACACCAGTAATAATCGAAAGAATTATTAGTCAAAATTTATTAATTGAAAATTATTTTTTAATCTCTTTCCATGTACGAGCAATATTAACTAGCATGGGTGTACCTACACTGAAATTTATCTGAGGAAGACCAGCTGACAATTGTGATGTGATAATATTATACTTTGTTTGATTTCCTTGGTTGAAAAATTATCTATTGGATAAAATACAGATTCACAATTTTTAGTTCTAGAAAAGGCTTTACAAGAAAAAAAATTCAGAAGGATGCCTCTATCTTCACACCTTGGTACTTGGTACTCCCATGACTAGTTACTTGTGTAACGAGAAAAGTATGTAGGTAGTTTAAAGGAAAGGGTTTTTTTAGGAATTAATATATAACTGTTCTACAAATTTTAAAATTAATATTTAGTTTTAAAAAAATGTTTTATTCTTTACCTATTCTTTCATAAATGCAATATTGTGCCTAATTATTTATCACTGAATAATATACTCTTGATATTGAATACTTTATAAAGTGTATGGATCTAATTATGTAAATGATTTACATTGTGATTAATTTATCTCTTAATTTAATTTTTATGAAATACTTATATGTTCACAAAAACATGATACCAAAGTTTATTGAATTTGTATTTAAAAAGATTACAGTAAATTGATACTTTACGTATTATTCGTTTTCTTTATATTGACAAATATTTTTATACCCAGGTAGATAAATTAAAATATCTATGAGCTATGAATCCACCACCACGTCCACATAATATTATTATATAAAAATAGTCGTCACGTAGATAGGTCTAAACATGTCAGTTTTTCGATATTTTCCTTAATCGAATAAACTAGTCACGTACTAAAAATTTGAAAATTTGTTGTTGTTTGGTTAGAGGTTAGCTCACACCACCAGCATATGCACAAGTCTTTTACCTAGGTAATTTGGTTGGAAGATAGCTTAATCTAAATAGTTTTGAGATAAGAGCTTCAAATGTTTAGGGATTACACTATATATTGAAAAATGTGGTACGGTAGGTAATCAGTCTCGAATGATGAGCATGGATCCGGACCCATAGCGGATCAAGGGCCCATGGATAAAAATTGCTTGTTTCATACGATGGATTAAGATTAAGGGATTTAGAAGGAAAGTTCCATACAGCATATAGACCATAGAGTAAATAATAAAGTTCATGGCTTATTATAATAATAGTGCGGTTGACTGCTATGTACCTAATCATAGCAGATCTTACGTTTCTATGTTTTGCCTATATTTCTTAGATTGCAAACTTCATCCATAAACTTGTAGAGGTAAATGTTAAGATAAACTTTCTCTAATCACCGTTTTGATTGGTATCATTGGTAATCTTAGGGAATGTCGGATTTGAATAGATATGGAGATTACTCGATTTCGCGTAAAATGACAGAAAATGTTTAAATTTGAATCGCCATCCACGATTTGGCTGGGAAGTTAATTATAGCATTATACATGTGCGCTAAAAACCTTAAAAATTAATTCAATTGTTAAATTTATTAAACCCATTCTTATTCTTGCCTTCGCCCGTGCGTTTTATGTAAATATTTTTTGTTCGAAATAATTCGTAGGTTAGGGCGCTAGTTCATCCTTTTTTTTACCAATGGCAATATATTGGATGCTCTATCTACTGCTCTTTATATCTATGCCGATTTGACAATTGATTAACAATGGTCGGCATTGAATTTTAGACGTTGTCATTTGTCAAATTCGTTTTAGCTTCGAAATCTTGAACAGCTTGAATTTTTCTTTTTTATGTTAAATTGTATACAAATTATAACATAGATAAGATACTTGGGCATATTTAAAGATACTATGCAATAATTTTATAGTAAATTAACACATAATAATGGCGGATAGAGATTTGTCGCTTGGTCCTCGAGAAGGAGTAACTTACCCGATAAAGGTACAATACTGTGGAAATTGCTCTATGCCTATAGAATATTGTGAATACTACCCTGAATATGACAAATGTAAACAATGGCTAGAAAAGAATTTACCAACAGAATTCGAAAAAGTTAAAATTGGTGAGTTTAAATTCATAGCATGCCTCATAGTATGTCGGCATAATATGTAAGGTTATTAAAATTACTTCATAATAATTAATTTTTAGACGAAGAAGATAATGCCGGTGGGGAAGAAGAAAAAAAGAGGCAAAAACGAGGTGGTAAGGGCATGCTTAAGTCAAAGAAAAAAGAAGATGTACCTAAGTTAGTGCAAATTTCAAGAGCCCCTCGCGGTAAAAAGAAATCTGTGACAGTAGTATCGGGACTAAGTACTTTTGGTAAGACAGTAAGACTATTGTTCAACATTATGACATACTTTATGATTTCGACAATTTGGATAATTCATAATGAGGAACATTTTACACCAAATATATCATATTCGTATGGATAAATCAACAAACATATTGATCCTATGTATAAATGTAGAAATAGGTAACAATTAAAAGATAAAGTATATAGGCAAGAATGAGATAAGAAATAGATCAATTAAATATTTTTTTTGAACATACTTCTGATGATATTATTTAGTTCCAACTAGTTGGTTAGATGCACTTCAATATTAAAAGCTTCGTGTCATTTTAAGTCATATAAATCTGTGGTCCACTTTATTATAGATTTCAGTGACTTGAACACTAGACCTTCCATTAGACAACCTTTCACACAGTACTTAATTACTAATGATTTAACACTCAAGAAACATGTTGAATTCAAATTAGTTGGTACTTCACAGCTTATGTGCAATCTAGATATAATTTTGATTTTGGATTCAACATATTTGTTTTTGTAATTTGTTTATTTTAAATAATATTTATTTTAGATATTGATTTGAAAGTAGCAGCTAAATTCTTTGGTACCAAATTTGCCTGTGGATCATCAGTGACTGGTGATGATGAAATAGTTATTCAAGGTGATGTAAAGGATGATCTGTTTGATGTTATTCCTGAAAAGTGGCCTGAGGTATAAATTCTTATATTATATATTTTATCAATACTTATTTATTTTTATTATTTTTTCAAATATCTAATTTATTTCTCAAATTGCAGATTGATGAAGACAGTATTGAAGATTTAGGAGATCAAAAGAGATAGTCACAATATTCAGAAGCTTTTGTTATTTGCTTCTGTTTCTCAAATGTAACGCGACAATTATTGTTGTATTTTTTATTAATGTGAAATAGAAATAAAGGTTTGTCTATCCTGTATTTATAACTTAGCTTTTTTTATAAATAAACACTTAACATATATAACAAATTATTTTCCTTGTCAAAGTTTTTAAAAATACTTATGGTGTTATTCTTATAGTAAAATTATTTATATTTTGTTGATAGTTATTTATATTTAGGTTATAATACACATATTTGAATAAAAAAAAATATTACAAAGCACCAAGTGTCTTAAAAAACCTTTTGGATGTAAAAAAAAAGGAATCATATTTAATTAGTGTTAATGCTTTAAAAAGCTTGGTCCTGATGGTATCTAAAGAGCCCTTAATTACATTAAATAATTATAAAACTTGTAAATGGAAGCTTACACTCTTTAAATATAAATTTAAATCTACCAGTTAAGTGTGTGGTGGACCACACACAGTGGAAGCTAAAGGGTTCTACAACTTGATAAACCCTTTATCATTTTAAATATTAAAGAACTCGGCTCTGCTCGGTTTAAGAATTACAACAAGTCAAAATTTCTTAATTTTGTTACTCGTTGACTGACCAGTCATCAAAACTCTAAGGCACTTCTAGCACACATGGAAGCTTCAAATTTAGAACATAATTAGTGTTTAGTGTATAAATCAAGGTAAATAACTTTGTAATCCTATATAAATTTATAAAATTACAAAGTTACATTTACAGTCAATCAATCAGTACCTTTATAGTATATGCATAATATAATGGAATAATAGGTGTAGGTGGGTACCTAGATAATATACGATTAAATTCAAGAAGTGGGTAGAAAAAGTAGGACTTTCTACAAAAGATATGAGATCCCATTAAAAACATAAAATGTAAAAAATTTCCCAAGTCTCGCAAAGCCCTTCTTCTACTACAAAAAGTGGTGAGATCTCATGTATAACGCCTGAAACTTGGTAGTTTTACGACACTAAATATGTGTATGAGTAGAATAAGTTGCCGTACAACTATTTTACATTTTATGTTTTTAATGGGATTCCGTTAAAACTTAAAAGCTGTTAATTTGGAATTACAACAAGACACTTTAATTTTATTTTTTTGTATAGATTTAAATCGAACCCAAAAATAAGGTTATTAAATAATATAATCAAAGTTATGGGAAAAACATATATCTCTAAAATTTGTAAACTTATCCCCAAAATAATTGTGGGGAAAGTTCTTTTGATGTTCTCCAACCACAATTTTTTTTCGGAATTTTAAATCTCATAGTTTAAAATTTAGAGGGTATACACAATTTTTATGACTCTTGAACTAATATCTCAACAACTAGTGACATACTTAATCCATTTGATCCATGTATATGTGGGCTGCTACTCTTAATTTTTAAAAACTTATATTAAAGAATTTAAAAAAAAAGCAGTGTCTGTATACCTAATAGGTACATTAAATTTAACTCAAAGTATTTTTTTTTTATTTACGAATATTAATTTGAGAATTTTAGATTTACATTAAAATTTCAAATAATTAAATAACGTAAATATTTTATAATAAATAAACATATATACATTTATATATTTAGTTAATTCTTACCTTTAAACGTAAACCATTATTTTTTTACTAGGCATAAGCAAATTATTCAGTAAAACGCCATCTATATAATTCTAGAAATACTGGATCTTATGCGTACTGAACAACTATTTTTGATAGTTGTTCAGTACTACCTACTACTACTATCTACATAGTAAAGAAGTTTAATCTAATTATTCCTGTTATAGCTGTGATATATTTATAAGTAGTAATATCTGACATTTTTCTAAATTAACTGTTATTTTTCTATGATTTTTAACAATAAGCTACTAAAAATCAAAAGCGACAACAGGCAACTTTAACTAGTAATACAATTATAATATTTTTATTATGGCAGCACAGTCTTTACTTCGCAAAATCAAACACAACACCATAACACAAAATAAAATCACTTTTATGCGTTTTGCGTTCATTGTATGTTGTGTATTAGTAGAGAAACAATGATACACTAGTGATATACGTTAATAGTTAAAAGTTTATACTTGGAAGCTTTTAGGAAGTGATTAGGAGCTCAAAATCAGAATGTAGCGCTTAGTCAAGTTCCATAAACGAGTTTCTAAAATTGTATTATCGATCTTTGTCTTCAGTAAAAAGTGATACTTAAAATAAAGACTAAAAATGTCAGTGGTTAAAGGAAAAGCGCTGGTGAAAATGGAAGTTATTCATGTTGGTGAATACGAGTTCACCAAACAAGATATTATAGGTCATGGAGCCTTCGCCATGGTGTACAAAGGCAGGAAAAGAAAGGTATGCAATCATCACTTCTATGTTAAATTGAGATGGTTATTAATACAAAAGTAACATTCGTCTCACGAAAACAAAGAAACAGAAATATATTTTGGGTAGTTTTGATAATATCGATTTGTTTTATCCGTGGGTAGTGTAAACGTCATACGAACTCATTCTGAGATGAAGCAATCGTAACGTACGTCTTAATTTTAAAATAGATTTCAAAAACTTGAAGAAAATAAAACTAACATTAATATTTTCGTTAATAATTTGATAACGAGACTAGTGAGAATAGCATATTATTTTCACTGCTATATAAACAAATTGAAAATGATACTTTTGACATATCCTTGAGTTTGCCAAAAATTATGACATGAGTATTAAATAATATTTTGCACTGTGTTTGATAACAGTTAACAGTTCTGTATTAATTAACTAAGCACTACTGGTATAAACAATCGAATCAAATAATTGTATTTATTAAACATATCTGTATCATCTTAACATTCAATGTTATTGTTGGTTTTTCATTACTCTATGTCCTAATTACAAGATAATGTAATTAAGTATATCCCAAATGTGATATATAGTTATCACATAAAATTGTGAGATGCTTTGATTTATTACCCTTGGAAAAAAATAAAATTATTTTTGATTCATAACTAAGAGAATGTTTTAATTACTACTATAGTTATATATATATATATATATATATCTATACATAAATAGACACAATTTTACTTTCAGTAAAAATAAATTAAACAATAAGTAGAGTTGCTTTGGTTATTACTTAATAGGAAATGGTCAAACATTTAGACTATAGTGTCTGGACAAATTGTTTTGTCCAATATAGTTTATTTTAAATATTTTTTATTATGCTACTGTAAAACTCCTATTAAAATTCATCGGTTTCAAATATCATAAGTTAATTTTGTTTTAATTGTGTCTAAAGAAACACATGAAAAATTAAATATTAACAAAAAACTATTAAAAAATATGTTTTATTAAAAACTAGAGTATACTCAAGTGCAGTGACAACAATGACTTTGTTATTTTAAGAGGCAAAAAAATATTTTAAACATTGATTTATTAAACAGTATAAAGGTGACCAAGTTTTGTTTGAAATATCTGAAGTTTTATCACACATTTCTCGGTTGTGACGACTTTTAGGTTATAGTGGTGTCGGACTTAGGTCCCTCAAATTAGCATACTTACATAGGAAATTCATTTGGTCATTTGTTCTACCGAACATAAATTCCTAGTAATTCCATGTGGATATTGCAACTGAGTAGACCAAAGACAAAAATTCCTTGGTAAAACAATTAAGCTGTCTTATCCTTTGTTTACATTTGCACATGGTCAGGAGCTTTGTTTGTTGGTTGCCTTTGTTTATGTGTGGGATTTTGTGTGCACCTAAAACTTATGTATCAGATTCATACCAAATGAATAAACTTGTCAATATGACTCCTAGATGTACATTTACTCCAGTTTCTCAAACATTGATTGAACTCATGTCAACTTAACATAGCAAATAGTAAACGCTCATTGGTTGTCTGTTGATCATTGATTATCTTTAATCAATGACCGTTCTATATTTGGTTTAGAAACTGGGGGTTAGTATTGAAGAAAAAATTGAGGTAGCTAGAGACACATTAGATATTATGACAAACCTCAAAAGTTACTGTTTATTTGGCATAGTCAAAAATAAGCTAGATAATAATTTAATTTATTCATTTGACTGCCTGACAATATGAAATAAATTATAGTAATTTATTGAAAAGGTACATAAAATAAATATTAAATATGTATAAACATACATTGCTTTTTGATAATTTTGATGTAGGAACTTTTGGATATAGAGATGGCATATGACGTAGTGGTTGGTCTTTTGTTATTATAACCAAAATCCACTGTACGTGAAATACTTTTACAATAAGTTAAAAATTAAATTTTGGCTATTTAACAATGCAAAATAAAAAAACCTTTCTGAAATGGATAAACTCAGTATTTCTTTATAGATACAGAGTTTTTAGAAAACTTGCTTTCATATTTTTATTAGTAATTAACAATCAAGTTCTAAAATGTTAAATTAATATTGTATAAGTGGTTAAAAAACAGATTAATTGTAAATTTAACTATTATTTTCTTTTAAATTTCATAATAAAACAAAAAATAAAACAATAACCCTTTTGATTATAGAGTATACTGTTTGGTTATATGATTATAGATAATGATAATATATAATACTAGCTTCGGCCCATGGCTTAGCTTGTGATTAGCAATAAAGAAATAAATGGTTGACCATACAAACTGTCATTCCCTATTTTAATCCTGTTTTGTGTTTGACAAAAAACAACTTTCTCTCACACGTCTACATTTTTTTAACACAATTTTATTAACTTCTTATGTTTTAATAGAAACTTTGAACATGATTTTGACCTCTTTCAAAATGTCGGACTAAATTGAAATTTATCATACTTATCACCGTTTTTCATACTTATAACCGTTGACAATTTTATAATTTTAAAAAATCCAACTATAAAATTAAAATTTATGTTTTATTTTTTCATTGTAATAATTTTAAAAAAATAAGAATAGTGTAAATAATAAAAAAGGTATTTTATTATAAACAAAAGTGTGGGGTGCATGGTGTCAATAGTTATAAATATTTTATTGCCAGATATGAGTAGAAGGAGCAATTTAGATGTGAAAGAGTTACAAGCAAACTTTAGTTTTACTTCCCATTTATAATATTAAGTTACGATTATAATTACCATTCAAAATTGTTGTAATATACTTATGATGGACATTAAGTAGTAAAAAATTACCAAATGCTTTAATTTTCAGCTCTGGTAATTCCAACTTAACTATTTTTTCATTTAGCGAAAATTTAAGATTAGTTTGGAATGTGATTATCGATGATTTTTAAAGCCTATTTTCGTTACACATTTGCTACAGGTCAAATTTTGGCCATAGTTCAAGACAGGCTGCTGAAATTGGAAGACATATTTATTAAAGTTTTATTTTATCATTATAATAAAAATGGAAATAATAAATAATCGAGAAAACCGCATCTGTATTCGTAAGCAATTAATGGCATTTTATTTATTCATTTTATTGTCTAAAGCTTTATACACCTAGTCAAAAATATAATGTATATGTAAGTATTTTGCAGCTGTCAATACCCAGCTGCAGTTCTACTTTGTCTTCATCTATTAATGACGAAAATAACTAAGCTTAGACCATGCGATTTATCTGCACGTGTCTTTAATTTAAGAGCGTGTAATATTAAAACCACTCCCTATAGCAGCAATTCATGTGGTATTTTATGAACTGTTGCAACTGGCAATCTCAAGCTATCCTTGCCCTACTCAAATTGTGAAAGCATAATAATTAGTCTTGAGCTGAACCTAACATTGATAATAATTTTATACTGAATAATTTTATAACGAAATATAGTAGTTTTACTTATAATAAAACACATAATTATTAATAACAAGCTTTTGAGCGCGGCGTTGCGTGTACAAAATAAAGTTTTAGGCAATTTAAGGAAAATAGAATCAAAATAATCAGTTCACAATAAACAAGGTTAATAAATAAATATACGGTATACATAATTATGCCTAAATATATATGTATATATCCCCGAAATTATAATGTAACTAGTGAAATTAAAGTTTCAATTTTACAATTTTGCTGCGACATGCATGCAAAACCTGAAATAATAATCTCCTTATTACTAACTCTCCACTGTCCGTCCGTCCGTCTGTCAGAGGGCTCGAATCGTAATAGGTAGACACAACAACAAACACTAAAAAATTGATTTTGACGTTTTTTGCTGTATCTCATGAACTGTAAACGATATAAAGTTGGAATTTTCATAAAAAATTAATTTTAAAGTTAAAAGGCGTACCCATACTCAACAGAAACTTGACATTTATACCTACTCTACGGTTGTAAGGAACCCTGTCCGACACGTAGTTGGGTGGTTTTTGAATTTGACTAAACATAATACCTACCTTTTTTGGGCTTTACATAAATTGCTCAAAAACCAAAATAATGATTGTAGACCGAGCCAACAATCTCTCTAACAAAAACATTCTTCAACATTTTGAAATAGTCACTCAGTTTACGTATCTAGGCTCCGTAATAAGCAGTGAGGGAGGAAGTGAACTAGAAGTTCGACGAAGGATCCAGATGTCAAAAACAGCTATGACAAGCCTAGAAAAAATATGGCGTGACAGGAACATCACACGAAACACCAAGATGAAACTCGTAACAACTCTAGTTTTCTCAATATTTTTCTACGGCGTAGAGACATGGACGCTCAGGAAATCTGAAAGAAACAAAATTGATGCATTCGAAATGTGGTGTTGGCGTCGGATGCTTCGTATTCCTTGGACGGCAATGAGAACAAACGTGTCCATCCTGAACGAGTTGAAGATCGATACCCGCTTATCCACCACTTGCCTTCAACGAATACTCGCGTACTTTGGCCACATAGCTAGGAGAGAGGGAGACTGCATCGAGAAGCTTGTGATAGCTGGCCAAGTACAAGGCAAAAGACCGCGAGGACGCTCTCCAACACGGTGGTCTGACCAAATTCGGGAACTATCCGGAGTGTCGTTTAACATTGCTTTAAGACAGGCTCAAGACCGGGACAAATGGAGAAATTTGATCAACACCTGTGCGCTGGCTCCAGGCAGACACGACCCTCAGTCATGAGGATTCGACTTAGAAGAATACCTACCTACTTTCTTCTTTGTTCAGCTCTGATATATCTGCCTACATCTATGCTTGGTAGATTTTTTATGAAAAGGTCAAATCCAATATAATATGTAACGGAAATCTATACAGTATTACATACCTAATTATAACCTATTGCTGTTTTTTTAGTAACAATGGTTATGTGATGACAACATTTTGGTTTCGGTTTCATCTCTTTGTGTTAATCCGGCTAGACAATACGTCGCTGCACAATACGACACGCGCAACGCACTCCAAGGGCATGCTATCATCATAGACACGTGCCATGTGCTGAGACCAAAATGTCAACTTACTTTATTATTATTATCATAATATTAGCTGGTTTATAAATAAGGTATCTGCCATTTACGCTTAATGAAACGCCAACGAGTTGTATTTGCATTTTTAATCACAGCATCTATAAAAGTATATTTATAGTTTTTGAAGATATCTACGTAATTCGACCTTGGCTGTTAACATATTGTAATAGAATATAATGTAACTAACTAGCGGCCCGCTCCGGCTTCGCTCGGTTATAAAATATATAGCCTATGTCATTCACTGAAAAAATGATTAAAATCGATCCAGTAGTTTTGATTTACTCATTATAGTCTGCTAAATTTAAGTTGAACCATGCGCAGTAACACGTTTTTGGGTCTCAACCGTATGCGGTATGAAGGGGGCCGCGTTTAGTACACTCGCTCACGGTTGTTTTAGTTCTTTAATAATAAAGTATTAAAAATTAAATTTAAATATATATTAGTTTTGTCTTGAAATAAATGTTAACACAAGTGTGTTAATGCCTCGACCACAATCAACTTTAAGGAGACGGGAGAGAAGAATGGTATTTGACATTTATAGTTATTTTTTAAAACAAAATAATATAACTAATTCTCTGAATAATACTGCGGAACAACAACAACAACAACAACAAAAAACGCTTCAAAATCCGTTGCGTAGTTTTAAAGATTTAAGCATACATAGGGATACAGGGACAGATAAAGCGACTTTGTTTCATACTATGTAGTGATTATCGTTTCAAAAAATAAAATCTGATTAGCGTATGAAGTTTATATCTCCATAATTATTCAACCAATTTAGATAAAATTTCTCATACAGATAGATAGTCAACACGCTGGCTTAACATATAGGTACCTAAAATACATTTTACTCTAATATGTCACCGGAATCGTTATCTACGCAGGTGAAATCACGGACCGCAAATAGTATATGAATTTTTATCGATATTCCTAATAATCCCAAGAGTAAGTAATTCTCCTGTTACATTACAATATATATGAAATGATGATGTTGAAATCGGGTCAAATTGTAAACGCTGCACGAGCCTGCCGAGTTCGGAATGTAGGACGGGCTAATGTTAGCCCAACTCTGGCGCACCACCGACTCCCTTATAATATAAGCAAATAAAATAACACCGTCTGTCTGGAGCATTCGCTAAATATATACTCCGATTATATTTCCCAGAATCATTCTGATATTAAAGTATACATTTTATATAATACTCTCTAATATTTTTATTTTATTATTTTTTTATATAATCTCTCTGCTTGTGACTTCGCCCACATGGAGTATAATTTTTGTAAAGTTTTTCCATAAATCTGAACAAAGGACAACAACCACGACCTAACACTTATACAAGCTTTTGCACCACTTAGGGTACTTACGCTAAAATACTTAGTTTATTTATTAGTATTGAATTGGAAATAAAATTAATGACAAGTTTGAAATTTGGTTTTCATTGTAACACAAAAAAGAAAAATACCATACAAATGTTCCGTTTCTCTCCTCGTTAAAGGTAAATACTTTTCAGGCACAGCGATAATACAATTCTTGCTTAGGGGTGGGTATAATTAAAATATATATCCTTTTAACTCTACAATATAAAACAACACCTCCAGGTTTAGACTGATTAGTCAGCATATCAGGATTTTGGCTCTTTATATAGAAAGTTGACATATACATTTAATTTCAATTTATATTCAATCGCAAACGTACCACAAAATGGAAATTTTATTACGATTACAACGGCATTTTGTACTTCGGACCTTAATATTATGATAACAGGAAGGCAATGAAGCTATATTGAAGATTATTGTAAAATTATTTCTCGTTCACGTGTGTAAGTCGTTAATCTATGGGTTGTGCAACTACATAATTCTTGTAAGCTTTCTGTTTTGCACGTTTATGTTCGACTGCAAGATTTATTATACACAATGATATTACACACGCAACCCCTTATGTAATTCTGTAGACAACTTTGATTAAAGACCGAAAGTCAAAAACTTTATTAAATTTGTAAAAATGTATTATACACACCTAAAAATAAATGTTGACCAATAAAATGTTATTGCAAATTATCGCTATGGTTTAAAAGCTCTTCTTTTACAATAGCATACCGAAATGTGAATTACTCTCTATCATATCATTATTGTGTCGTCTATTATCATTTCCAAACATAAACTTTTTACAATAGTGTAACACACTAGGTAAACTGTATTATGTATAAAGACATAATCCGATGAGGACGTACTTACGTACGTAAATAAGAAATTAATGAAATAAATTCTACTAGAATATGCTTCCGTACAATTGCCAAGTTTCAGTCACAGTTCTACATGACATCTCACAACTTTTTGTAGTAGAGGAACTGCGTTATAAGACCTGGTTTTTTACGTTTTATGTTTTTGATGGGAATTCATATCTTTTTAAAGGTCATCCTCTTTTTTTTCGGTTTTCATTTTTCCTTCCTTTATAGGCTAAATGCTAACTAAAACTAAAATTCAAAATTTTTAGTTTGTGAAAGTGCAAGAAGCACCTTAGAAATTTCAATGATCTATGGGTTCTCTTGCTTGAAACATATCGCCTAAAACATTTGATTAATAAAAGACTTATTGTAAATGTATTTATTATTAACTTTTGCATCCAGAATCCATCGCAGTCAGTGGCTGTGAAAGTGGTCACAAAGAAGGGTATTCAAAAAGCGTCAGAGATACTCGTCAAAGAAATCAAAATACTGCGAGAGTTGACAGCGCTGCACCATACAAACCTCGTCGCCATGCACGACTGCATGGACAGCCCCGCTTATGTCTACGTGGTTATGGAGGTAAGATTTTTTTTTATTGAAATCTTGTGCTAAATTATCATTGCTGTTTTCAGCTGGAAGACGCGGCCCAAACGAGGAGTCTGGTCTGTCGGTAGTCAGGTCCAAAAACACTATAAAAAGAAATTTCAAAACTCATAATGAGAGAAAATATATTTTAGAAATATTTGATGTACTATAGTAATAATTAATGAAACTTTTGGATAATATGGTTATAACGCTATAAAACTTATAAACGCCCAATCTTTATATTATGCAAATTGCCGTAACAACGAAATTACCATACAATGCCTCCTGGTCCATTTGCTAACTTGTTTCCCTGCTCCATATTTTAACAACAATTACCAGGAAATAGTATTGGTGTAAACGGACATTATGTGGCGTCCGTAACCCATTGGCCTTGCCCTTAATCCATACATCGATAATGTGTATTTTGCCGTATATTATGGTGAAAACTTTTTTCTCAACAATAACTTCGAAAGATTGCTTAAAAAAAGCAGGAAATAATATCATATTTTTTGCGATTTAAAAACTTAAACAGCTATAACTATCCTTTTATAATTGAAATGTTTTGAAGCGAATTTAAATAAAATTTATTGCGAATTAAACGTACCTACCTGTCCGCGTGTCGTCGCGCCCAGCGTTAGATGATTCGAAGCAAGGTCAAAACACCCAAGTTTCGCTAGATCACGTCTGTCTATTATATTACGTATATACCAACCTAGTAATGCAATTCAAAATTTATTTCATATTCATAAAGTAAAAACACTAGTGTATAATTACATAAAATATTACAAATTACGTTTTCAGTATTTAAATTATCTGTCTATTGCCGTATATTAAACTTTGCGTAGTATTTATTATTTGCGATAAGAAAATCATCCGTGCGTGCGAATTAATAGCAGCACGCGGACGGAGCGTGCCGTCCAGACACCAGTCACCACATTTAGCTACTCGTAATACGCCTAAATACATTCGTAGCTTTAGCGTTACTGCGTATTTAAAGAATAAACGAAATACCTTAATGGGTCAAAGATATGTTTATTTAAAGATAAGTCTACAAGATAAAGAAACAGGCAGCAAAAATTATCTCATTCATAGTGACCACTTGGCACTGCGCGTTTCTGCCCTTTCGCTGAACTATATCACCGATTTGCCCCACTAACCTTTATATAGTTTAGTCATTATTTGAAACTCATGTGTTATCAACTGCTGATAAAACATTTATGTAATAATGATGATATTTAACCACCTTGTGCTTTATATTTTTGTATAAAATTAAAAAAATATTCGAATAACTGGGAAATGGAATAAATTAAAACTGATAATCCTTGAAAGTAACAAAAGTAATTAATTAAAATACTATACTACCATATAAAGATCTATAATATTACTTTTATTATTTAATTTAGTACAGAAATATTTCCAAAAACATATTATGGTCAACCATATGGAAAGCAGTTACCATAACCCATATTTACTATTAACACTAGCAACGTTACCATGCTTTACTACCTACTATGACCTAGCAACATGGGATATATTAATTTAGTTCAATAGTACCTATATATTATATAGTAATTGATATTATATAAAATTAATTTTATTTGCAACCAATATTTACAATTCAAAATAACGATATATACAAATAATTCCAATTATACAAATGTACAAAATTGTCGTAATAAAAGAGAATGAGAAACAATTTCTGACGCAACCCGCTTCTTCCTCGTGGCTCATCTTAAGGTAACGCCACGTTTCTTGGGATCGGACATACACGTGTTGCACTTGTATCTAGCCTCGTGGATGCAAAAGTAATATGCGCTCAGCAGTGATCTAGATTCTTGATATTATTGCGCAGAAACTATAGACACTCGTGACGCATCATACCTATCTCTCGGTGCGACGTGAAAGTTGTGAACGAAAGTGAACTGCTCATAATGTCTTATAATACGTATCAAAACAAAACATCTTGTTTACCATTTTTGTTATCGTTATTTTAACCAACAATAACAAATTTATCATCAATAATTTAGTTTCTATAATATAATCAAATTCCCAACTTGGGATCAAAAAAAAAGTAAACTAAAACATGAGTAACTTTCATAAGTGTGACTTTTCATTTTAAAAAAGAACTTACATTACAGTAGCTGCACAATACACAGGAGTCATTTTATTCATCAATTATTATCAAATTTAAATGATAACATTAATAAATTTTGTTTTACTTTGTGTTATCAAAAATCGCGCTTTATAATTTGTTTCGTGGATGTGTCTTTAGTTGTAATTACACTATTTTTCTACTAACAACTGCCACGTGTTTACGTAAATAATTTATTACCTTTACATAATTTTTTTTTGTGTGTAGGTTATAAAGCGTAAATATCCCTTTTAAACTGCTCTTTTTTGTTAGATATAATGCTGGAAGTTTAAATGCCGTATAAATCTTGTGATCGGATAAAGTTTTGGTGAGATATACCAGAACTTCTTAAAAAATAAGAGCCAATTAGCCACGATCGTATAGCCAATTACATATGTGTATTTTTATTATCGTCCCCTTATTAATTTTTTTTATTATTGAAACCAATCTTAGCATTTTGATCTTCGTGCCCGGTGATGCTGTCAAGGCGAGTAAGACAACCAAAAATATACATTAATTATAACATCTGAGCTTTAGATTGAAATTCTGATTTAGATATACCCTGTAACGACGCTGTCTGACAATAAAACTTTTTTCAATCCTTTTGAGTTGACAATCCATAAGTCTACCATAACCAAAAATTTAGAATTTTTACCGTCTATGAATTCTTAATCGAAGCAGAGGTATTGAAAACCGGATTATGAGTTATAGTATTTTTTCTGTTTGATAATTTAGGGTTCTACAAAGGCCGAGATGGCTCAATGAATTGAAGCTAGCCGGTTCAAATCCGGGCAAGCACCTCTTGAGTTTTCATGTGCTTAATTTGTTGATTTTTTTATTTCTTACTTAATGGTGCTCTTAATTAAAACATCGTAAGAAAACCTATATGACGTGGAAGAAATTCCAATACATGTATATGCTGGTCTTAAAAGGCCCGCCTGACCATAAATCATGAAATAATTTTCAACAAATTGGATTTACACTTCAATAGAGAGAAATGTCAACGATGTACCGAGTTCACGGATGATGTAATCCGAAGCCGTAAAAATGGATTACACCTACACAGGGACAGACGAAATAAAAACAACGTCCTTAACTATATGCTAATTATTATTTGCATTTTAAAGGTGAACCTCACCTCGGATTAATCCATTTTAATATCTTATATTAATTGATTATCTTATATTAAATGAAATAAACGATGGTTTATAACCAACAACAACTTTTAACAACTAAATCCGTGACCCGACCTCTTTAGCTTAAAACCTAAAGGACTGTATATTTAGTACTGTATATTTTACTGATTGAGAGAATGACTGACTGAAGAGAGAAAATTAAATGCAACTATATGTTTCGTCTAAAACGGTGTAAAAATTCTACGCACACGAATTCGTTGGGTTAAAACTAGAACCACACAATATTACGAAGTAGGTATATTCAAGAATTAAATAACACAAATGTTTATAACTAAGATTTTCTATAAAAATTCAATGCTAAATTTTTAAGATTCTTGTATTTATAGAACCTCAAGGGCTGTCTACATGTTCTCATCGCCGTTTTAGTTGGGTTTGTTAACAATTTTGATCGGAACAAAAACTGAAGCTTGAAAAATATTATTATTGAAGAAAAAATGTGTAATGTATCTAATTAAAAATATGCATGTATTAAAATTTAAAATATTAATATGGATGTATTAAATTAATAACTTACTTTAAATTTATGTATAAATTTAATGTTTAAATTTATGAATTTATAAATAAACGTTATTGTTATAATTAATAATAATAATAATAAACAAACGCTGCAAACTTAACGGCCACTATTAGGATAGTGATATCCTGTGTCGGGGGTCCGGACACACATACAAGGACAAGGACAAATACACCCAGACCGGAAAATATGCTTGCATGGTCAATACAAACATATTATGTTCGGAGTGGGAATTGAACCCGCGACCTGTGGCGCTTAAGGCAGGTTTGCTACCGCTGCGCCACAGCGTCGTCAAATGCGAATTCTTTTTTAATTTCTATTAAATATTAAAAGCCAATTGCGTAATGATTTGATAACACATAAATCAGGCCGAATTTATTTAAATTCGATAATAGAACCCGGAAGAGAACATACCGGTTTTGCTGCGTCTGTTTTTTTTTTTACAATCTATCGTTAGCACATTTATTAAAAAAGTGTATGGAATTAACATAATATAGTTTAAAAATATAATCAATAAACGCATATAAAGAAAATTAAAAGAAGTTTTTTTTATGTATAGACGCGTTAATCTCGAAGTGGTTAGATTAATTGGGAGGAAATTATACCTGTAAACATGGATTTTTACGTGAATATAACACTGTTCATCTTGACATGAGATTATAAATTATTATAATATAATAGAACTATTCCCGGGAACGGAAACCAGGGTAACTTCGCGAAAGGCAACTAATTTAAGATATATAATTATATTAATTACGTTTTAACATGTTATTAAACAATACACGATGGCGTTATCATGGTTATAATTACGTAGCAGTAATTATTTGTTCCATAAGTTTCTAAACGTATTTCGTAAAATAATTTATAACTATAAAGTTGATCTTAAATATATAAAACCATATTAGTCATAAGCGATACGACGACATTGGTACAGTACCAATTAATACCTACGTCGATTCAGTTGTATTTACTTCGACTTAATATTATGAAATACACTTTATTGCACGTACATTTTGTACGTATAAAGTATCTATTGTGTTTATAGAATGATGGCGATTTTTCTAGAATTTATGTGAACAATATTTTAACCGTGCGCACATATTCGCAATCATCGATTGCTTTTATGGGTACAATATCGCTTTCCTTACGATTCAAAACGATGTAATATCTTAATAAGTAATGAAAAGATCTGGAATCAAATTGAGTGATTGAAATAAATAAATAAAATGACAAAACCATGTCAATCATTACAAAAAATATTAACAGACTTTAAACTTCGTAACTTTTAAGTTGTATATTGTGCTTCTGCCAGTGGCTTCGCTCGCGTGAAAATAACCATTCTAATACAAACTTTGAACCGCCTTTGTGTGGAATTTCGAAAATTTGAAAATGTTAAAATCCGTGTGTCTTTATCTTTCATCGATCGCCTAAAAACTAAGTTTTATGCTTCTAGTTAAAAAATATTACTAACATCCAATACAAAATTTCAACCCCTTTTTTCAGCTCCTTAACGTTTAAATTTGGCAAAATTCCTTTCTTAGTACTCGTTTTCGTTTTACAAACAACGCCTGAGAAAAAATAACAACTTTCCAAGTCCAAGTGCTTAGGTTGGGCGTTATTCTCTTGACATGATTATATTTTACTTTATATGGGACCACCACAGTAACAAAAAAAACAATAACCGCAATATTTTCATTAATTGTTGTTTTATACCTATGCCTTTGGCGAATGAAGTAGGTTGTTGTTTTTTTTAACAAAGAAAATCATATTTTGCTTTTATTACATAGTTTTATGACTCTACAATATTGTGAACGTTTGACATTAGCACAACTGTGTCAGCCTTATTATATACATCTAATATAAATATAATTTAGTAGGTGTAATTATATGTGAAGACCTCCTCAATGGTCGCGGGTTCGATTACAACTCGGGGTTGTTGATCAATACAGATCTTTCAAATATCTGTTTCGCCACCGTGCCTCGGAGATCAACTTAGCTTTTCCTCCCGGTTGCACATCATAACATCTGATAATAATCATTTACCTAGATTGGCAATTGGCATAATGCAAAAAGAATTTATTATCTATGACACTATTTGTTTTAATTGACTCTAAGTTTGTAGCTTTTGTTGACGCATTTATCATTTGTGCCAAAATTACGAATAGACGGAAATGGTGGAAAAAATTGAATTACGTAAACAAAACAAAGTTACTGATAATATTATTAATTATATTTATTTAATTACTGGTAAAAACCTAATCGCATGTATTTACGGGAAAAGAAAAGAGTAACTGTTAAAGCAATATAATTAATATATTGGAAAAAATTGCGGTTTCTATAGACTGTTGGAATTAATATGTAGTTCTCTGTAATTAACTTTAATTTCATATAATTGTGATGTACTTAGATACAATTATTGTTCATTTTAATACGGCTTATATCAGTCATAAAATCACGCCAATTGAATTTTATAATAGTATTATTATAAAAATCATTATATATTATACATAGGCATATCATCATCATTTTATTTTTAACTTTACAGTACAAATTGTAATACTATGTATTGTGTTTTATACTTGGGTACATATGTTTTATCGGATATTATTTACTTACAAATGGTTAATTTCTCTCTGGACGCCATTTAGTGTCATCGCGGAAGAAGGCACGAGCAGATGCTAGTTGGGATATAAATGCCGAAGAAACATAATTTTAATATTGCGATTAACTATACTTGTAAATTAACAATATATTTGAACAAATATGATAACTGGATTTTTTTAAATAAAATACAACCTCTGGCGAAGGTAAACAAAAACATTTAGGAAGCCGTGATCGGGTATTTAGCGCTTATGATTTGAGGACTGTTGTTATATATTTTTGAAACCTTTGGAACATAAAGAGGATTAAGTCTAAACCTAATACAATAATTACCCCTAAAGAACCCAGAATGACGACACGGCCGCTGGGGCAGACCCATAGCCCACCACTATTTTTTTTCGACATCATTTCAGCTACCACAAAGATATCGTGACAAAGACTAAAAAAAACACCCAGAATTCAGAACAAGTTTTTTGAAATAAAAAATTTATGAATAAATATTGCGAAATCTTTAGGAATTAAAATATTTCTCAAAGCATTCTCTACTAAAGGTTAACTACAGATGAATGATGAAATACATTGACTACAATTTCTGTGGTAAGATAAAGTATAAATAATTATAATATAATCTGATTCATCAGCACAAAATTCGGCTGAGCTAAAAACTTGATTTTCAGCTAGTAAAAAATGACCGAATTTTTTACTAAACTAAGTAGGGTATCCGATTCTGCATTTAATTTAACCTCATTTTAAATTTAATTCAATTAATTAAATAAATCTGTTGTTACAAAAAAAATATGCAAAGAAAATTGTTATTTTGGAATAGCAGCAAATCATGTCATTTATCTATTAATAATTTGTTTACAACCATTCATAGAGTGAATACGTTTAGATATTTCCATAAAAATATAAGAAATCATATCGAGAATTTTTATGGCAACTACAATGTAAAGTTTTATAAATTTTCATCATCTTTGTTATGCAACTACTTTATGAGCGTTATGTATAAATGCGTTTGTCGTCCACTTGGCATGGGGCATGGTCATCAGTCGTTACGATACGAATGGCAGATTACCGGTCTCTCGTCTTTTGTTTTATATAGACTTCATATTTTTACTTTTAATTTGGAACAATGATAAACGATAACCTGTCCGAATTAATTAGTACGTATGTGCGATTGCGTCAGGTCTCTCAGTACGAAACTCGATTGGGCGTGTAAAAGACGCAGAGGAAATCACTATCTTTTAGCTTTCTATTCATTTACTAGGTCAGCAACATCCTGGATTTATTCATTTTACTTTTTAATTTGTATTACTTTCTAAAAATTTAGTATAAATATTAGATAATTATAATTCAGTTCCTTTTAAAATACATTTTAAGCAACTGTCAAACTCAAATTATAATAAGTTATCATTTGTTCAAAAAGTAGGACTAACTTTTCCTCGAGTGGATTAAGAACTAAAAAAAACTACGAATCATTGTAACGGTGAAAGGCTGTGTATCTTTTTTTAAATTTGCTCGATACCCAATTAGTAAAAAAAGATAATAATCAGAACAGAATAATGTATACCGTACTTAATTTATCGTACTCGTAGTATAGACCTAGACGCGGGAAAACATGAAATTATCATTTCAAACTCACAAATTCGTTTCAATCGAATCCGAGATATTTTGCAAAAATTTAGCTTGTTCTCACTTCACACTAAGTAGATAATATCAGTTCGAAAATGGGAACAGTAACCTTGAGTCACAAAACATACTTGTAGATCTTGATAATCAAAACATAAGCTGATATCGATGTGGAGCATGAGTATTACCGCCGCTCTGCTTCAACTGCGTAGTGCAGCGTACGTAGACCTGGTACTGTTTAGGTCATCAACCCGTTTAGTTAAGACAATGTACCTATTGAGAAAACCTATCCCATATGTTGTTCAAGTTCAAAGACCGAATCATGAAACGACGTGTTGCAGAATGAGAAAGCAAGATTTATAGAAGTTATGTTATACCATCCGCTACCGGCTAACGGAATACAGATTGTCTCGGTAAGACAGGCATGCAGTCAAGCACGCATCCGCCCCATTTTTGCCTTTCCGCTATCTACTGGTAGTGCTTACTTGCCTCGAACCAAGTTGCTTTGATGTCACCTCTTAAGTCTCAACTCTCAACAGCCTATTGTCTTTAATTAACGGAGCGTGTGACCTTTTGTTACTCGTACCAAGTGAATAGTACTACTATTACACTTTTTAAAGTCCGTCTAGACTTAAAGATTTGCACGGTATCTTTTTTTAAACTGATGTTAGTTATTTTAACAATTAAACTCTTTCTCTCTTTTTCCTACGGTTTGTTGGTATTAAAAATACGTAATAGCAACCGAAACTGACAGCTTAAAGTGCAACACCCAGACCACATGTATTTTCGGTAAATAAAAACATTCCCCTGAGCGATCATCGGTGTTATTGCAGAATAGCTACTGCGATGCCAAAACGATGATCAATTAATAAGTTAATATAACAACATAACACGTTTTAAGCATATAATATGTACATATACACTATATTATATTGTATATTTGTATGCGATATCGTTATTTATAAGGAACAATTATAATCTTTATCATAAAATATATTCTTAATGAAAGATTTACGCATGAAACAGATTTAGCCAATAAATAAACATATTTATCACAATGTGTTTACATATAGTAAGAACATATGTATAAATAGATATCTGGGGGCATCGAAACAGTTCGTGTCAACAACCTAAAGGATTACTTTCGATAAATGCAGTTACTTTTAATGTGAGAGTCAATTTGTTATTTATGCACTTTGTAAACAATAATTTCTAATGATGTTTATAATTTCTATTTTGTATAATTAATATAGTATGGTTGCGTTTAAGATGTAAAATAGCTTGAAAACGTAATGGAACCAACAATATTGATTTTATACTATTTAATGGAAAAATACACCTTAAATAAAATTAATTTTTATAGTATACCTAATATAGTTACAATGGTTAACAACAATTGAGCGTCAAACATCACATAAAAATCGCTGAAATCATAATAATTCGCCAAGTATCATAAAAAAACAAACTATCTGAAACAAATAACAACATTTTATTTTTATATTTTTAACATCAATTTGTAGAAAACGAAAATATCATACAACTGTTGACTTATTTACATTATGGTTATGACTATCTTAACAAAACTTATTCTAGTTTAGTACGTCTTAAATACCATTTACAGCATGTACATACTTTTTTCACTGATTTTATCAATCATACGTACAATTTCGAACTTATATTTTTAAATATAAATATTTATCAATCAGATCGAAACCATTCAATGTTTTCATTCAAATGCTTTTTTAATTTAATATTTAAAAAATAGTTTTAAACAGGTGACTTGTCTGATTTATCTTGTAGTGGAACCTCTTCAGGCGTTGTTCCGTTTGCATTTGTTCCGCTTCTGTCCGCGGCTCTGTTAGGTGTTGAACTAAATCTCTTCTTAATAGAGCTCCAATTCTTCTTTATTGTAATTACCGCTATGACCACTATCATACCCGTGACGACAATACCAATAACATTCTTATTTACACCACCGCTTTGTTTTGTGTCAGTAGTTTTAGCGCCAATCTTTACATCTGGTTGTGCAGATGCCTCCGTAGGTGTTTCAGCACCAATCTTTACATTAGGTTGTACAGATGTCTCCTTAGGTATTTCAGCATGAGCATTTAATGGTGCGATATTTTGTTCTGGTGCAGTGTTTACTGCAGTACGGAGAGAAAACTCAGCAGCGGGTATACTTTCTTTAGCTACTGTTGCTGCAGTAAGTTTATTTTCGTCTTCAGGATTTAAAGATTGTTCAACTTCGCCTTTCGCCTCATCAAGAGATGCAGCATTATATGGTATCATACCGGGAAGAGTAGCATTAAATAAGTCTTTTCCAATGACACTATCATCAGAAAGTTCGGTTGTTTCGAAAGAATTTGAATCTGTTGCCGTTGTAGATGTATCTACTTTACCGATAGTCTCCGATTTTTCATTTACATCTTCTTGTAGAAAAAAAGTACTGGAAGGAACGATACCCCTTGTTGTAGCGTCAAGCAAGTCTTCATCGATGCTATTAGGCGCGTCTGGGCATTCAAATGTTTTAGTTTCGCAAGACTCAGTACAGACTGTTTCTAACGTTTGTTTTAACGATCCACATAAATCTAATGCTAATTCAGAAGGACTAGCAGGCAACGTTATTTTACGAAGCGCCTTAAAATTGGAGAAAGTCTCGGGAGACAATACCTGAAATGTAATAATAACAATACTTAAATAAAAATATAAGGAGCTATGTTTTTGTTTTATATTAAAATTTTAATTTAGTTTAGTATAAATAAATAATTAATTTTTCAAATAGGATCCATTGTTGATGTTCTTAAGTCTATTTTTTTAACACGCCGTAAGCTTGTAGAATAAACTTTATTATTGCCATTGTTACTTTGAGCACATGTAAATAATATACTTCTTACCGTTCTCATGTCGTTGCCTCCTAAGTCCAATTCCGCCAATTTAGTTAAAGATAAACTGTTCTTCAAGTCTCTAGGATATTCGATCAGTCTGTTATTTCCCAATTTCAATGTCACTAGCTCTGGGAGTTCACTGACGGACTAAAAAAAAACAAACATTAATTTTAAATTTTATCGCGACGTGTTTATTACATGAATAATAATTTTAACTGATATTAGTACTTACACCAAGTGCCAACTCCATTATCAAATTACTGTTTGCGTTCAAAACCTTCAAGTTCTTAAGTTCTGATATTGTTTTTGGTATTTCAGTTAATTTATTATTTTGTAAATTTAAAACACTTGTTCTTGGATCAATTGGTGAAGGAAATTCGGAAAGTCCGTATCCTGAACAATCCACAACGTAATTAGGCGTCACTCCTTCTATATTACAAACACATGGTTTTGGGCACGGTAATTCAGTAGGATTTGAATCTGTAGTGACTTGTGGTTCTTCAACATTTTCAAGCTTAGGTATTGCTGCTGATTCTGTTGTACTATCAATTATTGGTTCATCAATTATTCCACCTCCACTACCTTCAATAAGACCCTCCGGCTCTGATTGCCGGGGAGGAAATTGATTGTCAGCTTCCTCGGGAATGTTAAGTTCATTTTCGTTTTGAGAAGAAACACTGCACACCCTAGAAATCGGTTTTTAAATTACCATTTGACATCATTTAAATAAATAGGTATCATTTGTTTATCATAACGAGTTGACGTAGAATTGCTAAGTACAAAGATAAGAATCGTGATAGCTGCAAAGGGTGTAAGGAATAGCATGAACTTGAATAATATTCAAAATTCACGAAAAATAAAATAAACTATTAATTTCTAAGTAAATGCATATACCAATTTGTTAAAAAATAAATTCATAAAAACGAATAGTTATGTCACAAGCCTGTGTTATCATTACAAAAGATACATATGGACTCGGAAATCTTTTATCTCTAAGGTATATTTTTCTATAAGAAGGTGAAACGAATACATCTCATTCATAATTTAAATGTATTTTATTATTAAAAAAATAGATGTCCTTAAATATTATAATTTATATATAACATAACATTTACTAAAATAGCAAATATATTTCATATCAAAGTTTACTTACGCGAGAACCAATAGTAATAATATATATAGAGGCTTAGAATCCATTGCTACACTAGTTGCCAGAACGAACAGTCTTCAGGATTTCGTATCAGCAAGGACTAGTACCGTCGGACCGCGAAGTGCGAACTCACTGACACTTATAACTATTATCACTCAATGATAAGATTACCTGCGGCATGGCGCAGCTTATCGCGAATCAAACTTGATAACATGGTACGAATAAACGGTAAAAATCTACTAGATGCATGACTTCACCAACACTCACTGTTATAGCTACGTTCAGTAATACACATATTAACTTTAAAGACAGGCAATCAAAATACGACCAATGTGATAACAAGTACACGTCATTGCAGGTGTTATCAGCTACTTTCGTATTACATTTACATTCGTTTACAAGAATAACCGATGAAATAATTCGTAATTGGAAATACCATTTCATGGAATTGGGTATCCGATTATTTTCTTGTTATAAATGAGTCGATTGTTTTTTTAGGAATTTTATCATAATGAAGTTATGGATACATCTTGTAAAATTTAAATAAGTGTTGCGAACGTGTGACAGTTTATTTATTGATCATGGTCAATAAGGATTTTAACAACATTATTTTTTATATATAATAACTATTACAACAAAAAATAATTTGGTATTCTGATAGTTTGAACTATAAAAGTTAAAAAAGGAGATTAAAATATTACTCGAGATAAACTGTATTCACACGAAGGAAGTCACGGGCTAAATTATATGTTGACCATTAGGAGCAAAATGTTATTGTTATACAGAGAACAAACATAGTATTACGATCGATTTTGATTATGTCATAATGATTGACTTATGTACATATGCAAAAATGTACATATATGTACATATGCAAAAATAAGTAGTGCTTTCAGTGGATTATAATTGAAAAACAGAAATAATTTCACATTATAAGGTACAGTTTAATAACAATTATTTACACCGTAACGAAATATTTAAATTCTTGTTATTAGGTAATTGTTTAACTTCAGCTGCTTATACGTGAATAGTATTCCCAAGATTGATTTACGACTTGGAGCTCCAACTGTATTTTCCATTGTAAACTATAATCATAATTATGGCAATTAAAACTTAATCCTTATTTCTGATGTTTTTTCTGATGTTTTTTTCTTTTAATTATGCTTTATATTTTTTCCACTTTATGATGTACGTCCCGACGAGTGCATTTTTCACAAATTCTGCGCATTAAATAACCTTACGGTTGGGCATCATTCTGATCAAGAAATATAAAAATATTTTAAAGTTGTACATAAATATTATCTTTACTACTGTTTCCATAGTTTATGCATTGCGTGCATTTTTTTAGAAAAAATACTGTTTACTCAAAATGTATAAATCCGATTTCTCTATAGTACTGCAACGGTGGTGACTTAGCGGATTATCTGCAAGCTAACAGACTTCTTAGCGAGGGCACAATCCGGACCTTCCTGAGGCAACTGGCTGAAGCGATGCGCGCGATACACGCTAAAGGCATCGTCCACCGCGATCTCAAACCGCAGAATATTCTTCTCACTCACAATGTGATGCCGCCGCGAACACCACATCCTACGGAAATTACACTTAAAATTGGTAAATGAAATTGAATACTCTCAAGCTAGTTAAGATTTAAAATAGCACCGAAAGAATCACATACGAAAAGATTTGTCAAAAATGTTAATAAGACGAAGGACCAAATTTTTTATTATTTAAATTATTTAAACTTACATTGATACTTCATTAATCCTCATAAAGTAATGGCTATAAAAAAAGTTATATTAATATTTTATATTCATATTTATTGTGACGTGATAAGAAAGACTACGTTGTTGCGAGAAAAACGCTGTACATAATAATGACTAATAAATACCACTTATTTATAATACTCCTTAGAAGTTTAATAAATTATGAGATTACATTTTATTGACAACCAAACAAAAGAACTACATTGTTCACTTTGTGCTTTGATTAAACAACTTTTATTATTAACAGCGGATTTCGGTTTCGCAAGATTTCTGGAGGAAGGAAACATGGCCGTTACACTCTGCGGATCACCTATGTATATGGTAATTAAACTTTTAACTGATATGGTTTCTCACTTAAGCGCTTGTAACATTAAGCATGAAAATTTTATCATTTTTTTTCTTCTAGGCTCCGGAAGTAATAATGTCATTGAAATATGACGCTAAAGCAGATCTGTGGAGTCTAGGTACTATAGTTTATCAGTGTCTGACCGGCAAGGCGCCGTTCCAGGCCACCACACCTCACGAACTCAAAGCCTTCTACGAGAACAGCGTCGATCTACAGCCTAAGTAAGTAGTGCCTTGTAAGCCTTGTAATAATATAAGTATTACAGCTTATCGTGAGACATCCAGTGGCGATTCGACTTTCCTATCGTATTCGGGAAGCGGTATCTTTTGGATTTGTTCAAATATTTATTTAAATGATCCACATAATTATGCAGATTAATTAAAGTATGAAAAAAATCATTTTCAGCATATTTGAGTGCTTAATTTTTGTTATTTGGCTTAAGCAAATAGATTCTCTACATATTGCCGTTATTGAACATCAAGCAAACACCTAAAATTCAATATCTCGCGCCGGGCACTTCAAATAGTGTATGGCCCCGAAACGATAAGCGTATCCTAAACGTTACCATGTTAGTGTTTTTCGGTACATTATATAGCCTGAGAATAAAGAAAAGATAAAAGATAAGTCATTATAAGGCTCGTATTTTTCATTTTGTAAATACATTTGTAATAATATAGTAGAACAAGTGACTCTAGTAGATTTTACTAATCATGATTTACTCGAAAACTTTACGGCAATACTGAAACCATATTGTGAAAAGAGATTTTTTTCTATTTCAATTAAAGATTATATATTACAATGAAACCAGGTAGGAAGTATTTAATTTGCTGTATTTTTTACCGACGAGGTTAGTATGACGAGTGGTATTATTTTTTAGTGACCCAGACATTGAATATTTGAAGCGATAAATGATAATGAGCGTAACTTTAAAATGTATTTGCTTTAAATTTTAAATCGTGTGGATATGAGCAGGTGTGGCGTTGTTAGTTTAGAAGAGTATAGTTTATTTTTTTGCTAATTTTAGTCTAACATATCTACGCAGTCACTGGCCATATTCAAGGTCTGTTTTAAAGTGGCTGAATTACGCGTTGCTTCCTTGTTCAACACTTGCTCTATAAATTATGCTTACTTAAGTTTTATTGAACTAAAAAAATATGTTGCAAATGAGAAGCTTATTTGTTTTGGGCTAAAGCAAACTAGTTGTTCCCGCGACTTAACTTTAACTTTACAGGGTCTGACTTATCAAAAATAACATAATTTCATTAGTACCATTTAGAAGAATTATTTGTGTAACACCCGACGTGTTTTATCTTAAAATTTCAAGGATCTTCATTCAGCGTGTGTTTTGTTCGTCTGTCAGTAAGTGTGTCACGGATGAATACCTTTTATATATTATATTAATACGTAATTTGGTTTGTGTATTTGTTTAATTAAAGCGATTCGTATCTGCGATTTGTTTTAGAGTTTATATTATTCACAGCCGTATAAATTCATAACTTCTTGTTAGAATAAGGTGTTTCTACGAATACAGCTTAAATTTATATTACATTAAATTCAAAGACCCAGACATGTTACAGATTAACAATTTTAATTTTGATTTCTACAAGCGAATGATTAGATAATATATTAATAAATAATCTATCTAATCAATCTTGTGCGATTTACATTTCAAATGCTAATACGTTTCTTATATAATTAAAAATGAAATAAAATTGAGATTAGCAGTCGCTCAAACGAACATATAATATGCTAAATTGTATCATCATTTTGATAATCGGATATAATAAGTTTTGTGCCACCAAAATCAAGATTTACTGTTTATTTAATAAGCGATATCTTCAAAAAAAAAATAGAACAACTTTCGCCAAATGTAAAGATAATCTTTACATACTGTTATCGTGTAATTAACCGATTAAAAAAGGAAAAGTTTCTCAATTTCTTTTTTGGACTTCTCTTAATTGAATGAATATACCTATTTATTATAAAATGAATGAAAAACAAAGTTGAGTTATTACTTTATACTGCTGACTTTTTATTTTCGGTCTTACTTCATTACTTATGAATACTTTCGGGGCGACCGAGTTTCGATCGCCTTCTTTTAATTTTTTTCCCAGAGATTAATCTATCTAGCAAAATTTTGAAAGTAAAACGTAATCTTAGTAAAACAAAATTCAAAAAGTTAGTAAGTACCCTTTCCAAGAATTCATTTAAATAAAATTTCTTAAGATAATCATTCTTAATATTTGAAATGTATTTTATACATTTGTTATATTATGATGGTATACGAAAGATTTAGATAGCAAAAGTCATTACGTATTAATGATGAAATCTAATTACAGTTAATTATTACCTTTTCGCCATTTCTGATGTGATAATTTTACCGTTTAGGAAACAATATAATTGGTCGACTTTCTAAAATCACCGGCATTTTATTATACAGGAAGTCGAAAGTGAAATATTTCGTTTATAGCGTTATTTAGGGCGATAAAACTCAACTCGAGGTTCAATATGCGTACCTCGATTATTGTCAACAATATCCAAACGTTGATTCATACACGACAAACATGTGACTTTAATCTTCTTAAGTAAGTTTATGTAAGTTGCATGATTTGCCTGCGGTTTCGGTCGCGTTGATGGAGATTTTGTCAATCAATTTAGTTTCTCGGTCAACACATTGTTGGGTGTGTAAGCGCAGGTTTTGTATTCCACGCATTGTGACAGTATTTGTGTCAATAGACCGAGTTGTTATACCACGTCCTTCTTACAATTTACTTTGCTATCCCTTGAGAACAGTATTTTTTTCAGAATAAACCCTAAATCCTTTTGTAACTGTTCCTGCGTGAATATAAATTTCATGATAATCAGTCAACTATTTGAGGTATGAAAGCGTTAAAACAAATTTAAACGCGTTCAAACGCCTTTATAATATTAATAAGGATGTCTCTCATAGCAATTATTATATACGTTAATTTATAATTTTAAATCTAACCTTGTTTATAGAAATGGAATAAAATTGTCAAAAGTATTGAATAAATAAAGGTAAATACGTATATAAATTTACAGAATGCCATCAGGCACTAGCCCGGAACTATGCAACTTACTGATCGGCCTACTACGGAGAAACGCACGGGAACGGATGCCTTTCGAAGTCTTCTTCAACCATCCCTTCTTACAGCGACCGAGAACCACATCTATCACAAGTACGTAATACATTTAGTGTATCTTCATGAATGAATGATGCTTCCCTGGTACCTCATGTTACACGTGTTTTTTTTACTTTAAATATTATTTTTCATTTGACCTACATTATCTATTTTAATGCTTAATTATATAAAGGCAAATAAATACACTTGGTAAACTTAATTACTATGATACATCCGCCCGTTGTTAATATAATATTTAACAAAGAAATTGTCATTACCTATTTTACAATAATCAATATAACCTATTTAACTATTTACGTTTACCGAATAAAAATATAAACAATTTGAATATTTTTTTCCCTGACTCATTTTTAATCAATATGGATAACGTAAGAAATTGCGTGACATTTTAATATGTTGAGTTTTGATCCATATGGTTAATATTATAAGGTTCAAATTGTGTTGTGATATATTGAATTTAATTATAGGTTAAGTGTGTTCCTTTCGTATAATAAATTTGGATACTTATCTGACCGAGTGACTCACTGTAGTCTATTCCATTGTTTCATCTTACGAAAGTGTTACAATTTCCGATTATTTACATTAATTCTCGTATATGTACACAGTTTCTTATTTCCTAGTCTTGTTTTAAACTTTAAAGGATATATGATTGAATTTTTTATTGTTTTCACAATAATTAATTGATTATTTTAAATCAAATATCAATTAAGATTAAAAAGTAATGAACAGCAATTAAACTTTCCATAACGAAATAAATTGATGATGTCAGTCTCTTAAAAAAGCTACTATGTACCTACTACAATATGAGTTTCCTGTTTAAGTGCATTGACCGTATAATTCGTCTATGGCGTTTGATGTAAAAACTAAAGAATTAGCTACAGTCTAATTTACTTCATAATTATACAATTACACCATAACGGTTTCTAGGAAGCATTGTGAATACTCATACAAAGAGAATTGTGTTTAAATTTACATTATTTATCTCTATAATAACTGTCTTAAAGAGACTTAACACGATTTCCAAGCTATTTTGTGCATATAGTTCGGTATAATGTATTTCTACAATCGCTTACACAGAAATCGTCGCTCGTTTTTGTTTTAAATCTTACGATTACCTGTGTAGTAAGCATTAAGATACATATGTTTTTTGTAGGATTAAATAATTTTTAACCTCATTAAAAACATTTATTCTTAACAATTCAAACAATAACAAAACACCGCTACCACTCGGCCACTTCATTCCACAGATCACGCTTTCTAGTCCATGAATTTTTGAACTCTAATAAATTATAGGATGTATCCTAACAGTGTGGTTACGGTGTATGTGATATTGTTCAGGTTTGGACTCGGAACTGCCTGACATATTGGAGGGCGAAATAGAAGGATGTATCGAAACTAACTGTATCCTAGAGGAGTCTTGGGAGAGTCAGGGTATTTACATTACTTAAGATTAAGCTTGATGATGTGCGTTGTGCATGGGGTGGGCATTTTTTTTTATTATACGTCTTTTACAAATGTGATATATGTCATCGGCATACTCACGAAATGCTCGAACCGCATGGCTTTTATGTCCGATGTAATAGGGCTGAAATTTTATCACTGTACAGTTTGCTCGGTTCAAAAATTTAAGGGACTAGCTTAATAATGTATGTCACCGCTTTTTATTGTTGTCGCAACATCAAGTTTTTGAACGCATTGCGACTTGCTTGCTGATATATTCTGATGATATGAAGGACGTTCAGTATTTTGATAATTGTCATAAAACAGTCGCGCTGCGTCAAGACTTTATTTCTATTCATTAATCGTTAACTTTAAAACGGTAACGGGCAAGCGCTTTCATTCACTAATGGTGTCATTTGCTTGCTCAAATTTGTTATACAGCTTTAAATCTTCTGATCAACTAAAGTAATAATTATGTTATATATTTTTGTGTATCTTATTTATTTAATATAAATCAATCGAAGTTGTGTCAATGTCATATATAATCTTATATAAAAAATTTATACCGATTCTTATACAAAAATAAAATCACATTTTTAAAAATTGCGGATACTTCGTTTAATCTCATCTAATCAAAGAATTCGTTAGAGAGTGAAGGAAGCGCTTACCCAAAATGTACGTACTGCAGCACGTAGCACGAATATGAATACTTAAGACAATTTATAAAAGCTAAATACATTTTATTTTGAAGGTACCTATGTTGTAAGTAATGGCATGAAGTTAAAAAACGTACGAACTTGTGTAAAATCCACCTAAAGGCGCTGATAAACGTTACGGAATTTAATATTGGCCTTTTCATGTTTTTAATATTTTTCGAAGTGATAACCGTTGGCACGGTCGTTTTAAAAGATAGTTCAAATATACGAACCGCAATAAAACAATTTGAAACGATCGATCCGATTCGGAGCTAATTTTTGTTCATTCGCTACAGTTCTTCCTCTATCCCCAGTACTTATGTCGTGTGAACTTATAACATTCAAAAGAATGCGCATTACAAAGAAATGATCCCAGGTTCATCAGCGCCTTTTTACTATTTAGGAAAAAGTTTGATGTGTATGACTTTATTATTTAACACGCAATATATAATCGCACAAGCGATATACACTAAACAACATAAAAATTCAATACAAATATCATTATTGATCTTCACAGAAACAAATTCAAACAGCGCGATACCGACGACGTCGAGCCCGCGCGCTCCCGTCACCGCGCCGCCGCAGCCGGTGCCGATCGCGCCGCCCAAGAAGACACAACCTACAACATCCTCTGGTATCGTAACTAAATTCCTGCTGGTTTAATAATTTCTTAGACTAAGAATCTCATGGATGGAGTCATACCCTGTTGCCGTTCATGTGACCTTATTTCAAAGGAGATATTGCTATCTTAGTCTGTTGCTCGAAGCACTAATACGATTAAAAGAAACAGATATATATTGGTTTGGCAACTTATTTTTTTTATTCTCTAAATGTCAATAATGGCATGTTTTATACCCGGTCAAGACTATAAATTGCATATGTAATTTGATTGAAACTATTGTAAATGATAAATTGACACATGCACACATAAAATGACATATCACGCACACATAAAGTACGTAAAATAAGAGCACGCGTTTTTTAGCTATGTTCCTTTTATATTCTTTCTCTTTCTACGAATTATTTTCTTAAACTTTTGACGGCTGTCAGATGTATTGCTCGATACCGTAGACTGAGAAAAATAAAAATTTGATGTCTAGGTAATATCATTATGAACGTAAACATCACCTTGAACTTGAACCACATTAAATTGAAGGATTCAGTGGAGTTATAACATAACATTATCTTTGTATAAAGTATGTAATTAGTACGATAAAAATTGTTTATGTTCAGGAACTCTGTTTCAATGACTCCTTTGTTGAATCAATAACCTCTATTGTAAATTGTAATGTCATTTCGAAATTAGCACTTAGTACAAACAAGAAAAGACAAATTTGCAATGTTAATTTATTAGTCACTGTCTTTTTTGGTACGGTCAAACATAATAAAAATATAAGTGACCGGAATAAAAATAAAATATTTAATTAGGTATTTAATTTCTTTTTTCCAACAAGGTGTATTGTTTTTATTTGATTGACATTTAAATAGTACGTAAACGCGCGGCCAAAATGTAGTGTTGTTCTATTTAGAGTGTTCCGATAACCTTCGTCGATAGTGGCGTCTCTCGGCGCTTATCGATTTTATTACTGTAATAATTCAATCGATAGCCACTCATTTTTGATACATAATATTCCTGTTTATTTTCAACAACGCGTGCCTGAACTCGAAAACAAGCAGTATTAATTTATAATACTTAGTAGATTCTGCCCACAAAAACTTGCAGTATTTAAACAGTTATTTTTATTACACATTCACTTACAAAACAACTTTGAAACCGTCATTCTTCTTTGGTATAGAATAGCTTTTTCGATCTCCATGTTTGTGACATTACATAATTTCTAATATCATATTAATTATAATATCTAATCTTTATGAAAATGGGATATATTCTATCCCCAAATAAAATTTTATTGCGACATACTTGACGACCTTATCGCGAAAACGCAACAAACAATTGAAAGAGAGAAATTACAGATTAACACTGCGCAATGGCAAAATGACGGAGCCCTCTATTAATTTTCTTTGTTGTGGTTTATATTTCAAGTGGCGATCGTTATGGCATGCTGGTAGCGAGCCTGCTTTGAACCTCTACTGTCGCGGGTTCGATTCCCGCTTTGAGCAGATGTTTGGTATAAATACCTGTTTTGGTCTGGGCATTTGTTCTTGTGGGTCCCACCGTGCCTCGAAGAGCACGTTAAGCTGTCGGTCCCGGTTGTTATCATAACATCTGATAATAATCGTTAACTCTTGATAGGTAATTTGCTTTCCAATAGTACTACTAGTTCGCCCTTACTAATTAGTTTGCTCTCCTTCGGCTACAACTAGTTCGCCCTTTGGGTTGCGGAGGTCAGGTGGCAATCGCTCTATGTAAAAACCAGTAACCCGTCGATTCAGGATAATAGTTTAAGCAAACCTTGGATAAAGACCGGGCTTAATACTAAGAAGAAGAAGTTGTTTATATTTCACTATGGTATAAAAACCTTCTAATCTTCGTATACAAAAGCTTTCGTGTAACGTAAAATGTGATTTAAAAAATCTAGATACGGTTGTAACGGGATAAATATATAATTTATGTCATAAATAGGTAAAGTCTATTTATAACGTACTTGGTGATAGTGAGTGAGCAAGTTGGCGCGGGAACAATGTCGCCCAGCTGTTCGCTTCACATACAGTTTCTAATGCCGTTTTTATTATTCTCTCTTTAAAATCATAATAATTATGTACTCGGTGCTCAAGAAAACGATGGCTAAGCTGCGTAAACAACGAATCGGTGACACGTTTTTATTAAACTTTTTCGCTAAAAATACTAACATGCCTAAAAATTTTCGAGCCTTATTCTCTCTTTCTTTTGCTTCTCATTGAATCAGTATTTATTTATTATTTTTGTCAAGTAAATAGTATAACTAATATACTATATAATGCGATAAACCATTAATAAATATGTGACATAGTACGTAAGCTGCGACCCTGTTTCGCTCGGGATTCAAGATAGACAAATTTTACCTAGAACTGTTGTTGACTGGTTTATTTATAACGATTTTCATATCTTTTGTTTAAATTTTTTAAATATTATGATGAATCAGATTTCATTATTTGTGGTCTTTTTAGTTTCCGGTATACTTTTTTTGTCTATTTATTGAGTGAACAAAATATTTTATTAAAGAAGCACTTGTGCAAGCACAATTGTTTGTATTACCTATATTGTTTGATTATTGTTATTTTGCGCAAAAGAGTACACCAAATTCTCGATTACCTTAAAAGTGAATATCAATAATATGTATATACTATATATTATTGACATGTTTTTAATGAAGATACTTCGTTAAAGTTTTAAAGTTCGAACGAGTACGCTGTACCCTCCCACCATGGAATAGAAGCTAAAGTGCATGTTTGTCGTATTACAGCGGAGTCGTCGGACACGATGTGGGCGGGCGCGGAGGACTTCGTTGTTGTGGAGGCGGAGAGCGGCTCGGCGGAGGGGTCGCACACGTCTCACGGATCGCGAGGCTCGTCCGCGTCTGAGGCGGCGTCGCGCCCGCGCTCGCTGCCGCTGGCCGCGCCGCCGCCCGACGCCTCGCCCGCCGCCTCGCCCGCGCCGCCACCGCAGAAGGTACGTAGCCGTCTATACCAGGGCCAACGGCAGATAAATATGCGCGTTTTTTAGGACTATGGGTCGATGCCATAGATATAGAACATACTAGATTGCGCGTCTATGTGACGTAAAATGACAAAATATTTAAAATTGAAGCGCCATCTAACAAGTGACTGCAAGTGACGCTACAAAAACCGTACATGTGCCATTTTTTGTAGTTTAGTAAATTCCAGTCGTTATAATAAGTAAACAATATGCTTTGTCTATCCTAAATAGTATAATCTAGAACCAAAAAACACATATGTACGTACGGAATATTTAAAAGCAACGCCGTTAGAAACTAGACGTGGCGGAGAATACGTGAGACAAGACGTTTTTATCAGCGACACATCGAAGTCACGAACCCTATACAATGTAGATGATAGGGGCATCACATCCTGTCAGCCGTGTGCGGGCCTAATTTATGTAGAGCAATAATATAGTTGGACAACATTATGTACAACGACTAGCTTTTGCCAGTGGCTTCGCTCGTGTGAATAATGATTTGAATTCAAACTTTGAGACCCATTTCACCCCGTCAGAGGTGGAATTTTAGAAAATGTTAAAACAAATAGTTCTTTACCTTTAATTATTTGTTAAAAAAAACAAATTTCATTCTTCTAGTTCATCCTACACAAACTTACAAACCTTTTTCAACCCTTAAAGGTTGAATTTATAAAAATTCTATCTTAGTGCTCGTTTAAAAGCAACACGTGTGAAAAAAAATCAGCTTTCTAGATCCAAGGGCTTAGGCTGAGTGTCAGTCAGGTTTTCTCCTTTTATATAAATATCGATTAATTGTTCATTCTACACTTTATCATTATTTTACCTAACTATTCTTGAAACAAATGCTAATGGAGCATGTGTGTATAAGGGGATCTTATTATTCTCTCTCATCGTAATACATCTTGTCACCGCTTGTTGTTGTGATTGAAAGAAACATCACTATTGTTGTTAGTTTGACTCACACTAGTTCAACACATATAAAGCTGCAAATAAAATATTTATCCATTTAAAATAAATCTACATCAACGTAACTGTGTGTCGCTAAGAGCTCATGTTACTAGGGCTGCCAATCGTTCTTTATTTTATACTTTGCAAAAATTATAGTAATATATGTTACACATATGCTAAAAAAACAATAAAGAATAGATAAAAAACTACAATTCTGCAAATAAATAATTATTTATAAATTTTATTAAAATACTTTACTTTTTTCTTTTTCTACCGTGAATGATACTTTATATTTTACTCAAAGATAGTTGGCAACCCTATATGTAAACCCGGCTATGTAAACAGAACCCACTGAGCGTGGCGTCGAACGTGCCCCGCTCGCAACCCATCGACGTGCTACGATCTAATCACAATCGAAACGCGACCGACATTGGCTCACTCTCGCCGCCAACTGTGAGTAACATACATTTACCATACTTACTGTAATTTCACTAACTTTATACATTTATTGTATATTTCATTCAGTAACGTACATTACGTTTTTTAATACTAATAGGAAAGGACAAGGATGTCTGTATTATTCAATCAGCTTTAAAATTTCCAATCGCCCATAGAATGGATTTTAGCAATGACACTGACAAGTTTAAATAAAAAAAAACATTTTAAATAAAATGTAATTATATACTCTTTTGTAATCGTCTTTAAATATTATTCTTGTAAACCTTGGTAACAAAAAATAAACGAAATTTGAATAGTGCCTTTTTAATTATTCAGGTACCATTTACAATGAGGACTCCACCTTCGACTAGACGACGAAGTGCATCTGGAAGTTCCCCACCACCGTCTCTGTGGCAGGTGTCACCCACAAACAACAGCCCATTGAGGAGATCAGGTGAGAATCCGAACCTAATAATAAAATCTTATTCAAAACTCCCACAAGGAGTTGGTACAATGTATATAGAATGATCGTAATATATTTTAAAGGAGAAGAATTGGTGTTTAGGCCTCAGGCGCTCCCTCCTGCTCATCGATTGATTGAAACTACTTTTTTGACGACATTGTTTCGACGCGATAGCGAACCAGCCTTAAGCGCCACAGGTTGAGTGTGTAGCGTTTATATCTCGTCTCTCTAGTATATGTGTGGTGTGTGGCAGGCACGTCCCCGCCGGTGTCGCTGGCGGCGCTGAAGGCGAGCGGCGAGTCGTCGCCCAAGCGCGGCGCGCTGCCGGAGGCGCTGCTGCGCGGCTTCAAGATGCACCACGACCCGCCCGTCTACATCCCCAACCTGCAGGAGGAGACCATCCTGGCGGTGAGTGACCGGACTCATAGCACATCACACGTTGGCGTACTGGGCGTAGCTTCTGTCTAATAACGAAGATGAGTTTAAACCTCAAGATACATCGATACAATATTTATTTATTTCCCTGCCCGGTGACGCTGTCAAGGCCAGTAGGGCCAACAGCAATACACATTCCGAAAAAAAAAACTCATAGCACATACGAAAGTTTTATTTTTTATTTATTTGCACCAAACATGAAATTAAAACAATATAGGTGTTAAAACAATATAGAGTATAATGTTTTACCTACTAAAATGTATGCAAATTTGTAGGTTATGTATGTTTGGTTAATTTTACTGTGACCAGTGAAAACAATTATTATATATCAATAATTACAATCAATATGAAATACAAGTCTCCAATAATACAAAATGTCAAATTACATAATTCAAAATAGAAATATCATAATTACAATAATTGTCGGAATAAATTATAAAATTCACAATTATGGGTAAAATGTCAGATCATCAGAACCAATATTTAATAATACAAATTTAGTAATAATCAAGGTACTCATTTATGGAATTGTAGCATTTACTAGTAAGAAATTCCTTTTTAACTGACTAAGAGATCTATATGCTAGTTCTTCTGGTAAATATTTATATATTCTAGGTGCCATGTTTAAAATACTTATACCAAATTGTACAGATGAGTGTTGAATATAGCAAATTTCACCTATCCTTCTTGCACTTTCAGAAAAAGTAAACAGATTTCCATGCATTTTTACGTTATAAAGAGCAATAAAGCGCAGTCAAGCGTGATTTTCAATGACATAAAATAATGAATTTTGGTAATAAACATTCATAATAGATGAAGGTCGCTAGTCACCGAGATGTCGGTTTAAAATATTGAAATTCTATATTGGAATTATTTTTAGTACAATGAAGGTTTCTTTCATGGAAATATCTCACTATATCTTTTATTCACGAGTTGGGGCCTATCGAGGCGCTATGGATGAAAATTATATATTAAATGATTGTTACGATAACTATACAGGAGGAGCACAGCAAAGTATTCTCTCAGTTGAACTTTGTGCTGATGCTCGCTGAGCTGCTGTCGGACCTCGCCGTGTCGTGCGGAGCGCCGCTCGCCGCGCTCATGGACGTGTCCGATGGTATGTTGTTCAGTTTGTTTTTAAATCGACTTAAAGTAACTTTTTTTGATTCCTTTTAATCTCCTTTTTCCCATTCCCCAAAATATGAATTCTAAAAAGTAAGCAAGGCACTTGTCAACGTTTCGTACCTGTTTGTAATTAATAACTATTAAAGTTGTTTATTTAAAAAAAAAAGCTACTCACTTATCGGCTTCAATTAGGATAGTGATAAAAACACCCAGTACACAGGCCTGTATGGTCAATACAAACATCTAAACCGAACGGGAATCGAACGCGCGACCTCGAGTCGAACCTCGATGCTTCAGGCAGGTACGCTACCGCTGTACCACAAAGTCATCAAAATTGGCGTCGTCGTAGTAATTGAGATCGAAATAAAAAGATTAGGTATTTGAAGCGTGCTTTGATTTTATTACCAAATTTTCTAGTAATTATGTTTATAAATAAACTAAAATAATAAATTAAGAAAGAGAACGTCTTAATAATAAATAAATCTACGCAACACACTCAACGGCATTAGGATAGTTATATCCTGTGTCGGGGATCCGGAAACAAACACAAGGACAAGGACAAACACCCAGACAGAAAAACATGCTTGTATGGTCAATTTTTTTTTTTATGTTAGAAGTTGGCAAACAAGCATACGGCCCACCTGATGGTAAGTGGTAGCCGTAGCTTATGAGCGCTTGCAGCACCATTAGTAGGCGCCACTCACGCGTTGCCAACCTCGAGATATTAGTTCTTAAATCTCGTTCGCCCAGTAATTTCACTAGCGTACAATGCTCTTCAAACCGGAACACAGTAGTGCCTAAGCACTACTATTTGGCGGCAGAATATTGGACACTGCGGTGGTACCTACCTAGCCGGCCTCTTGCAACAAAAGACCTACCACCAGTGTGACTGATTGCACTGGTGGAATAATCTCTGTTGTGACAGAGGTTATCCCAACAGCGGGCGATGGGGTCGTCACATCCCGACGCCTGTAAATCGTCAATACAAACATCTGCCCCTATAAAACCGAAACCGCGACCTGAGTCGCTTGAGGCAAGTTCGCTACCGCTGCACTACAAGGTCGTTGCACGTTTGATTGTAAAAAAGTGTAAAATCGAGTTTTGATCGTATCTGTCGTGTATCGCAGAGCGCTGCAACGACAGCGTGCGGCTGGGGCTGCTGGTGCAGGCCATGCAGGCGCTGGCGGCCGGCCTGCGCCTCGCCGCCGCGCACTACCGCTCGCGCACGCTGCAGCCCACGCTGCAAGTGCGGAACGGTGAGCCTCTTACGTCCGATGCGAGTTAACACCCTATCATGCTACGACTGTAGAACTGATGAAACCAAGAATCATATATTCCAGGATCAAATGAAAAACGTCTTTGGACTTAATGTAAATAACACAGCTGACAGCAGAAAAGACAAGGACATGTATGAATAACTGTGATCTTCATTGATGTTAACTGGATCTGGACCAAAACCGATTACTTATGACAATAAATATTTTGCTAAGTGTCCATGAGGGTCTCGTTCCATTGTAAATCATTTATTTAAAAGAAAGACCTCGTCACGCCCGTATCTTATTACTCGGCTATCTTGTCAAAAGCAAAGCTCATTCAGAAAAAATGCATTCAAATGCGACATATTTAAGTTTTTAATGCACTTTATTTATATTGATCCGTAAAATTAAGACTTTTTTATTTTTCAGTCGTTGCACTTATGAACGGAAAGTACAAATGGATTGTTAACGAATCGAAACGACTACACGAAGCGGGAATCACGCCTGCTGTCTGTGATAAAATACTCTACGAACATGCTATTGAATTGGTAAGTTTTAAATATAAAAACTACTGTAAAAACGTTGGTGTGTGTGTCAGCTGCGACGCGTAACTGAAGTTTACTTCTTAAGTACGATTTTTTCGTATGATTTATGGGATAAAATTTTAGATAAAGGTTAAGAAGGAGGAGGAAGGATGGCGCTATTTCAATTTCCGTATCTATGTTTTTCTTTGTGTCGTATGTCAAGAATACTCTATCCAACAAACAAGAATCCTCAAAATTGGTTCTCATACAAAGATGGCTATGACTGTTTTGTTAATGCAATAGTTCATGTGTTAATAGCATATTTATATTTGCGAGAGAAAAACATGTTTGATATGATATGTGTGTGTGTGTGTGTGCAGTGCCAGATGGCCGCTATCGAGGAGCTGTTCGGCGACGTGAAGGAGTGCGAGCGGCGCTACATGTCGGCGCAGGTGCTGCTGCACTCGCTCGTGCAGCGCCACCCGCTGCACCCGCACCACCGCACCACGCTCTCCAAGTGTCAGTACACTAGCAAATACCACGTGACTTTAGTTTGATTTTGATAAAGATTTTCGTTTTCAAAAAATGAGGGTATTTTTATATTTCTCTTCCATAGTTTCGTTGGTAGCAATCACATTGAAACAAATCATAGCTTGAACCATAGAATTAAAATATTAACCCTAAGGGCGAACCAGTAATTTAATGATTATTATCAGATGTTATGTGATAACAACTGGGACCGACAGCTTAAAGTGCTCTCAGAGGCACGGTGAGAAGACCCACAAAAGCAGAGGCCCAGACCGAAACAGATCAATGCAGACATCTGCCCGAGCGGGAATTGATCCCGCAACCGTCGAGACTAAAGGTAGATTCACTACCCACAACACCACAACGATGTTATACTTCTCCGTCTTAACGAAATAATTGTAATTTCATGGGGTAATAAAACAGTCTATAATAAAAAAATCTATAAATGCAACTAACTCATGATATTGAAATTCGTGTCGCTGTGCGCGGGCATCGTAAAAATTCACTGTCAGTTTTCTAAAATCCCGTAAAATAAATTCAACAATGTACAGTCTTGTGACAAAATAATATTTTATATACTCATTCATGTCTTTCAATTATTTCATAATTTCTAATGAACATTTACAGATAGAGACGCAGTACAAAGGCGGCTCAACTGCCTCAAGGGGCCGCGAAAAATTATGGACGTGAAGTTAGAGGCTGGGATCTCATAATGCAATAAAGCATCTTTACCTAGAAATAAGTACACGCAAAACGCAATATGAGAAGTGATTTTATTTTGTTTTTAAATGATGACTTACAGTGATAAACTATTAAAAAGTGTATAAAAGGTATAAGTGAATGATATCATTAAAATATAATCATCGTGTACACAGCTGTTGTTTAGCAATGAAGATTACCTGAGATTGCAATAGTGAGTTATATTTTTTTATATGTAGTAAAGATTTCTTGCAAACAGTAGTATCATGTAGGGACATAGAACATTTTAGTGTAAAGATTTTAGTACTGCTTTAAGATAAATTTTAAGTAGACAATTGTCATTGAACTTCTTCCTACTTTTGCAATAAATGGTTGTAATTTTTATGTTCTTTCATGTACATACAAAAAAACATAACTTGTTTCTGCTGAAATAAAAATGCACATTTAATAAATTTGTTTAAAAACAATTTTAGTCGTCCACATTTTAGAGTTCAAATTCATTAAAGAAAATGTAAAAAAATATATAGTTTAGAAGTAGGATCGATTTACACAAATATTTCATGATTATATTAACATTTAATTATAACTAATTTGTAGCGTGTTCTGTGAAATGAATATTAAATATATAAATATCGTAAATCAAACATGATACTATAGAGATCTCATTACGACCAATAACAATATGGCATTTTTAGGTTAAGTTACTGATTATGATTTTTAAGTATTTTTTTGAAAAATAAACAGTATAATATTCTTGTTTGTAATTTAAGCCCTAAAAATTCGTTATATTGCCAAATTGTGATGATTGTTCTTATTTTTTTTTCACAAATATTGTTCAATGCTTTACCGAAATAAAAATAAAGACTGTCATAATATAAATGTTTGTTTTAATGTTTACAAATACTTGTTTTTAACATTATACTTACGCGCCGGTGCAAACGCAACGAAGCGCAGCAAAGTGCATTTTTAATTACAACAAAACCTACAGTCATGTCAACAAAAAATTAAATGAAACATAATTATATTATTTATGCACTCGTTGCACGACAATTCCTAATACCGGTTCTGCGGGTCTTTCAACCAGCCGTTATTGTATTGTGGGAAAAAGCTGTGAACAGCTGTCTCATATCGCGATTGCTTTATCCAGCCTACCATTGGAGATAGGCCGATTTAGTCTAGTTCAACTGCACTACAATCAAAGACATTAAATGTATATGTGTACGAATGGCAATATTCGAAGCTAGATGACGTTACTGAAGCGTGGGATGACTATTTTTCTATGACATTTCTTCTGATAGCCGCTCTATTGTATATATCTTTAAATCTCTTTGACTACAACACATCATGTGCATGGCCAAGTTATATAAATAGAATATCTTGACTATAATACAGCTACCATCTCAGGTTTAAATATCAATTGTGCTTAATACAAAACTCGCGACAAAAAAATAAGTAACTTCTGTCTAAGAAGTGACTATCTCCTTGTGTGTGTTCCACCGCTTGTATAACTTGATGATTCTGAGAAATTGTTCGACATTACTGCTACTTTCGTCTGTTTGGTTGAACATGCTAATCTAAAACTACTGGTCGGATTTCAACAAATCTTTATGCATTTGATAGCAAATTTCTTGATTAGAAGCCGAGCAATAAGAAAACAGAGCGCGGGAGGCTCGCAAATTGCAATACGGTGAGTTCCTGGAACAGGGCAGTCTTACCTGATAAGAACCGAAGCATTTCCGAGAACAGTCGAACTCTCTATGTCTATGAGATGGTCGGCTCTCTTCGTCATGTACGAATATAATAAAGCAGAAGTGTTGTTTGTTTGCTTTTTTAACTAACCATAGCTAGCTAGTTTAAAAAAAAATTCATAAATACTGATAAAAAGTTTATTTAAAACAGCATGATCAAAAGCTCTACAATTAATACTGCACAAATAATCCTGCACCTTGTTTCAAATATTTATATGGCTTCATCCTATTTCGTCCTCTGATAGATTGCAACATCACTTTATCAGGAGGGAACTCTGAGGTACCCAGAGTTTCCAATAATACATCCAAGCAAGTTAACAATTTCATCATTTGAGTAGAAAGATTAAACTGCCTACCTTCTGTATTCTGCCAATCAGTATTAATAACTCGTTCAATATCCCTAATATCATCATTGGAACCAGCATGATGTGTGCCATTCCAGTGTAAAGTTAAAGAAAATATTGGAGCTTGCTTAGGATAATCACTACTTACTGCTACCATTGCAACAAGTTTAGCAGACTGTCTCGTAATTATTGCGCGATACAACATATTATCAGCACTCACTAACCCTTCAGATATAACAAATGATGTTGATACAGCTTGGCTGTATTCGGGCCAACCCACTGTTTGCCACTGAGTCAATGAACCAGATAGCCTTACAGGGCAAGAAACGCCTTTAACAGGTAGAATCTTGCCACATTCTAAATCTTGCAATTCTCTCATCAATTCAATTCTAGCTTTAAGCCTTTTCTTTAAAGTAAAAATAAAATTCTCTACACTTGCAACACTGAGACTTTGACAGGGTTGAATATTTTTATTTAATTTTCCTGTATCTTCTGATACAACCATGAAATCTAAACCACACATTCTTTGAGCCCATATGTAGGGCTTACCAACTTCAGGAATAAAGTGTTGGAATTCATCAGTTATACCAGAAGCATTCAATAAATATGCAGTTGCAGGATGTGGGGAGTCATTGCCAGTGTCACCATTATACAATTCATTCAAAATACAGTCCCCATTCAAAACATCTGCAGCAGACACTCCAGTGATTGGCTTTGAAAGGTTCATTGTAAACTTAACAGCAACAATTTTAAGATGTAGCATGTATGAAAATATTAAATTCAATGCTGTGCCATCACAATTTTTCACAGTAACCTGGACATTTAATGGGTGCTTTTTAAGAACCTCTTTCTTCTTAGCTTCTGCCTTCTCCTCTTTTGTTACTTTTGTTGATCTGTGATGCCTCTTCTTCTTACTATCTCGTTGATCTTCATCATTATTTTCTTGATCTGAATCAGAGTCATTTGAAACAACAAGTTCACTTTCAACATTTGAGAGTTGTTCAAGCCTTTTTGCTTCGTCTTCATCACCAGATATACCTAATAATAATAAAAATATTTTTAATTTTTAAAAACTTGGACAAAAGTGTGGAGATAGTAAACTATTATTATCAACTTACCAACAGTAACATTTTTAGCACCAAGGGCATCTGAATAGGCACTGCTATTAGCATACAGTAAAAATAGTGGTGGTGGAAGAAGAGCTGCAGCTCTATTTTCATCTCGCTTCTCATCAAGTCTTAAAGCCAAGCATTCTTGAAGAGGCTTTGTAGCTTTAAGTACATCTTTTAGGTGTGGTGCTAGAGCATCTAATCTAGAGCGTGCAGCAGCTATAGCAGCTGCCACACGTTCTTTAGACGCCACTAACTCACTACATGCACCAGATAACTCTCTGCGTTGACGCAATTCAAACTCTAACCTAGCTAATTGAAGTTGATGTTCATCTTTTTTGGTAATTTCCTAGAATAAATTTTTTTATTTTTTAAAAACATAATTTAGAAATGTTGTTTTTTACATAATTTAGTATAGTGAATATGATTAATACTTACAGGTCTTGAAACATCACTAGGTGCATTTTTATAAAAGTCATCTAAAGGTATTAATTCTATTTCTTCGTCTTTGGATTTAAATTGTAAACATTTTGTCACTTCCTTATTTAGATGATCGGCTTCATATAATAAATTCTGTAAAAGCAAATGTGTAGAATCTACTCTCTGCTTCTCTTTGTGTAATGCATCACGGCCAGCTCTTGTACGAACTTTTTCCAATCTATTGAGCTTCTTTAATGCTACTAAGTGTAACGAGGCTTCAATCCTTTTTGTATTTATCTTTTCTTTTGCCTAAAAAAAGAGTAAAAATATTTAACCGGCACATGAATCTGGAATCTTGAACATGTTCATTATTTTTACCTCATCTGTCCCTTTTTCTTTTAGTTCTGCAATATCGGCAAAGAGTTGGCGAACATCTTGACATATCTTTTTAAATAATGCTGCATCTTTTTCTGCTGATCGTGTTTGCGCTTCGCTTTCTTCAAATTCAACTACTCTCTGTAATAAAAAATCAATATATAATTATTTTCTATTCCTTTAAAGAAGCAATAAAATATTGATGAATATGTTTAAACGCTTCTATTAATTTAATTTATTCATTACCCTAATGCAAAACTAACCTTGTAAATATCTATGGGTGATTGTTTAATATTATCACTAGATGAATTTGTGTTTAATTTACGACGCTTCTTAGTTGCTACATCGTCTTTGCCCATGACTATCTGTGAAATACATTTTAATTTTAAATGTAACTAGTTTTTAGCTTGGTATATATTAAGTTGAATACAAATATGTATAATAATCAGAAACACGATTAAAAATAAGGCGGTTTTAAGGAATTGAAATGAGAAATTTATCAATAGGAATACATAAACTTTTTGTAAATTCTAATCATAATTGTAATTAATTCACAAAATTGCAAATAGATTAACAAAAATAATCAGCAAAGGATTACCGTTTATGGCTTTCTTAGATTTATACACGATTTATAACTTCAGCAAAACTTCAGTCTTCACGTCAAATACCGGTTACCAACTTCATAAGTTCATAAGTCATTGTCATAAGTTCATATGTCATAATGTAATTAACAGATTATGTCAATATCCATAGATTATACAGATTAAAGCATCTTTGTTAATTTTACTTTTATAGCATTCATCATTAATGTCTACTCTATGGCATGTCCAGAGACAAGATCAAAAATTAATTTGTATCCATCATAGATATAAAGGATAATTGACAGTATAACCCATATATATTGAAATTTGTAAAAAGTTAAAAGTGAAGAATTAACTAGCGCTAGTGGTTCCAACAAAAAAAAGGCGCAAGTGTGGAAGTAAAAGTAAGAATGAAGCTGGAATATTGACTAATGACATTCAAGTTCTTTTGTAGCACATACGTACATGCATTATTTAGTTTCCAGCCATTAGTTAGGTGGCGCTACAGTTTTAAACACTATTTCTGTAATTTAAGTCGTATAGACGCGCATTGTAGTGTATCCTCTCTTTCTACAGTATCCATAGATCTCGTAGTAAGTAGACGGAGGAACTAACTACATGTTGAGAAATATTTTCATTCGTGTGATACAATTCTAATCCTTGCTTAGCTTAAAAGTGTAACTTTTTGTTTTTATTTCGTGACGGTTGTCAAAAAAAATATAAGGCCGCCTGTACGATGGTAAGCAGTCACCTCAATCTATGAACGCTTGCGATACTTGAAGTATCAAATGCGCACTGCTAGCCCAAGGGACCGGAGGAAAGGAATAAAAGGATGGGAAAAGAGGAGGTCGCAGATTGGGCGTACGGCGCTCTCACTCATCATAATAGTAACTAATACTAATACTTTACGCCGATTTTCTCTGAGTGCGCTTCCCCGGAAACTTGAATTTTGTCATTGAGCCAAAGAGCTGGACAAGTAGGTAATAATTTGCTAAAAACTGCAAATAAATTTTTCACCAGATTTTTTTGAACAGATAAATAATTGGGTTTTGATATTAATTTACAACACACATTGGTTTCTACATAATATCACACATATTATTGTTATTGATATAGATACTAAACAATTTTTCAAGAGAAAATATTTTATTTTAGTTATAATTTGTAGTCTAATGTAATGTCCGGCGGGATTTAAAATCCATGACTATGTAATTCTTAATTCTGTTTTTGTCAGACCTTGCATAGTCAAGGAATATATTATACTCTAACGCGGTAGTGCAGAGTCCGGAGAGCAGAGAGAGTTTTGTTAGGGTTCCATATGGTAAAAATGGAACGCTTATAATTTGGTCGTGTCCATCTGTCCGTCCGTATGTTAGTCATTTTACTCGGAAACTATAGGCTCTATATATACGAAATTTAATAAATAGGTGTATTCTATGAACCACAACACAATTTTAGAATGAAATCCTATAATATATAAAAATTAAAGCAGACCATACATGTTACTGAGGGTGAATAAAAAAATAACTTCAACGTTTGGCAATGTGTTATGTATATTTGGATAGGTCGTTCGAATTGATAAGGTTTGATTTTGATTTTTTCTAGTAAATCAATTGTTGAGATACAAAAGTGATAAAATTGGTGTCCCCTCATCTCTAACTTTTAAACTATGGAATTTAAAATTCTGGAAAATGGTAGGTTGTAGAACATCAATAGAATTTTTAACCACATTTATTTGGAAGAAGATAGGTCTACAAATTTTAGACATATATCTTTATATACATATGTTTTTGCTTTTTTACAACATCTTTAGCTGGGTCAGGAAATTTTATACTAGACGCATTTCGCATCGATGTACAGACATAATAATATATGTAACTACTCCAAATACGTACAACATCTACAGCCGAATTTAGAAAACCAGCCTAAAGTAGTCGTGAAACTTCAAAGTAGCAAAAATAAGCAAAGACGAAACTTTACCTTTAATGTACCATTAATGCCATTGACTTTCATATTACAAATCGATGCGATAGTAACTTATAAATTTAAATACTAAAACATTATTATAATAATATTATAAAATAACTTATACCTAAGTAAACAAACAATACATTAACTGTAGAAGATAAAACCTAGGGTAGATAAATATATTCATGCAATAAGCAGATTGTATCGTTTCAATAAACCAAAACACGTGAGGAAGACGTGATACAAGACGTCACAATACTTTCTGTGGCCGGTTTGCTGGAAACTAGATAGATCGTGAACATAGCGTGCAATGTTTATAACGTATCGTTATTATAAGTAAACAACGTTACTTTTGACTTTCATTTGAAATTATAACTCGACACTTCACGCTGTGGCCTTAGTTCTTGGATTTATCAAGAACTTAATATAATAATAAATAAATTTAAATTAATTAGACTTAAAAATGTCTGATGAGAAAACGGAACTTAGAGTAGTAACATATATGTGTCCTACACATCCGGTGGAGCTATATGAATTAATTGTTGCACTGCTAGAAGATTCTTTGGACTGCTTTGCAACATTGCAGTACGAAAGTCGAAGTCCAGGGCCGATTCCCAGCCGTCCTGATCCTTTTGCCACCGATAAAATAGATCTAGGTAAGAATGTCAATAATTTATTGCAAATATGTACAGTACCTATTAATACAGACTAGAAGTACTAACTCTCAGTCTCTTTACATTTTGCTATGATTTTAGTCTCGTAACCCTGATGGATATATACAAAATTTATGATTATGATATGTAGTAGTTTATGACAGTTATTTAGTTAAAATATGGCATTTCATTCTACGCCAGTAAAATTTTCCCCACATAGATCCAGTATAATATTTGTTACTCAGAGAAACAAAAGCTCATCGCATTGCTTATTAACTAATAAATATAATTAAATCATAAACAGCGTTCATGACAGCCGCAGCTTACATGAAACTACAACAAAAGGAAAATGAATACGTCGAATTACTCCCGGTCACTCCGGTCTTCGCCCACCAAATGAACGTTGAGAATAAGCCCGGCTACTTCTCTGACGTTATCATCCACTGCGATAAAAAGTAAGCCCAATTGTATAGATCAAAATATTATTCATTTAAAAACTTCAATATCCAGTTGTAGTTGTAGTAAAAAAAACAGCCAAGTACGAGCTGGATTCGTATTCCCAGAGTACCGTAGAATTAAAAAAGAAATCACATAAAGAAACTTTGCTATCATTATGACTAATTGAACTTTGTTATAATCTTTACGTAGCTCCTATTGTAACGGTTGCTGAAATTAGGCAAAATATTAGATGTTATAAGTAGGCATTGTTCCTCATGTATATGTTCAGTTTTCTTTGAGAAATTTATTCTCATTTAGATTTTTTTGTAAACTATGAGAAGGACCTAACAATTCGGATTTAATTTTCGATTTTAAGTACAGTTTTTTCTGATTTAAGATAGGGAAAGATCAATTTACTTTAATCTTTTAATCGCGGAATTTAAATAATATTAATACTTTTAGGAACATTTTTAATTAGTTTTGTCACTTATTTGACCTTTGCGGTCCAATTTATTTATTACCTTTGGTTGGTTGGGTTAGTGCACACCACGTTACATTTTTTTTGGTCCAGTAAATTCCAAATAATATAGCTATATATAGTTGCGTTAATCAGATCAGAGATCATAAGGGATTTTCTTTGCATGTGAGGAACCCTAAAAATGCCAACATCCTACGCAATTTATACATAAACTGCTTTGTTATTTAAGTTGGACACCAGTCAATTACGCCGATCTTCTCCGAAAAAAAAACTTAAATATTATGTATAAATTCGTACTTCTATTAGGTTTCGAACCAGTATAATATTATTCTAATTTCAAACACTTCTTACAATAATCATTTAAAATAAAATATTGTTTAGATACAATAAGTACCCAAATAAATACGTAGATAATTTAATTGTTATCAAGCAAGTCGGGTCTCCAGATAACGAGTGTTTCTAACTTCTATTATTATCCAATCGTATAGCAAACCGTGAAGTGTTATAAAAGTAGTAAGAATAGTGATTAGTGAATAGTGATTAGTTATAAACATTTCATTGCAGAGCCCATAATGTAAACACTTTATTGGATCTTAGAGGATGTACCTTTGCTTATAGCGATGAACAATCTCTCAGTGGAAGCAAAATTGTGCTTAAGACGTTAAAAGAAAAGGGCGAAAATGCGTCGTTCTTTGGATCACTTCTGGGTATGGAAAATTATTAATAATTGTTTTATACTTGTGTAATGTTATTAAAATGTAATAATTTAATGATTATAGAATCTGGATCACATTTAGCATCGGCGCAAATGGTGTTATCTAAACAAGCCGATTGGGCAACAGTTGATTCAACAACATTGCTTTATTCAAAAAAGTTTATGCAGGACGGCGGCAAAGACATTATTACTCTAGAAACACTAGGACGCTTACCACCGTATCCTATTGTGGTAAACTCCAGACTCCCAGGTAAGTTATTAAATTACGTTGTTGCAAAGAAACTACTATTATATGCAAAGTTCAGATCAAAACCGACTTAGATCAGGACCACTCCGCCTGAGGCCTGGTTATTTTGAAGAAATTTTGTATTATCAAGCAACCGATCTCATCACACGGTGAATACTAATGGTTCGTAAACTAAAGATTACACGGTTCGATATCCGATTGCTACAAATATCAAGTACTAAACCAAATACGATATGAATAGTTGCATGCAGGCAGTTATTTTTTAATAACCTTTGTCAATAAAACGATATAATTCAACATGTATTCCATAATGTACTGTTGTCACAATGAAATCATAAATTGTATTTCAAAATATGATTTTTATGAGAAACTAAAGGTGAAACAATCGCGCCCTACACAATAAAGTGTGAATCCTAGGCGGGTATAGCCTCTGCAACCTTTTCTTTCTAAAATAATTAATTTTAAAGAAGATATTCTGAATACATTATATATATATATATATATATTATATGTATATATATATATATATTATAGCCTCGCCTCGTCAACACTCTGACATTTTGCTAAATTATGATGGTACGTATTAACGGAAGCGAGGGCCCTACGGATGGTATCATTTAATACTACATAGGGTGAGAAACGATGAGCGAACTATTAGATTATCACGTACACCCGTGATGCTTTAAATTTATTTCTATTTTATTCTGACGTTTAACTAGGTCCAATCTAGCAGCGTAACGTTTCGTACTAACATTTCGTGACCGAATTTCCAATGCAATAATTCTCCTTATGATAAATGTTTAATTATACTACTCTAATATATTTATGCATCAAATAAATCATTACTCTAATATTTTTCATCACGGACGACTGTTATGTAAGGCAGAGAGCCTTATCTTTAGAGCTGGTAAGGTGTAATAATTTAAAATTTTCATCACGGACGACTGTTATGTAAGCGCAGTGAGAGAGCCTGATCTTTAGAGCTGGTAAGGTGTAATAAGTCGGATTCTTCTATTATGTGGTGGCGCAACGGTAGCGAACCTGCCTTAAACGCCACAGGTCGCGGGTTCGATTCCCGCTCGGAGCATAATATGTTTGTATTGACCATGCAACCATATTTTCCGGTCTGGGTGTATTTGTCCTTGTCCTTGTATGTGTTTCCGGACCTGTGTCGGTGGTCCGGAATAGATATCACTATTCTAATGGGGGCCGTTGAGTGTGCAGCGTTTATTTATTTATTATCCTTAATCGGTGTACGAACAAAACATCCGTTTACATACATAGACGCACTGACTTAGAAGAACGATGACAGATACTGAATACACTAGAAGAAAGCGTAAATGCGCGGTAACACCTATGCAGGAAATATTTTCGCTTTTCATTTAAATTGTTACAATCCTTTTTTTGTTGATGGATCTGCTGGTCTGGATCCAGATATCCGGCTTTCTGGAGAGGAGAACCTCATGGGGGATCTCAGTTATTGTTACGGAACAGTGGGGCTCGATTCGGAGTTCGGAAGATAGTAAAGCAACCTTCCGATAAATTGTTGCAAACCTAAATTTACCATGACAAAAATGATAAACAATTGTAATGACAATTCTGGCTCAGTGTTAGGCAGGCTAGTCAGAGGTAGGTAGGTCTAGTAAGGTTAGGTACAGATTAATAATGTAAGACATTCATTTTAGTTTGGTTAATTTTTGTATGTTCCAGATAAGTATCCTAAGGTTATAGAACTATTATACATTTAATTTATGTATATTTCAGATAATGTTAAAAATGGCATAACTAAGGCCTTGCTGAATTTACCGCAGTCAATAGAGTGGAAGAGGCAATTTGCTAAGTTTGGTCTTATAAAGTTTGATAAAAACAGTAATGGTGCTTACAATGGGCCGGCTGCACAGATGTGGTCCATCCAGAACGAAAAACTCAATATTAGATATTATTAGAATCTTCTTAGTTTTAAGTTTGATCTATGTTTTATATATTTTGTATGTTGATTATACACCAAAAAACTGATATTAATCTCCAAAGATAGCTCTTTTCTTTTTATATAATTTGTATATTTTTAATAAAATACAAAAAAAAAATTTAACTTTTAATTTCCTCAATAAGCTCCAAATTGACGAAGCTGAATTTTAAATAACATAATGTCATTCTTCTTACCACATTGAATAAGAATATTGCGTGGGATTTGGAGGGCAACTGTTGGGGAGATATTTTTCATCAAACTCTTGTCTTCCTGAAAAATTAATTTTGTGAATACAAGTTTGAATCAATAGTTTCAACTATTAACTTTAGTTTATTAAAAAGTATGGGTCTAAATTAGCAGAGGACATTATATTGTACTGAAAGATAATCCACATTACTGTCTTACTATTACATGACTATTATCTTGTATGGAAATATGTAAAGAAACCAGAATGCACTTTCAACAACATTTGCTATGCGTGAAATGTTCACTATCATTATTATAATACAGTAAAATGACAGAAAGTTGACATTAAATAGGTTTCTCTAAAGGAAATTTCAGATTATGCTTATAAAAATTGAAGAAAATGTGACATTTTATTACTACCTTTATTTACAAAACCAAAATTAAATATAAAATGAAAAAAATAAAACAAACTGATGAAAATAAATACCTTCAACAACTATATTAATCTATAAACTATTTATATATAATATATAACTACAATGACAAAGTGACAGGACTAAACGACTCCTCCTCCGTTGATGTAATCAATCTCCTCTTGTGACAAAGGTTGTCTCCTATAGCGCAACGGCAGGTCAATATCAGAAATAGGGGCACTGCTCATTGCTGCAGCAGGTTGTGCTTGCATGTGCTGAAATAGGTTACATGTATAATATATGTTTAACATATATTAAAATATTCTTTAAAATATTATTTAAAAAAATGTGTTTCCTTTATGTTTCCTTTATTTTTTACAAACCCTTAATCATTTTATTTGTCTTTTCCTGCTCCTTATCTTTGCGCGAAAAATTAGAAGAAACCTTACATAATCTAACCCTAACTAGACCATAATTTTGTAGTTAGTTTATGATTTGCAATTTCAATTCAAAATTTCAAAAAAAAAAGCTTCTACATACAATACCTGACATTTTCTTAGTTATAATAGAAGGGTATAAAAACCCTAAATAATTAAAATCGGGGTAAATCGAACAGCCTGCGGCATTATTCTATGTCCTCCCCAACTTACGGTTAAAAGTTAAATTATTTTCTTATGAATTAACATCCGTCTAAATTCCATTTAAAATGCGGAACAAAAATCGAAAAGCTACTAAAGTAAGTATAAGTAATTACTGCTGGAGCTGCCACGGGAGATGCTGCAACAGGAGGCACTGAGGAAGGTGCTTGGCTTGAGCCTCCCCCTTTCGAAACTTAATTACTGGAACTCGACATAATACTGTTGTAATTCGCACCATTCTTGGTTGATAAAGATATAATTAGTCACGAAATTAATTTTTTAGATTTAGAACGTTGTCAAAATTAAGATTTCTGACTTCTGTATAGGACAGATGTCACTTGTCAAGTTGTCCCATGTCAATTGATGTCAATTGTCATTGCCAGTTACTATCAAAGAGTAAAGTAAACACATGGAGCTGCTACTAAGGTATGTCTTACTAGAAATAATAATGGTATAATGGAAAAAGTAACATCCGCCAAGAGTTGAAAACTTAGAACAAACCAAACAAAGAAGCGCCTTGAATGACAAGCTAACAAACTTTTCTGTTATTTTTCGGAGGAGGTCAGGTGAATTGTTGTATCAAATATATTTTGTTTAGAACATTTAACAACTGGACACGCCTTACTGGCCGTTCCCCTCTGGAAATGTAATGGATCAACAAATCTAATGCGTTTATAAAACTGTTTTGGAATTGATTTTGTCATTGACAATATCGGCCTGGTTGTGAACGGACCTCCGTGAAAAATGCCGAATTACTATTAAACTGTACAAGGAAATGTAATTTACCTTATATCTTTAAAATTATGGAGTTAAGTTTCATATGTAATTATTGTTAGTATAATTATTACTTTCTTACTATCAAACGATAAAATTTAATAAATATCGAAAACATAATCAATTGAAAAATCAAGTATGTAATAATTGAATAATTCGCTATGACTGTATGGCATATTCATACAATTATTTTCCTTATAATGTATGGCAAGAAAACTTCAAATTGTATAACTGTAGTAATATATTTACAACTGCATTGATCGGTCACACGATAAAAAATGTTCTTGACTTAATATAATTTATAAAGTATTTAAGATCGGATGACCCTAATAGTATTAATACTGTTTTGAAAATATTTTCTCGGCTTAAGATTAATTTTTTCAAGGACGTTGTGGCGCAGCGGCAGCGAACCTGCTTTAAACGCCACAGGTCGCGGGTTTGATTCTCGCTCGAAGCATAATATGATTGTATTGACCATGCAAGCATATTTTCCGGTCTGGGTATATTTGTCCTTGTCCTTGTATGTGTTTTCGGACCCCGACACAGGATATCACTATCCTAATGGGGGCCGTTAAGTAGTGTTTAAAAAAAAAAGTTTAAATATATAAAAATAATAAATAAAAATATCGATCTTATTTTTGTTTATTTTTTGATTATATTTTACATTAACTATTATTTATATTATTTTTTTTATATTGTTTATTTGCTTTATTCTATGTAAGTAATTAATAATGATAATGAATATGGAATTAAATTTAGAAGATACAATAACTATATTATACATTTAATTCCGTGTTACTTTAAAAAAAAATTAAATAACACAAAATCAACATTTGAGTCTAAAATTTTTGTCCATGGTTGTACCTGCGACCCTGCGGAGACGGCCGCCATTTTGGTTAAACTTATATTGAGCAAACTATAATACTACTGCAATAAAAATAATATATACTACACATTCAATATTTTATTTAAATAAAATTATACATTTTCACTTTCACTTCAATTAAAATAATCACACTTCAACATTTACTCAAAGTTGCAATAACAATGATTTCAGAAGCATTTTTAACAAATAGAAATACTATTCAGTTGTAATACATCTTCATAAAACATTATGTAGATTTAGTATCTGATGTATATCTAAAACATATTGTTAATAGAGAATAAAATTCTATGTTTGAAAAAAATACTTTAACTTCAATTAAAATATTTAACAAGCATTGACATGGAATACAATCTTCCATTTTAATACAATGATTTTTTTTATTTTAAACTGGTCTGCGGAAGTTCTTGCCAGCATATTTGGCAGCAGCTCCCAGCTCCTCTTCAATACGCAAAATTTGGTTGTACTTTGCAAGACGTTCCGAACGGCATGGGGCTCCAGTCTTAATCTGGCCAGTGGACAGACCAACTACCAAATCAGCAATGAATGTGTCCTCAGTCTCCCCAGACCTGTACATATTATGAATTTTTCAGAAGCAATCAAGGTACTGAACATGATGCAATTAAGTAATCAAAACAAACTATTACAATTAAATTAACAGGTCAAGAACTTTTATTAACTTTACAACTATAAATAAGTTTTATCAGTTATTGATAGCAATAAAATAAAAACAAAACCAAACTTTACAAAAATATAAATAAATTATATATCATCGTTATTAAAGTGAAACTTTTGTTATATTGCCTCAAATGTTTGAATTTATCTTTAGCATATCGGACTACAGCCAAGTCTTTGTTTATTTTACTTTCTACTATTTTTATGTATGTATGTTTGCATGCTGCATGTTTTTATTATTATTTTTTGTTTTACCTAAATGGAATAGTTTTTAAAATGTTAGTAAATTTTAAAAAAGTTTCCTTGCATCACACAGTAATTTTATTATATATTTATATATTTTTTAAAATTTCATATATACCTGTGGGATACCATGGTTCCCCAGCCATTCTGCTTGGCCAGCAAGTGAGCATCAATGGACTCGGTAACGCTGCCAATTTGGTTGACCTTCAGCAACAGACAGTTACAGGCCTTCTTTTCAACAGCTGTTGCGATACGTTTTGGATTTGTTACCTAATTTTAAACATAAATTAGCTTAATAGTTATTATTAAAGTAAAAAATACATTGATAATTTAACAATATTGTGGTATAAATTTTATAGAAAAAATTATTAGATATGTCTCCATATCTTACTGTAAGATCATCTCCAACAATCTGGATGGGAGTGCGAGAAGTTAAACTCGCCCATGCAGACCAGTCATCCTGATCGAAGGGGTCTTCAATCGAAACCATAGGGAAGTCCTTGATGAAGTCCAGATATACTTCAGCCAACTTTTCAGATGACAAATAGTCAGCAGGGTTAGAAGCAGGATTCTTGAAATCAAGATCATAGGTTCCAGTTTTGAAGAATTCTGAAGCTGCAACATCCATACCAATTTCAATCTGTAAAAAAAAATATTATTAATGAACTGAGCATTTATCAAAATATTAAAAAAAAATCTCTATTACTTTTCCTTACTTTGCCAGTATAGCCTGCTTGCTGGATGGCATCTTGAATCAAGAACAGAGCATCTTTGTTGTTCTGAATGTTAGGGGCAAAACCACCTTCATCACCAACAGCAGTAGAATCCAAACCAAATTTCTCCTTAATAATTTTCTTGAGGTGATGATATACTTCAGAGCCCATGCGCATAGCTTCACTGAATGAGCTGGCACCTTAAAATGAAAAATAAAAAATAATCCGAAGATTTTTATCAACCTTTATATTTATTAGGTTATTTTAATAGCTTTGCAGTCAACAGGCATACCTGTGGGTAAGATCATAAATTCTTGCATGGCTAGCTTGTTACCAGCGTGAGAACCACCATTAATAACATTGAAAGCTGGTACAGGCAATACAATAGTGCTGTTGCCAGCCAAATCGGCTAGATGCTTATAAAGAGGGACACCCTTCTTGGCTGCACCAGCCTTGGCTACAGCCAAAGATACACCAAGAATAGCATTGGCACCCAGCTTGGACTTGTTCTCTGTTCCATCAAGACTAAGCATGAATTGGTCAATCTAAAAAAGAAATTGAAATTTACAAATATTTTGTTCAACCCTATAGCTGCTGAAAACATGCCTAGTAAGTGGCTTAATTAATTTAAAAGCAATAAAAATTTGGTTGTTACATTTAAAAACTATAGTTTTAAAACTTTTATGTTGTTATATCTACAGTACAGTAGATTTTATGTTTCTGACAACATTAATGAGGAATATTGTGAAAGAGAAAAATTAGGAATCTCAAGCACATTGCTATCAACATGGGGTGCAATATGGATGTCTGGGGCCTTTAGAAACTATCTCAATTATCTTTTATGAGTATTCTTTTTTATTTTCACAATACATTTACTTTGGCAATGTAAATTATTAGTAATATCATCATGACACAAAAACATAAATAAAAGACGAAATACCAAATAAAGTTATACAATTTACTCACTTCCTTCTGCTGGGTCACTTCAAAGGTCTGTTTTAAAAGTTCGGGAGCAATAACAGAATTAATGTTCTTGATAGCGGTGAGCACCCCTTTTCCATGATATTCGCTCTTGACATTGTCTCTTAATTCCAGAGCCTCGTGTACCCCGGTAGAAGCTCCTGATGGTACTGCAGCCCGGAAGAGACCAAGTTCGGTCACCTTCATTGACATATAGGTTATAATCATTGCATATATTACTCATCATCTTTAGTGATAAATAATAAAAGTTAAAACTTACCAGATCGACTTCGACAGTGGGGTTGCCACGAGAATCGAAAATTTGACGTGCTTTGATAGATTTGATTGACATTTTAGATAAGTGATAAGCTCCTGCCGACAATAAATTAACTTTAACGACAAGTAATATTACTATTCAATTATAATAAATTCTTATTTAATACATGTATATACCGTAAATCAGACGGCTTATTTTCTTTACTTATTATTATTAATAATTTTTTATAGAAATATTTACTTGAGAGTATCATTAGATAACACTTATGCCTTGCAATTAAAAATAATTTCAATTATTTTATGCTCTGATAAGTTTAAAAGAATTTATAAGCCATTATCTTTGTAACATAAGAATGGAGTTTTACTTACTTCTTCAAAAGTAAAACAGTTAAACTGAGAGCTATACAATTTGACTTCTTTAACCTTTGCAATTGGAAATTGATATTAAGATTTTGCCGGTTGACGAGATGTAGATATAGAAAAGTGTATACATTTGACCTTTGCAAGGTGAAATTAGTGCCGTACCGTTGTACTTTTGTACCGATGTTGATTCTGTTACTGCTGTTGGTATGTTTTATTACGTTTACGAGTAAAACTATCTAAGTCAAAATTTTTAATATTATTTATACTATAGGTTTTCATTTTAATTTACAATTGCTTTTCTTTAATTAACATATGCAACAAAAATTATCGTTTCTTTATCAACAGTCGGGAACAAGTATGTATTCGTGTGATTATACTAACAAAACGATAAGGGGATTGTTTAAAATATTAATTAAAAGTTTTCTTAACGTTCTCGCTTTGCGGTGAATGATTAAAACTGAACGATATTAATGAAATATAGGTATTACAAACCAATATTATTTATTTTTTTCTACTGAACATCTTTTAATAGGGTGGCTAGTAATTGAAAATAAAAATAGTACATTTTTAGTTACTGCTCTATATATGAAGTTAATAACAAAACTATTCTTATGCTTTTTATTGAAAAATAGCTACGTAAAGGTACGTAAGTTTGGAGGACTTAGTTTATCGGGATAATGATACTAAGCTTTTTGATGTTCTTTAAGTAACTAGTATAGGTGGCTAATTTTGTTGCTAGTTACCTACTAAAAGTAATATTGTTATATAAAATAATGTGAAGATTATTTTTATTAAGATTGCAGGTAATTATAAAATCCATATTCATATTGGTTTCTTTCATAAATTGTTCTTCATTTCTGTGCGGGATAGCGTTACTAAAAATGATTGAACAATATCATACTTAAATTAGATTAATAGTTATGTAGAATTAATAGTGTATAGCATTAATGTATAGAAATATTATCGGATAAGTTCATAAGATTAGGCAATTAAGTATGTGTAATAGTTATAGGATAGTAAATTAATTAATATATAATACTTATGTACATAATTAGTATAAATCGTAATATTGGATATTAGTTATAAATTGTAAGACGCCAGATGGAGGCACCTGATTGGTCGGTCAATCAGAGCATCAGAGCTAAGGTGGGAAGCATGTGTATAAATACGACGGTTCGTGAGTACACGGTATCAGTCGACTTCCGTCTTCAGATCATTAAACATTAAAATTCACTCAAGAGTTTTATTGTGAAATCCAGCGCCAAAAGATGTACTACCCTGTACATTAATGGTCCTTCAGAAGCGCGGATCTGAAGAACTCTTTGAAGAATCCCGAAGGAAGAAAAGACGGGATCGACGATACAAGCCTACGTCGACGCAAGCCTCAACGTACTTGAAGAAAGTATAGAAGACCGGAGAGCGCATCTTACTAGTTGCCCGATCCAAGTCTATCTCGACGCAAGCCTTGAAGAAATTATAGAAGACCGGTAGACGCAGCTTACTAGTTGCCCGATCCAAGCCTACGTCGACGCAAGCCTCAATGTACTTGAAGAAAGTATAGAAGACCGGAGAGCGCATCTTACTAGTTGCCCGATCCAAGTCTATCTCGACGCAAGCCTCAACGTACTTGAAGAAAGTATAGAAGACCGGAGAGCGCATCTTACTAGTTGCCCGATCCAAGTCTATCTCGTCGCAAGCCTAAAGAAGCTATAGAACACCGGAGGGCGCAGCTTACTAGTTGCCCGAGCTACTAGCTGTGCGAACAAAACCTAGGACTCGGCGAACATTCGAAGGCGAAGATCAGAAGTGATATCATCGATTCATAAAAGAATTCGTCGAATTATAGAAGTTATCGAAGTATATAGAAGATTCGTCGAATTATAGAAGTTATCGAAGTATATAGAAATTCGTCGAATTATAGAAAGTTATCGAAGTATATAGAAGATTCGTCGAATTATAGAAGTTATCGAAGTATATAGAAGATTCGTCGAATTATAGAAGTTATCGAAGTATATAGAAGATTCGTCGAATTATAGAAGTTATCGAAGTATATAGAAGATTCGTCGAATTATAGAAGTTATCGAAGTATATAGAAGATTCGTCGAATTATAGAAGTTATCGAAGTATATAGAAGATTCATCGAATTATAGAAGATTTGAACGATGCCGATCACACGCCAAGAAAAGAATCGAAGAACACCTTCAGAACAAACTCCGACTACATCGGAGGGTACCACCGCTACCACGACAACCGACACTAGTACAGAAACAGGCACGACTTCTTCAGATACAAGGACGGCTACCTCCGCTACGACGGCGTCCTCTGCCGTAGCACCTGCGACAATCGAAAAACCGAACGCTGCGAATACGAACACGCCTTCTACAGCGCCGACAATTCCCGCCGACGCAGCACAGATGAATCCACCCACGACGACGGCGGTATCTATGATGAAGGAACGCACTCAAGATATAGAAACCTCAACAGTAAGGATGAAGCGAACCTTCAAAGAAACAAAACAGAAATCCAATGAAGCCCGCCGCATCGATCAAACCAATAGAAAAGGATCATCGACACATAGTAAAACAAAGGCTCACAGAATAGCCAAGGCAAAGGAGGAGTTGCTCCGTCTACAAGTCGAACTGGCCGCGGCCCGTCTCACCGCAATGGAAGCAGACGAAATCGACACAGACATAGAGGAACTAGACGAAGATGACGCCTCCGTCCACTCTAAAACCGATGCTAATAGAAGAGTAGACGTCTGGCTGAAAGAACAACCTCGCCCCATGCTAGCCATCACCGAGACACAACATTACCCTCTTATAGAGGAACCGGTGGTCGGCAGCACAAGGCAAAAGAATCACCATGAGGGGCGCGATAAACCTGATTCACCGGCAGGAGGAGCCCAGCCAGGCATAACAGAATTAGCCGAAGCGATCACACTTGCTGTCAAATCAGTTCAAAGACCCAAGTTCATCGAACTACCGATCTTCGGAGGATCACATCATGAGTGGCTACCCTTTCGAGCCGCCTACTATGAAACCGCAAACATGTTCAGCTCAGTAGAAAATACTAATCGCCTACGTAGAAACCTGAAGGGTAAGGCAAAGGAAGCAGTAGAAGGACTTCTCATCACAAGCGCAAACCCTACAGTGATAATGGACACCCTAGAATCGAGATTTGGAAGACCAGGGTCCATAGCTATGGCAGAAATTGAGACACTACGGGGATTACCGCGACTCACAGAGTCACCACGAGACATCTGCATCTTTGCTACAAAAGTATCTAATGTAGTAGCAACGCTGAAGTCTCTGAGCTGTATACATTATATGTACAATCCAGAAGTAACGAAGACGATCATCGATAAGCTTACGCCGATACTGCGCTATCGATTTTACGACTTTTCAACGACCCAACCGAAAGAAGATCCTGACCTCTCGAAGATAGAAAAGTTCCTCAAGAAAGAAGCGGAACTATGCGGTCCTTACGCTTCACCCGAGCAAGTAACACAATACCAATCAGGCGTACAGCAAAGAAAAATACAAAGGATTCACAACGTTGCAGAAAAATCGTATACACCGAGATGCCCTATATGCAACAAAGAGGGACACATTACATCGGAATGTGAACAATTCAAGAATCTAGACTCGAACGGGAAATGGGATATAGCGAAATCTAAATATCTATGCTTCAGATGTCTTCGTTATCGAAACAGAACACATAAATGCCGAACCAACGTGTGTGGGATCAACAACTGCAAGAGCTACCATCACAGAGTGCTTCATTATGATAAAACAGAGAAAAGAGAAAACGAGGAAGCGACAGAAGTCATTAACTCTGCGTGGACAATAAGAAAGAAGCAATCGTACCTTAAAATTATCCCAGTCCAAGTAAAAGGTCCTAAAGGAACGATCAACACCTACGCCTTGATGGATGATGGCTCGACGGTCACTCTAGTCGACGACGGTGTGGCTACACGAATAGGAGCAACAGGACCGATCGACCCACTGAACATAGAAACGATTAATGACTTAAAAACATCCGAATCGGCTTCAAGAAGAGTCAACATAAAACTAAGAGGTCTCAACGAACAGGAAGAGGAAATACAAGCGCGGACAGTAAGGAATTTACACGTCTCTTCGCAACAAGTACCGAAGAAGCTAGTAGACGAATGAGAACACCTGCAAAGCATTCGCGATTATCTAGTGTATGCTAATGTAAAACCACACGTGTTGATCGGTCAAGACAACTGGCATCTATTGATAACAACAGAAATCAAGAAAGGAAACAGGAACCAACCAGTCGCCTCTTTGACTCCACTGGGCTGGGTTCTACACGGGAGCCAAACTAGAACGATCGGACACAGCGTCGACTTCGTGTCACACGTCAGAGAGAACGACGAAGACAACTTGGAGAGTCTAATCAAACAATACTTCGAGATGGACGCGCTCGGTATACAGCCAAAAGAAACCGAAAGCTGACCCGGAAGAAAAGGCATTACGCATCCTAGAAAGAACAACGAACAAAATAGAAGAAGGAAGATTTGAAACCGGCCTTCTATGGCGTAAAGAAGACGTCACGTTTCCAGACAATTATTGTAACTCACTTAACCGCCTCCTCAACATGGAAAAGAAAATAGATAGAGACCCGAAGCTTAAGATAAAATATTACGAACAAATGGAAGCCCTCATCATGAAGGGATACGCAGAGCCCGCTCCTAAGCAGAAGACACCAGGCAAGACGTGGTACCTACCGCATTTCGCAGTCATCAACCCAATGAAACCTGAAAAGCTAAGAGTCGTACACGACGCAGCGGCAAAAACCAGGGGAGTAGCTCTCAACGATATGCTACTCAAAGGACCCGATCTACTACAGTCATTACTGGGAGTCGTGATGCGCTTCAGACAACACGAGATAGCAGTAACAGCAGATATTAAAGAAATGTTCATGCAAGTGAAGCTACGAGTCGAAGACAGAGACGCCCTTCGCTACCTATGGCGCGGAGACCGAAGAGACAACGAGCTTCCGGAGGAATACAGAATGACATCCTTAATATTCGGCGCATCTTGCTCCCCATCAACGGCGATCTACGTCAAGAATCTAAACGCCAAGCAACATGAACATAGTCACCCAGAAGCAGCAACCGCCATCATACAGAAACACTACGTCGATGACTACTTAGACAGCTTTAGAAGCCTAGAAGACGCAATTCGCGTCACGAAGAGCGTTTGTGACATACACTCTAAGGCCAGCTTTGAACTAAAGCAATGGAAATCAAACTCACGATGTCTGCTAAAGGCGCTAGGTGAAATTCAGCCTACGGAAGACGTGGAACTACACAAAACAGAAGAAAAGGCGGAGCGCGTACTAGGCGTTATATGGAAGACAAACACAGACGAGTTCACCTTCAATCTCGACTTGACTCATATCGCACCGAAACTCATCACCGAGAAAACACCAACGAAAAGAGAAGCACTAAGAGTAGTCATGTCTCTCTTCGACCCACTAGGCTTTGCCTCACCCATCACGATAAGAGCTAAACAGCTACTACAAGAGGTGTGGCGAAGAGGTATATCGTGGGACGACGAACTCGATAAAGATCTCGGAGAACAATGGCAAGATTGTTTGATTCACCTTAGAAACCTGAGCAACGTGACGATTCCGAGGAAATATCTCAAGTACAGCGACGCCACATCACTACAACTGCACGTATTTACGGATGCAAGTGAAGCGGCCTACGCGGCCGTCTTATTCTGGCGCGCAGTCACACCGAACGGTGAAATACGCCTGTCTCTCATTATGGCTAAGGCGAAAGTAGCACCATTGAAACTAACATCGATTCCGAGATTAGAATTACAAGCAGCGGTCATGGGAGCTAGACTAGCCGAAATAGTTATCGAAGAACATGAAAGAAAACCGGACTGCAAAATAATATGGTCAGATAATGGTACAAACCTAAAAGCAGCCGACAGAGAACCTGACAAGCAATAGACGAAGCGACAGCTGGGGAAGCAGCAAAACGAACTATCACCTGGAGATATATTCCCCCAGGAGCTCCATTCATGGGCGGAGCCTGGGAAAGAATGGTCCGTTCAGTGAAGACTGCACTCTCAGCGACTCTTCATGAACGACATCCGACGGAGGAAGTAATTTCAACCCTATTGACAGAGGTGGAGTACACGGTGAACAGTCGACCACTGACGCACGTGTCAGTAGACCTAGAAGACCCAGAAGCATTGACACCAAACCACTTCCTTCTTGGCGGACCCGGCCGAGTACCACAGCCAGGGACCTTCGATGACACGGACGTCATCTCCGTCAACGTGGCGCTCATCACAAAGATTAGCGGACATATTCTGGGAGCGCTGGGTGAAGGAATACCTACCGGAACTTCAACACCGGCGGGAGCCACGCGGGCGAGGACCCGGAGTAAAAGTCGACGACCTGCAAGTAGTCGATGCGAATCTACCACGCAACGTATGGATCCGAGGCAGAGTCATCGCTACATATCCGGGGCCCGACAACATCACGCGCACAGTGGACGTGAAGACGAGAGGAGGAGTACTACGGAGACCAGTACGAAAACTTGTAGTCCTGCCCCTACGAGAAGAAGACGAAGCCGCACCACCGAACGAGGATGCGTCAAAGACGCACGGCGGGAGAGATGTGCGGGATAGCGTTACTAAAAATGATTGAACAATATCATACTTAAATTAGATTAATAGTTATGTAGAATTAATAGTGTATAGCATTAATGTATAGAAATATTATCGGATAAGTTCATAAGATTAGGCAATTAAGTATGTGTAATAGTTATAGGATAGTAAATTAATTAATATATAATACTTATGTACATAATTAGTATAAATCGTAATATTGGATATTAGTTATAAATTGTAAGACGCCAGATGGAGGCACCTGATTGGTCGGTCAATCAGAGCATCAGAGCTAAGGTGGGAAGCATGTGTATAAATACGACGGTTCGTGAGTACACGGTATCAGTCGACTTCCGTCTTCAGATCATTAAACATTAAAATTCACTCAAGAGTTTTATTGTGAAATCCAGCGCCAAAAGATGTACTACCCTGTACAATTTCCTATATTTTGTTGTTTTAACCAAGTTAAACTGTGGCTAGTTGCTAAAGGATCATCATGCCAGTTTCTGATTTTGATGGCCAGTTTCTGGTCGAATTTAATAGTTTTGACTAAATATACTATTAAACTATAACAACAGTGCTTTTCGTTTTTTATCATTCCCTTTTCAATTATGACTGTTTTATCTCTATTCGGCAATAGCATACAAGTATAATTTAAATGATGGAAATTAGAACTGTACCAATTTAAAGTAGCTAATGTGCTTAAGTGGCTAGTTCCTGCAGGTTTTACCCTATAACACAAGTTTACATAGGATAGGCCAGGAACTCTAAATATTGTAATTTAATATAATATCATACTGGTTTGGATAATGGGTTTGTAATGAAAAACAGTACAACTTCTGTACCGAGTAATTAGTAGGTACCTACTAAAGAAATCAATACGAATTAGTTGTATAGTCATTTCAAACCACAGAGTATGTCTTTATCATAGTTATTAATAGAAATCAGTAGATAGTGCATCCCAATTATTGGCATGAATAATTTTTCATTTTTTTTCCTAGCGTTACAAAAATAACTGTTCTTTTGGTTATCTGTGCTTGAGTTATCAAGGTTTTTTTTTAGCAAATTTTGTTGCATGTGCTATATTATTCCCAGCGAATTCATAGATGGCGTTTCAATCTAATCCTTTTCTCATGTCTATGGTTTTTATTACTCTGAGATGACTCTTAGCATTCGCCATAGCCATAGGTCGTGTTTGCGTTGTCACTCGTTGTTAGGGATGTCGGAAATGCAATAAAGTATCGATATATATCGTATCGATGTTTTTTGAAAATATCAATATCGATATTGATATTTTTATTAAAAAATATCGATATATCGATATATCGGTATGATTTAACAGAGAATATTCGTTCTCGATATATTATATCGGTATGATTTAACAGAGAATATTGCTCTAAAAATTAATTTATTTGGTCAAATCTAATTCAATCATCTTACATTTCTAGATAAATACTAATTAATATACATAATTTTTAATAAATCAAACAACCATTCAAAATTTTTTATTATTTATTAATCAAACCAATATTTATCTGATACAGACATAAGAAAAACTCTTTGATTTACGTGCTCGGCTGTAAGCCTACTTCTGTTGTTGGGTACTGCGAGATTTACAGCAGATGCTACTCTTTCTGAGGAAACCGAGGACGCAGGCGATATCAAGTACTTAGGAGCTATGTCGGAAAGGATTGGGGTAAAATGGCGACAAACAAACCAGAATTTTGTTGGATTCTCTTTTCTGGGTATTATAGGCTGATCTAGATATTGCTTCAGTTCGCTAACCATCACTGGTTGACAGTATTACTCAAATTATTTTCTTTCTATCAATTGATTATTGATTGATTGTTTGAGAACTAGGTGGGTACTCAAGTACAGAAATACGCGCGTTTTGAGGTTATAATATATAAGTCAGTCGTGGTAATAATACGGACGGGCAGTTGAAATTGAAATTGACTAACAGAGTTGTCAAATTAAAAACCAAATTATAAAACAGCAAATCAAGTCGACCAAAAACAAAAAATACATAAAATATAATTTGTTAAAAGTTGTTAGTATAAAAAAAGTATTTCCTTTTTGGGATTTTTTAATCTTAAAACTTATAAATGTTTATTGGTCTGAAAAAAATATCGATTCTTATACCTTTTCGATGCTTAGAATTTTATATCGATACATCGATATATCGAACTATTAAATATCACTCAAAAATATCGATATATTGAAAAAATAATATCGATATATCGATATTTTTTCAACAAGCCTACTCGTTGTCACTTGTCAAATGTCAAAGTCATTCGTCGCCTGTAAAAAATATTTTCAATTTCAATTAAACTAATTAACGAAATATTAATAAAATTTTCAAATTGCTTATGCCGAGCCTACGCCTTACTAATTTACAAAAGCAACTTATACTCTATCCATACCTTAAGTGTAGTTGAGCGATAATAATTGTAAAGAAAATAATGAGTCAAAAAGATAAAGAATCATCAGACGAAGAAAAAGCTCCGGTTGTAATAAGAAATGCAGCAGGTCTTCAACGTTTAAAATTAGAAAAATTAATGAAAAATCCAGTAAGACATACACTTTATCTTTTACTACTTAATATTTGCAACCTACAATAATTAGATTGAAAAAGCATGATTATTTTTGTTATGTTTTGTTGTGATGTCTTTTTAATACGTAACTGGTTCTCAAAAACTCTCTTTTACAAAACTACATGAAGAGGTTTCATTTTGGGTTGTACATTTGGAGCTCTAATATGCAGAGGATAACTACATCCCTGTTTGCCATCATGTGTATCTTTTATTTATTATTAATTTTTCTTTTTGTACTAGGATAAACCAGTTATAATCCCAGAGAGTCCCAGACAAAAGTCCTTGGCTCCACCACCAGACTTTGTTCGCAATGTTATGGGATCTAGTGCAGGAGCAGGTTCTGGGGAGTTCCATGTGTATAGACATCTTAGGAGAAAAGAATATGCTAGACAAAAATTTATACAGGAAAAAAGTGAAAAGGTATTTTTTCTATTCCATAAATTGTTATAACCCTTAAATTTATATCAGTTTTATTTTTTTAAATAGAATATTAGCAAAGCCTTTTCAAGGCATTACTAATATTACTATTGGTCCTCCAAATAAGCTCGAATCTTGCACTAGGAGAGGGTACGACAATAGCCAAAGGGGGTCAGAATCGAACCCTCGACTCTTGTATTAACAGAGCGAAGTCGGCCCTTCTATATAATAAATTATTGGAATGTAATGTTTTTATGAGTGTTGATTGATTAGATTGAATGATCCTCAATTGTGTAAATCCTTCTAATATAATAAATCTAAGTTTATATGTTTGAATGTTTGTAACTCTAACTTGTCTAGTACATAGATATTTATTTATAATCCAGGTAATACCTGGATTAACACATTAAATACTCTTATCCTGGAAAAATGTTCAGTTCCTGTTGGATTATGAAAGGTACCTCAGGATATAATCACTTGAAATTTGGTAAAGATGTGTCTCACAGAACATTACTTAAAAATTTCACCATGGCGCCAATTCTTAAGTCATTTTGTTTGAAGTTATAATTATAAGTTATAGTTATAGTTTATAAGTTATACATATATAAGCTATACTTTAATAACTGTCTGTTAGGTTAGAATCTCTAAATTGAGCTTTTTTAAAATGTGACATTCAGCATAATTCAATATTTTATTAGGTTTAGCAATATTTCTGTTGATACATCAAATTAGATATTACATTAAATTATGCTGGACACTATTACCTGATTTATTTATAGGCTGGTGACTTCATAGACACATAAAATTATTTTTTTCCTAATTATTTAGGAAAAACTTGATGATGAATATCACAGGAAAATAGAAGAAAATAAAAGACTAGCTGATGAAAAAACAGCAAAGAAAAGAGCTAAACGGTTAAAGAAGAAGCAAAAAGCAAAGATTAAAGAAAAAAAACCAAAATCAGCAGATAACTCTAAAAGTGTTGAATCTTCACAATCTGATAGCAATGTTGATTCTGATGAAGAATCACAAAAAGAACATGAAAATATTTTGATGAAGTCTAAAGAAGATTTATAACTTTGTGTTATTGGAATATTACTAATAAATATACAATAAGTAATAAATGATAAGGAAAAGAAGACTGCTTTTAATTTAGTATTTTATGGCCATGAATTTCTGTCTAAAAGAATACACATTTCATTGCTTTTATAAAAGGTAATTCTTAATATAAACTATAGCTACAATGTGTAATAAGTGCCTTACCAGCCATTGATTTACCTGTTACCATTATATTATCATATCGTATTTATATAATTTGAAACATGGAAAATAAAAAATAATGCCACTGCTCATAGCCTTCCATCAAATGTCAGAAATATCAGGAAAGTGAAAAAAAAATATACTACAGTCTGTAATCTATTTCTTCAGCATTCCAAGAATTATTACATGATTTTAAAAGTTCACATGTTTTCTTTATTATTTTTGTTTTTGCAGGGCAAAAATTTCCTGACGCAACAAATCTTTTGTTTAGTTAACATATAATTAATTCATTTCAAACATTATGTATTGTGTATGTGGAAAAGAAAGTAATAATTAACAACTTTTATTCATATTATTTTATTATTATTAAATGAAAATTACTTCATCACAACATTAATACTAGCATAAAGTTAAAAAATCATTTTACTGAACTGATGCCATTATACTGTCCTCATTCTTCTTAAGAATAACGAATCCTTCCATCACCGGTGACAATGGAATGTACTCATCAGTGGCCAACTCTGCTCGCTCACCAAAGGATAGCAGCACTGGTGTGGTGTGTGTGTGAGAGCCAGCAATTGTCTTTGGTGTTCCTGCTTTTCCAATTACATCAACAGCCTGTGAAACAAATATAATCGGCATAGAGAATTACATTACTTCTCTTAACATAATTTTTAGCCATTAATCTAATGAAATATGATTTTTAAAATATTTAGTTTTGATTAAACATATATAAAATTTTACCTGGCCAACACGTACTGTCACATTAAGGGGTTGAAGGTTATCATCAAGAGTTACTAGCCAACGAGGCTGCATTGCCGTCGCCAACACATATAAGAGGTAGTGAGATTTTCCAAGGATTACTGAAATAAAAAAATAAGAGTTAATTGATAGTCTTTTTAAATTGCTACCAATAAAACGCGATAATCTTATCTGCATCGTTAATTTCTTAACAGATCGTCATTTGCAATGACCTATTGAAAGTCCTTGAAAGAAGAGTAATTAATTAATTATTTAACAAAATGTAACTCTAAATATGATTTTTATGCAATAATTTAGTGCAGGCGGCATCGCCGCCAACCTGTATTTCGTTACTCACTGTTCTTGCAGTCTAGGAAAGCGGTGAGCACGACGAGCAGGCCGGCGAGCGCGGGCTGGTTGACGAGGCGGCGGTCGGCGTGCGCGGGGCTCAGCGTGATGGTGCCCTTGCCCGCGTGGCACAGCCCCTGCGCCAGCCGCACCATGAACAGGTGCACCGGCGACTTGCCGTGGTACAGGGCCAGAGCGCGCAGCATCGTCGCCAATCTGTTTATTAACAATTTTTTTTTATGTAACAAGTTCGCAAACAAGCATACGGCCCACCTGATGGTAAGTGGTCGACGTAGCCTATGAGCACTTGCAGCACCATTAGTAGGTGCCACTCACGCGTTGCCAACCTTCTATTGAGACGAGATATTGGTTCTTAAATCTCCTCTGCCCAGTAATTTCACGAGCGTACAGTGCCCTTCAAACCGGAAGACAGTAATGCCTAAGCACTACTATTTGGCGACAGAATATTTGACACTGCGGTGGTACCTACCTAGCCTCGTGCAACAAAAGACCTACCACCGGCGAGAGAAGATTTATACATTCGGAAACAATATTTACATTTTATTCAATTTTTATTAAATCTATAGATTTGATTTTTAAATTTTTACAAACTGTTTACCAGGTACTGTAAATTGCCTTATGACTAGTTTGTCGACGTATTTACCTGGCATTATTGGTACCAGCACCAACGAGACCCATAGCAAAGATGGCGTTGTATGCGACGTCGTTGTCGGAGTCGTGCGAGTACTTGTTGAGCACGTCGATGACCGACAGCTGCGGGTTGGAGATGGAGCACAGCGCGATGGCGAGCGGAACTGCGCGCCGCACCGCCGGCTCACCATAGCGACCCTAGAATTATATATAATTTATTGAAACCACGTCAGCTGAATTTACCATTTGTTATAATATATGTTTGAAAGCATATTGGAGTTTATATACAATAGGTTCAAGAATGTGTTGGAGTAATGAACAAGTTGTAAGCAAATTGTGTTAGTTGACAATTAAAATCCACTAAATAATTTATTTTTATTTTCATATTTATTCCCGAGAATACATAATCAGCATTTTGGTAAATTCCTAATTTAGAGCTCGGGAGAAGAGGGGCTTTTGAATTGTTAAATATTTCAAAATGTACTCTAGGATTTAGCAAAGCCACCAGTCCTCGTATCGCTACACCCATATTATTAGATATGGCGGTGGTGATCGCTTAACATCAGATGAGCCTCCTGCCCGTTTGCCCCTCTCACATAAAAAAATTCAATTTTTTTACCAAATCTTAATTCTTTTTTGTTATAAGCTCACCAATTGCCCGAAGATACGCGTGCACATCTCCGCGCCGGTCTCCTCGCCGAGCGCGATGACGGCGACGCCGAGCGTGGCCACGGCCTGCACCGACGACAGCTCCTTGTTGGCTTCCTTCTCTTTTTCCTTTTCCTTGTCCTTGCTCTTGCTCTCCTTTGACTTGCCTAGGAATTTTTAACATTATTTAACTCTTGACATATTTTATTATAGGGGTTTTATAAATAATATGTACAAATACATACTTTTGTTTTTATCATCCTTAGACCCGCTAGCAGAACTACTGCTTTCTTTTGTTTCTTTTTTGTCTTGTTTCTTAAAAGCAGTATCCTCGGCTGACGATTGTTCATTCTAAAGAGAATAGCAGTATTTATTATATATAGTAGTTGTATTCATTTAATATAAAACGCTTCACACTAGCATATAAGGTCAATACATCTGTCATCTGACGCGGCGGAATTTAAATCCACGACCACCGAAGTAAGCAACAACTGCACCTACATTAAACGTCGGTGGTCGTTAGAAATTTAATATAAAAATTATTTAATATTACTTACATCTGTTTCGTAATGCTTAGAGCAGATGTGCAACATCTGTTGAACGACGAGCACGTCTCCGGTAGCTGCGTACGCGCACATCGACAATGTAGTCTGGCAAAGCGACTGCTGCGGTTCTGGCAACACCTCCAGGGCTGCCATTGTCGCTTCAGTACGCTCCTTGCAGCCTGATAAATATATCAGATATTATAAACACATGGAATATAGAAATTAAAGTTATAAAATAACAATTCTTAATTAGATGATTTTTTACAAATTTCTTATTCTTGTTATTAAAAAAAATACTTACCTAAGAAACAAAGTCCTAGGCCTAAATGAAGAAATCTGACATAGGTTGATGAATGAAGATCTTTATTATCATCGATGAGACGTTGGATGATGGCACAAGTTACCTGTAACGAAAAAAATTGGATTGTTTTAAAAACAGCTAACTTCAGCCTCCCAAAAATGTTGAGGCTGTGATCTACCCCACCACAGTCTGCCATTGAGATTTGTGGGTCTATGTAAGATACACTAATCTCAAGTCGCATGGTTAGTATTTTAGTAGTAAATGTCTGTATAAACAGAATATATGTAATCAACTAACATCGCCATTACACGAGCCGACAGCGATGAGCCCGCAGGCGACGGCGGCGAGCGCGCAGATCTCCGGCGGCGCGGTGGTGTCGGCCAGCACGGGCAGCAGGTGAGACAGCACGTCCTCGCGCTGCGTGCCCGCATACGCTATACCCAGACCTGTGGAAGTACAATAGCTTTAGCCAATCATGCAAGCAAATTGAGTGTGATTGAGTGATAAAAATATTGGAACATTATATATTTTGACTATCACTATCAAGTAGTTCTGGGGATAATCTCTGTCGCAGCATTAATTATTCCGCCAATGGTGGTAGGTCACACTGGTGGTAGGTCTTCTGTTGCAAGAGGCCGGCTAGGTAGGTACCACAGTAGTGTCAAATATTCTACGGCAAAGCAGTAGTGTCTTTGGAATTATTGTTTCGGTTTGAAGATAGGCCAGTGTAATTACGGGGCTAAGGAGATTTAACAACCAATATCTCAATGTTGGCAAATTGTGAGTGGCACCTACTAATGGTGTTGCAAGGTCTCATAGGCTACAGCAACTGTTCGCCATCAGATGGGCCAAATGCTTGCTTGCTTTGTAACATAAAAAAAGTGATTTCTTGAGTGTGTAGTAATATAATTATATGTTAGAAATTGTTGTATAATATTATGTATTAAACTTTTCATAATAAAATTGTCATAAAAATATTTTACTATTTAACATGTTATTTTAATGTATGTCAACCATTTCAAAATATTTATTAGATAAACAAAGACATATGGTCTTTCATTTTATAAAGACTTACCTAAAACACTACCAATCCTCAAGTTAGCACTAGAGTGCAGAACATAATCGGACAGCAATGCCAGAGCAGGGTCACATTCATTGCGCACACCACAGTTGACAAGTCCTAGGGCTAACAGTGCCCCAGCCTTAATATGTTCTTCTGCAGTATAAAGATACTTGTCGATGGGTGTGAGGCCACCGTCCACATCCCACAAGTGAATCATACCAAGTGACGCCGCTGCCGATAACATTCCTATAAGAAACAAATAAAGTCTTAAGGTGTTCATGGATGACATCACCTCTAATTATATCAGCAAAAATATATAAACATACATTATCACAGGTTATGGCTTTAACTGCCATACTTATTATATATTATGTATATAATAAGTATGATATGCCTATGTAATAAAACAATCTTGATTTATTCATTGTTTTTTCTTACCATGATCTTTGTTCTTATACATCCACTTATTTCCATCTTCAGTTGTGACCAGTTTGTCTCGTCCAAATCCAGCATTCACAAATGCATTGACAAATGTAGCTGATAGATTTTGCCGAGCAGAATCAACTGGGTGTTCAGCCAATAAAGATGGTCTGAGAGCTGATCCAGCAGATTCCAACCAAGTTTTGTAAACCTCTTCTGGAGTTTTAGGTTCCATAATATCAAGCTATAATATAAATATCAAGTAAATAATTATTCTATATTCAGTTCTAATTCTTATGTTTTGGTGATATTTTTCTCCTTTTAGTTAGCTTTAAAAATATCTACATTATATAACCACAAAGTAAAAAACCTAAAACTTGTTAAATTGAAACTATGAATGTGTTCAGTATATTAAATAGAATGAAATTAAATGAAAGGAACAAATTTCCTGTACAGAAAATATGACACAGTTGATACAACACTCAGCTACTGATGATGAGCTAAAAAATTATTTATAAAAATCAAATTGTGTATTATTTATTAAATATTATAACCAGAATTTCATTTTTTAAAACTTACCTCTCTAGCTAAACTAAGATAATGATCATTGATGTGAGCATTTAAGAGTATTGTACGAAGGTCCTCATCTTCTAACTCTAAAGGAACATACTGCCTTGCTAACATATAGCACAACTGTTTCTTTATTAATCTGAAAATGTTATTTATTAAAAGTAACACTAAAACAAACATATAAATACAACCCACCTTTAGCATGAAAACGCCACAATTTAAAAATATACACAAAACAAAAGATATATATGTGTAGGTGTCAATATTTTGAAACTAATTTTGTTGATTCCCGAAAAATTGCTTTTTGAGTTATGCCGTTTTCGTTCTAAAGGTGTGACATATTTTAGTGACATTATTTGCATGGAGACAATTTTAAGATTTGCAATGGATAATAGAATTCAAATATCTATATAGTACCACTGAACCCTGTTAGTCCTAAATACAAGCCAAACAATTTCATAAAATATATCATGTACACAAAATAATATAACTTACGGGTCATTACATGCATTGAAAACTTCTTCACATTTAGCCTTGTCATGTAGCTGCATGGCAACAAGTAATCCACGAGGGTACTCTCCAAACCGCAAGTATGTGTCGAGAACACCTTGCAATATTTGTGTTGATTCAGGCTCCACAACATAACTAGCACAGCTATAGCAAAAGTTTTACAATTAATGTACTGGCTGATAGAACTTAAGTTTTGGTTCTCTTATATATTTTTGAAAAGTAAACAAAATAGGAGAGATAATATTTTAAAATACTTTTCTTTTAATAATTTTACTTTTAATTTGAGTTTTAATTTTTAAAATACAATGACTAAGAAATTATAATTATTTTATACATTAATTGACTCAATAGTTGCTCACCCAATTAAATAATGACAAACACGTGGATAGTTGCTTTGGTCCATGTGCTGAGATAGTAGATCTAAGCGGTCAATCTCCATCAATAAGTCGCATGCTTGAATCTCTGCTGAATGTTGCATATCAAAGGCCACAACATCTCGAACAAGTGGCATTAATGTGTTCATATTCTCTATGTTCCATTCCTCTGCTATCTCTCCTTCCAGTTGCCTATTAGAATGTAGTTTTATTTACAAAGTTATTTAGAATTTGCTTAGTTTGTTTAAGAATTATTAATAATTTTACCTGACATATTCGTGACCCCATTCACCAACATTTGACATGGTTCCCAGCATACAATATTTGAGACATTCTCGTTTCTCAGCAGCATCCTACAAAATAAGATACATATATTATTATGTAGTTACAATAATTTTTATTCTTGAAAATATTAAAATATATTTAACTTACACAAGAACCACTGACACCCATAGCAAGGACCGATACCACATCTGCACAGTATTTCTTTGTCTTCGCATCTTCAATTTTTTCATACACTAACTTCAGTGCTGGATAGTGCTCCCGTAAAAACTTCAATGGTTTTGGCACTGAAGTCATGGATGTGGTAGATGTTCTTATGAGGTTGGTCAGCATTTGTAATGCCGGTAAATAGAGATCGACCTCATTGCCCTATAAAGTTATAAAATTATTTGGTTACCAAACCATCACATACTTGTCTAAAACAGATTATCACTTCGAAAAACTTACAACTAGTTTTTCTACCAGCATGTTGAGTTCCTCTTGAAGGCGTTTGTCTTCTTCAGACTGTAAATAACAATATAAATTTACACTAAAGTTATAGAATTTACGGAACAATTCCTTGTTAATGTGATATTTTTACCAAATCATCATTAGGTGCAGGCGTTGGATCTGCCTTTTCCTTCTTAGTTTCTTCTGTTTTATTTTTTACAGTCATTTTTATTTGTAATTAAAATGAAAAATATTTAGCAAGCAATACTTTTAGTGAGTCGGTGAACAAGATGATTTTAGAAATTTTGACAAGTCACTGCATTACCACAGATTATAATTTATATTTTTGTCGCAGAATAGCAGATGAAAACAATTAAATAGTCTAAATAAAGCTGAGTACATATTTAGCTACTAAATATTTACACAGGAATAAATTATTTTCATAATAGGTATTTGTGATTGTTTTACTCTACCCCACATAAAAATATAGTTCAAAGATATTTGTGATCTTTCCTAATTTTACTGTGGAGCCGAACTGGTCCTTTGTGGGGGTGCCAGCTATTTCACAATATGTAGGTAGGTATATTAATTTGTAATAATAATAATATATTTTAACCTTCGACTAAAATTCAATCTATTCAATTAAACATCGTGCCTACTTTCATACTATACAAAGGACATAAGAAACAAAAAAATCTAGTACCGATTTATTAAACGGCAACGCTCGAATAACTTGATAATAACATCCAACAACTAATTAGGATATTATAAAAAATATAAGTATTCATTCTAATTTATCATTTTTATTAAATGGTGAGAGAGAGAGCGGTGACATCGTGGTGTGCTCACAGAAGGGTATCTTGAAATGATTGAAATATTATTCAAATTATAGTAATTGTTTGATTTTTCTCGATTGATACACAGTTTTATTTTCGAAGATAAGAGGAAAGTGGCATTGAGGTAACTTTTTATGTCCTTTGCACAGGACAAAAGTTTCTGTAGTTCAACTGTTATTGTAGTATATAAAGTACATTATACTTTTCTTTTTTTTTTTTTTTTCTTTTTTTATGTTAGAAGTTGGCAAACAAGCATACGGCCCACCTGATGGTAAGTGGGTTCATAGTTGAAGCTTGTCATTATCACAAGAGACGTAATAGTCATGAAAAAGCCAAAACTTTAAAACGAACGCCGTACAAAAGCTGCTGCAAACCTATCCGCATATGGTATAGAGTAGTCGCTGTGTCGAAACAGTGAATGCGCTTATAAAACTTCAATATTTTTGCAAACAATCTGATAATGAGTGATTAATATGTTGAGTTTTACTTTAATTTCAGAACAGGTGGTCAATTTTGTTTTCAATATTAGTTTTTTTTTCTTATAATTATTATAAATATTACGCAAAAAAAAACTAACAGAATTTTACTTATAAGCCTTTTATAATGAAATTGACATCCAAAATTGTTCTATGTCCTATATAAGTCACATAGTAATATCGTAGCTTTGTTCTATATATTATAGGACATAGTGAAAACCGACTTTTCCGGATGTAGGATTTTTTTTACAATTTTTCCCTTAGATATTAACCTATCAGCATTAACATAGGGTAAATCGAGGTATAGTCTGTTAAATGTAACTTGAACCCTGCGCAGTAACACGCTTTTGGGTCTCAACCGTATGCGGTATGAGGGGGCCGGGTTTAGTACACTCGCTCACGGTTGTTTTAGTTCTTTAATAATAAATTATTAAAAAATAAATTAAAATATAAATTAGTTTTGTCAAGTGTGTTAACATTTATTTCAAGATAATGCCTCGACCACAATCAACTTTAAGGAGACGGGAGAGAAGGATGGTATTTGACGTTTATAGTTATTTTTAAAAGAAAATAATATAACTAATTCTCTGAATAATACTGCGGAAGATACGAAGAAGTCTGTCTCACTATTAATAATGTATATTAAGTTTTTTTTTTAATATAGACACCTTTTTTCTATATTATTTATTTGTTTTATTCGATGTAAGTAATTAATAACGATAATAAATAACTAATTAATTGAATTTAAAAGAAATAATAACTATATTATATACTTCATTCCGTTTTCCTACTTTACAAAGAATCGATTTAATAAGACGAAACCAATATTTTTGTCTAACATTTTTGTCCATTATTGTACCTGCGCAGAAGCGGCCATTTTGGTTCAAGTTACATTTAAGGAACTATATAACTGACCACTTTCATTAACTGGCCAGATGTCTTTAAAACTTTCAAAAATAAGATGTTGGATAGTCAGAATGTGTCTGTTTTCGTTATGTAATATTCTTTATACAATAGGTTTTCATTTTAATTCACAATTACGTTTCTATAATTCAAATATGAAGCTAAAATTTCGCTTTTTCATCGACAGTCGGGAAAAAGTACGTATCCGTGCGATTATACTAACGAAACGATAAGGGTTGAAGACTATTTAAAATATTAATAAAAACATTTCTTGACGTTCTAGCTTTACAATGAATGATTAAAACTTAACGATATTAAATAAATATTGGTATTACAAACCAGTATTATTCATTTTATTCTGTTGAATTACTTTAATAAAGTGGCCAGTAACTAAAAATAAAAATAGTACATTTTTAGTTACTACCCTGTCTATAGGAGTTAATAACAGAATAACCCTTTTGCTTTTATTTTGCAAAATAACTACTTAATCTAGAAGCTTATAGGGCTTAGTTTATCTATATTATGATACTAAGCTTTTTTTTTTAAGCATTTTTAGCAACTAGTATGGGTGCCCAGTTCTTTGGCTAGTTACGTACTAAAAGTAACATTGTTATTTTCGGTAGATATAAAATTATTATTGTTTTTTTTATGTCATGATGGTTGGCACACAAGCAAATGGACCGCCTGATGGTAACCTATGAACGCTTGCAATACTTGAAGTATTACAAGTGCGTTGCCAACCCAAAGAACAGGAGGGACGGGATGAGAGGGGAAAACAAAGGAAGGGAACGGAGGGGTGGGAGATTGGGTTTCCGGCGCTCTCACTCATCGTACGAAACGCAACAGTACATAAAGATACTGTTACTTGAAGCCGATTTTCTGTGAGAGGATAGTATTTCACCGGTCGAGCCGGCCTTTATGTGCTGAGATAAACATTTACTCTACTCTACTACCGTAAAAATGTAAAGATTATTTTGATAAAATTGCAGGTTAATATAAAATGCACTATCATATTGATTTCTTTTATAAACTGTTTTTCATTTCTCTTATTTTGTTGTTTTGACCAAGTTAAGCTGTGGCTAGTTACTAAAAGATCAACGTGCCAGTTTCTGATTTTGATGGCCAGTTTCTGGTCGAATTGGATAGTTTTGACTAAATATACTATAAAACTATAACAACTATGCTTTTTGATTTTTTTTAATTCCCTTTTGAATTATGACTGTTTTCTCTATTCAGCGATAGCATACAAGTATAATTGTTTAATGACGGAAATTAGAACTATAACAATTTAAAGTAACTAATATGCTTAAGTGGCCAGTTACTGCAGGTTTTACCCTACAAAAGTTTCAAAAGCATAGACCAAAAATGGGTCTCGGGTAGGCCGGAGGTTAAAGCATTTCAAATTATGTTGAGTGGTGTATACTATGTTCTATGGACGTCGGACGAAAAGATTTTTAACCCCTTCAATGTCCAGACAGTAGGTCTCATGAGACAGGGAAGTTGTTAAAAATTCTTAAAACTGCTGCGAATATGGTCTCTTGGCTGGTTGAAGCCCACACTACGCTTCTATTTTATCCCAATGTTTTTAAATGGTCTAAGCTTCTATAATATATACTTAAAAATAAACTAAGGTTATTTTTTTATATAAGATTTGTTAAAAATATAGCGAGGTATTTCTTATCTATATTTCTAACAAATCTCTTGAAAGTCATCTGTTAGATTAATAGAACTTCTAGAAGTAGAAATTCAGTCACCATCACTGCACATCCACATTGTTTTCGTTTAACTATATTTAGGCTGAGGAAGCTTTTTTTTTTAAACATATCACAAATATTTTTAGATAACCAAAACAGAAACAAATTTTTATTTTGTAATATGCTACAGTATTGTTGCTATTAGTAGTATTTTTAAATACATAGGTCCTAGCTTCTCGATTGCTGCGCCTGGAGACAACTTTCAAAAGCAAACTACGATAATATAAATTTCTTGCCATTACTTGTCTTCTTTTGCCTTATTGCAAATCAAAGAATTAAGAGTATTTAGACAATATTTATAGTGTATTTGCATTAACGATTTTCTAGCCTTTTTAAAAAAAGTTGCTTATCATAGTTTTGATTCTTTTTGTTATTTCATTGTTCTGTAAACTATAACATCAATAGAATATCTTAGTTAACGGTGTATATTACACTTAACAAAATTCAACACCAATAAAAGATTTTCAGCTTCGTACGTCATTAAAGCGGACCCTCTTGCTAAAATGGTTGAGACTGATGTTATAAAAAACTCATAGATACTGCATTATTTATCACTTGCATGCATAAAAAGCAAGAGACTACTTTTGTTAACATATTTTACACAGTGGTCGAGAACAATTTATGTTTAATTCATTTATGTACATATTAACTTTTTTATTCAGCTTTTTGTAACACAGCTAACCTCTGTAAAGTAGATTTTTTCGTCTCAGTTTACAATAAACACTAGTAGGTTGATAACGTTCTGTAATGCGACCTCTCTCTTATAACTTGTTAATAGCGTGTCACAAAATATAATTTACTATACAGTGACTACGAATTTAAATTTACATGTATTAATTTGTTTAAAAATAAAAGCTCATATTACCTATAGTTACGGTCTGTACCTACTTGCAAACAAGTTTTTTGTCATGTATCGCTTGGAAGGAAAACTGAAATTTAATTCAAGAAAATACATTGCAACAATAATACAACAATCAAAAAAACCTTTAACGATCGCCGATATACCACACCCAAAATCATTGCCAATTATTGGTACAAAACTAGATCTTATGCTAGCTGGAAGTGGGAAAAAGTAAGTATTTTTATTTTTATTTTAAAATAATAAAACTATTGAGCTACAACAAATAAATGACAAAAAAACTTCCACCTAGATTGCACGAGTACATTGATTATCGACACCAACAATTAGGCCCCATATTCGCGGAACAACTGAGTGGTAGTTCAGAACTTGTTTTTATAAGTGATCCTGAGTTGATTAAATCGCTGTTTATAAATCTTGAAGGCAAATATCCGCTTCACATTTTACCCGAACCGTGGGTTCTGTATGAAAAGATATACGGATCACAAAGAGGTCTTTTCTTCATGAATGGTGAGGAATGGTTGCAAAATCGTCGTGTAGTAAATAAACATTTATTGAGGGAAGGGGCGGAAGATTGGATGACAATGCCAATACAAGAAACCATTCAAGATTTTATTAAAAATATAAAAGATCAATCAGAAGATATGGGTATCATAAAGGACATGGAATCGGAATTGTACCAGCTTTCTACAAATGGTTTGTTTTTTTTTAATTAATTTTTAGCAGAATAATTTTTGAAAATACAAAAACTTAATTATTAGATTACCGAAAAAGTTCGGCCTCTGTATATTGAAAGAAAGAAAGATCAATGTCATGTACATATTATATTACACAAGGAACCGACTTCTGAAGTGCTTTTCTTCGAATTCTAAAAAAAATTATTTTACACTTTTAAATATGGAAAAAGTATAAAGTTAAACTGTGGTAACTATATTAAAGTACCCAATGTTATCGCAACCGTAACAATGGGTATTTATAAAGGCTACACACTCAACGGCCCACATTAGGATAGTTATATCCTACGTCGAGGGTCCGGACACGTTCAAAATGACAAGGAACACACCCTGACCAGAAAACATGTCTGTATTGTCAATACAGACATCTGCTCCGAGCGGGAATCGAACCCGCGGCTATTTGTAATCATCATCAGCAAAATGGACAGTTTCATTAAATGGTATGTTTTCAGAAAAAATGCACAAATTTCTTTAATAAATACTCAGATCGTAATAGTTGTGCCTATAACATTTTAAGTTTTCCCACGCTTTCTCCGGGGTTCCATCATCACATCCAGACCAGATTACAATGGGACTACCTTAGAACTAAAAGAAAAGAAGAACCTTAGAACTAAAATTGAAAGAAGACTTAGAAGAGTCAATGAAAAAAATAAAAATTTTCTAAATCGGTCCAGCCGTCTTTGAGTAATCCAGTAACAAACATACAAAAAAATAAAGTGTGTGTACATAAAAATTAATGTAACTATATAATTGTTAACCTATTTTTAAGTCGGTTAGTAACATTTTAATTTCTATTTGTTTTGCAGTGATAATTAATGTACTATTAGGGTCAAATAATTTATCACGCAGTCGTCACTTTAAAGAATTATTAACAATGTTTGCCACTTCGGTGAGAAAAATTTTTGAAACTACAACCGCGCTATATGCTTTACCAGTGTACTGGTGCCATCGCTTTAATTTCAAAGTATGGAGGGATTTCAAAGAATGTGTTGATTTATCGCTTCTTTTAGGTAATTTTTAAAATTTTGTTGATGATATTATTACAAAATTTTATTGTACGCCTTTAAGGTATATCCAAATTAAATACAATACAAAAAATCAATAAAACTTAGTGTCCATAACGTAAGCATAATTATATTATTTTGTTGTAATTATTGTTGTTGTACTTTAAATACATTTATAGCTGAATTTTTGATTATTCATCAACCATGTGTGTTTTTCAAAATGAAAAATGTAATTAAAATCAGTATAACTTTATTTTCAGCTAAAAAAATGTCTTGTGAAATGATATGCAATAGTAATAAAAGTAATGGATTTATTAAGCGGTTGGTTCAAGAAGATATGAAACATGAAATTATAACGAGAATAATTGCAGATTTTATAATTGCCGCAGGCGATACAGTATGAATTGTTTCAATTATTTTTACATCTAACTACTTTGAGATTTTCATTTTATTTAACTTTACAGACAGCATATACAACGTTATGGACTTTATATTTGTTATCAAAAAATCAGGAAGTCGTAAAGAACATACGATTGAAAGACAGTAGTTATGTAACTTTTGTGATTAAAGAAGCTATGAGAATGTATCCGTAGCTCCTTTTTAACAAGGATACTGCCACAAGATACAATTTTAGGACAATATAAGCTTAATAAAGGGGTATGTACAAAAATTTATAAGATGTTAAAATTCGTGAAAGATAGGAAGTTTGATCTAGGATTCTTAATATTTAAAGCAGTGGCAAAGGAGAAGTGTAATTGGTTACAAGGAAGATAGTTTAAATAATAATAAGTGTATAAGAATAGATCGGGAAGGTGCTAATTTTAATACTCTATCTTGATTTTTCAACAAGTCAGCCCGTAGACTTAAAATATAACTCTAGAGCTAGATATAAAACCTTTTGGTTAAAAAATTTCAATTTGCATTTTGAAAGTTAGATATAAAACTTGTGAATTATTATTGAAAAAAAATTAACATCTAGATAAAAATAAAGGAATTAATATATGTAACTAAAGTATATTTTGACTAACTTGAATTTAATTAATAATTTGTGAAACATACTTTTTACGTATTTCTTTTCACGCGTATAGCATCTTGTAGTTAATTTCTTAGTATTTGGCGTAACATAGCTAAAAAATTATGATTATCTGCTACTTGAGGCATATACACACTTTCCCCATATGAAATTGTCACGAACAGCTGGTACTTGACATCAACAAATATTAGAAATTGTCATAATTGACATAACAAGTTTGAGGTTATAATGTGTATATTGTAAATTGTGCTAATTTGTCTTCAAAAATAGTAACGAAAATATGATTTACAATAAAATCATTCATAGTTTTAGAAATCGAACTATTACTTACAACTATCGTTTATATAGTGCTTATAATTTGACGTTAGACAGAAGAAGATATGAATATTCCGAAAATAAACAAAAACTTTTGATTCCAAATAATATGTTGTTAAATACTATCAATAAAAGATATATTTCAATTGATGGAATTGTGAAGTGGCAAGAACAAACCTATGCTAGCATATCGAATAGCAGTCTAGTGAGTTTTATGCAAGATGGATTACTTTATTTCCATGATATCACTGGTTTCACTTGGTCGGCGACTATCATCACTACAACTATACTCGTCAGATCACTCATGACCTTGCCACTTTCAGTTTATCAAAATTACATATTAGCCAAAGTAGAAAACATTGGTTTGGAGCTCAAAGATTTGGTGAATGAACTGAAAAGGGAGACGGCTATGGCTAAAAAGGTCTACAATTTAAATGATAAACAAACAATGCTGTTATATAAGAAATCAATGCAAAAGCAGTGGAGGAAGCTGATAGAAAGAGATAACTGTCACCCATTAAAAGCTACTATGGTTATCTGGTTTCAGTTACCCATTTGGGTGTGCATATCTTTTGCCCTTAGAAACTTGGTGAATATGAACCCACCTAGTGATTCAGCTGTGATAACATTTATGGAATTACAAGGTGGTGGTTTCGGCTGGATACCTAACTTGACAGAATGTGACCATTCTCTTATATTACCATTGACATTTGGATTTGTTAATTTAGCTATAATTGAAATACAAAGAATGTCAAAATTAAGGGAACCATCTAGGATGTACAATATATTCACAAATATTTTTCGAGTTTTTTCAGTTGTAATGATACCAGTGGCAGCAAGTGTTCCATCATGCATGTGTTTGTATTGGACTACTTCAAGTGTATTTGGTTTAGCTCAAAACTTGATGATATTATCACCTAGTCTAAGGAGAAAATTGAAGATTCCAGAGGCCCCTAGTGAGCTCGAAGAGCCATACAGGCATATGAAGGAAGAGTTAAATAGTAAAATAAGGAAACTAATACCTAAAAAATCATGATAATATTACTTAATAAGCTTATTTTTTTGCTTAATTACAGACTCCAATTATAGCTTCAATATATACATCGGGTCATGATGAAAAAAACTTTACAAAACCACATTTATTTTTACCTTTTCGCTGGGATCGAAATGATTGTCAAAAACAGAGTCTTCTTAATCATGTTCCTTCAGCATCTTTACCATTTGCTATGGGAGCTAGGTCTTGCATAGGAAAAAAAATTGCTATGATACAATTAACAGAGGTGGTTAGTCAGGTAATTTTACTTTCACTAAAACAAATTTTTACTCTTTAATTTAATAATAATTGTAGTAGAGCCTTGCGTTTTTCAGCACTAAAGGGCTGTGTCACAATGTCATTTGGTTATGCTGATAGCTTAACCCTGATCAGGCCTGCGATAAACTTGTTTTCTATCTTTATGATATTAGAAAATAAAATAATATGATTTCAAAATTATTGTTTATTTTGCAGATTGTCAAGAACTTTGACTTTAAATGTACCAATAAAGAAAATATAAAATGTATCACCTCGCAAGTATTAGTACCAGATAAGAGTATTGAATTACATTTTAAAGTAAGAGATGGTGAAAAAATAAATAATAATTAGAATTAAAAACCAAGGTGAATCATGTTCAATTTATTTTTATAAGTTTGTTGAATATGATATAATGAATACAGAGAATAGACACATTTATTGATTTTTTTTACCTCATTGTTAATTAAAATCCAATATATATATGAATTACCAATACATTAAAAATGTCCACTATCTTACATAAAGAAATGATATTAATTAAATACATTGAAATTATGGAATGTTTATTTAGGGGTGCCTAAACTAAAGCATATTCAATACAAATAAATTTCAAAATGTCACACACTGTAACCTTTTGTTAAAATACTATTTTTTCAATATTTTTAGAAGAACAGATTCTCCATTCCAAATTTAGTAAAGGAGTCAATTTGGCTTAAATACATAAAATTTGGCAATGAAGGCACCCCTCATTGATTACATACTATGATTAATTACTTTAAATACTAACATGAAAGCACATTTAGATTATACTTATATATCGAAACACATTTTACACTGAGATTTAATACTTCATGGTTTTGGATTAAATATGGTAAGATTTGATTATATTTAATTTGCCCTCAGCATATTTCGAAAACTATTTTTATCAATAAGATAAAGGGAAATTCGGGCTGTATTTCTTTATAAAGGTAAGAATCAGAGAATATATTTTATGTACGCTAGACATATAGTATAGGATATTATTATGTACACCAATAATTTAAATAGTATACTGACTTCTTCTTTCATCATTTAAATACATTCATTCGGTTTTATGAATCAATTTACATGCTATTAATTAGTAACAACCCGCGTATTAAAATTATACTTAAAAAATAAATACCCTTTATTTCACCAATTGCCTTACAAGCATCGACTTAATATCTTCCAACCACTGATCCTTGTATTCAAGATTAAGAATATTTTTGAAGCATTGAAGACGATCCGAATCCGACATTTGCCCTGTTAATATATACGCAACAGCTTCTACACATAAGAAGCCCATACCCTCACCTAAAGACCAAATGTAGATTCTATCTGCCGTGTCGGGTGCCAATTGAAACTGTAATATGGCACTACTTAGCAATTCCTTTAGCTTTTCAAACAAAAACCGATCGGCCAATAGCAACACTTCCAAATTAATTTCAAGACTATCTGCCATTGGGAAAACTTCAATTTCGCACTTGGGATTGTTCAATCCGCACTGAATTAGAGTGATTAGATATTCCAGTGCCCGTTTCGATACATTCTTGAGGCGCACAGTTTTCTCACCAGATTCCTTGAATTGTCCCATTAACATGGCGCTAAATACATCGGAATGTTGACATAGAAATAATTTATTGGCCCTGACTGTTGTTGAATCGTCCAATTCGAACATTACTATATCTTCGGGAGACAAATTGTCAAGAATTGGATCATAATTCACGGTAACTTTATCTTTGTATCGGTTTTCCAAAATTTTTGGATCTTTGATGTGTACGTTTATTGCAAGCTTTACTAAAGCAGTAACACAGTCTTTTATGTTTTCTTTGGTTTCCGCGATGACATTAAATAATAAATTCAAGCCATTGCAATCTATTAAGAATTTCTTCAAAGCCTTTTCAGTTCTAGAGGAAATAAAAAATAGATTAAATAGGACATAAGCAGTGATACATTTAGGAATATTTTTTGCAACTGAAATGTTTTTATTAAGAAAACGAAATCTAAAAACACGGCCCAAGGGCAAGGTAATTTTTTAAATATTAATTCTTACCTGACAATGTATGGCAGAGTCAAAGCTAGTGTTTGTTTCATAGACGAGCTGCCTTTTAATAGATGATAACTAATTTTGCCGATGCCATAGCTCGATTCGGCTAAAATTGTCAACTGAGCCAGCAGCTTTGTGCTTAACTTCATGATCTGAAAAAAAAAGGAACCATCATAAGCTAACACAAAGGCTCATCTCTATTAGTTCCTTTGTCTGTTCGCTTATAAATCGAGAACTGGTTTTATTACACTTTTAGTAAAGTTAAATTATTTTAGTTTATGTATGAATATAAAACGATAAGTAAGGTAGAGCTGCCGCCTTAAATTAAAGCAATTAAATACAAAAAAATATATGATTATAATTACTTAGTCGACACGTTCAGGGTCGCATTTATCGCACTGTGATAGCATTGCATTACCTCAATAAAACTCATAGAACGAACAATGATATATCGAAAAATGAGAACCAATATCGACATGAATTCAATTATATTAAAGACAATATGAAATTTTTAGAATTATAACACGTCATACGAGATTTTATTATAGTCTTAGATCAGTATACGAGATTTACAGTATAATACATTTACAGTATAATATAATTGAAAGTATCTCCCTTTTTAATCATAAATAATAATTAAAATTTAAAACATATACTTACTTGTTTACACTGAAGGCATTGGTCTGGCGGGTGTTTATAATTCACGGACATTTGATGCAGCCTTAAAGCTAGTCTGTGCCGTAGTAAGCTCATTAAGCATAGCTCATTACTGAAAAGTATAATATACGTTTTGTTTCACAGAAAATCGGCATAAAGTAACAGTATCAGTAGGTAATGTTGAGTTTCTTTCGATGAGTGAGAGCGCTGAAGACCCAATCTCCTAGCCCTCTGCTCCCTCGTGTTCCTTGGGTTGGCAACGTGTATGTGAGACATCAAGATTCGCAAGCATTCATAGGTTGCGATGACTGATTACCATCAGGCGGACTGTACTGTGCTTTTTTGCCAACAGTCATGATATAAAAAAGTGTAATTAACTTCCGTCACCTGAGTGACACCGTTGTATAGCGAGCCTGTCTCTGGAGTTGACACTCGTCGTCCCTTTGTGTAAAAACTAGTAACCTCTCAAATCCGGATAAGAGCAATAAGAAAACCCTGGGTAAATACAATACCGGGAATACCACTAGGGAGAAGAAAAACCGTTACATAAACACACTCAACGACTCAAGGCAGGTTCGCTACTCCCATCACCTGAGTATTCTGGCGAGTATCCTGGCGGCGCGGCCCATGGGTCGCCTGCAGCGCTGCACGTAGTCCAGCAGGCCGTCAAGGCAGTCCCGCTCGGTGAGGAGGTCCATGGAGTGTCCGGGCACGGGCTCGTCGCGGATACTCCCGCACGTGGAGCAGGCGCCGTGCGACACGCGGAACAGGAGCACCATCACGCACGCTATGCCCGACGTCTTCGAGTTCACATCTATCTTGCATATGTCTGCGAACGTATAATGATTAGGTAGCCCGGACAAACAGATTTTATTTCGGAATGTGTATTACTGTTGGCCCTGCTGGCCTTGACAGCGTTACCGAGCGAGGATTCATGTACAGAGACCCGGCCGTGAAAAAGGGCCAGCCCTCACGGGGGCTGAATTTGATTCCATCCTTAGGGTGCGAAAGGTCCTTCTCCTGTGAAGCCGTACCGTGGCTTAGGATTACATATTTTTTATATTTATACATGAAATATTTATTTATGAAGTCTTTTTTTTCGTATATAAAATAATTATAATTCAATAATTGATAATATTAAAATTCTAAAAAAATAAGTTCACGGATAAATCGTATGTTATAAATTATAATTCTATAAATATTAATAAGCTTACCGTCAGCCGGTTGTTCATCATTACTCTCTTCATCCGTTACAATTTCTTCTGCATTTTGTTTAGCTTTCGAATCGGCAACAACTTTTGACGTACCCTTTTTCATATCATTATCCGAGTCATCAGTGTCACTACAGACTGGTGAATACCGTCCCGATATCTCGGAATCGGAACTTTCTTAAAACAAAAAATTTTATATGTTATATAACTATAGTGTAATGTTCTAAAAAAAATTAGGAGACCAATATCAATAAATGTTTTTTCGTTTTATTGATCTTATTCTTCAATTCTATCTTTGTATCTTTGGGTGTGTAAAGAAATTTAGGAAAACCAAAATCAAAAAAATTTAAATTTGTGATTTAAATGAAGATTGATTTCTTTCGATAAATCGACGCTCCAACCGAATAAAGCGGTAATGTAAATTTATTAACTTTACAGGAGAGCCAAAAAGCAGAAAATTCAATCCCAACATAATTAGGTAATCTAAATGTTATATTGTTGAATAGAGAATTAAAACACATTTAATGTAGGTTAGTTTACAAAAAGCTGACTTTCTCATCACTACATAGTATAAAACAAAGTCGCTTTCTCTGTCCCTATATCCCTATGTACGCTTAAATCTTTAAAACTAGGCAACGGATTTTGATGCGGTTTTTTTAATAGATAAAGTGATTGAAGAGGAAGGTTTATATGTATAATAACATCCATTAAATAGTGGAGAAATACTGTTATTTTTGAAGTTTCTAATGTGATGTAGTAAATAATTACAATTACAAAACTACTGGATCGATTTTAATGATTTTTTCAGTGAATGACATAGGCTATATATTTTATACCCGTGCGAAGCAGGAGCGGGCCACTAGTAAATTATAAATCTAAAAAAACGACAATACATTTTTATTCGTCTTAACAACATTCCCCTTTTGCTTGGCATAGTTTAATACGTCTTTATTTAGCTTTAGATTATAGTCAATATGTTTTCGCATTAGCTGCATACGTGACTAAAAATTAATTTTATCATATTGATGTTGTTTTGCACTTAACTTTTAGGTCTTAATTCGACTTTAGATAAGATTTAATTATTTTTGTATTGACTTTTAACCTCTTTATTTACCCAAAGTTAGTTAAACAATAACGTATAAGACGTCATGTAAATTATATTAAAATGTGTTTAGTAAATTAAAATAAAAAAATTAGTTTCAAAACTTTAGTATTATTAATTGTTACTCGATACGGGTTAATTTCCATCTGAAAATAATAATATTAACTGTTATATTTACATTAAAACCAAACATAAAGTTTATTAAATTTTTATCGGTCTTGTGATTCTCTGTATTAGGCACCCATTAAAAAAAAAACTTAAAATATATAACAGAAAATGTATAATTAAGTATATTCAGCAATAAGGTAAATAAAAATTGCCATTATTGGTGTATTCTTCGTCACTATTGTCTTTTGAATCTTGTGATAAGAGGAAAGGAAGGAGTATCAGGAAGTTTATGCTGCTGTTTCTTCTTCAACTTCCTGAAAATATCTTGATAATATGCCAGAGGTGTATAATCTTATTATATCGGCACACAATGGCTTCGGTCAGTAGGAATTAGCTGATTATAAGCATGTTTTAGACATTCAACGCCTTTAGAGTTAATCAAATTTCTTCTTCGTCGTCGTCGCCAAACTCTTGATATTATTTCTGAAAGTTTTTTTTTGTCTGAGAACAACAATAAAATTTTTATTTGTGTAGATCATCATGAGCAATATAATATGTTATCCCTGTTGTCATCTAGTACATAATTTTGACAATAATTAAAACATTATTAGTAAAAATCACCTTGTTGCATTTCTCATTTTTGTAATTGATTTTTCCTTTTTACTTGAGCAATTTCGATTTAATGTGTAGATTATATGGTGCTTTTTAGTACTTTCAGTATATGAGGATCACCTTCACAATAGTAGTGGCCTTTTATAATAAAATTGTGTAAATTTAAGCGCCGTACCTAATCGTTTCTTGCACGTTGAATGTTAATACATAACGAAAACTGTTCTGTTTTTTGTTATTCGACCCTGTGCGATAAAAAGAATTTAAAAAAGCCATATAATTGTTAATCTTTTATGTAATGCACTCGTCAAGACAGCTAACTATACCATTAACATTTCTTCTTGTATTTTGAAGCTAAAAAACGAAACAGTTATCCCTTTTCGGTTAGTATGTTGTATATTGCGAAAATGCATTCACGTTTTCATATCTGGGCAAGGACCACTGAGTTTTCAAGTACTGTATTTGTATTTCAAATAAAACGTTATAATACTCTTTCCCGAAAATTATAATTAAATAATAATATACTAAACTAAAATATAAATAAACGTATATCTTTTTTTCCCTCGCGGGCTGTACTTGGTCCTATTGGACCATTGTGCGTGAGGAAGAGCTATGGGTATGGTCAGCTCAGCCACCCCAGCCCCCAGAAACCGAAAGCACTCCTCGGCTCTCTGACCGCTTCACGGAGAATGTTTGGCTTTCTGAGATTGGTAGTCCTTTGTTCAGCCACCACAGGGCATTTCATCATGACATGAGTCGGTGTCTCCTCCTTACTCAGGCAACCCCTGTAAATGGGGCTGTCCGTTACACCTAGATTAGTAAGGTGTTTTTTTAATTGACAGTGACCCGTTAAGAGTCCTATCATAATACGAAGTTCCTTACTGCTCAAACGTAGAAGAGCCGCGTGGCCGCAGTCTATGTCTGGCGAGACCGCCCTGGTCTACCTGCAATCATCTCGTTCGTCCCAGTATTTAGTGTGTTTATTCATATACTGTATATGATGCCACTTTTTCAGTTGATTGAATGTTTAATAAACGTATATCATCATCATCACAAAATAATTATTAAAAGGGTGTAGCGACATCTACACGCAACATGACGTAACGCAATAGAAAGACAAGATTGTCACAATGTCGCATCAAGCTACAACGACACCTACAGGGCATACTACGCAACGATATGGACGACCACCGAACGTCACGATCCTAAATCGCGCTATCAAAGTTTCCTACCCACTTGAGGTATATATACAACTTTCCAACGTAAGTCGTTGGGCTTCGACCCGCCAGGCAATATCACCAGCCTGGTCGGAGGATCCTCCCGTTGTGTTGGATACATTTCCCACATCGTCACCTTCACAAGGGTATCGATTATTTTTCCACTTATTGTCATTTCCATGTGCATATTCCCCTTATCTATTTTGCTTCTTGAATCTCTTTTGATCTAAGCCGCATATAGAACTGATCTTTTTAATTATTTTATATTTTCAACCAATCAATTATTTTTAATTTCTCATTCCACTACATTACTTTTTTATTATATTGGTATATTTAAATTAGGTAGTTGAACTCGATCGTTCGTTTTCAAGATCAGTTAACATTAGAACCAGATTACCTGGTTGTAGTCATTGATTTTATATGAAATAGACATATATAACAGACATCAATATAATGGTAAAACGAATACACAATAAACATAAAAGTGCATTACCTAAAGAATTAAAATATATGAAGACTGTATGTGCCTTTACATATTCTATAGAAAGATTATTTTTAATGAAAAAGCCGTAAAGTTCTATTACATTCAAACTGTCAAAAATTTAAAGAAGAGCCTTTTTTCTGCTACATTTAGTAAAATAAACTTTAAAAATAATAATTATGAAAATATGAAAAAAATATACGTAATGTCACGGGGTGCATACAAACAAAAAATGCAATAATATTAAAACATGTAAAGAGCTTTAGGTTTTTAATTATTTTCAAAGCAGGAGAGCGTTTGTTGGGCACACTAATTATATTATTATAATAAGACAATGAAAATAACAATCTAATGGTATATGTTTAATTATTTACCGTCATTGGTGCTGAATGGAGAGGACGGCCCGGAGCTACTGGGACTCCATTGAAAGTCTGATCGGTTTGTAGCTGAACCTTCCCCAGTACTCGCTCCCGAGTCCGGGCTCCAATCCCAACGATTGCGTTTACTCGCCGAGCCCCTGTGCTCCGGACTAAAATCGGAAAAATTCCCATCGGAAGCCGGCGACATGGGACCTTTATCTCGATTAGGACTGGCGTCCGATGGGAATGGCTGATAGAGAGAGGGCCATTCGGGACTCCTCGCTTCCCAGTAAACCCCTGCTGACCAATCTTTAGTCGCCATTTTAATTAAATGCGATTTCTGAGAAAAATAAATGATTGATAATATGAAAATTATATGAAAATTGATTTTATTAAAAATATAAATAACATTGACTACTAACTTTCTTCTTATTTTTTGGACTTTTTGATCGGCCCCTCTTAAGCCCTTTTCGGCGCGGAGGAGGAGGCTGCTCTTCTTCACTGTCACTGTTTTCTGAACCGCCAGTATCAATTGCATCAACAAAGCCAACAATCATGTTGTCTCTTTCTATCACAACCTTCAAATCGTCACCGGTTTCGGATAGCAAAAGACTTTTACGTCGCGTAAACGATTTTGGACTCCTGTGTTTCTCCGTAAAATTCTGTATAGCTATATCATATACTGAGCCCGGCTCATTCTTTGGTCTTTCTTTAATCTTGAACGGTTCACCGGTACTACCTGGTTCGGCACTTTCAAGATCATGATCGTATTCCATTGTAGAAATGTAATCTCTTAGTTTATCAGTGAGAAGACCGACGAGCCCTTCATGTATTAATATTTGGAAAGCTGGAAAACCAAAATTTAAATAATAATTTTTATTTAATGTATATTGTGAAAGTATTTTGCTACTTATAAAATAAAAAATAAAAAAAATGTTTGCATGTCAGTCAGTCTGTTTTTACCGGATAATCTTCGCAAGGGTTAGACCAATTTCATTGGGACTTTTATTGGAAGATTGCTTACTTTATAGGGAGTAACATAGACTACTTTCATTTTAGAAAATGAATTAGAGTTCCGCGTAGTAAAAAAAATACAAAATAATTCTGTCGACTACGCGAGCGAATTCTCGAGCACAGTTAGTAAGTAATAAAACCATTATATACTTACATGTATCATCAAAAACATACTGTAATAGCGCATGCAAAGCAATCGCGTGTTCACGAGCGGCTGCAACTAGTAGAGGCAGGCCTCCGCTGCGTCGTAAACGAGAGCGATTAACGGATTCCCCGCTCAGTTGAGCGAGGGCTTTTGCTGCACCATCCGGCCACCAGGATATATCTAAAATAACACTACTATGTATGTTTCCTTATTTAAACCTTTAAATAAATTTCGAAGATACATATCGACAACGAGATCTATGAATCTATGTATCTTCTTGAAAGGGACAATAAATATTTTAAATATGTAGCAAACTGCTAACCGTATAATAAACGCTACATACTCAACGGCCCCCATTAGGATAATTATATCCTGTGTCGGGGGTCCGGAAACATTCACAGTGACAAGGACAAACACAACCAGACCGGAAAACATGCCTGTACGATTAATACAAACATCTGCTCCGAGCGGGAATCGAACCCGCAACCGTCGAGGCTTAAGGCAGACTCGCTACCCACAACGCCACAACGGTGTCAAAAAATAGACAATAATATCTCTATCATGTCTGGACTGTCCATTTTCTATAGATGTGACCATAGAAATCTTAATAGTAAAGTATTAGAAGTCGCATATCCGCGTGAGCTTGTTGCCGTAATTGTGACGTATGAGCCACGAGCATGCATTATTGTTGTTTATTCACTTTGCTTACTGCGGGCGGTGTATTTACGATATCGTCATATAATATGTAGAATCTAGTAGTGACGGAATAGGTGGGAGAAATCTAGCAAAAGGCGGCACACATATTTTGTGATTAAAAAGAAACATTTAACATATCTAGTACCTTACTATTAGGAATTCTAAGGATTAGACGCAGTGAAATTTAAAAATTCCTATTATTAGAACACCGCAAATTCTCAAGTCCATTACACTACTCAAGTTGGTATAAATTACGCAGATAAAGAGATAGATGAAGGTGAAGCTGATATAAGCGTGTTAAAAAATACAACCTTATCTAAATACAAAATTATATCCATATCGATAGAACCGTTTCCAGATTGGTAACGATCAGTGATATTATTTTTCATTGATAGATTTTATACCAGTGATTTGTAAATATAAAATTGTAGAAAATGGTCCTTCGATTTAATCAATTTGTACTGATTAATAGCTTTTGCCAAATATTTAGGAACATGTTAAAACTGACCAAATCCTACTTAATAGCGTTTTAGTGATCGATACAAAATATATAAATGTTTCTAGTAGCTTTTAGCATGTAGTCGTTATACCTGGATGTTTTTGAAGAATGCTCACTAAGCATTCGACAACACCAGCGACGCCGAGCAGCGGTCGACACGTGGAAAGGTAGCAGAGATTCATCAGACACTTCAGGGCCATTAACTCATGTGATTTAGTCAGCGCCACTATACATTGATATCCCCTGCCATCACCTTGGATCTGCGGACGACATGTTGTACTACCCTCATGAAATCATATAAATATTATCGTATGTTTACCACAATTAAAACTATATATGAAAGATGTTTGCTTTTTTTATCTTTTAAGGATGACGTAACGAATCGGTAATGAAATTTTACTTTATAATTTTGTATTATCAATCATTTCACACGCAAATTTTGTCACTATACGTAAAAAATTGTGAGGACCAGTGTGTTCTATATACCTAATAACTGTGTTATCATAAAACTTTGAGAAATAGTATGAGGTACAAATTAATTTAAGCTGTTGGTAGACAGCGATATTATTCACGCGTAAATATTTTTATAACAATAAGGTTTTACCATGAATTTTGAAACATGCGGCGCGAACTGACTCGAATTCGGCATTATTTTTATTAAAATCGAGTATATAAACGGCAAATATGCAGGTCTGTCGAGTTCAGTTAATATAATTTCATTGAAATCCACAGTCGTTTATTATTTTTTCCAACACTAGAATAATTTCCTATAATTTGATGTACATTATATTAGCCTTTCAAGTTTCAGTTGCAAACTTTACCTGTTCAGCACAATTAGGAACTGGATACGTAGTAAAATATCCTAAACATTTAAGTATAGCATTAATAAGTTCTTCTTGACTTTTTTTAAGGTCTTCTATTTCCTTATCTGTTGGTGCTGATTTTATTATGCCCATAGTTTCGCATTCCGAAGTGAGTAGCACGGATACACATCGGATAGCATTCAAATTTAACATCTCATTTCTTTTAACCTTTATCATCCACAATTGCCTACAAACAAAATAGATTTTTATAAAAAACAAATTTATGGGAATACGAAAAAATAAGAATTCAAAGGAATTTTACAGAAGAAAAACTTAATTCTTCAAAGTATAAGAGCTAATCCAATTTTTTGGTATGTATTTGATTTAAGGTTTAGACAATTGGAATTGGGCCAGCACATTAGGGTTCCGTGGCCAATTAGCTAAATCGAAACCTTTATAATTTCTTAACGTCCGTGTATCCATTCGTGTGTCAAAAATAAATAAAATTGTAAGTATGTCTTCCATATAAGCGATTAAGCCGACTTCAACCTGTGATTCTTTCATTATCAACCATCACAATGTGTTTGTTTTTTAATACCTTTTTGAATATAGTTTTATAAATGCTTAAAATACAATCATTAATAAACATGCAAAACTAAATATTCGTAAATAATATCGGTGTTACGATGTATGCGTGGTATTTACCGAATGGCTCTAACGGCCATCGAGAGTGTAGCATACGACGTGTTCTTATCCCTATTTTCTATTAGGGTAACTAGTGCTTTAACAGCCCCATAGCTATGTAAATTTTCTGCGTTGTTTTGGTTTTGCGCTAAATTACCAATAACACGCGATGTCCTGCCGAGGATGCTATCTCGACATACCGTATTCAAAATGGTTACCAGTGGTCCATAGCAATTAAGTTTTCCGATCTACAAAAAAAATTTCATCCAATTAATAAATGCGCGTTGCAAAATCGATCGGCAGCACAGCATTGCAATGACGCCTTATTGTTTATCTATAGATTTATATTAACATACACATCCAACCGGCGTGAACAATGTAACAGAATATTTTTTTCGTATTTTAGAAAATAGTTGTTTTTAAAAGTATGAAATTCTAATTAAAATTATCTTGTTATATTGTTTTGTACCGAAATTATATACTTATTTTGATCACTGCAACAGCATTCATAAAACTAAATAAATTCGCATATGCAGAAAAATATAGGTAATCAATGTGGAGAAAAGTATCAAAAAAACATTAAATTAAGTATAGTCTGTTAAATCTAAGTTGAACCCTGCGCAGTAACACGTTTTTGGATCTCAACCGTATGCGGTATGCCCGCCCGGCCCCCCTGGCCGCGTTTAGTACACTCGCTCACGGTTGTTTTAATTCTTTAATAATAAATTATTAAAAATTAAATTAAAACATAAATCAGTTTTGTCAAGTATGTTAACATTTATTTCAAGATTATGCCTCAACCACAATCAACATTAAGGAGACGGGAGAGAAGGATGGTATTTGATAAAATAATATAACTAATTCTCTGAATAAAACTGTGGAAGATACGAAGAAGTCTGTCTCACTATTAATAATGTATATTAACTTTTTTTTATATATTTTTTCTATAATAAATAAATAATTAATTGAATTTAGAAGAAATAATAACTATATTATATACTTAATTCCGTTTTCCCACTTTATAAAGAATTGATTTAAATAAGATGAAACCAATATGTTTGTCTAACAGTTTTGTCCATTATTGTACCTGCGCAGAAGCGGCCATTTGCTTCAAGTTACATTTAAGGAATTATAATAATAAACTATACATTGTTGCGCGTGCAAAACTGCGGAAGAACAGATTGTAAATACCACGTATCTTCATTTGTATAATTTTACAAGAACAAAAAAAATCTTATATAATATATGTATATTATATATTAAAAAAATTAAACAAATAATATGTATGTATAATAAAAAGATTTTGTTAGTTATTTATTAAAACAGATATAGTACTCTTAATACTGGACATTATTGTTGATGACAAAAAAATATTACCTAAAAACTACACTAAAACGGCTATTCTTACATATTTAATTGAATAAAGTTTATTATAATTCTGCTAAAGTAAAATAAAAATAATAATTTTAATTTTCCTATGATAATTATGTTTCTCTATAATTTTGTGGATATTTATCAATGTATTCAAATTAAACTCATATACCTTATTTTTGAAGCAACGGTGAATATAAAAGAATAGTAAACAATAAACTTTACTATTGATTATTATAAGGCAGAAGTACAGTAAAATTATAATGAGATTTTAAATTAAAGGAAATGAATGACTATGTGAAAATCTTTCTAGTAATTAACAAATAAAAATAATTCTTGCTCTTTGTACAACAATTTTATGTCAAGTATAAAAATCAATATTGTAACCAATAAGCACTTTAGATTATATTTTATAACTTACCAATATACTGCTCTTTTCTTCTAAGCACAGATTTCCTAATATACTTAATGTTATATCAAGTATACTTTCATTGGGCTTACGCAGATGGGGCACTAAGTGATTTAACCCACCACAATCTCGAAATAGTTTAATTCCCTTATCATTTACAACAACATTAGCTTTAATTTTCAGGAGACTATCTTGAATTCGTTTAGATGATGAAGAATTTAAGCCCTCTAAAATATTTTTAACATAATTTTTATCCATTTTTATTAAAATCAATATTTCATTTGAAACTACCACCCTATCTAGACTTATAATAGTCCTATACAAAGACTTGATTTTTTCGTAATTTTTTACGTCCTACTCAATAGTCAATACTCAATCATTCGTATGTCAAAAATGACATACAATTGACATTGACAGCATAAAATATTATTGCGGCTTAAAAATATATTTTTCGCTGGTTATTGATTGTCCAACTGAGCTTGAGATAAAAGGGGAAATCGAGCTATAACTGCCTACTTTGAATAACTGGCCACATCTCGTTAATACAAAATAAGAAGTTGAATAGTCAGAAGTTATACTAGGGTAAATCGAGGTATAACTTCCCACTTTCAACAACTGGCCAGATCTTAAAACTCTAAAAGATAAAAAGTTGGATAGTCAGAATGTATCTGTTTTCATTTTGAAATATTATTTATGCAGCAAAATTATCGTTTTTTTCGACAGTCGTGAAAAAGTATGTATTCGTGTGGTTGTACTAACGAAACAATAAGGGATAGTGATTATTTCAAATATTAATTAAATATATTCTTGACGTTCTTGGTTTACAGTGAATGATTAAAACTGAACGATATTCATTAAATATTGTATTACAAATCAATATTATTATTTTTATTCTGTTTAATTAAGTAAGGTTCTTTAAGTAAGGTGGCTAGTAACAGGAAAAAAAAAATAGTACTTTTTAGTTACTGCCTGGTCTATGGCAGTTAATAACAAAACTAGCTTTTTACTTTTATTTTGCAAAATAGCTACGTAATCTGGAAGTTTATAGGACTTAATTTATCTGGATTAAGATAAGATTTATGGCATTGTTTTAGTAACTAGTATAGGGCCAGTTCTGCGGTTTTAGTAACTAATATGGAGAAAGTTGTGCGGCTAGTTACGTACTAAAAGTAATATTATTATTTTCGGAAGATATAAAATAATGAATGTAAAGATTATTATTATTAAGATTTCAAGTAAATATAAAATACACATTTATGTTAATTTCTTTTATTAATGGTTTCCATTTCTTTTATATTGTTATTTTAACGAAGTTAAGCTAGACTAGCTACTAAAAGATCAACATGCCAGTTTCTGATTTTGATGGCCAGTTTCTAGTCGAATTGGATAGTTTTAACTAAATATACTATAAAACTGTAATGACTATGCCTTTATTTTTTTCTCATTCCCTTTTCAATTAGCCTGCTTTCTCTATTCAGCGATAGAATACAAAAAGTATAATTTAAATGATGGAAATTAGAACTGCGACAATTTAATGTAGCCAATGTGCTTAAGTAACCAGTTACTGCAGGTTTTACGTTATTTAATAAACAAAAAATATATACTTCATATTTCACTGAACTGATTTTGATGTTTTTATAAAAATTATGGTACTTTGGCCAAGAAAGCAGGCTACTTTTTGACGGGGAAAAAACGTGAAAAAGGTAAAATAAGTGATGAAAGTTTGTATTGGAACCATGTAATGTATTGCAATAAAGGTGCCTCATTATCAAAAGTTATTCTAGCGAGTGAAGTTAAGGTTTATTCAGTAAAAGTTTAGTTACTTAAGTTAGTTATAGTTATTTATCTAAAATGAAGTTTCTTTTTCTTTTGTATAAGGTTTCATTTCTCTTTAAGATGTTTTATTTTTTTTTAATCTTGGAACATCGTTGTATAACTTTTTTTTTGTTTAGTTTGTTTTTTGAAATTTTTATTGCTTTTTTATTTGTGTTAAAATGTGCACATAAATAAAGATATTTGATTTGAAGTCGCGGCCAGGTTAGTAGTTTCAATGTTTGAAATTTCATCAATATTACAAAGAACTTTAAATTGAATCATAGTCTTCATTTAGATTTATTAATATCTTAAATATAGTAAATACTAAATAGGCCTGGCCTGGCCTACTAAAAATTCACTGAATTTATTAGTATGTATCAAAATTAACAAACTTCAGTATTGCTTGAGCAATTTACTACTTTAGAATCGTTGTAATTTGAAATCGTGCAACTGAAAAAACGACATGTAAGAGACACAAATACAAAAATGTGTAGGAAGAATCAGACAGAAACATACATACTATTTTACCTCTGTCCTCTTTGCGCCATGCTTTGCCATAGTGAGCCAGAGCGAGAGAGCAAATGTCGGTGTGTATGTATATATATATATATATATATATATATATATGCGGCTGCGTATTACAGCTTTTTAAGTTTTTAGTAAGAAATCAGCTTGGTGTGTTGTTATTTAACAGTGTTTGTGATTATTTTTATATCTTGATACATATATTCAACTCATTCTTTTGTCGATTTACTAAAGTTTCACTTTCAAGAATCGCACACACACCTTTAATGTTGTTTATTTTTTAAATAACAAAAATTATTGTATAAATACCTATATTTTTAGTAATATAACCACAAATGTCATAATGATAAAAATAGGTAAAGCAGAATACTACTAAAGCTTTATAAATTCACACCTTTGTCAATTGTCATTCAATACGTCAAAACAAATTTAAAAAGTTATAAAAAAAATAAAATTGCTTTTGCGATGACAGAATTTCTGATACATTTTTTATACTAAGGATTACCTACTGTGATTGCTTATTAATTTAACATAAAATTGTCATGAAATCGTTTTGTGAGAGATGAGTGTCTTCGGGGATTTTCAGCGTGTTTGGGTGCAACGTTTTCCAGAGAGTGCTTTACCAGCCGCTTGGGAAGAAGATGTCAGGGCCAATTTGGCTAAACATAAACAGAAAGTAGCAATTCTTAGGGAAGAATTAGAAAAAGAGGAGTTCTACGTCGAGTATTTAGAGACCTTACTCTCTGATGTTGAGAAACATAAAGCTAACCAAGGAAATAGAACGGTGCCGCCCTCAGGGGTCGACACGAATGACGATAAGACATCTGATAGCAAACAGGTACACTAGCTTATCATACGGTCAATTCCATTCTTTGATTAAAGATAATAATAAAAAGATTATTTGTTTATGTACAACATTATTACATCAAAATGAAAAAGGTATTATTATTTTTTGTATTAACTGTTATTTCGAATATAGTTAAAATACAAGTGTATTTGTATCTGAATAATCATTTTTTATAGTAGTATTAAGTATAAGCTTGTTGAATATATATCTACTGTGTTTGGTGTACATTATACAATCTACACTCATACCAAGCATTCTGATGTGATAAAATTGATCATTATGAATCATACTATTTACCTTAATAGAGAAATATGTATGGTGTGAACATAAAAATATACGAATTTTGAATTTTTTAATTTTCTAGGTTATTTTAATTGTAATAATAGATATCTACAGAGTTTGTGTATACTAAAATAATCGGATAACTTTCTAATACTTCAAATTATTGTCATGATTAGACTTCATCTACGAGTTAATTATATATGCGTCTCACATACACTAGAAGAATTGAAACTTATTTTATTACATATTGTTTTTTTTTGTCAAAGTACATTCACAGAATAGATCTGTGATTATATTATTTTGGTATAACTATGTATAAGTATGAATTTTTCGATAAAGTACATAATAATAATAATTTATAAACTTGAATTAGGAATATTATGGTAGATGTTGATGTATTATGAAGTATTTCTGGTTATTCAATCTATGTTATAATAATAACTTAGTATGGTGGTTATGATTGTATTGTTTAAAATAGGATTCAAACACTGACTCACTCTCAAAGAAAAGTGAATCAAGTCTCAAGAGTGATGACTCGACAGAGGCACCTGAGTGTGAAGAGGTACACTTGAGAAACAAACCAGTGAATTTTGCAGAAAGGAGCTCCGTAAACCAATGTATAAATGAATTATCATCGAACCTGGCGGCGGAGGCACGGAGACGTTGCAATAGTGAAGTTGTACAACGAACTGATAAAGATATTAGTAAGACATGCATCTCATTGTTAATTATTATGATTTAATTAAAATTAATATTTAATTTTCAGGCACACTGTATAGATATAATTATTGCTAAGTTTATGTCATCTGTGTGGTAGTGTGCTGTTATTAGAACCTTTTTACTTTTTCAGTTAACTTTTTTGCACTATAAAATCTATACATGAACATTTGGGTTTCAATTAAACAAGAGGTTTAGTTAACACTGCTAATATAACTAATGTAATATAATAATAACATCTACGGAATTGTAGAACAAAATTTTTACATTCATAGAATGCAACTTAAAAGTATCCTATTTCCCCATTAATATTGGGTGAGGGTAGTATAGTCCTGAAGAATTAGCCAATTTCTATTAAAAACTGTTTAGATTGTAGACTACAATAATAAAATTTATCATTTGCAGTAGATTTAGAACCTGCAAATAAAACACAAACCAAAAACCGTCCAGCATCACAAGCAGGAGATTTTGTAACGGTCATTGAAGTGAATGGTTTAAAAATAGCTGAGAATGCTGCAAAAAAGTCTGATGAATCCCCACAATCCTCCGAGAGTAGTACTGCGGATCCTACAGCAGCCACAAGGAAAAAAGTGCCACCAAAGTATGAACTAAAATAGTATTTTAAATATCAATGTATATTTTTATTGACTTTTGCCATTGGCTTCGCTTTCTTTTAATGAGACACCTTTAATGAAAAAAAATATAAATACCAAAAAATTGGTTCCCATATAATCTTTCATCTGCTATTTGAATCCCTTCAAGTTTTGTTTTCACGACAAAAGTAGCACAATATTATGTAGGCTCCACTGTCCCATCGGTATCAAATTATCTATACCAAAATTCATCACAATCGGTTTAACGATGTGAGTTTGAAACGTCACAAACACGCGTAGACTCATTTTCGTTTTTATAATATTTATCGAGTTTCTATTAACAACAGGATACTTTATATTAATTCAAAGCAAATATTGTGGTTATTTTATAATAATTCAAAGCAAATATTGTGGTTATTTTATAATAATTCATAATAATGGTAATTTATTGGTTTGCCTTATAAATCTTATTAGAATAAATTAATTCATTTTCTAGTTACATTACATTTTTTGCATCATGATTATTTTAGACCACCACCAAAAGTGTTCAGTAAACGTGGAGCGTCATTGCCAGAGACTGGCTTAGCTGAAGACAGCCCACCGTCTTCCCTGGGAAGAAGACTAAGAAATTCCGACTCACGCGAATCCATCGCCAGTCGAGCTTCCACACCATCGATTAGTGAAAGGGTTAGTTTGACTTATTTAATACAATTAATCTCAGTTTGTTCATTCATAATATAACAATCAAACATTATTTAATATAGTATTTTCATGAAAAAATTAAACTTTTTTGGAATTAAGTTCCTTAATGTGCTTGCATTAAAGAGTTGATTGGTAGAAATTGTCAAGTAAGGAAGTGTTATGTCCCTTCCATTTTCTCTCTCTGCCTCTTGCTATTATACACGACTTTGTGTATACCTGTTAAAGTGAGAGATATTTATTATTAACAACTAATTACAATATTATTTAATATATTAAAATTATGCTAAACTTAAATTCGACGACCGTTCTGGCGCAGCGGTAGCGAACCTGCCTTATGAGACACAAGTCGCCGTTATATGTATGTTTGACCTTGTCCTTGTGTGTGTTTCTGGAGTACACAGAGGATACCGCTATGTTAATGGAGGCCGATGAGTGTGTAGCGTTTATTATTATATATTTGCTGGGGGTAGGTCTTTTATTACAAGAGGCCGACTAGGTAGGTACCACCGCATTGTCAGCTATTCTACCGTAAAGCAGTGTACTGTGTTTCGGTTTGAAGGACACTGTCTAGTGAAATTACTGGGCAAACGAGATTTAAAAACCAATAAATAAATAATAATAAACAAATGAATATCTCGAAGTTGGCAGCGCGTGAGTGACACCTACAAATGTATGGTGTTGTTGTAAGCGCTCATAGACTACGATAACCACTCAGGTGGGTCGTAAATTTAGTTCCATAAAGAAAATTTTATTTTGTCTTTATAATATAGGTAAAGAGTTATGAATCAATCAACTCATTATCATCGGAACGGAAGCGCTCCGGCGGAGCGGCGACGCCGCGGTCTATAGACGAGGAGGTGACGTCCACCACGCCCGACCTGCCCGAGGGTTCTGACGACAAGTCCGCGCCGATGTCGTTGGAGAGCATTCCCGCAGTACCTTCCACTGAAGATGAACCTTATTACGATCAAGTTCCTGTCGACATTAATGATGGGGAATATGTTTATATACAAGCAGGTACAAAATTAAAAAAAAAAAAAAAATAATCTATATTCAAATTTCAAAATTAAAAACAAATTTCATATGTAAATTGGACGGAAAATAGTTAGGTAGTCGAGAATGTGAATCAATTAAAATACTGTAAGTAATTGTGAATGGTTGTAAATTATACTATGCTAGAAAAAGCTATATCGTCGCGTCTGGTTCTGAGGTAGCAACTTTTTAAAACCCTTTACCTCCTAGTGATATTATCTGAGATTTCTCAGCACGCCGATTTTGCTTGATAGTTGGCAAATACGGTCAGGCATACGATCCGCCTGATGATTACCTGTCACTGCAACTTATGAACGCCTGGGATACTCAAAGTATCACATGCGTGTTGTCACCTATCCCTAGGTTGGGAAAAAAGGAAGGAAACGGGGGTGGGAAATTGGGCTATCGGTGCTCTTACTCGTGGCACAAAACGTAACAGTACAGATGCTGTTACTTAATGCGAATTTTCTACGAGTGGGTAGTATATCCGCGGTCGAGACGGCTCATTTGTGCTGGAAGTTAAATAGCTCTTCTACTACTAAAGATATGGTGTGTTTTGTGTGTGTGTGCTTTAGGCGGCGCCGGCGCCAGCTCGAGCGCGGAGGAGGGCTCGAGCGCGACGAGCACGCTGGCGCTGGCCGCGTCCGCGCCGCCCGCGCCCGACTCGCCGCTCTGCGCCACCGCGCCCAACTACGTCAACATACACTACTTCATACAGTGAGTACACACTTACCCTACTATCTATACGCGGACTAAACGTCTCATCATCATCGATTTATAAAGAACTAACTTCTGCCCGCGGCTTCTCTCACGTGTTTTACGATTTTTAATGTGACATCTTTAGATCATCTAGAAATAATTGGTTCCTTTTTTTTTAATAAAAAGTATAGTATCCAGTACCAAGGTCTAATCTGTCTTAGTACCCAATTTCATCAAAATAGGTTTAGGCGATTAATGGTTGAGGCGTGACAGACAGATGGGCTTACTTTTTCATTTATAATATTATATATGCTACAGTCTAGAGAAGAAATTTTCTTTTCGTTAACTTAGCATATACTACAGCACACTTTCTAACGACTACGATGAACATTAAGAACGAACTTCGTCACACGCTAACTTAATTCCGTTATGATTCGCGCATCACTAAAACAACACTAAAAAGTTTGCCCGAAATAATTATAGCTGAACATACAAATTTAATTCAAGAACTAAATACAGTAATAAACAATACTTTATCTTTGCTGTTTTGTAATATATTCAACCGCATAAAAATGCCAGTCATAAAAATATTTGCCTTGTCAGTTCCTAAATATTGTTTACAAAATTGACTCATTTAATTTTCGTCACTGCGTCATAATATGATTAAACGGTCGTTGCCTTGACACGGGTAAAAGCTTGTTTTTAATTAAACTACGGAAACAACTCATTATAAACTCATTTATTTGGTCATACTCTATTTTGTTAGAAATCGTAAGATACCCACATTAATAACTTTTATGTAAACAATTGACTGTGTGTTACGAATGTCGTTGAATTCAAGTGTACGATCTTTTTTTAATCAAGACAAAAACTTAGCAACGATAGAAAATGTAGTTTTGTGAATGTAACAGTCACTGATGTTGAAATATTAATAAAACATGCATTATAAATATAAAAACCGTTGAGTGTGCAACGTTTATTTATTTATTTAATTAAAAACCAGCAATGTGATAGTGTCACTCATTATTAGCCACTATCAGTGCACTAAAATTGTCTGTTTGTAAATCCAAATTTACATCTTTTCACTAAATGGATATGAAAATATCATTACCTAAAAAAAACAATTTTTAAATTTTTGTTTGTTTGTCAGTCTGTCTGTTCCAGCTAATCTCTGAAACGGCTGAACCTATTTTTGTGGGAGTTTCACTGACAGATAAATGATATTATTAAGAGTAACTTAGGCTACTTTTATTTCAGAAAAATAATTAGGGTTTCATGCCAAAAAAGAGAAATCAGTACACCACGCAAGCGGAGCCACGGGCGCAGCTAGTCTTTGTTATATATAATGGATCAGTGCTTAAGAAAAAGTTATACACAGATGTGCCTACATTTAAAAAATATGTGTTATAATTTCCTTAGTGGGCCGTTAGAAACTTTGTAAAAACAATAATTACTGGAAAATATTTAATTATTATTAAAATTTTGTTTTTCATAAGCAATTTTATTGTTTATGTCAGGGTTTTCACTTTAGATGATTGATTATTTACAGACAAGCAGGAGAGGGAACGGAACCAAGCGAGACGAGTTCCGAATTAGCTGATTCCAGCGACACACCGCTGCTACTGAGGACAATATCATCCGACACCGAGGCAAGCGCCACTCCGCCTGTTTTGAGGAAACTACAACATCAGGTCAGTCATATTAATAATATATTGACTAAATAACAATGAATATTATAAATAATAAGAGAGGATAATTTTAATAATTAATTACTCACATACGTTAATAATGCGTTATTAATAACAGAAACTTCATTGATGAATCAAGAAGTAATAGAGTCATGCTTCTCCCAGCACAAATGCGCCAGGTCGACCGGGGAAGTACTACTCTCTCACAGAAAATCGGCGTAAAGTAACTGTACTGTTGCATCGTGCAATCAGTGTAAGCTCCGGAGGTCCATCTCGCATCGTTCTATTCCTTTCCTTTTTCCATTCTCATCCTTTCTTATACGTTCCTTGGGTTGGCAACGCGTATACTTCAAGTATCATAGGTTCATAGGTCGTTCATAGGTTGCTGTGACTGCTTACCATCAGACGGTACGTATGCTCGTTTGCCAACAGTCATGGGAAAAAGGTCTTACTGTATGCTATAGGCAAGCCATTCCATACAGACAACATGTCCAGACTCGCTGGTGCTCAATGCTAGTCATAAGTTTGCAATAAAATCGAGTTAAGTTAGCGTGCGACTAACTTCGCTTTGTTGAGATGACGTTGTTTATAGCAAGTTTATGACCATTCCACGTATAGAACATAAACTAAAAAAAACCTTCAATTCTTAATATATATTTTTTGAGTCATGTCGAGTATAATAATTTATCCATAATTAATTTATATATAACAAATGATCTTACAAAATTACAAGAGAACAGAATACACACATATATAGAAAAAAAAACAATTATTCGACTTCAACCGCTTAAGCTTTAAGACTCTATGCCCTATGTATTCTATATCCTCAAGTCTTTAAATAAAACCTTTCAAATTGTACAATGTTGCACATAATATTTGATCACCCTGGAAGCAAACGCTATCCAACAAGAAAATAATCACATCGTAATAAAAAAAAATACAAAATAATTTCAATTTAATATATTCGTTTAAATTTACAAATCGAAATGACAATATTTATTATTTATTCATTGATCTCATTTGATATTTCATTATTTTTCACATTGTTATTTTCAAGTAAATTTTTTACAATTTTGTTTTCAAAAATGAACTTAAAAGTATTTGCTTTATCGTTTGACGTACATTCCTTTTCTCCGGTGATTATAAAATACTTGCAAAATTCAATTTCGCAGTTGTAGCTTTCGCATCTCGTGTAATAGCATACTCCATTTGAACAGAAAGAGTCAATTTTCATTTTTTCAATTAAATTATTCGTAAGTCTTGTTGCGTATTGTTTAAAAATTGTCTCAATATAATTCAAGACAAGTCCATCTAAATCAAAAAGGAAAAAGTTATAAGCATCTTCTCGTATGATAGTATCTGAAATAAATGATAATAATAATTATATAACATGCATACTTTTTGAAGATATGATATTCCAGGCTATTATTGGTTTCATATTGTATTTTTAATTTTTATTAATAGAAACTAAGGCTTATATAATTATGCCAGATTTAGGTTTTTGATGATAATTCTTGCGAACGTTAATATCAATATGGAGTTGGATTTATACCTGTCTCTTACTGATCATCCATTTCCATTTGTTGTTCTATTAAAGGCATTTCTTTCTCTTCTTTCTCTGTGACTGTCGACGATAATACTGCTTCCAGTTCTAACGGACGATCTTCAATAGCGATAGGATTGTTATTAGATGGCGTTGTTGATGAAATTATTGAAGCTTTTGATGACGCATCAGTTTCCTTATCAGGCAACGGTTCAGATACAGTATCGGTAACCTTTGTCGTCGTTGGTTCTTCTGGTTTCATCAAAGTGTTGTAACTACGACATTCCCCTGTTAAATCCGTATCGTAAATACTACATGTCATGTTAATGCAACCGAATTTATCACATCTCATTGTAGTGCAAGTTTGATCGTTGCACCAAACGGTGACGTTGTGTTTAGCTATTTCTATATTATACGGATTTATCGATACGTTAAGCTGATCTTTATCAGGTAGTATTTCGCTGACCTCACTACTCCACCACGAGAAGGGATACGTTATCCAACCCCATATTGTAGAACCGATACCGCGACTTTCGAATTCGTTATCTGTAAGCGTTGAAGTATCAATAAAAATGTACATCCTACGTAAAAATTAATAAATAATAACGATTTTCGAATGTATAAAACTTACCCGATAGTGGCTTGCTTAAAGATCCGTGAACGACACACAAGACGAATAATGGTAACATGCACTTAGAAATGAACATAGTGACGACTAACTCAGATGCGAGTATCACGATTGTAAATGTTTGAACAGTCCCACGTCCACCTTATATAGTTATCTCAGCTATGCACCTATCTGTTGCAAGATAAGGAACTTTCGGGAATGTTTACTTAATGAGTTATGAGGAAATATAACAAAAGTTTCGAACTATTCACCTATTTTTATCAAATTTTTGAACACAATTTTTAATCTTCCGCTGAACGTCAAACAATAACAATGTTTTTTCTATTGTGTCTCTCGCTAGTCAAGGGTATCAAGAATCTTAAATAACTAGATATATCTAATTTCAAAATAATTAAATAACTATTTGCGTAAAAGCTATTGTTCTAATAAACACTTCGCCGAGGGATAAATAAAACTATAATAAAGCTAAAAAGATCTTTATTTAATATTTATCGTAAAATACCCCCAACAAATAGATTATATTAAGAATTTTGTAGAATATTTATAACAAATCGTTGTATTCTTGTTATCATTTTGTACTTTACTCTCGCATAACATACAATGGTCTAAAATGTTTTCACAAGTTAAGAATCTGCATATCTTCGCTTCCTTCTTACAGATAGTGAATACTTTTAGTCTTCTTTTTGTCTTTGATTCCTTCAAAGTGTTATTCACGAAATCTCTTAACTCTTTAATTATATTTGTTTTATTGAATATTTTTGGCAAGTCAAGGTTCGGAAAATTATTTCTTATTGTTTGATTTTTATTTAAAAATTTTGTAAACGTATTTAAATCAACAAAGTTTTCCTTTGGCACATCTCGTGTTTTCACATCACCATTAGGACTAAAATCTATTATCTTAGGCTTAGCCTTGTTAAGATGCCACGGATTTAAATATATTTCGTCCTCATCCTATATTAATTTAAATTAAAATGTTAGCTTTTAATATAAAATATTCGGTCATTAAAATCTTAAACTATACCTGAAGTGATTTTGGTAGTAGAAATAAAAACATAATTGTTATGTGAGGTAAAATTAATATTTCTTTCAACATTTTTCTTTCCTTACTTCTTCTTGAAAAGCCTTTTTCTCTTTGAACTTATAAAGATAAACAGCCTAGAACGCTAACATTTTATCAGAGCTTAATGTGCGAAGTACTTAATGTTTATAAACACCTAACATTTAAGCCGCGCTGGTTGATTGTAATGTTACGTAACTTTTATATAAATTTGACGTTTTTTAAATTCGGGCAATGACCCGTGGAATTTAATTCTTTAAATGAACATTTTGATTTATGAAACCGTTTCTTATACGCCGCAAAAGCGTTACACTTTGAATTAATACACAGAGTTACTTTTCCGAAAAGCTTTCCTAACATCTTTTCCTGTAAAATATCGACAACTTCGAAAGCAATATTTGATGGTAAATCCATTATAGACTCCATAGAAGCTACGCTGTCTGTAATAAAGGAATATTAAGAATTCATTAATTATTTAACAAATATTACTAATAAGATGTTATTGCATATTTGAAAACAACTGTGAACTTTATACAAATTAAAATTTACTCACCAGTTTCATTATTTCCAACACAATGTCCCTTATGATTGTACCGGTTGTCTGGTGTACAAATTCTATGGGAACATTTTTTTGCCGCGCATTTCATAGAATGACATAACTTTTGTGAGCAAAATGTTAAAACACCTCGGATATATTTTCCAATGAAAGACATGAACGCTGGAACAACTGCATCGACATCATTCCAATCTACATCCCCAAAGATTGCTTTTTCTAAAGCCGTAGTGTGATTGTTACGTATTTTGTCACGTGACATGTTAAGCTTAGCTTTTTTAATTTCCCTGTCTAAAATTAACGCAGTTATATTTTTTGATTGAATCAAAGACTGGTGATTAATAGCAGATGGCCAATACAATAATTCATTATCGGTTATGGAATCTTTATCAAAACTTTTATTATCATTAGTTAGATTATTTGCCATAGTCAACGATACTGTTTTTGTGATTTGTTTTATTATTTCTCTCTTCAAACGTAATGGTTCTGGAGTAGTCACGTTGTCCTTAACACTAACATCTCCATCAGTATCAATACTATTCTCCATTTTGGGGAACTCTTCGGTGTGATTATCATTAGCTTTTGTTATATTTACTGTTAAATAAATGGTTTGGAATGATTCATTATTTGAATTATTATTTAGATTGACTATTGTTGTATTTTTGCTATCGGTGTGTTCGCTTTGGTTGAGTTTCCTCTCAACCTTTTGAGTTGCGTTTTTTTGTAGTTTCGTCACCTCATTTATATAAATAGCATTATTTTTAATAGCTTCGCTATTGTTCTTATTGTCCGTTATAATATTTTGTTGCGTTTGTGGTTCAGATTTAGAATTGTGCAAAGAAAAAAGTTTCTTGTTTCTGTGTTTCTTATTATTACCTAATCGGTACTTTTTCTTTTTATGAATAGTAATTTTGTGCACCGGTGATGACGAATCTTCCTTAAAAAGATTCTGCTTATATCCAATCAATTCCATCGGAATTGGAAAGTTTAAATATGGAAATGGTAAATTTATTTTGTTGAAATTATCGCTTGGTTCATGTTCTTCTGTACCTTCTTGATTTCTATGTTTAATTATATTACCTAACATAGTTATATTAGGTAATTGAACGTCAATTTTAATACGAATATTTAAATTGTTATCCAAAATATTGTTTTCATTATTTCCTTCGACGTATTTCGATGTTTTAAAGATATCATCATTAAAAAGATTCCGCTCTGTTTCCATTTTATTAAAAGTCGTAGTAAAAGTGTTGTCAACGAATAGACATTGCTTGCATCCACATTTGCATGGTCTAATATTGTCTTTGCAATAGCATGATGACAATATTGAATCTGAAGGTATTGGTGGAAATAATGGCGGTAAATTAATGATATTTTTTTCATCGCGTGAACTTTTAAGAAAATCAAATATATCTTTATTTTCCTTTGCAATTCTAATATTTGATTTTTGTGGTATGAATGTATTTACTAGAGAAGATGTTGGCTGTTTTGCGTCATCAAAGTAATATTTGGCGTTGTCGTGCAAATGATTTTTAATGGGTTTCAACTTAGTGAACTTTTCATGACGCAAAAGTGGGACTTTATTTTTGCTTTTAGTTTTTCTTATGTAATTTAGTCTTTGCTCATGTGCCTTATCTAAATATTGCTGATACTCTGATAAAAGATTTTCAACATCGTCATCGCCTTCGCTGTTACTAAAAATTTGATTGTTAAATTGGGAATTCTGAAAGTAATAATAATCGGTTTAAATTTTCATTTAAAAAAAAATAACAACGATTTAATATCTACGACCAATCGAGTATGTGTTTCTGAAATTTTGACATATATAAGTAGGAGTCGTTTCTATTGAATATTGTGTACATATAATATTACTTACCATACTATTTTCAAAATCACTTATAATATCAGCAATATCATTAAATATAATTGCATCATGTAGCGGAGTTAATTCTATGACACTTGTTTCATAACCTGTTAAGTTAAAGATTGTTCAAAAGAACCACCAAGCTCACATATTATTTGCGGGGTGGCTAGTTAAAATTAGTTAACGGTAAAAATAATTGTAGTTTTATAATCAAACAAATACTTACTATCAACTCCCGAACATTTCGCGAAACTTATATAAAACGTAAAAAGAAAAATTAATGCTACTTTCATCATTTACGATTCCCGAAAATCAAATGAGAAATGATATTTTTCTGCTCAAATAGAGTCATCAACAATTTTTCAATTTTATAGATTGTTTTTGCAAACAATGTTTTTGCAAATCCAGCTATTGTGAGAAAGTAAACAAACTAAGTAAGTTTGTTATACAATTGGTTCCTAATCGAATGTAAAAAAGGTAATACATAACATTAGCAAAACAAAAGACCATATTGGTTCTTATTAAACACTACATATTATGTACAACTGTATGTAACTACATGAGAAAGATAATGCATAAGAAAGATTCTGAATGTCTAGTCGGAATACAATTAATCGCTGAAACTCGATTAGATGTCACCTTTACAGAATATACTAAAATTCTAGAGCGCGTTTCTTTAATATTGAATTATTTTCTAACCTCTAAAATTTTCTTACATCATAATTATTGTATGTATTTTCTTATGCGTATTTGATTATGCTTTGTACTTTCTTACATCATCATTATATCATTTAGTTAACAAGGTTAAAGTGCCGGATTATTTTCTTATCTCACGTTTTTCAAAATCTCCAGGAGTTTTACGAATGAACCGGGGATACTTATGTACTTGTTTTGGGATATAAGTGCTTTATATAATTATAGTACCAGATATTGATTAAGACTAAGGGGTAGGCGAGCTAGATTTCCATTTACCACTACCCATACCGAATCTCGACCCTGATTGCCCCTCTTTTAGCCCAGCTCAGAGATCTACCAACATCATAATAAATACGCAGGTGAAGCCTGATCAACAGCCATAGTATCCGCTTGTCCACAAGCATTCTTCAAATGTGTGCTAAATGGTGTACTCAAGTCCACTATAGTGACATAAATTGATAGAATATTTTGATATGGACGTCTCACGATATATTAAATAAATTTTTCGAATCAACTATAATAATAAGATAATAATTTTTCCAAGGTCTTTGAATGATGTGTCTAATAAACTTAGTGAAAGTTTCCAGCATCCTCATTTTACGCTCGTCATTAATCGGGTACACGACTATGTTTGGCCAAATAATACAAAGGTATACTAGAGAGTATATTTTTTCCTGAGACTTATTGCTTAGATAAGAGCAGAATCACTGACGTATCAGCAGAGGTTAAAAATACAAAAGAAATACTTTTAACAACGATCCATGTGGACTTGATCATTCTTGGTAATCGGTGGACATCTTAAATGACAAGTTTTATAATCCTTTTTTGTAAAGCTAAGATAGAATATTTCAAAGAAAGCTATATATTATCAGTAATTTAGCACCAATTTTCAGAGAACTAAAATTCTATCAGGTCGAGAGCGATTCAATTGCTGAAATGCCTTGCCCTGTTAAACCCATATGTAAAAATTCTGGAAGACTACTTGGTACTTAGCGTCACCCATACTAAGTACGCTAGTGCTTTTATCAATATCAAGAAAATGTAAGTAACTGAATAACACTTTGTTGCAGGAGTCCATTAGCAGTAGCAATGCAGAGGCCGAACGTCTCACGATGCACCGTTGCATCGTCACAAGTATTATTGAAAGCGAAAATGTTTATGTTGAATGTCTTTATGTTATGGAGAAGGTAATTACATAATTCGTGCTACTTTTTTGACATTAGTTTCAGTTTAGAAAATCTTGTCGTATTTTGACTGAATGCACTTGGCCATTTAAGTGATCAATATTAATATTTTAAAAAAATTATAAGGAAAGTTAAAAGTACTTTACAAAGTATGAATAAAATATATCTGCAAGGTGTAGGTTACTCTTGCGTTTTATGTATAAATTATACATTTTTGCAGTACATGAATGCAATAAAAGCAACGCTGTCGACATCCCAACCTGTGATAACGGAGGAAGAATTCGGGACTATCTTCTACAAAATATCGGAACTGCACGAACTACACAAGAATTTCCTTGAAGGATTAAAGAATGCCGTCGCTAGCTGGGAGGAGCCTTTATCTGTTGGCATACATTTTAAAAAGATGGTAAGATATATAAATATATTTTAGTCTGATGTATTCATAGACTTACTACTTACCATAGATAGGCCCCTTATTACAAACAGAACTTTCAAACATTCGCGGATTCAAATTCTAATTCTATTTTTTCGTAAATTCAAATCAACGCAACGAAACGAAGTTACACGTTTACTTAATTCGATTATGGTGCAAGCTTGTGTTAAAACAATACAACCAGACGTGCCTTTATTGTCAAAACAAACAAACGCCTGAACGGGAATCGAACCCATGACCGTGACCGGCGTCGTTAAATTAGGAAAACACAGTCATTACTTAATACAAATGCATATGGGATAGCTTAAATAAAACTGCAAATGAAAATAATTTATTTATCTTATTTCGTTTTAATTTATGTCAAGAAAATGGACAAAAATTTAAATGAAATAAGAGTTTTCTGACTTTTTGCACAACACTTTCGACTGCCCGCTCTCAAGCACGTTTCGCCTAGCCAATCAACTTCGCGTACTCATTCTAAATGGAAATCTCATCATCCATTCCATTCCATGCTTACAAACACCAATATTACTACTTATAAATATTACAATTTTATAAAACGGTGCGGTCGGGGGACACCGGCCAGGAACGAAGTTTCTTACGTTTTTTTTTCAACTCTAAATATAATTCGAAATGAAATATGTGTATTTCAATAAGTTATATGATCAAAAGAGACAGAGAGATAGAGAACACTACCGTTTACTACCCGCAAGTCGCATTAAGGAACTTCGTTCCAAAAAACCTTTTATTTAATACAAACATACGTATATTATATCTGAACATAGGCGGAGAATATAAACGTATACGGCGCCTTCCTCCACAACTACGGTCGCGCGACGGACGCGGTGCGGCGGCGCTGCGCGAGCTCGCAGCGCTTCGCCGACCTCACGCGCCAGATCGCGTGCCGCGGACAGCCCATGTCGCTGGACGACCTGCTGCACAAGCCCGTCGCGCGCGTGCAGAAGAACGCGCTCGTGCTGCACGTACGTACTTACGACATGGCGGAGCTCACGACAACGATAGCTCGATATTAGCTTTCCCTCAAGAACGACCTTTGTTTTTAACCGACTTCAAAAAGAGGAGGTTCTCAATTCGGTTGTATTGTATTTTTATGATAATGAAATTTCGTATTTTGCCTTCCTATGACATACAGTACCTATTTGTGGTCACCAACAATTTTATGAAAAAATTGGGAAAAAAAATACCTAAGCAAACCATTAAACTCTACCACCGAAGAAAATATTTATTTTTGCCTTTTAATTTTGAAGTCAATAGTTTTTATTTCTAGATAATTCGAAATCGTAGCGAAATTGTATAATCAAATGAATCATGAACATCTGGTAACGTTTTTTTAATTATTTAATTTATTGTTTCATTGTTTTAATTTTTTCAGGATCTTATCAAATATACGCCAGCAAGCCATCCCGATCACGCGATGTTAACTGAAGCACTGAATATGACACAACATTTTCTAGACGAATTCAACATTATACAAACTAAATCTATGTTTCCGGTAAACAATTTTTTTTATATCAATAAAAAAGGAAACTTAAAAAACGCGGGTAATAATAAATAATTATATTTACAGAACGCCGATCGTGCACAAAGAAGACTTGTAAAGAACTCTTTCATTGTAGAACTTTCAGATGGACATCGAAAATTGAGACATCTATTTCTTTTTAACGATGTCATAGCTTGTGCCAAATATAAGGTAACTTTTTTTTTATTTCAAAAACTAGTAAAGTCTTATTTATCCGCGGTACGGATAATCTCTACTGCAAATAAGAATGTGCGTACACATATTTTAAGTTTTATTATATACATAACTAACATTTATATTTTAAGTTTTATTCAGTATGTTTTTTTTTATTTTTGTAAAATAAAACAATTTTTTTTTTTTAATTTTGTCGCACCTCATTTTTAAACATTTTCTAAGGTTATTCTCGATTTTGACTATCCGCGGTGCCTTTGCCACACAATTGCGCGGGTAATAGGGGCTTTACTCTGTTACATATTAAAAATTGCTGTTTTGAATTTTTCCATATTAATAAATATTTTTTATTATAATTTCAGGCTTCCGGTCGAGATAAATTTACTTTCGAGTTAAAATGGTTCATACCGTTACCAGATATTGTGGTTGTGGAGGACGAGAGTTCAAGCGGCGCGGCGGAGCGCGAGACCTCCCCCGCCAACATTGTGGCTCTGAAGTCACAAGCGTGTACCGTCCGCGATCAGATACTGGCCGAGGAACGCGCGACACAGGACGACAAGGTTTATAACATTATAATAACACTGACACTTGCACGTGACTTCGCTCGCTCTAATGTAGTCATGCCGGACTATTGTGTAAAAATTAATTTGCTACCTCTCAGAAACAGTACTTTGTGAATGAATGGTTCGTTCTTTTCCTGTATCTCTATCTGATAAAGTGTATGGAATTTCATGGTAGTCCTCTATAAGCGTAACAAGTAAGCAATCAGTTACATTATAATATTTTTACATTAACATATGAAAAAAAAAATAATAACTTTATTATTAAAGAAATTGTAGTAGTGAATTATATTATATATAAGAATATTAGTAATGCAGTTTTCTACACATTTACTAATTAATGACCATCCAAATAAGCTCAAAATGTACGCTAGGGTTTAGGATCAAACTTACAACTCCCTTAACGGAGTCACCCCTCTATGGTTGATTTATATATTGAGGATTTACAATAGTAAATAGAAAAAAAAAACACCCAATTATTTATAAGAATATTTTATTCGCAGAAAATAAGACTAGGCGGTCGCGGTGCGGCGGAGAAGCAACGCAAGAAGCTGTCGGAGCTGGAGGGGCAGCTGGTGCTGGCGTCGCCGAACCTCGTGTTCCGGGTGGGCGCGAGGGGCCCGGGCTCGGCGGCGCTGCAGCGGCAACACATATTCTTCCTCAGCTCGGAGTATGAACGCACGCAGTGGATAGACTCCATACATGCATTACAGGTAGCTAAATGTTATTATTTTTTAAAGTATTATTACGGGCTGGGGTTCACAGATTTGGAATAAATCTAGGTCACACAACAGAACTTCACAAATCACAGGTCCAAGCCACAGGTCAATCGTAGTCCAAAAGAATAGGCGAGGTCAATCATTATCGCACTTTTTCACTTGTATCGCTTATATAACGCAGAACACGTGTTCGAGAAAGTTCCACAAACGGAATGTTATACGACGTTTTTCGAGAACACATCTTTCTAGAACCTACGCGTCACGAAGGAAATAGACAGAGAAAGTAGCAAGCGATTTTGAACCTTATGCCCCGGTGATAAGGTTCTCCGTAACAGTATATTAGCAATGCTTTTTCAAGACATTATTAATATTCGTATTGCCCCTCCAAATAAGCTCGGAGCTTACGCTAGGAGTGGGTACGACAATAGCCCAAAGGGGGCAAATCGAATCCTCGACTCTCGCGTTAACGGAGCGAGGTCGGCCCTTATATCTCCAGTCATTCTCCATTGAGAGATGAGATGAGATATAAACATTTGCTCGTCAAAAACCATTTATATCTACTGCAATAAAGGTAATTAAAAATGTTAAATATGGTCCCAGGCATCATCAGCCCCGCCGGCCGGCACGAGTACGGTGTCGATGCTGGAGCTGCAGGGCTGGGTCACGGCGTGCCGGAGCTACCTGCAGACCGACATGGGCTCGTACCTGCTGAGGAGCGGCCGCGACGACTCCTTGCTGCTCGGGGACCTGCAGCTACATATAGGCGGAATGACAGCACCTTTGGACACATCCGCTGGTAAGAGGAAATGACAAATGACATTCATTTATTGTCTCCCCAAAATATGAAACCTGTTTTGAAGTTAAGGACTTCTCATAAACAGTATGTTCTTAATTTAAATGTTATAAAATAATGATATGTAATATCATTTTAAAATTTCTTATAAAAATTGTTATCTCTTGTTATCGATTTGTTTAGTTTCTTCTTTGTGATGTTTATGGTCAGAATATCCTAAAGTTTATGATGAATACAGTTTACTTTTATCATTAATGTTTATTAGCGTGATCGCGATTCTGCATGACTGATCTACAGAATGATTGTTTAGAGACCTAAATTACTCATTTAAACAGATCCTTTCTCAACCAGAAAAGTACCCTGTTAAAAAAGGTTCAGACGTTTAAGGGATTAGCCGGAACAAAAAAAAAAGACAAAAATTTTAAAAGTTGATTTTTTGTGTTAAGGTCCATAAAACATTCTTTGATATGCATTCAGTAAAAAGCTGTTAAAATTTTGACATGACAATCAGCCATTTTTATTTATTTGCGTTAGTTAACTAATATACTTGACATTGGCGGCGTAATCTGTGCTCATTCGGCAGAACTAGAATTGATCTGATAAATTAGTATTAGTAGAGCCATGCTTCTTCCAGAACAAGTGGGTCGGATCGATCAGGGAAGTACTACCCTTTTACAGAAATCGACGTAAAGTAAGAGTATCAGTAAGTACTGTTGGGTTTCGTGCCATGAGAGCGCCGGAGGCCCAATCTCCCATCCCCACAGTTCCTTTCCTTTTGTCCTTTCCCTCCTATCCCTTTGGTAGGCAACGCGCATGTGATACTTCTGGTATCGCTCGTGTTCATAGGTTGCGGTGACTGCTTACCATCAGACGGAGCGTATGCTTGGAAGCTAACCGTTAATAAATAAAACAAAAAAGCCATTTTCCAATATAATTCCAGATTACTATATAGTGGTGGAAGTGGACTCGTACGGGCACTACTTCCGCAAGGCGAAATCGAAGCTGGTGTGTCGCAGCGCCCAGCCGCGCTGGAACGAGAGCTTCACGCTCGACCTCGAGGGCTCGCAGAACCTGCGGCTGCTGCTGTACGAGGACGCTGCCCGGCCCGTGCTGAGGGGGAAGTGTACGCTCAAGGTGACAAGTGATTATTTGTAATATCGATATTCGAAGTTAATACTCAGTTCTGGCATTAACAAGGCCAAATATCACTTCAGATTAGATTTTTTTATTAATAAGGCAGCTGGTAGTGTTGTGCAAAGGTCTCTTCTCCACCACGCTCCTTCACTGCGCATTTATGATACAGGTCTTAATTTTTTTTTAAGATGTAAAGATTTCCTTACGATATTTTTGTTTGCCATAAAGCACCAGGGCCCAATTCCAAAATAATTGAACTAATTAAGCACTCGGCAACTCAACTTACGAATTTTGTATGTCTACGTTTTCCATCCACTGTGCTGGTGTGCCTCTTCTTCTAAATTCTTCGTCTTCCTTTAAATGGCTAGTGTACACCGTGTGCCGAACTCGACGGCTTACTTATATTACTGATTCTATTACGTTGTCATGACTTTAGTGGTTCAGTCGTAGTGAATCGTCGGGTTCGATTCCCGCTTGGGGCACATGTTTGTATTTACCATACAGACATTTATTCCGTTTTGGGTGGTCGTGCTTGTGTTGAACTGATGGAGCCTGTTGAGTTGTGTAAACAAATCAATTAATTGCTAACAGTTGTCCCGCGAGTGGGTGGGCGAGAGCGTGTCGCGCACGGTGTGCCTGGGCGGCGGGTCGCTGCCGCTGCGCGTGCGCCTGCTGCCGCCCGAGCGCTCGGCGCGCCACGTGCCCAGCGCCAAGCCCGGCGCGCTCTTCGGTGCCAAGATCACGCACGTCGCCAAGTATGTACCACAATTTTCTGTTATATCGTTAAAGCTGTCCCGTGAGAGGATGTTAAATATTTTTTTTTACATTATAAATGCAAAACACTGTCAGGCCATTACGTTTTCACGCCTAAAACACTGAGGCAATTTGATAATTTTTTGTACAGAGATAAAAGGGACTGAAGTTGGGCATAATTATGAAAATGCTATTTTGCGTCGCAAAAATAAAACTTGAAATTTGTGAAATAAGAAATGAAAGTTCATAAGATGAACCAATTATTAGTAAGAGAATATGAATAAATTTCTCAATTTTTGACCAACTAAAGTAAAATAGCTTCACAGAACATCATCACTACTGCGTCGCTTTGATCCTAGTTATGTGGTGATATCGTTTCCAGGCGCGAGAAACGCAACATCCCGTTCGTGATAAGCGCGTGCGTGCGCGAGGTGGAGCGGCGCGGCATCGGCGAGGTGGGCATCTACCGCGTGTCCGGCAGCGCCTCCGACCTCGGCCGCCTCAAGAAGAGCTTCGAGACTAGTCAGTATATACATTGCTAAACTACCTAAGTAATTTTTTTTTCGTACGAAATCCGGCTATACAACTCATACAAAAACACTCAAACTCAAACTCAAACTCAAAATAATCTCAGAAAATCTCAGTTAAAACGTCAGTTTCAAACAATAGAATATTTGCGTTTTTTCCGCTTGAATAGTTTTTTTTGCTAATAATATATTAATCTGTACTCAATAGTTAACTAAAAGCAATGTTATTTTATTTTCAGATGCATATGAAGCAGAGCAGCTATTGAAGGAGGTAGACATACATTCGGTGACCGGTGTCCTGAAACTGTACTTACGAGAATTACCGGAAGCACTGTTTACTGATGCGCTTTATCCTGAGTTGTTGCGAGCTTGGGGATCGATACAGGTATTGGGGATAATACTTAATACAATTATGATTATGAATATGAAACTAATGCTCAACTGATTGATGACTAGATTTTTGTAATTTATGTTTCCTTATTTTTCCATTGAGGAAGGTAAGTTTAAACTAACCAAACAGTTGTTATTAAATAAAACTAAGACGATATCCCTAATACTAACCAAATTGATAATAGTTATTAAGATTTAATGACGGATCTTAACACCTTTGTTTGAGATGGCGAATGACATCACAAGCATATCATAAGGACTAGTATAATATTAATGAGATTTTTTTTTATCAGCCACATTATATTCCATGTTTACAATTTCTAAATATTATGTACAGCTAAGTGTGGGACAAAATGAAAGCAATTTCAAAATTACATGTGTGATTAAAATTTTCAGGGTGTGGGATCGTCAACGGAGTCTGCACCAGCGCAGTCGAGACGCCATGCACTTCTTAAATGTTACGCGCAACTGCCAGATCTTAACAAAAACTGTATTGATTTTCTCCTAAATCATTTTGTCAAGTAAGACACGTTATTTAGATTTCCATAATTTTAAAAATAATTGTATGATATTAAAATTAAAAATTTACCAAAGTAAAATTAAAATCCTAGAATCTAAGCAACTCAATTTTAACATTTTTAAATACAAATTCAAAATTTTAAGTTATTACAGTCAATTAAATTTGATAAGAAAATATGATGTTTACCAGTAAATACTACATTTTTGTTTATAATAATAAATAAATAACGCTGCAGACTCAACAGCCCCGTTTATGATAATTATTATATCCCGTGTCGGTACTCTGTAAGCGAGCACAAAGTAGGATCGCCACCTGTCATCAGTATTGATAATTATAAATGACAGTAAGTGCAACTGCTTACAGGGTTAACCAGCACGAAAGCGAGAACAAGATGTCGCTGCACAACCTGGCGACGGTGTTCGGTCCGACGCTGCTGCGGCCGAGCAACGCGGGCGGGAAGCTGCGCGCCGACCAGCTGGCGGCGGGCACTGTGGACGCGATGGCGCAGGCCGGCATCCTCTACACGCTGCTGCAGCACCGCCACCTCGCGCAGCACCTCTCCGCGCACCGCCCGCACGCCAACCCCGCGCCGCTGCTAGACTAGCACATGAACTATCCCATGCAGCACCACCACCATACGCCAGTCATTACACCAACTACTGAGAACAATGTATCATGCAGCACCTCCCGCAAGTATACCCTCCATCTACATTCGACCACAAGTTAACAAAATGTCGACTGAGCACCACCACCATACAGCAGTCATTACACCAACTACTGGGAACAATGTATCATGCAGCACCTCCCGCAAGAATACCCTCTGTCAATTCTCGTCTGCACTGCTCATACTCAATTGATCTGTTTCTTTTTGAACTTTGATTCGGAAATTGTATTTGAAATAAGCTGGCGAATGCAAGTGGGGGGTTCTAGCTTAATACAATAAATATTAGAAATGGCACAAGATTGCGCGTCCCAGATTTTGACATCGTAAAAAACTGAAAGATAATGTAACGTATACGCGAAGGCAAGACTAGAATGGGGGTAAGGAAATTCACCAATTGAATCAAAGGATTTCGTAGCGCATGATGGTATAATTTAGTTCCCAGGTCCTTTCTTCAATTTTAAACACTTTCTTTCATTTTACATCATATAGTTGTGCTATCTAGGGTATCTTCCATATCTATGCTAAAAACTTTGGTCATATTTGACTTTGCAACCTTGTATAGTCCCGTTACTTCGGGTAGGCGATACAGGCAGTGCCATAGACGCCATTGTCCTGAACGACGTTCTTCCTACGCTCCACTTGTACATAACAACTTTATTTGAAAAAACCAACAACTACTCCAAAATCTGAATTAATATCACAATTTAAGATCACAAATGTTAACACGTTGATGGACATTATTGCCTGTGGGTGTCTAGCTAGTCAAAAGGTAATACAAATGGGTTCGTTGATTATGAATATTTTAATTACATAAAAATAGTACGCCTTAAGACGTACAATTGTAAAGGCATTCAAAAGGAAGGGTATACTGTACTGTCACCGAAGACACAATTTAGATGTTGTAGGAAGTTTAAAAAAAGTACCCATACACTATACTATCATATATGTCTAAAAAAACTGCTTATCGTATCGACTCGGGAGCTTTACTCAAATGCTTAAAATTATAAAAATTATCGATTCCTATAATAAAATCGGTATGAGAAAAAAATTGGTTTTATAAAACACTGTGCATCTCGTGCAGAGTTATGTTACGATAATACGCCTATGGGTAATATATGAAAACTAGTACTGTCATTTTTACCATAACCTGAAAGAAAGTACTGTCCTTCAACATGTTAAATATACCTTTCCAATTTTTTTTGGATATTAATTCCATTTAAGAATATACATTTTTTAAATAAATATTATGTTTCATATTAAACTATAATTTTGGATTAAATAAACAATTGAACTGGAACTTGACATTTTACACAAATTGACAAAAATTTAATCTTATAGAGATAACCAGTCTTTTTTTCACTGCAATACCATTATTTCACTTAATAAAACTATAAAGATTTGTAAGTAAAAAGTCAGTCAGTCTGTAGGCTTTAATAACGAGTATTATATACAAACCCTTACATCACAAGTTCTGAGTGGCCACTGATTTATATATGTATTTATATTAAATGGTATAAATGAAAACAATGTTTCGAGTAGACATTGTTTTGTCGATTAATTTATTTGAAACAAGTATCAAAGGGCATATTCACTCCCATTGATAGAACTAACCACAATTTTTATAGTTATATTTAAGATAAAGTTCATCAAATTCGGGAAGTAATTACATAATTGTATTAAGTGTTAGCAGAATTTAATCCAAGATTGAAATAATTTTACAGATATACAATTATACACCCCTTATTCCATTAAGAGCCTTGTTGTGTTATTATCTTATTATTTGACAAATGTTTAATAACATTTTGAAATAAGTTATTCAGTTAGGTAGCTTCGTACACGAATTAAATTAAGAAATTCAATTACAAGGCAGATTTAGTACCGTATAAGACTTATAATGGAATAGGATAGCAACTAACAATATATGTATTCCTATGTTATATTTTGCATGCCTTTTATATAGCAATCCTTTTAAAGACATTCCATGAACGCTAAGCAGACTGAAAGTAGACTATTTTTTAGAATATATTTTGCACAAAAACTAGACTTTGTAGGAAGTAGGTAACTGCAGTTTTTTAGCTACAAACTAACAAATTTTTGGCTAAAAAAGTCAACAGGTACAATGCATATTAGAAATTAAAGATTTTGTAAGTTATATTTTTGATCCAATGCAATTAAGACATTTTACCTTTAAGTAATCAAGATTTTTTTTCTTTAAAATTAAAATTGTTTATTATTTACTTACTTCACTACAACACATCATGTGTTGTAGTGAAGTGTGACATCCTTTATTTTTATGTTACCTACTTTTAACACTAAACTAATTAATAATTATTATAAACTTGTACAAACAATGAAATGATCCTTAAGTAGACATTGTTAATGTATAAGCAGCTTATTTGCATTTCAGTAAGTATTTAAAAGGGACCGAAAATGTAAAAAAAAATTAGCTTAATACAATGGACTGATATTTGATAAATTTGTAGGTTATTTTTTCAAACCTTTTATACAATTATCAAAACGTACAAGGCAAGATAAATTTACTTAGATTACATTTCACACTTACATGTCACACTTGAGCTGTTTATGTTGAACCTAATTTATAGCAGCATTTCAATTGCTAGTCCTGCATATAATAGTATTATGTTTCCTTGAATAATTAATAGTGCTTTAAATGATTTCAGGCATCTGCCCGTGTGTTAAATTGGATCATGTAACATTCTTAAGTGTTATTCACAAGTAGTTTTAGTTTTATAATGTTCATTTAGTACTTAATATTATGACAAGCTACCAAAAAAAAAAACGAAAATTTAAGAACAAAGTTATGTTTCGTTTATAATTTCTAATTTTTTATGTTGATGATAAATAACATTTATAAGTAATACTTTTTTTATTGTTGAGTAATATATGTGTGCCTTAGGTTAGACCTTTGTTTTCTTTATAATTATGTAACATGACTTTTGTCACCAAAGATTCATATTTCGGTTTTTCGCTAATTTTATAAAAAAAATTAGCAAATTCATTAAAAGAAAATAAGAATCAACAATATTTCTCTTAAAAGTTAAGGCAGAAGTTCATTCCATTCATTAAATCATTATTATAGTGCACAATAAGTTGTGTTGTTATTGCCCATTACTTATAAAAAGCCTAAATCTTAAATTTTAAAATCCTTTATAGAAGATCTTAATATATTTTTTCATTCATATTTTTATGATGAAACACATACATTTTCTTAACGAATTCACATTTGTAAGGGACATCACACAAGTCTTGTTATAGAATAGCATACTTTCTTTGCACTTTTGTAATAATTAATCTGAAACTAGCCAGCGTTGTATATTTTTTCACTGTATTTTTTCATATGACATTAAATAATGTTACTACTCATTTCTATTTAGAAACAAAATGATTATAGTTACATTAAGACATTTATTTATTTTTAATGTTTTCTTTACAACATTTACTATATATTAACATAAGTTTCACTTCACAGTATGATAATTGGTTGTATACTCATCTTAAACAAATTATGTATTGATTTTTAATAACATTAACAGGAAATGTTTCTTATGTAATACATTTATTATAATTTTGGCAAGTGTATTCTGTAAAAATAAGAAACTAAACCTTGGTTAATTGTATTTAATTTTTGTATATAATTGATACTAAAATAGTTATGTACCTTTCACAATAAAATGTATTTTTAGTACACCTTTAAAATGTTGTTTGATTTATTTGGTCTAAAATACATTATTGGTTTGATATAACTATTTATAACATTAAATACATTGATTTCTGCGCTACTTTCTAAACAATATATCAACAATGAAATAATTAAAATTATAAAGGAAGCAAATCCTTTTAATTTTCTAAATACCATAAGAGCTATAACGAACAAAGACAAATATAAAATTAATCTTATAAGTAAGTTATTTTTTAATTCAATATTTATACAATTACCAAGAAATACCACATGATAAGGATCACAAGAGGTACAGTCGGATGACCCAGGACCCTCACAGGTTTTGCATGAATTATTACACGACATACAGTTATATGATCCATCTCTGTTTATACAATACTCACTACTTTTACATATAGACACATCCATACATTCATTATTATCAATACATATACCGGATTCCATACTCCAGCCAGTAGCACATTTCAAACAGGAATCTGCTCCTGCACTGTGGCAATTGTCACAAGCCTTGTGGCAAGGCTTGCATTCACCACTTGAATTATAGAAATTGTTAGCACATTCATCACAGTCAATTCCAGTAAAACCTTTTTTACAAATACATGTACCATCACCCTTACGTGTTCCATCACCATTACATTTACCATTTCCTCCACATATTTTATTATCTTTACCAAGTGGACAAGGAATACATAATTCTCCGTAGTGATTCGAAGGGCAACAATACTGTAACTTTTCAATACACAGCCAAGTATATAAATCAGAAGCATTTTGATCTACATGGAACCACCACTCTTCTAAAAGTTGTTCCACTTCTACTAAAAGTGAATAGCAATCATAACGATGTTTTCTTACTTCAGAACATAAGTTTTCTTGAATTTCAACTAATCTCATTTCGCTTCGACCATAAGACTTCAATTTAGATTCTTCCCAAGAGGCATCGCCACCATCATATTTACCTCGTTTAGTTTTATGTACCCAGTTATTAAAGGTATCCGATACCAATTTACAACGCTGACATTCGCTAATTCCTTTTGTGGCTAATTTATTGCTATTAATTGTATTTTTTTGGGTTGAAATAAGTGTACTCGCTACTGTAATGTATACTATAATTAATTTTATAAGTATAAATAAAGTCATTTTATATTAGCTTTAGGTATTAATTTAAACGGGTGTAACTTTTCTTGATTGATAATTTTATTTCCACAAAATAAAGTTATTAATATAGAATTTTTTATATTACTTAGAAAGATAAAATATAGATTTTAATATTTTCAACTAGAGATTAGAGCCCTACTACTCATGTACTCAATTAGAAGTTTGCGACTGTGGTTTGCGACTGCGCGGCCTGTGTATGATCAATGATTCCAGTCGAATTGTTCGACTTTACAAATCATTCGACTCATTCATTTATGAAGTTACTAACTAATCCATTCAAACATTCGAATCATTCTTTCATCTAAATATTCGAATTATTTACTCGACGAGCCGCGAATTATAGCTATGTGTGTGTAGCTATAATTCGCGAAAAATAACATAAAATATGACCTTGAATGCGCTGTAATACATTTTTGGGTATCAATCGACATGCGGAATGAAGGGCCAAGGGGGCGCGCGTAAATATAGAAACGTGGTGTACACTCGCGCAGTTTTTTTAGTTCTTTAAAATTTATATTTAATTAGTTTATTTATTGTTATATTTAATAACACACAACGACACATGTTTTAATAAGTAATAATAATAATAAATTAATTAATAAGGAATTGAATTTAGAAGAAAATTAATTTAATAGAATAATTAAATTATATAATTAAAAATTAAAATTAATTTGTCTAAAAAAGAAGTAAGGTAAATTTTTTAGTAACTAGCATAGGTGGGCAGTAACTAAAATTCTCTTATATTTTATTTAATTTACTAGCCACCTTATTACAATAAGTTAAAAGTAATTCAATCAATAATATTAGTTTATTAAATTAACATTTAGTTGATTACGCTTAGTTTTGAATATTCAGCGTTTTGCTAATAAGTGAAATTTATTTTTTGTAAACAGTTTAATTAATCAGGAATCTTACCGTTTTGTTTATCTATCACAAAAATTTCAAACTTTTTTACCGACTGTCTGATAATAACGATAATTTTGGCGCCATTTCTTAAAGACATCGCGCCAATTGTAATCTTAAATAAGAGTCAAAAGTACAAATAATAATGACCGATGAATAAAGATTTAAAATAATTTTTTTCTTTCTTATTTTTCACAAATATGTCGAGACCTGGTCAGTTATTAAAAGAGGCCACTTATACCTCGATTTACCCTAGGTACTAAAAATATATTAAAAAATAAAATTGTTTCTATTTTCCAATTAGTGAAAAAATGTTGACAAAAATGAATAGTCAAATGTACAAAAATAAAGAATAATCGTAAATATATATACCTATAAGTATTTTATTGATCTCCTGATTTATCAAATCAGTCTCCTGTTTTTTTAAACTCTTATTTCCTGGATTTTAAAATTTAGGTCTGACAACACTGTTCTTGACAGACTTGACTTCTTGTAAAGTTGTCATCTTTGGTTGTCATCTGTCAACGTAAAGTCGTAAACGTTTGCTTCGACAAATCATGATTATATTTTCGTCTAATTATATTAGCATAGCAACTTAAAACGTTTCAAAATAGTAATCTAAGATTTTTAGAAAATTACCACTTGTTCTTAGGGAATTGAATGTTTAAAAATAGAATAATGATAGAATAACCTAACAAATTGACTTCCATGCTTTTACAAATTGCGTTGAAGTAATAGAAATAACATAATGGCTGACAAAATAAGGTAAAAATCTCGTCCTGTTTATTTTGTATCATTTGCATTTACAATTATTGGTATTTTGTTTTCAAAACTATATTAAACTTAACCCGGGTATTGTTTGTAGGATTAATTCTAATTATGATCTTCAAGAAAACTACGAGCCATCAGATTCCGAAAATGACTATTCTACATCAGAGAAACAAATTATGGATAATTTACGAAAAAGGAAACTTCAAGACTCTTGCAGCGAAGATGAAGTGTATGCATTTTCTGAATCAGATGAAGATGAAGAGGATAAAAATGAATTAGGAATAGCTGATAGTGACGTAGAAGGTCAAGAAAGATCAGATGATAACTTACCTGACTCCAAAGCATGGGGTAAGAAAAAGAAGTCTTACTATTCAACTGATTATGTGGATCAGGACTATGGAGGATTTGGTGATGATGAAGAAGATGCTCTTATGGAAGAGGAGGAAGCAAAAAATATTCAAAAACGATTAATAGAACAACTTGGAGAAGACGATTTTACATTAAATTTCTTTAATAAAGAGTTTACAAAAACTGATGAAAAAGATACAACAATAAAAAGTGATATAAGTCAATTGTCCAAGAGACAGAAGCTACAGTTACTTGAAAAAGAAAGTCCAGAATTTTCAGGCCTCATTGACGATTTTAAGTCAAAGTTAACTGTTGCGAAAGACGACTTGCATCCTGTTTTACAACTGATAAAGGGTGGAAAGTTACCTGACTGTTCAGCTTCTAAATTTGTCAAAACAAATTATGACTTGATTTTAAATTACTGTACAAATATCAGTTTCTACCTTTTATTGAAAAGTCAAAGAATTAATATTCAGAACCACCCTGTCATAAAAAGACTTTACCAATACAGGCAAATGTTGCAAAAGATGGAACCTATTTATCTTGAAGTAATTAAACCACAAATTAATAAGATACTCAAAACAGTAAAGAATAACATGGAATTACATGTAATCAAAGAGAACAAACAAAGTAAGAAACGTAAGTCTGCTAAACAATCAAATGAGAACCCTACAAAGAAACTTAAGATAATTAATGCTATTGAAAAAGATGACGCTGAAGATACGGGAGTATCAGATGATGATGATTATGAAAGTAGTGACTTCACTAATAAGAATGAAGAATTGGATAAAAGCATTAACCAATCAGAAGAAAGTGGATTTTCAGACAATGATGAAGCAGAATTTGATCAGAATAAACCTACAACCTCATCTCAAGAAGTGATCCCTGAGGAAATTGGGGAAAAGAGAGAGATAACTTATCAAATTGCTAAAAATAAAGGCTTGACCCCATACAGGAAGAAGGAACAGCGAAATCCTAGAGTCAAGCATAAGCTAAAATATAGAAAAGCTAAAATAAGAAGGAAGGGAGCTGTGCGGCAACCAAGAACTGAGATTACTAGATATGGTGGAGAGCCCTCAGGCATTAAAGCTAATGTCAAAAAGAGCATTAGAATAAAATAACTTTTATAATATATATTTTTATTATACAAAAAATGTATAAACTTAGCTTCACAATAAAATAATCAGTTCACAATAGATACATATGACTTGTTTCTCTAGTGTTGCCACCTGTAACAAAATTTAATATTTCTTTGAATTCAATGTGAGGTAAATGAATTGGATTGGATAAAAACATAGATTTTATAATTACATAATTTTAGATAACACCAATTTTTCTCGAAAGCCTTTTTGTTTATTTGCTTAATTCTTTAATACAACAAGTTAGTTACTTACAGTTTTAATACTTTATCTTTTCCACCTGAAGCTACATATGTTCCATCTGGTGACCAGTCCACTGCATATACCTCATCAGCATGCCCTGGTAAATCCAGTTCTAGCTTTTTTGTTTTCATATTCCATACTATAAAAAATTATGGCCCATATACTCAAAGTAATTACACAATTCTAGCCTAAAATTATTTTATAAATAAAACTCAATTAAGAAATACCTTTCAATGTAGAATCTGCACTGGAACTTAACAACAGCCTAGAATCAGCTGACCATGCTACCATATATACTGCTTGCACATGTCCTCTGAGCGTTGTTATGAATTTGCCTGTGGTAGACTCCCATAACTTAACAGACTTATCAAACGATGCTGAAGCAATAATCCTACAAAAAATAATCACTGTAATTTCATAAAAATAATTTTTGTATCAAATAATATCAGCTATTAGTCTGCATACCTTGTGTCTGGAGAAAATTTGACATCATTTATTAGCTGTTGATGTCCTGTCATTCTTGCAAGAGGTCTTTTCTCTTTTTCAGGCAGCCATAGAAATAGTGTGAAATCGTCAGAGCCAGATACTAATCTCTCTTCACCTTGAGGACATGTTTGTTCATATCTTTCTAAAGCACGCTGATGTAAAACTTTTTCTAAAAATATGACATTCATTTTAATATTTAAATGTAGTTACTTTTTTTATTTAATAAACGAGAACAACTTACTATCGTCTGTAGTGTCCAGTCTATCAAGTATTGGATGAAAAGGTCCAGTTCGAAGGACATAGTCTGTACTTAGGGCCAAAGTATTAACCCAATGAGCATGGCCTTCTAAAGTTCTACATAGTATTCCATCATCTGCTCTCCAAACCTAATAAAAATATTTCTTATAATAACATAATACTGTTTTCAAGTCCAGTTATTCTGTTAAATTTTCCAACCTTTATAGTTCTATCCTGGGAAGATGTATAAATTAAACCTGTTCCACCCCATTTCACACAAGTAACTGCTTTGGAGTGTCCTGTTAGACTAAGAACTGTGTGTCCATTGACTGTATCCCATATCCTTACATCACCGTCTTTTGATGAACTTGCTAATTTCCGACATTCTGCACTTCTAAAATGGGTAAAAGCACAGAATGTATAAATGTATTAAATTCAAGTTTTGACTTAAAATAAAAAAAAATGAATGTATTAAAAGCTGGAAGATTATATAATTAAATGTACCTGATGTAAGGTTCCCACGCTAATGCAGTAACCCACTGTTTATGTCCCATCATTGTTTTTCCAATCTGTTCACCTGTTACTGGGTCCCATATAATAATTTTGCCTTGCTTACAGGCTGATGCAAGTTTAGTGCCATCTGGTGACCAACTTATACACAAAACCCAATTTGTGTGACCTGTTTATTGAATAAAGTCATAGAATCAAGGCAATAATTTAAAATAAAAGAAGGGTATTATCTATCTCTAAAATTAGTTAAGTCTTATTATTAAATGGATGAAAAAATATAAAACTTTTAAATATTGATGAATGTAAAGTAAAAGCTAATTGTAAAATACATTTCAACAATGAATTTCTGTTATTTGCCAACTGTGTCAACTAACTGTGTTTTTTTCTATAAGTGAATAAAATTGAAATTGTAAGTATTTAAATACTCCAGTATTATTTTGTGCTGTCTGTCAAAGTATGTTTTTATGTGGCAAAAGGTAAAGATATTATGATGTTGACATTGTAATGTAACAACTTTTTACAATTTGTAAAATAATATTTTAAGATAATAATAAAAATAATTACTTTATTTCGACCAACATAGATCATAATTATAACATAAGAATTACAAAAATCATATATAATAATAATTATGATATTGCACTAATAATTAAATAGCTAAAATTGTGGTTAACTTGTATTTCACAATCTCATATTTGCCTTCCATTTTTATTACACTTTTCAAGTAAATAATAATAATTTGTTACCTTTACACACATGTTGAGGAGTTTGCGTATGTAAATCCCAAAATCTTACAGTTGTGTCACCTGACCCACTGGCTAAATGTTTTCCTGAAGGACTAAAACTGGTTGATATGACTGCTTCTGCATGTCCAGGTATGGAACTAAAAATAAAGTGTCAATTTTAACTTATTTCTCAACTGAAAGTTTATTACTACTTTATTTTAGATTTTTTTTTTATATGTCATAACAGTTAGCGAACAAGCATATGAATGCCTGCAATACTTAAAGGGAAGGAATGAGAAGGGAAAAAAGGAAGGGAACAGGTAACATCCAGGGCATCATGCAAAGAAATGAAATGCAACAGTAAGGATAATGTTACTTTATTCAGATTTTCTATGAGCACTTCCCGAGCCAGTCCATTTGTGCTGGCAGGAGTATGGTTCTACTACTACAACAAATATATTCTAATAAATACCTTGTACACCGAGTAACTGGTCTGACTTTAAATATAGCTTGTTGTTGATAAATAATATCCACAACCTCTTCAGAATTTAGAGTAGCAACATTTAATGCTTCTTTAAGTGTAGATGTTATTTCAACATCTTTGACAAAAAATAGAAATGGCTTATCTTCCTGAAAAACAATTTTTTTTCTTATTATTTTGTTTTAAGAAGTATTTCATTTTGAAGCAAAGACTTTTGTTATAGAAGTTTAAAGTTTTACATAATTATGTAGTACTGCTGTGACCTCTACACAGCAGCATCTGAATACTAACTTTGCCTACTTGTTTATGTCCTCGTGTATAATGGAGTATCTTTTGATGAATAATTTGTCCGCTGCTACCTTACCTACCATTGCACCACTTATCAATACAATACAGTGATGTATGGGTTTAGGTTTCAATCATTATAGACTAACCCATTATAAACCGGGGACCCTTAGCCTTCAGGCGGATAGTAAAGCTCATTTGCTACCCTCGTGGTGAAAAAAATTACTAGTAAATAATATAAATTTCATATAACATACCTCTTTTAATAAAGCATTGCAAATTAATGTAAGTTGGTCTTTAGTTAAGTTTAAGGGTAAATCTAATGGACTACCAGTTTCTTCACCAGTATCTGATTTAAACCTAGCTTGCACGCAGCTAGGCAGGTCATCTATGTCCATTTTTATATTTTTTTTTTTGTAAATAATATAACCTATTTTTTAAATCAAAATCACATTGGTCGGGATTTGAACTTTGTAGTTTGTCAACTCAAATTGTCACTTAGTAAGTGACACTTAGTATGACTAAACCCAGTAATACCAACACCGAAAAATATTTATCCCTAAGCTGCTATTAAAACCCTCAATTACTTGGAAATTTCCTTAAAAAATTAAACAATTAGGCCTGAATTACATTTGTCACCATCGATTTGTATTTTCTCTTTATAAAATAGCCATTTTGTATAAAGATGCGTACGCATCAATTCTCATTTCACCGTAAACTCACATTTAGCATTTTTCGGTTCTAAATGGACGCAAATAACCAATACCATGTCAACACACACGAATGAAAACGCGTTTGAAAATTTTTAACAACTTGCTTTATGTGAATTTTTTTATGTATTGGTCAAGTTTTTGGCAATTTCAGATTTATGTAAGTTATTTTACTTATTTTTACAAAAACTAAGTATACAGACTTCATATTTCGTGTATAATATAATCCAAAACGTTTAACATAATACGTAAATTGCATGATTAAAAATGGCTTTTTTAGAAGTTTTAAATCTTAAAACCCTACAAATATTAAAGAAAAATGTTCTTCAGCCTTTTACCAATATTTCTACATATATAACTCAGTTTTTTCAACTTTGTGGGTTGACATGGTATTGTTTATTTGCGTTCAAATCTCTTACAGCCATTAATGTATGCTTAAGCATACATACAAAATACGTTATACGCATCGCAATTGACAAAGATAAGACCATGTAATTAGTTGGTACCGTAGACGACGGAGAGGGAAGCGATAAATATAATTCAGACCATCCGGTTTTATAATATGACTTCCTTATAACTTATAAATTATATAATATTTCAAATTTTGTTTAGATTTTTTCCTTTTCGAAATCATTATACTTCTAGATGTAATAAGTCCCTAAAAACATAAAGGCCTTAGCAAATCCCAATTCACTTATTTTTCCCCTAAATTTAAGGGGAAACTTCTAAGCTGAAAGCACTGACTAAGCCATGAGGTTAGATGTCACTTGTCAGTTGTCATCATGTCATTGCACCTATAAAAAGAATAGAGATACACAATTAGACATGTCCTCCATGTCTATGATGCATATGGCGTTTCAAAAAAAAATAATATACCTAGGTACATATTATAGATTATACATAATCTTCATTATCAGTCTACCACAGAGTACGACGACTTAATTACAAATAGCTAAGTTGCACTTAACTTTAGTTATAAGAAAAACACATTCTATCCATAAATATTGAATATACTTACAGTTAACAATTGGGTTTGTTAGTATTTTAAATTTAATGGAGTGTTTTCTGTGTTTTAATTAATATCTTTTGCAATCTTTTGTTTCAATTTTCAAATCTCAAGTGATTTTGAAATTTGAATACAAAAAGTGGCAACATAATACAAATGTCTGACGTCGGCTTTTAACTTACGTGTTATGTTTATCGTTTTATTTATAAATCCTGCTATTCAACCAACATAAAATGAAAATCCTGTGTATATTATTTATTTCGTGGCACATAGCTTATTGTGATGAACATACACATACATATAAAGATGCAGAGCAGGTGGTATTATGGATGAACACCGTGGGCCCATATCACAATCGTCAAGAAACGTACGCATATTTTTCTCTTCCCTTCTGTGCTGGAACCAAGGTCACCATTGGTCATTATCATGAGACGCTATCTGAAGCTCTTCAAGGTGTTGAATTAGAACTAAGTGGCCTAGACATTACCTTTAAAGATAATGTCCCAGCCCAACAATTTTGTGCTATTGAACTCGATGATCAATCATACAAGGCATTGGTATATGCTGTTAAAAATCATTATTGGTACCAGATGTACGTCGATGACCTTCCGATTTGGGGTATTGTCGGAGAAATAGATGGTGATAATTACTACATCTGGACCCACAAAAAATTTGACATTGGATATAATGGAAATAGGATAGTGGAAGTTAATCTTACAGCTGAAAACAAAGAACGACTGGTGCCAAACGCAAAAATTCCTTTTACATATGAAGTTAATTGGAAGAAAAGTAACATAAGGTTTGAAGATAGATTTGATAAATATTTGGATCCTAACTTCTTTCAACACAGGATTCATTGGTTTAGCATCTTTAACAGTTTTATGATGGTTATATTTTTAGTAGGTCTTGTATCAATGATATTAATGAGAACTCTGCGTAAAGATTATGCAAGGTACTCTAAAGATGATGATCTGGATGATTTAGAGAAGGATTTAGGTGATGAGTATGGCTGGAAGCAAGTGCATGGCGATGTATTTAGACCGGTTCCACATAATGCACTGTTTTCTGCTCTCATTGGAGTAGGACATCAGCTGACTGTAGTTACATTAGCAGTTATTATTTTCACTATTTTCGGTGAACTCTATACTGAAAGAGGCTCATTATTGTCTACTGCTATTTTCATTTATGCTGCTACTTCTCCTATAAATGGTTATTTTGGTGGTTCATTGTATGCGAGAATGGGGGGACGGTTATGGATTAAACAGATGTTGCTCTCTGCATTTTTATTGCCTGTATTAGTATGCGGTACAGCGTTCTTCATCAACTTCATTGCTATGTACTACCACGCATCCAGAGCTATACCTTTTGGTAGTATGATTGCAGTAATGTCAATTTGTACTTTTGTGATCTTACCTCTCACTTTAGTTGGAACAGTACTTGGACGTAACTTAGCTGGTCAACCTGATTACCCATGTCGCATCAATGCTGTCCCTAGACCCATCCCAGAAAAGAAATGGTTCATGGAACCTTTCATCATTATAATAATGGGAGGAATTTTACCTTTTGGTTCAATATTTATTGAGATGTACTTTATTTTTACATCATTTTGGGCATACAAAATTTATTATGTTTATGGTTTTATGTTACTGGTCTTTTTGATTCTCATGATAGTGACTGTATGTGTCACAATTGTTTGTACATACTTCCTGTTGAATGCAGAAGATTATCGTTGGCAATGGACAAGTTTTCTTTCTGCAGGTAGTACGGCGTTGTATGTATACTTGTACTCATTCTACTACTTCATTTTTAAAACTAAAATGTACGGCTTATTCCAAACAACTTTCTACTTTGGCTACATGGCTTTGTTCAGTTTAACTTTGGGAATCATTTGTGGCACGGTTGGTTATATAGGAACCAGTATATTTGTTAGGAAAATATATTCAACTGTTAAAATTGATTGAAGATTGAAAAATGTTTAATAATAAAAGTTAAGTCAAATGTAGTCTTGTCAAACATCAATTACATGCATAAAACACATTCCTTGGGTAAATTATATTGTATAATTTGGAAACCATGGTATTGTAGTTCTTCAACCAATTTCTTAATTCATTATAAGACTAAGTTATGGCTATGTGAAAATTAATTCATTGGTAGGAAGTCACCGACAAAACAGACTCCTTATGGTGGGAATTGTATAATAAATGATGAGATTAAATAGGAGCCTCATCATTATTATATATGCAGTTATTAAAACAAAGTTAAATATAGCAATACTAATGTTAGGAAAACTATTTTATAATTATATAAATATTTTAGTTTAATAAATTTGCATTATGTCTCACACTATTATATAAGTTTGTAAATATAAATAAAAATTAATAAAATTCCTAATATAGTATAATGCAGCTTTATGTATGTTACTGGTGGTCATCCTTATACTTATTGGAGATTAATCTTAAAGTGTATCGCTACCTAGAATACCTACAATGGCAGGAAGGAAATTGCTAGGTATGTGATAGCTGTAAGTTAAACCTAGAGTTATTTTACTTATGTAAATATTCAATAGGATTAGAGTTCATATTCAATTTGTTAAAGAGAATTTTTAATGCATTATTTTCTATTTAATTTGTGTGGTATGACAAAACTATAGCTGTGTATGCTATCCAGAATTAATGTATTTTATTGATTATTGTAAAAATAAAGGTGACTTACGTCCATTTAATTAGTCTTGTTTTACTATAATTATTATCCTTTGATAATTATTATTATATACTTGTACTTTTTTAAATAATTTAAACAAACTAAAGTGGTAACATATAAATAATTGGTTTCGATAAAAGGTTTCATGGTAATAAAAATTACAAATGAATTCGAATAATATTATTATTTATCATCAACAAATGTCTCAACATCAACCGCCCCTTTTCTAGACTTTTTGCCTCCGGGTACTTTTGCACTGAATGCTTTAGCTGTTCTTTTTCTTAATTGAGCGATATCTTCGGTTTCATCGCTCTGATCGGCCCATTCCAAAACCAAACGCCTTCCGTAAAGATGAGTTGATTGACAAAGAGCTTCGAATGCTACCTAAAAATAGATAAGCTTTCATGAGTTTTTGACTAAGAAACCATAAAAAATATATAAATATATGGAAGTATAATGAATGTGAGGAATTTTTAAATGAGAACTATAATATCATCAAACATAAAAACCAAAACTGTACAGTTAGTGATTCTGTAAAAATTAAGAAATTTAAAAATGTGTACCATTTCTCCGCTCAACGCTGCTTATTTATACGAGAACAACAATGCTACACTAATAAAAACTTACTTAAAATCATACAAAATGATGTTTTTGAAGGTATAATTCTGATAGTATTATTAGGTAAAAGTGGAAAGTAAAAAGTTAGTAAAGTGCGTGTTACACACGTGAAGGGTTCCATACCAACGAAAATCAAAAATATTATCACGTTTCTTATATGCGTATATTTATCTTGTATAATTTTGAAATTACTCTATAATAAAAAAAAATATAGCGGCCATAGAAATATATAATCCATGAAAATTCTAATAAATAATTTATCTATTACAGTTCATGAGATACAGCCAAAAAGTATGGAGTCCTAAAAATGTAATTCCCAAATTTGTCACCCCTAAAATCCGGTGCCTTACTTAGCCCGCTGGTAAATAAGCTAATGCTTAATACACATGTTGTGTCGACTCAGTTACAAGATATACCTTTGCGTCGGCTTTTGAATAATAATCGACAAAAGCAAAGCCTCTGTGTTGGTCCGATCCAGATGTTAGTTTTTTGGGCAATCGCAAGGTTTTGATTTCTCCAAATGCTCTGTAAAAAATAATTGGTCATATGTAAATTTTTTTTAATATAAAATTTCTCGGAATTTTGATACTCTGATATGATATTGATAAATTAAAATAATAGTAATTTAGTTTTAATTTGTCTTAAGATATGATCAATTATGGGAATTGATAGTGACAAAATACCTTCATTTAAACCGAAGCACTTCGAGAAATTAGATAAATTATGTTATCGGACCATTTATTATCGTAAGTAAATCTAAATTAACTATGTTACCAAGATTACCTGAATATTTCGTGTAATTCATTTCTGTTGGCTTGGAAAGGTACATTTCTTACTAGTATTTTTGTACCATTTTGTATTACATCCTTAACACTTTTCTTTGATGACTTCACTTCCGTGCTGGAAAAACATTTTAATACAATACATATATACATTAGCTGCAGGTTTCAATATCAAATCTTCAGACTCAAAGCGGTATCCATTTTTTTGCACCTTGCGCTGTATCATCATCATCATCCATAAGATATTGTTACGGAGAACCTTATCACAAGAGAATAAGGTTCAAAATAGCTTGCTACTCTCTTTGTTTACTTTCTCGACCGTCGCGTAGGTTCTAGAAAGATGTATACTCGAAACGTGTAGTAGTTTCGCGGACGGAACTTTCTCTGCGTGTCGACTGAGTCATTCAGTTCTGAGCAACGAGCGAAGAAACTACAAGTGATACCAGTGGACAAGTGCTATAATTAGTGACTATTCCTTTGGACTGTGATTGACCTGTGTTTTGGACCTGTGATTTGTGAAGTTCCGTTGTGTAATCTAAATCTTAATAAAGTGTTATTTAGAGTGTTTGTTTCCAAATCTACGAACCCCAGCCCGTTTTTTTTTTTTTTTTTTTTTAAGATGGAGATATCCTCATGGATACCCCGGAGCTGGGGCTGCCGGGGTTATGTGAGATACTTACTCACTAAAACTCAACCAGGTTTCGTCTCTACGCAGTCGACGGCCGGGGGCATTCGTGCCGAGCACTTGACCCCGTCTGACCGTCGCTACGTTTGTCTGCGTCAAAAGCGGACGCAGACCCTCCTCGCCCTGTTGGGCATGAGAGCGAGCAGAAACCCAAAAGGCTTTAAAGGCGTCGGGATGTGACGACCCCATCGCCCGCTGTTGGGATAACCTCTGTCACAGCAGAGATTATTCCACCAGTGCAATCAGTCACACTGGTGGTAGGTCTTTTGTTGCAAGAGGCCGGCTAGGTAGGTACCACCGCAGTGTCCAATATTCTGCCGCCAAATAGTAGTGTTTAGGCACTACTGTGTTCCGGTTTGAAGGGCATTGTACGCTAGTGAAATTACTGGGCGAACGAGATTTAATAACTAATATCTCGAGGTTGGCAACGCGTGAGTGGCCTACCTACTAGTGGTGCTGCAAGCGCTCATAGGCTACGGCAACCACTTACCATCAGGTGGGCCGTATGCTTGTTTGCCAACTTCTAACATAAAAAAAAAAAAAAAAAAAGGCTCGCTCTCATCCTCGCGGGGGCCTGTGCAATGCGAACGCCTGTCGCCCCAGCGACATTCGCCCGCAGGCCACCCACTACGGCAGCGTAGCTCGGTGCCACCACCTCCTACGCTGCCCCATCCTCCTACGCCTCGACGCCTCCACCAAGGGGTCGTCAGTACGCAGGCGTTGGGCCTCCCTTTTGCGGGACATGATGGTCTCGCAAAACTCGGAGACCGCCGTCCACGCCTGCCTGCTACACAAGATTGCCCGGATGATCTCGGGCAATGTGAGGTCCGTACCTACTACGGCAATAAGCCGCAGCCTCTCCACTGTCCACGCCGGACACTCTTCTAACGTGTGCTGGGCGGTGTCGTCCACCCCCAGTCACACGACCGGCACACGGGGCTTGACTCCCTGCACACAATAGTATGCAGGTACCTGTCAAAGCACCCGTGCCCCGACAACATCTGCGTCAGGTGGTATGTTAGGGAGCCCGACTTGCGCTCGACCCATTTCCTGAGCGACGGCTGGATGCCGGCAATAGCCCAATGTCCAGCCGTCGGCTCTAGGAGCTCTTGCAACCACCTCTCCATCATCAACCTATTACCCCTCCTCTTCCACCGCTCCAGCTCACGGCGGAGAACCCCAGCCCGTAACAATATAATTACAGCCAAACGGCTAAATATGGCGGATATATTTAAAAGTCACGTTTTAATAAAATTAATACATTTTGTTTTAGAGAAATATTTCTAGTAACAAAGTCAAAAAATATTTTCGCTTTATTACTTCTAGAAACTTAACTGATATAATATGTATGTCTTACTTATTTCCTCTCTCGGAGCGTTTCAATTCCAGAGTTTTACCATCAAGTGTTGAACTTTGGAGTTCTTTCAATGCTTCGTTAGTGTGAATCTTTTTAACATACTGAACAAATCCATAACCCATTGATAGAATTTGTCCAGGATTTTTGGGATCTTTCTTCTTAGCAATTGTCACGCTGTGTATTTTTCCACAAGGAGAGAAATGCTGAAAATATTAACATGATGATTTTCATTCTTTTTCGGTACAAAGGATACTAATAAAATAACTATTACTTATGAATTATGTAATAATGATATGTAATGTTGTATACTGTGTCAATTTTTCTTTGTACATAAACTTTTATTTGGAAATATTCATAATTTTTATAGCATTGTCCTAACTCTTTAACTTACACAAATTGTTAAATAATACTAATGAAGATGGCTAACTACAGATTAAAAATAAAGATTAAGTTAAAATAGTACATATTAGACCCTTCAAACACCTTCAATACTATTGTTTAATGTTGCGCGCAATAAAATTTACTTGTTCAAATCTTTATTCACCTACACTACACTAAAATTATCTAACAATCTTTCAATAATAAATCCTCATCCTAATAAATCCTTCTCGTTCTATAATATTGACGAAGATAGGATTAAAATCACCAGTATTGCACAATATTATTGACTGCTTTTTATTGCCACTCATTAGTATTAAGACAATTATTGTAAGTACCTATGAATATTTTAAGTCACATACCGCTTTTAATGATTCTTCCGTCGTTTTAAAATTGAGATTTTTCACGAACAATGTTGTATCATTCTCCGGTTCCTCTTCTTCAATGAATTCTTCGGTTTCAACTTTCTCACTTGTGGTTTTATCTTCAATGGGCTTAACTTGATCATTAAATTTATTTTCTTCTTTATCAACTTTTTCAACAATTTCTTTTGGTTTTTCTGACGTTTTAACAAACACATTCTCCGGTGCCCATTCTAAATATAGAGGAGCCGATTTGAACTGTGAGTATGCTAATTTGCTGAATGCTTTTTTGGCTTCAAACGGTTCTATGAAATCAACTAGTGCTGTGATGCCATGCTTGGGCATGAGAAATCTAGCTAACTGTCCATGTTTTATGAATAATGCTTTAATTTCTTCTTTGTCAGTATCAGCTGGTAAATTTTTCACTAATATACATGTTTTTGATCTTTTTGTCGCTGGCTGAAATAATTCTAATTTTGAATGAAATCGCTATTAATAATAGCAGTGTTGCTGCTTGTAAGTATTGGATGCCTTAAAAGGGAAGGAAAATTTCGAAAATGAACGTCTTTTCCTCTCCTCCTTCTACATTGTTTATTCCTATTTCTTAGGTCGTGATGGTTTACTTTAAGGGAGTCTCCTCTGTTGGATTATTCATTTAATTCAGAGGCACAAATATTTATAATAATTGTCAAATCTACTATCAAATATTATGTAATCGAGAATTGTTGACTTACTCTGTTGAAGGCGTCCAAATAAACTCCATTCGATTCTAAGAATGTTCTAGTCTCAGCCACCAGTTGTGTTTCTCCCAAAGCGAGCCTCACAGCTGCACTTGTGTCTAAAATTGATATAAATAGTATATTATATGACAGTAATTGTGAGATCGTAAATTAATTGAACACCCAATTTTGTAGTAGTACAGCCATGCAGCCCAGCACGAAGGGACGGGCTTGATCAGGGAAGTAATACCCTGTCACAGAAAATCGGCGTCAAGTATCAGTACTGTTGTGTTTCGTCCGATGAGTGAGAGCACCGAGGGTCCAATCTCCCACCCCCTCTGTTCCCATCCTACATTTCCCTTGGGTTGGCAAGGAGCATGTGATACCTCAAGTATCACAGGCGTTCATAGGTTGCGATGACTGCTTGCCATCAGGCGGACAGTATGTTTGTTTAGCAACCGTCATGAAATTAAAAAAAAACCAACTCAACCGGGCGAAGTTAGTCACACGTTAATTTCATTCTGTTATGTTGCAAGTATGTAAGGAACACCAGCGAGACTAAAGACATTTTTCTGTATGGAAATGCCTGTCCAATGTCAATAGTATCGTAGTAAGTTTATGCATACAATATATTTTCATTAAATTCAAAATATTCAAGTTATAGATTAAAATAGTAACATAAAATAAAAGTCTTACTTTTGTTGTTATCGCTAAGCAACTGTTCTTTAGTAGTATTATAGTTGGCAGCGACCACGTCTGCAACGGCGTTGGCACCGAGAAACAACACGTTCCAGTTGTGTGATGACTTCGCTTGCTGTTTAAGCTTCTTTGCTTTCTTCTCTTTGAATGTCAGACCTTCTGAAATTTTGAAACGAGTTTATAGTGGGCTTAATACAAATATTTAAGCCATCCATAAATTACTTATACGAATATGTATCCTGATATTTTAACCCCATAAGGGCTGGTCCTAGTAACAGCTGGTCACATTTGTGTGACGTCATATAATTTTATCATTAATGGCGTCCACAAATTATTAAATTAACAGTTGAGCAGGCTTACCATTAACTCTTATTGATTCAAATAACGATCTAAAGCCGAGCTACATCAATATTTCGTATCATGCTCATATAAAATCGGAATGTCAAAATTGAATTGGATTGATTTGGTCGTCATTCGAATCGCAATAAGAGTTAATGGTAAGCCTCCTGTTCCTTAATTAGTTTAATAATATTTTTAAGTATATTTTTTCGTAATCAGTTCACGCGTTTTAATATATTAGATTGCGCGTTTTAATATATACACAGCTGTGACACAGTTAATACTAGTACAGCTGTCTATGCTGATCCCAGTATTTGTTTGTTTATAACATAAATCTGATAAATGTATCCTTTACTTATGTTAACATTGTAAGAAGCTTTAATAAATATTATTATTATTATTATTATTATTAGATATCAAAATGTGACGTAACGAAACTTAGGACACTTTCCACACCTCTACAGGCGTCGGGATGTGACGACCCCATCGCCCGTTGTTGGGATAACCTCTGTCACAACAGAGATTATTCCACCAGTGCAATCAGTCACACTGGTGGTAGGTCTTTTGTTGCAAGAGGCCGGCTGGGTAGGTACCACCGCAGTGTCCAATATTCTACCGCCAAATAGTAGTGCTTAGGCACTACTGTGTTCCGGTTTGAAGGGCATTGTACGCTAGTGAAATTACTGGGCGAACGAGATTTAAGAACTAATATCTCGAGGTTGGCAACGCGCGAATGGCACCTACTAATGGTGCTGCAAGCGCTCATAAGCTGCGGCAGCCACTTACCATCAGGTGGGCCGTATGCTTGTTTGCCAACTTCTAACATAAAAAAAAAAAACTTCTCACACCCGACGTCTACCGCAATTTATAGATGGTCCATACTACTCACTTTTGTATGGCTCAATCTGGTAAATAAACATGAAACATTGTATGGATATTTTTAGTCGTGACGAACTTTTTTAGTGCACGACGAAGAATCTGCCTTGTACGCCGATGGTCACCGGTTCAATTCCCTTTTTTTTTTTTTCGGAGTGTCTATTGTTGTTGGCCCTAGTGGCCTTGACAGCGTCACCGGTGGGGGCGGCTCTGGAGACCTCAGCCGGTAAGAGATGGACTGTCCGCGAGGGGCACAAGTTGAATCCGTTCCAAGGGTTCCTGCGAGGTCGAGCCTAGGCTTGGGACGTCATCGGGAGGGAGGGAGCGCTCCGGAGCAGCGGTTCAATTCCCACTCGGTGCAGTTTGTATTCACCATAAAGGCGTGTATTCCGTTTTGGATGATTGTGCTTGTGTCTGTTTGTTTTTGCAGACCTTCGACACAAGATATTATTATTCTCATTGTAGCCGTGTGTAACGTTTATTATCTATCATTATAAGTTTAAATGAAGGGCGTTTCCATTTAATAGACCATTTTTAATTTCTACCATTTTTAGTTAGTTAATCATCTTGTGAACATACCATCGTCGTCTTCATCAACAAGCTTTTCTGTTTTAGCGGGTAGCAAATGTAACATCCTCCCACAAAATGCAGTCCCGTCGAGCTCTGTGTAAGCCTTCACAGCATGTTCGGGCATCACAAAAGTGACTGTCGCGAATCCTTTGGGCTGACGAAGTATTGGATCTATGGGCATATTTAATTCAGCAATCGGACCTACAAATGTTAAATAAGATAGCATTTAAATGATTACAACTATTGTGAGACATTATTTAACTTAATGTAATATTTAAACGCCTAAAACTCACGTTCAAACGGTTTATGTTCCGACTAATTTCGGACCCATCGGAGGTCCTACATCAGGGTGAGTGGGCTACATTCGCGGTCGCGACCCGTCTCGCGCTGTAGTGCGTGAGTTTTAGCCGTTTAAGTTTTACATTACCTTAATATAGCATTGTAATGTTGTATCTACCTAAATGCCACAAGTACCGTTTGATCATTTGGATTTTACCAGATTACTGATACCGGTTCATTGACCAGCGGTTTCAGAAAACATTAATGATGATTTGAAGCAAAAAAAATTCAGTTTCAGTAATAATGCACATTATATACACTAACTTGCGAGGACAGTGCAATATATGCATAGGACTGGCTAACCAACATCATTACCATCCTCACCTACTGCAATACCTGCTATATACTGCAATAGCTGCTATATACTGCAATACCTGCTATATACTGCAATAGCTGCTATATACTGCAATAGCTGCTATATACTGCAATAGCTGCTATGTACTGCTATAGCTTCTATAAACTACTACAGATGTAGCTATCTACTATCATTGTCGGACACCTACACAAGTTTGACATGCTGGAAAAGTATCTCATCGCATGCTTATTCCCGATACCGTCCTTAGTCGTGGTTCGGTCTCGCAGGAAGAACTCTAAGAACGGTATCAATTTTGAGCTCTCTTAAGGCCTGTCCCTTCTTCATGAAAGAGTCTTCGTGGTCAACTCCCCCAGCGGGGACACCATCAAGGCAAGTAAAAATATGCCTGATAAAAACGATTGGAAAGGTAAAGCTGATGAGGACGACTTTAACAATCAGAACAATTAAAGTTGTACCAGTTTTTCGATAAAATCGCGACAGAAAATCTTAGCGTAATAAATGTCGAAGTGTAATAAGTTCCAATGGAGCAGATCAAGAAGATATGCAATTCAAGTTGTAGATATTCCAAATTTTCATAGCACAAATCGGTTTTCTGAGAAGTTTTCTTTTGGTGGCCAGGAGTTGTGTATCATAAATCATCTTAACAAGGATGTTGTTTAAGGTCCTATAACGCAAATAGGGTTCATAGAAATTGTCTAATGATTGTGTCTACTGTCGAGTAAGTAATATAAAAATATGTAGGTAAGTTGATACTATTTCTACTGTATACTTACCATATTTCTCGAACAAGGTTGTTAATTCTGCTTCAGACACAACGTATGGCAAGTTTCTTACAAATATACTGCCACTCTCACCGATGCTTTCTTCTATGCCATCTTTCTAACACAAAACAAAAAAATATAATATTAAGACAACTTGACTGAAGCTATTTTTAAGTTAAGTTAAGCAACGAGCTTATGATACTTCAAGTATCGCAAACGTTCATAGGTTGCGCTGACTGCCTACCATCAGGCGGACTGTATGCTTGTTTGCCAACCGTGATGAAATTAAAAAAATAGTAATAATACGAAAATTATTTTTTTTACATTTTTAAGGGAGAACATTTATGTTTACTGATTTCAAAGTTTTAATGATATTTTTGTTATTTTTCCATGAATTTTTATTTCCGTGACTGATTTTTATAATACTATTTTTAACTCAATACTTCATACTGAGACATTCACCAAAGGTTTACTTTAAAAGTACACTTTTAATATTTTTTACGCTTGCAATGTTAGTTGTGAAAAGGCTCGATCTACTGAGTTATGACCATTTATTAAATGATAGCATTGAATTTTTAATCAGTCTTTTAAAATAAATACCTCTTGCTTTTTAATTATATTATTTTGTTCTTCTTCCTCTGCTGCTTTCTTTGCCTTGTCCTCATATTTATGAACATGTAGACGATGACTACCTGAAAATGCAAGTTTAAATTTTATAATTTATATAAATTTAACCATTTAGACAAGCATGAGACTAAATGAAGCCAATTCTACACCTAAGTACTTAAATTATTTCTAGTCTACAAAAATGGAATTACCAAATAATATAAGGGTACATTTTTCTTTGCCTTTTGTCTCAAACTTCATTGTCACTATAATTTTTGTGTGATACAAAACTTCGATATAATATTGGATAATTATTTAAAGCTCTATGATATTTATGAACTACTAGCAGTGGCCACTGCTTCACTTGCGTTAATATAGTTATTTGACAATTCCACGGGAACCCAAGATTTTTAGAATAACCCGGGATAAAGTGTGTATTAATCCAGGCAATAAGCTGTGTGTAGCAAATGTCATCCGAATCCGTGCGGTAGTTTTAGCATGAAAGAGAAACAAATATCCCTCTGTCCATCCATCCATCCAAACTTGCACATTTATAATATTAGTGGGATAGTGGGATTAGTAGGGTTGTTAGATGCTACAGAATGTTTTCTTACCAATTTATAGTAAATATTGATTAGTTTTTATTATAAAATTTGAATTACATTTGAAAATATATTTTTTAATTTTGTTATCATTTTTAAAAATGTTACAAATATTTACCTATGAAAAGTTTGTCTTTATGTAATGCTTTGTTAAATTCCTTTTCTGTCCTAAAACCAACATAACAAAATCCAGCCATTTTCCTTCCTTTGCCCAGAGGAAATCTTATTGAGAATGGCACCAGGGGTTTAAAGAAGTCCTTTATATCTTTTTTTTTACATTTAAATGGTAAACCAGTTACCTGTAATCAAGAAATAAAAAGGCTATTGCTATAAAATTTGTACAAAGTATTTATCATCATTATAACATTTTATTGTAAAGTCGTTAAATATAATTTCACTATAAGTAGAAATAATAAAAGTATTCTTAATATTTAAATATGGTTTTTCTAATTTTGTATTTTTAGTTAATTTATATATAACTTTCAAAGAAATGTATAACATTTGGTTTCTGAATAATAAAATAAAAAAAAGATTTCTTAAATAATTAAATTTCACAAAAACATTTTAATAATTATTTTATCTTACTTTGACATGTAGCAAAGGTCTATTCCTAACTTTTTTAGGTTTTTCTTCTTCTGGTTGTTCATTTTTTACCACTTCTGTAAAACCATCTACTTTCTTCATTAGAATTTTCATATACTGTAATAAATAACTTAATACATTATGTATAATACCCATAACAAATTATAACATTACAAAATTAAAATGCTTATTTATACAAAACAGTGACAGTTAATGGATAACACAAAGTCAGTTTTCCAAAACAATAGAAAATTATGGTGTCTTTTTTTATTTAATAATATCACATAAATAAAAAGCTAAATACAAAAATGTATATAGCATTTATTATTTTTAGTTTTTAGCAACTTACATCTAAATCACTTATCTGTGTATTAGCAACTTTTTGTATTTTATTAACTTCTTCCTGTTCCTTGTTTGTCTCTAGAGTTACTTCTTCAGTAGATTTATCACATTTTTCTGGGGCTTCTTCTTCAACACCACTGTCCTCATCACTTTTACGAGTTTCTTCCAATGCTTCTTTGATCCAAGCAGTTTTATCATTTATATGAGCCTCTATGAATTCAGCGAACAATGGGTCTCCTTTATGCTAAAAAGCAACATCAGAGTATAAAAATAATTATAATCATCAGGGTGCAGAATTTTGGCCTTTCGTGGTTAAGATTTAAGTGTTTTATTTTATATAAATATTACCTTCTTCAATAGTTCTTTTATTTTGTTCTTGTTTCTCTCAGCTTTTGACAATTTATCTTTTTTAGGTTTAATTTCATCAGTTTCATTTTTATGAATTTTCTTATATGCTGTACTATCCGAAGCATATTTGCTCCAGGCTCTTGGCTTTTTCTCGTCACCTAAGTTTGCGCAAATTTCGACATCTATCTTCATACTATTGACAAAGGTTCCATTGAAGTGCTCTCTGGCAGCTGAAGCTTGTTCCTCTGACCTGTATCCCACAAAGCCGAAATTTCTAAACTTGCCATCTTTTGTATATTTCAACTGAACATCTGTAACTTCTCCTTTCTCGCTGAAAATATCTCGTAGTTTTTCGACAGTAACCTTGAGTATCAATCATTTATTATTAGTTATTTGAATACTGTTCTTAAAAATTTAATAATAATAAATGTGTTTACCTTATTTGGCAAGTTTTTAACGATAAGTCGAGACATTGCTTTCGAAAAAGGTTAATAACTTATGACACACAAAAATGATTAACAATTTTGATGATTTACATTTCACTTGATATTACAAATTCTATAATATTCCTTTATGAATAGTACAATGGAATAATGCCATATCAATCGCAAATAGAAATTAATTAAAAATTAAAGCAATCAAAACAATGCCATGTGAATTATAACCTGTAAACTTCAAGACTCGAGTTGAAACTTCAAATTCATTTTATCATTTATGTCAAAAATCAAAATTCACATTATTTTTACCACATATACCACAGAACATTATTTTAGACGTCAAATCGATTATTTTTGGTAAATAAGATGGTCACAGACGCTGACAATTGATTATTTATTTATTTCTTATTAGAATAGATTCACGCCCACAGCAATAACCTAATCAGTACTAAAATAGTTAACTATCAAAATGCTGCTAGCAAAAATTTCTCGTTCAAGGTTCACTTTGTCAATCCTATTATCATGTCTTGTAAGTTGAATGGTTGAAGTCATAGAATTAGAGTCATAGAATTACTATAGGAACTCAAAGAATTCTTATATTAATTCTATGGTTGAAGTAAAATCGAAAAGTTAAATGGACGCAAATAAGCAATAAGCAATAAATATATTAGGTAGGTATGTAATATAGTTGTAACAGTAAGCAAAAATCGCGATGATTCTAAAAGTTTATATTTTGTCCTCAATTCTTAAAAATTACGGCGTTTCAATTAGATGGGATAAAGGTTTCATTTGGAACCTCTCTTTTGGCACAGAAATGTTGCTTTAGTGAACTTTCTTGTTCTTATATTACTTCTATGAATGTAACTTTTCATAGAAATAATATAAAGAACCAGAACAATCACTTGTAATTTAATGTTAAATAAACTCAAACTTTACAGCTACATATTTAAGTTTAATTTTCAATACTTCATACTAAAACGACAATTTGTTCGAGAATGAGACACACGAAATGGTATTCGTGTCCCTTTCCCACAGGTTGCCCTTACAAAAAAGGTGGTAGTTACACAACTTCCGAATATATTTATAAATTTTGTGGCTTAACGAAAGTCTTTTATAATTAAAAACAATTGTTACTAAAATTAATAGTTTTGATCGTAATATAATGAGCCTTTAAATACACCATTTTCGGTTAAATGACTTTGAATAAAGGAAATATTATTACTATTCTGACAACACAGTTCAAAATTTACCAACAAATTGGCATAATCGGTACTGCCCACAAACTGATAAAATCATATCTTAAAACACGATATCAAGTAGTAAAAATTGGGGAGCATCTGAGTAATCCTCAAGGATCAGTTTTAGGACCTCTCTTGTTTCTGGTTTATATAAATAACATCCACGAACTTGGCTTGACAGGGGATATCACTCTTTATGCAGATAACACCAGTCTATTTTACTTTGGTAAATCTATTGATACTATGATTGACGATGTACAAAATGATCTTAACAAACTAACTATTTGGTTTCAGTGTAATCTATTAACAATCAACACCAGCAGAACTAACTATATCATATTTGCTGCAAAAAATAAAAAAAATTGGTAATCACAAACCACTGTGTATAAATAATGAACTTATAATTAAAACAAAAAATGAAAAATATCTTGGTCTAATTCTTGATAACCAACTTACGTGGATACCACACCTTGGCAAATTATACTCTCTTACGGGAGCTTTTCGAAATTTTGCCCATTGTCTTCCGAAACATGTTAAATACATAATATATAACACGCTTATTAAACCTGATATTGATTACCTTATTGAAGTTTGGGGTACAGCTAGTAAGACTAATCTTAAATAATTACAAGTTGCGCAGAATAAACTTATAAAACTTTATTTAATTATAATTTTTTAACACCGTCAGACCAAATCTATAAGCGAACTAAAATTATGAGTATAAAACAAACATATATTTATAATATAACGGAAAATATTAAATAAGGATATTCAGTGTAACATAAAATTTATCAAAAATTTTCAAATACATAACCGCGCTTTAAGAAACGATAATCAATTCGTTTTATATACCCCAAGAACAAATTATGGGGAAAAGAATTTAATGTACGAAGGTGTACAGCTATACAATAAGCTGCCAGTACATATTAAGGACGCTAAAACCATCCATAAATTTAAGAAAAATCTCAAAACGCATATATTAAATGTCTTTAGTATAATATGACTTTTGCCGCTTCTATTCTCACTTAGCTCTATGTACTTTGTTGGTAACTATTAACAACATGCATTTGTTATAAAAATACCCACTTTTTATTTTTTATTTTTACAATGTCTTCACGTTTCTTTAACTTTAGAATTGTATTTAATTTTCTCATGCAAGTGAATTGTAATTTATTCTTAGTGAGAAATAAACTTCTTAAACCGGAAATTGGCGTTATTTTGGTTACTATAGTAACATCAAATTTTCAAATTTTAGATTGAGCTCTTCAAAGCTTATTTAATTGGTTTTTATTAGAAAAATGGTGAACAAATGCGTTATACTTGGTTGTAAGAGTTAATCTTATCCAGGTGGTAGTAAATCTTCCGACCTGTAATTTTGTTTTACAAGAACCAGGGTGACTCTGCTATGTTAAGTTCAAAGACGATTCTTGAATTTTTTATCAATTGTAATTAATTTAAAATTTTAAAATAAAGTTATGTTATCTTTATTTTAGTAATAAAATGTTATTTTAAATTTTTCTCGTCACGAGGAAAGAAAAAGAATGGATAAAAATAAATATAATTTTATTATATTTTCCGACTTACATACTACTATTATAATACCACTTGCTAATTCTAATAATAATAATAATATTCCAATAAAATAATATATTGGTTCTAATTTAAATATATTAATAGTACCTATGCAGAAATCAAGATGATTCAAGTTTGTATTTTGTTCTCAATTATTAACAATTATGGTGTTTCGATTAGATAGGGACGAAAATACCATTTGGAACCTCTCTTTTGTCACAGAAATGTTGATTCAGTGAGCTTTCTTGTTTTTATATTATTTTTATAAACTTTCTGTGATTCGATTAGACTTTGGTCAGCGAGCCTATTGGCTTTGGGCCTCTAAATACTTCTATGATTGTAATGTCAACAATTGTCAAATGTCATTTGTCATCTATATTTCTAATCTCATATTGGGTCATAATTTCAAAAGTCAAAACTCTAAATATTTTCTTTACGCACTTACAGGACGATAACAGTTTTTAACATTTCAAGTTTTTCCAAGATAAGTTTTTCAGAATGTCGACTGCGATGACTTTTGGACAAAAACAATTTATACCGACGCCACCGGATAAGGGAAGTTTTCCACTGGATCACGATGGTGTTTGTAAGAAAAGTATGGTTAGATACATGAACTGTATTTTTAATAACAATAGCGACAACTCGATGTGTCGAACAGAGGCAAAAGATTACCTAGCTTGTCGTATGGAACACAACCTCATGGCAAAAGAAGAGTGGAGTAAGCTTGGATTCAAAGAAGAAGTGCAATTAAAAGGAAATGAAAAGTGAACTTTGTATTATAAATAGTTAAGGTTAGTTTGTTTTTATTTGTAAATATATTTAAACATCATAATAGTTTTATTATTTCCAAAAATCTATACTTTAAATTATTTTGTCGAAAGAAAAAACAACATACTCCAGACTTCTTAGTATTTTCGTAAGATTTTGGCTAAGGTATAATAATTATTATTCTAACTTTAATTTTATTTCATTCCATCATAACCATTGGTCCATAATATTTATATTCAAGCAAATAGTTTATGTAATATAAATTATTCATAATTCGAAAATAAAGAGTTTCATTAGTTACAGATGTATTAAATAACATCTGGCATAAACATTAGTTAATTGTTTTCTAGAGCTTAAAGTAAAGAAACTCAAAACCTAGATTGAACAAATAGCTGAATAAAAATTAGTCAATATAATAGACCTGTTTCCACTTAGAATAAGTTTGAGTTTCTCATAAATTAATCTTTTAAATTTCTCATAATATGATGATAACTAAAAACTATATAATTTATTATAAAAAACAAAGATTATAAGATTTATAATATTTAGAAAACAAATTTAGTTAATTTAGGCATTCAGTCATGTGACAGTGAACACCAATTAGAAAGTGTTACATCACATGTAGCAAATCAATCTTATTTTTGCATGGCAGCTCTTAGTTTTTTATGATTTAAAACAAATTTCTCGTATTAAGTGTAGTTGAATGTTGATGTTTACCAAAAAGCAGGGCTCCTTAAACCTACACCCAGGTCGAAACTCCTGGAAACGGCTTGAGTATTTCCCTCTACCACACGAAGGACCCGGTACCCACACATTGAATCCATGGATGCTAGGCAGTTTGTCACATTTATATATTAAAACGAGAAGTTGCTATCTGTATGATATGAGTTTGGATAAATTATCATGTGAAATATCAGGTGTGGGTTTAAACACATCATACAAAATACATAACATGTTATTAATATTTTGTTTAGTATGTATTTGAAAAAAAAAAGTAATCATATTATATTACATTGCAAGAAAAAAAACCTTGCAATAAGGTCAATAATTTTCAATCTTCAATTTTTCGATAAAGTATTTAAATGAAGCTTTAGTTAAATTTTAAAATCATTAATCATATTTTATAATGTTTTATATATTATGTGTATTTTATATATCACTACATAGTATAAAACAAAGTCGCTTTCTCTGTCCCTATATCCCTATGTATGCTTAAATCTTTAAAACTATGCAACACATTTTGATGCGGTTTTTTTTAATACATAGAGTGACTGAAGAGGAAGGTTTATATGTATAATAACATCCATTAAATTGTGGAGAAATACTGTTATTTTTGAGGTTTCTAATGTGATGTCGTAAATAATTGAGGTTTCTAATGTGACGGCCACGGGGAATAATTAATAAATCAAAACTACTGGATAGATTTTAATCATTTTTTTAGTGAATAACATAGGCTATATATTTTATAACCGTGCGAAGCCGGAGGGGGCCGCCAGTATAATATAATCAATAAAAAATCAAACAATCAAACATAATAGAAAATTCTTTATTTGTTCTTACCTAAGCCTAAGAATAATCTTAAACAGCAATTACATTATATGGAGTAGCTTTTATTTTAAAACGATTACAAATTTTGAATTAATTATTTTTATTGCCAATGGCATATTTTTTTTTATAAAAGTAAATATCACAGTTATTATTAAATTATTTGTGACAAAGTTACTGAAAAACATTACTATTCTATAATGAATGACTCGAGAGGTATAATAAACATGATGCAAAACAAACAGCCCACGTTACATTACAATACATGTGTTTATAATTTCTATATATGCTTATTTCCTCATTTATTGCAAAAGATAATATAATATTATGATTTTACTTAATGAAGTATTATGGAAGAATACTAAAATAGATGATTAAAACATTGCCTATATAGATGAGATATAGTTGATAGCATACAAAAATACTTAAGATTTGAATTTATTCTGTACAATAACTAACTATGAAAAGCACCATTTTCATTCTGGAGAGCTCCTTTTACACATGAGCGTCAGCAATCATTCAAGACATTTATTATGTTATGTATTTTTTATAAAACCACTTGTATATGAATTAAATATTTTCTTGATCTATGGTATTGAGTAAACTGTAATAAAACCTTTTTTTAATAGCTATATAATAAAATAGTTAAGTTACTTAGGTAGGATGGACTTGTTACAAAATTACATGTTTACAATAACCACAAAAATGATTATTATATGGATTAAAAATATCTTTTATTTCAAGACTACAATTAATATATCATACATAATTATGTTATCTCTATAATTTACAAATTACCAAATATCTGAACCTCTAACCAGCATAGGAGTAGTTGTTATTATACACATTTGAATTTTAAGTATGTAGTTTTTATTTTTTATTCTAAAGTTCTATTATATTTATCACTATTAAGGCATACTTGTGGATTTCACACTTCATTGGATTTCAAACTATTATATACAGTAAACTCCAATAAACATTCAAGTATTTTTTTTTCAAGGATATAAAACAACTCATGAAACTTTAATTGAAAATAGACTTTTATTCGTCGAAAACAGCTTAAAATCCTGTGTAATGCATCAGCAACAAAAACTAGTAAATAATAAACTGCAATGGATCATTTTGTGTAGCTGGAAATGTTTCAATATTTATTTGAGTTTCTTGTCTATAAACATTTTTTTTTCTAGACTTATCAGTTTTATTTAAGTTGTGATATTTTCATGTATTATCTACGAAAATATCGTTTTATATTACATAAATATTGATTAATTAAACGACCATACAATCTGTACAGAAGCTAAATAAATGGTGTTATATACCTTACATCAAAAGAACTCGATCATGTTGAGATCAAAATGTACATACATTAAAAATAAAAACAAAATGCCTCATTTCTAATATTATACTAATAGTTACACATATTTTACTTTATATACAAAATTTAATAATTTACTTACTAAGACAGGCAGTGCATTTTTTGCGCAATTCATTATCTTATCATAAGTCTTATTTAAGACGATATCGATATGTACTTGTTAATTCATTATGCATAAATAGTAAAAATATTAAATTTATTTCATCTCTAAATAATTACACAAGATTAATAAATCAATAGTGGCACACATTTTAGAGGTTATAAAATATTTTATTTCCATAGAATATAACGTATGAGAATGACAAATAGTGATGCGAAATATGGCAGGCTCTTATTAGCATGTTTAGCGGCAACACTAGGGGAGCGGAGAGTAGAACCGGGCGCGGCGGGCGCGCGGTAAGGAGCTCTGGGACCGGCGCGCTCCGTAGGGCACGCCATCCAGAATGGTGCTGACGGATATTGTCGTTCATGTTCTACGCGCATTTGAAGATCGTTAAACTTCCAAAATCCTTTCCCTTTGAAGAAGTATGTCTTGCCTGTAATAAGTTTATCATTGTGGTATAGTTTAGCATTTTTATAGTATATTATTTTTTTACAAAATTATTTTCATTTAAGGTTATCATTTAAGGTTTGCTCACCATCTTTCCATTGGAACACACTGTCTATATTGTAACCAACCCCTTTCCACATTGCCATATCTCTAGGGTAGTCTAATTCAACACGACCAACGTCTTCGTCAAACCTGAAGAATTAAGAAATAATTAATGAAAATTTTAAAAGCGGTTCTATAACTTTATTGGAAAATTTTTTAAAACTTACTTCCAATACATCGAGCCACTGTAAAAATATGTTTTTCCATTATGTCCCCAAACCATAGCAGCGTCCAACTTATCTATACTTCCCGGTAGACCGAGTTGAACCAAGTTTTTAGGATAACCTGGCATCAGATGTTGTGTATCAAACAAGTACAGTTGTTTCCCTAAAACAAAAATAATTTAATGTAAATAAACATAACTTAATGATTAATACATTTTTAAAGATTAATCTAACATTTTGTCTTATTAATTAATTATGTAACATACCGACGAAAAATGCGATTTTTCGATCTGGCCTTTCATACACAGCATCAACGTGAGTTAGGTTTCTAGGTAACCCTGACCACATTCTAGATATTTCGATAGGGTAACCAGGATAACGGCCATTTGCACCTATCCTCCAATGATACTGCAAAAACATTTAGAAAGAGTTTTATAACATTCTATAATGTCAAAAGTTCTATATAAGAAAATGGATGAAATAATTACCCTATTTTTAAAAATGAAAAGTTCACCGCGTATTAGAGATACGGCATCGTAAGTTGTATCGCAAGTGTCTGGCTTGTCTTTGTCCGTACGAGGGATTGGTTTCAGAGTGGTTGTTTTCACAGGATAATAGGGTTTTTTCTTTGGGTAATCTTGACCAGAGTCGGTGGGATAATTAGATCTTGGATGACTTGGATATTCTGGGGGTACATGAGGGTATCGTGGACGATATGTAGTTGCGTGGGTCGTGGTTTCAGTAGGACGAGGGTAGTGATTATGGTTTGTTCGACGTGGATGTTCTTCAGTCGTATTGTAGTGACGACGGTCAGGATAATAAGGATTTCTTTCGGGATAATTACGGTCGGGATAATTTCGATCGGGATAATTGCGTTCGGGATAATTTCTTTCAGGGTAATGTGGTCTGTCAGGATAACTAGGTCTATCGGGATAACTAGGTCTGTCGGGGTAACTAGGTCTGTCAGGATAACTAGGTCTATCGGGATAACTAGGTCTATCGGGGTAGTTATAGGGATGTTTACTTGGTGAACGCGGATAAGGTGTGTAAGTACGATGATTAGGATGGTGACGGTGTATATAAGGTCGCCTCGTTGTTGTTGTGGTTGTAGTTGTTGTTGTCGTAGTTGTTGTCGGTGGAGTTTCTATATGTTTATAATAGGGTATCCTCGCCCAAGTTCTTTTACTTTAGGACCTAAAAAAGTAATCATGTAAAAATAGTCGAAGCAAAATGTATAATATTTTTAAATATTGTGATTCTTACCATACATCTGCTGTATACCATTCCTATCGTCTTCTGGTAGAACAAAATTCGGTTGTATGCCTTGGTACCAGGGGAACATAAGTGCTCCCTTTACTGAACTATGACTAAGGCCGAGCGAGTGTCCAAATTCATGAGCGGCCACGGCGAACAACGATGTTCCTGTAAAACATTGCATTAATAGTAGTCAATGTTTGAACATGGACGGAAATACAACACAAAGCGTCGACATATCCGTTGTTCGGGTGAATTATCACGCGTGTGGTGTTATAGGCCGACCTTAGCACGGTAGTTGTGTTCAGTATGTCGGCATTGCGGTCGGGTCTCGTATTGGGTTCCAATAGTGTTTGTAATACATGCATGGAACGGGATTACGTTGTCGTTTCGGATTATGTAATCCACGTAGGCACAGTATTTACTTAAATAAAAAAAAAGATATTAAAAGCTAATTGCACGTTAACAAACAAATTACGGGCATTCAAAAAATTGATTATAGTAACCAAAGCGCGACAAAAAATGTGCGCTTACTCTATGTACAGACTAGTATGTCTATTGTTCACTTTAGGCGTTCAAGCTTTATGTAAGCTTTATGCGTGTGCAAGCATCATAGCCCCTCCTCGCCATTTGCATGTCAAAACGTAGCTGACCACGACATGCTCATTTCCGACAAAGTTTTCGCGGAAAAACAACCGCTTCGAAACAGGTTAATTAACTAACTGGCTTAATAACGATGCTTTTAACGTAAAATGGTCTATATTGAATTTTTCGTAATATAAATTAAATTGCGCACTAGGAATAACAGTTTTGTTTCTAATATTAAATGTTTCGTTTTAGTTTAATAATATCATTTCAGTATGAGACGTTTATAATTTCAGAAAATGATATATTAGGTATTACTGAAGCTTAGTTGAGGATATACAGTGTCATGTCCAACAGGACACTATATAAGCCTAATGTCTTGTTGGATTAACTGCCCATATGCCTATCAACATACCGTGCCATATTTAAAGTAATTATTTTCATTAATTGATGGCAATATATTATAAGGGTTTTTAATAAAATTCTGTATCAGATTTGTATATTGAGTCATGACACAAAACTATGAGAGAATTTAATTTAAAAAAAAAAAACACTATATATTCCTTATAACAATATATCGCGAGGGCTCTATCATATTTTTTATAAATATTGCATTTAAAACTAAAACTTTATTTCGTTACCTTCCTCGTCGTCATTGTTAGGTTGTAGCAGCCATAATTCATCGTCATCAAAATGGGCGTCACCTCCGCGGCCAGTTCCCGGAAAGAACGCATGTGCCAGGACCGATCCGCGTCCATCAAAAGGATAAGCGTCGTCGTGATAACGCCTTTGAAAAATATAAGAAAACATGTAGTATTTATTAGATATTTATAAATGAAAGCGCTATGCAACATATTGAATGAAAGTTAGGTACTAGAAAGAGCTTATGCAACGCCAACAGAATTGGCTTTCTCATCAAGAGCTCTTGAAAAATCTATTGATCGAAAGTATAAAACGCAGCTGCACCATCTTCAAACTAAATGTTATTTGGTGTTAACAATTTCTCTATACGATACTAGATATGATTATGTAGATTAAAACGTTAACAAAGACTCATAAAATAAATAACTAGTTTAAATTAGGTCCAACCAAATTATATAGCATTTACAGCATAACTGTTTCCAGAAATTTAATTGAATACATTTTGGGTGTTTTAAATAATAGCGCTAAGTGTTATTATACTTTTTAATATCTTTTATTTCTAGGGACTACACTTGAATAATATCGTTCCTTTTCTATATAAAAACATGTGTGTGTTTGTGATGTATCTTTTGAACAAATTGATGAACTTAAGGTTTTTCTACAATATACATGTATTCTGAAAAACTGAAAACGATGATTTATAGAAGCTGTAGTCGAGTTTTTAATAAATACATTCAAACTGACTTTTGTCTTTGTCTACCGACTAGCTAGTGATAAAATGTTGTAATAACGAAAAATTCATACTTCATATTTACTATATTTATGTAAATGTTTATGTCTACATGATGAGATTTGCGTATGAACATAGAGTAAAATAATGTATTCATTTCAACACAACTGTGGTGGACGTCGCGCGTCGGTCTACACAGCAATCAAACTTGGCTCCCCCGGGATATCTACGGACACTACCAATCTAATCATTTTTCGAGCAAACAAAATAGCGGAAAGACCTTATCCATGAATATTTCACGCAATATTAGTAGAACGTTGTGTTATTGAGGTTTTATGACGAAGTTCTGGATTTACTGCATATACACCGAAAAAGTATAACAAAAAGGAAAAAGTGGTCACATACGTTTTTTATATATGCGAATACAAGCAAGCTGGCTTGTTAATTTTGTCTTGTGTCTTTTAGCATTTTGACATGATATATTTGATATAATATCATGGCCTAAGATAAAATAAATACATTTGTTATTTCATTTTAATTAAACGAATAAAAGCAATTTTTAAACTTCTGAACTTGCCTGTCCATTTTATACGCAAAACTATATCATATCACTTGTTTATAAAATTAAAAAAAGAGGCAGTATTGTAGATTAAGATAATAACAGTAATAAGTTGGAGGGCAATTCTTATATGTATCTGAGGATATGGATGAAGTAAAGAGAACTATAGTTATAATATATATATTACGGGTGAATCTTCAAACTCTATTCTACGCTCATTTGTTCTAATCTATCTATCTTTTATTTTTTTTTAAAGATTTGGTGAGATATCAGATATATGATTGAAGTCGTAAAATTTGTTTGGCCACCCTACAATTATAGCGTGTAATGTAAAAAAAAAATTAAAGTTGGCAGAAATTTAAAAAAATTGTATAGAGAATATTTTTATTAATATACGTTAAGCAATGTTTTTAACATTTGTCATTTATTTATTGTTTAATTTACATTTTTTTTTAAATATTGAATTGTGGAACAAGACTCGAACTGGGAAAAACTTCGCATCATCATTACATCATTAAAAACACGATTAGAAACGATTGCTGTGTCTATATTAAGCCCTTTTCACGCCAATGCAGAATGGAAAAGCGTAGTGCTGACATACGCCATCAATATAATGGTTGGGTTCGAATGGAAAGTTTCCGAGTTCAAGGATGATTTATTGCGTTGATGGTAACTTCGATATCAACAATACACACATACATATATAAAACTGCATGTAATAATTTGTAATCAATACCTGATAGTAATCTAGCGTAGAGGAACAACCTTAAATGCATAAGTCGTCTATTATTATGTAATATATTGACTATACATTTGTATCAATCTAGGTGTTTCCTTAGAGCTTCTATAGACTTAAATATCAGTACTGGTTATTGTCATATAACATTATACCCGATAGTAAATGAAACACACATTTCAACTTGTTTGCTTTTTGTAAAATAAAATTGTAGTTTGTAGAGTCATCATGGTTTTCCTTTTTACTACCTTCTCTTATTTCTATTTTGTATGGGCAAGCAACATTTTGTAGTTTATACTACTAGTATTAAAACCATTTATAGGTTACAGCGATAGCTTACACCAGGCGGACTTTACGCTTGTTTGCCACCTTCGTGGGACTACAATAATAAGCCGACCAGCATAATGGTATGATGAAGATATTATTATAATCTACTTAAATACCTAATATTAATGTGATAAAATATAGCATTTATTATATGTTTCAAGGCTGTCAAAATTGGATAACATTTTATTTAAGCGTCTTAACAATTTTATGTCTTGCTATTTCGTATAAAATTATCTAGAAGCTTTTAAGTTGTATGAATTCTTTATTACTCGGGTAATTTTACAGTTTATGGGTGTAATAAATCCTGCAGAAGCATATAGTGAGACGTTATGAGTTCAGTAATCACAGCATTATTTTGCAAATTTATTTAAATGAAAGAGAAATTATCTTTGTAAGGGAATTTCTAAATTAATACTAATTTTACGAAATTTAAATGATTTTACTAAGTCAATTTTATGAAAGATTCTAATGTGTACTAAAGTTGGTATGAATTTAAATGGAAAAAGTTTCTTATAGTATGGTTTTGTAGAATACTAATGGATATTATTATTCGTATAAAGATGATAAACATACGAGATTTCAAAATTTTTATCAATAGGTAATAACGTTTAATGTTTTCCTCTGGAAACATAAACTTATAAAATAAGAGCATTGTTTGTTTCATAATAAGCATACTTAAGTGGTTGCTATACAAACAGAATAGGGCTCTAACAATACTTGAACAAATTATTTTCTACCTACTTCATATGAAACATTAGCGAAATTACCCAACTGTTACATGTTGTCTTTGTTTCGAATAAGAAGCTCGTAACTCGACTAAAAGTTCGGAAATGTTATCATACGATATCAAAGCTCGTGTCGGGCATTCGGAAGTATCCCGTCGCAACTAATAAAAGAGTGCGCGTGATCGCAACTTGCCGCTCGCCTTAGTTTGAAGAAAAAAAAAGAAAATTTTTATGTAGACCACAGTGAACTTTATGTTGCAAGTTTGCAATGTTCCGAGCAATATGGCGGCCGCAATATGTCCTCGGTTGAGGTTTTTGTCGCCGGTACTTTCTCATATCGTCGTCTACGGTGATCTAATAAGCGAAACTTCGCCCTACGCTCATTCGATATGCAACTCCTGACTTCGACTCTGCGTAATTTGTATTTTTTTATACTCTGTTTTGTGGAAAAATATGCGTATGAATTTAGATAGCTCGATTATGTTAAAATTATTTTATAATTGAATAACAATAATAATAAGTATTTTTTACTTTTTCCAGTAAAATGCTGTTACTTTTCAGTAATAAAACTCGCGTAGTGAGAACGATACAATTTACCGTCAGAAGGACCTATTAGATTAATAGGAAAGTGGATTTAGCAAGTCACGTACTACCAGTGAAACTGAATCGAGTAGAAACGGTTCACCTTGAATCGAAAACGATAGGCTAACGTTTAGGCTAACGTTTTTGCTTTGACCATTGTTGTGAAAGAGAAAAATGTTTTTTATTATACAAAATCTTTATACATATTAATTCCTGCCCCTAAATTTTGTCTGAAAGAAAAGTACGATTTTTTAATGTTCGTCACTATGATCCTATGTAACGAAAGCCCTTATTTTAAATTCTCAGTGTAGTCGGAAATAGCTCTGGAATTTAAACGTTAAAAGTATTTTGTTCGAATCTTATTGTGATGCCTCACTTTTGAGAATGTCGCAAATCCCCTTAAATGGATAGGACGTGTCCCCCAAATCCTTACTTGATTATTATTTATTATCAGCACAATGAATCAAGAAACGTATTTGGGAGTTACTTTAGGAATGGAAACATCTTTTAAAAGTTGTCTTTGAGTCCTATGTATACATGATAATATATGCATTAATAATATTCAGCTTTAAAATGTAGTAGGTTATTTTTAGTTCTCATTACTACAAAATATTGGATTGTGTACCTAGCCTTAGTGGAAAGCTTGAAAAGACTGAATCATTAAAAACTGTATGAATTACGGTGTTTAAATGAAGAACGATAAATTTAATAATTTGAATAGTAAAGACAGTCAAATAATAAGGATAAGTTAATATTACTAGCACCTAATGACCAAATCTTTAAAACTTATAAACCAAAAAACAATATAAAACTTACTTGGCGAACGAAACAACGATGTCAGCGTTATCTGAATTTACTTCTGTGAATGTAAGTCTTGACGCTTGCTCCCATACATCGAGAGCGCGGGAGAGGACGTTTCTTGTGCCGTGCAGATCTAGCTGCGATGGTCTTCGTGTTTGAGATAAACTGCAAAATAACAAATTGTTTTATAAACTTAAAATATTTAAAAAAGTACTTGTGACTCTTTTGTAAGCTACAATTTTAATAAAACAAAAAAAAATCTTTATATTCAAACTAAAAACCTATACCTATAGTAATGTTGATAAAGTTTTATTTTATTTTATAATAAAAAATTATACAGCTTGTCATCGTTTTTAAAAATACATTTGATTATAATTATATAGTTTAAAATTAAAAAAAAAAAAAAAAACAAACTATATTTCTAATAATTTTTATGACAATTGTGTAACGTATGTATGCAAGATTATAGAATTTTAAAATAACGTGCATGTCATCTGGACTCTTACTTTAATTACCGCACGAATGCTATGCTTCCTGAAAATTTAATATTGTGAACGTAACTAACGAAACTAGACGAAACACGCAGGTCGTAAGTAAAACGCTAACTGTGTATTTCAGCTTGTGGTCGTAGCAGCTTTCACGTAATGAAATAATCGCATTGTGGACAATTTGGCTGCCTCGGTCCTATATAACGGATGCTGCGTTTATTACGCTGGATTTATGCGTTGTCACATTCAAAGAGTGATCTCATTAGGTCTGCACGTAGTTTTAATTAGAGCTTCAAATCTGTTATGGATTTTAAAGCTATTTGAAACAATATTTTAATAATTCTCTTGAGCTAATTTTAATTTCACCCGTGATTTTATATTATGCTTTATCGCGACCTTTATTAATTGTGTCTTTATGTCTAACTACAAAGCTTAAACTATCTCTGTACTAAACTTTTACAAGTTTGGTTTAGCCATTTAGTCGTGAAAAGGTAACAAATAAACATATCTTCGTATTTATAATATTAGTGTAGATAAACTGAATGCAGTCGCCCAACAAATATCGCTGTATAAAATGTCGCTTCCGTGGGTAATTAAAACTAACCAATGTCGGTTTGGCCAACGCTGTTGTTAATAATTATTTCAATAACATTATCAGAGGACACTGGGGAAATATAAGTGCCTGCGAACTATGTTTTGTAAGCTACAATTTTCATTTCGTCGCTTATGCATAATAAAATTTGTGGTACTGAATTATGTTCATGGAAGTTTTTAAGCAATTGTTCTATTATTATCAACGCATGTGCTAGCCAACATTCCAAATTTATTATTGCCATATTAACAAGCGTCGTACACACAGTACATCAGGCAACTAGTTAATTGCAAACTTTGAATGAAATTTGTGACCACATTTCAAAGTTAATGTTGTAACGTCACGTCGAAATAATGAGTGTGGTTGAATGCAGAATAACTTACGGGCGTAATTTATCCTAAAAGTATCTGAAATACAATGTTGGGTGTTTATAGTGTGGTGAAATGTTCAATGACATACATTCGTCAAAGATGTCCTGCAATATAATTATGTACCTACTAACATACTAGATACACTGTTCGGTAGAAGTAACTTGTCACATACGGGTCGTGGCTCTGGAACTATTAATAAGATGTTTTTATGTCATGACGGCAAACAAGGATACTGATGTTAGTTAGCCTGATGGTAAGCAATAAGTTATCCCCGATCAACCTATAAACGCTTGCGATACTTGAAGTATCCCAAAGAATAAGGGAAGGATGAGAAGGGAAATAAGGAAGAGAACAAGGTGGGAAAATGGGCTTCCGACGGTTTCACTCAACACACGACACGGAACAGTACTGATACTGTTTCTTTACGCTGATGTTCTGTGAGAGAGTAGTCCTTCCCCGGCCAAACTGGCCCATTTCTGCCGGGAGGAGCTCTACTAATTTAATTTATATAACAAAAAAACAGCGAGTATTGAATGATTATTTGGTGTGAAGCCATTTCATGCTTGGTTATAAGTATATAAGTAGCACGATGATGTTTTGTCAATAGGATTACTTTTCAAAAGCCGCAATACATTGAAATGCAATGTCTCATGAGATCGTCGTGACGTTGTTGAAGATGCTCCAAAATCGGTTTCGAAACACAAAAATAAAATATTGGTTATAAGCTTATGTGATTAAATGAAATTAACGTAATTATATTTTATATTTACGAAACGTTTGAACTAATGTTTCATTGGAACAACCAACGAAGCCAAATAAACATCATAATGAATTTGAAACGAGAAAGCTGGCTTGGTAATAATTTCCATTTCAAGTACGCGTGAGCTAACGAATAAGTTTCTAGTGGTTTTGAAGGACTTCAGGGCACGTTGGGGTTATTTGACATTACAGGCAAACAGAAGCCTGTCCAAGTACAAGTTAAGAAACGTGAGTGACGGCCACGTGAACACGTGACTGACTTGACGGACGGGGCCGTGCGTCTGTCGACATTTCAATTTCCTAACAAGAAACTTGCAACAAGGAAAAAGTTTAATTAATGAAGTCTTTCTTTTTCAAAGCTTTAGAAATTGTAACGAAGTATATTCAATTGGTACAAATTACACAACCATTTATTCTTGAAGTGATGTTGACGTTTATGAAGAAAATAACTTATCAAATTATCGAAAAAGTAATAAACTCTATTGATGCGTATTCCATATTACTATTAAGTCGTTTCTGTATTATTTAGCACAGAAAGGACGCAGCGTTTATAGCTTGAAATAATAAAACATGCGATATCATGACGACATGGCGACATCTTCACGACGAAATGGACATAATCTCGTTACGATGTCATAACAAAGAGATTTGTAAGCATGAACTTTATGGTCTGTGTCCAACGAGCTAAAATTTAATTTTCTGAAATAATCTGTCAGCGAGCCATTAAAATTATTCGTCCGTGCTCTCACCCGCTTCAAGTTACATTTATGCGGCGCTAGAAAAGATGTCAGGACTTAAAACACTGGGCTCTACACCTCGTAATGTAATTTTATTCCCTAATCTACTTAAATTTACCTTGTTAGCTGTTAAAAAAATAATTGTGTGTGAAAATATTTAGACAGTGATGATGGTCGAGGAGAAACAGAAAAGAGTTTTCAAATTATATTTTATTTCACGGTTCGAGTGGGGAAATTAGCATAAAAATAATAAAATGTCAGTGTGATGTGGTCCCCCGTGGCGTGCCAGTCGCCCCCCGATACCGGCCGCCTGTCAAAACGATTGTCAACTGTGTCGACATATGGAGCCGTTATCTTACTTGTTAATAATCATAGAAAAATGTGCTCACATTTTATAACCAGAAAAACAATGTTTATGTTCTAACTTAAGCACACTACAATAATAATAGAAATATTATAATTATAACCTACCCTTAGAACCTTTTATAGATAATATAGAAAACAAGTAAGTCTTTAAAGTTTTTTGAGCAATAAAACATTAAAAGATAGCTATAATTATGTTCAGGCATGCATAATGTTCTCTATAAAGCGATTCTACCTCCCTGAACGCTTTTCTCACACCGTATATTGTAGATAAGCGACGTGGCAATAGGCATTGATGTTCATCGGGGACTTCAATAGCAGTCTATTCTTGATTATTTGACGGAGGGAGGGATTTAAAGCAACTCTCTGAATATAAGAAAATACCGATTTTGAATGCAGCAATTTCATTTTAGAATCACACGCTTAAACGCTTTGGTAAAATCTAGACAGACTGCGTTGACTTTAAGATAATATTGTATTTATACGGAAATGTACTTTATTTTAGAATATTTTCTTGAAAAAACTAGGGGGATTTATAGATCATGAGTGAACTTTGAGAATGTTATACATATTAGACGATATGCTTGTTTTTTTCTTAAAGACCGTTTAGTGCAGCAGTAGCGCATTACTTTAAGCGACAAAGGTCGCGGGTTCGATTCCGGATCAGGGCAGATGCTTGTATTAATCATACAAGAACGTGTTCCGGTCTGGGTGTTTGTGTATGTGTATATGTATGTATGTATCCGGATCCTCGAAACAGGATATTAATCATCCTAATGGGAACTCGTGGAGTGTGTACTGTTTATTTATTATTATTTTTTATTAATTTCATTATTGTGTCACGGTTTAGCATCACAGGTACATACATATCTTATATAGAATATTTTATCCTCTACGATTTAACACAACTACTCTATTGTAATAGGCTCTTAAACTCAATTGACGAACCTATCGGTGTGCTTTGCTAATAGCTCCTTTGAATGTGATGTGGCCGACAGCCAGCGCCTAACTCTACCTATTGTAGAGAACCATTGATGTTCCTTCGGGATTTAGCTAGATATCTAGACAAGGTTTGCTATCGCTCCCGTTACATGCGAGCCAATATTGCTATTCTCTCAATATTTGTCTCAGTATTTGTAAAATACCGACTTCAAAATTTAAATACAAATGAGCACATAAGGCACCGACTTCTTAAGAAAATAGTTATATTTTGCTTTTTAGCTTTGAAGTCGATATTTAAAAAATATATGTTATATATTCTTTAGTTACTAATAATAGTTAGACAACCATATTAAATGACAACAATGAGGTACTCATTCTATTGCAACCCGTGAAATATTTGTTGAATTTTATTACAATATCTTCTAATTTTAATTTTATGATGTAGTAAAAGCTAATATGCCGAAAGATTTTATCGTGCTCGAATATCAACTATTTTGTAATAGATTCAAATTGGGTATTGATGTTCGTCGTCTCACATAAGAGAAATTAGCGAATCTGACCGGCGAGTGCCGGGGGCAGAATTAAGTCGGGAGTAACGTTGTTATGACGTTAATAGCATATTACCGCTCGCTTCTGCCGCGCTCGCGCTCGTGCGGCCATTTTCCGCCCGAGTTCTGCTACCAAATTGAAACGATTTTTCAGTGACATGATTGCATCGACGAACACCGTTAGCACTTTTGATATTCATAACCGTGTTGCGAATGCGGTTCCGGCTTGCGTCGGCAGTCACAATATTACGGTGCTGGTGACGTAATAAAATTATTTTGGTTTTTGAAATGCAATAAAGTAATAATTTGTATCTAAAAACACGGTTGACTATTAATAATGTTATCACTAATAATGTTAAGGCCGCCATTGCACTACACTTTATTTTATTTCTTGTTTTTATATGTGTGTGATAAAGTTTAAATAAAATAAAAGTTAGATTTAACTAAATAAAATAATATTGTTTCTATTGTATTAAATTGTTTAATTTATCGAAGTATTTTTTTTAAATCATAAAACATGCACCAGTACAAGTGAATTATTTTTAAATTATTTATTAAAATTACCTTTTTTATTTTCGGGTTATAACTATAGAAACTTTAGATTTTTTATTTAACTATTAAAATAAATAATGTTAATATCATAACCGCTTCGTGTAATTCAACCAATATAAAATATAATAATTATTAAAAACAACAAAGTTTGAAGTGCATTTGAACAGTTATGGATTAGTTTTAAATGATTATAGCCTTACACGAAGCATCGTCGGGATCTAGTTAAAGACACGGGTTGGAACTTTTATATGAGTTAGCTAAACTGCAGGATATAATTGGAAACTCGAGACGGCTGGTGCAATATCGCGGGTGTGACGATGGTGGTTATTTCTTACTTTATCGTCATAATTTACTACTTCAGATAAGCATTTGTTTTGCCTTTTAATATTTCAAACGAGAATTTTTATATTTACATTCTTTAAAAAAATAGTTTTATAATTAAATAAAATGAATCTTCATAAGTACCTATTCATCTTTTTTTGTATTTTATTATACATTGCGTCTTAATGAGACATGGAATGATTGAAACAGATTTATTTGGCTTTACTTTAATTTTAATTTTGAATAATTAAATATTCTTATAGAATGATTGTAATTAATAATGTTTTAAATAACGAATATACATAACGTGTGACAATAATCTGATTTTAATTTAATAATAAAAAATAACAAAAATATGATCCAAAAAAATTACTAAGAATTTGGGTAAGAATAAAGAAACCTCGCATTGTTTTTCATTTCATTCTCGCGAGGCACTAAACTTTTCCTTATTTTAAAAGAATAAATTTGAGAAATAGCAATAAAAATATGCACTTGGAACCACACCAAGTGGCCGTTACTTAATATACTTTTTTAGGGTTTAAAATATTTCAAGACGAATTTTGTATTATACTCAGTAAATAATGAATTATTATAGTACGAGAGCAGAAAAACAAAAAAAGTTAGTTTATTTTTACGTTATAATTGTTGACTGTTGGGCCGGTTTGAAACAAGCGTTTTTTCGTCGTTTCTGAAATACGTGCTTAAGCGGTATGATTCCGGCGTGTAACCGGTGGTGGCGGCGTATTATTCCAGCGTGTAACCGGTGGTGAGAAAAGAAAATCTATTCTTGGCAATATATATAAATTTAAGGAATTCCTGTTTAGGTATGATTTAAAGCAGGCATCAATTCGGTTCGACCAATGGTTTACTATTTGTGAATTGATTTTGAAAATTTGTGTTGGATTCTTATATGCTTCCTATTGGGGATTTCATTAAATTTCATCATTATCTGTTCAAGGACTTTATATAACGAATGAAACTCCTCAAAATATCAGAGCGATGTGATTACTGTATGTAAAATAGTCAATACCGACTATAGTGAATGTAGTTTAAGAATATAATAATTTCTCTAAAGTAAATCCATGTCAGCTTTAGCTTTGTTGAGACGCTTTATAGAAAAAGTTTGTTGCATACTAGTGCAACCGATCGTTCTCTATCACCAGTTGAGTCTTAAGAAAGAAGAAAAGTTAAGAACACTTTGACTTAGAGATAACCAACTACATGGATTTCCATTACGAGGGCGGGGAATCTTAAACTTTAATCTCTAATCTAATTTTAACAAGTTTGGAAAATGTCTCGGTTATTTTCTGAGATTTTCCGTCTTATATTCGAGCTAAACTAAAACCGTCGAACAGTTTCAAGAGCAAGTACCAGACTTTTAGTTTATAGTTTATCTATCCAATAACCCCATTGGCTAAGTCAACGGCACTGTTTGATGTTACGCCCGAAGTCGATGCACCTCGAGAGCTCTAAGAGTCCCAAGTTATTTTTACAGCTCCCTTACCGTGTCGAGCTAAAAGCGTTTGTCTTCAATTTTTAAAGTGCCAATTGAAGTTTTAGAACAAAAGAGACGCTAGACTTCTAAGCAACACTAGAATTTGATTTTAAGAATTGATCTTTTAAAATGATTAAGGATTGTGATGTAATAAAAAAATCGTGATCATAACACGAAAAAAAAGTAGTTTCATATTATATTTTGTTTATTAAGTGAAAACAAAATAGGGTTTATTTTCTATATTATTAAAAGAACACAAGTTTATCAAAGGTATCCAAGTTGAAACAGCTATTATAAAGTTTAGCATGCAAAAACTTACATACAAAAATACCACCACGATTATATTATATGTAATAAATAGAGAACATTTGTTCTCATTTATGTTAACAATATTAGAACAAACACGTTCGAGGGGTAAACAAAGGATAAATATTATGTATTCGAAACGGCGTTGTCGAGGTCGATTGCGGAAATGACAAACCGATTAGTCGTAGGTCTCTGCGCTCGGGAGATATATCCGCCGGAACCCGATGGAATTACTTCCCGCATTGCTCTCGATGCACACCAACAATGTCCGATTAAGCTACGCAATAAGACTTAACAAAACTCGTTGAAAAGTCGTCGCTGCGGGCCCCAGTTGCTTCATTAGAATCGAAATTCCCACGGTTCATTAGGATTCTCCGGAATTCTCAACGTTCATTAGAAATACTCTGGCGGAGTGGACCTGGGATGTAAATAAGTGATTACCACAGTTGGGATTGTTTTCAGACACTCCCGTCGTCTGTGCCTGTAACTCCGCCTGAACTCTTGATACATTTAAAATGAGACGCCTCGCCCGTTTTGCCTTGGCTCGCTAATGTTTTATACGATTACTTATGTTCACGACAAGTTTTGCACTTTTATTTTACTGTCTAGTAATTAAATTGGAGTTATTTAAAAAGAAGAAACAACGTCTCCCTTCAAGCAGCTAACAAATATAGAAAAAACAATTTAGATGAAGTGCTATATGTGATATCCACGTATCATATATTCGTTTATAAAAAATAATAAAAATTGGCTCACAAACGGCGAATATATACCGAATCATACACAAAAATAAATTGGAAGAATTGATAACCTCTTCCCATTTGATGCCAGTTAAAGGACGGTCAGAAATGTGATTCCCTCGTATTTCAAAGAACTTCAACAGATATAGCTACCTAGAAAACGTGGGGAGTGGTGACTATTAGGTACTTTTAAGCTGAATTTTATTACATCGCCATGAAAGAAGGTAAAAGTAATCCGTGTGCTATATCTACGTAATAAACAGGTGAGACTTATATACCGTCTCCGCTGTATTGGGTAGTTCAAACAGGAATTTATCAGTAGAGATCTTTTGGAATATTAAACCAATATTTTAAATATAAATTTTGTTTTTTGAAATATAACTAAGAATAAGATGACAAGATTTTCACGAAGGTTATAAAATGTCAATTTTGTTATGTTTAGGGAAAATGTCATATCTATAATATACTATGATACCGATGTGTACAGTAAATTAGTTAAACAATTTTAGCTATCGGCACTTGTAGAGAAGTTAGCGATTGGCGGCTAAATGGACCCGCACGTCCGGACAAACATCGGGAATTCGCAAGTCAAACAAGTTTACGCAAATTTATAACTTCCTTAGATTGCCAGCAGTTGCCAGATTGAACGCTATACATTGCGCTTGAGAACTTAAGCACTTTAAGATTTCATGCTAATAGCTTAGATCATTAAAATTTTGGGAAGTTCATAAAAAAGTAACAGTTATTAATAGAGATTTATCTCTAGTTTTATGTTTTCCCTAAACTAAACCTCTGAAAAATTTAGATGAATTTCCAGTAAACTATATAATGTATTGTAAAGATTGCAAACTGCCCTGTACTTATTTTTATACAAGCAAGAGTTTGCGACATTTGAGCAAACTCTCGAGTAGATACTATTGCGACGGATTGACTGACTGAATAAAGTTATCCGCAGAATGACCCAAAAATATGAGCGCGAACCGTGAAAGTTCAAGTACTAGTTGAATTCAAGTGTTCGAGAAACTTTTCAAATATTAAAATACCGTAGAGTTTTAATATATTCTTACGATATAACTTGAATCGTAGTTTGACATGGATGATCTTTTAAGAGCATCGCCCTGGAGGTTAGTGACTTGAATAGAGCTTATGTAATAAAGTATTAGATATAAATGTATTGTAACAACGAACGTTGCTGTTTTATTTTAAATTCGTATAAGAAATGTGGCACACCAAGAATCATTAAACATTTTTAGTAGTCATTTCAAAGGGGATTTTTGTGGTTACTATAAGTACCTAGTAGTAAAAAGTAACATTAGTGTACAACACAAGAATATCAATTTAGTCACTAAGGGATTAGTTCTTACTTTGAGAAGTTCTGTCAGGAGGAGTAGAGACTAACGTCGTTTTATCAGATCACTATAAAATTCACATACATATCATAGAACAAGACCAGCAGATACCCATGCAATAAAAAATAACCATCAACATTTACAGATTTGAGCATGTACTATTGACATGCTATAAAAATATTAAGCCCTCATTTTAAATAACGATTAATTTTGAAAATTGATATTTAAATTTATCATCGAATTAAAACAATTTTAGTTTTCATTTAGTGAATGTTATTGAAGCAGTAATTCTGATTTTAGAATTTTCCAGTCTTTTCTAAGCTAGAGCGTTACATAAAGTATTATCTCAAGTCGAGTGCAGGGTGCAAAGCTCTGGAGGGCGCCGCACCGAGGTACCCTTTGTTCGTCACCTCTTGTTCTGTTCTGGGTTTTATTCTACTACCCGGAAAATATCATAGAAAATCCGCATACAATGTTAAAGTCACCACTTTAAAAAGTAATTTTATAAAGACATTTTTCAAATTATTTTGTTATAACGTTTGAATTAACATTAAAACTCCTCGCGAACGCTTTGTGAACTAGTAACTGCAAAGATTGAAGTTGAAATTAAAACATTAAATATCTTACACGTTACGATTTACAAAGAAATACATATAATTAAAAAAATGAGCTGGGGTGAACGAACATGCTCATGACTAGGGGTCAACAGCATTGAGGGGTCGGTGCTACCAAGGTCGAAGTCCTGTAGACAGAGTTTCTTTGTTATGCAACATTACGTTTTTATGCATCTTATGCCATGCCGATTTAGGAAACAATTTAATATTTTAACCAATCATATAATTTTCTAATAAGCATTTTTTAAATTTAATTAAATAATATATTAGAAACCTTTACTATGATGTATGATTTAGAATTGACTTACCTTAATTTACTACCAATATAATTATACGTGTAGGTGACGAAAAGATGAAAAAATATCAGAAAAGAAAAAATATGATATGGCATGCTTTTTTAGTTCAATATCATAAAAGTGGCTCGTTTTATTTAAATTACTACTGAAATTACTACAAATAGAGATTAAAAAAATACAAAGAATTTGTAGGAACCTAGAGGAATGTTAAAAAATCCCAAAAACATTGTTTTAGGGTCACTCGACTATTTAGCATATATTCCAAGTCTTTCAGTTTTCAGGTGCCTGCTCAGAAACGTTATTTAAATTAAGTCTGACGTTTCAAAGCGAACCTCATTTACGTTTACAAAAGTGCAGATCATATTTTTTCTGTGTTCGAATTGAATGCGGTGTAATATTCTTTTTTGTCTCGAGAATAGAGCCGCGCGTGCACAAAGCCGTCAGGTTTGTATTCCCTGCCTCACTCACCTGGAAAGGAAAGAAAAGAAAATGTTAATTAAGAGTCACTGAACAAAATTGATATCATCGGGAATGAAGCCCTCATGCCTTATTGTAAACGGATGCTGGCAGTTAGTTATGAGAGCTGTCGGTTGATAGATTTTCATTTGAAACTTTTTGTTGTTGCTTCGAAGATTATCTTCTTTGATACCCGACTTTTTTTCTCAAGCAATTTGGCTTAAATAATACTATTTTTAATAAGACTTGGCTTTTTTATAATTGTACATTTAGTAGGTACTTGAAAAATATATGTATAATATCTTAAATTGCCCGACCGGAAATCATGGACAACATAGACGTTTTTTTTTATATAGCCGCATGGTTTTTTGAATTTAATTTTTTTACATATAAGTTTTCTTGTATTTAGCAGTTAATAAATAAATAAAAATTACAAAAGGTGGTGAACAAAACCACTGACATAGTTCGTGTATGAGAAACAGTTTTGAAAACTTATTATTCTGCACTACGTTATTTATTATTTTTGTCAATTGAAATTAGTGATAAAGTAATGTATGAGATAACTGGTGCGCTCGTGTAATGGTAAACGAGGCCAAAATGTATATACATCTCATTTACACGTAGTGGTGGAGCGGTGGTATATTTAGGGAGTGGACGCGCGCGGTGAGCCGCGAACTAGCATTTGGCAGAGCACGTTCACATACACAGCCGGCTCTGTAAACTAAACAACTCGTAAAAGTGTAAAAGTCGTAACGATAGCGGTACAGAGAGCCGCCTAATATGAGCGGCGGCTGGAGCCGCGCCAGTACTACTCATTATCAGATAGGATGTTCCGGGCACAACCCTTTCGTTTTACGATTGGCCTCTAATTACATTCGCGCTCAAGGCGGCACGTTTTTTGTTGGTTTTGGAGCTTGCTATGCCGCACCAAATAGACATATTTCTCGAAAGTATTGGTTAACGGTTTGACTGCAGAGTTAATAACACTCTAAATAGTAACGATCATACCCGAGTTTGCGATATGAAAAAAGTCACGAAAAATGTCGCAGCCAGCCCGCAATAACAGAGAGCGCTGTTTTACGAGAGTATGCTGATAAAGCCAGAACGGTACGCAGAGTGCGGCTCGCCTTACGACGTGTTGCCAATTTATGCTGCGCGATAAGCAGAGTTTGTTTAGCCTCAAGCGGAGGTGAGTTACGACTGCTGAATCATACTTATGTCGTAATTCTTCATACTCGTTGTTAGTCACCTGTTAGTTACTAAAGCACATCTCAGGTGACTTTATTTATTACCGCGCCAATTCATTCATTCATAACAAAAAAACTTGCGTAAATATTCAGATGATAACAAGTAAGACTCCATATTCATCATAACTTGTTACATTTAAAAATATGAACAACATTTAATACGAATATAATATTGATTAAACCTCACCAGCTAAAACGATCACCAATATCTGAATTGAACTAGCGAGTGAGCCGGCTGCGGTGTTTATCGGTAGAGCAATATTGTTTCGATAGGAACACTGATAGGAGTTGTTGAAATTACGCATAGATGAATTTTGCTACTGGCTGGCATTTCGGATTGGAGACCGAATTATTGTAACATATTCAAGATGTTGGTTGGCACTCAATCTCGGTGAAATAGCTCGAATGACATGGAATCGCTCGCAGGGAATATTAGTATGCTATTGTTGAATGCCACTGAAATGACTTGCCGTTCCGTAAATCGCCATCTCTGTCTTTGCCTCGTCAAAATGCATTGATATAAATATTATAAGTTAACTGAGAAATGGTGTGTAACATACACATACACATTAAATACACATCACAGCCCCTTCCACTCCGATAAAAGAGAAAAAGCTTTTCGTATTTTTTTAATACTATCGTATATGTCTTCATAAAACATCTGTATAAATAATTGCAAAAGAGTATTAAATATTAAGCAAAACATATTATTGTAAAGTAATAAGACGTATTATAAAGCTATTTGTAAGGAAATAGCGAGCGGAGAAATGGGTTCTTCTAGTTGGTGACTGAAACAGCACGTGACGAGCATAACGTATGTGCGAGTGAATTCAGAGGTAATCCAGGCATATTGGTGCGGGGACATGACGTGCATCCACGCTTCCATGATATATTGCTACGCAATGGTGTGGATACTAACAACCTACATAAATCTCAAGATAAAGGTAAAGGTTCTACTAAAACATGACATTTAGTTAGTGCGCTATAATATGTTATTATTCAATTATAGTACTTATTTCAGGTTTTCGGAAACATATTTTGTCCGATATAATATAAAAAAAATATTTCATGAACCCTATATCGATCATTTTATATTTAATTAAATAATATTGATACATTTTGAAGATAATAATATATAAAAATTTACGAACTTTTGAAAGTAAATGCAACTAAAACAACATTTGCAGAAGGAAATTTAATTGAAAGCGTAAAATTATGCGTGAAGATGAAATGCCGCGTGTCCTGTACCACGGAGGGTCCCTCGCCGGGGACCGTCAACTCAATCTTGCCCCATTACGCGCGACAAATTGGAAAAATATTCAATTACACCATGCTAAATATTGGATTATATCATACCAAATTACAATTTTGCATTGGGGACGTAACACTATATTCTTTTATAAATAATAAACCACTCCAAAAATTCGTATGTTTGTAAGAGTGGCACAAAGAATTGCGAAATACTGAGTGTCAAATATAACATATTCTTGTGTGCGGCGTAGTGCAATATACATTTACTAGACTTGTTACTCCCCAAGCGACCATTGTAGTGGCCATCGTCTTCAATTCATTCGGTACATGTCTGCTACGCTGTTGAAACCATTAACTAAATCTTATTTCAACGCCGAACAATACTTGTGTTAAATCATAAGTGATATTTTCACAGCGTGTTAACTGGTATTTCTTAAAATACTATAAGTGTAGGTTCAACAGTTTGATCTTAGCTTACGTTGATGCTTTTAATTGCCTATAAATATAAAGATTATTTTAACAAAATCAGTATGCAAACGTGTTATGCAAAGAAATACGAATTGCCGCAACGGATGCTATACTTATTAAAATATACTGCTATTAATAAAAGAATACAAATAAGAATATATAAAAAACTCAAAGTGACGGTTCCATGGGATAATAAATTAAGGCTCTACGGAGTTACTGTGAGCTCTTTAGCTACATACATTCTATGAATTATGTATAACATAATGTGACGTACAATGTTTATTTTTATATATTTATAAAAAAATATCCTTGAACATATCTGTTAGTGGGCGTAGAAATTACTCGGCAGTCCAAGTAATTGGCAATTAATCACCGGCGTTTTCTATTTCAACGTGCAACGCTCCCCATAGCTGTCGCTAACGAGATTGGGATTGCGCCGTTTGAGTTCTAATAACAGAACACTTAATTTAGTTCAGTTAAGGAAAAAATCGTCTCCATTAAACCGTTTTTTTGTGACTAAATTGGCAAGGAGGCTAGGTACGTAGTCTACATGATGGTAAGCGGTTGTCGTAGCATGTGAGCGCTTGCAACACCATACATTAGTTTTCATATAATCCTTATAATTTTTTTTTGTAATTTGCTACCTAGTCCACTTCTATATACTGCGACAGGGAAGTACTTTCTATATATATGCATATGTACCCCATATGTTAAATAAAATAAATTATATTTATGTAAATATTTTTTATTTGAATAAAATATTAAATAACGATTGATTAAAGGACGTGACAACATGAACGCGATCATCTATCAAGTCGCGGCGCCTCGAATCTCAGCTCACTTTGTTGAGATCGGTATCTTTATAACGTAATTAAGTAAATTTTGAACTCGTCTGGATCCATCCCCGAAATAATAAGAGAAAGAGCCACGAGAACCCACGATTTAATGTAATTTCGCCTTATTTTCTCATCTCTCTTAATTAAGAAATTCAACGAGAATGATATCATTTGATACATGATTTATTCTTTATACGTTTTACTAACATTGAACATGTGAATTTAATATCATATTATTCAAGGAATTCGATAATTTTATATCGGAAGATACGTTACTATGTATGTGCAACATGTTCGACTATATTTTTGAAACCTCCAAATCAGTATCAATTTAGAGCTGTTTTCTTAATGGGTCATATTTTTGAGAGACATGACCAATTGTTCGTATAAGCAAATGGAAGTATTGAATTGATTTATATATAGTTATTTATCGATGGCTATTCGTACCGGTAGTAATCGCATCGGAGTGGATTGCGCGACACCTTTCAAATAAATTGTCTTGAGACTACGATGCGGTAAACAACTCAACCCTATGCAGATGTTCGTAGTAAACCAAACATCTACGGTTTCCTCAAGTACTGGCTCGGCCAAATTGCTATCGGCTCTTGTTTCTCTATGTGGAAAGTAAATTCACTATTTTTGTGCCCTTTTTGTTTAATCTGCAAAGTAGATTTGAATTACGTTGAGTTGGATTTTATCGGACCTCTTATAAAAACGGCTTGTGTATATTTTTTTTTTCACCCAAAACATCTCAGTGTTGTAACCGAGTGGATAGCTCTCTGAATTAATTCTGTAATTTCGTTGCGTCTATAAAGTTTTTCAGGTTGATATAAAATAGTCGTGCAACTTGATTCAATATTTTCGCGGAGAAAATTTGCTGAGTAGATTGAACAACGTCGGCAAACTTTAACAATTAGTAGTCACTTTTCACCTCCTACAGTACCTTGATACCTTGACATAAACTAGGCGGTTGTTTAATTATTTTCTATCAACTTTGCGGGACAAAGTTCGATTCTGGACTGCAAAACTGGACGAAACGAAGGCAAATGCAAATACATACTTATCTTTTTGTGTTCGTAGTATTGAGTAAAATTTTATTATTCATAGCAGTAAGCAAATCTGTATTTGTTTAGTAATTAGGTATTTTGTAGATTTCATTAAGTGAAAAGTTCATTCTATAAAGTAAGTCCGTCTATAAAATCACAGTTGCTTGTATTATGACTTAACCCATCCGGGGTTCATTAAGCGGCCGGCTACGACGTAGCAAGCAATGGGTGCTATCTGTTAAGCTGCGTAGCCCTGTTGGCAAACGCTACGAATATACGAGTTGCCAACTGCACGGATAAGCTAGTGTTAGGAATTGTAAGATGTGCGTGTGTGTGTGTGTGTGTGTGTGTGCCTTAAGAAGCCTCTTTTAAGTAAATGTGGAATAGTCTCTCTCGGTAGTTTGGAATATTTTAAAACACTTCGAGAATGTCAGCTTAGTCACAATATCCTTAAGAAACTTTTCATACGATAATCTTATACTGTAGAATAATAAAACACTTAACCATCTATAGTATATGAAACAATAGACATAATTAATTCTAAAACACCTCATAAAAGTTTACTGATATTGTTATAGCATAGCTCCATATAATAAGCTTTAGTGAACCGCAATCAGACAGATGTAAATGGTATGAACACAATCAACGTCTAAGTGTGAAACACTGAATACCTATCAAGTGCATTGCAAATGCAAATCAATGCGCCCAGGTGTAACACGGAGATAATGCCGACTTACTATTGTGCATTTGACTACATATGAGCCTTGCGTATATTAATTTGTTAAAATAAAAATAAATATTGTTATAATTGAATTGTTTTAAAAAAACGACAGTCTACATCTAAGTCATCCCACAAAACTCAAATTAATGCAGTGATTGAATCAACTATTAAGCTGCGAATAATTTTTTGGTTCTTAATCTTCAGATTACTTAATCATATCATGAGAAAAGTATGGCATTAAGATAGAAGTAGACTCTCCCACAAATATAGAAATAACTTAATCGATTAACCAATGGCAACGACGTCTCGTAACATGTACAACAATATGCAGGTAGCATTGAGAGTCTAAATAAAAGAGAGATTTATAAATAAAGATAACTTCAACAGCGTAATGTGGCTTCTACTTATTTTTTGCATTGTTATCTCACGTGAATGGTGTTTTACAACTGTTTTGTATAATTTTAAAGGGGAAAATGAAGGATCTGTTCTGTTGAATAATTTCGAACGTAGAAGAAAACCATGTTGTATTAAGATTAATTCATTCGCTTTGTGGTACTGTAACATTTTGTTTTTATAACTGTTAATAAATCTGTTTGTAATTAAACACAAATAGTAAATTACTATTTCTTCTTCTGACTTATGTTTGGATTCATTAAAACGTAATAGAATGTAAACTAAATAAGGTGTTTAATTTCCTGCTCGAGGCGATGGAAGTTAAATCGGAAGCCTATCCGTTGGAGGGAAACAGTGGTTGCGGATGTTCGCGTATTCATTTTCAAGCGGACACAAATACGTAATGTAACATTTTTTGATGGGATAAAATCACGTTACTTATTATTATTTATGTATTTTTGATGTTATGTATAGTTGAGATGTAGGAATATGAAAGAGAAAAATGCTCTGACTTGTACTAGTTTACCAAACAAAAGATGTCAGTCTGGATAGTGCTAATAACTTCGAAATTATTTGAGAGAGTACTTTTCTACTCATAAATATAATAGGTTATAACCTATAGCTTCATACTGAGTATATTATGTATTTGGATTAATTGTTGCTATTTATATTAAAGTCACTCAACAGTAACGAAACTCGCTAAAACACGAAAGTAGATTAAAAGGTGTGATTATATGACAAATATAATGGTACATACTCGTATTATTTATTAATAACCAGCTTATGAACGTGGCTTCGTCTGCATGAATACGATTGTTAATTCAATAAAAATTATGAGTTCCCATACATCCGCGATAACACGTAGCCTATATAACTAGTCTTCAAAGTCCCATCCATATATATATCAAACTTCATCGTTGGTTCAGCTGTTTAGGCAACGAAAACGCAACAGGCAGACAGAGCTACTTTTCCATTTATAATATTAGTCTGGATATATAGGTATTTTGCTATGAACTATGAACATATTTTGAACATCGTAAGCCGTCGAATCGGGAGCCAATAACGTATTAATCACGTTTGAAAATCACGCCTGCTTTCTGTACGTTAGTTCGGTCTATTTTTACCGCCCGGCCAATACCTATCAATATTTTACACGTAAACTATAGGTAACTGGAATTCTTGGTTAATAATTTTCGACACGGTCACTCGTTATTTTTAACGGGATAGTTGAGTTTTATATCATAGTTCTGTTACCGAAACAATTGAAAATTTATTATTTCGATATTTAAGGCAAACGTTTAAAAAATAAACACAATTAGGCTTATTTTTAATAAATAATATCATAATATGTGGTTATTTCAACTATATATTACTTGTAACAAATCACACGTTTCACGTTTAAAAAAGTCTAGTAATGCTTTGTCATTGCTATTCTTAATTCCCTCTCTAAAAAATCTTGTAACTTGTGCTGGGTATATGTACGACAATAGCCCAAAGAGTTAGGATCGAATCTCTCGAGTTAAGTGTCGGCCCTTTTACCGTTGTAGGTATAATTGATGCTTTAAATATCATATATAATAATAATTTTTAAATATTATTTTATAATTTTCATATATAATAATAATTTTTAAAGTTTTTTTATTTATATTATATTACATTTATGATATAAGACTTATTAGAGGGCTTTCATGTATGTATTTGCAATGATTTTTGACCCCTCTCCTCTAAATAAATAAATTAATAAATAGTTTTTGGAAAACTTTTTGAAATTTACTTTTCTTGCGTAAGATTTCAAAATCCCCTCCGCTATGGCAAAGTTATCAATTGCTCGTCTGGTTCGCTACCACCGCAAAGCGCTGGTAAAAAATTCGCTCACTGCCTTTCAACCTCGTTTTGAGGTCAGCCAGCATTTAATCATGCGTGTAGGCAGGGCAAGGGCGGCTAGTGCATTTCGCCATTTGCAACGGTATTAGCCGCCTGCCTTTGGACTCTTCTTCCACTTACCATCAGGTGGAGTTGAGTCTAAGCAAGGTTATGTAATACTTGAACGCCCTCTATTCTACATAATTAAATATAATAATTAATTTATACATAATACACATACAATTCATTAAATAATTTCTTGATTTAATACTAATTTCACAATAAATAAAACATTTATTCCAGCGTCTTGTTTCTATAGGAAGGAATCCTCTTCGTTTCTTTGTTGATAATCCCATCCACGGTCGCTCACTCAAGGAGGTTGTGATGGTAAGAGCAACGAGTGCACACATCACACCCAGGTTGAGTGAGTAGCCGGGAATGAGTGTTTCTTATATCTTCATTTCTTGTCTTCTATATAACACATACTTCTACAAATACATGACAGCCAATTAAAACAAAAATATTGAAATGACAAATTTAATTGAAATAAAAAAAGAAAATATTTTTTCTCTTTTTTTTCCAAATTAAAATTAACAATATTTTACAGATTATAACTTAATTGACAATGTTTGTAGCTGTGTACATTTTTAAAAGCTTTTTCATTATACATAGAAAAATATATGTTTATTTTATTTTGTAAAAAGCAAATGCAAATACTGTTAATATTATAACATCATAACATATATTTTTTATTTACATAAAATATTTCTTTTTAATATGATATTACATACATAATTAATTATTATTTAGATCTATCTATACTTTGGATTAACACACAATACTTTTTATGCCAATAAATATTCGGGAACGAAATCTACGTGTGGAAAATCGCGGGTCGCAACGAATTCAGAATAAAATACTAAAGTATTTTCCAGTTTATACCATCGGTTTAGGTTCAAACCGTTGCATAAATCTCTAATAACGTTATCGTTCGACCGGTGCGGCTTTAAAAATAGACCGATGTAAAACATTGCCTGTAAAACGCTTCAGCGTCTTACTCCAGATCATTGAGTATCGTGTTTGGGTCATAAGTTTTAATAGTTTCTTCTTTTAGTGATTGTTAAAGCGAGATACTGGCGTACTAGTTTATATTACTAAAATTCCAATACGTTTATTACGATAGTAGCGTCTGATGCTAGTTCAAGAATTAATTCAGTTTCGCGTGGTAACTAAATTTTTTTAGATGTAGCTATGGGAAATTAATTTGCTATATTAATTATTCCATCTATTCGACGTTTATTGTCGTAGCGATAAATTATTTTATTCCCTGTAACGGCCTTTAATTAATCGAGACACTTGTTTCGTTAATTGAATACCCATAAAAATACGCCATGACGACTTATTTTCATAGCTGAAGCGAGACAATAAAGTTTATTAACAACCCAACTAACTGAAGGGTGTAGTTGAAAAGAACGCCATCTACTACTCGCGAAATGAACTACATGACTACCCTCGTTTACATCACAATTAAATTAATTTGCTTTTTCATAGGCTTCTTCCATTTCTTTATTTTAATGTACATGGAGAGCTGAGGGCGCGAATTTTCTCATGATTTGGTAAAGACGGCGGTAATTACTGTAATTGTGTGGTTTCTCGTTTTGTTTTTAACCGTTTATTGCCACGTGATTATTCTAAACGTTTCCAGAATCAGTGGATGGTTTCTATTTGTCGCAAATGATTTGATACCTAATTAAAGTATTACGTAATATTAAACATTTCACTTCTATCGACATCAAATATTTATTTATTAACATATTCATAAGAATTATTGTATAATAAATATTTTGTTACAGAATCCGATTTAAAAACTTATTTTTAAGTATAACATTTATAGAGAATGAACAAGTATCGATCATTAGAAAACATTCAAGTTTCGCAGATGTCGATAGAGTATTGATTACCAAAGGCAGGTTTTGTGGTTGATTTCTTGTTACAGTAAACTTGCATATGCGTATCACATGACGCGTAATGTGATACACTGTGGCGAGTATTCGGTATCAGCGGACAAGCGCACGCGCCGACGGAAGTAGCCCACGAACTTCCGACACGATAAGGCTTCATTTGATAGGACAATAATTTAATTTAACGTAAAAAATACGACTTACTCATCATATGTTTTTATCATACGTCCGGCGTGAGGCAGAAAATAATAATAAATAAAATGTATATTGGAATATGTTTTTAGCAGAATATAAAATTATAGAAGAAATCTTTTGAAAATATTATACTTTCATAACTCTATTTATCTTTTAATTAAATTTTGCATACATTAAGAAACAAAGGAGTATTTTGTATGCAGTGTAAAGTTGCTATAAATCTTCATCTAAGTCGAGCACAGAGAGAGAGTTTAAGCACGCGCCCGCGTCGCCGCCTTCAATCTAAGTTTGGCCGACCGTCCGCTACACTCCTGAATAATGAAATGGAGACTGTCCTAGAATTCACATCACAACTTCGTCGATACCAGCGTTAATAACGTTTATAGCGTCCATATTTTTAAATTAGTTCTTCTTCAGCTGCCGTCATATTATGTTTCTACACGCCTTATCTAAGACGCAAAACATTTATCTATTATCCGTCACTTTAAGCCTTTGCTCTCGTGTAAAACCGGTGACCTTATTTTTTGTTAAGAGGCCCGAGCTATCAGTTCGTCCGCGACACAATATTACCCTGTTCGACGATATATCGCGTTCGAATCACGTCATCGTTTACCCTCCACAGGGCGTGGCTTTATGAGTATGCGGGAGGTTTGCGTTATGCTTAAGACCGATAGACTATTGCAGCTTTATAGTAACCTGTTTCAAATATTCGTTAGGGCTTTTCGTATGACTATAATTTAGGATGGTCAAATTGTACGTATTTATCATCATCCAAAATCCAACTGGATATATGTATATTGCTAACTGTAATATAGCAAAACGCATCTGTTATAAACGTCCACGGGACATTTGCAGAGAGACGACTGTTATGAATCCAGAGTGTGATGGATGGATCTGCAACGAAGCCACTGTCGTACGTATTTATTACAGATTCCTGTACGGCTCACCAACTATGCAAATGTATAAGGGATTATGAAATAAGATAGATGAGAAATATTTCCTAATACCAACTGCAACTTTTACAGTGATAAAATCATTTTACAATGATAAAATAAAACCATTGTAGATGTTGTACAATCGGTTTTTATTTCTAATATCGGTATATCGGTTATCGGTTATTTTCTATACATATGTAGAATTTATATATCTGCCTTTACACATAATTAAATTGGTGAAGCACTTCTTTATAAGAATTTGGTGTTCGTTGATTTCCGTAATTATTAGGCTAATATATAAAAAAAGCAAATTATATGATAAAGAAATAGTTAATCCGACGTATCCCTGGGAACGGAATGTACGCTAGTATAATTCCAGTGCACTACTTGTTAATAATATAATTAATTTTTAAGGACTTGTGAATTGTATTCTTAGGCACGGCACTTTCAAATAAATCAATCTAGCACCACCCCGATGACATAGGAATATATTTGTTGATGTATGATTTTAAATTAGCACATATATGAAACGTTTGCTCCGGAAAGAAAATGTACATCTGTTATATCTAATAGATAAATAGGGAAACTCAGTTGGAATACAAAAATTCTTAGCACTTGGAATTTTCGCAGAGAAGTTAAAGACATTTATAAAGTAAATTAAGCGTAGCAGTGAGGCAATTTGTCCGCAGCTTCTCACCCTTTGCGAACGGATGACCTAAAAAAAACTTGCGGTTAGAAAATTACGTAAACTTTGAGACATACTGTCATTTTCAGTGAACAGTGTTAAGTACCAGACAGTTACCTATTATTTTCAAGGGTCGTGTCTATAGACCCTTTACTATGATCACGTAAATATTAATATCATATTTAACGTTTACACAGAGATGTAGATTAATTATTATTTGCTTTGCTTTCTTGAGCAGTGTTTCGTATTAAAATTTTGTTATTACAATACTATGAATATTATTCTTAATTAAAATGTATATTTGTAAATAGATATCATGTATGTTAATTAGTTTTCTATTTAATGTTATACAAAGCACTAAGTTTAATGTTAAACGAATAACAACTGAGCCTTTCTAAGAAATCATAGATTCAAATATTATCGTACATATTAGAGCGTGAGTTTTGAAAACAGTTTATAAATACAGCGGGGCTTATAAATTCTCATGGCTACTTCGTGTGAGAAATGAAGGATTATATTGGTGAAACTTTGCATATTCAGTACATCATCGAGCAAACACTTCTCGATATAAAACATATAAAAGTTATGGATTATTTATTACCATTTTATAGATACTTAGGTAAAGTTGCTTTTAATATATTTTCCGTGGAACATCGCACATAAAGCTCATACTTAGTGACATGTAATATGTATCGAAGGTATAAGCGACACTACGACAGAGCACTTAGCGGAGAGCGTACGAGGCGGGCTCGCATCAATCACAACACGATTTTATATCAAATGTCGCTCTCAATCAATTTGTGCTAGGATCATATTCCCTACTACACCGCTCACCTTCTTCTAAATCTTTTATGTAAGGATGATGCTTTCTATTTATAAAGTTTATGTTGGGTTACTGTTTGTTTCTAAATATCTTGTTATAAAAATTTGTAACAATTGTGACATAAAGCTTTATTAGTATCCTATTTTTCTTAAATTAATATGTAATTTAATTTTTAAAAGTTATTAATATTGAAACATAATGACGATCCATAAATATAATTTCAATTTATTTGAAAAAAAAAATCATAAATAGATTTTATTTTTGTTTAAGTGTTTTATGTTTGCAACTCATATAACTTAACAAAAAACCTAACAAAAATACAATTACGATACTAAAGAATAGGTACTTTCAGTTTAACGTTTGTGTCGTGATAAATGTGACAACGATTTGTTGAAATGTTTGAAAAATGGTCCTGTTATAAACTAGCATTCATGTTGTTGCATGACGTAAAATAGGTTTACGTTCTTTGACTATTTGTTTAGGTTCACATTTTGTTTCGTTCAAATTTTTAAACGAAATTGAAAAATACTAAAATGTAAATAAATCCATGACGAAATGTACTACTACAACTCCATAATTATATACACTCGAAACTAACGAAAGAGCATGCCTTCTTTATAAGGTATTCAGTGTTATGCAATGCTTTTAGCAATACAATGTATAGGACGAAATACGAATATTTTATTTTTATACATGTTAAAACAAAGGCATTCTTCGGCAACAAAAGGGCCATTAGGGCATATTTTCCGCGTTTCTCTATAAGGTACTGTTGTGACTAAGCAGTGTTACACCATCTCTTTGTTGAGATTTCCCGCAAAAATGACTAATATCGAATGACATAGTAACATGGTCTTAGCGAAGGGCAGGCAACTTTCCTAATGGGAGACGGAGTTTTGAGGGACCACTATAGATAATTAGGGAGTTAGCTTTTCGCATGACTGTTCCTAATTGATGAGACACTCATCTCATGAACTTGTTCTGGCACTTATTCTTTTGAGGAACTTTTATTAAGATATATGTGTTCTTAAACTAATAACGTTAGCAAAAAAATCTTTAGAAATCGTGTAGTAGTTAGTACCTTTGGCTTTATAGTTTTTTATTTAAATAAGCTTGAATATGCTACATTTTTTAAATATAGTAAAATCAGAAATCAGAAAATTAAATGTTTCAGTTTGAATAGAAATACATAAACACATTCTATACAAAGTTTTGAAGAAGAGTTTTTGTATATTAATAATAATAAGTAACAAAGAAAATTTATATGATAAATATTTAAATTTACGTTTATTGTAATATTGTGGATATATCGTAGTGGATTTGCAATTCCTTAGAAGTAATTTTAATTTAACGTTTAAGAAGTTCCTTAGCTGTTAGCTGAGCATAAGTTTGATTATAAAACAAACAAATTGTTCAGTTTTACTGTACCGATGTAACTATGACCTAATAAAGTTTTATTAAATTCTGATTATTAGCATTTCTGGCGATCATAACTAAGCATTAAGAAGGGTCTAGCTCTCTGAAGCATTTATACCATATAATATTATGTGGTGCATAAAATTGTATTTATATCTATAATCATACAATATTTAGTCATAATACAATACATTTCACGCCATTTAGTAGTTATAACAAAACCTATACCTACATATATATTATTATATCAATGTTTAACTTTGTTGATTAAGATAACGACGAGTTATATTTTATTTACTCCTAATATTTAGCATAGACTAAGAATTTTATCTGCAAAGTATTATGTAAGCAAATATGTACATAAAATATTATTTTATGTAAAATTTAATGGTAAGTATGATAAACATAAAAAGTGTGTTTAAAATACAATATCAGCAAATGGAAGGGACATCTTCATTAACTACGTTGCTTGTTAAGTTTTTTTTTAGTATGGGAGTGACAGCGGCAGTAGGGGCGGATCCGGACGAGATAAACTATCTTATCTTTCGTTATCTCTTCGAAGGGAAGCTGTTCAATCAATATTTTGAGATAAAAACTTTTTAATGGTGAAAAAGTTTGAAAGAGACTAAAAAAACAATATCTTTACTTGTCATATCATTAACGATTCTCAAATGGGGTTAAGTGATAATATAAACTATTTGTATTTATGGTGTATTTTTATTGGATGCCTGTTGTGACTCTATAAATGGCCTAATGGATCTTGATTGCTTCACAATGCGCATGAGTGGCCGATGACGACTCTAAAGTGAAGCTATTGACGTTCTGTTTAATTTTTCCTTGACAAATACTTTTATAAAACAGTGATACATTTTAATTTGAAGTGTTACAGTAAAAATACATTAAGAAAAAAGTACGCAAACAATAACTCACCTCGCAATAGCTGTCCTCCATTTTCACTTACGCACTAAATCAATAAAACAAGAATAACAACTTAAGTAATAATATCGATCGTGTTGTTCGACTGCAATTGTATTTGGACGCGAAGTAAAAAATAAATAAAAGGAGTAAAGTAATAAAAACTGCGCGTTTTTTATCGCTGCGTGATGTACAAATTAATTAAAAGAGTAATAATGAATGTTCAATGTGATATTTTGTTGGAGCGACCGTTGCGTGCAGTGTTCGAACGTGTTGTGACCAAGTCGAGTTGTAGCCGAGGCCGAGAAGTGAGACGCGTTCGACCGCGTGACGAGCACTCGAACACACGAGCTGGTGAACGGAGGGCGGGCGGTTATAACAGTGCCGAATGGGGCGGCACTGATAAAAACACGATAATATGCCGTTACATAGCTATTAAAAGCACTTTACATATCTGTTAGGAGATAAACCACGAACATCTGTTAGAGGATCTGCTCTTCCCTCGCTTATCAGTGCGGATACTTTACGTTGAAAGAAGTCTATGTTATCAATATCCTATGTTGTTTGAATATTATAATACTATTATTTGTTAACTGTACTCGTCGGTTTAAATTTTAAAACTACGACGAAGTATAAATGGTTAATACAGCTAAATGGAAGGTGAGTTCATGTTTTGTAATCCTATTATACATGCGATAAACGGTGACTCAGTATCAATGGAATTTAATAGGGATTAACACTTGTAAGTTTTGCCGAATTGTGGCTTCCTAAATCGATAGGGGTATTTGAAGTTGAAATTACTTTAGCATACATTGCTAGCTACTAGCCGAGTACCCAGTTTCATTCGCGTAATCGAATGAAATTTCTGTAGTTTTTGATTGACTCACATTAGGTCATTAGTTCTTGCCAATTAAAAAGCCAACATTTTTATATTCAAGTTTAAAGGAAAAAAATTGTGAAATTACGCATTATGTCTGCCTATCATAGACTTAACTATGTAAGCCTCAATAGCTCAACGTTAGAATGGCCGATTCCGTTGACGCGAGGGTTGCAGGTTTGATCCTGACTGCATGGTACATTGTCGTACCCACTCCAAGCACAAGCTACAATCTTATTTAATAGGATTATTAGTAATGTCTTGAAAAAGCGTGGGTAGTAATATTTAAAAGAAAATAAAACTTTTATAACTATTCCTATTTTTCTCGAGGAAAAAACTCTTTAGTTAGGCGGTAATCACAAAAGTAAAATTTCTTGCAACTCGCTTCAACGGTTTCAGCTCGGCATTGATGAAGCATTCGAGGTATATCAATATATATATAATAATATAATTACTCATTCAATTGTAAATATTTAAAAGGCCTTTGATGTAATGATACTACAAAAAGGTTTTCACAAATTGTTAACATCACATGAAACAGCGTATTAAAATTGTAATTTCACGGATGGACGAAAATTTTCATTGGCGAATAATTTGGCTTTTTAAGTTTCTCTCAGGTATGGTGAAATCACTGTAAATTTTCCGTCTTATGTTATTATATTGTACAGAATGTATCACTAGAGTAATATCCACTGTAATATCATTATCGTGAGAGTTATTGTATTCTTGCTACCTTTATAAGAAGAACGACTGAACTAAACATAATAAAATTAGTAATGGAGATAGTTTATACTTTGCTTAATAAGGTAGAATACTCTTAATCAATATAAAATGTAAATATTTAATTTAGTAATGATACAAGAATATATAAGCATATATACTTATATATAAGTATATTTCACGACGTTGTGGCCCAGCGGTAGCGAACCTGCCTTAAACGCCACAGGTCGCAGTTCAATTCTCGCTCGGAACATAATATGTTTGTATTGACCATGCAAGCATATTTTCAGGTCTGGGTGTATTTGTCCTTGTCTTTGAATGTGTTTCCGGACGCCCGACATAGGGTGTCCGTTGAGTGTGCAGTATTTATTAAATATGTTTTATAAAACTTTTTGTTAGATAAAATATACATTGGTAATTTATATTTTAAAATTAGTCCACTTCTAGAGTCCACTTTAACTTAACTATTTGTTGGTGTAACTGAAATGAAATATTGGCTCTCAAAAACTTTGATAGATAAATTAACGTATCGGTCGCTATCGTGCTATAGTCACATCTGTATCATGTGATCTAATAATATTTATTAAAGACAGTTCATTGGCTTCACTATACTGAAACGTTATGACGAACAGTAAATTTAATTTTGGAGACCAATTATCAGACTTGTTTTTTTTTTTTTTTTCATAGGAATTTAAGTCTATAAAATGATAAACTGTCAGCAATAACGAATATTTTGAACTCTGTAATTGAAGAAATTTACCTGATCAGGTAACGCCCTTTACACTTACCTGAAAAAGAAAAAGAAATTATTAATAAAAGAAGAAGCACTTTAGCTAGCGTACCAATTACACCGTTTTATAAATCCGTATCCAATATACAACTAATAAATCGTAAAGTGTCAATACAGGTGGTAATGTGTCTCTTCAAGATAGCCATGTAAAGATTACCCCTATAAATAACTAAGCAAGTATTTATGCGACAGGCACGTCCATACAGTGTGGTTGCCCTTGAGTGATTGCGGCATAGGATACAAGAGAGGCCCAATAGATGGCGATAATTGCTTAATTAATCAACTTTGACAGTAGTTTGCAATAATGTCTTTTATATTTAGTAAAGTTTTTGAGGCCGTTTTACCTAAACTTCCCGCTTCTTCTTAGCTAATTTTAGAAATAATAATTTTCACAGAGAAGTAATTTACTCTTCAAATTAATAATTAGAGAGGTTTTATAATTTTTAAATGTGTTTGAAATGTAATTTTAAAATGTCCATATTTCGTCCACATGCTGATATCAATAACGAATGCCGAATTGCCGAGCGAAAAACACTGGTGAGGAGGAGTTGCTTTCAAACCTGTCAAATGTGACAGGAAAAAGGGCGGGAAAATGTCACCATAATGGATGTGTCAGCGGCAACGCGACAAAACGCGACCTATTGGCATGCACAGGCTTAGATCCACTCCCAACGGATTAAATTTTTTTGGATTTCTATGAATCTTTGATAATAAACTGAATATAGAAGGCAGCGATTCCTAAAACAGGAAGCAATTTAAATGAAAGCACGTTGCAAGCAAGAGACGGTACAATGGAGTTGCCATAATCAGAATAATGAATACGATCGCTCAATGCGATAGTCAATAAATACGGGGTCCGTAAACATGTCGAAACATGATAGATGATGAAAGCTTTGATATGATAAAATATGTACCTTCAACAGATACGCTATCATATAGTTGTCGATTTTATAGATTTTGTTTGTCAAAATGGAAATAAGAATTGCACGGCGATAACCTGAAATTATATTTTAGAAAAATAAGCAAATTGTGAATTGGATTTTTCGTGGTAGATATAATTGGGTTGACATTTACCATCGGCTATATTGGTCGTTATCTGTTACCGCCCCCTGCGCTCCATTTCACTTGTAACCCGATAGGGGGCGACGTCGGGCGGCGCGACTACTCGCCTTGTAATGGCCACCACGGCCCCTTTTTTATTACTGACCCGCTAGTAAACAGATCATTCGGGTTTGTGGTGTTATAAAAACGAAATTAACTCGGACCTGTAGATGTCCAGATATCCACTGCTCTAAAGCCTTGGTATTAACATAAAAAAATGTGGACATACGACTTTCCAGCGCTACGTTAAAACAATATTTCAATAGCGATATGAATTGCTTGTCATGAAAATAAATATATAAAATAAAGTAAAGACCAGTACTCGTATTTTCTTTTCACATATGTGTATATTGTATATATATACATGCTGTAGTACGAGTATGTGGATTAAACCTTGATATAAATAAATTTTAGATAAAAAATGCATTGTAAAAATACTAATACTATTACTTACTAATAAGACCAATGAAAGATTTATATAGAATAAATTTGATATCGAAGTTCATGTCCATATATTTCTATTGCTAAATACGCGCATGTTGGTGACAGCATCACGAGTGGAGCTTTGTGCAATGGAATATTGTGTTAATAGATTAATCCAATCAAAATATTAATTCCATAACGCAGCTCGGCTACATGTACATTCGAATTTTACTGATTCATCAATTGCGTTTGAGATATTTATAAATGTTCATAGTATTATCATATAGTTAAGCTAAGTAAATTTCCACATTCGGTGTGGCAATATGCTTATCATTAATTAACGTGATTTAATCTTTGACCAGTTATTGTATTAACTTTTAAGAGGAGCTGTATTAAATTTATCTGAATATGAACGCAAATTGTAAATTATCCAAAGCAAGCTCACAGGAAGGCTGATGGCGCGTGCTCTCCCCAAACCGTTTGGGATTAGTGTGCCAGTTGTGCGTTTGTGCTGTTATTTCAGAATTCTCGTATATCCCTCTATTGTTTCCTAGAAAAACCTTTTTATTATATTTTACTTGAAGGCGCGACGTGATAAACAAAAAACTAGCAATAAACAGTCTTTGATTAGTCCGTACCACCGACAATTGAGTTTTATACCCGGACATTTTTAACGTTGTCTGCTACATTAGATAGCAAAAGCGGAGAACCGAGTGAGCGTTCGTGGCCTTTTACACAAGACAATTGAGTCCATAAGGAGCGGCGATTGCGGTTTAGCACTGATGAAATGAGTCGGGGACATTGCGTTCTGGACTCAATATTTGCGCTGCAATACAACCTTTATTGTGAAGATCAAAACGATTCGTAGGAATATAACAATCTTAGTGACAATTGTAAGTACTTTAATGAAACCTTGTTCTACTATTATATTACTTTGTATGTTATACTAGTACTAGAGGAAAATATTTTATACATAGCAGTGAATTTCTTTTCTTTTATTCATATATAACGAAACGAGTATATAGATAAAAGAATTCGTTGCAAGTGCATTGACAACAGCTGGCATTTATTTGATATTCGTCTATAAAAATAAAGATTCAAGTTTTACGTCTAGTCTCATACTATCTCGAAATAAAATTTTTGCAACGAATACATGAAAAACATTTTCTAACGTCATGTGTAATGTCTTATCATGCGCTTATATTAGCAGAAACTATTTATGTTATGGTATTCTAGTCCCAGGTATAGTGAGAACAGTAAAGTTATTAGCCACGTATGACGTGCGTGAGTATAGTCATTTGGGACAAATGGAAAAAATGGGGTAGGTGACTTTCATACTTCATACAACTAATAGTCCATACACACAGTTAGTCCATAATGGCTTATCTATTATGATCAAATCTACAAATAGTCCAGGAGGTTTGCACATTGTATTAAACTATTATTCCAATACACTGTATACATTTCAATAAAATGATAAAGTAATTTTTAATCAGAAAAGACAAGGAACGATTTATTTCAAGCTGTCTTTTCTTTTTCAATTAAATCGTAAAGCAGTACTGGTTTATTGATCTAAGAAAAAACTTATCTCGTCAGAACTGTAATTTAAAAGAAACTGTTACAATTTTGATATATTTAGAAAAGTAAAATATTCACATTTACATTTTCGTTGACGTAAGTTATATTTCACAGCAAGCTCGAATGGAAATAGATAACATTCAGTCACACAACGTCGTTGAATTTTCGAAGCATTTTAAGTTACGACTCTAAATAAATTCTCTATGCATAAGCTGGTTTTGTGATAAGCAACATGCATCCGCAGTCTGCCTCTACCCGCGCATTTATCATCACCGGGTTCAAAGTTCAAATACAATACGTTGTTAGTTATACGTTGTATCGACGACGCTTTTTGCGCTATACAACCAAGCGAAAAGAACGGAAAATTCTAGAATAAATCATAGTAAAGTGTAATATAGTGCCATGTATTTTGTTATTTATTCTTTACATTTATATTGTTGAAAGAATATATGTTGGCAAGTATTTAGCAATTATATTTTCCTTTTCACCGAATATTCATATAAGAATATTTAGTTCTACAGCAAAAATTATATCATTCTTGATATACATACAACTAAATGATTAGATAAAAGATGAAAATAAAATATTTACATTTCTTTTTATATGAATAACTGAAATGTTACACTTACATACTATAACCATTCTCCTTTTGCGAGCTGTAATCTGATGAAGAGAACATAAAAACAAGAAATTACATTTATTCTTAAATTACTTCACCGCAAAGCGCTGATGGAGATACATTGAACCGCGCTGGTATTATTTATCAACTCAAGCTCTCGTCGGGTTTTGTACTGGGAATTCTACAATTTCTAGATCCATAAACTTCATTATAACTATTACAACCCTTGCGGAATGTTTTTAATCCATGGTTTTATATTTAATTATACGTAGATTTGGTTTTTCGTAAATATATATAAATTAATGCCATAACAAAAATCTATTCTGAAAGAAAAAATATTTTAAGCAATAACTCATACCCACGTTTGAATTTAGACAATTTTCTTTCATTTATTTTACATTTGAAGAACAAACAAAATTAAAATTTTGATTTCGAATGAATTATAGCAACGTATTTTTGTCGATCTAGTTACCTGTCGGAAATAAATTATATTTCGAAGTTAAACCTTGTTCTCTTTAACAAGAGATAATGATTGCTATTTTATTATTAATTAATTAGTGATTCATTTATTGTAGTTTGTTCTACGTTCATTCTTAAATACATTTTAAAAACAACTGATTTTATTGCAATTAGAGGATAGTAATAATAATAACAATAATAATAATTTGTATTGCTCATTTGGTTATGAAATGCTGGTGACTAAGGTAGGAATTACGGAATTACAGGCACCAGTATACTTGACACCGATTAATTTAATAGTCAATAGTCAAATCATTGCGACTTTGAAATAGCCTGTGTAATTTCACCGAAAAAAGACGTCTAATTATTTCTTAAAAGTCATCAATCTGAAGATGGTGCCAAATAAACAGCCGTACATACACTTGGAAAATATAACCCTCTTTCTAGGGTAGTCGGATAAATAGTGTGGTGGCATAGTTGACGTTGATGACAGTTGTTTTGTTTTATTTCCTTGTGCTCGTTAATAACTGGCTGAGCAAAAAAAGTTTTGCAAATATAGATCCCTTTCGCGTAAATTGACTTTTGGAATGTCAGCTTGTGAAGGATCGTTACGGCTCGATGTGTTTGGTCATACAACAAATTGGAGTAATATTTTTCCATTAATGGAATAGCGAAACTATTGTGGGTTCCAAAGAAGTAGTTTTTCATATTCTTTAAGTATGCTATCATTAGATATTATGTATTGAAATTGTATTTATATGAGAACTAGAAGTATTTTGGAATTGTATTAATTTGTAGATTATGTTAGTAGAAATTTCTATTTTCTTTATATACTACAAAATTATACTGTGCTTGAATTAGGTAGTAGAGTTACAGTTATGGAAAAGAAGATTATTTTACCATAAGTAATTTCTAGCTCAAACGGACATTTCATACACTTGCTAATGTTTTACCACAAGTTAAAAAATAAACTTTTTTTTAATTAAAATTAAATTTATACTTAAATAATACTTTCTATGAAAAACAATGGAAAGGGTTTCCATTATAGCCTACTCGAATATCAAACTTTTTATGGTTTTTAGTAATGTGTCTTATAGCTACCACTTATCCAAGCTGGGAATATCACTTTCTAACGTCGTAATACACTTAGTAATTGAAAAAACAACATTTTAAAATTTTAAATATAAACATCTAAAAGATTGCAAATTCGTACAATTTCTCATACTTATGGTGTCACCAAAGATTAAAATAGATAACTAGAACACCTTTTGACATAAAATATAATAACTTTGTCTTAATCACAAAATTATTAATGATGAAAATGAATTTCAGATTTTGAGAAACAACATTAAATCATTACATCTGCCATTTATCTAAGTATTATAATATAATACAGATTATAAATGTTACAGATAAGTTTCGTTAAAAAACAACTAACATACTTCTTAGTCACGAAACAAAAAATTTACAGTCAAAATAAATATGTTTTATTTAGTTAATGATAATGATGAGTAGTTATGAACTTACAAAAATTAGATTTTAAGTAGAACTAGCGCTTGGCACTCGCCGGCCGTTGCCGCGGGCATCGCTCGCTACGCTCGCTCGGCTCGTGCGATGGTCATGTTCTAACAAGAACCTAACCTAACCAACGGATTTTTATATAATATGATTTTAAGTAGAACTAGTTTTTTCTAAATCTATTTTAATATTTATTTATTAATATATTATATTTTGTAAACATATTTAATTATATTATAATAAGATAATTAATTAAAACAAAAAAGACAAAATAAAAAAACACTAACAAATTTTAAAACGTTAACGTTACGTCGTCGCCATATTTATTCATACTCTTACTAGTTAGTTGTCAAAATTTGTAATCTTTAATGACGTATTTTTATATTATAATATTTTAAATTTTCAAAGTAGAATTTCTCGTTAACTAAATGTTTTCATGCCATAGGAGTGATAGTTTCAGAATAATATGATAACCCTTTACGTAATATGAGCACTAATTCCGCCGAAATACTGCCATTGAATTGAATTTTAACATAAATATTTTAAATTTCAAAATGCTTTTTTTTCAATTACTAAGTGAATTATGACGATAGAAAGTGATATCCCCACCCGGGTAAGTGGTAGCTATAGGATACATGACTAAATAACATAAAAAGTTTAATTTTCGAGTAGGCTATAATGGAAACCTTAGCCAAAACAATTGTAAGTTTAACGCGGAGATATTAAAATGTAGTTTTAAAGTATGAGAAGAGCGTTTGAAACACGAGTTCGTTGAGGAGAATTTTAAGTACAATATAGGATAAAAGTTGGGCATCGCCGCGGGCCGGACAGTGCCAACTTTCGCCCTGCACTACCAACTGTTACACTACAGTTTGCCACTCTGTTTTATTTTAACGTTCAATTTATCCTTAAACATTATCTAAATCGGATAGCATACGCTATTTTGCTTTTATTTCCTCGGGGATTACACTACGTATTGGTTTCGTTTAGCCTCGATTTTGATAAGTTCGTGCTGAAAGTCTCTGTACACTGAAATCATTGTGTATTTTAAGTATTTTTAGGTTTCCATTTAGAAATAGTAGTATTGATATTATAATTTTGCGACGACCGTTGTGGCGTGTTGGAGGTAATAAAGAATTGACTATCTTTTTCGTTTCAAAATATTCATTTATTTAAATCGTTATACTCGTAATACGAATAAATAAGAGTGCCCCAAAAGTACAACTATTTCGTGATAATGAAACCGACGGGCTTGTGGGCAACGTAATCGGGCTTCAGGCTCCGGACTTCGGCCTCTGCAAACACTTTAATCGGTCTGGGAATCTGCACACAATCTGGCTATGGTTTATGTAATATCTAACTTGTATTTTGTACTTACAATGTAACTCGCATTGATTCTGAGTAATAAATGAGACCATAAATTCAATACATTTTTCGTAAAGTAACTGTGCTAAACTTAGAAGGCAACGAATACAAGTCTATTGTCTTTTTTTTTCATTTTGTTTGGCTTAGTTTGTTGAGTACATTATTGCTATAGGAATATATTACTGTGAGTTTGGTTGGAAAATTTCAAGTAATGTAAAGCCGTGGACCGGAATTAATCCACAATATTATGATACTGTATTGGATCTATTAAGAATTAACAACAGTGCTAAACAGTGCTAGTGGAAAATCTTTATTGCCGACGCCGATGGAGTATGTATACATCGGTCAGGTCCACCCCACCTGATCGATGTAACACGATCACGATAGGTCACGATGAATACACTGCATAAGCTTCCCATGACGTCGCACAGGATCTATTATTTAATTATCAGAAAGCTAAAGGCAGCATTGGACATGGTCAGTTTAAGGATGGGTACCAGCTTTATAGTATTTCAACTGAGCGTCCCTGTGTGAAACACGAAAGTGGACACGTAAAATGTCGATCCCAGCTGTTATTAATTTTATAATGGATAATAAGTCAACACACCCGAACAACTCTAGACTCTAGTGTGGTTACAGAAGACGAGTAAGTAATTTAGATGTAAATAAAAACTGAATGAAAGCATTTTTTTTATGTTCCTATCGTTATTCGGTTTGTCGAGAAACGTTTCTCAGTATTCTTTTGACGTGTTAAATTTACGATGTCTGAAATACAATTTATAGGATATTTTATAACTAAAAATAAATAATCGATTGGTTCACATTAAATCGCTTCCTGCATAAAAATAATAATTGTCGTAAAACATAAAATTGCGAAAACGCAATATTGAACTGCGCGTAAAAACGTGGTTCACGTCTAAAAAGCCCTTAAAAGTAGTATCAATCCAATTTCCCTATTGGCGTTCAGAGTGTCACCGCATAAAATAAAAATGCCAACATTACTGCCACCCTCTGTTGGCACGGTGAAGACGGTTATAAAAATTCGTTAATAGCTCTATTTACTGTATTAGTTATATTTTAAGACGCTGAAAGCAATGTGTACAAAAAGTAATAGCTTATTTGATATTTATTTATTGTCATATTTTGCTGACTTTATTGCTTATCTAAAATTAATATTGTTAATAAAACATGGAAATGTTTGATTTATTATATAAAAAAACTTGGTTTTTCTTTACTTCCTTTTCAAGGATTTTAATTCAAGAATCATTATTTACATCATAGTTATTCGATACTAAAACTTTTAAGGAGTATTTTATTATGTAGAAAATTTTAATACGAATACCTTGTTCGGTAGGAAAGTTAATAAACGAATTTAATAAAGTTCGTTTACATCACGATTACAGCAGATAATGCTCCTTTAAAAGGATTACGGTTTCGTGAACAATACAAGCGATTATCTCTGTGAATGCTTGTCAGCAGCATCAGGCTCAGGAGTTATTGTAATATGTAAACGAGCTCGCCTACTGAAATTATCCGAGATTTAAATGTTCTTGTCGATTTCAAACGTTTCGCTACAGCCAAAGATTCTGTTTGTTGCTTTGATAACTAATTTGTTTCGAGGAAGTTAACGTTGAAGGGAATATTGGTAATTACTTAATTTGAATGATCGGCATACTTATTGAAAATTACGATTTATAGATAATCATATACGACTTTTTTTCGACGTTATCTTCTAATAGTTTAATAGATGAAATGTTTTTTTAACGTTTGTGGGATAGCCGTCTTGCGTTAATAACTGCGTTAGATGACTAATACTTTATCGGACATAATAAATTTCTTCATTTTATCTAAGCACACAATTGTGCTTAGATAAAATGAAGAATATAGAAATTAAGAATTTTACTAAAAAGTGTCTACTACTAAAGTTATTTAACTTTACTACTAAAGCTACTTAACTTTAGTAGTAGACACTATAGAATAAGATGAAGATATTTCATTTCTTAGTGTAACTTTTTATTTTCGTGTATGAACTTGAAAAGTAACTGCAAAATTTCACTTTGAAGATACATAATACGAATATTAAATTATAATCTGTATCCGAGTTCCAGTAGCGTAACTTTTGTTTTATATAACAAAGAATAGGTATTTATTCCATAGTAACAAAGCGTTTTGTTGTAAAACTTGGTTAGCGTTTGACACTTGACACTTTTGGCAACTTTAATATTCTTAGGTATGATTTTCATTTACGAAATATAATAACCACGATAATAATCACAATTTAACATGTTATCGAATTTGTAATAGGTACAAATCTAAATTGTAATTTTAAAAAGATGATTTAGTATAATATAAAGCGTATAAGCTATTTATTATTAAAATTACAAGAGTATTATGAGCCCCCTATTTAAGTATTCTAGACCAGTTTGAACATTTAGTAACCCTTGTAGTGGTTTGCAACGTAGCTTGCTTACTATCGAAGTAACGCAGGTGTGTGCCGACCTGAGGATGCCGGTACGTGAACAAAGCCTTCATGACTCAGCGAGAATATTGCCTAAAGTAAGTATTTCGACTAACAAAAACAGGCATTTGCTTTTATATATTAATCTAAGAGTGTTTCGCTTTCTAAAGTTAATATTAATTTGCAACAACGGGAAAAACTAACGTAACTAAATAACCTTTTAAGAACGTTTTTCATGTGTCAAACTTTATAATGGTGTTCATAATATAATTTTGTCTACTTTTGTCTAAATTTATTACAAAACTCACAAGCAGGCAGACACGAATTCATATGTAGACCTCCTTGTATTATTTGGATGGATTCAGGTTTTGTGTTGGCAACAAGAATTTACCTTATATACATATTTATCTAATTTTTGCTTATGATTTTGTCTATAACTTCTAACGTATTAATCTTATTTTCATTGTATGTTAAGATATTACTTGGGGGAGACAAGTAATTAGAAAACTTTTATATGAAACGTCTGCGGCAATGATAAAAAAGAAATAAAAGGCAAAGAATCTCTGACGATTTGAATTTTGAGGAGCCCAGTGGAGGGCGGCTGTACGCTCAGTGGCTGGCGACTTTAACGGACCGTGACAATCGTTTCCATGCTAAATGTCATGGTGGCCATTGTTCTGCACCCCTCCCCCCGCCGGCTTCCTCGGCCCCCTCACTTTCTCTACGACGCGTTGGCATTTATACCCCACGCCCTTACCTCCGGTTAATGAAAAATGTTCTGCTCTATTATTGATTATAGTTTTCACTAACGCGGTAAATTCTAACATAACTGACTGATAAATAAGCATGTAAATACTTAGGAGTATTCATTGTGCAAGGTTGAAAAATTAATCGTTCTTTAATACGTTTATCGAGGTTGATAATCTTTATTGTCAACTAAGGAAAATTATGAACGACAATAGAATAGTGAACTTAGCGAGTTGGAGAGAAGAACAAGAGGGGGGAGGGTGGACGCTAACTTAATATGGCGGAGCATCACGGCAATTTGTTCGAGACGAACCTCCAGCTGCCTGAGTGCTGGCACGGACAGGGTTGCCTGAACAATTACTACTACTTTAAGAGCTTTTAATTTTTTGTGCTTAACTTTATTTTTTAACAGTAATGAAGATAACTTTTTCGCTATAAACTAAAGACTAAACTTCCTGAAATGTCTTATCTATTAGGCTCAAAAATGGTAATAAATATTTTCACTTGTACCTATTTTGAAGTTAAGTTTTTTAAATATATTTACATAAATTATTGATTAAATTTTTGTCTATAGCCACAACTTACTACTTTATATTTTAAAATAATAACAGCCAACCCTAAAATATATTTTCGTTTTGTGCTGTTAAAGGAAATCGTGTGAAAAGTGATTATGGATCGCTAAGAATTCAGCTTGAAACGTGTTTTTATACCCACATCATTACGGTGTTCAAAATCTATGAAAATTACCTATGAAATCACTTATACATTTCTCAATCTCTCAACCATCAAATAAACCTACATAATAAATTTAGTATTCCTGGGTACAAAAAAATGATACATATTTTGTTTTTCATTATAATGTAACATAATAATAATTAAATTATGAACGACAAATAAAATAAAAATGTCAACGAAAAACAATTGCTCTTAATAATTAAATAAGAAAAACGTAATAAAGTCAAAATTAAATTACATAGCAATTGAGTAAATTGGCGCAGCTATGGGATATTTCTGGTAAACAAAAATTAATCATTGATCGAAACATACTTATACACGTATATGGTTTGCGACACGAGTAAGTCATTACACCCACACCCACGACAACTTCATTAAGAGGCCATAAGTCGACGGGGAGGCTTGGCTTCGGTGTTTGCTCTACAAAACTGCTTCGTGCTGGTTTGTACTTATTTTTACCCGGTTTCAAAAAGAAGGAGGCTCTCAATTCGATTGGTATTTTTTTATGTATGTAAAGTATACACCGATTACTATTTTCATATATTTTTTGATATTAATATTTTCTACAGAATATTTTTAGGCTTTGTTTTGACATTATATAAATTGTATGTTTTAAGAATTATAGCACTACATTATTATACAATATATGTCCAATATATAGACTATTAAAAAATAATTTTGTATTAACAAGCTTTACCACCAGTTCGGATAGTTAAGTTTACCGGGAAGAAGCAGCAATAAATTCGATGGTTACTCTTATTAAATAAATTTTTATAAAGAGTTAGTTGTTGCCAGCGCTTGCCCGCTTGAATAACGATTTTTCTTGATACACCTTTAATGCATTAAGTTAGGGTAAAGAAAGCATTAATTTATAATCTTACCCCTATAATTTATATAGTATTTACTTATAAAATAAATAAAGCGTAAGAATATTATAAGTTATATAGTTATGATTAAATACCATCATTGCTGTTATTTAAAGGATAGACAAACTCAATATATTTATGTACGACTATGAATATTTTTTCGCCATAAAGACCTTTTACATGAAGGCATTGCATTATATTTTATTGTAGACATGCGCGCACGTATAAAAATAATAAAAAGTCCCGTTTACTCGGCTATTTGCGTACGATACAGACGTGAAGACAATGATGGCCAACAAAGATCAAGCCGTCTATAAAAGTGTATTTGCAAAGAAATTTAATAAAGCGGAAGTGGACGGCTATTACGGCGCCCCTGTAGCCTTTACGTAGTCTTGGATGGAGGGCCTCGGATTGTCATACCACCCTAGCTCATATGGCGGAGACGAATCTTTTGTCGGCGAATTGTAGATGGCATTACGTATAATATATTGTGCAAATTGGTGGGTCGTTTGTGGGAAAGAGAACTTCCTATGTTTTATCAAGTGAATCAATAGTGTATTAAATATGCTACGTTTAATAATTATTTAACAAAGAAATGTCTACTAAAACTATCATATATATTACTGTGGATTTTAATTGCTACAACATTTTAGGAAGATGTTAATATTGAATATTTTATATTTATTAACAGAAACAACTGTTAACTTAATTCGTAGCATAGTCGTAGCAACGTAGACTTCGTAGTCAGGTTGTAGAATTAGTTAGTGAGTAATGCTTAGTTTATAAATATTTCTTTCAAATTTACCTTTTTTTTTGAGTCAGTGTCTAATGTAATAATTTTTGGCATTGTTGCCACCGTTTAGTGGTTTTCCGCATTTTTATTTGAATAATATAATTAATCTTTGCAACTAAAATATTTTCTAGAATAATATTTAAGGAAATAAGAAATGTAGATAATAATTTTGTGTTTTTATTTTATGGAACTTGACCGTGAATACTTTATAATTTTTTTTAGAAATAAATGAAATTGTAAATTTATTTTATATATCGCATTTATTTAAATTGAACAAAAAGAAATTTCATTTTCCATATAATAAAAGCCACTTTAAAATTTTATCGAATAGCGGCTTAACAATGTAAGTGGCAAAGCCTATAAATTGAAAACCAAGCGAGGCTAACAATCGGCTCGCTTTGTTGCAGTACAAAATCGACTGACCCTGTCCGGATTTATACACTATAAAACACAAGTTTATCTTGCATAGGTGGGAAAACATGTGGCTTTAAATGGTAAAATAGATAGTAATAAAATACTATATAAAACATACATTATATAAAAAATATCTTTTGACTTTTTTTGTTAAACATAACAAGGCAAACAGTGTTGTGTTACTTTATCATTACTAGATATTTCGATTTTAGGGTCAATAGCATTGACTTACTATATATAGACATGCCCTTTTCATTTCGTAGAATTTATGAAACATCATTTCGCACCAGCGAATCTTTTGATATTTTTCCGTATGGAAGGGCCGGTCTTAGTTCATAGTAAGTCAATGGTCAATAGCAGGATATATTATAATTGCAACTTGAACCGCAGGGTGTATGGGCGCCGGCGCGTCGCCATACTTGTTGCTTGACGCCATCCAGTTCATTATTTACGCACCGACTATATATTGACTTAACTATTCGTGCTTTATTATGCTCATAAATATATGTGAGAGAAATATATGTATATATGTTACTGATCTATTTTAATATTTTATTTGCAATTTGCCAATAAATTGTTATAACACACGTTATTGTTCATATATTATATTATTATGAATGTAGGCTGAACATATGTTGGCTAGTTATCATTGATGGCTTCTAAATAAATAATAAATTCAATATGATCCTGATCAGATATTTTACCTAGTACATTATAGTTTTGCTTAGAAGAAAACAACAACAAACGCAATGCAAGCTAAAACCCAAAAATAATAAAAACTGTTTATAAGTATATATTTGTGAATTCAATCGGTTTTTTGAATTCTATGCCTTAAATTTTATGATTATGATCGAACATTAATTTGTCACATGACTTTAATTCTAATTAAATAAACCAAGTCGGATGATTTGAAGCTTATCAAATCAACATCAGCCAGACGTCATTGGATATTCGAAGCGTCTGGCGAGCATATCGAAAATAGCAAAAGAGGGAAAGACGTGTAATTTACGCCTTTGCTCATCATGGCCAGATTGAAATTCCGCCCAGCGCCTCGGCCGGCTGGCTGGCGCCTAACTTGTTGCTCGAAACGTCATAACTACCCCTACGTGATCATATTATTTGATAGTGTTACTTCATTTATCTGTATATTAAAGTTTGGGTGTCGTGCTGTGATAATATATCGCTCTATCTTATAGTTGATAAAGGGTTAATATATTTAGCGTTTTATGGGATACTTCATTAAGCGCCATTGTTGTCCGTATTTAGTCGCATGTTTACCAAATTTACTACCAGGTTTGGTTTCATGGTATTAAAACATTTTAAATATATCTAAGTAAAACTACTTGAAACGGATTCATAGTCGTTTTCATTGTAGAATTTTCGACATCAATATCGTTTGCTTTTGTGAACTGCTTGAGGGTAATAAATAAGCGCATACGAGCAATAATGTCATCTGTACAAACATTATTTTAAAATGCACTGCAACGTCTTATACTGCTAAGGATACGAAGTACATGTATGCTGGGTATAAATTGCTTGTATTTAATGAGTAAATTTGTGCAATACTATATAACATATATAAATGTATGTATATGTGTATAAGTAAAATAGGAACCAGACAAACAAATCTACTAATATCTCATTTCAGTTTTCAAGCCACTGGATTGACAACCTTGCAATGCACATGCAGGCAAATTATATGCAAATTATAAGCTTAGCTAAATGATTTTGGAAGTGTAATTAAGGTGAAATAACTACATTGTTGGATTTATTGACTTAGTAAATACTATAGACAGGCCCCTCCATACAGCCAAAATGTCGGAGACTAGATGGTGCTCCTTGGTAAATTTAACATCAACGCAAAGAAACGAAGATAGTCACTTACTTCTAGTTTGGTATTTAGTACCTTGTGTCAGAATGGTTTATGTCACCCATATAGGTCTCTAAATTGACTTATTGTTTATTATAAAGTTGATAACAGATGAGATTGTCTTTTTACATACCCTTATGTGGTCACACATTCATGGACTGACCGAGCCTAAAGATACTTAACTCACTTATCAATTGTCACCCATAGAGTGCACTTGGCTATGATACATATAGCTTAACTTACAAACTAGTATAAACAAATTAAAATTTAGTGTTACATCGCATTAAGATCATTTAGCCTGTTTCACAGTTCATTGTATAGACGTATCGGGATTTACTGCGATATTATAGAGACATGAATAATTCAGTTTGTGCTGGTGCGTCGATTCGATAGACGATAAAATTATTAGATTTTTATCGAAGCTATGGATAGATTCTATAAATCTTTCGCGAATCGGGGTGTATCTTAATCTCATTGTTTATTTAATATCTTCAACGATATTACTATAATGTTTTTTTAATGATTAATATATGAACCTCTTTTTGCACTTTTATGATGAGACCATTATTTTCAGAAGTAATCAAGTAGCTTTAAATATATATGTTTTGGTTGTTTCTCCATACTGTCAGTTGTGGCGGTGATGAATAGCAAATGTTCACATGTAATTAATTAATTAGTCCTGCAAATTAATACTCAGAGGGTGCAGTTGACGTGACGTTGCAGTGTCGCGTGCGCCGTCTCCTGTTCTAGAATTAATTAAAGAAGCCTTTTAAGTGCATGTGGCACTTAGTAGCCAATAACGTAATTATTTACTCTGCTATATGTAGTCGCTATTACTGAAGCGAGTTGAACTTAAACTGAAAGTATAGATAAATTGACTTTATCTATCTTTTACGAGGTATTTTTCAACTTTTATTTTTTAAGAATAATATATATTATTTTTACACGTGTAATTTAAGTATGAAAAAGTCTAGAGTTCACAATCTTTAATAGTAATGTGGTCGTAAAAGAAACAAAAAAAAAACTAAAAATATATCGTAAAGATGGAAATCGTGCAAGCACGAGAAAAACATAGGGGTATTTGAAGGCAGCGAAGCCTCGAGCGGGCACTTAGCGCGGGCTATTAAGAAGCCGTGACCGCCAGCGCGACGAACGACGAAAACTATAAAACCGTTAAAGTAACGTTTCAGCAGCCGTAAAGAGCAAGATCTGTTGACAATGTCGCCCCAAACCTCCATAAAACGTATGCACCAAAGCAGTAAAACCTAACGAGTAACGGCACTATGATTAAACTTATCTACGAACATCTGATTAAGTCCTGATTTGAGAATCACTAATACGACTTCATTTGTAAATGTGTTCTGTAATTTGTTTTAGATACTTTTTGTCCATGTCGAGAGATTTGTTGGCGCAATGCCCAGCGCTCTAATACAAGATTGTTGTCCTAATGCGCGACATTTGATTAAGTTTCTCGGTCACATATGCGGTCTGAATTATATCATGTTTTTTACATTGAAACGAAACGTTTTAATTAAGGCGATGTCTTTGTTGAAAAGAAAATTGAATAAAGAATTTTAATAGCTCCGTTTGATGCTCTAATCTTTACGAGACACGAAATGTCGTAGTGTGTTATAGCGCTGGTCGTATAAAAAGGGGAGGACTCTCAAAACGCTTTACAAGTACTGGAAGGATGTTATAAAGGTTTTACGGTCGCTTTCCGTCAGCGAACGTTGCATTGGTCTTAATGGATGACCTAAGTGCATAGAAACATTCATGGTTCTGGTAAGATGCCGTTACTGTCGAACATTAAAAATCAACGACGATTAAAGGAATATAAACATTATCTTTGATGTAAAAATAAAACGTTCGTTCTTTCTTATAAATTATTGGAGCGTTAAACACGTAAATGTTGTAGATTTTCATCTGAATGAGTTGCGTCTTTGCTAATAAATGAACGATTAACGAGCGCTTTAAAGCAAAATATTCAACAGACACCAAATGTAAAATAAATATGTTAAAAGCAATCGAAAGTTCGGTTCGTAGGTTTGATTTACTTTCCATCGAAACGTTTATCTTGGATGATTCATCACATCAGCAATAATGAAGAAATTCCTTTGGCTAAACAAATTTTCACATCAATTAGTAATTTGAGAAGCTAGGGGATTTGTACCAGTATTTTTCATTATTTACCAAGTAAGTTATTTCGAAAAGCTAATGGATATTTTATAATATTACAAAAAACAACCATGCCTTTTGCCGAGCACTTAATTTGTGCGCTTATAATACTTCGAGAATCACTGGCTTTATGACATAATTTTTTTACAATAAAGTTTTAGTATATATTTAAACGCTACACACTCAACGGCCCCTATTAGGATGGTTATATCCGCCCCTATTAGGATGGTTATATCCTGTGTCGGGGGTCCAGAAACATACACATTGACAAGGACAAACACACCCAGACCGGAAAACATGCCTGTATGGTCATTGAAAATATCTGCTCCGACCGGGAATCGAATACGCGACCTGCCGCGTTTAAGGCGCTACCGCTGCGCCACAACGTCTTCAAATCTGGTTATTATTAACACATAATTACAGTTCATGTTGAAAGAAATGTTGCGGTGCGACGGGGGACCGCAATGCTCCTATAATTACGTAATGAAAAGTTTATTAAAAATATTATTATGTAACTGTGTTGTTATAATTTAGTTTTTAAAAGTTTCAAAGTGCCATGTACCGTAAAAAGACAATTACAGAAAACATAAAGCATAGCTGTAGCAATAAAACTTTGAATTACGATCTAATCCTATAAATTGCTGCTCCTCGTATGTTAATGTATAATACTCGTATTTAAAACATAAACCGGAATGTCTTTATATTATTAGAATATTTTTGAACCGTTAAGAAATTTCTGAACCCACACAAATACTTATTTTTTTAGAATTTTCGCATGTCATACCATCTTGCTTAATGGATTTAAACCATTGTGTTCAAAGTTGTACTTAAGATTTAAGTTATGCTTCATTAAAATCTGTTATATAACATAAGATGCGGTTGGATTTGACTGCCAGATAATTTTTCTAAGGGATGTACTCGCGAGCAAAGCTAGTATGTTGTTTTATAAATTAAAATAGTTTATTTGAGAAACGACGTTTTCGGAGGCAGGTCTGATTTAGCCCGGAATAGTTTACTAGGTCGTTGTACCAGGGATAAGTCAGGTGGATAGGTTTTGTACAGGGAGTGCTAGTCAGACAGTCGTCGGCGTGCTTGTTTTAGCGACTGATCAATACGCCCGGCCCACTGCGCCCTACTTAGCTGGTGGTCACACCATTCTATATTTTCCTTTACTTAAAAATAGTTCAGAAATAAATAACGGTTATTATTGCACAAGTACTGGTAAGGAATTATAGCCATGCGAATAGCAAAAAAGAATTTAAATTCGATTGGTGTTTTATTATTTAAACACGTATATCGAATTCATTGATTTAAGTTTTATTAAAGTATTTTCGATATAGAATTCTGGTAAATATAAAAAGAAATAGAAACCTGACAAATGAACTTTACGCAGTTGACGCAACATGATGTAAAAGACGATGTGAATATAAAATAGTTGTTAAGCAACAACATAAATTTTCATCTCATCGTATCCCTAAGTTTATTTAGACAAGGAACAAGTAGTCAACGTGCTGGGAATTCTGATGACAGTACATTGATTTAAATTAACTTAGAAAATTGAAATAGATAAGTAATAACGGCATTTTATCTAAATTATAGGATCCAATTAAAAACATAAAATAATTAAAAACGTAAAATGAAATTTCCCAAGTCTCGCAAAGCACTTCTTCTACTACAAAAAGTGGTGAGATCTCATGTATAACTACGCTTGAAACTTGGCAGTTGTACGGCAACTTATTCTACTCATACAAATACTTTAGTGTCGATGAACGAAATAAGAAATTCTGATGTTTTTTTTTGATCAACAGGATAAATATTATGTGAAAGATTACGATTACTTTAAAGTAAAAAACTTAGTCCTTTCTAAGACTGTTACTAATTTTCATGGTAAATAATTTTTTATTAACAAAACAGGTGTGTTAGCCAGCAAGTCGTGTTGTTTGTGGTCGACCGTGTTTTCTGGGACTTTACTCGCAAGGGTATTAAAAGGTTTTACTTCACAGAAAAACTTTTATAATTAAAGGACATCAAAGAACCTCCGCGATGGGGTTACACTTTAGATCGTTATTCAAAGCAGCTGTAGCCGAGATAAGGGATCTTTGGCGCCAATTTAATGAAACTTTATTTGTTAACTGTGACAAGGAATTTTATTGAATATGAAATTAAATTTAATAATTAAGGTCTACTTTCGGGAGGGTTTTTATTTCAGTCACTTTTTGTCTGTTATGCTTCGTTTATATATTTACTTTTTTAATCTTTTTTATTGATCCAGATAAAATTTGCTGGTGGTAGTGTTTAAATGACCGCCAGTTTAGCTACCACTGTCCGTTGGTGGAAAACTCGTGAAGTGACTGCTCCTCTGCCGCGTTTCGACGTCAGCCTGGGTTCAACCAGGTGCATCTCAACAAAATTAACAACTCACCTGCCTTATGGTGTTGCAGATGTTCATGGGCGGCGATATAATCGCTTAACATCAGATGAGTCTCCTGACTGTTTGCCCCTCTAACATAAAACAAAGAAATAGATACAACATAAAAAAGAAATAGATATAAAATTGAAGGCTCAATAGATCAACGGTTATCGCGAGAGTCACAGGTTCGATCCTGACCCCCTTAGGCTGTTGAGGTACCAACTCTTAGCGCAAGCTCCGAGCTTATTTGGAGGGGCAATAGGAATATTAATAATGCCTTGAAAAAGCATTGCTCATGTTCGCAAAAAACTAATTATCACGATCATTTAATTCCAAATGTTGTTTTTTAATAATTTAAGATGAATAGGGTAGCAGATTAAGCACTTTTAGTTTTATAATTAAGAACTTTACAATAGTGAATATAGAGTTATACAGCAATTTAATTCCCTTAACTCCATACTGTCCAGTGATAAATTGATTGGTCTTAGACTTGTAGACAACAAAAGATAATACCGACTTCGCCGCTTAATGGATTTGTCAACTGCTGAGCGAGTAATTAAATAAAGAAACTGCTGGTTTCTGTACGTAAGACTGCAAGTTAGATGGGTGCGTCGTGTTTTTATTTTAACGAGTCTAATCAATCTGTTTTGATTATTCTCGTACAAGATTATGTGAGATACTAGTATGTATTTGCTTTTTGTATTAGTTCGCCGCGACTCCAATCAACTTCCTATCAGATTTGGTAAATATTCAAAAATAAAATTAGTAGAAATTTTGACCTTACCAATTTTATTAAAGTTGGATTATTTTGAACTTTTTCATCGAGCAAACAAATAACACCGGAACAACAAATATACTCTTCGGCGCTCTCACTCATCGCACGAAACGCAACAGTTCTGATACTGTCACAATACTCTGATTTTCTGTGAGAGAGTAGGTCAGAGTGTGAGTGTGCTAGGAGGAGCATGGCTTTACTAGTAAGTAGCTAAATGCAGAACACTTCAATTATAAACTGATAATATAAAAATAGTATGTGTTATTTGAATTTTAATAATTTCAGGAAATCAGGAGTTAGGTTAGCATTTTATCTAAAATATGCACTGATACAAAACTATTTTTATTCAAATGTACTCTAAAATTCGATTGGCATTTCCTAAGTGGGTTAAAAGCGCTATCGCATTTTCGTAAAATATAAAGAAAAGGTTTCTTTATTTACGCGCTTTCTTCAAATGGAGACATGTCTTAGTATTTTTTATAATTCTCTCAAGCCCCCGTTTCGTGTGGAAATCTCGTTTGCAGCTAAGTAACCGGAGGCAAATAATCCTATTTTCATTTCGTGCGTCATGTTTTTATAGGATTAAGTTACAAAAGCCACTACCTCATCCCTTTATGCGCTTTGCGTTCCATCAACTTTTAAAAGACCTACTCTGTCTCCGACAAACAATTTAACAGCCTAACTTCGTGGAATAGACTTTTTGGTGGAGATTTGTTATTCACTCAAAAGTTTTAAGTGGCTGTGAAACATTATTGTGAAAGAATTAAATAGGGGCTTGAAGGAGCGATTTGATACTCTGTGGTTAAATGCATAGAGTGCATTGTTTAGTGTGTCCACTGTAAGCTTATGAGCTTTTGTATGACACGTCGATCTTGAAAGTTTGAACGCGGAGTTCCGCTGAATGTTAAGTACATATGAAAGCTAGTATCATCAGTGGAAAGTTGTTTTTTCTATACTTTTGTAATTACATGCATAAAAGTAAACCAAAATTCATTGAATTTTTTCTTTAATTTAATATACGAATAAGTACGTTTTTAGTTTAACAGTTTAATTTAACTTATTGTTATTTTATAAGTTGAAACAAAATTATGTATCAAATGTTGGTCTTAAATATGAAACTTAAGGAAATTAATTTTCCATTACAGCTAAATCTCGGTGTTTAAGATAAATCTGCAAAACTAACTTTTCGCGCGAACTTTGTAAATTGTATCCTAAGGTTGGTTAAATGTTGCGTTATTAAGAAAGTCTTGGCTTTGATAAGTGCGGTGGGTTGTAGCCCCCTAGTGAGTACGGCTCTTCCATTAGGCGGGTATGTTGCAGCCACCCGCTAAGCGCAGCGGGTCACCATACCCCGATCGGTTTCTATAAAGTTTTCCAAAAGACCGTGGAAAATTAACTGCTATTCTAAGGTCTCTGCTGACCTTACATACATTTGAACTTTTCGTCAGCAATTATAATTAAGTATGCTAGGTTGAACAATGTCTTTTGTTAATACAGTTTCTGAATCAAAAATTATAGTGCTTTAATCGCATTTAGTGTAATATACTAGAACGAATTAATAATAATATTTATGTAAAGAATTTAGAAATGTGGGCAAACAGGCAGGTGGCTCACCTGATGTTAAGCGATAACTGCCTAACATAAACATCTGCAAAACCAGACGGCATGCAAGTGCTTTGCCGATCTTTAAGATGTAACTGGTTATACGCTGACTGACTTCGAAATGTGGCTGACCTGCAGCCACGTCACGAGCTTTTCATCAACGTACGGTGGTAGCAAACCCGGCTGACACTTAAGACCTACCACCAGTATTTTTTCTTTTTATTTTCATAGTTATTTATTCACTGGATCATAATCCGTTTCTTTGAAATAAAAAGGAACTAGCTCTTTTTTCATTTGTAGAGAGTAGACGTGTGAGGTCACTTAAAAATTGTTTAGCTCGATGGCTCATTTTCTGTAAATAAAGCCAACAGTAATTATTTGATATGTAACCATTAACTGTGTCTCTAGCTAGTTTTAGAGGCTCAGGATAGTTGTGATAATTATATTACATATCCGCGAACTCTACGTAAAATAATGGAATTATTTTCAAAGCGCCAGGCACAAAGAGGTGGAAAATGCAGGAAAGCGTTAACTAGCCTTAGCATGTACAATGTACATGTATAATTAAATGTTAATTTAAACTGCTTTTATTTTATTTAAAATACGAATACGGTTAAGAAAACTATATTATAATAAGAATGGCTGTAATAACTGGTTTCAATATGAAATAATGACTTTAACCATCAGCGTATTTACAAAAAATGTAGTTATTCGCATAATCAAGGCTACTTATAGTTTAAAACGCACTGTAAAGAAAACGAAAAATTGTATTGATTTTCAATAACAATAATTTTGAATAATTTTGAATACCAAGTAAGTTTGAAAAGATGAACTCTAGTAGCTTTGTTTTGTAATAATCTGTGTAACTAATAATAATTAACAACATTACCAACGTCACTTGCAAGGTGTGAGTTTTTTGTGTGTAAAATTTCTTAAACGAGTTTATTAACATAATTGAATGAGCAATCGGGCTGGATCAGTAGCGAATGGATTTTACTTTTTTGCTCAATTAAGAGACATGTACGTTTTCTATATTTTCAGCTTGGTGCCGTTCCCGACAGCCCCCACCCGACGCCACTACGCTGTGGTGTCTAATTACAATTTTTTTGTTCAGTTAGATTGTCGCCTCACTATAGCCATTCATTACACGCTGAAAATAAAATTGCTACTTCTTTTGTATTTTTTAAATAGTGCAGTTAACTTATTTTTAGTTTTCCAAAATAGCTCTTATAATTAAGACAAATTCTGTGTTAAGCTTAAAAAAGTTTGTAATATTTTATAGGGCAATCGGTACCAACTGCATAATCCGTAGAAGGCTATTTCAAAGCGGTTGCATGGCGTAATAATGTCAGCTATTCGTTGGGCTTCGTCAGCGCTCGGCTCGACAGGCACTCGACGTGGCGAGACTCGAGCTCAAGGCTCGAGCCACCTCGAGCCTCCGACCCGCGGCCTGAGAGTGCTGGCGCGGCGGAAGCGAGCCCTTACGTGCTTGTCACGACATGCCGCCTTTGTCCACCCACTAGGCTTATTTGCTGAACAATGAAAAAGACGAAAGCCTCCAACGTATTTCTGTATTAATTCTCGTACGGAAAAAGTATTAATCGCGGAAAATATGTCACGATCCCAATAAAAAGAAATCTCCCTCTGTCACTTTCGAAATTCATTGTGTTGATCGATGAAAAGGCTATTATAAGGTTCGGGCAGAATTTGTGAATTTTTCATTTTCCTATAAAACGCGACTCCACCATAAATCGATTACGGCCCCAATTTATCAAGCGGTCTAAATACTCTTATCGGTCAGATCGTGCCATGAAATAGGGCAAAACTGAATTTTTTAAATACTGTTTTCGTAATTTCTATATTTTTCAATTTACCAAATCCATTAATGACCTATTTCTTACCAATTAATGATCTATTTCTCATTTTCCCAGAGAAGAAAATCTCCCGATTATAGTTTTGACAGACTTTCATTATTATGTATACTCTAACTCTGTAGTTGCGTATAGGTATGTGTTACGGATATGTAATATCAGACGCAATGATATATACATATGTATAGTACTTAATGCGATCAAGTCTATTCGCAACCGTAATAAGAAACATTGGTAGCAATCTACAGCGTCCGAGAAGACTTTTTTTGTGATTACGGCGTTACGCGTTTCAATTTCTCAATTCAGTCGGTCCGTCAGGGCGAGTGAGCGATCCGCTTGTCGAATCTCTGTGACGTCCAGCGACCCTTCACGAGTGCACTGCCATAATATATTACAATTTTTATATTCATGTGCTGTAACTTTGATACTGATAGTGTAGCAGTGATACGTTTGAAGTTTTTTTTTTTATGTTAGAAGTTGGCAAACAAGCATACGGCCCACCTGATGGTAAGTGGCTGCCGCAGCCTATGAGCGCTTGCAGCACCATTAGTAGGTGCCACTCACGCGTTGCCAACCTCGAGATATTAGTTCTTAAATCTCGTTCGCCCAGTAATTTTACTAGCGTACAATGCCCTTCACACGGAACACAGTAGTGCCTAAACACTACTATTTGGCGGCAGAATATTGGACACTGCGGTGGTACCTACCTAGCCGGCCTCTTGCAACAAAAGACCTACCACCAGTGAAAGACCTACCACCAGTGATATGGTATGGTAAAGAAACACAATAATCTTGTTTGAAACGTATTGTATGGCGTGTAAAACGTAGTGTATGAAAATCCCTACACAATATGGAAATTATAAAAATGTATTCCTTTTAAAGAAGAATGAAATATTAAATTCGTTTCAATTCTTACTTAAAATATTTTATTTTATTTATAAGACACTAGTGTACGACGATCCTTACAGCAGTTCACTCAAACGCCTATCTCTCTATATCCCAAATCAATTAGTTTCCAGAAACCCGAGTTTCTGCTACATAATTCATTTTGATGTGTATTCAAACATTTTCGACCTTACTGATTCGAGTGTACCGTAAAAAATGTCGAAGTACATTACGTTATCTTATGAAAATGATTGATGAAGATATTCAAAAGCAGCTTCGTTGTTATTTTATTTAAACGTATGGTAAGTGAATCGAATTAAATCTTATACGACATTATACAGAGATATCATGTAAATGGATTTAACTAACACTCGTACAAATATTTCTAACTTACTATACTTACATTGACAAAAGGCGAACTTTTTCAAAGAATAACGGTAAGAGAGTTCGTTTAATTAAAATAAATAATATATATATAAATTCGAAGCCTCAATAGCTCAACGGTAGACGGCCCGACTTCGCTCCGTTAACGCGAGAGTCGAGGGTTCGATCCTGACCCCTTGGGCTATTGTCGTACCCACTCCTAGCGCAAGCTTCGAGCTTATTTAGGGCAATAGGAATATTAGTAATGCCTGAAAAAAGCATTGCTAATATTCTTTATAAAAAAAAACGCAGTACAATTTTTATTATCGATATTTTAAAATCATGTCAAATCGAGCGATTTTAGTGAGGAGTTTCGGAGAGCCCTCGTGCCAAGGGTCCCGAGTGCACTCGACAGTCCGTCACATTATTCGACCTACTTAGAGGGAGAGGTGTCCTCTGAACCACCTACTTCATGCTTTCCTTTGTATCCTTATTGGAAAATATCTCCGGATACTTTCAATTTGAATTTACATTTTATAAAATTTGTAAGTTTCAGATACAGTCAAACTCAAAATATTTTTAATTGAAAAAGGCTTTTTAGGAATTTCAAATACTGCATACTATGTCATTATTTGTTATGAATTAGATTTAAAAGAGTAGCCTCTCAAGTTTGGGCCCTTTTTTTTAGCATGAATCCACATTCCGAACTGATGGTATGAATTTCGATTCAAAAGTGCTTCTTAAGTCTTCTTAAGTCTAATTTAAATGAAGTATAATATTTTGATTTCATTTGTCTTCGACAATTTATAGATGAAGTTAAAATGAAATTTTCTTTTGTTTCTAAAGAACTTTCTAATCAAAAGCCTAAATACAAAGTTTTAAGTTTTGTAATGAAACGTCGCTGTCGCGTTGATATCGTTGCTACTTCTAACCTTGGTAGCTATACGATATTTTATATATTCTACTTTAATACATGAACAATTATAAAAATTGGAAAAAATCTGAACCATGACATTATTTATTTAAGGACAATCTCTCAAATATGTTTAGGCTATGTGTTGATAAGTCAATATTAGTACAGATAATAATTATTACATAATCATAGATCTTTTATATATACCGCATTGAAACGAAGATAGCCCCAAGCTTGCAACATAATTGTATATCGTGTGACTAACTTCGTTTCATTTCCGTTAGTGCGAAGTTACGCTGCTTCGTAAATTAATAACCACCAGTTAATTTTTGGAAATTTTTTGTATGGAAGAGTCAGTCCTTAGTTTATACTAAGCCAATGTACATAATAGCATAGCTCGACGAACTATTAATGCGATTTTCAACATTAAACACAAAATAAAAACATAAAAATATAGGTATATGGTTTTTTTAAAACCATTATTATAATATGTAAACTAAAGGCCGTAAGTGAAGCGGAAACCAGATTATGTCACTTGCAACTGCAAATAAATTAACTGAATTTCAGATGAAGCGTTCTATAAAGCGTATTCATTATAAGCGCTTGTTCACGAAGATACCTTAGTTATATCTTTTTATATTTAAAAATAATTGAAATTGACAAAATATGCAACAGAATTGAGTGAAGAAAACGACCGTGCGACACGATACGTGATCATAAAATTTATAGGTTCAATTTGGATGATGAAACCTCTAACAAGGTAGCAGTAATTCAAAGAAGTGTGTGTCAGACCGTCGTAGAATACATAAGAAGAATAAGAAGTCCGGAGCCCTAAAAGAGTTAAACCCTTTAAAAAAGTATAAATGTCATTCAAAACTTAATAATGATAATCGAAAACACCTTTTACGTTTGATATCAAACATTTTTTTACGTAGAAATGAAGCGGTCAAACATGAACGATAATAATATGAGCGGTTCGATATTGCCGGCGAGTGACAGGAGCCGCCATATTGGTCGCATAAATCAAGTCGGCGAAGTGACACCAGTGTAAGCGATCGAGTGTCAGCTCGTCTAGAAATAAAAGCAAAGGGATTTTTCACTAGTTGAGTGGTTTGCTCTGAGGCATGCGATGAAATTTGTCTCGTCCGCAATCAGTTTTTATTTTAGACCTCCGCTTCTGTTAAATTAAAACGTCGGATAGAAAAAATTGTATCTTTTTAGAATATAAATAACAATAATGATCATACACTTTATACTATGGCCGGTCCCTTTTATATAAACAAAATGACAGATTCGTTGGTGCCCGTTCGTAAATTTAAGACCGACGCAATGGAGTGAAGTTAAAGTTAGTCACACGCTAACTTCATATGGTTTGGTTGTGCAAATCATATGATTCTAATTTTGTCAGTATGAAAGCGGATCCATAGTACAAAATATATCACTATAAAAATGATAAGTTTATTTGTATCTTTGCATTATTTATATGCATATAGAATCCGTTTACCATAATCTAAAGCGCAACGATATTTCACATTGTGTTCCGTTTTCCGGAAGTAATGTCATTACTTACTACTTGCATTATGATTTAGGTGCTTGCTTCGAAAGTTTCCGCAATACCAAACCAACGTGATATGACCATATCTATTTCAAATAAATATCAATTTTGTGCAAGTAGTCAAACAAAATACAATATTTTTTAGGAAATATAATATTATGATTTTTCAAACATCTTATTTCCAAGAATGACACATAAGATACTTTTATCCCAGAAAATGTTAGGATTATCAAAAAAACTATATTAACGCAGGGAAAGCCGCGGGTTCAGCTAATTTTATATATATATCTATTATAATCTATGATAGGTCATTAGTACTTATAGCTTTTTCTGTTGCCCAAGTTGGGAGTATTGCTGTTCTTGTTTTAGCATATTACATATTTTTCTACTGGTATATAAAATATATATTCGAAATCAAAATCAAAATCAAAATTATTTTTATTCAAGTAGACTTTTAAAAAGTACTTTTGAATAGTCAAACGCTACCGACGGTAGCGAATCGATATAGGTAACCTGAGTAGTTATAGTTCATTAAGATTCTAAATGTAATCTAGTATTTGTGGCGGTGGGAAAATACATCGATACCTAGACGCTGGTGTCAAGTTCCCCGGTCAGATTAAAGCCGCAAGATACATTCCCTAACGATGATTCCTCTTACAAATTAACTCGCCTGGGAAGCAATCCTTTTTATTTATAGACGTACAAATAGCTTATATGGACGCAAATAAGCAATACCATGTCTAACCACAAAATTGAAAATACTGAGTTATATATGCAGAAGTGTTGGTAAATGGCTGAAGAACATTTTTCTTTAATATTTGTAGGGCTTTAAAACTTCAAAAAAGCCATTTTTTAATCATTCAATTTATGTATTATGTTAAACGTTTTGGGTTATATTATATACGAAATATGCAGTTTGTATACTTATTTTTGTGAAAATAAGTAAAGTAACTTACATAAATCTGAAATTGGCAAAAACTTGACCAATACTGTAAAAAATTCATATAAAGCAAGTTGTTCAAAATTTTCAAACGCGTTTTTCTCGAAATGACATTCGCATGGGTTGACATGGTATTGCTTATTTGCGTCCATATAGAAGTTATGAAAATAGATATAAACCTATATGCAAGAATTTTTGAATATACCCGCTAATACTCACTGCTTATCATCAAATTATTTTGTAGTATATTGATGACCGAGCTTTGCTTAGGATTTTTTTATAAACCAAAAATATTCTTAGATACGAATTAGATTCGTTGATCAAGGGCTCCCAGTTATAGTTTTTCTCACAAATTAAAGAACTTGAAATAAAAGGGGAAAATGTAATTGGACTGTAGACATCTGGTCTCGAAGCGGGAAAAATATGGATAAAACGACATTTTCTAGAAGTGAATACTAGCTAGATCGATTTATCGCCCCCGAAACCCATGGCATACTAAATTTCATGAAAATCGTTGGAGCCGTTCCCGTGATTCAGATTATATATATTATACATAAGAATTGCTTGTTTAAAGGTATAATATAATACAAGAGCTAGTTCGAGGTCTTTTATCATTTACTACATAGCTTTAACATAATTTAAAAAGCATCCCTAAATCGAATTGTAAAACCTTCTATAATAAAGAAAACAACTGTACCGCACTTGACATCCAATATTTCAATAAAACCTTCCGTTTTGATACAAGCAAAATGGAGAGGCAAAAAATTACATTACAAAGGTTGCGAAGATATTGAGGCCTTCCCTTGCGCTGATGTTTGATACTTTGAGTAGGTAGTTTCAGGTCACATACTCTTACGTAATAATCTTTTATAGACTGGGAAGGTTCTTAATGCCTTACTTAGATGAAATACTAGATGTACCCGCGGCTCCGCTCTCGTTGTGTAGTTTTTTCATGATCCTACGAGAATCCATCGTTTTTCCCCGATAAAAATTATCTTTATGTTAATCCAGGTGTGTTTACCAAATTTCCTATAAATTTGTACAGTAATTTTTTCGTGAAAGAGTAACAAACGTCCATATTAATTGTTTACAAAAATATGAAGCGCAGTTTTGTTCTGTACCGCTTAGCATGTAAATTTATTTTAATAATTTTTATTATACTGTCGACTTAAATAGCTTTTATCCAATGATGAATTAGAATTGTACGTTTTGTTATTCATGTATTAGATCTAAAATAATTTAAAGGCAATCCACCTATCTTATTAAATATTGTAGAAGATGTTGCGTAATTCGTAAGATATTCCACGGGTAGCTCCCTAAACGTTTAATATCGGATAAAATACACCCTAACGTTCCGTGCTCCCCCCGTTGTTCATATCGGAATGTTATTCAGATTATACACGAATATTTCAATGCTTTCTAGTAAATTACAGCTCACGAAACTCTTTTACTTAACGTCGTTGACTGAAGCGTGCTTCGGAGCAACTTCGCATGTTATAAGCGAACGTCGTATTCGATTTGTCCATCTTAGGTTATTTGCGACATTGTGTATTTTTTCTTGGTTTGAATATATAATTGATTTATAATTAAAAAATAAAATAAAAGAGTTGCCACAATTTAAGGAATCACCAAAAATTAAATTTAAATAAAAAATAAGAAATTTCGAGATCTACGTAATGAAAATCGATGACACAGAAAAATTGCGAGCATAACTGGCTGTCAAATAAATACATTTCGATTTAAACAAATATATAATTATATGTGTTACTAAACAAGTTGTTTTTTTTATAATTGAAGTGATAAAGGCACATACTATTATGAAATATATGTTCTTTTTAAAAAAACTTAGACCGTTTGTGTTTAGCATACTGTTATTACAGACGAAAAATTGTTACACATTAGGAGGCATCGTCTTAAATCGTGAGAGAATGGATTTCCCTGAGTGTATACTCCCGTTTCATTATTCTAAACAACGAATAAATTTACCAAGGGAAAACAAAACAATTGTATTAATTTTGAGTGACTGTGCTTGTTGCATTACTTTATCGAATTATTTCAAAATAAATCTACTTTTACTCGCTTTTTCATCGCACCACCGTTATAGGTATTTCAGTGAAACCTTTTTGACAAACAAACCAATTAGAGCGACCTTTGAAATGGTTACGTGGAGGAAAAAAACGCGGTAAATGGCAACTGTCAGCATTTCGGACGAACAGTGTCCTTTAATTAGATTCGTAGCGGGTGTAACCGGCTTATACCAGCTAAGCCAGTACCCGTGAACGCGACCGTGCCACTGCAAAAATGACCAACTAATTGGCTTAGAACATTGTACACGCATTTCAATATCCAATATTCCATTTAATGGTGCCCGCTAAAGGTCGCCGATTTTGGTTGTTACGTACAAAGCACCAAGCGGATTATCACTTGGTCATTATTTTGTTTTCGATGAGAAGCGCTTTAATTTCAGTTATGTTTCATTGTCTTTAACGATTTGAAAACATTAAAGACCTAGCTAAATTTAATTTTATACAGACAAGGCTAAGCCCCGCCTGATGATAAGTGATTAACGCTGCCCATAGATGTCTGTGGCACCAGTGTTATTTCAAGGCATCATTAGAATAAAAGGCAATGTTTTCGACGATGCCCTAGGTAGTAGAGTTAGGAGGAGGAATGGGATTTCAGATTAGCATTATCGCAATCACATCATCATTACATCGATAGTACAATAGTAAAGGCAGAAAGCGTAATTATCCTGCTACTTTATGCCAATGTTCTGTGAGGATAACTTCTCATGGACTAGCTAGAAGTAATACTACGGTACTTCTCCAGTCGTGTCAGTCCATTCTTCATCTATTAATGCCGAAAACAGCTACCACAACAACATCGTGCTGTTAATGTAAAACAGTCCACATAGTCTACTGTTAATTAAAAAAAAAACTACTTCGCCGAGAATTATTTGAAGTATTTTAATCAGGTCGACGTTTAAACAAAAAAGCGCATTCGAACCAACCGTGCGAATATTTATTCTTTAGCAGGCCTCTAAGAAGCAATATTGCAGCGTTCCATTTTCGTATACTTTCGGTTAAATGTCAAAGGTCGGCTCCGATAGATGGCATGTTGGTCGCGGTGTGCTGACTTCCGCAACGCCTGTTTACCGGATGTGTTAGGCTAAATCCAATACCAGCGATTTTCTAGTTTTAATATTTTTAGCGTTGTTCGTGGCACAAAATATATATGGTATACCAGTGACCTACTAACTATCACTAGCTAGAATCAAAACTACGACATTTAAAAACGGACTTGATAAAATTAAATAGGAGCTATCTTAGTTAGTGAAATACTAAAAACTTTGCCTTTACAAGAGTTGGAGAATTTTTAACCTATTGTAAATTATGGGATCTCTTATAATTTTTTAAATAAAAACACTATTTTTACTAGTCAATAAGAGAAGAATGCCCTCGGTTACCAATGAATATGTAGTAAAATTTGTTAAAGCTTTCAACACATAAGCAAAGCATCCGAGAATGCCTAAACGGTGCCACCGACGGTACGTACAGATAACATTTTCATTTGTGTTTCAGACTTCGCTATTTGTTAATGCTCTCGTTATATTAACAAGCCAGATAGTGAGAATGTTCAACTTAAATATGCAATACAAAGTTTTTAACCGTTAAAGACTAACAGGGAAGCCGTTTGAGGTGGATAATCACCATTTATATAGAGCTTTATTTGCAGAATTCTAAGGTGGTATATACAAATTGTATTGTATGTCAAACTAGGAATAATATGATAGCGGCCTCCTAAACATACTAAGGGGTGAATTTGTATCTTGACAAATTTTCAATCGTTATATCTGTGACTGATGGACTGATATGACCTGGTAAAGTTCACAGGTGCCTGCTAGATGCAGGTGGCGCAGGTGGTCATTGTGGCTCTCTTTGGGGGGCCTATGTCCAGCGGACGCCTTTCGGCTGATATGATGATGTCTTTGATTTTTTTATTAATTATCAATTTTGATATTAAAGCAAGGTGCTGAGCAAAGTCGAAAAAAAAACTCTAATTAAAAGCTGAAAATAGAATTATAATCAGCTTAATAGTTTTAAAGCAATGATTTAACACATAGACAAAATTTTTTTATGATGTAGAAATAGTTCTCAATCAATCAAGTCAAGCAAGTCAATCGCCATAATTTTTTCAAAATATAATAGTAGAACTCTATCTTCTATGTATAATAGTAGAACTCTAAATAAGTCCATTAACAATTATTTTAATTTATTCGAAACAAGCACCGTAACGTTGAAGTAAAAACTTCCCAGTCTAAAGAAACCAAACGCTAAAGCATTTAATTCACGGGACAATATTCAAGCTATTATATTCATGTTTCGAAGGCTTTCACGGCATATTAAAGGGAATGTGCACTGGATTCTCAGCGTGCCTTCACTCCTCGCTATACACTATACATATTCATTGGTTACTTTACGTTAACTTGACCATAAGGAAATTCTTACTTATGCTTACTTTAATTTAATTATTTGAAATTTGTTTCTTCAATTTAACTCACTTTAAAAGAAGAGGCAATTAATTTTGAAGAAAACTTAGCTGTGTTGAGCGATGTTTGAAAGAGGCTAAGCGTAAGGATTCTCGTCACCGACATGCTTCATGTGACGTGCTACTTTTGACTTATGTGCATATTTGACTCTTTGGATGCTACCGGACTAATGTCAATAATTTCAATTTACAAATTATGACATTTTAATTATTCATACTGTAAATAATTTAAAAATAAAAAAAAAGTTTTTTGAAACTTTTCGAATCTTCACTCCTATTATTATTTATATTTTTAATATTTTCATTATACATATATAGCTAAAAACTTTCATAGGTACTTTGGTCTATAACAACGGATATGCGATATATAAAAGTACAATTTACGATCTCCATAGCAATAGAAATCGCTGGCACGCAATAATATTTTAATAAACAGCTTTTCCAATAACTGACGGAAAGAGTAGGCGTCTATTGTGGGGAGCTGGATAACAACAATAACAAAACGAACTATTTTATATTGTATAAACTATTTTATTATTTTCTATTTTATAAACTACTTAATTTTTTCTAATACTATACAGTATTTATATATATTTTATCCGCGTCTATCCCGTTCGCTAGGATAGTTTAGAATAAAAAGAATCGTATTATGTTTTTATCCAACATATGGGCTATTGGTGTGCTAATTTTTAGAAACTAGAATGCCCAAAATTCAGAAATAAAGCAATCGTTCTTATGATTTTATTATTTACGTTATTCTGTGGAGTTAGTAATAGTCCGTTTTTTAATAATATTTATCAGTATATCTTCCGTTCTGAAAATTTAAACATGTCAGGAAAATAAAAAAACTACAGATTCGACCTCTTAAGTTTTAAGAAATTATATAAGTATTTAGTAGTAGATTGCTGCCCATACACAAAATGTCTGTATGGACAATTCAAATATTTATATCGAGAAGGAATCGATCGAAATCCCTTATATGGTAGATAGACTGCAGTAAGCTGTTAGCTTAAAAACAAAAAACACAATAGCCGGCCGATTATAAATATATTATTCGCTCAAAGTAATTTCGTTAAAAAACTGATGAAAGCGTGTACTCACTACTCGCGCACGGTTTAATGCAATGAATTAAATATCCATTAACTATACACATCTCTATATAGGTTGTATTGCTATGGGTCAACCGTATAGCCATTATTAATAGCTTGCTAATAACATGTCCATAATCTAATTACCGATCTGGTCGCCTACTGAGTGATTTTCAGAAACTGATTTATTGTTCAGAGTCTAATGTAATTGTATCATGGTAGATGTAGATGTCTTCATCCCCGTCCATTGTAAATTTTGTTCGTATATTTGTCGTATATTTTTATTTTGTTTATAAACTCAATATTTTAATTTTTATCCAAAGTGGGCGATTAGACACACTACCATCCAGACTGAGACAAAAGTCTCTTTTAAATAGTTTTTTTATAAACTATTTGATGTACTTCAAACCATATTCACTCAGTAAAATAACAAAATGTTTCGCCACAGTAAATATGAAAGTTTTATTAAGTTAGTTACGTATCGTGCAGTTCAAATATAGCAAAGTGTATTCCACACGCTAGCTGTCGGTAGCAGCCGCGCTGGCGCCGCGCGTACATCTTTAATTACTAACTACTTTACATACGTTCTAGTTATAATGTGACAATTCATATTTAAAATATTAACATTCATGTTTACAACTAACAGTTGTCCCCTCTTTGTTCAGTTTTCAATTCACTCGATTTCTTTTTAGGTTTCCGTAACCAAAAGGACCAAGGGAACCCTATTACCAAGCCTTCGCTGTCCGCTCGTCTGTCTATCAGCGGGCTGTATTGCACGAACCATATTAGTAGAAAGTTGAACTATTCACAGAATGTGTATTATAACTGCCGCTACAACAACAAATAAAATAAAAGAAAATTAAAATATAAAAGGAGACAACAACATACATGAAACTTGATATTTTTTGACGGTTTTTGTATCTCATGTACTGTAACAGATGAACACTTTCTTACGTTAAAATTATATATTCTACGGTAACACAGAATCTTTTATGTGCAAGTCCATCGCGCACTTCCTCAGATTTTTTAGAATTACAAGTACTTTTTATGAAAAAGTATATAGCCCTTACAAATGAAGAGTGTCAAAATTTATGTTTATACTACATTTTTTTGAAATACATATATTTTTTGCCTTTCCCTTGAGGATACCTCGTGTTCAGAAATAGTATGTATACATATTTACCTTTATATGTTGACTTGGATGTTCTTACTACAGTTTTATTATATTATTGTTTGTAAGAGTGAGTTTTTTGAAGTTGGTATATCCGGAAAGAATTAATTTTAACAAATATATGTTTTGTACGCAAAACTGCTCGTTGAAGGTCAGTGTAATTTGATCGAAACGTCAACATAATTAAGGTAATTGTTACATTTTAATTCTAACAATTGTTTTTTTATTTATGTATCTTGGGAGGCAGATGACCACCACCACCTGAATGTAAGTGGTACTAGAGTATAAACGCGAAGGCGATAATATCGTTGCAGAAGGCTAAATGAACTAGCCACCCTTGATCTGAAACGTGGCTGACTGGCTCATAAGGCGAGCATTTAAACAGTACACGAACAAAATAAAACAAAAACTAATCATTTAGAGTCTTAAATATTACATTTATTTATAATTAAAATATATAAGTAATAGTGATATTTGATTAATTAGTTTCTGCTTTATATGTGAATAATAATAGAGGGTATAACACACCTACCAATACATTATAAGCCTATTTTGTACTCTATTAATTCCAACGTAAGTCAATTTAAGTTATCTGTAAGCAATTAGAACATTAACTCTATTTAGGGCGAGAATTAGGCCACGTTTCTGTTTAGGGAATATGGGATCGTATCGCTGTACACCCCATTACATCGTCGCATGTCCACCACCTACAAATAATTCATACACCCTTAGCTTGTAATGGCCTTTTAGCTGCCCGCTCCAACTTTAAATGTAGCCAGACTGATGTGCTTACACACTATTACAGTAAAATACACAGTAAAACTATCAATTTATACTTCTCATGCTTTTACATTTATAACGGTTTGCGGCTTATGTTCATATATTATTACTCGCTTTACAACTTGTTTCTAGCTTCGAAGCGAGGGTTAATATAAGTCAGCATGACTTAAAATATTAAAATATGTAATGTCGTTTATATGAATGAGGTACTCGTACTTTATCAAATATGTATCGGTGATAATTTTTATTTATAGCAATATTGTAGCAAATATTGTTATAATATTGTTCAGATATTTAGGTACTTTATTTTCTGATTGATTACGATTCTAAGGAATTCTCTAGTCAAATTTTATCAAAATCGTTTAAGCAAGTCTAGCTGATAGAAGGTTGCAAGTATATAGAGTTATTTTTTAATTTATTAGAATAGTACTTTGGATTTATTTCACAAATTTAATAATAGTTGGATTTACTAACTGAATCCGAAATCCTGGAATGTAAACAATTCAGTCGACATTTAAGCCTTTATTCAGTAAACGCCCGCCAAATCAGCAGCTGAGACACACCAAAATTATCTTGTTGCATTGTGTTACACGCGAAGTCTGTCAAGTTTCCTGTTTAGGACCCGTTTAACTTCATTAAGCATAATACACGCTCACAACATACTCGTTTAAGTCCAATCTAAGTTCTGGGACGAGTTTACATGTGAATAAATTATTACAAAGTTTCTGCGAGACCTCGGAGACAAGTCGATACAGATTCCGTTGAATATGTTACTAATGTTTTTGATAGTTGCAAAATCTTTATAGGTAAAGTTTATAAGGATACAGTAAGGGTTGAAATTTGATTTATTTAAAACTATCAGTGGCCACGGCTTCTCCCTCGTGAATTACGATTTTTAATGAGGCCCTATTTCAGCACCTTCAATCATTTCTATCGCGACAAAACCCTATGTCTTTTCCAAAGGCTTAATGTAAATCTGTACCAAATTTCATCAAAATCGGTTGAGTGGATTTGACATAAAACCTTACTAGACATAGTTACTTGCATATTTATAATATTAGTAGGGAGTATGGAAAATAGGAGTATCAAAATGTTTTTTACGTAATGTCTAAAAAGAAGGTATTAAATTAAAATTTGATCATCTATCCTTAGACATCGGTTATTTTAAATATGTATAAACAAAGTCGGAAATAAAGTATTAGTAAGTATTATACGAGCTTTAAAGGTGCTAAATATTTAATATTTATAAGAAAATTGCTATTTTCAGATTTGGAAATGAACCAGGATGATGTAACAGAGACGGAAACGTAGCAAGGAGCAGTATCAGTGGGCACAGCATCCCGGAGTTCGCAGAACTGAATAATTAACACGCTAATGGCCACATCGCAAATAAACTCCGAATTATAGCACTACAACTTCGCCCGCATGTAGCGTCTGTGAAACATGATCTACCAAACATTTATACAGCTTAACGTGAATAAATAATTACTAGTAAGAAACGAGGATGGAATTTGGGAGGAGGAAAATTTATTAATAACTTGGTTATTACTTTTAGGGTTTCGTACCCAAAGAGAACCCAATTACTAAGCCTCCGATGTCTGTCCGTCCGTTCGTTTGTTAGCGGCCTACTTATATTACGAGCTGTAATAGATAGAGAGTTGAAATTTTCACAGGGTATATAATTCTATTGCCATTTCAACAATAAATACTGAAAATAAAATTTTAAAATAAAGGAGGTCCCAATACAAGACACTTTATATTTTTATTCTATCGGTCGTATGGAACTCTTTATGTGTGAGTCCGACACACACTTGTTATTTTCGTTTATAAACTTTTATATAAAAAAGAATCCCAGTTTATATTGGTTGGATGGTCATAGCTGGTAAAACAATAGTGCTACGCCATCTCGTAGAGCAAGTTCACACCCAGATGTTATTTTCAAATTGGATTCATAACATATTTACAATTCAATACTATTTATTTTTACAAATAATTAAAACTTTTGGGGAAAAATGAACCAGCCTTGTGTCACCGCTGAAGGCAATGAGTCGGGGTGTAATATCTTTAAGTAATGCTTAGCACTAAGACTGCATGGCCCAAGTGTTTACTGCAAACGGCACAAAGATGTAATTTGAATTAATTGACATATACTTACGCCTTTTTTAGAATTCAGCTAACTAATTAATTACACATATTTATAATCATAATTAGAAGCCTAGTTTAAGCTGGACATGTGATTTAATGTGATTAAATGTAATTTAACATTTAATCTAATTCAAATGACCGCAGCTTAATAGAGTTATACAAACATTGGTAAATGCCGTGCAAGATGCATATCAATCATGGATCACATAAATTATATTACTGCAAAATTGATTAATTATTATAGTGCTGTCAAAACTAGGCTGGATCATCTAATTACTTAAGATCTGATAGTGTTTAGCTCTAAGCCACCCGTAATACTATTATTAATGGGAAATTAGCTATGCTTTTCAAGTTGGTTTTGATAGAATAAAAACTGCGGATAAAACTTAGTTTTATGAATTTCAGATGTTGTTGTGTAATAATAAAATATATTCTTTTCTTAGAAAATCAGAAAAATGTTCAGCGTACGCTTTCACCATAACTTTTTGTCGCGCACTGGAGTGCTCTTCAAGAATATTTGAATTAAAAAAAATACACGAACGTAAGAAATATTTGAAGTCGAATCATTTAATTTTATTCGATGTCTGGTTTAATAAAAAAGTTGTTTCTCCCGGGTGAAGATTCCCATTACGGCTGGTGCTAAAGTTATCTTTGGCTTTCTACCCGCATAAGTGGTCCGATATTGAATCGGCATTGATGGCGTGAAAATCTTTCGATTCAACGCAACGTTACAGCCAATATGTAATTTACGTGATATCGATACTTTTTTATTATCTTCAAATACGATACACGAAATGATATTGATATAAAAAGCTGAAGTTATATAAGAGTTTAAACTTTATTAGTCTATCGGCACTAAAAATAGAATTCGTTGGAATAATGGACGAGTAAGGCTAAGCCGTAATATAAGCCTTCAAACGTGTGAGGAATTCACCCTCTGCATTATTACAGACGTGATTCTTATTTATATTATATTCTCCTTTATAAATTCGCCCTCTATATCGAGAGATTCCAAAGTCGGATTAGATCACCTTTTAACGTTAGCACTCCGTAACTATTTCATAAGTATCTTAGGGAAGTTATGTAACGTAGAGCTAATGACAAAATCTCTCATATTATGGCTAAGAAAGTATCAATGTTTTTGATTTATATATATAAAAGATGAAGAAAACCTGACAGATATATTAACGTCCAGCCTAAGCCCTAGGACCTACAATCGGTTTTATTCACAGGTGTTGTTTTTAAAACGTAAACGAGCACTAAGAAATTTTTGGAAATTGAACCTTTAAGGTTGAATAAAGAAACTCGTGTTTTAACATTTTCAAAAATTCCACCTCTGAAGGGGTCTAATAAGTGGTTCAAAGTATTTGATTATATTGGGACACAGGATATCACTAATCCTAATGGGGGCCGTTGAGTGTGCAGCGTTTATTTATTTATTTATAAAGTTTGTATTAAAATCGTTATCCACGCGGCGAAAGCCGATGGGAAAAACCAGTTATAAATAAAAACAAATATGTTATGTGGTGTTAAAATAAATATGCTACAATTACTAAAATATATATAGTTCAAATTCCATAGAGAATGTTCTGTTGCCAAATGAATAAAAATAATGAATGAATTGAAAAAAACAATGAATTGATTTATTTTATTTAAATTATAGTAATATATAATCCGCATGTAATATGATAAATATCTTATATCGAAACGCTATCAGTGCTGCGTAAATATTGGTAATAACAGCTTTGTAAAATATATTGCGGAAATGTTTGAATCTGTATATCGGGTAGGATGTATTTCCGTCGCTAGCTTTATATTCACCGTAAAATTATTAATAATTGTACTATTTAAATAACATAATGTTATTAATTAGCAACACATTTATACAAACGAAAATTTCACTGTCAGTTGATGACTTTCGTTCTATTTGTTCTATCTTTTCCAAAAAGAAGAAGAAATATAAAAGAAAAAATAAAACAAAAAAAGGCAAAATAAATGATTTGAATCCTCCAAATCAGTTGCCAAGCAATGATACGACCCACCATCAGGTGATGGTAAGCGGTTGTCTTAGCCTATCAGCGCTTGCAACACCATACATTTGTAGGTGTCAGTCATACGTTGGAAACCTCGAGATATCGGTTCTTAAATCTTCTTTGTCAGGTGACTTCACTAGCTACAGTGTCCTTCAAACCGAAACACAGTGTACTGCTTTGAGGTAGAACATGAGACACTGATACTTATAAAAGGCCTACCAGCAGTAACGTAGTATTAACTAAATTTTGACAAAAATTAAGTAGGAACACTGCTATATTAAAATATTCAATGGCAATATAATCAAAAGAAAGTTAAGGAGCACGTTCATCGATATTCAAAAGCACTTGACCTGCGGCTGTGTGAGGTTAATTCTTTAATGTACTGGGGCCAAGGGACCCAATTTGGCCTCAATTTATAATGCACTATAGCTTACAAGGCTAAAGTAAGCTAATCGACTAAAGGCATATGCGTGCTACTTACGGTTATGAGCTTTGCCGATTAGATTAAAACGAAAAATATCGCTCATACTTTGTGATATTGTTTTAATGGAAACATTATATTAAGTATTGCTGAATAAAGTTTTATCGATATTGGTTGAAAAATTCTAAATATGCTGGTCTTTAATTCTTAGTAATAATTTCGTTATGTTGATTTTTTTTTGTATTTACTCCAAACTTGTTACAAGATTTTATAACTTACCAAAATAAAACAGTTATTTTTGACGTACCTGAAACAAACATATTAAAATAATTAGTAAAAAATATAGAATGAATTTACACACATATTGTTCATATTAAAGCTATTTTAAATAATAAAAAGTTATAAGTATGTTTGACTCAATATTTCATATTACGATATCATGAATAATTTCTTTAAAAAACAAACACACTTCAAACTATATTATAAAGTTACTTATAAAATAAAGAAAACATATAAAATAGCGGATTTTGGGTTTAGTTACATCACCATTGCAATAATTTATCTAAATTAAACGAATTTAGCTACCCTATTAATTTTCATACACATACATCATAATACAGCGTTAATACCAATTAGAGGAGGCGGAAACCGGTCCTCGACAAAAAACAAACATAAATATAATTAAAATTGTTAATATCTGACTAAATTCAAGCGCAATTACTCAGAATTAATGGTGAAATTAATACTTTTGCTGCTAAAGTTCATTAAGGACTTAAGCGAATTTAGTAAATTTTTCATTGAGGATTTTCAAGCTGTTTTGTTTAGAGCCCATTATTTGCATAGCATTATTTATAACTATCTTTTTACCCTTCTAATTTGTTATTGTTATATCTTTTTATTTTCTGTAGTTTCTGTTTCTTGTTGTTTAGTGTACACTAAAATTGTGTCTTTAAAAAAATAAAACTTTAGTTATAAAGAAATTAATAAAGTGAAACGAAAGAAAGGGCATGAAAATAAGTGAGCTGTTAGTAATATAATTATATGGCTGTGAAATATTTCCGGTATTTAATTAAAGGATGACCCCTAAATGTATATTTAGATCAAAAACCTTTCAGGCATTGAAGTCAATTCAAATACAGTTGGTAAACGTTATATTCCTGGAAGATCGAGACAAGAGTAAGTAGGCGTTCATTCAGAAATTAATGCCTATGGCACGTAAGTATACGAATAATGCAGTGAATAATGTCACTCTTCGTAAGATGTAAGGGGTCCGGTGGTTAATATAAACACGGTATGAATGTATAAAAATTCGCATTACCACAGTTGAAAATTCACATGAACCGAAATATTCCGAGCGTGTATTACAATTTACATAAACTCCGACGTCATTCGAGATGTATTAAGGAAATGTTATTTCATACTTTGATATACAGCAATGCAGTCAAGCTTTGTGTGTGTTGAATAAGAAGCTATAGCCCAATGATACATCCACTGCATGTAATAGCAGCCACTTTAAGAAAAGATTTCGTTTATAGTGCTGAATTTTTGCTTCGGATATCGACAATTGTATTGTGAAAGTTGTGTTAAATCTTTATATAAAATTCAGTAAACTCAAGTGTTAATCTCGGTTGATAGATTAAATATAGAGAATTTAAACTATTTTAATTTTGAAAAGCTATTACAGTAGTTTATCATATTATATATACATATATACTTCATATGTATATGAGAGGAGGGCGAAGAAGATATATAAAAGATAGGGAAAGGTATTGAATGGGAAAGGTAGAATTTGAACCTCCAGTCTTTTTTACCTTTCAGCGATATTCTGTGAGAGGGTATTACCTCCATTCATACCAACAAAGCGAAAGCTTAAATAGTCAAACAGATATTGTAATTTGTACATAATTATGCACTTGGTCTAGCTGTTGCTGATTCAGATGGACACACACATCCCCAAAGCAAGAGAAAATCTAACGTATGTATTTACCGCGATTTAAACGGTTTCAAAAAAGGTTCTTAGATTTATACAGATTATCAACATGGAATTTTAGCATTTATCAAGATTTGTGTTATGGAAATGATAACGTATATCATATTTTTTTATTTGGTGGAATGTAATACAATTTCAATGAGATCTATCGTCCATAACTTACATCAAACAAACCGCGGTCTTTGAGTCCGGTAACATGATAGTTTCTTTGACATGATAACGACCCGCCTACAGCTTCGTGATATCAACTGAATATATAATATTCTATTGATAGCTTGGATATATAGAAAAAGCTGAAAATATTGAAATATCGTATAATAAAGCTTTATTGATATTCTATTGAGCTGAGAATAGCAACTGATGTATAAATTCGTAAATATCTTCAACAGCGTATCTGTGTGAAAACGTAAAAGCTACGTGTGTTTGTGAGTGTGAGCGTGAGTTGTGTGTGGGTGATTTCTAATAAAAGGCTATAAATATATAGACTTGACTTTTAAAGAAGAAAATCTACTCCATAGAAATGATTTCGTTATTATATTTTTTGTTTAAATTTCATTGTTTTTTTTTTTTTAAGAATTGCTATATTCAATTTAAAACATAAGCGCTAAACTGTAAAATAGCGAACCATTTAAGCTGTAAGAGTTTAATAATTCCCAATATCGATTAGGGATTAAAACTATGCACGAGATGATCACAAGAGGATCGCCATTGTCTTGCATAATTGGCGGATTGCGAATACAAAAGCAGGCTTTGTCACCAGCCGATAGGCAGCGATGTGTACATTACACTAACAGTTTTAATAAAAGCTCAAAAATCAATTTTCGGATTACACTTACCTTGAAACAGCTCAGATTATTAAAATAAAACTACAGTAAGTCAAAATATTTTGTATATAAAAAGACGTATAACCCACAAAAAAGGGTAGATCAAATAAAATTAAAGAGACCACATCTTTAATCCTTAACCAAATATTATAGAGGGTGAAACGGTCGCATTAGCCGCGTCAGTCATCAGCAGAATGAATCATTACTTGAAGAGTGCGTCAGTGGCTCGTGTCAAAGAGTCTGAGCTCAAAGGTCCTCGTGGTCTCACCCCCCACCCCGCGCCGCGTTCTTCCTCCCCCGCGCATGCCCGCAAGGAAGGGCTGATTGAAGGGCCACTCTAGAACCTCGGCCACCCGCTCGTTCGCTTGTATTCAAGGGTCGAATCTGGATTATAGGGCGCCAAAGCCTGCACCTTCATCAGATATGTATAAAAGTATTTTGAGCTTAGCAATTCAAATGCCAAAAATTGTCTGCCTCTAATTTTATTCTATTCAAAAGCCAAATATAAAGCTACACGTTTCATTGCAAAAAAAAGGTGTTTCGGTACCGCGAGGATCCGACGGAATTGGGAATAATTTATTTGCTCTCGCTATCGTTGCAAAAATTCAATTATATTTTGTTGAGTACTTTTAGCAGTTTATGTGGGTTCCGTATCCCCATCGTCCCATGCTACATATATATTTGTATCTTAAGGCGATGTTACCGTGTAAGTTATTATAAGAGAGGTGCGCCGAGGGAAATGAATGTCGAGTAGGTCGACCCGTTGTCATTCATATTAGCTGCGACTGCTTAAATTCGTAATCACACTGTCCCGATTCATACTAGAACCGCGACATGTGACGATGGGGAAATGAAAAATATAATTATTTTAATTAAACAATCTATTGTGCCGAAAATCAGCTGATAAATTACTTTAGCATCTATCCAAAAGCAAACAATGATAATATTTTACGTTACATTACTTTTGGAAACATTAATGAGAAAAAAGCTAAGTTTTTGTGGTAAGACAAAAACGCACAAGCGTTTCAGACATCGCACACATTGAACACTTTAAAAATCACGTCATGAAAGCTGGGGGACGGGAGCGCCTTAATAACACTCACGAGCGACAAAGTCCGTCGTAACACAAAATGATTACACACATAAAGAACCTTATCTCTTTACACTCTGCAATGGCATAAACCGGTTACAGTCGGGAGTAACCGTTCCGCAACCGCTCGAATGTTTACGCGAGTTTTACGCGCCAATCTCACAGACGACGTTCGCTAGAAATTGAAAACGGAATTATGTCGGAATAAAAATGTCGCGCGAAATGTCCAAAAACGAACCCAGGACATGAACGGTCATACATACTTCGCAACGTAACAGCGGTAAATGTACAATGACTACCTGAAATGTTGGGGTGTGTTTAAATTTTATTAACGTTGACGTCAATGCAATTAATGTTACTTTTGTTTCATTATATATATATGTAGGTTTTTGAACAGTTTTATAATTTGAAGCATCAATAGCTCAACGGTTAAAGGGCCGACTCCTCCTTTGGATTATTATCGTATCCGCTCCTAACACAAGCTACGAGCTTATCTGGAGGGGCAATATGACTTGAAAAAGCATTCTAAAATTAATTTTATATATTTTATATTTTAAAATGCCAAAGACCTCGTGACGATTATTGAATCTAGGCAAGTTAGTTTATAATAAGCAATACAATATTCCGTTTTGATATTATGGAGTGCTGAGAGTAGATTACAATGACCTTGCATAATAACGCGGCGCCGACCCGGCTCACAGGGCGGGCGGAGCATGGACATTGTAAGGAAACAAAAAGCCACCTCCACACTGGTCTGACACTCGCCTTAGAGCACTTTTGGGGGCTTACATATGTAGGAAAATTCCGCCTGTGTCACAATTTGGACTTGCATGCAGAATACTTTTAAAATGGCAAAGAATTAAACCGATTTTTTTTGTATAAAAATAAAGCGCAGCACGTAGCAGGAGGCTGCATAACGTGGAAATTATTTTAATAACGCGTGTAACATTCTTTAGGATTTCATTATAGTATCAACATTAATTTGGTTTTTAGTTACTTATACCTTGGCACAAAAAAAAATCTAATAATTGAGTAATTCGATTCCATTATCTTGCATGACATTAATGTTTACTAGGGCGAAATGCAAGCGGGATAATACGTTGTGAAGTGGCGCGTAGATCCAATAACCGAACATAAATGCGTTTTTAATTACCACGAGTGAGGAGAGTGCGATGGAAATTTGAATCAAGAGCCAAAGGCTTAATGATTCATCCGAGTATTTAAATAGAACAATTAAAAGCGGTCAAGTGGTCTGATGGTAAACAATTTTAATACTCAAAAAGGGATTTTATCCGTAATATTTGTTTCATACGTTCATTTATAAGTAATTATGGACTTTTAGAGTAGTCGAAATTATTCAAAAATTAAATAAATGTTATATGTTGATAAATTCCAGTTAAGAATTAAAAATATATGCAACCGCTATGATTCTTATAACTTTTAAATCAGAAAAATCCTTGTTTTTTTTGGAAGGAAGTCCTTTTACGTGGCGTACAGTAAGTATAGTATTATAGTGTATGTATCGTAGTCTAGTGGCGTGGCAGAAATCGTTACGCTAAAAAAAAATTGTAATGTCCTATATTTGTGTGTGTGTGAGTATAGCCTCAAAATACAGTTTATTTGTATGTTTGTTAGCATGTATGTTCGGGTTTCTGCGTGCATGTCTTTTTGCGCGTCGTATTTTTTTTCTGACACCATCGAGCTACTTTTTGTAGACAGACTTATACTTCATAACTTTTTGAATACAGTTAAAAAATGGTAATATTTAGGAAAAAAATTACTGTGACAAACGGACAAAAGAAGGGACGGATATACGGACATGACGAAATTATAAAGGTTCTGTTTTGCCATTTGGCTACAGAAACCTAAAAATAATACGTGAAAGTATTTTTTAGATATATTATAATTTTGTGACGTTACTTCATTCGATTATGTTATTGTAGATAATTTTTAAATACAATGGCGAAACTTTCAGAAAGACATAATTATCGGGTATATAGGTGTACACTTTAAAAAATAGTATTTTAGAAGAAACTAAGCTCAGAGTAAATTGTGAATAATGAAAGTTAATAAACTGTAAGCAAATCATCTTCATTTACATTTAAAAAAGGCAACGGCGACGTTGATTGGAACAAATTTAACCATTAATTAAGTTTACTTTATTTCAATAAACCCAGTCTGATTCCTTGTTAATTGCCAGGCACAATGAAGTGAAAAATCAATTGCAACTGAAATGAACGACTGAATGCAAATGCAGCCAACAACAATGATATACAAACGATATAAAAACGACAATAGCTTTTGATTCCTACTGCTATTTTTTTAAATATAAAATATTTATTCATCCTTTTGAAAATAAAAAAAAACTTCACCGTATTTTTAAAATACTTTTAAAAAGGAAATTTTATTATTTGGTCTTTGTAAATGCGATATTATTGAGTTTCATTGGGTGAGTCTGAGTGCTGGAGGTCCAAACTCCCACCCAACTTTTCCCTATCCAATCCTAGCCCTTAATAAAGGTGCCAACGTTTTTTTAAATTGCCAGTAAACATACCATAAGGTAGATGCTTTTCATCAGGCAAGCCATAGTATGCTTGTTGCCGACGGATGTGGTAAAAAAACACTTTATAAAAGTTATTTAGTTTGAAATAACTTTTATAGATGTTCTACGATATAGTTTGCGGTAAGGTTACAGAAATGGACTGGATACAATTTAACTTTCTTATTTATTTAATTTAGTTTTAATAGCACACTAGTAGGTACATTCGTACTTATCCGTCAAGCGTTTTGTTTTTCCATTTCATTTTTTTTTCTAATTATTTTATAATAAATCAAGCGAAGAAGTAAGTTGTATGTAAAACAAAATATGTTTTATTAATTCTGAACAAACTGGAAGAAGAAAAATGAACTATATGTTAATAATGAGTATTCTCATTTAGTCGGCTTCAAAAAGACTATATTCGACGCTTACAAATACATTTTTATTGTAATTTAATTCCTTCAATCCAATTTCTCCGAAACGATTTAAGAGCTTTAGATAGTTTAAGCTTTGTTGTATTAAAAGAGATTCCGAGGTTGTATAGGAATTTCATGATGATCCGAGGACACCGGAATTTGACAGTGGCAATAATAAGACTTATTAACATTACGTTGCTTTTTGCCACTCGCTTGAAATCAGTCATGATTTATGAACAAAGACTGCTACAAATATAAAATATATTAATTAATTGAATTCTTCTGTACAACTGCAGTTTATAATTTTTTTATACCACAAAGGTGGCAAACAAATACCTACCTATGTAACCCAATGGAAAGAGGGTATTGCTGTCTATGTTTAGTAGCAACAACATATGGCGTATATGTTGCGTTTCCATCTGAGATGATGGGAAGGGAGGGAGAGATGAGGAGGAATTGAAAGGATACAGAGAGTTTAGAGTTTTTTCTTTCAAAGTCCGGAAAAAAATCAGAAACCCAAATACTGCTATTTCACATCGATTTCTCGATGTGAGTGAAATTCTCATTGTTGGTTAATTTTAAGTCAAAACAATTCTCCAACCTATAATGAGATTTTATTTTAGAAGCTAAGGTAACCTCGTTTTAAGCTCGTAACTCAAAATGTTAGTGACGCTTTTAATCATTACGTATATACGATGATAATGTGTAATGAGAAAATAAGGAAATTTGTCGCTACGTCCGGTTTAAGAATTATCAATGTTGTAATTAAATAAAACAACAGAAACCTCTCCCTTTAATTATGATGGCTGTTTTCTTTCTTATCGCTATTTTATTACGATGACAATACGCAAGCACTCGCCTATTAAATTATTTGTAAGATAACTTGAACCCGGCACTTTGAGGAAAATTATGTATTTGTATTAACGACTTGCTTTTCGTTATTTCGGTACGAAATAATAAAAAAGGTAGAAAAGTCTGAGTATTTTTGATGGCAATAAACAAATTTTCTTTGTTAATATAAACAATTTGTTTTGTTAAATAATACTTAAATGATTTATATCTTTTTAAAAATACTACCGTGTTATAATTCTCTATTTTTCGAAACCATACAGATTTTTTTTAATGATATAAAATTTAATTTTCGTATTTTGGAGACGAGAGTAATTGATAATGGCGAAATCTTACAAGATATTAAAAAAAAAAATCGTACTTTTAGAAACTTCTAGTCTATTAATATTGCACTAACTTAGATTTTATTTGTCCAAGTGTACAATTATAAAAAACTTTTATTAAAAGCAATTTATCGAAAAATATATTCGAGGACGAATATGGATAATGTAGATTCGAAATGAAAAGTAAAATCTTCATTTCAATATATACAACATGCGCGTTTTCCCTCAAACTTTATAAGAATAAAGTTTCGATATTTTCAGCTCGAATAGAGATTGATCGAACTTCGTAAATTCGTTGTAAGTTTCGTGCGAGTCTACAATCATTTCTATCGCTACCGTTCAATGCTGTTTTTTCATATGCATAAAATATAATGTTGTATGTTGGCTCCACGTATCTAAAATTCATGCTCTAAATACAGCTTTGCGGTCGAGTACACACTCGGTAGGCCTTAATGTAAAACACGCGAAACTATTCTTGAACTGCTATTGTATTTTTTTCTTCTGGCATTATATCCGCAAAATCAAAAATATACGTAGCCATTCCTATGAAGTTTTATATTTGCGCAATACTTGGTTCATTGTCTAGTGAATATAATCGGAATTTAGCTGTCAGGAAAACAAGGTATTGTCGCTAGACAGAAGGCGTTTTAAGACAATGCGTATCATTCAAATATCCCATTAAGTCTCGCGACTTATTCTTAGAAACGACTCGGGATAAATTAAGCAAATTAAGAATGAGTTCGTGAGATAGTAATTATAGGGTGAGTATACTTGGCTAACGACCAAGTGTACCTAGTTGCTTATCCCCGAATGTGCTAGATTTATGAGGATTCAGATTTCCCAACGATTCTCGATTGGTTCAAAGCCCCGAGGCTGTGTTATGAATGTTATCGTCGAATGCCGCATCATCGGGCGTGAAAAATTTTGTTTGCAGCCGAATGCATTTTTGAATGTACTACTTTTAATTTTAAAATGTTTCTTTTCATCCAACAAGATTATAATTTGTAACGTATACCGCAATTTCTATAATTATTTTTTAATAATTATGACAGAAATATAATATATCGTATTAAACTATTTCAACGCAACTAACTATACATTTAACGAAAAGTAATAAAACGACAGGTGCAAAATTTGTGAAAGTAAAAGTAATATTAGGAAGCGTCGAACAAACATAAAATAAAAATATGAAACAAACATTGTAAAAATTTAATTGGAAGCGAAATAAAAGTTTGGTGAGTAGGATATGTGGGGAAGCGACGGAATGACACGTTATCAAATAAAACAGCTGTAGTGCAGGCGCGTGGGCGGGCGGCTACGAGCCTATCGACTTAACCGCGCGCGTGCACTGACTCACCTCAAGGTCGACCACCATCGCAGCTAGAAGACCGAACCCTAATCGTGACCCCTCTAGCCCTATCTACATTATTCTACTATATCAAAAGTAACCCTCGTCCTTCCGGCACATTTTCCGGGCGGGAACCGCCGCCTAGGGCGTCCCCGAGAAACTAACGGACGTAACTGCTGCTCTACGGATTATATAGGCGGAGGAGGGGCAGGGCGGCGGCGCGAGTTGCGCCGTCGATTCGCGACTCGATAAATAAATTAATTAAAAGTGCAAGTGAGTGATCGCTTCGTACAAGCCTGCGAACTCTGCTAGAGCTTCCCTTTAATTAGAATATACTTGTGTGGGAGGTTTAGATTCCTTTCTAGATGAAATAACGCCTAAAGCATACCCACACAAATTTTCCATTCGGGTTTTATTTATGGAAATAGATATTACTAAAAAATCTTTTCAATCAAAATATTTAGTTATAATTAAGAAACCTATAGCAATTCGTAATAATTATTTAAGAATAAGAATTTAAAATCGAAATAAATTTGTTAATATAGTATACCATGAAAATTTAAATAGTTTTGAATAATTTTATTAATTAATGAAACTTAATTTACTATAGTCTTAATCCGTTCACGTTTCTGTCGTACTAGTTATAATGACAGTTTAGTTACTCTTTAACGCTCCAAAAATGTTATGAAAACTAAATGTCGCATTCAGCACTCTAGATAATTGCTGTGAGTACTGTGAGTAAATAAAATTTTAATACTTGATATTAATTATTCAGGTATTATGTTTCTTGGTTCTAGTAATAAAAAAAGCTAAAAAAGTATTTACAAATAAATTCAGTATATAAAATTAATAAAAACGTTCTAGTACATATTAATATAGCGGGCAAGGTATGTGCGGCTCGCAGCGCCAACACCCCATTCTTCATCTAGACCGCAAGGGACAAAGCGACTGAATAATATTTGCAAATATCAAACAACTTGATTATATTACGATAGATAAATAAAATAAGTATTGAAAAAATTGTTACAATTTATCTCAATATTTCTGAGCAAGGAGTTACTGTAGATCCTTAATATTAATATTATAAATCCGAAAGTAACTCTGTTTCTTTGTCTGTCGGTCTGTCGCACTTTCAGACCAAAACTACTGAGCCGATTTAAATGAAATTAGGTATATAGATGGTCTAGAGCCTGAGAAAGGACATAGGCTACTTTTTAATGCGAAAAAAGGTTGTAAAAGGTTGAAACAGGGGATTGAAAACTTTTATGGAAATATCGTAATTTTTAGAGCTAGGAGCTTGAAATTTATTTTATAGGCTGTAGAATTGATATAAATAAATATGACATTCAAAATTTTTAAAAGGGGTGAGCAGTGGTTCAGAGTTTGTATTAAAATCGTTATTTAAGCGGGCGAAGCCACTGGCAGAAGCTAGTTGTTACATACATATTATACAAAAAATAATTTAAATAACTCAAGCAAAGAATAACAAAAAGTTGCTGAGCGGTACCGATCCTGCTAATATTATGAGAAAGTGAGTTTTTTATTTGTGACACTTGCAGGTTCAAACCGTTGAACCGATTATGATGAGTCTTGGTTCAAATATAAAGGTGACCATGGAGACAGTTATAAGCTACATTTTTTAATTAAAGGAGGTGAAATAGGTTAGGTGAGATTGTGAGTATGAAATCAATTTTATTTTATACGAGCAGTACCGCGGCTCCGCTCACGTTAATATAGTTTTTGATAATCCCACGGGAACCCAACACTTTTCCGGGGTATTCTATGTGTTAATTCAGGTAATGTAAGCGTGTAGCAAATTTCATGCACATCCGTGCAGTAGTTTTTGCGTGAACGAGTAACAAGCATCCATCCATCCATCCAAACTTTCACATTTACAGTATTAGTATAGATTTGATTAAAGGACTGGTTAAAAGTCGTTATTTACGCAGGTGAAGCCGAAGCTAGTAATTAATCAACTTGTAAGAGTGACAGTCTTTTAAACTTTTAATATCAAAAAACAATTTTCATATTTGTTTGTTTTGCTTGACAGGCCCTGGCGTTACTATGTTACAGACTCAACTCAACGTAGACCCCAAAAGGCGACACCTATTGAGCTAAACTTTTGAACACAGATCGATAACCTAGCAGAACATATTAGGTATATATCCTTAGATGCTCGTAGACAGTCAAGTAGGGAACTAAAAAAAACTTTTCCGTTTTAATTTTTAAGGCACCAATGGGCTGGTTCTAAGGGGGAAGAGCTACATTGATAAAGAATATAGATGTAGAAGCAGCAGTTTTGGCCGACTTCAAAAAGAGGGGGGCGTACTCAATTCGGTTGTTTTTTTTATGTTTGTTACCTCAGAACTCCTCCTCCTCCTCTAGAACTAAGGGTGAAAAAATAGGGAATGAAAGGTTTATTGACTCGAATTTTGTTAATAATGTATTTTTCACCTCTTCTACATTTATGGATCAGTTTTTATTATTCTTTCCTTTTATTTTTGACATGGGTATTTTTTCTAAAAAAATTGTATTGTCTTTTGTCTGATGAGTGTCGAAGATTCAAATTCTACCCCAAAGACCTCAACATTCTACCTCTCTTAGCTATGGCAGCTATCTTTATGTTTGCTACTTTTTACTGCTTACTTTTATTTACTAGCTTCCTTTCTTCCACCATAAAATAAATGAAAGCTTTTAAAATATCAATTTTCTTGTGTGCTGTCTCCATAGCCTTTTGATATTATTTTTTCTTCATTAAATTTTATTATTTGTTGTAGTAGTGGAAACAGATATACACATTCTGTCAAATTATCAACTCTGTACCTATTATAGTTCGTGAGATACAAGCCGATGTACAGACGGCAGACGGATGAACGGATAGCGGAGGCTTAGTAATAGGCACCTTGGCACCCTATGGGTAATGAACCCTAAAAACGTCTAATTAAACAACGGTGTTTCTTATTGGATATTTAACGGTAATAAACAAAATAAATTAATTATTATAGCGTTAAAAATGTTGTAGACAAACACTAGCTTTCTATATGCGTGTATATAAAGTATTCTATTTCAGTGCCGCCTACTCTTATGTATTACATACAACATAGTGTCCTAGATTGATGAATGTGCAAATTTATTCATTGAGAATCATATCCCTCAGTCGTATTATTTTATATTTGCTAAATAAATATATTTATGAATTTTATTCCTTTTATTATAATTTATCTTAAAATAACTTTTTTTTTGACAAATTGGTGGCAATCAAGTGTCTGGCCTTTTGTTGGTAAGCAGTCTTCGTAGGCTCACACACACACATGCTAACATGTAACAGATCCAGCTTTGCTGCCTAATACTAAGGTAGAAGAAACAAAAGTGTGGTAGAGGTTTTGGTAGAACCCTAAATTCTTTACTCAGTTTCATTTCAATTTGTCCTCCTCTACGATTGGCATTTTGTATGTGACAGTACCATTCTTGATTGTGAAATCGGTATAAAATTTTGTTTCTATACCTTATTTTTACACTGATATGTTAACTTTAAAATTACTTTATACATTGAGTGTGCAGCGTTTATTATTATTATATTTATATTCACATACATTTAGCTGAAATTATTAATTACTAATTTCATCACCTACGCGATCACAAGAAATGGTTACGTAATAGCTAGATTAAACCAAAAACAGAAATTCAGATAGCTATGAAAGTACATTTCAAGAAAAGGAAAAAATACTAAGAAGTTGTATATTGTAGAGCTTCAGTCTTGATTGAAGTCAGAGAAATATCAAATGACGTCAAATCAAAAATAAATTAAAGAATACGGTTTCAAAAAAATGCGAAAATGGTTATTTCGACAGACCAAGAAAACCCCAAGCAAATATTTTTGTTTGTTTTATGTTTATTTCTGTATTTTATTTGCGTAACTCTGGTAGCGTTGTTAATAATTATTACTCTTAAATTAATTTAGTACGTTATCAAAATTAATTTTGTAAGGGTTTCAATTTAGCTTTTGTTTTCGGGTTTCATTTTTAGAACAGTGTTTCTAAGAAATAATATTGCCTAAAAAGTAGTTCTGTGTATACAATATTACGTAAGATCGAAAGTTTATGTTGAAACATTTAACGGTTTATTATTTGCTACTTGGTTATTATAAATAAATAATTTAATAAAAAATATGTGTAGTTATTACTGCCTTATCGATTATTTAGCTTCGCTCTCCGTTCGTTTATACTTCATACATTTTCTAATATACCTTACGTGTACTATTTGTTATATAAATTACTAGCGGCCCGCTCCGGCTTCGCACGGGTATATAATATATAGCTTACGTCATTCATTGAAAAAATCATTAAAATCGATCCAGTAGAGCTTTATTGACTTATTCATTACTGTGGTCCGCACGCTTTAAATGTAATTATTTACGACATCACATTAGAAACCTCAAAAATTATTTTTTTTCTCCAATATTTAATGTATGTTATTATACATATAAACCTTTCTCTTCAATCACTTTATCTATTAAACAAAACCGCATCAAAATCCGTTGCGTAGTTTTAAAGATTTAAGCATACATATGGACAGAGAAAGCGACTTTGTTTTATACTATGTAGTGATTCTTTCTTTTCTGGACATAAATATCATTTTGTAGCTTTCTGTTTTTTTAAGTTAATATATTTTAAATATTATATGTTCAAACCAGTTTTATGATATTAAAGTTTTTAGTATTTCATGGGAGCCCTTCCCACTTTCTGTGAAAGTCAATATATTTTTAATATTTTTATTCATAATGTAGGCGTTCAATACATGAAACAAACTAGGGTTTGTTTGACCGCTTTGAACGCTTAACTTAGTACCTAAGGCTTATCTATTTATTTATACTCGTATATCTTCAGCGGAGCATTGGCGGACCAGACATAAGAAACAACTATAAGCAGTGAGTTGAGAGATTAAAATTATTCATAACAGAGTAATTGAGACAGCAGGAGATCTATAACCCATTGTTTTGAGACATGATGTAATTAACCCCAATAAAGGGTCCGTTTCACATCGATAGATAAACAAACATGACGTACAACGTTGATCAACATGAAGTAAGGATAATATAAACAGCTTATATCAGCTTGGACCTAGGATGCTTGAGAAGTCCACTAACACTTGAACACGTGTTACAATAGTTAACTATGGAAGTGAATTAAGTGACATATTTTATTAGAAATGTCCCTAAGGAAGATGCAAAAATATAATTGTGTATTTTTTTTTAAAGATGAGATTTATTTCTCTCTTTGTATAACATTGACCGTTGTAGCATATGATAGCGAACCTGCCTTAAGGGTCGATGGTATTGGGTTAGATTTTCGTATCTTCAGGACAGACTTATACCGAAGGTCGTGCTTTCGTTCGATCGTAAAGATGATTAAGTTTATCAATCATTATAATAATATCTTCCATAGGTCTTCCAATTACACATTAAAACTTCCTCTACTTATAAAGATAGGAGTCGGGTACGCAGGGTCGCCATGTAAGGTATGGCGCCGAGGGTATCGAGTGAAACTCACTAAGACCAGACACTCACTGGCCCAGACTTATAACTACATACATAAGACTTGGTGGTGGTTCGTGTGATTTCGGAGCCCTGACAGAGTGTATCATAACCCTAATGAGGACCACTAAGTATATAGCGATTTTTATACAGTATATAATATATTATGCAATATACTGTATATAGAAAGTATGCTGCACAGAGGAATGTATCAATTTAATACTATTTAAGTTTTATGCTCCATCAACGATAATGTTGTAACATATTTTTTTAATTCCAAATGGTACATTTCCTCTTAAGAATCATTATTTAGCAGCTCATAATACACAATATCTGAGTGCCCATGCTTTGCACGGTATATATTTTTTTCTGTAAATCGTATTTTTATGTAATTATGAAATATAAATAATATTTAACAATGTCATCTACTGAAGTATATTTAGTTTAGCTTGCTGGTTTACTTGCTGGGTCGTTAAAGCAAGAATAGTATTATTAGATGTCAGAAAGAGTCATATTTTCTCGAACCGGAGTTTTCATTGCCTGAAAACACGGATAAAAGACATTTTCTAAAAATGAATCCTAGCTAAATCGATTTATCGCTCCTGAAACCCCCAACATACCAAATTTCATGAAAATCGTTACAGCCGTTTCCGAGATCTTGATTATATATATTTACAAGAATTGCTCGTTTAAAGATGTTAGATTAGATTAGATTTCCAATTTTGTCATCCTGTCTCGGAACATGCGAAATCATAATTGGACATAAACACAAAAACCCAGACTAAGAACAAATATTCGTATCCAAAATACAAATATGTCTCGAACGCAAAGGCACATCGAGACACACTATAAGGCTTCGCACTAATCATCCAATCAATAAAGTAAAGCCATTAGTTACATATCGATTGAAAATCGCTTGTTAACTGTCCCGTCTACTTCTTCGGTCGTTGTGACTTGTTCTATAATATCGTTAAATAGTAAAGTGTGACGTAGTCGTATTAGTATATAATAATGCTGTATAAAATTATATTTGAAAAAAAAACTATCCAGTTTATTACTGGTTCTTTTCTGTAGAATCGATTTACCGAAACGATGAAAGAGCTTGACAATGCTAAATTAGTTTTAGGGTTCCGCAGCTAAATTGCAAAAACGGAACCCTTATAGTTTCATGACCGTCTGTCCGACTGTCCGTCCGATGTCACAGTATTTTTACTCAGAGTGTATTGGCTCCACCTTAACGAAATTCTATAGTATATACTACATGTATAGAGGGTACACTGAGGGTTGAAAAAATATCAGCGTAGGGCATAGAAATGAGATATCTCTGTGTGTAGGTGTTTAAAAATAATAACGAAGTTTTGTTTAAGCTTTTTTGTTTAAGTCAGTAGTTGTTGAGATATCAGCTCCTAAAGACATAAAAATTGTGCCCCTCCAACTCTTGAATTATGGGTTATAAAATATGTCGGTACATTACTAGTAATGAATAAATATTAATTTTGACTAATAAGGAAGATTTTAAATTCATAATAGTACTCCTTCCAAATTCTACCGATGATTTGGTCATTAATGTAAAATGTACCTTAGTCTATTATAACATGGTTTAAAATCGTATACCGTAATGTGTTTTGTGGAATAACACCATATCGATCCACAAATTTGTAAGTTTTATAATTTATATACAAGATTTATAATTTATATACAAGAGTCAAAATGTTGTTATAAATAATATTAAAACTAGATTGGTAAAAAATGAAATAAAAAGTAAAAAGTGGAGTCGCCCGAACAGGGACTTGAACCCTGGACCCTTGGATTAAAAGTCCAATGCTCTACCGACTGAGCTATCCGGGCTCGTGGTACAGTGCTCAAAATAATTCATCGTGTTACTCACGTGAAAAATTGACAACTTATGATGATATTATTGATAAAGCATTTTTTTGTTGGTTTTGATTATATAAATAATATAAGCAATTTCTTTGCTAAAAGTTTAAGTAAAAGCATTAAATTCATGAATTGGAGTAACTGAAAAAAAAATTATGTTAAAAAAATATATAAATTTAAATTACAAGTGTTTATTATTTTATAAATTACAATATCGTATCAGACGCTAGATGGCGCTGATTTTTTAAAATAAAAATCAGGAATCGCTTAACGATAGTGGTGCTACTTAACGCCTTGTTAAGTTTTATGATCGTGAAGGACAATGTAACTGTGTATACCGCAAGGAAGGATAATCTATAGCACATTTTCTTAAATCTGCAGTCTTAAAATAATCTTGTTTGTATAATATTTTTAAGAGTCGTTAACTAAAATTACTATACACTACGAGTATAATGATGTAACTTAAAGTAAGTACTTATATGGAAGACTAACTACCTACCTACTTATTTATTATAAAATTTTATAATGATTATTAAATATTTTTATGTATCGAAATAATAACAATTTCTTGAAAAAATATGGTTTTAGAACATTCAGATATTATTTTTATAATTTATTTTAGAAGAAAGACCGCAGATTAGCAGACGGATATTAAGCATCAGACTAATAATTGTAATATCTAATTAACAAATTCATTATTCACAGCTAAGTCACTGCTAATCACATACACGCGGTTAGCTATTAAACTATTAAAATATAAAGCCTCAAATACTATTATCACGTTAAAATATTCAATCTACGTATAAGTAGCTGTTTATCACGTCGTATAGACACTCTATAGAGCTATAATGAAATGCCTTCAATATTGAAATGTCAATCCAGTTCATGTTCTTGTAGATTCTGAAATAGGTGTGATAGCATTGGATTAGAAAAACACGTAAAAAGTGTGACCGTTTGTCACTAGAGTTTTTAAAATTAAGTAATGCAAAGAATAACTTTATGGTCTTTTAATTTAATGAGCATACAATAATTGTCTATAATTTTTTATTCCTTTAAAAATATATAATATAGGTAAGAAAAACCTTATTAACGGAATTAAAACATGACTTCTTAATATCAAAAAGATATTAGCTGACACCGTTGTGGCGTTGTGGGTAGCAAGTCTGCCTTAAGCCTCGACGGTTGCGGGTTCGATTCCCGCTCGGAGCAGATGTTTGTATTCATCGTACAGGCATGTTTTCCGGTCTGGTTGTGTTTGTCCTTGTCATCGTGAATGTTTCCGGACCCCCGACACAGGATATAATTATCCTAATGGGGGCCGTTGAGTGTGTAGCGTTTATTTATTATAGTTTATCTTGAATTATGAAACACAGCGAAGTCAGTTCTTACTTATAAATGTCGTAAAGAATAATTTTAAAGATTATGTACCAGGTGTCATATAAAGGTATTACATTATTATAAAATTTTCTATTTTTTATCTAAATTACTCCCCTGTTTATATTCTAGTGTTGCCTGAGTGGCGATGACAGCGGTGCGCGGCGGGGGACGAAATGCGGCCGTCATCGGACTGTCAGAGCCATTGCGAAAACAATACGGCTTCGATGTTATAACTACTATTGGGTGTCTCAAACATAAGGCTAGTTTACATTTCATATTGTTTATTGTTGCGAATAATAGACTTGGATTGGATTTGAAATAGTGGTGATTGGAATAGGCTGCTCATAGTGAATTTATCACTAGGTACATTAATATTTTTAACATGTAATAATTTTGATTGACTACAATAAAAATCACAAATATTGTTTAAAAATAAGTTAGCCACAATATCTCAATGCTGGAAGGGCTGGTTGCTTATACCATTTAGTTGTTAAATGCTCTAAGGCTGGTTGTTATCGTGATTTTGTCGATATCACTTTTACAAGTATTTGAAATATTTAAAAATATTACAAAGATTTTAGTATAATAAAGTACTTTTGGTGTAACCTTAAAAAAGGAAAGAGCAATACGATACTAAATTGTTTTTTTCGTTATGTTTAAAGCCACCACCGGCGCCGCACTCTAATAAACCCGCCGCGAGATGGCACTGTTCGTTTTATTGCCGGTTTGCACAACAAGCAGTAATGGAGGACTACAATATTGACAGACCATTAATTCGACAGAAAATTGTGCTGAAGCCGCGATCGGTGCAGGTGATTGTGAACTTTTCAAATTAGCTGCGTGTTCTGCAGTTGTTTCCATTTCAAAGAGAGTACTTTTATACTATCTACGTTGCTACAGTATTTTACTATTTTAGAAATATATTAATATACAAAGACCATAGCACTTTGTTGTGAGGAAGTTTGATGTGAGATATTTAGTTTACTGTTGGTAGTATTATTATTAAATCAGAGAAATATTTGCTATTTAATTTTTAAGGGCAATAACATAGCAAGAAGGCACTAAAAATAATTTTCAATTTAGCTTGATTGACAATAACAAAAATTAACAATATAAATAAAAGATGCGGTTATACTTATTACTCGTAACACAAATGTAACATTGCCACCAAAGTGTGTCGTGAAAGAAAATGTTCCATAGAAACCTCTTCTTGTTTATTTGTAGCTCGAAATAGGCACCTACACTCGCACTCGGCGGCGTCGGATGGACATATTCTTTTAATTAAGCCACGCGGAAAGCGTCGTAACTTTTACGATCTCCGTGATTTAACTATTATTTGTCATCAATTTTATGTGGCCCTAAAGTATTACTGTACTGTTGGAGAAATAAAGACTGCGACTTCTAAGATAATGTCTATAAGTTGTGTAATAAAACAATCAATGAAAAACAAAATAATTGTAATATCAAACACGTTAAATAATTACTTTAGAAAGTATTGTTACATGAAAAAGGTTTGAAAGTACAGATTTAATTCCTATTAACCTAAAAGTAGAATTAACATATCAGTACAATTATAATGTTAAAGGCAGTGCTTTTTAAAAATATTATGGAATAGAATAGATACTTATAACGTTGTTATAAAAATTAGAAGTTGACTTTATAAATTGTAACAATTAGTGCCCTCTAGTGATGAATAGGCAAGATAACTATAGTAACGCTAGATGGCGCTGTTATTAATTGCAACCTTCATCTAGATATTCATTTATGAAACTTGGTAAGTGTACAAGCGGTTTGGAGAGATTTCAATAGATGGCGCTGTATTACAAAATTTTTCTACATTGATGTTACTTCTGTATAAGTTTGACATTCGGCTTTCGTCACTTTTCGGCCTTCTGTATCTATATAAGAATAAGGACTTACCTCCATGTTAAGTTAGTGTGTTTCCACTTCTCGCCCTGCACCGCAAACCGCTTTCTCCTTCTGACGTTTTCGAAATCTCCTACTTCTCTGTCTGGTCTTCCGCATCTTTTCTGCTTCATCAGTTCTTTGGTAGCGTGGTCTACCACTCCCGTTACTGGTAATCCACCGAATTCCTGAAAAAAAAATAAGAATTTAAAATTGCATATTTTCAAAAATGTGGAGATTGTAATGAAATAGATATTATGAATTAATTAACGGTTTTGTATAAATTCGACGCTCTTTCGCATTGAACAGCCTTGTTATTATAACATGAGTGGGTTCATTCAGAGAAATAATACTTTACTACAATACTTTGTTTGTGTAGTAGAGCCTTGGAATTACCAGAAATAGGCCGGCTCAAAGCCTTTTACGAGTAAGTACTATTCCCACATGGAATATACTAACTACTACTTTTTCGTTTTGTTTTACATGTGAGTACTGGCATGAAAATGTAACATCATTTTCCAATTATTTTCTTCCCTCATTCTCCTTCGCTTTCTTTCCTTGAGTCAACAATGCGTTTCTGGTGTTACAAGCAGTACATACATACCTTAGGATACAAACGCTTACCGTTTTACCATTTGCTAACTATGTTGTATAAAACAACCCTTTTAGAAGAGATCTCTACAACTCACAAGGACGTGCAGTATTTAGCAGTATTTATACTTTCGACTGCGTTTGAATAACAGAGAGCTAGCGTCTTTTTCCCATGTATTTCTTGTTCTATTTCTTTCTGCCTTAATTCTAGGTAGCACGTCGTAAATATTAAATAATAAACGTTACACACTTAACGGCCTATATTATATCCTTTGTGAGGGGTGCAAAAATACATACAAACACAAGCAAGACCCATACCGGAGCACATGTCTGTATGTTTAAATTGATTGCTACGGTGATTGCTTTCCATCAAACAGACAGTACGTTTCCTTGCCACATTAATTGTATAGAGAAAAAGATATTAACATATAACAATACTCACTTGTAGAGTTTTGATGGCAATCCTAAAGTCATCTTCGTAGGATTGAGAGATGTCCCCCATCTGCAAGTTGCCAACCTCTGGATGACCTTTCTTCAAGTAACCGAAGGCTTCGAGGTAACTTCTCTGTAATAATGAAAGAAAAATAAATCAAATTTTATCACTATAATAAATCACTATAATTAATAGGTAAATGTGAAACAACTTTTCACAAATACAAACTGAATAATAATTTTGTAAAATAACTTTTAAAGCAACGTAATTATTTTAGTCAGAGCATTATTTTGTTTATAAAATTTTAAAGAACATTAGCAATGCTTTTTGATTTAATTACTAATTCCCCTATTGTCCCTCCAAATAGCTCGTAGTTTGCTCTAGAAGATGGTACAACAATACCCAAAGGGGCTCAGGATCGAACTCGAAACTCTCGTGTTAACGGAGTTCTTCCGTTGAGCTATTGAGGCTTAAATAAGTACATAGTTCGTAACACCGTAAAGGGTCAGGTTTACTTATCAAGTTTACCCTCCACTACAAATAATAAAGCCCCCGTGAAGCAATACGCTCTCTATTATTTATTATTTACCTTCCCTTCCAAAGTTTGCGTCTACTGTTTACACAAATAACTTACAAATCTTAGTTTAATAATAATAATTAATCGTAAATGAACTAAACGTTCATCCTCAGTTTATATATATAACAAGAAACAAGAAACGAAAACTATGATATATAAAATTTTTTTGTAAATATGTAATCAGAAATTACCTTTAAAACATAAGTAATTACTTAAGTAAGACATAATATTTAATATATTAATTTATGAAAACAATTACAATGATCATTCAAATTATTCTTGCATGCAAAATCTTGGTATTGAATTGGTTTTTTATAAGCATTAAAACAATTCTATGAATTAGAACAATCGTATGGGAACACGAAAAAAGAAGGAGGGAGGAGCAGAAGTTATAATCTGGGTTCTTTCAAACAAGGCGTGAAGAGGCATTTTGCGGTTGGGCAGGGCGAGGGTGGCTATTGCAGCTTGCCTGCCGCAAGTGTATTAGCCACCTTAGCGTTTTTAAATTGCTCTTATCCAATGAGTTACTGGTTCACCCTAAGGGTTGCGGAAGTCAGATGGCAATCGCTCTGTGTAAAAACTAGTAACCTGTCAAATCCGGATAAGAGTAATAAGCAGACCCTGGGTACATAAAAATACCGGGAATAATGCTAGGATGAAGAAGAAGCGTTTGGACTTTACTGTCACTTACCATCAGGTGGATTAAAGTCATTTGCCCACCGCTATAAATAAAAATTTTAAAAAAAAGCTTAATATTAAAAGTACCTATTTCAAATTAATATATGTCATTGTGGTGTTTCAAAAACAGCAAAGGAAAATGGGGATGTGTTGAAAAATTATTAATATTTAGCGTGGGCTATAGCTGAAATAAGTTTGAGAGCCTCTGGACTAAAGCATATTCACCCCAGCCAGCCGTACGTCAATGAAAGCGTTATGTAAGGGTGATATGTACCTGTATCTTGTTATGTAACCGGTGTTCTTAATTACACAGTAATAGCACGTATCTCTTTTTGATATAAAACTCAACAGCTGTTAAGACCGTCCAGATCTACAAAAATTACATGTTCGAAGGAGTATTAAGATTTTATCAAAGATTTTTTTTATTAATAATAAAATATATTTATGTTACTTAAATTATAAGTTAATAAATACATTTTCGTACATTATCAAAGTATAGAGTTTTAGGTTAAATGTGATAAGGTCTTGTCGAATTTTCTTAAATCATTTTTAGTATACATATACAGTTTAACTATAAGAAACCATAACATTATGATCCTCCTTATATTAATATTAAAAATGTAAAAGTTTGTGAGGGTGTAAGGATTGATGTTTGTTACCTTTTCACGCGAATCTGCTGGACACATGGCTTATTATCTGGATTAACATAAAGGATACTTTTTATCCTGTTGAAATGTTCCCGTTTCATCAAAATCATCATCATCTACATAACGCGAGTAAAGACACGTATACAGCTGGTATACAATAATTTATAAACAGTATAGACAGACGTGACCTGACGATCCATAAAAGCAAGTCAGGTCAACGGACCTATAGATTCCATAGAGGTCTGCAATAATTTATTCCAATCGACTGAATGAACTCATAAAACAATGCGAATATGTCAATAATTAGGTTAAAACCGTTATTGATCGTCGGAATCAGTGCCGCGTTAATTGATCGTTGTTAATTTCAAATTTATTACAGATACCGTTACCTTTCAATTTATTCAAATGATTTTGTACATTAATAAGTTGGGACCACGGGATGATGGATTCACATTACTCATACTTTAATCGATTCTCATGATATATATAAAACACTAATGGTTACCTTAAACGGAATACATTTTCATTTTCACGGACATCAACATTGAGTAATTAAGGATTATTTTTCGAAGATATATTGAAAATTGATTGCTTTAGATATAAATACATAGCAATAAAATAAAAAGAAATCTGTATCTTGATACAACAAAAACAATTTACTTGCAAATTGTATTACAAAAACGAAAGCCATCTGAGACGATTTGCTTAGATATTTATCAATTGAAAATTAAAAAATATAACGTGCATTACCTTAAACGTAATAAAAGTGAAACTTCTTAAATATATATAAAATGACTAACTCTCTTCTTCCTTCTCTCTATATTATAAGTATCTTCTCACATAATTATGTAGCGTTTATTTCAAAAATACAACATCGGTCATTCTGTCGTGTTTTGACGTATTATAATCGATATTTATTTGTATAACTTGAATATACTACTAATTTAAAAACCACCGACTCTAGAAACAAAAGAGAAAATCGCGTGTCATTTCCAAATGACTGTAATGATTGCTGATTTAACAGCACTTACTTCACAAATGAGCTTCTGCCGAATCTAGGACGCTAACCACCTGGATCGCGTGTTGACTGCGATTTGTCCTTTAATTATCCTAAATTAATTGACGAATCTCATTAGTCTGGACTACTTTCTTTTAATTCGATGTCCGATCGGTCGAATGATACCAAGGACGGTCTATTTTGTTAAGCGCCCTAATTTTCGGACAATGGCAAGGTGTTTATAGCAATTATGTTTAGGTCAGCGAGATTTGGCTTTTAACCAATATTTTTTCTTAGAAATTTTAGCTTTATGGCTTTTTAACAAGCTAGATACTTTCGGAGTATTGAAATGTAGACGATTACTACTTGTGCATTTGAAGCATTTGAAGGTGATCGCAGGTTAGCTATTATAGTATTTTCTATATAGAATTTCTATTCTTTATCATCCCGAGTTGGAATCACAAAATTTATTGGAGCTGTCATGGTTGCATATCCTCTCTGATATAAAATAATCAAATGCTTTATTTACTTGACTTACGTCCTATAAGTAAGGTCCTTAAAAATAATAAAATGGAAAGTCGTTTACGGCGTGTTCATTATGTATGGTACAAATCTTTAAATCGTTTACAGTTCAAGTGAAGTTCATTCGTGCTAGAGCATTTCAAAAGATTCAAAATAAAAAGTGATTTCAATAATCAATTTCTTCACAACAACTTGTATTTTTGTACTTTAAATCAATAAGATTTAGCATCGAACCCTTACAGTCGTCGGCAATAAAATCCACAGTCTCATTCTGGGGGAAAAAAAATTAAAATGAACAGTATAAGTCAAGGCTAGAAATAGCTTTTATCCAGAGACAAGACAGCGCCATACGATCACTATATAAATTTAAGTGGATAAATGGACAGAAATAACTGGTTCTCATTTCACAATAAAGATGATACATCATTTGCAGTCGTGTTGTTTTTATTTATTCTTTGGTAGTTTATATTTGTGAATATGTTGTGATACCGGAGATTAAGTTTAAGCACGTTAAGCTGTCGGTCCCGGTTATTATCAATAACATCTGATAATAATCGTTAACTCTTGATAAGTAAATTGCTCTTATCCAATGAGTTACTGGTTCGCCCTTAGGGTTGCGGAGGTCAGATGGCAATCGCTCTGTGTAAAAACTAGTAACCTGTCAAATCCGGATAAGAGTAATAAGCAGACCCTGGGTACATAAAAATACCGGGAATAATGCTAGGATGAAGAAGACCGGAGATTAAGTTTCGTAATTCATTTTTATAAGCCTTTGCTATTTACGAAATATGTTTAAATACATTTTTGCCATGAAGGCATGAATTATACCATGCCTTGTTTGGTTGTGTACTTTGTGATTTAAAAAATTCCTATACGACATTTCATTATACTTGTTTTGATTCACGTTTTTCAGCCATCTGAAGGTCACAAACATACAAAGTTGATTATTACATCGACTTCAATAATGCATTAAGATAAAGCTAAGACAATTATTAATAAATTTGATATCTGTCTGACTTTTGGATAGGACATATTTATTTTTTTATAAGTTTCACGAACTTTGCTTTGGGTGAAAAATCTTAGGTTCTTTTCGGTACCGCTGACGTATGTATCCAAAATTCATGATGATCGGTTGAGTAGATAAGGTATGAAAGTGTTACAAAGAAAAGAAAACATTCGCAATTGAATTGAAGCCTCAATAGCAAAACGGTAGAAGGGCCGACTTAACTCCATTAACGCGATAGTCGCGGGGTCGATGCTGATCCCCTAGGGCTGTTGTCGTACTAAGATCGGGTATCTTAGTACAAGGTTCGGGCTCATTTGGAGGGGCAATAGGCCTTAATTTATCAAATCTAATATTCTTTAAAAATACAATATTAGTTAAGATAGGTCTATGGTTAGAGTACGCTTTATTACCATCGTGAGTTGCTATAACAACCGACGTCATTATTTCATTATCGTCTATGTGATCGTGTTCGAAGGTGTATCGACGTGAACTAATCAACTGCCGAAGTTCACTCTGTATTCGCACCTGCTGACATCTGTCGACACTTGGGTCGCCATTACCCTATCGAGAGCGGATATTAATGGCCCTACGCGTGTTAAGTGATGGGGTTACATCGATTAATAATATCTATTATTAACAATAATAATGTGGCTTCACATCTTATTATACAGACTAATATAATAAATGCGAAAGTAACTTTGTCTGTTACGTTTTCTCTCCAAAGTCCTAAGCCCATCAATTTTGATTTTTGTTACATAAAAATAGAAGTGACCTTCGAATACGACCTAGGTTACTTTTTGTTCGGAAAATAAAACATAAAAGAGGTGAAATAGGGGAGTAGTGAAAAGAAATCAGTGATTTATATTTTTACTGTTATAAATAATAATAAATAAACGCTACACACTCAACGGCCCCCATTAGGATAGTAATATCCTGTGTCGGGGGTCAGGAAACATTCACAAGGACAAGGACAAATACACCCAGACCGGAAAATATGCTTGCATGGTCAATACAAACATATTATGCTCCGAGCGGGAATCGAACCTGCGACCTGTGACGTTTAAGGCAGGTTCGCTACTGCTGCGCCACAAGTCGTCGACATGTTATGAACAGATAAATAATATTTCTCCATGTTATTTAAGTTAGTATGTCAAGAGGTTAGGGTGCGCAACCGCGGGCAAGTGCTAGTTAATACTAAGTTTTATTCATTCAATTAAAACAACACAGCAGCTGTGTTTCAATGAGGTTAGCCACCATTGGTAATTAAAAACCTTTACTACTACAATAACACACATGAACTTATCATAAAGTTACTATACATGGACTTATATATATTATAGACTCGTTGGTGCCCCCATCGTAAATTCAACACCAAGGCAATGGAACGAAGTTAGTCACACGCTAACTTGATTTGATTTTCGGTATATAAAGAGACTGTGTCATTGTGTCTGTATGAAAGGTCCGGCCATAGAATATTACTATTTACTTACTAGACTTAGTAGTCTATCCATGTAATATATTGTCTATATCTATATTTTGCGGTCTTCATATTAGTAGGTTAGTTAGTAATGGTTAATAGATTATAATCATCTCCTATTTGAACATCTGTTCAGCTAATGCCCGTCATCAGTGGACGTGGGAGCCATATTTCGATCTTAATTACATCCCAATATGTGTACAATGGACTTATCAATAAAATACGAAAATTTTAGTTTACAAGCTTTATTTATGTCACAAAGAAAATCTTTTTGCGTCTGGTATGCCTGCTTATGAAAGATAAAATTCAAAAAATAATACTTAAAATTTATATAATATAAAAATAGTCTATATCCTTCTCCAATATAGATGTCTATATTTATATTAAAATTCATCAAAATAAGAGCTTTTACATGATAGACGCAAATAAAAAAATTGTTATTGTATTTGAAATACCGGTGTGTGTTCCGGTCTTGTGCTTGTGTATGTGTTTCCGGTCCGACACAGGATTCCATTACCACACTAAGGAAATTGTTTTCCTTTCGTTTGAGTATTAATATTTCTATCATTATTTTTCAAGCCTTGTAATGAGACTATAGCTAAGTTCTGACAATAGAACATCGTAAAATTACGACCTTAATGCTCTACATTCCGTATCGTAAAACTGTTTATTGCATTCCCGATCGAATTTTATATTCTCTTTTTATACATCTATTGTACAATAACGTTTATTGCGATTTAAAATTTTAGCTTCAAAAATTATACAGATATTTATATATTTCAGAATAATATTAGATATTATAGTATATATAATCATAGACTTGCTATGTACTATAGACACGCCTTTCCGTACAGACAAAATGTCAAAGACTCACTGGTGCGACTTTTCGTTGGGTTGGTGTTGAATTTAGGAAGAGCACTAGCGAGTCTTTGACCTTTTGCCTGTACGGAATGGTCTGTCTATAGCACGAGTATTTAGGTATATAAATATATATAACAAAATTATGTCTATGCGCTGAACTTACTGTATACGGAACTTATAGAACGGGATATAAGACACATAATCTACAAGTAACAAGAATTGCTCACGTAAAATGCTAAATTATTTAATTTTTGATTTTTTTCTAATAAGTATTTTGAGATAAAATAATGTCCACTAAAGCAACAACCATAACAGTTTTTACAGGAAACCTGCATCCTGTTAAAAACTATTTTCAGTCACAGGATGAACAAAATAAACAGTACAAACAGTTTTTCATTCATTCGTTTCAGTCAAACATTACCTTCTTACTGACTATAATAAAAATAGCTTTCTTTTAAGCTATTTTCGTTGAACAAAAGGATATCAGTTTCATCGGACCGTGAGCGAGGGACAATAGTAATCTGTTCAAATTTCGAGGGACAATGAGGGACAGATTTGCATTTCAAATCTGCGAGTGACACACGAAATTAAATGAAATTACTTTGAACTTACTTCGGTAACAAATTTGACGTAATAAACAGTGTTTAATTCATCAGAAATCAGAGCGGTGCTTTGAAACCGCAACGGATTTTCCTGTAGACTTTTAACACTGATAGACGTCACATATTATTCATTACCTGCCTCAACTCTACGGAATAAATTATATTAATATTTCATTATTTAATAAATTCACGTCTGACTTCATGGCGGTATTATGACTCTGATTTTAGAAAAACAAATAAGTGGGCAAAGCAAGCACAATAGATCATCAAAGTCAAATCAGTCGGTCAAAACCGAAAAAAAACCACGCTTATTAGTCTTATGCTTAGATTTGACCATATATGGCTGGAGCAACACAAATATGTTTATATTATTCTTCATCCTAGCATTATTCCCGGTATTTTATGTACCCAGGGTCTGCTTATTACTCTTATCCGGATTTGACAGGTTACTAGTTTTTACACGGAGCGAATGCCATCTGACTTCCGCAACCCTAAGGGCGAACCAGTAACTCATTGGATAAGAGCAATTTACTTAACACGAGTTACCGATTATTATAAGATGTTATTGATAATAACCGGGTATCGACTGCTTAACGTGCTCTCCGAGGCACGGTGGGGAGACCCCACGGACAAACGCCCAGACCGAGATAGAAATTTTAACAAACATCTGCCCGAGCGGGAATCGAACCCGCAACCGTCGAGACTAAAGGCTAAGACTCGCTACCCACAGCGCCACTACGGTGTCAAATATAATGTTTATATTATAGTTATAAAAATTTAAAAAAATGTATAGTTCTTACTAGCATGGTAGCTAGTAACTATACTCTATAAGTAATAAAGAATGGAAATGGATAACATTAATATTAAATTCTTGAAAAAAAGAAACGACTGAAAGAAATCAAATTAAAATAATAAAGAAATCTTTCGTGCTTTTTCTTCATGTTTGAATATTTTCGTCAGTTTTATATAATATACGTTCAATATTGCAAGAAATCTTACAGTTTTATTTCGTTTTCTTAGTAAAGGAGAGTCTAGACTTAATGCAAACTATATTAACTTCTCTTGTAATAAAATTTTCATGATGGACTAAAAAGGGAAAAATACTCATAAATGTGATTTTACTATATCAATGGGCATGGGCAGTAAATTGTTATGAAATAAACTTAATTGTGTAGTGACTTTTGTAGAATAGCTTAAGTATATAGGTTCACTTCCTTTGAAGCAGGGATTGAACTTTTCCTTAATTGTATTCAATGAAATGTCAACCCGTTTTCATTTAAAAATTATGTAGGAATATCCACTTCTTCAAAAGAGTTTATTTGTATATTGAACTAGTTTCTTTTTCAAATCCTTCAAGTGTTTTTGTGACAAAAAGCAACTCATGTTCTGCGCCAAGGATCCATCTATTTCTTTACCAAAGTTCAGATATTTAGGTGCGCATACGAGTTGAAAATCCTGCAAACTGCGAGAACAAAGTTAAAATTTACCTGTAACCAGTATTTTATGATTTAATTTTTAAAATCGTTAACTTTGACATTAAAATTTTCAACAGCCGTGGTTTCCATCATCCAGAATTGGAAGCCAGGAGCGTCACTAATTTAACAAATACTCTTGCTTTGTTCACCTTTGGCAATGTGCCACGACACATTTATGGATATTTTAATTACGGAAGTTTTAACAATTATAATAATCAGTAAATCATTACAATAGAGTTTTAATTTATTAATTTATAATTGATTCATATAGTTCTTGAAACGACATTGTAGTGGTTTTTACTAAATTGGTTAAATTTGCGTCAACATAAATTTATGATGATGACTCGCTAAAGCCAAAATTATCTACCTGAATAAAAATAGCAGTAAAATGTAATGATGTAGTTCATTCGTATTATAGTCGAGTTGTGCGTGTGTTGGTGTAAATAATATTATGTGTATTTTTTATATTAATTAATGAAAATTGGTAAATATAAAGGCTAAATAATTGTAATAGATTTAAAGCTACAGGGTTTTTGAAGAACGATAATCTGATCTTCATTATCATCATCATCAGCCTTTGTTTTGCACTGCTCGACATAAGTCTCTCCAGTTGTACGCCGCTGAGTGAGATCCCTGGTCACTCACATTCAGACCTTGCCGGCCATTTTGTGAAGATCATCGATCCACCATCGACCAAAATAAGATTACCATTTAAAATTAAATCCAATTAATGATCACTCAAATCGAAGCAATTAATTACTTATCAAGTGATATGGGTTACATAACAGCTTTATGAAAGCGAATTAAAAGTTAAATTATATTCACGAGCTGATACCGGCCGTACACTTGGCTCGGCTAACTCAGATCACTATCGGTTTTCCAGTGAACGACGTCAAAGGCGCTTTAAACACCCATTTTGACGCCTGGCTTGTGAGCTTAATTACATTTTCACCGATAAACTTCATTATTTTATAAACATGTGTAAAATAATATATCTTGCTAAAATGTCATAAAAACTTAATGAGTTATGCGTGGGTTATATACTAATTGCTATTAATAAGTTTTAATTTACTTAAATCAATTTTATTGCTTTTAAGATAAAATATAATTGTTTTATTAGACTCGAACAGGGGTCATGGAGGCGGACAACCTTAGCAATATTTTGTTTTAAAATTTTTAGGATTATGAATTATTGGTATATTAAAAAAATACTGATGCCGTCGGCATAATAGCTCAAACCATTGTAAATGAGAAAAACCTTACGTGGTTTCCGAAATTAGCTTAAAATTAATGTTCATTTTGAAACTTAATTAAAGTTAAATGTGTAGGTGTGGTCCTTAACCTAGTTAACATTCACCGGCGTCGGGATGTGACGACCCCATCGCCCGCTGTTGGGATAACCTCTGTCACAGCAGAGATTATTCCACCAGTGCAATCAGTCACACTGGTGGTAGGTCTTTTGTTGCAAGAGGCCGGCTAGGTAGGTACCACCGCAGTGTCCAATATTCTGCCGCCAAATAGTAGTGCTTAGGCACTACTGTGTTCCGGTTTGAAGGGCATTGTACGCTAGTGAAATTACTGGGCGAACGAGATTTAAGAACTAATATCTCGAGGTTGGCAACGCGCGAGTGGCACCTACTAATGGTGCTGCAAGCGCTCGTAGGCTGCGGCAGCCACTTACCATCAGGTGGGCCGTATGCTTGTTTGCCAACTTCTGACATAAAAAAAAATAAAAAAATAACAATAAGCTGTCTGAAATCACGATAACATTAGATTGCGCGTTTATTTGTCTTAATATGGCAGAAAATATTTACAATTGAAGCGTCATCTACGAATTGGCTGGGAACTATATAATAGATATATACATTGTATGCATACGTTACAAAAATCTTAAATCTATTTGGTCAATTTCTTATCCCCATTCCAACACATACGCCCTTTCAATTTTTTTAGTTCGAACCAATTCGTAGAGGTGGCGCTAGGAAATCCTTAAATTTTTACCAATGTCAATAATTATATGGGATGCCTATTCTCCTCTATTACTATAATAAAAATAGATTAACGAGTTGAAAATGTACCATATAAATGATTGTTAATTAAAACCGATACATACCTTTTATGTCGCACAATGAAAGTGCATTGCATTGCAAAACCTAAGCACGGAACGACTGTGGAATACGTACGTCGTCTTGCATATGCAATCCTACGGGTGCGAAGCGTGAGAATGACTGGCATTTATAGAACCTATATTAAGTCAAACTAATACGGTAATGAATTTTTATAAGTCTGAGTAGAGAAATGGTGCCATTCTAAGAAAAGTGTATTATGTGCTAATATCGTGTGTGACAATTATTGGCATGCTTTCACAATATTTAAAATGCACCTTTAAACTAAGCAACCATGAATTTAAACCGCCAAAGCTGTCTATGGCCTAATAATCTTATCATAATTACCTACTATAATATGGATAGAATGAAATTTGATCATTGTTTGTCTGTATTTTCGGGGGTTTTTAATTATCAAAAAACAAACAATTTTAGATGTCAAAAAAACCAAAATTTTTACGTGGTGTAAAGTTATTTTTAAGAGTTAAGTGGTTTATTGATGATAGGCCTTTTATCGCAAGAGGCCAGGTAGGTACCACCGCAGTGTTAGATATATATCGCAAAGCAGTAGTGTATTTTTCATTACTGTGTTCCTATTTAAAGGACACTGTAACTAGTGTAATTACTGGGCAAAGGAGATTTTAGAACCAATATCTCGAGGTTGCCAAAACGGAATGACAGGTCTACAAATGCATGGTGTCACAAGTCCTCATAAGCTACGAAAACTGCCCTCATCAGGTGCCATCAGGTGGGCCGTATGCTTGCTTGGCGAGTTAGTAATACAAAAAAAGGATTTTTGTAATAGTTAATTTATCTTATATCGTAATTTTGGTTAAAACTAAATATTATAGAATTCAATATGATCGTAAAATTAAACTTTAACATAAATGACATTTTAATGCATTTATAAATACAAGAATAGGCGATTACAAAAACCAAGCACGTATGTATGAAGTCTTATAAATTCAAATAAAATACCTGAAATGGCGAAGAAACCTTATTTCTCTAATCTTGCAAGTTTTCGTACGGTTCCAAGGTGAAAATCGTTTCAGAGGCGAATGTTAGTACAATATCCTTAGGAACAGTGCGGGCACTAGAAATCGGTTATTGCTTTTGTGTAAATACTAATATTGCATTTTCTTGGTAAAAGTTTGCTGTTACTCGGAGAGAATTTTTGATATTAAATTGTGAACTTCGTGACCGGTATTTGAATTTAATGATGATGAAAAAGAATAAGACTTAACTAATTCAATAAATCCTTTATAATTATACCACCTAAGGTGGTAAAGGTGCCTGATCGACAACACTAACGGTACCTTATGTTAAGGTATCCAACCATGAGCTACCACCTTAAATAAGTGCGTTCCGTACGATGAGTGAGTGCGCTGGAGGCCCAATCTCCTACCTCTGTTCCCTTCTTTTTTTCGTTTCTCATCCCTTTCCCTTATGTGTATTAGAGTGTGTGTGACGCTTTCACTAATTTTTGTATATATACAGAAGAGGCCATGAAAGGAAGACGCTTATAGTACTAGGAAGTACTACGGGTACTTTTTGTCATGAAAACAGAACTTGGAGTAGGTGAAATATTATCTACTATATTAGATTGAAGGTGGCTAATTAAAAAATTGTTGTTCATGCGGGCAAAGCTACGGGCAAAAACTAGTCTAGAAGAAAACCATGATTCTGTTTATTTTATGCCACAATACAGGGTTAGGGGTTTAATTTAGCTAATAGACATACTGTATACATATGGTATACACATACATAAGTTACGGTAACTGCTTCGCATCTAGAAGTCCGTATACTACTTTGCTACCTTGTAGTGTTAAAAAAAACAACTAAATTAATCTTTATGCAACGAGATAGTAAATAATACGTTTTAAGTAGAAAAATAATATGAAAGAATATTTTAAGCCCCTTCAAAGCTTCAAAAGTGACAATACAACAATTTTGTCAGCGTTTTACGATCGTTGTTTTCCATTACTTTATAAAATTAATACAAGTACGTCTTTCTGTACGTCGTAAAGTCGTTTTATTGACGTAGATAAAATTTAACAGTTTATAACTTAATTTATGTAATGTACTCTAGGTGCGAATAACAATTACGAGTGTAATAAGCTTTTCGAAATGGTTTCGTTTTTATTGTTATTTATGATACCTTTGCATTTATAATTTTTTTTAATGTAACTAAGTTGGCCAGCAAGCATACGACCTATAAGCGACCTTGCAGCACCATTTGTAGCTGTCTCAAGCGTTGCCAACCTCGAGATATTGGTCCTTAAATCTCTTTTGTCCAGTAATGGCATTAGTTACAGTGTCCTTCAAACCGAAACACAGTATACTGCATTACGGTAGAATAACTGATACTGCGGTGGTACCTACCTAGCAGACCATTTGCAATAAAAGGTCTACAGCCAGTAAACCATTAGTAAATAATAGTAGTTAACGATTTTTTTACCAGCGCAATGCAATGGCTAGCAATTATACAGTCGGTACGATGGTAATTTGATACCGTAACCGATATTTGTAACACCGGAATTTCATGTGTGTTACTACCCCGTTAACAGTACAAATAGTAACAAAGGTCGCTATTGTAACAACAATTTTTTTCTGGAGCTCTGGAGGCTTTTCCCATAATATATCTTTGCTATAAATGTTATTTGACGACTAAAAAAATGTTCATAATTGGTTAAGAATGAAGATGTATCGTACATAAAAAAAACTGACTCAGATTCAGTCTCAGTTTTGAGTCGGTAAAAATAACAAAAAAACGATTTTACATGCTAATTTAATCAAGGGAAACAACAAGCGTTTTCTATTTTATTTTTTTCTAACAAAGTTACTTTGTTACGTGCTGCAGACCAATTGGTATAAATTTTAATCAAATACATAAAAAGGAACCTAACATTGTCTGTGATCAAGATTTTTTCTATGTATTGGAAAGTTACCTTTTTTATTTTTATTTATTTACGTCTGTAAATCCCTCTTTGTCTGCCTGTTCTATGGTTTTTACTTTGATGATTAAACTTAAGAAATGAAATGAAATTAATTTATTTACAGAGTTCAGTTTACAAAAGACGCGATATAACTGCAATAGTTAATAATTGTGTTGTAGTTATAACGCCCTCCGAATGAGAAATTTAACAGCGTTCTTCATTTGTAGAGCACTTATTATTATAAAGTAATATTATGAAAACGCATGCAGTAAATTCAAGTATGTGAGTGTGTGTGTGTTATTTTTATGAAATTTATAAGTACTAAACTTACTACGCTGGTCTTACTAAAGTAAGACCTAGTTTAAACTTTTAAGAAAGGAAATGGGTTTCTTATTTTGAAAAAGTATGTGAGATTTAAATTTTTAATTCTATGTTCGTTACACTACGAACAAAAGCTAATCATCCAAAAATATTTCATTTTTGTCATTTATTATTTTTTTAGAAAACCCGGAATAAATCTATTATACCAGTTGTAATTTGAAACAAAGGCACAATTCACAGAGGATTCCTTATCGTGTTAATTAAAATATATTCATACAATAACCGCATAAAGGTATATCATGTGGTTATAAAATGTGAGAAATCTCAGTGTAATTACAATGTGTATCTTATATTCAAGGTGTTTCGTTATTTTTTCCTTTCCTCTCGGTAAAAAATGATTCAACGCTAGCAGCTGCGGTTCTCGTTGTGACGCTTATGGCAATCTCGCATAGTCAGCCTCCCTACATGGGAGCTAACCAGCCTTTAGTTGAATTTGTCTTGGATTTTATAATTTATTTTTAATTTGTAAAATTAAACCCTCTTAAGCTACACGCGAAAAAGCATTACTAAAAGTGTGTCATAAATATAAATCCATTTATTAATTTTGTAGAAACACGGGCCGTGGAGCGTTAGGCAAACAATTTCTAATTTCATTTTTCGCTCAAAAAATCGGGATTGCAATCTATCGGGGAAATGCAGCAAGCATTCTTGCCACCATTTCCGGTGGACATGATTTGTACAGTTTTAATTATTTGTAAATATAGTTAATTGTAAAAATGCTTGAATATTCATTAATAAGTGTTTTAGTAGAATATCAAATGATATAGTAAAATAAATGTCCCATGTGATAATTACGAGCTAAATCCACTACGCTGCTCGATTGCGGATTTGCGGTTATAGTATATGTCTCAGAACTTCTACCGAGACATGTAGGTTCACCAAGTTTTCCTTCACTGTATAGCACGAGACGAAGTGATTGCTCTGGATTTGAAAATCTACATTTGTTGGTTTAAAATCTACATTTTTCTTTGGACCATTTTTGCTTTAATTGATATACGATGACTGTTTCTTAAATTAGATTAGTATTGACGACGTTGAGGCGCCTGCCTTAAGTGCCACAGGTCGTGGGTTCATTTCCCGCTCGGAGCAAATGTTTGTATTGTCCATACAGGCATGTTTTCCGGTCTGGATGTGTTTGTCCTTGTCCTTGTATATGTTTCCAGACCCCCGACACAGGATATCACTATCCTACTGGGGGCCGTTGAGTGTGTAGCGTTTATTTATTATTTTTAAATTAGAAATATTAATCACATTTATCGTAGTAGTATTAACATTCACAATTACAAGCACAGTCCGTAGCAAGATTTATTACACAGTGAAGAAGCTGGATCGTCTTGTCGAGTGTCTGCGTCGGTTCTAACACAAAGAGACGCATTCAACTATTATTTATGTTGTGAAGTATGGAATTACTGTACACATTAAATAAATTAATCTCTGGATCACATCTCAAACGTCCAAGGCACGCGATGTCTTAAATGTTTTGTATGTCTATGCTACATATTATTTTACATTTAAAGCTTGCTTATTTCTGACTTATTAAAAAAATATTCATATCTTGTTACATACTTTGAAAGCAGGTCTTACGGTTAAAATATTTTTGGAATGGTTACAGTTTTCCAAATTAAAAAAAATAGTATCAACATGCGAGTTCATACAAAGAGTTTACAAATAATAATAATAATTATAAAGAAACAACATTTCTGTAGCAAAATCTTTATTTAAAAGTATTGTGAACTGTTTTCAAAAGAAAAGGAATTAAAATCACACGAATCGGTTGCAATATGAGAAATACGATGAAACCAGCCCATTCACTTACTTTAAGAGAGACTTCGGTTTATTGGTAAAAATTTCAATTTGAACCTTAATTGAAATACGTAAATTAATTAGCTAGATATATAATTATATATGTTTAATAAACTAGTAACCTGTCAAATCCGGATAGGAGTAATAAGCAGACCCTGGGTACATAAAATACCAGGAATAATGCTAGGATGAAGAATAATTAAATATGTTTAATATATGCATATAGTAATGCGCTTTATGAAATTCGAATGCAACTTTAAGCCCATAATTTCCCGCGGGATATCAATTCAAATTACACTTTGGTTTATGGATCAATTTACTCTGATTCATCCAATGATTACGGGATCGCTATAAGCACTTTAGTTATCAATATTGTGATATTTCTTTTATAGTTCCAAATATTTACATTTACCGTTACCGTAATTTCCCTCGGGCTTGATCGGGTGGATTGAGCTTCGTTATTCTACGGATTTCGCGTTTTTTGTACAGAAAGTAAAAAAAAATAAAATTTGATAACGTTGTGGCGTGACGGTAGCGGACATGCCTTAACCGCCACACGTCGCGGGTTCGATTCCCGCTTGGAGCAGATGTTCGTATTGACTACACAGGCATGTTTTCCGGTCTGTGTGTGTTTGTCCTTATCGTTGTGTGTGTTTCCGGACCCTCGACACAGGATATAACTACATAAGACCCCCGACACAGGATAGGAGCTGTGCTATTGTAAATAGTGGCATAGAGACAAAACTATCCTATATGATATAACTATCCTAATGGGGGCCGTGCATTATGTAGTGTTTATTTATTTCATTAATATTTCCCAATATGTTTTCAGTTCATGAATGTTAAGGATGGAAGTTTATTGTAAGCAAAACTAAACTTCACTATGTGTACTGTAATATGATAACTTTTTACTTAAAAGTAATTTTCATTTAAAAAACCGTTTCATTACTGTAAATAACATTTTAATGTAAGGGTTAGGTTATGTTGAAAGAGACGTTTAACGGATGATGAGACGAGATGTTAACGGTTACCATCAGGCTGCTCATATGCGAGCTTGTGGCCGTCGTGGTATGTAAAATAATCTTAATTTATATTGAAGCTTCAAGTTAAATAAAATATAAAGAAATGTTAAGTCCATAACTATGTAGAACCTGAGTACCCCTTACACGGATAATAAGAAAGGCCGACATGTGACAGTGGGCACATAGTGTCACGTCACGCACTTATTTTATCAGGAGCATGCCCTAATAGGGATGAAAGCCCTCGGGAACGGACCTCACAGAGTTTCAACAATTTAACGACACCATATATTAAAACTAGAACCAACTAACTACTATTTACTCGACAGCTTCTTTGTTTCATTGACCGTTCTTTATTTTCGTTTAAATCATTATTTCTAAAACCTTCTATAGTTTTACCAGGGTCAAATTTGAGATACCTTTAACATCTAATTTTTTATTTTGTTAAATCACAAAAAATATACAGCTACGACGATGTTGTGGCGCAGAGATAGCAAACCTGCTTTAAATGCCACAGGTCTCGAGTTCGATTCCCGCTCGGAGCATATGTTTGTATTGACCATGCAGGCATATTTTCCGGTCTGGGTGTATTTGTCCTTGTCCTTGTATCTGTTTACAGACACCCGACACAGGACGTGTAACGTTTATTTATTGATATGTTTATTGTACTTTAGTCAGAGATTTATTTATTAAATGAAATGGTTCATTTTAAGGCTCCTAGTCAGTATTCTTAAATGCGGCCCTGATAGCATATATTCAGTATTTACGTGCAATATATCTTCCTATTAAACGATTAATAGACTTTAGAATTGGCTATTTTGAAACGAATTAGCACCTAGTTAACGCGCAGGTATTATACTATTACCGCAATGTACTCCTACATAGAAGACCGTGAGTCAGAGTATAAATCATAAATAATATACGACATTGTTAACATCTAGCATTCGTACTGGAAATTTTTCTTATTTATACTATACTGTTAGGAGATTTTGTTAAACCTGTATGAAACTACAGCTTTTTTTATTTATCGTTATAAATATAGTTCCTGTCTAAATGGCTAAAAATTATAAAACAAAGTCTTTCAGATAAATTAAAAAACTACTATACAAATTTTATTGCGATTCTCACTTCGTTCAGGTTTTGTGAAAATTCGTCGAAATATGACGATTTTAGTTGAAAATATCGGAAAAAGTTAAGACTGATCCTTTGTCGCCACAGCAACGACTGGCCGGGTTACTAATACTAGTACTAGTTAGTGCGAAATAAATATCAAAGCAATTACACACTACGGCTACATAGATAAAGTTATGTGCTATTGTAGATTAGGCGAAAGAACTTCACTTCTAACATAAGTCTGATATATTTGCCTTTTGTTTGACTTGAAACTGATCCTTTATAACTTATTATTGGGAACACCGAAAAGTCTCGCGTCTCAACGTTTGAGAGCTTATAAGTAGTCATAAGTTTTTGGCTCACGTAATAGTGACGAAATTGTTGGCACTTGACACCACGTGTGGTCGAGTGCAAACAACGATCAGTCAATGAACCGAGCTCAGACGATTGCACTCAAATGCAATTCACTGTTCTGAATGGAGCTTACTAAAACAGACCCTTTCTTAAGAACCTAGACTGAACTGAGAACCTGCTATAAATACAGCTAGCAGAATGATGTCGATTTGATTCTTTCTTTAACATGAAACAGTAATGATGATAATGAGAGCTTGGAAAATAAATGTAATTTTAATTAAAATATCAAAGAGATATTATTGTGCGACAATTACACCATGGGAAATTTGGAATGTAATTTATTTTCTATATTAAAACAAGGAAAATGCATCATCATTTTAATATTTTAAATGCATAAATTTGTTTGTGATGCTTTCACTAAGCACAGAACCTATTATGATTATTTTTGATATAGGAATAAATGGGCCCATGGTGTCGCTTATTGCCTACGTTGTAGATGTGTGTGATGACGTAGTAATTATTTCTGTAGCATTAAAAGTGCTTTATTAAAATCGTAATGCACACGGGAAAAGCCGCGGGCAGAAGCTAGTAAGTTTATAAATCAAAATAAAGAGTTTTCGTATATTATATGCAATGAAATATTCTTCAAGCTAACAGTGTCACCCTCAACATTTTAAAATCAAGATCTCTACTAATCTGTAAAACAAAAAAACTATTTCAATCAACTAATTAAGAATTAATTTGTTGATTGAAATTCTAGTTTTTTGTTGTTGAGTGAGATTTTTTAAAAACTTTGAAATTATACAATAAAATCGTACCTAGTCTACCGCTTGAGATTAATTGAAGCTGAAATAAATGGTATTACGGCAATCTTGAATGACTCTGTTTTTGTTTTACCCTTTTTAAGGATGAAATTGGTTTCTTTCAAGTATTCCTATAAAAAATATTGACTACTTTTAAGTTTCACCCGTGTTATCTTTATTGGGTTTTTTTAAACCTATTAAGTGAGGTAGTTTTCATATATTATACGACTATTTATAGAGTAATTTAGTAGCCGCTTTTTGACATTTATAAATAAAGATTCAAGATACAAGCAATCAATTGAATCAATCTTTGATATTAAAGTCACTCATAAAATCCATCTTTAAAATATTATAACAATAAAATTTAAAAATAATATTACTGTCAGAAACACAAAGATAAGTGACGATACTCGATTTAGGTCAGCAGCATATAACATAATATATAATATAAATATAATGAGTCAATGACCGGCACGTTCGGCTGCCGTAATTCGACGTCAGCAAGGTCGCTACAAATGGGAAGATCGTGAAACTCATTGAGAATATAATTGTAATGTATGCTAACAATAGTCACTGCTTTGCTTTATTGTAATCCGTTTCGAAAGAGTTAATCTAGAAATAGCGGTTTTCGTTTGAATAAACTGTGCTATTGTGAGTAACAATAGTACAGAGATATAAAAACTTCAATTCTTATTACAGTTTTGAAATTGAGTGAGAAAACAGACTTTATGGATACCATGATTTAGGGAGAGGCTTTGAGTTGGTTAAAATGTGATTGCTAGTATGTCTACTTAAATAACAAAATGTTTGAAAAAAAATGAAAAATGGTGAAATAGTATAATTTCAGAACCTTATTCTCGGAATGTATTATGATTCACTTAAATTTAATATCACACTTGTCTGGTATCAAAACAAAATTGTTCCTTCAGATGTTTATTTTCCAAATTCATTCAGTCTGTAAATTACATTCATCTATTAATTATCAGCGGACTTTGCGAGAGAATTGTTATAAATTGAAGTGGTCCTTGGACATTATTAAAGTCCCTTGGCTGTTCGCAAGCGTGACTAATTATTGTGGACATACACAGACGGACAACGCCAATTCGGGTTAACAAAAAGTTCAGTGACTTGAACAGCGATACGCAATGCCCCATGCAGCGATGCACATTCTGATGTACTTGATAAATTAATAAAATTAACAAGTGACCAACATATATAAAATGAGATGAAATTCTGAATTAACACTGGAGATTATTTTGCAACAAACACTTTAGCTCAGCAATTCTGGAGAGTGATGAGTGATTAAAGTGAATTTTGATATTAACTCGACGACGTTGTGGCGCAGCGGTAGCGAAACTACTTCAAGCGCCACAGATCGCGAGTTCCATTCCCGCTCGGAGCAGACGTTTGTATTGACCATGCAGGCATGTGTTCCGGTGTGGATGCATTTGTCCTTGTCTTTGTGTATGTTTCCGGACCTCAGACATAGGATATAGCTATCCTAACGAGGGCCGTTGAGTGTGATGTGTTTATTTATTTATTATATATGTGTCACATACATTTTTATTGTTCCGCATGTTTATTTTGCGGTTTCGTGGATGTTACATCGATAATGGATTCGTGTCTAACTGAGGGTCGATATGGGTTATATTTCTTATACTTTCCATTAATTCTCATGTAGTTAGATTATCCAATACAAAAAAATATATAATCGAATTAATTTATTGACTGTTAAAATATAATTTGTTAAGATTTAATTAATATATTGAATGAAAGAGATACTTGAAATTCTGTAGCTCCATGACATAAATATATACGAATATACGAAGACTATGCTTTTGAAAAAAAGCGACTTTTATGGTATGGTAGAAATAAAATAGTTTTCCAAGTTTTGTATTTTATAGAAGTCTTTTGATGTAACTTATAACTTTTATTCAATTGATTTTCAATAAGTAACAATTTAATTTAGATAATAATTTGAAAAGAAATTATATACATCTAATTAAAACAAAAGATAATTTTGGAAACACTTGTGCCACAGCGTCTATTTCACGAAACTGGAAACTCAAATTAGAACATAAATTCCTTCCCCACAATGATTGTAGCCAGTTATTGACACACTTGCAGAAAAAGTACATTTTCTTAATTGGACAAGACCATTGAGCGTAAGAAAACTCGTTACTTCGAGTGTTTTAAGGCGAACACTCACAAAGGAAATTAAGACTCCAGATTTAGAGCATTGTTATAGTTTAGCATCTGCAGCGGCTATCATAGTTTTTATGATTGTTAAAGTTATTCATTTTATTTTTAAAGCTAAATCCTTAGATTTTAAGGTGCATTTTTATTTGACAGAGGGATATGCTAAGGAAGTGCTGTAGGCGTCCTCTGATTAAAGAGGTCGTGTGAGTCAGAGCGCCGTCCCGGCGCCTATCATATTCGCTAGTCCACTTCTTGCCGACTCACTCTTCTCCCTGGGGAACTGAATCTATTTTCACACCCTGTTGTCGGAAAACTAGTTTATTGTTAGGAATAGGTGTGCTGGTATATTGTTCGCTGTTTATAATATATTATACTGTCTCATGTACCTTTTTACACTTTCGTCTTTTCTTTTGGATTTAATTATAAGCCATTAGCATGTGCCCGCGGTTCGCCCGTGTAAATAACGTTTTGCTTCCATCGCCTATTGTCATTTTACACACTTGAGGGTAAAAGTTTTATAAACTTTGAATTTCATAAATAAGTTTCAAGTTTCTAGCTCTAAAAATCATCATATATACTTCGATAGAACTTTTCACCACGATAAGAAACTCTAAGTATCATTATTCGTTTTTAAATAGCATACAGTAATATAATTTATTCTCTACCATCATAAAGGCATGTTAAAGGAGAGACGAACAAATCTCCTTCTAAATAAGACTTAATTAATTTATTCCTTCTAAAGTTATGACGCGTGATGCCGCATTTATTATGCAGATTTCAGCAAATTTACTTGACTAACTTGACGCCTTATATCTCTTCATAATTAATCAGTTTATATCTTAAATTGATATTTATTATAATAGCTTTTAAAGTATTAATAGCCAATGCATTTCATTACTTAATTTAACATCTTTATTAAATATAGAATTATTACACTAATTAATGTATGCTTAAACACAGAAAGAAAGAAAGAACTGTGTGTGTGTGTTTTTTTCGTTATATTTTTTTATGAAGAGTGACCTCTTTAATTAGGTGTTACAATCCAATAAGTTTGGGAAACACCCAAAGTTTAAGAACATAATAAAAAATAAAATAGACTTGTATACATTTTATTGTCATTAAGCTATAAGGACAAAGAACTTTATGAAAAAAAAAAAAAACGATATCAATTATTTTTCGCAGTTAATTAAACAATAATTAATTATATAGTTACGAGTATTGTTGACATTATTGCATACGGAAAACTAATTAACTTGTAATTACGGAGTAATTCTTCGTACTTTGAAGCGGGAGTTTTCCAATTAATTGAAATATTATATTATATGTTATTGTTTTGTCTGTACAAACATGTTTTCCCCGTCTATATGTCTAGATACAAACAGAAAGAAAATAATGTAAATAACAGTCTCACCACAAGTCATGGGAGTACAGAGTTGTAGGTCATGTTTACGGCTGTCGCTTCGACACAGGAATAAGGTTATGATATGTATTGAACAGAACTTTATTATTTACTATATGGTGTTGAAGAAGAAGTTAGAGATATTGACGGCGCTGTGGCGCAGCGGTAGCGAACCTGCCTTAAGCGCCACAGGTCACGGGTTCGATTCCCGTTCGGAGCAAATGACCGTACAAACATGATTTCCGGTCTGTTTCGAGACCTCCGACAGAGGATATAACTGCCCTAATAGGGACCGTTGAATGTGTAGCGTTTATTATTATTAATATTACGTAATGCATAAAATATAACGTCATAGAAATTCATTATAAAATGAACAATTATATGGTAATTATTGCTACAATAGAAATAAATGAAAACTTTTTAGTTTTTTAAAACTTTTTGTGTGTGATTAGTACTTTAAAAAATGTAAAATATATAATATACGCATTAGATTGAAGGCATACGGTACTTTTATCTGAATTTTGTAATTACCTCAACGAAGAACTCACTCTAATGCTGGTAGTACTAAATTAGCTGTACGTGATCCACGTACAAACAAATTCTGTGACTAGATTTACAAAATAAGAAAAAATTACATTTTCATCTCTCATTTTTTTATTCGTTATCTTAGCAACCAATTTTTCATATGAAACAAGCTCCCTATTTATTATCGTTTTTTTTTCATTTCACACCTAAGTCACTACATCTGTTTTAATAAGATTTAACAAAGCTGTGGATTTGATTTTTGGGAAGGAAACAGGCACTACAGACACTACAGACTTTATCCCAAACAATACTAGAGGTAAATAGAGATAAGCTTATTATAACGAATGTAGGAGAATTAATTATACTAAATTATACTATTAGTAGACGTAGCTGCAGTATTAAACGAGTCCTAACAAATGATTTCTTTTTGTTTCTTAAGGAAATCCGTAATGGATACCTCTAAGGGTTATGCCGGACTTCTACCGGCTAAAACACCACGGTTTCTTTCTCGGCACTTTTAACCGGGTGCGGGAACACTTTCCGCAGTAACGCCGATGCTAGCCTTCATCTGCAGGCCTCAATCAGAGAAATGGTGGTGATAGCATCTTTACCATTTGTTCAGTGCACACCGAATGGGATTACTATAGGTGCCTACACGGAGCTTATTCTTATTCAAATGAAGGATTCCCTCGAATCCGTTAGCAAAGCCCCTGTCAGAGTGGTTGAAAGAGAAAATATCTTTTTCGCCGCCCTGTACTTCTCCTGCGTATCGGAAAATTAGTCGATTTTTTCCTCTGTTTCTCAGCAGTTTCCTTTTGCGTTATGACAACCTCGCAAAAGGTCAATCGATCATCACGAAATTAACAATATAGGTTATATTGTTAATTTCGTGATGACAAAGGTACAAAAAACGTAGTTTTAATCCCGAAAAAGTACTGTTCCCGATAAATAGATACAATTATGATGATTAAAACACTTCATCACAGTTCGTCGACACTTCGACAATGATAAGAATTGCATGTCTGGAGTACCGAAACATCATCTTATACACCCATTGATGTGTAGAAGTGGCAAGTCGCGGGAAAAGGCTAGTTTCTCATAAAGATCGATAGATGGTTGCATTACGACCTTAAAACCATAATACATTACTTGCTTATTATTTTATGAGACGTTTTAACCATGCATTATTTACACTTTCTGAGTAAGCTAGCATCCAGACAGAATATAATATTTATTAATAATGTATCACGACCGTACATACCTTATACTTTACTTAATACTAACTTCTAGACGTGACTTCATTCGTGTGAAATTATATATTTTTTTAAAGTTTCACCCCTACATCTCCAGTCAGAAAAAAAAAAATTAGTTTTATGATTGTGTAGCCATTAGTTTCTAAAAATATTTAATTGTCTCAAAGATGTATATATGTCCTAAATGTTTTTGCACTCAATATGTCTCTACCATATAATTATTTTTACCTGCCTTTTTGACAAAAAACAACAAAACTAAGGTTAGTATTGACTTAGTTTTAAGTCTTCAGTGATTCTTCATCCTAGCATTATTCCCGGTATTTTTATGTACCCAGGGTCTGCTTATTACTCTTATCCGGATTTGACAGGTTACTAGTTTTTACACAGAGCGATTGTCATCTGACCTCCGCAACCCTAAGGGCGAACCAGTAACTCATTGGATAAGAGCAATTTGCTTATTAAGAGTTAACGATTATTATCAGATGTTATTGATAATAACCGGGACCGACACCTTAACGTGCTCTCCGAGGCACGGTGGGGTGACCCACACGGACAAACGCCCAGACCGAGACAGAAATTTTAACTAACATCTGCCCGAGCGGGAATCGAACCCGCAACCGTCGAGACTAAAGGCAGACTCACTACCCACAACGCCACAACGGTGTCAAAGTCTTCAGTGATTAAGTATATATATATTTTGAAAGGATCAAGTACAGCATTGGTTCCGATGGGGCATTTTTAAAAAGCGCAAACTGGTCATTGTTCATTATAATTGTATTTTACGATGCGTCGTTGAAATGCGGTTACTATTGCACGTTATAAATTTTATTGCAATGTCAGAACCGCAAGCAAATCTTTCACTAAAATACCACCAAACGGTCACTTTAACATAATTTACAATGACAATAATTCTTTTCAAAAACAAACTTTTATGTTGTCATTGTAGCATTCATTGCACACGGGCGCCAATGCAAATGAATACGCATGCAAAATTCATTACTGTATGCATTTTGAATTCACTGACAAAGCGCATTAAATTCATTGTTGAATAGAAGAAATACAACATACACTAATATTATCACGGAAATGGCTTTTCGATGAATTGTATGACAAAGACTAGCGCATCCTCAGTTATTTATTCAAAGACTTTTTAAGACGTCAGTGCACAGGAAAACTTGTGGTTAACGGGTGTATTATGATGTATAACATTGGATAATCGACGTTATATATATTGTTTTAAGGTCCACATAGATTTATGCATAAATTTGTCTATATTTATGGGCGATTCCTGTTAAATAATATAATTAATCCATACAATCATGAACAATGGTTGTCCGGCCACGTCACTGAGCTGCAAATGCGGCGTCTGGACTGCATCCTACTGTAAACATCATTAATCACAACCAAGCATGTTGTTCAATATCAAATTACACTACTTCTCAGATTTATGGGTGAAAATGCGAAGTCCTTGTTACGTCCACACGTGACATTGTCTTATTCACGGTTCATGGACACCAAATGTACTTTTGTAGGTCAGTATCACTGTAAGTTAGTACAAAATTACTACTTCCGTAATCATTTAGTTAAACTAATACACTTATATCTTATTTAAAGAGCTCTTGTAACTATATAGACTAATAATCCAATACATTACACTCGTGATAGCCTCATTGAGCTTCTAAAAGGGCTATTAGTCTAAGAAATGGCAAAGGCCAAAGGAGCCGTTTTCAAAAGACCGGATAAAGTATAGAAGATCGAGCCGGAACGAACGGATTGACTCCTACAAAGGATGTAGGTAGGGGATAGAGCGAGGAAAATTATTTACTTTAATGAATCAGGAGAATCCAGTTTAACAAAGTGAACCGCAGAAACTAGTAAAAGGTCATACTATACTGAAACTTATACGTTGATGACTTGCTTTATCAAGACTCACATACTTGTAGAAGTTATATGAAATACATACATGCTTTACATAAGAGACTCGTCTCCGCCACGCACGAGTGAACTTTTGACAAGTAAAGGCTTTCGATTCAATTCATACAATATTGAAATAAGCCCAAAATGTGAAAGGACAGTCACGAAAAATCAACATACTTTTATTAGAGTTGCTACAATTTCATATTTTTGTTTTATTGCCATATTTATGAGAAAACTCTTTTAGCCCTTGAGTTACTAAAAAGTTATTCGTTGTGATAGCGGGGATGCGGGATGAGTTTTATGAAAAACTCTGTATAATTTAAAGGATATGTGGGCTACTCAACAATTAAAAGAAAATAACAATTTTTTATTTTGTGATTTATGTTGGTAAATTTTTTTACCTCAATATATAATATTACGTACCTACAGTTATAAAATTCTGTAAAAAATGACATTTAAGTTAAACCGCGGGCAAAAGCTAGTCGGTTATAAAAATTATGGTGACATTATCCACGCCTATTTTTCCTAATTATTTTCTAGACAAATACACAATAGAAGTACAAATAAAGAAATTAATAAATATTTTAGTTAAAACGCCATGAATTAGAAATAGTTGTAAAAGGTAAAATACATTAAGCTTAATGATAATAATATCTATATAATTTAAGTGTAAACATATAAGACGATAGGAATATGTATCTTCTTTGGTTTTAGAAAGTGCCGAGTAATCTTTATGTCCGAAATAGGATGAACGTTCTTGTAAGGAATAACGATCGAAATCCTTAAGCACTTAGGGTTGTAGTCTTAAAATTTAATATTTTTTATACTATGTTATTTAAAAATTTTTTAAAAATTTTTAAATTAAAACCCAACTTAGCTTTTTTGATAATATTTCGTGTATGCAAATTTAAGGAAACAAAAAATGTTTAAGGGTTTAAATATGGGTTAAAAGTGTAAACAACAACCGACTCCTTTCGCTTAAAGCATAGTTACAACTCTACTAGTGAGATAAATAAAATTGTATCTAATATTAGTGCCTGTACTAGCTTTTATACTTTTCATAGTTTTGTTCTTTATTTTAGGAATTCTTAGTTAATCAGTTCACTGTCCAAGTAAAAAGGAATCATCGATATCGATTAACAAATGGCGGGGCTATTGTATTGTTGTTACACACAACTATAAAACACTTTTTAAAGTCGACTAAAAACGAAAGTAGCAATGTCGGTTGAATATATTATTTCTGATGAATTATTACAATTTTAAATTGATCTAACAATGTATAGACTCGTATATTTTTTACGATCTTAGTTAAAGTTATTAAACGTATTTTTTTATGTATCTTTTAAGTGAAGCAGTGACAACCCTGTAATGATGATGAGTGAGTAACTAGCTAACGTGCGTTTCATAGTGCCGTTAAACTAAATGCATTGATTGACGTCTTGATGGGGATCGTAAAAGTTCTTCGAACTATTAATAAACTCCCTCTGCATAAAAAAATATCCTCGATCGCTTGAATATTAAAAGATCTTACAAATAACAGTCTTAATTATCTTTAATTTGCCTAATATCTATTAAGTACTATTAAAGTTCGAATCGACATTTACATTGAAAATCAATAAAATAAAAGTTGTTCTAAAATACAATAGCAAATACACATTTTACGATTTTCAAACTTATTGCACTATTCTAATATTCTAGTAATAGATTTCGGCTATAAATCTTAATGCGTCTACGTTTAAAATTTTATACAGCGCTTGTAAAATTTAGCTACTTTTATGAATTGTTATCGCCGTCTCGAAGTTTATTGCTGTAATCATCACGGCTATTCGTTCTAAATATAATCGGTTTAAACGGCAGCTAAGATATGATAATATATTCTTTGATAGAATACAATAAGATTGATATTAGTTAATTTGCATTTTATGTTACAGAAAAGCTCCTCAATGGGCGTGATGGGTAACATCCTGCGGCTCAATTACATGTGCAACGGTTGATTGATACAAATATGGTTGTGACTGCGACTGCGCCGATGTGAATGATTTGGTTCAAAGAGTGGCGGCTAGCTACATACATAAGGAGAATTAAGTTCCCTTTAAGCCTTTTTTTAACAATATTAGCAATGCTTTTTTCAAGTTACTTTTATCCCTAACTAACGGAGTCCACCCTTTCTATCGTATCTTTATATCTATAAATATGATTTTTTTCAAAAGAAAAAAGCTGATAAGAGTTTTGATCTTGGGGTTTAAATCTCGAGGCAATAGAGCTTTGGTGTTTTCGACAATAATTTCGAGATATGGAGTTACTAACCGTAGTATGCCTATCTGAAATAACAGGCATTAATTACTCTTACGTTTCGTTTGGTCGGACTCTAATCTCCTTCGTGGCCTTAGGTCTTCTTCATCTTATTTTGTACTAGCCACTGCCCACGACTGCGTCTTGGGTGACCTTACAATAGACTCCAGAGAGAAATTAATCAATTATAAAAAATAACGCAAATCTATTCCGAATTTATGTATTACGTCCTGTTTTTTGATAATCCTACAAGAACCAGATATTTTTTCTGGATAAAAGCATCCTATGTGTTAAACCAGGTATCAATCTATTTCTGTGCCTTTCATCTAAATCCGTTCAGCCATTTTTGCGTGATTGAGTAACAAACATCCAAACACAATTTTTCATATTTATTAAATTAGTAGTATTCTATTGTGACTCGTCCACACTCAAACTTAAAATATTCGTTATTCAAATAGACTTTTAATAACTTTTCAATCGTCAAATATAGAGTCTGTTGAGTCGCTAACGCCGAATCGAAAGGTAGATTTTACAGAGAAGAACTGACCAATATAATAAAAACAAATATCAACTACAAATACATTACGATTTATTAAATCTTCAAGAAGCCTCTTAAAGGCACTTGAACGTTATCAAGTATCAACTTCAATACATCAAGAGTCTACAAGAACATGAGAAGTTTTCGCTGCCCTGTGTCAAAGTTGTGATTACGAATGTCAATTTGTTTTAAAATTTACGAATGTTGCTTGAAAATAACCAGATGGTGACACTTAATGCATCAAATGTATCATTTTCGCATTAATATATACTAATTCAATTAGTCTTATACGACTTTCAAATTAATGTATACTCCTTTCGTTGAAAACTTTTCATGACCTCATTTGTACAAGAACTACTTTACGAAATAAATGTGCTTAATGCAATATGCATTATGCATGTTGTATTGCATTAATTGAAATAATTAAGACACCACAATAAAATAGCTAAAAAAATTAACAATATTTTATGTTAAATATTTATATACATTTTTAATGTTCAAGTAATTAATTCATATTTATTCAACCTTCGTCAAACAAATTCAGACTTATTATTATTATTTTAATATATAAAACTTTTATATATTAGAGAGATAAAAAATTAACAAATTAGTAAGTATATTAATTTACTAGTACTAGAATTAATTTTAAAACACTGTCCTGTATCCTTGAAAGACGGAATAAAATATTGTACTGTGAGCCAATTATTCCTATAATATATTGCAAAAGGGTGCCGCAATAAAAATAAATTTTCACACAGGTTGATCCGCAGGCAGAAGCAAGTAGACTATATTCGGTCCCCATGAATACAATTTTTAAAATAGTAGGTAATCGATATAGCAGGGGCTCCGCACATAGCACGATAAATCGATGTTTGCTTAACATACTGTCGCATCGGCCAGCTAACTGCAGGCGCCAACTCGACCGTAAACTACACGTGTTCTGCATCGACTTTTATCAATAAACTCAGAGTCCCCTACTACGAATACACATAAACGATGTAAAGTCGCTACAAAAATAAACTGTCCTTATAAACGCTATTATGTTATTAAAAGTAATTATATCTTCTCACCTCGCATTTTCGGTATTTAATCAGTAGTAGTTTTTACACAGAGCGATTGCCGTCTGACCTCCGTAATCCAAAGGGCGAACCAGAAACTGATTGGATAAGAGCAAATTACTTATCAATAAAAGTATTTCTATATACATAATTATTTGTTGCATAAGTTGTTTTAAGAAATGTAACAAAATTACTCTACGGATACGATTTTTTAGTGTGTTTTGAATTTGAAATTAATGTTCGTTTAGCGTTTTTATGAAAACAACATTATTTATATTATGAAGATTAAACTTACTCTGCTAATGGGATGTAAAGAAGACTTAAGGATAAAGTGCTCTCAGTGTTGAATCGATAAATAAACAGTTAATGCAAATGTTAGGGGACGCCTTCTGTGTTTATAATCGAACGATTCATTCCTTATGTTTATGATTAACTGTTGTTTACTTACTTTCATTTTAGTTACGAGTATGGAGGCTTAAGGAATGGCACCCTATGGACGAAATCAAATTTTTGAGACTCGTGGAGGTTGTCCCCTTTTCACGACCAGGTCTCGGTCACATCGCCAAGTGACGCCTCCAAGGCCAGTAGGGCCAACAGCAATACACGATCAGGAAAGAAATAAAGATATACAACGTTTGTATCTTTTACTAATAAAAGTTTATATTTTACATTGCATTACAAAGTAGATACGAACATTTCTATCAGCGTTTTATTATTAGCATTTAAAGTTTTGTGTAGTTGTGATTTCAAGTAAATTCGCAATGCGAAGATTTCACCTAAAGAAGAATTTATGTATGATCCTTTTTAGGGTCGATGAAAACAAACTTTTGTTAAAATTGCAAGATCAGGGGTAGTTTACCTAAGGGCAGTTCAGGTAACTTGGCCCTTTTTCTGCCTACACACATTTACACTAATACTCCAAACGTTACGCTTACGACAACATTCTTGATACTGTAGAGCATTTATAACACTATATTAATACATTTTGTAGCTAATGTATTGTATATTGTAATGGGATATCAATTAATTATCATAATGTCAAGTCAATAAACAAGACATTCAACCGGCGCTGGCCCGATGCCCGACTGATTTGACAAACATTCCTCCGCCAATTATCAATATTGCCATCTAATTATTAGTCATAATTTTAGACTTTCATAATTAGGCCAAGTAATTAAATCTCTGATATATCTTTTACATTTGGACAACGGTTCGTAATTGTCCACGGCTGAGTCTCTGTACTCGCCCCCCAGGTGACGTTGTCAAGGCCAGTAAGGCCAACAGCAATAAACATTCCGAAAAAAAAATCGTTATTGTTGATAAAGCGTTGTTTTCGTAAGTAGTCTATAGATAGAATATGATGTTTTTTTTGGCCTTTCAAAAATTTTTATGTCAAGAAATGAAAAAATACTTGTCCATATTCTCTTTAACAGCATCAAGGTTCTAGTACTACTAAATCTCAGCTCAGAAAGGATCCGCTTTTGAGCCAACAAATGCTACACACAACCTTTGAGTCAGTGAGAAAACAACAAAAGGCTCATAGATAAAAGTTTTTGTCAAAATAAATTATGCTCATTAATTTGTTATCATTTTTGTTTCAGAAAAATATTTTTGCGTATTATTTGCGTATTCAACAAAATATTCCTGGAATCGATATCGTCAATGATTATGACTGTAATAACAAAGCAAGTAATTTCTGATCACGAATCGTAAAATAGTAATGAAATGTGACAACAAAGACTCTCCCACATGATGTATCATCTATTTGTTATATTTTAACACCTAAAAGCAATGCATTTAGCATATAGATAAAGTAAATACTTTTATTTTTTAGTTGACGGTAGTTGCTTGTTTGGAGTTCATGACGCTGTTTAGAATTTTGTTATATGTTTTCCTTACAAAATATCTTAAATATCATAGGAAAATATTTGTAACTGAACACATGACTTTTTAATTTAATTTTTTCATTAATAGTTATTCGAGTTAGCCTTCATTATTAAAACTCCTATATAAACCCCTCCAAATAAGCATAAAATGGATACAAAAAGTATTTCTTTAAGAATAAGTTAAATACGAGTATTATGACATATGCCTTGTTGATAATAAAAAAACACAATGAATTTATTATACCTACTCGTTAGTTTGGAATGGATGCGTGGGTTGACAAAACTATAAAATGCACGGGGTACAAGACTTCTATATAAATATAAAGTTTATACCTATGCTTTATTTATTCTTGCGAAACAAAATTTTTACTAAGATTAGTCTAGAAACTGCTTAATAATATATAAAAATCTGAACTTTTTTGTTTTAAAAGTTACCATTGTCATTAATATCGATTTTGTGTCTGAGTAAAGATTGATTTAAAACCTTGCAAGAATTCGTATAAAGTAACTAAAAAGGATTATATAAGTTATCAATTACTTACCTTAAAAATAAAGAAACGCCACATACTCAACGGACCCCATAAGGATATCCATATCCTGAGTCGGGGGTCCGGAAACATACACAATGACAAAGACAAACACACCCAGACCGCAAAATATCCATGTATGGTCAATACAAAGATCTGCTCCGAGCGGTAATCGAACTCGCGACCTATGGCGCTTAAGGCAGGTTCGTTAGCATTATAAAAAATTGTCAAGATATTTTTTCACGTTTTTTGTTATATTCGTGTGATAGAACTTAATCTATGTATAAATTTAATTTACATTATGCTTAATCTTAGTTCAGTATTGAATTTCATGACGCGAGATCAATGTTTTTTTATTCAGAAATCTCTTTTTACTCAGTTTCATAACGCACTCGGCGATATGAACTTTCAACGACCCACATTTATGTAACAGGTTTTACGATTTTGCTTTATGAATCATCGCTGATACAATTTTATCGTTGCAGTGTAAACAATAAGTACATTTTAGATATAAATATAAGTGTATTTTGCTTTTGATTTGCTGTTTGGAATGTCCAATCGTTACTTGTTGTTGTAACGATTCGTGTTCACAAGGACAGTTGTTTCCCGTGTCCAGGATCAAAAATCATAAAAAAATAACGCAGCATTTTTTTGGCCGGTTCTTTACAAGAAAACTTTAATAATTGAACCATCTGTAGACTATAACTTTTAAGAAAATTAAATGGTTAATAATTAATTAAGTTAAAAAATTTCATCTAATATATAAAATTCTCGTGTCACAATGTTCGTTCCCATACTCCTCCGAAATGGCTTGATCAATTCTTATGATTTTTAATGCATATTCAGTAAGTCTGAGAATCGGCTACTATCTATTTTTCAAACCCCTAAGGGATAAGGGGTGTCCACACCAAAATTTTATTTTTTATTTTTTGGGTAAAATCTTTATTTTTTTATTATTTGACATTGAAAAATACATACGGCCCTAAATTTTCACTTTGTTATCACCAACCCCTGCTTTTTATTAGCCATATTAGACAATCAAAATCTTTCACCGGATAAAGGGCGCTACTATCGGGTCCCAGATTTTTTTCGGGGCAGGACAACGTCTGCCGGGCCCACTAGTTTCATATATAAATATACTAATTTCATGGCTTTCGAAATTAATGCATGTTACACATTAAAATGGGGCTACGAAAAGAGTAGACATTAATTAACAAAATAAACAAAATTCAAACTAATGTTTATAATATATGTATATATAACCGATAGATGAATATTGTCTATATTCAAATTCTATGTGCGAAGTTGTTGGCAACAACCAGTCTTGGGCAAGCCAATGAACTAGTTTATAGCAATCTTAGATAAGGATCAATTCCTTTTAGATTACACTAAAGTACTCAAATCCGAGTAACTAATACAGTAATAGAATATTCTACCATTAAAATATATGACATATAAACCTTTGTTTCCTGTTGAAAAAAAATGTGATTATGTACCATGAGATCGCTTGAAAATAAAGTTTTCAGAACAGATTTTATGTAACCATGTCTTGGATCTGAACAAGAGTAACAAACATACATTATTTAGATAAAGTTTAGGATTCTAGACATTTATGGTTTCCCAAAAGTTCTTTGTACCAAATGTAAATTGCCCTAAAACAGCATATAACTTTCCTATAAAGTCTCTAGAGGTCGTGCCGTCTCGATAGAAAGAAGAGGAAAAGAAGCGTGCCGTTCAGTTGACAACAAAAGGATATTGTAATAGGTTATTTCACGCATTACTGGCCACCAGCCAAAGCGCTGCATTTGATTCTACCCTCAACTGACTGATTGGTCGCGTTTAATGCCTCCATTGTCAGCCGTACAAAACAATTTATTTAACAAATACGATGCCAAATAAAAATTCGCGCATGAATCAAAAACATTCTCGCTGACAGGATAAAATACTACAGCGATTGTGACACGACGTGAAGATGCATGCGATTATGTTTGATATAAATCACCCAAATAAAGCTTCCTTTATCCTTTAATTCTTAAATAACAAATGTTATTTATGGTTCGTAATAATGAATAAAGTAGAAAATAAAGTGGCTTTGTAAGGACGCGGAGAGTCTGAAAGTTTAGGACATCGTCGAGACGTTGATCCCGTTATGAGTGATCTCTCTGACGGAGAATTTTTTAGTGCAATTAGTTTTTATGATAGACGATTGTGGTAATTAAATTACGTTCGATCAGCTGTACATACAAAAGGTCAGTTCCTGTGTCGTTGACCTCGTCAATCGATTGCGCTTCCCGCCATAGCGTATTGTGCGCTCTCCATTGAATAACACTGACGTAAATTCTGATTAACTAAAAACACTTGCGACAAAAAATACAACAAAACTTTCAAAAATATCACAAGAATTAATAATAGGTAACATAAAGTGATATATTTAAAACTAAAATTTTAAAGAATACAAATAATCGTCATATATCCTCACACCTCAAAATACAACAATTATTAATGTAATTCTAATATATTAAAAAAACGATAATATTTATAGAAATATAGTAACTTCTGTATGCAATCCGATATCTTGAAATATTACGAGTGGAGCGACGTCGACGAATTTTAAGTCCCGGGGGCGCTTAGCTATTAATACACAGGGCTCGAACCTTTACAAACAACGCTTTCACCGCTGTTATACAAACTGCCATCATACTAAAAGTCGTAAAATCTCGAAATCAACATCAATGCCAGTCTGTTTTAAGTTTACGTTCTCCAAATCACCATTGTAAATACCAGCATATGGAGCGTTACCCGGTGCTTGTCATTTTTAATTAGCAACAGCACGAGAAGTGCATTATGGGGGTAGACGCCCCACAGTTATGAAAATCAAGGCGTAGACGTATTTATGTACACATTATATTACTTGATTGTAATGACTAGACATGTGGTAGCAATGTTTATTTCGTAAAAAGAAGTTTATGACTCTTATACTTGAATGAGTAATAAATTATCCTAGCTCGATCATATTATTGTGTAGTCAATTCAAGTATTGTTTCAGTTAAATAAAGCATTTAAAACTGAGATGTTAAGTCGCTAAGTCTCATCGTATGATACCAAAATAAGCTCTTGAGTCACAGAAGTCGTAACTGTGAACAGAAACATTTCAACGTTATTGCAAAACATCGAGTGCGTTATCTGATTTTAATGTTATTTGTTTTAAGCCTATAACATTAAATTGTTTCATTGTATATGGAGGATATAAAAGAGGAATAACGAAAGCTATATAATTTCCTTTCCTCTTTCGTTAATATTCATTGAATTGTTTATTCCTTGTCATTTGAATCTTGAATTGACAGGCTTTGCAGTGAAATGGCCATAACAAATCTAATGTCTTTACAGGGAAACAGTAATGCTGTATTAGAATAGTTTATCTACTGAGGGATTAAATTTATCTTAAGATGCTTATGGTAGCGATGGTGACAGTGCCATGCCAATTGAACCGTGTGTTGTATCAGGGGGTCTACCATGACCTCGTATTGCATGTATTATCATAAATTGAGCCTCGCAATTACAATTTCGTCAATCAATATATTACGTTAATAGGTAGTTACAGACAATTAATTTAATTTATGTTTAAAAGTGTTTTTTTTAAATTGGTATTACTGTTGGCCCTGCTGGCCTTGATGCGACCCAGCCGTGAAAAAGAGACAGCCTTCGCGGGGCTCAAATTTGATTCCGTCCTTACAATGCTTCCTGCGAGGCGGAGCCACGGCTTTGGACATAATCGGGAATGCATGCATGAGCGCATTCTAGTCGACGGACTCACCCGACAGTGTGAGCGCGTCCTGACGTGTGGAACAAGGGACCCCGTCTTCACGGTCGCGAGGACGATGTTGTGTGCGTCTTCGAGCTGTGTATGGAGCATTGTCTAATGTGATCTTACCGTCAGGATCTTGTAAGACGTGCTTAGGACGCCTTACTTTAGTCGGTTTGTCATCTCTGTCTGTATAGATACCAGCCTGTCTAGTCAGGCGATTTGAGTGGGGTTAAAACCTTACATCAAGCATTTACTACCTACCTGAACATGACCTGAACTGAAATGAACTGCATCGCAATAGAGCTGTATACTAAAAGTTCATGGTAAATTTATTTTTTGCCTCCGACAATAGAACGGCGCGACGCACCGGGTGAATACTTTTAAGTATTCTCTAGAGACTAAAATGTCGTGATTGCGTGTGGAACGTTATTACAATAATACACAAAATATAGGCTGTGTACTTAAAATTCATATATACCTTAATTAAAATTACAAATTTGGTAGACTAGTAAACTAACATATCACTAAAGTAGAATTAATTAAACACATTTAAAGTGTTAATCCGTTAATGGTTGTTTTATGTAAAATATATCTCCTATGGTATGGTAAAATATAAGGCATTATTTTCAAGGCTTTTCAGTTTTTAATTTTTTCAGTTAGTAAGTGATCCCGCCGGTAGAATTTCACCATCGGGAATCGCGACAAAACTTTAAATTCCATCCATACCACCTCGAAGTCTGGAAATCCACAACAGCGCGATTTAGAAGACATTTTCTTCCTCGCACAACCACTCTGTGGAATCAACTTCCGCCGGCGGTCTTTCCGAACCGATACGACTTGGGAACCTTCAAGAGAAGAGCGTATTCTTTCGTTAAAGGTCGGCAACGCGCCTGCATGCCTTCCGGTGTTGCAGATGTTCATGGGCGGCGGTGATCGCTTAACATCAGGTGAGCCTCCTGCCCGTTTGCCCCCTCTTATATAAAAAAAAAGTAAAGTAACAGCCTGTTAATGACCCACTGCTGGGCAAAGGCCTTCTCTCCTATTAATCCAATAAAAAGCTGCATCGAAATATTTTAAGCTTTTATTTAATATAATCGAAAGTAATTTGTCAGAAAAATACCCAAAACCATTACTCTTGAAAAAAAATATTTAGGCAGCCAAGAAAATTTATAAGCTAAATAATCTATAAACGAAGTATGTTTAGCCATAAAATTAATAAGGCCCCATCAACACGTGTTTATAATATGAATCTCTGATCTGTGCCCTCATTTGCATCAGCTGATCAGTCGCGCCCTCTCGCGGAGAAAGTTGCCAGTTCTATTTATTTATAGACCGGTCGGGAAGGTGACGTGATAAATAAAGCAGTTAGCCCGGTGCAGTGAAATATTGATTTTGAATATCACAATGAAAGAAAAACAAACGTTTCACAAGACAATACGAAATTATTTCTGTGACAACGTAATTATGCTTGTAGCCTAAAAACTAATTAAGAAAGTTACCTGTCAAAAGTTATAGAATTAAAAAGTTATTACGAATATTAAAAGATATAATTTTGCCATATAAGGATACCGTTATTTTTTGTATTGAAATTATGAATCACAAAGATCATTTCTCGCATGATTTAAATTTGAATATATAAACTGTCAATTGAATTTGAATAATTATACAGATAATTATATGCGTCACATAAAGGACATATTGTAATAAATCATAAAAAATATGTAAAAGTTTAACAAACAATGTATAAGGTTAACAATAATTTGAAAATGTATATGAAGTACTGTTTTAAAGCCAAACTTCAAAGCTACTATGCTAAATTAGCTGTAATGCCTTGAAGAATTTCGTTCTAAATCTCTAGAGCCAGGTCATCTTATATCGAATATAACTATATATATTCTTCATAAATAGTTTATGAAGAATAGACACGGTCGAGCGAATGAAGTTCCGTTGAATTAGCAAATACTGCTGCACCCTCTAAGAATTACGTTGACATTAGGAACGAACTAGGCCACACATTAACGTATTTGGCAATGATTGGCCCAATAATGCCGAATGAAGTTAGCGAGTGACTAAGTTCGTTCCTTTGCGGTAACAACAAGTCTCTGACATTTTGTCTTTTGTACCTAGTAAGCCTATAAATCCAACAAAACAAAATCACTAAAATTAATTGTAGCATTCACGCAAAACGAAAAAAAATAGACGGATTGATAATCCTTTTGTCCTTTTTGAAGTTAGTAAAATTAAGTGATGTCAAAAATAATGAATATACCTATTCACTATTTCTAAAATAAGATTAAGATTAACAAGCAAGCAGAGTCTATTTTTATAGTTAATTTTACCTTTGATCTATTTCTATAAGAGTATTTTAGTCAGGCCTCTCACCCTCACTAAACTTAGCATTAGATTTAGGTATTCCGTGATAAATAGTTGCACACGTGCCGTTCTACTCACTCCGCTGTATATTTGGAAACGTCTAAAAAGAAAACTGCTCAACGAGTGAAAACAATAACATTCTGTACCAATTAATGTTCTTCCGTGTTTAGTGTCTGGCGTTTGGAGAACGATTTCGGAAACCATTAAATCTTTATTTCCAAATATTGATTTTTTAAACTGTGCTCTAAATATCTACCAAATAAATTCAATCTAGATAAAATTATTCTTGTATATCTAAGAAGCTTTTACTTAATCTTTTACTGGTGGTGGGCCTATTGTATAAGGCTGGCTGGGTTAGTACCACAGCAGTGTCAGATATTCTTCCACAAAGCAGTAGTTTTGCATTTCTGTGCAAAAGTGGTTTAAGAGCCAATATCTCGAGATTGGCAACGCGTGATTGACCCCAAATCCATATTTACCAAATAAATTCAATCTACATAAAATTATTCTTGTATATCTAAGAAGCTTTTACTTAATCTTTTACTGGTGGTGGGCCTACTGCATAAGGCTGGGTAGGTTAGTACCACAGCAGTGTGAGATATTCTTCCACAAAGCAGTAGTTTTGCATTACTGTGCAAAAGAGATTTAAGATCCAATATCACGAGGTTGGCAACGCGTGATTGACACCAATGAAAGGTGTTTCCAGCGCTCATAAGTTATGACCATCGCTTACCATCTTAAAAAAGCAAGATATTTTGAATATTACTATTAAAATGCCCTTTTGATTATGTATGTTTGGTTTGATTATTGCTGAAAGATATTTTTTCTTGATAATGTAAAAGTAATTTCGCCCAACGTGGAGCTCGAAGCCATGACCCTGAGATTAAGAGTCTCATGCTCTACCGACTGAGCTAGCCGGGCATGCTGTAAACAACTTAAATTTTCTAACTTATTGTAGTGTATCGTCTTATCATCTTCTCTACATAATATTTACAATGTCGCACTCCGTGTCTGTATGTGTTTTCGCTAATTCCTCCTAAGTCGCGCAACCTTTGCGTCAGTTAGGTAATTTTTCACAGACTTATAGTAGGGGAGCCCAAGCGGGGATTTCGGGATTTACTAAAGCGCGTCAGATTAATATACAGGGGATACCTTGTACCCGGTTAAGTACCTCCACAAAACATGAGGCCCATATCTAAGGCCGCCCGTAAAGGATACAGGATCAGATTAGTAAAAAAATTGACCATCAGAAATTCTCGAGCGCGTCAGATTAAGGTAGGGTGAGTTAATTACATCCTAAAAAGTGTATATTCCACTAATCTGACAATTTGAGAGTGACGTAAAAAAGGGGAGGGCAAAAAGTTGTAAAAAAAAACGTCATCTCGACATTCTCGAGCGTAGCTAATTTTTTTTTATTTTGAAGGAAATAATTCAAGAATAATGAAAAATATATAATCTGACGATTTCCGCAAGCCGAAATAACAAAAATTCGTCGATAAAGTTAAATGCGTGCAGTTGCGTGATGCCTACATTTCCTTCTCCGCGTTTCTATTCCTCTCTCTCTTTCTCTATCTATTACTCTCTCACTCCGTCCCCACTCTGGTTTCTGCTGCCATGACGCCATCACAGCTGATCATAAAGACTCGTGGTATACTGTTTACAACGTGTTTGCAACGTTTTGCTATTTTGATATTATTTGTGTGAATTCAAGTTTATAAATATTTAATATGAGTGATATTAATTTGAAATGTGTATTTTGTGGTGAAAGTACCTTACAAAAAACAATTAAATTTTTGGTAGGAACTTTAAAAAAATGTGTAAATATTTCGTCGGAGCAAACCGGTTATCCGAAAGTCTCGAGGAACATATGATAACCTCGAATTGTCGATGGAATCATCATTAAACGATTTATGTCACGCACAGTGCTATAAATTATTTACTGCGATTAAAATACCGCGAGAATTTTAAGCGCCCAGGAATGGAATTAGCGGGAAGTTGCAGGGATGGCCTTTAAGGTGAACCGGTTTTCTAATTTTTTTGTCAGATCAGGCGAATCCTCTAGATAATCGTCAGATTATGAGACAGTATGTTTAGAACATAAAAATGAACCACATATATCTTAATCTGACGCGCTTGAGTATTTCAAAATGGCGAATTTTTTTGCACATTATGAAAATGACCGCGAGTCTGCGTCCCATCGAAATCGTCAGATTAGTGAATGAGAGCTTTTTTTGGTGCACTTAACACTCCCTTAGAAAATCTGACGCGCTCGATTAATTTTTTTTTTCATTTTCAACCCTTAAATACAACCACTCGCATCATGCAAACGATCAGATTAACATACGTACATTATTAAAAATACGTAGGGCATTGATGCTATCAATATCTGACGCGCTCGAGGATGTCCATGCAACAGTTTTTTTTACATATTTAAAAATCTATAGCCGCTTCCCCCACCGATGTAAAGGTATATATCATATAACATTTTTTCTTCTTATCATCTAAGCTTTGCATCCCAATAGGTCTCTACAACGCTCGAGTAAATCCCCATTTAGCATCGTGGGCTCCCCTACCATTATATATGAATAAAATATAAAGGTGTTTTTTACAGGTTTATTTATTTACAATTTTACACGTTTATTTATTTTAATTAACTTCAATGTGAAAGAAAAATCTATGAAACATTAGTGACGTCAGTTAGTTATGGAGAGAGATCACAAAACAACTTGGACACAAAAGTTGATAATTTTAATCTAAGAATGATTTACTAAGTAAACTATCATAACCTACATAATGTAGTTTTTAATTTAAAATTGAAAAATATTGGTAATGTTAAGAAAATACAAGAGGCGCATTTGGAGTTATGTTAAGAAAATACAAGAAATTAATAAATCAATCTAAATTAAATTAAATAACTTAAATTTAATTTAGATTTATTTATTAATTTTGAATTTAGATTAATTTATTTTAAATTTATTTATAAGAACTAAGAAGTTAAGAACTTAGCTAATTAATTTTACATGTTACTTGTAAGGTTACTGATGAATAATTCAATAGAACATCGCGTTCACAAGGCAAGTCGCGTGCTTAATATTTACAGAGTCTATATAGAAATTATTAGAGAGTTTATATAGAAATATTGTAGACTAGTCTTTTCCCGCGGTATCAACCATGTTTAATCTGTATGCTAAACAGGTAAATTTAAAGCCATTTTAGGATTCCATATCTAAAGAATGCCAAAGATACCCTATTACTAAGCCGCCCGTGACTCTGTCAGCGGGCTGTATCTCACGAACCGTAAGAGGTAGAGAGAAGAAATATTTACAGAGTGTGTATTGTAATTTTAATAGATAAATAATTGGAACTTTCATAGATTGTGTATCTCTATGCTCGCTTTATTAACACATGATAAAAACAAATTAACTTGAAAATTAATTTATAATACTGGGAATTAAATATCTCGAAAAAAACAATCATAGCTTCTATAGATAATTCTCAGCATTACTCAATACTTACAGAAACGTCACAACGTTGAAATAAACTCGAATGCATAAAAACTGCGGTCACAGAGAATGCAGTATGCACTTTTAAGGTTGCTGTCCACTGTGACAAGGGTGTACAATCTATCAAAGAGCTTGTGATATTCCTATCAAACCATACAAATAAATATAAACCACATGGCATTAGTATAAGATCGAAATTGCTATAAAACATTGAATAAGCATGTTGTGATTTCGTTCGAGTAAAATTCTAGTGAAACCGCCGACCTGTCTTGAATGTGCGAAGCCTTTAATGACAAAAACTTATAATAGGAAACATAAAAATGGCACGCTCGCTGTGTAATTATTGCTGTCTTTTTTGTTGTCGAAACGTGAGGTAGCATTAATTTGAAAGTGATGTTTTCATTATAAGTCACGGTATATGTCATAAAACAATTGATTTCAATTATTTAAAATAACAAAATATTTAGCCATAATAAATTAACAATCTACGCAACTGTACCTATGTGGTACCTTGTCATTAACATTTTGAACCTTGGTTAGAGGGCATAGGGTGCTTTTTCCCACGATACCATACAATATACGTAGACGCAGTCACGGGCGAAATATAAATAAGTACAACGGTGAAACCTACACGTAATGCAGATGACTTTGAACTTTATAACACAAAGCCTATGCAACAATCGTGGTTTTGATATTATCAGTTTATCAATACGTTTTCGCTATCTATCTCGAAAGTATAAAAGTGAGTTTATTTCCTTGAAATTTATAAAAAACGTAAAATACAAGCTGTTGTTTATTCATACAGCCTTCAAATAAGAAACTGATAACGTCTATACTAATTTGTAGATGTATTTATTTAGTACGTACGTATCCGTTATAGACGCAACGGATACAATGAGTCACCGGAACAGATTCGAAATTCGTCCGGACCTCACGTGTGTTGGACGAACGAGATCTGAATACTGATAGCTCTGATTAAGGCTGACCGACCATGTGGCACATGGCGCCAGACGGCGCTGTCTCAATAACATGTCTACAATTGTTAAGTCTCAACGTTCACTTGTAATGAGTGTCTAAGCAAATGTTACATCTATCTTAATATTATAAAGCTGACTAATTTGTTAATTAGAGAGCAGTCATAAACGCTATGAACTCAACGGCCGCCATTAGGATAGTTATATAGTGTCGGGGGTCCGGAAACATACACAATGACAGTAACAAACACACTCAGACCGGAAAACATGCCTGTATGGTCAATATAAACATGTGCTCCTATCGGGAATCGAAGCTGCGACCTGTGACGCTTAAGGCAGGTTCGCTACCGCTGCACCACAACGTCGTCATAGTCATCTCTGGAACTATCAGTTCAATAGAAAAATCATCTGTTTACTTTAATTATGTCTTTTTTTAAAACCGCAGACTCCTAGGTGACAAACAGGTATACCGCTCGCATGACGGTAAGCGGTCAGCCTAAAGACGCTTATTGTCAACCCCGGGAAAGAAAGAAGATCAGGCAGATGAAAAGAAGAAGTAAAAGTTTGAGCCTTAAACTTCCACCTATAGCACAGAACCCAATGATCCCTCTACTATATTACTGTTCCTGATGTTTATATAGAAAGATATGTAGTATTATACATTAAAAGAAGAACGAAAAAAGGTTCGAAAGGCCTCCGGATCTATAGGCAGCCATCGATCGGAACCCCTCTACTATATTACTATTACTGATGTTTATATAGAAAGGTATATAAGTTTATACATTATGTATAATATTATAACATGAATCAATCTGTAGGCAAATATGCAAAACGACAAGGGTGCGGAAAGGTGTCCCGGTGGCTTGTGATTGAAACAGACATGAATCATTTTCATGTAACTTGTAGGGAATGTACTAGCTGAATCTACGTTACTAATAAATGCTAAAATGACTTGCAATTTTTTTGTGATTTTTGGTTAATAACTAAAAATGTTTCGAATATTATTGGTTGTATTTTCAGTTCTGTGGGTTTACCATTACCTCTTATTGTGATTCAAATGGCGACCAATATTTGTATATTACGACATATATTTATACGTCATGCTCATATAAAATCTGAATGTTTTTTTTTTAATAAAGAATATTAGCAATGCTTTTTCAAGGCATTACTAATATTCCTGTTGCCCCTCCAAATAAGCTCGAAGCTTGCGCTAGGAGTGTGTACGACAATAGCCCAAGGGGGTCAGGATCAAACCCTCGACTCTCGCGTTAACGGAGCGAAGTTGGCCCTTCTACCGTTGTGCTATTGAGGCTTCAATGTTAGAATTGAATTGGACTGAGTTTGGTAGTTATTTGAATCGCTATAAGAATTAATGGTAAGCCCTCTGTCACCGTGAGCATAATTATACATATACACTATACAGTGGCGGATTTACAAATTTTCAAGGTAAAGGCTGTAAAGCTTTTGCCGCCCTTGCCTCTGCAATAATTGTCATGTCCTAGATTACTTTAACAGTACAACAAAAGCCCGATTAATGATTAGGGGGCGGCGAACTAGCTGTTTAATTCTAGAATATGGAAGTTTGCTACTCGGAATGTACAAGTGAAAAGGGAAAGTCATTGAAAAATTTGTAAAACCTCAGAAAATCGTTCTGAAGAAATCTTTTTGATTTCTATGAGGTAGAAAAAATAGTTCGATCCCACAAAATTTGCCACCTCAAAAATCTGCCGCCCTAGGCTCAAGCCTACTCAGCCTGCTAGTAAATCCGCCACTGTACATATACTTACATAATTATAAATAATGTATATGTATAATTATGTATTATACATGTAGAATAATATAAATAGAATTTACATTAAAAGTTTAGCTTAATTCTTTGTGTTGTACCGTAAAATTTATAAGTGGCGAATCCTGAAGTTTTCCATCTTCCTGTAAAAGTTATGATATATAAAAAGGTTAAAAAATATTATATTATCAGCGGAGTACCGCAATGTAGCGCTACATATTTCGTGTGCGCTTGGCCTTAGGCCAAAGAGTTATTAATATAACACAATTAATGTTATTGTTACATTGTTCAGTAATTTAGGCAATTGTAAATTCTTATCGCGTTTAGTTTTATGTTTAATATTATAGACTGGTTAGGAGTCAATGGAAACAACATGGCGCTAGACCATCATCGCATGTAACATACATTTAATTATTATGACGCTAAATTATATATTTAATTATTTACATATAAAAAAACATAATACTTATTTTTGGTATACCTTAATTTTTACTGAATAGGTTAGTTTACCTAGTTTAATATATTGACCTACCTAATAGTATCGCAACTCGTGAAATATTTATTAGATTTAAGTAAGTCCTGGTGGAATTTGTGGTCTTCATCAGTTGTTGAGTTGTTGAGGGCGCCCATACAGGCCTCTGACTTGATTTGTCGACTTGATTATTAAATTGATACCAGCCGGAACAGACTTTTTACGTGCCCTCCGAAGCACGGAAGTGATCAGTTTAGACAATACTGTGTGATAGAGACAAAAAAGGGACAAAATACATATAATAATCCTAATAAACGATGGTTGATTCTTATCGGGGCAACAATTATTATTTCCTTAATAGACACTCGTTGAAAGGATTTCTTCTATTTTACAGAAGACCTTTTCTCAACAGCACTGAATATAATTCATTTTAACGCGCCACCAGTGAGTTATTAAAAGATACAGAAAAGGGTTTGTTCAGTTGCCGTCAGCTTTGAAATATCCATTTAAAGAGCATTACACCAGTTACATATGAAAATTATATTTACCCTTATTAAAATCAAATTCGACGAAACGCGAACATCTATTATCAACTAGATAATATCTGATATAATGTTCAAAAGACTAGGAAGATTTTTGAATCAATACTCTAGATCACCCTTTAAAGAAAAATAACAGCAAAATTGGTTCAGCCTTTTCCGAGCTACAATGCTAAAAACGGGCTTAAACACACCTTAAACTAATAACACCCCTCTTTTTATGTTGGCGGTAAAATGTATTCTATTCCTCATTACTATTTAATGCAGTTATAAGCAAATTATACGTACAGCATTATGCTTAAGCGTCTGTCTGTTCTATATTTATCCGGCAAGGCGGGGTTTCAGGTCCGAGGATACGGTTCAGAACCCACAGCTCTTTACGAGCATTATAAATAAATATTATCTCGCGCAAGCGTTTACTTCCTTATAAAATCGCATTGTAATGCGAAGAGACTTACAAAGATGTTTCCAAAGCAAACACAAAATTAAACGGTGCAATTTATTGCATTTTATGTTGCAAATAAATAATAGTATTTTAAATTATTAGGATTCGAAAAGCGGTTTGGCAGTTATCTTCAAACAAACGTACATATAAATGTTAAGCTGTCACAGTAGTCTTCACATCGCTCGGTTAGTTAAATGCCTTTTCGTGTTTCGCGATGGACTTGACTCGTTTGATTGATTGAATTGATAAATTATTGCATACATGTTGATCGTCGTAATATAAATTGATCATTGAAAATTGTTTTTATATCACAAGTGCAATAAACGAAGGGCTCATCGTGTTTTGTCATTTGAGATAAGGACAGACGTGAGAATAAGAATGGAAAAGAAAACAGATAGAGAAATGGTGAGACATGGGTATTAGAATGGAACTATCATTGAACCAATTGCGGAAGTATATCTGTTCTATTCTGTCGATATTTTATCAAAGGGTTCATTCTTATAGTAGTTGAGCCATGCTCCTCCTAGCACCAATGAGCCCGCTCGACCGGGGATTCATTACTCTCTCACAGAAAATCGGTGTAATGTAAGAGTACTGTTGCGTTTCTTGCGATGAGCAAGAGCGCCGGATGCTCAATTTTCTTAATTTTTTCTTTGTTAACTTCATTTTTTCCTTCTCATCCCTTCTTTCCTATCCCTTGGGTTGACAACGCGCATATTATACTTCATGTATCGCAAGCGTTCATAGGATACGGTGACTGTTTACCATCAGGTAACATCGTATGCTCGTTTGCCAATCGTCATAAAATAAAAATAATATCCACAACCATAATACATTCGTCAAAACACATACAAAACACATACATGTATTCTGTAAGTACGTCAAGGGTAAAATTTTTTTTTTACCCCAAACGTAAAAATTCAAGGAACTGAATAACATTTGTTATCGCTGTCTGCCATCTTCGGGCGACTAACCCGTTGTAATTACGAAAATGTATTTAGGTCAGTTTATATTCAATGAAATGTGAAACGTTTGTCCGTTACTTCAAAGAAAACAAATTAATTATATATATATAGAAGATTAATTTTATACGATTGATAACGTTTTATATTATCAAAAGGAAAATAAATATAATCATTAAGTCATTTCCGTTGTTAAATGATTCATTAGATTCTATTTTCTATTCATTAATTTTGATAAAATCACATTAATATTAATAAAGGGTTATTTTTTCTATATAGGTTTTTAATTTTTATTATTAAAGGCAGAGTTATTGATAAAATTTAGAATAGAGTTAGTTTAAACTGAAATTTCCGAATGAAGTCGTGGGCGTTAACGAGTCATAATACAACATGCATTCTGTACTCAGCTTAAAATACAATGGTATTTTTAAAATACGACCTTTATATGAGGCTACCTGTACAGTCAGCGGGACAGCTATATAAATATAAAGGGAATACAGTGAACATTTCTAATCTATCATCATACCTAGAATATAATTAATTAATTACATAAATGAAAGGCGTCCGGACGTGACGACGCACGCTGTTGGGATAGTCTCCGTCACAGCAGAGATTATTTCACCAGTGCATAAGTCACACTGGTGGTAGACCTTTTGTTGCAAGAGGTCAGCTAGGTGGGTACCACAGTGTCAAATATTCTACCGCAAAGCCGCAAAGTGTCTGTGACTGTGCTTCGGTTTGAAGGGCACTGTAGGCTAGTGAAATTACTGGGCAAAAGAGATTTAAGAACCGATATCTCGAGGTTGGCAACGCGTGAGTGGCACCTACTAATGGTGTTGCAAGAGTTCATAGACTGCGGCAACCGCTTATCAAAAAGGTGGGCCGTATGCTTGCTTGCTTGTTGCATCGTAGTAACAAATAAAAACTATGGTGTCAATCCTACGTTGTAAATCAATCAATCCTAAGTTGGTGTCAGACCTGCACAAAAAGGGGCGACAGAAATACACATTATATCAAAATTTCAACTCTCTGCCTACTACGGTTAGTGAGATACACGGAAGGATAGACGGACAGCGCGGCAGCGGTGGAACCTTTGGGTACGAAACCCTATAAATGAAACTCTTATTAATATAGAGACTAATCTAAATTGTTTTAAGCTTATTGCAAAAACGAGTAATTTTAATACTCCTTATTTTGAAATCGAAACAAATGTTTACAATTTTTAAATTCTTGTAAGTTTATTCCAAACACACACACACATTTATATAAAATATTTAATAATAAAATAATTTTGTCGAGCCTATGGAGAAAATTACTCAGTAATTTACGAATGCAAATTCTAATTATGAATCATGTAAATCCATTTGGATAATGGAGTATGAATGAAATTTTACAGTGGAGATCATAATAATATATTTACTCTATGTAATTTCATTGCTCGTTATATTGTAATTGGACTTCATCCATTAATGATTATTCTAAATATGAATTGTAATGCCCCCATTAAGAACTGTAATCTATGATGTAATAGATAATTGAAACGATACTATAAAAAATGTCATATCATAAAGGGGCTACCTAGTACTATTACTAGTGTTTGACGGATATACTAATTAAGTTTAGTAAGTTACATATTTAACAGATTCTCTAAAAAATGTCCAATGTGAAGAAGGATACTCTAAAATCTGGCCCAGTGCGTGTCGGGATCTCATAAAGGATCAAGTCAAAGAAATTATCAAGTTTCTATTATCCCCATAATTATATTTTTATTTATCCCCTTTTATTTTTATCCCCTTTTATTTTTTTAATTTAGTATTTATTGTAGTAACCGCAACAGAAATACTCTTACGGTTCTTAATAATTACTGTTTTACAGCTTAGGCTCGTAGATATACACAAAAACTTCTAGAAATATACCCTACCAAATAAAAAAGTTGTTTATAGAAGACGGGAGTTCCTTGGTAAAAACGTAAAAATTCTAGAGCTTCGTTTTTGTAGTCGGTTAAAAGTGAAAACCTTTTAACTTATTTGCAAAAAGTACGAAACCAATAAAAAAATGTTATAACATGTGTTATATAATCATCTAATATGCTTCTAAAATAGTGTTCTGACATTTTCATTACGAGATAATAGCGCATAGCGAAGTTAATTTAGGTCAATGACGATGACTACAAAATGACTGACTAAATTTACTTTTCAACTAAATTTTTTTAAATCAATATAGAAAAAGCTCTCAATATTCTTAGATACAGTTGTAAATAAATCTTTCGTAAGTCAAATTCTTTACAATTATGTGCGATCTTAAAATAATTGATTTTGTACATTTAACCTATTTAAACTGTAACGGTAATTTGTCAATGCCTACGTAAGCCCGGCTAGCTCAGTCGGTAGAGCATGAGACTCTTAATCTCAGGGTCGTGGGTTCGAGCCCCACGTTGGGCGACTACTTTTTCTATCTTTAAGTAAAATATATTTTTATTCCATTAGCTTTTTCTTGAAAATTTCAACCACTATTAGAAAACTTAGCATCTCTAGAGATTTTTTAAAACTATTTTATTCAATTTTCGTTGGAAATCCAGAACTTAACGGGTAAAGTTAAACTGTTACGCTTGGGGAAAAATTTCTAAGATTCACTTTGATGTTACTGACAAGTTTGGGTGATTGTAAATATTTTCAAACAAACTCTTTACTAAGTTTAGTTTTATCATAAAAGTACAATCAAATTCTTGTTAGACGTGCAACTAAGAAGGTGTAAAAGAACTTGTTCAACGTCCACATTAATATTAAATACGTCTATCAGTCTGTTTGTTACGACTAAACGGCACAACAATAAGTTCAATAAGTTCTTACATTTGAGCAATAAAAAAACAACAGAAAAAACAACTTTACACTGTACTTAATTTGAGTGAAAGTTTGTAATAAAGCTTAATTATTTATAATTAATTTCAAAACTACAATACACCTTTGTAAGTTAAAATTTAATAGGTTTTCAAAATTACAATTTGATAACATTTTTATACATATGTATTTTATAAATTTTTACCTTACGATTAAACATGATAACAATTTGATATTTCCATATATATTTAAACAACATATCAAACGACGAAAATAACTTCGTAAATTCGGTGGATATCTTATGGCTTATGGCATCATACTTAAGATGCCATTATTGTAATCAGTTAAAATCGGGATTCACGTGATCTGAGACAGAATTGCCTCTGAATGTTGTCCTTATTTTTGACATCGATTGAATAAGTAGTGTATATAATACCGGACCATCAACATCTGATGAGTATAAGCACTACAATGCAGCATACATAACACCAAACAATGCAAACAAACATATATAGACTTACTATAATCATGGATAAAGTAATATAGACTAAGGACAGCCTTATTTATGAAACAAGTAGCGCTTAAGCGTTAATTCAATAATCTTAGTAAAGCCAAAAAACCTTGCCAATTATGTAGTATATAGTCGGGCCGTTATATATAATTATCGTAGGCTCTAATCACATACCCATTCACACTTGTTGCTGATCGTATCTTACGTAACAAGCTTATCGCTATATTGAGTTAAATGACTATTAATACTTGGATGTGTTAATTAAAATAGGTTTGGTACTGTGCAAAAGGTAAGGCGTAACGTAAATCTTCGTGCAGACATAGAAACATAACAATAAATTAATATTCAATCATACGTCATATTAATGTAGTATTATTATGTATGTATTAATTAATTATTTATTTTGTTATTTTCAGTGTTTTTAATTTTATTTTATGTTTCGATATTATTTTAGTTAAATGGTGCTATTGATTTAAAATTAAATTACTACGGATGTTTTGATAATTTATTATTAGTCGCACATTTAATTTTTTTATCCTTATTATATATTTAATGATTCTATGACTGTATCCTTTAATTGGCCCACCTGAAGGTGAGCGATTGTCGTAGCCTTTTGAGCGCTTGCAACACCATTCATTTGTAGGTCGCACTCACGCGTTGTAAACCTCAAGATATTGGTTTTTAGATCTCCTTTGCTCATTAGCTTTTGTGTCCTTCAAACCGAAACACAGTAATGCCAAACACACTACGTTTTACGGTATAATATACACACAATATATGTGTATATTTTATTTTATTAGAATATATATTTAACACACTCCTTGTATGTAAAATCAGGTGATTTTTATTTTCACTACCACCCTCTGAGAGCACGTGACTGATTTTTATCGCGCGGCGATTTTCTGCACGGACCTTGATGAGCCATACAAAATGTGCACTACTATAGTTTTTTTATATAGAAAGCAATGCTTTTTGAAGTAATTACTAATACTCCTTCAAAAAAAATGGCTAGGAGTGGATACAACGGCATCGAACACGCAACTCTTGAGTTGACAGCATTGGGCCCTTTAACCATTGAGGTATTGAGTTATGTATTTAAATATTTACTCAAGTTAATAGTTTGTATATTTTATATTGAGATAAGGACTGTTAAAATTAACTATTAAAAATCATTAATTAAATTTATCGTAAGTAACTTAAGTAACGTAAATTATTTTATTATTTAAAATAAAAATTCTATACAGAGTTTTAGGTATATTCAAGCACAATTTGAAACTGTTTGCACGCTCAAGCATCGTCTAAAACCGATGCATTCAACAAAAGATTTCACTTTATAAGCTCAGTTGTGTACCATTCTTTAAAAGAAACAGTTGCAAGTTACGGGACAATACGTGCACTATACAGAAACTGCCCCTTTTAACATACCTTTTTTTTACGTCCAGAAAATTGTTTTTCAATCTTGTATTCTATAGCTATAATGTTAAGGACTAAAATGGACAGCTTTTGAGGAAATTTTGATATATTTGAGGTATAAAATGAGATGCATAGCAATACTGAGATAAATTATATGCTGTTTAATAAAAGTTTCTACAGCTAGATAAAATTAATACATAATTTAACGCTACACAATAATTTTTACGATCTTGTGGCTCAGCGGTGGGAACTCCTCAAGCACCACAAGTCGCGGGTTCGATTCCTGCTCGGAGCAGATGTTTGTATTGACCTTATAGGCATGTTTCCCGGTCTGAGTGTGTCTGTTCTTGTCATTGTGTATGTTTCCAGACCCCTGACACAGTATATAATATATAAGTATATAACTATCCTAATGGATAGTTATATACTGTGTCAGGGGTCCCCATTAGGGTCGTTGAGTGCGTAGCGTTTATTTTTATTTATTATATTTTTAATATTGTAATGTTTTTCGAACCCTAAGAAACATAGCAACACATCTACTCTGAGCAAAACATAATAATCTCTATATGGGTAATAAATATCTCTGCTCCGAGAAGAAATCGAAATTGCGACTTTTGGCTTTCTTAACGCAAGCAATCACTGCGCTAAAACATTTGTCAATATCAATCAAATGATCAATTAATTTTCGACTACCATAAATTGGGGATGAAAGTTATTTCAATTAGTACCATTGCCTGAACTAAAATGGTTTGCGGTCGAATTAACGCGCAACCGCAATTATCAAACGCTTCAAGACCTCTTGCGATATAATAAATCAGCCGACAGTTTTGCAATAATAATTCAGATAATCAAATACTAATGATTACAATCACAAATAGGTTGCTTATAATGGATCCTTAACTTAGTACTTAATAATTTGTGACCTCTAAAATTAAAGAACGCTTATTTAAATTAGTCTAAACGTTCAGATTTTTCAGTTCAGCAACTGAGTTTCACAACACAAATTCTAAAAATATTACCGCCATTTTGTAGCAATTGAGTAAAAATGAACTACTAAACTTTTACTTTGCATGAAATATATATGAAGTAGTATTCTGAAGAGTGGCGAGATGTAGTAGACAATGCTTCGTCGTCTTATGCAGATGACAATACACCTTTAAAGTTCAAAAATGAATCCTATCGTAGAAAAAATAAGGGCCACGTGTAATGGGAATGTACAGTAAGATACACTTGAAGCTAACGATCCAGACGAACCTTTGTTTGCAGAAAAATGTCACCATCATGGACATCGCATAGGAAAGAAACCTCTCTTGTCCAAGTAGTCGAGTTTAGAATAAGGCAGTGTCGGAATATCAATAGCCAAATTACTTACAAAATTAAGTTATTTTGCTTAAAAGAATTGGACAGTATAGAAAACAATAATCGTTTTTGGCGCCTAAGCAGGCCTTATAGTCTATTGAAATCTATATTGGGGGCTACAAAAGTCAAGGCATTTTTTATATTAAACGGCCCCTTCTTCATGATGGCGGCGGATTCAAAAGGGTTTCAATCACGCACTTGCATTTATAAAAATTAATAAATTCGAAATAGCACTTTTGTTCATTCATTCGTTTTTCATGTTATAATAATTATTTTCTTCCATTTTAGCAGCATCATCATAACAATTGTCATGATTATTAGAATGAATCTTTTGTGAAATCTAATGAACACACGAAAAGGTGCAAACATTGCAACAAAAAGAAGGTATTGCAACGCCCAGCAAGTTTCTAATAACACTGAAATATTGAACGAAGATAATATCACCCACGCTATATAGAGATTTGTATTATGCACCTAAATACATACATAAACTATATATTATATAACTATATAACTATACTATGTTTAATTACGAAACAAATACACGAACTTCCAACTAAAAAACCCAATCACGATAAATAAACGGAAATAGAATTCATCATTCTTTTGGCATAGAAGAATGCAATGACCTCTCTTACCCGACTGCCGGAGGGTAATGTTTTTCGAGCGTATGTATGTATGTATGTATGTATGTATGTCTATTTCTTTGTGACGCTCTACAGGCTAAACCCTTGGACGTATATCGACTTATAGGGTATCATTAGATTCGTCTCAGTTGTGAGAGTGACATAAGCTACATTATTTTAACATGGGTTCCGCAGAAGCAAAGATATTCAAAGCGGAATATCACAGTTCGCTCAGAGCTAAAATCTGATGATGTTTCCTTGTAGAACTTAATAAAATAAGACGAAAAGTAAAATTAAAATTTTTTGATATATTGCTTAGTTTTCGAGATATCGATGATTGAAGTTTAATTTTTTTTTTTTTGACTAGTGATTGCCAATTCCATTCCCAATGTCTAGAATAATTAATTAAAGCATTTTCTATAAATAAAAAAATACGGCATAGTTATAAAAATAGGTAGATTAATAAAATAATAACTTCTAAAACGCAAACTAATATATATAATGCTATTCAATGTATTGTACAATTAGGTAAGAAAGTAGTTTAGCCTTTTCAGGCAAAAGCTGCTGATCGAATTTGGATGAAATTTAGCACACAGAGAGCTTATATTGAATTAACACACCCTAAATAATTAACACATCCGATACCAGAGAAAATGTTAGGTTCCCTCGGCATTATCAAAAAACGTACTGCAAAAATTTTTAGATGCTCGTTACTCAATCACACATTGCATTAACGATTTAACGGATTGGAATGTAACTAAGCACATACAAAGATTGTTACCTGGATTAAGACATAAAATACTTTTTAGTCCTAAAAAATGTTAGGTTCTCACGGGATTATCAAAAACACTCTACAGAACTTCTTTTATCTTTTTCTTATGAAATAATAGCGGCCCGCTCCAGCTTCGAATGGGTATAAAATATATAGCCTTATGTCACTAAAAAAATTATTAAAATGGATTCAGTAGTTTTGATTTATTAATTACTGCCCGTGGCCCGCATGCGTTAAATGTATTTACGACATCACAGGAGAAACCTCAATAATTGTTTTTTCTCCACTTTTAATGGATATTACAATACATATAAACCTTCCTCTTCAATCACTCTATCTATTAAAAAACCGCATCAAAATCCGTTGGGTGGTTTTAAAGGTTTAAGCATACGTAGGGACAGAGAGAGGGACTTTGTTTTATACTATGTAGTGATTATTTACTTACAAATGGTTCATTTGTCTCTAGAGCCAATTCTAAAGTCACCGCAGACGAAGAAGCGGGCAGATGCTAGCTCGAAATAAGTTACAAGCTTGTGAGATATAACTTGCCAAAAATATAATCGACATTCTAGTTAGACGTGCATAGTGCATAGAGCTAAGTTATATTACTTATAACTAGCTTCTGCCCACGGCTTTGCTCGCGTTAAATTTGGAGGAACAAATCCTTTCTTTTTCATATAAAGCTTTACACCTTCAGGGTAGTATTTAAGGAAATGTGTTAATAGTTCCCAAAAACAATGTTACATGATTTTAATTTCAAAAATGATGAACTTCCAACAAAACTTTTAACTACTTTTTAACCCCTTGAGGGTTGAATTTCAAAAAATATTTTCTTAGTTCACGTTTTAAAAACAAGCCCAAAAAGAAATAACATTTTAGGGTGAAGGGTTTAGGCTTCGCATTTATATGTAATTAAGGTCTTCTCCTTATGTATATACCTAATCAATTATTAATTATATAACTAAAAGTATGAAATAAAATAAATTATTAAATGAAACAAAAAACCCAACTGCATTCATAATAATTCTAAAAAGCTAAAACAAGCTGTACAGTGACTACTATAATATAAATATTACTTTAATGTTAGTAAAGGTACTGCAGACGGGGACAAGCTGATCAATCAATTTGTAAATTGATGATGGAGTTTAAAGGGAAATGCTTAAATTATGGAAAAATATAATAATTATGTTTTATTTCAATGCTTGTCCCCGTCTGCAGTACCTTTACTAACATTAAAGTAATATTTATATTATAGTAGTCACTGTAGAGCTTGTTTTTAGCTTTTTAGGAATTATTATGAATGCAGTTGGGTTTTTTGTTTCATTTAATAATTTATTTTATTCAATAAACACTCGACGGCCTTCATTAGGATAGTTGTATTCATATCGTGGGTCCGAAAACATACACAGACATAACCATAACATCCCAGACACTAATACAAGTCAACAAGTGGGAATTAATCCGACGACCATCAGCGTTAATGGCAGGTTCTCTGCCATAGCGCCACAAAAATTAATGGTCATCTTAATAGACAAAATAAGATTTTTCATTGTCTCTGGGCTGCTGTCAGTCTCGCGGTTAACAATGTAAGTTAACAATAAAAAAATGTAAACTTTTGCATATTTTAGTTATTTCTTGAGTAATTATATTTTCAAAAGAGTTTTCACTTTATGTTGTCAATCGTTATTTCATATTGGAATGATTGTGTAATTTATAATGGCAACACCTGAGCCGATAAAATATCTCTGGTCTCAGGTGTACGATTCGATCTGATTGAAAATGGCGTTGAGGTTATTGCTTCCAAAGCCATTAAGATTTTTTCCATTTCACTAAATTGTCAGTCTTTTATAAATTATGTATTTTCCAAAGCTTCTTATTTATTTATGATTATAAAATATCGATAAAACAGACTGATCGTGATCACATAGACTTGTTATTTAGATGATACAATCGTATTTGTATGTTAACAAGGAATAATCCCTATGAATAGACAGCCTCTTTGCTCTATGCTCTGTGCTCTATATTAATATACTAGTTTTGCCTGCGGCTATACCCGTGTTTTTGGTAATTTGATTTTTGATAATCCTAAGAACACCTAACGTTTTTCCAGGTTATACATCCAAATTAGTTCAATAGTTTAGCTTGGAAGAGTAAGTATCATCCATCTATCCATCCATTCTTTCTCTTACAAACTTTCTCGTTTATAATATTAATAAGATTTAAAGTAGCGTAAAATCCGACCCACTAATAAATATTTTTCTAGATTTATTTTTTAAATTTCTCTATTTTCTTTCACGGGTTTCTCCTTGTATTTGAATAATAATGTTCCAACCAAATATAAATTGATATCATAGTTTATCGTGACGTATATAAGACTTTTAGTCCATTTCAAGTATGAAACTGTAAAGACAAGAGCATTGTTTAAAAAAATAAACAAACCATATTCATTAATACCAATCAGAACCACACACGACTTTTATAGATGTACGCTCAGAACAAAAACGCTCTCATAACAGCAATGGAATAACGCAACGCGATGGTCCACTTATCATTCATTCAACTACATAGTAAGTTTAGAACAAACTCGACCTACTTGTACAGGAAGCTGCTAACCATCGCGGTCATCCGTGTTTAAACTGTAATTAAATTTGGTTCAACTTTGATTTAACATTCAGATTTTATGTTGCATGATGTTATACAAAATTTACCTGTTTATCTATACATTTTAATTTTATTAGTGTCAGAGCATTCGTTAAATTAAAATAAAATACTAACACTAAGCTTTTATGATAACTTTTTTATGTTAGAGTGGGCAAACGGACAGGAGTTTCGCCTGATGTTAAACTACTACCGCCGCCAATGAGTATCTCCTACACCAGAGGACATACATACAGGTGCGTTATCGAACATTAAGATGAAACTGGAAACCCTCGATGGACTTTGAAACACGGCTGACGAGCAGCAATTTCGCGAGTTTATCACCAATGAACGCTGGTAGCCAATCAGGCGGGCATTTTAAGCCCCACCATCCTCAAAGGATCACCACTAGGATTGGTGAATATAAATGTCTTAGAAATTCTTGTACAATAAGCAGGTTACCTTACCATTTTTACTTCACCGTTAAGCCGGGATAAATTCCAAAGACAAATTGAACACTAGAAAACTTAAGAGGTGCTAACCCAAATTTGAACACGCGACATTCAGTTAAAGACAACGTTTGCGGTACATTGGGCCATATCGGCTTAGATTTTTGATACAAATAATTGCATTTCGTTATTTGGGTATGAAGAGTTTTTATTGGTATTATGACGTTATCTTAAAGTAACCGGAATAAAAAACTAAGAGATCAACACGTGTGTAATTAATCCAGTATTGGCTAAACTCGTTCCAGCGGATGCCCTACGAACATGTGTTTTATGCACGTATATAAAGAAAATCTTTAGATTCATTCGCCATTTATATTACTTTACAAGAATTTCAGTGTTAAATGTACTATAATTTCTCTCCTAAAGGAAAAGAATTTCCACGAAATATCAAAAAGCGAAACGTTTATAATTTATCACTTTCGTTTTAAATTTTCCGGATTTTTCAGTTCTAACTGTCCGCGTAATAAATGGACATGTCTTCCCGGTCGGAGTGTTAGAGGACGATGGAACCTCCCACTCGTCACTTAGCCCATTTATCTCGCGAACGGTCCATCCGTCTGTCACTGTCAGTAATCTAATACGACACGCTAGCTTTTTGTCCCCATAATAGTGGCACTCAGAAATACGCCTTAAAATGCCCGTTAATCCGTCAGTCCAAAGAAGACCGTTAAGGGACAGTTCCAGCATTCTTGTTATAAAAGGATATTGAATGTAAGCGAGAAATCATTCGACATATTCGTAGTTGAATTCAGCTATAATCACTATCCTTAAGTGGAAAGCTAATATATTAATCGTAAAAATTAGATACAATATAAGTAGATAACACATTCTCGTTAACTTTAATTGTAATATATGTATGTCTAAGATATAAAGATACTAACAAGTTTGCATAATTTAAACATATTTTTAATAAGAAAACTAGGTTTGCTCATAAAGGATATTTATTGTGTTACACCTATTTAAACATCATCCCACTCATCAAAAAGATATTTATATAGAAAAAACATCTTCTGTATCAAAAGACACCTTAAACGTCTTATTTCTTTTAGATAGGGACGTAGATAAGCAGACAATGGAACCATAATGTATGCAGCCAGTTTCCGGCAAGGGGCAGACGAGACAATTCGTTCAGTCATCAGGACATATTATATACTTTATATGCATGTCATAACTCTGCTGTTTCAACATTTACCATATGCGTATAATGAGATGTTTTACAATATGATGTTAAACTTACCGCATTTTTCTCGATATGTGTACTTCGTCCTGGGCGAGATCGCGCCGGCGCGGCTGCACTCGTCGCCAGCAACATGAACACGAGTCCTATCACGGCAACCACACGCACGTGCACACCCATTGTCCTCCCGAAGGCATCCGTACACTCCACCGTCTCCCGCACACATTTAAATTTCAAATCGTCGGCTCGCCTTGCACCACCATATCCGTACCGTACCCTCTTTCTAATCGATCTTTCTCCGTATTCGTCTTCGTTCTTATGCAATCCACACTCGTTTAAGGAACACCGTGTTTCGATTTGGCATCCGTATTGACTCTTACATGTTATATTACTAACTAAATCAGTCGAATCATTTACCTCTATATGCCTGGAATGATTATGGCTCGATTTTCTCGTATTTCGTAAATTTGAATTTTGCATTTTCGTATCGTTCTCTTGTGATAAATTCTGATTGACCCCCATGATGACTAGTTAAGCCAGTGTTCTGATATTATCTCATCTACTGTGCTATATTACTTCGAGTTATTATGAGGTCAATCATCTCAGCTTGCTTTATAGAGCAGTATAGATCTGAACGCTCATCCAGAGCTACTGTCGAGCACGTTATCGGCAAGTTTTTAGATTAATTACTCTGTGGACGGGATGCTGCGTTATCGAGCAACGTGGGCGGCACGCCTGTTTTGTTATACACTTATAATATTCTTGTATGCACAAGATATCGAAGCGATTTTCTGCAACAAAAGATAACTTATGATGAATGTAAGGTAAGGTAAGATAACAAAGACAGTGGCCCGGACCTTGTTTTTATTGTTCTAAAAAGCTGTTGTCTTCTTGCGAATTTTTAAAATATCTCTGCCTTATACTAGTCACTACTACCTTTCTCAAGTATTCGTTTGATATTATTTTAAACATTAAACATAATAATATAGATACAAAAATTTTTAATATTTTGAAAGAAATTTTTTTATATTTGGAAAAAGAAACAGAATTAGTAATAAAAAAGTATAAAATAACAATAATAATGACTATAAACAATCAACGCTATACACTCAACGGCCCCCATTAGGATATTTATATCCTGTGTCGGGGGTCCGGAAACATACACCATGACAAGGACAATCACACCCAGGCAGAGGAAAACATGCCTGGATGTTCAATACAAACGCCTGCTCCGAGCGGCAATCGAACCCGCGATCTGTGGTGCTTAAGGCAGGGGCTACCGCTGCGCCACGAATTAGTTAACTTAAGTATACTCATATGACTTATTAATTAAATAATGAATTATTATTAGTATTTTTTAATTAAAAATACATTAACTGTAACATACATAAGGAACAGTACTTTCATTGATAAATAAAAATAATTACGAAAGACAAGAAAGTTGTTTAATAATCGACTTATTAATAACATAAACAATGTTACTAAGATAACGCTTGAAGGACATGCTCACATAAATCTTCATTTGTAATTTCCAACAATGATTTATATTCAGTGTGTCTTTACGCATTCTTGTAACGCTGTAATAAATAATAAATAAATTGTTTATATCAATACCCAAGTAATTTACCTATTTAATAAGTTGCATAATATAATACATATTATATTCAATTGTAAAGCTCTATGCTATTTAAATTCATCTTTACATGAACAATATAAATTATTTCTGTTTTGAAAAAATATGATATGATTGTGAGTGCTAAATGCTTAAAACCTACCTCCTTCATATATGATTGCTATAAATTATATATTTCACTATTTCACAGAAAAAAATCTGAAACTAAATACGATAAAAATGCAACGCCCAAGTCATTAATGGTCATCAGTAATTGTCTTTTGTTTGATGTATATAAAAAGGAATAATAATAATAATAATAATAATATACTTTATTGTACACCAGGATTTAAATTTTAAAAACATTTAAAAAAACACAGAAAATAAGGGTGGTACAAACAGGCGGCCTTATTGCTAGTAAGCAATTTCTGCCAGACAACCTGTTGGTGAAGGAAATATTATGCCAAAATAATTATGTAGGTAGGTGGTGTAGCAATAAAATTTTTAATATAATATAATTTTTATGAACATATATAATATTATATATAATACCACTTATAAAATAAAATATGAATAAATAAATAATATATATGGCATTTATGTGTTACTCAATAGATTATGATAATAGTGTTTGACTCTTCTCTTAAACAAAGATATGTTTTGAGCGCGTCTGATGTCAACTGGAAGTGCGTTCCATAACAAGACACTTTGGACAGCAAAGGAGGAGTGAAAGAACTTTGTGGTGTTTTCCGGGATTCGCAGCGTGAGATTTTGAGATGATCGCAAAAAATTAGTATGACGATCACCCAGGAATTCAAAATTTTGTTTAAGGTACTGCGGCGTTGATGGGTGAAATAAGATGGAATACAAAAGGGTCAAGATGTGAGTATTCCGGCGAAATCGGATTGGTAGCCACTTGAGTTTTTTGCGAAAATCTGAGACATGGTCATATTTGCGCAAGCCAAATATGAACCGAATTGCTATATTTTGAAGACGCTCAAGTTTGTTTAGCTGTTCTTCAGTGAGATTAAGATAGCTAGCATCGGCGTAGTCTAATATCGGAAGTAAAAGAGTTTGTGCTAGCGCAATTTTGGTCGGTATTGGAAGAAAGTTTCGGAGACGTCTTAGTGACCCAGCTGCTCTAAATATTTTCTTGCTCATTTCTGTGATTTGGTATGACCAAGACAATGTTTGATCTAAATATATTCCAAGGTTCCTAACGTTCTCCACATACGGCAGTCTAGTACCATTAAAATAAACAGAGGGTAGATTGTTCCAGTCAATTTTTGATATGAATTTACGGCTGCCTATAATAATTGCCTGAGTTTTTGACGTGTTTATTGCTAGCCCATAAGATTTGCACCACTCTGCTATAGTAGTCAAGTCTGAGCTGATAGCACTAACCGCGTTGGTAAGATTATCAAAGTTCGATGATGCGTAGATTTGGAGATCGTCTGCATACAAGTGGTAGAGAGAATTTAGATTAAGAGTGATTGAATTAATAAAAATGGAAAAAAGGAGAGGAGACAGCACGCCACCTTGAGGTACACCAGCAGAGACATCGCACCAATCAGATGAGGTATTGTCAGTGAGAATACGCTGCCGGCGTCCTTATCTTTTAGTAAGAATATAATTATAATAAATTATAATAAATAGAATTTTTGACCAAACTAGGACGTCTGGATTAAAAAATTACTATTGTTTCACAAAATATCGACTTGAAATTGCAGTATCTGTACTGTTGGATGTGATAGCATCGGAAGCCCAATCTTCTAAATCATTTCTTTCCCTCTTTTTCCTCCTTCATCTGGTTCTGTATGGGTCCATACGCTAGAGTGATTAAGCTTTACGCTACATTATGACTCTTTGAACTATAGACACCAGCGCGCAGTGGAGGCTCCACTAAATTAGAAAAAATTGTGACTACACTAACTTGAAAATATTTGAAAAAGAAAGTAGAAAAAAAGCAAAGAGAATAAATGTGGTATAAAAAAGGATTATCGATATTTACTGAAAATGTCTAATGAAATTCTCCATATGTGAAAGATGTACCGATTTGTGAAATCGTTAAGAACCGGTAGAAACCGGTATAATTAATTATTAATCAAGATCCCTTCAAAGACAATCTAACTTGGAAACCAGGATCACAGGCCGACAAACTCTTCGTCAGAAGACTACCGTTATTTCTACTTCGATAATACGAGATGCTTGAGATAATTTGCCCCTAGTTGACTGTTTTTATTATAAAACCTACATAAACCCATTATAACACACCTTTAAATTTATACATCTATATATTTTTACCATTTTCAAGTTAAGACCTTAATTACTAGTCCAATTAACCAAAGATATAAGTACTCCTAAGACTGGAAACTATGGATTTTTTATAGTTTGTTCGCATTTTTAGGAAAACAGAACCCACATCTAAATTTTGTAATAATTTCTTATTCCAAATGAAATTGATTTATATAAAATTAAGGCGATATCAATTTGAACATTTCTTTCTGTATTAATGTGCTGGAATTCCAATGATTATTCATATCATTATATATAATTTACAATTATTAAGTTTATAATTATAATAAATATTACCTCATTCTTAGTAATAGCAAAACAAGTGATTTAATTTTAATTAATAATAATATAAATATAATGTAATATACAGACAGAATCAATCTATGTTTACTATTTCAGGAAGTGAAACAGCTACCATTGCTATAAAGACGATCATAAAAACCTTGATTAAAATGAAATAAGCTAAGTCGGGACGTGTCGCTAGTCGTAAAAAACCGTTATTCAAGTGCGCTAACACTCAATTGTGTCAATCCTGTCAATTAATTACAGTTATATTATTTTATTGGGCCTATTGATTTTTATTTGTTCGACAGAACGTTTAAGAGTTTGTCGTTTTCTACTTACATAAATCACAATTCATATAATCACAAAATTAAGCGACCGTTTAGTCATTGGCGCTTCTAGTGCATTTGAGTTTAGTGGTTATTGCCCGCTCTAAACTATTTAATTTATATGTTGTTCTAAAGTAAAGTGTACACGCAAGTTTTCAACTCAAATATTTTTTTTTGCTCATTTTAATCCATACTATACAGACTAATACTATAAATGGGAAAGTAACTCTGTCTGTTACGTTTTCTCGCGTAGAGCTCTTTTAATGAAATTTATTATATAGCTATTTCTTTACTAAAATTCAACTGGGATCATCGTGCAAACAAAACTTAAAGAAGGTGAAGTTACATTAAAAGTCGTTATTTTCACAAACGAAGCCGTGGGCAAAGGCTATCACAATAAGAAAAAAAAATCGAATCAGATAATTACAAAATGTATCTAGGGTCACATATTTCCTTATCTATAGAAATGATGCCGGCTTGTCATAAATCAGAAAACTATTATAGTTTCTATCTACTATGACGTCGTTGTGGCGCAGAGGTAGTGAACCTGCCTTAAGCGCCATAGGTCGGGGTTTCAATTCCCGCTCCGAGCAGATGCTTGTATTGCTCATACAGGCATGTTTTCCGGTCTGGGTCTTTGTCTTTGTGTATGATTACGGGCCCCCGACACAGCATATATTTATCCTAATGGGGACCGTTGAGTGTGTAGCGTTTATTTATACTATAACGTTTAGCTACTATAAAGTTTACAGTTTTCATAATTATTTATTAATTTTAGCCCAACCGTGTTCATGTAGACTGGCCTTAGATCATTAAATATTTAAATAAGGATATTTGTTATATATTATAAAATTTACGATAATTCAATACTGACATTGTTTTTTAATAACGTAAGATTTGGTCACTAAATTAATTGCGAGTTTTTATAATAATAACACAAATTGTCACTCACTTTTTATCTATACCTCATTCTTTTAAATTAGATTAAGAAACAAATCTCACAATTATTAAAAATATTTTTAATCTGTACTGTAACAAAAGGTTTTATTATTATTTTTTTAGCTACCCTTGATTACGGCTTCCGCAAGGGGATGACGAGACCCATTTGCTTACCCTAAAACGAAATGTGTTTTGAGAATCTAATATTGATATAGTAGGGGCATATTCATATACATAATGGGAAGAAAATCGACTAAGATATTACTCAAGTTTTGATTAGAAAGCTTTTTGTCTATTGCTAAAAGCGCAAAAACTAAAATATTTTAATAGATACGATTATCAGTTGATTTTCAACAATTTAAAGGTGAACGATGGTTTTACTGTGTAAGAATCATCAGTACAATTGGTTATAATTTTACAAGATAAATAAAAACTAAGTAAGCTCGGTCTAAACTTTGACCAAATATGCTTTCGCGATATTTATAAGGTTTTATTACAAAAATATGTATATGTGTACTAGCTTAAATTAAATAAAAAAGACAACTACTTATATCAACTTTAAATATCTATACTACACATCCTTCAGACTGCTATTAAAACCTAAAACACTTCGATTTCTCAATTTCGAAATTTTGATACAAAATGCTACTTGTTTATTTTATATACTTAAATATTTGCGCAATATATAAGTGTACATAATAATAGAGATTAAGAAATTTCAATCACTACGTAACAATTTTCGTAGCTAATAAGCTCTTTCGCACATAACTGCATTTAAAATTAGTTTTGCACTCTTAAGTAATGCTATTTGAGTAGGATGCCTTCAAATATTTCGAAATAAGCCTAAATAAATGTAGGAGTTGCAGTCGGATTATGCTTGGCACGAGTCGAAAGCAAGTATCAACTAAGTGTAACTATTTATAAATGAACGCCGATTCATTTAAAGCTTCAACATTTAAGATGGTCATAAAATATTCGAAAGATATTGGCAATAATAATATATATCATACTTTATTATTTCAATATCGATTAAGATTTTTATAAACACAATTTCAATTACTAAGTAAAGGCAAGCTGAAAATGAAATTGAAAGCAGTAATAAATGCTGAATAGAAATAAAAAAGGTTAAGCTTAAAATAAAATAAAACATAACACTTACGTTTTCTCAATTCGCTCTACAAATTTGCCGCAAAGAAAACCACGAAAACAAAACAACTCCCCCTATTCCGAGCGCTTCCTTTCGCTTTCATTCGACAGAGACAACAAACATCCAAAACGCACTGAAAGCACTGCTCTACAAAACTTTACACTGAGTATTGTAGTATAATTTTTTTTATAATGAATTACCTACTTTTCAGCTACAAATAAAACACACATGAAACCGTATTTTAAAAATTGAGTATAAACTTTTTCTTTTAATAATCGCGGATTATTTTGACATTCGCATTCAGTCAGATTTCGTGAGCAATAATAAAAGTGTCCATGAGCAAATTGCTCGGCACGCGTTCGCCGCGACCACGCGCGAGTCGGTACTAAACTTCGAAACGTGAACTTCGGGTGAACGAAACGTAGTGCATGCGCGTTCGCCTGCGTTGTAATGTATCATGCACATGTGTGTGTGGCGCTTTGTGGGTTATTATTGTCGACACAATAAGGAGCAATTCTGTCTGTTATTTCTTTCGCTTTAGCACTGGCCTTTGTTTAATGCGTGAAGCTTCCGATTTTTGTGTGCAACGAAATTAGGGGGAAACTTATTTATCGGTAATTTCGAATGTAAGCATTCATCGGTAATTAGCAGAGACCATGAAAAATTAAATGTAAACAAAGAATAAAAGGAGTGTTTTATATCATCATAGAGTTCAATAAGCAAGTATTAGCCTTATACGAAAGTATGCAAGTTATTTATGAAAATTGAAGTTAGTTTATCCAGTTCCCTGGAGCGGTGTCTAGACATCAAGTGTTGGAGCTTCCAACTAATCTTCACACACAGTTTCAGTAGAACTAAGCTGCATAATGTTACACAAAATTTATGTACATCTTAGATAGCTTATCCTCTTTATAATCTTCTTAATATGTAGTATATTATGTATGCTATCTTCACGACTAGACTTTTTTAATTTCAGGAATCGTTCCTTGCTTTAAATGGAAAATAGGATATCATCTAAACGTTTGAATTTTATTTTTGTTACTTATGAAAATTTTTAAAATAAAACATTACTAAGTTTTTAATTTTAGTTATTCCATAGCTTTTTCCCGCAGCTCAGCGATTATTAGAACAATGATCTGGTTTTTACGTAGCCGGTTGTCTCCTGAAAGCATCAAGGTCTACGTTCTATAGGAACTTTATACAGCGTCTTCAGGAATTTAATCAGCGTATTGTGTCTGTATTTATGAGACATACGAGTTATTCTATACAGCTGGCCGTTTCGCGCTAATCAAATGGCACAAAAGCGAAATATGTTGATAAAATTATTATTTCAATTTAAAAACCTAATAACATATAATCGTTCGCCTTACGTTCCTCTGTCTATTTGCGTATAAAAGTATATAAATTCCTAGCACATGTTCTGGGAAGCAAGTCCCAATGTGATTTTATATTCAGTTGGTTTATAGATTTAACAATCGTGTTAAAAATCTAGGTTGAATATAGATTATTTTATTTAGTACCACCTAGCTGATACCATTTTTAGGGTTCCGTAGCCAAATGGCTAAAACGGAACCCTTATAGTTTCGTCATGTCCGTCTGTCCGTCCGTCCGTCTGTCCGTCTGTCCGTCTGTCCGTCTGTCCGTCCGTCCGTCCGTCCGTATGTCACAGTCATTTTACTCGGAGACCATTGACTCTATCTATACGAAATTTACTAATTAGGTGTATTCCATGAACCGCACAAGGATTTTGTAATAAAATCTTAATATATATATGAATTAAGGGTAGCAGTCCATACATGTAACTGACGATTGAAAAAAATAATTTCAACGTATGGCAACGTGTGAGATATCTTTGGATAGTTCTTTTAAAATGATAAGGAGGTTTGATTTTGAGTTTTTTCATTAAGCCAGTAGTTGTTGAGATATTAGCTCCTAAAGTCGTAAAAATCGTGTCCCCCTCTAACTTTTGAACTATGGGATTTAAAATTCTGGAAAAATTTGAGCTTGTAGAATACCACATGAACTTTCATCCACATTTAGTTTGAAGAAGATAGGTCTATAAATTTAAGAGATATATAAGTTTTTCCCATAACTTTGTTTTTCATATTACTTTTAATAATTACTATGAAATTACCAACTTATTTTTGCGGTAGGTTTTAATTTGTTATTATTTTTAAAACCGTTAAGATTCTTCATAACCTTACCATCACCCATTTACGCCTGTTTTCTCGATTTATCCAAGGCATTTGACCTGGTTAATTATGATATTTTATGGCAGAAATTAAAACTCACTGGTATGCCTGAAGAGATCAACAGGATTTTTAAGTTTTGGTATAAAAATCAGGTTACTGCTGTGCGATGGTCAGAGAGCTACTCAAGGTCTTACAGGTTGGAATGTGGGGTGAGGCAGGGTGGCCTGACCTCACCCAAGTTGTTTAATCTGTATGTGAATGCCCTAATACAGACGCTCAGTAGCACTCCTGTAGGATGTCATATTGACGGAGTCTGTCTTAATAACATTAGTTACGCAGACGACATGGTTCTGCTGAGTGCATCTGTCTGTGGGTTAGCAAAATTGCTAAGTCTTTGTGACAACTATTCCAAACGTCATGGCTTAGTCTATAACCGTAAGAAAAGCGAATGCATGGTCTTTCAGGCCAGGGGAATATCGATTCCATCTATTGTACCTGCTATCAAGTTACACGGGGTTCCACTAAAGAGAGTTGAATGCTTTAAATATCTTGACCATGTAGTATTCTATGACTTGAAAGACAATGCAGATATTGAGAGAGAACGCAGGGCTTTGTTCTGTTAGGGCAAATATGATTGTTCGCAGGTTTGCTCGTTGCTCAATGCCAGTCAAAATAACGCTTTTCAGAGCTTACTGCACCACATTTTACCCTAGCAGCCTGTGGGCAGACTATACGCGGAAACAGTACAACGCCCTGCGTGTACAATATAACAATGCTTTCAGGATGCTAATGGGTATGCCTCGTTTTTGTAATGCATCGGGGATGTTTGCCGAGGCGTATGTGGACTGTTTTTATACCATTATGCGAAAGCGGTGCTCATCGTTGTTGCGCAGGATTCTTTCCAGCTCAAGTGGCTTCCTGAGAGCATTTGTTAATAGAAGTTGTTTGTATGTGAACCACTGCTATCGGATTCACGTGCTGACAAATTAATCCTGTCTTAGGTTAAATAAGTTTTAGAAATTACTAACAAATAGGCGTAAGATACTTGTATTACTAACAACATATGATGCATTGTTGGTCGAAATAAAGTTATTATTATATATATTATTATATAACCATGCTGCGGAACCCTTTAGATTCAACTGTGCGTGGTCCACAACGCACTTGACTGGTAATTTTTTTACACTGTTACGTAATTATAAACGTATAACTAATACACCAGTCGAATTCAAACAAGTGATATATTTTTCAAAGAGGAAAAATATTCGAAAGTTTACTATAATCTTAATATATATAATTCTTCTGTACGTGTTTATGTTAGTGAACGCCTCCTAAGCGGCTGGACCGATTTTGATGACATTTTTTGTGCGATTCAGTGAATGCGAGATTGTTTTTTCTATCTTCGGAGCAGGACAACATCTGCCGAGCCCGTTAGTAATAATATAATTATAATATAAAATGTTTTCAAATTACGTCACTGTTGGAAATATCCTTGTTAACAGCCAATCTAATGCCATATAGAATTAGAATCGTGAATAATATGCCCATTTTAGTAAAAGCAATTTACGTCGAAGCTATGATTGAATGTTATTGTCCAACGAGGCCTACCGGTTCCTTAAACAGCAATGATATGTGAAGCTCCTGTATTTGCTTGTATTTAAACTGCAGGGCCTACTAATAAAAATACGCTCGAGAAATTTCGAAGATACTAGTGAAAAATAACAGCGTTGATGATATAGCTTCAGAAAAGTTTTTTTTTTTAAATATCAATTGACTAACCGGAGAAGCGAGGTCGGAGACTCTATTTGAAGTCCTTTAGTGATTCCATTCATGTACTGCTTATTAGTGAAAAATAAAAGAGACATTGTTAAATAATAATAATTAATAATATTGCCATAAAATGACTTTTGTAGCCAGACCCGATATCTCAATCATTATTTTCTTTATGATTATATACATATACCGGGTTTTTTATGAATTGAAAACGTATTTCCTTTTTTATTGATGTTGGTCCTAGTGGCCTTGACAGTGTCACACAGATACCCGGAGACAGGGCGATTCGGTAGATCCAGCGGCTAAAAGAGTGACAGCTCACACGGAGCTCAAGTTGAATCCGTTCCAAGGGTCCGAGGTCAAGCACAGGCTTGCGAATTATCCTAAACCTAGGATTAGGTTATTCATAATACCGATAAATAGTGTTATCATTTCAAAGGTCTTTTTTAATTGTTCAATTGTATCTAAATTTTATGGGTACGCACCTCAAAAATTACGTTCGTACTTACGTCCTATGACGCTTCAACTCTCTGTGAGTCTTGATCTTTACTTTGGTCTTAAGTTTTGCCGGCCTTTATTTCCATACCTGTTTATAAATCAATATAAATATATTCCCGAAATCAAGACATACATATGTTTGGATAATCGCTTATTTGTACATATTTATAAGAATACCCATTGCTAATTTTCATTCAACATTAAAAGTTACTAATGTTTTAATACAAGCCATCGTCTCCTAGTTCGTGAGTCGTCATCACGATGGTTATGGCTGCAGGCTCTTTACGCATGCACTTACATGAACTGCCTTGCCTTATATGACGCTATTTCTTGCTTACAATATGACTATTCAAGTGGAACTAAATAAAGAAGGTGTAAGTAAAGAAGGTATGTTCATGTTGAACATATCTTTATGTATATCATATAATATTATTCGTCAAAGAAGTTTACTTCTTAAAGTAAATCAAGTTCATAATCAATAAATAAAATATACATTGTTGCTATAAACAAAAGTTAATAAATCTTATATGTATTTAAAAGTAAGAGTGGCCAAGTAAAAACTTTCTGTTTATACTCTGTAGCGTCATTGCAAAATAATATATGTGTCTTCTTCCTAGCATTTTCTTCGGTATATTCCAGTTTTTTTACCAGCTCTTAGCCAGATTCGACATAAGTATTTACATAGAGCGATTGCCATTGGATCTCGTAAACCTTTTTCCTTCCAATTAACAGTGTAACTTAAGTTAAGAGAAGTCAAAGTCCACTCTGCTTTTATTCCGCTAACAGACTTTGACCTTCTACCGTTGAGCTATGAGGATTTAAACCTTTAAGGACCAATGAAGAGTTTACATTTTCAGTTATTATAAATAATAATCCCGACCCACAGTTAAACAGGCTAATTACTATAAAATTAAATACAACATTATAGCTTTTGTGTTGTTATCTTGGATCATTTCAAAATAAATGCACACGAAATAGTGCACCTGGTTCGAGGGATACGGCTGATCATTAATTTAAATGTCGGGATACCACAAATGTAAATTAATTATTAATAAAGATAATTATACTTAACATAATAATTATTAAAGTTTATTGAAATATTTTTTACGACAATGTCTTACGGACTTATTAATTTAATCACCCATAAAACATTTACTTAATTTTGACGATTTTTATAATTATTTTTCGAACATAATCAGTGGGTTATGAAGCTTTTTAATTTTTATTAGGGATATACCACAAAATGACTTCTCAACACGGTATAAAACATTTTCCTTGTTTCCTGTTATTCTTCATACGTCAACTTGGTTATCTTCCGTGGTTTGGACGAAATTGAGCGTTAGACTGACGTTCGTCCTGCTTTCATTATAAATCATCCATATATTATTGTATTATTATTGCACCACATAATCTGCGGGAGCGATTAAATATTACTTTAAAATAATTTTTACTTTCATTAATACTCTAAAATAAACTTATTAAATAAGGTGTGTAAAAAGCTTATAATTTAGATTTACGAACTATTGATACAAAAATGAAAAAGTAAAAAAACTTACTCAAAGTTACGGATGAGCAGGGCAAGAGCGGTTTCAGCAAAGGTATTAGCCACCTTTGCGTTTGGACTCTACGACCACTTAACAAGAGATAGGGGTCATCTACCCTGGTTTAAGTAAAAACTCTAATACGTTCTGTTAAATCGCTACCCGCTCTCTCTTCTAAGCAGTCGCTTCATGTTTTGATCAAACTTGTATTTCTCCACAACGTAGCGTTCGTGAGTAAGTCGGGAACACACCAAAACGCAACCTCAGTCATTTCCGAGTACTTGACCTACTGGACGGTTACCGTTACTTAAGTTTGATGACTAAGTGACAGGTCAGTAGTTTTTGCATTCTACTTGTAAGTAAGATTTGTATATAGTCATATTTTTTTTGCTAATCATACGATTTTGAGTTGTAACACGTTTGATGCGTCAACTCGAAATTACCGTGTAAAAAGTTCAATAAAAAAGTGTAAATTTAATCTTGAATGTGGAATATTTTTGTGTGGAATAATTCGAATATTAATTAGATTCACAGCTCGCTTATATGCGATAATATAATTTATAATATAGCGTATTTCTTAGTATTATGAATTTTTAATTTATAAGGTTTAAGGTTTAAAGAATATTTATTACCAACTAAGACAAATTTGTCGCTTATGTGATAACATATTTAACAATAAATACTAGTCGTCAGTAGTAGTAGTAGTAGTAGAAGTCGTTGTAATACATAGCTATAACAACACAAATAAAAATAGGTAGTAAAACTCACAACCTATAATGGAAAACTTACAAAACTTTTTATGTTAATTTTAAACGTTAATAATATTAGTTAATATTTATTAAATGTTGAGCTAACAATTTTTAAAGACGTAAAGTGAGCTGGCACTTTTTATAGTTGAGGGTAGTCTGTTATAAAGTCGCGCTCCTTCCGAGGTAATCATTGTTTTACCGTAGTTTGTTTATAATTATTGTTACACCAAATATTAATAGTAGTAACATCTCGCCATGTGACAGTTGAGATGGATGATATAATTAGTGATTAGAGGATGACAGAAGCGTAGACAACGGACCGCGTTAATTTTGGGCATCCGCATTCATTGAAGAAAATGCAACTATGCGAATACTTTACGTGTGAAGATAGAACTTAACTTAACTAGAACTTTATCGGTTGACTACGCCCATATATGCTGAAAAATGCAATTATAAATAACCAGATATGTATTGATATAAAACGAAAAAAGAATATAAATATCTATAACTAGAATACACGCTAGTTCTAAACATAAAAAATTGGGCCCGATACGAATGATTCTATCTTCGATATGTATTAATCCCGAAAAGTAATAAAAGATTACTTCAATTGCTCCGTAAATGTACTTTTATTATTTAAAGTTACTCAGATCTTTAAAATAACTCTCAAGGTTTTGAACTAATCCGTCGTTCTGAGAAATAACTCCAGGGCAAAAAACAGTCTGTATGGCACTGGATTGGATGCCTTGATAAATGATCTACGTTTCAAATTAAATGAATCAACAAGGATGTTTTACCCTCTCTTGACCTTTAGATTAACCTTCCTAGGAATTAAAAGTTAAAAAAGTCATAGGAAAAATTATAAATACCAAAAACACAATTTGGGATATGGTACCTTTTTTAACACGAAACCACTTAATTTTTTCTTGTGAAATATCACGAGCAAAAACTTGCGTGACTTATTTTATGCATATAATGACTAATTTTGAACATAAAATAATGACCATAGGTAGGAAGAGGGTTATTTGTACATTGACTAAATAGCACTTGAACGTTTTAAATTTTAAGGTTTTGTTCCTAAATTAAATGTGGTTGCAATACCTATGGTAAGTTATACTTTTAAGTTACGTGTGTTTACGTAACAGAATAGAGAATGACGGTCTGTGTTTTTAACAAAACATATAAAATACCTATTTGTTGTTAAGTAGAAAGAAGTCGTTGCTACATGATTGTTGTAGTTTTAGGTACGCAGACAGACTTGGGTATCAGGATCTTTTTATTTTTGTTGACTTCGATACGTGTTGGTTCTACCCTTTCACAGAAAATCGGCGTAAAATAAGAGTACTAGTAGATACTGTTGCATGGCACCAGCCATGAGTGCCAATGAGGCCCAATTTCCCATTCCCTCTGTACCCATGGTTTTTTCCCTTCTCATCCCTTCCCTCCTATCCCTTGGGTTGGCAACGTGCATGTGATTTTTCAAGTATGGCAAGCGTATTAGGTTGCGGTGACTGCATTCCATCAAGCGGACCGTATGCTTGATTGCCAACCATCATGAAAAAACAAAAAAAAATGCACCAAAGGATCTTGCTTGCACACAGCATTAATATAATATAACGACGCTGTTCACATTTTTCGTATATGACTCGACACCTTTCGCTCCATTACCCGTTGCAGATTTAAAAAGTTTATACAAATCGAAACTAGTGCAAATAAATCGTAATATATATACCATTTTTGTGTTTCCATAATGTAGCATCGACAATAAGCATCAACCTTGCACGGTTTTTTAAAGATTTTTTCTTAATGATAACTCTGACAACTGTCAATCAATCCCACCTACTCACCTAATCATTGTTGGGCTTATCGTTTAAATTTTACCTTATTCGTTAATAAAAAATTAAAATATTTTAAGGACTTGTGACTCCTCAATTTATTTTATTATTTTATTTTGCTAGCTGCGTTTGTTTATTTCTTTCTTAAATTATAATTATGTATGAGATCATAAACGAAAGCTTCATCGGCGCTGAACGTGTTCAGATGTCGTTGTAAATTACATCAGTTAGTTCCAGCATAAATTAGATCTTTCAACTGATGTAAACAGAAACGATGACATCCTGTAAAGTGATCCAATATCTGCCGTATTAATAATTTATGTTATATTTTTAATTCTTATTTTCTTAATACATAGTATAAGTGCTAGTTGTCATAGCCATGTGCGCACATTGATGGGTAAGCATCTTTGGGAGCGGTCAGTGAATTGATGGGTGTCTGCATAGTGGTATTTCAACTGAGAGTCTCTGTGTTTCAGATGATACGTAAAATGTCGGTCCCGGCAATTATCAGTTTGATAATAGTCGAATTATATTAATTCGGTAATAGTCAGAGCCTATACGCGAGATTTCTACAACTCTGGATAGGTTGTCAACTAGCCACTCGATAAGAAGAAGAATAAATAATTATTAGTTAAAGTTGACTTGATGGAGATGATGAAATATAGATTACAAAATTTACTTTTGCGATTCGGTCCGTTCAAATCATTGAGGTTATTTTAGCTATTTGTTATATTATCGTTACCATATAACGTGTACTAAATAGCGTTTTTCAAAGTAAATTGTACAATAAGTCTTTCCAAAGTCAATTATTGTCAGTAACGCCTTATAGTTAAATAATAAAAGGGATTTAGATTGAGTATAACTGAAAATAAAAGATTTTAAAATTAGTATTTAATCTGTAGGATTATATTTTAACAATCTTGTGACTTAAAGCTCTCTGATAAAATAAAATCTGGTTTTGAAGACGACTTTACTAAGAATTCACTTAAAATTATAAAAATATAACTTTACAATCGCTCAACAGAGCTACCGATTGAGACGCGTTATTTATTAAAACTATTTAAAATCCTTTTATAAAATTCGAAAGTTTTGAGTAGATACGCTTAAATACATAAAAGATGAAAAACTTAAAACAATAAACAAAAAAATTTTTATCGCAAAATAAGATTCACTATAAATGTTAATACCAAATAGTTATAACACTGCAAATTGATACAGATATTCAATTTGTAACAATTAGTTTCGGTCTGTCAGAACGACGACCCGACCGACATCCTGCGAGATAATGACGATGCACGGACCTACAAACATATTATTACAATTAGATCAACTAATTGAAATGATAAGCTGAAGTTCATTCAATATATGTTTAATTATAATTTGTTTTTTTTTTTTGTGTTTAACTGTCCCGCCTCACTGTTTTTGGTATGAATGGCCCGGGTCGACCGGGAAAGTACCTTCCACAAATTATTATATAGTATTGTTGCATTTCGTTCGACGAATGATGCTCCTTTCCTTTTATTTCCCATCTCTATCCTCCTATCCTTGATTAGACAACGCGCTTGTAATTCAAGCGTCAATAGACTACGATGTACGATGCCTCTTACCATCAGGCAGCCGCAATGCAATGCAATTTTATTTTTTGGATCTCAAGGGGTGGTAAGTGTGTCGCTAAATTTAAGTTTGTGAGGTCGCAACTCTTTTGGGTCGTCCATTAGCCTGAAAAAACGGGTTTGTTGCAAATTAAATTCCTCTAAAACTTTGACCCCATAACTTCCAACGTCGTAGAACCAATAAAATCGTGTTCTCTGACCTTTGCAACCCCAAATGTTACTTTTTAATAGACTATAATTTAAATACATATGTATTTATAGTTAATAACTTCTAGACCGGTTTGGCACATACATTAGGAATCGATGACTTTATTATCTATGTAATTAAAAATAATATTGTTGATTTGTGTGTGGCATGCGAGTACTATTCAGGACGTGATTCGCTTACGATGAAATTTTAGTGAGTCCAATAACCTGACGAATAGTCACTCCCATAACGGTTTTTCCAAGTTTATCGATGTAGGTGTCATCCCCGAAAAAAACCCTCAAAAGACGTCTCTCACTCGCCATTAAAGTAATATTTCGCCTACTGCTAAAGTAACAGCTAGTAAGTAACAAATATTCAGTCATATTTACGCAAATAAAAGTGAATCACTTATAATTACAATACACGAGGATGAGGTATCACATGTACGAGGAATTGAATTTAGGTGTTTGGGTCATACGTGGATTAGTTAAAAAGTGTTTGTATTCTTAGTATTCTTAGCTGTAATTTTTTTTAGCATAACTGCAACATTTTAAAATGTTTTAATTAAAAATTTAAAACCAAAGGACACTCTCGTTGTCAAAGCTGTTCGTATAATAATAAATGTTCATCAAAAAACGAAAGTTTTTGTTTACAAAATAATCGTTTAGTAACATGCTTGACGAGGGAAATGTAACCAATTTATTATTAATATTAGTAGCACCTTGCCCTCGCTTTTGACATATTCCATAGAGATTTAATTTTCAAAACTCTTTTTTGAATTGATAAATATTAATGTTTTTTTTTATTCTATCCCTAACATCCCTTCCATTTACTGCTCTCATTCCTTCTCCCCTACTCTCTCACTCTTACCACTCTCTAATTTCAGGTGACAATAGTCGGCGATACCACTAATATTACAGAACTACTTAAACATATTTATTATATACTACTTTTATATCAGGCGAGCCGTAAGCTTGTTGCCTTTATGTTAAAATCTTCGTATAAACGGAGCTTCTTCGTAAACTCCGCACGTATAACTTTTACTAGGATTAGTTTATTTGGTGAGCTTGCTTCATCGATCGACTGCTTAGCATATAAAAGTTTCATGAAAACAGTCCGGAAATCCAGACAGTCACGTAGACACAACCCCAATTGTTTTAGAGAGCCACGTCCAGCGCAAAATCAGGTTTGCGACTGTGTCTCTGTACAAATACGTTTTTATCTTTTTTTTGCTTCAGAATGTATTTTTATCTTAATAGACATAATTGAATTCCTTGAGTAACGTAAAGATAAATAAAGCATTATTTAAATAAGATATTCTTGTTCAACTTGTAATTGATGAAACTCAGATTTTAACATCATATTCTATTACACTTTTATGTTTATGTTAACTGTTGGGGCTGTGAATTTGCTAAAAATTGAAATGCATGGGGAGACCACGCCATTCCTAAGGTGTGGTGTTCTTAATGTAATCAGTTATAATAACCTTTACCACAAAAAAACTTTTTTGGCTTACTGAGTTTATAACATTACAAGAAAGTTTCTGAAAGCTCTTTGATATCCTGTTTGTATCATTAAATCGTAACTTTAAAAGTGTTAGGTACGTTAGGTATGTTAGGTTGTGAAGTCTAACTATGCTAGAATTATGAAGATCGCTACATTTGGTAAACTTATATCCTTACATACACCGGCGTTCAAGCTGTAGGCAGCTACAAGCAGTATATTCACTTCTTTAAAATTTTCCTCCAATGCAACCTTACTACCTAGATTGTATATTTGCATGTAAAGCAGCATGAAAATTGTATTTATAACGGCCACGTTACCCCAAAGTATTACTCTATGTGACATGATACTATGCAAAGACAGGAAACACGGCTGTGTCAACATATGTTAATTGCCGATTATTCGTAACCGCGAATACTACTGAACTAAGTCTCAATATAACTGATCAGTAATCATGAATAAATTTTAATACTTTCATTATATCGAATGTTCTCGGTCATGATCATTGTAAATTTTTAATGGTATGATTTATCCATTATATATATACAAGATGTATAGTCTAAAATAAAAAAAATATTTGAAAACTTATGCTCGTCAAAATAATACCAATTTACTATTTTCTTGAAGGGACGCTAGGTTTTAAAGGTGATTGTCGGAATTTACAAACACCGGAAAACCTCCAAGTTTACAATGTGTTAGTGTAGAAGAAGTAAAGTCTAGATATTGCATATCAAAATTAAAAATCAGCGTATTAACGCTAGTGAGATGTTAATTTTCATAGAACACAGCTTTCAACAATGTGATATTGAGAACCAATGCCTTGTACGTTTTCCTATGATATTTGTGGATATCAAGATTGACACATAGACTACTTTTTATCTTGGAAAAAAGTGAGGTCCCTGTGGGATTATCACATTTTTAAAACATACTATAGGGAATTATTATGTTTGGATGGTTACTACTCAATCACGATAAACTACTGATCGGCTTTTAATGAAAGTTAGCATACACCTGGGTGATGTTCAGTTCCTGTGTTATTAACAGCGTACAACGGGACGTATTCTCTAGAAGTACAGATATCTCTCATAGAAGATAACTTAGAAATGTTTTTCAGTTCAATTGCGCATTTCAATCGCGGAAAAAGTCGTAGGCGGATGCAAGTTCTTTATAATTTTCAAATGGAAGTTATATCAACTAATTTTATTACACCTTACAAAACATTTCAGTCCCCTTCATAATAAACTCAACATGTAAATGTAGTGAATGAATCATGCTGTGTTGCGACGAACACGTCATGCCATTGATACTGTTAATTTTTTTATTTAAAAAGAAATTTGCCGGATCATGATTGAAAAGCAATGAATCATGAATTAGGTAAATTATTGATGAAAAAAATATAAGTTCGTTTTCGACCGCTTTATATGATTAAATAAAATTTAATAATATTAAAAACTACACACAGTAAATACAAAAAAATATAAATTACATGAGCAGTACTGCTTGAAGCTGGAGCTTCTTAGGGTCATTGTATTCTAGGACTATTTCATTTTAATTTTACTCTAAAATAGTCTGGTCTGTTTATACTCAAGCTGTATTTTCTATTTGCTTTTTACGTGAACCGTAATATTCTTTGATTAATAATGTCCTTTTTTAAGTCTTAAACTATTTCCATACCAAATTAGAAATTATGATTTGTTCAGCCGTTTAGTCATGAGAAGGTAAAACACGGACTAAATTAGCTGTCGGCTTAATAATATTAGTGAGAATAATGATAGAGTTTACCAAACATGGAATTATTAAATATTATGAAAATACGCACCTTATTTTGCTTATATAGCAATGAAGACACTGCTTGAAAACTTAAAGATAGCTACAGAAAGGTTTGCTTGTATTTTGTTTTAAAGCTATGTTTCCGTTGTCTATAATAAGGCTGCGTATCCACTACAGATATGCGAGGATGCGTGACGAGAAATGTATTTGTAAGAACCAATAGAATATCTCCATTTACCTAGCCTTGCTCAGCGCAGCTCCTGTGGAAATGGATTGCTGAGCGAGGTTAGGTAAATGAGTAAATGGAGTTTTTTTTTAAATTATAAATGACAGCGACTCCATAGGATTATGCTGTATCACCGTGATAGAAGTAGGTTGAGAAGAGGAGAAGAAGGATCCCGAGCAAGATGGAGAGGTACTTAATTAACTAAAACCTTAATCCATTACTTTCAAAAGGTGCTTATAATAGTTTTTGCAAGTATTAACAGTAGTAAGTACTGAATGATAAGATGGTGTTTAACAAAATGATGCTGGCTCGACATGGGAAGTGCCTATTAAGAAAATCGACATGATGTAGCATTATCAATACTGATGGGTTTTAGTTTCATGTGTCTAAAGTACCGAAGGCCCAAAATCTCTTGGATCTGCAACAGTCATTTGATATTACCGTTATTGCAAGCACTAAAAACTATGGTATATAACTAAGCAAAGATCGCGAAGAAATCCCAAAACATGTATATTTGCTAATTCGCAGTCGAGCAGCGCGATGGATTAAGCTACTTATCCTTTTCCTTAAAAGGAGACGAGGCTTCTGCCCAGCCGTTGAACAATAGCAGACTGTTACTTTACCATTAAACTTACGTGACTACGTACAATTTTAAATACTCTCAAGAACATCACAATCCTTCTGAACCAGTTGGTTATATATAGTCATCAACGATAACATTTTTAAATTGAAACCAAATAAAAATACATTTAGTGCTTTTCAAATTAATCTCATACGTAGAAATGTGGAGGATCCACTTTGTTTTACGTTTCTTAGTGATGATCATAAAACGATTAATGGAACGGGGAAATAAAGATTTAATCATTACTCATATTAAAATGTCAATTTTTATATTAAAAACGATATCTTAAGTAACTCTTCGCGGTGGCGACGCGGAAATAATAAATCAATCGAATAATAAAAAGTGCAATAAAGATATGGACTTCGTTATATGAAAGATTACTTCTTCACTTCTTAAAAGTATATAAAATAAATCATATACATTTACGGGTACCGTAGTGTAAGTATGAGCTTATTATATACTACCAAGAATACTAATTTTTATTATTCAAACATTTTACGTATTATTTCAAAACTTTACACAGAATAACAACATGGCGTTGCGTACCAGTAGCGTTTTCTTCGATGAGTATAAGCACCGAAGGCCCAAACTTCTCTCCATCTCCTATCATCTAGGGCCGCAAAGAACAGTGATGCCGCTAGTATGGCTGATGCATGCTTGTTTTTCTCCTGTGGTAAGAGAATGGAATTAATCAAATGTTTAAAAGTCACTACTACCGAAATATATATAATGTTCATATTTTTTGTTGAAATGATCTGTCTATTTTTATCTATTGCCATTTCAACTAACAATATTGAGAAAGGCTTATTTGTTCCAAAAAGGTGAAGAGACTTATTATTAGTTACTTTGAAGGTATTCTTATTATTATTTGTACTTGAAGCCTCAATAGCTCAACGGTAGACGGGCCGACTTCGCTCCGAAAACGCGAGTGTTGAGTGTTCGATCTTGACCCCCTTGGGCTATTGGCTTGGAATCCTAGCGCAAGTGGCGAGCTTATTGGGAGGGCAATAGGAATATTAGTGATGCCTTTAAAAAAGTTGCTAATATTTAAAAAAATTTAACCCTACGCAGGCCTGAAAAACTATGTATAGATTAAACTATATTGCGTGGAATCTTTCAACTTACGGTAAATTGCAAGTTCTGAATTAACGCAGTTTTAAAATAAATAAATAAAGAGAATGATTCGTAATTTTTAAATTCATTAATTATTGTCATTATTTTCTTGAAATCAAAACGAATTCAAAATAAAGAAGGTAGGTAACTGTATTACAAAGAGTTTTTTTGTTCAAACATTAGTGAAGACATGTAAAGTAGTTAGCATAAAATGATTGCATTAAACTCTTACATGAATCACAATAAAATCATCAAATCAATGCGTTCGTGAGGAAACCTTAATTATTCGTTATAGGGTTGGTTGGGCTCAGTTCCGTAAAGACTAATCGCTTATAATTTTTTTTACAGCAACCTAAGTTACAAACAGATATAAAAGCCCTGCTTGATCCAATACTGTTATCATAGTCTACATTCACATACAGCTGCAACAGATGCATCACAGTAAATTGCCGCTAGAGCTAAGGGAATATTTTTATTATAAAAAAAAATTATTATATAAAAATATTGGCATACTGGTTTCAACTGATTACTATCCCTGATGCCTCTGATATAAAAAAATATTTATTATATAAAAAATATTACCATACTTGTTTCAACTGATTACTATCCCTGATACCTCTCCCAATAAACTCGTAGCTTGCGCTAGGAGTTGTCACCACAATAGCCCAGGGGGTCAACGTCGAAAATTCAGCTGTTGCGTTAACGGAATCGGCCCTTCTACAATTACAATTGAGCTATTGAGGCTAAGAGTTGTCCCGACTTCCCTTTAGAGGTGTGGAAGTAAAGGGGTAGAAGAAATAAACAGAGAGGGTACGTGTTTTTTTGAGTTGGCAACCCTGATTTAATACAGTATCATTACTCTGTATTAATATCTCGTCATTTACGTGTCACCTCTCGACTTACTCTCGTGATGGTATTATTTATAATCGCAGAACATAACGCAATTTGTGATGTACTAAATTAATAACAAGATACGTAAGCTTCATCGCGCTTATTATTCCAACTATAAAACTCATTACACGTAAATAGTGGTGTGAGGTCACAATATAAAATCGATGTCATTAAAACAAAATCCCATTTGTGTACACTATTTCAAAAGTTTGTAAATCTTCTCAAAAGGTCTAATCAGTACATATTAATCTAACGCAGTATCGATAAAAAGTACACTGCAAATTAAGCAAGTGCACGTCCCGTAAAAGAAATTAGCGGGACATGCAATTAATAAAACCACATAAAATCAGGACTGCTGGCAGCTCTGCTCGTAAACGCCGGGTGAATGATTCGATATTGATATTGTCATCTTACTGAGAAATGAACATATGCGAACTGAATTAACCTTTATTGTCGTCGATATTATAAATTATAGTTCTTGTGCTCTTATTTCTCACAGGAGCTAATAGTTACGTCACTGCGGGCGAAGTCGCAGGTAGGTGCTAGTCAGTTATATTTTTCTATTCCAGCTTAGAAATAAAATATAGATTGCATTATCCTTGTAAATAAAATGGATTTTTGTCCACTATGCCTTTAACCAATTGGTCCGATTATGTTGAGACTTAGAAAATTGTACTGCAGATACCCACGGACGTTCATGAACTGAGCCTGCGTTTAGGAATCAAATCAAATAGACATCACACTGGTGGTAGGTCTTTTGTTGCAAGAGGCCGGCTAGGTAGGTACCACCGCAGTGTCCAATATTCTGCCGCCAAATAGTAGTGCTTAGGCACTACTGTGTTCCGGTTTGAAGGGCATTGTACGCTAGTGAAATTACTGGGCGAACGAGATTTAAGAACTAATATCTCGAGGTTGGCAACGCGTGAGTGGCACCTACTAATGGTGCTGCAAGCGCTCATAGGCTGCTGCAGCCACTTACCATCAGGTGGGCCGTATGCTTGTTTGCCAACTTCTAACATAAAAAAACAAAACATCCGTTTGAACTTCATAAATTAAGCGGAAGATTTAATCATAATAATATAGGCTTTTTCTAGCTTCTTCTTCTTACTTGCATTATTCTCGGCATTTACCCAGGATCTGCTTATACTCTTATACTCTGATTTGACATGTTACTAGTTTTTACAAAGACCGATTGCCATCTGACCTCCGCAACCCTAAGGGCGAACCAGTAACTCATTGGATGAGACCAAATAAACTATCATGAGTTAACTATTATTATCAGATGCTATGATAACATCCAGGACCGACCGACGTCGAGACCGAAACAGATATTTATAACATACGTCTGTTCCGGGCGCGAATCGAGCCCACGACCGTCGCGGCTCATAGGACGCCACAACGATCGTCAAGCTTTTCTAGCATTAGTGAAATTACTGGGCGAACGAGATTTAAGAACTAATATCTCGAGGTTGGCAACGCGTGAGTGGCACCTACTAATGGTGCTGCAAGCGCTCATAGACTGCGGCAGCCACTTACCATCAGGTGGGCCGTATGCTTGTTTGCCAACTTCTAACATAAAAAAAAAAAAAAAAAAATTAGGTAACAATAAATATAAATCATCGGAAATTCCGTTTTCAAATCGTGTTAAATGGACAAAAGTGACCACAAAATAAACCGAATACGTTTTTCATTTTTACTTTCCCCATTTTGCGCTACTTATTAATTATATTAATATGATTCAGAAACCGCTAGCCACAATTCTATATTATATTCCTTAAACTTGGATCTTAGACAAAAATCGCTTAAAATCTGTGGGTGTGTGTGTTTCAGTGGATTGGTCATTCGAGAATGGTTTAGATTCACTATTGGACTCAGTAGGGGGCTCTGCTATCGGGTCCTAGATTTTTTGGGCAGAACAACATCTCCTGGGCCCGCTAGTCTTCATCCTAGCATTATTCCCGGTATTTTATTTTACCCAGGGTCTGCTTATTACTCTTATCCGGATTTGACGGGTTACTAGTTTTTACACAGAGCGATTGCCATCTGACCTCCGCAACCCTAAGGGCGAACCAGTAACTCATTTGATAAGAGCAATTTACTTATCAAGAGTTAACGATTATTATCAGATAGATGTTTTGTGATAACAACCGGGACCGACAGCTTAACGTGCTCTCCGAGGCACGATGGGGAGACCCACAGACAAACGCCCAGACCGAGACAGAAATTTAACAAACATCTGCCCGAGCAGGAATCGAACCCGCAACCGTCGAGACTAAAGGCAGACACGCTACCCACAACGCCACAACGTTGTCCTGGGCCCGCTAGTATACCTATAGAATTATATGCTTTGATTAATCGGCTAATAGACAGATAAATTTAAATTCGCTAGTTAAGTTTAAATTAGATTGATTTTGAATCGCTATAAGAGTTAATGGTAAGATTTTTTTAGTGACTAACCTATTGAGACCACATAGTGACTCAGATGAATCCGGAACCCAATCACCGCACTTAAACAAAGATTAATCATTATTTATCTTTTATTTAATCAAATAGGATGTCTATCGCCATTTTAGTATTTCATAGAGCTTTCCTTTACCGACAGAAATGAGGCTTTTCCGCCCGGACAAGAGAGCATCAACGAAGTATCATTATATCTCCCCTTTGGCTCGAGTGTGAGCACCAGAGAGCCAAGCTCCTCTCTGATCTATCATCTGTCTTTTATGCATAATGCTATATTAGGGTTCCGTAGCCAAATGGCAAAAACGGAACCCTTATAGTTTCGTCATGTCCGTCTGTCCGTCTGTCCGTCCGTCCGTCCGTATGTCACAGTCATTTTACTCGAAGACCATTGGTTCAATCAATACAAAATTTACTAAATAGGTGTGTTCTCTGAACCGCACAACGATTTTGTAATGAAATCTTAAAATATATAAAAATTAAAGGTAGCAGTCCCCATACATGTAACTGAGTGTTGAAAAAAATAAATTCAATGTATGTCAACGTGTGACATATCTTTGGATAGGTCTTTCAAAATTATAAGGAGGTTTGATTTTGACTTTTGTCAGTAGTTGTTGAGACATTAGCTCCTAAAGACATAAAAGGGTCCCCCGCCTCTAACTTTTGAACTATGGGATTTAAAATTCTGGAAAAATTGGAGCTTATGGGACATCGAATAAAACTTCAACAACTTTTGGTTTGAAGAAGATCGGTCTACGAATTTAAGAAATATATAAGTTTTTTCCATAACTTTGTTTTTCATATATCTTTTAATAATTACTATGAAATTACCAGCTTATTTTTGCAGTCGATTTTAATTCGTTATTATTTTTAACGGCCGTAAGAATCTTCATAACAAAGCTGCGGAACCCTTTAGTTTCAAATGTGCGTGGTCCACAACGCACTTGACTGCTAATTATTTTATATGTATTTGACGTTGTAGTTTTATCATAATTTTTAAATTTTATTTCATTAAAATGTGTACCTGTAGTGTGTGTGAAATTACCCACCGTGTATTAAGTGTTAGTACACGGTAGTTTAGTGACCGCTTCCTTATCAGAAAAAAGCTCTCAGCATGCTGTCGTCACTTTCGAGCTGCGAGTTGAGTACAGAGGACAATTTAATTTGCAATTTTCAAACTTTTACCTCCACACAGCAAAATTTGTGCGCGATAACAGGCTATCGCTGTAATCGTATACAAAATCAATATAAGACGTATACAAAGGCCGTACAGGAATAAATTACCATCTTGCTTCTACAGCAAGTATGAGTTTTTAATTCGTACATAATTAATATATGAAATAGCATCTTAATAGCTTAAGGATAGGACTTACATATCATTGACTTGGTCAAAATCGGTCGGCTGGTCGGCGTGCGGTCAGCAGTCGTTTGTCATCGGAATTAGGAAGCGTTAGTACATGTAATTAGCAAAAATAACAACGTGTATCATAAGGCTACCGTAATAAAAAGTATTAAAATCATTCTTAAAAGCAAATCAATTCATACTAAATCTAAAATAGGTTCAAATATATTAAATAGCAGTGAAAGATGTGACTTCTAGCCGACTTAAAAAAGGAGGTTCTTCGTTCGACTGTATGTATATTTTTTATGGTCACCGTTTACTCCGTCAATTTTGAACTGATCTAAAGAAAATATTTGAAAGGTTATACTTTCAAGTCAGTGCCATTAGAATTTCATCAGGATCTGATGATGGAATCTTTGAGAAATCGAGGGAACTTTTCAAATTTTATTGACACACCTGTTGCGATTTGAATCTTTTTTAAGGCAACTTATCCATTTGCTTCGTAAAAACATCACTTGGTGATTTAGAACGTTGACGACGTTCACAGATCGCCACCGAAACTACACAACACCAATATTTCAAAGGTTTCGTCACACAAATAGGTGATTTAATGCGGTTGCCTAAAAATTATTCGTATCTTAAAAGAATAAAATAAAATAATAAGAGTCGACACTAAAAAGTCCTCGCAAGGATTCAAACTAGAAAAATAATTACGCCCAACGTGGGGCTCGAACCCACGACCCTGAGATTAAGAGTCTCATGCTCTACCGACTGAGCTAGCCGGGCTTATGCTATGCGAGCAAACTGGCCAATCTAAACAAAAATTATAATAATAATTAAGGGTACATTACATTTAAAGGTTCAATGACCGCTGAAACATACTGTGATTTTGTATATGATAAGGTTTCGCCTATTTCGCTAGTCGGGTGTTTGTTACATAAAGGTAGTATAAACTTCAATTAAATTCAATTCTTGAATTGATTGATGGTTCGAAATTGTGCCTTCCTTCGCCAATTTCAATATTATTAGGCTATCGCTTCATGAAACAACTAAAACCTATTTGATTGTTTTAATTTTCAACCAAATTAGAATGGGACCAAGTATACCCTCAAAATTATAAAAAAGAATTTACCCAATCGGTTATCAATTGATAGATAAATCGGTGAGCATACTTCTTTAAAAAAAACCTACACGTATAACATAGAATCTTCTTTTTTCTTACGGGAGAGGGACACTTCCATAGAATTATCATAACATTATTGTAACATATGCATAGTTTGTAATGAACGCTTGTTTAGATTATTTCTCGCAATTACGGTTTTTCTATTTCTTATAGAAATATATAAGCCTGTGTTTTAAAAAATCGATTTTCTTTTAAATCAAATAGTCTCTTAAATAAAAATTAACTTTCTATTTCATCTAATATAGAAATACCTAGCGTCACGGCTTGTGATCGCGTCACGCCCTCGTAACGGCTCCACCGATTTTAATGATTTTTTTCTGCATGATTGGTTTAAGATAGCAGAATAGGTCGTAAAATATTTTTCACCCTCTTATTTTTTATCGCGATTTTAGTATTTTTGTATTAATAAATATCCAAACAATTGAAGCAGTCGTTCATTGACGTAAAGTCATTTATTTCTTACGTTCGATTTTTTCGTTAATTTATATGACAGAACAACGAGTTAATAAAAATATATAAACTATAAATAAATAATAATAATTGATAAACGCTAAACACTCAACGGCCCCCATTACTATAGCTATATCCTGTGTCGGGGGTCCGGAAACATACACAATAACAATGACAAAAACACTCAGAACGGAAAACAAGGGGGAATCGAAGCCGCAACTTGTGGCGCTTAAGGCAAGTTCGCTATCACTGTGTCAGAACGTCGTCAGGCCTATTATATATTATTATATTTAGTTACCTTATAGTTTTATATCCAACAACTTAACAAACATACATGCATACGTTATTTCCCTAAAAAGGGTAATAGTCACTACGACGCGACGCTCCTCAACATCTTTAATATTCCACAAGTGTTGCGAACAGGAAACGAAACGAATAGCAGACAGTTAGATTTACTTAGCAACACCAATGACCTAACTAAACCAGTAGCTAATACATTTTTATTTGAAGAACTTATTGCACGCCGTATTTTTACCCGCTTAGATCTCGTTCCTGGGGATGTATCATGTAGTTTAAAATATGTTTTAATACATGGATGGAGGGATTATTGTTATCACATAACATCTGATAATAATCGTTTACTCTTGATAAGTAAATTGCTCTAATCCAATGAGTTACTGGTTCGCCCTTAAGGTTGCGGAGGTTAGATGGCAATGGCTCCGTGTAAAAACTGGTAACCGGTCAAATCCGAATAAGAGTAATAAGCAGATCCTGGGTAGATACAATACCGTGCACAGTGCTAAGACGAAGACGACATGGATGGATGGATTAATTTTAGGCCAAATTTGTTTAGCTATTGTGGAGTAATAAAAACATTGCTAAGATGAGATTGTAAATTAACTCCGCTTGTATAGAATTTACTTGAAGAGGCATCTTGCGGTTAGGCACGGCGAAGGTTACTAAAGCGGTTGCCGTTCGTGACTGTATTAGCCGCCTTCGCGTTGGGACTTTACAGCCATTTACCATTAGGTAACCATCAGGTGAAAACCTCTCCTGATGTGATGTTTCCCAACTGAGTCTTCTGCCATGTACTCATTTATATAATTATTAATTATCCCCACCCATTATAGTATGGTAAATATGCCAAAATTACAATGAATCTAACACTATTTTTAAATTTACCTCTCTTAGCAAATTTTTTAGGCATAAAATATTTTTTTCATTCTAATATTTGCCAGTCAAATTCTCTGATGATGTCTGATAAGGACGCTAACCTAGTTACCTGAAAGAATAAGAAAATATTTACATTGACATAATATTAAATACCGAGAATTCCGCGAGACAATGACTTAATGAAAGGTATACAGATTTTAGGTGTGTTTATCTTGTACATACAAAATTTAGTGACGCTTTTGTTGTACTTGTGTACGTTCCTTATCCATCTTCTTTTTGAAGTGCTATCCCCTACCGGAGGTTGTTCATTGTCGCTATCTGAATTTTAGATATAGCGGCACGTTAGGGTCTTTTGCTCAGGTTGAACCACAGGAGTTTTTAAGCCACGAAGTACACCTCCTTTCGGATGGTCTTTTCCTTTAATTTTTGCACTATTAATTAGAGAGTATTGTTTCGTATGTATTTCGTGAATTTAAATTAGAAATAACATTACGATTTTATACGAGTTTATTCGACAACGATGTTTTACAATGGTTTAGGCGTAATGAGATCGAAAAAGAGAGTGAAAAAATTTTACAATACAATTTTGCTTTTATACTAACTATCAATGACAATTATGACCAAATAAGGTAAAAATGTAAATAACCAATTAAATTGAGCCATTAGGGCTGAGGGGCTCTGTGATTGGCGCAAGCAAAAGTGCTGGCTCCTTCTGGCGAAGGCGAAGAACGTGGACTCCGGAACATGCCCCCGGCCTTGGAACCATTGGTTTCCAAAGTTATTGCTTCTTATCATCAGGAACAACTAGAGGACAGATCCGATTAAAAGTACGCCTCACGGTGCCGGTAGCTGTTTGGATATCAGCCATCCTCAAGATGCCGTCCACCGCCAGCGTATTGTCGTATTTGTCATTTAACATTCAAGACCTCTACTTTTTTTTTCATCACTACAAAAGGTACTCTTTAGTTTGATATTCAATCCGTCCATAATATTTTCAAAAATCTTCTGCATTTATCTAAAAAGCTGGTTAGCTGGCTTAAGCGGTTGCAAATATTCTGGGTTAAGGTCCATGAGTCTTATCCATGCATGTAATAAAATAAAACTGTAATCAATTATTATGAGCGTGTTAGATACACGACGCTTTCTGATTAGAAAAAAAAAATTCTGAAAAGAAAAAATTGTATACTCTTACAAAAAAAAACACTTTTGTCGAAAACGAAATACACGTATTTAATTACTAAATACGACAAGTTGTTACTCAATTTACTGTTATAGACTTTAAAGGAAAATACTAAAATGGTAAATAATTATTAACAGACTATAATTATTAACGTAATGGGTTTTCCATGTATTTAAAATTAAATAAAACTTGAGTTACTTACATACAAATACACCGTCATCAGCCACTGTATAATGACCCAATATAACATTATATATATAGGTACATAATACGCATAGACTTACTCCATGATATATATATGGAAAGGTTTTCTATAAAGACAACCTGTCAAAGACTGGCTCGTGCTCCTGTATAAAGTATATAGTAACGAAATAAATAAATAACATAGGCAAACGCTATATACTCAACAGCTCCCATTTAATAACCTGTGTCATAGTAAGTGAGCTGGCACCAAATTTTGAGTAGGTATTTGAGGCATGCTGAAAACTTGTCCCATACCTCTCCCATTATACCCTAACACGGAACTGCAGACCTGACTCGTGAGAAGCGGGGCTAAATCAACCCCTAAATTAAAAAAAAAATTATGTTTGTTCCAAAAATGTGTTAGAGGCAATATTTAATTTTTATGTGTTGTAGTTTTATGTATAAGGAATTTAAAAAAAATAAGCCAGACGATCTAGTCGGGACTTTAACATTGCCACACTTGCAAAAATATTTTGCTAAAAAATATAAAAGCCACCAGCATGATAGGAGAGATGTGGGACAAGTTTTCTTGCCTCAAATACCTACTCAAAAATTGGTGACAGCTCTCGGGCTATAAGGGATCCGGAAACATACACGGCTGTATGGTCAATACCAACATCTGACCCGGAATCGAACTCTGAGCGGGAATCGAACTCGCGAGCTGTTGTGGTGCTAAAGGCAGGTTCGCTACCACTGCAGCAGGACGACGTCAATGTAGGAAGATAAGTTATGGGGCACTTTGCATGGTGAAAAACCTCAAGCTAAGTAACCTGAATTGAGTCAGTTTCACACCCGGTAACTAAGAATACGTCATTCTGATAGATAGTCATTTTCTTCCTCTTACCATTCTGCTTAATATTCTTATCCTTTGACAAGTTATTAGTTTTTACATAGAGCAATTGCCATGTAACGTCTGCAGCCGTAAAGGCGAACCAGTAACCTGATATAAATATGTGTCTCTTCATTCCGTAAGTACTGAGAGTAATATGAAAAATCAAAAGAATCGTTAATTTTAAAACGTGAAAGACTCCCATCCCATCCCGTCCCATTAACTCATTAGTGATCGGTATTAAGAATTGCTTGTTCACATAATTGTCGACTCGGACAACAGGGTTCAGTCAGCCTGTATGATGTTCAGTGACTGTTATTAATTAATAATTTCTTATTAATGAGAACTATAATTATGTTCTTCGGACTAGTGACTTATGAATGACTATATGTATATGACACTAATTTTAACAAACAACAGTCATGCCCGGCTAGCTCAGTCGGTAGAGCATGAGACTCTTAATCTCAGGGTCGTGGGTTCGAGCCCCACGTTGGGCGAAAAGATTTTTACCTCTGAAACTAACAATAAATACTTAGTAATTACTGTGCTTTGTTTAATACCGTTCATAACTATACTACCTACATATTTGTAATAAGGTTAACTAAAAAATCTAGACAAACTATATTTAATTTTTTGTGTGGCATCAAATTATATGCGTTATCGAAAATGTTCATATTAAATACGCACAAAATATAAACACATGTGATAACCTTAAATGAAGTACGCACAAAAATATGTTGGTCTTTTTATATATAAATGAAAGTGGACATATATTTTTTTATTATTATTTCCTGTTATTCTATATTTCTTATTGTAATGTGTAATAGATTGAATTTCGAACGAATATTCAATAGCATAATATAGAGATGACAAACATATCGATTATCGATGCCGTAAATTATAATTATGTACTTACGTCACTACAAAGTAACATAGGCTGATAACGAAGCATCGGGAATGCATTCTCTAGCCGACCAAATTATCATTCTTTTTATACATCTGTTTATTAATGCGAGAAGATCTCTATAGAAATCTTTTTATCTAATTTTTAATTTTCAACCGCGGTGAAGGATGAGCTTTGGCATAGTCAAAGTTTAAATTAAAGTTCCGGTTTGGATGTGTTTATGCTTGTTCTTGAGTCTATTTCTGGAAACCCGATACAGAATATTACTGTGTTTACTTACTTATAATATTATGGGCACGGACACACACGTAGCCTTTAATAACTTGAAATAACTTCAGGTAAACTTTATTACCCCATTCACTGTCAATACTCCTATACAATAGTACACTTCCACTGCACAATAGTTAAACAATTGAAATGTTATAATTATGATTTATTGGACAGGGAACCTGTTAAAGAACCATGCATCTATGAACAGTACTGCTAAATAACACAGACAGTGCATAAGCCCGGCTAGCTCAGTCGGTAGAGCATGAGACTCTTAATCTCAGGGTCGTGGGTTCGAGCCCCACGTTGGGCGAATACTTTTATAACTTCTTTTTATTGACATTTTAGGACATTTTCAGACTAGCGTTTCTTTCGAGCTATACGGTTGTTACGGCATACGCTCTTACACGCGCATCAAAAAGCCGAACGCAAGTACACGGGCGTGTACTCTCGAATCGGTGAGGAGTATCAGTGTATATTTATAGCACTTTATATTTCGCTTCTATACGAGGTTAGTAAGTTTATAAGCTCGTCAACGCTCGTACAAGTTGCGCTTGTGGTAAAAGGCACGCTTATACGAACCTGTACTTGCTTCGAAAAAAGAGCTTGCGCCCGTATGATACTGAAACCGACCTTAAAGCGCTTTTAGTAATCGTCACCTGATCTCCTTCACTATTTAAAGGTGTACAGTAAATTAGATAAAAATAATGATGCTTGAGAAACTATGTGAAGTACTAATTCTACACAAACTAAGTCACGGATCGAAGCTAGTGATATATAAAAATCTGTATCAACAAACTACTCTATGTACCATCTCTAAATATCAATGTGTAGTGAATAACGAGTGAAAGCATTGTTAATTTGTTCTCCATACAATTGTTAAAAAAATTAAAAATAACATTACATCGTTAAATAGTACATGCAACAAAAAGAACTGGGTATTTAAGGAAACACTTAAAGCTCAAAACGCTTTCAGAGATAAGAAGCAATACTGTTAGAGAGTGATTTATAAGTCCACATTAAGCGGTTATCTCCACTCATGTTTACTGCCTATAATATTTTGAAATAGCAACTGATAAACACTTGATCACACCCTTACTCATCTCTTTTACAATCAGTTTTAAAAAATGTAGGTAAACTAAAGGACTTTTGTAACTGTGTACTTAAATGAGTAACGTAAGCTGGTGATTTTGTATGGTTTACGTAGACAGTAGACTTTGTATGAGTGAAAAAAGCGAAATTATAGAAAATATATTTCCCTCTTCCCACTATCAACCAGAGGCAAAAGGGCTGCAAAAACCTTACAGCCTATATCTTGAAAATTTGATAATCCGCCACTGATAAATGCACTGTTTGAATTTATTAGATCTTTATTCGCAACGAAAAGGAATCTATTTAACTGATTTTGTTCTTGATGTTACGGCTATATATGTATATGGGTAAATAAGTATTAATAATAATAAAACTTATAATTAATAGGCAGAAGCTCCGCAAATTACGTTACTATGCGATTCAAGAGATAAAAATGCACGGGATGCGAGCAATCGATTATATTGCAATTATAAAATGCAGAATGTGTCACAGCAACTGACTCATCACCGACAAATGTCTGCCTATTTACTTCTATATCTATTGTTACGATGCCACGATATGACATAAAATTCTGATTAATTAAACAATTTTAAAGATTAATATAAGAAGAGTTCAAAAAATTGTATGTCTTTGTTAACTGGAAACAAAGTCGATAAGGCTTATTATGTTATTATTTAGTTTCGTACTCTTCTATTAACTTTTTTTAATAGTCTATTTAATGTTTTCTAAAAATTTTATATGTCTTATTGTAGTCTTCTGTTTTTTTGGTAATTTTATATCAGATAAAACTTTCATCTTTTAAATAAAACTTCTCAAAGCGACCTTTTCGTATTTAACTTCTTTAACGACTGTAACCTAATTTTGTCAATTACTTTTCATTAAATAGACCCCGAAGGTGGTCCCATTTTTGTTATCATCTAAAAAATCCGGAGACAAATACCACAACTCCTGAAACTATATCGCTTGTGACTCCATAACTGTTTTAAAACAATCCAATCATTAGGCTGCGTTTTCACCAGAGATGTGCGAGGAAACATAGTGATATGTATTTGTAAAAACCATGTGTTGAGTGTGTAGCGTTTATTTATTTATTTATTTATTAGAATCGCTTCATTTACCTAGCCTCGCTCAGCACAACTCCTGTAGAAACGGCGTGGCGAAGCAAAGCTAGACAAATTAAGCGTTAATCTGTTGGTTCCTAAAAAACACATCCCTCGCTACGTATCCTCGCAAAGCACTGGTGGAAACGCAGCATTATGTTTCTTAAAATAACCTCTTTGTATACTTTCATATTCGTATATGTGAGTTTACCGTTTATCCACGCCCAAAGCCCTTGTCCTCTAATTTTAAATCTCTCTATCCGATCCGATTAAGTTACTGTTATATTGCATAAGCGTGCAACGCCTTGACATATTAAAAACATACTCGCAAAAGTTCCGTTATAACTACTTGTAAAACAATAGCCCGCCTACACGCACCAAATTACAAATACTGCCTTTACAGTCATTGCTCATTTATATGAAAATTATCTTAAGCTCCTCACCGTGCAGATTGGAAGGTGAAAGTATGTAACTAAAGAAAAGGATTTTGACACGGTAACGAAATAGATTAGTAAAAAATAAAATTAAATAGACCTCCTCTCAGCACAAATGGTCCGGCCCGATCGGGGTAGTTAATACTACCCTCTCACAGAAAAATAACAGTACGATTGAAATTGCCGACGACCCGATCTCCCACCGCCTCTATTCCACTCCTATCCGTTGCGTTGGCAACGCGAATATGATATTTCAAGTATGCGTTCATACATTGCGGCGACTGGTAACTATCAGGCGGATCATATGCTTATTTGCTAACCGTCATGACATACAAAAAAAAATATTTTCATGAATTTCATATAAACTTTCATTAACAAAATGAAAACATGTAATATTTTTCCAGGATCAAGTACGGCTAGTGTGCTTTGTAGTTCTTTATAATACAAAGCTTTGATATTACTAAAACAATACTTGTGATGGCTCGATATTATAATATTTGATATTGTTAAATATCAGGTTGAGTTCATTCTGCAAAAAAAAATACATTTAAAAATTATAAATAGCCTCCAGATTTTGTTTCGCTAGTTCTTCTCAGGTATAGGTTTAACTTTGGTGCCGGTGGTAGAATCTTACTCAAAATAAGTGTAATAATTTATATGTTGAATAAAATATTTAATTTTCCTTTTTAATTATGGTTAGATGCAGGTTTTAGAGACCCCTATGTATTTACACATAGCCAAAGATTTATTAAACAGTTAATAAATTAATAATTCATTATAATTCAACACAATTAGCTATTGCATTCGTTTTACATTATACAAGCCAACTCCCACGAATGATATTTTAACCAGGTAAAACGCCTTCACCATGTGGAGCCACTAACATAAGTCATACGGGGTATTTATATCTCATTTGAACCGTTATAATTTATTAAACGGGCAATTTCGGTACGTGGGACGTGTCCTAGCTTTGTTGTAGTGGATTATCCCTTGACTGCCAGAACGTGCGTTATGGATGTGGTGTACCCGTATAAGGACTTATGGGGTGCGGCTTCAGCAAAAGGATTAAGCATAATTCGGTTAATGCGGTACTCACGATTGCAGTAAAGGAAATAGTTTCATTTTTTAGTTTCTGGAACCTTAAGAGTTTTGATTTTTATAAAATAAAAACTAAGCATCAATTTCCCATGCAACTCCTCTGATTATTAAAACAAAGTGTTTGTATGTACAATTAATTTCTAGCTGATCTCTAGTTATTGTAATATTTTGTAAAAAAAAGTGCGGGATCGGATTCGTGTCGGTTTCCGTACCACCGTAGAAGCTTGAACTACATACCGGACTAGGACAACGGCTGGAACCAATAAGGAAGCCAAATTTATAGAATAATAGGATACTATTTGTGCCTTTTTTCAAATAATATATTGCTGTTGGCCCTACTGGCCTCGGCAGCGTCACCGGGAGGGGGTTTGTGCCTGGGCTAACGATCAAGGAGCTATACTTTCTGTGTCACTTATTTCCCATTGTGAGTTACAGAACAAATCAAACCATAACTTGCTAAATAGCTTGGTTGTGTATTTTGTACTAAAGATAGAAGAATGAGCTGAATGAATGAAGAATGAATGAAGAAAGAAGATGAGCGTCGAGATAATTCATTAGTCCCTCCCCACGAAGACGCAAGTTAGAAATTCACTTGTACAGTGCTTAATACACAAACAAAATCTGCGATTAATGAATTATACCTAAATAACACTGAAACAACTGTTTGAAATCAGGAAAATGTAATCCTCAAATGTACGGTACAGAGTTAAAAAATAATTAAGTATCGAGTTGTATAAAATTTTTAAATTAATTTAATTATTAAAATAATAAAAATATGAATTTGGAGCAAAAGCTTGATTTGAAGTAAAATCAAAGTCGAAATTCGAACCCTTTTTCTAAAATTCAGAAAAATATTACGAATTTACAGAAATTGCGCCATCTAGTAGTGAATAGTTGCAACACTTTTCAAACACTAATAAACTAATAGTTTCTTGTTGTGATAATAGGTAGCGCTGTTCTTATATGCATAACATTGCATTTAATTTCTTTACAATGCACCTTATTTTTTAATTCCAGAGCATAAAGACTATAAATCGCATATTTCTTTTATCACAAATTGATAAAACTTTAATTTCGTAATAATAAATACATATATCTTATATGGTACAATAACAATAGATTTGAACTTACATATTTGACAATATAGTCTATAGCCGAAATAGCTCAGTTGGGAGAGCGTTAGACTGAAGATCTAAAGGTCCCCGGTTCAATCCCGGGTTTCGGCAATGACGACTTTTTGTTTTTCTTTAAAGATTTATCCATTTTCATCTTCTTTGGAGTCAAATAGAATACTTTCTTTCTTGCAGTAATATGCTTCGGTGGGCAATTGAGAAACTGGAAAAATTCGAGCATGATCATTTGGCGGGACAACAACTTTTTCTCAAAAGAGCGCGATGGGGAGGAAGAAGTAAAAATTAGGTATAATAAAGTGTGTCACATAAATAGAAATTATACATATATAAGCACACACACACACACACACACATATATAAGACATATTATATGTAAAATACACTAGAAAAACATTATACTCTTATTCATTTATAGTAGAGTTAGATAAAACAAAAAACTTTCAAAAGGATTGCATCGGCCGGGAATCGAACCCGGGCCGCCCGCGTGGCAGGCGAGCATTCTACCACTGAACCACCGATGCTGTTAATATCTTTGTCAAAAATATTCTAATAATAGTATTTGTCAATAATTATTAACTGTCTTTTACTTTAATTATATTTTATTTTATTATTTTTATTAGATAGTTTTTAATTGTTTTCATTTGTTGATTGTTTGATGATTTAATCATTTCTGATGATAAAATTGTGATAGACACAAGACATCACAGTGCATCACGGACATTTTTTTTTTTTTCGGAATGTGTATTGCTGTTGGCCCTACTGGCCTTGACAGCGTCACCGGGCGGGGGGGGGCGAGTACTGAGACTCAGCCGTGATAAAGGGACAGCCCTCACGGGGGCTCAACTTTGAAAATCACGGACATGTGCTTTTTGATTACAAAGCACAAATTAATGTTACAAGTCTCAAGACACGACAGCAACACATCGCGCGAAGTCCATTAAGTAGGCCATGCATCAGAGTATCTACTCCCACAGCTGTTCTTCACAGCGATAAGACAACGCCAACAGCGTCCTAAGTAGGTATATTATGTTGACCGTTATTTATCTTCTCCTTAAATTAATGAGATAAGTTATACCTACTACGATAATTGATTGATGATATTTATTAAATTTAGTGTTTATTTTTTTGGGCTTAGTATGCAAAAGTCAAGTGACGTAATTTTATTTTTTGGATATTTAAGATTCAAACTATTTCAGTCCAAAATGTAACTTTTCAATAGACTAAAAATAATATCTAACCAAACCGATGAGGCTTTTCTTTCAAATATAATGATTGAATATATCATACAGTGACACGCCGGGGTCTTTAAAATCTATTGACACGTTTGCTTATTTACAATCAATCATACACTTTTTTGGCGCCGAAACAAAGCTCTTGTCTCTTTAGTAACATTCGTCTAAGGTTCGTCTGATGTTTTTGACAAATGCTGTCATTATGTTCATTATGTAATAAATGGCTCGTCCGACGTCACGTCTCAATAACAAAACATTTAGGGCAATTACAGACGCGCTTTTATTTAAGCATATGCAGTCTTTTCAGCATGCGCTTTTACGCGGTTTATGCCAGCGTGAATGGAGACGCCACGTGAAACGGTGGTAGCGAGTGTCAGTAGCATATGATAGCACGTTATATTACGGGCGTATACGAGCTTATAAGTGCATGCAGTTAGATGGTCACGCCTATACGCACCTATACGTTCTTCGAAAACCTAGCTTATACGCTGATATGTAAGCGCCCTTATTTGATGACAAGCAGAATTGCTTAAGAGACAGTGACGTTTTCACGAATTCCTTTCCCGTGCACAAAAGCTTCGATGCACGTGCGATAACCATCTCCGTATACACTTAAGTTCGTCGACCATTTATTTACGATTAAAATTTATTTTTGGAGTCATTCAAATCACTTTACCGGTGTCGAGACGTGACGATCCCACCGCCCGCTGTTGGGATAATCTCTGTCATAGCAAAGATTATTCCACCAGTGCAATCAGTCACACTGGTGGTAGGTCCTTTGTTGCAAGAGGCCGGCTAGGTAGGTACCACCGCAGCGTCAAATGTTCTACCGCCAAATAGTAGTGCTTAGGCATTACTATATTCCGGTTTGAAGGGCACTGTAGGCTAGTGAAATTACTAGGCAAAGGAGATTCAAAACCAATATCTCCGGGTTGGCAACGCGTGAGTGGCACCTACACTAGTGATGTTGCGCGTACTCATAAGTTACGGCAACCGCTTATCATCAGCTGGGCCTCATGCTTGCTTGTCAACTTGTAACATAACAAAATAAAATTTTACAAAACTCGCTAAAAAACTTGTAATTAAATTTTTAACCATTAAAAGTAAGACTTATGACCATATATATAAAAGTAGTTGGGACACCTACCGAAAAAATATACCTATATACTTGTATAATTATTTCATATATACATGTCCAATGATGCCCTGAAAGTACGAAGTATACATTACAATTGATGCAACAATAAAATGCAAATCTCAGAGGCTTTGAATTTAGCCTTGAAATTACAAAAAAAAAAGATTAGTGAAAGTCTTCTTATACTGGTGTTTGTCCATTAAAAAAAGTCACGTCATTTAATTTTAGCAATCTTTTGCTTAAAAGTGGTTTTCGTTAGTCCAGCCCTGGGTAAAGGTATGATAAGGAAGGTGAGGTATGATTACGTAATATAATATTATTTTACATAGACCTACTACTTACTAGATAATTAAATCAAGAGATCTCGAAAAAAAAAGATAGTCAGAATTATTGATTGAAAAGAATAAAATTGATGTTCCAAGACATATTGCGATTATGACGTGTTTCGTAATCGTTTAAAAGATTTATATCTCAAATCACGACTTGATACGCTGTCAATATACGCTTTATGGGTAAAAACCGTTATATCGTGATTCCGAGAAGTGTTCATAATAGAGCAATATATACCTATTTTAAGCACTAATCCCGACAAAAGTGAAGACATTGACATTGTATTCAAAGAGTTATAAAAACTTGGAATCTGCTTACATTAGTAGTCTGATGGTAGGCCTTTTATTGCAAGAGGCCAACTAGGTATGTAACTATCACTGCAGTGTCAGATATTCTATCGTAAAGCAGAAGCGCGTTTTGCATTACTGTGTTTCAGCTTGAAGGACAATGTAGCTAGTGAAGTTAATGGGCAAAACAGATTTAAGAACTAATATCTCGAAGTAAGCAACGAGTGAGTGACACATACTTTATGGTGTTGCAAGAGCTCATAGGCTACGAAAACATAAAAAAAAATATTTGTTTTATATTACTATGTTATAATATGTAAATGGGGTCAATGGTATTTTATTAACAGTCGTAAACAGTTGGGACCTGTTTACATTAAGTGTATTTTTAAATAATTTATTTATTATGACATTAATAATTACACATCGACTAGCAGGATTTTGGCATCAAAGAGCTGGCTCTGACAGAGTACCTACGTGAATTGGGCTTTTGAATCAAAAAAAGAAAGGCCGACACCGTTAACGCGAGAGTTAAGGGTTCGATCCAGACCCCCTTGGAATAGTGTTGTACCCACTCCTAGCGAAAGTTACGATCTTATCTGGAGGGGCAATAGTAGTACATATAAGTAATTACTTGAAAACGCATTGAGTCTTTAAATAAAACTGTATCTCTGCTGTTGCGTGTGGTACTGTACCTATAAAGGATGCTGAATGCACAAACTTCTCCTTTTATCCACTTTGCGCATGTGACACAGCAGAATTGTAAGATTCCATAAACTACATTGACCGCTTATCGGACATACAGTGCGCTAGTCTCTCACCATTGTGGTATAAAAACTGTCACCATATGGCACGTGACGTTTGATAATTGTTAAGTCTGGTCCAACTGTATTATGTGAGAGACCTAAAATATTAATAATATTCACAGGCAATATATTACATACTCCAATAGGTCAAAGTACAGCTTATTATTACACTATGATGCAAAACCTTCGCTAAAAATATAAAAACTTTTATACCTTTTAAACTGAATATAATCGTGATTTGCCACTTGCAATGTTAAGTCACGCAAATCATATTGAGTGTAAGTTTTATAATGTATAAAATACTAAATAACTTTTTACAAATCACGATCCTGACACTCAAGGCATCTATAAGGATTCAATGTAGTTTATTTTATTTTTTTTATTTATAAAATATTGTTAAGCCTTTGCATTATTATTTTGAATTTCATTTTAAAGATATTTATATAAGCATACACAGACTTTACACAGACCATACCACATGCGCGAATTATGTATTTAAGTGTTAATTGTGTAAATGACTTGGCATACTAAAAATAAAAAGTAATTGCGAATATAAGTAAAATATCAACTAATACCAACTCTAAATTCCATCCATACCACCTCGATGTCTGAAATCCACAACAGCGCGATTTAGAAGACATTTTCTTCCTCGCACAACCACTCTGTGGAATCAACTTCCGCCGACGGTCTTTCCGAACCGATACGACTTGGGAACCTTCCAGAGAAGAGCGTATTCTTTTCTTAAAGGTTGGCAACGCGCCTGCATGCCTTCTGGTGTTGCAGATGTTCATGGGCGGCGGTGATCGCTTAAGATCAGGTGAGCCTCCTGCCCGTTTGCCCCCTCTTACATAAAAAAAAACCAATGATAAAACATTTAAAACATATTGCAGTGCTCAAAATTATGGTCTCTATATGTTTTGCTCTATTCCTTAAAAATTCAATTTTAATGCTAAAAATTACTGTCAAATTACGTTGTTTGTTCTCTATAAAATAATTGAAGTGTTTTAAAAGCATTTTTCTTCTTTAGCCATAGAGTAATAAAGTAATAAGGACTTTATTACTTCCAGCCGCCTTACCTTTTAGCCGTATAAACTCTATATAAAACCAAACGTCCATAAAAATGGGAATGAAGTGATCGGGGTATGTTTGCCTTATATTTTGAGGAGTTACGATCTATGCATGTAGTAGAACCAAACGGGTAAGTACTACTATAAGGTTACTACAAATCGGCGTAAAGTAACAGTATCAGTACTGTTGCGTTACGCGCGACGAGTTAAAGCGGAGGCCCATTCTCCCACCCCTACTTTCCTTTCTCATCCCTTCACTTCTATCCCTTGGGTTCGTAGGTTGTGGTGATTGCTTACCACTAGGCAGACCGTAAGCTTGTTGGCCAAGCGTGATACAAAATATCCAAAGTTCTTAATCATCACAAAATTTTGTATATGGGACATGTGTATATTATATATCTGGAGGTATACTCTATGAAGTAATGTAATTTTTCGAAACCGGTAAATACTTCAATCTTACACTATATGTTATTAAATTACAATCCACAATGACATAGTTGTGGGTGCAAAAACATTTTCAAAAATACAACCAGCTAGGGAACCTCCTCCTTTTTTGAAGTCGGTTAGTAAGTAAAAGTACCGATGTATGCAGATTAATTTAAATAAATGTATTATTAAAGTTCTCTTGCAAAAATCCACATATTTTGGTGTAGGTATTTGTTACATGGATAAAAATGTTCACACAATAGGCCATCTTGATTAAAAGGTCATATCGAATAGGCGTATTGTGGCCGATAGCCAGGTCATTAGGTTAGTGCCAGCAAGGTCATCGTCAACCTAAATATCATGCTCATAATTTGTAGTAACGGTTTATGGTACTATATATATGGCTTTTTTATATATTTTGTCCGTTGTAATTCTTAACGAGCGTTTTGAAAAAGCTATGAGACTGAATTTTTACAATGCTTGCAATCTCATGATTTTCAACATTATGGAGTTAGTGGATATTACGACAACACCTAGTAGTTACTTTTGTTTTTTTACAACAGAGAAGTTCAACTTCTTATGTGCGTACACACAAAGACATTTTTTATCTACATATATCAGATTACTTATATCAACCACCCTGATGGAAAACTTCATCCCAAAACCATAAAGGCTATTATACCATCGGCATCGGCTCTTTTTGTATAATTGTCGATTTCTTTTTTATTTATTAAGTTAAGATGATGATATTAATACCAGCTTGTTGTTTATATGTCTATTTTTTTTATTCAATAACGATAAAGATACAAGTTATACATTTAAAAAATTCTTTTAAAGGTTAATTAAATCAAAACTATTCTTTTTATACAAATTCTTTAAAATTCCTTTGAAATAATTATATACAAATCTCTAAAAATTCTTACATTTTTTTCGATGGTGTTTTAGATATTGTGATATCTTAAATAAAGCCGGCGGTGTTGGTAATGCGTTTTATTAATTTTATAGACGACTGACACAATTGTCAAAAGAGACAAACAATATATATCTTATATATATTATATCTTAAATTAAAGGTTACATACATTACAGATATAGAGAGCTAAAGTTGACCAAGTAAAGTGGTCTTCGCCTACGTTGCCAGACGTTTGTGTGAGTGCTTGATTTATAATAATAATTATAATTAGTACCTACTCTAGATGTTAGTTAGCTGCCAAAAAACTTTTTATGGAAATTTAACCGTTTTGAAAAACTTCAGGTAAAAATAGAATGTAAAACAAAGTCTATACCCCGGATCATTTTGACGACGTTGTGGCGCCGCGGTAGCGAACCTGCCTTAAACGCCACAGGTCGCGGGTTCGATTCCCGCTCGGAACATAATATGTTTGTATAGACCATGTAAGCATATTTTCCGGTCTGGGTGTATTTGTCCTTGTCATTGTGTATGTTTCCAGACCCCGACACAGGATATCAATATCCTAATGGGGGCCGTTGAGTGTGTAGCGTTTATTAATAAAATAAAAAAAATGAAATAATGAATATGAGCTTATAGTTAAGCAGACTGTTATTAATGACATTGAAAATATAATTATTGTTATTATTATAGAATTGTAATAAATAGTTGCGTTGTATTTATTGTTTTTCAATAAAGACATAATTACCATAACAATGAACATACTTATTACAATCTCATCATTAATGTAACGTATTTAATTTCAATTATATGTTCAATTATATATACATATAGTTAACTTGCTGAATGACTGTAACCAAAAACGTTGGAGCTAAGGATTTGAAATTTGAAGAAAAAATGATTTTTTGTAATTTCACATCTGAGAGTTTACCATAGTTTACCATGAACTTTTAGTAAAAATTTTATTTCGATCCAATTTAATTCTGACAATAAACCGATTCAAATTTTATATGAACATGGCATATAAATATATATGGCATGGTACAAAATACACATGTAGCTCAGTTTCGTCATTTAAATCGCAATAAGAGTTCATGGTAGGCCCCCAGGGTAAGTAGTAATAGACTAATAGTCAGTATTCCCTGCCTACAGGGTGAACGAGGGTGAACTTTTTTTTCGTAATGTGTATAGCTGTTGGCACTACTGTTGCGGGCGGGTCGGTAACGATCATGATGGTGCTGGTTTGTACAGGGAAGAATAATTCTTTGTCAAGAAATTCATCACAAATATTCTTAGAAATAATTCAACGAATTTTTAACTTTTATCTCTTGTTTGTACAAGTGTTCTGCTCCACAATAATTTTTATTATTAGTACATAGATAATTATAATATTTGACTCGCTTGAACAAACCTGGTTAACTTTTAAACACAATACAGCTCACCAACAAGTACATATTTCTCTGTACAATGTTTTAGGATCCGGTTTGAGTTATGCTAGAGTAGGTAGGCCTACCACGTTTCCTTGTTCTAAAATAGTACCACGACTTTATACATAATATATACTACTGTATTATATATAATATCGAATGATGATTCACAATGGAATGTCTTTGGAAGTTATTCTACAGACAAATAGCCCGTCGCACGATTTGCATTTACAAATCTTTTGATATATGTATTTTACTTCTTGTACCATTTATTTAATTCGGTGACTGTCGCCGAAAGCACGTCCCATAAGATCAATATCGGTGACAACATTTAGAAAATACATATGTACAGTCACGAGCAATGAAATGTATACATTGTCAATTTTTCAAAATGATGTACACGCAATACTTTGCAAAAGAAACTATACAAGTTTTACTTCATAAATATGTAACCGTCAAATTGTTCCAAAATAATGTATACAGTGACATTTTCAATACCATATCTATAGTGGGTATGAGGTGCTCGTATTTTATTTTTAAAATATATTCAGGTACATTATATTATGCCGAATATTAATAATATTTTCGCATATATATATAGTTTTCTACAAAAGTTTAAATGTAGACTTTAAAAGTTAATAATAATTAAGTTTAAATGTATGATTATTCTTGTCTTCACTGAATTTCTCTGACCGGTTTTGAATTTTTTTTGTATTCGGGTGATGCCCTGGGTGGCTTATAATCATAATAAGACCCGGAAGGTACCGTTGAAATCGAGTATTCTTTTTTTCAGATATTTTATATCACCTTACCCTTTCCCCTAAATAAATGACTCTAAGTGAAAAGGTGTTCATGAAATTAAGAACCAGTCAAGGGCGTGGTGGTTCACCTCGCATAGTGAAAACTCTAAACTCTAACTTCAAATTGGCAAAAACAAGTATTAATTTCTTTATTTCATTGTAATTATTCAAAGTAATACGAAAAAATTTGTAGATGATCTATTTTCTTCATTAGCTAAAGAAAGTTCTTCTGATGTTCTAGAACTACAAATTTTGAAGACGGATAACACGATTTGTATGAGTTTAAGAGTTCCTATCTCTAAAACTAATGATATAATCAAAAACTTGAGAGGTGTCAAGGGACACCCGGATGGAACGAAGTTCCTTTCGATTAATTAGTGAAGGAATTGTAATAAAATTTTATTTTTTATTATTTATTATTTACAAAAAACCTGTATACACTCAACAAAAATAATCGTCGCGACACCACACTGTTCAATGCGAAATAGAAATGAAAATATCTGGCTTGCTTTCTATAAGAGAGAGAGAGACAGACAGAGAAACATACGACGCCGCACAGCTTACAATAGCTTACTATAGCAAAAAGTGTCGTGACAACTTTTCGTAAGAATTTTTCCGTCTAGCCCCCTTTCACAACGCGCGATAAGGAACTTCGTTCCAAAAAGTCAAAATAAAACGTCGTTATGATATTTAACGCCTATCCAAAGCTAAATTTTTTAAGGTCACACGTTGCCATGTATTGCTGGTGGCTCTACCGGCCTTGACAGCGTCACAAGGTGGGGAGCCGACTAATGAGACCCAGCCGTGAAAAAAAAATTAAAAAAATGAAAAAAAGTGCATTCGATCCTTACGGTGCCGATTATGTTTTTAATCGTCAGTTACACGTATGGACTGCTTTTAATTTACTATCTTTAATTTTTTATATATTTTAGGTAATAGATCTATATTGATATGTGATAGACTAACTGACTTTCGATGAATTAATGATATGCTGTTTATGTTGAATAAAAATATTTGATTTGATATACTTAACTGCAAAATTGTGTAGCGGTTCATAGAATACACCTACTCACATAATTTCATATAAAAAGAGCCAATAATTTCCAATTAAAATGACTGTGACATAAATAGAGTGGAGTGGAGACACATAAGTGGAGTGTGGAGATAAAATATAAATTAATTATAAGAGTACGTAGCCCTTATAATTTTTCTATTTGGCTATGGAACCCTAAAATACGAAATGAGCAACGACATTTATAATTTGACAGTTTTTTTTATTCATTCGCAAAATAAAGTATACGAGCTTTGTTTCAAAATTATGTATCCATCTAATAATACTAGAATAATATTATGTATATAGTATATCAAAATATTTTTTTGGCATTGAAGGAGGTTTTTCTTTTTTGAAAAAACTAGTCATGACGGTATTATTAAATTTAAAATTATTCGATATTTTCTTTATGTATGTATGTGCTCTTTATGTGTGCGTGATATGTCACTTTATCACTGTGTGCATGTGTCAATTTATCGTTTACAAATCTTACAATAGTTTAAATCTAATTTAAAAATACAATTATTGACGTTTAGGGAATAAAAAAATAAGTTGCCAAACCTATATATATATATGTCTATTTCTTTTACTCCTATTAGTGATTCGAATCAACAGACTAAGATAGCAATATCTCCTGTGAAATATGGTTACAAGAGCGGCAACAGGATATGGTTCCGTCCAAAGGGTTCTTAGTCTAAGCGTAAGATGCATACTGTGACATATAAGTGTCAAAGGAATTTATCCTTTATTCAATAGGAAAATGATCGGTTTCTATAAATATCAAAGGCTTTATGACTTAATAATATAGAATTAAAGATTAATTTCTTTGAAACCTGAAATTATCGCAGTATCTATCTAGCGTAAAAATACACGCGCACGCTGTAGTAAAATGTAAACGACTAATATTAAAAAAATTAAAACGTGTCTCAGGGCACGCGGTATGAACAAGTTGCCTTTGCTTATTAATTAATATTTTGCTGACTAAAAATATTGAAAAGTAAGTTTCTCTAAAGCATTCCACAAGAAAAACTTTTTATGTTTTAAGAACAAACATGCATACATATCTTCATAAAAAAATATTTTACAAAAATGGGCATTTTATTTTGTTGCACTGGCTTCGCTCTCCTACAATCCATGCCATCTCAACCAGCTCCATTATATCGCAACCCATGCCACTGCACAAATGAGGCTTCGGAAAAAATATCCGACTTGAAACACTAGTCCACATATTTTCCTTTGATTTTTTTACCTCCCAAAATTTAATTTTCTGGCCTAACCTACCTAAACCTAAGCCGCGATAAGGAATTTCGTTCCAAAAATACTAAAACGCATTTGCTTATAAAATTTGAAGCGTTTACACATAATCTATCCAGGATCCCATCATCAGATCTTGACCGTATAGATTATCCAATAAAACAGGCCGTCTTTGAGTAATAAAAATGAAAACAAATATTGTGTAGAATCTATACTTTTTTTAGGTTGGCGAAAATATATTGTTAAAACTATCTTTAATATACAAAAATATTATTTTTAAAAGAGCAGTAAATGCATAATAAATTTATATCTAAATATATTTATATAATTTTAAAGAATATATGCTTATAACGTAGATTTTATTCAAAATGTCAATGTATACTTTATCGAAATCGGTCCATACATTCAGTTCAGTAACAGACCAAGTGTCTGTTTGTTTCAACAATTATGGTTTATATATTTTGTTGAAGGTGTGTGTGTGTGTATGAGCAAAAACTAAAAATAATAAAACCTAGAACTTTATTTCCACGCCACCTCCAGTAGGTGGCGTGGCAATAAAATCTTATTGTGATTCTAAGCTATCCAGTGATAACAAATACCCAAAAACAAAAAAAAAATATCAGAATCAATTAGAGAAATTCAGTGATATACACATAATAATAAAAGACATTTTAAAATAAAATTAATATACTGCTTTAGACGTAAAAATGTCTTGAAAATGTCACTGTATACATTATTATGAAATAAATTGACGCTTACATATTTGTGAAGCAAAACTCGTATACTTTCTTTTGCAAAGTATAGCGTGTACATAATTTTGAAAAGTTGACAATGTATACATTTCATTGCTCGTGACTGTACATACATATCACACATATAATTATGTCCTGCAGCGGCTATGATATGCTATGCTACTTACGTAAATTTTTTTACTCTTTACGAGGCATTTTTTCGAAACTATGGGTGAACTTTGATATTGTTCCGCTGTTCCGACTTCGTAAGCCCTCCATTCGAGATAAAAACGTTATGCTTCGTTTTGTATTGGCTAACACATACACTAAACTATAAGGTGCAACTAGTTTTAGCCTAAAATTAATAAAAAAATATCTAACTATGATTGGAGTAGAGTTCAAGTAACCAAATAGATATAGGTAAAGATCGTAATTCGATTACATTTACATTTGTTTAAGAAAGGGAAGTCCTCCAGAGAATTTAAGAAATATCCCCTTTTATGAACAAATAATACAAGACACCACCTGCGATTTTATCGGTATTGAATATAAGGTTTCTTTGTTACATTTCCGGCTTTCGTCATCGAAATAAGATACATAAGAGTTTTTAAATATAAAACAAAACACAAATAAAACTTTTAAATCAGTGGAAGTCATTATGGAAATTAATCTTTATGAACAAAAAGGCAGAGACATCCATCATATTTATTTATATAAATAACAATCTAACCAACTTCGAATAGAGGGAATTTGAAACATACTATTTCGGTATGTTTTCGTTGGATCCAATCATCTTGAAATCAACAAGATGACTTAATCAAGGACTTTGAAGACAAAATACGAAACTCCTCAAAGTATTTGAGCTAACAACTCACATTCAGTAGGTTCGTCGTTGCTTTGTTTAAAGGCGGTTGAAGTCTCAACCAAATTCAAACAATTTTCCCTACTTCTAATTTTCGCTACTGTGGTGGCAGACAAGGTTCTTAATATTTATTATGGTATAATTATCGCTATTAAGAAGGTCTGCCCCTTGTGCTGATCATAAAGATATTTTGCTAGCCAGCTCCCTAAGTATAAATTCTATTATTCTTCTCCACGTCAGCATGTATTTGTATTAATTAATGAGAACAAAATAGGAGTAAGCATAAAGGGTCGTGAGTCAACACTGTGTGCAGCTGTCGCTATGACAGTTGAACTTTCTACATATACATTATTTTAACTATTGCAGCTGGTAATAATTAAGCTTTCATATCATTAATCTATATATACATATTTTAAAAAGTGCAAGTTACAAAAATACTTTAACGTAATCTAAAAGTAGATTGAATGAATGAATTAAATGAATCAATGCATAGTTTTATGGACTTTTCTTGTACTTCTTACGTTACAATAACATATAAATAAATTCAAATAAATTGTAATAGTCTAAAAACAGAAAAAAAAAACTGACTGCTTAAAAGACTGAATCAAAATTACTTTTAAGTTTCAGTTCAATTCAATTCTTAGGTATTATTTCATAGCACCACTTCAAAACTAGGATATAATGTGATATCCGTTATTTGAAAACTTTGTTGTAATTACATAGCTACAAGAAATACAGTATATACATAAAGTACGTAATAGGTGTAGTATTTGATATATATTAATAACAAATAAATATTGAATCATTTAATAACAAATAAAAAACAGCTACACTCAGAATTTTGACAATATTTATTAATATGAGTAAATAAAAAAATCCTAAACAGTTTATACATAATAGGATGATGTAATTGTTATTATATATGCACATAGAATATTTTAAAATACGGATTTAAACCAAGATTAATTTTGTACCAATAATAATGTGAGTGAAAAATTATATGTCAACAACTACATACATATGTATGTATATACCTCAGAATATTTATTAATAAACAAATCAAATGTTTCTTAAGCACTCATTATTGCTTCTTTAAGTTTTTTACGAATTTGCGGTTTTCTTACTGGCCTTGACAGCGTAAAAAGCAGCTTAAATGAACAAGTTCGAAGTTGATTCCCTCCTTAAGGTAAGTACCCACCTCTTGAGAGGCCTATCCACGGTTCGTTACTATAGCGAATGGGTTTACGACTGCAATAAGCAAAGATTTTATTTAGCTATATATAGCGGTGTATTGTGACGGTGATAGTAGTAGATTTCTATGAAAAGAGGCGGCAAGGGTAGATCAGAGCGAAGCAGTGCGAAGCGGAATGAAATGAGTTTTCACTTTTGTGGGCAGTCCACGTGACCTTTTTTTCTTAATAATTATTAATAAATAGTTATAATATTGATTCTTATTAACGCACCTGGACTACAATTGATTTTAAAAAACCAAGGAAATACAAAGGAATATAACTATTTATGATGTATTTCAATATCTATTCTAACTTCTAGTCATTTGATTATTTTAAGGGATGGGTTGACGACCCAACGCAGCTGTGCGATAGTAACTATCGTACCTACCTATCTAATGCTAAAGCGTAATACATAATATTGTTAATTAAGTAAACATTAAATTCCAAATCTCATACGAATCGTTTTTATATATTTCATACATAAGTCACGTCACGTCAAGTACCCAAGTTGGAATTTAAAGGGTCCGCAGCTCAATGATGAAGAATCTTTAGAACTTTAAATATTCACAAATTTGAATTAAAAATTAAGTTTGTAATAAATTATTATTAAAATAATATGAAAAAAAAATCCAAAAAAGTAATTTAAACCTAAAGGTTCTTTGGTTCTATCTTCTTCAAAATAAAAGTTATGTATAGTTCTGCTGAAGTTATATTTAACCTCAAATATTACAGAATTTTAAATACAAAATTAATAATATTATAATTAATTATTATAATTCAAAAGTAAGAGGGTGGCATAATTTTTATGACTCTTAGGAGCTAATATCTCAATAACTCCTTATTATTTTAGAAGACCTATCTATATATACCCTCACATACATGTATGGAGTATTGCCTTTAAATTTTATATACCTACATATTTTATTATTTCATGAAAAAAAATTGTAGCCGTTCATAAAATACACTTTGTGACACTAACTTCATTCGATTATGTTTCAAGCCTAAGAAATGCTGAATTTGCGAAGGAGCCCAGCGAATCTTTGGACATTTTAATAGTATGAAAGGGCCTATCTATATAATTTTAATAAATCTATGATAATTGATGATTTTTTAACATTCATAAAACAGAATGTACAAAATGATAATAACAAACATTTAAAATCAATCAATTTTTACAACAACAATTGTTTACAAAGTATGTTCTTTTTTTAAAAATTCTAGTTAGATTTTATCTTAGTTCAATCGTGACACAATTTACATAAGTATAGATAATGAAAATAACAAGAAAAGTCCATTCAATTTTACAATAAAACATATCATCGCAGACAATAACCGTTGATCGTTAGTTATCATTGTTTACATTAGTTTGTTTTTAGCTCGAGCGAATCAGTCACGCTAAAGCTAGAAAGTGAAGTACAACGTAACCACGATAAATTGTTTCATTAATAATACTGGTACATTAAATACTTGTACTTATTCTGATTGAGTTGGTTTATGCCGGTGCGGTCCTATCTGTGTGATAAGTTGACAACCTTTTTTACAATTTACATTTTACATCCATGATCCAGCCAGTCCGGCATCTGGCGCGGTGGTGAACGCGCCTGTTGTTAAAATATAAATGTTAATAAAATTACGTAAAATATATCGTATATTAGAATTATTATAAAAATGACATTCTAGAAAATAATAAGTTAAAATATTATTTTTTATGTCTAAAGTGAAAATATTTAAAAATAAATATATACCTAGAAACTTTCTTGATTTTCCGCGATTTTTGATTTTCGTTTGAGTGAGAAGTTGTGAAAAGAGGTAAGTAGATTTTATATTTTATTAAGTAAAATGTAGGGATTTTACAAGGGCTGATGAAATTAATTAGAATAATAATTGCCACATTAATGATGTACGAAATAAATAAAGTATAAATATACGAAAATTATTGTCATTCTTTTCTTCTTATCTTTTAAAAATATAAAAAAGCAGTTTAATTTTTAACGAATACATGTAAAAGAGTTAAGATCTGCAAATATTTAAAAAATGCAATGATTTAAAACAAAATCCTTTAATAAACATTACTTTTAAAAATCATTTTAATACACGCATTGGGCGACAACTACTTTAATAAATAAATGCAATAAATTGAAAAACTTACCTTACGTCTCGATATCGTTGTTTGCTATATTAAATTAAATAAACTTTTGTAACCTGTTTGATAAGGTCGGTTTAGAAATGATAGAAAAAAAAACACGGGTATAAATAAATTTAATATATTTACTCATATTTACAGTACATTCACCTTTTTTTTCATAAAATTAGTTTTAGCAAGTCGAGCGAATTAGCATTGATGGTGTATAATTATTCACTAAAAAAAGCTATTAAGGATAAAATACCACCATTAAGCTATCAGAATTAATGATAAAAATAGTACTGTGAAAATGAAAGATCTATAATTGTAAAGGAGGCACACAAAAACATATATATATGTAAATACATTTAATTGTCAGCGACTATATATTTTTATATTAATAATGTTTTAGCCTGGTGAGCATCTGTCCGTCCATCCGTCTGTTATCGGGCTGTATCGCACGAAACGTAATATGAAGGGAGTTGAAATTTCTACAGAATTTGTATTTTTGTGGCTATTGCAACAAAAAACTCTAAAATAAAATTTAAATTCAAAACAAATGGATATATGCAAGAAACTTGATATTTCTGACGTTTTTGAAGTATCTCATAAATTGTGATAGATTAATAGTTGCAATATAAATAGACCGTGCATTTCTGTGGACGCTATAATAACAAATAACAAAAACAATAATTTCGTAATTTTAGGAGTCCCATACAAAAACTTGCAATTTTGTTATTATATTTAGCAGATACTTGTAAATTATTCTCTTTATTTTGCAATGTGATTTTAGATCCATAAGTTAACATAGATAATATGTAATATCAATATTGTTTGAACATTTAGCAGTTACGAATCCTATTAAATAAATAATGTTCCTCGCGATTTCATATTGTTAGCTTAACAATCTAGCGTCCTCTTTATATAATCTGTATATTTATTAGTAAAAACAATGCCATGTCATTTTCAAGTAATAACTTAAAGCATGCGGTATTTGTGAACAAAAGATAAAATTAACCAAATGTGAACTGGACTGTTTCTAAGCAGATTTCATTAGCCTCCGACTTAGGTAAACCAAAAAACTTCGATTTTTTTTTGTAAATTTTAAAATCGTTAGCGTTATTATTATTCAGATCATCTACAATTTTTTGAGAGGGGGCAAACGAGCAAGAAGCTTACGTGACGTTAGTCGATTACCTCTGCCCATGAACATCTGTAACAGAGAGTATGCAAGTGCGTTGCCGACCTTTAATATACACTGTGCACCACTGGGTGACAATAAAACCCGGCTGACGAGGAGCTACTTCACGAGTTGGTAGCTGACAAGGCGGGCATTATAACCCACTAACAGCAAGTGACCACCACTGGGACTGGCGGATATTCATGTCTTAGAATTTCTACTGTGATGCAGGTTTCCTTACGATGTTTTCCGTCCCCGCTAAGGATAGGATAAAATAAAAACACAAATTAAGCTCTTCCAACCTCAGAGGTGCTTCCCAGAATTTGAACCTGCGAATTTCGATTATAGTTTACGTTTTCTATCCATTGTGCCAGCTCGACTTTGATATAAGACGATGTCACAATATTTGTATGGACTAAAAACAACGTGAATTTTTAAACTAAAAAGACATGACCTGCCTGGTAAATAGCGCACAAGTCAAAATATTGACAGTATTTTTTTATTTCTTATATTTACATAGTTTTGCTTTTATTTTTCTTGCTTCATTATCCTCATAGCTTATTGGTATTTTTACTGTGACCATAATTTATTTAAAAACAAAAATAATAGGAGATTTGTTATTCGAAGTTTTGATATTTATTTGAATTCCAAAATTTATAATCATCGTGTTAGTGAACCATTTCTAGGTACAAAAACTTTGGACTTGAAGATGTTAGATAACTGAGCAAGAAATACATGCGGAATCAGTTTATTAAATCTTATAAAATATAAATGCTAGCTCGTGGCTACACTCCCTTTTTCATACCGGACCTTTAGATGGTCGTAGTCTAAAAGCTATTGTTCTATTCCATAAGACCAAAAGTGGTTACACCCTTTAGTTCACTTTTTGATCCCACGAGAACCTATAATAAAAAAGTCATTTTTTCGTGATAGGATAACAATTATGAAAGATCTTCGGCTCATCTATTACAATTCGAAGGCGTTTTGTTTGTGCTAAGATCTCAATGCTCAAAGACCTATGTCATTTTACCAAAGCTTAAGCTTTGAGCATTAATAGTGTAATATGTAATTACGAATGCATGCGTAGGTACTTACAAAAATGAAAGGTCCTTTTACGAGTAACAAGAGGTACATAAAATCTTACTAACCTTCGTAAAGTACGACTGCTGCTTTTAATTTTTTTGCTGCTGGATTGTATTTTATTTAAAAAATCATTACATTCATTAATTATTTCCCTTTGTTTCCTTCCTTTTTCCTTTCTCATCCCTTCCCTTCTAATCCTTAGGTTGGCTACGTGCATGTGATACTTCCAGTTTCGCAAGTGTTGATAGGTTGCGGTGGCTGCTTGCCATCAGGCGGACCGTGTACTTGTTTGCCAACCGTCATGAAATAAATAAAAGATAAACACTCTAGGGATAGTTCTACAGAACTATTCTTCATTTTGCCTTTCAGAAACCATCATTGATCATACTATAGTTTTTTTTGTTTTTCAACTAAAGAGTTTGGACCTTCATTGGTAAAATTTCCATGTCGTAAATTTTAATTCAGGTTCAATTCAATATTCATTCAATAAGGTTCCTTTTTATTGCAATTAGCATCCACCAGCGACTTTGTCCGCGATGACCTTAGGATTAGGTCAAGAGAGAGAAATGAAGTATTTCTTATGTAAATAATGCTCCTTTATTGATACTAACATTTTTCTGGGATAAGAGTATCCTATTTTAGACGCTCATAGCCGGGTGCGCTCACTGATCGGTAAACGATTCTGGGGTTAAGCAACTTTAGGCGCAGTCAGTTGCTAGATGGGTGATCGCATAGTGGTATTTCAACTGAGCGTCTCCGTGCTTCGGAGGGCACGTAAAAAGTCGGTCCCGTCTGTTATCAATTTGATAAAAGTCGAAAAGTCAAGTGTGAAGGGGCTTCCTCGTATACGGGCGACCTGAACAACTCTTACACAAGGTTGGCTACTAACCACTCGATAAGAAGAAGATCCTATTTATTAGTCCGAATTATAAGCTAACATTGTGCTTAATTTCGTTCGAATCCATTCAGCCGTTTTTGCGTGATTGTGTAGCAAACATCTAAACACAATTCCCACAATTCCAACTGAATACGCGCTGTAGTATGTTTTTTTTTAATCCCACGAGAACGTAACACTTTTCTGGGATAAAAGTATCCTTTATGTTATTCCACATAATAAGCTATATATATGCTAAATTTAATTGAAATCCCTTTAGCCTTTATTGCGTGATTTAGTAACAAACATTCAAACATACAAACTTTCACAAAGATAGGATATTTATTTTTGGCTAAACCAATATTCATTATGTCAATATATCCTTGTCTGATAAGAACTCTTGCGATAAATATTATCTCATAATTTATGAAGTTCATGTAAAAATAACATGACGGGCAGAAAAACGTTCGATGGGGTTAATATTATGTAACGTAGACATATCATATCTTTGATCTCCTATTGTCTAGATCAGTCACTTGACATGTTGTTGTTGTTTATTATTTATAAGATTTTGAAGATACTTATCGATAAAGTCATGTATTATCGTAAGTAGATACTGACGTTGAAGTGGAAAACAATTGATATAAGGCCTAAAGTTAATCTCACCAAGAAATATGCTAATGTATATCCTGGAACTCTCAATCTGACAATAGCACCATATAACAGTTTCAGCATTATAATATAAGAGAATTTATTACTATGGTTATGGTATGGCTATGGTGTAAAACATGGTTCATGCCGCGCGATGCGAGCACAAGCGCGCAGTGCGAGACGGGTCGAGACCGCGAACGTAACCCACTCACCCTGATGAAGGACCTCCGATGAGTCCGAAACTAGTCGGTACTTAAACCTATTGAACGTGAGTGTTAGCCGTTTAAATTTTACATTAAGTTAATTATGTCTCACGATAGTTTTAATAATTTAAGCATATAACTTATTTGTTGAAAGTCAAGATTCTACTACCGGCTCCAAAAATGAAACCTCTGCCCGAGAAGAACCGGCGAAACAAACTCGGGGGTTATATCTTTTTTTATGTATTATTATTTTTTAAAATGTCCAAGTAATTAACATATTATGTTCACTGAAAAGCCTGGAGTGACTGTCTCATTCCCAAAGTGCGGTGTCCTCAAGGTATTCAGTAATTTTATAATAGCACTTACCACACAAACGTCTCTTGACCTTTATTTTAGTTTTAAGCGATTTACAACTACCTTCCCTATAATATATACTGTAATAATATGTTATATTTATATTTCTATAAGTAAAGCCCTACCCTAGGGACTAGACAATATATAATTAAATATGAAATAATAGGTTACATTGAAATCATGAGCGCGCTGATGTCTAGGTGAATTGGTGGTATAGATTTAGTTTTTTAGGATTTGATAATACACTTTTAATTTATAATTTAAATATTAAGGTTTGTAATTTTATTTAAATAATAAAATTACGAAACTTATTATTTTACTTATTATTAAATAAAATTACAAAACTTAATTTATGTTATGTTCAGTTGTCCTCGATCGCGAGGAAACGAAAAAAAATGTGAAAAACCATAAATTTTTTATTATACTTTTATGGTTTTATACTAAATCTGTGGTTGGTTGTTTTAGTGGACATCAGGTGTCACTGGCAGCCTGTTAGAGTTGCCATAAACTAAAGAAAATTTTTAAAAAGCGTGCAAGGCTGACGCGTGAGGAATTATTTTAACTATTCACTTACAGATTTTTAATAATACAAGGTGTAGTATTCAATTTCATTTATATTTTATACCATAAGTTACGCTTGATTTGTTAATAGTCTAACCTTTTGAACCCCTATGTTCATCCTTGGTATTACTGTGCTATTACACATGATTGCTTAATTTGAGTGCATGCTTCTGAATCACGATCAACACGATTTTAGATATAAATTACAACAAAACAATAAGAATTATTAAATCACTGACTGCTATTCAAAAAACTTAAGTTTTGAGATGGGCTCCATCCGTTTCCGCTTGTATACCTTTCCCTTTCTTATCATCAGTCTATTTTTTTCGCCCATGTATTTCCCCCACCAACTTAAATCACGGTCGTTCCATATCAGCTTCGTTAGAATGAAGAATAATCCTATGCATCTTCGTCCCGTTCTCCTTTAAGAAAAGAAATTTAAAATACATATTTAGGTAATTTGTTTCCTTTTTATAATACATACATAGGTATTAAGTAAATAATAAAAATAAAAATTTAAATATTTTTATACAAGAGTCATTTATTAGTAATAACAAAAGCCTATTATTAAAAATTGTGGACAAAGATATACCAAATAATTAATATTTTATGTGTATAAAATTTGAATTATAGATATATTTATTTCATGTCTGCCTTTTTAGTCTAACGGTGTTACCGTTCATAGACATTTAGTTTTTGACGTTTAGTAGAAAGCATATATTTTATGTATAACATGTTTTTGTATTATCTTAGAAAGGATAAAAGAGATATTTTATTTTTTGAGAAGGATAAGCCATTTGAATACATAGTTTCTATTCCGTCTACGAGTTCAAGTAGTGAATCTTCTAGCTCAGAAACTTCAGACAGTTCTTGTGGTATGAAGAGGTCTCGGCATCATCCTGCCAAGAAAAGAAGCCGTAAAAGTTGACGCAGCCATTCGTACGATAAATTGGAAAGGCTAACAAAGCAAGTGAGCTTCGTAAGCAATAATCGAAAAATAATAGTGATTTAAATAATTTTATTATGTATTACGGAAATAATAAATCTTTACATTCAAACAATAGTCGAGAATTATGTTGTAACGATAATAATTATTGTAATGATGATATAAAAGATAAATTACCTCAAGTCCATATTACTTTTAATATTGAAACTATATTAATAGAACTCATTTACCCAAAACCTTCAGACAACTATTTAAAATAGCTTTTTACTATTCAATACATATTCCATACTACGTTTAGAAACAGTAGTGTAATTTGAGGTATGCAGAAACAATGTTTTCATGCCAGGCTTGGCAGAAGTAGATGTTGATGATTAAATAAAATCATATGATATTAATGGCCACCTATTTAAAGATTACATACTGCTATGACTTATTGCCCAATTAAATATAAGGATGTTTGCAAAATGTACAGGATTTACTTTTATGGACAAGAAGCCCGAGTCATTTGAATTTTCTGACAAAATACTAGAAGTATTTTGTGAAGGAAATGATTTGCGGTCATAAAACTGAAATAATTCAAATAAGAAGGAATAAAATTTTAACCTATGTAAGAGATCCCTTAGTGAAATCGACGCTGCAAAGATTCCGTCGCCATGTTACAATTCATTTAACTCTAATTTATTTAAGTCAGAAGGCGTGTAAAAAGATCTTTCTCGCCAAGAAATATAGTATCCGCTTCGAAAGCTGGATACAATTTTATGTGCCAACCAACGGTAGCTACCCAAGGGCCTATGCATTTTTATTTAATAACAAAAGTTAAATTATTAAAACTATCGTGAGACATTATTTAACTTAATGTGAAATTTAAACGGCTAAAACTCACGTTCGGTTTTGGTACCGACTAGTTTTACACCCATCGGAGGTCCTTCATCAGAGTGAGTGGGCTACGTTCGCGATCGCGACCCGTCTCGCACGCAGTGCATTGCGCTAAGTACGTAACAAAAGTCTAAAATGATCAGCCAGTTTTTGAACTATTTTGCGCCTCATCACGGCTATCGTTCTTATGATTCACCTCAGGATCATTGGCTGAAAAAAAATAATCTAAGAGATACAAAGCCTTTCTTTCGCAATAAGCCTGGAAAGGAATATGACAAAAGCAGTCATAAGCGACCTGGATTTTGGGTAAGCACCATACACCCTCCAGCCAATAAAAGAAGAAAATTTTTATTGATTTTTTTCACACTTTTGAAGAAGGGCCAGGTATCCCAGTATGACGACCGATGGAAAAAAATGGGCGCTCACCATTTTATTGAAAGTAGAAGATAAGTATATCGAGTACCATACAATCAAAAAATTTCCTTTTGTCATTCCAAATTTGAAAGAAGCTTGACTACCTGGCAACATTTCAAATATCAAGTCTAATTTTTTAAATTAAAACACTTCTACACTAAAGGTTTCGATAGATGTGAAAGTTCCTTAAGATTCGTATATGTTTACATTTACAATGTAAGTTATACTAGAACGAGCTTTCAGTCAGTTAGTATGCCCGACAAATCAGCATAGCGATGTAGGACAAGAGCTATAAACGGTGACACACTGGCGAACTAGCTTCGAGGGAATACTAAGTCTTAAATCAAACTCTAAAGGTAGAAATCATTTTATGAGACCCCGCACGTGATCTGCATTCGAAGTTTAGGTTAAGCACTCGAGGATATACGAAAACATTTATAATGTATGTTCTTAATTTATAATTGAGATCATATGTGTCCTAAAACTGATTACAATCGAATTTTGATTGGGAATCCTAATAGGCGTATACATAGGTATCCCTGTCGTCGAAACATTTTATAACAGAGATATAGGCTTGTGGTAGACGAGAAATGAGCCTGGTCAATTAGACCGCAGAATATGCATGTGAAGTTGAAGTATCCATAGTCCTTTTTTATGTTAAAGGAGGACAAGCGGGCAGAAGGTTCACCTGATGTTATGCTATTTCCGTAGTCAACGAATATCTGCAACCAGAAGGCATATGAACGAATACCAGAAGGCATGCAGGTGTATTAATTAGAACAAGCATTAAATTCAGAATTATGAAATTACTTTTCGAAACGGAAATGGCTGGAAAAAGCTAGCCAATATGTATGTAATTATAAACAAATATAGCATTTCTTTAATCATGATTGTGGTCAATATCGACATGGATAAATTTAATAGCAATAAAGTCTATGAAAACTAAATTGAATCTAAAAATAAATAAAAGAAATCTCATGTATAGGACTTATGGTCATTAATTAATAATGACATGAATAAATTTATAAGCAATAAAATTTATGAATTAAAATTCAAGAAGCTTAATTTGAACTAGAATTTATTGAAATATCTCATAATATCCTTAATGATATTATATGATTATGAACTTGAATTCATTGAATTGTAACAAACCAATTAATTCAGATTCAATTAAATAGTATTAAGTGTAGTCATATAATTAATTATCATAACAAAAGTATAAGAGACAGGTAATCTATGCAAATATATTGGTGGATTTGAAAAGGAAATATGAGATATATTAAAAAATGTATACCATGATGGTGGAAAACAAATGATTGGCGCCCCTATTGGTAAGCTATTATTGTGCCCTATAAACGCTTGCAACACCAGGAATTCCAGAGAAATTACGCTTGTTGTCGACCCTTTGAAAAATCACATAATCTAGTCACTAAAGCCTTTTGGCTAGAATGCAAAATATGTTAATGCTGTGAGCAAAACCACAGGTTGACGCTAGTTTACCATACGTAATAACTACAAGGTCCGATCAGGGAAACAATAAGAAACGTAAAATCTATTATGTAAATGAATATTCATAATCATTTATATAATATGTTAATTGAAAAATTCAATGCTAAAGGAAAAATAATAAATATTGTAATATGTATATTCGATATTAATAATACTATAAATGTTAAGGAAAATACACTTATGTAGGTATTATGTGAATATAAAATTTAACGAGGTGCTTGACGCTTTGTTCCTTGGATTGTGTTTCGATAAGGCGAGCTTGTTTTGTTTGCTACTAACGAAACCTATCATATGTTTGCCGGGAAAATAAAGTGGGTCATTGTGTTAACTCTCTACTTACATTAGCTGTTATTGATTCACTAAAATATTAACACGACAATTTGTCGACGATATAGGTTACACGAAATGTTTATAATCCTATTCATGTTTATTTAATATGTTATTAGAAGAGTTATATGTTATGATGACATACTATAATTTTTAAGTTTTATATTTGATATAATGTTTTTATGAAATAAAAATTTTTTTTTTCGTCTTACGTATTATTACTGTACAATTACGTATGTTTATGGTTGAATTTAACAAAATGGATGTTCCCAATTTAACTTTTTTATTTTTATTTTTGTGTTATGCAATATCTTTGCGAAAAGGGAAACGAATTTATATAGTCATATGTGATGATCTATTTCAAATTTGTGGTACTCCTACTATCAGTTTATATTATTAATTTTTACTACTATTTAGATATTATATTATACTATTAATCAGATATAAGATGCACATTAATATTAATAGAACTTTTCAAAGTGTTATGACTAAATTACACACTGAAGAATTGTATTTTTAATAAAACTACGTACTCGATTAAGAAATGCTAAGTCATAAAAATGTATCAATAGATATAAGAATAATAAGTATTAACAAATATTAAGAATTTTGTGGTTTCACAACATTGTGTATTTTCTGGTATGACTTTGCCCATTATCGCGATAAACAAAACAGCTACTCAAAATAGGTTAAGTATGGGCTAATGCATGGTTATTTAAGCTCCTTATTCTTTAATGAGACATTTGCCAGGTCAATGGTTCTACTCATTACACCTTCATTAACTACGGACAAAGGGTATTAACAAAATAAATATTTAAAGGTAGAGCTTAAACATACAATCTGAATTGTATATCAAATGGTCAGTGCTCCACAGTTATTTATTCATGGCAAATGATTACTGTTATAAAAAATGAGGTAATCTGTTAAACATTAATGCTATTTAATTTAATTGCTAATCTGAGTTACTTGGAGCACATATTATGCATATACTTATGTATAATGTTTCAGCCTTTTGCCCCATAATAAGCTTTTGTCACATGGTAGTAGCCAGAACTAGAGTAAGGCCGTAGTTTATTCCCTACTACATTATCACTACATGTAATATAAACTCAAAAATACTGAACGGATTCTTATGCGGCCTTCACTAATAGATAGAATGATTAATGAGGAAGGCATAGATGTATAATTTGCTACGGTTTTAAGTAAATGGTTTGATATATTATGATAGTTGTCAAAAAAATTGTAGATCCGGATCCTACCAATATGTTGTCACGGTATGTGCCTTTAAACACGTGCCGATTGCCGGCTATCCGGCGGCGACTGTCCGGTAACTCATTTCGCTTTCACGCGACCCGATTTTGAATCTAGTAACTCGTACGCAAAGTGGTGAATCCGGCGTGCACCCGGCGACCGCTTGCCGAGCAAAATTCCGCCGATACGTATGAAAGCTGCCATACATGGTATATGGTATCCGGTAGCAAAGTGTAGGGGACACTTTGCTACCGGATACCCGGGGCCGGCTACCCGGCAACCGGAACGTGTGAATAGGCACTAACGCGTGGTCGGCTTTGCTATTTAAATACAAAACAGAACGTTGCTAACGTATTTCACAACTCCACATAATTATTTACTTAATATTTCTTTGTAAAGCTGTAATCAATTACTGACAGATAATAAAACGGCCAATGAACTATTAAACGAATCGTTTGGTTATTTTCCTTAAACAATGAGGTAATTACTTATTTGTATTTCTTTACTATATTATAAATGCTATAATAATATGACTAGTCCGTCATCTCAAAAGTATTTTAGACGACTTCCAAAAAGAGTTATCAATTTGGGTGTTTTTTATGCATGTTACGTTGTATCCGTTTTGCTATTTTATCTGGAATAAGGAACGAAACTCATTAATGTTTCCGAGCTTATTATCCGCTTTCTTGCGATCACTATATACAGATGATTTTCAATTACCTATTAATTTGGGTATTTTTTGTGCGCATGTTAGGTTTTACCCGTTTTGTTATTTGATCAGGGATAAGGAACGAAACTCCTCAATGTTTCAGATCAATTTTTCAATTTCAATCATTATATCATTATATACAAATGATTTTCAATTACCTATCCTCTAGTCGATTAAAGTTAATCTTGATGTTTTATTTCATTATACATTTATATTAATAATAAGCTTGGAAGTAATGATATTTTAAAAACAATAGTAATAGGTTTAGCACATCTTAGCCATGCCTATACAAAGACAATAGTTGTTAGATATTATTGTTTCAATATGTTCTCTATAATCAAAGTTCTACAACAGATAATCCTATACTCACATAACACTAGCAGTAATCTGGTTGGTTTTTTTTTCGGAATGTGTATTGCTGTTGGCCCTACTGGCCTTGACAGCGTCACCGGGCGGGAGGGGGCCGAGTACAGAGACTCAGCCGTGATAAAAGGGCAGCCCTCACGGGGCTCAAATTTGATTCCGTCCTTAGGGTGCCTCCTGCGAAGCCGAACCACGGCTAAGGACGTCATCGGAGATGGAGGCAGCGCTCCGAGCGCATTCTATACGATAGACTCACCCGACGGTGTGAGCGCGACGCGACTTGCGAAACAAAGGACCTCGTCCTCGCCGGCGAGGACGGTGTTGTGTGCGCGTCTGTGCTGTGTAAGGGGCATTTTCTAATGTAATCTGGTTGGTTAGTTTAGATAAATGATGAACAAAATTAAGGGGACAGTGGAGATGTAAATATAGGTCTTTTTAAACTCGAAGGTGACAAACAAGTGTAAGGCCCGCCTGATGGTAAGCAGTCACCGTAGCCAGGAAAAGGAGGAAGAAAGGATACGAAGGATTCGTCCCCTTCGGTTTGAGCTTCCAGCACTCTCACTCATCGAGCGAAACGCAAAAGTACGAATTACGTCACGTAGAAATTCTGTCAGAGAGCAGTAATACACCGTTTGAGCCGCTCCATTGATACTGATAATAGCAGGGCTCCTTATCATCATTGCCTCCACAAGCCCCATTCATAGAACAAAACTCATTACGGCCTCATTCATAGAACAAAATTATCTCATGACAATATTCTGTGAAAGCTCGAAACAGAGAGAAATATTATATACATCACGCTTAAATAATTCAAATAAATGACCCACCCGGTGATGTTGTCGAAGCGAATAGGACCAACGGCAATACATTTTCAGAAAAAAATGTTATAAAAATAACCACACAAATATTCTGAAAAATATCGGAAATGTACTAAAAGGATAAAAAATGATCAATTATTTCTAATATATTCGACGACGTTGTGGCGCAGCGGTAGCGAACCTACCTTAAACGCCACAGGTCGCGGGTTCGATTCCCGCTCGGAGCCTTATATGTTTGTATTGTCCATGCAAGGATATTTTCCGGTCTGGGTGTATTTGTCCTTGTCATTGTGAATGTTTCCGTACCCCCGACACAGGATATTACTATCCTAATGGGGGCCGTTAAGTGTGCAGCGTTTATTTATTATTATTAATAAGCTACTTCATTATTATTAAATGAATTATCGGTTAATATACAAAGTTTAATGAACGGAATCTAATAAAAACTATATATTAATTTTGTCTACAAATAAACCTAAATGCTAATTTCAAACTGATATTAACCAAAGACCATCAATCGTTATATCAATAAGTAATGATTTATTTGATTCTTTAGAAACGTGTTTAATTCCATTTTTATATATAACCTCTATATTGAACCTTTTAAAGTAAACCTTACTTCATCTTTACCCAATACTAATATTATAAATGCAAAAGTAACTCTGTCTGTCTATTACGTTTTCACACCTAAACCACTAAGCCGATTTTGATGAAAGTAGATAGACTAGACCTTGTGAAAGGACCTGTGCTAGCTCTTATCGTAAGAAAAAAGTCTCGAAAGGGGTTGAAATAGGAGATGAAAGCTTAGGGCGGGAAAGGGTGCCCTGCGATACCCGGGGTACCCTTCCGGCGACGGTGGCCCGCATAGGCGGGCCTTTCCGCCGGGGCGTCATGGTAGCAAGCGACCCCATGTCGTCCCACTATGGCGATGAGGGTTCCGCAGAGTTTAAAAAAAAAGTATCGAGAACCATTTATTTATATCGCAATCTTATTATATTTAATCGCATGTTTAATAATTTATTTAAAAATTAAGCTACTTATCTATAAGACCAATATATTTACCAAAGAAAAATAAAAATATTAAAAAAAACGAATGCGCAAGCACTACTATTTGGCGGCAAAATATTTGACACTGCGGTGGTATCTACCTAGCCGGCCTCTTGCAACAAAAGACCTACCACCAGTGGTTATACATATAAGCATACTTAGTCTATCCAAAAAAATAAAATAATTAATATCAGTGATATTACAAAAGGCGCGAAGCGTAATATATTTTATTATATGAAAAAATTAAAGAAAATCCTTATCTGAATTGAGGAACTCCTCGTTTTTATCAGTTTGAACTTTGTATAATTGTGTGGTTAATAAACCTATTATATATGTACATTATAAGGAACTTATTTTGGTATCCTTCTACACTGTATACAAATTATGATAATCAGTTTTTTGCGACTCGGGATTTGACTCTTTAACAACTGTTGGCCTCTGTGTAATTTTTAATTGGTCTATGTACCAGGTAACTACTTCGTTAGTTCACATCACACATTGTAATTGTTTTGAGAACATGTTAAAAAGAACAATGTACGTATCTAAATATAAAAAAATCCGGCCAAGTGCGTTTCGGAGTCGCAAAGGGTTCCGTGCCACCGTAAAAAAAATCAAGTTTCTTGTATGGCGACCCCATTTTCTACGGTAGTCTTTTTTATTTTATTTAAATTATTTTTACTATTTGTTGTTGTGGCGGCTACAGAAACACATTGTATGAAAATTTCAACTGTCTACTTATTACGGTTCGTGAGATACCCACTGACGGACGGACTGTTTCGCTAACACTCTTTGGGTACGGAACCCTAAAAAGCGATTTGGTATGATAAGCGTAATTGTCTTCCTTGTATAGTTTAAGTAACTAATCGGTTTTAAATAATCTCTCAACTTACCTTTATCAACAATACTACAATATTTTTTATTGCTTTTTCTTTTTTCGTACAGTCTGCATGTAGATTAGGCAAATAAAATAAATTAAGTAGATACTTTGCCAGTTTTTTATCACTATATTTTTTAAATATTAACCATTTCAAAACGATAACCTTCCTTTGTGTGTGGGACACATTTGTGCCCGTTAGAGTATTTACTTTTATTTTATTTTTGACTGGTTATAAAAGACAAGTATTAGGTCGGGATGTAAAATGATAAATAAAATTGTTTTGAACATCACGCGCACGTGTGACATCCGCTTATCGACCCGATAGAAAACATATTCGCAATAACAAACAATGCATATAATTGAAGTTTGTTGTAATCGTTATCATAATTATGTGAGAATTGTAAAAAATTCATTCTGCAATCGCTATGGTGGCACGTGGAATCCGAAACAGAATTTTTATTTACCCTATTGTTTATGCGCATGCGCTAGAAAGTCGATGGTTTCGCAACCGCGCATCAATATAACCAATTATATATAAGCATGTATATCAGTTTATACAACATTGTGTTCAAAATCGAGACATTTACATGGTAAGTGGTTGAGTTATATTTTGCAATTGTATATGTAATATAACAATTCATAACGCAAATTCGACGTGGGTTTGGGAAAATAGTTGGGTCGAACTAAATTAGTGAGTTTTAATTTTAAAAAATTATTAATAATTTACAGTACATGGACTGTCTAAATACATCTATCTTCTTTCTCTTTCTACGTCTTAATGTAAATAAAAATAGGTTGTCTCACAGATTAAAAATCTGAGTTGAGTTTAAATCGACAATTAAAAAAACAACATCTAAACTCCGAACCAAACTCTTACGCAACGCATTTTCATCCTTAACTTGATCGTAAAAGCTACTATTTGCTGTCATTAACGTAGATAGTTACTTTTGGAAAATTCCTCGATCGTAGCAAAACAAATCCCAAGACTATTGAGTTTTGACTATTTTTTTCTAAATTAATTATTGTAAATTACGTAACAGTTATTGTCAACCGGAGTACACTTTGTCGTCGTCAAGTGAGAACTTTTGACGTCATGCAATATCATCTAATACAGCCCAAGAAGTTTCATTTCATTAACAAAACATATATTTTATTAGATAACAGCATCGAATGGTTATTACTTGTTGATGATTTTATATTAATTATATTATTTGAAATTCTTCCGAAATACGACAAAAATGAAAATAGAGCCGGACTTTACGACTATGAAATTTTGAAATTTTGAGTCGCAAAACATGAAATTCGAAAGACGCATTTTGTATCAATTATCATTTCACAAAACAAGTTTAATAAAATTTTTGTTCATTTTTTATTAATATTTAGCATTCCTTGGAGGTCATTCGCATTATCGAAAAAAAAAGCCTTATGTTTAGCATTTAGACTAGTGGCTATTATTAAAGCAGCATAAAAACTGACGCGTTTAGTAACTTTAATCACTAAATAACAATACGACAAGTGTGCGAATTATTATAAAATTTAATTTTACTCTACCGAAAACTTCTCATGACATTAGTTTAATGAAATTACTTATTTAACTTAAATCTTTAATACAATTTAATACCTTGTATATATTACCAACAATGGCATCGTATTAACACCGTAGTGGTGAGTTGGTAATGAGCTTGCTTTAGGCCTCGACGGTGGCGGGTTCGATTCCCGCTCGGGGCTGATGTTTGTATGCATCTTAAAAATAGTGTCTGTGAAGTTTGCATCAGATAACGTCAGATGGCAATCGCTCTATGTAATAACTAGTAACCTGTAAAATCCGGATAAGAGTAGGTGTGTAAGAAAGAGACAGCAACAGCAGTAAACATTGTGATAATCTCTTATATATATCACTTGTGTTACAGACAATGATAACAAGTCAATCATGGTTGCTAATCTCGACGGTTATAATATCATTCGCCAATGCCACCGTGCCGGGGACATCGAGAGCAAACGAGATTAACCATCCTTGGAAGAAGAGATCCCTACTTAATGGAGCAGCGTTATATCCACGAGCGACTGAAACTAGAGATTTGAGAACCCTAGACGGAATATGGAACTTCAGAAAATCGCCAACAGATCCCGAATACGGATACAGAAATGGCTGGTACGAACAGGATCTAGAAAAGGTAAATATACCATAAATATTATTTATCGATAAAGAGATCTCAGTAAGTGCTATATGACTATAAAAAGTATTTAACATTTATCCTCGTGTTATTTATCGATGGTGGTTATTAATTCATAGTTCACCGGGCTATTGACCTGTGATACCGGTCTCTCAAGGACATTTTCTTTTGTTTTTTTATGCCCGCGACTTCATTCGAGTGGAATTAGAATATTGATTGCACTTGATTGTGGAAAAAATGTGGTTTTATAGCTTATAAAAAGTCAAAAGTCATCAAACAGTCGTCAACAAAACCCAGTAGTTTTTGCTTAGTGTTCAAACAAACAGGCGGACAAAAAATCGGTGATTTATTGTCAGGGTCACCTTAACCGCATATAGTGATAATATTATATATATTATTGTTTACGTTAATATTAATATTTGTTATATTATTTATAACATTATATATAGGCGAATTTTACTATTGTGTACTGCGTACCTACCTTGCCTATTTCTCAAATACGTTCACACACGTATCTGGTCGTCATCGAACACGCGAACGGATGTTACAAAATTATAGTTTCGTATTTTAAAGTTAGCAAGATTTTATAAAAGTTTATAAAAATAATTATAACTTCAATATTTAATAGTTAATAAAACGTAAACCAGATAATAAAATTTACATTTGTATTCCTTGTTTCCTCTCCGTATAGTTTCTGGAAACACTCAATATTTTTTCAATGTCTTTTCTCACGCCATTAATCAAATTTTGGCGTTTTGTCTTAGATGATTTAAACTTTCTCACCCTTTGATAACTAAATCTGGGAATATACTTATCCGATTTGAAAAGGCATTACAAAAAATCAATATACTGGGATGCTATTTTTTCTGATTGGGTATTGCTGTTGGCCCTACTGGCCTTCACCCGGCTGTGAAAAATGGGACAGCACTCACGGTGACTCATATATTGATTTCGTCCATATGGAGATATGGGTGGCTTCTGAGTGGCCGAAACACGGCTAACGACGTGCGGTAATGACGCTATGACGGTACCTTAAATATGATTAAGGGTTTTTAGCAAGTCAATTTATTTATACAGCGATATGCTTTTGTAATCATTCTGCGTACTTTTGGTACTTTTGGAAAACTTGTTAAAACAAGTATTTACCAACCCTTTTTATACAGACGGGTCCAGTGATCCCCATGCCGGTTCCAGCTTCATATAATGACATAGGACTGGATGCGTCACTGCGAGACCATGTGGGATTGGTTTGGTACGACAGGCGGTTCCACGTGCCTCCGTGGTGGGGTAGTGCACAACAACGAGTTTGGCTCAGATTCAGCAGTGTACATTACGCTGCACAAGTTGTAAGTATTTTCTTAAGCAGAAATTATTTATCTAATCAATAAGTATCACTTCTATCACTTGTACGGTGCAAATTATTTTTTTAATCATTGGCATATTATATAACTTTAATATTATAAAACTCTTGTTGTATTATAAAACCTAACTTTAAAAAATCTGCTATATTGACATTTGAATTTATCGATTATTTGAAAGCCAATGTAAGTTACAAAATTTCTCAGCAAATCCTATGTAACTGTATATGGAGCAAGTAACTCTTCCGAAGGTATCTATGCCAATCATCTGTCGCTAGGCAATTGCTCGGGTAATTGGACAATTTGTCAGGCCGGTGTCGCGGTACCACACCCGCCACGATAAATTGTATGATACTGACCTGTGCGAAAATGTAACATTACAATGTATTGCAGATTTTGCAAATTTTTATGTGCAAAAAAACTTTTTAAGCCTTACAAATTTATTCCATGTCGGTCTTTAAATAAGAAAAAAAAGCTTTATATTATTATGAAAAGAAAGAGAATATGTAATTAAAATATTTAAATTAAAAATAAAACATTCCTTTTTTTCTATTTTTACTAAATTATAAAAAGAAATCATTTTCTACTCTGCTAAAATACACCAATGATTAATGCCTCTTCTCAAAAATAAATTATAAAAAGTAGAACAGTTGCTGACCACCTGACATCACTGTACTTCTTCGTTAACATTAAGTTAAATTATAGAAAAACTACTGTTATCGTAAAATATCGTATATCGTAAAACTTAGAAATAACGCCTAAGCTAAATTGTTTTAAAATAAAATACCTTAAAACTAAAATGAGATTAAGGGCGCTTATTCAATTACTAGACGCTTGTAGTGAGGATAAGACACGTCTATTACCAATTCCGTTAATAGCAGGAATGATAGACCGTTAACCTCAGTACAATCAAATTAAATTAATCCAAGTACGTAGATGGTATTAAATGGACGTCTCTACGTCACAACTGGTGAAGACACGCGATGTTCAACTTTTGTCAATTCGTTGCGGTATTCACATAATTATCATAGTAGAGCCATGTTTCTCCCAGCACGAATGGGCCGACTCGACAAGGGAAGTACTACCCTCTCACAAATATCTATGTAACGTAACGTTTCGTGCAGTGAGTGAGAGCACCTGAGGCCCTATTTCCCCTTCTCTCGGTACCCTTCCATTTTTACGTTCCCATTCCATCCCTTCCTTCTCTCCCATCTTTTGGGTTGGCAACGCGCATGAAATGCGGTGAACGCTTACCATCAGGCGGACCGTATGCTTGTTTGCCAACTGTCATGATATAAAAAAGTCCTTAAATTAAATAAATATATTGCAATCATTAATTCAATTTTTTTCACGTAAGTGACGTAATTGAAAATGAAAAAAATAAAGTAGCGATGTAGGATGAAGCTGCCCTGTTTTCTACAAATTTGTATATATATTTAATAAGATGCTTTTACAATAAATTCATTGGGCAATTCAAAAATTTCTATTATTAATGAAATAATTTTAATTTACTTAATTAGCCTTTTTTGATTTTTCAGATATTAAATTTAATATAAAAAATTGCGCTTCTATATATTTTTAATTATATACTTTCATGGATTAACCCATGGTATACCGTTATAACGTGTGATTGTCATAAACTGTGACATTCAACACCAAAGAAAACTTGTAACACTATAAGATTAATTTAGTTCTGCGGCTTCTTTGTGGCATATAGTCGTATTTGAGGAATGCGGTAATCGGCGTGATATACGAGCCGTCGTCGCATGAGAATGATGAAAGTTGAGATTTATTAAATACTTTGTATCATGTTCACATCTGAACGAGATCGATATGCCGTCACTTAATTGTCTCGAATGAATTCAGCTTTAGTGCTTATGACATCAGTGGTTTACATGATCGGGACAGTAGCAGAAATCACCCTATCGTTGTGTTTTCTCCTCCTATTATATTTCTTACCTCAGGAAGGGATTGGTTTCCTCTTTCTTCTAATACTCATCTCAGGTAGCAACACTTGATGATGCCACTGGTATTGCTGCGAATTTATGTACGCTAATATAACTGCTTAATACAGGTTACAAGTACTAATGATCACCCTAAATTTTATTTGTTCACACGACCCAAGATGGATCGTTCTACTAGACAATATTAAGATTTTTAATAAACTACTAAATTACGGTAAATCTATTTTTAAAATTTGGTGACTAAACTATATCGTTAATTTCGTTAAGCTTATGTACTACCAATGAAGTAAATAATAGGTATGTATGTTTGCAACCTACCTATGAAAGTCCTGCCAAAATCCGATCAGCTGCAAAGGATATTGAAGCTGAAAAACAATCTTTCAAACTTTTCAATTTTATTAACGTGCATACATTCACTTATTATTTATGGACAGGCCTTTCCATACAAACAATATGTCAAAGACTCGTTGGTGCTTCTTCGTAAATTAAACATCGACGCAATGAATCCATGTTAGTCACAAGTTTGCAAGATAATCGAAAGATATTAGCTTGCAAGTCTCAAAATAATGGAATAAAGTTAGCATTTGACCTACTTAGTTTTGTTGAATTTACGAATGATCCACCAAAGAATCTTTGGATATTTTTTCTGTTTGAAAGGGCCAGTCCTTAAATAGTAGTAGTCAATTCATACATAGAAATATCTAGTTATGTAAAAGATTGATATTTAAAAGGCAATGTATATTTTTTACTTAACTGTATTTTATGTTCTCATGCTGTGTATTTTACGTATTTACTTATCTTTATCTTTAATAATACACGCGAACTCAGCATGTGATCCAAGCAATTTCCGCTGTGTTGATACCGACAACTTTTAACATGAATTTACTTTTAACAGCTGTGAGGAGAGTTTCATCTATCTATCGATTACATTATTTTAAAACTCATAACATTTCGTTAGGGTTTGCATAAAACTCTGGTCCGGATTTAACTAGTTACTGATATTCATACAAAGCAGTCTGAACTCCACAACTCATTATGAGCGTAGTCGTATATAGGGCTACCGACATTTTAAAATAAGATATTTTTAATATATTTTTTTAAGAAAAGGATTAAATTATATCGTGAAAATATAATACGCAATTCAGTATTTGTCGAATTGCGTATACATTTTGAATATTTTTTTTTGGTGTTTGAAAGCAAAATTAATTTGTCCAATTGAAATATAAAGAAAAAAGTAGCTCCATAATGTTGTTTTCAGCGTGCGTTGTCTAACTCGAACCGAAGAATAAATAGATATAATATATCTTTATATTCAACAAGTCAACACTAGAAATAACAACTGAAAGAAAGAAAGATAAATTTAGTAAATAAATAATAACTGGTAGCCAAAGCGGTAACTCATTGAATTGAGTGTCTAGCGTTTATTTATTTATTTATTTATTGAATTTGAGAAAGTTATATAGGTACCAAGAGTTAATCACGTATTTGTGATAACAGGTCGGGCACTACCAGCTAAGCTTCATATATTATGTACATATCTCTAATTTCAAATTATAATATAATGTTTTTTTATTAAATATTTTTAGTGGGTCAACGGAAATCTAGTGACATATCACGAACTTGGTCACCTACCATTCGAAGTAGAAATAACCGATTTCGTCAGCTACAATACCAGTAATTTGGTTACGGTCGTTGTCGATAACACACTGCTTAGCGACACCGTACCTCAGGGTACGATAAAAGATGTTCTTGTTGAGTAAGTTGGATTATACTTATAATAATAGAAATAGAAATATATCTCAAAAGCGATTATGTTAGGGAAACTTAGTATTAATTAGACTTAGTACATAAAGATTTGACAACTTTGTAGCGAACCTGCCTTAAGTGCCACAGGTCGTGGGTTCGATTCCCGCACGGATGATAGATGTTTGTGTTGACCATACAGGCATATTTTAAGTGTATTTGTCTTTGTCTGTTCTGGGTGTATTTGTCTTTGTCGTTGTGTGTTTCTGGACCCCCGACAAAGGATATAACTATCCTAATGTGGGCCGTTAAGTTAGTAGCGTTTATTATTATTTAGTATTAATTACTGACTTGTATATAAAAATAAGGTCCGTACAGTGATTGCGGATAAGCTATTGCACTATTAGAAGTTTCGTAGATCTTCCAAGCCCTAGACCAAATCTTTAAATCGGCTTACAGGCAGAGGAGGTATTACTACATACAAAAGAGTTGTAACCTGAATTGTTACTGACACAAAGAAACGCGGCCAACGTCCTATAATCCAGAGTTAATTAATTGCTCCTCTTTAGTTTTCATGAAACTGTAATCAAAACATAGCATGATTTCGTTTATGATTTTAACATCTTTATAAATATATTTATTAGTAAGTGAGTTGGTACGTGCATTACCATTCCTCACAGCTGTAGAGGCAGATAACGATTGAACATTTGATTCTCAGACATGAGACTCATTTCTTTGTTCAATGTATACCAAAAACGCTTCCTGAATGCCTTGACACATGCCCTTCAACACCACTTAAGTAATCAACGACCTTTTTAATATCTATACAAATTAATAAAATTTTAAGTGTCTGTTTGTAATGTCAAATTGACAACTTGTCACTAATACATAAAAAAATCATTTTTAAATTTTCGTCTGTCTGTCTTTTTATTCTGGCTAATCTCTAAAACGGCTGGACCGATTTTAACGGGACCTTTCACTGGCAGATAGCTGATATTATAATGTATCTTAGTATATTTTATTCTAGAGAACAATTAGGATTCCGTGCAATAAAGAAATATCAGTAAATCAAAGTGCAGCTGATATGCATATAACTTTAATAATTTCTTTACTTTCAATCACCAGTAACACCAAAGTACGTCAGGAACAGACATACACATTCGACTTCTTCAACTACGCGGGCATCCATCGAACCGTATTTTTATACTCAACGCCGCAAGTATACATAGATGACGTCATCGTTAACACGGATAAACAGGGATTGACCGGTAAGCTCAAATTGTATTATACATATATAAGTAAATGAAAATGAATCATCAAAATATATATACCCGCATTACTTCAGAACGACTGTACCTAAATTGGATTATTCTTTTTTGTTTGTAATTATTGTCAGATCCATTTTTTTATGGAAGAAAATGTATTACCCAATGTTTGTATGGAGGTAGATAGTTTATAGGTAATAGAGGACCCGAGAACGGGATTAAAAGTCCCACAATAACGGGATCAACAGTATAAAATTTTAATATGTAGCCGGACGAAGTCGGGACGGGCTGCTAGTATTATACATTAGTTGCTTTTAACAAATAAATAATATTTTAAAAAATTTGGGGATTGCCTCGAAATCAATCTCTGTTATATGTACCATTTAGGCAATAAAAATGTTGTATTTTAAATTAAAAAAATTACTTAAATAAAAAAAAATAAGGATAAGTAATATTAAAAGAAAAGATTAACCTTTATTCGCCAAATTGTTCAAACCAAACTTTTTAATATGTACGATAAGGTTATTTAATTTATATGGTTTTACTAAGGCATTCTACTTTATTGATAATAATAATAGCAATATATTCGGGGGACTATCAGTTCCAAAATTAGTAGGTATAAGTTAGGTATAACTTAGTTGTTGAACGTCATGGTTGTTTGCGCAAGCGAGCCTATGACGTCCCACTTTGGCGACGAGGGTTACGCTGAGTTTTAGTGGGTATTGCCGCTTGACTATCAGGCGGCTATGTCCTACACTCCCAGTGCCTAAAGTACTTGACAAGTACACTGTGCGTTGCATTTCTCACCGAAACAAAAAAAAATCACTTATCCCATACCTACCCTTGTGAATGATCAGATATTTTCATCCTTTATACTTACTCAAAAAAAATCAAGGCCGCAGCCGTATTATGATTATTATAACCTAGCACTAAAATAAATTAATAATAATCAAATCAATATTTGCACTGCCAATAACGTGTTCCGCCAAAGTCGTTACTTTTATTTTTCTTAGTAATTGTCTCTTAATCAACAATTACTTTTTTCAACGTGTTTCTATATATTCTTACTTCAAGATAAAAATCGTTTGTTTAAATAGTTATCTTTGCATTACAGATTGTGACATATATAATAATTTGTCCTCGACATACTTATACAAGTAAATACAATAAAATAAAATAAATCCTCACATAATATAAAATATTTATGTTTTAATTATTTTCTATGTAACATGAATTATTTATTTTATTCATATGGTTCTAGGATTTTTGTCTAAAGCTATTTAATAAGATATTTTTATAGTTAGAAAAAAATTTTTATGAATATATACATCTGGGAACTAGAAAGTAATTAGGCTATTACAGTACATGTAATACTCAAACTCAACTCAAAACCAACTCCTGCAGTATTCTTTGCTTGTCATCTCTTTTCTCTACCCTTACATCCATAAGTCTTCATTGATCGCTTCCCATCGGGTATATTGAATTTGGATCTTGGACTTGATAACCAATAATATATTTGCCAAGGTGCGCGTGTATTCTCGGTTTTATGAAAATAACAAATAAAATAAAACTCGTCACAAGACTCAAATATTTAACCAATTGGTATATTAGCATAATAAAGCTTCAAAACGATATTGAAGACAAATATTTACCCAAAGTATACAACGACCAACTAGATCGAGGCTTGTAAGAGCGTGGTTGTGCAGCGTTGTTCCATAATTATTGGATCATTGTCTAAAACTCTTGTATACGATTCTGACAAATTATAGCCGATTTATCGGAAATATATGTCTAGTAACAAAAAGCAAAGTTCACACAAAATGGTATAAGCTAGTTACAGTGACATAATAGCACCTTCTATTGTCTTGTCAATTGATCAAGTCTTAAGCCTCTAGCTTAACTTATCGACTATTAATTATTTAATAACATACTGACAATACCGTCAACGGCTTTTGACGTATACTCTAAAGCACGGAAACGCTTAGTTATAGTACAACAGTGTCATCTATCATAAAACTGATTCTGTCTAAAGGTGCTTAACACGCTGATCATTTACCGAGATGCAAATAAAAGTGTCATCAAATATTTGTTGCCGGCTCGGCCATGAAAATTGCCTTAAAATAAACAAAGTTTAGCTGATGTCAGAGCCCTAAGTAAAGCTTCTAAACAGAATGCTAACAATGTAACGTAGGCACAAAATTGATAGATTAAAAGTGCCTTTATACAGCTTCATAGAATAAAACTGGATACCTACTATATACAATAAAACAAAATTGAAAGAAATACCGACTTCAAAACTTCAAAATTAAAAAAAATATTGCTTACTACAAAATATCGGCACAAAGAGAACTTCAGTTGTAGAGTGTCCTCAAAAGAAGGTCCACAAAACAAAATGGTATCGTTCTGGAATAAATGGAAAAGCTATTTTAAAAATATTTCCAAATCGAAATCGGTGTTCCCATAACATTTGAAGTTCTCTCAATTTCTACAACAGGAATTATCCTATTCTATCTAGCCGTTTTCGAGTACTTAACATACATAAAAAAACATATTGAATCAAATTGGAACCTCCTCCTTTTTTGATGTCATTTAATAACTAAATATTCTATAATAGGTCAATGACAATTCAACTGGACACAAACCAATTAGTTTAGACTTAGTTTTTTCAAAATGATCAATTTATATTTAAAAAGTCCGTACTTTTGAAAGTCAATTTCGTTTTGATAGATCAATAGATCGTTTTACACTCTTAGGAGCTTGACGATACTTGTTATTCTAATACAGAGAGAGCAACGTAATCCTTGAATAAAGATCCCACATACATATATTACATACGCATGTAAGCCACAATCACAATGCAATGATCATATCAGCATTGCACTGATCGCGAACAATAACTTAACGGTCCATGCGAACGAGGTTGCTATGACTGCTCCTGTCAAAAGATATGCTCAGTGCGTATTTATCGTACTATTAAATGTCGATTATATACTACTTTTATCTCATTTAACCTATATTTAACAGTTTAGAAACTATTTTAGTTGAATAAAATTGTCGCGTTAATTTCCAGAAGAGCATCCATTTTCAATTTTTCAACCACAATAGTATAATGCCTTTTTTACACGTCGAAAGGCCTTGATCAAAAATATTTAGCTACTTTTCCAACATTCACAACAAATCATCAAAATCGGTTTAAAATTGCGAAAATATCTCGTACCATACAAACAAAAATTAATAACTTCCTCCTTTTTGTAACCAGCTAAAAAGACGGATGACTCTTTTTATATACATCCGGTACATCCCATTTAAAACTAAATATTTATTTTTACTTTTTCTGGCTACATACTCATAATATACATAGGTACAACCTTCATTCTAATTCATACGTATAAAGAACAGATTTGAAATTGAGATTGATTTTCATTGATTCATTTCATTACGTGCTCTGTTTCTCACATAACTACATACACTGAACGCGATTCCATCAAAATTTATAATATTAAGGTTTACACACTAATATATTCTAATTATATTGTATATTGTCTTATTTCATCCAATAACAAGCTATACACTGTATCTTATTCACAGGTTTCGTAGTCTACAATGTGACTTACAAAAACGCTCTTCCTAATACACAATGCCTAATACAATTGTTCGATAAAGCCGGATCTCAAGTAACCGGTGCCAGCGATTGTGCCGGTCTTCTAGAAGTCGGAAACGCTAACTTCTGGTGGCCTTACCTTATGCACAGCGATCCTGGCTATTTATATACTTTAAAGGTAAAAATTAAAGTGAATATTCTTCACTTAACACTAACTGCGATTGGTAATTTATATTAATTCGTAGATTTGTTACTCTTTTTGAATTCTCAGGAATTGTTATATACATATTTTACTATAATAATATTACGGGATGTAAAATGTGTGAACCTCATAAATTATCTTAGCGCAGCGAAAGGATATCAAGATGTTGTAACATAAACTAACAGTTAATAATAAAACTTAAACTAAGAATTAATATATATATATTAGTTGTACTTAAATAAGGTTCTATTTTTCAGGCATCTATATTAGGTCCATCTGGGGAATTATTAGACACGTACAATCTAAAAGTAGGCATCCGAACTGTGACATGGAGCAATACAACAATCTACCTCAACGACCGACCTATTTATCTACGCGGTTTCGGAATGCACGAAGATTCTGATGTAAGTTAAATTTTTTACTATTTACCAAATAAATACAAAATAAAATTAACACTTATCGTTTATAAAAAAAATAATTAAATATAATTATGTGTTACCGCCTTATTTCCAAATTATTAATATAATAAACGCTACACACTCAACGGCCCCCATTAGGATAATTATATCCTGTGTCGGGGGTCCGGAAACATTCACAATGACAAGGACAAACACACCCAGACCGGAAAACACGCCTGTATGATTAATACAAACATCTGCTCCGAGCGGGAATCGAACCCGCAACCGTCGTTGCTAAAGGCAGACTAGCTACCCACAACGCCACGACGGTATCTTATTTTATATATATTTTGATGACTACGATTAAGAAAAATTATCATTCTTGTTGTATTTGCCAAAGAAGTTTTTCAAACAGCAGCAAAAATGTAACAAATTGAAATAATCAACACAAGTGAAAATTATGCGTCAAAATCATCATCCAATGCACTGAAAGCACAGAGTTTAGTGAAAGGTTGTTTGTAGTCATTATTTTTCTTTGTATTCCCTAGTTGCGGGGAAAAGGCTGGGATCCAGTGCTATGGGTAAAGAACTTTAACCTTATCAAATGGATTGGTGCAAATTCATTCCGGACCTCGCACTATCCGTACGCTGAAGAGATCTACCAAATGGCTGATGAACTGGGAATCATGATAATAGATGAATGTCCTGGAGTTGATACTGAGTAAGAATTTAATATAATCAAAATATTTACGATGATATATGTTTCATTCGAGACTTTGTTCGTGCGGACTACTGCAGTTTATTGCCATAAAAAGGATAGAGGAGCATTCCAAGATACCAGTTAGTCATAGCGATTTTCATAAATATCTGTTTACTCTTTTAGTGGTAAAAATTCAATAAACAGAGAACAACTTTCGTATTAATTATAATATTAAGTGAAATTATTTTGACTTAATCGTAGTTTGTGTTCCACTAATTTTATCAGTAACAAAAACTTTTAACTATTAATATGTAGTATACATAACATAATTTTAATTTCATTTTGTAAAAGACTTATGATTATTAATACAAAAGATTCAGTATGATCTACTAATTATTGTTTTGCAGCATATTCACGGACGCGTTGCTAGAAAAACATAAGCAGTCGCTTACTGAATTAATCCGACGTGATAAAAATCATCCCAGCGTCATCATGTGGTCCATCTCCAACGAGCCCAGATCTACCAACTACAAAGCTGATGCATATTTTGGGTAATAATTGCTTAAAACTAATGGCGGATTCTTTTGAAGTTTAGTATTTTTACTAGACAAACATATTACGACTAAATAAAATAAAACTAGTAATTAAAGATTCATTTAAGATCGTGGAAGCAGGGAGACTAGCAAATATAGAATATCTAATTAGGTACCGCCATTTGTCTAGTTAAGATCGAATATCGAACTACTCCCGACTCAATTTTTTTTACTTCTATCTAAACAATTTTTACCGAAATAAATTAATCGAAGAGGTTGTATTGGACTCTATTATTATTTTTTATTGAAAGATTTCCATAATAGAAAGTCGCCGTGACCTTTTGTTTTTGTTATGCCGTCACAACGTTCCCTTTTCGTAATTTTACTATACCTACTACATCTTTAATAGCCCAAATTGATTTCAGGAAAGTAGCGCAACATGTGAAGTCAATGGATTTATCGAGACCTATTACAATAGCAATCGCTCAGAGCTACCTTTCAGATAGATCGGTACTGTATTAAATTTTATTTATCCATATAAACAAAGTTATCTTGATTTTTCAATATCAAATACATGAGACCCTTGAGAGAGAGAATAAAAAATAATTCTCTTCAGGGTCAACACTTGGACGTGATAAGTTTCAACCGGTACAACGGTTGGTACTTGAACACGGGATCGCTGCAGAACATCGCAACCTACGTCGAGGACGAGGCAACCGCTTGGTTCAGAAAACACAACAAACCTGTCATAATGACTGAATATGGAGCTGATACTATTGCCGGGCTACATTTAGTAAGTTTTATATAATTTAAGGAATAATTATATCATCAGACATAACTATGTATAAGGCTTATTTTATTTTGCACATATATATATATGTACAATACAATACATACAGTATATATACATATATATACAATACATATATATACAATAATAAATAAATAAATAAATAAATAAACGCTGCACACTTAACGGCCCCATTAGGATAGTAATATCCTGTGTCCTGTGTATCCTGGGGTCCGGAAACATTCACAATGACAAGGACAAATACACCCAGACCGGAAAATATGCTTGAATGGTCAATACAAACATATTATGCTCCGAGCGGGAATCGAACCCGCGACCTGTGGCGTTTAAGGCAGGTGCGCTACCGCTGCGCCACAACGTCGTCAGACTATACTTATAGCGCCAAAACTAATGCATATTGTCACCTCGAGGGCAAGGGAGAGGAGAATCAGTCTACATAAAATATAAAATCTATAGGCTATATAAAATCTTTTAACCGTGGCTTAACATATGTGCAGTTAGAAATTCTCCGATATTGACTTGAACCTCTTGTGCTCTCGGCCAATACGGGCGACCTGAAGAACTCTGACACTAGATTGGCCAATAACCACTCGATAAGAAGAAGAACCATTAGGTGCAAATAGGACACGATAACTGCCATCCATCAAACAGGCTGTATTTTCGTACTACTATAATCGCTAATAATCTTAGCTAATAATAAGGGAACAAAATTGTTAACGTTTTACAGATGCCAGAATATGTGTGGTCAGAAGAGTACCAAGTGGCGTTGATGTCGGAACACTTTAAAGCTTTTGACCGACTACGCCAGAATGGATTTTTTGCTGGAGAACACATTTGGAACTTTGCCGACTTCAAGACAGCACAGAGTAAGTCGTTATGTATTTTTATACTATACGAAAATTCACTGACCAAAAGTAAAAGCACAATTTCATTAAATCCACACTTTGATTTAATTTCAATTCATTGTATCAAAATCATTTTATAACAAGGCAAATACGATAAAGTCCTTATCAGACCGCAAGGTCATAACAGTATTGTCCATTCAACTGCAGCAATAACGCGAGTAGGAGGTAACAAGAAGGGTATATTCACACGCGCGCGGGAACCCAAAGCATCTGCTCATCACCTCCGCGCCCGGTACCTCGCACTAGCGGCCGCCGACAGTGGATCTACACCTCCCGACCTCGCGTACTACGTCAGCGACAATCAGCCTGCCCTGCACCAGGAACTATAAGATAACTTGTAAAAGAAAAGAACATTATCTTAAAGAAACTTTTCATAACCAAACGTGTAAAAAGATATCTGATTGAAAATATTACCAGCATTTCCAGTAATTGCTTCAGTTTTCTTTAAATATTTTTTATTTTGATATATATTATTAATTTTTACACTGCTGTTACAGTGAATATAGAATACAAAATAGCATTGGAAATAGAGCTGGTGCTCTGTTTGATGCTGATGTATAGAAAGTTTTCACCACTTTATTATTTTTTTTTACGAAACTACGCAACATAAAATTAATATTTTAAGCAATGAAAACTTTATGTGAATCAAATGTTTTGTTTATTAGAAGTTACAGAATAATTAATAGGTTGAAAACCAAAGATATTTTTCCGAATAACAATTTACCATCTAATAAACAATTGAAAAAGAAGATAACCAGATTTTTAAATCGAGAACTATTTATGACTATTGAGTAACTATAATATGAAAAACGACTTACGCCCGCGTTGATTTAAAAAAAACGGTCCAAATCCGTTTCCATTGACTTTCAGCTACAGCCAAAATTTTTAATGAATTAATTCTTTTTTCTCTTTCACACGTTAACATAAAATAAATATCGCTATTTTCCATTATATACAAATAATATTGAGTTCGCTGTCAGTAGGTATAGTTGTTTAATTGTCATTTTAAAGGAAATAATTATAAACGAATTGTAAAAATAGCAATGTTGGTTTAGGTGATGTGAACAATTAAACCCTAACATCACAGGAACAGCTGTTCTTATTATAAGCGAAAAAGCTAAAGCTAAGAGAAACCCACCAACAAATACTTAAAATGTATAATATTAAACTTATATTCTTATAGAATTAGTTATTAATTTCGTATCAATTATAGCGATTATATTCCTAGAAATTATATGTTACCTAATATTGTTATGTTCGATTGAAATGTGTATGTTATGTTTGTAAATATTTATTTTGCGTAATTATTAAAGTACAAAAAATCACTTATCAACTGTTTTTATTGCCTCCTCTTAAACCTTATATTCGAGTATACATAACGCTTCCTGGACTCATTTTCAGCACAATTTTGTACATGATACAAACGTCTATTCAAAATCGATCCTGACACTATTTCCCGAAAGTCAAAATAGGCCAAGGCTTCTTTGGCAAAGTAACAGTATATAAACAATAAAAAAATTTAAAAAGTGTGTGTGTACTTATGTACACGCGTTAGAAGCTATACTTCTTTGGCATAACAAGATAAAAGTCTTCAAAAACTTTATCTTTCGCCTTATTCTACGTTTGTAGAAAAAACGACACTATAGAAAAAAGGTATTTAATACATTGAAAGTTTTATTATAACGCATTAACTAGTTAATTAAAGTTTATTTAAATATCACAAAAAAATGTTGACTATACCTAACTTCAGGGTTTTTTTGTGACAATGTGCGCGCGGTTCGAAAAAATTTACTCTTATCATTTTTCCCTAACGCACCAAAAGAAGTTTTAAATTTTTCTTTATTTTTAAATTGGCCACTATTTTATAATATAGATTGTCTGATATATTCGTTGATATCATTAGCATTACCAACGTTAGCTTCGCCAGCGATTCCCCGTCGATAAAAGTCAAAATAAATCGCTCGTCCACGCACCAAAGATTGCATTCTCAGCGAGTCACCTTCTCGATTCCAAAAAGTCTTGTCATGTGTACTCAGCTTAAGTTATAATTATCAATTTATCAAGTTGTCAACACTTAAACTGTTAACTGTCAACGTCAAATTAAAACATGATAACCACATTACCACAAGGCACAAACATTACGAAGTTATTACAAACAATAAGAACAAATATTAATAAGAAAAGTAAATTATAATTATCAAATAATCAATATTATTCGTTTATCCCATAGCTACACAATTGTTAATTGTATGCCAATTAATATAAAATAGTATAAGCTTAAATTGTTACGTTAGAACGTTATAAACATGGATTGTGTTCAATGCGGTCAAGATTCAAAATATAAATGCCCTATATGTAGAGAGCCATAGTAAGTATTCAACTGACTTATATATAGGACTATATATATTCAATGTATTAGTTGCTAAATTTTTCAGGATTAAAATTGAGATTATTCTGTACTGTCAGAAGTTATTCTTACTTTAACTGATATTAATAACATACGGAAAGCATAGATTACTGATTGACTAGAATTTGCTTTTAGTCCTTTTTAGATGTCTCTTTTTGTTGTTCCAGCATATTTTTTTATTACTTATAATTTTTTTCCATGTTTGTTAATTACTGCAAATTAAATTTCCTTACATTATATACTGACACAAATTTATATCTTAAAAAAGGCTGCCATACATCCAATTTATAAGTGGGAATAAGAGCTGTGTACAGAACTACAGGCCTATCTCTATATTACCATCACTGTCTGAAATCTTAGAAAAAAATCATAAATAAATGTTTAACCAAGTATCTTGACACTAATAATATAATTCGAGTAATCAGTATAGGTTCTGTTCAGGTTAATAAAGTGAAGATACTGTTTCTGCTTGAACTGATGCAGCGATTGAACATCCAAATCAAAAAGAAATGCCCAGGCATATTTTTAGACATTTCCAAAGCATCTGATTTTGTGTCTATTCCTTTACTGTTACAGAAATTACACAACACAGCCATTCAAGGCCATTCACTAGATTTTTTTGAGAGCTACCTTAAAAATCACACTCAATCTGTTAAGATGCAACATACAGTCCATTCAAATGTTGAAATAGAGTATGAGTGCCACAGTGAAGCATATGTGGGCCTACTTTGTTTTTGTTATATATCAATGAATTATGCTCACATTCATAGCGAAATTGCTCTATTTTTACTTATGGCAACAACTGGAAAATTACGACACAACTTGCATAAGCGAGTCTTGGTGTAGTCATTGATTGGTTAGGTAAAAGTCTGTAACACAGCCCAAAAACCCCTATTAAAACAAGAGCTCATTTTTGTGATCACTGCAAATCCCACTGTCCTTAACTGCAACTGTGTGTAACCACTAGTGTTTGATAACCCAGTAGGGTGTTGATGAGATAGGCACACTCACATAGAAAACAGTATGTTAGTAGCAGCAGCGTAGCAGGTGAGGAAACTTGTCTATATAGTTAAATCACTGAAATACTCTGCTACTATGGACATTCTCAAACTAGAATACTGTGCCCTATGTCAATCGCTCTTATCCTATTGTGTAGTCTGTTGTTGTCTCTATGTGAATCTAATCACTCTTAATGAAGTGCTTACAGTTAGGCAACTCTACATAATGCACTGTGTTATGAGAAATAGCCGTAGCCCTCTCATTGTCATTGTCATGCGATTATTGCATTTACTACTCAACCCCATAGTACTAAATTTGCACTAAAACTAAAAGCACTATTCTTAAGTTCTAGACTTTACAACAAAATAAATAAAATATTGAAGATGCATAATCTAAGTAACAAAACTGTAAAATAAAATTAAAAATATTGTTAATGAACTTAGATTGTGCTGCGACAGAAGAACTTCTTCTTTGGAAATTTCTACCCAGCTCATAATAGGTTCTATTCATATATCCACTTGCACATACATATATTTTGTAATAGAATTAATAACTTGACTAGTTATTATTAAGATTGTTACTGTTATGTAAACAGGCTCTATATTTGACATCTAGTTGTATTCTAACCCTCAAGAAGGCTTATCGGCTAGTCTGGGGTCAGCAGAAATTTGTGTTGTCATAACTCTAATTAGCCTAGTACCAACTTTTAGTTCCTAGAATAGTATTATTAATATGGCTATATTTGTCGATACAATATTATTATCTTCTACAAATTTTGTTCAATAGGTCAGGTCTAATCTCATGCATTTGATACTATTACAGTTGTTCTGTTGCCTGTTGTAAACGACATAAGGAAAACCCTTGCTCACCACCAGCGTCACAAAATGAAACTAAAATAGAAGAATCAAATAACACATATTATGAGTTTCCTACAGAAGACACTGTATCACCAAAAAAACTGAAGTTATTAGGTAATTTATATAATCTATATAACAGTAAACCATATATTTTTATTTACGACCAATATTACCAGATAATCAGATATATATTATTCAAAACTTACCATATTTTAATATAGTAAGTTTTGAAACATTATTACAATTGTAAACCATGTCTATGGGGAATTGTGGCGAGAATGACTCACAGTCCTGATGTTGATGTTGCTGCCTCATATAAGTAGCAATAAATTAAACTTGTAGTAATTAATTTTCTATTTGCCAACCATATATGGTATATATTAGGGTGGTCAAAAAAGTATTTTACCTCATCTCAAGTTACAACATTAAAAAAAGTCTGTAGGCTTAAAATTAAAATATATCAAAACTATTTTTAATAATTAATTTACTTACATGCTCACAGGAAATTTGAATAAAAGGCATCTTTTTTTTTTTTCAGAACAATCAACAGACTTAAGAAATTGTTTGAAGAATCCACATGTCAGAAATATACTTAAAATATTGGATACATCACCCTACCCTGATCAATTGATTGATCAATACATGCAAGAACCAATATTTACAGAATTTGTTGATGCATGTCTAAGTGTTGTTCAGAACAGTACAGATAATGAAGAAAATGTAAAATAAAAGTCAACCCCTTATTTGAAATTGTAATACTTTCTTATAACAATGTCTATGAACGATGTTGTTTTAAATAAATCTACAGCAATACATTAAAATCAATTTATTTTAACAAACATTATTTTTTTTAACAATTTGAAAGAGCTGATCTCAGTAAATTTTCAAGCTCCTCTGATTTCTTCTTTTCTTCATTTAGTTTCTTTTCTAACTCTGTCATAGCATTTTTACAGCTATTATATGTAGAAATGTTTTGATTTGCTACTTGTATGTTTTCTTCGACCAAGGTGACATCTTGTTCTTCCAACATTAAATATTCCATTGATTCATTTTGTATCTTTCGACGTTTTGCCTCTATAATATAATCTAATTCGTCTCTATATTCTAATACTTTTTGCTTAGATTTGGAATAACAATCAATTTCCAATAACCAATAACCGTTGCGATATTCTTCTAAAGCTGATTTCAGATACACTGCAAATCTGTTTTCAAAATTGTTTAAGCTGTTTATCTTTTCATATACAATGACATTTAACAAATCAATTAGATCATAATTTTCGAAATAGTCATTGAACTGATCATATTCTATATTTATATTCGATAATTCATTTGGTAAAACAGCAACAACTTTACATACAACCTGTTCTGGATTTGGAAACCAACTTATTTGATTACAGTATCTCCGAATTTCTTCTTGCATATTTATTATAGAATTGGGTTCAAAGGATGACATAGGATTAGGAAGTTTTAATTTTTGCATCATATACTTAATAGCATTTATATTATCTAATTGCTTTACGTTACTAGTTACGAATTCGTATGGCTTGGGATATGGTGACGAGCTATCTAAATATTTATTAAATTCTATGGGAAAAGACGTATAGTTAAATATGTCTTCATTTGTTATTACTTCTGTTAGCTTATCAACAGCTCTATTGTAACAAGATACTAGGTTTCGTAAATCTTTAAAAACAGTATCTGTTCGACTGTCCTTGTTAGATTTAAGTTTATACCATATTTCATTACCTAAATATCGTTGACAAATGGATTTAAGATAATCGATTTCGAGCGGCGGTGGCTTGGGATAATTTTTTGCAAGCCATTTAAGCGCAGTTCTAGTGCACAAATTTATCGAATCTTCGACATGAGAATGTTCTATTTCAAAAATATTATAGTCCAAAATAATATGACAATTTTTTAATATCGTTAACTTCTGATTAACGTGATTAAGAATCATTGTGTCATTACATCTTGGCATAATAAGAACAACCGGAAGAATTTGGTATGGGTATTTATATTTTAATGTTTGCTCTATGATGTCTATGCAATCGTAATCATTTTCTGTTATATAAAATATGATACCATTAGCACCATTTAACGCCTCATTAGCGATGCTCCATTTCTTTTTGTTTATTAAACTTATGGATATAGCAAAATCCATTAAATTATTCCAAGACTGTCTGCCGACATAAATCAAGCTTTCGCTTATATCGTGTGTAGTTTGATCACTAAAAACATCGTTCAACCATTTTTCGACATTAATTTTTCTGAGGAGATATTTTGTGCTATCAGGAGAAACTAACGCAACTTTCCAAAAGAAACATTTATCATAAGGATACTCTATTTGTTTCATGCGTTTCAAGAGAGGTGATCGTATTATATCTAAGATGTTATAAGGTTTTGGAGTAGGTACCTGCCTTGTTTCTCCGGTAAACCTGTAACCTCTATGTATATTATTCATATTAAATAATGCCGCCTTTTCAGTAAATCTTCTTAAGTTTCTTGCTTCTTCTTGTGGTGTTTTATCCGGCAACCACACAGGAGTTCCTTCTAAGAGACTTCGTCTTTTGTAGTTTCTGACAAATTGCTTTCTCCAAATGGCGAACCATTTTTTCATAACTTTTCTTCTTCTGAAAATTACTGCTTTTAGTTCGGAATTACAAATTTCATCAAGCAACTCTGAACAAATATTTTCGGTCAAAATTCCAGCAAAGCCTATTAAGTTTCTTAACCATTCGATTTCTTCTTTTAAAACGACTGCTGCTACCTCATCTGATATTTCATTAATAAACTGATCGGCTAGTTGAATAGATTCATTTTCCACTCTCATTTTAAATAATCTTTCTTGCTCCTCCGCCATAAGTTTTAGTTGAATTTTCCTTTCTTCTTCTAGTCTTCTTTTCAGTTCTTCTTGTTTCTTTTCTTCGTCTCTTTTCCGCTTTTCTTCGATCTGTTTGAGTTGTTCTAGTTTTCTTAGTTCTTCTATTTTTTTCAATTCTTCCATTTTTCTTAACTCTCTCAATTTCTGCAGTTCATCTTCTTTGCGTTTTGCTTCTATTCTTTGATTTTCAAGTTTTTCCTGCTCTAGTCTCATCATTTCCTGTACTCTCTTTTGTTGCTGTTCTTCTCTTACTTCTTGCTCATCAACATGTGGGAATTGGGAAGATTGAGCACTATCATTATAATTAAAATTATATACACTACTTTTCGGGTCATTAACAGAATGAAATATATTATCAGCCACTGTTGTTGCTTTATTTTTGCTTTGGAATATAGAATACTTTTTGTCAGAAGAAGGTTGAATTGCGCTTTTGAATAAACTACCTGGAGAAACTGTTGTTAAAGGACCACCATTATGTGGCGGTCTATTATTATTCTCATTATTCTGTAATTTTGCAGCTGCCTCAAATGGAGTTTTAGATTCAAAGGGGTTAATATTTTGGTTTTGGATAGGCTTATCAAAAATATTAGTACTCTTGCCTATATTGTCTAAAGGCTTTTTAAATAAACTCTGACCTTCAACTTTAGAAAATAGGCTATTGCTAGAAGTGCCTTCTGCTTTGGTAAATAGACTTGTATTAGCACTCTTAAATATATTTTTCTTACTATCATGTGTCATTGCATCAGTTTCATTATCCACTTGCTGATTAAAAATCGACTTTCCAAAAACTGAAGTTGTTTGCCCTTTACCAACATGACTAGTAAATAAATTATTTGACCCCTTAAACACATTTGAATCAATTTCACTTGTTGGACCAAAAATATTGGGTTTATCCGAAAATGATTTAGTAGCAGATACTGTATTGGTCTGAAATAAATTACCAGTAATGTTTGCAGCCAAATTCGATCCAGTTTTTTGTGGCTTAGAAAAAGTAAATATATTTTTAGAACTTTCTTCCAATACTTTCTCAGGTGAATTGTCAATAGCTTCTGTTGGTGCAACTGGAATAGCTGCTTGAAAGGAAAACATCTTAGTTTGGGTTGCATCATGTCTTGAATCGGAAAGGATGTTGTAATTTCTTCTAGGACTATTATCAGGTTTAACAAATATTCCAATTTTTTTCGGTTCTGTTATTCTTTCTACAACACCAAAATTTTTACCTGGCTGTAACAGAGTTTGCAACTCTAATTTTAATGCATTAACTTGTTTATTACTATCATTTATAGTGTTATAGTCTAAATCTTCAGCGATTAAAGAAGCTTCTTTTAATCTACCATCATCATTAAAACTTGAATGAAGATCTCGTTTTTTATAGTCATATTGTGGTATTTGACCCCCTGATATTATTTCTCCCACTGAGTTTTGTCTCTTAGACTCTATGACGCTTATAGCTCTCGAAATAGGATATGGATCACTATCTTCAATGAACTGATTTCTATCCAGAATTATATTAAGCTCTGTTTCATTTTTCGCTAAGCGTAAACCATAATGGCTTATGAATGATTTCATATTTTCAACTGTTTCGAATGCAAGGTTTTTTATTAAATCATCAGCTGGATGTAGACATCCACCTCTTGGTGCATAAGCTTTGACAATTCTTGCCAAAGCTCTGGCTCTGACATCATTAAAATATCTCAAAAGAATACACGCTTGAAGATAAGTAGCTTTTTCTCGAATAAGTCGAAAGAATTTGACATAATTGTTGTTATCCAATGTTGTATATATTTGTATTGCAAATATAATAGATTCAGATTTCTGTATTTCTTTTGGCAGTTGTTTTATCTGGAAATTAAAAATATTATGTTATTTAGAAATAATATTATCTCTTCATATTTAAGTTTATTTACCTACCTCCCACCAGAAATTAGCATCACCAAGATTAAGCAAAGCAATGTATGCTCTGAATTCTGCTTCATTTGGTTTTTGTTCAGGTCCAACATCGGCATACATATGTTTAAGGGTCTGGAGACATTTAGTAAGATTATCAGTGTTTAACTTTTGATCAAACTGAGTGTGTTCCAAGTCGGCAAGTCGAGCGGCGCAGTGAGCGTGAAATCGTGCACATATCTCTACCATTTGTATTGATTCTGAGAAAAATAAAATATTGGTAATAGCTTCATTATATATTTTACCATCTCATATATTAGCACCATACAAATTAAATACCTGCACAACAAAGAGCCTGCTGAGTAATATCCTTACGAATTCCTCGAAAACGATCCCACATAAAATGAAACCAATCAGCCAATGTTACCTACAAAAGAAAATAATGATTATAAATAAACAAGTTAAATTTTTAAATATAAATTATAAAACAATTATTGGTAAGTTAATTTATTTACCATTAATTATCATATTTATTACCTGTCTGTTTGTATCAGCTATTTCATTTAGTAAATATGCACATGTTCTCATTAGAACCTGCGCGGGTCTGAGTTCGTAGCACATTGGAATTTCTTGATCAGCTGAGCTTCGGCTGTACTGTTTGACTGCACGCCAAGGTTCTAATAGACCGTCAGAGTCAATTATAGTTTCCAATGTCATCACCTAAAACCATCAACCTTCATTACTAGAATTATTACTAAGCATAATCCAAAAGATATTCACTTTTAGAAAATTATTGTTATATAGTCCGTGATAATTAATAATGCAGTGCCTGCAAAATGAAGGTTTTTTTTTTTTATGTAAGAGGGGGCAAACAGGCAGGAGGCTCACCTGATCTTAAGTGATCACCGCCGCCCATGAACATCTGCAACACCAGAAGGCATGCAGGCGCGTTGCCAGGTTTTGAGGAAACGCGATAAACAAGTCACATAAACAAGTACTACGAAAATCATTAGAAAACATACTTCCAGTAAAATTTTTATTAAAAAAATATTTATTTCCGATGTAGATGAACCTCATGGGATGCCGTTTAGTAATAAGTGAAAATCCCAAAATATTGATTACTGCATTCTTTATTATGACTGCAGTTAAAATAAATTAATAGTTAAAGTATATAATAGTTTCAGTAAAAGTTGTGCATCATGGCCTCCTTAAAGTTGTGTAGTAAAGCCTGCTTTCGATATGAATTGGCTCATATTGAGGTGAAATAGCACTCATATTGAGGTGAATAGCAGCTTAAATAATGAAATAGCACTATGTACACTGTTGCATTTTGTTTGATGAGTGTGAGCCATAGAAGTCCAAAATTCACACTATGGTAGAGATTTATCTCCTTATAATTTTTTGACAAAACTAGTCAGAAACAGCTTGTATTTGAAATAGAGAATAGAGAGAATTTACATATTCAACACCAAGAAAACACCATTTACTGTGGCATTACAAATTAAGGACACACCCATTACCACCTCAAAAAGTGTTGTGGTCCTCAGTATTGACAATTGTCAAGATCAAAATGGTAATTAGAGCAAAATGGTGCTTTATCCTAGAGCAAAGATGGCAAATATAGCTTACCTTCCAAAGACTAGAGAGGAGAATTTTAAAGGGTAGACAACATATATGAATTACGGTGCTTCATATTTATCCAGATAGCTACAGGCTTCAGAGACATCTTACCATAAAACAGGTCAGACACTTGATTTCCAGGATTGTGATATAAATATAAAACCATGTTACCATCATTCCACTAAAAAAATCTGTAAATTTATTTTAATATACATCTTACCTGATGTTCTGCTTGCCTGTGCAATAATTCCTTCTCTGGACACATGTCAGGACATGTTCCTATAGTTGCACCACCTACTTTAACTCTGGATCCTGCACCACCCCAAGCTCTAAGAATTCTGTAATAACAGGCACAAATACAATAACAACAGAAGTTATTATTTTAACTGAAAGAAATGTGATAGTTTTCACCAATGAAAGGGTCAAGATTAACCAAATTTTCAAAACAATGGGACAATCCTATTACCTGTCTCTTGAATCCAATGTTCTCCACTTCTCATCAGGTGTCATGGAAACTCTGGACCGAAGTTTGTGTAATTCCATTGCTGCCTCTTTGGTATTAAGAGTTGTTGGTGCTGTTGCAACTAATACTGGGGAATCAATGCGATTTGCAGGTTGCTTGCTAAAATTAATATTTAAAAAAGGTTTTTAAAAAAACATAAATAAAAATAGACAACCTTTAAAAAATAATAAAGGAATACTTACACAACAACTTTCTTCACCCTTTTTGGTGTAACTGTTATTGATTTCTTTCTTATTGGTGGTTTTATAGTTTTAAAAGAGCTTGCTGGTGCAGCAACATCCATTACTGCAAACAAAATCTTTAAGTTAACAACAAATCTATTAAATAAATATGAATTACTGAGCCCACAGCACTCATGCGGTGATAGCAAGCCAGAAACAATGAACTATTTTATTTAATTGTGCACTGAAAGATTTGTAATATTATAGTAGTGATACATTTACATTTTTAACTTATTTTTTTATGGCAGAGAAGTTAAATCTTCATTTTTTCCTATTTCCTACAAAAAATATGAGTTAAATCTTCATTTTTTTCCTATTTTCTACAAAAATATATAAAACAAACTAGTTTTTAAATAATATAATCTCACATTTTTGCCTTGAAGTTCTGTATATAGGTGTTCCACTCATAGCAGAGAGTTCTTCTGCCACCTCGGGATCTGGAAGCCAGTCTGGATCATCATCTCTTTTACTCTTTCTTCTTCTGAAAAGTTATTGATTGCAATACATTAACATTATGAATAAACAAAAGATGTAAGGTATTATTTATAATCCTCAAACAGTAATTATTAATGAAAAAGAGGAAACTGAGAAATTTGCTATGTTATTGTATCCATGTATTTAAGATAAGTTGTCCTTTAGACATGCTTACACTCTTGGCTTCATCCTTGTTACATCAAACATAAAACCATCGTAAGCACCAGCATTAAGGACAGCTCGCTCTGCTGAGCTTTGTTGGTCATATTCAATTATACACATAGACTTCTTAGGCAGTAAGCGAATCCTCTGAACACGTCCAAATTTACTGAAATGCTTCTCGGCAGCTTTAGGTTCAAACAAACATTCTGGAACCGCAGTACAGCTGTAAAAGATTGTTGCTTCTTAGACCGGACATTAATAATTATTAATTATTATTATTTCCATTAATTCTTACGTGATTGAATTTTTGCTATTGATCTTATCTAGCAGTAAATTCCGTAGCACTTTTTGGGGACTTTCAGGAGTTTCGGGTTCTTGATCCATATTTATTTTATTGTAACCTTCAATTATATCTTTATTACACTATTCAAGGCTTAGCTAACTAAATAACGTGCTTTTTAAGCAAAAAATTAAAAATATGATGCGTCTCAATATACGTTACTCTCTTTTTAATTTGACATTTTTAAATGCAAAACAGGACAGAAATTGGACAGAAAATCAGAAATAAGACCATTGATGATTGAAACAGTCTGTTGAAATTTCACCGAGAAAAAACGATCTATTGAGACATGGGCTTTTCTAATGGCGTCTGACACTTTTTCATTCGTTTCACTCTTTACGCTATCTGTCTCGCTCTCTTAATATAAATAATATTTATTTTAATTTTTATCTTCAGTACTCAGTAATCACAATCAGTTCAATTCTCCATCTTGTTTTTTGCTGACTTGCTGTTGTTATGAAATATAAATTGTGTTCTACTAGTTTGTGATAAAAATAAGAAGTTATTATGTGTCCATATGTGTCTTTTAATTGCTATTTATTTATTATATAGTATATTATTACGTTTGTAATGTAAAATAAACAAACATGGTTAATGGAAAATGTGAAACATGTAGGCTTGAGACGTAAAGAAAAGATTTTCAAGAAGGTATTTTATGAAATAATGTGATTAATGATTATTTCACATTTTAATTGAAAAAAGTTCGGTAAGTTTTCTGTATACAAAATATCATTATGCCCTAACCTAACCTATCTAAGAAAATAATTAAGTAGCTCTATTACATATTTCATTATTATTTAATTCATTTAAGATTTTATTATTTAACGAAAATCACAAAACTCATAATAACTTAATTTTTATATAGGTATTAGACATCTTAAATTTGTGACCTGGCATTATGAATTATTAATTAAATTCAAAGGCTAATCAAAAACATAAATTTAAAAGTTATCTTAAATAAAATCCTTTGCTTTGTTTTATACATATAGAACATCATCTCTGGATAACATATAAGTTTCAAATAGTTCTAATATTACATTAATTATTTACATTAATTTTACTGAACTTATATTATTAAAACATAAAATACTTATAAATTGTAATAGTAATTTATTATATTATGATATATGTGTCTGTATAGTAGATGATTTTTAATAAAAACAACATCTTTTTAGGAAAACGCTGCAACCGTAGAAAAAAAGGTTTAACTATAAAAATACAATAATCAATGCTTTTTTCCAGATGCAGAGAGTGCACCAAAATAAGTTAATGTGTATTAAACATTTTAAAGACTGATTTTTAAAAAAGAGTGCTAAACCATATCTGTTACTCAATGCTCCACCATAATCAGATATCAAAGGGTTACAGATGAGATTATGGCAGAATTGCCAATTTATATTATACCTAAATCTCTTTGAATTAAACATATAGTTTCTTGAATTTAAAGAAAGGCTATATATAACAAAAAAAGGTGAACATTTATTTGAAAATACCTTCTATACTTTGATATAACTTTCATATTAAACATTTATAATTAAATAATTTCCCTTTTGATATGTAACCAAATTTGACAAATAAAGATATAATAAGAATATGTAAGATATATAATAAGCAAATTATGATACAACTGTTCGACTTTTTTTCTGTTAATTTTGTTAGTCTTCACTCCAGTCATGATAAAAAAGAAGAGATATCAAAGGCTTACAGAGAAAAATATATAATAATGTATCATATGTAGTTCCTCTTTTTATTATTTACAGTAAGGTGTTTTATTACATTTTTTCCTTTTCTTTCAGATTCCAGAAATCAATGGATAAAAGAGAGTTTCAATTAGATCTCATGATATATACACATTTGTATAAATATAATCGCAAAATATTTTGTTGTAATCCATATCAATTCTTAGTTATCTTGAGACTATTGTTACATTTTCGTCTAATTCTATTTTAATAAAATTATGATTTGATTCGATTCGATTTATTTATCAACATAACAATTTGTTACTCATTTTGGTTTAGTGGTAAATTGAAAACAAAATAACAACCTAAATTTTTATACACATTAACCACTACCAAAAATCAGTAATAAATAATAATCCAGTGTAACCCTAAAATACAATAACAGCGGAGGGGACATCACTATCGATGTATTATTTATCGATATATTTTATCGACATAGCACGTCACTAGTCTGCTATATTATAATGTTGGTAGAATTGAATGTTTTTTTAATAGTTGGTAAGAGAGCGTTCCACAAGAATTTATATTTTACTATGGTCACCTCAATCTATGGGAGTTAAGTCTCTTACTTATATGCTCTGTGGATTGAAATCAAAATTAATTCATAGATATAAATATAGATCATAGAGCAATTTCCACAGAAAAGAAATATAAAAAACGAAACATAACAGATTATTCAAAAAATAGCAATAAATCAGCAGCCATGGAGTGTAGAAGCATAAATAATTGCGATATTGTCACATTGTATTAAAATTGACCATAACTAAGAGCAAAATTAAGATGGCGCTGTTGTAGCAATACTGTTATATTAAACTAAATAGAATTAATTTAAAGAAAACTGTCAAGAAGAAATCTTTTTTCTTACATAACTTTAATAACATTACGTTTTGACAAACCGTGCCTCCAGACTATTATCACATAAGATCTTATAACAATCGTTAACTTTTGATAAGTAGTTTTCTCTTATCCAATGATTTATTTTTTCGCCCTTAAGGTTACGAAGGTGAGAAGGCAATCGCTCTATGTAAAAACTTCTAACCTGTCAAATCAGAATAAAAATAGCTAATAAGCAGACCCTGGGAAAAATACCAGGGATTCTGCTAGGAAACAGATAATGTTCTGACAAAATTGTATTGTTTTTTATGGTTTCATATGGTGATGATGATCATGCTGCCATATTTTACAATTTATTTTTTTATTTATTGCTACCTGTCCTCGACTTCGTCCGCGGTGACCTTCGAATCGGCTCCGGAGAGAAATGAACCATTTGTACCATGTACAGGACGTATTTAATTAAAATTTTTGATAATTCCACAGGAGCCGAACATTTCCCAAGATAAAAAGTTTATCAAGTTTAAAATCCTATGTTATGTTGTTAATACAGATAATAAGCTATTTGTGTGCTAAATTTCATCCCAATCCGTTAATCCATTTATAGGTGATTGATTAACAAATATCCAAACATAATTCCAAGTGAATACGCCCTGCAGTATGTTTTTTTGATAATCCCTTGGGAACTTAACATTTTTCCGGTACAAAAAGAATCCCTTGTGTTAACCCAGTTAAAAATCTATATCTGTGGCAAATTCCATCCAAATCCGTTGAGCCATTTTTGCGTGATTGAGTAACTAACATCCAAACGTATAAACTTTCACATTTATGATATTAAATAGTGGAATAATAGGATTCATCAGGCATGGAGGCGCATAAATACGTTATAGATTAACATACATACGAATCTTATAACCTTATAATTAAACACATTGCATAATTTTTGTCTTTGATACTTTTATCCTTGCCGCCCTATATAGTCGATAAACTGCCTCTGCCATCTAAAAGTCTGGTCTGAGGAAGACGGACTTGTTCTGCGCGAAATTCTGGAGGAGGTACGAGTTGAAGTTTGTTCCAATCGCTGCAGTTTCTACACCACCGTCCCACTAATACAACATACTTCGGGTTCTCTCGTTAGTAAAAGCAAAAATACTTATGTTCCGGTTCGTCAAAAAGATTAAAATACTGAGCACAAATTTTGTGCTGATTCAGTTAATAATTCACTTGTTTGCAATAAATAGGACTATAGTTAGGCAAAGTTTGTTTAAATTTCTTCTTGTTTATCCAACAAAATTTATTTATATGTAAGACGACAAACGAATCAATGATGTAACGCACGCGCCACGAGATCGCTTCCGGAATGTGCCGGATGTACTACCTGTCATTTTCTACTAACGAACCGCCATGATATTTTGTTTTTAATTGTCATCTTTCCATAATTATTCAATGAAAAATATATTATGTTCGTGTATTACATAAAATATATGCTATGGAAATTTTTATTTTTAAATATTAAAAATTACTTCGGTATCCTATCTACCATGTGTATATTACTAAGTATTGAAACATTTTTTTGTGACAAATTGATTTATTCAAATACTTTTAAAAGTTAGTAGGTAGGTACTTCACCGACCGAAAGTTGTGTCCTAACGTCTATATTATCAAAAGCTCGGATTTTTCGTGTATATAAAACAGAGGAGTTTCGAAGGTGGAGAACTTTTCATGTGACTTAACATTCGCGACACGTGCCAGGTTACATCATAGAGTCCTGCTCGGCTGTGATAAAGAACAGCCAGCCTAGGTAATGTTGCGGTGAATCACCTTGACGTGACGTCACCACAATAAATTCGGGTGCCACATTCCGCTGAACGGCAGGCGATTATATAAAAGAAAGTGGCGCGGCCGCGCAGCGACCTTGCGCGGTGAAAGGCGTGCCGCAAGTAGCACAGCCGGAACTCGGTCTTCCCACGACCGATCCCGCGCCTCTCGCCGACTGTGCCGTTATCGCAACTTTCGGTAACCGGTTCACTGCTAGCGCAAAAAAAATGCAATGCTATTGGATCAGTGCCAAGATGATAAAAACAGTCGACATAAAACAGGGAATGCTAAACAATTTCTATAACTAGAGCTTTTTTATTGTTAAGATTATTTAGTTAGTCTTGCTTTATTGGTATTTTTATGCCATAACATAACCAAAAATTTTGTTTTAATAATATTATTTTGGAAAAATAGAATATATGTACCAAATTAAAAAATCTAAAAAAATTCTATAACAGTAGTCGATGATAAATAATGCACCGACTTCTGCTGTCGAAAATTTTTAGTTTTTCTTTTTAAGTTTTTCTAAATAGATTATCCTTTTGCATTTTTAAGTAAGGAATACGACCGACCTTAACTTAAAATACCTGATTATATCGATACTCCTGAAATATTCATTACTTTTTTTTGTGATCATAATCAGCAATTCTACTACATTCAGTCATCAGTTCCTTTGTCAGATCATATTCACAAGCTAGTTTATCCACCCCAATCGCAATAGCTGTAATTATAAAATTTGATTCCTACATATTTTCATTATCAGTTCTGGACTAAACTATAATGGGACACCTCGAGAGAAAAATAAAATGAATTACCCAATTCGGTCCAAGAGGTCTCGGCGTCTGTCTTCGAGTAATCAAGTAGCAAACATACAAACGCATTGATAACCTCCTTCTCTTTGAAGTCGGTTAAAAATAGATATAGTTATATTTTTTTTAACAAATATGTTATAGTTTAAGCTTACAAGTTTTTTTTTACAAAATTATATTTAAATTACTCTTAGGACGAGAAAATAGTTTAAACACGAACGTTTTAATTATTCACGCAGAAAATGTGCGGCGTTACAGTATATATCGATGCCGTCAGCCGGTGATTTATCTTCGATCACGCGCCCTCGCTCTTGCCGATAAATCTGACACTCGCAAGAGTCGCAAGATATTTTCAATTCAAATCACTGTACAGATGCAGATACAACTAACGTTATCTTCTAAAAATGTTGATATTATTATCATATTAAATATTCAACGTAATAAAAAATATATAAATTACGTAAATTAAAAAAAGAAATCCGGCGTCGGAACCCGACGACCCGACGCCCGCTGTTAGGATAATCTCTGACACAGCAGAGATTATTCCACCAGTGCAATCAGCCACGCCGGTGGTAGGTCTTTAGTTGCAATTGGCCGACTAGGGAGGTACCACCTCAGTGTCAAATATTCTACCGCCAAGCAAGTTTCTTAGGCAGTACTGTGTTCTGGTTTGAAGGGCACTGTACGCTAGTGAAATTACTGGGCATAGGAGATTTGAGAACCCATATTTCTTGAGTGGCACCTACTAATGGTGTTGCAAGCGCTCATAAGCTACTGCAACCTCTTACCATCAGGTGGGCTGTATGCTTGTTTGCCAACTTAGTAACATTAAAAATGTTGACTTCAAAAACTAAAAAGCAAAAAATTAAATAATATTTTCTACAGAATATGTAAATGTATATTCAAATGTCGGTCGTGAGTAAAATATCGGCACAAAGACGATTTCTGAAGAAATTTTTATTTTATTTTTTGCTTTTTAATTTTAATGTCGGTATTTTTTTCTAAAAATTATTTTATTTAATTCATCATTATCAGGAGTCCCACCTCACCAAGTGGTGCTTTTCCGAAGCACATGGACAACTTAATTTAATAAATATTCACATCACAAAACCCTGTGCCTATACTATTTGAAGATTTCCCTCGATTTCTCTAATATCCTATCATCAGAGCCTGACTAAATTACAATAATAATATTTCTGACAAAAAAAACCCGAATTTATGTGTTTGAATAATAGTATTTTTTTATGTTAAGAACGCGACTAATTTTTAATAATCTGTAAAAGTATTGAATTTTTTTTATATTTTTATTTGGAAAGTAGGGCAGATGACTCTACTCCACCTCATGGTAAGTGGAAATAAATATAATATTTATAGGTACCATTACACAAATATAGTTAGTTTTCTAAAGAATAACCTAAAATAATTTAGGAGTGCTCCTTAGAATGTTATACCACAGAATAATAATCTCTGATGGCTAAATTCAATATGTTACACCTATATAAACGGTCATCTTTTTACTTATAAAAAGTATCAAGGCCCTAAGTAACTCGTACTGACAAAAAATAAAAAGAAATGAAAAATCGAATGCAGCCTCTTCTTAACGTGTGTAAATGAGACAGAGAATGGTTACTGAACGAAGGAATTTAGACAATTTCCGACTACATCGAGACACCACAAATGGCAGTGACTTAGCAACAGCGACAGCGCACGAGAAGTGAGAATTACTTGTTTGATCATAATATTATTATATCGAAAAGATTTTGGATTGTAAATTAATTAAAAATGCTAACTTTATGATTTTTTTTATAATTATAAATTTGAAAACCATTACAGTCAGTATATTTTTTTTATTGAAATCTAATCTAAATGTAAGTAAATACAAAGAGAATTAGAAATTATCGACAATTTTAAGATTAAGTGAGAGGTCCACCTGCCTAATATTGTGCGGACAATAGACGTCGGCGCGTGCGCAGCCGCCGGCCGCGAACCCGGATGCGGCAGTCTGACGTAACACAGCCTTCACTCCCCCTCCCCGCTCGACTCCCCTCGCTGTCTGCACTTACCTCCCCCTCTCCACTTGCATGCACCTCCGCGCGTCTGGCCGACCGTCTGTGCCGTCTAACGTCTTTGATCTCAGTGCCTTGTCTTTTAGTTAATTAAGCCCTTATACGGCGAGTCTTTCAGTTGCCGACCTATCATAAGAGATAATTGAATTACATACACTTCCTTACCTCTTGCTATACCTTGTTTCATAGATCAGCTTCCGATGACTTCGAAGGTTAGTAGAGTATTATTGTTAGGTACCTGCATATTATGTCTTATGAGGATATGCCTCACATCAACAATTATATCGAAGTAACATTGTTTTATGTATATAGAAACTCATTTTAATTTAACGAGACTAATTAATGCGGCACGAATTAATAAAATTATTATTTCAAATTGAATCTAACGTTACTTGCTCGTTACGGTCTAAAGCTGGGACGTTGACGTTGTTTTATACACTCTTCAGTTAGTTATTCGTTGGGTATTTTTTTATTTCATTTTATGACGCTGCACTTCTAAAAACTTTCCAAAATAAAAAAGCAATAATAATGCGTTAATAACGTCCTTAATTCTAGCCATTCTAAATAATGATTTTATAGTACTTGTGATAAACAAAATTATAATTTACATATGAGATTAGAAGTTAATAAATGAATACTTGTATTTTATATTTTAGGTACGTAAAAAGCAAACGAAAAAGCAGAATCCTTTTTTAAGTCGAATAAAAGCAATAACGTTCAAATGAAAAATAATTACAATGACTGCATGTTAAGTTTAGTCAATTTTGAAACAACCTTGTGTATGAATCGTAACGAAATGAGCGCATCACGCAACACTGACTCATTACCGCTCTCTCAGAGTGAGTGAATCAAACTCTGACAAATTGCATCATGATGTACGCATCATAAGCACCGCTTTATGTTATGGAATCTTTATTTAAAGTATATTGAAGTTTCTAGTTTTTATATACATAAATTAAATTATTAAGTGTGATAGAGCCATGTTGTATGTTGTATGAGAAAAGCTGAAAATAGCAAGGCTCTACAAGCCTTGCTATTTTCAGCTTTTTCGATCCTTAAACTACTCCTCTTCCTTACACTGAATATCGACTTGAAATAGCATATCGGAGAACTCCTTCCCTTCTCTTGTTCTCCTTTCTTCATCTTCTTCTTATCCCTTACCTGACTTTCCATAAACAAGACATTTTTTTTTCATTATATCAGAGTGTAAGCAGGATTCTCATAATAAGAAGTATATACTACAAACACATCTTAAAAATTCGAATTTACAAACGATTACTTTTTTAATAATAAGTATAAGACTCATAGTTATGACTTACAAATACATACTCAATAGATTTTTTCGTATACATATTAATATTAAGTGCTGATAAAATTTGAAAGGTTCTCTTTCGCATTGAAGAACGAGTGCCAGGCAAAAGATTAGACAGTAAACTTTCACGTCAGACGTCATGTCTTTTATTTTGCTTAGCTTTGAATCAATGTTCGTTTTCTGATAGATTTATATAGTTCGCTCTGCAAGCCGCTATTTTGGTATACCTATTTATTTACTGTTACTCGTAGTACTGACGAGTGGTAGAGTAGGTAAAATTAAGTACCTACTTAATATTAATTATAACATTTTTATTCCAGACAATGAATATAAACTTATAAGTCACACTACTTATAAAATCATTTAAGACAAAACCTTTTTTAAGATTTAAACAAATTATAGTAAAATAAACCCGAACAATTATAGTAAAACCCAAAGGGAGACAACATAACATTCAACGGAAACCAACGGAATATTACTAAGCCTTCGCCGTTGAGAGATTTGAAATTTTCACAGAATTTGCTGCCGCTGTAATAACAAATACTAAAAATAAAATTTGAAAATAAAAGTCTTGTATGGGGATACCATACAAGAAACTTGATATTTTAGACGTTTTTGCTGTATCTCATGAAGTGGGATAAATAAATACTAAATTATTTTTTTTGTAGATTGTATTTCTATGGCCGTCATAATAACAAATAATAAAAACAAATTAAATTTCAGAATTAAAGGCGTTATACGATATGTTTTATTACACGGTGGTACGGAACCATTTATGTTCGAGTCCGACTTGCAATTCAACGTTTTTTATGATAAGCTTTGACATATTCAAGGCGGTAGAGACTCTGTCTGTTACTAATTAAATTAAAGATTAATATTTTCTAAAGTTGCATTATTATTTCAATATTTAAGAGATAAGTTTGATAGTAACGTTAGTGAAACATCGCGAAGATATTTCGAAAGTTAGATCCAATTAAAGTGTGTCGTACGTTGGCTGTAGATGAAACTGGAGATAGGATGGCGTCGGCAAGTTGCCTCGTTGGCGAATCTCTTACAATGAACACTGACGGCATTCCTCAAGGCCGGTCATTAATTCCTTTTATGCTGTGTTCAACTTGTATAATTTAAACATGTATGAGATTCATTAATATTTAATATTAAAAAAAACGTCCTGTAATTGATGCGTTCCTAATCATCAAAAATTTCAATTCTTTAAAAATGGAGAGAAAATATTTAAATTATTAAAGCATGTATTACTTTCTAGCATTTCTATGTTTAGGCAAATACGCAGATACATATTTTTTTTTGTATCTAATGTTTTAGGCGAAGTAGAGCTGCTATTTGTTTATTTTTAACTGCTGACAGTAACTACAATGTAACGTATGTTGTTTTTTTTTATTAATAAGAAAGGCAAGCAACTATTTCATAAAGCTTTAGTATGTTCAAAATTAAATAAGGGGCCAGTTATAATAAAACTACTTGTCTATATTCTGTTGCATATAATATCTCCAAATATGTTATCAATTTAAAATTTTAATATGAAATCAATTAAAATAATATATAATTATTAGGGATAAAAATTACGAATTCATTTTAAAAAATTTTAACATGTTGGTAAATTATATAAATAATATTTAGTACCTAGAACCTTCAATAAAGCGTTCTTTCCATGATAAATTCAATGTCTAAATAGCTCTGCAATGTTTGAAGCTGGTTTACGGATAGATCGTGCTTTTATGAGCGCAGTGTTAGATCCATTGTGTGATTAGGGCTGCCTAGCGTCTAGTTAGGTAGCCTTTGTCGCGTTAGCCCTCCGTGACTTTCACACCACAGAATCGGTATACCCGATCGAATGTGACATTTCTTACTTTTCCACATTAACTGATATACTTGCGAGATAGTGATAAATAGGTTACTTCACTTTAAAAAATCATTGGATTATTTTTTATTGTGTAAACTTTTGAAAAACTGTTGATGGCAGGACGGAAATTATTACACTTATTATATCCTTTATGCTAACTGTTTCATTGCCAATACTAACTAAGTTAAATAGATTAACTGAATATATAATAGAATACTTTTTTTCAACTCTGAAATTCGACTAATATATAGCTAATTAAAAAAATATATCAGCAAAAAGCTTTATGATAAATAATGATGCCTAGCAAAATATGAATACTTACACTTTTTCATCCTTAAACCTATACCTAATACTATTGGCAGCCCTGGGAACACTCAGCATTGCACTAGCAACAACGGTACCCAGACTCGGCTAAGGGCGGGCCTTTGAATGCAGTCCAACTAGTTTCTCCTTTGCAAGCGGAATGTCACCTATATGGTATATATTAGGACTATTTAATCGTTTGGGATGCTAATATGTATTATTTTATACTTCTTTCTCCACGGGTCAAATTTCTTCATGAAAACTATCTGTATATTGTTAGGAAAGGTTATTATTCAAACCTTTCTTAAATGGTGCTTCTAGATACGTCTCGTGCTTTAAGGTTAAAGAACATTTTGTGAGGAAACATGCATATTTTGGAGGAAATTGTAAGACATGATCCATCCATACGGCAGTGTTGTAGATTAAGCTTCTAAGCTCTCTCTTAGCGGAAAAAAGGTTTGCACAGTAATGAATTATGAAGCTATTAGGTACTATATTCTTTAGCTATAGACAAAATCATATCATTCAATCTAAAGGAAAGTTTCTAGTCATATGCGATTTACTTTTTCATATTGCTTATCTTTTCTTTGCTTAAAAAATAATTTGAATGGATCGAAGTGCTTAGAATTACAACATAAGATCAATTAGTTATTTATAAAAGATGTGTTGTTTTTATTTAATTTCCTTGTATTTTAAAAATAAATTAAATTATCAAATGACAATCAATTTGTAAATTAATTTCATTATCGTATTTAGATCTCTAAGTCCCGAAAAAACTCACACGAGAGTTTTAAATTATAATATGTACATGCTTGTAACTTTCTATTAGTATATTGACTTTAAATCATGTAGGTACTATATACTAATGAATATCAAATACATCTAACATTCTATCACGTTTATACCGATGCATAGCCAGCTTGTAATGTAAGACCCGATGTCGTTTAATGTCAAAGCGATTACACTTCCTGAATTTATTTAGAGATTGGATTACAAGATCATTTATCCTGTTTAACTGAACATTAAGTGTAAGAAACGATTTTTAGACACCCACACTCATTTCGAAAATTTGCAACGTATAATTTCACGTCTCTTGCATTATGGTACCTACTGTATATATTCGAATCACATCATACTTACTATATACATATACGTACATACACACACGTGCACACACACACACATATATGTACAATTGTACAGGCGCTTCCATACACACAAAATGTCAAAAACCCACTGGTGCTTCTTCGTAAATTCACAACACGCAGACGCTAACTTCATTAAATTATGCTTGTGATTAACTCATATTGTTTGTGGTAAATTTATCAAAGTGCATCACCGTCTATGAAATTTTGTCCTTACGAAGGGACCTTTACATAGTATACAGTAAGTCTACGCGTCGAATTATTTTTTCTTCGCAGTAAAATAATATGTTAATCATATTACATTTGATAAAAATATAATCTATAGTGTATCTACCTAGCAATACGTTGAGAGAAAACTTCGGATCCCTTTTAAGCATATTTCACGCTCGTAAAACGTGGGCTTTGGCATACTTAATGTTTCCATCAAAGAGAAGTTTAGAAAGTACTTATGTACCTATAATTATGTTATAAATATATTAAATTTAATAAAGCGTCGACTATTTATATTCAAAGTGCAAATCTAAAACACATGTCTGGCATTTGATTTGTCAATTCAATTTAATTAATCCTCTATCGAGAGGTCAACGGGTTGCTACCTAGTACAATAAAATCTGATAACTGTTTTTGCATGTGAATTTTAACATTATCATGAGTAAAAGATATGAGTTTTAGGATTCTGCATACGGACTGGACTTTTTTTCTTCTGTTTGTGTATTAGTTACTTAAGAAGTATATATAAATTTTACAAGTGTAAATCAGAAAATATCAATAAACAGCAGTGTTGTAGTAGTCAAGACCCTTCATGCACGAAACCTCCGACACAACCATGGAAGTACTACCCTTTCACAACATATCGGCCTAAATACGAAACGAAACAGAGTACTGTTGCGTTTCGTGCGATGAGTGAAAGCGCCGGAGGCCCAATTTCCCACTCCCTCTCTTCCCTTCTCATGCCTTTTCTTCTATCCCTTGGGTTCATAACGTGCATGTGTTGTTTCAAGTATCACTAGCGTTTATAGTTGTTTGCCACCCGTCACGACACAAAAAACGTTTGCTTTTGCAACTGTATTAGCCACCATCGTGTTTAGACTTTACTACCACTTGCTATCAGGTGGGGTTAATTCATTTGCCCACCGATATAAAAAAAGTAATTATGTAGGGGAGAAGGAGGCACCTTAGTACAGGGGCAGATTTGAACTTATTGATTTTTAAAAGCGGCTTTTAGGTAATCTGGCATAGATGATCGTTACATTTTAATATCGGCAACAATACACGCATCAAAGGTCAATACAAAGTGTGAATTAGATGCCTGTCAAAACGTGTTGTGACTTTAAATTGTTTTTCTTTTGACATTCAAATTTTAAATAAAAATAAATGTATAAGGAATTACCATTCACGTCTTTGATTATAAAGTACTTTATTGGTTTAGATAATTATTAAGTACTTCTTAGCTTATCAGCCACGTGGTAGGTTTTGTCTGACGATTAAGGTTTCATATTTTTTGTGAATATTTATCTCAAGCGACAAGGGGCAGATTTGAACAGCTCAGAAGAAGTTTCGAACGTTATGTTAAAACTATTTTTTTATATCATGACGGTTGGCAAACATTCACAGCAACCTATGAACACTTGCGATACTTGAAATATCACAAGTGCGTTGGCAACCACAGGAACAAGAGGGGAGGGGAAGGGATGAGAAGGGAAAAAGGATGTTAATGGAGGGGGTGGGAGATTGGGCCTACGGCGCTCTCACTCATCGCACGAAACGCAACAGTACCTACTGATACCGTTACTTTACGCCGATTTTCTGTGAGAGGGTAGTACTTCCCCCGTCGAGCCGGCCCTTTTGTGCTGAAAGAAGCACGGCTCTACCACCGTTTAAATATACAAATAAATAAATATGATGATAATAATAAATGATGATGATAATAAATACCATGGTTTCAATGTTATGTTCAGATGTGTGTCTTATTCAGATATTTGATATTTTTCTGTGTAGCTGTATCTCAGGAACTTTAATAGATAAATTTTGTTTCTTTATTAGATATTATTTCTAAAGGGATTTTCATTGATTGTGTATTTTTATGGCTTCTATAATAAAATATAATAAAAAAAAAATAATTTCAAAATTAAAATCAGTCCCCATACAATAAGCTTTATATTTTTATTTAACGGTGGTATGAAACCTTTTCGTGCAAGTCTGTGTTTCGATTGGCATAGCTATAAAAGACGTCTATTCGGTGGCCATTTTTGGTTTGTTCAATTTTTATAACTTTTTACTACCAAAGACGAAGTCTTACTATTTTAAAAGTATGTATTCGAATTTATAATTTGTTAATAGAAGATTGAAATCCATAGTTTAATAATAGCTAATTATTATGTTTGTGTGGAGTATATCAATAAATATCATTTACTTAAAAATAAACATGCGGTTTTTCCTCGTTATTTTCTGCATTTATACATTATTTTCAAAAATGCCGCATGTCGATTCAAATGTGCTCCCTTGAATAAGAAGATTTGAACAAATTAGTGTGTTTAAAAAACAAAATATTTTGCCATATATAATAAATATATAATCGAAGGATTTTATGTTATTTTTTGAAAGATTAAAGTAGCTATAGAATAATAGTTTTTCCATTTTTTTCTACAATTCATTAAGACACAGTGTGAAAAATGTGCTGAATGCCCCCTTCCCACCTACATATATCAGATATTTAATATAAAATATGTTGCTGTCAACATCAGATATTTTATGCAATTAGGCGGTAGAAATCAACCAAACTAGATAAAGACTTCATAACAACGAAAAAGAAATGTATTAAAATTTCTCATTTGCATCTTAAATTGCCACGCGGTGATACAGACGGCGCTGGAGTGGCGCAGAAGACATAATGCGCGAGTGCCGTGACGAATCCAACATGGCGGGATCGCGGTTTGGCGGTCGTTCACCCGCACCCGGTCGAAGCTCGGATCGCATGCGCCAGCACAACATTTTGTTAATTTTTAAATAGTGCACGTAATACTTATTGAGATTTTCGCAACATTCATTTTGGTTGCTGAATAATATGGCAAGATAATCGCCAGAAACAATGTTCATGGGTTCTAATTAGTATAAAAATTAAAATTGGAATCAACTTTGAACTCCCGTGGGGGCTGTCCCTTTATCACTCGGCCTCCCCGCTTTATGACGCTGTCAAGGCCAATACGGCCAAACTCAATACATATTCTTAAATTAAAGTTTAAAAAAAAAAAGCTGTGTAGTTAGAGACATTTTTTTCAAACAAACTCCTTATTAGAATAATGCCTCGTTCTACGTCTTATGTGTTCCTAAATTGAGTACACGATTTTAAACAAATTCGGTTCAACAGTCGGATATTAGTCTAATTTTATATATATATAATATAAATCTAATACAATTGAATAGTAATAGAGCAAAATATTTTTCTACGCTTTTTATATATTTTAAAACTTTTAGAGCTTTAACATAATGAAGATATCAATAAAGACGAAACACTGTATGACTTTTACGAAAATAATATCGTGTATAAAAAAATAATCTATGTTTTATTCTACATCAACAAACCAATATATTACCAAGGTTGTTTTTTTTTCTGTTTTATTTTGTGGTTGCAAAGATGAGCTGGCGTTTCTCGGAAACTGGGGGCTGGCGTTGCAGAGCCAGTTGCCCAATGGGCAGGGCTTGTGACGTCATCAGCCTGACTCACTTTAATGTAAGGAAACAGTTTTAACGTGATTAAGCGCGGTTATTATATTGCAAACAGCAAATTTTTAATATCAGACAAACAAAAAAAAATGTTTTCGTTTTCTCACATAACTTTTTTTTCCGTCGTAAATAACTAGCTTCTGCCACCGAACTTGCCGTTTCAATAACGATTTTCATTATGACACTTAATGCTATATATAAATAAATTGTTCTCCATTCAAACTCTCATCCTCTATTTCATCCGCTCAAAATTTTGTTTTTCCAACAAAATCGTTATAGGCTATGATTTAACCATCTCCAAGGTCCCATCTATTCCTGTACCAAAATTCATCATAATCGTTTCAGCTGTTCAGACGTGAAAGCGTCACAAACAAACTCATGTACATATTTATAATAATCCTATAATTTCATAAAAAAAATTAGTCTATTTTTTCAAATTAAATAACACAAGCTTGAAAAGCTTACTCTGTACATAGATTTATTTTGTTCCCAAAATAACCACGGTAAAGTAAACAAATAGTAAAATGATAAGACAGATTGTTTTGCGTCAGATTTTTCTCTTTTAATAAGCTGAATTGTTTGGCAGAGAGATCGTCTAAATTTTTTATTTTATTTTATTTTTCTCTACCTCGGGAACTGCACATTTTCCGGGATAAAAGATACTTTATGTCCTATTTTGTATACGTGACACACCTGCAATTTCACGATGATCATTTGAATAGTTAAGTCATGAAAGAGTAACAGACAAAGTAACTCATATTCGCACTCTTAATAAATCTAGACAATTTATAATTTCGCTTATTCTTATTATGTATAAAGTAATAGATTGACATTTAAATTTTTATATAATACTGTTAGGTATAACCGTTCGTTGATATATTATTTATTATAATATCGATATTTCTTGCTATAGGTAATGAAGCGCTTTTAATAAGCACTAATTGTGCACCTTATAATTTGTACTCAATCACGCCAAAACGACTGGATGGATTTTACGTCATACGATACCTTTACCTTATTCCGGGAAAAGTTAGGTTGTTGTGAAATTTAAAAAAAACCAACGTATGTGTTTTTTGGAATAGAAAAATGAGACACACAAGACACATTTTTACAAATTTTAAGTAAGTCGTTTTTTGATAATCCACGAGCATTAACATTTTTGAGTATAAAAGTCTCTTATGTGTCAAATGAAATGCCAAGTTTCATCCAAAGTCGTTCAGCCGTTTTTTGATGAATAGGTAAAAAACATTCAAACATACATACTTTCATATAATTAAGATTAATAATCGAAACATACTTTGTGATTGCGATACAATTTACAGCATTACATACATCAATTTTGATTGCTAATAAGATTTTATTAAATACGAGTAATAGCTTTGCTTGTGGCTTTGCCTGCTTGAATAATGCGATTTTTAATGAAGCACTTTTAATGTAATATATAGCCTATAACCATTTCTTTAGTTCCATCTATATGTATTTTATTTTATTATTTTTTTTATGTTAGAAATTGGCAAACAAGCATACGGCCCACCTGATGGTAAGTGGCTGCCGTAGCCTATGAGCGCTTCCAGCACCATTAGTAGGTGCCACTCGCGCGTTGCCAACCTCGAGATATTAGATATTAGTTCTTAAATCTCGTTCGCCCAGTAATTTCACTAGCGTACAATGCCCTTCAAACCGGAACACAGTAGTGCCTAAGCACTACTATTTGGCGGCAGAATATTGGACACTGCGGTGGTACCTACCTAGCCAGCCTCTTGAAACAAAAGACCTACCTCCAGTGTGACTGATTGCACTGGTGGAATAATCTCTGTTGTGACAGAGGTTATCCCAACAGCGGGCGATGGGGTCGTCACATCCCGACGCCTTTAATGTATATCAAAATTCATCATAATCGGTTCAGCGGCTTAGGCATAAAAGCGTCACAAATAAACAAACAAACTCACTTTCACATTTATAGGTAATATTAAAGCTATAATTAGGATAACGATAAGGACATTTAAGAAAGTGATAATACAAAATAAATAGATAATAATGATATGAATAACGTGTAACTAAACAACAACGCTATCCTGTTATCATTATTAATAAACAATTTTAGGTGTTATCTAACACATGACGTTTCTAAAGAGTAATTGGCCTAATTATTGAATTTTTTAAATTATTTTAATAACACATGGGCATCGCTAGGATTTGGCCTACGGAAAGGCAAAATCTTAACTTAAATTAGGGACTAGAGGGGGGACATGATTATTTTCTCTAATAGATTTTTGTTGAATAATTTAAAATGTAAAATATTTTTTAATTTCTTCACGAAATATTTTAAATTATGTTTTGATCGGTACATTACCTATATATCATATTAAATATATTACTGAGGCTTTTCTGTAAGGTTAGGCAAAAAAATCTTAAATCGTAGAAGCTGAAAGATGCTTATCATAAGATTTATACTATTTTCTACGTTAATACGTTATACATTGCAACACAGAAATGATATAAAAAATTAAAAACTTATACGAATCAGGCAATGAATTTAATACATAGCAAAATTCGAAACCAAACTTATATTATTGATCACGGATGTTGAAAACACGATTTCTAGACAAGTTCGTGAGTCATTCATCGACTTCGAATACACAGTCAAACCAATAATAGAAAAAATCTGTATTTTTGTACCGGACACGCTTAATTATATTTAACGGCGTAGCAACACATTGCTTCAAGGTAGGCTTTTGAGCAAGACTTGAAAGAGGTCTCCAATTAAATAGAAGTTAATAGTTTTATTTTCAAAATAGTAATCATAATATCAAACCCAGGGAAGTGTATAAAAATAAGTGTTATTAAAGATCTTCAATGAAATCAAAATAATTTGTTTTTCTCGCTTGGTAAGATTGGTCTGGTAGTGTTTGTTGCGGCGGCGACGGTCGGCGCGGGCGCACCCGACGCCGGTGACTCAGGGGGCGGTGCTAAGGGCGCTACGCCCTGTCCCGCCCCTCTCCGCCCAGCCAGCCATCATTTTGCCGCGCTTTTTTTTTCAATCAGATCATACCTGCGTCATTCTTGATGTGTTGTCAAACAGTGGTGTACCCGCGTCAATGAGTTATTCAGACATTGCTGTTATTCAGCTAGTTCCGACGATTGAGCAATCGTTTTCAATGCTGTAGTCTAATCGTTGTAATATCAACATACGTATTGACATTGAGACGAGTGGCGTCGAGTATTTTAAAAGGTAAGTAATCGTTATATCTAATGATTCAATGCTGTTCAACAGTAGACTGATCTTTAAAATGTTCGTAGTTATTTGATAAGATTACAAAATGTCTTTTGCTTTTGACATACAACCTAAGAAATATGATAGTGTTGATTAGGAGTGTTTTGTATTGTCAATCATTTTTATTATATTCGATAATGAAACAATAGAAAAATAAGCTAACAATATATGTATGTTGCTAAGCGAACACTGTGACCGTTCTTACAAAGTATTTGCGATAAGTATCCACTGATAAGCTTGTGAGTAGTGACCGAGTGAGACAGAATAAATAATCCGAACAATTTATTGAGTTCCGTTATCCACATGATAATTAGATGCAATTATTGTCTTTTGAGGGTTTAAGCGGTGCTTACTTTAAGTATGTTGTTGACAATTTTAGAAAAATTCTTCTTATAAACAAGATGTATCTGCTTTACATTTTCTAAAACCATATTATGACGAAAAAATTAAATGAAATAAATAATAATGTATTCACAGAAATTTTAGTATATTATTAGCTGCGCGCGGCTCCATTCACCTGGTGTACCGATTTTACTTTATTACACGGAATCCTAATTCTTTTTCTTAATAAAAGTAGCCTAATATAATCCTTATAACATCAGATAAGCGCCAGAGAAGGTCCCGTTAAAATCGGTCCAGCAGTTTCAGAGATTAGCCGGCACAAACAAACAGACACATATTTTAATTTTTTTTTAATGTAAGTATCATATATACTTTCAAATGCATTTACTGAAGAGCTGTTGATTTGAAATTACAAAAGGACACTTTAATTTTATTTATTTATATAGATGTGTATTGCTGTGGCTCAATTCTGATTATATTAACAGAGTAATACCTATCCAGTTGCCTTTTCACATCAATTGCATCTTGCAAATAATTAAAAATATAAAAATCGAAAGATTCGAAATCGTAAACTCTCGAAGGAATATCAATTAAGTTCGAAATATATTATGGAATGGCGATACAATATAATCTTATATTTCTTTGTTGTCTATTAAGCATGTGCTTTATTTTAATTAAATCTTATAGTCGTCTTTCCTCAACGAAATCTTTAAATTAAATATATAACGATTGATCAAAGCGATAAATCAATAAAATTATTAAAATCATCAAAATTTTAGACCCATTACAAAATAGTTGCTACTTCGATGACAGTTAAATGATTCAATATAAATAAAATAGATCATTATCACACTACACACTCATAACAATTATACAATATTCAATCGACACATCATCAAAACTTTTTAATTAGCATAATTCTATCTACTTATGGTCTATTCCAAGAAATATGTATATAAATGTAATAAAACACTTAAAATTGATTCACATGTCAATCTTTTAAGAAAATATTCAAGTTAATGAATAAAAATAATGTAATGTATGTTTTATTTAATATGTCCAAATGACATTTTAGATTGATTACAACATAAAGATTTAAGTACGTATAAGATAAATATTAGATTGATAAAACTTATAAATACATATATTATATTCTTATTCTAATACTTGACAGATGACAATAGGGCCAAACACTATACCATAAAAAATAGTAGTTAATTTAAATACATTAAAAAAATATAAAGTTCTCTTTATATAAATAAAGAAAACTTTATATTTACCAAATATATATTTTATCTAAATTGTCAATTTTCAAGGTTTTAAATTTTAATTCATAACTAAACTTATTTACTAACTACTTATTTAAATTTTACTGAAAATAAAATCGAAATACTATTTGATTGTGACGCTAGTAAATATCACAATGGAAATGATATTTTTTAAATAAACATTGGCTTTTATTTAACCTTTTGATTTAAATGTATATTATGTTCTAACAATAATATGCATGCACACATGTATGCACTTGTTGCAAAAGTTTTAAAGGCGTCGGGATGTGACGACCCCATCGCCCGCTGTTGGGATAACCTCTGTCACAGCAGAGATTATTCCACCAGTGCAATCAGTCACACTGGTGGTAGGTCTTTTGTTGCAAGAGGCCGGCTAGGTAGGTACCACCGCAGTGTCCAATATTCTGCCGCCAAATAGTAGTGCTTAGGCACTACTGTGTTCCGGTTTGGAGGGCACTGTACGCTAGTGAAATTACTGGGCGAACGAGATTTAAGAACTAATATCTCGAGGTTGGCAACGCGCGAGTGGCACCTACTAATGGTGCTCCAAGCGCTCATAGGCTGCGGCAGCCACTTACCATCAGGTGGGCCGTATGCTTGTTTGCCAACTTCTAACATAAAAAAAAAAAAAAAAAACGTTCATAGGCTAAGGTAGGGTTTACGATCAGGTAGGCCGTACCCTTATTTTAATTATAATAAAATAATAAAACAATAATTCAATTACTGTTTAATATAAAAATCCAGTAAAAATCTATGTTTCTTTGTATTCCATGCCCTGTCATACAATTCATCCAATTGTGGTAAAACTGTCCTAACTTTTAAATGCACAATTACACATGTGCGAAGGTTAAAGGCATAATGCATTTAACTACATGTGCATGTACATGTGTTGTAGTGGTAACTATTTTTGAAACAGGATTTAGATAAAAAGCATCTAGTGATATCGCTTTATGTTGTCCTTTTGCCAGACATGATAGTACTGCCAGAGTTTGCTTTGTAAACCATTTTTTTTACCTTTGGAAGGATTTCCCGAAGAATGTGATCCTTGGGGCTTTGATTTTTTTATGTTTCTTCTTTCTTTCACTATTTTGTTAAGGAGAGAAAGACATAAAGATTTTATTTACAACCAAACATTAAAACATAACTACAGTTCAGACTAATTATATTTACAAACAACAATTATTAAGTGCTATAAATTATAATTTTATATTGTAAAATTCTTAGTACTGTTTAATTTTAATTCTTAGTAGTTTCTACTGCACAACACAAAGATGTATTTCGGAATGGATGGCGAATACTGAAGCCATTAACTGAATCCAGCTTTTACCGCAACGGCTCTCACTCATACCTGAATTGAGACGATACTAATGTATCAACGCTTTTAGTGTCCCACCAAACGACCAGTCCCTTTCAAAGGGATCCAGCATCAAACCATCAGGTCTCGTACCATCCTCTCGACTGTCTCAATAATTGCAGGAACATCGATGAATCACTAAGAGAGCAATACTAACATAATTAGTGCTGCCTCCATCTCCGATTACGTCCTTAGCCGTGGTTCGGCTTCGCAGGAGTCACCTTAAGGATGGAATGAAATTTGAACCTCCGTGAGGGCTCTCCCTTTCTCACGGCCAAGTCTCTGTACTCGGCCGCCCCGCTCGGTACCGCTGTCAAGAACAGTATGACCAACCGACCAACAGCAATACACATTCCGTAAAAGAAAATATAATTATAAGAACTGATACCTAAATTATAAAAACCAACAATCTTTTATACAAGAAGTAGAAATGCACAAAAGATAATAAGTATTCATGTTACATTTAGTGGCCCTTATTTACCGCTTACCAGTTTCATAATTAAATTAAAATAAGAAAGATTTGGACTAGAACACATTAGTCATATCTTTAACGTAATCGATTTCAACAAAGATAAAAACTATGTTTTTATATAGTGTACCTACTATGCGTAATACATTTTACGTAAAATATTTAAGATCTATTTAAATTCGTTTTTAGCTAATCGTCGTAAATAAAGAAGCAATCTGTTATGTGAAACTCTGAGAAAGAGAAGTAACATATCGCGTCCCCGCCTTAACTTGTACCGTCATCTTCATGCAGTAAATATCTGACAGTGCTCCTATACGACTGAGGATATTCCAAATACGATTTTTGTCACTTGTGACTTATCTTAAAATTAAACATACTTTATCTTGATCAGTAGTTATATGTACGCTTATATATTATTCTAATCTATACAATGGCCGCACAAAATTTAATGTATTTTTCAGTTACGTAAGAGTTAAATTTGATAAATAAAAAGATATACTAATTCGATAAAATTACACAAAATTCTAACTCCATACGAATGGACACGTGGGCAACAGTATAGATTTTGTTTTAATAATTTTGACTAAATCAAAAATGAAATATAATACCAAACTGTACTAAAATTTCAGTGACTTACTTCCACAATAAAAGTCACATTTTACATCAAAACAGGAAATACGTTATAAGAGTACCTATTTAATTTAATTAAACTTTTTAAATATTTTTACTTAAACTTGTAATTGTGCAATCTAATAAAATTATTGTTAAGATAATGTTATAATTACAATAGGAAAATGTCATAAGTTAATATACTTGTATGCAATAAATTCGCTAAAATCGATTTAATTGAAAATGAAGTTAAAAGTTTTGTTATCATCATCATCATCAGCCTTTTACTGGCCACTGCTGAAAATTGGCCTCTCCAAACTGAGCACAATCCTCGGCCACTCTCATCCAGCTCTTGTCAGTAATCCTGCGAAGAGCATCGCTCCACCTAGGCTGAGGACGTCCTACACTACGTTTACCGGTCCACGGTCTCCACTTAAGAACCCGTTTACTCCATAAGATGTCTTTGGCTGATATGCCCGGCCCACTGCCACTTCAGGTTGCTAATCCGGACTATGTCGATGGCTTTGGCTCTCTGTCTCTGGTTCACTTCGAAACTCGTAGTAAAGTCCTTTTTTATAGCTCGGTAAGCGACTTTAAGCTTGTGCACTAACCAACCCTAGCGTGGATATCCACGTCTCGGCACCGTATGTCATAACGGGTAGGACGCACTGATTGAAGTTTTCGTCTTTAAACTTTGTGAAATTTGCAATGTGAAGCCGTAGTTTCCCATATGCTGCCCAACCCAGCTGTATTCTTCTATTAGCTTTTCTTGCTCGAAGCTGATTCTTCTCTACGCATTGGTCTCCAGAAAAAATACGTTTACCTCGGACAAACCCTGCAGATGCTATTATTTATAAACTAGCAAATAGCAATTGTCTTACAAAGTATTGAATTGCAATTATAACTATATAAAAGACAAATAAAAATATTAACGGTCATAGACTTATAAGATATGGACCGGCCCTTCCATACAAACAAAATGTCCAGATTCGCTGGTGCAGTCACAAGCTTGCAATATAATCGAATAAGTAAGTTAGATGATGGAGCTTTGCTCGGTATTTTTTTTTCGGTAAATCGAAACATATACATAGATACGAATTAGATGTGTTTATAAAGGGCTTCTAATAATATTTTTCTCACAAAAGAAGTAACTATTAAAAAGGAAAAAATAATCAGACTGAAGACATCTGGACTCGAACCCGAAAAAACACAGATAAAACGACATTTTCCAAAAATAACATATTTCCGAGCCGTTTCCGAGACTCACATTTTATATACAAGAATTGCTCGTTTAAAGGATTTACGAAGAAGCACCAGCGAATCTTTGATTTTTTTTGTATGGAAGGGTCGGTCCTTATTTTATAGTTAGATAACGGTCGCATAAAATATTGAGGGTATCTAATTCGTCAGAAAATAATTTCGCAAACTCATTCAACTTATAGAAATCGTGTTCAATGCTATGTAAGTCATACGGCCAATAAATGATGGAATGTTGCACGACCAGTGGCAACGGTAAGCGATAGCTGATATGCCATCTCTATATTTTCACCTGAAATTATGTCGTTACCTATGAAGTAGGTATCACATACATAAAAATGTATTTACCAATTTTGAAGAAAACACCAAAATTAAGTATATCATAAATGCATTAAATTTTAAGCTTTATTTAGATACACTTATTAGCCATGTAGTTTAACAATCATTCTCAATTATAAACCGAGGTAGAACGACGGAAAATTTTTATGTATGTAAAATTAATCTATTTATAGATAAGACATGAATATCTAGGAATTGGAGTACGACAAGGTCGTTTTTTTTGTTTTCCTGTATCGAATTTTATTATAGTCTTATTCTAAATGTAGACTCATTTATATCGAAAAGCGAAGCTTTTAGCTTATGTTTCTTAACTTTTGCAATTTTTTTTTATGTTACGAGTTATCAAACAAGCATACGGCCCACCTGATGGTAAGTAGTTGCCGTAGCCTATGAGCGCTTACAGCATCATTAGTAGGTACCACTCACGCGTTGCTAGCCTCGAGATCTTGAATCTCCTCTGCCCAGTATATTCACTACCGTGCCTTTCAAACCGGACCACAGTAATGCCTAAACACTACTATTTGGGGGCAGAATATTTGACACTGCGGTGGTACCTTCCTAGTATTTCTTGCAACAATAGACCTACCACCAGTGTGACTGATTGCACTGGTGGAATAATCTCTGCTATGACAAAGGTCATCCCAACAGCGGGCGATGGGGTCGTCAACTCCCGACGCCGAGATAATAAGACAATAATAAATTTAAAAAAAAACATATAGGTAGGTACACTTTACTTGACTGGCTTCTCTTTCTAAAGAATAATGTTATTATAGTGTATATAATATGTAAATGTAATTCTATTTATAATACGGATCCATATTACTAAGCCTTCGAAGCTCGTTCTTCGAAAAATTAAGGAGTAGGGCTTTGTCGTATCTAATGAAGTGTAATTAATAAACAGTTGAAATTTTTATAGATTGTAGTACACAATGGCTGCTATAATAATAAAGTGTCAAAAGAAATTTAATTTCAAAAATAAAAGGGTCCCCATACAAAAACTGCATATTCTGTGGTGATACGGAACCCTTTTATTGCCGAGTCCGACATGTCCTTGGCCGGTTTTTTGTATACTCTTCTTTAGCTTGCAAAAGTTTAGGTTTTTCTCGTGTAGGAGATTTCACAAGAAAAAACAAAACGAGATTATGCTTTTTACTTATAATACTTGCTTATTTTATTTATAATAACATTCTATTCGAAATGTATAATAAAACTAATGCAAATTATTAGTGTTGTTACGATTAGGTTACATCTTATTTATAGAAAAAAGAAATGTGAAAAAATATGCTTTTCGCTTGGTTTCAAAACTTGTTCTCTCTACAAGAGACTACATTTATATAATTTAAAAAAAGTCCCATTATACCGGAGGTAAGAGATTGACTCCGGATAGCTACCAACGTTACAAATAGTCTTTTAACACTTATAATTGGACACATTTTATGACTGTACTTGAAAGAAAACAGACCAATTTTTTTCCTACTAAAGTGACTGACTGACTCTTCATCTTCATTGGCCCCGGCTCGGGCCTTGGCGCCTACAAATCCGGTCTTAAATAGTGGCTAATGTGATTTTATCTAAAGGATTTGAATTGAATTTTTTAATTCGATATCTATTACTTATTACTTAAAAAAATTGTCACTCTAAACATCTAAAAATTCAAATTAAAAAGTATCAGTGATAAATATAGGTTTATCTTCCAATCATCAAAGAAAAACTTTGCAACTAGAACTTATAAATAAAATTTCATTTTTTTCGATTCAAAAGTATTGAAGCAAAGATAATAATTATGGCCTGAACGTAATTCCATGTCATTAATGCAAAAAGAAAACATGAATAACAAATAACAAAAAGTTACAATAAAATATGCGTGTCACTGAATAAAAACATCTGCTTTCTAAAATATTTTTATATGAGCATGAAATATTTATTTTTAATGTATGAAATAATTTTATGCATTCAATATAGAAATAGGAATTTAGATCTTCTTATAAATATAGTTTTAATTATTTATAAATATTGTTCTAATTATTTATGTAATAAACTAATAATTAATGTTTTTTTAATGACAAAATAGTTTTACTTAAGAAATTTAAAACAATAATCAAATGATATATAAAGAAGAAGATAGATTCATTCATCAGCTATAATATAAAGCCAATCAAAGTTCATATTGAATACAATCAAAATAAATATAGCATTAGTGAACAAAATACACGTATCACAAGCATTTTTAGCACCGTTCACTTCGCGACCTCAAGCATTCGAAGGTCATTATTCCGAATGAATCACTGGAACGCATTCCACATTTTGATTACACTTCGACAAGCACTTTCTCGACAGAGCAGACAATGCGGCGCCGGGATTATGAATGAATAGAAATAGGATTTTAACCGCCACCTAGAAATAACTATGTGGATCACCATAAATATAACACTAACTTTTCGCTTCCATAAAGAATAGTAAAATTACGCTTAGCTTAATCTCCGTTTAGGTAAAAATAGCTGCAGGATTATAGTTTTTAGATAAGGTTTTCGAAACATATTCCAAATAAAAACACTTTTACCAATTACCACCAAAGATGGCAAACAAGAAGAAGTTCTGCCTGATGGACAACGGTTACAGTAACCCTTGTTCCCTAGCACACCAGAGGTTTCACCGTGCACTGCCATCTGAGTTAAAGTGAAGAAGTAGAGGAAGAGAACGAGAAAAGATAAGAAGATAAAAGAGCATAGCGTTTCCCCCACTCTGTATAGAGTAAAACGCAACAGTAGTCCGATAGGTTCTCCGATCCCGTAACCTGTCACACGGACTGAGGTCGGTCATCGTCGAGGTTTAATGACTGCCCAGTGCCCATGGTGTTACAATCAGTGGCGGATTTACAAATTTTCAAGATATAGGCTGTAAGGTTTTTGCCACCCTTGCCTCTGGTTAAAAGTGGAAAGAGAAGAAATACATTTTCCACAATTCTAAGCCTTCATGCAATCTTTTTGATTTCTATGAGGTAGCAAAAAAAATTCGGTCCACAAATTTACCGTCCTAAAAATGTGCCGCCCTAGGCTCAAGCCTAGTCAGTCTGCTGGTGAATCCGCCACTGGTTACAATCTTGTTATGGAATTATATAACACGGTTCTTCTCCCCAGCCGGGTATCTATAGCCGGGTAGCAGATTTCCTCCCTATAAAAAAATCAGCACTCCTAAAAACCTAATACTAAACTATCTCATATTACTGACCTTAGTATATAATGCAATTGTAATTCTGAGATCATTTCATTTGTTTTATTTTGGTCAATGTAGACGTCACTATCCTGATAGTTTTCATATTACATACACGTAGCTATGTCATAACAATGACTCACAATTCCAAAGAAAATTATATAAAAAACAGGACGAATGACACAAGGAATTTAAATTAAGTGAGTTAGCTTAACTAACACTCTACTTCTTTATGTTTAAAATAAAAAAATTAACAATTTATATTAGGCTGCGGATCACTAAATATTTTTCTATGTAACAGTTTAGTGTTTATTTTAACCATAATACACAAAAGACCCAATGGAAGGCTTTTACAGACTAGTCGGATGCACGAAAATACATAACAGAAAAACTATTAAACAAATTACACTATACATTTTTTTTAAATTTTTTTATGTTAGAAGTTGGCAAACAAGCATACGGCCCACCTGATGGTAAGTGGCTGCCGTAGCCTATGAACACTTGCAGCACCACTAGTAGGTGCCACTAACGCGTTGCCAACCTCGAGATATTAGTTCTTAAATCTCGTCCGCCCATTAATTTCACTAGCGTACAGTGCCCTTCAAACCGGAACACAGTAATGCCTAAGCACTACTATTTGGCGGCAGAATATTTGACACTGCGGTGGTACCTACCTAGCCGGCCTCTTGCAACAAAAAGACCTACCACCAGTGTGACTGATTGCACTGGTGGAATAATCTCTGCTGTGACAGAGGTTATCCCAACAGCGGGCGATGGGGTCGTCACATCCCGAGGCCGCTAAACATACAAAACTACTATACACAATAGATAATTATTTAAAATAAAAGTAACGTAAAAATTAAGATTGCACCTCGAATCATCCACTCTATATTTTCTGCGTATGTTCTTTAATTATTTATCACTATGTACAATCTTTTTGCTATTATAATAATACTGCAAATATTAGTATATAATAAAAATAATCAAAACGCTTCATTTTAATTTAAGTTAGCCGCTAATGCATGACGGTGGCGGGCCCAGCGGCAAATATAATCTATATACAAATATATATATATATAGATGATCCTAGCTGTTGTTCACTATCCAATTAAATATAACTATTATTAATAAGAAAAGATTTATAAAGAAAAATGTTTTGATATTTTATGGTAATATAAATAAGGGAACAACATATTTCATTAAAATCTTGTAGCTATGCTAATAAAGTTAATAAAAACATAAGTACGTAAAAGAATCGCTCTACCAAACGATTGTGAGGCAATAAGATTACGACTTGAGGCTTTAAGCTAAGTAGCGTCGACCGCCAAAAATCGCAAGAAAGATTGAACGGCGCAAGCACATTGGTGAACGTCAAGAGGGAAAACGCCCGCGTTGATGAAACATATTCGCGAGACGCCAATATTTCAGAGGCGAACGTGTGTCCGCCCCTCCACAGTATGACAGTGACCCAAATGGAGCGCCAGCGCATTCAGTTCCGTGAGCGCGCGACAGCTTGGTCGACGTACGCAATCGGCGCTATGCGCCGCGCAATCGTGAAATCCTATTCGCTATCGTTCTTGTGTGTTGTCCATTGGATATTGCCGTGTACAATGCAGTGAGTGAGCACCGGCTGGAGCGCCGGTCATGTGCCGACTCTAGATCATCCTGCTGGTTGACCTTTCAAGGTAAGAAGACACAAAAAGTGCATTGTCATATTTTGCGAAGAACATTAAAATTACGTTGAAACATCGGTTTATAAATATTATAAAATTTGTATAGTGTTACTATGCGAAATGTGACATAGCCGTTAGTAGAGTTAGTGATGAGTCAGCCACATCTCGAATTTTCCTTTTGTGCAAATAATGGCAGTGGAGAGGGCCGTGTCGGCGTGCCGGCATGTCGGTCGAGGCGACTGCGACAGCGCAGTGACGTCTGCCCGGCAACAAGTATCTAGCATGTCGCCACGCCGCGATGCCGCGCGGCGCTCCCGGGCTGACGCCGTCGGCTGCGCTGTACCCGCCGGTGCTCTCGCGCCCGCAACAAGCTAACGGAATCAGATTCCTCACGGCCGAAATTCCGCTGCGGACATTCACGCTACGACCGACTGAAATAAATCGCTCGTTTAACACAAATAGCACGGCATTGTCGCCACATTGACAGACGGACGAGTATTTCCGCTTCTCTTTTTTCCGTCTCATTCTGGTGTTAGCTCGAAGACATTAAAAAAATCGTTTCCTCTGACGTTAGCATGTCTTCCGTCATATATCTTAAATACATAATTCTCTCGCCCTATTACAGACATTCTAGCGTCTCTACATCAGTAAAACATATTGAATCACACATCATTTATTAGTTTCTACGACGTTGTATGAAATTTGAATATGATAGAAACAAGCTATTTCTCAATGTAACCTGACTACGAAAATAATCAGTAGGTACAGTAATTACTGCATTTAATCAAAATTACAAACTGACTTTATCACAGAAATCACAAAAATATGACTTTACCTTATTTAACAAACACTTTGATACAGACAACCTTTTGATAAACGATACTGTTTCACTGATTGCTTATGCTTATTTCAAGTCGAGATAATAAGGGTTATCAATGTCATATTTCTCGAGGTAACATATAATTTTAGCACCTTCCTGAGGTCGCATGATGCCGTGTCCGTGTATTGTAGAGTGTAGGTATTGTAGGATAGAACACGTATCATGCGTGTGACGTCAGTCGCGATTGCACTGAGCAGATACCACCACTGCCGTCGGCCGATCGCTGAACTTTGCAGCAATGTCACTGATAAGAACAACGCTAATTCCAAGTAAAATTATGAACATTAGTAATAAAAATTAAACGTCCCGTGACTTTCCTTCTAGAACTTATAATAATAATAAACTACTAAAATCAACAGGGAAAAAATATCTATACTCGTAAAAATTATAGTCGATGATTTTGTTGTATGTTATGGGACCGTTTTTAAATTTTTAGTTTTTTTATTTTTTAAGTTTTTGCAAAAATTATCATAATATAATTTAATTTACTTAGCATTTAATTGGCTAGTTTTATGAAAACTTTAATTAAATTGAATACGGAGATATATAAACATGTAAATAACGATTTAAATTCATTATTTGCACCGAGATTTGTCTCTATATGCTGCTAATGACTGATTCAGAGACATGTCCATTCCTGTTTCGCCGGACACTTGCTTGCTTTTAGCCCGAGGTCAATACACGGCCTCAACACGTTTTTTTTCTTCGTCCTCAATGCTTCAAGTTAATAACTTATTTTAAATTCAAGCTACCTATCCTACCAAAACAGGATAAATTACTATGTTACTGATACGAAATAGGTATAATCGAATACTAAAATCAACAGGGAAGAAATATCTATACTCATAAAAATTATAGTCGATGATTTTATTGTATGTTATGGGACAGTTTTGAAATTTATAGTTTTTTTTTGTTTATTAAATACTACAACAATTATTTTAATTATTTACAAATAAATACAAATCATAAGAAATAAGTTTAGATATTTGATTTATAATTTAAAATTGTAGAGTTAAAATTGTCCAATTAAAATTGCTTGTTCCCAAAACGATTCATCGCTAAAAAAGCGATACCTTTTAAAGAATCCTTCATAAATTAGCGGGCCTTATGTCTCTATCTTTTTCCTATCTCGAGTTGTGGTTCCAGTTTTGGGACACTTAAAAATCAAACAATTTTAAATCTAAATTTGGCTCTAACACGATGAATTGATATTATGAAAATTATTTATTTTTCATAATTTTTGCCGAATCTGATTTTTTTTTATTAAATAAATAAACAACACACACTAAATTCCAACTATATAAATTGATTAAAAGTTCGTCAACATGAAGAAAAGTTAGCTTAGCAAGCGTTATTGATTTCCATAAAAAGTCAGAGCTATGTAGCATTTGCTACATAAGCTAAATTTTAAATGTATAAGTATCGTTCGATTACGTAACATGATACTTAGTAACATGTGAAGCAAATCCGTTTTTAAACGCATTACTGATGTAAGGTGCCTTATAAATGGACAGAGGTTATCGTGCAAGGTCTGGAGGGCGCTCGCCTTGCTTTCAAGTCGAGACTTGTCATACTAATAATGCCTAGCAACGATTAGTCATCCATTACATATTCCAGAAACAATGTTTGACCTTTTGTCGATACGCGATGTTTAATTTAATAGTTTGAGGAGACCACGATTAAATATTTTTTAAATAGAATGTCGTTAATAGAGCTGCACTAAGACTTTTTTTTCTTATGTAGCAGTTTCATTATTTTAGTTTCTATATAAATTTATCTTAACTCAGTTAATTTTAGTTATTCGGACGTAATAGTATGCAATATATTTTCTATATAATAATAAATACATATATTATTAAGACTGTTGAAAGCTGAATTCAAAGTCTACAAAAATAAGTTACATTATTTAATGCATTAATTTGCATTATTTTTATTATAAAAATAAGTTTTAAGCAACAATTATTTAATTTTAAATTTAGATCAAGAAGATTATTGCAAACTGTCGGAGGGTGGGAGGCTGTGTCCGAACACCGAATGAATGAGTCATAGAGCCGGTTTGCCTCTGAGGCAGACCTACAGGAATGAAAATATTTCATTTCATTCACAAGTTCAGTCTTTATACTCTTTATAAGTAATCATATCATTAAAGATTGGTTTAGCTGCTGCTAAACAAGTTATAAATTATTTTCGATTTATAACTATCGACTTACATTATGTATTTGGTATATTCTATGAATGTTCATAATTATTCAACCAAACGTTCATTATTATTTATTAATATAAAATATATTAGTATTAAACAATTAACATTTATTTTATGTAAATTTTTGATTGTATTTTCTTCTTTTTTCCTGGAAATTCTATTCACATACCTAGAAATAGTAAGCAGTCCAAATAATCTGAGACCTACCTATTTAAAATAGTAAGTTTCTGATGACGCGTTGTTATCGAATCTGGTCGGATATTATCTTAATACGTTATCAACTTATTAACTTTCTTTCGTCGGGTAGAATGGGTTATCTGATAAAGATAGGCTGTTTGCTTTTTGATAGCACGCTGTGACGAGTCTCAAGTGCACCGTCTAATGCTAAAACTTCACTTCATATTATATAAGAGACAGGTATAAATTATTGTACAAGAGATTTGTGTTTTAAGTTAAGCTATTGGGAAATTAACTTATTGCAATGAGTTAATTAATAAGAAAAATGGAAATCTTTTAGCACTATATGTACATATTATGTATTAGGCTTGAAGAAGGCGTTTAAAGAGCTATCCCTTGATTTCAAAATAGCAGTATCAATCTCTTTCCTTCTCTATCCTTCAGCAACAGTCAGCCAGGATCAGCAAAACGCATGTGACCCTGGTCTTACAAATGTCCATAACTCTTTACAATTAATTTACCATCTTCGTTGTATATGGAGTAATGGAGACGGCCGATAGAAGTAAAAAATTTAAACTTAGAACTTTGAATACATTTTTTATTTATATAAATGAATAATTAAAATATCATAATCCCAATTTGTAATAAAATTATTAATATTAGTCCGGTAAAATTCAAAGAGTTTTCAATATGCATGCGTCGCAATTTTGACGCGTCATATAGCATGTCGGTGACGCGACTCCAAGACATTTTGACATCAAAAGTTATGAACACTCGGCGACATATTCAATGTAATTCAAAAGTAAAATTGGCATCAAATCTTGACTTTTAATTTTAGTGATCCGGAAACATCTACAGGAAACATCACACCCACGGAAATGTGACTCTTGCTCTTCATATCATATTATTTATTTATAATTTATGAAATCAATTATATTTGATGAAAACGATGCTATTATTTTGCCCTCTTCTGGGATAAGTTCTCGGTACGTTGATGGCCAAGAAATTCGCTTTTTTTATACAAATTTTTATTTAGCAATCAATAAAATTAATTAGAGCGTAAATAATTTAAACAGAGAATTTTACTATACATATGAACATTTCCCTAAATATATTCTTTTATAAAAAAAATAGGCACTAGGCATTACAAATTACACCCAGCCACTGTATATATTAAGTTCAAAGCAATGGATGAATATTTTAAAGATGTTATATTAAAACCATAAATTAATGAAACAATATCTACGCTAGAGATGAAATAATGGTTAAATTAATAGTTTTTCAGGTGGGCAAATTAAAAAAAATCCCACTAGAAATTTCGTTATGGCTGGTAAGTAGTAAATAAATAAATAAATAAATAAATAAACGCTACACACTCAACGGCCCCCATTAGGATAATTATATCCTGTGTCGGGGGTCCGGAAACATGTACAATGACAAGGACAAACACAACCAGACCGGAAAACATGCCTGTACGATTAATACAAACATCTGCTCCGAGCGGGAATCGAACCCACAACCGTCGAGGCTTAAGGCAGACTCGCTACCCACAACGCCACAACGGTGTCTAGTAGTAAGCAAACACAGTTTATGGAAATGTGTTAGACCCGTCGTATTTGAAACAGCATAAAATCTATAATATTTACAGAATATTACTTGTGTTAACACTTAATAAAAATAAATGAATAGTGTTAAATAGCGGCATTGGAGTGTGTTATTCAGTTCAGTGGGTGCTAGGTGCTGACGTGGGCGCCGCGTCAGTTGCAACGCGTCACCGCTGACACCGTCACAAGTATATTTAGATCGGAATGTGCTAAATTGTGCACATCTCTCACACGATTACATTTTCCGGAAAAAATTGGCACCGCCTCAAAGTTTCTCCAACGCGATTATCAATAAAGCTAATTATACAGATAAAGAAACAACGTGACTAATCAAATATTTTCGCTATCGGCATACGGACCGGCTCAAAGACCGTCAAAACTAAAATATATATTTTTTATGTTCACGTACCACGATTTAGTAACGCACCGTCAATATAAGTTCTATTAATTTAAATATGTCTGCAATCGTATAATATCTTAATATTGAACAGTGGCACCCGTTTTTTATCGTATTATTTTTACAAATTATAAAATATTTATATTATAATATACAATATTCATAGTATAATATTTATATATTTGAATATTAACTTTTTCTTCACTTTTGTGTAAAAACTCCGTAACCCGTCAAATCCGGATAAGTGTGTAAACGAACTCTGGATAAAATACCGGGAGGAAGAAGACTATTTGAATCTTAATATTATATTTAAATAATTAACTTTCTTTGGTTAAAATATTTTTATATTTAAACCAATACATAGCGTAATTATCAATGGTTGATATTGCTTACGTTTTCATTGTAAAGATTTAAAATGTTGTCTTTTAGAAACAACGTAGTTGAAACCTAAATATTTTCAAACCTTTACTAGTAAACTATACTATACTATTTACCCTGATGTAACTTTAAGAGTTCCAAACCAATACTAATTCTAAATACAACTCTAAAAACTTTATTATACAGAAACCAAGTCAGTACATAATATTTCTAATATTGGAAACATTAGTTAGCAATGAAAATAATATACACATACAAACTTTTCTAAAACCGAACAATCCTTCAAAATGAAAATAAAAAATAGTTTTTCCTCATTAACTGTATATCTTCTTTATAGAGTAGTGCCGAGAATAATGATTTTTTATCAAGTGACGCGATATGATAGTGATAAATTCGATACATATGGTAGGTATAACAGGAAATCAGATAAAGACTTTTGATATTCAATCTTATCATTTATCATATGCCGAATATTGCTTAATTAGGACGTTGAACTAAAGACAATTTAAAAAAAAATACGTTTTGCTGTTATCGATTTTTTTCAGCTCAAGTTACTTAGGTATTTTAGAAATAATAAAAAACAAATGATGAACCATATTTTAACACATCATTCAACTCCAAAATAAAGGTTGATGTTTATCAAGCAATTTAGAAGGATAATTGTATTTCAGGCGAACAATTAAAGACAAAGAAACCGTTTTTTTTTTACATTTTCTAAAGTCCACATTTGAAGGGATGACATGGGGGTTCTAAAGTTTGTATTAAAATCGTTATTGATGCGGGCAAATCTGCCAAGTTATATTACAATTAGTATACAATAACTATTGCAAGTACGTCTATTTCTTTAGTAGGTTCTGTGCACTTACCGATTGGTGGGTAATTAGAAGTGATATCATAGACTTACTTTACATACTATGGACAGGCTCTTCCATGCACACAAAATCTAAGACTCGTTCGTCAACTATTCGTACATTCAACACCAACGCTACTTAAAATAACATAACTCGTGAGTGTTGTGCTAATTTCGGTCTGAATAGTACATAATCAGTCTAAGTGACATACACTCAAAAAGTTAAGTTCTTGCTATTGAAAAGAAGAGCAGCAGATGGGTTGATTTTTTAGCGTACGAATTACCCTCTGTAATTATTAATTTAAAATTAAGTTTTATTTATTTCGAATTTAATAAAACAGTATCATATCTTTAATAGAGCATAATTTTATTTATTGCGTCTCTACGACTATTTATTCAGTGTTAATTTCCCGTTATTGTCGCAGGTGTAGTTCTTTAGACACAACATTAGTGCACGCCACCTGCGTTACATTATGTTACTGTTGCACATGCAGGCGGTGGACTCTTTATAAAACATGACAAATCAAACACCTGTTGCCATTACTTACATGAAATAAATTGTTTATATCTTATAAAACGCGTATACGATCTACAAAGATTCCAATAATACTGCAGTGTTTATATATTTTTTATCATATAAATGACAGTCATTACTACTGTAATTATTATAATGATATAAATTCAGGTATGCAGATGTTTGTAATTGTCCTCCTCCTAAACGGACAATTTGACCATTTTAATATTTGTTTCATACTTGAACCCAATTTTTCAAAAAGGTTTCTGTATAGCAAGCAAAATATAAGGGAAATTTGAATGTATATACCTGTAAAGTACTATATGAGAATTAATCATGTGATTTTCGCTGATTTTGTAGTAAGGAACGAAAGTGACATATTATTATTGTTTATATTGTTACTTTGTGCATCGCCATTATGGTGATGGATAATTAGCTTTCATCACGAGTTGGCGTTCCCTCAGGAATGCCGCCCGAACTTGTTTCACAGCTGGCTGTTATGTAATAAAAACCGTTGTCTCAACAATCATTTTTGTCACCTTACGTTTAATATTTTATAATGTTAATACAACGATACGACGATAAAAAGTTGATATAGTTATGACATTGTAAAATACATATGCATATAGCCTATAGGCATTAATGTCTATTTTGCTTATCGTTTGTAATAAGAATTAACATATCTATATTATAACATTAATGTACAAATAAAATGCATTTAGTATGCGTTGCAAAATAAAAGTTTATATTGCTCGAAACAAGTTGCCATTTGCAACAAAGTATAGGCGAATGGACGCACAATTTATTACAAATGCATTTGTCTCTGCTGTAAATGTAAATATATATTCTATGTCTCGAAGTCTTACACTAGTTGCAATCACATTCGACTTCAGTTCTAATAATAGACTGCTATATTTAAATCCTCCAAGCAAACTCTAATGACACTCGGTACCTATTTCAGATTTTGGGGTCTTTCCAATTTAAAAGTATATATATACTATTTATAATCATATAAGTTTTTTAAAGCTTGATAATTAAATTCAATAATTACAACAAATTTATTAAATATTATAATATTTTCAATTGAGATTTAGATTTAAATATGGAATATATTATAAAAAGAATCTTTAGGACTGAAGGAAATTATGGTAGCAAATTGAATCAGAGATGGCTTAATATAACTATAGTTATATACAACTACATAGTTCGTGTTATTAATAACAAACATGTTGAACATATCACTTTAAGAAACCATTAATTACTGTACATAGGACAAATACTGCTTTACATCTCTGTCGACGTAGAGTCAATTCATTTCTTCGAATTACAAATTACACATAAATTTACAAATTTTAAGGTAAATACAATAATGTGGTAAGGAGGTAAATTGTATTATAATACTTTACCATAAGCAAATTTTAGTCAAACCTAAAGATTACTCATACATTATTCAGGTGACATCATAACACTATTGAGCTTATGATCAAATTGACTCTCGGATGCGTACCGCTGCCAACGATTCCACGAAAAATTCTAATTAGATATAGCGAGAACAGGTAAAACAACAATTGCTGTTTATTTATATATTAATAATAGGGAATTTAGAAGTTTAGTGGCAAGAGCTCAAATTATCAGCATCAATAAATTAAATGATAAGAGGCATAAGTAAGTTATTGCCTCATTTACGATAAAACTTTCGTTATATACATAAATACATTTATTTAAATATAACTCTAGCCACGGCGATGCGATCGATGTAAGTCTTTAAATCTAAATATCAACTTTTTGGTTTCAGATATGGTGGAAGCGAAAATACTAATGGAACTATACAGATAGTGAGTAAATTTTAATAATAAATAAATTGAAATTTATACAATACCACGCTTAATCATTTACGTACGAGCTATACAAATATTATTGCCTCATTGCGAATAAATGAAGTACGCTAAAGAAACGTTTTTCGACGCTTGTAAAGTACCACCTTATTTTGAGTTGTTACATAGCTTGTAGTAAAAGGTAAATTTGGCTGTTATTGTTAACATTATTTTTGGCTTTCTTTTTATTTGAATTCAATTTGATCTATATATATTTTTAGAAACTGTAGAGACATGCCCTTTTATACTAACAAAATTTCCAAAGATTTGCTGCATTCGAAATTCCGGTCGAAATGCAACGAAACGAAGTTAGTCACAAGCTTGCAAAATAATCGAATGAAGTAAGCGTCCCAAGCTTACAGCATAATCGAATAAATTCTACGTGTCACTAACCTAGTTTTATTGAATTTACGAAGGAGCACCATCAAATCTTTGGACATTTTTTCAGTATTGAGGGCTGGTTCTTAATTTATAAGAAGTCAATGACTATACCATATTCAGCGGCATTCATTTGCTTGACTATAAACTTCCATCTCTATTTTTAGTGTTATTTTGCGATACATTTAGATGATCGTTTCTCATGTTAAAAAAATTTTACCCGTCTTACCTGTTTGTTCTCCGTTTAGTAACTTCTTAAATAAATTGAAATATTCACTTTAAATTCAAAAGCCTATTCTATATATATAAATGTTTTTCGTAAAAGTTAGTCACCATTTATAAAAGTATCTTCATACATACATATACATTGCTTCGCAATTTAATACTATATTTTTGGTGAAATTAATGCGCTTTACGTCAGTGTCAGAAGTCCCGAAGATCCGCACTTATAAAGTAATAATAACAAAAAAAAAACCTAGCTAGAGTCACGTCTACAAGAGCAGCGTATTCGAAATAATTCTAATCAATCACTACTCAAGCGTGTCCTGAATACTAATGGTTGCTGGTTGAATAAGCGGAAGGACATGGACACATCACGGGTCAATATAATATATAGATTCATGTTCCAAGAACCGAGTCAATAAAACCAGAAGTCCGGTTAATTGTTTCTCAATATTGAAAGTACCATATTTGTTTTATTTATTTGTATATTTTATATATTTATTTATTTGTATTAAAATTTTAATATACTTTTTGATCTTAAAACATAGGAACGAAAACATAAATTAAGATAAAGATAAAGTATGCTGTGTTATTGAAACTAAAAAAAAAAGCATTACAATATTATGTAACGTAATAATTCAAGTAAATAAGTTCACTGTATGATACATGTACGAAAAAGTTTTTTCAAGATTTTTTAATGAAAAAAACAGAGAACAAATTCGGCCCACTTTAGTATTGGCGGGGATAACCACGCCATTGTTTGAAGTTTTTTTAAGAAAATTAAAAAAGAATTAAAAATGGCGAACTTCAAAAAATCTATGATTTTTCTCAAAAACGCATACTACTATAACTCATTTATAGTTATTTTTTTTTATTTCTTCCTTACAAGTAAATTTAACTACGAAATTTTTAATCATAATATTTTAAAGTTGGTAAAAATTTTTAAATAAACTGTTTTTCACGTGGTAAAAAAAGATTTACAAAAACAGTTAAATCGAAAGTGGTAGATTCGGTATGAAATGCCCGCTATACATATTATATATTACTAAACAAATCAAAATAATAAAAATATCGTGACTTTTAGAAATATATAAAAGAACGATATTACTATGGTGTTTTTAACATTAAGTTTTAAAAACCATATTAGGTAATCAATAAAAGTATAAGATAAGCTGACAACCAAATTTCAAAACAAAATGGTGGATTAAAGTAATGTATTGTGATATCTAAATTAAGCATTGATTTATGCTATTCACTAATAATACCTAACGTGAATCAGTAGAGTACTCGATGATCGCCAAGTCGCCTTTAATATTTCATTTTAAGGCACTTTAATAATAATGGAGCACCAGCGACATCTTCTTTGACATTTTTTCTGTATGGAAGGTCGAGTCCAATGTTATGTTTACATAAAGTAATTTCTGTGTAAAGTCTATGTTAAAAAAAATTACGTCGTAAGAATGTTAAAGTTTCACTTTCTTTCTTACTTTCTTATATGTATTATATTAATTATTTCTCCAATTGTTTATGTCTTCGATATTTTTCCAACATTAATATTAGTTTATCAGAATATAAAATATGTATAATTCACATTATATCTTCAGTATACCGACATAGTTTGTATTTTTCATAATAACATCAATGTTATAACATTATCAATAGGAAGAAACCTAAAAATGGCTCGAATTGACTCATATCCCCGGATACATGTCCTATGTGCCCATAATATGTAAATGATATATTCACAATTATAATATTTTCACCGACACTATTTACACACTTAATTTTGTTTTACTTGTGGCAATTAAAATACGAGGAAATTATTATTGATTTACAAAATAATTATATAAGCGAATAATTTTGCTGCGCAGTAATATTTTTTAAAATTAAATTCATTGTATTTGGTGCTAATTACTTAAGAAAATAATTAACAATATTGAATTATCATTTTTATGCAGGATCAAGATCCTTTGGTAACATAGGTGTATCATATTAATTTACTTTTGTAGGCAGCGTTATGTCTGTTTCGGTCGGAGCGTTTGTCCTTGTTGGTCTCCCCATGGAGAGCACGTTAAGCTGTCGGTCCCGGTTGTTATCATTTAACATCTGATAATAATCGTTAACTCTTGATAGGCAAATTGCTGTTATCCAATGAGTTTCTGGTTCGCCCTTAAGGTTGCGGAGGTCAGATGGCAATCGCTTTGTGTAAAAGCTGTGAAATCGGGATAAGAGTAAGAATCAGACCCTGGGTAAATAAAATACCGGATTATTGCTAGGGCGAAGAGTAATTTTTTTACTTTTGAGCGTTGACTATAAACTTCCATACAGAAAAAAAATCCATAGATACGCTGGTGCTCCATAGTAAACTTGCACTAACGCAACAAAACGAAGTTAGTCACACCTACATTATTCGATTACAAAGGAGCACCAGCGAATCTTAGGACATTTTGTTAGTATGTCCCTGTCCATATATAATAAGTCTATGCTTTTGAAACAATATTTCAACAAAAAACAATACTGTTTATTGGAATTTCACCTTCAATAAACAAAAAACGATCATAGATCAAGTCAAACCGGTTTCTAACATCATTTACTAGACACTTGAATTCTTATATTCCCTATGATGAACATGTTATAGTTTTTTTTTTTTTTTTTAATAGACAGACGTGTCATTTAGATAATTTAATATCAATTAATATAACAAATAATAAAAATTCAGTGCATATTCAAGTATGAACTTGTAGTTCAGTACAAATAAATTGTAGATCCATTGTAATACATGATGTAGACATTACAATTTTACTTAACCAAGAAAACATTTCAAGGTGAAATTGTTGTTATTCAAGACTGCATGACTTGTTGGTCTGCGATGAGCCGATGTTTCGTAAGACAGTGAAAATAAAACATTATTCAAAAAGCGCATAGACTAAAAGAGAGGGACGCCCGTTTATTTGCTTTTTACAGTTATCAAATTTATACATATATTATAAAGAAGACTAATACTTAGCGTCATGAATTTAGTTAAAAACATAGTTGTATTTATTTTTATAAAATACCGCTGAAAGGAAATCAAAATTTTATCTCAAAACTAAAATGTTATTATATAAATTAAAAAAAAAAAAACGAAATATAATTACAGCTTCTCCTATAATGGCAATCGAGAATATTTGTTGTACTTAAACTTTATGGAAAACTAAAACTAGGCATATTAGAAATATTTATGAAGTTTCTGAATTACGAACAGGTTTTTCTAATGATAAAAGAACCGTAAATAATTTACATAGATATAGAATTTATCATTTGTGGCATATAACGTACGTGTCATATAGAAAAGAAATGAAAGAACCTTTTTAGAGAAGAACCTTTTTTACAATTTACTGTCATTGAAATGTAAAATTTACTGTCAACATTAGATCCTAATGAAAAAGTATTATAATAGATCTAAAAATGTAAATGTGGTAAAAAGCGACGCAAAATATAATTACAGACGAAACTTGTGATGACGCGTTGTATCGGGTGAACGACACCTGACTCACGTCCTGCGCGGGCGCAATCCGCTGAAGTTACATGGCCACCGCTCGGTTAAGCATTATTATGTTGCAGTGATAGTTTCCAATATATAGATAACCGGACACGAACTTATCTATAAGGAAAATGTTACTTAATTATTTTTATTTCTTTAACTCAATACCTATATACTTAAAAGAAAAAGTAAGTTCTAATATAAGTTAAAATAGGTTTTAGTCTATATTGGCAACGTAAGCAGCGAAAACGAATTTTACTTGATTATGTTTTGAAAAAAATGCATAAAATTGTCCTGTGTTATTGAGAGAGGATAGTAAATATATGATAGATATCAAACCTCGTTTCTCTCAAATACCATGTCAACACAGTATTAATAGTTTAGAACACAAAGATGAAATAATATTTTGGGCTTATATGCAACCGAGCGGCCAGTGTGACTCACGACCAACCTGTCAGTGGTAGGATTTTATTTATCGCTTAGGAACATGGTTGTTAGGTATGTCCGGCCACACGCAATGCAAAACCTTGATTTCAGGTTTATTTAAAACCCAGATTAATATTTACAAAGAATTTTTTAAAGTTGTTTGCGGGTCGTTAGAATAAGAAATCTAGGGTTGCCAATCGTATTATAATACAACATTATACTGTATTTCAAGTCAGCGTATAACACAGCGGTTATGAAAATAGTATATTAATATAGTAATTATATATTATAAAAGTAGTATTTCAATTTCGTGTATCAAGTTTTTTAGCGACACTTAGTATATAACAAATAGTGTGCATCCAAGCGTATAAAAAGAGAAATTTCACTGTGGTTATTATCATTACCTTTCAAGTAATTGATGTGCGTGTTTTGGTCATACAAAATTAACTACTTTCTTAAAAAAACTTAATTATCGAAGTTTTTTTTACCCTACCTAACCATTTTATATTTACTATGCGCTATATCTAAATAGCTTACAATAAAAAAAACTCCAATCAGGCGAAAAAAATTGCTAAAAACTCTATAAAATTATTTTCAATATAAATGACTCTCAATTTTATAAAAAAGTAGCCCCTGACCTACTCCAAGTTCCCATCTATTTCACAAGTTTATATCTATTCATTCTATGCCAAATTTTATCGAAAATGCTTCAGCGGTTCTTCTTCTTCTTAAATCTCCTTTGCCCAATAATTTCACAAGCCTCCAGTGCCATTCAAACCGAAACATAATAATGCTATTGACACTACTGCTTTACGGTAGAATATTTTACAGTGCCGTAGTACCTACCTAGCTCTCTCTTGCAACAAAACCTAAAACAAAATCCTACCACCAGAGTGGCTGATTGCATTGGTGAAATAATCTCTGCTGTGACAGAGATTATCCTAACAGCGGGCGATGGGGTCGTCACGTCCCGACGCCGATAAAAGAGTTGAATTTTAAATGTTATATAAATTTCATAAAGCATCTTCCCGTATGCAAAGAAAAATAGAAGATTTCAATTAGTTTGCCTATTATATGCAAAGAAAAATAGAAGATTTCAATTAGTTTGCCTAATGGAGATCAGCAAAAAGATATGGGTATTATTACAGATCATCATTTCAGACGACTTTGATTAATGCAGTCCCGCAAAAAATGCACAAAGACTGAAGGTCATTACTAAATCATTAGAATCAAAATCAAATCTGCAATAATTCCCTTCATTTACAATTTTGAACCTAACCCTTACGAAGATTGTTATGACTCTATTATTTCGGTCTTTAAACATTATTATTATTTTAGTGTAATAGAAGTTATTATTTGTCTTGTTTATTTATTAGAAAACCAAAATGATATACATGAATGACTATGCCTTATTTTAATATCTCACTAATTCGTTGATTATTTCATTTGCCTACATGATATAACTAATCCCAGCTTTTGTAACAAAAACAGTTTTTGTCGTCTCTCTTTCTCTATAAACTCTTTAATTATTAAACTTTAAACTATCGCGTTTCATGTTCATATTAATTAATATTATTCGGGAATTTACGCGTAGAAATTACCTTTTTTCGGTGCTTGACGTTTCGGTCAGGTTGCACTAACCGTGGTCACAAGCAGACTGGCTCAGCCATAATAGCTATGGCATAGCCATAATGAATAATATTAATTAATATAAACTCTTTAATTATTTTTTAATCTCATTGCTCAAGATCCAATCTATCTCATAGACAACATCGCTAAACATATCACACTCATGACATATGATTTTGTATTTATAATAAATATCTGATTTCTGAAGGCCACAATTTAAGCAATTGCTGTTTATGAAGAAACTATTTATGAAAAAGAATAAAGATTATAAAAATATTAACAAGCGTCTATGACAAAAATTAAATATATAAGCTACGACGTAAACTAAAAAAATTGCTACGCCGTAGCACTTATTGTCGAGTCAGCGTAGCTAGTTCTTTATTATTAATTATATTTTTATAAAATGGGCTTTCAATACTGTTAAAAATTGTTACAAAACTGTATCTGTATATTGAAGATGTTTTTAACTATTTGGGATCGATTATATTTTAGATTATCTGTACATGAAAATAAGGTTTTTAGAATTTTTGTTTATATTATATTACATACATTAATATATAGGGTTGAAGCGTATTAGGAAAAAATTAATGTTTAATTTTTGTTAAAATTTGGCTTTGGTTAGCTAATAAAAAAAATAAGAAGAGATAAGGTAAATTAGGAGAAAGTTACTTCAAGGAGGGTAAAGCCAGGGGCGGTGTGTATTTTTGATATAATTACTAAGTCACGTTTTCTTATACAACGGGGAAAATCCTAGAATATTATGTCTGTTGCAAGTCAACTGCTCATCAAGCATCCGATTTCAGGAATAGTTATAGATCTTTGTGCAAAAGATCATAAGTTTTAAGGTAATCAAGATCATATATTTTAAAAGCATATAGAATGTCTTTCTCACTTTTATAATATATGCAAACTAATTCACCTAATAAATAATAATCTAAGTTACAAAAAATAGATTATTTTTATTTACTTTATAATATTAGGTTAGGTCCAGTAACAATATTTATATTTTAAACGATTTTAAACCCAGTTCATAGCTTAAAAATATGATATGACAAACTATGCGGAAATGTAGGCGTTATCAGCATTAAGATTTGGTAAGTCATGTTTTAGAATATTCTAGGTTAAATTTAGTCATAAAAATTTTGTTGTCTTGTAAATAAAATACTGAAAAAATGTTAATGGCGGTTCTGAAATATTACCATTATTATTTTATATCGTATAATTAATATTATGCTATTTTAAAATATTTATCACATTATAACTGTAACTATTGATTTTCTTAATAGCCTAGTCACTATTTCAGACCTTTTCTATAAATGTCGATTAAATAATATTCAAGACGAAGATACAGACTAAAAAATGTGATGTATGTAATGATGTCTTGGCCATTGGTCAGCACCTGGCATTTGTTCGTCCAGACACAATAAAATAACTATTGTGTCTGTTGAACTGTTAGCTGATAAATGAAATTATTTGAAATGTATTTAATACTGAATTAGAATTTTTTAATAGATTGAAAAAGTGTTTCCAGTTTTAAATTTGTTTTGCAAAATGTTTTAGGCATTTACTTTTTTTTTATTCGACGAATAAAACACTAATATGGATTCATATTTTATTATGACCTTTAGGGACAGATTGTCTTTAAACTACTGATATTATTAATCATCCTAATAATTAATATGCTTTAAATTTACTTCATGTTAATATAAATGCGCCGATAGAGAAATTCGAAATTACTTTTAATTTTAGTTAATATACCTATTGCAATGCAGCAACAGTAAATTCATTACATATACAAATCATATATGTGAATGGCATGCAATGCAAATAATACTGGCAATGAAAAAAATAATATATTTTAATGTAATTGAAGAGTCTTAACCATATCGAATTTCAACGAAACGGCAGGTTAGCTGCGAGCAACAACGCTTACGTCACACACCAACTCGTTCGCTATTTTGTTTGTAACATATAATATACTGACTAAGCACTGATATACACTTTATTAGTTGTATTGATTTGCTTATTTTTGCAAACATGTTAATTAGATAATAACTTAAAGCGAACGTTAAATAAATATTATTAAATTATGCTTTAGTGGTTTGTTACACACAAGTACTTATTTTTGTATGTATATATTTCACGTGTATTAATAATTTATTTAAATATATCATTTATTTTATTTTTTTATTGGGTTAAATAATTTTAATACTTAATATGAATAAAATCTACCTACGTAAGCCTATAAGTCAATTGTGATCCTAGCAGTTTATTTTTACTTTTAAAAATAATTACGACGGCCAGCTTTTTTAAAATCCGATCTTATTAACCAGCGTGAAATTCACTCGACCATGACCAGATATCCACTATCTATTCAAGGCACTATTATTAATTGAATAATTGGACTAAGCGGCAACGCCTTGTTTTCGTAATTAAAACAACGTAATTAAGTCTGTTGCCATGCGCCTGAGAAGCGTTTTCCCGCGCGTTCTATGTTCAATATTGTTTATGTAGCGAGTGACTTTTAGGAATTCGGACCCGCATGTTTGAGACAGTAATGACAGAAATTACGTGTTGAAAGGTCACGCTGAAACCACTGTGCCGATGACACGAGGCAAAGTTCGCGCCAAGCGGCGAGCGGACAACGGGGGCCGAGTCGTTCCCGCCAAAACGAGCGCAGGCTATGGCGCGAAGGCTCGCTATTGGTCACGAAGAGCGGCGCGGTGGAGGTGGCGCGGTGCGGTGCGCAAGGCCGCCGGTTTTCCCGCGAACAATGCCAAATGGTGCATTTGTCAAGGTGAGTTCGTTCACCGCCGACGCCGGCGCCGCGCGCTCCTCAGACAATCGCTCACTCGCTTCGCGCCAAACGAAGGTCGACGGAAGGCAGCGCCGCACTCGCGCGCCGTTTCACCCGCTCTGAAGACACAATTATCATACACTCTTTATTACAGGTGAGCTTATTTTTGTTTTTACGCAACCTTACAATGTATGTTTTATTATATTTAATTGTGTTTTCAAATACATAATTATATAATGATAACTGTACATTTACCGATAATTGTAGGCCTATTTTAATTGACTTACATATCAAAACAAACTGTTAACGTCAAAAATAAGCATGACGTCACGAAGTGCAAGTCCTGCAAGAAAAGAAGAAAGAAGAACAGTATCAAGTGCTACGCCCGGACGAACTTCCCAGCTCGGCCGACATACACGGGTCGGTGGGATCTTCGTCCGTTTGTATCGCTTATACGTGTATTCTACGAACTACTTGAAAACACTGCTCTACAATACTCTACAATGGAAGCAAAGAAAACATCATGTGAACAACTTCAACGCGCCGCGCTGCCCTGACGTTTTAATAAGAAATCATATATCGTTAACATATTTTTTTTATGTTATTTTCTAATACTTATTTAATTTTCTGTTTCTATTTTACGGTTTAAATGTTCTGAAATGTTATTCACGTTCACATCGTGAGATGAAAATCTGTTTTTATAAATAATTTCTAACATTCAAATGATTTATTTCGTGATCATAGTAATTAAAAAAGTAATTGTTAATATTCATTATATTCTAAATTTATTATCAACACAAAATATTAAAATTAACATGATTATTAAATAAGTATTATTTTTATTTTTTTCTGGTGAAATGACAGTCAAATGTTTTCATTAATGTTATATTAGTTATTACTATTACTGCGAAAATAACAGATAAAACACTATGCAACATTTATATTTCTGCCTAAAATTTTAATGCGTGATTACTTTATTTAATTACTATATATTTTTAGTGCCACTGTGAATTGCCTAAGCTTTGTACATCCGTGTTATTGGAGACATTGTGTGTCAAAATGTAATCTAAATGGTAGTGGCTTTTAGGACAATGTGAAATTTTTACTATTTATATTCTGTATATTAATGTTTAGAATAATAATAAATATATAAAAATTATAAATAAAATAAAAGCTAGTAATATTTATACATAATTATCATAAAAATAAAAATGATTATAATCGTGTTTTGTAACGAATAAAGATGTTTCAGTATTCTTAAGTTTTTAAACTGGCACACACGGGACGATATCTTCATTCGATATTTGGTAATAATTTAATTTTTACAACATAATCTAATAAAGTAAGCGCGCGTTATTTACGAAGGGGCACCAGCTAGTCTATAGCATTTTGTCTGTATCGAAAGGCCTGTAACTTATAAATATAATAAACTATAATATAATTAAACTTTGATCAATCCTAATGAAAGATTGTATTATCGTAAATAATACATTGGTTCTTCTTCAATTTATATAATAAAATATAAATATTGTTTATGTATTTTGTATGTTATACTATATTTCATAATATTTCAAATACCTTGCAAGTAACGCGATAGATTATAGTATTATTCAACTTCGCTAAAAATGATTAGGTACACTAATAAATCCATTAAGATTACATAGTTTAATTATATTATTTATTTAACTACCTATTAATTCTTATATGCGTGTCCGTATAATGATAAATGAACGCTACACAATCAAAAGGCCCACATTAGGATTGTGATATTCTGTGTCCCCTTTTTTTTTTTTTTTTTTTTGTTTTCGCAGAGAAATGCATTTACGCACACCACTCCGCCTAGCGTGTTCCGAAGAGCAAGCTAGTGAGTGGTAGTGTGGGACTCGACCACCTGTGAAGGAGGTGGTAATACCCACTAAAACTCTGCGGCTTCCTCTTCGCCATAATTGGGACGCCACGGGATCGCTCGCGCATTCAACCGTAACGTCCCGGCGTACAGGCCTGCATTAAGGCCACCAACTGAGGGGCCATGGGGAGGCGTGTGAGGAGTTTAATGCTCCATCACACTCTCCCCATGGGCCTGGCGGCTAGGGACGGATCCTGTCTGAGGAGCCGTCGCACCCTTTGTGATTGGAGGGGAGCAGTTGTTCCCACCCATCAGATGCTCGGAGGGGCGCCCCGCATCTGCGCAGACTGCACAACGCAGTGGCCTGTCGCAGTTTTTCGCGTGGTGGCCTTCGCCACCACCTTCGATGGACACGTTGGCTTAGTATGCCCGGTGCCCATGCAACGAAAGCACCGCAGAGGGCGCTTCTCAAGAACCTGGACCCTGGCCGAGGACCAGCCGACAAGAAGCCGACCAGCCTCGACAAGCAGTTTGGCTGCAGCAAGGGGGCACCTTACCACAGCCGCACCCATCCGCCTAGGGCCCTTAATGATGTCGCCAACCCTCACCAATTCGGCTGGACAGCCACAGATGCGGGCAACTGCCTCGGCAACTCCCTCTGTGGTTACCGAATCATCAAGACCGGTAAGCCGCAGGGTGCTCTTAGCCGTGGGCAAGGAGACCGCAACCACATCAGCGAGGATTTGGCGCATCCTCTCCGCCAAAGCTTCGGCAGCCCCCTGGGTGGTCCCAGTGGGCAACTCCAGCATACGGCCATCGGTCGCAGTACGCCGGATGGACATACCTAGACCTATGCCCACCTCAGACAGTACCACCTCACTCTGGACCCTAGAAAGGGCCTGAGCAAAAGTGACTCCCTGTCTCTCCGCCGCCGGCAACAAGTTCATAGCAATCGCTATTTTCTTGTGCGCGGCGGGGAGTTTCGGCTTCGGAGCCACAGCTTTCACAGCTCTAGGCGGTGCAGCCCTTACTGGAGCAGGAAGGGAAGATTTTTTCCCCCTGCCCTTCCGTCTTACGACGGTAGACCAGCTCTCTCCAGAAGGCCCTGCCACAGGTTCGACTGGTTCTGGGGCAGGGAGAACCGATTCTGGAGAGGTAACGGCAACCGACGTCGATGCAACTGGAACAGCAGGCTGGGGGGCACGTGCTGCTGCTCTTTTTTTCGCCTTCGTCTTCCGGGCTGGCAAAGCAGGCCTGTCCGGTAAAGCCGGCGAAGGGGGCAAGTCTGACGCCTCAGGACGGCGTCTCGCATCCATCGACAAGGGAGGGCGAACATTACTCGCCGGCAAGAGGCGGTCCTCCATGCCGGCGAATTTTGCGTCGATCATCTCCCCGATCGACGCAAGGAGAGACGCCCTCATCTCCTCAAGGCCCACCACCGGGGCCACTTCCACCGCACTCTTCCTCGCCTCGTACAGCCGTTGGCGGTACGCCTCCAGCTCCTCTTGCAGGACCTCGAACTCCTCACGGAGCCTCCGGTTCTCGGCGGCCATCCGACGTATCTCGTCGGAGACGGATCTCCTCGCCAGGGAATCCACGATCTCCTGGAGGGAATCCGCCGCCGACTTCAACCCCTTAATCATAACGCCCTGGAGGTGGCCCGACTTGCGTGCAACCTCACGCACATCGGTGCAACACCGGTCCGCCATCAGCTTAAGCTCCTGCGGTGAACATCGCGAGATGTCCCGAGGAGCTTCCGCCGGTTTCTCTGCAGCCTTCTGGGCAGCCTCATTATGGGCAACGGTCTCCGAGCCCAATGGGCTCCCCAAGGGAGGCACCGGGTTGGCCCGTTTCCGGGAGCCGACCGAGGCATCGGTCTCGTCGTCGGAATCGAGCATCGCACGCATGAAACAAAACAACTGATAATTTCGACCGCCTACGGGATAGTTATTGGTTCGTGGGTAGGTCCGGAACTCCGTTACGGTTCGTTGGACCTACACCACTACTAACAGGGGGCACCGCGGGAAGGTTACTATCCAAACCCCCCATCCTGTGTCCCCTACACTGACTGACTGTCCGGAAACATACACATGGACAAGAACAAAAACACCGACCGAAACACATGCCTGTATGGTCAATACAAATATCTGCTTCGAACGAGAATCGAACCTGCGATCTGTGGCGTTTAAAGCAGGTTCGCTACCGCTGCGGCACAACATCGTCGTATGTCTTACCATATCACAAAAAATATACCTTACATTGCTTTATTCTGTTAATTGTTCCCAGTTTATAGGGTTCAAACAAGGTTCAGCTGTTTAATAGTATGAAAAAATTTAGGGTGGCTTATTAGTGACCGACCGAAATTTCGGTTTCGGTTTCGGTTTCGGCCAGTTTCGGCCAAAAACCTAGTTTCGGCTTCAGTTTCGGTTTCGGCCAAAATATAGCCGAAACTTTCGGCCTCGCCGAAACTTAAGTGTTCGTGAGTTTTCGTGCGTTGTTCGGTAAACTTCGCAGTCAACTCGTGACCGCTCGCTGACGCGGCCAAAAAATCTCCAGAAATATATTGTATTAGATTGATCTTTTAAATATTGTGAACACAACGTATTACTAGTTAGTTATGTACCTAGTCTAACTACAAGTTGTTTCTTTTTTTAAGTTTACTTCCAATAGTAAGTCCTGTATATTCATGACAAAAAAAAATGGTTGACTTAAATGAATTTTTAGTTTTTAGTTTATTTAACTCTATTTAACTGTCTATATTATATACAGTGGTGGTGAACTAATTAGGGACATTGGTATAATAAGAGTAACATTTATTTATATTTTCCGTAATTTCAGTTTACTTTAATTATTAAATTTTGGAATGGATTGTAAATAAAAATAACAACAATTAAAATTCAACTTTACTTCTTCCTTTGGTGCTAATATAACTCTGGACAAATAAATAGGGACACTTAAGAAAACATTAAAAATAATGAACGCAGAATGTAATGGAAGAGAAAAATGTACATTTATTATTAAATTCATCTAAAAAGCAGTTTTCTATAAAAAATCAACATTAAATGTGATTTCCATTATTAGCTATAGCCATATCGACATCGGCGCGGCATCGTCTCGATCAAATAATGACAAGTTTCGTTAGTGAAGTTCTTCCAGGCGTCTTTGGAACTACTATAGAGTTGGTTTAAATTTTCAGTTTGTTGTACCCCAAATGTTCCAAAGAATTCATTTCTAGGCTATTAGCAGGCCAATCTAAAAGTGATAGTAGTTCACCGGCTAAAAATCGTTTAATAAACAGTGAAGTATATTTTGGATCGTTTGTGTTAAAGCGCCCATCTAACTTCGCCACTAAGTTCTAGTCCAAATATATCTCTTTTAATAATTACAGAGCCCAAAAACTTTTATAAAGCTATTACCAGTCTGCGATCTAAATTTCTTTCTAGGTACACAGTTTCAGTAGTTTTATAGGTTTGAAAATATTGCACAGCGTTAAAAACCATACTTTTGGAGCAAATCAAATGATAAGCTATTTTACGGTATGGCCATTTACGTTGAGATAAAATTGTTTTCGCTTGGTCGTTTCACAACTTAAATAAGTGACCCATGTTTAAGTAATAAATTGTGATATTAATTTTAGAAATCAAAACTATAAACTAAAGAATGACGCCAAATAAAAATACAAAGGCTTTCCGCCTTTGTATTTCAGGTTTATTTTTTAAAAATCGAAAATAAAACACGAATTCTTGCTGTCCTTAATTAGATAGTCAGCCAGTAAATGAGCATTTTCGTTGCGAGAGATTTCTTTTTAAATAACCCACCATAACATATTCTTAGCTTCGAAAAAGTACACAACATTGAACAGTATACGTTATAACAAAGAGTATCTCATAAAATTAAACCTTTAAAATATTTAACCAAATTATTTTCCGTTCTTAATTAGTTGACTACGAATGTATACATGCAAATAAATGTTAAAAAACTTGAAATTCAAATTTCAGTAAAAAAAACGTCATTTTAAATATTTTTAAAAGTTTCGGTTTCGGTTTCGGTTTCGGCCGAAACTGAGAGGGAGGCCGAAAGTTCGGTTTCGGTTTCGGTTTCGGCTGAAAAACCAGTTTCGGTCGGACCCTATGGCTTATTTAACGCAGCAATTTTAATCCACAATCACAAAGAATCAGCATCCAAGTAGTTCAATACGATACTACAAGACGAATCTCATACTATATGAGGTGTACATATTTTTAATAAATATACACGGTTTCATTAATATCTTAGCCTCTCATTAGTGCTTTTATTTTAAATATTAACAATGAATAATAAAATAAATTGTAATGAAATGATTCTCTAAATATTTGGCTTATAAATATTTCAATTTTCAACACTATGAAACAAAATTATTAATAATCTTTAAAATTATTAATTTTTTTATTTTGATTTCCAGCGCATAAATTCTTGACTTGGCTCTAAAATAATAAAATCAAAGTTATTATATCTAAAAACAATGAGAGTAGCTTTTGGAGAAATCTAAGTTTTTCAATCATGACAAAACGTTCCTCTTAAATAATTTACGACGGTTCTAGTTGTTAAACAGTATTAACAATTTTTAACTTATAGTCAAACGAATAATATGTTATTCTATTAATATAATAAATGTGAAAGTTTGTAGCGTAAGATATAGTTTAGATATTTGACACTCAATCACTTTTGAGAAAATGGCCGAACGGATTTAGATGAAATTTTGCACAGATATAGATTATTACCTGGATTAATACATAGTATATTTTTTATCCTGGCAAAATGTTAGGTTCCCGTTGATTATCAAGAAACGTAATGCAAGACGTATCCACATGGAATTATATTTGGATGTTTGTTACACAATCTCGCAATTTAAACGGCTTAGCAAATTGAAATTAAATTGAACACAGAGATAGTTTGTTACCTAGGTTAAGGCAAAGGCCACTTTTCTTGTCGGAAAAGTATAAGGTTGCTGTGAGATTATCAAAAATCCAATGCAAGGCATATCCACTTGAAATTATGTTTAGATCTTTGTTTCTCAATCACTCAGAAACGGTTTAACGAAATGGAATAAAATTCAGCACAATGCTAGCTTATTATCTAGATTAACACTTAGAATACTTTTATTCGAAAAAAAAAAATCGGTTCCTGTAGGATTACCAAAAAACACAAGACCTATTAAATCGAAATTAGTTATAGATGTGTCTTATGGAACATTATTTACTTACAAATGTTTTATCTCTCTTCGGAGCCCATTTTACGGTCACCGCGGACACAGTCGCGGGCAGTTCCTAGTGTATTGTAATCAATAATTAATAATGTCCTAAATAATAATTTACAAAACGATGATCAAAGTTTACATAAATACAATAATTGTAACTTCTTTTTTTATATTTAGTAATTTAAGCGATCATGATTAATTGTGCTATGATTTCAGCTCACAGATTCGTGCTCCTACAGGGATGAGAAATCTGTTTCTGACAAATTCATCATGTTTTATACTTAACCCGCTTTTACTTAACCTGTGCACGGACTACATAACCAAACATATTCAGAAGGTTCCTTGGAGTATGCTATATCCTAAAGACATTTCTCTTATTGAGCATAAAGCCATAGATCTGTAATAGCTACACTGTAAATCTGTACTCAGAGCTATGACCGCCAGCATTCTTGTTCAAGACTTTCATGGCTATGATAAATGTACAAACTACAAAATATGTCACCAATCACAACCCAGGATAGACCAGCAAGGACGCACGAAGAAGACCTGACCCAACATAATTTTTGAATAAGGAAGAAATAAAAAGAAGAATACAATGACATTAGCCGACTCCATGGGCAAATTCGTTAAATTAATTATCATAGCTAAACAAAGTGTTTAGGAAATATACAGAAAAATCTTAAAGTTCGAGCTAGAACCCTGATTATCAAGCGTGTGACACCGACCCAATAGTTATAATAAAAGGAGAGTACTGAAGGGTTTTAAATGTTGAGCCCAACACTTATCAAACGAAATGCGTACGGATGCGATTATGGCAACTTCTCGTATATTTAAAAATTGAGTACCAAAATCACCTAAGTATATGGCATGTTGGCAGTTGGGTGGGTTAATGTCGAAAACAAAGACTACTGTTTCCAGAACTCATTTTTATTTGATACATAATAATAACGCGTTTGTAAAGATATATAGGTAATATTAGTAGTATTAAGAAGCATTGAAATCAAAAGTAAATATATAATATGTTATATGACGACGTTGTAGCGCAGCGGTAGCGAACCTGCTTTAAGCACCACAGATCGCGGGTTCGATTCCCAGTCGGAGCAGATGTTTGCATTGACCATACAGGCCTGTTTTCCCGGTGTGTAGGTTTCCGGAACCCCGATACAGGAAATAACTATCCTGATGAGGGTTGAGTGTGTTGCATATATTTATTACTATTCATATAACAAACAAATATATCAATTTTTTTTTATCAGAGGCCAATACATTATAAATTTAATTATTAATGGTTATTTTTTATGTTTAGGGCTTAGCAAGTGCATGTTCCAGAAAAACGATTCGTTCCAGTACAGAAAAACCAAATATTGAGTAAGTATATCTACAGAAATAATTAATGAATCCTCATAATATACAAACATGAAACAAAATTAAGAATATAACTCTATTTGGGGTTAGTATGATGCTGGCCATAGCGAAGGATTAAATAAATTATAGGAACTATGAATGATTTAGTTTTACCGTAGACACAAAATCGATAACTCGGAGCTCCAAGGGAGTAAGCACCAATTTTACTGGAGAGCCAAAAAACTAAAAATTAAATTTATATAATATTTATAATATATATTTTCGACATAACTTTTTTGATTTTTAACCTAAATTAACCATTCTAAGACCAAAAGTTTTAATTTTTGTTATGCAGATCAAATGAATTTTAAAAGTAATGAAAATAGCTTTCTTATACGCCCCGGAAATTAAATTGCATGTTTGGCCAGCTTGGGGCGCTGATATCTCAAAAATTACTTTTGATTTGTTACAACCATAACTCTTCACACATCTATATATATAACAGTTATGGTTGTAACCGTCAATTTTCCTTCTAATTCTATCAGTTTGTTGACTGTTAATTTGTTTTCTTGAGGTGATTACGTATCAATCGTTTTAATGCAATGTGTACCTATTGCTATTTATACCTCAATCTCCCACTCTCTCTGGTCCTCCCTTTTTCACCTTTTCATTTTTCCCTTCTCTTGTTCCTTGGGTTGGCAACGCGTATGTGATACTGCAAGTATCACGCGCATTCATATATTGCGGTGACAACAGGTGGCCCGTATGCTTGTTTGTCAACCGTCATAAATTTAAAAAAAAATTAAAGCTAAATGTTATTGTTTTAGGTAAGAAAAACATTTTGTTCTTTCAACAGTATTCTTCCAAAGAGAAAGTTGAAATAAAATTTGATAAGTAAAACATTTATTTCTGTCGATATAAACAGTACATGAATCATGATCTGTTTTTGATTCTGAATCATGAACTTTTTGTATTCGTAGTTTATTATCTTTCCATGACAAACCGTTAACAAATAAATTAGTGTTGCTCTAATGCGATTGATTTCGGAATAATTTAAATAAAGAAATGCATTCGTTTTTACCCTGATTTATCTTCTCTAACAATTTTGTAAATGATAAATACTTACTATGAGTACATTTTTCTTGCTAACATAAATTAACTAGAAACATCTTATTTGATGTTCTAGAACCTCAAAGTTTTATAGAATTTTAAATCCAAATGTTCAAAAGTTAGAGTGAATTTTTTTTACAATCCTCAGTTATATGTAAGTCCATACCCTTAATTGTTATATATTTTAGAATTTTTTACAAAATCATGGTGCGGTTCATAAAATACACCTATTTACTAAATTACATACAGATAGAGTCAACAGTCTCCTAGTAAAATAACAGTGACATACGGACAGACGGACATGACGAAATTATAAGGGGTTCCGTTTTTGCCATTTGGTTAAGGAACCCTTATATGGTAATTTTCGTAAAAGACAAATATAATTATAATGAAAATTACTTTTTAATATCTATAAAGAAAGTTAAATGTAGCCATAAAATAATACACACATCAAATATAACCTCATTACGAATAATTAAAACACATGTATGCATATATTTAATAACACATACATAGACTGAATCATCAGTGATTATTAAATTATGAAATACATGCACTAAGCACCGCCCTACTTGCATGGGCGTATCCCTTCATAATTCATTCTATAAAGGCAGTCACGGACAGGTATTTAGGACACAATGTATATTTATGTAGGTATACCATATATATAATATATATGTTGCATATAAAACAACAGAAAGAAAAAGGCTGCATTATTTTTTTTTACTTTATGTTAAATATGGGGCGATAAAAAACATCAAAAAAAAAAAAATGTGCTTGAGTACTTTTTTAGATTTTTAAAATATGCGGGTACATTTAATTGCAGGATTTGATCGAAGGAAACGTACAACTAAATAACTAATTAGGATGTCGTATGTTAAACTAATATTATTATATTTGAGTCACGGTAGGTATTTCGTTATTTATGTATGTAATGTAAATAAATATTATTTTGACAATGTGTAGCAGTTTTATTGTACCTACTCTACGATTTATTGTATTTCTCCTTTTCTCGATATTGTCCTTCTCCCACCTTCTCTTTATTTAAATAATTGATTTTGATGACGGTAAACGCTTTCCATTAGTCAGACCATACACATACCACCAACTAAAATAGGTAGGTCTATTAAAAAAGGAATATCATTTAAGAAACAAATAAATTTGAGTACTTTCGTGTCGTGAATAACAAAGATCAGAAACATTTATATTGGCCAAATGGTAGACCTTAAAGAATAAAGTAGTGGAGCCATGCATATCCCAGCACAAATGAGTCGGCTCGACAGGGGCTGTATCCCACAGATAATCGGCGTAAAGTAGCAGACTTCTGTAGCGTTTTGTGCGATGGCTGAGAGCGCCGAAGGCCCAATTTTCCACCACCTGTATACCCTTCCTTTTTTCCCTTATCTCTTGGGCTGGCTTCGCGAATGTGATGCTTCAAGTATCACACGCGTTCATAGTAAATACTGGCTGCTTACCATCAGACGGACCGTGTGCGTCTTTGCCAACCGTCATGAAATAAAAATCAGGGTAGTGAATAAGCATTTGTGATTTGTTGCCTGTTTTTACAATAAAAATCGTATTTGTTTTTGAGCGCTGTATTCACCCAACTAAAAACTCTCAAGTTAATAAGATATTTTAATGCTGCTGTTATTGCAGTGATGCCATAAGGCGCGTTAATGGTGGAATGGTGGGTAGTGGATAGCAGCATGTATGTGACATTAGTTTTCCAGACTTCTTTCCGGGACTATTCATTCCCACTGGAAAATTTCAGCATAGAGCCTTATATAAGTATGATAAATGAAATAGTGACGGGTGAAGAAAAAACATTTTTAAACAAATCAATATTATTTTCCAATAAATTTATCAGTACATCCACATTGAATGCTTTATTTACTCCATAAAATACAACAGAAAAGTCTTCGACATCAAGAAACTAAAAATAGGTAGTAAGATACAAATCTATTTACAATAAGGTGGTTTAAACACAACATAAAACATTGAACGTAACAAAAATCAGTGCAACAATAAAATAATAAATATTTTCTTTCTTTATAAGATAAGTGTTTCAACGTGGTAAAAGTTACAGTTAATCTAAGGATATAATTAATTTGTTAGATAAACACGTTTGTTACAAAATTATCTATTGGCCTTCACATCACAGAGCAAAGCGGTCACGTGGGACCTCGAGGTCGCAGACCACAAGCCGGGTGACACCGTCTCGCCAATGCGAAACCGCCAAACACTCCACCGACAAACAAAACTAATCATCCATTATAGAAAATTATATTGAAAATAGAAAAATTTAACAAAACTAATTCATTACAAAAACAGGTGCAAACCTGACAAAACGCTAAGCTGGTGAGTATTGCTACATCAAACATATTATAATCTCTTTATATTATTTCAAAGTATCAAAATCTAATTATATAGTATTGTATCGATGCTTAAAGAAGTATAAATTAATGAGAACATGACGGCCCCTTTATTAAAACTAATTGCCGCACTCAGCTAAAATTATTGCTATTTCAACATCACAAATTTAAAAAACATTAAATAAATTCTTTACATTTTCTCTTGTGAACAGAGATGAAGTGAAGCAGCTGAGTGACACGGCTGTTGCGAGCGCCAAATGTCATGAATACCTATGTCGATTCTAAAGACTAGAAAAAATGCAAAATATTCGAAAAAATTCTGTCTGCCAAATAGATATAAAGAATGCCCGCACCTCGTTACCTCGTAAACCTATACAAGTGATATGTGTAGCTCCTGCAAGCGAGAACGTGCAACGGCTCAGCTGCGGTCCAGCGATCGGCGACACAACCCTATATATATTTATAACGATGAACACACTATCCAGTTCCGAGGATAATCAACAAGGGAAAAATCAATTTCCTCACCTAAAATCGAACGATTCGAAATTTATATAGCTCGCACGATATAATCTATTTAAAACTCAAGACAGTCGTTAGGCCTTAAGATTAAAAAATGTACAGTTTTATTTATTATGGCAGATATCAACAACAAATTTATATTTATCATTAGGACACTGACGCTTTTTACAGAAACAACACTAGTATCTTACATGCGTTAACAACGTGCGCCGACGACCGCGGCGTCGCGACGCCATTTACACTTTCAAAATGGCACTTCCGATGCAAGCCCCACCGACTCGCATCCGCCTCCCGCTACCCGTCAGCGAGACGAAGGCTCAATAATGAAATCTATCATAAACATTTAAAATATATTCTAAATTACTCTAATTCATAAATATTTCAAACTCCTTCGGTCGGCGACGTCGACGCGCTCCCGAACGCGACTCGCGACGCACCGACGTCGAGGAGGCCGATCGAGTCGACGTCGTCGCGGGACGCTCGCTTATTCGAAATTCAATTAAATTTTCGACGAAAAAAAGATAGAAAGAAGAATAGTGAGCAAAGTTTGAAGTGGAATCGTTCCGGCGCGACACTCCGCCGGCGCTACGCGTAGCCGGGCGGGTCCCACGTGGCCGTCAATCAGGAGACGTACGGCAGCAGCAGGTAGTAGAGGCAGGCGAGCAGCACGGGCAGCGCCAGCGCGAGCGCGTGCGACGCGTCCAGCCGCCGCGGCTTGCTCTGCGCGCTCGCCAGCTGCGCCGCCAGGCGAGCGCGCTCGGCGCACTCCTCGGCCCATCGCTCCTTGGCTCTCACCAGCTCCTCCTCGAGCGCGTGCAGGCTCCCGTTCTGCATCGTCACCTGCAGCCGCTGCTCGTCGTCGAGTCTCACGTACTCGCTGATGACGCTCTCGGTGGTCGGCACAGCCCCGATCTCACTCTCGTCCTTGTTGATCTCGGTGACGGCGGAGTCGGTCTCCTCGTCGTCGTCGTCTTCGTCGATATTGAACATTTCGTCGATCTTCGCGGAGAGGTGCTTCTCGTCGATCGAGTCGTCGTCCGCGTCCTTGAGGTTCTCGATGGAAGGGGAGGTCTCGACGGCCTTGTCGACCGTGTTCCTGTACTCGTGATTGGCCTGCAGGCGCTGGATTTGCTGGTCGCGAGCGATCAGGTCGGCGCGCAGCTTGCCCACGACGGCGGTGAGGTCGTCGATGTCTGCGCGCGTGGGCCGGAAGTCAAGCTCGGCCTGCATCTCGGCCGCGTTGGAAGCGAGCCGCTGGATCTCGGCTATATTAGCTTCCTCCGTTACCGTCGATCTCGTAAGTTGTTCCTAAACGATAGAAATAAATATTTTAGTTTTAGTGCTTATGATAAACGTCAAAAAAATATAAACGTGAGAAGTCTTTCATTGATATTATTTTTAAGTTTGAAACCAAATATTTAATTAAAATAGTTACACCTTATAATACATAAGCCACATTAAAGAACATTACTCAAAATATGTGTGCAACCTTTTTCCTAATTTTCTAGTCTGTGGCAATCATATGCGCCTATTGTAAGGCTCGTTTATTTTTCAAATGAAATTTTATATCCAAATAAATATCTTTTGCAGACCTGCAGGTCGGCGATGCGCGCGCGGTATGCGGCCGCGTCGTCGGGCTCGAGCGGCGCGCGCAGCTCCTCCTGCGCGGCGAGCAGCTCGTCGCGCACGTCGCGCAGCTTGTCGTTCTCCGCCGTGCACGCGCTCACGCGCTCGCGCAGCGCCTTGATCTCCTCGTTCAGACCGGCCATCACACGCAGAATGTTCGCGTATTCGACACCGCCTTTACTCTGTAATAAATTGTGTTCGAATTTTCATTTTGTTATTATTTACTCCATGCGATATTTAGTAACATAACGCTCGAAAATGTATTGTCAATAGACAACTCAAACTCTAGAAGCTGCATACACAAAATACAGTAAAAATTCACTTATAAAAGTAATTTTTTTAAGAACGCCGCAATGACTTGCACCTTTTTATTTTGTTTTATTACTTATGCATATTGATATAATGAGCTCTTGTACTAAGACCGCCACAAACAACCTTTCCAGACTAACATCTCTAAGGCTGAATTATGAACCAATAATCTAAATACGCCGTCTTCCCCAAGTACTTCAACTTTTAATAGCAATATCACACACCAGCATTCTGCTACCTCTGTCTTCTAGGAGCAATGTACATATTTTATGTAATGGATAAACATTCAATAAACAAAATATCTGAAAAAAGACACTAACGGGTGAATCGTCTTTGATATCAGGTTCACTGTAAGTTGAATTAGCGTTGTTATCAGGACGAAGTTCGCCGTCCAAAGGACTCAATGATTCAACTTCATGACCTGCATCTGAAAAAATCATCAAATTAATACTTCTATCTAAGTTTGGAAGTCAGAAAATCTCTCTTTCATAAAGACCCAAGGATTCACATAAAATATATTTTTTAACAAAACTGATGTAATTTGGGCAAAGACTTCAGAAAGTTTAGGATATATACTCTTCAACTTTCGATCGATGAATGTTATCTGTTGTGTATTATGTAGTAAATATAAATAATGTAGTAAATATGTAGCAGTATCTGCGAGCATAATGTTTATAAAAATGGTATTATAAACTTTATAAAATTACCATGGTTTAGCCTCGAATGCTTCTCATCATCAGTGAAAAGATCCGATTCGCCAGACTTCTCTCCGCTACCGCCGACGCTACCTTCCTCTGCTTCCTGCTTCTCTGTAACATTTAGGTTTGACATTAGATGTAGCTCTGCTCGCGGCTACACCCGCGTGCATAACGAATTTTAATGAGGCAGCTTTAATGCAATATATATAAATAATTGGATCTCCATGCAAATTTTCATCCCCTATTTTACCACCTCCTAACCTTTTTTTCGATAAAAGATATCAAATTCCATTAAAATCGGTTGAGTGATTAAGTCGTGAAAGCGTAAGAGAGACAGACAGAGGTACTTCGCATTTATAATATTAGTAAAGAATATGACTGTACAAATCGTAGTTAGAAGCCAGCCGAAACCAGTTTCTTTTTTTTTTTGAGTGTATATTGCTATTGGCCCTAGTGGCCTCAACAGCGTCATCCGTGGGAGACCGCGTCAGTACACGCGGTCAATATAAGATTGAAAGCCCGTACGGGGCTCAAGTTGTTTCCGTCCCAAAGGTCCTAAAGCCCAATGGATCTAGGCTTTAAATTGAAAATGTTTTGTGTCAATCCCTAAAGAGGTGAAAGCAATTGGTTAAGTTTTTATGGAGAAAGATTAAAAATATTTTGGGTTATGATTTTAAAACCCTTTACTTTAACTGTAGTCGCATATAACCAAATTTTACCAGAGGTAAAACTGCAGGTTATCTAATTGAATATGGCTAATAAATATAAGCTTACCCATCGAAAATACATCTTCAATATTGTACGAGTTATTTTGTTTCAATATGCGTTTGAATTCTTTCGCTGACTTCCCATCTGCAGATATTGCTTTAATGCCCACCTGAAATTAATACAAATTGAAATTACTGTGTGGGTAGATTTGTTCCAGAACTCCAAATATTAATAATTTATTATTCTAGTAATATAACGTTTATTACGAATTACACGAAGCCTATACGAGTCGTCGACCCGCAGCATACTCCCAAAGTGTAGGAATGGTGTCGGAGTAATTAAAATTTATATGCTGTTCTAAAAAGCTCGACACAATATGACGCCACCCAAAGCGCTCGCTCGAACAATTACATGTTAACGATGATGATGCATGCTGTCTTCAGTCTTCCTGTATCTTAAGGTCAACAGTCTTGCTATATCTTAAGATGAATTCCTATATCTTAAAATAAATGGGAGAACTTGTAAGGCTTTTCTACCTAAACAAGAAGATTGCAAACTCATTTTGAATCGTAAGTAGTGTAGGGTAAAGTGCTAAAACACCTTCGACACTTACAGGGACTTGATAACGTATTTAATATCCTTATTCAATGAATTGATGATGATCTTTTTACACGCAGTAGTAGAGCCATGATACTCTCAGCAAAAATGGTCTGTCTACCGGGGAAGTACCTCACACAAAGCAAACACACCCAGACCGGAAAATATGCTTGCATGGTCAATACAAACATATTATGCTCCGAGCGGGAATTGAACCCACGACCTGTGGCGTTTAAGGCAGGTTCGCTACCGCTGCGCCACAACGTCGTCAATTATGTACTTGGATTTATGACACATACATAAGAAAAGAGGTTCGTAAAAATTAATGCTGTCCCCCGTCACGACCCTTGCCATCGCCATCTGTGCATCCACCCTATGATTAAGTATTGAGTTTAGTGCCAGCCCATCTCTATTAGACCAACTTTGCGTAACAATGATAGAGCTTTAACATTTAAGTATGGAGGAGCGACGTATATCCCTTCAACACAAAGGAACGATTCTCCGGTAATATTGCCTAGTGGCCTACTGTATACTAATTGACGGTGAAAACTCTGATAGCGCGATTCAGGATTGCGCGATTTTTTTTTATCAATATTGTTGCGTAGTATACCATGTTGATGTCGGTATAACTTTCGATAGGATTTTGACGATCTTGTGTATTTATCGCGTTACGTCATGTTGCGTTGTGCTGCGTGTAGATATCGCTACAAAAGTACTATATTCTAGTAGAAAAAACATTTAATAATGATTGATTGCTCAATGTACAGTAAAGATCATAGGCTTGTTAATGTAACCTTGTTGAGGAGATGCTGAGGCAGCAGCAGCTTGATGTAGTCGGGCAGCGCGCGCACCGCGTCCTCCAGCGAGCCGCTGCGCTTGGCCTCCGCCAGCTTGTTGCTGTCCGTGCTCACCACTAGCATCTTCGCTTCGCCATTTTGTACAGAGTACTGCAATTAAATTTATTATGGGTTTTATTACTTGATATTACAAGTAGCAAGCCGCTGATTTATTAAAACACCGTGGCTGTTAATATTTCTTTACGACGAGAATTATTTTTTATGGTCGAGGGCGCAAACGGTGTTTGGCTCACCTGATGTTAAGCGACTACCCACGCCAATGAACATCTGCAACAGCAGAAGGCACGCAGGTTCGATGCTGACTTTTAAGATTAAGATAAAACTGGTTGTACGCTGCCTGATTTCAAAACGCGGCTGGAGTTTTTTCACCAAAGTACGATGTTAGTTAACCAAGCGGCCATTTAAGCTCTACCACCACCAATTACATTACGTCAGACAACACCCCATACACTGTTCTTTTAGTCGTTATATTAGTATACTCACAGCGAGAGGTAAGTGTTTCCTCAGCGTCTGCTCCCGTTCCTCAGCGGCAGCAACAGCGAGGCGCGCAGCGCACATCTTTCGATCGCAACGCGCTGCTAATTTCTAAAATAAAAATGGTTTTCATTACAATTCATTACTGATAATTTAAGTTTTTATAACAACCCGATTTTACGATTCTTAATAAAAGATTGTAGAATAAAATGAAAACTGTATGTCATTACTAATTCGTACTTGTTAAAATGGATTACCTTTTAGCATAAAGATTTCAACAAATTTACACAGGTCTATAATTTTTTTTTAAATGCAAGTGCTTGACTGTTTGACAGTATCACACAAGATGTAAAGTTATGAAACGGCCTAAGGTTATGATTTAAGGATAAGTGGGAAACACAGCGGTCGGGAGGAGACCGTTTTGGTGCGTATCAGGGATGAGGAAACAGAACGTTTCGTACATGTTTTGAGTATTAACAGCAATACAAAATAATGAAAAACAGTGCACGCATGTGACCTGCAGCTCCTGCATCGCGTTGGTGGCGGCGAGGCGCAGCGCGTAGTTGTGGTGGTGCAGCGCGGCCGCCTCGCGACTGCGCCGCTCCAGCGACTCCTCCAGCGCGAGCCGCTGCTCGTGCGCCGTGCGCAGGCTCTCCTGCGCCACCTCCTGAATATATCACATAAAGTATATATACTTAAGTCTAGTGTTCTTTTTTTTCAATTATTATAAAATGAAACTCGTGGCACACAGATAGATTGTTACCTAGATTAACACATTATTAGAATTGTTTTTATCCTGGAACCGTTAGGTTCCTGGGGAATCAACACAAAAGGTACAGAACATGAATTTCGGTATAGATGGGTCTTATGATTCCGGACTAATTATTTATTAATATTATTCAGACTAATATTTATAAATGTGAAATTATTATGTCTGTTATCTTTTTACTCCTAGCTCGATTAAACGATTTTAAAAATAAAAAACATGAAGAGGGTGAGATAGGGAATTAGTTTGTTTATGGCGTCATTTATTTCTATCGCAATAAAATGCTTCATTAAAAATCGTATTCACGCGGGCGTAACCGCGGGCAGAAGCTAGCATACAATATTTTATAAAACACACTGTGACCTGGTAGTTCCTCTTGTCGGTGAGCAGCTGCGCGACGTGGTGCGCGTCGGGGTGCTTCCCGGCCGCCAGCATCGCCTCGAGCGTGTGCACGCGCATCAGCAGCCGCTGCTCGCCCACGAACAGCTCCCACGACGCGGCCGCCTCCGCGCGCGTCCGCTCCACGCACTCGCGCAGCGTGCGCAGTCGACCCTCGAGCGTCGCCTCGCGCTGGATCGCCTCCTGCAATTACAATTACCACTATTTCATATTCCAAATTCAAAATACATTTTTTAATTTAGTGTCACTTATGCTGCGTACAACTATAGGCAAATGGTTAGCGGGTAACTTCTTCTTCCCGACATTATTCCCAGCATTTACCCAGCGTCAGGGCCTGCTTACAAGTTTTATCCGGATTTGACGGGCCACTATTTTTTACAAAGAGCGATGACCATCTGACCACAGCAACCCTAAGGACGAACTAGCAACTCATTGGATAAGAGCAAATTACTTATAACGAGTTAACGGTTCTTATCAGATGTTATGTGATAACAACCGGGACTGTCAGTTTAACGTGCTTTCAAGGCACGGTGGGGAGACCCAAAAGGACAAACGCCGTGAACGAATTAAGTGTTTCTAAGATGAATACAAACACCCGCCCCGAGCGGGAATCGAACCCACCACCGTTCAGCCTAAAATCGTCGTCGTTTAGCGGATGACTATGAGCTGCAAATTAGATGCAAGCCTTATAAGGCCAGCGTTCGTTAATACCCACCGTCTGGATTACAGTAGACTCATAATAATGGACGCAAATAAGCAATACCATGTCAACCCACATGAATGTCATTTCGAGAAAAACGCGTTTGAAAATTTTGAACAACTTGCTTTATATGAATTTTTTATGTATTGGTCAAGTTTTTGGCAATTTCAATTTTATGTAAGTTATTTTACTTATTTTCACAAAAATAAGTATACAAACTGCATATTTCGTATATAATATAACCCAAAACGTTTAACATAATACATAAATTGCATGATTAAAAATGGCTTTTTAGAAGTTTTTAAGCTTAAAACCCTACAAATATTAATGAAAAATGTTCTTCAGCAATTTACCAACCTTTCTGCATATATAACTCAGTTTTTTTAATTTTGTGGGTTGACATGGTATTGCTTATTTGCGTCCATTATGTATGTTTCATAGTGGCAAATGACTGAATGAAACACAAGCTACATACAGTATAAATTGCAACACTCTATCTAAAATATATGGAAAGTCAGTTGCAAATCGTTAACCAAATGGGCCCACAGCTTTAGAATGGATGTTCAATCAGTACACCACGAAGCTACCATTTTGAAGTGATTATTATACACTTCCTTGTTTCTATCACAAACATTTGATAGTAATTTTTAATTTATTAAATGGTAATAATTTATAGTATTTTTAACTAACGTAAAATTTTACCAAATAGCCTACAAAGAATTTCAAACTCGGATGAAAATGAACGTGTATGTATTCTATGCAAGTAGCTCATCAAATAAGTACCTGAACAAAATTATTTAGTTGATACAGCTCTTTTAGATGTAGTGGGGTAGTCATGGCAGGATTGAACGACAACTTCGCCTCATTGCCGTCCGGGTGGAACAGTTTGAGAAGCGCAACTACGGGCGGAAATGTATTCTGAAAAGAAAAACGAAATAAAAATATTAAATAATTTCCATAGGTGTTCTTTTTACTTGCATGAAGAGTAGACGTATAGCAGGATGACGTACTGGTAGGTAGGCCTTTTATTTGCAAGAGGTAGAAACCCTCAGTGTCAGATATATTATAACAATGCAGTGGTGTATTTGTATCACTGTTTCGGTTTAAAGGACAATGTAGGCAAGTGAAATTACAGGGCAAAAGAGATTTAAAAACCAATATCTCGAGGTTGGCAACGCGTGAGTGACACCAATGAATAATGTTGCAAGCGCTCATAAACTACGACAAACGCTTACTATCAGGTGGTTTGTATGCTTGCTTGCAAACTTAGTAACATAAAAAGAGGATCTCATATGAATCAACCTAAAAAGGTGTTGCATCAAATTGAAAACAATGACGTTGATTAATCTATATTTTCACAACTTTTTATTTCGCCTCCTTACTTAAAACCTCTTCTACAATCCATACGTAGTAAGTAATTCTTGTCATTGTAAAATAAAAATACAATTTAAAAAGAGCACTTTTTTACCTTTTCCGTATTACCAGCATTCTCGACAACAGGAATGCCGAATTGGACTATATCCCCAGAGAACACTTCATGCGGCTCCGTCGATAGCGTGGACCTCTTATTGTTAACGAACGTACCGTTACTGCTTTGGTTATCCTGAACAATACAAACCTTAGTTTACAAAAGTCAAAAACACATATTTTACATAAAAAATACTATAAAAAGTTTAATCACAAACCAAAGAGCATTTACTAGTATACGTAAGGCAAAAATATATGACTTGAACCAACATCATTATATTGACTAGGCTTTTTCAACCTTTAAGAATATAGGCTAATGATGAACTCTGACCTATTAAATATTTCATATCGCCTTTGACTATAAACGGGTACGCCTTATTGCAAAAGTTTCTCCTACAATTAAACTTTTTTAATAACCCAATTCGATCGTAAAACCTTTTATGGATAGATCTGGTACCAACGCAATACAATACTTATGAACTGGTTTTCGTTTAATTTAGTGCTGTAAAAACTATTTAAGATAAAGACATATTAAATATTGAGTTGTATATGTGGGTACTTGAATAGTATCAAACGGTATCGTAACGATTTATATTGACTTTAATCCCACTATCATCCAAAAATTATGATAAAAATGTGATGATAAAATATTAAGATAATATAAAAGAATAGACGCTAAACATATCCCGAAACTGAACTTCAATATTTAAGTGCGATATTGCTTCTCGCTTCCTTAAGAAAAAAGCTTGTGTTGCTTATATGAAGGCTATCGCAGTCAATGTTTTAATTATCAATTAATTAAAATTAAAATATATATTAAAATGTTTTTTTTATCTGGCAACAAATAGACGTATAATTTAATTTTAATTTATAAACTCAATTTTTTTTTGTCAAAATGTGACTAAAGGCTCCGCCGTAAAAAAGAGGCAGCTATCACAGGTGCTCGAAGTTGACTCCCTAAGGCATACGAGGCCATACCCTAGCTAAGAATTTCATCAATTACAAAAATATAAGAAAACTAAAAAGTTTCAACTAGATATGTACTATCTTATATTGTTTTCTAGAGATAATTTTAATATTAAATACCTCTCAAGTTCTAGTCTTGTATGTATAATATATTTCTGTTTGCTTTTACCTATAATAAGGAGCATATAGCATGTGCATATTTACAAGTCGATCGCACACGCCACAGTATAATATTACAACAATTAATAAGGATGTTAAACCTGTTTTAATTTGGCACACCGCATACGGGTTACTTGTATAACTTGTCAATACATTTAGTCGCTATAATAATTATATAATTTTATATTGATTCGATGAATTTAATAATAGTGTTCGGCTAGTGGTCGACTATCATCCGTAATCATTATTGAATAAGATCGGTTGACAAGTATTAATACTTAATCGAGTAGTAAATTCATCTATACTAATAACAGTATTGTGATAGAACTTTACTGACCAAATGGATCCAGTCTTTCGACATTTCGAGGTAGGGTAATTGTCGATTACTCTTGCATTAAGATGGGCTTTTTTGCAACACCAACCCTTAGGAGGCGTTCGAACGTTTCCGGCATATATTAGACGCTATAAATAATGATAGGGTTGTTTCGAAACTTCTTTGTATTAATAAAATATGACCAGGTCATGAAAATACTACATCATGCTTTCGGAACATCCTCGTCTTCTTTTATAACATGGCTATAATTCGAATTAAATATTACCGAAAATATCGAAATTTCGGCCAAAATCCTCAATAATATAATACGTCCATATTACATAAAAAGTAAAATAAATACATACTAATGAATCACAATATATACAGAAATCTACCATTAATAAATACGACATCAAAATGTCAGTCTTTAGAAGCACTGAGACTATACCGCACACAATCAAGGAGGTACATAAACGCTCTACCATAAGGCACACACACATATGAAACAAGTGTTGAAATCATTTTTGCTTGTTTCGCTTTCTACTGATTGTGTTTTAAGATCTGAATGACCAAGTCACAAGCCAGCATCACGTATTTGTCTATTGTTCTCTTCGTAGCATTGATTCCGAGATATGCATGTAGGTTCACCATTCAAACACATTTCACCAGAGACATTCTCTATTTACAAAAAAAGGTTTATTACCTCTTATTCTTTTGAATCTGAGATACATACATATATCGTATTTATATTTTCCCTATTTTGTGGTAAAATATGCACAAAAAAAAACTCTAAAAATCATTTTAGACGTTTTTAACTTAGAATATAATAGGTATTTGAATTCGATGTGATTTGAGGAAATAAAAATCTAAGTTATTGTGGGCGTAGTCAAGGGCGTGATGTCTATAAATATAATGACTAAAAAGTATTAATATAAAATAATTAAAACCAGCGTATATAAATTATTAATCATGGCAACCCTAGTCGTATGTCCGTTAATATAATAAGTACAAAGGAATTTATCAATAAAACACAATCGTAGTAGCTGCGCGACTATCATGTATAATGAGGTCATGTCAGGAGTCCGAGCACTATATTGATGTAGGTAACTATAAAAATTATCACCGCTGTGACTTAATTAGTTCTGCGTGTTATCCTCTTATATAAACTATACATCTATTGAATGCTATCTAGATTTATCGTTGACGAACAAAGTAATGTTGAAATTACTTTTTTTGGTCCGCGATCCAGCAACAGATTTTTATGACCAATTTCCTCTCGGGCGATAATCATTATCAGAGGGTTGTATCAGGAGACCTTATGCTTGGTTTTGTTAGTGGGTCAAGAAGTACTGCTTCTTGCCCACCAAACACGTAGGATATATTTTTAACACTTTTCTCAGATTAAAAATTTCTCAATTTATTGCTAACCGAATATCTTGAAGATAAAAAGTCAGCTGACTATAAATTCGTGGATTACGAAGTATAATACGAATACGAAAAAGCTTAGCTCGAGTTTCATTTTATTCCCAAATATTTAATGACAAATTTATTTGTTAATGATATCGGGTTAACGGACAGTCATCATATTTTTCATTTTTTTTGACTGTTATATGTAAAAATCTTTTTCCATATAAAAGGTCTATAACACACAAAGCCAAACTATACCCTATCAAGTATTAAAACCATTTGTATGGCTTCTCGTCTATCAGACGTTTAATGCGTAAACATTACACGAGTTTTATAGTTTGATTAATCTATTCTACACTATTTTAAAAGAATACTAAACGGCTTACATAAAAAAATCACTCATTAAGAGAATATTTACTTATCCCACTTCACTCAAATTTAAAGAAAAATTGAGCTTATTATTTCCGCCCATACTTTTCGGTCCTTTTTTATAATTTTTTATTTGTGTGAAAAAAGCAATGTTACAACTTATGACACTATCAAATACGAATATTTTCTTGATATTCGGTTAATAATATTCGTCTTGAGACAAGATCTATTTACGAAACATGTTTGATATTTTAATAATGACCTATTTTAAATACACAATTTTAAATTACGTTTTGTAATATTTATTAATAGAACATCATACCATTTAAAAATGTAACATCTAATATAAACAATATCGATGGGATGCTTTGACAGCTTAGAAAATGAATAACCTTATTTTATATAAACATTTAACAAAAACATATTGTATAATACGATATATTTATATTGTTGCCTTCTAAAAGTTGTTCTAAAAATATCTCCATTTTTATTATTGGGGTTCCTTATACAATTGAACCGGGAACCCACTGTTAAGTTACCGCTCTTCGCTCGTCTGTCTGTATCTTATAAACCGAGCAGGTAGTATATCTCAAGTACCGTAATAGGTAGAGGCTTGAATTTTTCAAAGAATGTGTTTTTCTGTTTCGGATACACTATCAAATACTAAAAATAACATAACATTTAAAAATAAAAGTGTCACCAACTCCCGAAACAAAAACTTTAATATTTTTAATGGTATGGAACCTTGATGGTTTTTATTATTAGCCTGTGTTCCGATTACGTCTTGTTTTGTATATGGAGGCCTTTTATGTATTTAGGCACTGTAATATGCAAATAAGTTAAATCATAAAATAGATTGCGGAATTAGGTTCAGCTGATGTTGATAGAAATCTCTCGTAGGCGTAAGAAGCGAGAGTAGATTACTTTGTCATTCTATAATACGCCCATTACCTACTATGACATAAGGACCTCTGTCTCAATTTCTTATTTAATGTTTTTTACAAAATGTTGTAACCATGTCTACACATTTCTATCTATAATATGTATAAATCTTATTCAAGATTTTTTGGTTGACAAACAATGTTATTACGATGAAAGGAAAATCGAATATTAAACTGATTTTAAACTGCTTTTAAGAAACATTGCACTGACAAGAATAACATCCGACGTAAACTCACGTCAACAACGAAAAGCATTTTCGTGCACTGTTTAGACCTTGACAACGTAATACATTACGTAAAAATGTCCATAATATGCAAACAAACCTATTTTTCAAAATCTGTAAGTAATTTATCTATTAGTAATATCACCTAAAAACTTTGTTTCAATACGATATGTAGGTACTTAGGCTGTTTATTGGAGTAGGTTCATGACTGTATACTGCAGGTACGTCAACTAGCAGAGCTGCGACGCGATACCACATCGTCATAATAAAACGCGTGTAAAATCGCGGGAATATCCTAGTATATATAAACTTCATTCGAACTTACCACAAGGTAAAAGTGGCCTTTGTCATAATATAATGTGGCATGGTGCCGTGATAGCACCCTGCATTCAAATATCGTATTCGTCGGTGATGGAGTCGCACGGTAAACATTCCTTCCAATCTGAAACAGGAATATTGTTACAATGTTATCGGTAATAATAATAAAAATACATTTATATAAAGCAATATAGGTTTTTTTTGTTACAATTACGTCGTATATGTATTACTTCTGGATTTTAGCCAACCGTTATTGCCTATCAAGGTCCTTCGCATAAACATGAAAATTAGTCTTAAGTATCTTCAATACACTCATAATGAAACATAACAGACGAGACGCGTACAAACGTAAACAATTGTATAAATTATCTCTAACATATAACCAATATTCGTATATGATATACCCATAAACGTACTTCCTGTAACCATAACATAAGCCTGATAAGAATCAGCTTCCGTTACGAGAGCGTAGCAGATGCGATGCTACAAATAGCACAATTTAATCTCATTGAATTTAATTACCAATGCACATAATGTCCCGTCTCAAGTACCACGGGTCACGGTGACGTATGCCTGACGGCAATATTAAGTGACTTACAGATAAACTTCCAGGACGTGATTAGAAACCTCAAACAAAACTCGAAACTTGCACTGGTTTTAATAACGCGATGCGTGTTAAAGCGTTGGATAACTCCCAGTGAATATTATGTACATGTGTTTCAGTTACAATGTTTTTCATATGCATGAAGTTTTATTCAATAATAAACCTTGATGACTTATTAATAATAGTAGTTCATATATACACACATTTCTTCAAATATTTAAGCTTATATATTTTTAGTTAATATCCTTGGCAACCAAAAAATATATGAGCTTTTCCATTTTCCTCCACATGGTAATAAAAAACCCACCACATTAGCATAAAAACTTTCAATACTTTATTTATTTCTGTCGTCTGTCTTGCAAGACCAAAAGTGTTTCAGACTATAGAAAGCTATTTTATCTTCAGCCGTGATATGATAGAATACTTGATTATAATTTTTTTTTAATTATGTCAGATCTACCCTGTTCTTTATTACTTTTCTTTGTAATTAATTATTTATTTTTACCATATTTGGAGAGCATATGTGAACATCTCATCATTTTAAAGGCGTCGGGATGTGACGACCCCATCGCCCGCTGTTGGGATAACCTCTGTCACAACAGAGATTATTCCACCAGTGCAATCAGTCACACTGGTGGTAGGTCTTTTGTTGCAAGAGGCCGGCTAGGTAGGTACCACCGCAGTGTCCAATATTCTGCCGCCAAATAGTAGTGCTTAGGCACTACTGTGTTCCGGTTTGAAAGGCATTGTACGCTAGTGAAATTAATGGGCGAACGAGATTTAATAACTAATATCTCGAGATTGGCAACGCGCGAGTGGCACCTACTAATGGTGCTGCAAGCGCTCATAGGCTACGGCAACCACTTACCATCAGGTGGGCCGTATGCTTGTTTGCCAACTTCTAAAATAAAAATAAATAATAAAAATCTTCTATATAGTCACACTCGGTTCAAATTGGTGAAGCAATTACCTATTTTACAAGTTAATATATAAACAAAAATACCTGCACAAATAGTTGTTATTAAAAAAAATTAATAATAACTTAAATATTGTATTTTAATTTATTTTGTAACTCAATCTCAACCTTACTTATAGACTTACTCTAATAAATAAGCTGAAGGATTATTCCCTACATGTCAAAATGTATTTGAGATCAATAGGTGATAGCAATATTTAATGAAGATAATCTTATCTGATGTAACTCACAATCAATATCTCAAGATTACACATAAAAAAGTGTAATGTTTTGATCTATATACATTTACTTTTTTTATTATATAAAGCAATTCAAACAATAACAATAAAATTTTACACAAGAATGAGACTATATTAGTATGTACTTTGTAGATAAAAATAGTCTTGCTGATGCATAGATCACCAATACCAATCCGTTGTGGAGTGTTGGAAGAGAGCCTGCCTTAGGTCTCGATGGTCACAGGTTCGATTCCCGCTCAGGGCAGATATTTGTATTGATGTTATAAACATCCATCTCAGTCTGGGCATTGTCCTTGTGGGTCTCCCCACTTTGGAGAGCATGTTAAGCTGCCCCTCCCAGCTGTAATCATAACGTCTGATAACAATCGTTAACACTTGATAGGTAATTAGCTCTTACCCAGTGAGTTAATAGTTCGCCATTAGGGTTGCGAAGGTCAGATTGCAATAGCTCTGTGTAAAAAACTAGTAACCCGTCAAATACAAGTAAGAGTAATAAGCAGATCCTGGGTAAAATTCTGGGATTAATGCTAGGATGAAGAAGCATATAACCAATGTTAGGATTTTAAAGTAACGTAATATAGAACTTTTTATGCTGAAAGAACTAAGAATTTAATTTATAACTTCTCTGTCTCATGTCATACAATATTAAAAACACATTTTTGACCAAGCATGTGGTATCAAATTGCATGAGGACTATAAGAAGAATAGTATCAGCTATCGTATTAAACCGTCTTATACAGATATTATATATGTGTACAAATATAAAGTTAAGTTGAGCATTTAAATTATTAAATATTCATTGTCTAATATAACATCATAAGATTGCTAAAGATTTATATGAAATCTTGATATGACAATTTTTTATTATAAGGAACTATAATAATATTATTTATTAAAAATATAGTACAGTCTATCAGAAACCATAGTTTAGAATTACAAATGGCTAAAGTTGATATTTTTACCAAAATCTTTAATCTATCCAGAATATTCAACCACATTCTACAATTTATTGGCAATTTTTTACCTTTTCTATTGTTTTAATTCTAAGGGAATCTAATAGGCTATCACAGTTAATAACATAATAAGTTAAAATAAGTGAATGTATTTGACATAACTTTACTTTTTGAACTTAACCACTTATATAATGAAAATGTTAAGAAAGTGTTTGGCAAAATCCAATAGCACCATCACAGTACCTATTTATTTATTGAGGGATATATTTTATACTTGATCCAAAAGATGAAAATCATGATAGTATTGCTTTAAAACATAATAATGTCTGTATTGCAACATATATAGCCAAATTTAGTAAATACTTTAGCATTAAGAGCAATTCGAACTATTACCTTGACAGGTTGCTCCAATGTGACGCGTCTTTCATCAAATGGTAAGGAATTCGCGTGAGGTATAAAAATCGCCCTTGGAACACCCACTTCTTGGTTATTTGGGGTCTCTGGAGCTGGTGTCCAATTGTAGTCCATACTCTTTATTGTGTTATTCATTTGTGGCTTAAGTTTTTTACTCTTTGCTATCACCATCATACAACTCTTCTTCAGAGTTAACATTCGTGCCCCGTTCGTTAAATGACGAGTTCCACATTGAAGATAAAAACTATCACAACACTGGGTTTACGGTGAAAGGTGAATTTTATATCTCGTCATAGTGGTGATGTGATCACGATTGGCAAGAGGTTAAGAGTTTCGCTCCATGGGTCTTCAATTAATTTCCACTCACTAAAACACTTGAAAATTTAGAAAATGAAACTTGATTCCTTTCGCCTACTAGTTCATTAGTATTAGGGAAACCAACTAATTCTCATAAAAGTACAATATCTAAAAACTATATACTATTTATAGAATACTAGTATAAAAACAGTTGTTTTAAGCCCAAATATATTATAACAATATTTTACAAGGGCGTTGATCGAAGTTATCGTTCGAAGAACTTACGAAATGGGCGCACGAATCGGACATTTGTTTTGTTGAGTTGGGTGCCTACCGTCTCACCGTCTCTATCGTTCATAGTTCATTTGTTTTTTTTTTTAATCATAATAAAAATATTAAAGTGTCAAATTAAAAACTAATCAATTTTTTATGTGATAAAATAATTTTGTAGATTTTATTGAGATATTATTTTAATTTTAGCAAAGCAAAATTGTTAAAAGTTTTATCTTTATTAAAATCACAGAATGTGTTGTGTGTTCCACACTTTATTCAGATGATGTTGCTAGTAACCAAGCTGCACATTTTCGTTCATAACAACAAGGTTCTTATCATCACAAATATATATATATATATATATATATATATATTCAGAAATAATTTTAATCTTAGATTTTGTTTTATCCTTTGCTATTACATACTTTTTATAAAGCATAATTGCATTTTTGAAGTTATACTTTTTAGGTGCGTCATTTTGGGCGATTTTTTTTATTGTTAAGAAAATAATTATTAGTTACGCTGCGCTGTCACAGAAGTCATACTGCTTTATTTTATTATTTTAGTTATACTTCTTTAGTTGCGCAATGAAAGGAAAAAAATATTGGTACGGAAATAGGGCCGTTATTGAAGTCATACTTCTGGTGAATTAATGACATCACTAGCGAAAAAAAGCGGGGTACATCTCCTTAATTCTTCTTTAATATATTTATTACAGATATTAATAAAGATATTACAGATATTAATAAAGATATTACAGATATTACAGATATTAATAAAGATATTACAGAAGAATTAAGAAGATGTACCCCGCTTTTTTATTACAGATATTACAGAAGAATTAAGGCGATGCACCGCGTTTTTTTTCGTTAATGATGTCATTAATTTTTTTCGTTAATGATGTCGCTTCGATTCCACACCTTACATAAATACCGAGTGTTACGAAAAGTATAATTGGGCGAGGTGAACGGAAGATGAGAGGGAGATATAAGTTAGTGAAGATAAAAAAGAGAGTTACGTATATTACTGTAGGGGCAAGAGAGAGGCGTGAGCAAATAATATAGTAACTGTCCGAAGGAATATAATATAATAAGATTAATAATTTATTCATTTCTCAGCTTACAGCTAGCTTTGCAGGATTTACCCTAATGCACTAGTGTAGCATGTATCTTATTCTACACATATAAATTAACTACTATAACATATACACCAAAAAGCAATGTTAGTAAGTTCACTTAGAGTACAACAAAGCAGATCTATTCTCTCAGAGATTCTGTTCAGGGTGCGTAGCGCAATTGTCATTGGCGCTTTGTTAAGCTAGTTGGTGACTTGGTGTGCGCTCGCGGTGTCATCAACAACGGTGGCCTTCGTCTTCGCAAAATATTTTCGCATTAGATAACGTTCACCTAAGTATTTTAAACTAATATATCACTATTGTTAGTTCTTCTTCGAACCCTTAGTTCGTTGTAACTAACCCTACCCAAGACAAATAATGTTGGGTACATTATTGGTTAATAAGAATATACCCCATACCGCTTCAAGTACAAGAACGTAACTTCGTTCGGCACTTTCTCCAAAATAAAGCTATATTTCGCTTCATGTGGAGACCAAATGACTGCGTTTTCTTCTAAATGGCTCGTGATAAAAGCATTGTATAATGCTGTTGTCGCTTCTATTTTAGTAAAGTTAGTTTTTTACAGCATTGTATTTTATGATTACGAAAAGCAAGCTCAGTGTTAAAGGAAACTCCAAAGTCCCTAACTTCTCAAACTTTCACCATTGGTATTCCATCGATCTCGTTATTGTAGAAATAGAACAATAGATTGGACACTGTGACATAGAGAAGGAGATGTTGTTGTTGTTGTATATAACTTTATTGTACAAATATAACAAAAAAAATTACAAAAGGTTTTATAACAAATTATATGTACAAAGGCAGGCTTATCCCAATAAGGGATCTCTTCCAGCCAACCTTTGAGTTACTAAAGGAATATGTATACCAAGGGTAGAAATAGCAGAAATTATATAACAATAAAAACAACAGTAACAATCAGCCTATAGTAAGTGTACAAATGAATGAATATATGTATCTATACAAAATGAAGAGCAAATATATATATATTACTATTATATATTATTATAAAATAAAAATAAGTAATATTATATATTAAGTTATAAAATTATTCGGGAAGTCTATATATCGGTATATGTATATAAATATATCAGACTATATGTAAATATATATAATATAATAACAGTTAATAGATTGTACAAAAAAGAAGCTAAATAAACGGTATTACTTTAGTAACTCGCCAGCTGTTTAATTTGCAAGTAAAATAACAATAAAACCTCATTATAGTGAGGAACAAAATTAAACTTTATAGGTAACCCCTAATTTATTAAAGATAGAAAATAAATAATTATGTGTAAAAAAAATGAAATTATAACAATTGTAAACAAGTAGTAAAAACAAAAGAAATGAGAAATTAAAAAAGAGAAAAACATAAGTAACAAAATATTTTTACAACTCAATAATAAACCATACTCAAGCAAGGGTGATTAATACCTAATATGATAGTAATTAAAGGGTAGAGCGTGTATCAGAACGCAATACACATTATGTCTAATCATGACAATGACAAGTGACATTTGACAACTCACGGTGTCAGGGTCAGGCTATCAGCAAATGAAGCATAATAAGAATACTAGTTATAGCATTTACATTTTTAATGATTATAGTAAGAGTAACGTTATAACGTAACAAATAGCAATTACAGTTTAATAATCATAGTATGAATATAAGTACTTGACATTTACTAAATGGTAGGTACACATGTATGCAAGTGTTATAAAAGTCACCAACATAAATAAAATAACTATGACGAAAATGCTTAAAAATTGCCCCTAAAACCTTTAAGTAAAAAGCAGACAGAACATAATTATGAAAAACTTATTTTTTTAAAACAAGAAAGGTAAATTATGAATCTCTTTCATACAATAATTGTAATTATATGGTATAGAACAATTAAGGAAAACTTGTTTTAAAATGTAGATATAATTACTTAGCTACTAGCTTAATTTTATAAGTAAAATGTTGCCGAACAATTGATAAACAGAGTCCAATTGACTCTTGCATTACATGCTATATAAAAATTTTAGAAAATAATGATTAACATTAAACTATAAAGTTCCATTGTTAACATCAGTAGATACTATTTGTTTATAATGTTATATAATACCTATGTCAAACACCACAATTGGCAAACTGTAGAAAAATACTATAAATTAATATGATCTGGTAAAAAAAATAGAAACTTATATTTTAATTTAATTATGATATAAAATAAATATCTATGTAAAATGAAAAGAAAAATATACAAAATAAAAATAAAAACTATTGCCTGCGTCGGGATGGGAAGCGACCAGAGCGTGCCTTTTGGTCCTGGGTTTTATTTCCAACAGTGACACTGCAGTCATTAGTCCTTGTAGTCCCAGAGCAGGTGTGTTCTGTATCACAATCTTTTAGGGAACGTAATTCATCCATAGAGACAATCTTGCGGCGGGATCCATCAGAACAAATGACAACAATTTTACCGTTACTTGTCCAACAACCTTTAACTCCGTAGATTTTCCTTGCTTCTACAAACACAGAGTGTCGAGTGCTGGTCAAAAACTCAGAAAGCATCAACCCACTGCTTTTTAGCCTACTTTTACTAGACCAAACTTGAAGGCGGGTGAGTAAGTCACAGAAATAAAGCAGTATTGGCCGTGGTTTGTTTTTATTGACAAACTTACCAAGTCGCGTGCATGAAATCAAGGATTCTTTGTCCATATTGGGAATGTTAAGATTCTCTTGGCAAATACTGATGACGCGCTTGGTGATGTCTTCGTTCTCTTGCTCTGGCTCACCATGAAGAAGAAGTATTTGCGCTCTTGACTTCATTTCATAGCCATCCAGACACTTAAATACAAATTCAAGTTGAAGTTTTAAATTGGAGATTGTTTTCCAAATAAGAGATTTGAAAGTATTAAATTCCCTCATAAAGCAGTAGCATCAGTTTTTGGTGTGGTGATAGTTGCTTCAAATTCTTTCATTCTTGTTGAAAACATATCAGACAAATCATCTATATTATGCGTTTAGCCCTGAGTATGGATCCATTATGTGCACACACTTTAGGTTATAATCCTTTGTTACTTCAATTCTAAATTTGTTTAAATACTTATATGTTTTTAACAGCTGGTGATGTTAATTTAATTATTATACTTCATCTTAATAAAAACTAAACTCTAAAAGTAGAAATAACATTTTTTAAATAAAAAACAAAGCAGCGAAATTTTGTTAGACCGACTGCGCTCACATCTACCCGCGAAAAAACTTACTTTAGTCACTGATCATTTTGATTTATGAAACTGCAACAGGATATCTTAGTTCCATTTTATAACTCTCTCTATGCCCTTCTGCAGCTTCATACAGTCGTTCCTGTCATTTACTGATAGCTACAAATAATCCGCAAACAATAAACATTTTAGCCTCTACGCATGCGGGTTCGATTCCCGCTCAGACAGATGTTTGAATTGATCTTACAAATATCTGTTTCGGTCTGGGCCTTTGTCTTTGTGGGTGCCACCGTGCCTCGGAGAGCACATTAAGCTGTCGGTCCCGGTTGTTATCACATAACACTTGATAATAATCGTTAACTCTTGATAAGTAAATTCAGTGATTTTTATTCCAATGAGTTACTGGTTCGCCCTTTAGCATTACGGAGGTCAGATGGCAATCGCCCTTTGTAAAAATAGTAATCTGTCTAATCCGGACTCGAGTAATTTACCGGGAATAATGCTAAGGAGAAGACTGTTTCATTTTTCAGCCTCATTTACTAAAGAGATTCACATTCAGGAAAAAATCGGTTGTTAAATAATAATAGCTGCTATAATTATTATAAATAATATTTATTTAATAAGAAATTTTTGAATTTGAATATTTAATTAGTGCGATTTTCATATTTTTATACCCAGGTATTTATTGTTATTTTTTTATATTTTGATTTATTTCTTTTTTTATAATATTTATAAAACTGCTATCTATTAGATTATAGCATCACGTGTTACGAAAATTTTAAACTTTTGTATAAATCCGGTAATTTATATACATATTTTTAAAAGACAAAGTAAAAATGTTTGGATATAGATATCGTTTAAATAGAATAATAAATAGTTAACTAATTACAGCTGTTTTTTAGTATTATAGAAACCGATTCCAAGTTTCCATTTATCAGAAGCAACATTATGCTTTTGTACTCGTTCTTACGGTAACGAAATGTTTACTTGTCTCTTTCTAGCAAAAATGTTACCATTCTTAAATAAGAGTTTTCTGATTGCAAAGATAGATGGCGTTGTTAATCTTAAGTTTGAAAGGGAAGAAAAAGAAAAATCGAAACTCGCCATTGTAGTATTGTATTGAATAGAGTGAATTTGAGCCATTCCAACGAAACGGTTTTCTGCCTCGGGTCTTGGGTGTACTGTGTTTTTTGAGTGTGTGATATTTATCAAAAAGAAAGTGTGATTTGAGTGTTTTGGGTTTAGTAAGTATCTTTTTAATAACGTTTAAATAAGCTCAAATGATAGGAAGTCCTACAGAATTATATCTCAGCATTTCAGAAACTGCCTGTTCAATATGGCCGTTCCGATTTTTGCCAAATTTCCTTAAGCTGCAGAATTTATTATTAGATAAAATATTAGTTATTGGACATCCAGACGCCAAGAGCTTGTTCGCAAAATCTAATATACGTTGATGTGGCAAATTGACAGTATGGTTTTTGACGTTTTAAACTGAGTCATTTCGGTTGATGGTCATTCAGCTGCATTTTATTATTTCGCGCAAAACAGAATCAGCCTTATAAGTTCTGTCTTCGGATGTGATCATTAAATTATCATTACAGAAATACGAGAGTTGTTATCACGCATTCAAACATGAACTTATTAATTTATCATAATAAAAACTAAAGGTTAATTTACAATTTTTACTTAGCTGTCAGTAAGTCTTAGAACTTAGTCTCATGTCTAAACCTTTGAACGATTTAATTATTATTAATTAGTAAACATATCATGACTATCTTTTGTTGTGTAATCAATAAATATGGAAACTGCCTGTTGTAAAGTTATAAAAGTGCTTTAACAATTCAATAAAGTAAAGAACACACAAGGGTATAAAGATTTTCAGAAAATTAGAATAGAATGCAAATTAAAGCTCAAGTCACAAATCATCATCAATCAAGTTACTAAAATTGATAAACTTCTCCTTTCTGAAAGTCCGCTGAAAATTATAAGGACCTAAATTATTACATGTATACCTGGAGTTACAGTATTCCTGTTAAGTAGGTATCTTGTATTTTTTTGTAAATATAATTTATCCTATGGTATTTGGTAAAAGTTGTTGCTTTATAATGGCAAAAGAATTTTTAAAATTGTTTGAGATATTGAGTTAAATTGTAGCAAACAAACAAAATGAAAATCAAATAATTCCTTCTTATAATATTAGTTTAGATAAATACCATCATACAATTAAATATTCATAAATTAAATATGTTCTTTTACAAATTAGATTCAAGGTAATTAAATAAAAATATACCATGTTTTTGGTAATTATTGTAAGCTTACGCTAATAAATTTATAAGTTCTCATAGTTTTATCCTCCAATAAAGTCCTTATTTCAAACTTCTTTCTACTGGGCTTCCAATATGACAGCTTTTTAAAATAAGGTACAAACATTAAATTTTTTGTGTACATTAGATTGACTTAACTTTTGACAAAATTAATAATAACATTTTATATCACATTGGAAAATTTGAAATAGATTACTTCATTATCATTGATAAGCCATCACAGCAATAAGTAGAGAAATGATTTAATCAATAAAAATGTTCAACCATTCCCTATTTTTAAGAATTTATGAGATTTTTGTACTTTCATTGCTTGTATAATCCAACTTCATAAAGAAGGTTCTTGAATTACATAGATGTATGATTTTAAATTTGCTTATGGATAGCTCTAAACAGTTTCAATACTTTTATTTTTTTGTTGGCATATATGATGTAGTTTTGGGGATTTATCAATGTTGTATTGATCAGATCATGGACTCTGTATGGATGCTGTATGATACTCCATCTAAATTATTTTATATACAGACCATGCAACAACTTAAAGGTGGTAGTGTAGTTAGCTGTCATACTTATTACCAAAAAAACAATTATTGTTGTAATTTTTTATTATTGCTCTTATAAATTTTTTTTAATTGCATAGTCTTGTCAGTGAGATGCATAAATTTATTTCTTTTTTTTTTCACATAAAATAGGTCTCATGGTAATGTAACGAAATAATTCTAAACTTTTTTGCCTTAATATTATGCCTAAATACCAATTTATATTTTTCTTTGAGTATTGAGCTTTGATTTGTTGATGATTATTTTAAATTTTACAGTATATTCATCAGATTTCAGATATATTCATCTGGTTCTTGCAAAATAAACCATGTGAGATAATTGAATTTTCTTTCCAATGAGAATAACTGTGATGATACTGTATATATTATTATAATGTGAAGAGAATCTTTATAAACCTTTTGAGCATATTTTACTCATGGAGCAGTGTGAGCTTTGGCATATTTAGTGGCATTGATTTTATATACATATGACTTTATATACAGAAGGATTAATTTAAGCACATTAAATTAGATTACATAAAACTTTGACTGCTCACATTAAAACTGCCAATGTCAAACGTATTTGTCCTTTAAACTTGTTATTCTGTATAAAATCAAAACAGTGTGGACAGCAGGTCACTAATAGCTAATAATGATTAAATGAATTATAAGTGTGCCACAGCAAGGGGTGACGGGGAAATCTAATAATCTCAAATAAGACTAAAATATGGACTTAAATGTGGTATAAAAAAATTTTAAAAGATTACATTTGCCCTGTAAACCTGCATGATTCATTCATGGTTGCATTTATTATTATTCTCGTTAAATTTACTATAAAGACATGTATGTTATGAGACCACCAGGTTATCATCGCAAAAATAAGCTATAACTCTTAATAAATAATTTGTAATCAATGAGTTATTTGGTTTGTCTTATGGGTTGAAAAGGTCAGATGGCTATAGCTTTGGCCATAGCTTTGGCAAAAACAAGAAAAATGCAGAATAAGTAACAAGTAAATGATGAATGACAAATTTTAAGTATTTCTTAATGCTGTGTAATTATGGAACTTTAAACTGGTATTATTGACTTTTGAAACAAAAGCAATTCTTTAATTACAAAGACAATTTTTTGCCTCCTAAATAATTATTACTAACATATGGATATAAACATGTCTATAAAGCAAGCGGCCTCAGTGAGGCACCTGCTGCTACATTGCCCCGCGTAGCCTATATGCTATGAATAAATAAGGTCTCCAATGAAAAAAATAACTCTTAAAGTTTCCTTAAAACTTTTGCAAGTGCAGTGTTAATGTGTTGTTTTTGTTGTACAGATGTGATAATGGCAACGGCGCTACCGCCGTCGCCCGCGTGAATTGTGAGACTCAAGTGCAGTGAACCTAAAGGGCTCGCCGCCTCAAGAATAAGCCGACCACGATGAAAATGGTGTTGTCACAACGGCAACGAGAGGAGCTGTGAGTACACCTTTATTTAGCCATGATAAAGTTAAAAAGTTAAAAACATTTAAAATTGAAATTATAGTATTTTTTTTGTTTTAAATTTGGAATAGTATTGAATCGGAACAATTTCTATTTCTTATATGTCCGAACTTTGCTGTCAAACCTTGGAGCGTAAGAAACTAAACTTTAAAAACTAATTTTTTACAAGCCCTGTTAATCGAAATAGCTGATTTATTCGTCGATGTACAGTCACAGCCAAGTTGTAATTTTATAATAATACTACTGACCCACCCTCGCTTTATGGTGATGTTAATACACTACTCAGCTGAGTTACGGCAACATAGGTAAATGTTTAACATCAAGCCGTCTATACTTTCGCCTTTGTATTAGTTCTCACGTCCCACAGATAATGAAGAAGTTACTTCGCCCCTGCGTCTTTATAATTGACGTGAATTTTAATTGAGATTTATCTTTTGAAACGTTATTTTTAAGAATAGCAGTCGAGTTTTTTTCAAATTTTTTAATAATTTAAATTTCACATTGAAAACTTTTTTTGACCAAAATAAAATAAAACCAATGATACTCTTTTTAGAATAGCCTGGTTGATCCCAAGATTACCTTTTTTGTTACAAACTAATATGCTATCATACAAAGTTACGAAATTTGACGTTTTTATTTCAAGTTCGTAAAATAGTCCATGCAAAACGCAATTTATTCTTTATCTGGATCAATTTATAATATTCTGAACACATTAAGACCTTGGGCTTAATAATTTTAGCCAAGATGATATTTTATCTCGCTACTTTGTAAATTGTAGCTCCGTACAGCACAGCACAGATTGCGCGGACGCGACGCCGCTCCACTATTAATTGTCTTAGTACTCGGTTGATGACCGAGCTTTGCTTGGTATATTTTTTTTCTGCTAAATCGGGTTTTTGAAAATTATATTTAAATCTATAATATTCTATCTTAATAAATATTCTTTATTTCTATAGTAGTTAACTATTGGAGGACTAATGGAGGATCCATTCTGAGTTCTTTTAAATATCTAGATTCTGTTCTTTTAGTTTCAATGCTTAACTTTCAAATTTTATAATTGTAGTTTGCTTTGCAAAGTACATACTTAGTATTCTTTTATAATATAATAAGTGACACATTACCGAGCCACATAAGAATTTTGTTATGATGAAATATGAATAATATTTTTAATTGCCTGATAACACAAAACAATATTTTCTAAAAATGAATTCTAGCTAGATCGATTTATCGCCCCCGAAAAACCTTTGAATACTAAATCTTATAAAAATAGTTGGAGCCGTTTCCGAAAATCAGATTATATATGTACGTCGGAGAATCCGCTAATTAGGATCTGCGTGGTTGATGTTCTTGTTTGCCTTAATAATGTTAAATCAATCAGTGCCTCAGTCGCCATAGGCGTTGCCTCAAAATACGTCCATCCATGACTCCTCGAATAAAAACGCACCATACGACACCACGGATACAACAGATGTCAATAGAAACCAGCTCCACTTTATTTTAAGACTACAACCTCTTTCGTCTATATTGTAACTCACACATGTATGTGTATAAAACAAGAATTGCTCGTTTAAAGGTATTAGATAGATAGATTTAATTTGTAAGTAAAAAAAAAACAAAGTAGTTTTATATAACGAAGTAAATCATTATGCAATTAGCAATTGCATAAATGAAACGTGTTTGAGATAATATTATGAAAATAAAATAAAAATAGAAAAAAATGCGTAAATGTTATTAAAAATATTTTATTCGAAGCCCTTCTGAGCTTGATTAAGCATGTCCGAGCCTTCGAGCGAAGTATGTGGCCTGTTGACCGCTGGATTAGACGATTTTTAAAGCTTATATTGTAACGAACTTGGTATTAACATCAACCACGATTACATATTTTAACACGACAAAACACCTATTCGCCTAATGTAATTACTACATATCGTTCTTACAATCTATACCTCTATGCTCGTTTTCAACCCCATTAGTGAAACATGGGTTTTGCAAACAAGAAAGGAGGATAGAAACAGCACAAAGAAGATTTCAGTCTTGGATACGGGTACTCGTCGATATTCAGTAAAATGATATTGTCGTAATGACAGAGATTCTGGAAGACCTTAATGCCACGCTCGATGACCTTGGTAAAGTTTCCCAAAACGCTTTACATGGATATTTTGAGGAATATACTAAGTGACGTCGTAGGCTGGTCCAATTTCGAGGAAGAAGCTAGTCTTCAAATTATATTTGATTCGGCAATACTGGCAATGCGAGGGACTGCATATAATTTTTTGAAAAAGTTAAAAGTCGCCAGTGACTTACACTTTGGTCACTAATTTTACAGCTTTATAAGAAAGCTCAGAGTTACGCGGTGGATGACAGATTGAGCTATACTAAGAGAATATCTACGTGATCGAATCAGAAAATATCATAAAAGAACTAATATCATAAAAGAAGAAATGGATGTTGGGGCCGTCGATTCTAAATGAACGAATCCACTTCAGAAAATGAATGTCTTTTATGCATTTTCTGTACTATCGATGATTGAAACGACTGGACTGCAGGTGTACGTACATACATGTAGGTTTCTGTAGTTACCGTCGACATGTTTACGACGTGGTCTGCAGTAGTGGAGCGGCAGACAAGATGCCACAATTATTTATATCACTATATTTAATTTCAATATATGTATTAAAACGCTTGGAAATAATAAATCACAAACGTATCATATATCGTGGCATGTATGCTGTCAGTTATTATCTATATTTATAAGTATAGAACAATGATTTATACTTATATACCACTAAGGTGACCTATTTTTACAGTAACATCGGCACCATAACCATTCGCTGCCCCTTAAGAGAAGGTAATGGGTTCTACCCAGGCAACCGGTCATCAAAAAAGGTAAAAGGAAAAGATATAATAAAGACTGACGAAACTGAAGTCTTGGGATCTTGATCTTCGGTAGTTTTCATTCATCGGGCGAAACGCAACAGTACGAGATACTTATACCGTATTGCATCGATATCCGTAAAAATAATAACATTTCTATAATTTAAAGCCCGTCGTAAAAATCTTTTAATACTCGGGCAAAACCATAAGCAGGAGCCAGTCGTTGTATTGTTTTATGAATACTGTAACATCATATTCTTATGTTAAAAAATAACCAGTTAGTTTTTAAAGTCTGCGCAAAACTTGTTTTATTCAAGACCTGTCAGCTTTCGGTAACAAGTTGACATATTAAGTCATGTAACTTCGCCGCGGAAACGGATGTTGTTATGACGACGCGATGCAACGCGACGTTATCATAAAAGCTCTATGCCTATGAACTGTATTTTAATAAGATAAGAGTATGTTGGGCCACTTTTATATTGTAGAATATTATTTCTAACCTGACGAGCTATTGTACTTGAGACTTTTGAATAATATCGCTTTTTGTTATCACCAAACAATATAATTTTCTCGGCTCTCGTTATGATTAATTTCGCATTTTATAAACAAGTTTTTATTATATCAAAAGTTTCAAGTAGGAGAAATAATTTCTAGAACTTAAAAATAATCTTAATTGTTTAATTTCCACTTGTAACAATGTCTTATGGAGGTCAATTTAAAGTTGGTTGCTTTGGCGTCCTGAACGCTGCTCGACCTTTGAAAGTAACAGTGTTCCTATACCGTCAAGTCGTTGACCCCAACGTCGGCGACTTCGGTAGTTACAAGAGTGCAACTTTCTTTACCAACCTAAAATTTCATCAGTCATCACTTATTTTACACTTTTAAAACATTAGACGTCAAGGCAAAAGACGTCCATCGTCACTGATCGTTGTCTATAAAGAACTGTGTTATCAGTAAATTGAAATCTAAATCTTTATCTTTGAAGGCTGTTCCATATTTTATAATTCAATGTAGTATCAGATAATTACAATTTTAAATTTGAATTACACGAAAATAGCGGTGCTATTTACAACTGATTATCTCCGGTAAATGTCCTATGACAGAGCCAAAGAACTAATAACAATACTTTATTCTGATAAAAAAATGTTTCATTGGTTTCCGCAGTATCTGCGTGTTAATGTACGCATAATGCAATGATTTGCGGCTTTATCTCATGCCCATTGCACTGTAATGTCGTGACCTGGAGTGCCCTGTAGGCGATTGATATGTTCTTCAAACTCATAGTGATCAAAGTGAAAGGAAAACCACGACCTATTCAACTCGGATCAACGCGGAATAATTGACCAAGCCTGAGATCAATCCATTATTACGCATTGATCTCATGTACTTTCAAACTTTTACCATTTAAATATATTTATACAGAATCGTAATTAAGAAACAATAATATGGTTTATATGTATATACATCGAATGTACTGTATTCTGCGGTTTGAACGATTGAATAATGGAATGTGACATATATAGAAATAGTAATAATAAAAATAGAAAACCACTAAAAAAGCTGGAGTTAATTACTATGCTTCGTTTAGACTTTAAAAATATTAGAGCAAGTGCGTTTACTAGTTTCAAGTTTGAATGCACTTATGTAAACATACAAAAGGAATGTCATCATGTCCTTCGCGTTATTCGTGTCGCACTTGAACGACGTTAGTCATGATCGGTAAATGTCACAAAATCATTAGTTATGTAAGTAGGTTCTTGTAAAACACGAACAAAGCGTTGACTTATTTATTATCTAGGGTATTATGGTAAAATTAATCGCTTGAATAAAATATAATAAAACAAGTTTTTTTTATAATTTATTAATTTTATTGTTTTTTATAAACAAATTAATTTTAAAACTTTTGTCCTATTGTGGACATAGATCACGGGTACTGCTTTCCACGGCTTTGAAGCTTTTAATATATGGGACATCCTCGTTGGCACCTGAAATTAGGAGCTTGAATGGATGGACTTGAAGCCTTTTGAGATTACACTAGTCTAGGAAAGGTCACTTCTATTCGATATTTTGGGAGAAGGCTTAATGATCTACTCGGTTGAGAACGGCTATTCAGAATAACGAAAACCGTAAGCCTTTTTGACGTTATACTTCTTTTGGCGCGTTAGGGAAAAATGATGAGAGTAAATTTTTACGATACACGCGCACACCGTCACAAAGAACCGACACCCTGAAGTTAGCTATAGTCAGTATTTTTTTGTGATATTTAAATAAACTTTATTTAACTAGATAATGCTTTATAATAAAACTTTCAATGTATTAAATACCTTTCAATGTATAGTGTCCTTTTTCTACAAACGTAGAATAAGGCGAAAGATAAAATTTTTGAAAAGATTTTTATCTTGTTACGCCAAAGTAGTATTACTTACGTTAGAACTTTTTTTTATTTGAAAAGTACACACACACACTTTTTTTTATTTGAAACGTAGGGCAAATGACTCTTACCACCTGATGGTAAGTGGCAGTAAAGTCCAAACGCTAAGGCGGCTTATACAGTTGCAAGGCAACCGCGTTAGCCACCCTCGCCCTGCCTGATGCTTCTTCACGCCTCGTTTGAAGGAGCCCAGAACACTAACTTAACTTCTCTTAAAATATCACCATCTAGCACTCTAATCACTTATTTTTATGCTTAACTTTACGACAGGAAATAGTGCATTCCATGTGAATCTGCTACGTTACAAATAAGGGTCAATATCTTTATCTTCTAATAATAGTATAATAATAAAATAATAATGAATTATAAATAATCATAATTAAAATGTTCTTCATTTGTGTTTCGAATTTATGATTTCTTTACAGTGAAGGAAAAGGTCGTGACATAATATATAGTAGGTATATGCGCTTATACCTACGCAGTAGAGCAGTGTGGTAGATTAAGCGTCTAATCCGAATCGTTAATAGGAGATAAAGCCTTTTTACAGCAGACATTATCAGGCTTACTTTATATATTTTTACCAAATGTGAGATTAATGTTATTTCATCGAAGTTGATCATTTACGGTTGCTATTGCGTCAACCTGGTTGTTTGTTTAGTAATTATTAATTAGAAACTGTTTTGACAAATTGACAGAGCGAGGTGGTCCTTGATACAAAATGTTTCTTCATAAATAAAATTTGATAATATCAATTTCTAATGCCAACTGCCATTCAACCAAAACTTATATTACTATTTCTTTTAAAAGAGATTTTAAGAAATTATCTTCTGAATAAAACTAGGAGGAAAGCTATATTGTTACTTAACGTATTATTTGAGAGATGATTTCATTTGTATAGCACAAAATATATAATATATTTATATTATTCATACCCGATTGTGATTGTGTTTATATATTCTACAAATTGGTATTTTTGTAACAGCTTGAATATATTTTCGGTCATGGTCCTACATTGATCAAGGCTAAAATAAATAAATAGTATAAATGCATAATATAAGATTTCATAATGATTGGTAAGAAAAATAACGAAAACCTGCTAATGATTCATCTTGATACAATTAAAATTGGAACGAATTCCGTGCTTACATTCGATAGTGAAAGTGTACCAAATTTCATAAATAATTTCCATAATACATATAGTGTTATTCAAACAAGTAGTGATGACTATCTTATACCCGTCATAAAAGACCTCCCATCGTCTGAATGATTAAACCCAGCGAGAGTTACCTTACATTCGACATAGAGAAAAATTACGTTACGTCATACTCTATTAACATAATCGATCAAGATTGTAATCTAACTTATGCAACATAGTATAAGACATGAGAAAGCGCTTTGCTAATGTTAAATATTTGGCGCAATCTATACCAGCCATTGAGTTTTCGATACGATGACAGTTATTGCCGTATTAGTTACGTAAATAGACGGATGGGTAATTCAGGTGTTCCCAAAATAATCTTCTTGTTTGGAACACATTGCCCTAGTCTACTGAACGGCCTTGGGATATCTTTAATTCTGCTAAACATTACTGGTTATGTACGTTACGTGACTCATCGTGTTTGTCATCGAGACAAGTTATAGTCTAGTTTGACCCTTGTTTTGGTTTGGGTGGTACTAAATTATTTTGAAACTAATTTGCTCAACTAACCAGCCTGATTATTGCCTAAATAGAAAAATAATAATTCTGGTGTTTCTAGTGGAATCGTTACATTTGTAACACATTACCTTAGTCTAATTAATGGCCTTGGGGAATAGGCCTTTTGACCTTTAAATTTTTGTAAACATTGTTGTGTTCGTTTATTTAATTCAATTCAATATTCGTACTATGCTCTTTCGATTATTATCATTCTTAATTTTCCGGTGCATTAATCATCCCGGTTCTGTATTTCCAAACGCGTGCAACCTTAGCCTCTTCAAGGTGTGAGTACGTACACAGGCTTCTCATGAGTAAACTCGTTACACCGTAGACCTCATCTATAACTTCGCGCTCGGTGGTGGTCAAAAGTGTATCCATCTTAAAAAAAATCTTGTTTGTCGGCAAGACAAGTGACAGTTTCGTTTAACCTTTGTATCGTTTAAAGATTTTATTGTAGAAATATTTTATAAGGAATACTGTTAAAATAAATATTTTTAATTTCAAACAAAACAAAACACTGTGATTAGTTCTTGTAATGTTTGCTAACGTATTTTGATTACCACCCATAATAGATAGTGCCTGAGCAATGGTCATCGGCAAAGTCCCCAGCTGAAGTAAAATGAAATAATAGTTTATAGATGTAAAATGTAAGAATCTGGTGAATCGATTATCTTCCAAATGTTTTGCATATTTATTTTAATTATTACATAATTTAAGATATATTTTCTAATCTAGATCAGTTTTAGCCATGAACAGACTTTTTTAAATTATCAATAATTCAATGTATTAATATTTTTAATTAGAACGTTTTATAGAGCGATTTAAAGCTCATCGTAAAATTATTTTAATACTTCGGCAAAACTTTAAACAGGAGCCCGTCGTCGTATATTTATTATAGATACTGTAACATCATATTCTTATGTTAAAAAATAACCAGTTAGTTTATTTAATATTTATATTTTTCATTAGAACGTATTTATAGAGCGACTTAATTTCCTCGTCTAACGCTGCAGATTATTTAATATAAAGTAGCTCATGTCACCTCTCACTTGAAAATAGTTTCTTTTTACGTATTTAATCTTGTAATGCATCAAACGAGGTGATTGACAACTTAAATTAATGAAAGTTTTGACAAAAACAAAATAAATTCAATGTGAAAATTATTTTAAATAGCCTACTACCTGTTAAATTCGCCTCGGAACTTTCTATGTTTATTTTTTATATTTGAACACATAATATCATAGGGAATAGAGTATATAAACAATTGTAGGGTACCAAGAGCCGTTGTCCGATCGGGTTGTCGCGGATCGTTTGGAATGCAGTCTGCACCGGTCGCCGGACTCCATCCGCTAGTTATTCTGCCGCATGCCGCAATATTCTGTATGCATCCCTATTACATTGCCCATATAACGTATAAGTTCGCCTTGAATGTATGATCAGCAAGTTCTCGACTCCGATGAATGCCGATGAATAATGAAATTTTCATGTACTAATTCAAAGTTTATTAAATTATCGTTCCACGGCAATCTTAAGTATACCGGTAAAAGGTTTGACACAAAAAATATATCGATTCTCTAATGTCGTTAGCCTTTTAACTTATATGAAGCCATTGACCTTTACTTTGGTTTCTTTTAATATCTGCCCTTTGATCGTGTATCAAAATATGTATGTTTCGTTATTATAATGCGTAATCATTTAGGAAAATTAAAAGCTGTTAAAAGCGAATCACAATGTTGAAATTATTTGAAAATTGTACTCCCGTACGCTTAGATAGCTTAAATACGTTAGAATCGATAAAACTCATTATTATCAGTGCTAATCCAATAGTTTTGTAAATGGGTGTACATTTTCAAAAACTAAGGAAACTGTAAGAAAAGTAACATTATAGTTTACCTACAAAATTCTATATAATGGATTATTTTTTATAATAGCTTGTTCAATTTCATCATAATAGCTCATCCCACTTTAATGTCGAAGTTATATTTGTGCAAAGGAGAATCGCAATGACGCAGTTCTGACGTTGCCGGTCGGCGCCTGTACACGATCGATAACCAAGCCGCGTAGGCGACTACCCCTCTCATTCTTAGCGACAGGAACGCGATGAAAGAAAAACCTAATAGACTATTTCAACATTTTTGATTTTTTATAATATATGCATTGATTTCTGGGTCGAAAACTTTCATACATTTTTCTAGATGTTACTATGAATCCACTGATCCACATATTTTTTTCATTCAAACTTATTTAATTTTTTGTTATTGTTATGCCATTCCCTTGATTAAATATGTTTTGTATGTAGGATATTTTACGACCTATTCCATAAAACACGAGTTTGTAGCTAGCCCTTTGTTATTAAAATACTAATTATTATGTTCATATTCATATCAAAATATATATAATAGTAGTGAGTCAGCCGCTACGAGTAGACTGGCTTCCTCGGTATACTTTTATTAATTTTTTCTATTCCTGAAAGGATAATAACATTAATGGTAAAAAATCGTAATTCCTATCTGAGTTTATATTTGTAATATGATTGATTTACAAATATTTAAATGCTTCCCCGTTGTTATTTTTTTGTATATACATACGTAATTCTACGAAAAGGGCGAGAGGAAAATTCATAAGGAAAATGACTTGAAGAAAATTTCTTTTTACTAGCCAAGAAGGCGGTTACGAAAAACTTGGCTATTCGTTCTGTTTGAGTTGTTACAAACTTAATAAATAAAGATATTTCTTTTGCTGCCCTAAGATCAAGTATAGTCAACCTGCTGGTATAATAGAAAATAAGGCTTATTTATTATTTTTTTGTCTAAATAATGTAAGTAATACATTATTATTACAGTATTTGTTACTTAATGTTATTATCAATATTGGTAACTAACATCATTGCAATTTTTAACAGTAGATAAAGCTAAAAATAAAAAGTTGCAAACGGCAATAAAACAATAATAAAACCAGTCTTGTAATATCCTTGTTTTGGACAATAAAAAAAATAAAATCTTAAGAAACCTTGGATATAACGTGTAGGTGTGTAAAAAAACACATCACTGCGTAATTTGAATGACGTAATACACTACCCGATGTCGAATTAATGAACATATTTGTTTAATGTATCGCCCCCCCTTTATTAAGGATCAGTTATACACGTTGTATTTCGTAAAATACTTAAACGAGTGAAAATGAAAACCAATTTCGGTTAATAAGGTTAACAATGATTATTTCGACATGGACTGTCGTTGGCCAACAAAGCGTTCGTTACAAACATTTTCGGAAACATTCAGTAAGTGGTGGGTTTTAAAAACGCATTTCAATCACGTGAAGCTATGCAAATTTGTATTTATGTACGTGCTTCTTATACTAATTTATTTAATTACATTTGTCATACTACGTCTTATTGTTAGTTACAGCCATTTGTGTTTCTATTACCATGCCAGGGTCCTGTTACCCGAACCGTTTTGTAACGATCTGACCCAACGCGTTCATTAACATATCATTATGTACGTTTAGCTTTATATCTTACTGTACTTAGCATCTGCTGTTTTGAATTAATGACTTCTGGTTTATTTACAATATATCCTTATCACCATTCTAGTCAGTATAGCTTTATTCAATCTCTTGACGTCATATTTGCAAACTTTAATGGCTATAATTCCAAATGGTAAACTAATACATAACATAAAAGTACTTTACGAGAATAAAATGTAATATCATTACCAAATACACCTGTTTGCGGAATTATTTAATGTGTAACAAACATTTTTCTAAGCATATCAGTGCAAACGGGGCGATAATGATTGAGTAAATACGAAGTGGCACTGATACCGCTAAGAAATTGTAATAGCACGTAAGTGCCCTTCAATTGGAATTATATCGACGGAAATGTACCGTGAAAGTTATTTTCTCAAGCGGCCCCCGTTGGGCCTGCGCCTCCACGCACGAAACCACTTTCGCTGTGCTCCGTCTCTATTGAACTTTGATGCAGTCCAAGGAGTTAATCTGTAGCGGTGTACCTAATCGATTTATCGCATATAATTATTACTAACAGAATAAATTCACTATTAAATATAGAGACGTTGCTATGCAAGCTATTATAAATGTTTGTTCGACTTTTTATATTACTTAAAGTAATCAATTAAATTGAAAAAAGAGGAAGCTCTCAGTTCGTTAGTAATTTGTGGAGATCTGATGATGGACTTACTAAGCCTTAAGATAAAAGTTCTTATAGAATTACTAAATAGTAACAGCGGCATTGCATTCGTTTTTTTTGGAGCTGGTTTCTATTATTTTTGGAAAAAAGCGTTATAGAAGTAACTACCGTTAAGTTTTTCTCTTTAATTGAATTTAAATGCAGTCAATATTGCGAAAACATCTTTTTTAGTTCGACGTTTCGGTAAACTGCATTCGCCGCGCGCACTGGTCATGCGGAATCCGTTTGTGCTTACGTATTATAAAGCTTTACTTTTAATTAGAACAAAAACTTAACCCTGTACTTTCGTAAAAAATATATCATACTTATTAAAATGTTTCTTCTTATATAGGTACAACATTATCCTTCCTCTGGCACAGTCAAATAGTAATTACTTATTCAAATTGTTTCTATTTCATGCTAGTAAGAGAGCTTGAAGAGTAGGTTTTCATCGGTAGGCGAAGATTTAAAAGCAAGTATGATTTATTTTCAAGTTTGATGTTCACCTTCAGATCATTGTTTGAAAAAATAAAATAAAAGAATTGGAACGTTAAATGAAGAAACATGGAAGTATCAACACTTTAACTTGAAGTTGAAACTATTTTTATAAGTCCCATAAAAGTCCATATGCTTATTTAAATTAATACATTAGAAATTTCAATTTTTTTTTGTAGAGATTAGTGCTAACTTAGTATCAGAATTGTTCAGGTTTCAAAGGCCTTGACTCATCGGCTAATAAAAATTTGATATCAGCTAGGGCCGACTTTTTACGTGCGCTCTGAAGTCCAGAGATGCTCAGTTGAAATACCACTATGCAGTCACCCATCTATTAACCAACCGCGCTTATAGTTGATTAACCCTCTAGTCCTATACCGACGTGCGAGCGCACCCAGCTACGGGATGGAGTAATATCTTACGTTACATGCTCTATATTATTAATTAGAACCGCTCTATCTTTTTACTTAAAAATAAAAGTTGTATCTCGCTTATTCTCACGCAAACAATAGTAACTCCTGCAATGTTAATTGTCTTGAAATCGATTTAGTTTTGCCGACTAGATATCTGACATATTAAACAAGCGCGAAATGAACTTTATTCAGCGATCTCGGTAGAAACGCTCCGCTGCCCGATGATAACTAGAATGTGGTCATTTTTCTTGTTCGATTCCTATTTTTCTGGACAGTTCAATGACAAATACATTAGTGATGCCTTAGTGGGTTATCCGTTTGTTGGTGATTTACATTTTAACCGACTTAAAAAAGGAGGAGGTGGTGTTCTTAATTCGTTTTTTTGTTAATATTACTGTCGGCTGTAATGATTTTGATCATTTATTATTCATTTATTTTGGTTTTGTAGATGATGGTGATGTGGAACTGAACGCATACGTAATTAAAAGCATAAAAAATTGAAAATAAAATGCCGATTTCAAATGATAACGCAAACATTTAACATTCACTACAACATAAGTCGGTGCTAAGTGAAATATCAGCACAGAAGGCACGGTTTCTAATTAGTGCTTATTGTCAGAAACCGTTTACTCTACAACTGAATACCAATGTTTCATCTAATTATGAAAGCATAGAAAACTATCAAATAGACCAGCTAAAAAAAATACCAGCTTTGATTGGCATGCGTTGTTATGCTATTTTTATTTCTAAGTACATTTAAACGTATAAACTATATCGAAAGTGCTTTTATCTAACTTGATGAGAAGAGAGAGCATAAGAAAAACAATCCTAATACTGGTATTAAGAAAATTATTACCTTTACTATTTAGGTTGGGCTTTTGGGTGTTTTCGTTACAATATTAAAAATCATAACGACCGATGTAAGGCTTCTTAAGCTGACTTACTATAAAACATTTGGAAATTTAAGGAGGCTAAATGATATAACTAAATTATTATTATTATTGACTCACTTTTTTTAGCTAATTAAACCTATAGTGTCTCGGAGAGAACGTTTTAAGCTGTCGGTCCCGGCTGTTATTACATAAACATCTTATTATAATCGTTTAAGTCTTAAAAGGATTACTTATTTTTTCTGACCGATGAGTTGCGGATTTGACATATCTTAATAAATATTGCTCATAAGTAGTCCCTGGCAAAACGCCGAGGAAAATGTTAAGAAAAAGTATATGAATTACGGAAGACTTAAGAATTAGATTATGATTTCTTTTGCCGGAAAGAAGTCACAGTACACAAACGGCATCCAATCTTGCTATCTAAGATGAGGGATGAGAGGTAGAAGAGAAAGAAAAGAATGGGGTATGGGATGATAAAGGAATAGAGTTTGGGGCTCTACGAACCAAACGCTATATGTACACATCAATGTTTATGTGTGAGGGTAGTGTTTCTCCGTTAGAGTAGGTACAGTCATATGGAAAACCTTAAAGCTCTACTATACTAAGAGCAGTTTAACGTCCTTTTTCAGGGAACTGTCAATGAGAATGTAACAAAATTAACGAATTAATGGCCTATTCTACTTTTACCATATGATAGGTAATAGCACAACGTCAAAGTATGGCCTAATTGAATATAACTTGTTATTAACATAGAACGTCAATATTATTTAATCTTTCACATTTAATAATGAAATGAGAATAAACATTTCTAGGATTGTTGGCGGCTCAAAAAAGAAATTGTAGTCGTTACCTAACTCCTAACAACGGATGTAACTCTTTAATTCGAATTTTATATGCAAATAATAAAATCGTAAGTACTATTTTCTACGCTAATCTTCCACAATACCTAGACGCGAGTAAAAGCTACTAATTTACAAGTTCCTGAAAAAATCCTGATCTAAATTAATATATAGAATAGGAGTTTTATTGTACACTACTACATTACGTTACAATAAAGCATTTATTATAATTATGTATGTACAGGTAGGCGGTCCTATAGCTAATAATAATTTCTGTTTTGCTACTTTATTGAAAGCTGGTTATAAAATTATTGTTACGTTAGCTTTATTTTAATCTATTTTAATAGGTTTATTACATAAAACTCGTTTACTTTTTACTGAGCTAAGTGATATTTTGATCCGAGATATGAAAGTCATTCAGCTTTACTTTTCCTTAAATATAACGTTTAAAACACTTCACATTTTTACAAAAAACGAAAGATAACTTGTTGAAAATTCGAAGGAAACTTGGAAATCGTTGATACGGGCAATAGAGGTTACAAGGGCAACTTATCTATTTAGGACAAGTTCGGCTTCATGTGCTGATGACCTTTAGTTTCTATCCCTATAATCTATATGATATTAACCGACTTTTAAAAGGATGACGTTATCAATTTGACTGTCTATTAGGCGATATCTTCACCGTTTATAAATCAATATTAATGATAGTTTTTTTACAATATAGATAAACAATGTGGAATAAATAAAATGGAAGTGTACTTCCGTAGATAGATAATTTGTGGCGATTTATATACTCTAGATGTATAGAAAGGAACTAAAATTTAATTATCCGTGACCGCGCTGTTTTTGAGTAGTAGAGCTTTTAGTATCAAAAAAACTCGTTATATTCAAATATAACATTATACTTATGTAAAAATAAGTCCGTTATAGAACTAGAAATTAGATTAGACATGACAAGACAACGATACGTCGTATTTTGATAATATTATAAATTTTTGACAGTGTCTGTTGCATAATTAGTGTTTGCTGTTAGTTTCGTTACTAGATAAAGCGATCAGCTTACCGGATGAGTTATTGCCGGCGAATATATTACGTTGATATAAATTATGAAATGAATAATTTATGTTTAAGAAATGTATCTTAATAAGGATTAAAATTGTTTTCGAATATAATAATACATTACTCACTCTACGTTATGTAAACTTTGTCAATAAGTGTATTCGGTTATTATGTAAATAACTTATTACGAATATAAGTAAACGTAAGTGAGATTTTTGAGAATATAAAACCGTTGTACAACACATTTGTCTTATTAAATATGAATAAAAGGCTAATAAGGCATTTACATAATTAAAAGAACATTGTTTTTTTCTTTAACTACTGTATTGTCACGACAGGAACCTTTGGAGTAAACAGGAATCTTTTTTAAATTTTTATAGCCAACGTGTAAGGCTTAGTGTGCAATGTGCTATAAATTACACATTTCTCATGTCTACAGGAACAAAGCGATCGCTGACTATCTGGGCAGCAATGGCTACAATGACGCGCTGGAAGCGTTTAAGAAGGAGGCCGACATGACCGGCGAAATGGATCGCAAGTTCGGTGGCCTCCTCGAGAAAAAGTGGACGTCGGTCATTAGGCTGCAGAAAAAGGTAATATTTACGTGTGCCATAATTGGACGCAGATTAGCAATACCATGTCAACCCACACGAATGTCATTTCGAGAAAAGATTATATGAATTTTTTTATGTATTGGTCAAGTTTTTGGCAATTTCAGATTTATGTAAGTTATTTTACTTATTTTCACAAAAATAAGTATACAAACTGCATATTTCGTTTATAATATAACCCAAAACGTTTAAAATACATAAATTGCATGATTGAAAAGTGGCTTTTTAGAAGTTGAAAAGCTTAAAACCCTACAAATATTAAAGAAAAATGTTCTTCAGCCATTTACCAACACTTCTGCATATATAACTCAGTTTTTTCAATTTTGTGGGTTGACATGGTATTGCTTATTGGCGTCCAATTAGTTATTGATTATAGACAGATGATGCTAGTATATTTATACAGTAATGTAATCATGATCTTATTGTAGGCTACTAATTATAATTATGTTTTATAATAAATAAGATAATTATATAACTTAACGTTCGTTGGCGCGGAGTTTTGCTTCATCTGGATCAAGCCTTTCTTTTAACTTATAATAAAGATACAAATGTAAATGTGCGTTGCAATTCTATTTCATATACTTTTCTTTTTTCATGACGGTTGGCAAACAAGCATACGGTCCGCCTTATGGTAAGCAGTTACTGCAACCTATGAACGCTTGTGATACTTGAAATATCACATGCGTGTTGCCACCCAAGGAACAGGAGAGAAGGGATGGGAAGAGGGAAAAGGAAGGAAAGAGAGGAGGATGAGAGATTGGGTCTCCGGTGCTTTCACTCATCACACGAAACGCAAAAGTACCTACTAATAATGTTAGTTAATCTAATCTATCCGGATTATCTAGTCTGCTCTTATAAGGGATTCGATACAATTTTTTCACCCACGGAGGCGCCGTGGGATTCAAGCAACCTTTCAAATCCAGGCGTGCCGAAGTCATTTGTCCGTAATGAGTGACGTAATCTTACCTCACGTTTATTACACTAAACACTATCAATATCATTGATTTGTGAAAGACTTGTTGTCAAAAGAAGGACGGGCACGGTCATTGTTAATGTGTCGGGTCTAAGCAGTGTAAGAAAATCTTGAGTCGCAGTAGTGTAGATATTGATCGGCGTTGCGACATTTCTGGGTCACAGATTGCACTGCTTCGTTAAACTTTAATGCGATGTTTTGAAAAGCGCTACCTGATCTTTTGGATTCTATTCAGACTTTCGTGGTCGAAGTATTTCAATCCATAATATGAGAACATTATGCAGGATTATTTTAATTTAATATTCTTGATTTAAAATATAATTATTGTAATGACAAAGTTGAATCACTATCAGCAACAGTAATGCTAATTAAAGACATACATACATTCTAATTTTGTAAAAAATGTATATTTAATTTCCCCAGGTAATGGAATTGGAGTCCAAGCTCTCCGAGGCACAGAAGGAATTCATAGAGGGTGCGCCGACACGAGCCAAGCGTACGCCGACCGAGTGGATACCACGCCCTCCGGAGAAGTTCTGTCTTACAGGACACAGGGCAACCATTACAAAGGTGCTCATTATTTAAATAAATAAATAAACACTACACACCCAACGACCCCCATTAGGATAGTTATATCCTGAGTTGGGGTCCAGAAACATTCAGAATGACAATGACAAACACACCCAGACGGAAAACTTGCTTGTATGGTCTATACAAACATCTGCTCCGAGCAGGAATCGTACCCGCGAGCTGTGGCGCTTAAGGCAAGTTCGCTACCGCTGCGCCACAACCTCGTCAATATTTACGTTATTTGTATATACCATGATTGCGTGTCGCTAAATGTCTTTACCAGGTTTCTTTCTGCCTATTATTTTGGATTTAGTAGTGTTTACGCGAAGCGATATACATTGACCTCCACAACTTTACAGACGAATTAGATGTTTTTACGTCCACCTTTTATAAAATCATGTTTGGAAAATTTTTAATTATACTTTGATAATTGTTGAAAAAGTTGTTTCGGTACAGTGAGTTTTGACAAGTAATAAAAACCTTGAAAAAATATATATGTACCACCCACTAGTATCATCTGATTCGATTTATTTTTGAATACAGCAGTTTTAAATGCTAAGTAATTAAACTAGTTTGTAAAAATATATTTTGTGAGTAAACAAATGAAAATCATAAATTGTTTACATTTTGTATATTTTGTGTTACCAAAAAAACAAAATTTCGCAAGTTTGGAAGTTTATTTAAATACTTCGACATTAGGTAATTTCCCCACCAATGACCGATTTCCGCAAAGTGCCCGTTTATGTGAACGGAGAAGCAAGGTCTTGGCAATTTTCAATCTTAGTTTCTTGCGTTAAACCAAGGTTCAAATGAGACATATTTACCATTTATTTCGTGAAAATAATTTAATAATATCGACACCAACGTAACATAAATTAAGTAATATATATTTTTTTTAATACAAAACATAGACATATTTTATTTATTCTAAAGGTCCAAAAATATGGATGGGATTTGTGATTCGTCTTATTTGGGCCTTAAAAGGATATAATCTAATAAACGACTTGGCAACTTCGGATAGGATGACTTGTCTGGTTTATAATAGTTTTTAAATAACAAAATTATTGTAATCACCATTTTACACGAGGCATGATTGTAGACAGACGTAAGCCTATCATTATGGAAAAAAAAACAATTATTTTTTTTACTGGAATTTATTTATTGCTTGCAATTGCAATTTTCTCGAATTCATTTACAAAAAAAACTTTATATACATACGATTTTGGGATATTATTTATCCTTTCAAGTTCAAATAATAGTACGATGTAGTGAAGATTACGTGGCAAAAAGAGCGACAAACTCATTTTCATTTATTTAAATGTTATTTTTGTATATAAAAATTAACAATGTGATTTTGGTTTCATTCTCAGGTTATATTTCATCCAGTGTTCAGTTTATTGGTGTCCTCGAGTGAAGACGCTACAATTAAAGTATGGGATTTTGAGAATGGCGACTACGAACGATCACTGAAGGGCCACACCGATTCCGTTCAGGACATCGCTTTCGACCATCATGGCAAGCTACTTGGTGAGATATTATTTTTAATTCTATATTCAAGTCTATTTTGATTTTACTTGAAAAATTAAGTTTTTCATAGTTAGTTTAGTTACTGAAGTGCGTGCGTGCGTGCTAAAGTTTAATTTGGTTTTGGTAAATAACTCATCAACTAATACACTCAAAATAGTAGTTATGTGCCACCAATGTGAACTCAAAGTTACACAATAAGGGTCGTATATTAAACCTCCTGACGATATGTGGTTAGGTATCATACAAACACACCCACACCATCCAAAATCATGTTTTTTTTTGATTAATGAAATGAAAACCTAATTTTCGTTTATTGTGATATTTCATGATTTTTTCCGAACCCCGTCTTTCCATTTTCAAGTTTCACGTGATTAATGAACAATCCTATAGCAACAATTATTATACAAGTATAATACAAAACAACTAAAATTCTAAACTATTATTATTTACAGTATCCTGCAGCGCAGATATGTCGATCAAGCTGTGGGACTTCAATCAGACATTCGAGTGTGTGAAAACTATGCACGGGCACGATCACAACGTGTCCTCCGTCGCGTTCTCTCCCAGCGGCGACATCGTCTATTCGGCCAGCCGGGACAAGACTATAAAGGCATGGGAAGTTGCTACTGGGTAAGTACAGTACAAGTACCGGCGTCGGGATGTGACGACCCCATCGCCCGCTGTTGGGATAACCACTGTCACATAAGAGATTATTCCACCAGTGTAATCAGTCATACTGGTGGTAGGTCTTTGATTGCATGAGGCTAGGTAGGTACCACTGCAGTGTCAAATATTCTACCGCCAAATAGTAGTGCTTAGGCATTGCTGTGTTCCGGTTTGAAGGGCACTGTACGCTAGTGAAATTACTGGGCAGACGGGATTTAAGAACCAATATCTCGAGGTTGGCACCGCGTGATTGGCACCTACTAATGGTGCTGCAAGCGCTCATAGGCTACGGCAACCACTTACCAGCAGGTAGGCCGTATGATTGTTTGCCAACTTTTAACATTAAAAAAAAATACATGAATCTCCTCTCTCTAGCATTATTACTGGTTATTTACACCCAGGATCTGCTTATACACCTATACGAATTTGATGGGTTGCTAGTTTTTACACATAGCGATTGCTATTTGACCTCCGCAACCACCTAATGGCGAATCAGTACCTCATTGAATAATATCCTATCATGAGTTAATTATTATTATTAGATGATAGATACCATAAGGTAACAATTGGGACCGACAGCTTAACGTGCTCTCTGAGGCATGGTGGGGAGACCCACTGGGACCAACAAGGCTGCCAAACAACACACTTCAGATGTAACTTCACACTTAGTATAAATAGAGTACAATGATCTTTGTGCAACATTTGTAAGAAAGTTTCGATTTACAGTTGCGTTTCGTTTAACAAGACCAAACTATTCTTTACCTTTTCTCTTCCTTCTTTCGAATTGTTAACACTTAATCCAAATTTGATAAATGACTAATTTATTAGCTAACGTTGTAATAATTTGTCTGTAGTTACTGCGTGAAGACGTACAAGGGTCACCGCGAGTGGGTGCGCATGGTGCGCGTGTCGGCGGACGGCACGCTGCTCGCGTCCTGCTCCAACGACCAGACCGTGCGCATCTGGAACGCGGACACCAACGAGTGCAAGGTACATACATACACATAAAAACACGCAGACATATATGGTCACTACAAATGTTTGTTATGGGTGAATAGAGTCAAGGAACAAAAAGAAGTTAATAGTTAGCTTTAACACTGGGGAAACATACTTTTGAATGGGAAATTCAAATTGATAAATAATGCCTTTTGTTAAGAATTCAAAATTTTAATAAAAAATTTAGAATAAAAATGCGGACGATAATTTTATGTTATAACGTCATAAGAAAACATATTGATTTGAACGCTTAGGCCGATCTTGCCTCTACCGCTTGTTCCGCGCTCTCGCTTACACGCTCGGCTCAGGAGGAACGTGACAATGAGTCATGTTTTTTTGTTCGTGCAGCCGGCGTTCATCGATTTATTAGACGTTATCACGTCATAAAAGAATTTACCTAAGTACCTATAAGTAGTAAGAAAAGTATTATAATATGTATTGTGCAGATGGAGCTCCGCGAGCACGAGCACGTGGTGGAGTGCGTGTCGTGGGCGCCCGAGTCGGCCGCCGCCGCAGTGAACGAGGCGGCCGGCGGCGACAACCGCCGCGCCAGCCACCAGGGACCCTTCCTCGCGAGCGGATCTCGTGATAAGTCCGTCAAGGTACCTATCTACTGCAACTTATATGTATTATCAAAATCATTTTTATTTGAGTAGATTTAAAAAAAGCCGAATTCAAAACTAAAAAAAAAAATTCTACTAACCGAAGTCGGGGATAAGTAAAACATCGCCGCATATGGCTTCGACTTCTGTTGTTGAAAAATATTTATTTTTTCTTTCTAGTTTTGAAGTGATTTTTTTTCCTGAAAATTATTCTATCATATACTTTTTAATTACGAATGTATATGTACTTAATGATTATTATATATTTAAGATTTATATGGTTTTCTAATGGATATCATTGTCAGTACTCAATCAAATTTAAATGGGACCACACGGGAAGAATCAGATTTCAAAATAAAAAATGGAATCATCAAAATTGGTTCAACCAGTCCAAAAGTTATGGGTGGAGTTAAGTTTTAATTTTTAAACAGCAATATTAAGAGCACGAAGTATTTTTATCAGGAAAATATTCCTCAAACAAGTAATATGCTTTATTTTTAAGATTATGTTTATTGTCAGTTCCAATAAACATTCTGGAATTTTGTTATAAGATGCAAATATCTAGCCCCTTATAAGAAACACTTGTAACTGAATATAAAAGATGAACCTGACTGAATGTAATACCCGTGTAGATCTGGGACGTGAGCACCGGCCAGTGCCTGGCGACGCTGGTGGGGCACGACAACTGGGTGCGCGGCGCGGTGTGGCACCCCGGCGGCCGCTACCTGCTCACCGCCTCCGACGACAAGACGCTGCGCGTGTGGGACGTGCCGCACACGCGCTGCCTCAAGACGCTCTACGCGCACCAGCACTTCGCTACCAGCCTCGGTACACATACATACTACTATATCGTTACCTCATGCCTCTAAGAGAGACTTTAATGAGATGTTCAAGGTTTTGAACAGAACTTAAAAATCGCAGGTGAATCTTAATTCAGAATGAAAGCTGAAGTCAATACGTTTCTCACTTTACCACTTGTATAGGTTGTAGTTTCTTCGCTCGTCGCTCAGAACTGAATGACTCAGTCGACTTGCCCTCTTATGTAGCTCGGACCAAGGGATCCATGCATGCTATATGGGACGTTTCGAGACCACAACTTTCTAGGACGCACGCGTTACGAAGGAAAGAGACAGATACGAAACGATTTCGAAACTTATGTCCCTGGTACAATAAAGTTCTATGTAATAATATAGGGTTCCATTTGCCTTAGGCCGCTATCATATTGCGCATCCCATTTACGCTTGGTCAGCATAAGAGCCTGACTAGACGCAGCGAGTCCACTCGCGCGTTTCCCAGATTCTAGAAATCTCGTCCAGATGTTGCTGCGTATCCTTACACGCGCGTTACTCTGTTGCTAATAATAAATACTCGGTTGCCAATGTTTTATCTTGTTTTTGACGTTACTGACATCAAAAAATAGTTAAAAAAACTTTTCGTTGTGTTCTCTGAGTTTTACATACGTTAGTCTGTAACGTAGAATTGGATGCACGTAAAATCGTCGACTTCCTCTTTTGCTTACGACGTTTTATAATAATGTTCCATACATAAACAGTGTCGTTAAATAGATTTACAAAAATGTTCAAAAAGTTCTGAAATTATTTTCTTTTCAAAACTGTATCCCATCTGGGGCCGTTGAGTGTGTAGCGTTTATTTATTTATTTATCTCCCTCTCTAACTTTTAATTGGAAAATCTTGATTACTTTCTGGCCTTATACTTTGTTGTTCTTAGTATTGTTGCGAAATACTTTGAGATATAAATTTATTCTTATTATTTCTTCAGTTATTTACTTTTAAATTTAACCCTGAAGCTTATCTCTTTCCGAAACCATTCACTGTGCACAGTTTGATATGCACTTTGCAGTGGTTTTAAATAAATTTATCTCTTTATATAATCCAAGAATTTAGTCAAAAGTTTAAAACTTCCGTTCCAAATATTGTTATAGTGTCTTAATATTAATAAATTGAAATTATTTTCAGATTTCCACAGGAGCTTGCCATATGTGATATCAGGCAGCGTCGATCAGACCGTCAAAGTTTGGGAGTGTCGCTAAAAGCATTGCCATTTTAGTAACTTAAACTCACCGATGATATCTTTATCATTATTTTTTCACATTTAATAGAACTGCAATGAGAGCATTATGTTTCGATTTTAATGGTGAAATCATACAAGGAAACGAAATAAAATTGTTTTGATAATTTATTAATAAATATCGATTTCTTCCTTCTGTTCTTGTAAGATCTACAGGTGTAACTGACGATGCTATGTCGTTTCTGTTATTCTTTATCAAACCTCTATTCGTTACCTATCTTAGAATAACACATTCCATTAAAACTTAACTGCTCATAGATAATTTGTATGTGATTAGTTAATTTTTGTTATGTCTGATTTGTAGTAAATTTTTGGAAAAAAATAAATGACGTAGCATCCGTCGCATGCCCGGTTGAACGAAGTGAGGAGTAAAAGCTGTGTTATAATTTAACATTTCATTATTTCTATTTTATTTTATAGTTATTTTTTATTCGTAAGAACGTTTAGATGTAACTTTATTTGGTATGAATAGTTAATATGTTTTCTTACTTGTCCACTCTAGAAAACTTGTACCTTAATTTGTTTATTAATAATTTTAGTTTTATTAAATTTAATAAAAGATGGTTATTCATGACAATCATCCTGGAAATTAGTCATTTTATGTGAATCACATTAAAAACTCATTAAAATATCCTTGTACATAATATTTTTTTTGTCTCAACTCGATTGATCCTCATTATGTTTGTTTGTGTTTGTGCCAACAGCATTAATGGATATCCATAGGGACAAGAAAAAATAAAAATAATAACTTGTTTAGTTCTATTGCAATAAGTGTGATGCCGAGGTAATGTACGCTTTGTTTGGTAACAATTTGCAGTTTTAAATGGACTTATTTTAAGTTTTGTCAATTCAAAACTTTAACTATAAGTTAGAGTGTTATATTATTTTAAAGATTTTTTTACTATTTATTTATATCTTCGATGTTTTAACTGTATGTCTCAAAACGAACTTGTTTTTATGAGCTAGTTGCTTTAAATTACTTATTTAGTGATTTCTTGCAATAGTCCTTATTTACAATAAATACCCTTATATTGGTTTAAAGTTGTTTGAATTACAACATACTATATAATAATCGACATAAAGTGTGTGATATAAAATATAATTTTTTTTATTAACTACGCTGTTTTGTGGTAGCTAGACACGAAAGATAATTACTGATACCCGTTTCTAGTTATTTATTATTATATTGCAGAGTTTGTTTGCCCGGTATTTAGTAGAATTTAGTAGTAGTATGTAGTGTTGAGTATTGTAATACTATTAAAAAGCTTTGCAGTGCTAGCGCATGATTATAATATGTATAAATAACAATTGATGAGCTACTGTGATACCATGCTATATACACTATGTTTAAAATCTTGATTTTTTTTACCGCTGATTCATATCTTCAAAGCATTGTAAGCGAGTCATAACATGGTACCACATAGTTGTATGCTTAATCGATGTAGATTCGTTATTTGATTATCAAGGAGATTATATATTGGGTTGTGGCTTAATATTAATAATTAAATCTAAAATAATAGCTTGTAGTATCTATATAGTCAAAATTTAATTCTTTCGATACACAGATAAAATAGCCATAGTAGATAAGATAAACTTTTTAGATGTAGATAATGAAATAAATTTATTGCTTACTCCCATTCATTACAAAATTATAGGATACTAGATACTTGAAAATTAAACTTCCATATTCCTCGTCACTACTATTTCTGATTCGGAAGTATTATTAAAAACCAAACTTCATATATAATCTCCTTGTTTAGAAACAAAAAGTCATGAATAAGTTAAAAGCTTGCAAAATGTATTGTACGAATTACAATAATAAGAAATTTGTATTACTATAATCGACTAAATGATATTTGCACTCTGTCAGTAAATTGCTTAAAATATCAACGAAATATGTATCCCAGGCGACCACCGGAATCCTCTTGCTAATAATTCAGCATTTTGATAATATTCACAGAGGATTTTGCGTGTGACCATTTAACTAACCATTGTATTTTGTCTAAATTTATATAGAAAATTAAATACCAAAATTTAATAGAATTTGGTCTTAATATTTTCTGTAAATAAATCAATTAAATATGTACTTCAACATGTTATTATTTCTTCTTACCTTTTACTTTCAAGGGGCTCAGTTCTTAAATCAATTACGGTCTTTACTTCCTGTTAAATAAATCATATAAAATAAAATAACATGATAACGTTAAATAAAAAAAATATAGAAGATTAAAAAAATACTAAAATAAAAAATCATCGTTAAAGAGTGTCATATAATTGGCCTTACGCAAAGGATATAATTGTCTTAATTGATGGCTCAATGTGTTTTAGGCGGGAAGTACTTCTCAGCTCTGTATATAAATTTGATTTAGCAGTTTCTATACTAGGGATGTTAAGGATGCGAAGATCTTCACTTCTGCGAAGGCGGAGGATAAAGTGGAAGTGAAAAAATATTAATTCGTGATTTATTGAAGTAATAATTAGCCAAAAATCTTTATTTTCAAAAATAATCGTAGTACAATTTTGCGACTTTGCCTCCTATGCGGTTACTATAATACAGCAATTTTTCTATAATTTCATAATTTAATAGTTTAGAATTCAATGTACGATTTGAAGCGACACTAAAAAGAGACAAACGCATACATTGAGAGGATTTAGCCGAAAGAGAATGAGACAATATATCAGTGTGCGCTCGCTTATTTTTATGGTTCCGTACCTCAAAAAGTAAAAAATAACCCTTATAAGATCACTCTTGTCCGTCTATCCGTGTGTCACCACCACCACTACATTCCGGTGGATCTACCAAGTTGAAATTTATACCGGATACTGCGGTCTATAGTCCCTATAAGTTGTATAAAAATCAAGGTCCTGAGTCAACACGATAAAAAGATATGGGTAAATTTAGTTATATTTTTGCGAAAAGTTGTAAGTACTAAAATTCACCTTAATTTTCAATTTTTCGGAATTTACCCTTTATTTTTTTAATAACTAGTGGGTGGATGTCCAGTTAAATGACGTGAGGCGGAGTCAGTATGAGTATGGGTTGACTGGTTAAATAATTTCAGGCGTGGTTATGAATGGATTACCGTTTAAGTAGCTTCAGGCGCTTACTACTTCACTACTTAGCTCATCCATAGTTGTATTGATTGCGCCTTATGTCTCTTAACTCACTGATCTATTATAATTCCGCTAAAATTTTATGGAGACCGAAGCGGAGGTATAATTTCTTGCGGAATTTCCGCAGTAACGTAGGTGGAGCCGAAGTTTCTTTACAACCCTATCTACACTTTCCGGAGGTCCAAACTGAAACACCGGACAGGCGGACACTCTGAAGTCATATTATGCTGATGGTGGCGGAGCATCAACAGGCACGCAGTGCAGAGAGCTTTTATAGTAAAGAAACCTAAATTATTAAATGATACAAATTTTTTGAAAACCAAGTAATATATCGAAGAATTTTATTTAAATTTTTCGTCTTATTTTGTCAATTGTTCTCAAGTTCTACGAGGATCTATCGTCTGATTGTGGCGCTATAAGAATTTCAATATTTTCATATTGAAATAAAATATCCTGTTTCCAGTTGTCAGTGTTACAAGTTACAAGTGAAGCTAATGAACACCTCATATGTTAAAATCCATCAAAGGGTCTAGGCTGTATAGCATCACATAGAAATAGACATACATATAATTATACGCTCGACAAACATTATCCTCCCTAGGCAGCAGGCAGTTTAGCTTGCTACTTTCCGTATATCACTATACTCTGCTCGCTTGAAAAGGTTACCTCGCTGGGCACAATATGATCTGTATCATAATTTTTAAATATATATAATCGTGTCGTTAGTTAAGAAAACCTTGTGCTTTTAACGTGAGTAATTGTTTCAGAATGCAAGGATTTAATTTTGTGACTTGAGGCATGAGCCATTGAAATTTATGATTCCGACTATATACCGATAGAAGTTATAGACCGATAGAAGTTTGTTCCATTAGTGTGATGAATTTTATATAATAATAAGCTAAAAAGTAAGTTATCTGAAGTCCTCGTTAGACATAATATAATATTATGTTCCTTGCTAAAGTATAAATGGACGCAAATAAGCAATACCACGTCAACTCACACGAATGTCACTTCGAGAAAAACGTGTTTGTAAATTTTGAACAACTTGCTTCATATAATTTTTTTTTTAAGTATTGGTCAAGTTTTTGGCAATTTCAGATTTGTGTAAGTTATTTTACTTATATTCACAGAAAAATAAGTATACAAACTGCATATTTCCTATATAATATAACCCAAAACATTTAACATACTTAATTTTTTTTTTTTTTTTTTTTTTTTTTTTTTTTTTTTTTTTTTTTTTTTTTTTTTTTTTTTTTTTTTTTTTTTTTTTTTTTTTTTTTTAGAAGAAAATATTCTTCAGCCATTTACCAACACTTCTGCATATATAACTCAGTTTTTTAATTTTGTACGTTGACATGGTATTGCTTATTTGCGTCCAAATATGGTGCCAGAGATATGTATATATTTTTTATCTATGTTTTTCCCATAATTTATCTGTTACGTGATTTCTTTTAGGTGACATTGGTTGACGGCTGACGGCTGACGGCCTGACGGTAGACGGCTAGACGTTTCAATTTTCATTATTTGGTCATTTCATTTCAACGAGTAGTAAATGTTCGTGTTTTACCGCACCGTATCACGATGAATATAAATCTGCGTATTTAATTTTGTTATTAAACATTTTTGATTGCATAGCAGTTTTAAAATATTTCTTAATTATTATATATTAAAATGGATATCGGCGAGTGTTTAAAAGAGTGGGATGATTTACTAGTTGACTACAGGCGGTTAGAGGTACAGTAACGCTATTTTTGCAAATAGTTTTCATTTTCCCATCGTTTATTTAAACGTTTGTACCCAGCATGTCCCGTTCTTTGTAAAATAAGTATTATGCACATAACCAACATTATGAATTATATGTTTTCTATGAGTTATATTGTAAATATGCCATAAAAATTTTGGAATATAAATATCGAATAATTATTTAATATTATTAACTTGGACCTATTGGATCATCTTTAAAAATGAAACTCTGAATACACAAGCAAACATTTATTTTTATGGTGGAACATCTTTCAACCATTAGCTTTTATTGCATATTGTTACTTTAGAAACACCTCATTTTCTGTTTATTCAATGCTGTCTATATTACTATTTATATTTAGTGAGATACTCAACTTTTTGAATATTTTTTGTTGTTTCCCATTTCTGATACTATAAAGGAAAAAGAATCAGAGTAAATCTAGACTTCTGAAATAAAATAAGGAAAATGTAAATTTTTCCAGATATTCTTAACAATCATAATGTAGATCTGCAGTGTTTTGATTGATAAATATTTAAGATATCAGTAACAAATGTATTATTACTGATATCATAAATATATTGGTTTTTCTTTCAGACTATAAATAAGGATTATGTTACAAAATTAGAGGAAATAGGCGATCTTCAAGCATCATGTATGAAGGAGCTCAATCATCAAAGATATCGCATGTCAATAATAAGTTCTGCAATAAAAAGGTCAGATATATTTGCATAATACTCTCAATCATATCAGTCATTTGACAAATATGTTTATTAGAAATATGTCATTATTATTCTCATGTCTGGGGATTATGACTGATTCAGTGGTGGTTATAAATTTTATAACTTCTCAAGGATTCTGAAAATTAATAAATAATCTTAATGATTCTTCTTCTTTAAAGTGTTAATCCCAGTATTTTTCCCAGGGTCTGCTTATTACTCTTATCTGGATTTGACATGTTTCTTGTTCTTACACAGAGCATTCGCTATCTGACCTGAGCAACCCTAAGGGAGAACTAGTAACTCATTGCGTAAGAGCAAATTTACCTATCAAGAGTTAATGATTTTTATCAGATGCTGTGATAACAACTGGGACCGACAGCTTAATGAGCTCCAAGGCACTGTAGGAAGGACAAGGACAATTGCCCAGACCAAGATGGATATTTATAATTACAATACAAATATCCGCCCCAAATGGGAATTGAACCCACAACCATTGAGACTTAAGACAGGCTTGCTACCAACATGCCAAAACAGAAGTCGAATAATCTTTATGATTCTTTTCAATAATTTAACCACTTTGAGCTATTGTCATACCCACTCCTAGTGCAAGCTCCAAGCTTATTTAGAGAAGCAATAAGAACATTAGTAATTAAGTAATTACTGAAAAATTGGCACCGCTAATATTCAGAAACAAAGAAAGAAGGGTTTTTCAAAGGAAAAGTAAACATTTTTAATTATTATATTATTTTATTTGTTTCTATAAAAACATTTTTATTATCACTTATTTTTAAATTTATTGTCCCCAAAGATTATGATTAAAAATGAAATCAAATCCATAATCAATTTTTAAAAATAAATCGTATTCTGATAAGATATACTGCATTGAAGTCAAAGAAGTGGTAGGTCAATACATGATAATTTGTCTTATCAAAACTGCTTGGAATCTTTACTTGGCGAAGATTATTAGATAATTAATTATTACTATCAATAAATAAAGCACTAATATGAACGCTAGATCAAAACACAGCCGTATTACTTTTAAATATAAAATACGACGTAACGTATATGTGACGACGTTGTGGCGCAGCGGTAGCGAATTTGCCTTAAGCGCCATAGGTCGCTGATTCAATTCTCGCTCGGAGCAGATGTTTGTATTAACCATACAGGCATATCGTCTAGGCTGGGCCTGTATGTCCTTGCCATTTTGAATGACCCCGACACACGATATAACTATCCTAATGGGGGCCGTTGAGTGGAGCGTTTATTATTATTATTGTGTTTGATCTAAATTATTTAAGTTAAAAGTTTTGTACACTAGTTTAGGCTCGTACTGATTTTGGTATGAATGGTACAGCTCTACTAGATAAGTACTTCTAGTAGAGCTGTACCATTCATACCAAAATTATTATTAAATGTAGTAATATAAAAAGTAGCAGTCTCCAAATTGTTATTTAGTTAATTGTGTCAAAACTGATTAGTCAAGATCACCAGGATCTTGATCCCATTACCCTTTCTTTCCCTTCCCATGAGCAGCAAGATTCTTACCCTACATCTTAAGCGATTGATGCATGGTAGCAACAGTAGTTGTATTAACAACATAGGTCCAATTCGGAGAAAATACTTTTGGCCGAGGAAAAATATAATATTTATCATAATACTAATAAATGTAAACATTATCAAATTGTACCTTGCCCTTTGATATGGGATCGATCAATTACGAAATGATACCGCAAATTACGCCGCGGTGTTACGACAACAGAGGGTCCACGCCGGATGTTAACGTAATAAATTGAATGTCGATTTACTTATACGATAATCTTTTTTTTTTTTTATGTTAGAAGTTGGGAAACAAGCATACGGCCCACCTGATGGTAAGTGGCTGCCGCAGCCTATGAGCGCTTGCAGCACCATTAGTAGGTGCCACTCACGCGTTGCCAACTTTGAGATATTAGTTCTTAAATCTCGTTCGCCCAGTAATTTCACTAGCGTACAATGCCCTTCAAACCGGAACACAGTAGTGCCTAAGCACTACTATTTGGCGGCAGAATATTGGACACTGCGGTGGTACCTACCTAGCCGGCCTCTTGCAACAAAAGACCTACCACCAGTGTGACTGATTGCACTGGTGGCATAATCTCTGTTGTGACAGAGGTTATCCCAACAGCGGGCGATGAGGTCGTCACGTCCCGACGCCGGTATCGAAAAGTATATCGAAAAGTCATTTTCTTCACAAAAAGAGAACAATAGATTTGAATTCACAACAAGATTTAATATGATAATCGGCTGGTGGAATCCTCGTGACGTTAAATAATTGAAACGAGAAGCTGCCTACAAATACTCTAGATAGTGATGGCTGAATTTCTCGTTCATAAATTGTTAATTATCCAAATATTACTATTATCAGTAATATTTTCTAGGTAATCTAGAGATAGTTTAATGAAAAAAAAGAAAAACGTTTATCCTGCAATATGGACGGTGTGACCGATTCGTCCCCTACCCAGAAGCCAACAACATGTCAATATAATCAAATCATTGCTATATTGCAGTAAATATTTTATAATTATATTTTCCTCTAAATTTAACTGCCAATTCCAGACTACCATTTTTATATTATCAGTAAAACCTCACTGCTGTTTTCCTCTTTAGGGAATAAATTTTTGAATGCAATAGGATTATAGCATTTTTCATTTTATTTGCTTATAATGAAATTATTTTAACATTATACATAGTTGATTTAAAGCAAATGAAATAACGGATATGAAAATCGGCTAATGTCCTATTGTCTCTAAGTAATGTAGGCCCGGTGAAAACTTTCACAACAATATATGTATATAATATATAGAGGATACATTTCAATATGATATTCAATCCTTTTCTTTCTTGTATAAAAAAACGTATATTTTATCGTAGTACGAACACTTAATTTGTCTTTTAATAACTTTTAAACACAGAAACGAGTATTTCTCGCAATCACTAGCGTGTCATCATCACAGTTATTAAAAATCAACAATCACAAATTTATTTATTAATTTTTTTTATGATGTATTAAAATGTCGTTTCCTTCATTGATATTATCATCAGTAGGTAATATTATGTTTGACTGTGAATAGGTGAAGTCCAAAGAATAACACAGCCAACTTCATGAATTATTCATTTGAATAATTGTATGAGATTATTAAGTTAAAAACGTATAATGTGAATTTGAACATTTCTGAATTTAAATTTTCCTTCTTATTATATTACGAGATAATCTATTTAGTTTTAAAAATCAAATATATTTTTGATGAATATAAATTAAAAGCTGAATATACAACTAATGTAAAACTATATCTACTTTTGACGACGTTGTGGCGCAGCGGTAACGAACCTGCCTTAAACGCCACAGGTCGCAGATTCGATTCCTGCTCGGAGCATATGTTTGTATTGACCATTGAAGGCTTGTCATTGTATGTGTTTCCGGACCCCCGACACAGGATATCACTATATTAATGGGGGCCGTTGAGTGTGTAGTGTTATTATTATTATTATTATTATCTACTACAGAATAGAAAAAAAGGGTGTAACGAAAGACGAACGTCTAGCAAACATTGAAAAGGACATAATGAAGAGGAAAGCAATGCTGCACGAAATCGAAGCGACTCTCCCGAAACAGAACAGTCTATACCTTAAGATAATACTCGGTAACGTCAACGTCTCGATCCTGAACAAAAACGACAAGTAAGAAAAATGTCATTTTGTAAGTCAATTATGTTCCACTAGCTGCGCCCCTCGCTCCCCTTCGCGTGGTGTACAGATTTTTCTTTATTGCATGGAACCCTCATTCTTTTTTTCAATAAAAGTAGCCTAAGTTACTCCTTATAACATAAGTTATCTGCCAGTGAAAGTCCCCTATCGGTCCAGCCGTTTCAGAGATTAGACAAACAGACATATAGATAAAATTTTTAATTTTTTTAATGTATATCATCTTGGCATTGATCGTGTTGCGTTATATTTCTACAAGCAGGAGCTGTTTCTAATATTTATTGTTTGATTTAATTTTGGCCTTCAATTTCAGATTCAAATACAAAGATGAATATGAGAAATTTAAGTTGATACTTAGTGCAATCGCATTTGTTTTAGCTGTTGGCAATCTATGGATAAACTTTAGGTGAGCATAACTTTTATTATAATTATACCTTTCCTCTAGATTACTATGGATCGGAGTGCTGGGCTACGAAAGCTGTGGATGAAATGAAAATGCATGCAGCAGAGATGCGAATGTTGAGATGGATGTGTGGGGTAACAAGAATAGATTAAATTAGAAATGAGTAAATAAGGGGAAGTTTGAAAGTAGTGTCAGTGACGGAAAAATTAAAGAGTGGAAGATTATCCCGGTATGGACATTATGCGAAAAGAAGATCATGTCATGTGGTCAAAAGAACGGTGGACATGAAAGTGAAAGGTAATGAGAACGGCCGAAAAACATGGATGAAATGCGTGAAAAGGGAGTGAGTGTAGAGGTGACGGATGATAGAATTGAATGGAAGAAGAAGACGTGCTGTGTCGACCCCACGTGAGCGAGGCGGGGGGTCTTACGGCAGGATATGATTAGTACATAAGGATTAAACTTCTGGGCATCAGGCGCTCACACTTCTCTCCTGATAACGGAGTCTGCTCTTCTACCTTTGAACTATTGAGGTCGTTATTATCTACCGTTGAGGCTTAACCATAATCTTGTTCATCGTACATTCATGCTGAAAAATAAAAGGCTCTATTACAACAAATGTTAACCAACAATGTGTCAACAACAAAACTGAAGCTAACCAAAATAATACCATAACAATTTTTTCCAGGCCATTACAACTGATTCTTATATTCTTGCTGGTGTGGTACTACTGTACGTTGACGATTCGTGAGAGCATATTGAAGGTGAACGGCTCGAGGATAAAGGGTTGGTGGAGACTACACCACTTCATTTCAACGGTAGTCGCTGGAATACTGCTTATATGGCCACAGAACGAACCGTGGAATGAGTTCCGGCATACGTTTATGTGGTTCATTGCTTATATCAGTGAGTATGGTTTATGAAACTTTACCTTATTAGTAGTAAAGCTGCCTTATTAAAAACTTATGGTCGCGCGTCTATAATGACCTCACATTTTTATTTTATTTTATTTACTTTTCACTCCCCATGATTTTGCTTGGTTAACGATAGCTCAAAGACAGAATTTTCTTATAGCAATGAAAGAGCGTATTTATAATAATCATGAGTCAAACACTTATCCTATCCTAATGAGCACAATCATCCCCCTCCAACCCTCTCATTCCGCATATTTAAAAGGGCATAGATAGCTTATTATCTGGAATAACACATAGTATACTTTTGAACATGGTATACTCGGAAAAATGGTCGGTTCCTGTGGGACTATCAAAAAACATCCTACTGAACGTATTCAATTGACATTCTGTGTAGAAATGTGTTATGGAGCCTAAGGTCACTAGTATATAATGTAATTCAAAATTACAGGTGTAGTACAGTACATGCAGTTCAGATACCAGAGTGGAGTGCTGTATAGGCTGAAGGCTTTAGGCGCTAGACACAACATGGACATCACTATCGAAGGTTTCCACTCCTGGATGTGGCGAGGGCTCTCGTATCTGCTACCGTTTCTCTTCGGCGGATATGTGTTCCAGCTTTATATCGCCTATACATTGTACCACATCAGCTATCACCCGGAAGCCACGTGGCAGGTAAGAATGATATTTATTATTTTATCATGTTAAGAATTCTGTCTATTGTCGCTGCTACTGTTCTGTACGTTCTTAGTATGAGGGATGTGTTCAAAATGTGGGAAAGATTTTGAATTTTTCAGATTTGATATAACCTATAATAAGTTCAGTCCTTTAGGAATGCTTAGTGCTGAGAACCGGGTATTTCCTGACAACTCCTATTGAGATTGAATAGTTGAAATTTTTTTTTTATTAATTTTCAACTTTTATAAATAAAAAAACAATGAATTTTGTTGTTGAACAATTGCAATAACAGCGACAATATTCCAATTTCTGTACAAAATTTAACTTTATTTTTCCAACAAAAAAATCACATAATAAATATAAAGCATACCTCGTGTGAAAATTCATAAAACAGGTGCCAGCGTTAAGTATGTCGTTCCTGCTTATCGGCATCGGTAACACGGCGACTACCCTCATAGTGATACCGCAGAAACTGAACGAACAGGTACAAAGCTGAGGAAGCACGAGCTTGCACGAAATTAGACAGTAGTGACGTCATTTCATTGTGATCTAGTACGATTTATTGTCTATGCCCGTTTTCATCAACTAAGTCTTATAGTGAATGTAATTTACTGATGTCACTTAAAATGAGTCCTTACCAAAAAGTTCTCATATGTTACCTTATTTGAAAAACTATTTTAGGTGACACTTATACCTATATGTTTGTAATTGTTAATGAAAACGAGCATTATACTTTTAAGGAAGTTTTTAAATGTTATTAACCGTTTTATAATATTTTTTGAAGTCTTAAATTACGTTGTCTTTCATATAATAAGCTACGAAAGATATTGGTTTGTTAATTAAGAGTGACGAGAGAGCTAAGTAACATATTTTCATATTCAAAGAGATTTCAGTTTTATATGTATTATTTTTATACATAACAAATAAAATCAAATTCTGGTTTATAACATTAATATCTGCTTAATTTTTTTTCCTTATTATGGCTTTGGTTGGGATCATCAACTTTGGTTGGGATTATTTTTAATCTGTTCATATAACTAGATCAACAACTTTTAAATTATGTCAATATTATTTTAATGCATGATTGTTATAGAATTATAACAAATTGTCTTTGAGAAAGGTTATCTCATGATAAGAGATAATGACCTGCAGGACGACAGACGCCTCATAAATTATATTATTTAATGGATGAGTAATTTTGAAACATAATCTCGTACTAGATCTATTTATTGAAATTTTACTAGACAAAAGAATGAATTAAATATATAACATTTATCAGCATAATTTCGCATAGAATGTATTTTAGTACATCTTTTTTGAATATCAAGAGCTTTTCGCGTGGAATTCTTGTATTTGTAAATTTATTCGATCGTTTATTATTTCATTATTATAATAACACTTCTATTCGAAATATACTTCAGCGTTCGTAAGCATTATACAAAAAATAATATTTTTATTGTGGACGCAAGTCTCGAAAATGCCAATTTATACTGATAAAAGTTATTAGTCCCTGACATGCTACTTCAATAAGAATAGTGATTTGAGTATGTCGTTCTCTTTTTATTTCTTTTATTTTGTTTTAGCTAAAAATAATTATACATTAGAGCTTCGTATGTTAAAACTACTCTTAGAAAGTTAGTGAAGTGTCAATTTTTTAGTTTCTAAATGTTTAATAATTGTCAGAGAAGAGGCCAACATTATAAACCAAAATGAAGAAAAGTGAGTCATCTGATTGCGTACTGGGGGCTTACCATTAACTCTAATTGCGATTCAAATGACGACCAAAAACATACAAAAACTGAGTTACATCGTTATTTCGTACCATGACATATATAGTTATACGTCATTCTCATATAAAATTTGAATCGATTTATTGTCAAAATTGAATAGAATTTTTACTAAAAGCTAATGGCCAGCCCGCTGAACCTTGATAAGTATTGGGAGGAACCGCAATTAATTATTTAACGTTAGAATCTTTAAAACATCCAAATTATTGAAGTGGCACTCGTAGCACACGACTATTGCATTTTTTTTAGTGTAGTAGATCAAACGTATGTATGTAATAGATTTTGTAAATTTTTAATATGTAGTAAAATTTTTACAGTTGCTGCATTTTTGTACAGTAAAAGTTTACCTAAAATAGATATTTTAGGTGATACTTTATCTTGAGAGCATTTGCGTATGAATAATAATTATGCTTTTTTATATTTAATTTTTTGTTATGTGGCAAGTTCTAAAAATTCACTAAAGGTTTTTGATCTTTAATTACCAAATGCAGTTTTATTTAAGTCTACGCATAAAAGTAATCAATACTTTACATTCATAATAATTTTATCTTGATTAATAATATTTTATAGATTAGAAACAATTTAAAAATATTTTTGATAGGTTATTATGTAAATCATTGAAATTGAATTGAAACGGTAGGAAAGAAAACTCCAATACATAATATATGCTATTGCCAAAAACGTTAACGGTTATCGTAATAAAATATTTAGTGTATTTCGAGAAATTGTAAGTAAAAACGTATTGTAAGTAAAAACGTCATACGTTTTTGCAGTCCGCAGAAAAGCAGAGCCCACGTGGGTTGTTCATGTAAGCAATTTTTTTAATATTTCAATTGCTAAATTTTAAAAATAATTAAATCGCGTTAAAATAATCGACTTAAATAATTTCTTAAAAACATTGTACATGCAACGTCATGCGAATTAATTATGATAAGAAGTTAGAAGTAGATAAATGAAAACAAATACTGACATATAATAACTATCACGATCAAGTTTTTCAAGAAGTGAAAATTGCTCTTTCAAGACCTTACTCAAACTATAACAATAAATACTAATATAATAAATTACGTATTTTTGGATGTTTGTCACTTCATTGGAATTGGAAAGTTGGCACACAGAGATTGTTACCTGAATTAACAACACAGGACACTTCTTATCCCGATAAAATGTCAGTTTCCCATAGGATTAACAAAAAAACAAAGTAGAGGACTTGAATTTTGGTGCAGATGGGTCTTACGGAATCCAGTCTAGATATTATTATTCAGGCTTATTTATAAATGTAAAAGTAACTCTGCCTGTCTGTACTCTTTAAGTATGTAACCTTTTCACGCCTAGGCCGCTGAAAAGATTGATATTTATTTTTTACAGCTTAGTGACCTATAAAAACATCGGTGGCGTCGTAATTATACAGCCCGCGACAAAACTTATCACACCACACATTTTCCACTGCAACTCTCAATAAATGGATACTTTTAGCATTTATAATATACGATTAAAGACAGATCGCTTCCTGGACAACAACCCCACACTGAATGTGTGCTATATATTTGTCGCGTCGATATAGCCCTATCCTATCCGGAGCCTATGAGTAAACAATAGCTGTCTTTATAGCTAATTTCTAGTCGAAGCATCGATTCTTCAGATAGTCATTTACTCCTTAATCAATTTTAAGCATATCAATAAATTTCTTTTGTAAAGCTTTTTTTAATATCAAATTGTAACACAAAGAATCTTCGGAGATTGTAATAATAATCATACCAAGTATTTAATTTACTAATCATATTTAAATATTTGTGAAAATTTTAAGTTTATATGGAATTCAAATAAATAGTGCCAACAACTTATAAGTTAACACGAATTTGTGCATTTTTTTATTATATTAAATTTCAAATCAATATATTTTTCGTTGTCCGTAGGACTAATAAAGTGTGGTCGTTTAATTGATTGTCATTCATTTACTTATTGGTTCAATAAATACATCTCAATATTATATAATCATCATATTATATAAAAAGGTACATACAATAATTGAGTTTTTAAAATTAAAATATGTGCTTTGATTCATTAATTAAAAAGATTGAAAGAAATAAGTAGTTCAAATTTTTAACAAAAAATAACTGGGTGAGAAGCAAAATTATATGTTCACAAAATGTTTTTGAGATCTGTAAATTAATATAATAATTATAGTACTTAAATAATTTACATTTACTTTAAATTTCTTGTATATAAAGGCTATGTAATTTTTTTGTTATTTATTTATTTTGTGCGAAATAAAATAGATTTTCAGTGGCAGTTTTTGTTTATTTAATTATTTTAGTTTTATGGTTTGCCATGTTTGACAGGTTTCTTACCTGGCTGCTTTGTTCCTTATTTTGCACTGCTGCAACATGTATACAATACTACGAGTTTTGCGCAAGAAAATGCTTGGCCGGCTGAAATTACGCTACAAATTACGTGCAATAGAGTACCGTCTCTCCAATGAGATCGCTGTTTTGGTACGTACCGAAACCCATGTTAAAATAAAAAATGTTTAATGTATAGGGCAGTTTAATCCTGAAGAAGCGCAGTGGAGCACTCTTTTAATTAATAAATATAAAGAATTATTTTACTTTATTAAAATATAATATGCACTTTGATACTGAAAAATGCGTTGCGCTGCGTTTCTTCAGGTTTGACCAGTCTGCCTGCCAGTGGGAATTTGGGCTTCTTTAAAAAGATAAACGTTGTAATATATAGATTTAATACATCCTATCCATCATTCCATGAATAAACAAGAACTACAATTCTTCGAGTTACTCGAAATAAAGATTCTTTTATAACAAAAGATTAATATAGAAGAGGGTGTGTAGAGAGCGAGAATTTAAAATCAAATCAAAGTAGGTGCAAAGTTTAGTTATTTTTTACTATTCAATTAATTTTGCTTAATTTAAATGTTTACTTTTAATGATTCTGCAACTAACTAATAACCATATTGGCAAATGTGATTGTAGCATTTCATTTATATGGCACGGTATTGTGGTATTTTGATGGAGGTAAGTGATTTCATTCTTAAGCGCAAGTGGTGCAAGCCTCAACGACCGTATATTTGCTAATTTTTATGAATTAACTTTCCTGCGTCACAATAATATATTTTAAATTGTTAACACAAAATTATTGAAAAGTTGAAATAGTTTTATTAATATTATAAACATGTCATGTATGCAATAATACCGACTCCCGAGTTCCTAACATTGGTATTTTTATCATTCCTGTAATCATAATATTATAGAAATTAGATGTAATATTTGATAAACAATCCCAAGAATCAATAGAGATAACGACGAAAATAGGCTCAACTTATTTTATGTATTAGCATGGCATTTTCAGTTGCACTATATGTTCTTAGTACACTTAATGCTTAGTAGTAGCTAATAGTATTCTAAAATTTAAAGTCTCTTATCGAATAACTATCATTTCTCTCTACTCTTAGTTGTTATTATACCCTGATCTCGAGGTAAAATTTTATTAAAAACAAGTTTTATATTAATATAAATAGAAATCACATTTAATTATTTTTAAGGAATAAATTCTTATTTTACTAATTTTGACGATTAACTAAATGGTTTACTAGTCCTTTGTGGACATGATTTGTATAATATTGTAATTATTTGTTACAAAGTTAGACTTTTTTTCAATAATGATTCTCTTTTTATCTTTAAATTAATGTAAGATCATGGTTTATTCATTTTTCAGTTAGTAAGTAAATAAATAGTTATGATTTGTATAACCAATTATAAATAAAACCTTCTATGTAATTGTTTGTTATCATCTGTTGAATCTCACGTATTTAATATGGTTACAGGATCAAAAATGGAGACAAAATAAATTGGAAACCAAGACTCCCTAGTTGGTGATGGGTCTATCTAAAAGGAGTTCCAACAATATCTGTTTATCTGATTATTTAAACAATATATTTTCTTATAACAAAATATTTGGATTGTGGGTATTGATGTTATATATCGATGTAAATATGTTTATTATATAAAATAATAATAAGTTAAGACTTTTTCTCATTGCCACTTTAATATTTCTCAATTTTCCTTTCCTTCACATTCGTTAAATATAGAAAATAAACTTTTAAACAAATTATTATATACACAGCTATTAAATTATATGATAAATTACTAAGGAACAATCACACGTAATGAACTTTCTAACAATTCTTCGAAATTGGTATTTATGTTTACATTTTATTATTAATTATATACAACATTGTCTTATCTAATTTCTATGAAATAATTCATATAAGGATCATATGGAACATTTTGAAGTTACATCGAAAACATATAGTATTACCTCTGGTATTACTTCCATTAGTGTTTGTAGACGAAAAATTAAAAAAAAAAATCAAACCCAAAAATTTAAATCGTGGTAACTTAGAAGTTAGTAAAAAAAGCAAAGAAAGACGAATATTGTTTATGTATCTTCATTTTTTTCTCAGTTTGATAGAATTAATCTGATTCGAAGTAACAAGAAAGTAAAGAAAATATCTTTTATTATTATTAACATTGGTATCATATAATTTCTAATGAATGAAATTTGAAATGAAGATTAGTAATTTCATTACCTAGAAATTACACAAGTACATGGAATAGCAACAGCAAAACGTAAAATGCTACTTATACCCACTAACAAGGACATATAATTATATATTTATATTCTTTAAAATAAATTAAAGTCATTATCAATTATTTTCATTTGCTTCTTCATCACTTCCACTGAACGAGTTAGGCTGCTCACTGTAATTTTCAATTCGAGGCTTTTTAATCAAAAGTCCCTGCTTCTGTAACCTTTCAATGGCATCTAAGGTGTTTTTGTTTGTTGTGCTGATTTCGCATTTTTCTTCTACGTGTGTAGCTTGTTTTGCGCTCGACTTCATTATCTTGAGTCCAGAGACATTGCTCAATCTGCTGAGCTGTTGTTTGGAACTTGTGCTGACTTCCGATCGTGCCTGAGTTGCTGTGACCGTACCTTTTCCTTTTACAGTTTTAGTTACACTGGCGAAATCAGACCTACTTTGAGTAGCCATACTTAACTGCATGGTACCTGCTACTGCTGGATCATCATCAAAATCTGACATTTCTGAATTAAAAAGGGAATCTTTAGGTTTCTTAAAGCAGCTGAATGGTCCAGTAGCTTCATCAGACGGTCTTTTAGTCGCCTGGTTAAAGGCATGTGGAGATATTTTTAATTTTCCTATAGCAGGTTTTTGTGGACCACATTTAGGAGGTACAGCTTTCCTAACACCAGAAGTACTAGGACTGACACCCCTTGGCATACTTAAGTGAGGTCGTACTGGTACTAGTTGATTTGATGGTCTGACCATATTTGGATTAGGACTTCTTACTGCACTCGTAGCATTTCTTATTTTAGTGCCAATTGTAGGTGATGCATGTCGGACTGAAGTACCTTGCAGTTCTTTCCCTGGCTGTTTATTAATAATCTTTTGAGGTCTAATTACATTAGGTTTTGAAGTGTTACGATTTTGCACAACTTCATTTGTAGATTGATTAACTGTTCTTATTGTCTTGGTCACAGTTGTTGTTATTTCTTCAATAACAGTTTGTGACTGAAATCTTTTCACAGTTTTGACAGTATTGACTTGATTGGAAGAAGTGCAAACTTTTTTATTGAATGATTGTGCCTGATTTCCACTTGCTTGCTGGCTAGGTTTAGTAATAGGTTGTTCAGTTTGTGACGAACTGGGTTTCTGTGATTTAGTTGTCATTTGCTTATTAACATTAGGAGGTTCTTCAGATGTTTCTTTTTGATGTAATAAATTTAATTCATCTTCAGGTTCTTGTTTCTTTGTATTTATCGATTTAATGGTTAGTTCTTTATTCAAATTTTTAAAATTTTCTATACATGTATTTTTAGTCACAACTGGTGTAGTATTCTCTTTTTTTAATTCATTGGTTTTAATTTGGCTTTCAATGTCTGCAAATTCGTCTTCTACGTCTTCATTTTCACTATTAGATACATTGGGAGATTCAACTATAGCGTTAGACTGGCCTTCATTGCACTCATTATCACTAATATCAGCTTCGTTAATTTCAGTGATTTTGACTTTACCTATATTCGATTCTGAGCCACTATAATTTGTCTCGTCATCGTCGTCGTAGTCTTCAAAGCTCCTTAATGGTTCCTTATTACACAAATTTGGAGAAGAATTTCTAGACTTAACAGTTACATTACCACCTAAAACTTTTAACTTATTTTGGAGGTTTATACTTCTCTGGATGTCGGGTGACTGCTTTTTTAATCTAATATGTTCACCCCCGACATCAAGCCGCGTATTTTCGTTATCGGGTCTTATGTCTTTACGATCACTTAAATTGACATTCTGCTGATTAGATTTAACGACAATATTTTTTCCAAGATTTCGCAATGCCACTAATGTTAAATTAGAAGACTTCTCTTCAACTTTTTTGTCACATGTATCGTTTTCGTTTTCTTCACTATCAGAGTCATCAATGTTAAAAATTTCTACTTCCTCATCTATGGTACTTTTACTAAGATTTTTCGGAAGTATTTCTTTCACCTGGGTCACATTTGCCTGCTTAATACTAGTTCTTTGATTAATTTTTGTAGAAGTACTTATAGGCTTGGCAGTTACATTTGTAAGACGTTTTAATATATCAAGATTAGTGGTTTTTGTAGGGCATTCTTCATTTATTAACTCCTCCCCATCATGAGGTTCATCAAGGACTTGATTCTTGATTAAATTCTTATTTTGACTTATAGAAATGTTTTTAATATTCAAGGCCTTTATATCACTAAGATTTTTGTTTATAGTCTTGGTTTCTTCTATATTATCAAATTCTCCAGTTACATTGTTTTCATCATCTCCATTCAAATCAGTATCATCATTTTCAACACCAGCATTAAACCTCGGTAATGAAGGTGATTGCTTTGTAGGCTTAATAGTTACACATTCACCTAATTTACTTAATGATGTACTTATATTTTGTTCCATTGAATTTTGGTTTATTAACATATCAGCTTCGCTGTCGTCGTTTTTTCTATCCAAATCGTCATTTTCATTTTTCTCTAGAGTTTTGTTTCCATTTGCGCCTTTAATTTGCGTTACAGATTTTACTGTTATAAGATGACTTAAATGCTTTAAAGCGTCTAATGTTTTATTAGCTAAATTATATTCTTTATCATTTTCACTATTTTTATCATTGTTATCAACTTTTGGAGCTTCTTGATTGTTTAAATTATGATCTGTTATTGAATCCTGTTTTGCAGTAACACATGTTTTGAAAAGAAATGATTGACTAGGACTAGATACACTGGTATCCTGTTCTTTCATGGTAGCTAAAACTTTAGCACCTCCGGTACCATCATTTTTTGTGTCTAAATAAGTATTTTCGTTATCTTCTAATTCTTCTTGAGCATCTTGATTGTTAACAGCTATATTATCTCTTTCAAAGGGCATTTGGGCATCACATTTGATTATTTCCTTTTCTTTTTGTATGACCTCTTCTGTGTCACAATTTTCATCCATTTCGTTTTTATCAATGTGGTTATCACCTACTTTTAAAACGTTTGGTGTACCTTCCTCATAATTTTCTGAGTTATCTTTATTTATGTCTGCATTACAAGGTTTAGTTATAGTACTTGTTTGAATATTATTGGTATCTTCATCTTTTGCAATGTTTTGTGACACAGTCTTTTTTACAACTTTTATTTGACTATTTCCTTGGTTTATAAGTTTAGATAATATTTCGTTAGGAGTGCTAACGGCTTTCGGCTTATTTTCTTCCTTTAAATTTTTTAAAGTAGGATTTACTCCTGATTTAGTTTTAACAACAATCCCTTGTTTTTTTAACTTAGCTAAATCTGCATTGACAATTTTAGGTTCATTTTTAGTAACCATTTTTACTTTTAACCTTTTAAGAACAACCTGTGTGGGTACTTCTTCTATTCCTTGTACGTCCAGACCATCCCCAAAAACGTCTTTATTCATATTTAAGAATTCATCAAGCGTTATAGAAGCCTTCTTTGATTTTTGTGTTTTTATGTTTTTGATTTCACTTTCCCTGGAACATCATTATCTGCAGATTCGCCCATCACTAACTGAAGAAAACTATCCTGTAATAAAATATTGAATTAACACATAATATAACAAAATAAAACATATTTTTACGTAAATAATTGTAGATGTGTTTTAACTTACTATGCCTTCATTATTTATAGCACTATTTTCATCTTCTTCTACTTTTTCCATAATGGGCGCTACTGTTTCTAGTGAAAATTCTGTTACACTTTTTACCCTGCAAATTCATATATCATATCATCATACAATGTAAATGAACATATTTTTAGCAAGTAATTGTTGTAATTAAAATTTTAATAAAAAAAATTACAATTCATTTTGTTCACTGTATAGGTCGCTTGAAGAATGGAATGTGAGATGGATTTCATATGCATCTAGATGGTAAAAAATAGCTTCACATAGTGGGCATCTTAATATTTCTGTGGGACTCTGATTTTCATCTTCATGTTCTTCACCCATGTGTTTCTGCAAAAAAATAATGTATTTATGTCTAATTAACATTTATTTACATAACAAGTATATGATATACAAAAAAATAGTTTATACATTTTTACTATGTATAATGTAACTTACATGTAGATTCACTTTGTTATTATATTCCTCACCACAGAATGCACAATAGTAGATTTGTAACATTTCCTGTAACAAAAAATATAAAATATAATAAATAAAAATTATAATTAACCACATTATTAATTATATATTAGACACATTATTAACTTGTGCCCCCACAGATGATGTTCTCATTGTCAAGACATTCATCATATTTAATAAAAATTGAGACAATTAGGGTACGGATAATCTGAAGCTATTTATGCAATAAAAAATATTACTTTTAGACATGTCTATCTACTTAGAGGCCATTAATGTATTCTATAACAATGCTTTATTTTGATTTAATCGATTTTCTAATGACCGAATTCTTTTCAAGACTTGATTGAACATTTAACACAGGTACAGACTTCTTACATTCAACAGGCAGTTGACGTTTAATACTTAACCTCTAATATTTTGAATCACTTAAAACTACAACTTGTTAATAGAATAGACTGTACCGTCAAAGTAGGCACAGTGGATTTACTAAAATAATTTGAACTCAATAATAAAAATACAAGCTTAAGGTGACTCTTATGTTGTGAGTTTCTTCTTGTCTAAGGTAATTAATTTACTAATGATTGCTTGCTACATGTGGCCAAAGAAAAGTGTTCTTCAAGCAGCTCAAGCTCAGGCGCAGTAGCATAATACTAAATGGACGCAAATAAGCCATACCATGTCAACCCAAATGAATTCTCACACAGAACTCATTTCGAGAAAAACGTGTTTGAAAATTTTGAACAACTAGCTTTATATGAATTTTCTTTTATGTTTTGGTCAAGTTTTTGGCAATTTCAGATTTATTTCAGTTATTTTACTTATTTTCACAAAAAATCAGTATGCAAACTGCATATTTCGTATATAATATAACCCAAAACGTTTAAAAATACATAAATTGTATGATTGCTTTTTTAGAAGTTTTAAAGCTTAAAACCCTACAAATATTAAAGAAAAATGTTCTTCAGCCATTTACCAACTCTTCTGCATATATAACTCAGTTTTTTCAATTTTGTGGGTTGACATGGTATTGCTTATTTGCTTATTAAATAACAACAAATATTCTGTTAAATTTAGTTTAAAGCAATACACATGAAAAGAATTATGGTATAAAATATTTTCACACTCCCCTCATATCTCAAATGGTTAATAGCTTTAAAAAGAATTGGTATACATAATGTAATTATATTTACAAATTTTTTGAAGCATAACTATCATACATGTAGTATCTTAGGAAAGCTTATTCTAAACAATGGTTGTTCCAGAAAAACATTCATAATAAAATATATGGTGAGTCTTATTTAAAATATAAGATTAAACATATTGTACCTGGTTATAAATCTTAACTTTTGTTGACTGTCCAAGCGCTGGCAAATCAGTATCTTGTCGATGAAAGAATTTATTATGATAGAGCATAGCTGAGGGTACATAAAATGATACTACACAACTATCACAGTGAAATTCTTTTGTACTTGCGACTTCTGAAGATTCATGGTTTGACTGAATGTGTTTATTATAGAGATGCTGCAACAAATAATGATAATTAGTGTTAAATGATTAATTTTATCAGTACTGTAGTTTTTCTTATTTACTCAACTGACTAAAGAATAATAAATGCTATGCAATCAACAACCCCAATAGGATATTGTTATCCAGAAATGCACAAAAGGACAAGAATAAACTCACTCAGACTGGAACATATGCCTGTATGGTCAATACAAACATTTGCTCTCGGCGGGAATTTTACCAGCAACCTGTAGCACTAAGGCAATTTCACTACCACTGCGCCAAATCGTCTTCATGTAACAGAATGTAGTTAAAAATTTGCTACTACATACTACGAAATATATTACCTTCATTGTAAAGAGTTTTCCACAAAAAGAACAGAAGTATTTAGCATCATGATCAGGATGAGCTTTATGTTTATGGGTTATGGCCTTAGATATTGTTGGAAATACTTCATCACAAACATCACAACCAACCACTTCGACTTCTTCCGCCGACTTCTCGTTTGTAGGGGATTCATTCTGAGGTCGGCTTTTATTTTTTGAGTTAGAATTAAAGTTTGGATCACCGTGCTTGCTAAAATGTATCATTAGATATCGTAATAATAATTTAATTCATAAGTACTTTATAGATATAGGAATTGAATTATAACAATGTTTATAACTACCGAAAATGAACGAGTAAAGTCTCCTTATCATCAAAAACCTCTTTACAAAAAACACAATCGAACTTAGATTCTGTTGTCATTATGAACACACTAATTATTATATTCACAATTTCACATTTAAATTAGATTCACACAAAATCGAAATTAGAAATAGCGTCTACTTATTCGTATTATTTTATTAAGTCAGTCCATTCCCTATTTATCAGTTACCTATTACAAAATATTCAAGATTATAACCAAGTGAAAGAAAAAAGTTTAAGCACATATTCTTATTTATTTAGATATTTAAGTTTTGTACATTGTCAATTGTGATCTCAAAACACAATTTCCAACACCAAGCCATATTGCCATTTTTGATGTTGCCATTAGGCATTAATGCTTAAAATACTGTGAAATGAAATACAACAAATTACAAAATCATAGGTATAGGAAGTGGTAGATTGCGTATATATGTTGCATAAAATGACAGTGTTTAAAATTGAAGCGCCAACTAACAAGTGGCTGGGAGCTATATAATATCATCGTAAGCGTGTCCTATCTAAACCTTGAATGCCATTCATCAATATCCTATCCACATTCTTTTTTTAGATCGAATCACTTCTTCGGTGGCTCTAGTTTATTCTTCAATTATAACCAATTTCAATCTTAATTAATTTTATGGGATATCCTGATCATAAATTATTGTCCTACATATCTATGCACAAAATATCTAAAACTAAATAGAAGACTACAGACATCCAGGACTACTGGACTGTGGTTCTTTTCGGCGAAAAAGATTGAACATGATGTCTAATTTGTGGCATGTTTGTATAGCAATAATATGGGGTATCTTTTCATACGTAAAACTAATAATTAGTTTATTGTTTTCTAAATTATCTTATTTCTTCAATTATTTGCAGAGCATTGAATTCCATGTTGTAGAGATTTAATGATATCTTTAGATATTATCCGAAAAATTACAATCTCTAACTTATTAGGTGATATTCAAGATATTTTCTCTTCTCACTGTGCTTTATAAATACTTTTAAAATATTTGCTTCTATAAAATAGACAGTGTTGTTATTCGCATTACGGTGACCAGAAAATAGTTCAAAGATATTAACATAATATAGCGCAAGCTCCTTAATGAAAATTATGACTTTTTAGACCCATTTCATGACTCAATCAAGAAGTATCGACAAAATATATTATCCTGCATATTAAATAAATGAATACTTGTATTTTGTAGGTTTCTTTTTTTTTTTATTGTTTTATTTGGAAAACATACAGCATTTAAATACAGTTTAACAATGAAAGAGCTTAGCTATTACATTAGCCAATTAAGTTTTCACTAAAAATATAATACAATAGTGTGGGAATATATAACGAACCAACAATTGTATTAAACATATTAGCTTATGGTACAAAAAGAGAAAACCTAAAACGTGTTCTAAATATTCTAAATTTACTATATCAAAAACATGATGTACTTATTACTAGTTATACATTTTGCCTTAATGCGGAAATAAATTGAGTAACCTTATGACGGAACAAATCAATGTGGGTGTATTTATTGTTATAAACAGTACATACTCTTGGTAAAAAGCTATTTTTTCCATAATTGGTTTTAGAGATTGGTATTGAAAATACTTTATTATTTCTAGTACTTATTTTAGGACACCAGAATGATATTTTACTTAACAAGTATGGAGAGTCTATTATGTTATTAATAATTTTATAAAGTAATAATTGGTCTTTTTGTTCACGTCGCAACTGTAGTGAAGTTAAATTACAATTGTTTATGCTACCGAATCTTCTCAATATGTATTTCTTAAATTTGTGCTGAATTTGCTCAATCATATCTATATAAATAGCATATTGGGCAATCATATCTATATAAATAGCATTTCACACATCTCATTTTATTTTTTTTATATTTGTTATTTTTCTGTTATTAATCTGGGGGCACGGCAGTGCCCCCGCCAAGTCGAGCACAAAAGCGGCACGGCCGTACTATCCTTTTCTCGAAGCACTTCAGGCCATTTTCGACGCTCTATAACTTCGTTGTGGATAAAGCTATAAGCCTGAATTTTCAGTAACCAAGCAGGCATTGTATAGACACGGTATATTTCAAATTTCATTCAATTTAAACCAGTAGTTTTAGAATTATAACTAGTCAAATTTCTTAATTTTGTCACTCACTGACTGACCGATCATCAAACTCTAAGGCACTTCTAGCAGACATGGAAGCTTCAAGTTTAGAATATAATTAGTGTTTAGTGTATAAGTAAAGGAAAAATTAAAATATTTTGTAATTTCGCTCCAGTTTACTAGATACACCAACTACATAAATAACTTTGTAATCGCCTATAAATGTATAGGATTACAAAGTTACGTTTGCAGTCAGATACGTACTTATATAATTTTCAACCTCCTATAACTTCTTTGTGGCTAAAACTAAAAGCCTGAATTTTCAGTAACCAAACAGGCATTGTATAAACACGATATATTTCAAATTTCATGCAATTTGAAAGTGTAGTTTAAGAATTATAACTAGTCAAAATTTCTTAATTTTGTTATTTATTGGCTGATCGTCATCAAAACTCTAAGGCACTTCTAGCAGACATGGAAGCTTCAAATTTAGAATATAATCAGTGTTTTAGTGTATAAGTAAAGGAAAAATTAAAATATTTTGTAATTTCGCTCCAGTTTTCTAGATACACCAACTGTATAAATAACTTTGTAATCTCATATAAATGTATAGGATTACAAAGTTACATTTGCAGTCAGATACGTATTTACATAATTTTCAACCTCTGATAACTTCGTTGTTGCTAAAACTAAAAGCCTGAATTTTCAGTAACCAATTAGGCATTTTATAAACACGGTGTATATCAAATTTCATTCAATTTGAAAAAGTAGTTTAAGAATTATAACTAGTCAAAAATTTCTTAATTTTATTATGCATTGGCTGACCGTCATCAAAACTCTAAGGCACTTCTAGGAGACATGGAAGCTCAAATTTAGAATATAATTAGTGTTTAGTGTATAAGTAAAGGAAAATTAAAATATTTTGTAATTTTGGTCTAGTTTACTAGGTACATTAACTGCATAAATAACTTTGTAATCCCATATAAATGTATAGGATTACAAAGTTACGTTAGCAGTTACATTTGCAGTTAGATAGGTATTTAGATAATTTGCGACCCCCTATAACTTCGTTGTGGATAAAACTGAAAGCGTAAATTTTCAGTAACTTAGCCGGCATTGTATAACCACGGTATATTTCAAATTCCATTCAATTCGAATAAGCAGTTTAAGAATTATAACTAGTCAAAATTTCATAATTTTGTTACGCACTGGCTGACCGTCATCAAAACTCTAAGGCACTTCTAGCAGACATGGAAGCTTCAAATTTAGAGTATAATTAGTGTTTAGTGTATAAATCAAGGAAAAACTAAAATATTTTATAATTTTGGTCCAGTTTTCTAGATACACCAACTGCATAAATAACTTTGTAATCCTATATAAATGTATAAAATTACAAAGTTACATTTTGCAGATAATCAATCAGTGTACCTGAATAGTATACACATAATATAATGGAATAATAGGTGTAGGTGGGTACCTAGATAATATTCGATTACATTCAAGAAGTGGGAGGAAAAAAGTAGGACTTTCTACAAAAAGATATGAGATCCCATAAAAAACATAAAATGTAAAAAATTGCCAGTCTCGCAAAGCAGTTCTTCTACTACAAAAAGTGGTGAGATCTCATGTATAACTACGCCTGAAACTTGGCAGTTTTACGAATCTAAAAGTATTTGTATGAGTAGAATAAGTTGCCGTACAACTGGCAAGTTTCAGGCGTAGTTATACATGAGATCTCACCACTTTTTGTAGTAGAAGAAGTGCTTTTATGAGGCTTGGGAAATTTTTTACATTTTATGTTTTTAATGGGATCTCATATATTTTTGTAGAAAGTCCTACTTTTTTCTACCCACTTCTTGAATGTAATCGTATATTATCTAGGTACCCACCTACACCTATTATTCCATTATATTATGTGTATACTATACAGGTACACTGATTGATTAACTGTAAATGTAACTTTGTAATCCTATACATTTATATGCGATTACAAAGTTATTTATGCAGTTGGTGTATCTAGAAAACTGGACTGAAATTACAAAATATTTTAATTCTTCCTTTATTTATACACTAAAGACTAACTAAATTTTAAATTTGAAGCTTCCATGTCTGCTAGAAGTGCCTTAGAGTTTTGATGACGGTCAGCCAGTGAGTAACAAAATTATGAAATTTTGACTAGTTATAAATCTTAAACTGCTTATTCGAATTGAATGGAATTTGAAATATACCGTGTTTATACAATGCCTGTTTGGTTACTGAAAATTCAGGCTTTTAATTTTAGCCACAACGAAGTTATAGGAGGTTGAAAATTATATAAGACGTATCTGATCAGAAATGTAACTTTGTAATCCTATACATTTATAGGCGATTACAAAGTTATTTATGCAGTTGGTGTATCTAGTAAACTGGACCAAAATTACAAAATATTTTAATTTTTCCTTTACTTAGACACTAAACACTAATTATATTCTAAATCTGAAGCTTCCATGTCTCCTAGAAGTGCCTTAGAGTTTTGATGACGGTCAGCCAATGTATAACAAAAATTAAGAAATTTTTTGACTAGTTATAATTCTTAAAATACTTTTTCAAATTGAATGAAATTTGATATACACCCTGTTTATACAATGCCTAATTGGTTACTAAAAATTGAGGCTTTTAGTTTTAGCAACAACGGAGTTATAAGAGGTTGAAAATTATGTAAGTTCGTATCTGACTGCAAATGTAACTTTGTAATCCTATACATTTATATGAGATTACAAAGTTATTTATGCAGTTGGTGTATCTAGAAAACTAGAGCGAAATTACAAAATATTTTAATTTTTCCTTTACTTATACACTAAACACTAATTATATTCTAAACTTGAAGCTTCCATGTAATCTGCTAGAAGTGCTCTAGAGTTTTGATGATCGGTCAGTCAGTGAGTGACAAAATTAAGAAATTTGACTAGTTATAATTCTAAAACTACAGGTTCAAATTGAATGAAATTTGAAATATACCGTGTCTATACAATGCCTGCTCGGTTACTGAAAATTCAGGCTTATAGCTTCATCCAAAACGAAGTTATAGGGCGTCGAAAATGGCCTGAAGTGCTACGAGAAAAGGATAGTACGGCCGTGCCGCTTTTTGCTCGATTTCATGGCGGGGCACTACGTGCCCCCAGATATGTGAAACCTTATTCATTACCTTAATATATTTAATTTTGTTATTTTTCTGTTATTAATTTTAATTTTTAATTTTAATAAATATATTAAGGTAATGAATAAGGTTTCACATATATATATATACTTTTTTACTTATGTTTAATCAGTTGCTTATTTTGTTATGTTATAGCCTAATCATTGTTTTTTTCTTTTTTCAACCTTAAAAGGTAATGCATTTACAATACCTAATTGTGTTAACTTTGTGTATATGTATTGATGTAATTACCAATGGCGACTCATGAATAAATAAATAAAAAAATAAAAAAAAATAAATAGGTATATATGTTAAAGTTCATTTTTAATACCATGACACATAGTAAAGCTGGCGGGTTTTTATTCTTTTATGCTCATTTTTCGAGGCAGCGCCTATCGAATGCTAAAATTATCAAGGTTTTTTTAAGCACTGCACACTCAACGGCAACAACGGCTCATTAGGATAGTTATATCCTGTGTCGGGGGTCCGGAAACATACAAGGACAAGGACAAATACACTCAGACCGGGAAATATGCGTGCATGGTCAATACAAACATGTTATGCTCCGTGCGGGAATCAAACCCGCGACGTGTGGCGTTTATGGCAGGTTTGCTACCGCTGCGCCACAACGTCGTCGAAGATACAAACACGCAAATCCTAATTTAGCGCAGAATGCGCTAAATTAGGATATACATAATTATATAGATACACGTTACGGAGTTACGCCATAATTTGATATTTTTAATGTTGGGTTAAGTATTTTTACGATAAACCTAGCCATGTACCATCCATTCCATGCATGGCTAAGTGGAATTACTCGTTAGGTTTATCATTCAAGGAAGGTTTTTCGCAGGCAAAATCAAAGCTTTATATAGTTTTCTCAAAAATATATATTTAAAAAAAAATCTTAATGTAATTAATTGCTAGAAAAATTATTTCAATTAATCGATGTTCAACAGGCAACCATTGAGCGATTTGTATTTGCTTTGTTAAGACGACGTTGTGGCACAGCGGTAGCGACCCTGCCTTAAACGCCACAGGTCGCGGGTTCGATTCCCGCACGGAGCATAACATGTTTGTATTGACCATGCACGCATATTTCCCGGTCTGAGTGTATTTGTCCTTGTCCTTGTATGTTTCCGGACCCCCGACACAGGATATAACTATCCTAATGGGGGACGTTGAGTGTTTAGCGTTTATTAAGTTGACATGGGTATATCAACGTTCGAAAAACCGGGCGATAATGTAATAGTATTGCGCTGTAGGTACTTATAACAATCTTAGAAAATATCTTAAAATTCGGACGCAACCACAAACAGAACCTAGTGACAAACATGTAACTTATTTTGCCACGACTGATAAAAGATAAAACTTTAATCTCATAATAATAAAAATAAATTCGTAATTTTAATTAAAATTATTACATAACTAGCATTTTTATAGTTTAGTATAGAACTGGTTTCTCTTATCATTATCGTTGATAATCTACGGCGACATAACATTATAATTGAGGTGATCATATTCACAATTGTGATTTTAGGTAACAACAAGCTCCAAATGTGAATCATTTTTGGAGCTTGATGATACCGTGAAACTAAATCGTGACGTCGAGTATCGAATACGATACGTGTTAATTTGAAGAGCAAGGTTCAAAAGATAGTATACTTACTACAAATACTGTATTTTCATATTAAGACATTAGTACGATGGCTACTTTCTTATCAAATTTTATTATAAAACGACTATACTCCGGTGTCTCTCATAAAATAATAGCTCAAAAGTATGTGCTCACTAAATACTTTCAAGGGGAACCGAAAAAAAGTGATTTTAACATTGTGGAGGAAGCACTTCCAGAACTAAAAGATGGCGGTAAGAGTGAAAAAACAATTAATAACATTATTTTACTTGAATGTATTACATTCTATTGTATATTTTGTAAATCGGAATTGTTTGTAATTTCAGTTTACTAACTCCTTCCAAAATACTAACCTAAAAAGTTATCTGGGCAGTGTTGCCAGAGCCTTCGATCTAATTACCCTATATCTTATCCATATACCATATATACGACGACGTTGTGGCGCAGCGGTAGCAAACTTGCATTACGCACCACAGCTCACGGGTTCGATTCCCGCTCGGAGCATAATATGTTTCTATTGACCACGCAAGCATATTATCCGGTCTGGGTGTATTTGTTTCTCTTTGTATGTGTTACCGAACCCCCGACACAGGATATCTATACTCTCCTAATGGGGGCCGTTGAGTTTGCAGCGTTTATTTATTTATTTATTCATTTATATATCAGAGCAAAATTTTAAAATCCATAATGTTATAAATTCACTAGTTAAATTTTAATTGGGACTGACTTTATTTTATCGTCGATCCTTCATACTCTTCACTAGCAATTCATCTTTAACGCGGTGTCCTATGAGGGCGATTCAAAGCGAAGCGGCGCGAATACAACAAATCCAAAGCAAATGTTTTTATTCAACAAAAAAAGTATGTAACTTATTTGTTGAAAGTCTGATTCTACCATCGAAAAAATGTCTTATTCCACTCAAGATATTCACTATCAAGGTATTCACATTTTCAAAAATATATTGAGAAGCAACAATACATTAAATGCTTACATTTTTTCCTGCAAGGAGTTTTATAATAACATTGTAGATTCCACGAATAGCCCACTTTTGCAGCTCAAAAATAGAATTTTCATCAGCCGCGTTACTCCACAGTAAAATTCCATATTATGATATAATGCTGTGGTACTTTGACTGAAATTGTTTAGTTTCCAGCTTCTACGTCTGTTAATTGTCGATTTTTTCTAAATGCTGCCGAGTTAATTCAATTCGTCTATTCAATTCCAGCGATACTCTATTGTGGTGACCTGACACGTGACAAAACGGCGTGCGAATTGAGCTTTTCGCTATCGAGTATAAGGCATTCTGTCTTCCCCTTATTGACTATACACAAACCACATACCCTAGACAATGACCATCTCTCACTCTTCGCGGACGACACCGCTCTATATACTCTTCTTCTTCTGTATCTGAAAATTGAAGTCAATCCAGACAAAACCGTAGAGGTCTTATTAAACAAACCCCGCATTAGAACTTACTGTCATTCCCGTCCACCTAGAATCATGTCTTTATTTGACCATCCCATCCCGTGCAAAGATAAAACCAAATATCTAGATGTCATATTGGACATATGATTATCGTTTCAAGCTCATATACGCATGGCACGCAATAAATCAGCGCCCACTATCGGCAGTATTTATTTAAATTACAATTTAACTAAAATGTTTGAATCTTGATCTTATAAGGAATCTGTGATTAACAATACGACAGTAAAGTTATAATTTAACTGCTGAGATTGTAATATCACGGGTTTTTCTACTCTACTGCAATATCCACGTGTGGTGTCCACGATACAGGTCACCTAATGTGGACACCGATGCTAAACCCTCATTGTTCAATCTTTTCTATATAAATAAAGATTTTTAGTGATTATTATTATAATGATATTTATATATTACTTTTGCAGAAATATTAACAGAAGCGGAATATCTTAGTGTTGATCCATATATGCGTGCTTACATGATTGGATATAAGTTACCCACAGATATGATTGGTGGACAAGTAGCCAAGTATGAATAAACATACTTTATGAAATATTACACATGTTTTATAAAATGGCAATTTCTAAAACAGTATGACATTTTAGGGTAATCGAGAGTCGAGATAAAAATGTCCCGGTAGGAAGTTACGTAACAGGAATGTTTGGGTGGCGCACTCACACTATTGTTAATCTTAAAAATGCGAATGCTTTGAACTTAACACCAACAACTATTGTGCCTGATGTTTCGCCGTATCCAGTTTCCTTATCATTAGGCATACTTGGTATGCCTGGGTAGGTAGAGTTTAATTTACACAATTTAATTAAATAAAAAGTAGTCTTAAATGAGATGAGCCCAAGCAAGAGCAACTGAAATGCTGTTAAATATAAATGTTTAATTATATTTTAGAAATACAGCTTATTTTGGCTTGAAGGAAATATGCAAGCCAAAAGAAGGAGAAACAATTGTAATTACAGGCGCTGCTGGGGCCGTTGGCTCACATGTAGGGCAGATTGGAAAAAATCTTGGTTTGTAATTATGATTATGTATTTAATTTTAAAGAGCAGAATAAATAACAATTCATGTTGAAATAAGTGAAAGATATCCTGATCTTTTTGATTAACCATTTCAGGACTGATAGAATTTTCACTTTCGAAATAATTACACAAAAAGTCTTTTTCACCAATAATGAAAACGAAATGCCTTTACATATTTCTTTACGTTGTATTTACATTTACACACTTTTATTCCAGGTTGTCGTGTAATAGGGTTCGCTGGCACTGAAGAAAAATGCAATTACCTTAAAAAAGAACTAGGCTTTGATTATTCTTTTAACTACAAAACTTGCAATATAAGCGCTGCCTTAAAAGAGAGCGCACCTAACCGCGTTGATTGTTATTTTGATAATGTAAGTATAGTCTTGCTGTGTGAACGTGTTTTTCAGTTCAAATTATAGATCGATTATTCAGTAAGATATTGCTCGCGATATTAACGACGTTGTGGTGCAGAGGTATCGAACCTGCCTTAAACGCTTTTTTTTTTTTTTTTTTTATGTTAGAAGTTGGCAAACAAGCATACGGCCCACCTGATGGTAAGTGGCTGCCGCAGCCTATGAGCGCTTGCAGCACCATTAGTAGGTGCCACTCACGCGTTGCCAACCTCGAGATATTAGTTCTTAAATCTCGTTCGCCCAGTAATTTCACTAGCGTACAATGCCCTTCAAACCGGAACACAGTAGTGCCTAAGCACTACTATTTGGCGGTAGAATATTGGACACTGCGGTGGTACCTACCTAGCCGGCCTCTTGCAACAAAAGACCTACCACCAGTGTGACTGATTGCACTGGTGGAATAATCTCTGTTGTGACAGAGGTTATCCCAACAGCGGGCGATGGGGTCGTCACATCCCGACGCCTTTCAGCTACAGGTCGTAGGTTCGATACCCGCTCAAAACAATTGTTTGTATTGAGCATACAGGCATGTATTCCGGTCTAGGCGTGTTTGTCATTGTCGTTATGCGTGTTTCCGGATCCCCGACACAGGACATCACTATCCTAATGAGGCCGTTGAGTGTATAGCGTTTATATCTATGTAACAAAATTGCTGGAAAGAGAGAAAGGATGACGGACAAAAAGTATACGCTTATTTCATCTGTTATATCTATAGATATCTTCAAGTAACCTAAAATTATCAGTTTACTTTTTTCCGTTACATGGACCACTATGGAATCTCTTCTTTTTTAGGTTGGAGGTGAAATAAGTACAAAAATAATGAACTCCATGAACAAATATGGAAGAGTTGCAGTATGTGGTTCTATTTCCTCATACAACGACCAAACTTTGCCGAAAGGTACAGAAAATATTTCAAAATTAAATTTTTATTTAAAATTTTATTTTAAGTAATTTAATAACTTAATATTACAGTTACAATTGTGCAACCCGCGATAGTTTTTAAAGAACTCAAAGTTGAAGGATTTTTGGTTAATCGCTGGAATGATCGCTGGCAAGAAGGCGTGAATATGAATTTAAAATGGCTTAAAGAAGGGAATCTTAAATACCAAGAAAAAATTTATTACGGTTTTGAAAATATGGTTGATGCATTAGTGGGCATGTTAAGGGGAGAGAACACTGGGAAGGCTGTTGTGAAAGTTAAATGAAGATTTGATTAAAATGCACATAATTATACGATATAGCCAATGTTTAATTTTATTTTGAGATTCTTATATTATGTCTATTGTTAACTAGCGTCTGCTAATGATCATAACTACTTTAAAAAAGTATCTTTTGTTTAAGAGTGAAAATTGTGTAATATACACTTGTCCGCATAATTTTCACTCTTTATTTTAAATTTTTAACAAAGATATCCCTATCTTTGTTAAAAAAAATTAAATTAAAAAAAATATCATGAACTGGTACAAATGTTCTCAATGTAAAATGTACATTGAGAACATTTGTATAGTTCGTGAGTTCAAAGAAATTGTCAAATAGTCGGCCAATTTCTCAGCCCTTTTCTTCTATGTACTCAACATGCGCACTTTTATTTTGTTAGTTCCGAACTTCGTAGGTAGCACTCGCTTTTATACTTGTCCCCTAATATCTATGGTATATTAGCAAAGACTAAACTACTATGTATATTAGTAATTACTAATAGAATAGATAATCTGTGAATACTGGATGACATCATGATATTGATATATACTTGAAGTTGACAATCTTGTGAAAGTTCAAAAGTTGTAATCAGTTGTGAAATAATTTCAAATTTGTTTGAATTTAAAAATGCAATTATAAATATTTTTTAACTACAAAGTAGTAGTTTTACTAGTAATTACTAGTAAAAAACGTAAAATAATATAACAAAGCATCAAAAATGACCACGAATTTATCAAATTTACTAAAGAAGTATTCTAAAAATACTTCTGAAAAAGTTTTATACATTTTTTGAAACGCCTGTGGGATCTATTATTGCTGGCGCTGATGATAACTACTTGTACATTGTAGCGTTTGAAGATTCTAAAAATATTGATAAAATGCTTAAAACAACTAGCGATGAATGTAATTGTAAATTTGTCGAAGGAAAGAATAAAATATTGGATAAGTTTGATATCGAAATTAATGAATATTTCAATGGTAAACTCCATAAATTTACTGTACCTATAAAAACTTTTGGCTCCGATTTTCAACAGGTAAAGTTAATAAACATTTAAACTTAAGTATTTATGAAAATAATCTTTTTATTTTATTTATAATTTTTTTTATAAATATATTAAAATCCGACTTAGTAACAATAAGAAAAAAATAGAGTAATTTATTTTTTATTAATTAAGTAATTAGTTTTATTTTAGTGCAGTAGAAAAGTAGTGTAATGTATTTAAGTATGTAACTGTAAAAGTATTAATATTATCATATTGGATGTGGAGCATATTAATGGCTTAAAATGTTTTCTTGTATTGGTTATTTTAACTTATTGGTGACTAATTGTCTTCTAAAATAAATAATTATAAACCAAAATAAATAAATTGAATTTCATGCTTCACTTGATTTTGTATTTAAACAAGGTTTTTAAGTTTATTTATATTATATAAACTTTCTTGTTGCTTATGCTATATAGCTATGCTTTTTCATTAATTATGAATATGTTTACAGGAGGTATGGAATAAACTTCTTGAAATTCCATATGGATCAACAGATACTTATGGAAACCTCGCTAAAGTGATGGGAAGACCAGTCAGCCATTCAAGGGCTGTTGGCGCTGCTTGTGGTGCGAATGCTCATATAATTTTGATACCATGCCATAGAATGGTGGCATCTGGTTCTAAAGGGGGCTTTAGCTGTGGACTAGATCGCAAAGAATGGTTGTTAAATCATGAAAAGAAATTTGCTCAAAGATAAATATTGTTGATTTTGTATTAAATATAAAGTGATATCATCTAAGGTCAAGCAAGCAACAAGCCTATTTGAAGGGGTAATAGGCATAGTAATATGCCTATTGAGGTCTTAAGTGGACTTTAAATTAAAATGTAATACTGTGATGAGTGTTTAAATGATGATGATGATGATGACTGTATGAATGTTGGTCTACCTTTTAAAAACATACATATAAGAATATTCGTTTATTGAAAACAATTATCTTCATTATGTATAAAAAAACAAAAACTTAAGCTTAAAAAGATACATTTAAATATCTTCGCTTTATCCATACAGGTAAAGCAAGCAAAAAAAATTGGTGGTGACAGACGGACGGACAAACGGACGAATCATAAGTGATCTTGCAAAGGTTCCTTTATTTACTTTTTGAGGTATGGAACCCTAAAAATGACAAATGATTTTATTTCTTTTTTTAAGCAATGCTTTTTCAAGTCACTACTAATACTCCTTTTAAATTAGAGAGGGTACGACATATGTAGGCATATATAAATCCAGCCACAGCAACCACAAATTGCCATGCAAATATAATATTTTGGTACAATTGAGAGTCCATTGTAATGAGATTACTAACAATAACAATTATAACAATTAACCAAATTATTAATATAATATAAATAATAATAAATTATAAATTAATTAACGAATGATACAATTATAGAATTTACAGCACATAGAACAATATTAAAAGAATAAGGAATATGTGATGATTTATTACCATAAAAAAGATTAACATGATTATAAAGAAATGAATTATAGAATTATCAATATATAAATTACAAAACAATCAATTTAAATTTTATTGGAGTAAATCAGCAACAAGTATATAATATAATTAATTAATTTGAAATGTGTAAGCTTTAGAATCAGGACCAGATTTAAGTTATATGGGGTTACAGCCCCAGGGCCTCCACAAACGTGGTACTTGAAAACTCAGAGGCTACCTAGGGTCTTCAGACCTGCCTCCGGCCAGTGATCACAATATTAATGAGTATAATTGTACTTCAATAATTACGATAATTATGTAGTATTTTTGTATTTTTTATGAATAAAGTTTTGTTTGCAATTATTTATTATCAATGTCATTTTCTAAAATAAATACTAAATAGTGTATTCTAATTTAATATATTTTCAAAACTAAACTACCGAGACAGTATTTGATAAAAAGTTTTTGCTAGTGATCATGACAAAGATTTTTAAATTTTTAGTGAAATATTTTAAACCGACTTAAAAAAGGAGAAGGTTCTCAATTCGAATATTTATCTATGCAGATAAAAATGAATCGTCGAAATGTATAATGGCGCAAAACTTCAGAATGATTGCATCAAATTGAATAATTCTGTTTTGTTTGTTATTGTTAGGGCAATCGGCAGTTTTTACGGCAATCTGTTGAAGGATATTTCTATGGAGCGCGTCGACGTTCGGCGTAGGCATCTGCTCGCCAGTAGCGCTGCGCGGTGACTGTGCGGGTGTGCGGGGGACGGGGAACTCACGGGAAGGGAGATCGGCTATCGGCTCGAAGCTTCGTGCGATTTACAAAAAAACCTTATATCCTATATATAAGGTTTTTTCCACCCTTGTCTCTACATTTATCATGTCCTAGATTATTTTTACAATCCAGCAAAAGGATTACTGTTCCGATTACTAGTTCGGGGGCTGTTTTACTCTAGAATTCGGAAGTTTGATAGTCGGAATGTACAATGACAAGTGAAAAGGGAAAGTCATCGGCAAATATGTTGCAGATTTAAGTCATATAAAACATCGGAAGACAGTCATTCAGAAATCTTTTTTTATTTCTATGAGAGAAATATATATTTCGTCCCCAAATTTGCTGCCCCAAAAATCTGCCGCCCTAGGCTTGAGCCTACTCAGCCTGCTGATAAATCCGCCACTGGTTATGTGACCCAAGAACAGGATTAAAACTCCCACGGTAAGGAGATCAACGTAATAAAATGGTACCTAGACGAAGTTGGGCGGGCTGCTAGTAATATATATTTTTTGTGTGTGTTGGGTATAACTTCTCCATATACAGATTTCCAAACTTTTTTTTTGTTCTAAGGGGTTATCCCGAAATAGTAGGCCCATTTAAATTTCATCAAAATCGATTGAGTCCTTTGGATGACTCATAATTATACGAGTGAACTAAATTGCGTATTTCGTCTTTTTTTTTTTTTTATGTTAGAAGTTGGCAAACAAGCATACGGCCCACCTGATGGTAAGTGGCTGCCGCAGTTTATGAGCGCTTGCAGCACCATTAGTAGGTGCCACTCACGCGTTGCCAACCTCGAGATATTAGTTCTTAAATCTCGTTCGCCCAGTAATTTCACTAGCGTACAATGCCCTTCAAACCGGAACACAGTAGTGCCTAAGCACTACTATTTGGCGGCAGAATATTGGACACTGCGGTGGTACCTACCTAGCCGGTCTCTTGCAACAAAAGACCTACCACCAGTGTGACTGATTGCACTGGTGGAATAATCTCTGTTGTGACAGAGGTTATCCCAACAGCGGGCGATGGGGTCGTCACATCCCGACGTCTTCCTGACTCTTGTGAAATTTTGTATACACATATATGGGTCAATTATAGGATTTTACGGGCATATGTAAAAAAATAAATAATACTGGCATATAAATTACTAGTTACCGGCGTCGGGACGTGGCGACCCCATCGCCCGCTGTTGGGATAACCTCTGTCACAGCAGAGATTATTCCACCAGAGCAATCAGTCAAACTGGTGGTAGGTCTTTTGTTGCAAGAGAGTTGTCAAATATTCTAACGCCAAATAGTAGTGCTTAGGCATTACTGTGTTCCGGTTTGAAGGGCACTGTATGCTAGTGAAATTACTGGGCAGAATAGATTTAAGAACTAATATCTCGAGGTTGGCAACGCGTGAGTGGCACCTACTAATGGTGCTGCAAGCGCTCATAGGCTGCGGCAGCCACTTACCATCAGGTGGGCCGTATGCTTGTTTGCCAACTTCAAACATAAAAAAAAAAAAAAAAGCGTTTAAGGCAGGTTCGATACCTCTGCACCACAACGTCGTTAATATCGCGAGCAATATCTTACTGAATAATCGATCCATAATTAATATCTCGAGTTTGGCAACGCGTGAGTGGCACCTAGTAATGGTGCTGCAAGCGCTCAAAAAACTGCGGCGGCGTGCTGGTAGTAAGTCTGCTTTGAGTCTCGGCGGTAGCGGGTTCGATTCCCGCTACGCTCCGATGTTTGTTATAAATATGTTTCGGTCTGGGCGTTCGTCCTCGTGACTCCCCAATTCGCTCTTAGGGTTGCGGAGGACAATAGCAAACGCTCTGTATTAAAACCAATAACCTGTCAAATCCGGATAACACTATAAGCAGGCCTTAGGTATATACCGGGAATAATGCTAGGAAGAAGAAGAAGACTGTCATTTAAACTAAAGCGAAGTATAAATATTTTTTTACAACTGAAATCCGAACCTTATGTAGTTGTTATTATACCGCAGGCTTATCGATCACAAGCTTAAATATTTAATGGTAACAGTGCAATGACGTTTTTATACCTACTTTTAAATTGATTAATTCTTCAAATAGAGTGCACAAATCCTACTATAATTATACATATAAATGTTAAATTGTCTATGTTTGGATGTTGGAAGAAATGGCACATCTTTATATATATATATTTCCACTGTACGTGTGTATGTCACTGGACTTTTAAACAGTTGGACCGATTTCGATGATTTCGTTTTGTTCGTGGATTCGAGAATGGTTTAGATTAACAATGGGACCCAGTAGGTGGCGCTGCCATCGGATCTCACTTTTTTGTCATTTTCGTGGCAGGACAACGTCTCCCGGGCCCGGTAGTGTTATATAGATTGTTACCTGGAAACATACTATTACATTAACACAGGATAATATTTGTCCAGGAAAAAAACCCGTACGATAAACAAAAAACGAACTACAAGATCTCGATATAGATTGGTCTTATGGAATCTAATATTATTATTATTATTCAATCTAATTTTATCAATATGAAGGTATATAATTATACCTTTTAGCGCCTTCATCGCTGAACCGATTTTGATGAAGAACTTTACTTTTTGTCTCGAAAAAAAACGTGAAGAGGGATAAAAGTTTGTATCAGGAACCATTTAGTTTATATTGTAATAAAGGCTTCATTAAAAATGCCACCACGCGGGCGAAGCCGCGGTCAGATAACAGTTTGTCTATGCTAATGTACCTATACTTAACCTAGTTCTTAATTCTTCGAGGCAACATGTTTTTGAAGAAGAAAGACATGACACGTTTACAAGATTTTAATCATACGTTTAAAACATATTTCAATCTTCACTCTGCAACAATATGATGGTGTAAGTGACGACGACCGACGAGATGGACACCAACAATGGGTATTCGAGTCGTATGAAGTGGGCCATGTGGAAATTAATTGTTCTCGACTGCACCAAGCTACGAAACTCGTTGAACGCTGATAGTAGATTATCATCTAGAAAAAGAAAATCAATTTAAACACCTTAACTTACTATAAACTAAGAACCGGCCCTTCCGTATAGAAAAAATATCCAAATATTCGCTGGTGCTTTTTCGTAGAGTCAACGCTAACAGAATGAAATGAAGTTAGGCACACGCTAACTGTAGTCGGTTATGTTGTAAAGTTGTGACGCTAACTTCATTCGACTATGTTTCTTGTTGTTGAATTTACGAAGGAACACCAGCAAGTCTTTTACATTTTGTGTGTATTCAAGAGCCCATCCCGTATTGTTGTAGTTAATAATTACTAATTATGATCGTGTGTAAATTTAAAAATAAATATGTAAAGAGTTAGATAAGCTGATAGATCGCGCGAAATTTCCTGCCTCATAAATAGCAAACTTAATCAAAATACGATTCTCCATCAGTGATTCTAACAATAAGTGTTGCGTACTACACTATTCTTTACCAACATCCCGGTGACGCTGTCAAAGCCAGTAGGGCCAACAGCAATAGGTACACATTTAAAGAAATCCTTATATAACATTACTAGCGGCCCGCTCCGGCTTCGTTCGGGTATAAAATATATAGCCTATGTCAATGATTAGAATCGATCCAACAGTTTTGATTTATTCATTACTGCCCGTGGCCCGCACGCGTTAAATGTACTTATTTACGACATCACATTAGAAACCTCAAAAATTTTTTTTTTCTCCACTATTTTTATACATATAAACCTTCCTCTTCAATTAAAAACCGCATCAAAATCCGTTGCGTAGTTTTAAAGATTTAAGCATATATAGGGACAGAGAAAGCGACTTTGTTTTATACTATGTAGTGATGATAGTCCTCATATCGTTCTTATCTATCGCTTCATTCGACGAAATTGAATTCTATAAAACAAATTTCTATAAGACGACGTCGTAGAGCAGTTGTAGCGAATCTGCCTTAACCGGCATAGGTCGCGGACTCGATTCCCGCTCGGAGCAAATGTGTGTATTGACCATACAGGCATGTTTTCCGGTCTGGCTGTGTTTGTCCATGTCCATGTGTATGTTTCCGGACTCCCGGACACAGGACATAACTATCCTAATGTGGCCGTTGACTGTGTAGCGTTTATATTTATTTATATTTATAAGATGTATTCTAATATTATTTTGCAGTTAGCTTAACTTCATTTTCGTCCAAGCATTATTCCCGATATTTTATTTACACAGGGTCTAAGCTTAACTGTTGTAATAAAATTCCTAAAACTGGATATGAAATGCACATTTTATAAAACTACCCTCTTACTTAAAATTATTGCCTAGAAAGTTTTGTGTTTCTACTTTCAGAAGCTTAACTACTTAAGTAATTTAAGTTTGTCTCTATAAAAGTATCTAATGCCCACTATAGATATAATTATTGATGTATAAATAGAATTAATAAACTACATTAAAAAAATAACTATCTTACCAAGATTTTTATTAATAATCAAATGATCTAATAAACAGATAATTCTTTCCCTCTGCCTGTAAACTCGTTCGCAGTGTTCCACGAGACTCACAACTACTGCGACACAGGTCAATGTTCTCCAAAGTGTTGCTATTGCCGCGTAATATCCGTGTTTGTAGCCTGTATTCTATAACCGGAAGTAAATATAAATTATATAAAATTTCAAATTTTTATTTTTTACACCCCTGTGTATCTAATTACGTGAGCTTAGAAAAATAGTCAAAACTCAGGGCGAGTTCATTTAAAGCAACTTTATGCAAATTGTAATTGAATTTACATCAATTGCATTCTGACCACCATCAATCAGTGCATTTTTCGATTTCCGTTCCTTCCAAACCGATACGACCTGAGAACCTTAAAAAGCCTATTATTTCATTAAAAGTCGGCAACGCACCTTCATGCATGGTTATGCAGTTGTTCAATGGCGCCATTTGCTCCTCTTTCATAAAAAAAAGTTGTTTGCTAGGAATCTCTATAGAGTAAATATTACCCCCGTCGTGATAGCAACGTTGTTCTAACATTAACTGATGAAAGTAATGCCTATAAATACAAGAAATACTCTCAAGTATGCTTACAAACCTGATATCCTCCGACGACTAGAACGATCAAATTAGTAAACCGCACAATATCTATTAGTAAACTTAAACTGTTCAACAAGATCTGAAAAAGAGAGTTTATTTTAAAATATTGTGCTCGTTTATTATGTTATAACAATTAATACCTGCGAAGAGAAGACTGAGAAGACTTATTATAAAATATTGTATTTGTATTTTTTACATATTTTATAAATATATGATACGATGGAACCTGCATTTTGTATTAACATTTTAATTGTAATCAAAGATATATATGCATAAATAACTATTTTAAATACAAAAAGTCAATCAGACATACATAAATTTATATTATTCATATTTATTTATTCTTACTTTGTTTTATGACGGTTGGCAAACAATCATACGGTCTTCCTGATGGTAAGCAGTTACCGCAACCTATGAACGCTGGCGATACTTGAGGTATCACAGGTAGGTGCGTTGCCTACCCAAGGAAAGGAGGGAGCAAGGAGAAAGGACAAAAGGAAGGGACGAGAGGAGGCGGGCGATTTGGCCTCCGGCGCTCTCAGTCATTTCTTGAAACGTAACAGTAACTATTGATACTGTTACTTTACGTCGATTTTCTGTGAGAGGGTAGTACTTCCTTGGTCGAGCCGGCTGGCGAGGATCGTCGCTGTACTACTGCGATTGTATATGTATTCCCATTATGGACTTTCATATGGCACGTAATAATAAAATATTAGTGTTTATATGGTTAGTTTTCGGAACCATTATTTTCCGATGGTTAAAGCTATCTTCGAATTAAAATTAAAATTTTCTTACCCTTATTCCAAACATCTTGTTGATAAATTTAATCTGTTCGATCAACAGTAAGTAACATCTGCACAACCATTTTACTTCTTGCTGATTTATGCGCGAATTTACATTTACAGGACGTAACTTTGCATTGACTGCTCTCCTTATTTTTACGTTATAGAACCACTCCTTTTTAGATATGACATCTTCAATAATACCTGGACAACTTTCAATGGTACTACAACAATCTTGAATTATGTCTCCTAAAGCAAGCAGTCGATATTCCACGTGTATCACATTAACAGTCATATCTAAATTAGTGAGTATTTTTATTAATATGTAGACGTAAGCGAGCGAGTAAATAGTGGCAGGAATGAATCCGAAGCCATTTGACCAAATTATGTAATCAGTAAGGCTGCTCAACATCCACATGCTGATAAGAAAGGCCATAATATTTTTCAGCCTTTGCTTTATTGCAGAATAGTTTGTGGCAAGCAAGCCATCAATATAGGCATATTGCTTTAGATATTCCAAATACATTTCCGCTCCATATTTGTAGACGAAAATTAAGTCGACTGTATATTGAATTATATCATAAATCATTTGAACTGCATCCGTATACCTAACTGACATTGTTAAATTCATGTTCATGTACATGAATTTATAATATAAAGTTAACAAGTTTAGACATCCGAGGACGATTGCTGGTAAGGCCATTTTGATTATCACATTACACGGTCGTTTATACTTTGATCCTTGACTATTTAAACATAATATCATAAGCAGCCAATTCAGTGGAGAAAATATGTTACATATCTCCTTAATATAACTTTTATATTTGACATCGTTGATTTGCATGGTTTGAAGTTAATAAAATTCTTGCACTCGAAATTTTGACTTTTCGGTCGTAACTGTCGGAAGCGAATGTTAAGGAATAAAGAATGCTTTAACAATTATTGTAATCAATTTGTAACCTTTTAGCCAGCTAAATTAATTGTGTTTACCATTGCGTGTCTAAAAATTGTAGATTCTTATACAGCATGCTATACATCGATAATACACATGCTTATGTAAATTTGTGAACAACAAAGGTATCAGTCATGCTCAATAATAGATTTAATTTTTATTTATTTTATGACGGTGGGCAAGCATACGGTCTGCCTGATGGGAGGAAGTCACCGAAATCTATGAATGCTTGCGATACTCGAAGTAGGTATCACATGTGCGTTTTCAACCCAAGGGACAGGAGGAAAGAGATGAGAAGGTAAAGTAAGGATGATAACAGAAGGGTCAGGAGATTGGGCCTCCGGCGCTCTCACTCATCGCATAAATCGCAAAAGTATCTAGTAGATACTTTTGCGATTTATGCGATCCCGCCACTTTTTGCTCTGACAGGAGAATGGCTCTACTATTGCTAAAAAGATTAAAAATGTATATATTATTTTTTGTTATAAAATTTGAAATGTTATACATACCTACTCTCTGCTACGTCCTTACAAGTGTTATACGAATTAAAACGTACTTACAGCAATATAATAATATTTTTCAGTTAAAAATATTCTTTTGTGATCATCCTGAAGCAATATTTTCCGGTAAAAGTTATTAAGTTTATTAAAACGGTGATGAAGCGATATACCGTAGGCTTATCAATTTGACGGTCAAGCTTTTAATAATGATAAGTGTTTGAACTTTCAATAACCTTACTTTTTTCCAATTATTGAAAATTATTAATAATGTAGGTTATTTGAGATATACTTAATGATTTTATTTAAAATGTGTAAAATTAAACCGATCTCTAAAATATAACACAAAGAGAATAAATAAATTGACGACGGTTGTGGCGTGCTGGTAACGAACCTGCTTTAATCCTGGACGGTTCCGCGAGGTTTAATTCCCGCTCGATGCATCGGAGAAGATGTTTGTTATAAGTGTGTGTGTTTGTCGAACTGGGCGTTTGTTCTTGTGAGCCCGCCCACCGCGCCTCAAAAAGCACGTGAAGCTGTCGGTCCGTGTTTTTATCATAGGTTACTCTTGATAGGTAATTTGCTCTTATTAAATGAGTTTCTGTTTCGCTCCTTAAGTTGCGGAGGACAAATGACAATCGCGCTTTGTGAAAATTAGTACCCCGTCAAATAAGTTATATACTGAACGGTACCACTTAGAATAGATAATATTTATATCTTGTGTAAGGGGGTCCGGAAACTCACAAACACAAGAACAACGAGCAATAAACACAAGCGCAACGACCATAATACATGCTTGTATACACATACCTACCTAAATATACATCGGAACCGATAAATCAAAACAAGAATATGCTTTTAAACTAACTTAATGGCGTTGACCATATTACAAGTTATGGATAATAATTAGAGGTAAATATAAGATATTTAGTCGTTTAAACTGTAATCTTTCGTTGTATAGTTCTTAGAAATAGTTTATAATAAGTTTATGCCAAAGTTAAATTAAAAACAGAGATATGGCTTGAAGGGAGACGAATAAAATGAAGGAGATACGTAGGACAGTATTTACAGAGCCGAGATGGCACAATGGATCGAGAATCTAGACTTTAACCGAAGGTTACGGGGTTTCAAGGTTTCAAATCTGGGCAAGCACCTCTGAAATTTTAAGTGCTTTGTGTTTCAAATTTATCTCGTACTTAACAGCGAAGGAAAACATTGTGAAGAAACTTTATGACGAGGAAGAAATTTAGGATATGTATGTTATGCTGATGGTATCGCAACAAGGCTATTAAAGTATACAAAATGGCTAAATTATAATTTTTATTGTTAATTTTTGCCCAATATACAATGATATTGAATAATATTTACAAAATTAGAAAATACTTAAATTATGTATTTGTTGCTATCACAGCGTACTTTTCTTGTAAACTATAACTGCAACTGTACAGTTCAACATCATGCGATAAAGTTACATTACGTACATTTTCTTACTATAAATTAGGTGAATAAAAACTCCGAAATTACAATAAATTTATGAACATTTAAACGTATTTAGTATTTACAATTCCAGAAAATAATATAAATCGATCTTCTATGTATAAGATTCTTAATAAAGTAATATAATGGAATTGAAACACAAATTATTATTTATCATTTACTACAGTCATGGCTGTGGTAATTGAGCATTCGACTAAGTGAAGTGGGAAACTGTTTGGTCTGAAGATGCCTGTAAGACAGGACGAGAGCGCATCATGCACAAGCACTCGTCACGCAATGCCCCGATCATTCAATCAAAATATCACACTGAAATGAAAGTGAACCTCATACTGCCAAAAAGTATTGATAATTGAATCAAAACTCATTTCTGAACAAGTGAAGGTCAGCGCTCAAGATCCGCGCTATACCTTGCGGGCTTACCATTAAACATTTAGTAAAAATTCCATTTCGATCCAATTCAATTCTCACATTAAATCGACTCAGATTTTATATGAGACGTATATATATCGGAAATAGAGAGGATATAATTATGGTGGTGGTGGTAATAATGAGTCGGAATATAACTATAATGCTAAAAGAATTACAATGAGGTAGGCCGTGATATAATTTCAATGTATGTAATATGTTTCAATGTATGTCAGGGTAGGTTGAGACGATTCGTTGGAAGAAGCAACGGATCGTACACCAAGACGCAATCATTAGACATGCGACCACACTGCATAGCTATTTATAGAAACGTAATGACAATCTACATAGGTGGTCTTGGTCTCGTTAACATCTAATATCCCGACATTACTAGATAATTATTGGCGGTAGTCATTTGATGTTAGTTTGTGTCTCTGTTCCCACGTACATTTTATCTGCACGCATTGCTAAAGATTGCATCATGGTCTAGTTAACACCTAATATCCCGACATATACCTATATGTCATGGTACAAAATAGTGATGTAGCCCAGATTAGATCGTCATTTAAGTCGCAATAAGAGTTAATAGTAAGCGTCCTGGTGTATTTAGTCTTGATCGATATATTATACGTAAAAAAAATCTTATGTCCCTTTGTCTATATAAATAAGTCATAACTAAAATACTATAAACTGAACTAAATTCTGTTATAGTTTCTCTAGCCTCTCTTTCAAAAAAAAAAGAAAAAGAAGGAATGTCTTCTCTACTTTAAAAATTCTTTTCGTGTGTAGTTACGAAACTATAGTGAGTGCACTGTGCACTATAATTTGTTAATTAGTTTATTGGAATTTGAAAATTTATTTCACAAGTATTCCAATTTTTACATAATAAATAAATATTCTACTTCCTTAACTATATACATAAGTTTATTAAATATTATTTGGTTTGTGAAAAAAAATTAAAAAGCTCGAAACGTCACATTTAATAGGTATTTCTTTCTTTGATATATCTTAAAATTAGTTACTAAGTTATTACCTACTTAATTTCTATTAACAAAAAAATATTTTAATTAATTAAAAAAATAAGATTATATTCAATAGACGTTATTATGAACTAAATTGCCTTATCAACTTAACTCAATGTTCATCATGTGTAGCCTCTTCTATTTAGATTGTAATAGAACCCTTTGAGCTGCACGAGCTCGGCGTGCGTGCCTCTCTCCGCGACCTTTCCGTCGTTGAGCACGCAGATACAGTCCGCGTCGCGCACGGTGCTGAGCCGGTGCGCGATCATGACGCACGTGCGACCGGCTTTCGCTGCATCGAGTGCTTCTTGAACTACCTGCAAAGCACAAATTTAAATTCGATTTTTAAATATTTTTTTATCATAACGGTCATACAAGCATACGGCCTGATGGATCACTTTCGCGTTTTCAAACCGAGGATCAAGTGAAAAGGGAAAAAGGAAAGGAACAGAGGGGTGAGAGATTGGGCCTCCGGCCATGGGTGTAGCCAGCATTTAGCCCAGGGAGGACAAAATCTTAAGGGGTTTAATCTTAAATCAAAATCGATCTTAGGGGAGTAAAATGACTATGTTCTTCAATATTTATTAAGTAGTTAAATTGTACAAAATGCATTATATTGGTGTATTTCTCAATATTTAGCAAGGTCCGGGGAGCTGCTACCCCCATGTACTCATCGCACGAGACACAACAGTAGCTTATGATACTCTTACTTTATACTTTGTAGTACTTCGTCAGTCGAGCCGGCCCATTTGTGATCTGAGCATAGCATAGCTCTACTACTGTAAGGCATGTCGAAATTTCAACTCCCAGCCAGGGCAAAGAGTAGGTTGTTTTTTTTTTTTTTTTTTCGGAATATGTATTACTGTTGGCCCTACTGGCCTTGACAGCGTCACCGGGCGGGAGTACTGAGACTCAGCCGTGATAAAGGGACAGCCCGCACGGAGGCTCAAATTTGATTTCGTCCTTAGAGTAGGTTGTAGTTGTAACTGTTTTCAGTTACTTTGCATTCCCTTTCTCCATTTCGAATGTAGTGTAAGACATCCTTAGAGTTCAGAGGAGGTGGAGCGATAAACTTCGCAAGACCAAGAGCATGAGAGTATGGTGAGAGCTAGATAAGAGTAAATTCAGCAGTTTTTCCTTGATTAAGTAACAAACATCCAAACATACGTTCAGCAAACTTTCAGTTTTTCTTATTTATTATGTTATTAGTCTTAGGATTATATGAGATGAGGTGATAATTATTATATGAGGCGTAAACTATGTACCTTTTCACTTTCAGTATCTAAGGCGCTGGTAGCTTCGTCGAGCAATAACATTTTAGGTCGTCGCAGCAGAGCCCTAGCTATTGCCACTCTTTGCTTTTGACCACCCGACAGTTGCGTGCCTTTTGATCCAATGTTGGTGCTATAACCCTTAAAAATATCACTTTTATTTAGACATTTTTTATTAACGACTGATATTGTAGTAGAAATTTCGGTGCTGCTTTCGAAAGTAAAAAAAATAAAGTATACATTTATAAATTTCAACTTACCATTGGCAATGATACAATAAAGTTATGAATGTTCGCTTGTTTGGCGGCCTCGATGATTTCATCCATACTCGGTTGTCGTGAATTATCTCCATAGGCAATATTTTCACCAATAGTACGATCGAATAGAATCGGTTCCTGTTGCACGAACCCTATTGACTGCCTAACATCGACTAGGCGTAGTTTTGGAAGAGGTATGCCATTTTGAGCCTAAAAATTTATCGGTTTAAAGCTTAATTTTCGAACATTTCTGAATATTTTAAAACATTTTTGAAAAATTGAAATATCTTTGAGCATTTAAAGGCTTCGATTATCGAGGTAGGAGCAAAATGGAAGAATTTTGATTTGATTGGATCTTACAGGTGTAAAGTAACAGTATCAGCACTTTTGCAATTCGAGCGATCAATAAGAACGCCTCAGGCTCAACCTCTACGCCTTCTGTTCCCTTCGTTTTTTACCTTCATCCCTTTCTTCCTATCCCTAGGATTGGCAACGTGCATGTGATACTTCAAGTATCGCAAGCGTTTATAGATAGCGGTAACTGCTTACCATCAGGCGGACCGCATGCCTGTTTACCAACCGTCATTACATAAAAATCCTTTAAGCAAACCACGTTAGACAGCTCCTTAGAGAAATTTCGATAAATACACTTATGACTGGAATATGAATAGTCTATGAAAGGTTATTGAGAATATCTTACCACAATTCCTTCATCAGGGTCGTAGTATCTTTCGAGAAGCTGTATAATGGTGCTCTTACCACAGCCGCTAGCGCCGACTAAAGCTATGGTCTTCCCTTTTTCAATTTCAAGATCAAACTCTTTCAGTACTTGTATAAGCGGCCGAGTTGGGTATTTGAATTGTACCTTTTGTAAGCTAGCTTCGCCTGTTCCTCTCTAAAAAGAAATATGGAAGTCATTATTTCATTATAATACACTAGCATCTGCCCGTGACTTCGTCCACAGTGACCTTAGAATTGGCTCCAGTGAGAAATGAATAATTTGTAAGTAAATATGTTTCCTAAAGACGCATATACACCGAATTTCAATTGAGTACGTACTGCAGCATGTTTTTTGATAATACCTCAGGAACCGTGCATTTTTCTGGCATGCCTGTTAATTCAGATAATCTATCTGTGTGCTGAATTTTAATTCAATCCATTAAGTGTGATCGAGTACATAAAAACATAATTCCAAGTGGATACATCATGTACTACGTTTTTTAATTTTCGGGAACCTTATATTTTCCGACATAAAAAGTATCCTGAGTGTTAATCCAGATAATAAGCTATATCTGTGCCAAACATCTAAATCCGTTCAGCCATTCAAAGGAAACGTCTTGATAATGCAAATATTGGAGATTAATAGTACCGATTATTCCACCAGTGCAATCAGTCACACTGGTGGTAGGTCTTTTGTTGCAAGAGGCCGGCTAGGTAGGTACCACCGCAGTGTCCAATATTCTGTCGCCAAATAGTAGTGTTTAGGCACTACTGTGTTCCGGTTTGAAGGGCATTGTACGCTAGTGAAATTACTGGGCGAACGAGATTTAAGAACTAATATCTCGAGATTGGCAACGCGTGAGTGGCACCTACTAATGGTGCTGCAAGCGCTCATAGGCTGCGGCAGCCACTTACCATCAGGTGGGCCGTATGCTTGTTTGCCAACTTCTAACATAAAAAAAAACCGAACTATTTTTTGTTAATATACTGAACCTATAATAAGCATATATTAAAAAATATTATACTAACAAAGTTTTCGGCTGCGGGCTGTGCAGGATCCATGATTTTCGATTGTCGATCCAATAGCACAATGACACGCCCTGCAGCCTTGATTCCCTTCTGGAAATTAGGTGCAAATGCAAACGCCTGTGCTGCCGATGACGAGCCCATCAATAGGGTTTGGGCTGACCTGAAATTAAAATAACACTATTAAAAGAATATCCACCTATAAAAAAGTATCCTCATTTAACGCATTCAAAACTGAACTTGCCCAATATAATTTAAGAAAGAATGTGTCGGATGGGTGAATTTAATATGTTACTAATATTTACGGAACGACAAATGTACTTTTAATATTAACTTTAGTTTATATTCTTTAAAAAGTGACCGTATTCTAGTATTGATTAGGAATAAAGGTCTTTAAACTTACAAGTCGTGATAACTTAATAATAAGAAGTCACAAATAAAACACGCGTTAATTCTATACGTTAAACAGTTTTGTTTATACCACGACAGTGATAATCAAACGTACCTATGCCTATAGATTTTCATCATTTCGGAGGCTTTTGGAGGCGCGCAAAGTACCTTGTGTGATGTCAAGACAAAAGTTAATATAAGTTTAAAGGAAATGCAAGGGGACAGAGTTTGAGCCACTGACAGCGCTCTCCAAATTTTTGTGATTTACGGCTGGTTTCAATTTGCGATTTCTATCTATTATTTAACACCCTTTTATTCGTTTTTAGGGTTCCGTAGCCAATTAAGAAATTACCAATAAAGTCCTTATGATTGTTCATCACTAAGCTGGAGGACCCTTTGGTTTCGACTGTGCATTGCCTACAACGCACTTGACGCAATGCACTTGGTAATTATTTTAGATTGCAAATGTAATCCCAGATCGGTAACAATGGATTGAGATTGCTTATTGAAACCGCTTTCCATTTTTCAAAACTTACTTAAGAATGACTGCATAGTCGATGCCCTGATAGACCATCAGGTGTCCTCCGTAAAACAAAGTGGCGGAATACACAAAGTTAAAGAGTCCACGAGACAGACCGAAAACGATTCCTCGCCAGTGGCTCGTGCGTTTGGCAACGTCGAGAGCGGGTAGAAGTTGCTTAGAATATTCTTGAAGGAAGGTATCTTCCCTTCCTAGAGAAGCCACTGTTCGTACATTTGAAACAGCTTCAACAGCTATCTAGAACAACATACCTTGCGTTATTTTTATGTAATTAAGAACAAAAGATGAAATATTTTATGTCATGACGATTGACAAACAAACATACGGTCCGCCTGATGGTAAGCAGTCACCGCAACCTATGAACGCTTGCGATACTTGAAATATCACAAGCGCGTTGCCAACCCAAGGAATAGGAGGGACGGGATGAGAACGGAAAATAAAGGAAGGGAACAGTGGGGGTAGGAGGTTGGGCTTTCGGCGGTCTCACTCATCGCACCACACGCAACAGTACCTAATGATACTATTACTTGACGCCGATTTTCTGTGAGAGGGTAACCCCGTCGAGCTGACCCTTTTGTGCTGAGAGAAGCATGGCTCTGCTACCGTAAATAAATTTCTAAAAATTTATTTTATTCAAATTTGTTAACATCTTAAGTTTAAGCTCAAATTGTTTTGTTATTTTCATTATTTCTGTTATTTTAGTTAAATTAAAATTATACTCTTTTTCATTTTTTTTTGTTATTATTTTATAACCTAGTTAAATAATGTAAATCCAAACTGCCTCATGTAAAGACTATGATACATTGTAAATCTTTGTTGTAAAATGCTGTGGATTTATAAAAAAATTAAAAAAAAAGAATTAAGTTACGAGGCACTTTAATAAAGAGTGGGTTGGAGCTGAAAATTGCTTTAATATGAGTAGTTGTTTAATTATAAAAATAACATGATAAGGAATTAATCAATGGATAGAAAAGAGTCACTTATAGACTTTCCGATCTTCCCATTGTAAATAGAAATACCTATATTAGTGACTGGCTGCGCCCACGGTTCCGCTCACGTGGTGTACCAATTTTTCTTTCTAACCATAATTATTTTTCTAAGATGCAAGTATAAGTCTAAGTTACTCATTTTAACATCAGCTTTCTTTCAGTGAAATTCGCGTTAAAACAGGTCCAGCCCTTTCAGAGATAAGCCAGAACAAACAGACAGACAAAAATGTGAAAAAATTGACTTTTATGTAATTACCGCATAAAAAATTTGGAATTATAAACAAAAACTTGATATCTATGTATTTGTATCTATAGATATATTCCTAGTAAGCCTACCTTCGAACTTGATTCCATGGTCTTAGCAGCGCCAAACGATTCAGCGGTGACCATTCTTCCTTGTTTGTAAAGTACAGCCGCCATCAGAGGTACAAATGCCAGAGCGACCAGACCCAAACGCCATTCGTAATACAGCGAGACACCGAGAGCGAAGCTAAACGTACCGACAGCTTGCAGAACTGTACCGATTCTTTGGCCTGTTGCCTGAGAAATAGATCTCAACATTAGCTTAACAATGTATCTTATACGAAATTCAAAACTACATTACTTCCGTATCCGTACTTTTATTCTCAATAAATCATATGATGAGACTGAACGGAACTTTTAAAGATAAACATTTGAAATTAGCACACACACACAAACAGATTCACACACGCACGCAAGAACACACATATTAGTTTAAAAATCGAAATTAATAAATCTTAAAATTGCTAATAACTAAAGAGGCAGACTGCTTCTTCTTAACACAGGTTCCTGTGCAACCTAGCAAGGATAACAGAAACTAAATCTTGTATTTGTATTTTGTTATTAAGTTAAATAAAGATTATTATTATTATTATTATTATAAAAAAAAAACTTTCAATGACAATAAAATGTCTATTACTTTCTTTTTAGATTGTCTTGTTTAACTTTTATTGTTATTCGTAACGTAAATGGATTAAAAATAATAATTTGATAAAAAACGAATTACAAAATATTCTTATCAAAGAAATATACTAAAGATCAAAAACAATTATTTCATTATTATTTATTAAGTAAATATATCTCACTCCTTGAACGGCCGCAGCTTCACCGGAGAGGCGCGCACAGAGAGCGCCGGTGGTGTTGTTTTTGTCGTCAAAGAAACCGATTTCTTGCTGAAGTAACTTCTCAAACATAAGTTTTCTCAAACGTTCTGTCAAAAACTCACCCGCTATACCATACATGTATACCTGAAATGAAATTGGAATTACTAAAAAAATACCTATTTCAAAACTAAAAAGAAAAAATAAAAATATTTTCTACAACAAAAGAAAAAATCGGTATTTTTTTCTAAAAATTATTTTATTCTACACCTCTTCTCTTCTCTTGGTTTTCTCATTTATGTCAAAGTCAGAACTGTACCAAATTGAAATGGGACCACACGTGAAGTACCAGCTTTCAAAGAAAACAGAATCGTCAAAATCGGTTTACCCAGTCGAAAGTTATGAGGTAACAAACAAACAAAAAAAAGGAACTGAGAATCTGTTCATTTTTTCAAGTCGGTTAAAACAGCTCTAAATGTATAGGTATAACTTCATAGTCCACATACCATAATGAAATTAGTAATTCCAGAAAAAACTCCAATACCGACAAATATAAGTGCGTATCGGCGAACCTCAGCTGTAACAGCCTCCGTGTCTGGATTTGAAAGAACCTGAAATAATTAATGTATATTAGTTTATGCATAATTCTAATTTTGTGGACGATTAGAGTCTTTTGTTCTCCCATTTAATGATGACACCTGACCAAAATTCAAGATAAAGGATTCTGAACCCTGAAATTACTTTACCGTTGCATATTGTTCGTGCAAATCTGGAAAATTCTTTGAATGTACTGCTCGCACGCGGCTGTAGGAGTTCATGTGATACAGTAGATCTAACAGTAAATTCCAAACGCGAATGCGGCTAACGCAGTTGCCCTCCGCACCCTCGCCCTGCCTACCCGCAAGATGGCTCTTCACGCCTCGTTTATGGTTTAAGACATTTATTTCTCAAAAAGAATAAAATTCACTTAATATGAGAAATACAATGTAATAATAACACTAAATATAAGAATTATGGAACAGATGGTTAGTTATAAATTGTTACTCTAATTTTGTTAGAATTTAACATGGATATGGGTAAAAGGATAACTTAAGGTTTCCATTACATATCGTTTGCATGGTAAGTCAATTGCTATTACGTTTTAATTTATTTACGTAATGTGTATTGTTTTTTTTTTTAAATTATTATTGAAGATAATAATCTGGGCTAGATTATATTATTATACTGTGTATACGAAAAGTTAGTCTTGATCATTTTAAAAAACACACACAGCACAGTTAATAATTATGAATTTTAGTAACGCTAGTGCAAATTACAGATAATGTGATTGGAGTGCTGGAGATCCCAACGTAATCCACGTACGCAATCCTGAGTCAATACCCTACATACTCTTGTCATAATTAGCTCACCCCAATAAAGTCTCCGAGGATAACAGCAAGCAGAGGCATAGAAAATCCACTAACAAGGGAGCACAAACTCGCCGCTGTTATAGATTTCCATTCCGGCGCATTGAGCTTCACGACTTGTGTAAAGGCAACTTCTGGTGCTTCGAAATATTGGGAATTTTCCTACGATTGGAAACAAGAAATTATTGTCACAAACAAAGCTATATTGTTATGATGCTGGTTTTATTTTATTGCAATTCTTCGCATTTTAGTTTCGTAAGTTTTTTGGATATCGTATGTTTCTATGATAGTGCCATATAAAATTTGTACCCAATGATTTGAGAGAACTCTGGGCATTAAAAAGCTTTTCAAAGATTGGAGCTAATTACCGGCGATAGCCAAATTGATTTTCTGTGTCGGCAGTTGTATTTGGCTGTTGCTTTATTTTATAGTCTATGTAACAACGTAGTTTTTACATAAAGTAAAAACTTAAGCTGAACTAAAGTACACTATTTAATCTTGCTAATTAGTATATATAGTATACTAGGCAGATAAACAAATTGTAAATCATTGAACAAATATGTGAGAGAATCGTTGAATACAACTGCCTTTTTTATTATTTCGGTCAAATTTTTCTACTAAAAAAATATTTTTATAGGTATTAAAATTGAAAAATTAATGGCACGTATTCTTCATTTAATTAGTACTTGGCATTGGTAATATATATTGTGCTGTCTGACATAATTAAAAAGCCTTCAAGAAACAATTAAGTAATTATTTTGCAAGGCGAGGTGTATTCGTACATAATAAATTAATAATTTTATTAAGTCTTAGATGAATGCAGATAATATATTATTTTAAATAAGTAATACTCACTTCTATTCTAGTTTCTAAGTGTTCATCTTCATCTTTTTCACTTTGTACGGATACAGTACGGTCCAATACATTTCCTTTTTCTATGAAAAAAGATGTATGTAATATTATGAACATTTTAATTCATTTAATTATAATATTTCAAAATAGTGTTCGAAATTTTTATGTATAGTATACTCTGCCGGATTTCTATTTTGTTTATTATTGTTATATGTGATTATTATTTATTTGAATTTATTTTTCAACTAGTGACCTGCTCCGGATTCGCACGGGTATAAAATATATAGCCTATGTCATTCACTGAAAAAATGATTAAAATCGGTCCAGTAGTTTTGATTTATTCATTACTGCCCGTAGCCCGCACGATTATTTACGACATCACAATAAGAAACCTCAAAAATAACAGTATTTCTCCACTATTTAATGGATGTTATTATACATATAAACCTTTCTCTTCAATCACTCTATCTATTAAAAACCGCATCAAAATCCGTTGCGTAGTTTTAAAGATTTAAGCAAACATAGGGACAGAGAAAGCGACTTTGTTTTATACTATGTAGTGAATATTATTTGAATCTAGGAAAACTTATCTTACCAATATTATAAAGCTGAAGAGCTTGTTTGTTTGGTTGAACGGGCTAATCTTTACAACTTATGATCGGATTTGGTAACACTTTTATTGAGGAAGACTATAGGCTATAATATCACGATACGATAGTTTGAAGCCCAGCAATAAGAAAGAAAGTGCGGGCGGGCGATAAGATGCGGTTAGTTGGTGGAACAGAGCGGTCTCACCCGACGGGAGTGATTTATAATTTCTATCGATTTCGACTCGGACAAAGGCACAAAAGACATTAAAAAAATATAAAGCATGACAGAGTCTGTAATATAGTATTAAAAATTAAATTGTATTTTCACCTGTTTCATTGATATCCGGCGAAGACTGTAACATGACCATGTCGTAGTAGTGCCCTTTCATGGCTAATAATTCACTATGACTTCCCGTCTCCACTACGTTACCACTTTTGAAGACATAAATTTTATCCACATTCCTAATAGTTGAAAGTCGGTGTGCCACAACAATTGTTGTTCGACCTTCTTGAGCCTTTAAGTATTAAAAAAAAATATGTAAAACATGTATATATATATAAAGTATTTATTGATTTAAGAAAAATGTCATGAAGGTTGTTTTGCAGCAGCAATTTTCAGAAACAATAATAATTTTTTGTTTTCCCAACACGCTACACTATGGGGTTCTTCAAGGGAAGGTTGGAAAAGTTTTTAGAGGTGGGCAATGCACCTTTGGGTTGCAGGCGTTCATAGGCTATGGTGACCGCTTACCATCAGGTGGGACATACGCTTGTTTGCCACCATCGTGGTGCCTTATTTACCGTACCTTATCTAGTGCCTTCTGGACTCTAGCTTCAGAGGATGTGTCAAGAGCGCTGGTCGCCTCATCGAGTAGTAGAATACGAGGATTACGGACTAAAGCGCGGGCGATTGCGATTCGCTGCTTTTGGCCACCGGAAAGTGACGCGCCACGTTCACCGACGAGAGTGTCGTAGCCCTGTGTATATATGTACTTGATTATAGAAATTAGAAAAACCCTGCCAAGTGTGTGTCGGTGTCGCACATAAAAGGTTCCGTACTACTGTAGAACAAATATTAAATATCTTGTATGGGATCTCATTTATTTTATTTTTATTTGTTATTGGAGCGGCAACAGAAACACATTATGTGAAAATTTTAACTCTCTGCCTATTAAATATTGTTAGAAATGAGCAATATGGATTAACATTGTGACTCGAGAGTAATCAATAATAAATAATTTTTATTTTTTAATCAATTTGATTTCCATACGTTGTTGTGTTGCTACCATTTGTGTTGTATGAAGCTAAACTTAATATTTAAATAAAGTCGTCCTAATAAAAGCTTCAATTTCCATCAATACATTTTATAACCATCGGGATCTATATCTTACCGAAGGTAGCTTCATGATAAATTCGTGAGCATTGGCCTGTCGTGCGCATTGTTCGATATCTTCATCTGAAGCGTCTTCTCGACCGTAACGTATATTCTCTTTAATTGTGGTGTTGAATAGAACGGGTTCTTGTCCGACAAGCCCGATTTGTGCACGGAGCCATCTCACTGATACTTCTCTGACGTCATTTCCGTCGATCGAAACCTAGTTATAATTGAGATTGTTTTTAATTTTATTATTGTTTTTTAAAGTTCATCAAGAACTTGTCAATTTTACTACGATGAGTTTAGTAACCTGAGCTTGTATGTTCTACTGTATGTTTTTTGAATTTAGTCTGAATGAAGAATTGTTGAAAAATATATTTTTTTATTTATTTAATGTCCGAAATAGCCTTCATATATATTATATAAAATTTTCATTTCTATGTATTTTCTTAAAATATAGGTATAGAGATGAAATATGATTGCTCATTTGTCTTTCCTAAATTTATCACGGATTTTCACAAACAAAATTGATTTAAACCTTAAAAGATGTAGCATATATATAGCATATTGCTTAAGTTTTTAATTTAAATTTAAATAAAACATCTAAGTTAGTTATAGCATAATATCTATTATTTTATATTTATATTAAATTAGAAATAATTGTCTTATACTTTTTAATGATAGACTTGATCAATTAATGATAGAATGATAGACAACAAACTCATAAAAGAGATCATATACATGTTCGTGCGCGGAAATGGAAGATAAATATCATGTAGCGACTATTTATAGGTAATATGTACTCTATATTATAATCGTTATCAGCTACAGGCGTTATATTATACATTATCTAGAGTGTAATAAATAAGGACTAGATAAAATTATAGTTTAAAATATGAATGAAAATAAGACCATTTGCTACATTTACCGATTTAGTTTAATTAAATATATGATCTAGTAGAATCGATATAGAAATTTTTCACCAAACTATTCATACATATATTCATTTATGCTATTATTATTTTTAATATATGCTTGAGGGCGCGATGCGTAAAGCCTGAATTACATTTATCACCATCGACCAGTATTAGCTGGATGGTTTTGACACTTGTGAGCATCGTATTCTTAAGCCATCCCTAAGCACTATTAAGCATGCTTCAGCATCCCTAAGCATGCGTACGTATCCTTCAGCACATTTTGACGGCTGTTTAGTACCGTAACATGTTATATTGAGAGTTACACTTATAAGCATGATTCAGCATCCGTAATCATGCCTACGGATCCTTCAGCACATTTTGACGGCTGTTTAGTACGGTAACGTGTTATACTGAGTGTTACACTTATAAGCATGCTTCAGCATCCGTAAGCATGCCTACGGATCCTTCAGCACACTTTGACGGGTATTTAGTACCGCAACATGTTATTTTGAGTGTTACACTTATTAGCATGCTTCAGCATCCGTAAGCATGCCTACGGATCCTTCAGAACACTTTGACGGCTGTTTAGTAATGTAAGTGTTACACTTACAAGCCTTTAAAACAGACAAATGCTATTGCGAATCGATGCTGAAATGAGAATTGATGCGTACGCATCTGCTTACAAAATAGCTATTTTCTATAGAGATAATACTGATCGATGCTGATATATGTACATAATTCATACATAACGAGACATAGACAATGCGACCTTTTTTACCAAAACAAAGTAATAAGACGTTTTAGGCCCATTCTTGAAATACTACATTTCCACTTTCTCCCGTCAAAATAATGTCATTTAAGCCAATTTTCCAGACACGTAAGCGTAAATGTAACGCTTTCTACAGTCGATATTACAGATCCGTATAGTTTGTTATAAATTTAATTAATTCTTACTAAATTGATCGCGTAACTCACTGATTACTCAGACTCTATCGTGATAACCTAAAATATGTTTCCTCCAAACTTTCAAGATAAAAGAAGTTCATATCTATGTCATTATACTACGTTTAATGGTAATTCGACTGTTATCAAACCAAGGTGAGACATTCTTTATCGAATGTTTGTTTTTTTGGAAAATCAATACTCACACTTCCGTCAATGACATCGTAATATCTAGATATAAGTTGAATGATTGTTGATTTCCCGCATCCTGAATGACCAACTAACGCTACCGATTGACCCCGTTGCACACTTATATTTACTCCTTTTAATACCTGAAAATCAAATTACGTAATTAAATTTGACAAAGTTAATGCAGTAGACAGCCGTTGTGGCGTGTTGGTAGCGAGTCCACCTTAAGTTTCGACGGTCGATTCTCGCTCGGCCGATATTTGTAAATATCTGTCTCGCTCTGGGCGGTTTTTCTTGTGGGTCTCTCCACCTTAACTCAAAGAACATGTTAAGCTGTCGGTCAAATCATAAATCCTTAAGTCTTGATAGGTCATTTGCTCTTATCCAATGAGTTACGATTCGCCCTTAGTGTTGCGGTGGTCAGATAGCAATCGCTCTGTGTAAAAACTAGTAACCTATCGAATTCGGGAAAGAGGAGTACACGTACCATGGGTAAAATACCGGGATTAATGCTAGGAAGAAGAATACAGTAACCGATATTACTTAGCTCCCGCAGTCTTGCTAATTTACGAGTTGGTAAATACTTCATACATCTGAGTACCTGTACTTCAGTACCTGTTGGGTTTTGTTCAATGATGGACAACGGAGCTTCAACTCTTTACTCCTGTCCCCTCCTTTCATCTCATCTTCAATTCTTTCATACCCCATATGCCATGTCAGCGATGCTACTAATATTGAAAGCATCCAGGCTACGGTAACCGCTGACCATTTGTACCGTCTTACGCTTAGTCGTATAAAAAGAGGAGCTCTACAAACTTTAGTTCATCAGATTATCGAAAAACCGAGATTATCAAACGCTCTACTTTATCATAAAAAACCAATCACATAAATCGGCTAAATATTTTTGGAGATTTGGTATCCGTACTCACCGGAACATCCGGCCTGGATGGATAGTGGAACACAACGTTTTTGAGTTCAATATTTCCCTCAATGGTTGTGGGGGTGATCCCATGGTTTAGTAATGGATTGATGAAAGGAACGTTGTCGAGCAAGTTGAAGATTTGTGCGCCCGCGCCGCGCGCTACTCCGAACACTTCCATCAGTGTTGACGATATACCAAAGTTTGCTGAGCCCATCATTACACCGAAGAATACCTAAAAATAGTGTATATCGTATAAAAAAACACCTTAACAAAGCTATTTAGATAGTTCGATATTTTGAAAATTTTGTAGATTTGTCACTAAACACTATTATGCGTATTAGTACCCGGAAAAGTATCAGCCCCTCATTAAATATCGATCAGTATCCGTATATTGCATTTCGTTTTCAGAGGGAGAGTGCCACTATCCCAATCTCTTCTTCCTCCATCTGATTAGGTGTCATCTAAGTACAGAGTGCCACTGGTGTGAACTTAGGTTATAATTGCTTTCTATCTGATAAGCCGTATCTTTTTTACAACTTAATGGTGTAAAAAATTACAATTGTTATAAAAAAAAATCTATGGGCATTTTTTTTATAAAGAGTATTAGCAATGCTTTATCATTACTAATATTCCTATTGCCCCTTCAAATAACCTCGAAGCTTGTGCTAGGAGTGGGTACGACAATAGCCCAAGGGGGTTTCGATCGAACCCTCGACTCTCGAATATAAATTATTTTTCATAAGACTAATTAAATTTTATAACTTACGGCTATCATTGTTTCCACGTCGTACGTTTCAGGTTCTTCTACCATCAGCCTGTATCCAAACCAGAATGACAAGGCGTAAGCGCAAAAAATGCAGAAAAACAATGTACCCATTGCCATTCCATTGAATAAACCTAAAATTATTATTTATATATATTTACGAAACGTAAATAAGAAAGGACGCTGTATGATCTCTTAAAATTCTACGCTTTAGTAATAAATTATATTATTAGGAAATAAATGAAAAGGTTGAATAAATAATTAAATAAACAAAAGTGCAATTTCAATGGAAATTACATAAATAAAGAAGAGAATTTAGGTGCTAATTATCTTTTCATTCCTTGATCAACAGCATCATACTAAACGAGAAAATATCACTTAAAATACACCAAAGATTCAGTCGAATAGAAAACCACCATGAATTAATAAAAAGAAAACATTACCTTTTCTAATATTAATTTTTCTTGATTCTGAAAGATGATTTACATATCTTTCTATCTCTTTTTGCTGACCACTAAACGCAAAGACTGTTCGGACGGCTGCTAGCACCTCTTCAGCAATAGCACCAGCTTTTCCGGACGCTACAGCTTCCTTCTTCGATAACCTCGACGCAATCTATTTACATTATAATTATCAAAATATCATGACCAACCAATTTAGCCGAGTCTTCGTAATTTCACCGCAAGAACCAGTGTCATCCACCCGTATTTGAATTTGAATTTAAAATTTTATCAAGATCACAAACTTTAAAGACAGAGCTCCACAACAAAATAAATGAAAGGGCATAACTTTCAAAATAATAATAATAATAAACGCAAACACACTCAACGGCCCCATTAGGATATATAAATCTTGTGTCGGGGATCCGGAAACATACACAAAGACAATGGCAAGCACACCCAGTCCGGAACACATGCCTGCATCGTCAATACAAACATCTGTTCCGAGCGGGATCGAACCCGCGACCCGTGGCGCTTATGGCAGGTTCGCTACCGCTGTGCCACAACGTCGTCAAATCAATCATGATGTAGCTAACATAATATGTATTGATTGGCTTCTTATAGTCTTTTAATCTTATTGCAGTACATTCCTTCTTTGAGCCGGTCTTTTATCGAAATCGTAAGTTCTAATTTTTTTAAATTAAGATTTCCCCTTTTCTCTGCACTATAACAGAGCATCGAGTCGTCAATTAATTTTATTAAGTGGATTATTCTAATTAAATTTATTGTTTCTTATCAAATGATATCAATTATCTACGTCTTGGCACATTATCTTGAATCGGATGGTAATAATTTCCACTTGTAATTATTTGTTAACACAAATAAGTGGTAAACATGACTATGTCAGATTTCGTTGTCTATATTTTATGTATAAGCATACGGCCCACCTGATGGTAAGTGGTTGCCGTAGCCTATGAGCGCTTGCAGCACCATTAGTAGGTGCCACTCACGCGTTGCCAACCTCGAGATATCGGTTCTTAGATCTCCTCTGCCCAGTAATTTCACTAGCCTACAGTGCCCTTCAAACCGGACCACAGCAATGCCTAAGCATTACTATTTGGCGGCAGAATATTTGACACTGCAGTGGTACCTACCTAGCCGGCCTCTTGCAAAAAAAAAGACCTACCACCAGTGTGACTGATTGCACTGGTGGAATAATCTCTGCTGAGACAGAGGTTATCCCAACAGCGGGCAATGGGCTTGTCACATCCCGACGCCAGTATAGTATGGTGTTTTATAAATCTTACCAATCCAGCGATTCCAACTAAGAACAAGGTTACTGGGAAGGATATTAAGCACAATAGAGCAAGTTTCCATCCTTTTACAAGCGCCATGATAACAGAACTGACGAATGCGGCCTGATAGAAAATAAACGTTGCTAGTTTCTCCCCTATACCATCTTCTAGTTTAACAACATCACTAAAAACAAAATTAAATCAATCAATAAATAAACGCTACACACTCAACGGCCCCCATCAGGATAGTAATATCTTGTGTCCAGGGTCCGGAAACATACACAAGAACAAGGACAAACACACCCAGACCGCAACACATGCCTGTATGGTCAATAGAAACATCTGGTCCGAGTGGGAATCGAGCCCGCGACCTGTGGTACATAAGGCAGGTTCGTTATCGCTGCGCCACAACTACATCAATATTATGTGATAACAATCACTCGAATTCGACACGTTAAATTCAGCCAGTAATTTGAAGTTCCTCGTTTATGTGAAATACTTAAATAAATCATAAATGTAATTTTTTCTTAGTTTTAAAAAAGAAAAATAGACGTATAAATGTAAAATCAATTAATTTAATATACATTTACTTTAAATATACTTTTCACCCACACTGATATAGTAGTCTGAGACCAATCTAATAGCCCCAACCATAAGTTTTTGTGTGGCACAAAATGTAAATAAGAAAGTATGCTGTATGATATGTATGTAACCTTTTACGCACGTTAATTCGTTTATTGTTAAGAATTATTTATTGGTAAGAAAGTTGGGTAGCGCACTGTACCTATATGACATGTTTGGCATTTGCCTTTATTATCTATTTTTAAAAGATACCAATTACCAACGTATGTGACTGTAAGATAATGTCAATTCGATTACCGAGACATATATTGCATTTTCCCATCCGTATGACAGAGGAAATAATCTTGTTCAGACGTCAGTCTGTATATTAAAGTTTTGTGGGCTAGATTAGAAACTATAACCTTTTTTTACGGGAGGAAATCTGCAATCAGATACCCGGCCTCCTGGGGAAGAGAACCGGGCTATGTGGGGTTCCATGTTTAACCGTGGCGTCCCACTAAAACCTCCTCGGTGGCCGACCTCAGTGCATGCGAGGCTCTGACACCTGTGTAACGCACTCGGGGGCCACTCAGGCACATCGCCCAGAAACTATAGCCCTAACTGAATGCGTGTAACGATAATACACACTTAAATCCAATATAAAACTTTTATACTTAGACATGACAAATATAATAAAAACTGAATGCTACGTCGTAAACATCGAGTCACGTTCACGTGATGTTAAAACACCATTGCTGGGCAAAAGGTTTTACTCTATTCCCTATTGTTATTTTACACTATTGAGGGTGAAACTTTTACAAACTTTGAATGTCATATTTATTTATTTCGAATCAACAACCTAAAAATAAGTTTCAGCCTTGTAGTCATTCGCATTCAAAAGTAGCCTATGTCCTTTGTCAGGCTCTAAACTATCTGTGTACTAAATTTCATTTAAATCGCTTTGATAGTTTTGGCATGATGAGAATAAAGTTAAGATTTACTTACTCTGTCATTTTAGATGCGAAGTCTCCTGTTTGGTGCTTATCGAAATATTCAAAATCTTGATTAAGTGCTGATTTTAAATATTCTTGACGGATCCGATACACCTGTTAAAAGCAAAAAACTGAATAACCAAGTAGTATTTTAAGTCAGACGTTTTTTAGTAAATTTTAAACGGATTTGGATTAACAGATAGGATACTGCTGTGTTTTATAGGAAAAATATTTTTTATATTTATACTTAATGTAAAACTTTTTTTAAAGAATGTCAGCAATGCTTCTTAAAGTATTACATATACTCATATTGCCCCTTGCCCAAATGAGGTCCTGGCTTGCGCTAAGAGCGGGTATGACAATAGCCAGGAGGTCAGGATTGATGCAACAACTCTCGCATTAACGGACCAGAGACTATTTTTAAATAAAATGTTTTATACGTATATCTATAAAAGTTAATATAAAAATGTAATACCTGGTTATAAGCAGATATATTCATAAGCACAGTCGCAGCATACGAAAATATAACAAGTATGGCACCAACTATACTGTTATTAATAGCAAAATCTCTGACATCTCCGATGAAGACATCCCCTTGTGGATTTCCTATAGCTACGGATATACCGAAGTCGACCATACTTTGCAGCAGAGATGAAAATAGCAACGTGTTTATTGGCGTCATACATCCGCATATTATTGATGATACTATCGCTAAGAATATGTATAAAATATCCATTGGAGTGGCGAATCGGAACTGCAAAAAGTAAGTATTGGTTACCATTATAGGTTTTTTTATTGTTTTTATATACAATGACGGGTACAAACAAGCCTACGAGCCGGCTGGTTCATAGGCTTGTTACCATAGCCTATAAAAGCCTACAACACCTAGAGATATTGCAAGCCTTTTCCATTACAGTAATAATAACCGATTTCATCCGCCTCAGATCACACGTAGTTTTTATACTTTTACGGAGCTGCGTTATAGCTCCGAAGTACTTTATCAGTCATCTTTATATGGCCATATGTCCTTAAAATCGTATTGGTCCCTAGAACCGTATACAACAAAAAGGAATATCAAAATAGATTTTTGGGAAAAGAGCATACGGTCCGTCTGATCTAAGCATTCACCGCAACCTATGAACGCGAGCGATACTTGAAGTATTACATGTGCATTGCAAACCCGAAGGGAAAAGAAGGGAATAAAGGAAAGTAACAGAAGGGGTGGGAGATTAGGCGTCCGGCACTCTTACTCATCGCGGGAAACGCAACATAATTCTGTTACATTACGCCGATTTTCTGTCAGAGGGTAGTACTTCCCCGATCGATCCGGCCCATTTGTGCTGAGAAACATGGCTCTATTACACGAGCATACAGATTGATACATCCTTCTTGTAAAGTCGATGAATTATATACATAATTACATACGCGTTGTTTATAAAAATAACGTGAAAAACTATACTTACTAATGTTATAAAAGATATACTCGGTACTTCGTTTCCATTTTTGTCGGAGTCTGCATTACTGTAACATAAAAGCAGCAGTTAGTGCATATTGCAACATAAACGCTAAATAATAATAAATATTAGGGCTATTTCATTTTCAACTGTGTTGCATACATTATAATATAGTTTATCGTGTCAAATTCCCCATTGTATAATGCTGCATAACATATTCGGTCTGTTTGTGTAGAGGAGGCAGTTTGACGTCGCATGATGACGGGGATTTGTGTGGCGCGGAAAATATATGTGACGACGCAGATTTTTGCGTTGCGATGCACGATGTTGCACTTCACAATTAAATGTTATAGTTCCTACTATGCCACGACGACCGTTTATAAGGCTATATCATAACATAACTTTGGATAAAGTGAAATCTGGGCAACATACTTAAATCCAATGACCCCTAATTACTAAAATTATTTTTTACTGTACTTTTTAAACTACAGTAAAAGTTTTACAGTCATTTACGTTTCATTTTATTCGTTAAAAGCTATGTTATGTTACATATTGTTATGTTAACAGGTTCCCTATCCCATGAATCATATGTGAACATTTCAAAAATTTTCCAATTGTGTCTATTTTATGGACAGGGAATGGGTTAAATATAATATAAAATAAGTACATAATATTATTACAAAGTATGGTATTAAATAAGCTATATAGTTTTTATTTCTTTTTTTATTTAATTCGATGGGATTTTCAAAATTAATTTTCCTTCATTATCATGTCACGCCTCACGCTCTAAATAGTTGTAAAATTTATTTTCGTGATGCAGAAAAATAATAATATAGATAATCAGATCGTTACAGTCATTTTTATTTAGTTTTTTTATTTCCCAAATTACATTTCTTTAACTTTCTCTAAGCGGCATTACCATTTTTCCGACTAAATAATGATATTACTAGAATAGTAAATAATTAACTGTCAATTTTTGAGAAAAGAAAAAACGTTTCAGATCTTACTGAGGAATACTTTTTGTTGATGCTAATTTTCATCCCAATTTTTTATATTACTTTACAATGTATTTCTTTTCAGCAGACGCAGTAGTTAATCAATTGAAATCAGCCATATGTGGTTCAGCGGACAGAAAATGTGATCATTAACAGAATATGAAAGTTTGTTATCCAAAGAAAAACCAGAAATGACAACGTTTTATGAATTTGTCATATGACGAACAAAGAATTCTTGTTTCTTATTTTATATTATTGTTATTTTGATATTATTTGTGTAACAATCGAACATAGTCGGATTTGAAAGTATATTTATGGCCGCATTCGTCGACTAAGCCGTGGCTTTAGCAATAAAATCAATGTCATATCAATAATAGCATTGACGCATTCATTAAAATTAACGATAGGATAATAAATACGATGTGTTTCGAAAAGAATTCGACCTTTGTGGCGCAGTTGTATCGAGCCTGCATTATAAGGCAATGGTCGCGGACTCCATTCCCGTTCGGAGCAGATGTTTGTATTAACTATACATGTGGTACATCATCTTGATGATTCTGCTCGGGGATAGGTGTCTTTCCGCTACCGTGGGCCTTGATTCAGGTTATTACTATTCTAATTTATTATTTATTCTCAATATCAGTAGGTATTTCTTCATTTTATAAAATTTATGTTAACAACAATTTATGTTTACAAAAGAAAGGTTTTGCTTATATATTTTTAAAGGATTTCAAAATTTTTTCCGAAAAAACTAAATCCGAAAAGTCTTAAAATACATTTTCAATATACTGAATTGGGTTGTTATCGCGAATCATACAATTTACAGAAATGACACATTTTTTCTACAATTTTTTTAAAGATAATAGTTTAAACTTGTTCTATACAATCAATTTCGAGAAAATCGTTAAATTCTACGTCGATAAAACTGCCTTGTTTCCATCATTTGTTTTTATTCAGACCTGTGGACAAATTACACTACTTCATCTGATGGGAAGTAGAAGTGAAGTCCAAGTGCGAAGACGGCTAATACCGTTGCAGAAGGCACCTTACACTGCCTACCCGCATGATGCAACTAGTTATACCCTGGCTGAGAAGTCATTTCACGAGTTTTTATCCAGCCTAGGATGGTAGCTAACGTAAGGTGGCATTTAATCAACCATCATAGAAACACTTTGAGTTAGTTAGTTAATCAGTTAGTCAATGAGGGTTTTTGTATATTTTTAAAATAAAAAGCTGACTGAAGTTCATTTATCACAAAAAAATGCGTAAAATAAAAATGACATTGGTACTATAAGAATGTTTTTGGTGGCAATAGAATAATGGCCTGAAACTGCTTAAAGCTTGGCGATTGGAAAAATCTAGCAAAGCACGGTCATGCATATATATAAATTAGGAACAACTTATTTTACGATATAATGACATATTTATTAAATTAGTCGATAACAATCTCATATGAACAAAGTCTCACCTGGTCTTGTCGTCGTTGGAGTCTTTTTTTGTGAATTGAACTTTGGATAAATCGTTCACAACGTAACTTTTTTTACCGTTCTCCATTATGTTAGCACTATTTAAATCTTCTTACTTTTTTAAAAATATATTAATATATTTCACGATTTCTTTGCTTGTCGTGTCGTTTTGTCGCCCCATCCATCCGTAAATGACTAGCTATCGACGATGCTGATATGTGTTATCATAACGATATGCTTACTTATTTTTATATATTGGAGATTATCAGTGCTTCGACTGATAGTTTTGCTTATCTTAAAATCCGCTCAATGCAAATCCGCAAAAGTACTTATGGTAAAGTGTCCTCTAATTGTGTAATATTCATTTACGAGATAAAATTAACGAAATCTTTGTTCTACTATTGTTTTATATACTACTTTTTAACTGCGTGATATGAACTGATATAATATATACGTACTTATCCAATTAAACATGTTTATATCGAATGTTAAAGCAGAAGGGGTTTTTGAAACAATCATTGAAATAAATATTCAGAAACTAATTATAGTCTATTTAGTTAATTGCTAGCAATACAGTACAATACACAAGTTGAATTTAAACTAACATTATGTTTAAATTTTGCTAAATATCAATGAATTCGATAACAATTATATTCAAAAACAACGGTGCAATTATTAAGCACTTACTGAAAATTGTAAATGAGAATTTTTTTATTTTTTTTTTTATGTTAGAAGTTGGCAAACAAGCATACGGCCCACCTGATGGTAAGTGGCTGCCGCAGCCTATGAGCGCTTGCAGCACCATTAGTAGGTGCCACTCACGCGTTGCCAACCTCGAGATATTAGTTCTTAAATCTCGTTCGCCCAGTAATTTCACTAGCGTACAGTGCCCTTCATACCGGAACACAGTAGTGCCTAAACACTACTATTTGGCGGCAGAATATTGGACACTGCGGTGGTACCTACCTAGCCGGCCTCTTGCAACAAAAGACCTACCACCAGTGTGACTGATTGCACTGGTGGAATAATCTCTGCTGTGACAGAGGTTATCCCAACAGCGGGCGATGGGGTCGTCACATCCCGACGCCTTTTAATTAGAATTAAACATTATAGTGCATTTTCTGATTTCATATATTCTTAATAAGTAAATTACATACATACGTAATATTTTGTGAATCCTTCTATTAAATTATTATTACGTATAGGTATGACACAATAATTGCTCAATAAACTTTCTGTAATGAAGAATTATTTTCCTGTACGATAAAACAATCCATCATATTATTAAATATTTCTAATTCAATTAATATCACAACACTTATAATAATGAATAATTTGAAAAGTTTACTACTAACAGATGATGAAATATTTCATAACATATATTTATTTATCACGAAAACTTTGTAAACACACCCGACACACAAGGCACAAGTTTCTCGCCTAGATTATATTTTACTCGTAATGTGTCATGTTTTATGAAACATTCAACGCTGTTCAATTAATTAAAGTGATGTTTAAAATTAAATTCAAATCAATTCAAACCCAGTATGTTGTTTAGACAACCATATAAACGTGAACACAAATGAAATCACAAAGTGTTTCATAACGCTACATTTATTAATAGAGCTTCCACAAACCATTTTTGCTTATAACCCTAACGTTTAAAATAGGTCAAAGTTAAACACAGTTACACAGAAGCTCACTATGTTGATTTTATACTTCGTTAATTTTGGTATGTATATGGTATGGTACTATAATACTTAGTTATGTTTTGATTTCAAAATAAATCATGAACTTTTTTGAAATATTCTTAATTATAAATTCACACACAATCAATGACATTTATTTCATTTTATTTATAAATAACTTTCGTTTGGATAGAAGAATGACTGATGATTACTATATTAAAAGGGCTTGTAGTATGGCTTATTACGTCGAAGAGCTGAATTTTCATCCTGAAAAGATGAAGATTTTTTTGTCTAAACCAACCTAGAATGTCGTCATGTTGTCAACGATATAATGTCGTCTGTTCCAATAGCGATAGGTCTGCCAATGTTTGGTCACCATTCTAAATATTTTCCTTCAGTCAGACAAGGTTAGAGCGCCACCGATTGCCACTTTCAGTCTTGATGATGACTTTAGTTAGTAATCTGTAATTATCCTCATTTCTTATTGATACTGTTATGAAATATTTTCTTAAAAATAAGGTGGCAATCTATTATATGGTCTCGTGAGCGAACCCGGCTATTAACGACTCTTAAATTATTTCACTAACCGACCGAATCATATTCATCCTAATTGTCTTACAAATTACTCAGAACTGCATATGTAACGTGTCAAGTCACTTCTACCGCTTGTGAGCTTACTCTAAACTTTTTTGTATTTAAGTAGGCATTCAATATTATTGCACAATAATGTTGAAAGCTTATCGGCTGCTTAAAGCCTAAATTACATAAATCAGCATCCACCAGCAAATTGGTATTTTGTATGAAAACGCGTAGGTACGCATAAATTCTCATTTCAGCATAGATCCGCTTTGGCGTGTTTTAAATGCTTATAAGTATAATGCTTATAAGTATAAAACGTTACATTTCTAAACAACCGTCAAAGTGTGCTGAAGGATGCGTACGCATGCTTACGGATGCTGCGGGATGCGTACGCATGCTTACGGATGCTGCGGGATGCTTACGCGTGCTTGAGGATGGTGAAACATACGACGCTCATAAGTGTGTCCAAAACCATTCAGGTAAACGCTGGTCGATGCTGATAATTGTAAGTCAGGCTTTATAATTCGTTCAGTTGTTACATATTAATTGTTAATATTGTTAAGAAATATTGGTAATCGTTTTTCAGGATCTCTCTCGGATGTAATAAATGCATCCGATATGTCTCCAATGTTATCGAAAATGATGATCTTCTAAGATGGAACACATTTTAAAAAAATAATGTTGTATAATTGGATATGTAGTTTTGTAGTTCATCGTGGACCAGTTTTATATACTAACATTAAGATTATATTTAAAAGTAATGCGTATATTCTTTTAAGAAATAATCGAATGAATAAAATTTACATTTTTTATGATTACAATTATAGATGCTCTACATAACACTATAACACGCTATTGCCATCCTTAATTATATTTTAGTTGGGTAACCTAATAACGTATCTGCTAGATTTAGGTATCCAGTGCACTTACGACTTTGTCAAGATGAAGCTACGTAAACGTTATTATGTAAAACTCTCTCTTGAAAAATAATTTTCATGGGGCTTGTTTTATGCAATATAGGATTTTTTTTTATTTGGTTCTACATACAAATATTTAGCTCCTATTCAACTTGTTTTCTTCATGGTCCCATCTTATACAGATTATGATAATCCTCATTATTCCGAAACGATTATGATGAATTCTGGTTTTCCTTCTAAGCGTGGAAGCGTCACAAACAAGCAAACTCACTTTCGTATTTATAAGGTTAACCGTATTAGTCGAAGATGGCTCGACCGATTTGGATAATTCTTTTTTTGTTTGAAAGAATATACTCACGAGATGATTCCATTGTAATTTAGTCCAGATTATGACCATCTAAGGAACTCTCCAAAAATTTATAGGCATACCTATTGCGAATTAGAATCACAAACTGCCTCCAGAACCACTCAAAACGGTTAACGAATAAATATTTCACAGGTAGATATACAATTAGGTACTTTAATACATTAATTGAGAAACTGTTGTATTATATGAATAATAATAAAACATAAAACTTAAAGAAAAAAAACTTTTTTTCTACAACAAAAGTCTACTTTACGTGTAGTTTTTTTATTTAGCACCCATGACTGTTGTAGAATATTTTTATATTTTGTTGTTATGCTTTGAAATAGGTTTTTTTAACTATGTCTAACGTTTTCTTGTTGTCGTAGCAACGTCTTAAGTTTACAATTGCCAAATTTATTGAGACCTTTCCTCACGATGCTTAGAGCACGACTAAAACACTGAACACATATTGATACCTCGGGGCTCAAAGGGCGTAACCACCATTTCGGCGAAATTGACTTTTTTAATGCAGCCCCACAAATGTTTTTCTCCTCTTTCGATTTGAAAGCTACAAATTCGCCAAAAAATGGCGTTTATGACCCCAATATTTTGTAGAAAATCACAAAGAAAATTTTAGTTTTTGGGTCGTCACAGCAACGACTGTTAAACTATACTATTACATTAAATACCACTCACTGTCCCACAATTACAGAAGCATTATTATAAAAGGAATAAATATTGATAATTATTATAATCTGAAATCATGACATCTACAACATATCCCACCACTTTTTTTTTTTAAATAGGTATATAGACTAACGCGTGATTGTTATCACACCAAAAAAATAATACATTTCTTAATATTTTAATTATTTATTTATTTTAGGGGCAACAGGGCTTCGACAGGACTACAGATATTGGTGCAAGCCTCTAACCGTAGGTCATGACTGTCTTTCTGTATCATTCCAATTACCCAATTTCCCTCTACACATCTTCCTAAAACAAAATAATAAAAAAGAACTCGAAGAACATTTTGACGAGATTCCACATACGATCAATTTCACTTGTGTAGAGATGTCTCCAATGTAAGGCTCGACATCTACAGGTTCTTGATGATCACCTTTACGACTAGTGGATAGTTTTGCTTGTTCAAAAGCCACCATTACTCAAATAAAAAAATCCAATTGGTAAATAAAATCGAAATTCAGCAATCAAGCACCAACAGTAAACAAATGAGAAAAGAATAAAAGTTCAAAAACAGCCAAAGGTAAGAGCAGAATCGGAGTCCAAAAACAATTCTCATAGAAAAGACGAAAACACAAAGCAAACAGTATTCAGTAACGACAAACGAAACGAAATGAAATTTATGAGTTACCTATGACTGAAGATTAAATGGATTATGACCAATCATAACATAAGATCACAGCAGGGGAGTCCACAACTCCAGTAGGTGTTTCGAAAAATATAATAAAAATAAAATAACGTTATGCCTTTCGTAATATAGCGCTGTTATGGTGGTGCTTTGAACCTCTTATTTTCCTCAGTTTGACATTTTTGATTCTGCCTATCTTAGACCTCCATAAACGTAACTGTTGACAAAGTGAAACGGCAGTGTATATACATTACACATACATACAGTACTCTTATTATGACCAGAGTGACCAGATTAAATTTTAAGAAAATACGGAGGCACCTCAAAAAATACCGAAATATACCGATGTACACCGGATGAATACTATTTTTTTCACATGCTTTATTAATTAATCATCAGCACAATAAATACTAGAATTGTATTTAAACATTTCATTACAAGGATAAAAAATAACACAACCTCAATTCAAAGATTAAGTCAAGTGCACAACATTTTATCTGCTTATTGTAACTGCATACATTAACTAAAATGGATTTATAGGAGCAAATCCATGTCCCTCCCATCTGATATGATGCCACGGCCGCCAAACTAATATTGCTTATGTATATAATAAATCAAAATTGCAGACATAATCATTACATATTTTCATTTATCGATTTATGACCTCGGTAAAAAACAAGGTTTATCGTAATCGATTTCGATTGTAATATTAGGTAATATCTATATTTTAATATTTTCTTGCAATCACAGTTTCCATATGTCTAAAATAAAACAACATATTGGAAGAAAAAATGGTCATGTCTGTCATCGCTACGGGGCTGCCATAGCTTTTTATCCAAAATATACCCAAATGAGTATCCAACTTCTTATTTTTGAGAGTTTTATGGAGAGTTATTGAAAGTGGCTAGTTATACCTCGATTTACCCTAACTATAAAAATACTGATATTCGAAAAAGCCAATAAAATATACCTAAAAAGTAATAAAATACTGAATCTGGTCACACTGAATATGACATTTGTGACAGAAACTAAAAATTATAGAATCTGATTATCTGACTTTTAATTTGACAATTTATTATTATGATAACTTTTTATTTTATTGGAATATTGGCATAATGTTCACGATATCAATTTTTAGCAATTAGAGATCATTTTTATTAGTTATAATAAGGTTACTATATATCGTATATTTATCAAAATCTTATGAACTTAAAAAAAAATAAGTAGAAAGTCTATTTGTATTAGTTGCTGTTTGTTGTTGCTGCAACTAAAGTTTTTGACAAAAGTTATTAAACAGAGTGTTATTGTTTTAGTATTTGCAAGATGGGTGGTTGCCGTTGTACGTATCGCAATTGCACAGTTAAGAGTGATGGGAAGACGCATATGTTCCATTATCCGGTCTTTGAAAAAGTACGATGCCATCAGTGGCTTGTGAACGCGCATAGACTTGAGTTTCTTGACCTTAAAGTGTCCCAATTAAAGAATAGAGTGATTTGTCAACATCACTTTAAAGAGGAAAATTTCATGAACTATAAGGTAAAATATCTTCATGAACTTTAAGGTATCTTAAAACATAATTTAAAAAAAATATCCTTATTCTTAATGATACAACAGTATGACATGTTTGTTTGAAGTAGAAACTGCTTCATTTACTGGTGTAAAAGACCTACTTTTATTGCAAGATGACACATACTAGGTACTTACAATACATACCACTGCAATGTCAGATATTCTATTACAAAGAAATATTGTATTGTGAAGTTTTTACCGAGTTTCCAATTGAAGGACACTGTAATTTGTTAGTAAAATAACTGGGCAAAAGAGACTTAAGAACCAATATCAAGCAAATGGTGTTGCGCTTATAAGCTATGACAACTGCTTAGCATCAGGTTGGTCGTAGCCTTGCTTATTCACATAAAAAATAAATTGTCTACATGCAATACAACCCACTACGTGTGGGTATTTACTGTTTGCATATCAAGCCAGCTTATAAATGCCAAAATAGTAAGTTATTACTAATAAATGTTGCCTGCTTCTGAATAACTTCAACATCTTACAAATAATACTCAAGATTGGTAATAATTAGTGAAATTAGTGAAAAATTAAAAAAGGCTTATCATCTTGCTGTGTTATTTTGTATTTTATATGTTCACATTCCCAATAGTAGATATAATAGCTAAATAATTGTTATGTATCACATCCATTTCACTTGACTGTTGCTTTGTTAAACTATTGTTGTTCATAGGTTGCAGTGCCTGCTTACTATCAGACTGAATACTTGTTTGAGAACTCTCATGAACATAAAAAGTTTTGGTCACATAAACTGCAAGCAATAAAATCTGTAAAGCTGAAATGAGCCAATAGTTAAAAAATATAGATTAAAATTTAAGGTTTAAAGTTCACATCATGTTTTGTATTGAAAGAATGCATTGTTGGGGATTCTGATATATTAACATATGTCACCCATCAGTGGAAAAACTTATCTGCACACTAACTTTTTAATGTGAAAAAATAGTTTTATGTATGTTTTGACTGAAGAATGAATGTTATGGGTCATCCACTTATCAATACATTAATAAGAAGTTATTAAATTAATCCCTCAGTGTTGCTTTTTAAATATTAGAACAATATATTTTCTATTATTTTTATGGGCTAGCTGCTTCCTGTCCACTATAATAATAATAATAATAAATAAACGCTACACACTCAACGGCCCCCATTAGGATAATAAATCCTGTGTCGGGGGTCCGGAAACATTCACAATGAAAAGGACAAAAGGACTATAGCATTTGGGGCTATTTTAAGTTATTATATTTTGATTTAAATTATCTCTTTTACAGAAAGACAAGCTGACATTTGATGCAGTACCTACAGAAAATGGGCCATTTTGTGATCCAAGCAAATTTGTTGATTCATCTAAAGAGATTGCCAAATCCTATCCTAATCTTATTCTTTTAGAAGATATTGAAAATGAAGTAGTTTTTAATGATAAAAAAGCTAATTTTGCTTTAAAATATGGTGATTTTTTAACGAATGGTGAACTTACAGATTCTTCCACAAGATATAACTCTAAAAACATAAATCTTACAAAAGATAAAAGTAAAACAATCTCTGAACCTCACTTAAGTCTAAATGATATTGAAATATCGAAGCAACATAATATGTTTAAATCCCATTGTACTAGGTTGCCTTTGCCTAAAAATACACAAAAGAAAATTCAGCCGCAACCTATGCTAGTAGTTTCACCATACACTGACCTAAACCTTGAGTTGGCAGCAGACAGAGAAATAAGTCAGGATCAAAGCACTGTTAGTGTCTACCAACCAAATAACACAAGTACAAAAGCATTAACAAATCATTCACAAGGTAACAATAGCTTAGTCAAATCAAATAACCCAGTATGTCAAAAACCTAGTGAGGTATTCATTACAAAAGAACCTAAAATTGAAATTTTATCTGAAAAGAAAGTTAAAATTCAGGGTCCAATACCTGTTACTGGAAAACTCAAAAAAGTTTCACCTTCCATTACTTTAAGCATACCTGAAAAAAATAAGGACGAATCTATGAATGTCAACGCATTACTCAAAAATGAGCCTGGTAAAAATGAATCAGATAAATTAAAAATACTAGAGGTTCTCAACATAGAATTTGAAAATCCTCAAACAAAAAATACTTCCACAGTTTCAACTGAAACTAGCACTAAAGAGCCAAATTTAAATAATTCCATGATACCACAGCCACAACCAAAAATACCACAAATTAAAAACAAAATAACTCCTGAAAGAAGTGCAATGATTGAAAAAAAGAGAAAGTTTAACATGAAGATGAAAGATATATTAGAGACTTGTCTTGATAAACTAGATGAACCTGCGAAAGTCGACGCAAAAAATCTATCGCCCATTAAGACTTCAAGCAAATCATTAATAAGGCAACCTATTAAAGAAGAAAGTGCGATTATTGGCAAAGAAGAAAGTCAGCCATCTGTTCAAGATTATACTATTGCTTATTTAGACTCTAGAATGAAGGCAATGGAAAAAGTGTTATTGAACAAGATTGAACAAAATTCACAGATTATTATGAACTTAAAAGACTCTTTCATAAATGTAAATAAACATAAAGTAGCTGCAAGAAAACATGCTTATACACAGACTAATACAAATGAAGATTGTTATAAAAAGTTTCTTTATCAAGAAATTTCGAAATACTTAAGCCAAGATTCAAATAGTTTAATATATGAAGAACTTTTCATTAATAAATATTCAAGAGCTGACACAAGTCCAAGAAGAAAAAAGCTAAGAAAATGTATATAATGTATATGGTATCTAATTTAATTTAATATAAAGATGCGTAATTATTTCTATGAAATAAAAAAAATTGTTACTATATTTTTTTTTAATTCCTGGCAAGGGTTTTGTCAACTTCACAAATTTAACAATAATTGTCGTAGTTCTGACATTTAGAGTTGATTGTTTCGATATCTATTCCTAATTATAAAAAAATAATTTTTATGTATTATTTTATACTTCGAGCTTACAGTATACTTTAATTTATTTCTAGACCGAATGGAAAAAACTGGGTTTGTAACACAAAATATCCTGCCATTGAAATAATATAGTAGCTACTAATGAAATATATATAAATGATATTTGCTATTTTGCAGTAACGAATCAAAATGTAAAAAGAAAGACGATGTCGTAACGAACATATCATATTTCACTTTGGTATGGTTTTAGCTGTTTTTCTAGATATTATTAGAAAATGATTCCTTTGATCGCCTTGTAATTAAATAAGAAGAGCTCGGAATAAATTATTTTGTATATATTTTTCATATTGAACGGGTTGGCGAATGGGTGATAAAGATGTAGAAGAGAAGAAAGACACTCAGGCCACCGGTGTTTTAACTCATTGGACGAGACGCAACAGTCTGGGACAGCTACTTTACGTCGGTATTTTGTGACAGGATTATGCTTTCGGGTCGATGAACCATATTTGCATCGAAAAGAAGCGAATCAATAAATCAATTCATTTTGTTTTAAAACAACAATATTACTAGTAGATTTTTGTAATTTAATAATAATGATTTATTGAGGTTTTTTTAGTGTTACGTACCCAAAAGGGCAAAATGGGTATTATTAAGGGTACGCTGTCCGTATGTCTATTACCAGGCTGTGTCTCATGACCCGTGAAAGTAAGACAGTTGAAATTTTCACAAAGGATGTATTTTTCTTGCCGCTATAACAACAAATACTAAAAAACAGATTAAAATAAATATTTAAAGGGGTTCCCATACAATAAACGTGATTTTTGCCGTTTTTATAGGTAATGTTACGGAACCCTTCGTGCGCGAGCCCGACTGTCTTTTGGCCGGTTTTTTTATGTTTTACCCTATTCAATATCAATAAAGATTGTCTACAAGTTTTTCTTTTTTCAGTTTAAATTTGCTACAACATGGGATAAGTTTTTAATCATAGTTGCATTGATATCGATGTTCATAGCGGGATTGACTATGCCATATTCTATATCATTAGTCGCTAATGTGTTTCAAGATATGATCGACTATGCTAAATCTAGTAAAGATATTACGTATGATGAAATATTTTTGAAATCGATGCATCAATTTAGTATAAAATATGCCTGTGTTGGGATCGTATTATTCAGTGGCGGATATTTGGGAACAGCTCTTATGAATATAGCGGCGATAAATCAGGTAATTATTAGATTTAAAATTAATGGCGATTGAAACGTATGCTATGGGATGCTAGATTATATGTATATGTATTTACTATTTACTTAGCGTAAGTAGTTGCAGAATACTACTACATATAACCTAGTTTAGAGTCATTCTAATATACATACATGTTTTTTTAAGTTACTAAGTTGAAAATCAAGCATACGGCCGACGTGATTATAGGCAGTTGCCGTAGACTAACGCGTTGCCAACCTCGAGATTTTGGTTCTTAAATCTTCTTTGCCCAGTAATGTCACTAGCCTACAGTGTCCTTCAAACCAGAACACAGTAATGCCTAAGACACTACTGCTTGGCCGTAGAATAAGAAAAATATCTAAAAGACCTACCACCAGTGTGACTGATTGCACTGGTGGTATGATTAGCCCAACAGCGGGCGATGGGGTCGTCACGTCCCGACGTCATTAATCGTGTACATTTGTAGAAAAACATTGTACAACAAAATACGCAGAACTCTTATAGTTTCTTCTTCTTCTTCTTTCTCTTATAGTTCTTTTATTTTTGTTCGTAACTTCGTAATAATATTAAAGGTCAACCATTGTAACGTTAGGGTAGCTGAGGTAAAATACACGAGAAAAAATCGGGTTGATTTTATATATTATGTAAATTCTTTAAATACCGAGATATAAGGAAACTTTATATATATTATTCCACAGGCTTTTAAAATAAGAATTTCGTATCTGAAAGCCGCACTTAATCAGGATTTAGCGTATTATGACTTACATCAAACTGGCGACTTTGCTTCAAAAATGGCAGAGTTAGTATTGATTTATTTCCAGTATATATTTTTTAATATAATATAAATAATCCACATTTAACTTATCCTACATTATATAGTTAAGCATCAAGATAATATTAAAAGCTTTGATAATTTTCCTACTAAACCCTATCTATGATTGGGTTAAGAATACATAATTTTCAATAGGTTTGGGATGTAACTGACTACTGACTAGTTAAGATTGCTTCAGCATTTAAACCAAGTTTTGAAAAAGCGCAACTTTTTGTTATTTAGTTACATGCTAAAGTATTCATTAATATCTTCATGATTTTTTTCCTAGTTTTTGATCAGAATTAGTCCAAGAAGTTATTATGCTATTTGGAGTGTATAATATAAATATAAACGTTTTAACAGGGATATGATAAAGTTTGAAGAAGGTATTGGCGATAAAGTGGCGTCTTTGGTATATGACTGTGCAGTGTCAACGAGTTGTATTTTTATGGCCCTGATGAGAGGTTGGAAATTAGCTTTATTATGTCTTAGTACTGCACCAATAACTTTCCTACTAGTGGGTCTGACAGGTAAGGTAAATACTGTTAAATTCAAATAATCCTATTCAATACATCAATGGTAATGATAGCTTTTAAACAATGCCTGTAAGGCCTGAATCACTAACAGAGAACAGAAAAACGCGAATCGATGTCGAAATAACAATTGATGCGTAGGCATCTTTAAACAAAATAGCCATTTTCTATAGAGAGAATACTGGTCGATCCTGATAAATGTTCCTAAGCGTAACTAAAAACAAACAAACCTACTAAAACTAAACCTCACCCTCGAGTAAGAATGAAATCAGTGACCATCGTATCCGTGTTATAGCCAATTATTAAAAAAAAATTAAAAACCAACGTAGAAGACACGTACTCGTAATTAATAATAATACTCGTACGTACTCGTAATTTAATACCGTGTAATTGTAAACAAGAAAGAATTCTTTCATATTACAGGTATCTAACCATTTGTACAAGAAGCAGGCTAAAGCTAAAAGCATGGCCAGCGCCGTCGCTGAAGAAGCTCTTGGTTCTATTAAAACTGTCTTCGCATTTAACGGTCAAGATAAGGAAATAGAACGTTATAAAATACATCTCGCGAATGACAGAAGAATTTACATACAGAAAGGTATTATAAACTTCTGTAATGTTATTGTTTTTGCAGTTATAGAGGTAGCTTGGCCAGGAATGTACTACTCTGTCACAGAATATTGCGTGGCGTAGCAGTATTATTACTATTGTTTTGTTTGATGAAGGAGAGCGCTTTAATTTCATTGTTTGGGGGTCAAGAACTTCTAGGTCTTAGTATATATTTCGTTACGGTTTGTTTTACTATCAGCAAAAACCATTACGATATTAGCGGCCCCGGTAGACGTTGTCTTGCCGAGAAAAAAAAAACTGGGACCCGATAGCAGTTCCCCTTACTGGGCCCAATTGTGAATCTAAACCATTTTCGAATCCACTGGCACGACAAAAAAAATCATCAAAATCGGTTTAGCCGTTAAGAAGAAGTTCAGTCACATACACATACATGACCAGGCGATAAAATGAGCATATCTGGAACGAGCTACCGGTAAACGTCCAGTTGGTCGTTCCCTTATATGGCTGGAAGGATCTTTAAGTCAATAATTGACGAGAACTAGCAGAATATCCAAAACTCTGGAACAAGAATTGTCTGGTTTCGGACGCCAAGACTCATTTGGATCGCTGAGCCACACCCTTATTGTATTTTTTTTAATTTTCAGAATTATTTACTGGATTGTCAATGGGCTTTTTATATTTATGTGTATTTAGCTCTTACGCTTTGGCATTCTATTTTGGTATATATCTTGTAATAAATGAGCCTGATAAATACAACGCCGGTGTTATGTTCTCTGTTAGTATCGTTTTCAGCACTTTAATTTTATTTGAAAACTAGCGGGCCCTGCAGACGTTGTCCTGCCACGAAAATGAAAAAAGTGAGACCCGTTAGCAGCGCCCCTTACGGGGTCCAACTTTTAATCTACATCATTCTCGAATCCACCGGAAAGGCATCAAAATCGGTCCAGCTGATAGGAGGAGTTCAGTGAAATATACACGTACAGTAGAATTACATATATAAAGATAATAAATTCTTAGCCTGATTATCTCGTGAACCGTAATGTTAAATTGTAGTTAGACTAGTACTGAGCAAGCATTCGTTGGTTGAATTTACAGAAAAGTAAATATAGAACTTTCTTTGAAAAGTAGAGTTCTCAATTCAGTTAAAGTTTTGAAATGAATTAAACTTCACGTAAAGCTTAAATAAACTAAAATCAGTTTACCGTACTTAACAGAAACTAGGTGTATAATTATTTCATTATTACCTTACTTAATAACAATTTAGTAATATCTTCGCAAAGTTTTATATTATAAGTGTGTTAAATCCTGTCCATGTTTTAGGTATTCTTTGGTGTAATGACCGCATTATCCTATTTCGGTATGATTGGTAACCTTATGAACTCATTTGGCTCGGCTCGCGGTGCTGCCGCTCATATATTTCACGTATTGTACAATGTACCCAGCATAAATCCTTCATTGGACCGCGGAATCAAACCGGAATTGAAAGGGAATATTGAATTAAAAAATGTATTCTTCCAGTACCCATCTAGGCCTGGAGTTACCGTATGTATATTGCCTTTAAACATTGGCAGATTTACAAAGTTTCAAGGTATAGGCTGTAAGGTTTTTGCCTTATCTCTACAATTGTCATGTCCTGACTATATCCAGATTATTTTTACAATAAAACAAAAGAGCGATTACTGGTTGGTGGTTGGCAAACTAGCTGTTTTACTATACAATATAGGAGTTTTCTAGGTACTCGGAATGTACAATTGAGAGGGAAAAGTCATTGGCAAATTTGTTGCAGATTTCTACCTGTAAAACATTAGAAAACCGTCATGCATAAATCCTTTTTATTTCTATGAGATAGCAAAAAACAAATCGGTCTCCAAATTTGCCGCTCTAGTCTCAAGCCTACTCAGCCTGCTGCTAAATCCGCCACTGCCTTTAAAATATTGTTTAACCTGGATTTTTTAAAATACAAATTTATTTCGTTTGAATAGTTTTACACCACTTAAATGGAACTATTAGGTCTTAGACCAGTCACTGTATTTCTGAAGAACAGCTTAAATATATTGTTGTGTGTATTATGTTGGTCTAATGTTGAATATTTAGGTTTTGAATGGAGTAAGCATAAGGATATCGTGTGGTCAGTCAGTTGCTCTAGTAGGAAAGTCTGGATGTGGAAAGTCTACTATTGTTTCTCTCATATCAAGATATTATGACGTTGTTGATGGCAGTGTAAGTTATTTTGTAACAATTATAATTATATTATGATAACTTTAAAAAAATGACAGTTTTTGGGGATAGGTAACGATAGATGGTTATGATGTTAGAGAATTATCTGTGAGATGGTTACGAGGTCACATTGGTTTGGTGCGACAGGAACCTATTCTCTTTAATACGAGCGTTCTTGAAAATATTCGATATGGGCACGACATCGCTTCTAAGACGGACATAATGAACGCAGCTCGCCAGGCTAATGCACATGAGTTTATTTTGAAACTACCAGCCGTGAGTTGTTCTTTTTTTAATCGACCATATTTAGTTAGCATCTATTATTAAATTGTATTTTGTATGATGGGAAAAGTTGTGACATTTTCTACTTCTTTAAAATTATGTAAATCTTTATATTATAATGAAATTTAAATTTAATAATTTTTATAATTTGTTAATAATTTTTAATGATCACTATGTATTTTTATTTTTATTTACTTGTAATATTTCATAATGTGATGCTTTCTAATGAATGATGTGATGACCTATAATCAGTAGAACATTTATTGAAAAACTTCTGATCTTTATTGAAATGTCTAACTAATGTATCTACTGTTGGTTATCCTAAAATAAAATAAAAAAATAAAAATAAAATATTCGATTTAAGAAAAAAAATTGTGCCCCAGTTTTATTTTGGGTCCAGTGATGGTGGACTTTTGAATGGATTGTACGAGTTCGAGTATAATCGGAAACATGGTTTGACTTTAAGGTCCATATATATACGTCTAAGCCTATTTGGACACAAATAAGCAATACCATGTCAACCCACAAAATTGAAAAAAACTGAGTTATATACGCAGAAGTGTTGGTAAATGGCTGAAGGACATTTTTTTTAAATATTTGTAGGGTTTTAAGCTTTAAAACTTCTAAAAAGCCATTTTTAATCATGCAATTTATGTATTATGTTAAACGTTTTGGGTTATATTATATACGAAATATACAGTTTATATACTTATTTTTGTGAAAATAAGTAAAATAACTTACATAAATCTGAAATTGCCAAAAACTTGACCAATACATAAAAAAACTTCATATAAAGCAAGTTGTTCAAAATTTTCAAACGCGTTTTTCTCGAAATTACATTCGTATGGGTTGACATGGTATTGCTTATTTGCGTCCATTTATTATAACATATTAACGAACCATAAAACAGTAACATTATAACTATATTAATATTTTTCAAGCATCTTTAGGGTTATGATACCTTGGTGGGTGACCGTGGCACTTCATTATCTGGTGGCCAGAAACAAAGGATAGCTATCGCACGCGCGCTCGTACGAAATCCACGCATTCTTCTACTCGACGAAGCTACTAGTGCCCTTGATACGCTTTGTGAGTCCAAGGTTCAAGAGGCAATAAATGAGGTTGTACATCATTAAATAGGCATTAAATGACTTTATTATTATTATTCGTTAAATGATTATTGTTATTCTTAATTAGGCAGCTAAAGGCCGGACTACGGTTGTGGTAGCGCACCGTTTATCGACAATACGAAAAGTAGATATGATCTATGTAATGAAAGAAGGCAATGTGGTAGAGATGGGCAATCATGAAGAATTGATGATTCAAAAAGGACTATACTATAATATGTTTAGTGCGTCCGAACTTTTGGAAGTGAACCAATCACCGATCGACGTTGATGCTAGTAAGATATAATTTTTTAAGACAAAATAATATAATAGGTTTTGCACTTATTCTAATCTTCTTCCTCCTAGCAGTATTCTTGGTATTATACGAGTATTTACCCAGGGTCTGCTTATTACTCGTATCCAGATTTGACATGTAACTAGTTTTTACATGGAGCGATCCTGTCATCTGACCTCCGTAACCCTACGGGCAATAAGAGCAACTTACCTATCAAGAGTTAACGATTTCAGATCTTATGTGATAACAACCGGGACCTTCAGCTTTACGTGCTCTCCGAGGCATGTTCAGGAGACTCACAACGACAAATGCCCAGACCGATTTGTCACGTCAATACAAATATCTGCCCCAAGCGAGAATCGAACCCGCGACCTTTGAGACTAAAGGCAGACTCGCTAGCACCACGCCACAACGCATTTAATTGAATATTTTTTAAATTTTAAGCTCACGAACCTGTTCGGAATGTGTCAGAAATATCGAAGAATTCGGTTGAGATTCTTGAAGTAAGTGCTTTATTAAACTCTGGCATGTTTGTTATTAAAATGAAATATATATGTTTTAAATCTTTTATTCTTAAAGGAATTAAAAGAAATTAAACCGAAAAAGGTATCATTCTGGCAAGTAATAATGCTCAACGCTCCGGAATGGAAGGCAATTGTTTTGGGCAGTCTGTGTTCAATCATAGGTGGCTTCTCTATGCCATTATTTATTGTTATCTTTGGAGATCTGTTCGGAGTAAGATTAAAAGCAAAGATCTGTACTATTTTTATTGTTTAGATTTTTATCGCTTAGAAATTTAGAAATTTATGATTATGTTTTAGTCTATGGCAAATCCCGACTCCAGCCATTTAATGGAGAAAGTGAAAAATGTTTCAATTATTTGTATCAGCATTGGTTGTGCAGCGGGGCTATCAAATTTAATAGAGGCAAGAATTTTTCATATACTTTTATTCCAATTCAAAATATTCTTTATAAAAGTAGGCTTTTAAGAACTTTGGAACCGTCAAAGTAACAGTACCTTCAAGTGAAGCTTGTCCTATTAAGTGAAGTTGTACTATTGAACATATTTTTATATAACTTTTCTTTCGCAGACTTTTTCATTTGGACATGCTGGTGCATATTTGACTGAAAGATTACGTTTGTTAATGTTCACGCATTTATTACGTCAAGACATAGCGTTTTTCGATGATCGTTCAAATTCAACAGGGGCGCTCTGCGCTCGTCTCTCCGCTGAAGCTACTTACGTCCAAGGTGTATGTATATTTCTTAACAATATACAATTAATTCCTAATCTCATACATCGTGTTCATTTCACAATATCTTATATGTTAATTGAATTATTGCAAAAGTAATTAACCAGTTCAGTCTGAATCGATTTTTGCTTTTAACGTTTTCTTCTCTGCAGCTTATATGAATATGTGGTTGTTACCTTGGCTAATTTTTGGCAGAATATATTTTAGACCATAATTGTCGATTTTGTCATTTTAAATTATTTTTTAGGCCACAGGAGAAAGGATAGGTATAATATTGCAAGGTGTGGGTTCCATCGGTCTGGCTTTGAGTCTTGCTTTGTGGTTTGAATGGCGCGTCGGTCTGGTGGCATTAGCGTTTCTCCCACTTGTAAGTTTTGTCATTTGGCAACAAGGTAAAGCTACCGATGGGGAATCATCTGGATACGCCAAGTCACTCGAAAACAGTTCAAAGGTAAAAGTTATATAAAATAATTAATAAGTAGGATTTTTAGGTAGGTATAAAAAAAAAAAATAATTGGAATTCATAGCTAGTCAAGTTTCGGGAACTGACAATAATTACTTTTTTTTTTAAATAATTTAATTATATTTGAATGTCTGTTGTTCAGGAATTTAAATATGTAATACAACTAGCAAAATTAATTTCATTCTTTTCTAATGAAAAAATCATTTTATTCATTTTAAAAATCAATGAATACTAAAAATAGCAGCTATCACAGTTATGTTCTAAGAATATGTGAAAAGGTACAAAAGAAGGATTACGAAGTCCCACGGGACGTAACTAAAACTATCGCGTAGAATTTTACGAGGTGCGATATTATTATTTATTATATTATATTTGATTTTATTATGATATTTGAAACTATTATCTTAAAAACACAAATAAATATGAAGGGCTTAGCCAGCATTTAACCTTGGGAGTGCAAAACCTTAACTTCGGGCTCAGAGGAGGCAAAATTACTGTTTAGGCATGTCCAGTTCACCCTGAATTTTTAAGCGCTTGAGAACGATTGCCATCGTTATGTCGTAATCGTAGTTTCTTAAAAAACAAATAAATTTAAGTACCTACCTAAATTAATACATGAAATATAAAACATTATATTACATTTTGAGATATGTAAATAAAACTATGCAAATTATATTCGGTTGTAAATAAATATTTAAAAAATAAACCAATTGCTAAAGTTGGCATCAAGCTAGAGTTAAAGTATTTTATTCCAGATAGCTGTCGAAGCGGTGTCGAACATCCGCACCGTGGCATGCTTAGGTCGGGAGCGTAGCGTAGCGCAGCAGTACGCAGCGCAACTGTTCCCCGCGTTGGCTCCGGCACGACGCGCAGCGCATTGGCGTGGAGTCGTTGGCGGTCTTTCACGCTCAATATTCAACTTCGTGAACGCTACAGCTCTGACTTATGGAGGTCATCTTATAGTGTCAGATGGAGTCGCCTATCAGAACATACTTATGTAAGCTATGAATATATTTTATTCTCTATGGGCGTTTGTGTTAATAATAATAATAAATTCTACACACTCAACGGCCTTCATTAGCAATATAGCATAGCAATTAACGTCATGCACCAACATGATGATTGCAAGCAGGCCAGGGCAGTTTTGCCCGACATAGACTGTGACCTTGTGGCAAAACTGCTACTGAGTAGGAAGGAACTTCGTACTGTGGTGTGGTGTGTTAACGGGTCACTGTCAGCTAAACAAACACCTACAGTCTAGGTGTAACAGACAGCCCCCTTACCAGAGGATGCCTTAGTCAGGAGGAGACACCGACTCACGTCATGATAAAATTTCCTGCGGTGGCTGAGCTAAGGGCGAAAGTCTACATACCTTGGAAAGTCGAACATGATCGGTTTCTGGAGGGTGCTAGGGTGGCTGAGCTACCGCCTCTCGTAGCATATCTTCTTCGTCCTAGCATTATTCCCGGTATTTTACAGGTTACTAGTTTTTACACGGAGGTATTGCCATCTGACTTCCGCAACCCTAAAGGCGAACCAGTAACTCATTGGATAAGAGCAATTTACTTACCAAGAGTTAACGATTATTATCAGATGTTATGTGATAACAACCGGGACCGACAGTTTAACGTGCTCTCCGAGGTACGGTGGGGAGACCCACGGACAAACGCCCAGACTTAGACAGATATTTTAACAAACACCTGCCGGAGCGGGTCAGCCTCTCGTAACATATATTACGTACAATGGTTCAGTAGGGACTAAGTGCTGAAAAAGAGCCCATGAGGAAATAAAGGCATCTTGCGTCAAAGCTTCGAACATAAGAACCAGCACAAGTACAACCACTCAGGCCGGAACACATTTTTGTAAAGACAATGTCAGTCAACAAAAAACGTATCTGCATTAGTTTTATAGACTTCTATTCAACAGAGCTACCCAATCGTTACAAATGGCGTCTTCACAAGCTCAGAATGCTTTTGCATTTGCTCCCGATTTCCAGAAAGGTACAAGAGCCGCTGGAAGGATCCTAGCGTTACTTAATATAAAGCCTAAAATTACGGATCCTGAGCAACCCTCGGATACTTTTGTTAGTATTTGTCTATATAATCTGTATGTACGTACTTTGTACCTTATAGTTAAGGGGCTCCCAAACTTATTTTAATGCGGGCTCCCTACACGTGTTGCAATATTTTTGCGACGCCCGTCTAACGCTGCTTCGTAAAGCTACAAAAATGTACTAAATGAAGTTTCCATATGTAGCTCTAGCAGATATTCTTTTTATATTTCTTTAAAAATATTATTTTCAATAAACGACGAAATATACGACGTTATAAGCTACGTGTAGATAGTGATCATCGCTTAAGAAATCGTGTAAAGTTCATGAAATTGCTAATCACACACTAGTAGTTACGTCACGTGTCATTAACACGAGGTTTTTGCTTCCCGACGCCCTCATGACACGCAAGGGCGTCGCGATTTTTTTTTATAATTTGAAAAGTAGGGCAGGTGACTCTACTCCACCTAATGGTAAGTGTCAGTAAAGTCCAAACGTGACGGCGGCTAATACAGTTGTGGAAGGCAACCGTGTTAGTCACCCTCGCCCTGCTTACGTTTTGAGATCCCCTGTTATATAGTCTTCAAATGTTTATTTATAGAAATATAATTTTATTTTTTTTCAATCAGAAATCAAGCGGCGACGCTAGCTTTAATTCTGTAGAATTCAGATACCCAAGCAGACCTAATGTCAAAGTTCTTCGTGGTTTAGATTTAGAGGTATGTATCCTCAGTTCCTACTTTTACATGTAACGTTTATACTACCTTCCATAATTTAATTTTACATGCCGCTTTATTACTTAGTTTGCTAGAAACAGTTAAAATTACTACTATTCATGTTATACTAAATAAATCCTTTGATAGAACAATATCTTACTTATATTATAAATGTGAAAGTTTGTATGTACTCAATCACGCAAAAACAGCTGAACGTATTCAGATATTTAGTACAAGGATAATGTGATATCTGGTTTAACAAATAGGATAGTTTTATCGTGGCAAATGTTAATTTCCTATAGCAGATATGAATATAAATTATTTGATATAAATAGATAAATCGTGGTAAAACAATCGCGTTAGTTGGCGAAAGCGGCTGTGGAAAGAGTACGACAATACAACTCTTACAGAGATACTACGATCCGGACGCTGGTAGTATTGTAAGTATGAAGGTAGATTCCACTATGTATCTGACTCATTTTTGGGTTCCGTAGCCAAATGGCAAAAACGGAACGCTTATAGTTTCGTCATGTCCGTCTGCTTGTCCATATGCCACAGTAATTTTACTGGGGTTTTTCCTCTTCTCTTCTCCACTCCTACCTATCGTCATAGGCCTCATCTCATCATCCTTATCGTCGCACAATGATGCCTCTGTTGTTGCTAGTGATCATTGTTTACAGTCAACATTTTAAATCACGCGGGCCGAACGCTTCTTGGCCACATAGTTTTTTGCTATTGTGTATAGAGTATTTGTTTGTCTATATTATGGAATCCATCTCCGATGACGTCCTTAGCCGTGGTTCGGCTTCGCAGGAGGCACCCTAAGGACGGAATCAAATTTGAGCCCCGTGAGGGCTGCCCCTTTATCACGGCTGAGTCTCTGTACTCGCCCCGCCGCCCGGTGACGCTGTCAAGGCCAGTAGGGCCAACAGTAATTAATTATCACATTCCGTAAAAAAAAAAAAAAAAACTATATTATGGTATTTATTTTATATAACGGTATTTTTTATCGTGTGTTTGAGTAGCAGTGGCAGAGTAGGCTTGGGCCTAGGGCGGCAATTAGGGTACCAATTTTTTTTTTGCTATCTCAAACATCAAAAAGTTTTCTTGATGGCGGTTTAATCCGCCACTGTTGAGTAGTGACGTATTTTGTAGCTTATCTTGTGCTGCAATTTTGTCACTAGGAAAACTACTTTAATCGTCAATAAAAATAGTTATCTTTATTTTAAGAAATACAATTTGAAAAGTTATAATGGCTAACTATAAATTTTGCCAGCACTAAAATTTACTCATTGGTTACGTTTTCATTGTCTCAACCTAGTGATGGTGATAAAAGAGTAGAAACAATATCAGTAGTGTGTTATTTTATGGCGACGTTGTGGCGCAGCGGTAGCGAACCTGCCACAGGTCGCGGGCTCGATTCCCGCTCGGAGCAGATGTTTGTATTGAGCATACAGGCATGTGTTCCGCTCTGGGTGCGTTTGCCCTTGTCTTTCTAATGGGGGCCGTTGCGTGTGCGTTAATTTTTTTTGTGTCAGTTCTTAGATAACATACTTCTCAGCAAACTACGCATCAGCGACATTCGTGCTTGTTTCGGTTTAGTATCGCAGGAACCGGTACTCTTCGACCGTAGCATACGTGAGAATATCGCATATGGTAACAACTCGAGGGTGATGTCTGAAGAAGATGTCATCGAAGCAGCTAAACTGGCCAACATTCACGATTTTATAGTATCATTACCACAGGTAATACAGACAATAACTAATAACTTAATTTATCTATAAAACTTTTCTGGTACAGCCCATCTGATGATAAGCACCGTCACCGCAACCTATGAACGCTTGCGATACTTGAAGTAACTCATGAGCGTTGTCAACCCAAGGGATAGGAAGTAAGGGATGAGAAGGGAAAAAAGGGAGCGGGGGTAGTTGGGGGTGGGGAAACACAACAGTACTCTGTTACTTACTACTTACTACAATTTGGCGAAACTTAATGAAAAGCAGATCGTTTAATTCTAAAGCCATAGGGGTATCAATCAAAGTTTCGGGGAGGGGTTTATCCATCGTCGATCAACGACGTTCCGCGAGCTAATTTCGTGATATTTTTTTATTTTATCAAAATTTAATGTTAGTTTGTTCAAAATTACAAAACTCTAAATTTGATCAATGAACTGACTTTAAATATTGACAGGCTGTTGATTGGGAAGTATTTATATCAGACCAGCGAAGCATGATTTTAACATAAACATATTCTGAAAACAAAGCAAAATACCTATTAACACAAAAATTAAAACATGACTAATTTTTGCAAAGAGAAACCAGCAAATATTAATTCTATATTATGTATATATCATTCGAACCTCAAAAACCATGGTATATATCGTATAGCAAATTTTATATTTTGTACAGGGATATGACACTGATATAGGTGCGAAGGGTATACAGCTTTCTGGAGGGCAGAAGCAGAGAGTGGCTATCGCTAGGGCTCTGATTCGCAAGCCCTCAATACTTCTACTCGACGAAGCCACAAGTGCACTAGACAATGAAAGTGAAAAGGTTAATTATGATTAAAAAAACTTCCATAAAAATAATAATAATTTGAGTTGGCGTAAATGAAGTACTATATTTTGTGTTGGAAAATATTGTTACGTGCTGGGGTTTGAAAATTTGGATTGAAACAGCTGATGGCTCTAAATGAGACTTTAATGAGATGTTTTAGATCATACAACAGAACTTCACAAATCCCAGGTCCAAGTCACCGCCAAGGTCTCTAGTTTTCGCACTTACTTACTTACTTACTTCCTCCGGCGCTACAACCCTTTGTGGGTCTTGGCCTCCTCAACGATTTTCTTCCAGATCACTCGGTCTCTGGCCTTTTTTCTCCAAGATGTTTTCTTGCCCATACTTTTCAAATCCTCCTCGACACAGTCCATCCACCGCTTCCTGGGTCTGCCTCTGGGTCTCTTCTGTTGCGGAGTCCATTTCGTGATGATTTTCACAGATCTGGTGTCGCTCAATCTTTCCAGGTGACCTGCCCATCTAAGCCTTTGTGATTTGCAGAACCTGACTATGGTTTCCCCATGAATCAGGTTCTCAAGCTCATGGTTCATCCTTATACGAAATGTATCATCGTCTCGTACGCCACCGAAAACTCTCCTCAGGACTTTCCTTTCGAACCATGCCAGTTTAAGTTCGTCTTTTTGCGTCATTGTCCAAGTCTCACAAGCGTATGTCAAAACTGGCCGAATGATTGTCTTATAAATAGTGAGCTTAGAGTTCGAGGTAAGATGTTTACTACTTAACATGCCTTTGCATGCGTAGAAACATCTGTTTGCGGCGGTTATACGAGCTTTGATCTCCTCTTCCATCAGATTCTGTGAGTGTAATGTCGACCCCAAGTACCGGAATGCACTCACACCCTCAATCATTTTATCTCCTAAGGTGACATCTTAGACTGGAGCAGCAAGGCGGCTGCTGGCGAGATATTTGGTCTTGGACGCATTCATCTGTAATCCAAAACTAGCCGATTCAGATTCTAAAACCATTCCGTGGTTGATCATACTTTGTTTGGACCGGCTAGTTATGACGATGTCATCCGCGTATGCAGCCAGCTGAGATGAGTTGTAGTTAATGAGTCCTTTAAGATTGAGTTTTCGTGTTACCGCTTCCAGGACAAGGTTAAAGATGACAGTCGATAGAGCATCTCCCTGTTTCACTCCACAGGCGACGGAGAAAGGTTCAGACTGTTCATTCTGGATGGCCACGATTGACTTTGATTCTCGCATCGTTGCGTTTACGAGGCGGACGATCTTGCTTGGTACACCTAGTATCAGCATGCTGCATAGAATACGATCACGGTTGACACTATCGAAAGCCTGCTTGTAATCGACGAACAGATGATGCAAATTAATATCATATTCGTAGGCCTTCTCTAGTGTCTGTCGCATAAGGTGGATCTGGTCTGCGGTGGAGCGGTTAGGTCTAAAACCACACTGATATTCGCCGAGGATTTCCTCAGCGTATTTAATCAGTCTCATGTAGAGTACCCCCGAGAAAACTTTGTAGGCAGCAGATAAGATGGTGATACCTCTATAGTTAGAGCAAATCGTTTTGTCCCCTTTTTTGAAAATAGGTACTATGACACCTAGATGCCATTCTTGAGGCATCTCTTCTGCTCTCCAGATACTTTTTATAAGCAGATAGAGTCTTTCTTCGAGAACAGGTCCTGCATATTTCAGCATTTCAGCCGTGATTGTGTCCCAACCTGGTGCCTTGTTATTCTTCAGATGCATAATACATCTTTTCACCTCAGATAATGTGGGCTCTCGTAGTTCTTCCTCGACGTTGTAGAATATAGGTGCACTATTTTGGCCGTCTAGTTGGCCGTCCTGTTGCGCAGGGTGAAGCAGTTGGTAAAAGTGTTCTTTCCACCTATTTACTATGTCGAGTTTTTCGGTGAGGACATTGCCACTGATGTCACGAATAGCATTCGCACGCGGCTGGTAGCTCTGGCGGAGGTCATTGATTCGTCTGTAGAAAGCTCTAGATTGATTTCTGTCCCGCATTTCATCCAGTTCTTGGACCCGTTTGTTTTCTAGGGTGCGCTTCTTTTTACGTGCCGTTTTCCTACAGATATCACGAGCTCTATTATAAAGAACCTTGTTGGTATCTGTGCCACTTTGTATATACTGTAGTCTGTATTCGTTCTTGATCCGTAGTAGCTGCGCGTATTCCTCATCATACCATTCTTCTCTGCAAGCTTTCTTTCGCTCTCCCAGCACATTTTTTGCTGCTTCAACCACTCCTTGCTTTATGACCTGCCATTCCTGTTCAATGGTCTCGTCTGGGACGGTATTATGGAGGTTTTTGGCAACTTCATATCCATAAGTGTTACGTATCGTCTCATCTTTAAGTACATCCACGTCCCATTTCACCCTTTTTCCCCTTTTCCATTTTGTACCATGGCGGTTTTTCGTTTCAGAGATGCTATAACAAAGTAATGGTCAGTGTCACAATCAGCACCTCTGTAAGTTCTAACGTCAAGTACATTAGATAACCTCCTCCTGCAAACAAGTATGTGGTCTATTTGGTTGTAGAGTTCCCGACCAGGGACTTTCCAGGTCACTTTATGAATATCTCTATGGGGGAATTTTGTTCCGGTGACAAAAAGGTCGTTGGCGGCCGCAAAATAGCAAAGCTTTTCGCCGTTTTCACTGGTAGTATCGTGGAGTGATTGTTGACCAATCACTCCGACATACGCATCCTCTTTTCCAATCTTTGCGTTAAAATCACCCAACACGACAAGCTCATCATATTTTGGTACGGAATCGCACACTCCCTGGAGATCTTCGTAAAACTGTTCTTTGGTCCTATCACTGGCATCTTCGATTGGGGAATATGCACAGATGTAAGTGGTGTTGTAGAGTCGGCCCTTGACTCTCAGTTTACAGAGCCGCTCGTTTATCTCTTGGAATCCCAGTACACATTTGTCGAGTTTCTTGCTGACGATGAAGCCCGTTCCATAAAGCCCCTGCTTCGCAGCACCACTGTAGTAAATGGTAAATTCGGGCTTGTTGATATAGCCAGATCCTGCCCATCTGATTTCTTGAAGTGCTATTAGGTCTAATTTGTAGCTTTTAAGTGTATTGGCTATTTGAATCATTTTACCGGCTTGAAGCATCGTCTGCACATTCCAAGTTCCAATTCGTAAGCAAAATCGTTTATCCTTAAATCCATGCTGTGGTCGTCGTGAGTTAGGCGATCGGGTTTTCTTCGTTATGGAATTCTCAACCAATGTCTTTTTTACCATGACGAGTGGTTAGCCCATCGATGAACCCTCCTCTTTTATCCGGGCTTGGGACCGGCAGTGACGTCGAAACGAGCACTGGCAGAGTTTTCGCACTTGATCACTTGTAGTTTCTTCGCTCGTTGCTCAGAACTGAATGCCTGTAGTCGACGCAGCGGGCCGCTTATATAGGGCGGAACACGGGTTCGAGCAAGTTCTACGGGAGAAGTTTCCACGGAATGTTATACCTTTCTAGAACTTCCGCTTTACGAAGGAAAAACACAGAGATAGTCGCGAGCGAATTCAAACCTTATGCCTCTGGTAATAAGGTTATCCGTGCCAATATTTTTGATCCTTAGAAACTGAAATGCTTCTTGTTAGTCATTTCTTGATACTAGGTTAGATCTTATCCAAAAGGCATTTTTATCATCTCGCAAAGCACAATTTCGATAAGTAATAAAAATTGTGTAGGTTACATTTAGGCTTCAACGCCATAGATGTGTAGTCGGTTGCCGCTTATGACATAGGACATGGGTATCATGCTGTATAAAATCGATACAACCCACCGTTCTTTTAGTAACTACGTGTGAAAGTTAGGATGTTTCGATTTTTGTTACACAAACTGAAATTTAGCACACAGATAGTAGTTTATTAAAAAAAAAAAAGTTAGGTTCCTGTAGGATTCTAAAAAAAGGATGTCACGTATTCAATTGAAATTCGGTATTGATGTCTCTTATGGAACATTGTTTACTGACACATGATTCATTTCTCTCTGTATCCAACTCTAAGGTGACGGTGGACTAAGTCGCGGGCAACTACTAGTACTTAACAAATAGGTATGTCTGTCCATGTCATTGTGTATATTTCCGGACCCCCGACATAGGATATAACTATCCTAATGAGGGTCGTTGAGTGTTACGTTTATTTGTTTATCTTGATTTAATAACAAATCTTATAAAATCTCTGTATTATTATTACTTAAATATAGAGTATATTTAGTTTGAAAAAAAAATGGTATGCAGGTGGTTCAAGCAGCGCTTGAAAGTGCGAAGGCTGGTCGGACATGCGTTACCATCGCGCACCGCCCGAGCACGGTTCGGGACGCTCACGCGATATGCGTGCTCAGCGCAGGGCGGGTCGCGGAACGAGGCACGCACTCGCAACTCATGCAACTCAAGGGACTGTATTATAACCTCGTTGTGAAGGGACTTTGAATAAAGAATACTTTGAATAAACATTATATATAATTGTTTTCTTAGTCCAGGAACAAAGATAACAAATGAAAAAAGTAGTAAATTTCAATAATTATAATACTTCAGTAAGAGCCTGCGCCCACTGGCAGCATGGCATGGCAGAAGGGCATTGTGCTTCTTCATCCTAGCATTATTCCCGGTATTTTTTTGTACCCAGGGTCTGCTTATTACTCTTATCCGGATTTGACAGGTTGCTAGTTTTTACACAGAGCGATTGCCTTCTGACCTCCGCAACCCTAAGGGCGAAGCAGTAACTCATTTGATAAGAGCAATTTACTTATCAAGAGTTAACGATTATTATCAGATGTTATTGATAATAACCGGGACCGACAGCTTAACGTGCTCTCCGAGGCACGGTGGGCGACCCACACGGACAAACGCCCAGACCGAGACAGAAATTTTTAACAAACATCTGCCCGAGCGGGAATCGAACCCGCAACCGTCGAGACTAAAGGCAGACTCGCTACCCACAACGCCACAACGGTGTCAAGAAGGGCATTGTGCGACAAATAAAATTAAAATTTAAAAGCAAGACAGTAAATTTTAAATTTCTGACGCGGAATAGCATAGCGTGCCCGAGCTCATCATCGTTAAGCAGGCGCAGCCACTTTGGATAGCATATAGTAAAAATTTTATGAGGTAGGCACGGCCGAATTGCCAATATGAAATAAAAGTCATTGTTTTATACAATTACGTAGTTCACTTAAAACGTTTACGAAGTATTTTGAAAAAAAAAAAACGACTAGAACTGAAAAGGTTACAATAAAAATTTGGTTGTAGATTTTTTTAGTGCACTTTAGTATTGGTAGTTTTGTTCTAGAAAAAAAAATTATAAATTAGGTATGTTATCGATACCCAGTAATAATTTATGAACAATATAATGAGTGTAATAGAAATATGTTAGGATTGATACGAAAGGTTGTGGTTAGAAATAAAAATACAAATGTCCAGAGAAAATTTAATTTTCAACAAAATTGAAAATAATTTTCTTTTCGCCATCGCATCTTATCGCCACGCAATACCTGCAAAGAATATATTTTATGTTTAGTATCATTTAAAAAAAATATTGTTTATATAAGATTCTTTTTCTTGAAGAGTTGTTCTAATTTGGAAATTACAAAACAATTTAAATTTATGCACCATGTTTTTATTAGACAAAGAGAAAAACAAACTGTTTAAGTAGAAAAATATTCAAACTAATAAAAATAATATTCTCTTTGAAATAAAATATTTTATTCAACGTAAAAAGCATTACACTTATTGTTGAATGTCAGATTCAACCACTAGCTCCAAAATTATTACAGCTATGCCCGAGAAGAACCGGCGAAACAAACTCAGGGGATGATTTTTTTTAATTCTCAAAAACGCTGAAAAGCCTGGAGATATAGTCTTACTCCCAAAGTCCTCAATATACTCACTAATTCTATAATAACCTAAACCACAAAAGCGTTCTTTTACAGTTTTTTTTAATAGGAGCTTATCTTATATCTCACCAGTTTTAATTATAAATGTGGACGTTGAAAAATGTAACGTCTTTATGACCGAAAACGATGTAACTCAAAAAGCAATTTTTTGGGAATCAACAAATAAGTTTTAAAATATTGGCACCTGCACAATCTTTCGTATATTATATTTTCTTGGTTATTTATCTCAGTTATTTACACTCGAATATGGCTATTTTTGGACTGCTGTTACATTGAGATTTTCGTTTTAAGTAATTTTTCTCTGATAACTAAATTTTCCCTTTTTTTAATTGTGGCGTTTTCGTTGTAAAGTTGCGATATGTATAGTATTAAAACTGTAATAATTATTATTCAGTAGAGTTTACAAGGAGATTCAACATAGTTATTGTCGCATTCTTTGAATATGTTTTCTAGCAACGCATTAATATGGCTCCACTCGCGTGATGTACCGATTTTTCTTATAGTCGAATTACGTCAGCTACCTTCCAGTGAGTCACTTTAAAATGGGCCCAGCCGTTTCAGTGATTAGCCGGAAAAAACTGACTAGACAGAAAACAATTTAACTTTTTTTTAAATGTAAGTATGTATATAATACATACATATGCATTCATTGAAATTTATTAACACACTACAATTTTATTTATTTATATGTATGCCCCCTTCCATACTAACGAAATGTTGAAATATTTGCTGCTTGCATAAATTCGCACTAACGCAATGCAACGGAGTTAGTCACAAGCTTTGCAATTTATTCGAATTTAGAGCTTTTAATTAGCCTGTGACTAACTAAGTTTCGTTGAATTAACGAAGGAACACCAACGAATCTTTGGACTATTTTTCTGTATTCAAGTCCGTCATTAATAAGTATGGTAGGTAGATATTTTTTTTACAATGAATTATCATGCTATGCAATGAATATTACTCATTTGTCCTGTAAGCATATAATAATTGACTATATTTTATAATGTCATGTTTTCTATTAATAATGTGATAACCTTTTTAATTAGTAGAACATTTATCGAATATTAATATTTTTCAACCTTTAATTAAATAAATAGATAATAATTTTCTTAAAAACATATTTAAAAAAGTACTATTGTAACTAATGGTGCACAAGAAGAATATTTTAATTGCATTATATTATGTTTTGGAAAAAAACAAACCTAGGGTGTTGGTGCAGCCATGGCTACAGCGGTCATCTTGGAGATGATGCTGCCAGCGGCGAGGTTACCGTAGTAGGACTGAGCGGCAGCCGCCATGCTGCCACCAGCGATCCCCGCGCTGCCGAAACCAAGCCAGGGAGCTACCCAGGCCGCGCCCAGTCCACCCGTGCCGTAGATAACCGCACCACCAACTGCGTTCACAGCCAACGCCGTAAAGACACCCATGGCTGTTAGAAAAAATGCCATTAAATAAGTTTTTTTCTACAACAAAATCAGCGCTAAAACAACGGCACGTGAGGTAGGTACCAACTTTTATATTTAAATTGCATCTAATTTTAAAGTCTGTATTTTTCCGAAAAATATTTTTAATACTTTTTAGTACCACTGAAGGCACATTAATTTAGATCGGCGAAATATTTTTCCACCTACCTATTTTGCTATAAAAACCAGATTTAGTTTATTTTTCCCGAATTATCGTTTCAAACAAAGAATTTTCCAAATCTGTTCATAAATTACGAAGTTCTAAGGAAAAAATATAAATGATAAAAAACAAGCCCATCGTAAAATAAAATAAACAATTGGAAACTTCCACCTTTTTGTCGGTTAAAAATTATGCACATTTAATGCAGTAGAAGATCTGAAAAATTATAAATCTATTTTTTTATTTTACTAAAAGTTTCAATTAATAAATAATATCTATGTGGAAAAAAAGTTCAAGTATGCTATTGCTAATGCGTATTAACAGTTGCTTTTTCTTTCAACACATTATCGAGTAACGACATAGAGAACCATGAACAAAATGGCTTCTTCGCAGTTATCATAAATCAATAAAATCACTCTTAGTTCTTAGGCTATCCTAAAATCTAAATCTGTTAAGTTTTCACGCACCTTGTTATTTTTCTTAAAAATATGTAGAATTCTTCAACGATGTATCAGAGTACGGTTAATGTCACACACCCGCCCGTTCGGGGTCCCTCAATGCACTAGTCTTTACTCTTTATGAAGAAAACTATTTTAGCGCAGCGTATTTATAGCCACATGGCATATACAACTTTTTTATTGTTGAATAATAGTTCTTGGGATTTCCCCATTAGGTTTCCTATTCATGAATATAATATTATTTATTATTTAAAAGTAATATGTATTATATATATATATATATACAGTTAAGGTGACGTAACGTGCCGTTTTATTAATAATAAACTAAATAATTTAATTAAACAATTAATAAAAAATTATTTGCGATTTGGAATTATTTAGCAACATATTATGGGCTTAGCAAGTCGTTAATTATTATATATATGTTGTACCTGAAAGTCATTGCCGCTTGCCCTCTTTTATCGTGCATCGTTCGTGCCCTTAGCGTGGCCTTAGCGGGACGGACCGTGAATAGGACCTTTATACTTTGAGAGTTGCCAGGTAGTAAAATGTAATATCGATTTCTGAGTTCATATATTTTGTGTTATACCTACTACGATAAATGTTATATCATAATGTTGATCTATGTGTGAAACATTATTTTTTTACGATTTATTCTTGTTTCTATTTAATAAATCTATACAATTTATACATTCATTACAAGTGTCTTTTAATTATAATTAGGGTCCGACCGAAACTGGTTTTTCAGCCGAAACCGAAACCGAAACCGAACTTTCGGCCTCCCTCTCAGTTTCGGCCGAAACCGAAACCGAAACCGAAACTTTTTAAAAAATAATTAAAATTACTTTTTTTACTGAAATTTGAATTTCAAGTTTTTTTAACATTTATTTGCATATATACGTAGTCAACTAATTAGGAACGGAAAATAATTTGGTTAAATAATTTAAAAGTTTCATTTTATGAGATAATGTTCGTTATAAAGTATACTGTTCAATGTACTTTTTCGAAGCTAAGAATATTTTATGGTGGTTTATTAAAAAAATATTATTAGTAAAAAGAAATCTCTCCCATCGAAATTGACCAGCTAATTAGGTACAGCAAGAGTTAGTGTTTTATTTTCGATTTTTAAAATATTACCCTTAAATACAAAGGCGGAAAGCCTTTGTGTTTTTATTTGGCGTCATTCTTTATTTTATAGTTTTGATTTCTAAAATTAATATCACAATTTATTACCTAAACATGGGTCACTTATTTAAGTTATGAAACGACCAAGCGAAAACAATTTTATCTTAACGTAAATAGCAATACCCTAAAATAGCGAATCATTTGATTTACTCCAAAAGTATGGTTTTCAACGCTGTACAATATTTTCAAACCTATAAAAGAAATTTAGATCGCAGACTGGTAATAGTTTTATAAAAAGTTCCCTTTGTGGGCTCTGTAATTATTAAAAGAGAAATATTTAGACTAGCACTTAGTGGTGAAGTTACATAGGCGCTTTAACACGAAAATAATTCAAAATATACTTCACTGTTCATTAAATGATTTCTAGCCGGTGAACTACTATCAGTTTTAAATTGGCCTGCCAAAGCCTAGACATGAATTCTTTGGAACATTTGTGGTACAACAAACTGGAAATTTAAACCAACGCTATAGTAGTTTCAAAGACGCCTGGAAGAACTTCACTAACGAAACTTGTCATTATTTGATCAAGTCGATGCCGCGCCGATGTCGATATGGCTATAGCTAATAATGGCAATCACATTTAATATAATTTTTTAATAGAAAAGTTTTCTTTTAGATGAATTTAATAATAAATATACATTTTTCTCTTCCATTACATTCTACGTTCATTATTTCTAATGTTTTCTTAAGTGTCCCTAATTATTTGTCCAGAGTTATATTAGACCGAAGCAGAAGTAAAGTTAATTTTAATTGTTGCCATTTTTAATTACAATCCATACCAAAATTTAATAATTCTATTAAGAAAACATTGGTTAAATGATCAAGATCCAATGAACATTAAAAAAACGTAATGAAGACTTCATGTAAACTGAAATTACGGAAAATGTAAATAAATGTTACTCTTATTATACCCATGTCCCTAATTAGTTGACCACCACTGAATATAATAATGACAGTTAAATAGAGTTAAATAAAATAAAAACTAAAAATTCATTCAAGTCATAACCATAATTTTGTCATGAATATACAAGACTTACTATTGGGAGTACTCTTAAAATAAGAAACCACTTGTAGTTAGATATACTATGTACATAACTAACTAGTAATACGTTGTGTTCACAATATTTTAAAGATCAATCTAATATTTATTTCTGGAGATTTTTTGGCCGCGTCAGCGAACGGTCACGAGTTGGCTGCGAAGTTTACCGAACAAGGCACGAAAACTCACAAACATTCGAGTTTCGGCGAGGCCGAAAGTTTCGGCTATATTTTGGCCGAAACCGAAACTAAAGCCGAAACTAGATTTTTGGCCGAAACTGGCCGAAACCGAAACCGAAACCGAAATTTCGGTCGGTCACTAATTATAATAAAGAAATTGCTGAAATAGATATTTTAATTGCTAATAGCTGTAGAAGTAGTAAACATTAATATTTTCAGTTGGCAGTGCTGTAACTAATTAAAATAATTACTATGACGCTCACATTTATACGGCTGCCAACATTTATTTTCCTTGTGGGTATTTCCCGTTCTTTTAAAATATTGATTTCATGATTCACCTTTATTATCTATTTTATCTTTTATTTATATTCGAAATCAAAATAAGTGTTAGTTATGCGTTAAAAATTAAGCTTGCCCATTTTCTGTAGGTTACTGGAGACGAATGATATAGTGGCTACTTAGCGGTAGATGTAGTCATAAGACATTGTCGTCTGTTTTTGAACCAACTTTCTCTCTCAGGATTCCGTTCAGCATGTCCTTCCATTCCCTATTCTTAAAATAGACACAACTGTTAAATAATTGAAATATTCATATATGATGCATTGGACAGGGACCAAGTTAATATGTGGAATTGAGCACCGGGTGCAAGCTGTTTGCATCATCCCGATCGTCTTTCAAACTAAATCTCATTGATGAAGATCGGAATCTACGGGGAATTAGGGATGGTATAGTCCGTTATTGATGGTAAATGATCGGCCTATTTTTATTTGTCTGGGCATTTATATAAAACAAATCAGGTCTTGAGTAGGGGGCAAGGGTGCTTTGTAGTAAAGCCCTCTTTATATTTTGTCCTTGTCATTGTGAATGTTTCCGGACCCCGACACAGGATATTACTATCCTAATGGGGGCCGTTGAGTGTGCAACGTTTATGTTTATCTTGCATCTCCTCCCTGATTACGAAATTCAATAGCCACGTATAGAATATAGCTTGAGTGAAAAAGGTTGCATGTTTACAAGCAATACGAACAACCTCCGAGTTCAGAATGATATCCGCGGTTTAGGCAGATTTTTACAGCTGTGTTAAAATATGATATTAGTTTGTAACGATGGGGCCGACGTGTAAGCTTTCTACGAAGGCCCCGCAAAAATACTAGAAAAAAAAAGTTTGACTGTACTGTAATTGTATGTTTCTTGTATTATTAACTTACAAATACCATTATAATATATAAATCCTATTAAGATAATAATTAGTTCTACTTTTTTGTTATTTATAATAATCTTTAGATTTACCCTCTTGCTACGCTAGCGCCATCATTTCATACATTTTGATGGACAGTTTTTTTTTGGCTGAAAATCTATGGTATTACCCTCTGACTCTACACTCCATGCCTACAATGGTGCTGTCATTTCAAAAAACAAACAGTGTTGACAGAACTATTTATAAGCAAACATATAATTATTGTAGTGTCTATGTTTTGTACAAAGATAATAGAATATTACGATGTTTGAATAAAAAAGGAATCATCATTGGTATTGGACATAAGATACATTAATTAATTCATACATAATACAGCTGATAAAGTATATTGTAGATAGACACGCGAATTTAGATATTTTTATTTGCGTAAACCAGTCATTAATCTACATCTACAATATCACAGTTCTGAGAAATGCAGGTAGATGGCGCTAGTCGGCATCACAATCATCAGCTTTGATTACTTATACTTTACATTTTAACCGACGCTAGATGTTATTACTTCCTCAATTCATAAAATTCGTATTTTTTTTACGTAGGTTCAAGCATGGGGTCTTTCGACCGGCATTATAACATTTAAATTTTATGATGAAGTGATCAAGAACTCCAATTTAAAAAATACCAAAAATATTATAATGCCTGCGGGCCCGTGCCCAGGATTTGGCCCAGGGCCCTCCTGATCCTGGCCAAAAAATGGCCAAAATCTTAATTTAGGGCCTAGTTATTGATTAAACAGTTCATAATTGATTATATTACCTTCTTGTATTATACGAGGTCCAGGGCGGGGAAATGATAATGCATTTGTATCTATTAACTTCCGACACTGTATCTATTAACTTCGGATCTAAAAATCAAAAACTTCAAAGATAATTTATATATTTCTAAAAGCTACTACTAGTTTCTAGTAAGTACTACTACTACTAGTTACTACTACTAAAATTAATAAAGTTTTTGTAATATAAAGATATTTACGGTCTTTAGAGGCCGGTAACTGAAAAATGTTAGCTTGTTGATGCTGCTCAAAGTTTAAGAGCTTTTTACATAATTAACCAAATTAAAAATATTCTCTTTTTGTGTATCTACATAATGCTCTATCCTAAATTAGAGCATAGGCTTTTAGTTGGTTGGGTATTTGACGATTGATCTCCGCCCAGCCGCATTAGACTGGTCTAAATCTAATATATATACTTTTTTATTTTGGAAAGTAAGGCAGATGACTCTACTCCAGCTGATTGTAAGTGGAAATAAAGTCCAAACGCGAAGGCGGCTAACAGATTTGCGGAATGTAACCGTGTTAGCCACTTACGCCCTGCTTACCCGCAAGATGCATCTTCACGCCTCGTTTGAAGGAGCCCAAATTGTAGGAAGGAGGGAACACGTGAGCCGGTGAACTGTGAAGCGAATTAATTTTAGGTTTTGCTTTACAATGATTGTATCAATAAGTACAATGGAATAGTTCTAGTAAATTATAAGTAATATAAGGCAGGTGAAGCCCTATTATTAACCCTTTTTCTCAATTCTTGCACAAAAATGTACTTTCAACAACACTTGGCGTTCCTTAATTTCAGGACAATTTTTTGGTCGATACTAAAACTAATATCGACCCCAGACACTTAAAAGTTCTATTAGGTCTAAGGCTTCTTTGTCTTTGGCAAAGTAAAATAATATAATTATTATACGAATATAAGCTATATTTGTTACACTTGCTATATTCATTTATGACAAAATCATTTAAATATAAAAATGCCACTTTATGCGTTGTAAGTGCTTAAAAAAATTGATTTTATGATGCCGAAATAACGGAAAACTTTCTTTTTTTATTTATTGAAATAAGTTTTGGTTTATTGATGTTATTTTGTTGATAGGTTTTTTGATTGTTTGTTGATTGTTTGTTGTTTGTTTTTGTTGATATTTTTATTGCACAATGCAACCATAAAACATAAAACCAAAAGTTATGAAATCACTTATACAATATTCATTTTCCCGCTACTTTAAAATTTCTTCAATCGCAATAAATCAATAGTAATCACGTTGCCAATAAAATTTGAAGAGATCTCTCGATTTTTCCAAGAGTCTACAATCAGATTCTGACCAAATTATAATAGGACCAACTGGAAGGTCCAAAAATATCCAAATCGGCTCAGCCGTCTAGGAGTAAACGAGTAACATAATTATATACCTACATATAAAAAATATAGAACCAAAGTCACCGATATAGCCCTTCGAATCGCCAAACTAAAGTGGCAGTGGGCAGGGCACATTGCTCGTAGAACCGATGGCCGTTGGGGCGGAAAGGTTCTCGAGTGGCGACCACGTATCGGAAGGCGCAGTGTGGGCAGACCCCCCACAAGGTGGACTGATGACCTGGTAAAGGTCGCGGGAGTCCGCTAGATGCGGTTGGCGCAGGACCGGTCATTGTGGCACTCTTTGGGGGAGGCCTTTGTCCAGCAGTGGACGTCCTTTGGCTGAAATGATGATGATGATGTTATAAAAAATATTGAAACGAATTGGGAACCCTCTGTTTTTTAAGTCGGTTAAAACAGCTTACAAAAATGAAATATTGACGTCATAGTTTTTTTTTAATAAATAGACAATTATTGCAGAAATTCTAAATTTACTAGGCAAATATACCAACATTTCGGCCATTATCTGTTCGAGAGTTTCAGAGTTGACTAACTTAATTCGGTTATGTTGTGGAAATCTAACCGAAATTTTACTTGTATGAAAGGGCCTGTTCATACTATATAATAAGTCTGTCTGTAAGTAAATACTTTATCCAGTTTTATAAAAACAAATAACAAACTCTGTGTCACGCTTTCGCTTCGTTAAGTCAAACATATTGATTGAAAATATTCCTTAGAACTATTTCTATATTCTTCTTCTAACGTAACGCTTGATAAAACAACCACACCTAAAAATTCTAAGTAATATTGATTATGGTAAAGTGCGCTTAAAGCTATATCTATATAAGTGAATGTTATTATCCATTTAGCAAATTTGTTATCATTATTAAATTATTATCTGTTTAGGAAACGTGGCTTGGAAATGGGATGGTTTAAAAAAAATTACCTAACCAATTTCAACTTAGCTTAGACGCATTGCCGGATTTAGGGGACGGCAAACGGGGCGAAAGAAAAAAATATTTCAAATTCCAACTAGTAAACACTAGTAACCATATTTTACTTTGATATTTTTCCCCATTTTTGTAATCAGCATTTAGCAATATATCAGAATCTTAAAATATTTTGGGACCAGGGGGACTTCTTTGCTTCCGCGAGGCCTCCACACCTCTAAATCCGGCCTTGATTAAACGCTCTAAAGCTGAGTCACATTACATCATAATGGTGGCAAACAGCGCACTGCCCGCCTAATAGTAACCGTAGCCTATAGACCAGTCTATTTCAAGTGGGCGATAACGCCTCCTCATGGGCACTGGAGGTCTAAAGGGGGACGGTAAGAGGCCCATAAAAATTGCAGTGTGTTGAAGTTTAAGCGGCTATTTATCTTTCACATTAGATGAGCCTTACAATTATTTTTGTTTTAATTTAATCTACTATTAAAGCGCTATTACGATATAAAGTTGCGTTTACATTGTTGAAGCTTAAATCCCAGACCAGACTAATATAGCACACTATAATTAAATAATACATTAAAGTAATTAAGGCCATAATGGTAAAAAAAAATGGGGAGCGCTGAAAAACTATTAATATTCAAATGTGCCGTAGATGAAATAACTTTGAGAATCTCTGTTATAGACGCATTAAATACCTGTGTCATAAAACGCACGTTGCCAATTCAGGAGATAAAGAGGAAAGAGAAGTGAAATATATATAGGTTAAAATATATATAGGTAACATAAAAAAAAAAAAAAAAAAAAAAAAATATATATATATATATAGTTATATAATATATATAGTTGTTAAAGTTCCACTCTTCGAACGAAATGCAACAGTAATAACTGTAAATAACTTGACGTCGATATTTTATGGGAAGGTAGCACTTCGCCGGTCGAGCCGGCCCATTTATGCCGAATAACCAAGGCTCTCCTGCTATTTTAAATTCTAGGAGCGTAATTTCGTTGTTTACGCAATTGATAGAAATCTTTTCCAGGGACTTATTCTCTCCTTCTTTCATATTTTCTCCTTCTACAAGTTCATTATGCACTCAAAGAAGACGCCCAGTGTCAGTCATTTCAGGCAATTCATTCAGGCTAAAAAAAAGGCGACCGTCCATGGTGTGCAGGGTGAAGAACTTTAATTATTGAGTGGCCCAGGGGAGGGTGGCAGTCAGCGCGGCCACGATATCCGAGCTCTTCTTCTTGTCGTGTGGTTAGTGGCCATTTCAAGGGTTGCGTGCTTAGCGAGAGAATTCTCTTGAACCCCATGGCCAAGTCACTGCGACCTGACTTTTCTTGGTTCTTATCTTCTTTCTTCTTATCTTTGTTAGTTAATGCATATAATGCATACATTATAAGTGAAAATATATTTGGATAATAACTCTTGCAAAAATTTCCATATATTTTTTTTGTTGATGAAAATATCGTTATTTTTTTTAACAGCAGCCGTTAGTGTAAACTAGCCTTTATTTTTTGTAGTAATTGATTAAATGTAAAGAATCGACGAGCCCGTGCTAAAGTTTACGTTCATAGTTAGCAAGCTGGTCGAGAATTAGGAGCCATACGGCAAACGGTCTGCGATCTACGGTCAGTCGGGAAACGTATACTACCCGAGAGTGACGTATCCAGCCACAAATGACACACAGCTGTGTCCGCGAACTACATTATCTCTTATCACTATAAAAAAATGATACATCGAATTACCTCACGAGTGCGAAGATAAAGAACACTCCATTCGCGATAAACACTTCGTTACGGATTCATTTTGTTGATATTATAATCATATCCTACGATAAATGTTTTCGTTAATACATTATTTTTGGGAAAACATGTAATTTATCAGTTAACGGGACTCTTATTAAGTGATTTTTAAAGAAAAGTACTTAGCAAAAATGCTTGTGAAAATATTATTCGTGTTTTTTATTGGAATATCCTTGGCAAGATGTAATCCTTGTTCCAAGACGGAAAGTTTGAATATAACTAGTGGAGTTGAGTATGAAAATGGTTCCATTATTTTCGATGGTATGGAGTATACGAAAAATTCTTGGTATGAAGAAGAAGTTGAGGGTAATTTGGTAAGATTCGGATGCCCTTGTATTATACGCATCTGCTTGTGGAAGTGCTGTAAATCGGGTATGATGTACGTAAACAGAACATGTAGAGATGTTGATAAGATCGAGGTCAACCCTTTTAATCCTACGGTGTATAAAGTACGGGAACCTACAAATATTACCGCCTACGAGCAGTTTTTCTATATGTATCAAATAACTTGCGAAAAGTACGTGGTCGATTCATCTTCATCCCTGGAAGAAATATATCTTCAAGAAGTAAGTACCTAATCATGCCATTACTTTTTACTAGCTTCTGTTTTAGCTCTATTTTATGTTAAATAAGACTCTTTTTAAATGGTTTTTCATACAAGCTTTCACCCCATATTTAACCGCCTTCAAGCCTTTTTTCTCTTTTAAAGGTAGCCTCTTTTATTTCCCAAGTCCGAAGTTTTCTAGTATACCTCTATATAAAAATTAATTCAATGGTTTAAGCGTAAAAGCGTAAATGACAGATAGAGTTATTGTACAATATATCGTATTTATAATATTAATTAGGTTATTTAAAAGAGAATAGTAATTTTTCAGGGTCAATAAAATTTAATGATGATGGGTAATGAAGTTAAGGCCTGAAAGCGTAGCAAACCAACAAACATATTTCGATTAAATCTTTCGTTAAATTTATTATAAATAAGTATATTACTGACAAGCCGCACCTGCGTCTTCGCTCGCGAGATTCCAGAGTTCTTTTTTTTTTAAATAATTCTTTCATATTATGCTATCTCCCAGTGAAATTCCCGTCAAAATCCGCCCAACTATTTTGGAGATTACCTGAAAAAGAAACTTCCAATAAATAAATAAATAAATAAATAAATAAAACGACAAAAATTGGTGTACTGTTTTATTCAGTAAAAAGTTATTTGACATTACAAAATAGACACAAGGAAAAACGCCCAGACCGAAACACTCATGCTCCGACTGGGAATCAGAACCCCGACCGTCAAGTCTCAAAGCAGGCTCAGTAGCTAAATATAATATGATATCTTTTTTTAAGTTTTCATACTGTCATTTTAACTAATTACCTAATCTATCATATATTCTTTAGTCAAAACAAAGTCCTTTGCTATGTACTCTAAAGCAAACGATAAGGTGCACTGTGCAAGAAATATTAAAGTAAACAGAATTATCTTGTATTTACCTGAAACGATATGTCAGCTTAGGAAATAACTATATATATCTAACTAAAAATATTAATGTAATACTACAAAAAGAATATTCTATCGTCGAATCGTCTTTTCATGATTTAGTAAAAATGTCTTATAAATTATTGGATTTTTTTATGAATCGAACATTGTGTCGAGAAGGGTGTGAAAAGTATGAGCAGGAAAAAGATTGTGTCGAGGTGGATCTCAAAAGTATGGGAAGGAAAACATCTTGGAGAAAGGTCGGAGGTAGAGTGATGTGGAGAATATCGTTGAGGAGGCCAAGACCCACAAAGGGTTGTCACGCCAGAGGAAACAAAAGAAGATGAAAAACTATACTTCCGAAGTTCTCGATCAGATTATTGATTAATGACCACCACAGAAGCTTAACTTAGTAAACAAAAAATAATCATTAAAATGCATTTGTAAAGTATGAGATTTAAAATATCATTTTTTTTTATATACTAGCAATGCTTTTTCGATGCATTATTAATATTCTAATGTCCCTCCAAATGAGCTCGGATCTTGCGCTAGGACTTGGTATGACAATAACTCAAGGGGTTCAATATCGAACCCTTGACTCTCGCTTTAACGGATTGAAGTCGGCCTTTCTAGCGTTGAGCTATTGATGTTTCATGGTCCATAAAAACGGCAAAAAATTACTTTTGTAATATGGGAGCCCTCTTAAATATTTATTTCATTATGATTTTTAGTATTTGTTGTTATGGCGGCAACAGAAATACATCATCTATGAAAATTTCAACAATCTAACTATCACGAAATTAAAACCATAAGTTTTATGCTTCCAAAAAAGTAAACCGGTTCATTACGTATAAAAATACGTAAAATACCCCCAATGCCTATCTACTCCCTAGAAATGGAGGCGTGACAAGTGGTGAAAAATCTTTTTTTTTTTAACAATTTCTATTAGGAATAAACGCAATAAGATTATTTATTTAATACTTTTTTGTTCCGTAATTTTGAATTTCCTTCTATAAACAACTAAGTACAGTGCGGCGTCGTTGTGAACAAGAGGCGAATGTGCCGTGCCACTATTCCTAATTTTATTTTGCGTTTTCAATGCAGGCAGCCTTTTAAGAGCTTTCCTCTGGCGCCTAGAGCGACTGAAATATTAAATATTTCGCTCTACTTTAGAGCTGCCATTGCTAGCAACTTATTACTTGAATACTAAGAAAGAAGTAAATTTATTTGGTTTCTTTTTTATTATTATTACACGTCGATATTATGTGTAAGAGTACCTAGTTTTCCGCTCGAATCAATCCAATCGTTCCGAACAGCAAAGCTCCCTCTCTAGTCTCTACTACTCTTGACGACGTTGTGGCGACGAAGTTGTGGCGCAGCGGTAGCGAACCTGCTTTAACCGTCTCTAGCCGATCAAGCAGATGAGCATAACGGCCTCCTCTGATGCAGATTCCCGTTCAGCATCGCCGACACGACTGCTGCAGGAGAGACCTTCCAATCTCTTCGCGTCTACGCCGCCCGCGTTCCACGCGGGCACACCAAGGGTGTGCTGTGCGGAACCTGGTCACCACCACACTGGTGGCACATTGCGTCGACTCTCTACCGATTTTGCACAGGTACTCGCCAAAGCACCCGTGTCCGGTTAGCATCTGCGTTAGACGGTAGGTCACCCGTTGCCGCCTCCATCCAGGCTCCGAAGACCGGCAGGATGACTCGATGACGCGTTTGCGCGCGTACTGCTCTTCGCGAAGGCGCCTGCCACGTAAATTAAAGCGCAGCTCTGCCGCTTGATGGCTTCGATGCGCACTTGGAGGTGGACTTTTGCCACCTTGGCGGAGGATCAATCCGGTGCGGTAGATCCTCGCATCCATCTCGCTGCCAACGTCTAGTGGCGGAAATCGTGCTAGAACGAACGCCGCCTCGTGCCACGTATCGTACGATATCCTCGTACGATCCGAATGGCCACTCTGCGCTGCAGGGCAAGGAGCCTAGTCCTGCAGTGCCTGGACGCCAAGCCTGTGTGACCACACAGGCGCCCCGTAGAGCCATGGACCGTACGACCCCACTTCGCATAGAGGCGGCGAACTTCCTCCTCGGTCCCCGAGATTAGGCAGCAATCTGTGCATGGCACCTACTACCTTCTCGATCCGGGGGACTAGACGCTCGAAGTGTTCCTCGAAGCCCCAGCGACCATCCAAGGTGAGTCCCAGATACTTGAGGTACCGTCCCACTTGGATCTCCGAGTCACCCACTCTTATGTGCGAGATGGGAGGTTCCCTACTTCTCGGCAGTCCATGGAACCATAGCGCCTCGGTCTTGTGAGGTGCTATCCGCAGGCTCCAACTCGCAAATCTTGTCAACGACAATTGCCAATCCGAGCTGTGCGGACCTCCCGAGTCTGTCGAAGGTGTCTCCGATAGTCAGCACTAAGGTGTCGTCCGCGTAACAGATAACACTGACACTAGCGGGCAGATCGACACGCAGGACCGTATTGTACGCGAGATTCCACAGTAACGGCCCCAAAACGGACCCTTGTGGAACCCCGCAGTAAATCTCCCTCCGAATTCTGTTACCGTCCTGGTTCAGGTACGTGATGTACCTATCGCGCAAGTAGGACTCGACGATCGCCTGCAGGTATGGGGGCACGCGGTGGTGTGAAAGTGCCCCCATTATCGCATTCCAAGGAATGGAGTTAAAGGCGTTGACGATATCTAGGCTTATCGCCAGCGCCACTCCACCCCGGGACACGGCTTGCTCCGACAGGGATTGGACACGCTTAATCGCGTCCACTGTCGAACGCCCCTGTCGGAAGCCAAACTGGCTGTCTGCTAGGTCGGGCCCGACACGCGACAAGTGTCGGCTGAGACGGTCGGCAATAATCCGCTCGAAAAGCTTGCTGACCTCGTTCAGCAGACAGATGGGACGGTAGGCAGAGGAGAATCCTGCAGCCCTGCCATCCTTCTTCAAGAGCACAAGACTTGACTCCTTCCAGGCCGTGGGAACGTGGGTAGTACCTGAGGCAACAGTCAAACAGCGTCGCCTCAGTTTGTCTCGAGAGCAGTCGAAGTTAGCACCCAGGGACGACCTGGAATGCCGTCCGGGCCGGGCGCAGTGTTCCGGGCTCTCAGGCGGCTCAACGCTCGCTCCAACTCCAGTACGGTCACCCCCAACTCTCTGGACCAGACAACTGGTAGCATCGGGGACTGAGAGCCTTGAACGACCACCGGAAGAGCGTATTTATCACTCTCACCAGTTGGTCTGGGTCTAAGGTCTCCGTTAGCAGGAGGCATCCACGGACGTAACGGGCCCAGTACCATGTGGTATGGACGCCCCCACGGATTCCTATCCAGTCCCCAGGGAGCTCGCTCCAGGGATCGTGACTTCGCATCCTTGATGGAGTGTTGGAGCGCCATCGTGGCCACTCGATACTCCCTGTAGGCTGCGGCTGTCTCCTCAGGAGATGCTTGTCTCCTTCTTCGAGTGCGAGTATATCGTCGACGGCACGCAAGCAAAGATGCGTTGCTGCGCAATCTCCTCCGTCCACCAGTACTCGACCCGACGTTCCGGGCGACGGGTTCGAGGCATCGCAACATCACAAATCGACGTCATTGTGCGCCGAAACCACGCCGCTTCCTCTTCTGGATCAGACGAGATATCAGCATTTTCTGGCCAGGCCGCGACATTGGCGGCGGTACTCTTAACTGCTCTCCCAACAAAGCAAATTTCACGCTTGCTCTAAAGAAGACGCGCAAAAATGTTTTATAGTAACGCTCCTTTATTTTTGACCTGTTAATATTTATATAAAAATAACAATAATTGTATACAAAGTTACATACCGTTATTAAGAATATAAAAACAAAATAAAATCGTCCATTATTTGGACAATTAAGTATACATGACCTACAAAAACCAATATTTGGACGACTCTACCAATTACTATACAACGCTATACTCTTCACTTATACGGCTATTTAAGCGTTTATCTTCGTTAAACTAACACCCCTCGGGTCATAACAAACAAGTCTGTTAAGTACTCATTACGCTTGCACAACACTGACTCATAAAAATAAATTACCTTTATAGCTTTTAGGTGAAAAAGTGATTTAGTAAAAGAAGTATTACGAAACTTCCTATACCACTACGATACGTTTTATCCCGTAAATAATATCCATAATATATAATTTTCATTTCATTGAACATTATATTGACTTAATAAATAAAATAAATAAATAATAATGGAATCTTCTTCGTCCTAGCATTATTCCCGGTATTTTTATTTTACCCAGGGTCTGCTTATTACTCTCATCCGGATTTGACGGGTTACTAGTTTTTACACAGAGCGATTGCCATCTGACCTCCGTAACCCTAAGGGCGAACCAGTAACTCATTCGAGAAGAGCAATTTACTTATCAAGAGTTAAAGATTATTATTAGATGTTTTGTGATATCAACCGGGGCCGACGCCTTAACGTGCTCTCCGAGGCGAGGTGGGGAGACCCACAGACAAACGCCCAGACCGAGACAGAAATTTAGCAAACATCTGCCCGAGCTTGAATCGAACCCGCAACCGTCGAGACTAAAGGCAGACACGCTACCCACAAGGTCACAACGGTGTCAACGGTCAATTGTGTGACATGGAATATAAAGCCTAATATTGAAGAAATCTAATCAACTATCGCACATATTTTTGTTTCTTTCGTCATATTATCTGGTATATTTTAGTTTACCACTTCAACAGTAAACATCAACGCACAATGATAAAGATAATTAAGTCCAATAAATATAACGGTTGTGATAAATTGAGTGCTTTTTTATCATTAATGAGATATAGACAAAATCGGGTTATAGACGCAACGAAATCATCAATAATTACTAAGAACATACAGAAGTACGAAATACATTACTGGAAATTGCAATGACTGTAATAAAGAAGCATAATTATGTTTGTTTTAATAATTTTGTTAATTAATAAAAAAACAGGCACACACAGAGCTAAAATATTAGCCATCCATTGCAACGTGACGAGCCTTTTCAAATTAAAAAGCCAAACTTATTCCCAACCCAACGTGACTATAATATAAGATTGTCACAATTCTTCAACCTTCCTCTTACGCGGCAATCCTATGAAGGCCAATAAGGCAAATAACATTAAACATTCAGCAAAAAAAAAACCAATAACGTCATCTTTTCCGTTGTATTTGTGATTTCGTTACAAATGAAAAAACGATTTGTTCAATATGAAATTAATACGCCTCTAGAACAAAACTCTAAAGTGAAAATGTATTTAAGAGTTAGACATAAAGTAAGTTCTCTTTTAAATTTAAAATAAAAGCCAAATTTAAAGCCATGTACTCGTATATTTCTTTTGAAGTAAAGTTAGAAAGCTCGCTTCGTGAACTTTTCTAAGATTTTTAGGCATTCCATTTGTATAAAATGGTCGTAGGTTATGGGAGTACTGCTTTTATCGACCTAATTTGAAAATTATCATATAATTTATGTATAATTTGTCTTTACGCATGCTTCGTTTCTAATCCTTTCTAGTGAAGTTATGATTAATTGAAATAGGTAAATTACAAACGAAATATATATTTTTTAAATATAAAGAGAAAAAATGTTACTTATTCAGCGTTATATTCTGATGTAATTAATAAAGTGTTGATGCTTAAAACGTTCCAAGAAAAATAACAACGATGACCATTGTCGCCGGAAATACCACTTACGTCACGTCCGTTTTCTTTTTTACATTAATATTCCATCAATAAAAAGTATTTTTAATAAGCTCTTATCTTTGACCTAATTAAGAATATATATTCTCGGAACTTACTAAATTGCAAACATTTGTACTTTCATATATAAGTCATTGTCATACATTGTTTAAAAATTATTTTACTAAAATGCCTGCTGGACTCGATTGTAATGCAAGAGTATTACGACAAAGAACTCTTCAAAGTTGGAGTAAATAGGCTACGCGTGTGTCTACTGTTTTTAGAAATTACTATTGGTTGCGATGACCGCTTACCACTAGGTTGTTCCCCACCCAGTGACGTTATCGAGATCGGTAAGGCCAACGGCAAAATAAATAACAAAGAATGCAAATTATATATACCTATAGACATCACTACATAGTATAAAACAAAGTCATTTTCTCTGTCCCTATATCCCTATGTATGCTTAAATCTTTAAAACTACGCAACGGATTTTGATAGATATTTTAATAGATAGAGTGATTGAAGAGGAAGGTTTATATGTATAATAACATCTATTAAATAGTGATGTCGTAAATAATTAAATTTTTTCTGCTTTCATTGCAACAAACGCAGGCTAAAGCCTACGAGATTTATCAAAATAATGTACTAAGTATTGTACACATTGAAAAGGTCTACAGAAAACTCCCCGGTGGTATATGTCTATCTCTTCATGGTATAGGGAAAGGGGAATTGTTTTACTCCAAATTTAACGCGTGCGGGCCACGGGCAGTAATGAATAAATCAAAACTACTGGATCGATTTTAATCATTTTATTCAGTGAATGACATAGGCTATATATTTTATACCCGTGCGAAGCCGGAGCGCGCCGCTAGTTAATATAATGATGACATTTTATATGTATATTCAGTATGTCTGGGAATAGATTGTTATCTTTTTTTTACATCCCTAAGTGATAAGGGTTGTCCTCACCAATGTTTATTTGGACATTTTTTTATTTTTGTATTTTTATGATGTGGTATTAAAATACATAAATGATAAAACCCTAAATTTTCACCCTTCTACCATCAACCTCTATTTGTAATAGCAACATTAGTAATTTAATAATTTCCTTGGTGTCACTTCTGCTCACAATTAGACTTAATTGGGGGGTGCTGCTATTGGGTCCCAGACATTTTTGCGGGGCAGGACAACGTCTGCCGAGCCCGTTAGTATATAGTCTCCTTTATTCAAAGATTAAATCAACCTAAAATAATTATAATAAGTTCTTATAATAATCTTCATAGTCATTAAAATTAAAAACAATGTAAAAAAATTATATAATTCATACATTTTAAAGTAAACTGTCTAGTAAACTAGACAATTTCACTTTTAACAACATTTAAGTGTAACATTAATCTAGATAAACCGTTCTAAAATTTTCGAATTCTAAAGTGTTATGTATTATTAAAATTAAAATATTGCATGAATCTCAAATATGAATTCAACGCGAATATTAAAGCAATTTATTAACGCAAAACAATCGCGCCATTTTGCTTCAAATAATATTCCGTTTCCTTTTATTAATGTATATCCTTAATTTATAACATTTAATTTGAAAATCTGGAAATTATCATTCACGTAAATTTTACACACATAAATTATGGCGGGGAAAGGATGGAATTAACAATGCAGTTAGTACAATGGATTTCGATTTTTTTTTGCGGTTTGAATATTAATCATTGTTTTTACGATTCTATGTCCAAAGTCATAATAATATTATTAATAGCCCGCAGTATTAAATCATTAAAAATGCCGTTATTTAGTTGCAATAGAGATCTGAGCTATGCCTATATAAAACCCTTTCAAAAAATCGGCGTAGTTACGGTATCAGTAGATACTGTTGCGTTTCGTGGGACGAGTGAGAGCGCCGGAGGTCTAATCTCCGACTCCCTCTGTTCCCTTACATTTTTCCCTTCTCATTACTTCCCTCCTATCCCTTGTAATTCCCCCACTCCTATACTACAAACTAGTACTTCAAGTGTCGCAAGCGTTTATATGTTACGATATCTAAATAGATACAATCAAACGCACAGTATACTTGTTTGACAACCTTTCATGAGATAAAAAAAATTGTATAGAATAATTGTAACTAGCATTGTAGCCGTTTGAGACATAAAAAAAGATTTATAATTTGTTGTGATACCCTAATTATACTAGTCCAACTCGCTTCCGAATTTACGCGTTGTGATCAGTAAATACTTACTATTAGAAAAAAATAGATAAGGCTGCTATTAGTTAGCTGCTAGAAATTTTTAAATCTAAAACACAATAGATAAAGATTAAAAACAAAAGTGCCACAGACAACGAGCATACCAGACCAGATATGGAATTAAAATACCATTGAGTATATAGTTTCTGTCGCTAATCGTATATGACCTACAATCTATTGTAGAGATTAATAGTGAATGAAAATTTTAGCTTTTACTTTTATCAAAGGAAACTTTTTTTTATCTATCTATATTTTTTAAATTCCAAGGGTTATCTGTTCGCTTTTATATTTAGTTCAGAGCATTTGGCAGTGGTCACCTTATTTTTTATTTGAAATACTACTATAGTATTACATTTGAAAGCTATGACGTTTTTTATAACTCTAATAAGTTCGTTAGAATGAGTGAGGAATGATCGCTGCTTGATTTTGTTGTACTGAGAACAAAATTGTAAAAAAAAACAAAAAAAGGTGGTGGGCCCACTATAATATAATTAAGGTAGAGATAAAACGCTAATATATACCAACATAAATGCATAAATGGGAATTCTACAAAGCAAATGCAATAAAAATGACTAGCAAAGCCCGAGAGAGATACGGCGCGCCTAAACTATTGCCCACCTACATTCATTACCTGTCAACGTATCTTTTATGAACTCATACTTCTATTACATACATATATTTATGAGGTTTGGAAAGTTTGTTTATATTTATGAGGCTTGAAATGCATTAGAATAATGGGAAATGGCAATCTATTCTCTAATCTTCATATTCCTAAAGTAATTTATTTTTCTAAGGAATTTTAATTACCGTTTATAGTTCATCGAACCTTAAAAATAATACCGTCTCAAAATAATTTCTAACCGAAAAGGAACTTATGATAGCTGCAGCATTAAATATTGTTGTGAAAGAAGGACTTCTTGTAAACATTCCCACGGAATACCAATCTGTTATAGTTTGCAAATGATAAATAGCTTTGTGGGTGTTCCAACAATTCTTTCAAAAATGCTACAACGTATGTTTCAAATATTTGTATCAAAATTCAAAGAAAGCGAAGTAATTTCGCATCCTCTTGGGTGACAAATTGACGAGTTATGAAAAATATTAATTTTGTACATTTTGGATTCGGCATCGGCCCTTCTAGGAAGCTTAGGTTCATACTACCTACGTACTACGTAAGCTAATTACCATTACAGGTATTTGGATTTTACTAATATTATGAAAATAGCCACAATTCTAAGCTTAAGAAAAGGCTGTCAGTTTGAAGTCACGGTACTTAAATACATTCTTAATATATAATAATAAGTCGAATCTTACTACTATTATTATTATAGTACTAAATATTTATACTTTAAAAAGCCCACGTTAAGCAGTATTATCAACATCAATAACATTTCAAACATAATACAAAAGCAAGTTATTATTTAAGTTTATTGCTACAAAAATATTTATTTATCTTATTTCGAAATATTTATAAAACAAAACAACTATTACTAGTGAAGCACATTTTCAAAAATAATATTACAAAATTAGATTTTGAGTCAAAATTTTGTTTCTTTGTTGGAATGCTTTTAGGTCTGAGTTTAAAATATAAATAATGGGTTATACTTATGATTTGTTTATTGTTTCAACTGGGTGTGTTATTGCGATCTTCGCCTGCTTTGCAATCTGAGTATTACCATATGTCGGAAGACCTTTATCGTGTACAATATTGTTATACTGCGTGATTTAGTCTTAAAGATATTAATAACAATAGACTATTGATTTATACGCTTAACATAGATTTTTTGCTTTAGTATATTTTTTGGATATGGAACCAACGAAGTACAACGAAGTTAGTAACAAGCTTGTAATATAATCGAATGAAATTACCGTTTAACTAATTTCGTTCCATTTCGATGTAAGTCTAGGGTCAAAGCTTATTTTCTTCGAATTTATTGAACACAATCTGTAATTTAATACTTACATAATTATATTATTAGCTAAGCCTGAAAATATACGAATGCTGATATTCGGTCCTAATTTTAAGGGCATAAATAAATAATAAACATGATTTGTACAGTTGTAATTATTTGTAAATATGGTTAGTATTGTTAGTTGTTAGTAAAGTTTTATTATATTAACATTACGTACTTAATGATTTTAAATAGAAGTCTGTTGAATGTTGTTTGAACATTTTTGAAGACCCTAACGAACCCTAGACGAAGCACTTTTTCATTTTGGAAAAGAAAAAACTTTACGTACTTTCTGCTAAAGAATTTCGTATTTACTACGAACGTGGAATGCCGTACCAGTAAAAAATTGATTCTCCACATGCTTCCCATTAGCCCGCACACCTGAATCAATTACGTCATCAAAATGTTTATGTAAAAAAAAACATTTCTCTTTTAACGTCGATATACCAAATTGATGTTAGTTATATTAGATTTTTAAATAAATCTTAAATTCTATTTAAACATCAAGAGCCTTGATGGCACTATTACATTTTTTTAAGTAACGCATTTATGGTGGTGTGGTGTGGAGTGGCATTTGATAATAAATAGTTATTAAAAGAAATGATGGTGGCAAATCAACGACGTTTCTTCATTTCATTTCCCACAAATGAAATGAAGGAACGTCGTTCCTAAATCAAGATAGGCAAAAGACAGAGCAGATACAACGGGTATAACTACTATTATTGTAGCTACCGCTACCGGCAGCAATTAAACAAACAATCCATAAGATATTGTTCTGATAATTTCAGCAGAGGAAAAACTAAAATAATCGAGGGCTCGATTCCAGTCAAATATATGTATATTTATATTCAATAGTTAATAAGACGTCTCTTTCGCTCACTGGGCCCTCATGGCACCCGGCTATGAGACGCTATTGATCTACTAATCCGGGTGGGTTAGGCAACTGTAGGCGCGGTCAGTCACTAGATGGGTGATCGCATAGTGGTATTTCAACGACTCTATAAGAAGAAAAAGAAGAACTGGGCTTCTTTGTTATTATTATTATTTGTTCTATTGAATGTCTTGTATCCCGGAGACCACGTCATACATAAAATTCACAAATTTGACAATAGTAGACAAATTACTCTTCGTCTTTGAGGATATTGCGAAGGTCAATAAAAAACCTCATAGGATAGTAAGCAAATCCTGGAAAATTCTTTGAAAAAAAAATGTTATGAAGAAGATATTGAATATTTTCTTACTTGTATATCACGTAAAATTCTGTCGTCGATTTTATCGTTAGCATTGTATAAATTTGTACCGATATACAAGCAGCAAGTCATTTCTATTTAAAACAAATTAGTTTTGCTTCAGTGACTGTTCCAGAAATACAAATATCGTTTCGTCGTTTGTTTAAAAATAATACCAGTTTGCTGTAATTTTTAAAAATGATAAAAAGATAAAATTTAATTCGGCAATAATAAAAAGATTAAAAAGCAAAAGGAAACCATAAAAAGATAAAATGAATGATTGGATATTCTTTATGTTTTAAGTCGAATTTTATAATTAAAATGGTGCATAGATTACAAGTAATTTTTCGAAAAATATAATAAGTAAAACTAAAATAATAACATGCCTTCTTATTTGAAAGAAAAAATATATGCCTAAAATCCTTCATCAAAGTATAATGATTTCGCTGACCTGAATCTTGAAATTAAGCCAAAATAAATCATTTTATTTCATAGGGTACATAGCCTGTATATATCCCTTGTACTAATATTATAAATGCTAAAGTAACACTGCTTGTCTATCTGCCTGTCACGGTTTCACATCTTAACCGATTTTTATGAAATTTGGTTAAGAGATAGATGAGACCTTGGTAAGCACGAAATAGAAAATTGTCTGGGAAACTTAGTATTTCTATATTGCATTAAAGGCGTACCATTACATACCGTTAATCACTCGGGTGAACCCACGGTCAGAAGCTAGTATTATGTAAATACGTAGTTTGTCGCAAGTTACACAGACAAGCATAGCAATTCAGACCGAAATAACAATTCGAAAACTGAATCAAAATCGCGTCCCAGCGCCGTATTACGTATTGAGGGTTATTATTATAAACTTATGATAAAGTGCTCTATGGAGACACATTGTCAAGATTTGACCTAAAATCCCTAAATAAGATATAAAAAATGTAAGATAATGTTATATGATGATAATGTATTATGATAGTTTTTTTTAATACATCCATATTAAAAGTCACAACAATTTAGTAACGAGCTTAATGAAACTATTGTAACAATATTTAATCGCCGTTCAGTGGAACATTTCCATGGCGTGCAAAGGTGAAACCTAATGAACATTATGTTTTTTATAACCTGCACCTGACGTTCATGTGCATTAAAAAGAAATAATAAATTGTTTTTAACGTCCAACTGGGAACTGTCGGTCTGAATCTACTTTATTGTTATTTAAGTTTTACAATGATGTTTGGTTCTATTTACTGGTATTTATTTCCTTTATACCATATTATAAATTAACAACTATACCCATTCCTTCTTCTTCCTCCTAACATTTTTCCGAAGTATCCCAGAGATCAATAACAACTTTTCTTTATTATTTTTTTTATGTTAAAAGTTGGCAAGCAAGTCTACGGCCCACCTGATGGTAAACGGTTACCATAGCCTATGAGGGCCCGCAACACTATTAGTAGGTGCCCCTCGAGTTGCCAACCTCGAGATATTGGTTCTTGAATCTCTTTTTCCCAGTAATTTCACTAACCTACAGTGCCCTTCAAACCGGAATACAGTAATGCCTAAGCACTACTTTTTGGCGATAGAAGAAAAACTTGACCGCTTAGAGTGCTTTCTGTGGACTTAAAAAACAAGACTTAAGAAAAGATTACAGACTGTGTAATAAAGTTTAGTATAGTCAACACAAACATCAGTCTGGAGAAAGAATCGCATTTGCAACCTTTAGCTTCAAACGAACGCAACCACTATTTCAGAACGATTACTGCTATCCACATTAATATTATAAACGCGAAAGGTACGGTAGTAACTTTTCACCACTAAAAGGGTAAAGCGATCTTGTTGAAATTTGATAAATAGTTAGTTTGAACTTCGAAAAGTTTAATATGATACTTTGTAACGTAGGGTAGTAAATTGTTGAAGAAAGTCGTCAGCGAAATTTGATGTAACGAAGTAGTAGAAGACTTAGGATTATAAAGAGTTATTAAAAGTAATTATTTTTCGTAACATGTAACCTTAGGAACGATGAGAAAGTATAGTATTATTGAGGATAAGCTATACTGTTTCTGAGTAACATAGGGTATTTGTATTTTATTAAGATAAATGTGGTAATCTGTTATGTTTTGAAGTATCTAACTACATAATTATTACATAAAAAGTACATTCCTGAGAAAGGCAATCAAAAAACGAAAAAAAAAACAATGTTCTCGACGTCATATTATTTTTAAACCATATATTTTGCACAAATATCTGACGTGTCTTTGTAGATTTTTTAAATTTTAGTTTTTATAGTGCTAAAGTTGTTAATGTTTTTGTTCTTAGAACGGAACACTATACGAGATAGCTTCCAATCGCCCGCAATGGCACTCACCGTCAAAATATTGTTTGGACATGATGGAGGATGCTGCTCCCGCAAGACTTATTGCCGGAGTCTGTTATCCCACTGATCCGCCTGCTCGTGACAGTCCGGTGTTGTTCATCGCATATGGAATTGGTAAGTGTTTCTGAAAATCTTTTGACTAGAATCCGCTCGGAGCGCTTGTTCCAATTCAGATGATGTTCTTAGACGTGAGTCGGCTTCGAAGTAGAAATTGAAGCCCCGCGAGGGATGTCTTTTTCACGGCTGGTTTTCGGTATTCAGATATCTTTTGAAATTCCGTAGCTATATGGCAAAAACGGAACCCCTATAATTTCCTAATTATCAATATATTTAAGAAATTTAAAATAGGTGTAATCATTTCGACACTTTTTGATAAGTAGGTACCTATATTTTGAGGTTTTAGCTCCTAGTTATATAAATTTAAATTGATCATATTGTGCTTCAAAGTAATTTCTTATTAATTATTTATTAGTTAATAAGTTTAATTATTGAAAACGTCTCAGACAAATCTACGTGAAGAGTTTTAGCTCTAGCACAACATATTTTTATATCTACTACTAAGCACACTAATGAACGCTATGTTTTGGTAATAAAACTTTGAGAGTGCTAAATTTTACGGCCTATTAACTCTAACAATGTAACCTAATAATGTTCTGACATTAAAGCAAAATCTTTAAACAATATAATTTTTTGAAAATAAAACTATCTAATATAAAAATATGTCTTAATTGAAGAAAGAGATTAATTAGGCGTAATTGTAATGCTTATCGCGTCTTGATTCATGGTTTCCTTAATCGCATGTTGATTCTATATAAGGCAGTGTGACGTCAGTTGGGTGTAGTTTGTAAAAATATTAATAGGCAATAGAATATAGTCAAATCGAAAGTCAATCAATACCTCTTAGAACAAGATCTGATAAACTTGGTTTATATTATAAATCCAATTGCGAAAGTTACTAGGCGAGCTGATTATGAAAGATAAATGGCATTTTTTACTAGAAAGTATCCATTCTTTAAAATAATTAGTCTTAAATTATATAATTATTTAGTCAATTGTTGAATACTTTCCTGTAAGTATTCAATTGGAACGGTGACTTTTACCCTCGCAAAAATAAGTATCGATTTCTAAAACAGACGTAAAACGAACAGCTGTATCCTGTATTTTATACGACCACTAGTCATCTCTGTTTCATCTTAAACAATCAGAACTAATCGGTGCTAAAATGATAAACTTTAATGCGATATGAATATGATGGCTGAAATCGTTAAAATGTTCCGCTGATAGATAATCGTAAACTGTCGAATCGTAAAAATTAAAAGCTTACAAAAGAAATCGTTTTTAAAAAAGTTTTAATATGAAATATAAAAATAAAAGACCACAATTTAATTTATGTTTGAAGAATGAAGATATAATATCTTTGTTTTATTGCCCTCCTGAGATTTGCTTGTTATCTGAATCCTTTAAAACCTAGAGCATTTTCTTATGTTAAATGGACGCAAATAAGCAATACCATGTCAACCCACAAAATTGAAAAAACTGAGTTATATATGCAGAAGTGTTGGTAAATGGCTGAAGAACATTTTTCTTTAATATTTGTAAGGTTTTAAACTTTAAAACTTCTAAAAAGCCATTTTTAATCATGCAATTTATGTATTAAACGTTTTGGGTTATATTATATACGAAATATGCAGTTTTTATACTTATTTTTAGTGAAAATATGTAGAAAAACTTACATAAATCTAAAATTGCCAAAAACTTGACCAATACATAAAAAAATCATATAAAGCAATTTGTTCAAAATTTTCAAACGCGTTTTTCTCGAAATGACATTCCTGTGGGTTGACATGGTATTGCTTATTTGCATCCATAATGGTCTAACCCTTAGAATGAACGAAATGTTTTTAATGGGTACCAAATACAGTTTATTACAAATTCTGCCAAACTCGACAGTATTTTTTTCTCATATTATATTTTTGTACTATGTATGTAATTTGTATGTTTTTATAATATATTTTATTTGTCGTTTTCATTACATTTTTTTTACAAATTCAGCGTTATAGCAATTACAATAAACATAATTATATAAGTATTATATTATAAAGGATATTTTGTATTGTATATTTTTAGATATCATAGGTAACGTAACTGTTTCAGAATTGCTTTGCCATAAATCGTTTCCGAACATATATACAACATATATAATATACAGTCATTTATTTTATAGTCGAAATCTAGTTTCCAATGTACAGAGTACTGGAAACTTGACAGCACTATTAGTCAGAATTGGGCTCTCTGTTAAATTCAATACTATCCTGTCGGCTAGTGGGGTAATGATGAATGACAATATGTAAAGTGATATGAAATTGGCGAATGTTCATTATTGCTTATGTAAAGTACACATTTATTAATAGTGTATGTTTTAGCGTTTTCATTTGTAAATGAAATACGTCGTCGTAGCGCAGCGGTAGCGAACGTGCCTTAAGTGCCACGGGTTCGATTCCCACTCGGAGCAGACGTTTGTATTGACTAAACAGGCATGTTTTACGGTATGGGAGTCATTGTCCTTGTTATTGTGTATGTTTCTGGACCTCCGACACCCAATATAACCATTCTAATTGGGCCCTTGAGTGTGTAGCGTTAATTTATTTTATTAGAATGTGGAAATAACGAAAAGATTGTCATCTAAATTTTACATAATATTTAAAAAGTATAAAAGTTTACATGGTTTTGAGCTTTGAGCATTATGAAAAATTTTGCATAGTATTAAGCTTATGTTTTTTTTTTAAACGCTACACACTCAACGGCCCCGATTAGGATAATGACATACTGTGTCGGGGGTCCGGAAACATTCACAATGACAAGGACAAATACACCCAGACCGGAAAATATGCTTGCATGGTCAATGCAAACATATTATGCTCCGAGCGGGAATCGAACCCGCGACCTGTGGCGTTTAAGGCAGGTTCGCTACCGCTGCGCCACAACGTCGTCGAATGTAAATCTAAGAATTATTCTGGTGAATTAATTTATAATATTTTATAAGCTGCAATAGCTTTAACGCTATGACTCCGTTATAGCGAGAGTTGCGGGTTTGATTCTGACCCGCTTGGGCTATTGTAGCACCTCCTCCTACTCCTACCGCAAGCTGCAAGCTTATTTGGAGGAGCAATAAGAGTATTAGTAATGAATATGGAAAAAGCAATGTCTCGACCTTTTCACGCCTAACCTGCTAAAACGGTTTTGATCCATTTCTGTCACGCAAAACTAAACTGTAAAATAGAGGGTGAAAATTTGTATCGGGGACAACTTATTTCTATTGCAATAAAGGTGGATCATTTAAATCGTTATACATGTGGGTGAAGCCGCGGGTAAAAGCACACCCAGACCGGATAACGAATGCATGATCAATACAAACATCTGATCCAAGCGGGATTCAAACTCGCGAACTATGGCGCTTAAGGCATGACCATGGTTTCGTTCCTTGCATACTTTAATTGTTTCATTACATTGAACTGCATTAAAAGTGGTGCTGTATTGGTTTAGCGTAGGTGTGGTGGACGGTATTAATTTAGCTCAGTCAATGTTATAAAAAGACTATGAAGTCATTTAATTAAATTATTGACCATAGGTCGCTTCCATTACAATTTTACATCATTAAAATGACGATTGTGGCGTAGCGAGCCTTATGCCAGTGGACGCGGGTTTGATCCTGTTTGGGACAGATATCAGTATGGACCTTACATATTCCGTTCTTTGTTTTTGTGTTTGTGTCTGTGACGATACAGAATATAAATTTATAATTTTTGACGGCGTTGTGGCGCAACGGTAGCGACGTGCCTTATGCGCCACAGGTCACGGGTTCGATTCCTGCTCGGAGCATATGTTTGTATTGACTATACAGCCATGTTTTCCGGTCTGTAGGTATTTGTCCTTGTCATTGTATATGTACTCCGGAACCCCGACAAATTATATAACTATCCTAATGGGGCCGTTGAATGTTTAGCGTTTATTTTTTTACATTAATTATCCGAATATGTGGACCTGACACCGTTGTGGCGTTGTGGGTAGCGAGTCTGCCTTTAGTCTCGACGGTTCCGGATTCGATTCCCGCTCGGGCAGATGTTTGTTAAATTTCTGTCTCAGTCTGGGCGTTTATCTGTGGGTCTCCCCACCGTGCCTCGGAGAGCACGTTAAGCTGTCGGTCCCGGTTGTTATCACATATCATCTGATAATAATCGTTAACTCTTGATAAGTAAATTGCACTTATCCAATGAGTTACTGGTTCGCCCTTAGGGTTGCGGAGGTCAGATGGCAATCGCTCTGTGTATAAACTAGTAATCAAAGTCAAATCCGGATAAGAGTAATAAGCAGACCCTGGGTAAAATAAAAATACCGGGAATAATGCTAGGACGAAGAATCCGAATATGTGGACCGTTGACTGCGTAGCGTCTTATAGAATTAGTATTTATTGTAATTTTTATTTGCAGGTCTAATGCTTTCGGTGCCATTTTTATTGGCAACTTTTCTGGTGTACGCCTTCATACCAGAGCTGAGGAATCTTCATGGTATGTGCCTCATGGCTTATTGTGGTGGTCTCATCGTAGCGTATCCATTTCTGGCGTACCTGAAGCTACATACTGGAACGATTGGTGTCGCTATGACAGGATGCTACACTATCGGTGAGATACATTTTAATTAGTTTCATTAATAATTAGTACAAAGCATCACTTCTCTACAACGGTCGTACATCATGATCTCATGTGAATGTCATGTGGCTGATGGGCATAGACTTACTATAATCTAACTCCATATAGAAAAAATTTCCAATCATTCGTTGGTGCTCCTTTGTAAATTCAACATTAACGCAACGAAACGAAGTTACTGATGTCCTAACTTTATTCGATTAGGTTGCAAGCTTTTGACTAACTTCGTTTCGATGCATCGAAGTCGAATAAGCACAAGCGAGTCTTTGATTTTTTGTTTGCATGGAAGGGTTTGTCCATATATATGACACCGTTGTGGCGTTGTGGGTAGCGAGTCTGTCTTAAGCCTCGACGGTTGCAGGTTCGATTCCCGCTCGGAGCAGATGTTTGTATTAATCGTACAGGCATGTTTTCCGGTCTGGTTGTGTTTGTCCTTGTCATTGTGAATGTTTCCGGACCCCGATACAGGATATAATTATCCTAATGGGGGCCGTTGAGTGTGTAGCGTTTATTTATTTATTTATTTATATATAAAAAGTCTATGCTCATGGGCTACGAAACTAAATTGCTAACACAGAATTCATATTATTATGCTATTTTTGTTTAGTATGAAATGTTTTTCCCCAAGGCCTAAAATAAGTGGGAAATAGAAGATTACAAATGATAAAAATAAAATAGATAGAAATATTATAATTTTCAATAATTGGTATTGTTGGTAAAAATATATTAGGTATATTTTTTTTTATTTCTTCTGACTGGCAAACAAGCATATGATCCGCAGTCACCGCAACCTATGAACGCTTGCGATACTTGAAGTTTCACATGCTCCTTGCGAAACCAAGGGATAGAAGTGAGAGATTGGACCTTCGACGCTCTCACTCATCGCAAGAAACACATTACACTGTTACTTTATGCCGATTTACTCTAAGAGGGTAGTACTTCCCTGGCGGAACCGGCCTTTTTGCTTTTTGGAGAAGCATACTACTAAACCCGTCACCGACACCGTTGTGGCGTTGTGGGTAGCGAGTCTGCCTTTGGTCTCGACGGTTGCGGGTTCGATTCCCGCTCGGGCAGATGTTTGTTAAAATTTCTGTCTCGGTCTGGGCGTTTGTTGGTGTGGGTCTCCCCACCGTGCCTCGGAGAGCACGTTAAGCTGTCGGTCCCGATTATTATCAATAACATCTGATAATAATCGTAAACTCTTGATAAGTAAATTGCTCTTATCCAATGAGTTACTGGTTCGCCCTTAGGGTTGCGGAGGTCAGATGGCAATCGCTCCCTGTAAAAACTAGTAACCTGTCAAATCCGGATAAGAGTAATAAGCAGACCCTGGGTACATAAAATACCGGGAATAATGCTAGGATGAAGATGAAGAGGAGAAGCATACTACTACTCTATAGTTAAAGTGTTCCTTAAGAAGTAAATTCATATACCTATATTGTTATTATCTATAAAATGCGCCCATAGACTTAGGCTATTTGCGCTACGACATGTGCCTAACATTTTTTTTTACTTAACAACATACATATTCATGTCATATTATAAACATACTAAAAATATGTCGAATGCCATTACTTTACTAAACCCTAGATAAGCCACTCGACTAGAAAAGCTACTACGATAAACTATCGCAATGTAAAACTACTTAAAAAGTCATTTTAAGATAAAATATTGACACGACTTGATTGGTTCGTAACTTCATTTCTTAATGGACTAATGCGTTCCTTAAAATGTTCAATTTAAAATATAATGGCTTGGATAAGTTTTTGCTTGACCTCTTTTATATTGCAGAAGTTACGCTCTGTGATTTTAATTTCATTAATGGTATGAGATAATCTAGGGCCGTTTACTTATATTCTTTCAAACCCAAAAGTCCTCTCTCGTTTTTTACGTCCTTTAGATAGACGAAAAAAATTACTCTAACGGAAACTCAATCGTGATCAATGAACTAGATCGGTCTTAATATTTCATACATTGTCCCAGAAATGTGTCATTGATATACGATCGGCCTTGTTTAGTTTAACTCAATGTGAAGAAATCTTAGGGGATAAAGAATCATATTTTTAAATGTGTTAATAACAGACTCCTTGTCAATGGTGCGTAAGCGTCGAAAAAAATAAAGAAAAAATGAATGAATTTTTAATTTTTAATACTACTCATAATATATTCAAATCCAATTACATACTCCTGTATACCTCTGCTGTAATTTTTTTAAAGCACAATCTGTAAGTTAATTACAGAAGTCACGCGAAGCGAAATGATTAACTTTTTGTTCGTAACAACGGAAAAAACCTGTTGAACTTTACATTTTAGCTTTTAATATAAAACTATAACTAAGGATGGTCTCAGTGTTCATTTGGAGCCTATAATTATGGTCCGTGGAATACGCTCTTACACGCGCGCTTCAAAAGCAGACCGCGCGTACAGCGGCTTTTTCCGGGATGTACGCTCGAACTGGTGGTCTCTAGTTTCAGTAGCATATTATTCAAAAACCAATACGCCCATATACCTATATACACGAGCTTATAATAATAATAATAATAATAATAATAAAGACATTTATTCATCAAGCAAGCATAATTATAAATTGTTACATCGATTAGAACTAACATTAACCATTAAGTACTGCTTGTGAAAAGGCCATCGACTCAGCTTACAGCTGCTTTTCAGTCAAAGCCTGTACAAATGCAATTATAAGCACATAAACGCTCAAGAGTTACGCGTGATGCAAAAGGCACACCTATACGACGCACGCACAAAGACGCACTACTAAAAACAAGCTTTCGTATAAAAACGCTTGTCTGAAGGGGCCCTAAATTATAAATTACCAAATTATCTATTATATTATTTAAAAACTGGTGAATACAAGCATGAATGAGTGTGTGAACCACGAATCTGTTATAATTAAATAAACAATTTTCCTGTATAAAATATAGTATAATGCTTACTACAAAGGCGACTGAATGATAAACATGTGTGTTAAAACATGTGTTCCAAGCACTTTAAAACAGATTAATTCAATATATTGTCACTATACAAAAGTGGCTAAAAAATTCACACGGTTATAAGACTATAGTAAAAAAATATTAAAATAAGGCGATATTTAATTTGTATAAGATTGACAGGTAACCACTCCCTGAGTAAATGTTATTAAAATGCACCCCAATTTCGCATTATCATATTTCTACATTTTTTATTAAAATAGCGTTTACGGGTGCGTCGGTATTAAACGAGTAACAAGCCTTGACAAGGCACTTTTCATGCATATTTACACTGTAACTATGTCATACCTTTCCATGTTTATGGATAAAGCAATCCGCGAATGTTTTCTATTTTAATTACTACTGAGTATTGTGGCTTCGTGGCAATATTAAATTTGTTTACTACGAGTACATTGTATTTAATTACATTAGGTTTTATGTGTGACAATTTGGAACAAAAGTTTTAATTAATGATTTGGTTTCACTTTGACAGTGTTTATTTTGTAGGGATTTTTTGTGTTATTGTCACAAAATTTATGCAGCTGTGTGTGACCACCAAATATATATATTACATGTATTTAATCTCTTTGAACCTATAAGATATCAGTGAATTTCATTGTTGGCCGATGGTAGACTAATTTTTAACTGGTAGAATTAATTTTTAACCCTTTTTTTAAAGAGACGATAAGTGAATATGATGATGTTATATGATGTTAAATATTCGCTTTTTCGTAAACGACTTCAATTTCTTAAATAAGTTGTGCTCTCTCGAATTTGTATAGTATTATAGTTCATCGAATAATCGTAGATATTTTCCTAATTATAACTATATATTTAGCTAAATTATTATCAATAACACAATTAAAGATAAAACTGTAGTATATGGGAAATTTTATATTTAGAGGAATAATACCAGACTTATGATATCTTGTATGATACTCAATCATAAATGCAATAATATTTTATAGACTCTATTCTCTACAGTTCGTTGAATGTAAACATCGTTTTGGATTAATCGCCTATAAAATATATTAGCTTTTACGTTTCCTTCGGATATTTCACTCAGATTTTGATTAAGCTCAGGGCAATAAAAGCTAACATATTGATTTCGGTCACATCAATATAACTTTTCCCATGAGCGTATGATTTTCTTCGGCAGATATAAGGTTGTTTAATGGTTAATTGAAAGTTTAAGATTTATATCATAATTATATGACCAAATATCTATGTTCTAAATTAAATACCAAAATAAAAGGAGTATGGTTTTTTTCTCTAAGAAACTGCCTTTACCCATATGCCTGCACATATGAGACTTGAAATTCATTGAATAAATTATTAAATTTAATAACTGTATGTACATATAAATAATATTCCATATTGAAGTTTCTAATATTTTCTCTTTGTTATGAATATGAAATACTAAGAAAATGCTGAATATAATAGGATTTAAACTTTCGTAATATTTAGACCAACCGAAACAAACCATAGTTAATATAATACACATAAATAAGATTATAAAAAGTTGTTTCAATAAATAATAAAAACGGGGCCACGGAGATGAAAGAGAACGTCGATTGACAGTCGTCTATAAACGATGTTATTTAAAAATATTTTCATAATAAATTACCCAATAACAATTAGCAAAATCATGGAAAGAGCTTTTATCATAAACGCTGAAATTGCTACATAAAAAGTCACTATATAAACAAAAAGTTTTTAGGTAAAAATATGGCAGTGACTTTATTAAACATACAGAAAAAATATCCAAAGATTCGCTGGTGCTCCTTCGTAAATTTAACAGAACTAAGTCAGTCACGCTAACTTTTATTGATTATGTTGCAAGCTTGTGACACTAATTTCAATCGATTATATTGCAAGCTTGTGACTAACTTCATTTCGTTGCGTTAGCGCAAATTTACGAAGAAGCACCAGCGACACTTTCAACATTTTGTTACTAATGAAGCCTGGCCATAAATAATAACATTAGTTAATTTCGTACACACAGTAATTTAGATAAACCGATATAACGAATATATAATATATTATATTCAGAATATAACAAATGTTATAATAACAACCGGGACCGACAGCTTAACGTGCTCCCCGAGGCACGGAGGGGAGACCCACTAGACGAAACGCCCATACCAAAACAGATATTATTTATAACAAACATTTGATCGTTACCAGCAAGCCACAGTGAAACAAAAAGGAAATATTTTATAAACGTATAAAATTTTAAAACTAGATAACGCTTTTTCTCTTTGACAGCTTTCATCGTTTACTACGCGTTTCAAAGCAGCTTTTTCTGGCTAAACATAATGTGCTTCGACATCTGGAGAACTTTCAGGTAATTAATTAAATATGTTTACTACTACTATAATTTATTATTCCCAGATATTTTAAATTAAAGCACTATTTTTAATAAAGCTAACCTATATTGAACGGACTGTTCAATTTTAGATGGATATGTTCGTTACATGTAAATATTTTATTATTTATTTTATTATGATATATGAATAGGTACTATATTATTTTAGGAAGAGTGTAGTTAAACATGCCTCTGTGGATTTCAGAATAGTTGCGCCAGCGTCACAATGCTGCCAACCACATCCGTAGGTTCCAAATGAATGTACACGTTGTCCGTAACATTGGCATGATAATATATGTAATAACTTTATGATCGAGTCGATCGGTAACTTCTAGTCAGATCAACATTAGACACAATTTTGTACTTAGGTGGGTGAATATTTGAAGATAGACATATTCGGGATTCATAAATTAAGTTCAAATAATGCTTCCAATTACAATTTTTATAATTTTAACTTAAAGTTTATAGTGTAGATTTACGAAATAAATCAAACGCACACTATTTGAGCTGCTATATAGGTCTGAATCTAAATCTGAAAATTTTCGTCGAACGGTAATGAGATATGAAACACACGGTAATTAGCATTTAAAATGGTAAGTATGCTTCGTCATTGGTAATTAGAAATAAAATGAAATATATAATTCAATCACATATTTAATAATTATTTAGGTTAAATCCGGATGAGTCTCACTTTCATGACCAGAAACTGCTCATATACTTAATCATAAAACAATTCAGTCTTAAGTAGATATACAAAAAAATTATCACGTTAATCTTAAACAGAAAAATATAAAAGATTTCAAAACAAAAACAATAATAATTATCTTTCTAGTAAACTAAATAACATCAACTAAAATACTGATTTAAAAGTGGGTGTAAACAGAACTAAGCAACATAAAAGTTTGAGTAAAAAAATCCTTAAATGTAATGAGATCAGTTACAAAAACTAAAAAATATTATAGCTTGAATCCGAATCTGTATCACTTTCATGAGCAGGAACTTTGCTGGTAGTCTTAGATGCAGTCTTATGCGGATCTGCAAGATCATCACACACTAATGATGATCCAAGGACATTAAGCTGGTCATAGAATGTCTCATTTGTGCTTAGTTGTGATGTAGATTGAAAGTAGTCTACGCCCATAAAATTCATATCACTGCCACTGCCAGAAATATTATACTGATATACCATATTCTCAATATGTATATTAGGGTCCAAGTGTAAATTATTGTCAGGTTTTAAATCAGATAGCATTTTAACTGTGGTTTCATCTCCTTTTGGTGTTATTAAAATATTACTTAATACATTAATAGCCCTGTTATTTGGTGTAGTTTTAGGTATTACGGTTGTGGTCGCATCAATGATATTATTATGTATATTCTCTTTGTTTGTAATATGTGTGGATTCATTTTTGTCTGTACAGCATAATTTTCCGACAAATTTAGTATGTTTACAGTCCATGTCCAAGCATATAAAACAACTAGTTTCTCTGAATAGCAGGTGGTCTTTTTCTTTTTGCCACAGTATTTGATGGACTTTCATTGTACCTTTTAATGGTTTAACCTGTTCTGTAAGTATAAACATTTCTTTTTCTATGATTTGATACTCTTCAACAGTTGCCAGGTAAATTTTTCCTGTATTTTCTCTTACTACTTGCATAAATCCATCTAATGTTACAACATCTCTACCCTGTGCTACAGCAGCATCAGCAGTGCGCTTCACAACTGCTCCTACTCCATCTGTAGCACCTTTGCCGTGAGCTGATTCGAAGTAATTCCACGTGACCATCTTTAAACCGTGAAAGTACCAACACAGCTTAGAAATAACAAAAAACATTGATTTATTTCGGTACTGGCTACTTGGCGAATCTGATAAAAAATGTAACGTGTCTATCTTTTTACTTGCAGAGTTCACAAATTCAATAAGAGGGATAATGTGTGCCCATACAGCAGCAGAATCATGTCGCAAGTTTTCGCTTACTGTACAAAATGACGTGTTAGTCAAATTGTTTGTATCATCTGCCATATATATAACTGCAGTATGAAGTGTTAACTCTTGTCTACTTCCTCCAAAGTGGAAGGCTTGAACCTCTGACTCATACTTCAAAGCATAGTTCTCACTAAAGTCTATGTGAATGATGGCTTCATTGTCCTTGAGATTTTCTTTTAGATCTTTTATTGCAGTAAATTGCCATCTACGTGTTCCTTCATGTTTCAGAAATATAGGAGTTATATTTTCTAATAATTCAATAGCTTGTTTCGGTGACGTCATCACTTTGGTTTTGCTATAATCTTTTAGTCTTCTCCACACCTTTAACTACGTAAGTCGTTGTCGAGTTTTCCCATTTATTGAATGATATTGGATCATCGTTATCGAATTCTTGATAATTAACTATTTTATTTTTGCACAAATGACATCGTTCTAGTAAGCATTCAGTTTTCGAACAACATAGACTGTTAATTAAATCGTTAGGATTGTTGTATTTAATTATCTTTTTTTTGTGCAACGCTTGAATCAAGAATTCCATGTTGGCATGAAGTTTGCAGAGACATGTATCCCTTTGATTCACATTAGGTATAAGTACCCAAAATGGCCTATGTTTACAAAAGTAAGAGTAACTTACCTTGCAAAATTCAGCTTCAAAAATTTTATGAAGATTTTTCATAGAATCTAATAGATACCTCTTTTGCTTTCTTTCTTTCTTCCGTGTTATAAATTCTTTTTTTCCTGAAGTTGTTCTAGAAATATCATCACGCTCAAAAAAAAATTGAATATCTTGTTTTACTTTCTCATATTCGACATTTCTTTGGTTAATGTTCTTTATCTCTCTCACACGGAAATTATTAGTTTCGGACAAAATCTTGAGATCTTTCAAAATCTGCTTATCACCAATAACAGCATCACTAAATGCTCTTTTTCCTTCTTCGATTTTTATTTTTGTAACTCGTTTGTAAGGTATTCCTCATTGCTTCTCCAAATAAAATTTTCTTCTTAGCTTCTTCTACTTTAGATTTGTCTCTAAGTAGTGCTATTACTTTAGAATTAGGACTCTGCAGTCGTTTTTTCAGTCTTACAATTATTTTTCTATACGCATTATTTTTTCGTTGCAGGGTTTCTAATTGGGATTGGTACTTTTGGTCTTTTTTTCTATTATGTAGCGCATCTTCCTCAATTTTCTTCTTAAGTTATTAACTAATGTTTCGTGAGATGTAGACGGTTGTGGCTCGTTTTCAAAATTCGGGTTTCGTCTTCTGGGTCTATTTTCATCATTATTACTATTATCTTCGCTATCACTGGAACTTGGTGTATTTTCATTCATATGTTTAATTCCTTCCTTTATTAATTTCTTTTTGAAAATGTTTTTAAAGTTTTCTCTCCATTTCTTCCTCTGTAGCCTTCTAGACCTTGGCGTCATTTCTACAACTGACAAAAGTTTTTTCTGTTCTCTTCGTTTTTTGTATCGTTGTCGTTCTTTTTCTTTTTCAAGGGCATATAAAATAGGGTCAGCTTTGATTTTGGCGTATCGATTCCGGCGTGCGATTCTGGCTTTAACCAATGCTTCCTTCGATTGCTGTTTTGTTCGAGGCATCATTACTCTGAAAAAATGTTTATGTTAAAAGCAATGTCAGTAGGTCTGCTTATTTTATTGCGGAAGTGTCAGTTCACATCGATTGATCAGCAATCGATCACGCGTTTGTAGTAACAATGCGACATTGGGCTGACCTAGCGGAATAAGGAGTCTCCATATAATGAGAGACCAGCTTATACTGGTACTAATTACCATTTTCAATTGCTCATTACCGTTCGCCAAAATACGAACAGGAAAAATGGTAATTATAAAAATGGTAATTAGATATTACTACACTTTCTCAAATTATAAGTTATTTATAGAACTTAATAATTTGGGAATTTAATTAAAGCAAAGAGTTTTCTATGGCGATTATTACAATGCATAAAAATTAGTAATAAAATTAATAGACTTACCACGGGAAACTCAAACGGTAAGGAGATTTTTGTTTGCCAAACACAATTTCTGACCGATTAAAGTAGGCTAGCGTTGGCGACAGAACACTTTTTGACGTGTGGCCCGCACGAGTCGAGACGCAGAACTGAGCGCGACCGCCGCGCTTTACTCTTACAGATAGCCAATCACTACGCCGAAAAAAATAACAGGGAATGTGTGACCAAACGGTAATGAGTATGAAGTGTTGGGACAATTTTCAAAGTCTTTACAAATTATCTAAAAGTGTTCTTTAATGTGTATAGTTTTGCTGATTGGTAAAGCATGTCGTGTACTAACTGAATAACTACTTAAAAATATGATCTTTAGAGTATATTTATAACTTTTCGAACACGAACTGCAAAAAATTGGAAATTGGGACACGAATGGTGATGAGATTTGGGAAACATTTATGAACATAACTTAGTTGTTTATAATAATTGGAGTATATTATTTACATCTGTGTATAGTGCTGGAACTAGGTTTTACGTTAAATAAAAAGAAACACAACGTTATATATGATTAAGTAGTTATTTGGAGAGAGCCGCGTGATATGCACATGTTCAAATATTCACCCAGGTACATCGTTTTAATATGTTAGAAGTACTAAATTATAATGTAGTAAATCGCTTTCCAACTATACTCGCATCATCTTAGCGATTTATCGTAGTAATTTTTTATCGAATATACAACATATTTTATATATTTATATAACTTCAATAGCTCAACGGTTAAAGGTGCGACTCCCATAACGCGAGCGTTGCGGGTTTAATCCTCACCAGGCTCCACCCCCTTGGGCTATTGTCACACCCATTCCTAATGCAAGTTACGAGCTTATTCGCTAATATTTTTTATCAAAAGTTTTTTATTTCATTTTTACTAGTCAGACACACTTGCTCCCTTTTGCCCTAAGTGTTAAAAATATTTTTTTAGCTTTCACGTTTTTTTTAGTGTTTTTCGTTAGTTATAAGTTTTAATTATAAATATTTCCGGCACAAAAACTATCCGATACTATTTTTATTAATTATTCTACTCGCCAATGAAATTCCGCTGAAATTGATTTCTGCTGCAGGGAAACAGACAGACATACTATTCAATTTTATTTATATATACTTATACACTACATGTATATTTATATTTACATATTATGTGTTTGTACGGATCCTTGTGTATGTTTCCGAATCACGATCCTAATGGGGATCGTTGAGTGTGTAGCGTTTATTTATTTAATGTAACTGATAATTGACTAATTACGTGTCTTTTTACTTTTTAGCAGAGTTTTATAAATTATTGGTTTTTACGATTTTTACTTATTTTATTCATATGTCAGTACATCATTTATAATATATTTAACATAATAGATATATTTACTTTTATAATAATTAGTATCTATAGTACTGTAAAAACTTCAAGGAGAAATTCTTAGAATACAAATAATAGTTTATTAAATATTGGCATGACGTTGCAGTAGCATGATATATATAGAGCTAGTTTTGTTTTTATAAGGCACAGCGCTAACCTTACGGAGCGCAGCGCAGCACACGTTTTTAAATAGTTGGTAGTCTTAACTTTATTTACAACCAATATTACAACATATTTACAACTCAATACTAACTTTATTTACAAATAAAAAAAAAATTGTTGCCAGAGTTCATTATGCTCATTGTTAATCAGTGGAATTGCGCTGCGCTGCGTTTGTCAGGTTTAAGCTGCCATTAGATGTCGTATAGTGACCGCAATGTTGCATTTATAAAATATAATGTATTGTAACAATAAAAGTTTAATTATGATTCTAATAAATGAAATTTAGTATTTATATAATTATATATTCGCTTATTTGAGTAATTTTTATATGTTAAATGCAACTCAAGGATTGGAACCCTTGCTTCCTCTCAGCAGTCGAAAAGGTAATGGATAGGTTATTATTATAAGGTTTACTTCAACTACAATACCAAATGATATAATAGAATTTAAAAATTCTTAAAAAAATTATTTAATAAAGCAATTTGTAAGACTTTTTCAAATTCAAATAGCTGTGGAACAATTTTTTTTTTAAATGAATTAAACGTCTTTCTTTGTAGTACCCCATATTATGCAATAAAGAATATCTAGAGAATTATATTTTTTATATTTCAGTGGGTATAGAGGTGGAAGTACAAATAAGAGGCGTGAGAGGCGGAGGTTTACGATGTACGGCGCGTATGCGTGGGGTGTACCAGCTGTTCTAACCGCCATCACTATTGCTATGCAATTTAGTGATGTGCCATTGAACATGATCACCCCAGGTTTTGGAAGTCAGCGATGCTGGTTTGAGAGTATGATTTTTTTTTATCTTCTTGTGCTATGTCTTTCTCCAATTTGCTTTGGTGTCTAGATCTGATAATTCTTCTCAATCAAATTAAATTTGCTACTTCTATATTTAACATACCCGATGATCTCCCAAGAAAAGTACAGAATAACAAAAAATCTATCTTTAAACAAATTGGTTTCCATCTCATCTCAATAACTCGTCCGGGGCGAAACAATAACACGTCACATTTGATACTTGTTTATAAAAACAACGAAGGAAAACGTCTTGATACAAATCTTTTCGTAGGTCTTAATGGCTATTTTTTAATTAAAACCGTTTCATATTCTTAGTTATAAGAAATATTACAAAAATATTTTATAATTAAATACGAAAACTTTATTTATACGCGACATTCTAGCGAATAGAAAATTACAAGCATGCTAACAATATTTCTTTGCTGTATCACTTCCTATTCTTTGGGCGAACATGTCTGTTAAGTTAGTACTCATACCCGTAATGTCATCCCCCTGATTTAAATTTATTTATTTATTTGTACAGTAAATACCAAATGAGTCACTGTTACTTGAAATAAATGATTTTTTTTTTTTTTTAAATCGATTGTCGCGTCCCACAAAATGATACCTCCTTGTTCCCAGGAAAACAAATTCATCAAACCTCCTAGCATCATCTCGACCGCATGGCTCGATCAAAGCAATCTTAAGATGAAATTTTAAAGATTTGGTTACTTAAAATATGTATTTGGCATTTAATCACTAGATGGCACACTATAATTAAATGTGAAATTATATAAAAATTACATAGATTTAATTTTGTATTAAACTTATTTACAGATTGGCTCAGTGAACTCGTGTATTTTTTCATCCCGGTGTTTGCATTGGTGATATGTAACGTGGTACTATTTTCTGTAACCGCACATCGAATCCGATCTATCAGACAAGAAACCGCTATTCTCAAAGGTGCTGAATCCTCACGGAGCGATAAATTAAAAAAGGATAAGCAAAGGTTTTTATTATTTTTTAATTCTGTAGTATAGTCCTGGTTATTACCTATCCTCAGTCTTACTCATAACTCTCGTCTCCGGTGTTACTAGTGACTGTAGCCGTTAGACAATTAGACCATTTTCTATATTAAATAGTCTCAGCTATAGCCACATTAACATATTTGTTTGCTAGTACAAAAGTATTTGAAAAAAATATTTTGTTTGAATTCGATTTTGGAGTATTGTCCATGATCCATCCCTATTTTTATGTCACTTAGTTGGCAAGCAAGCATACGGCCCAACTGATGGTAAGCGGTTGCCGTAGCCTATGAGCCTTTGCAACGCCATTAGTAAGCGCAACTTACGTGTTGCCAACCTCAAGATATTGGATCTTAAATCTCCTTTGCCCGGTAATTTCACTAGCCTACAGTGCCCTTTAAACCGGAGCACAGTAATGCCAAAGACACTTTCTGCTTTGCGGTAGAATATTTGACACTTAAATATATTCGCCCACTAACACAGTCGGAAAAGAAAGCCCAAAGAGAAATTCTTCGAAATAGGAGTACTTAAAATAATCAAAAATGTTTCGTTTTTCTTAGGTATGGTTTGTACTTGAAGCTTTTTGTCGTAATGGGAGTAAATTGGACAGTGGAAGTGATCAGCTTCGCAGTCGGTGGCTCCAACTGGTACTGGATTGTAGTTGATATGTCTAACATTGCCCTCGGATTCTATATATTCTTCATCTTCGTCTGGAAGAGCAAAGTGCGTAATCTGATAAGGAAGAAGTAAGTGAAGAAGTTTGTATTTGTATCATTTGATTCTTATAATCATATATAAATTAGAAACCGCTTTACCGATTTAGATGAAATTTTATATGTACATTCAATAGGTTGTTATACTTATATTTTTGACTGCCCCATACTTATAAGGGTGTGGACCACCCCTATAAATATGGGGCAAATATTTTTGACTATTTTTATGATGTTGCATTAAAAAATGCATACAACCCTAAATTTTTAATTCTTCTACCATCAACCCATATTTTTTAATAGCGATATTAGTAATGCAATCATTTTAGTTGTCACTTCTGTTCACAATTAGACTCAGTTAGGGGCGCTGTTATCGGGTCCCAGATTTTTTTCAAAGCAGGACGTCTGCCGAGCCCGCTAGTAGTTCTGTATATTTCTGAATACAATGACTAGATACTCATGTTTCTTCTTTAATCTTTCTGATACACAAGTAGAGCATATTTCTTAATTTTACTAGGTGGCAAAGTATTCGAGGTATTCCAGCAACAGACTCGAGTATAGGCAAGTGGGCAACACGTTCCAGCTCCGCCCCAACGGAGGACACGAGGATATCTGCTGATGAATCTGCGATACGGTTGAAGGATATGAACTAAGAATATCAGGTTAATACTACATTCACAATTATAACACCCTTGAATTGAATAAAAATAAATTGTTCCCGATAGACTTTCAGTACCCTATCTGTTTCACCGTCTTCAAGGTTTTTTGTTGAAAAGGGAGTAGTTTGGCTATCCCCAACTTTTAAATTTAAATCTTTTAAAATGATCAGACCGGCTAATATGGGCATATCTTTGATTATACTTTTACATGTAATAAAATTATTAGCAGGGTTTTCATATGTTCTTTAGAATGGCTGGAATAATTTGGATTATTTTCGACACACACATTTGTCACGCAGTTACTCAATATTCTATATGAGCGTGTCGGAACACTGCTTATCCTAAAATATTTCCAGGAAAACACTAAGGGGGTATCGCGTGATAAAATAATAAAAACGAAAACTATACAAATCTTCCTTGTTTCAGATAAGACAAAGAAGTGCAAGCTTTAGAAAATAAATAAACTATACCTCAGTTATACAGACTGTTATAGTCATACATTACTAGTCACACTAGTTTACAAAAAAAAAAATTAGACATAAGTTAATATGAAATCACAAACACTTTTTAAGTAATGAAAGAACAACAAATACTCTGTTGTATCATTGACTCGCGATAATACATTTATAAGTAATGTATAAATACAATCTCTACCCCAGAGTGTACTACCGCTTCCCTTTAGCCTCTATTCAGCTCTTTGGAAGCTACTCTGACCTTATCAGCTTCGAAACTGAAAATGTGAACACTGAGGATTCCAATATCCTTCAAGATAAGGGCTGTGTCATAAAATTCCTGGCCATATTAAAGGAGGGGTGGCGGTGCTGTTCGACGAAAATTGTAGCTTTTACTCTAGTATCTTATAGCAGTCTTTCGCGAACATTGAACTGTCGTTCTAAGATACATAAGTCAAAAGCGCGTTACTATATGGTACAATTCAGGAGTCCCATTGCTGGTATACCATCTAGCCTTAACTCAACTTGTGAATATATAGATGGAGTAATTTTGTTCGTGGCTACCTTTATTTGATGTTGTTTTCTAGCATTGATGAGCATCATAGCAACGTATGAGAAGTAGCCTTTTTGGTATTTTAAGAACATGTTATATTAGTGCCTACTATATTATGTATAGTTTTTGTATGATTTTATTAATAAAACATTAGGTACATTGTTCCAGATATTTTTTCTAATTCAATAATAGAGTTAGATTTTTATAGAGTTAGATATTCTGAGTTAATTTTATTAATTTGTCTCATATTCTGAGCTAACCCATCGATTTTCATTTTATTAAAGACTTGTAGTTTACTAAATTGATTAAACGTTTTTTATATGATTTAATTTTATAAAAAATTAATTGTAATAAGTAACTACCATATGAGAAAGTCATATATTAGTTTTAACTTTACTTTTTGCACGTTAAAGTTTTAATCTTACAAATAATTTGTTTAATTAAGTTTATTTTATAAGAATGAAGACAAAATAATTGTACAAAGAAAAATGCATAATTAAAAGATTTTCATGGTCGGTTTTATACGGCTCTTTGAATATTTACTAAAAATAGTAAATCCTTTTTTATTGGGCGAAAAAACATGCCAAGAATTCAGAGCAGATTGTATATTAATTGGTGTGCATAAGAAAACAAGTATCCGACTAAAACGGCCTTAGCTCTTAGGTAGGGTATAAATTATGGTGTAAAACCAATGTAAACATATGGATGCCTGACAAGGATAATTAGCTCCCCGAAGTCCTTGATCAAATCATCATAAAAATATGAGAATTATCTAGAAGCAAACCCTTTCCAAAACAAGATTCAATGTGATGATTCTGAAAACAAGAATCATCACATCGGTTCACAGACACCGAAATTATCAAAATATGCTGCATGAAGGAAGTCAATTATAAAGTATACATAACAAATAACTGCATCCGTCAAGAATCAGATAAAAATACTGCAATTTGATAATTTAAATTTTGAAATGGTGTTTTTATAATATAACGCCAATAATATAATTATAGAGCTCGCTTAATTTTTTTTATACAAGTAGGCATGTATTTTAGGTATTCGTCATTATTATTATTAAGAATACTATGTTTATGAAATAAACGTGTTTGCTTAAACAAATGACTGATTATTTTAATTCAATCCGAAACAATCAATCCCAATGAGTTTATATTATTATTATTATTGCTACAGTTTTACTAAAACTGTATCGCTTGTGTGCGACTTTTCATGTTATATTATGTAAAAATAAAGGTCATTTAAATACTCTCATTAAGTTATGTCATGATTTCTTAATTAATGAACAATAATTTTATAACTTTTATAAATGACAACACCACCTCGTATCTGATTGGCCAAAAAGAAAACAATGGCGGACGCGGGTTTCTTGTTGGCCAATCAGAGCCAAGGAAATATTGGCGGGAAAATAGGTTGAGATAGCGCGAAAAAAGGTGGAAAAGGGGACTTGGGTTGAATTCGAGAGACGATACACAAGACTACTTTGAAATGATGAAACGATTAATGTATTAGCTATGACTACATTTATATTGGGAAAATACCGAGACGATTAATGTATTAGCCCTGACCTGATTTATGTAACGGATAATAAACGAAACTATTGTTGTACTAAGCACGGAGTTTAATTCATAAAAACTCAGAAGTGGTACGTGATCTTCAGACCCACATATTAAGGTACGTATTCTTCTAATTCATGATTCATATAAATCTATGATAAACCTAAATAAAGTTTTGACCTATTTCCTAAGAATAGAAAAAAAGGTAAAATAAATAAATGTTTTATTTTCATAAAATCTATAAGGTTTTCACAATGCATCACTTGTGCACTCATTCATGAATTACAAACATAAAATACAAATTACCACCTGGCTCCTCAGTGAGTTATGACGAGCCTGAACTATTAGTACAACTATTAATTTAACATTGCCCTAACCTTATATTATTGAAAAACATTTTTATAAATTGATATGAAAATTGCCTATATACATTTTTATCTCTGACCTATACATTGGAAAATGATTTATTGTCATAAAATTTATAAAGTTGTCAAAATGCACCAGTTGTTTTTGTTAAAATAAACAAGCAGATCAATATATACTCATTTATGAATTACAAACATACAATGTAATTTACCATCTAGCTTTTCATATTGGGATGTGAGTTATGACAAGCCTGAACTATTAGGAAAATTATTAATGTAACACTGCTCTAACCTTATATTGTTTCTTCAACCCCCTTCATAAAACACAATTATTTATTGTATTGGAAATATTTTAATAAATTGATATGAAAGTTTTGTTGGATTATAATCAAAATCATTATTATAAGCTGTATGAACAAAAAAAGTATTAGTTACTTCTCTATTTTATTTTCTGATGCTACATGGGACAACTTATAACTAAACATCAATAGAAGGGGTTAACACAGTTCTTAAAATTGAATCTTATTGGATTAATAAACATTATTATTATTATTATAATTATTTTATGACTTATGAGTGATATAGTATATTGATTATTCTAAATAAATATAATTATATTATATAATTATATATGGAAGTGACTATTTTTTTATAATTTTAAATGTTTTATATAATATATTGTTTATATAAATATCTAAAAATGTAAAATATAAGATAAAAAAATAAATAAATAAAAGCTAAATTATATTATAAATCAATATTATTCATTGGGCTTAGTTTTTGTGATTTTAGTACTCTATAGCTATGGTTATGTATACCATGACCAATTGGAATTTTATGTACTAGCAATGTAATATGTAGTTGTTGTTATAGAATATGTAGTTGCAGTTATGAGTTCTGTGCCTACACTGACTTAGAAATTGTGTTATGGTGATGTGTGCTGTGACACAACTAGATAGTTATGTATTAGTTATGGAATATGTAGTTGCAGTTATGTGTGCTGCGACTACACAGATTGAGATATTATGTTATGGTTATGTGTGCCGTGACATAATTAGATAGTGAAGGAATATGTAGTTGCAGTTATGTGCGCTGTGACTACACAGATTGAGATATCATGTTATGGTTATGTGTGCCGTGACATGATTAGATAGTGATGGAATATGTAGTTGCAGTTATGTGCGCTGTGACTACACAGATTTAGATATTATGTTATGGTTATGTGTGCCGTGACATAATTAGATAGTTATGTACTAGTTCTAGAATATGTAGTTGCGGTGAAGTGTGCTGCGACTACACAGATTTAGATATTATGTTATGGTTATGTGTGCCGTGACATAATTAGATAGTTATGTACTAGTTATGGAATATGTAGTTGCGGTGAAGTGTGCTGCGACTACACAGATTTAGATATTATGTTATGGTTATGTGTGCCGTAACATAATTAGATAGTTACGTACTAGTTATGGAATATGTAGTTGCGGTGAAGTGTGCTGCGACTACACAGATTTAGATATTATGTTATGGTTATGTGTGCCGTGATATAATTAGATAGTTATGTACTAGTTCTAGAATATGTAGTTGCGGTGAAGTGTGCTGCGACTACACAGATTTAGATATTATGTTATGGTTATGTGTGCCGTGACATAATTAGATAGTTATGTACTAGTTATGGAATCTGTAGTTGCGGTGAAGTGCGCTGCTCCTACACGAATTTAGATATTATGTTATGGTTATGTGTGCCGTGACATAATTAGATAGTCATGTACTAGTTATGGAATCTGTAGTTGCGGTGAAGTGCGCTGCTCCTACACGAATTTAGATATTATGTTATGGTTATGTATACCATGACATAATTAGATAGTTATGTACTAGATATGGAAGATATAGTTACAGTTTTGTATATTGTGATTACAATATTTTATATATTATGTATGATTATGAATGCCATGACAAATATTTATTTATGTAATAGTTAAAGAATATATGCTGGCAGTTATGTGTACTGTGATTACTCTATTTCATATATACTGTTGCTTCTCAATATATTTTTGAAAATGTTATGTATGTATATAAGAATACCAATGAATTTACTAAATGTAGTGATAATCATAACATTAACACTAGAAACAAAACATAAATTAACAATACCAGTTACTAGACTGCATTTTTGCGTTGAATAAAAATATTTGATATGATATATTATGGTTATGTGAACCACGAGTAAAAAAAAAAAAAGTCAGCTGAGGTTATAATAATGTGCCATAATTAAGTATAGCTCATGATAAGACTCATGAAAACTATTTTTGTATTTTTCACTTAAATGAAAGTTTTAGGAATTTTAGATGTGATTGCGAAGACACTTCTCGGGAATCAGGAACACTTTTCATCTTGTTTGATAATTGAGGTTATGGCAATATAGCAATATGATTTACCATCTATTGTTTGTTTCGCTGGAAGCGAAAAATTACTTGAAAGCGTAAATTTCAATTATTCCATTTTCTGGACATTAATGACGTTTTTGACATTGTTATTTTGATGCTTTCTACGATAACTATGGAACACAATGGGGTTTCTCTGGAAAAAATTACAATTTTACTAATTAAATGTGGAAGTAATAAATAACATATTTCTAACAAAACCTTGACTATTGACACTTGACATGTAGTATTTTGTAAACAGCAAGACATTTGACCACAGATATTTCATTATTACTTGATAATAATAACGTCGGTCAAAGTTTCAAACTACCACGATGGCGTTAGTCGCGCAAGAATCTTTTAAATAAATATAATTACACTTTTCTTTACTTATGAATTCGTTGCAAAACAGTTAAAAGATTAATCCCTTGTTTTACCAATCGATTAAAATTTAGCAAATTATAATAAACAAAAAAAAAAAAAAAGTGTGTGTGTGTGATTCACACACGATAGAAGTGAAACTTTAGTAACTCGATTTTACTAGAGATTAAACTAACATTAAATATCTCTTTTATGGGGAGCATGGAACGAGCTAGTCGTGAATAGCGACGTTGGAGAGGCAAACGCTTAAGAAACAGATTTTCGTCGCCACAAGATAGACGTCCCGCAGGGTACGTAAATGTACCCCTCGATCGTCGATCGAGATCGAGCCAGCTGTCGCCCTGGAGGTTCCTGTAATTTTAACATTCCCTGCCTCAACGTTACTGCAGTCTGAGCAACGTCCGATTGCGCAGGCAATGAGCTTCACACCAGACGAGGTACCTTATCACATCCATGCAACAAGAGACAAAAAGTGTAAAAACAATAGACAAAAAGTGTAAAAACAATTGCCATTTGGTAACCAGTGTTGTACATGCCCAAATTTTGTTTATTATGTTAAACATTTTTTTGATAAATAATATCAAATAATTGAGAAAGCTGTACCTAGCTGGGTTCTTTAGTAATAGCAATTTGCCCATTTAAAAGAAAAGCGTGTAACGATTCGTATCGGTTACTTTACATACAAATGAACGTCTATTTTTCTATTATTATAAACTAAACCTATAGTACCATTGAAATGTTTTTAATACAAATGACTTGATATTTAATTGTTAAAAGCATATCTGATAGATTTTTAGAAATAGAAAGAAGATAGAATGAACAGTAGCTATAAAACGCGTGTATATTTATATTTTACGTATTTAATGTGACCATAATATCTTAAATTAACACTGTGTGCATGTTTCATTTTATCATTTACAATAATTCTATTCAAATTACATAAATAATTGACAAATGCACTTATACAATTGACTGAAGTGACTGGGTTTATAACATGACATTAAGGGAATAAAAAAATAGATATAAATTTCCTTTACTCGTATTAGTACTCCGAGTAACAAGATATCAATATCTCTTTTGAAATAGGGTTTCAAGAGTGGCAATAGGTTTATGCTCCGTCCAGGAGATTCTTATTCTAAGGATAGATTGTAAAAAGCCTGACAGTTAATGTCAACGTCAAATTTTTGACATTTATAGATACCTAGGAAAACTAAAGTATTTTTTCTATATTACTAGTTATTATGAAGAGATTTAAAAATTTGTAAAAAAAAACAAAAATGTAAAATTCGGAGTCTATAGTTGGTTTCAAATAGTAATACAGCGGGACTTGTGCCTAACTTCATACTGACAAGTAAAAAAACAAGTAAAGTGACATTAGCAGTTATTACAATAGACCTTACATAATAATTATGTTAAAAAAAAGTCAATAGAAAGTTGTTTATTAATTTAATTATTGGGAAAACCAATAGCAGGTACAAAATCACATTCAATTTAAGGATGCAATTTAAAATATATATATATATATATATATATATGTATATCAATATGTTCTACTATTAATAGGCTATCGCAACATGAGTAGTAATATTAGTTAATTTTGAATAATTATTTAAACTTTAATTATTTAAATTATATTAATATTTATACATGTATATCAATAAAATTCAAACTAAATAGTTTAGAAAAGCATTAAGAAAGAAAGAAAGAAAGAACTACTTTATTTGGGACAAGCACATACATGATACAACAGATATTAAACATTATATTATAACTGACAGAACTAGAATTAATATTGCTGAATTTGTTAGTACTAAACTGACTTATAAGTAACAATATATAACAAAAACAAAGAGATATTTAGTATCTTACAATAATAAACAAAGTACATAAAAATGCATAATATTATGGTATCTTTGCCAACATCAATGAAGTGTGACAGTGTCTCAAAAAGGTGTGTCATTCATCATACACTGGGAAACCCAAGTGCAACCAATACTGATTTTCAATGAGACATTTTTATTTCTAATGTGGCTGTGCCAACATTTAGATAAACTATACTTCTTTTATATTATTAAAAATAAATAGACTATTCTGTATAATTATAAATAAATAGAGAAATAAAACGTAAACCTATCAAAATAAGTTTCACAAACTATAAACTTGTTATTCTATGATAATTTGATATAGGCAACATAATATAAATTATATTGATATATTATATGTTAAATTATCTTTAAAATTAGTACTATAGGGTGTGTATATCGTGTTATTGTAATTCTAAATTCTAGCAAAACACCAAGTGTAGATTGTTGGCCTTAAAAAAAAAATTAATAAAAGTAACCCAAAGAAGACAGCTTTCTTGTAGTGGCTAACTTACTACAGAAGGTTGTAGAATATGCTAATATTTATGAATGGGACAAAAATCAAGTTATATATTATGTTGCATTACAAAAACTTGTAGGGACCGTTCCATGTTTTAATTTTCGTATCACAGGGCATGCTTTTAATGCCTAGACCAAGACCTAAAGTTAAATGTCAGAAATGTTTAAAAGTTAGTCATGATTCAGTCATTTGCCAGCTTAGTTTCTGGAATCCTCCATGTTACACTGAGGATAATAACATAAACCAAGTAGTACAAAAAGAAACTTATGATTTCCACTAACAGCTAAAAAAGAATTTGATTAAATTTGTAAACAACCACCCTACAATAAAAGGTTTTGGTCATTCTTCTATATCCCCTTCTTAGAAGGCTCTAAATCTCATGACAAGTTGATGATGTTGCAGGTAGCATTGAAATCCATGTAGTATTTCATTAATTTATTAGATAATATATTTTTTTACAATTTGCTTTTATATATTATTTTCATTAAAAGATCATAGTTACTATTTGAGTTAAATAAATATACAAATTACTATAACATTACTATGATAACAATAAAAGTATACAATGAATTGTGTACTCTATGTTAATTGGACAAGACTTTACAAAGCTACCATTTATTATTAATAATAACGCACTTTAATAGTTTGCTTTACTAGAACAGTCCCCCCCCCAAGGACCAAGGACTCCTTTCAAATAGATGCCGAACCTCGTAAGCTAAGCTCTGTAGGCTCAAAAAAAAAAAAAAAGCAAATTGAGTTCGTTCAAGTATATTTTGGTGAAGCCCATTAAAATATATAAAAAAAAAAAAAAAGTCAAGTGCGAGTCCGACTCGCGCGTGAGGTGTTCCGTACCATTATCATTAATTAATAATAATATCATTAGCAAGTAATTTTGTAATAAACCGAATGTCATGATTAAACTGACGCGTAAGAATAAAGATTTAAGTTGATATTTTATTTATATAAAATTGATTAGATGTACAATTTGTATGAAGTAAAGTGACTGATAAGAATAGAGATGTACTTTGATATTTTAATTTTATTATTGAGAATTAAATTTGTATAAAGTAGGTGACTTTTAAAATTAGAGATGTACCTTGATATTTTAATTAATTCCATAAAAAAAAGTATCAGGTAACTGATAAGAATGCAGATGTACTTTCATATTTTAATTAATGAGACATAAAATTTGTGTAACTGATAAGAATAGAGATGTACCTTGATATTTTAATAAAAAAAATAAATAAAAAAATTTAAGTAACTGATAAGAATGGAGATGTCATTTGATATTTCAATTTTATTATTGAGAATTAAAATTGTATAAAGCTAAGTGATTCATAAGAATAGAGATGTACCTTGATATTTTAATTTAATTAATTTAAAAAAAAGTATTAAGTACTTAACTGATACGAATGGAGATGTGCTTTGATATTTTAGTTTTATTATTGAAAACTAAAATTGTATAAAGTAATGTGATTCATAAGAATAGAGATGTACCTTGATATTTTTATTTAAATAATTAGGTATAAAATTTGTATTAGTTAACAAACTTATGTAAAATTAAGTAACTGATAAGAATGAAGATGTACTTTAATATTTTAATTTTATTATTGAGAATTAAAATTGTATAAAGTTAAGTGATTCATAAAAATAGAGATGTATACCTTGATATTTTAATTTTATTAATTTATAAAAAAAAAAGTATTAAGTACTTAACTCATTAGAATGGAGATGTGCTTTGATATTTTAGTTTTATTATTCAAAACTAAAATTGTATAAAGTTATTTGATTCATAAGAATAGAGATGTACCTTGATATTTTAATTTAAATAATTAGGTATAAAATTTGTATTAGTTAACAAACTTATGCAATGTAATTATTATTAATGTGCACCGGGAGGTTGCACAAATGTGGACGGCCGAATGTCATGATTTCTTAATTAATGAACAATAATTTTATAACTTTTATAAATGACAACACCACCTCGTATCTGATTGGCCAAAAAGAAAACAATGGCGGACGCGGGTTTCTTGTTGGCCAATCAGAGCCAAGGAAATATTGGCGGGAAAATAGGTTGAGATAGCGCGAAAAAAGGTGGAAAAGGGGACTTGGGTTGAATTCGAGAGACGATACACAAGACTACTTTGAAATGATGAAACGATTAATGTATTAGCTATGACTACATTTATATTGGGAAAATACCGAGACGATTAATGTATTAGCCCTGACCTGATTTATGTAACGGATAATAAACGAAACTATTGTTGTACTAAGCACGGAGTTTAATTCATAAAAGTTATAAATAGACGCTGTTTTGATCTTATAAAGCAACATAGAATAACAGCTGACATTAGTCAAGGACCAAGGATTGACGAGAATTGAGCCACATTGAATCATGCGAACTTACACATCATACCCTGTAGCCTGTACACTCTTGCAATCGACCTGCCTCACCGGTTATGTACTCGTAGACCAATAACAACGAATAAAGCCGAAATAATTACAAATGAAATGCATAAACAACACTTGGTCTAATGGTACAGTGTTTTGGTTCATTTTTTTTTCATAACGGTTGGCAAAAAAGCATACGGTCTCGTCGTTAAATGATCTAAGGGTGTCGTCAGATGAATATCAGCTATAACCATAGTTTATTTAACATTAAATTACAATCACTTGTAATTTAATGTTAAATAAACTCATACTTTATAGCTAAATGTTTAAGTTCAATTTTCAATACTTCATATTAAAACGAAAATTTGTTCGAGAACGAGACACACAAAAAGGTATTCGTTTCCCTTGCCCACAGGGCACCCAGGCCCACAGGGCCCACACACTTACAAAAAATAATTTGATAAGGTGGTAGTTACACAGCTTCCGAATATATTTATAAATTATGCGGCTTAACGAAAGACTTTTATAATTAAAAACAATTGTTACTGAAATTAATAGTTTTGGTCGTAATATAATAAGCCTTTAAATACACCATTTTCGGTCAAATGACTTTAAATAAAGGAAATATTATTACTATTCTGACAACTCAGTTCAAAATTTACCAACAAATTGGCGCTATTTTGGTTACTATAGTAACGTCAAATTTTCAAATCATAGATTGGACTCTTCAAAGCTTATTTAATTAATTTTTCTTAGAAAAATGGTGAACAAATGAGTTATACTTGTTTGTAAGAATGAATCTTATCCAGGTTGTGGTAAATGTTTCCTCCTGTAAGTAATTTTGTTTTACAAGAACCAGGGTGACTCTGCTATGTTAAGTTCAAAGACAATTCTTGAATTTTTATCAATTGTAAAAATTTAAAATTTAAAAATAAAGTTATGTTATCTTTATTTTAGTAGTAAAATGTTATTTTCAGTTTTTCTCTTGACGAGGAAAGAAAAAAAGAATGGATAAAAATAAATATAATTTTATTGTATTTTCCGACTTACATGACACTACTATAATACCACTGGCTAATACTAATACAAATAATAATATTCCAATAAAATAATATATTGGTTCTAATTTAAATATATTAATAGTATGCAGAAGTCAAGATGATTCAAGTTTGTATTTTGTCCTCAATTATTAACAATTATGGTGTTTCGATTAGATAGGGACAAAAATAAATAATAAGATCAAATCAAATATTTTTATTCAATATGACACTGGATGTTGAAAGAGCGAGACAGATAGCGTAAACAGTGAAAAGAATGATAAAGTAGAAGAAGCATAGAAACATTATAAGAATTTATAAGAATTCTTATATTATTTCTATCAGAAGAAGCCATTATGATTTATGATTTTCCTTAGGGTCCAACAGCAGTGTGACCAGATTCAGTTGGGTATATTTCTGATAAAAAGCTATGACAGAACCGTTGCGATCTTCCGACTATAAACTATGTTTCATTCGGGAGCAAAGAATCAAAGATCAGTAAGTTATTGACATACAAACATGACAGGTGGCCCCCATTGTACATATATACTGGTTCCAATATGTTATTGTATTTTAGACATATTTGACTATAGATAGATTTTCGTAAAATTAATCTGGTCACACTGCCTAATAAATCGTTTTTTGTCGTTGAGTGTTAACTCAAAGAGAATGTAAAATTATAAAATAGATGTTGACTGTTGACGTTTCAGCACTTCAGCTGAGTGCAGACAGTAAATAATAAAAATTTAAAAAACGGTAGACTTTAGACCGTATAATGATAACTCAGTACTGATAGTGGATAAATTTAACCTGATTACTTACTTATTTTACATTATACTATTTTTTTTTATTGTGATCTAGGTAATATCCAATTTACACCCGTTTATTGTTATATTTTGTAGAATTTGTATGGCAAACGACAATAATAAATATATGTATTAACTATATCATGTGATAGGTATTTATAAACCATTTCGTGCATTGTTGCTAAGAAAAATTGTAGTAATTTCATTATCATGTACAATATTACATTTTGTGTAACTGCCTGTGTAGCTTTAGTATCAGTTGTTGCATATATCATTTTATCAACTAGTTATAAACCAGGTAGGTATCAACATTAAAAATAATTTATAAATTGATTTATATCCATAAGAATTGACATTATCTTACAGTTTCAATGGCTAACAATGGAATATTGTTTGTTTCTAATGCTGCCAAAGCTCACAAATTTTGCTCAAAGGTGTCAAAATTGGTTAAGAATGTTATTTACATAAAATTTAATAGCGGCCCAGAGAGTACCTTATCTATTGTAAATAAACAAATAGTCAATATCTATTCTAAGGTAAGTTGCTTAACTTATTACTTAACCTACCTTACACAATTTTTTTATTTCTCTGTCCTGACGATAAATTAACAAATTCATTACTCTCTTTTTAGTGTAATTTAGATATAAGGCTCATGCTTAAACCAAGAGAAAAATTAACAAAAATAAAAACAAATAATCCTATACAATTGATAATGTATGATCAAGAAATATCAAAAGATGTTGACAGTCTTATGTACTCTCTTGAAAATATTCAAAATGATGTTCAAATACAAAGTCTAGGTAAGCTTAAAGTATATCTCTTAAATAAATTGGATAGTATAAGTATGTATGTTATATATATTGTAAAAGTAATATAAAAATATGATTTTTGTAGAAGGTGATTCAGCTTCAGTGACTTTCAGTGATGACGATGTGAAGACATATGAACATGTTGCTCTCGGTGGTACATTTGACAGATTGCACAACGGTCATAAGATTCTCCTATCACAAGCTGCCTTGAGAGCCACAAAACACGTCACAGTGGGTGTAACAGATATAAATATGATTCAGTGTAAGAGATTTCAACCTCACTTACCTAAATTAAATTTTGTTGATAAACTTTTCCAGTAAGAATTTTTACTAACTTTTTTCATCATTTATTTTGACTTTAATACAGACTGCAAACTTAGCTCTGTGCTTCATGTATAATTTAGTACCTAATTTTTGCTTACTACCATCAGTTGACTTTAGTCAATGTGATTCCAATTGACATTAACAACTTAATATGAGCTTGGTGTAATGGAAATTCAATTTAGTAAAGCTTTTTTAATAGATAAAATTTCAAATAGGTTGATGAAAATATTATTTTATTACTAGCCTCTATATCTATACCAAATTTAAATTGAATACATTCTGTACCATGTTTTATTGATAATTCCACAGGAAGCGAACATTTGTCCGTGAAAAAAAAAATTCTATGTGTATAATAAACTAAATTTCATCCCAATCTGTTAAGCCGTTTATATGTTATTGAACTTATTGAGTAACAAACCAAATATAAGTGGATACACCCTGCAGTGTGTTTTTTGATAATCCCATGAGATCGAACTTTTTTGCAGGATAAAAAGATTTAATCCAGATAATTAATCTATTTCTTTGCCAAATTCCATGTCAATTTAGCCGTTTTTGTGTGCTTTAGGAACAAATATCAAAACATACAAATTTTCAATTTATTATATTAATTAGGATTAAGGTTTATATTTTTTACAGCCAAAACTTTATGGGAGTTGATAGAACCGGTTGAAAAAAGAATAAAAGCTGTATTAGATTTTCTAACAGACATAAATCCTGATCTGGAATATAATGTTTTGCCCATCCAAGACCTCTACGGGCCAACTAAACATGACCCTAGGCTACAAGTAAATATTAATTAATTTCTCAAAACTTTATTTTTAAATTCTACTTATTTATACTTCACTGACTTAGTGGGGTTAGCGGTAATTTACTTTCAGATCAAATAAGTATTCAGTATGTGCCACAGAATTTAATATAAAATTGTACTTCATACTAGAAATAAAAAAAAAATTGTTACCTCTAGTTTTCGTCAGTAAAAGGCTTGCAATTGGTTAAGGTATTTTAAATATGATTCTGGCATGTTTTCTAGATTTGTCATAAAGTACGTATAGCAACTTATACACACAGCATAACAGATAAAAGAATTAGTTAAACACAAAGAAATTCTAATTTTTAAATCTGTGTAATAAAACCTTAACTATTAATTTAAAAAATTTAACAATTTTTTCAGCTTATAGTAGTTAGTGAAGAGACAATACGAGGTGCCATTAAAATTAACGAGAAGCGGAAAGAAAATGGTCTCCAACAACTTGACATATATACAATAGGCCTAGCTGAAGATATTAATAAACAATCTACCGAAGAAGAAGCTAAAGTCAGTTCGAGTAATCAACGAATGAGGTTACTTGGAACAATTTTAAGAGAACCTGAGGTATTTAATATATTTGGGTCATACCAGTGACAATGTTGTGGTCTAGTGGTAGCGAACGTGCCTGAAGCGCCTAAGTTCGCGGGTTCGATTCTCGCTTGGAGCAGATGTTTGTATCGACCATATGGCCATGTTTTCTTGTCTGGGTGTGTTTGTCCTTGTCATTGTGTATGTTTCCAGACCCTCGACACTGGATATAACTATACTAATGAGGGTGCTTGAGTTTGAAGCGTTTATTATTATTAAATCAAAGTTACATTTCATTTAGCTTATGAATTTAGCACCTGATCAGTATGTGTAAAAGAAAGTCTTCTGGTTCCTAGCATTATTCCCAATATTGACCCAGGGTCTATGTTTTACTCTTCTCTGGATTTGACAGGCTACAGGTATTTCACAGAGCAATTGCCATCTAGTCACCGTAACCTTAATGGTAAACCAGTAACTCATTGGATAAGAGCAAATTACCTATAAACAATTAATGATTCTTATCGGATGTTATTGGATGTGGATGGAGGAGGCTTTTACCCACAAGGGATCACAATAAAAAAATAATAACTTGTAGTCAAAATGTCAATTTACCCCTGACACAGGATATGACTATCCAAATGGGGGCCGTTGAGTGTGCAGTGTTTATTTATTTATTTATTTGTGAGCAATAAAGCTGTAATAATAATAATAGGATGTTATGTGACAACAACTGGAACAACAGCTTAACATGCTCTTTGACTATCTTTAAATGAAAGTTGTTTTCATCAATATATAATGTATCATTTATTATTTATAATGTATCCTTTTTTTTACTTCCAGCCAAATCCGAACATTCCTGACTGGCCGTATGTGATTGGATTAGCTGGAGGTATTGCTAGTGGAAAAAGTAACATCACTGAAAAATTAAAGTAAGTTTTTATATCAAAGCAATAGATATACTGCAAAATGATGTGATTACTAAGTATTTTAAACAGTGCGACAATCTAAATATTTTTATATCCAATTAATTCACAATTATACGTTCCATCCTATTGGGCGTCAAGTGTTCACACTCAGGAAACGCAATAGTACAAATTCAGTTACTTTGATATTTTGTGTAACAGTGTTTTCCAATTGAGCTGGCCCATTTAAACTAAAAAAAGTAAGTAGGGATAATAAAATTATCGATAAATCGATAATCGATATTTTTTAGGTACGAGTATATCAATTATTATCAAGCAAAAATATATCGATATTTTTGGTAAAAGTGACTTACCTTAAAAAAAAGGAAAACTCCTTGTAGACAACGCCTTAACTAGTCGGAGGTCAGCATTTGGTGCTAGAAATATATTGAATTCGATTCTATAAAACAAATATAGATTAACATATCAATAAACAAATGGATGCAAATAAGCAATACCATGTCAACCCACACTAACGTCATTTCGAGAAAAACGCGTTTGAAAATTTTGAACAACTTGCTTTATATGATTTTTTTAATGTATTGGTCAAGTTTTTGGCAATTTCAGATTTATGTAAGTTATTTTACTTATTTTCACAAAAATAAGTATACAAACTGCATATTTCGTATATAATATAACCCAAAACGTTTAATATAAGACATAAATTGCATAATTAAAAATGGCTTTTTAGAAGTTTGAAAGCTTAAAACCCTACAAATATTAAAGAAAAATGTTCTTTAGTCATTTACCAACACTTCTGGATATATAACTCAGTTTTTTCAATTTTGTGGGTTGACATGGTATTCCTTATTTGCATCCAAATATAGATTTATGCACAGTAAAAATATAATTGATAATTATTAATTTATTTACTTTATGAAAAATGATCGATGTTTTGATATTATATTGATTATTTTTTGTTAATCATCACAAAACTTCAGGTTAAAAGGAGCAGGTGTTGTGAACTGTGATATTATAGCACATGAGCTGTACAAGCCCGGCTTGCCTCTGAACCATACCATAGCTGAGACTTTCGGGCATGACATCATTACTGAAAATGGAGAAGTGAATAGGAAAAAACTCGGCAGTATTGTCTTCAGTGATAAGGTGCGGATTTATTATTTTTTAATTGATTATATCTTGAATGTGTGATGTAAAGTTTGTATTGATTACTGGCAGTGTCCGCGACCTTGTCCGTATCTTTAGAGTGAAATCCAAAATGAATGAAAAGTGAAACGCTGGTTAAAGTTTAACAAACTTCTAATGATATGTTCTGACGTTGGTTTTTAGATAATTCCACGGGAACATTATTCCACGATATCAGTATCATGATATAGTATAAAAGTATCCTGTACGTTATTCTCATATACATACTGTAAAGTTTCATTAAAATCCGTTCAGACGTATTTTTTGTGAAAGTAACAAAAAGTAACTCACAAACTTTCATATTTTTAATATTATTATTAGTGTAGGATAGAATAATTAGCAAAGCCAAGCCAAACAACCCCACCTGATGGTAAGCGGTTGTCGTGGCCTATGAGCGGTTGCAACACCATACATTTGTTGGTGTCACTCACGCATTACCAATCTCGAGATATTGGTTCTCAAATCTCCTTTGCCCAGCTTTCCTTTGCTACAGCTGCTTTGCGGTAGAATGTCTTATGAATTAAAAAAAGAGAAAATTCAAAACAAAATTACTTTTCAAATATTCACGATATACAACAGTCAGACCAGGCCTTAGGACTCAACCTTCCCAACATTAAAAAAGCTATAAATCTGAAAAGAGGATGATTTAATAATAATTGAACGCAGGAAAAATTAGAGAAACTCAATCAGCTTGTATGGCCGGCCGTTATCGAGGAGGCTCAGAGGAGGATCAGGGCGTTCGGACAACGAGGGTACAAGGTCGTCGTGATGGAGGCGGCGGTGATGGTGACGGCCAAGTGGTACACGTACTGCCACCAGCTCTGGTCCGTCATCATACCACCCGGAGAGGTATGTATACTGACACTCGGTTTCTACTGCATATAACAGAAAGCGAGCGCAAAACGCTAGTAAAAATATCTCTGTATATCGGGATATACGGATTTCTATAGTTCGCATTTTGTAACCGATTCTCGTGAAATCTTCTGAGCAGGTGCAATAATTATAGAGATTTTTTGTCGTTTTTTCTGTTTTGGAATGTCGATTTTGGTTTTTTTTTTTTTCAAAATGGCGGAGATACGGGTATCTTGGGATCGACAGCTCATACAGCTAGTAATATTTTCGTTAAGTTTTGTAAAACTTTATTGCTACCTAATGAACTTCCCATTTTTTTATACAACTGAAAATGAAAAAAGCATACAGTTTGTCTGACGGAAAATAGTCACCATAGCCTATATACCCAAGCAACAAAAGAGATTTTGCCGTGTGTACCGGAGATGATGATGGAAGAAAATTTATAGAACGGAAGTAGGAGAAATTTCATGACTTATGTAGCCATTTTACTAGGACACCAGGCGCACTGCGGGGTACCACCCGTATCTGGTCAATATACCCAACATTCGCATTATGCGCATCATCTTTTATAATCCGCACGGTCAGGGAGTGGAATGTTCTTCCGGCGTCTGTATTTCCGAACACATACAATCTGAACTTCTTCAAGGTGGTACACAGGCTTCTTATGAGTAAACTCGCTCTACCATTGATCTCATCTATGCCTTCACGTTCAATGGAGGTCAAAAGCTTACCCTTTAAAAAAAAGAGCTCTACTGATTTAGTAATTCATTGTGTATAAGCACCTGAATTTATTCTATTTTAAAATAAAACTGTGACAATCATGTTCATCTTTATTACGTTGAAATTTGTTTTTTATTTTGAACAGGCGATCAAAAGGCTAATAGAACGTAACAATTTGACCGAAGAGGAAGCGAAGCAACGCGTCAACTCGCAACCATCGAACCACGAACAGGTCGCTCTTGCGAATATTGTATTCAGTCCGTTTTGGAGCTACGACTACACACAGTCGCAAATAGATAAAGCTTGGGATCAACTGCAACTGTATCTGAAAAATAGAAAATAATTATTATCATTGTCATCGTGATGACGAATCATTTTGGTGCGGGGTATATCGAAAATAAAAAGATTTTTGTCATGTGGTAATCAGTCAATCTAGTGTCAGAGTTGTCCTGGTTGCCGATATAGGCCTCCTGACTCTTATGTGCCCTCCGAAGCTGTCGCTGTCCTACTAATACTTCAACCAGTTGGTGCATCCGATTATAAGTTTTGAAATCTTTTTTTTTTTTACGTTAGAAGTTGGCAAACAAGCATACGGCCCACCTGATGGTAAGTGGCTGCCGCAGCCTATGAGCGCTTGCAGCACCATTAGTAGGTGCCACTCGCGCGTTGCCGACTTCGAGATATTAGTTCTTAAATCTCGTTCGCCCAGTAATTTCACTAGCGTACAATGCCCTTCAAACCGGAACACAGTAGTGCCTAAGCACTACTGTGGCGGCAGAATATTGGACAATGCGGTGGTACCTACCTAGCCGGCCTCTTGCAACAAAAGACCTACCACCAGTGTGACTGATTGCACTGGTGGAATAATCTCTGCTGTGACAGAGGTTATCCCAACAGCAAAATCTCAGGTGATAGTAATAAAATATGTATTTTCGAGTGGTACCTTTTCTTGCAAGAGGCCGGCTACGTAGTTACCACCGCAGTGGCAGTTATTCTACTTATTCTCTTTGATAGACTCTGTGGCTAGTGAAATTACGGAGCTAAGAGAGTTTAACAATTAATATATTGAGTTTTGTTGAGTTGAACACGTGAGTGACACCTACAATTGTATGGTGTTGTAAGCGCTCATAGGCTACGATTGCCGCTTATTATCCCCTAATAACATAATGTAGGACTTAATTACAGTCGCTTTGTTTGGTCAATTATAAAGAAATGATGTAATATGTTATAATTCATAATTCTTTCCCAACTCCCAATGGCTTATAAAGAATAGAGCGAACTAATTTCCTTCATCGTTAACTTAGCAAATACTACTGCGTCTTTGATAAGAAATACGTTGTACGTAAATAACTTATTCACAAGTTAACTACATTCTGTTACATTATGAAGTTAGCGTGCGATGGTGTTGCATTCACGGAGTGGCACTAACGAGTCCAACAAGTTCCGAGGCCATAGTATATGTCAACCCCCCTCTCTGCAGACGCCCATATATTTCTCATATACAATTATGGGTTAGTGGAATTTAATGTGCCTATAAAGTTAATAAATAATAAACTACGTTATTTATATATGTATCAAGGTGGTAAATATATTTTAGTATTTGTTTATATATACCAAAATATTCGATTGAGCAATTAATTAATATCGGTTTAAAAGACACCAATATTTGCATACTGTTAATCAGTTTCTATTAAATTTATTGATTGAGTTAATGTTTAAAATTGAGTTTTTAACGTTTATTGTGTATGGGAATGTCATAATTTATGTCTTCGTAATTATTTTACGCAACATAAAAGTATACATATAGGTGTTTTGTGATATTTTAATAGTAACTAGTAAGTGTAAACATGCCATTGCATTTTTTTTTAATAATAAGATTTTAATATAAAATGTGTTAAAATGAAATAAAGTGTTTTATTATTTTTGTCTATATTTTTTATTATTAATCCTAATGCCAAGGATGCTGTCAAAACTCTTTAATGATGATATTCGCAACCCAAAATCAAATTACCCGAAATAGTTAAATCGGATTTCTTTATTTATTATTAGAGATTTCTTTAAACGAGTTTTTAATTTTGCTTTTTTTTTTTTAATTCTAATTGGCAATCAACCGACAAAAACAACAGACTTCTGAACTGGAAATCAAAAAATAAAAATTTTATATACTTAACAGAACTCAGAAGTCATTGCTAAGTAAAAATAATATCTCTTTTATTTTTCCGTTTTGAACTCAGTTTTCTTTATTTCTAAAAAGAAAAAATTAAGTTAGGAATAGTAGTTCGTCAACCATATTAAACTACATAATTGTATCGCAAAACAGGAAATAATTTTTAGTTTTGGGTAGTTCTGATGGCCATTTGTAATGATCAGCAGTTTCACATTATCAAAAGAAGCTTTTCCAGAGCAAAAGCTACACAAAAAAATATGCAAATCGAAAGGTGTGCCTGTAAAATTTAAGAGTTCCTTCGATTTCTTCAGGATCCTACCAACAGTTGCGTCATAAAAGGTGGCAACGCACCTGCATGCTCTCTGGTGCTGCAGATGTTCATGGGCGGTGCCATCATTGTTTATTATCGGATTGCCCATTTGCCTCCTTAAATATAAATAAAAATTCAATCACTTCTATTGAAGCTTTATATTTCGAAATTCTAATCACATATAATATTCAGGCTAATATAGCAAAGAGCACAATAATGATAAAATAATAATGGCGCCATTACATTCAATCATTCGACACTTTGTCTCCAAGCTTAACGCACTATTTTAATTTAATTTCCTTGTAACTTAAAGTATATCTACGGTAACAGATTTGTTTAAAAAAACTGCTTATTAGAATAAAGTTTTAGAATGAAAATTAAAGTGAAAAACATTTTGCTCATTATTTTAGTCCACAATGCTATGGTATTTTCAAAACTAGTCGTTGATTTCAAGGATCCAGAAGAGCATAAAATAATGGTAATTAACTAAATAAAGTTAGCTTCTTGTCTTTTTTGTTAATAAAAACTTAAAAAGCATAGACAGAGGTGCCTCACGGTTTACGATAATATTTATTCCTCATTAATCAAAAAGTATTAAATGTCTAAGCCGTTTCTACAAAAAGGCGAATTTAAAGTCGGTTTGTACTTTAGTAAAGTACAAACCGACATTAAATTACGTACGTTACGTAATTTAACTTAATTACGTATTAACGTGATTTAACGTAACTTACGTAATAATCATTAGTTTTCTTTGCTTGAGTTTTCTAAATGTTAAATCAGCAAAAAAAATTATATACATTTGTTTAATTTGAAGAACTGGTCTGATTTCTCTTGATCATATAATTTTGAGTTCTTAGCTGGTAATTTTTTTTTTTAATCATTTTTACATTTTACTTACAGTAAAAATAGTAATATTGTGCTTTAAGAGAGAAGACATGATCAATGTCTTCAAGTTAGATTGTCTTTTCGAAAAATATAGTAAGTATATCGCGAGAAATACAATGACTGACTTGATTTTTCAGTTTCTATTCATTTTTGCAGGTTGAAATAGTCGTAAGTAATTTAAAATCAAATGGATGGATTAATATTTTCTTTATGGGAAATTTGCCAGATCTTTTGTACAATAATCTACAACAATTACCAATCACCTTTGCTGTTGCTGACACAGTCACAGAAGAAGTTCAAATAGAAGATATTGTACCTTATAGTTCCAACATAATAATAATGAACTGTACTGATTTTGAAGATTTCGAAAGGTCCATAAAAAAAATCACAGGTCTCTCTTACTGGCACCCTCTCGCTAACATTATTTTGTATTATCAAGCTTTTTGTAGTCAGGAAATAATAGCAAAAATATTTTTTATCTTTTGGTATTTTAGAGCATTGAACGTAATAATTATCCAACGGAATGAGACTCGGAAAGAGATTAGTATTTCATATTTTAGTCCATATATGAGCGAAGATTACAAGCTTGATAATTTATTTGGTTGTTGGACAGCGAGAAAAATTGGCATGCCCATTATGAATTTTGAGACAGGTTTTGTATGTGTCCAACAATGCCACAACGTAACTTTTTCTTATTCAAAACTTAGAGAAAAACATCTTGGCACTTGCATTGGTTTTGATACAGAAATAATCCCTGAAGAAAATTGGAGAAGTAGAAACTACTCAAACCTTTTCATTGATAAAGGGAAGAATTTGCATGGTTTTACGTTTTTTGCATACACAGTCCAAGTCCTACCATTTTTTTTAATTGAAGAGCACTTCAATGGTACATTCACATTTCATCGTAGAGATGGAATGATATGGAATACTATGGCAGAATTGTTGAATTTTAAAATGGATATAACACCCGCAAAAGATGCAATCAAACAGAAGTTTAATTATGCGATAAATGTTTTACAAGTTTTTTCATTTTCTCAAAGAAAAGCAGACCTGGTATTGTTTCCTTTATATCAATTTGATCTAATAATTGCAGAGGTAGATTACACAGTCCCGTTTGTGGATAGCGGCGTCTGTATATTGTCTCATCGTGCCGGTTTCCAAACCATTGTCTTCGATGTAAATCTTTTACAAAAAAATTTAGCCGTAGTAATCGAATTTATTATATGTTTTATTTGCACATGGTTTGTGTTGTTTATTTATAACACAGAACAAACCGGTAGAATAAGCTTAGATCAAGCCGGAAAAGATTTGGTGAACACTTTTCGAACAATTTTGTCAATTAGCTTACATAATCCACCGAATCGGGGTTCATTTCGTATATTTTTAACAATTTCGATTTGGAGTTTTTTTGTAATAAACTTTAGCACGCAGGCAGCTATAATTTCTTTATTTTCTGTTCACAAACGGGAGAAAGAAGTCGATACTTTTGAAGATGTAATAAAAAAGGGCTATAAAATTCAAGGAATATCATCACCAGACGCTGTGCTGCCAGACACAGAAGAAGTATATCGAATTATTACCTCCAGAGTGGAAGATGTTGCTGATTTCTTTACCTGTGTAAATGAGATGAAAAACGACAGTCACCGATTTTGTCTTATAGACTGTGCGGTCGGTCGTTATTTAGTACGAAATATGTTAAATGATAAAGGGGAACAATTTCTTCATTTAGCTACCCATGCCCGGATTCATAGTCATTACTTGAACATGATTCTTCATAAGAATAGTCCTCTGACGGAACATTATAACAAATATATTACAGCAATTTTCGAAGCCGGACTGATTGGTAAATGGATGGAGTATAGCTATTTTGACAGTACAGAAGAATCTTCTGTTAAACCTTTAGGAATGGAAGACCTAGGAGGGATTTTCGAATGCTACTCATTTTTAGTAGGTATTAGTTTCATAATTTTTATTTTTGAAGTTTTTATAGGATTAATGTCCATGATGAAACGTAAATTTAGTGAAAACTTCAGTGAAAAGGTTAAGCGAATCAAAAATACATCTATGCGTAAGCTTACTTTCCAAAAAAAATTAAGTAAAATTACAATTATCGATAAAGTAAAAGTAGCAGATGTGACAACTCAAACAGTTTAACGTTCTATCATCTATATAATTATTTTATAAAACTTAATACCAATAAATATATTTTAACTGATCATATTTTCGTTTATTTTAATAATTTTTCTTCCTTATTTTTTTTTAAAGATTAGTGATACAATTTCCAACTAATCCTTATTTATTTTTTACTTTCTAATTCTATCTTTAACAGTATCCGCCCTTTTATTGAGTTTTTTTTTTATGTTATAAGTTGGCAAACAAGCATGCGACCCACCTGATGGTAAGTAGTTGCCGTAGCCTATGAGCGCTTGCAGCTCCATTAGTGCCACTCACGCGTTGCCAACCTCGAGATATTAGTTATTAAATCTCCTCTGCCCAGTAATTTCACTAGCGTACAGTGCCCTTCAAACCGGAACACAGTAATGCCTAAGCACGACTATTTGGCGGCAGAATATTTGACACTGCGGTGGTACCTACCTAGCCGGCCTCTTGCAACAAAACTGGTGGTAGGTCACCAGTGAAATAAAGTTATAAATAAAGAAGCCAAAACTAATATTGTTGAAGTAGAAATAATTGTTCTACTATTTATTACCTTTACATGTCTAGTACGGTTTTTGAATTTAATGATTTTTTGATAAAAAGATCTCATTTATGACTGACTTTCTTTAAATAAAACTGTTGGGAGATATAAATCATAGAATTAATATGTACTAACGAATAATACTTCAATGTAGTCACTAGTGTTCTATCTAGTCACCACACACTTTACCTTTAGTCCAAAATTAGCAGACAAAAAAAAACTTAAACAGTGAAACAAAAATATGAATAAACAGTATAACAAAAATAAGAAAGCAAATTATATTAGTAATTCTAAAATAAAAGTGGCCTAAGTTACTCCTTACAACATCAGCTATCTGCCAGTAAAAGTCCTATTAAAATAGGTCCCGCCGTTTCAGAGATTAGCCGGAATAAATAATAACAGACAGGCAGACAGATAAAAATTTAAAAAATTGTATTATTGATTGATAGATCAATTCTTTCAAATAAATTTTGTGAAAAACTGTTCATTTTGAATTACAAACAGACACTTCCATTTCATTTATTTGTATAGATAAATAATATAAGGTAGGTAAGTATATATATCTATACAAATTATAAAGAGGAAAACTTTGTTTGTTTGTTTGTTTGATTGTAATGAATAGGCTCAACGACTGGACCGTTTTTAAAAATTCTTTCACCATTTGAAAGCTACATTATCCACGAGTAACATAGGCTTATTTTATTTTGGAAAAAAATAGCGTTCCGTAAAATATTTGGGTTTTTCGGATACAAGGTGTAAAAAATCAACCAGAAAAGTTACTTATTTTGCGTACGCTGCCTAAACTATAAAAGATATAACCATAAAATGTCATAAATAATTGTAGATCTTATAAATATCTACAAAAAAGTCCGCGACACACTATAACTATCTATGTCGAGTGAGGGACAACAACCATTTTTTATTTAAAAATCTTGAATTTATTTTTGGACTACATTTAAACGCATTTATTTTACTCATACTATTAATCCTTGTCGAAATAAATTTTATCTCTAAGTACAGTTCATGTAGATAATATTTGGTCTTTGAATGATTAAAATTGGACGTTTGGTTTTGAAGTTATGGTGAAATTAAAATATTACGATTTCTGCTGTACGGCCCGTTGCGATGTGAGCGTCACCAAGGTGGGGGTGCGCGTTTGGGAGGGGAGTTTAGATCTATGAGTAAGGTTCAAACGCGAGGTCGGCTCCCTATGCAGCGGTCGTGCGCGATGTCCAATAATTTTCGTGCGATTTTTTTTAGATTTCGTATTTGTATATATATATATTAGGGTCCGACCGAAACTGGTTTTTCAGCCGAAACCGAAACCGAAACCGAACTTTCGGCCTACCTCTCAGTTTCGGCCGAAACCGAAACCGAAACCGAAACTTTTTAAAAATTACGTTTTTTTACTGAAATTTGAATTTCAAGTTTTTTTTACATTTATTTGCATATATACGTAGTCAACTAATTAGCAACCAAAAATAATTGGGTTAAAAATATTTTACAAGTTTAATTTTATGAAATAATGTTCGTTATAAAGTATACTGTTCAATGGTGTGTACTTTATCGAAGCTAAGAATATTTTATGGTGGTTTATAAAAAAAATATTATTAGTAAAAAGAAATCTCTCGCATCGAAATTGACTATCTAATTAGGGACATTAAGAGTTAGTGTTTTACTTGCGATTTTTAAAAAATAAACCTGTAATACAAAGGCGGAAAGCCTTTGTGTTTTTATATGGCGTCATTTTTTATTTTATAGTTATGATTTCTAAAATTAATATCACAATTTATTACTTAAACATGTGTCACTTATTTAAGTTATGAAACGACCCAGCGAAAACAATTTTATCTCAATGTAAATAGCCATACCCTAAAATAGCTTATCATTTGATTTGCTCCAAAAGTATGGTTTTTAACGCTGTGCAATATTTTCAAACCTATAAATCTACTGAAACTGTCTACCTAGAAAGAAATTTAGATCGCAGACTGGTAATAGCTTTATAAAAAGTTCCCTTTGTGGGCTCTGTAATTATTAAAAGAGAAATATTTGGACTAGAACTTAGTGGCGAAGTTACAAGGGCGCTTTAACACGAAAACGATTCAAAATATACTTCACTGTTCATTAAATGATTTCTAGCCGGTGAACTACTATCAGTTTTAGATTGGCTTGCCATAGCCTAGACATGAATTCTTTGGAACATTTGCGGTACAACATACTGGAAATTTAAACCAACTCTAGTAGTTTCAAAGACGCCTGGAAGAACGTCACTATTTGATCGAGTCGAGTCGACAAAACTTGTCATTATTTGATCGAGTTGATGCCGCGCCAATGTCGATATGGCTATAACTAATAATGGCAATCACGTTTTATATAAATTTTTTATAGAAAACTTTTCCTTTTAGATGAATTTAATAATAAATGTACATTTTTCTGCTTTCATTATTTCTAATGTTTTCTTAAGTGTCCCTAATTATTTGTCCAGAGTTATATTAGACCGAAGGAGATGTAAAGTTGAATTTTAATTATTGCTGCTTTTAATTACAATCGATTCCAAAATTTAATAATTCTATTAAGAAAACATTGGTTAAATGATCAAGATCCGATCTACATTAAAAAAACGTAATGAAGACTTCATGTAAACTGAAATTACGGAAAATATAAATAAATGTTACTCTTATTATACCAATGTCCCTAATTAGTTGACCACCACTTTATATAATATAGACAGTTAACTAGAATAAATAAATAAAATAAAAACTAAAAATTCATTAAAGTCGTAATCATATTTTTGGTCATGAATAAACAGGACTTACTATTTTTAAAAAAAGAAACAGCTTGTAGTTAGATATACTAGGTACATAACTAACTAGTAATTCGTTCAATATATCAATCTAATACTTGTTTCTGGAGATTTTTTGGCCGCGTCAGCGAGTGGTCACGAGTTGGCTGCGAAGTTTACCGAACAACGCACGAAAACTCAAGAACACTCGAGTTTCGGCGAGGCCGAAAGTTTCGGCTATATTTTGGCCGAAACCGAAACTAAAGCCGAAACTAGATTTTTGGCCGAAACTGGCCGAAACCGAAACCGAAATTTCGGTCGGTCACTAATATATATATATAAATGAATCCCTATTCCTTAGTCACGCCATCACGCGTGAACGGCTGGACCGATTTCACTATTTATTTTTTTGTTGTGTTTGTTATTGTCAGGAGAAGGTTCTTATGACAGAAAATATTAAATATAAAGTTTAACAGTAAATACCAGGTTTGCATGGAATCGACGGGTAGGGAAGTTCGTATGGAAAAAATTGTATTACTTAATGTTTGTATACAGGTAAATAGTTTATAAGTGGAAGAACCAAGAACGGTACTTTCTTTTGTTAATTATTTAAAAATTATAACTTATATAAAAATGTAATTTATCAATAAGTAGTACGAATGTCTTACAAGCTAATGTTTAAATTAAGTGTAAATTAGTTAAGTTACTCTTTAAATGAACAATGTAATGTTCTTTGAGAAATAAATAATCTTTATACCGAACTCCAATGGTAACGGGATAAACGGAAAATTTACTATGCACCCGGACGAAGTCTGGGTGGATCGCTAGTCTGTTATCAAGTGAATTTTTAATGTAATTTCGAAATAACTCTGAAACTCATGTATTTGGATTCGAATTTCAAAAGCGCGGTTCACTGATCTTCATATTAACTGGACTGCGGGTATAATGACGTAAAGTGACAAATAGTGTAAACACTAGAAATCTTAGACCATTTAAAAACTAGAAATAGAATAATGTAAATAGTAGTGCCGCCAAGCAATTGACTGGGAACGACATAATACATCCTATACATGTGCTACATGCTGAGTGAGATTGATCAATTTACCAGCCCCATACTTACTTTTACCTTCGCACATACGCCATTTTTTTAAGTGCAATCAACTTTATTGGTGTCGTTAGTTTATTCTTCTTATACCGATTTCAATCTTAAGACACAATCTATATTTTTTTAATGTCTATGATCTTGTTTAATCTGTATTTTCTCATATATATAATATTATAATCTGTATAGTGTGTATAAAAATACAAAATATAAAAAATACTATCTATCAGTCTGTTGAAATTTCACCGAGAAAAACGATCTATTGAGACATGGGCTTTTCTAATGGCGTCTGACACTTTTTCATTCGTTTCACTCTTTACGCTATCTGTCTCGCTCTCTTAATATAAATAATATTTATTTTAATTTTTATCTTCAGTACTGTCACAATCAGTTCAATTCTCCATCTTGTTTTACCTGACTTGCTGTTGTTATGAAATATAAATTGTGTTCTACTAGTTTGTGATAAAAATAAGAAGTTATTATGTGTCCATATGTGTCTTTTAATTGCTATTTATTTATTATATAATATATTATTACGTTTGTAATGTAAAATAAACAAACATGGTTAATGGAAAATGTGAAACATGTAGGCTTGAGACGTAAAGAAAAGATTTTCAAGAAGGTATTTTATGAAATAATGTGATTAATGATTATTTCACATTTTAATTGGAAAAAAGTTCGGTAAGTTTTCTGTATACAAAATATCATTATGTCCTAACCTAACCTATCTAAGAAAATAATTAAGTAGCTCTATTACATATTTCATTATTATTTAATTCATTGAAGATTTTATTATTTAACGAAAATCACAAAACTCATAATAACTTAATTTTTATATAGGTATTAGACATCTTAAATTTGTGACCTGGCATTATGAATTATTAATTAAATTCAAAGGCTTATCAAAAACATAAATTTAAAAGTTATCTTAAATAAAATCCTTTGCTTTGTTTTATACATATTGAACATCATCTCTGGATAACATATAAGTTTCAAATAGTTCTAATATTACATTAATTACTTACATTAATTTTACTGAACTAATATTATTAAAACATAAAATACTTATAAATTGTAATAATAATTTATTATATTATGATATATGTGTCTGTATAGTAGATGATTTTTTAATAAAAACAACATCTTTTTAGGAAAACGCTGCAACCGTAGAAAAAAGGTTTAACTATAAAAATACAATAATCAATGCTTTTTTCCAGATGCAGAGAGTGCACCAAAATAAGTTAATGTGTATTAAACATTTTAAAGACTGATTTTTAAAAAAGAGTGCTAAACCATATCTGTTACTCAATGCTCCACCATAATCAGATATCAAAGGGTTACAGATGAGATTATGGCAGAATTGCCAATTTATATTATACCTAAATCTCTTTGAATTCAACATATAGTTTCTTGAATTTAAAGAAAGGCTATATATAACAAAAAGGTGAACATTTATTTGAAAATACCTTCTATACTTTGATATAACTTTCATATTAAACATTTATAATTAAATAATTTCCTTTTTGATATGTAACCAAATTTGACAAATAAAGATATAATAAGAATATGTAAGATATATAATAAGCAAATTATGATACAACTGTTCGACTTTTTTTCTGTTAATTTTGTTAGTCTTCACTCCAGTCATGATAAAAAAGAAGAGGTATCAAAGGCTTACAGAGAAAAATATATAATAATGTATCATATGTAGTTCCTCTTTTTTATTATTTACAGTAAGGTGTTTTATTACATTTTTCCCTTTTCTTTCAGATTCCAGAAATCAATGGATAAAAGAGAGTTTCAATTAGATGTCATGATATATACACATTTGTATAAATATAATCGCAAAATATTTTGTTGTAATCCATATCAATTCTTAGTTATCTTGAGACTATTGTTACATTTTCGTCTAATTCTATTTTAATAAAATTATGGTTTGATTCAATTCGATTTATTTATCAACATAACAATTTGTTACTGATTTTGGTTTAGTGGTAAATTGAAAACAAAATAACAACCTAAATTTTTATACACATTAACCACTACCAAAAATCAGTAATAAATAATAATCCAGTAACCCTAAAATACAATAACAGCGGAGTGGACATCACTATCGATGTATTATTTATCGATATATTTTATCGACATAGCACGTCACTAGTCTGCTATATTATAATGTTGGTAGAATTGAATGTTTTTTTAATAGTTGGTAAGAGAGCGTTCCACAAGAATTTATATTTTACTATGGTCACCTCAATCTATGGGAGTTAAGTCTCTTACTTATATGCTCTGTGCTATCTATGGTTTGAGTTAAACGGAGGTTGGAGAGGTGTAGTTTATAAATTCAAAAAAATGTTTTTTTACAATTGACTAACATAATACAATATAGTAATTAAGTTTAATGGGAAATTCGCAAAATAAAAGCAGTGAACGAAGGACTTCAAAGAATCCTGTGCACTCAGCCCGTGACGGTCAAGCATTTACGAGTCAGGTAATTTGCGATGAAATGAAAACTTGCTAATGTCATTCTCAGCTGAACATACGTAACAATCGAATGCTTTGTTTCTCGCGAATAACTGTCGCTCCTGTTGACTTGCAGTTTATACTTTTGGACATTAAAAAACCCTACATATTTAAATACTTGTCCTTGATTTTCACGGATCGTGTCTTTATTATTCGTAGAAATTACCTGTGTGCGATGATTGTTTTTGTATACAGTTCAGTTTGTCCCATTTCGTCGGTAACCTCAGCGGGCGATCCTTCGTCAGTGTAACAAGCAACCAGTCGGTATACAGCGCATCACGGCCTTGGTCTCGAGTGTCTAGACGAAGGTTAGTGCATCTAGCCTATTTAGCCATTGTTACACAAAACATACTTTCATCTCAACCTGAGATGTTTATATTTATATACACACACAAATGTATAATATATGTATGGTGTCTTTCACATTTCAAATTTATAACTCTTGGATTTAACGAAGAGAGATATTGATATAGAAGTGTTTTTATAACACAAAATCTTGCACACATTACTTTATATTTAATTAATCAATTTATAAAATTGATTTTCTTTAACTAATTATTGGTATAATAAAACTAAAATGTTTACTGCTGTAATCTTATAATTTTTTTACAAAAGTTACTTCTAAATGGTTTTATCAATGCTAGTATTTAATGTTTGTATACCTTATTTACAATATTAAAGTTTTATCAATTATTCAATAGAGTATGGTTGAATAGATAATTCTATAATTGATATTAAAGCATGTGTGGGTGTTGGATTTGAGTTGAATTGAGTGAAGTTGTATAAAGTTTAATCATTAGCTTTATTAGAAAAACTATCAAATAACATTTTTTACAACCAATATTACAACATGTTTAAAATTCCATACTACCCATATTTACAAATAATTAAAACTATAGAAATTATGTCGGGGAATGGTGGCAAGAGTGCTTGCTATATGCCCCTGCCAAAACACAATCTAGCTTCTTTCAAAATTACATTTAAATTAACCTTCATTTACCAAAAGTAGCTATTTCATGATATACATAATCCTAACTTATCATATAAATGTGAAAGTTTGTTAGTTTTTTGTTTGTGATGCTTTCACGCCTAAGCTGAATATGATGAATTTTGAATCAATATAGATGGGACAGTTGAGAACATTATAGGACATTTTTTGTCACAAAAACAAAAACTTGAAGGAATGAAATGTGTGATGAAAGTTGGACCAATTATTTCAATATCACATTGAAACTCATAAAAATCGTTAATGACGCTGGCAAAGCAGTAGGCAGAAGCTAGTATATAATACATATTCATTTCATTAAAGCACAGGTGATCATTATCAGATACTGAGTCATCTCTCCATTACTATAAAATTTTATCATTTTATGAAATCACTTCTTTTAATATCAGTAATCTATACAATATTTCATCTTTTTATCATGCAACTAAGTTGGTAAGGAAGTATATAGTCTACCTGATGGTAAGCGGTTGTCCATAGCCTAAGTGCTTGCAACATCATTCATTTGTAGATATCACTCCCAAATTGCCAATCTAAAGGTATTGGTTAAATCTCCTTTGCCCAGTAATTTCACTACACACACACACACACACACACACACACACACACACACACACACACACACACACACACTTGCTACAGTGTCCTTCAAACCGAAACACCGTAATGAAAAGCACACTACTACTTTGTGCCACAATATTTCACAATAAATAGTAATAATTGCTTTTTAATATAAGTCTGCAGTCTTTTATTACATAATATGAAAATAAATTTATTGTTATAATTATTAACAAGGTAACATTCCCAATTGATTTTATGATATTTGTATGTTTTTCAGATGGAATGACTCAACATTAAATAATCCATTAGAAGCAAGTAAAACAGCTTGGCCAGTCGCACACAAGGAGTCCATATTTCTACCAGAATATCCAATAACCACAGATCTGCTTCAAAAAGACTTTGAAATTGTTGAGACGATAGCAAAAGGTGCATTCGGTGAAGTTTACAAAGTTAATAAATTTAGCGAGAACAAGGAATATGCACTGAAAGTATTAAATAAATCTCAGGTATGTAGGATATATTACATATTATTTTAGTATTTTAGTTTACAATGGAACCTTATTACTAAGCCTCTGCTGTCCATCCGACATTGGAACAATATAAATTTTTTCAGAATTTGTATTTCAGTTGCCATTATTAATAAATATTATAAATAAAATAACATTTCAAAAAATAAAGGGGGTCTTCATGTGTCAGGGGTCAGGTATACTTGATATTTTATAGGGAAATATTAAATTAGCATAAATTATCAATGTCAGAAATAGTAACATCTGTTTCTACTTATCGTAGCCTATGAAAGCTTGAAACACCATACATTTATAGGTATCACTTACGCGTTGCCAACCTCAAGATATTGGTTCTTAAACCTCTTTGAAATTACTGCCTTCACTAGCTTCAGTGTCCTTCAAACCGAAACACAGTATATTCCTTTCCTATAATTGCTATGTGTGGTGATGTTTAATTGATTAAAAGAAACACGACTTACAATGTGCTATGTAATGTGTACTTAGCAACAGAAATACTTTCAATTGACGACATTGTGGCGTAGCGGTAGCGAACCCGCCCTAAGCGACACGCCGCCGGATCGATTCCCGGTTCGAGTAGATGTTTGTATTAACCATACAGGCATGTGTTCCGGTCTGGGTGTGTTTATCCTTGAACTTGTGTACGGTTCCGGAACCCCAACACAGGATATTACTATCCTAATTGAGTTGAGTTAAGCCGTTGAGTGTGTAGTGTTTTTGTACCGTTCCAATGTGTATGGTATTAATCCGAAAGGCTTACAAGCATGTACACTTGACTCGGTGGAATGCAGAGCCAAAAGACGGATTGGTGACAAAAGATTGGTGGAAACCTCTCTGCATAGCCTTAATCATCGTCGTAGTCGCTAGTCCTTCGGTGTTTTATAGACTCTACTTAGGGAAGTGTGCTGAGGAGCTCCATAATCTCATCCAGCCATCTCTATTTTATTACCGGGATACCAGACGCACTGCGGGGTACCGTCCATATTTGGTCGATATACGTAACATTCGTGCTGTGCGCTTTCAATCATCTTTTATTATGCGCACGTCGCAGTGGAATGCTCTTCCGGCGTCTGTATTCCCGAACACATACAATCTGAACCTCTTCAAGGTACTACATAGGCTTCTCATAAGTAAGCTCGCTCCACCGTAGACCTCATCTATGCCTTGGAGCTCGATGGATGTCAAGAGCTTACCCATTTTTAAATGAAAAAGTTACCTTATACCTATTTTAAAGTACAATTGTATACTTACCTTATATACCTATTTTAAAGTTGTAAAATAACATTACACATTATCAACGTCAGGTTATCTGGACTGACCTAATTAAATATATTAAAGTCAAATGTACATAAGTGATAACAAAGGGACTTAAAATTTATGAATAATTAATTACTTAAAATATGATATTATTAATACTATTGATATTTTGTGGATAAAGCAAATTGATGAATTATTTTTCAATGTTATACTTCAATATTTGAATAATATTACATATTATTGAATAAAAATCGGCCAAGTTTGTGTTGAACTCGCACATAAAGGGTTCTGTACAACTGTTTGTTACTATAGTGGCCATAGAAATATACAATCTATGAAAATGTCAACTATTTATTCTATTACAGTTGATATGCAGCATTACTTGTATATTTAAATTTTATTTTCAACTCGCTACCTATTACGATTCATGACATACAGTCCTCTGACAGTCGGACGGATGGACGGACGGACATCTGAGGCTCAGTAATAAGGCCCCCTTAGTGTTTATGGTTACGGAATCCTAAAAATTACAAAACATAAAATGATTAATTCGTCTGATGAAATTGGTTAAAACCTCTTGAGTTGAATAAAAGTAAATTTGCTTATTCAATTCATGACCCATTTTAAGTTGAAGGATAAAATTATTTTGAAATGAGATTGTGTCAGAATAAATTGTTAAATATGAATATTAAACAATGTGATAGTTAAGCTTTATACCCATATTCTGAGTCTTGAAAGTTAGCTTTTTATTCTACTTTGTAATAGTGTGTCACATTTTAATTCAAGCTAAAGTAATTTTTTGCCTTCTGCCTTTAGGGCCAGGGCAGATGTTTGTTATCTTACGGCATACAGAAATGTCCAGTCTAGTTGGTTATACCTACTTGTGTTTGTGCTTCGCATTGCATTACTAGCATCTGCACGCGTCCTTCGTCCGCGTCTTAATAATTATATCGAGGGTGAAATGAATCAGTTGTAAATAATGTTCAATAAGACACAGCTATATCGAATTTCAGCTGGATAAATCCTGTAATACATAGCATGTGTTTTGATTCCGGGATAACAGTTATCTTATGTGTTAAACCAAATAACAATCTATATTCATGCCAAATTTCATCCAAATCTGTTCAGCCGTTTTCGACAAACATCCTAGTATCCAAACATACAAACTTTTACTATACATATTAGTAAAATAATTAGTAATTTATATTATAGATATCTTTACTGTAGCTTGTAAAAACTGTAGTATAAAAACCGTCAAATAAATTTTTATTTGTACAATAACTAAGTCAAGTTCAATATCTTTAATAATTTATTCAAACTAAAATCTTCCACAAAACTATAGTCTTGTCGTCGTCAGTCGTCATAATATAAAATTAATGTATTTTAATATTATTGTATATTAAGTAGTAGTAGAGCCATAGGCGTAGCCGGCATCTGCCTTAGGGGAGGGCAAAATGATTAATTCTTCAACAGTTAATAGTTAAATAGTTCCAAAATGTATTATATTCGTGCATTTTACAGTATTTCGCAAAGTCCGGGCGTCCATTGCTCCTACCTCGCTACGCCCATAAGTAGAGTCATGCTTTTCGACCGGCGAAGTACTACCCTCTCACAAAAAATCTGCGTAAAGTAACAGAGTACCGTTGTGTTTCATGCGATGAGCCCTAGCCCCGCTGTTTCTGCCTTCCTTCTCACCCTTTCCATCCTATCCCTTGGGTCGGCAACATGTGATACTTCAAGTATCGCAAGAGTTAATAGGTTGCGGTGATTATTACCATAAGGCGGACCGTATGCTTGTTTGCCAATCGTCATGTAATAAAAAAGAAGAAAAAATATTAAGCATTTTAAATTTAAAACTATTTTAGCCGCGTTAGCAACGTTATAATAATGTGGCGCACTGGGTCAATGGCATTGAAGATTAAGGCGTTATTTATATCATTTACATCAATTCGAATTTCTGATTGTATACATTTACGATTATTTATTAATATATTTAGTCCTTGAATATCAACATTATACAAAAAGCTAAACGAGTATTTTACTTACGATGCTTACGACTTGTTCCATATGTATTATATATGTATTATAATTTAATAGGTAGAAAATATTTTAAATGACCATTTTAGGCGGCTTAATAAAATAAATCGAAATTTTGGGCAAACAGCTTTTATTATGCAATGTAACTGACATTGCGGTGGTACCTACCTTCTACCGAAAAGCAGAATACTGTGTTTCGGTTAGGCACCGTAGTGAAATTACCGCTAGTGAAATTATTGGGCAAAGGAGGCTTAAGAGACAATATCTCGACGTTGGCAACGCGTGAGTGACACCTACAAATGTATGGTGTTGCAAGTGCTCATAGACTACGGCAACCGGTTACCCTCAGGTGGTGCTTGCTTGCCAATTTGGGGTCAATAAAAAACCATCCAGTTGAAGCTTTAAGTCAGCTACAATTATATAAAAAATACTACTTGAAACAAATACGTAATAATCCGAATAGCGTTGATGACAAAAAAATCAAAGAATAAATTAGATGTCAAACTTGCGAAAACAAGTTTTTATATACAAGAAATAGATACTGTTTTTTTTGTTTGAATTAATATGTTGATGCGGTCATGATCTCTTCAATTTTATTTCCTGATGATTATAAATATCTTTATTAAACGTAGTTGTAACGCGAAGACGCATCTTATTTTTGCATTCCTGACACTAGACTTGCGTTATTAGGTTTGCAGATACCGTAAAAAGAGAAAGAAGATAGATCGAACATTAGCTAAAAACCGCGTGCCAATATTTTACATATTTTGTGTGCGTAATATGTTAAATAATCAAATTACCTACATAATCTACAAAAGCTCCTATAAAATTGACAGTCTTGACGGGGTATAAAACATGCCATCATTGACATTTAGGAAATAAAAAAATAAGTTGCCAAATCGATATATATCTATCTCTTTTACTCGTATTAGCGCTGCGAGTAACAGACTAAGATAGCAATATCTTTTTTAAAATAAAGTTACAAGAGTCCATGAGATTCTTAGTCTAAGGTAGATACTGACTCGGTTTTGGAATATATTTTATTGCGCTAGTTTAATGTACAGAATAACCAATTGAACAATAGTCGACATTGTTCAATTGGTTATTCTGTACATGTTAGTAGCAAGTGTGAAGTGACGGGAGGCGTACCGAAAGCATGGAGCTACACAGTCCAAGAAACGTAGAGAATTTCGGTTAAGCCGAACTAATTCAAATATTTACATACGTTGATATTTCATTTTAAATCTTAAGTTATAACTTTACCTGTGACAGATTGATAAATTTATTTACAGAATATAAAAAATTATAAAAATAAAATCAAATTAACGACGATTTTTTTTTTATTTTGTAGATAGTGAGTGAGAATGCTGTACGGCAAGTGAAGGAAGAGGCACGGATACAAGCGGCGGTCGGTCACCATTCCTTCATCGCGGGAGCGGTGTCCCGTTGGCAAACTAAGAAAAGACTGTATATTGGTGAGAAAATTACATAAATTGTTATTATTATATTTAAGTCACTTCTTCTTTTTCTTATCGAGTGGTTAATGGCCAGTGTCAGAGTTGTTCAGGTCGCCCGTATAGGCCTCTGACTTGACTGTTCGACTATTATCACGTGTTTAACAGTCGGGACAGACTTTTTACCGGCCCTCTGAAGCACAGAGGCGCCCAGTTGAAATATCACTATACGAACCCATCTATTGACTGACCGCGACTAAAGTTGCTTAACCCACCGATCGTTTACCGATCAGTGAGTGCATTCGGCTATGAGCGTCTCATTTAAGTCAGTGTCTGACTAAATAGAAATATACATAGAAAATCCGTATTACCGTAGAATAAAAAATATCAAGTTTATTTTAATATGGAGACCTACTTTAATTTTGAAATTAAATTTGTCTTAGTATTTGTTGTAGCGGCAACAAATACACTTTCTTTGAAAATTTCAACTTAATTTATTAATGTTTCGTGAGATATCCGATGGATGGACAGCGGAGGATTAGTAATAGGATTCCGTTGCCACCCTTTTGGGTTCGGAACCATAAAAAAGCATCCGTGGTTATGCAATGTTTGAATTAAAAATATTATCTGTTTTAAATTTTTGTAAATTTGTTCGATTTTTTGGAAATTCTAAGACAAAAAAGGATGAAATCGCGAAATGGATACCAACATAAAAACCATGCAAGCGGATTTGCGACCTACTAACGCACTTCTCGTAAAAGCTAAAACGAACATTACATGTAACAAGCTGTTAATTAGTTGATATATTATGATTGTTATTTGTTGGTAATTACTTAGTTCAGGAAACATAAATCAAAAGTTATCTACAATAATTACATCCATTTTAGTTAATGATTAGTATCGCCCACGCTTTCATACCGCCATCATATTCTATATCAATAATTACATAATGCAACCATCATCATCATCAAATCATTTGGCGACGTTGTGGCGCTGCGGTAGCGAACCTGCCTTAAGCGCCACAGGTCGCGGGTTCGATTCCCGCTCGGAGAAGATGTTTGTATTGACCATACAAGCATGTTTTCCGGTCTGGGTGTGTTTGTCCTTGTCATTGTGTATGTCTCCGGACCCCCGACACAGGATTCAACTATCTTAAGGGGGGCCGTTGAGTGGTTAGCGTTTATTGATTTTATTTATTTATTTATCACATTTAACAGAACAATGCGTGATGCTTTTCTTGTTACTGCGAAATAAATATCACGTCTCAGAACAACCCCCAGTAGAATTTACTGTCTACGAACTTTTCCTGCAGCTTCACACAAATGAAATTTCCATAAAAAAATATATAAAAAATAGTCAGTCATGGAGACTGCCAATAGAAGTAATCTTTGGAATAACTCTATTTTTTTAAATCAATTATATTATGAATAATTAAAATTTCATAATTTGTAAATTGAAATTATTAACATCGGTATCATCCAATGTGTTCAATATACATATACGCGCGTCGCCAGTCTGACATACAGCTCGGTGACGGGTTTCGTCTTATAAAAAATCGCTCAACGCGGCTAAAGAAGTTTCATTTCAAAAACTTTATGAGCAAGCAACGAAACAGCAAGAATATAAACCAAGATTCGTACTAAAGTGCAGATCATATTATCATGTCCCTTAAATATTATCAAAATCATAAAATTCTCTTCAAGACATGTTTACAGAAGATACAGATGAATAATGAGCATCCTAAATGCATAATTACGTACAAACTATGTTTATTTATCGCAAGGTTTATTTATTGCTGGAGTACACTTCGGAGGGCCGTGATAGTCACTCAAATGTTTGATGATTCCGTTATCGCTTCATTTATACTAAGTCAGAAACGGAATTAGGTAATTTACGCCGCCTGGGTCGATTGAGATACTACGCAGTTCATCGACAATGCGATTATTCTTTTTTTTGTATTTTTGTAATTATACCAAGTTGCTATTTGAGGTGTAAAGTTTTATTGTCTTGACCACCACCGGTTTTGAAAATTCCACCGAAAAATCCCGTCATTATAATACTTAGGAGTAATACGATGTCTTCTCTTATTCTTATTCTCTAGACTTATTATTTTTATCTTTTTACAAGAACTGGCAACAATTGTTTTTAACCTCTGAAAATACTGAATTGATTCTACTTTTATTTATCACTGTACTTTCCATGTATAACATACGCTATAGTCCACTTTTAGAGTTTTGTTTGGGTGCTTGTTTTAAGCTCACACACAGGAAAACATTTGATCTTGATCGTTTCTAGTTTATAACTATAATGTTGAACAAAAAATATCGACGAAAAGTTTTATTCCTTTTCTCGTCACCCTCTATTCTTATCCCTCAGATGGAAACAAAAGTTTAGTACCAGGTAGTGAACATAAAATCAAAATTATTTTTCTTCAAGAAGACTTTTAAAAAGTACTTTTGAAGCGCTACCACCAGTACGGAAAGCTGATTGTACCGAGAAGAATCGGCAAGAAACTTCAAATATTGATTGGTTTATAATTGTGTTATAAATTCATCTTGTTTATATTTTAAATATTTGTTTATAATAACGCGATTGAAATATAGCTATAGTGAAGGGATTTATTTGTATGTAACTAAATGATTTACATTTCACTGCCAAAAGTCAAGCACATTACATATTTTACGTAACAAAAAAAAAACAAACGTTGTTTCCGTGTATTGTTCAAATGAATACATTGATATCTTGACCCAAATGTAGTGGTGGTTCCTCGCCTTATCTTTTATCAGTGTAGGAACGTCGAGACGTTACTCATTTATTTACATAAGTAACATACGATTCTAAACTGGTTCAATTAAAGGTCATTGTTATATGTCTATGTCACTAAGTGCTACCACACCTTGTAGAGTTTTAATTATACCGCCGGTCCGTAGTAAAAAGTCGGATGTGCAAATTTCTTATTGTTATTGTATTGTTTTAATTTCCCTATTCGGTCTCATCTTTAGGTTTCGCAAAAAAAAATTACGTTTGCCTTTAGTGTTTAGGTGCATTACTTTTTGTAAGTCTGATGTTGTATATTGAAAAATATATTAGAAACTACTTAACTGAGAAGATCTTTTAAAGTTGTTGATTTTTCAGATCTGGCATTTTGTAATTCAATGAGATTTTTTTTTCTAAAATGGGTAATACTCTTGACCTCCACCGAGCGCGAAGGCACAGATGAGGTCTAGGTTATGAAGTTTTTTTACGAATGAACATAAATGCTTATATAATTTTGAAACAAATTCCAAAAAAGGAAGCGCTTGATTCGTCTGTAATATACTTTTTGAATTCGGATGAGGATCGAATCGGTCTGTTTTGGCTACCTATGATCTGTATTCTCACTTAACCTCAAATTTTCGTGGTGACCTGATCAAGAATCCCGACATTATAACGGAACTCCCTAATATATAAGAACCAAATCAATTCGTACATACTAGTAAAAATATCAAATTATTAATAGTCCCAATTATTAATTAAAAAGGCTATAATCATTTATTCAGGAATATACCAATGCGTTATTACTAATTAGGTAAACATTAATAATATTAATTATTTAAGCGTTCTATTCTACGTTCGTATTAATTTTGTTTTGTGTTAATGTAATCCAAACGTAAATTCGACACGCGTCAACGTCGCAAAAGCGTGCGTAGACAATGTAAAATATCGATAACACGTTACTAGAAAGAAGAAAATACAATATTCTATTGTAGCATTAGATGATTAACGTTTTAAAATCGTCGTATTATCGATACGTTTTCTTTAGTTTCAGAATACATTCCCGGTGGCGAGCTGTTAGTTTTACTAGATAAGTACGGAAAGTTGCCAGAGGAACTTGTGAAGATATTTGTCGCTGAGATTGCAATAGCTATAGGTGAGTAAAGTGATGTAAATAAATAATTTGGAAAACAATATCCTGTGTTTTGTTTTGCCAGTTCTTGTAAGAAAATTGCTTATTAGAAACTGGTAGAATCTGACGTTCAGACAAAAGTATAATGCTTTGTATTTAGAATAAAATTACATTTATTTCCAATTAAATTAAATATAATATACAAAAAGGTAACTATTTTTTTTTTTAACTAACTGGATTTTTGTTTGTTTTCAGATTTCCTGCAAAACGCTGGCGTGATATATCGTGATCTCAAACCAGAAAATATACTCTTAGATTCAGAATACCACATTCAGCTGGTTGATTTTGGACTATCAAAGTGGCTTTCAATCGGTTCCCGCACCACGACACTCTGCGGAACACTCAAATATATGGGTAAGTACGGCTACTTAAATAATAACTATATAGCCCACCTACTCAAACGTAGACGGACTAAAACTATCATTTTCCATTTCAGTGTGGGACTTGATATGTTGAATATTTTAAACTCGAAATGGCGCAATACGTCGCACGGACCGTTTCCGATACCACACTGAAAGCTCTCGGACGTCTGTAAATGAACTATTTAACGGGTGATTATGTCAGTAGTTGAGGCGAGTGCGCGCGGAACTTGCCAGTAGCGGGCGAGATGAACGCACGCAGCATAGAGTTCGAAATGTCCATGGAGGGTAGGCAAGTGGACGAGGTGGTCGCTGGCATCTTCCACACGGTGCTCTTCCATCGATCGAGCGGCAAGTTCACCTACAACAACGAGGAGAGCTACTCGATACGGACGGTCAGTTACGTAGACGTCGACTGTGACTTCATCGACTTCACCTACGTCTGTTGCGAGTCGGAAGCCCTCGGGCGGATCGTGAAGCGAGAGATATCCGATTTCTCGGAACTCCTCCGCGGCGCCGACGGGACGTCCTCGCCGCCCCGTGGCTCCATAAGCCTCGAGTTCTTCCAGAAGCGACGCGCACGATGGCCCTTCCAGCCGGAGTGTGTTCCGTGGGAGGTGTGGACGGTGTGTTGCGAGTTAACCGAGTCGCGAAACGAGCAGGACATGCACAGCAAACACGAGAGCGTCGTAGAGATGTTACAGGACAAGATCGTCTTCATAACGGAGATAATAAACCGTCACGAGTACGTCCCGAAGATGCCGAGCCGGTCGGACGCGGATCTGATCTTCGACACGACGTACACGGACATCCAGCCGTACCTGTTCAAGATTCACTACAACCTGTCCGGAGCGCCGCCCACCTCGGTAGGGAACACGGTGCGGAAGCTCATACGTGACACGCTGTCCTTGTGATGTATACTTACCCTGTGCGCTTTGTACTTTCTCGTTAACCACCACGTGAACGGATACTTTTATATATTTGGGTTGCTGGTTTTAAAATTTTGTGATATCGTATGGGAGATGTTCTACGCGAGGAGGGGCCCGTGAGTTATTATTTTAGGGCCTCGATCTCTTTGGAGTCACGTGTGTTAGTTTTATGTTGAATTTTAGTTAGTTCATGTGAAGTGCAATTAAAATGATTGTGAGCGATGATTGTAAATAATTAAAATTATATAATGTTATCAATATTTATGTATATAGGACTATATTATTGTATAATATTCGCAATGTCTGTAACAGCAATAACGTACTTATGCTTATATTCTGCACTATTGAAATGTTTTTATTTATTATTTAATTTAACACGAACTGAAACAATTCTAATCGCTTTTGTGTAATATTAATGATGTAACTAATTATTTGTTTATGTAACCCTTATGATAATAAACGGGGCTCTAGCTCGAAAAGCTGGTTGATGTGTCCATTTCATTTTTATTAAGATTTGCAAATTTATTAAATAAATACATTCGTTTAATATTAACGAGTTCCGAGTGAAATGTAAAGCTAAAACACACATGTATATTAGTTTTAAAGTCATTATATTAAGACGAATTATAATAATTAGCTAAGCTGTAGTCATGTCACTTATTCAAAATTTTGACACGTAGTTTTTTTGTATTATACGTGTTCGTGACATTCATGAGGCCGCGTTCAGACGACACGCGCCCGCTAGGCGGACGCCACGAGCGCTTCGCGTCAACCCCGCACACGCGATGCTTTCGATATAATTATATTCATTCGATAAAAGCAAATTGAGAGTTATTGATGTGTCATAAGACTCCAGTTATATGCAACAAATTTCAAATCGAGTTAGACGCCCGAGCTGACGCGCGTAGCGTGCGCGTAATGTGCGCGTGCCGTCTGAACGCGGCATAATTATTTTTAATACATAATTTTAGCAATATAACTTCGATATTTTATAAGATTAACTACTGAGCTTGCACTCGGTTTAATATAGTATAGTCTATTGACTATTCGTTGTTTTATATTAAAAAAAGAAAATGAAAAAAATTGCTTTGTGATATTTGCATGAAGAAAAAATTTTTTGTCGATTTTAATCGTTGTATAGATATATTTATAGTTTTGTGTGTCGAAGTTTTTTTAGATTAGATAATCGTAACGAAGATATTATTTTGTGTAATAAGCGTTGTATATATACATGTATAGGTGAATATTATGAATTTTCTCATTTAATATTCTTCCCAATCGTATAGGAGTTATTTCAATATTGAGAGCTTTATGAAACTAATGCTTAGGTTTTTAATTACCACAATTCTCAAGGTACGATTACGGTATATATTTATTATTCTTGAGGATTGTGGACGTCCCACATAGAATGGTGCATGAGATGACATAGTAATTGTATATATATAAAAAATATTTAACATTTCGTTTTTAACATTGAACGTAAACGATATTCATGTTATTATGTAGATGTATAGAATTAATAAATGTATAGAAATTCATAAAGCCATAGACCTGAAATCTGTTTGACTAAAAGGCATAGATTACATATTTGGGGATAGCATGTGACCAGATATGATATGGTAGACAGAGTTATATTAGTGAAAAAAAGCACCATTAAAATTGACTATATATGAGGTCGTGAAACTAAATCATGACAAAATTCAGAAACCCACAAAGGCGTATGTCCTCTTCAATAGTACGTATTTAGATGCTCATTTAAAAACTCTTTAAAACATTCTAATACAGATAAAAAATTTAATATCCATAATTCTATGTAGATTCTTAAGGTTTTCGTTCCATATGTTTATGATGTTTTAGAATTTTTAAATGTCACTAGAATAGAGTATCGCCCACTTAAAAGTTTTTAGCAGTCTTTTGTAGAATATAATGTCAAATTTTATCGAGTTCCTTCTTTAATTGTATACCCAATAGAAGTTGGACAAATAATATTATAAATCCAAATACTATGAAAATGCTATTTTATTGAAAATTCAAAAATTATATTTAAGTTTTTTTTGTCCAATTTTTATAAGAATAGATGCAATTTTAATGATCATAAACATGTAGTAATATAAAGTAATAATTTATCTTAATAATATTGGACTATAATGGAGTTGAAAGCTATATAAGTCAGATATACAAATGTCGTTTAGAGTTAAATAGTAACAGATTTTCTGTCTTATTCCAATATGTCTCGTCTTACACCTACTCCTTCAATATAATTGTACAAAATTATTGCGAAATTTTTAATAGACTACGTAATATTTTCCTTATTCAATCATTACACAATCCTTCAATATTAAACCCACACGTTCAATATTATTGTGCGATCTCCTGCATTGCACAATATTATTGAAGGCGTACGTGCCGCCTTATAGAGTAGACAATATGGTTGTCTTTTGATTTCGGTGATATAATAGTTTTTTTTGCAAAAGTACAATCGGCTTAACCATTTTGACGTGTAAATTTAATTTTAAATAAATAATTAGAAATAGATGATAAATAAATGTTGACTTTGTAAGTCCGGTATGGAAGGTACAATCTATGTGTCGTTTTTTTTTATTTAAGAGCACGTGTTAGTGAGTCTGTCGCTTTCCTACACCTCGTCGCATTAAGAAATTCTGATATTTCTATCACACTAATGATTATCTAATGGTTAATTTTACTTTCTAATTAATACCTGGACCCAGATGAGTACATTTGTATTGTGATAAGTTGGAAACTATTGCATCTTTTTAATTATTTTAATCAAATAGACTAAGGGTTGTTCCGTATTTTACATTACGATGACTATTTTTTTTTTCTAACGATTTTCTTAATGTAGTAAGGTGTAAATGTTCTCATACATGTATTCGGGCGGAGGAGTTAATCCATCCATGATAGAACTTCTAATTATTTACTTTCCTACCTCATTTTGTGACTCTAGCTTTATTATGAACGCATCTCTATCGGAAAAAAATATGTTTCCTATTAAACAGAATAATTTTCGTCACCAAAGATGAGGCTGTACATTGCAAATTATTCAAATTTTAATATAAATTTTATATATTTGAGTCGTTATTTATTCCTGTGACGGATTCATATCAATGTGTACCTTATATATTTATTTTAAATCTTTTTTAATCTGGTGATGAGACAATATTTGATCTTACTACCTTGATAGTGTGCCTCGTTCTTAATGTTATTTCTCTAAATTGTAATCACAGATATTTATATTATAAATGCTAGTTAAACCATATCCTAATATGCCAACCTAACAAAATTGTACGAAAAGTTAACATATAAGCAATATGAAAAGTGCCATACAGTTCGTAAACAATATGTGTATGTTTGTACCAAGGCAAATTTTCGTAAAGGCTGAACCGATTGTGATGAAATTCGACGTGTTATAATGACGGGTTTGGAGGTAAAACTAAATACATACATTTGTGAAATTTGAAGTGATATAGCCGCAGACGACAACTAGTTTTTATAATATAGAGATCAGTGATTCAAACAAATTACACTCGCTATGGCCTTATTCAAAACGATGTCTTAATATGAATGGCTGTTACATGTTAGTGTATGGATGTTAGTATATGTTGTGATTTATGAGTTCAAAAGTAATATGAAATCTTAGTCTTGTGATAATTTATATAAAAATGTGAATAAATAATGAAGTATTAATTAAATTTATTTTTATTTCGTCTACCTAGCATTTATCATTAAGGTTTTATAATTGGTATATCAATTTACGCACGGAACTATAATAAAAAAACAGTTATAATTATTTTGAGTTGATGAGTAAACGTTAATAAACAAAAAAGCGATATTCTGTCTATTGCTTTTCTTAATCTTCAACTTTTAGATTATCGACTTGTTAACCCTTTCTCTGCAATTTTACACTTGACAGAATATTTATTCCACTCCTGTAAATAATAATCGTTTTCGTTTGGAAAATTTTAAGATGGCCTGTATATATTGAAGACGGGTTTTCTCCTCGATCGTGCAAGTTTAAAAAAACTATTACGCCAATCGTAGCGAAAGGGTTAAAGTGTGAGTGATATCGAAAACCACTTCAGGACTTCGTGTGCTACACGTCATCGAGATTCCTTCCGAAGTAAATATGTTTTTTATGGTATTATTTTATTAATAATAGCTTGTGTGAAAGGGGGAATGAAAGTCGCGTAGAGCACAGGAAGTGTGAATGAACTCTTTTCTTGATTCTTGTATATATATTTTATTATCATTACTTTGACTTTTAAAATATGTATTAAATAAAAAAAAAAAAAAAAAATTGGCATTTAAACTCTTTGGAATGTGTTGTTTTTGAATATTGCTTTTCATAAAAAGATTCCTAATGTAAATATTTTTCAAATTTGTGTTTTGAATAACATTTAGCACCATTATCAATGAGCATTTTACACTAAATATATTTTTACATTTTAAATCTGGTAGATATAGTTTATAAAATATAGGACATATCGTTAAAATGCTGTAAATTTTGTTGTCAGCTCCTGAAGTTCTGCAGCGCGAACCATATGGACATGCTGTGGATTGGTGGTCTCTTGGAGTCATCGCTTGCCGCATGCTTACAGGAGAGGTAAGATCCTTTATAAATCGCATTTTACAATCAAATTATTTTATATTTAAATCTCTAACATCTAAAACTGACTCTAATCGCTTAAGGACGGTTATAGCACCGTTTTATACTAGAGTATAAGCTCTTTCGAAGCACATGTAGGTGCCTATAGGAGCGGCTTTTACCGCTTGCGCAACTCTTATGAGCATTGAAGCGCTTATAAGTTCGTATAAGTGCTTAAAATAAAGCGCTTAAATATACTACTGACACTCGGCACCGCCGGTTAGTGCGTACACGCCGGAATAAGTCCGTGTAAACAGTGTATGCCGAAAAGTCTGACACCTTATCTAATTTTATAAATAATTATGTGAGCTTTGTTTTTATTCAAATCAGATGATTCTATAAGAAAACGAAGAACATATATTTTTAAATGCTATTACGAATCTAATGAGGCATCGTTAGTATTTTTACGGGATTTAGCAGTAAATTTTTTATTAAAAAATTAAATGTAAGTATCACAAAATTCAATTCATTAAAATATTATATTTACGAAAATAAGAAAATTTCGGCTTTCTGGTCGTGTAATGTAAAACATTTTCTGATGATCTGATATTTTGTATTTAAAGAACAAATTACTCTATTACTGAAGTTGTTATACCTTTTAAAATTATGTGGTTAAGGTGGGGGTAATAAATTACTTATAAATTATAAAAAACGTATTTATTATTACTTATAGTACAGTGATTTCGATAATTTATTTTGACAATAATTACAACGCAGTAATTTTTCGGTTCCACTATTTAAATAAGTCTCTAGTACTAGTGAATAGTCAGAAATACACGCGGACGCGTCGACCACGGCGGGGTCGCTCATCTCGCGAGGATGCTGATCACAAACGCACTGTTCTGCGTGGGCGGAGGGCGCGTGTCGAGGACGCAAGTCGACACACGCCTACCGCCTAGTAACCTAACTTAATCTATCTAAGGCTTAGATTCACCGCTCTCCTCCGATGACTTGTTCTCTGAGCTCTTTTCTGCACTTTCGCTTTCTTCAGAACTGTCGTTGGCTGCGGCGTCGGCCAAGGCTGGTTCAGATTTAACTTCAGGCTTAGCTTCAGGCTTAGCCTCAACGGTTTTCTCAAGAGGAACGACTTCCTTGCCTTCTTTTTCTTTTGGTAATTCTTCGGATTTTACTTCTTTAACAGAGTCATTCGATTGTTCTACTTTGGCTGGTTCGGACTCTTTTGGAGTTTCCACTTTGGTTGGCTCAGCAGATTTAGCTTCTACTATTGGAGCTTCAGCTGGCTTAGAAACTTCATCTTTGATGGCATCTACAGCTTTTGCTTCAATTTTTGGGGTTTCAACATCCTTCTTTTCTTCAACAGCGTCACGAATTACTCTGGAACTGTCACCTTCTACTACGTCAGACTTTGGTGCAGGGGATACATCTGAAGGCGCCGCAATTTCAACAGGTTTTTCTTCGGCCTTTTGCTCTACGGGTTTGCTCTCTTCAATATTGCTGGCTTTAAGTTCAGGGACAACAGCCACAACTTTTTCTTCTTGAACAGCACTTTTTGCGGAAGCAATCGGTTGAGACTCAGAAATAGAACTGCTAGCGGCGGGGTCAATCACATCACTAACTGCTGCCTCAGGTTTTATCGCACTAACGACATCAATTGCCTCAGAAATAGATGACTTTGCCGCCGGTACATTGTTTACTTCTTCGACTTTAGCTTTATTCTCTTCTTGCTTAGATTGTTCAATGACTTCTGGCTTGGATTCAGGTTCAGCACTTTTTTGTTCGGGTTTTACTTCAGCAGGTTGACTGTCTACTGGTTTAGGTTCAGATTCAACTGGAACTGATGCCTTGGCCTCGGGTATTTCTTCTTTTTTAACTTCAGGAATAACCTCCTTTTTAACTTCAGTATCTTCGGTTTTAGCTTCAGGAATTTCTATTTTTTTAACTTCCGGGATAGCCTCAGCCTTAACTTCAGGCTGAGCTTCCACAACAGCATCTGCACTCTTAACTTCAACTTGCTCAGGCTTCTCAGCACTTTTAACTTCGGGTGCAGGTTCAGGCTTCTTTTCTTCTACGGAGACCGATTGTGATGAGATTTCAGGTTCGACTTTCTCAGATTTAACTTCGGGAACAACTGGAGTCGCGGCGGGTACTTCTTTTTTCTCTTCGGCGACTGGCATCGCCAAACTCACAGCCGCAAAGGCCATGCAAAGTAACAAGACCTTCATCCTGAAAAGACAAATTATGTAATTAGTGGTTTGACGAAATAATGATCACGAGATTGTTTTGAATTCAAATGCACGTCTGCAAGTCGTGAGTGCGGTAAGGCCAATGTTACGCGCCGCCGGCCGGCACCAACATTCACAGTAATTTTCCTATTAAGGTTGAATCATCTAAGGGCCCGATACGCTGGGGACGGGTGGCTATCTTCTAGTTACATTGAATTAAAGTTGATAACAATAAGTAGGATGTAAACTATTTGTGAAAGTGGACTAAGAAATAAATTATTACTTTTTATGTGTCCATATATATTGTACATATATACAAAAAGATCGATACATTGATGCATTGAGTTACTTATTGGCGTAAAAAGTAGAGGACGACGTTCTATTAATAACCTAGCTAGTTATGGGAAAAAATACATTAACTCGATATCCCAGGTCCTGTTGGAATGCGGTTTGGCGCCGTTCTACAAATAGAATATAAATTGGAACCGGGTATTTATTTTAAAAACAACCTGTTTTCTTTTAGAATTACAGTGGTGTTGTATAAATTGATGGTTGTAATAATTACGTGTTCACAGCTTTGGTATAAATTATAGGCTTAAGTTCTGTATGTATAATTATGTAGGCAAGTGTCATTATAGTCTAACTGCATACATTCTCATTCTATTGTCAAAATTTAAAGGAAATTGTTAATAAATTAACCAATTCTATATGCGGTGTATAAACGCATTGTTACTTTTTCTGCGAAATGAATGAACTAAGTTGGCACATGATGGACACTTCCTACTCCGTGCTGTTGGCAGGATGCTAAACGCGCGTCAGTAATATGGATGATCCGGCGAGACCACCACACATTATCTGAATTTTAATCGACTCATTGAATAGAATCGGCAACTAGAATGCAGAGATACTATCGTATGAATGATTCACTGTTTGTACGACGATTTTTAAACAGTTCTTCATTATAACTCAAAATTTTCATGTTTTACAGGAATAATTGAACTCACATACATTATATTTTCAAACTTGAATGATTACTCTAGTCCTGAAGATTCATTTGAATTTGACGAAGCTCTAAGAGATATAAGGATATTCGCTTTTCTAAAAGTTTTACTTTAGCTTAATTGCCATTAAAAAAGTATGTGTTATAAATTTTATCATTAACTTTCCATTAAGTAAGGCATTGTATGTAATCAGCATGTGTTTTGCAATTTAAAGAGACTCGAAGGTTGGCCGCAATTAAACTTTTTACTATTATTTATTGCATCTTATTGCATCTTCACTTAAATACAAAATTTCCTAAATACATTTGGTAAAGTTACGTTGTTACATAATTCATCATTTTAGCAGAACGATTTAATCAGTTTAATGAATAAATTTTTAAAATAATACTATTAACGAGTTAAAATTGTATACGCGTAGATTCCGTTCTTGGGTAAGGTTTATTTATATATTCAAATCTTATGTTTTATGGATGTGCAAACTTTCTGCGAAATTGGTCTCTTAATTGTGAAGATTAGCGTGGCCTCACAAAAATCTCGCTCAAAATTTATTATAGAAAGATCATCCATCTTATTATATTACGGTTAAAGAATAAAAACAAAACTGACCACGTTATTGCATCGACCGCTGCACTTAAAAATAAAAGAGATTAAAAAGCAAAACATACATCAAGATAGCGGACCGGTTTCAGGAGCCGATGAGGGCATTGCCATCAATATCGATCGTAATTGATACATAATCATAGACCATATAGTTAACTTTTTGTGCTGCTAAAGTTAGAACGTCATTTCTTTTAGAATTATTATTCACCATGTACTTTAATATATACTTTTTTATATCAAACAAAATACATTTTTTTAATCAACATAAAAGCTAAGATCTATATATACCTGAGAAGAGCCGGCGAAGCAAACTAAGGGTTATATCTTTTTTTTAGGTTGGGATTTTTTTTTTACATATTATGTTCACTGAAAACCCTGGTATGTCTGTCTCATTTCCGTGGTGTGGTGTCCTCCTTTACCACAGAATCTATTCTTGACCTTTTTTTAAAATTTATTAATAGAAAGTTTCTATGCGCTCTCTGGGATCCTATTGTAAAACCGTAAGTGTATACGGTTTTAAAAGAGTAACTAATTTTATGCAAGCTATGAACTTGTGTCTCTTGTGCTCATATTCATCAAACAAAACACAATCTGTTAAGGTAGTACTTGCCCGGTCGAGCCGACCCATTCATTGTGGAAATAGACAGTACTAGCTTTATATAATGTTTTTTTTAATATAATTCGACGACGTTGTGGCGCAAGAGTAGCGAACCTGCCTGAAGCGCCACAGGTCGTGGGTTCGATTCCCGCTAACTATCCTAATGAGGCCGTTGAGTGTGTTGCGTTTATTTATTATTTATTTAAAATTTAAATACGTTACATTAGATAGTATATTATTTGTATATAAAAAAGAATGCCTTGCAGCGTAATAAATCGAAGCTTTAAAGATCATTCGAATGATCTTTCAAGATGACAAAATGTCAAATGCTACACGAGACGCAATACGTAATATCTTGCGTTTCGTTTCTGTTCGTTTTGCACTATAACGTGTATGATTTAAGTGATTGTTAGTTTATTTTCTGGAAGGATATCCTCGGTGGACAGAGCAAGCATTGTCGTCTTCCCACACATCGGCGCAATCTTTCAATTGAATCCCAGCGCATGCTGGCTTATTGCGCCAATCAGAAAATACGCCGGCATTCAATCCGACCACAGCTATATAGAGGAAGATTTTTTTCTTTATTGAATCGATATTCATGTTATTAAGTATGTAGATCGGGCAAGACACAATTGTAAAGCAAAATATATCGAAGTGAAATCGTAGCGTAATTTTGCACAATATAATAACTTTAAGTATTTCAATTGATTGAAGTTCAATAAACTTTCTACTTGACCACTAGGTGCAACCTGATTTTGTAGGCCTTGTAAAATTTTGTCCACAACATAGGTTGCTGTTGCGACATTACGAATAGTTACGCCGTAACGTTTCCTCGATTTCAATATTTTTCTCGCATATTCAAATAATTATGTAATTATTGTTTGGATTTCATCATTAATTATATCGTTATTTTTTGTATAAACAACCGTCATTTATATTTGTTTATTTAATAAGCGCATGTCAATTTGATATGAAATCTACATTATAATTAACAATTACTATAAAATAGAATAGTAAAAATAAGTCGTATTACAAGGAACGTGATCATTTTAATCCAATTATGTATTTACTACGTCGCGAATACTACTAATTTTACAAGCATGTTGACTATCTAGAAACATCTTTTGCGACAAACACGTAGCGATTCCCGCTAATTTAATTTTATGATGAAACGCTTCTATAAAAATAGATAACTATTGTACTATTGCGGAATAATTTTCATAGTTTTATATAGAAATATGCGTATGTAGCAAAAATATGTATTTATTTGTGAAACGCTATCAAGTTTAATATTTACGACATATTTTACACATTAATCTATCATAAAAGCCATTTGAAAAAGCATAGACGTTGCACAACCAGATATTAGTATGAATTAACTAAAATTTAATGTCTTAAACAGTTAAACTTTACATACACTTAAAGATCAATAAATCGTTTAACATTTGAATAAAAAGATACAAAACAGGTTCGTCTAACTTCGATAATACGTACTCGGAACATTCTTGGGAAACTCAATGTTGTTGATTTACATAAAAGTATCGCGTTGCATCATTATTCGTATATGTAGGGCTTATTGTTAGTATAACTTACATTAAATTGGACACGGATTGTCATTAAAATTCGCACGTTTGTTGGACGCACATGGAGTACGAAATTTTTAACATTTAAGGCGCGACCGTCTGTGACCCAGACATTAGCTTTTTTCTCCGTTCACGTTTTCACACAAAAACCCAGTTGCCGGTCTACTTCTTCCTTTGTTTGACTGGGCTACTTTCCATTATATATAAAAAAATCGATAATAATGTTATTTTCCACTATGTACAAATTGAGTCAGCCTTAAGCTTTAATTGGAAGTAAACGTTTTCTTTCATTTAGTTTTTATTTCGTTAGTATATATTGAGCAGTATCAAAATCGCTTTGTTTACCACTAAACGTATTAACTACTACTAGTATTTATTTAAAATTTATTGACACTATAAACGATAGGCCTAAAGTTAGTATTTTCGTTGAAACATTATACAGTTCCTGCAGCATGAGGTTCGTTGTCGCATGTCGAAACCCGTTATTCAAGTGATTGTGCAATACACGACCCACGGTTCATTGTCGAGTTGTCGACGCATTGGGACGCTGATCGATCCTATTATCTCGTTCGGAATAAATCAAATCATCGGCAATGACGGGGCTTCACTCTGCAACACTCGCTGTTATATGAAAGCCGATCAAACATCGCCTATTGCACGTCCCCTCACTACATGAAATTTTCTTTCCCAACAAGACGAATGCGATCTCAAAAATAAAATATATTTGAAAAGTTTACATAAACCTAATCTATCGCTCTGGTGACTAATGCAATTTGGTCTAGGTACTTATAAAAGTTTTTATGTAATTACGTACAAAAAAGTGGGTAAATACAGCTACGATAGTGGTAGATAATTGGTTGATACATTAAAGATATAGGCAGCGATTTCTGAGCTAGAAGCACAGGTCAATGCCAGCGGTTCTTCCGCTTCGCAGGCGTAATGCCACAGACTGCATGCAAAATGTCAATAAATGTACTCAATTTTGTAACCTACTTGCATAATATTTGACCCTTAACACTTATAACATATTTATAAACAAAAAAATCTACTTTTTCTTTACACTCGCGATGTTTCAAAAGTTATAATGGTTATATGATGTTCTCCATATTCAACTTCATCTCGTAATGGATTTTATATAACATTTTAAAGTTCACGATATACTTAACACAGAATATAAAACCCTAAAGAGAACAAAAACCTTTTATTGCGCCATCTAGACTATAGACTATCGTTGATATTGTTAAAATAACAGAATTATACCATTATAAAATATACAACATGGAAGTTAAAAATTCTACCAATTATGCGTATCTATTTTTTTTATTTTTCTTTGAATTGACCTTCGTATAACTCATCACAGAAAGGATTTCATTTTTTATACAGTTTTATTACAAAAAAGATACGATCAACCATTAAGCGGTTATAATTCGAGGCGAAGGCTATTAGGTCTACTAAATTCTTAGAAACGAATTCGAGATGATTATTTTAGAATACCTATCATGTGTTATTTTCCGCAACAATTATTTAATTAAAATACTCGTTATTCGTTGAGATATTTTATAAAAACAAAATTTTAAGAAATATATTCGTGTTTCTGTTTTTATCGCCATCTTCAAAATATATACATATACAAAATTTGCATTTGCATGCAGTTAAACTTGAACGCACAAATAGAGACTTAGCTAACAATTCATTTAACCCAAACAACGAAAACGCATTTGATTGTATCACTCCATATACTATACTACTATACTACTATACTAATACTAGGAAAAGCTTTATAAGGAAAACTTTTAAACTGATGTACTGATAAGATTATCACAATTAGATGTTTATATAAATAACGACCTTGTTTGACCGAAAACGTTTCCATGCATCGTGTTGTTTAGAGCATGACTAAGTGTTGACGATCCATGAAAATCTTTATTCTGTTAGATAATTGATGCGGCAAGTTTCCTTGAATGCTTTAGATTTGATTGTCGTCTGTTAATTTTCAGGGTTCCCTATTGTCTTTATTAATTTTAAAGTTTTATATATTTTTCATGCATTGGAAGCCCATTGATTTCATGAAATTAAAAATCATAACAAAAAGCTCTCTAAAATATACGTCCACAAAAATCTGGATGTCGCATTCGCAGGTAACTATACCTTCATGAGTTCTATTCTATATCTCTACAGTCCGTACCGAAGTATGCCACTAACAAATACCTAAAGAATCTGACGAATTGATAAACTGCTTTTGATATCGGTTAAAAATTCACATAAGATCACAAATCAACATAAGATCATAAAGGTAAAAAAATCTAAAATTAAAAAGTATTTACTAAACATTTTTAACGTAAAAGTCGACGCACAAAATAGACAAGACCAAAGGCTCAAGAAAAAAAAACAAACTATTGTGCATATATTATGGACCCGTGTCATACATGCGGAAATGTACTGCGCAGAATATATGGTAAATACGTCATAAAATTGACAAGGTAGATTTACATGTGACTGATTTATATACGAAGCGATTCTATCAAACTCCAAGAAAGGAAATTGTTTTTACGAGTTTGTACTATATACTTTATATATTAGATATAGATCATAAAACTGTCTTCGAATATCTCGAAACAAAATGTCCTAAGTTTTCAAAGAACTAGAAGCATGGGCATTTGGCCTAGGTCTTATTTTGGGTACAGATTAACATTACAGGGGGGCAACATTACTATATTCTTCAATTGTTATTAGTTAAATAGTTCCAAAATGCATTTAAATGTCCCTTGCTCCTACAGAAGGCTGTAATATAGTCCAGGGATATTATTCTCCTTGTATCAACTGAGGTGTTCTTAATAGTCATGCGAAGATGATTATTAAAGTCTTTTTTCATTATTGTAGTTTTTTAAATTTTATTAGTAATAGCTTTTTTGATATTGAGTGCTGTTCCTAAAAATTGATATGGACTTTTCAAATAAGGAAAGAAAGAAACATATTGTAATTAAAAACATTTTAACTTCGTGCACGCGACCTAACTGCATTACTAAAATAATAAATAAGTTAAACTAATTAGCTTGCTAGTATAATAATTAACATATACCTTCTTATAATCCTTAGTCTTACCCTTGGATGTTGTAAATCGTTCAATCTCGGCACAGCTATATTTATTTTTATAGATTTTTTTCTCATTTTGTCATTTATACAAAATATCCTTTTCATTTGAAAAGATAATCTCTCAAATTGGTTCTATAGACATTTTATCAAAATCGATCCAGCAGTGTGGTTTTTAAAATAAATAAAAAAATATAGAAAAATACCGACTACAAAAATAAATTTGTGATGATGTATCCGACTTTGGCTGGATGAGAAAATATTTTGATTATTTTGGAGTCTGTAATTTTTACTATACAGCTACAAATCTTACAATGAAGATTTGTATTGAAATCGATTTAACAAGCATAACCTCAATATGAGTATATACATTTTATCTTACATCGAAATATCGATCGAATTTAATCTGATGTGACTCATGAATTTGATTGCTTTCCGTCAACATAACACGTGTTAAAAGTATTGATTATTTTTTGTCTCACTCAATATTATCAACGTTTCACATTCATCAGCTACCGGTAGTATACCGGTACTAAACTATGTCCTGACAATGGTCGAGACCTGTTTGGTCGACACAAATATTTGTCATTTTTATGAACGGGAATCGAACCCGTTACCTTCGCAGAAGTCAGTTAAAAACAACGTCCATCCGGTCGTTAATTGATTGTAACTTTTTTAACTAACGGTCGATCGTCTGTTAATGCCTTGTTAATTGCCATGTATTAAGGTAAAGTATACATAATACATAATGGTTATAATTGTTTATAATTATATTCTTGACCTCGTTTATGTTATTTAGTTTATAAGTTTTTTTTGTTTTGATTTTTGAAACTAATTTTTTATTTTTGAGCAACTTTCTTAGATTTTTAAATGGTTTCTTTGTATATAAAAATCTAAAGGCGATAAACGCCAACGGTAAGCGGAAAAATATTTACATTCAATTTTTTTTTTTTTTGTTTATATATTTAAAGCGAACAGCAACAAGTGGTATAATAGGTCTACGCTAACATTTTTACGATTTTAGACAATTGCCTACTTTTTTACAGGTGTAGGATATCAATTATAGCGAATTAACAAAAGGGAATAAAGGTATAAAAGTAAAAAAAACATATATTTATTTTAGTAACTAAACAATGCAAGTTATTCGAAATAAAGACGATATACGAATACTTTAAAAGTGATTCTTTAATAATGTTAAGGCCCCACGAAGGATTGTAGGTATTTGAGATTTCAAGATACGGTCGACTATTTGCAGGTGGCCCTGGCAGGCTGGCTGTTATAATAGAGCCTTCGACATTATCTCAAACTATGCTATATAATTGTGAAGTAGGTTTCTTTAAATGTTGGTTTGTTAAGTCAAGGAATTAATTTTGATACTTATATCTTTATACAATAATAAATAGCCGAAATAATACGTATATTATAAATGTTCGATTTAGTTTATTTAATGAAATTAATCGAAGTTTGTTAGAAAGCTTTTTAAAACAAAATGTATATGTATACTTTGTTGTTTCTCTACACGATAACGTTTGTAAATACAATTCAAGGGAAGCCATAGAACTGTTATACTGGGATAAAAGCGTAGGTCTTCACTTAGTTTGAATAGAGATATATATAAATTTATACTTATATATTAATCTTACGACAGGTTAGAGTAGGCAGTGCTGAGAAACGGCGTCGGAATATTTTTAATTATTATATAATAAAGAATTTTATAAAAAACAATATTATATTCCATTTAAAGGTTATGATACTAAAAGCGATAGTTGTTATTCTCTTGTGTTTGAAAATCATTAGAGCGTAAGATCAAAAATGCTATTCGTGCTTGACAAATGTATTAATAGAATAATGGCTTAGTTTTGTTTTTTTTTTATTTGTCATGACATTCTTATAATTTTAAACGTTGTAGGTCTTGTATAGAATAGTCAAAACTATTGCTAAATGTAAAACAAAAACATTTCTATGACACGAAAATGTAGAGAAATTAAAAATATTGATTAAAGTAATCAAATTTGTCTATAAAGAATGTGAGCTATTTTAGTTACTAAATTTATAAGATTTGGTATTATATTTTATTTTCATATAATAGATTTGAAAAAAAAAAGTAGTAGAGAAAAACTTACCTTATTTTTTTATCGGATTCCGTGTTATTAAAGATGAGCAAAGATGTTGACCACAGACACAAATTTAAAAAAACTGAATTTTTTTCTCGTGTGCGTGCGCTGGAACGGCCGGCAATGTATTAGTGGTTGTTTGACAATTCCACCGTTTATATAGCAATGCTTGACACGACACTGCAAGTATTCTTGTACATCTTTTATACGAAGCTTTGATGCATCTTTGTATCAACTTACTGCAACTGTATATTTCAGGTTCAATAAAGATTTCGAACTAATTATTTATTGGTTTATTGTTTAATTGCGCAAATATTTACCACTATGACCTCGGTTACAGTTATTCTTTATAAGTTTAGTATTATATAAATGAAAATCGTAATATTATGGTACAATGGCCTTTGGTTTGATAGACCTTACTTAATTGGTTAAAAATTTTATTTTATTTTCGATATAAATTAAAAAGTACCTAACTCATTTTTGTTTTTGTTGTGTTTTGTTAGTGAGACTTTTACGCCTAAACAGATTATAACGAATTTTGGTATAGATATACCTAGATGGGACCATAGATAGATGGGCTAATTTTTGTCACGAAAACATAACTTGACGGGAGGTAAATATAGGAGATAAAAATTTGAATTTTAATGGATGAAAATTTATGATTTCTATATTATCACATTAAAGGTTTCTCATTAAAAATCGTGGATATTAAATAAACAAAATAAAATCATTCGTAAATATTTAATTTGTTGTTTTTAAGGATTCTGTTAGTTTTTAAATGGACCACAAATCAACATAAAACTTCGAAGAATTTAATAAGAATCCGATAGAAAAACGTTAATACAGCTAGTTTTTCTTCGGCGCCCACATGATAATCTTTACGGTAGAGTTTTATTTATTTAATAGATAAACTTTATGTTACTCACATAATAAATGTGAAAGTCACTTAAAATATTCAAAAAAAAACATTGTCGCCTATCATTAGTAAAGCATTGTTTTGTATTATCAAGAACTTATAACTTATATCTTTTTCTTGATTGTGTATTGCTGTGCCTATTGGCCATGAAAGCGTCACCGGGTGCTATATATCGTTAACAAGTATTTCTGTACTAAGACAATATAACTTTGAAAATATTTATTGATACATATATAAGCTGTCAGTTAATTTATCCTACTAATATTAAAAATGTGAAAGTTTAGATGTTTATTACCCAATCACGCATTCACGGCTGAATGGATTGGGATGACATTTAGCACACAAATAGCTTATTATCTGGATTATTACATATCGAAAAATCTCGAGAAATGTAAGTTTTCTGTGGGACTATAAAAAAAAACTAAAGTATGTATTCAATTGAAATTTGATATAATTATATGAATCTTATGGAGCTCTACTTACAAATGATTTCTCTTTGGAGCCAATTTTTAGTTCACTCCGCAGTGATCATTTTTTTTTTTTTTCGGAATGTGTATTTCTGTTGGCCCTTGACAGCGTCACCGAAGCGGGGCGGCCGAGTACAGAGACTCGGCCGTGATAGCGCAGCCCTCACGGGGCTCAAATTTGATTCCGTCCTTAGGGTGCCGTGTCCTGCGAAGCCGAACCATGGCTACTGCGGACCAAGTCTCAGGCAGATGCTAGTAACAAATGAATTACTTTTTTTAGTATACCAAAAGTGATAAATACATAAACGTCACTGTCCTCAATATGTAGGAAGGAAGAGGAGGAACGAAAAAATCGTCATGATATAAGTGTAGTACTTCCCCGGTCACCTTATACACTCATTGCAGTTAATAGCTCGTTCTTAAAGAGCTGCGGAGGTCAGAAGGCAATCGCTCTCTGTTAAAAACTAGTAATCAATCAAATCTGGATTAGAATAGCAGGCGTTTGTAAAAATGCTTGATGATAAAGTGAAATTTGTTTACTTTTGATAAACGTGCGATAAAAATGCGTGTTCAAACAAATGCTAATGATGAGCAAGATTTATTTTTATATAAAACTAGCTTCTGCCAGAGATATTAATTATTTTATGCATATTTTAATTTTTTTATCAAAATAACTTGATATTTTAGATGTAATAGACCCAAAAGAAAAATATAACCTTAGTTAGTATAAATAATAATTATCAATATATGAAAAAGAATATTTTAACAATAATTGTTTTAGTTATATTTCCTATGTTAACGATTTCCGCCGATTCTAAATGCAAGTATTTATTGTATACATATAATGTATGGTATTTTGCATATCATTTCACTACTAAGATGTTTATTACTAGCAATTCGCCCGTGACTTCGCCATGTATAATATAATTTCATGTCGCCGAATAAAAATCTGGGACCCGATAGCAACGTCCCTAACTGAGTCTAATTGTGAACAGAAGTGACATACGTGAAAATTATTGAAGTACTAATATCGCTATTAAAAATAGGGTTTTATGGGAGAAGGGTGAAAATTTTGGGTATTTTCTAATGCCACATCATAAAAAAATAAAATTTTGTGCTGGACCACCCTTATCAATTATGGGTATAAAAAATAGATAACAACCTGTTCTCAGACCTACTGAATATACATATAAAATTCCATTAAATTCGGTCAAGCGTTTTCGGAGGAGTATGGTATGTAAACGGCCCTTCAATACAGGCAAAATGTCAGACTCGCTGGCGCTCATTTGTAAGTCAACGTCGACGCAACGAAACGAAGTCAGTCACAAGCTTTCAACATAATAGAATAAAGTTAGCTTTGATAGGATATATAAATCTATGCGTGAAAGGCATTTTATTATATTCCATGTGTTAGCTCAAATACAATCCTTACTCACCCCAGACCAGTATTCATAACTAACTTACTAACTCATACTGCGAAGTACAAAAAATTATATAACCGTCCTCGCAGACGAAGTCGCGGGCAGATACTAGTATTAAATAAGTGTATCCTATATACAATTTTTATTGTATTTCGGTTTAATGGACAAGAAAATTGATTTCTCATTTTATCCGAAAAAATATGGCTTAACTGAATAAAAATAACTTTGCATTTATATTATATGCAATGTTAATAATCTGTCAGCTGACCGCTTGACATTGACAATATATTTTTTTATTGTGTACGGCCGGATGTCTCGTGCTAATCCATTTCATGATTCATTCATTCATTTCATCCATTCATCCATGATTTCTGACGAACTCTTTATAGCCACAATAATTTAATGACATAGTTATAACGGCGCAATTACCATTTACCTTATGGATATAGGTATTTCCATGAAATCATTTGTTGTTATTGCACGTAATTTGTTTACCAAAATTCGTATCATTTGTTAATTATAGATATCAATTACATGTTATGAAGCGCGAAACGCATAAGATTTTTGTATATGTATTTAGTTTTAACCCGTTTAGAAAATGATTTATTTTAAAATATTTTTGATCATGTTTTTCTTTTTAAAGCTTACAGATAACAAAATATTCTATATTTATATATTGTCTGTCTATCATGAGTGAGTGGGTTGTAGAGTTACTGATTCACCCTTAGAGTTGCGTAGGTCAGATGGCAATCGCTACGTGTAAAAACTAGTAACCCGTCAAATCTGGATAAGACCGTGGGTAAATACCAGGAATAATGCTAGGAAGTTAAAAAGTCTTGATGGGTCAATAATTTATGTCAATTGGCCCAGCCATTTTAAAGATAAACCTGCACCCAATATCTCATACAATAATCCTGCTTAAATTGACGATATAATAGTACCTGCCCGTGACTGGAATTGTGTCTGTACAGAAATTAAAAATGCGTGATGGAAAATTCCGTAAGATATATCTATAACTTTCAATTTTTTTTGGACATCCTGTAGTTCGGTTTTTTGATCCCACAGGAACTTTTTGAAGAACAAGTGTATCCCATGTGGTAATCAAGATAATTAACTTGTGTCAAATTTCACACAAATCAGTTCAGTCGTTTTCAATTGAGTACCAAACATCCAAACAAGAAAGGAAGAAATACATACAAACTTTCAAATTTACTATATGCTTATACTACTAGGATAAACCATTGGCAAATATTTCAATAAAATATACTTGAGGATAATAAAAACTCGATAATTTTAATATATACCTATTTTATAATGGAAGTCGGAACATACCTTGAATACCATCGGAAATACGAAAACTGTAAACATATCAAACCCGTATACAGTTATTTATTTTTATACATCCGACAAAGACGTGAATGTGTCAAAAAACTTATAGATATTTGGGCCTAAGATGATCGTTGCAAGGAATAATGTCCTCAGCCGTGGTTCGGTCTCGCAAGAGGTATCCTAAGGACGGGATCAGACTTCAGCCCCTACGAGGTCTATCTCTTTTTCACGACCGGGTCTCTGAACTCAGCCTATCGGTGACGCTGTCAAGGCCAGTAGGGCCATAACGAGTACACTTTCAGAACAAAAGATTCTTGAAATATTTACGTTTTTATACATGGAAGTCTTGTGATCTTTATAAATAAAATAATTTGTTCAAAATTCATATGTGTTAGATTTAGCGCAAATTTTATTTTAACCAAGGATGAGACAAATTATGCAGAAGACCCTAAATACTCTTGTGTAACATTTACGTATTTACACCTGCGATTTACGAAACATACAAAGGTCATATGCCTTATTTGGTTATTTATTTACATAAATCAATTAATTATTATGTATATGAAAACACCTCAGTGATATTGTTTCCATAAATACTTTTAAAATTAAATAATCAACTCAAAATTATAATAATTGGGTATTATTTTATTTTCTTGATTATATTTAGCGAATTAAGCTTGTTATATATGTTTGCTTTATGTTATAATCTCTAATGTAGTTCTAGTAAAAGTTAGAGCGTAGTATACGTAGCACAGAGCATGAAATAAATACGAATAGACATAACTGCGGAAAAGGCTCTCTTCCATCAGAACAGTTTGGACGGCTCAATGAATTATAAATATGACCCTAAACTATAATCAATAACTCAACAAAGCAAAATACAGAATGAAAGGATTTGGAAATACCACATAGCTTTTATCATTTAATAATTATTTTCTTTGACCTTGTGACCTTTTAAAGATAATTTTATAGATCATAGTAAAATATTTAGTTACTTGATAGCGCTTAACTTCAGCTGGGAATTATTTTTGTACCTATTTAGTACTTACTCTGTGGTAACAATTTACGTCAAACATAATTTTATTAGCACTTGTCGAACTAATGCGCTTACATACTCAACAAACCTTTTACAATTCCGTAATCAAAGGGTTTCAACGTCACGCCTTATTACTAAGTTTATACTGAATTTCTGCGATTTCGCCAATTGTCTATTTGTAAATTATACGTTCTATAGGTAACAGGGCTGATTGTTGTACTCAACTCTTCAGTACTAAGCGAGATTAAGTTTTACAGAATATTGTAACTATTGCTTCTATCACACCAAATAATTAAATCAATAAAAATTCCAAATTCAAGAGTTGTCCCCATATAATATCCTATAAAATATAACTAGGGAAAAATGCATTCTAACATGGTTTTCCTTTTAATAAAGACAGGCCCGTTACATAGAGATGATTGCAGTGTATGGACAGCTGGGGAGATGCAACAACAGGGGTATCGCATGCATTGTACTGTCCAACATGGATAAGAGAGAGGGGAGGTTCGAGGGAAGGATATAGGAATGAGAATTTTGGCTCTATGGCCTTAAGGGAACTCTCGCAGAACGAACCAAAGGGACTGGTGGTAGGTCTTTTGTTGCAAGAGGCCGGCTAGGTAGGTACCACCGCAGTGTCCAATATTCTGTTGCCAAATAGTAGTGCTTAGGCACTACTGTGTTCCGGTTTGAAGGGCACTGTACGCTAGTGAAATTACTGGGCGAACGAGATTTAAGAACTAATATCTCGAGGTTGGCAACGCGTGAGTGGCACCTACTAGATGGCTAGCGCAGCTCGGTCCCTGGGGGCGAGATGAGCCCCCAAATGCTTCCCATGTAAGCGCGCAGGCCCGCTCACGAGGTAGCTGTCTAGTGGAACTTGACAATGTTCAATCTTCTTTTCTCATTAAATCTTCAACGACTTAAACAAAGGGTGTAACAAGATCCGTATTATATATTTTAAAGTAATCGTAATGCTTTGAAATTTCTTGTTGTTAAAACACTAATATAATTCTTCATAAGCGTGGTTTGCAGGTTAGCCATTAAAGGCAATAAAATTATAAGCTTCTTGTAAATTATGTACTTAAAATAAAATAATAATTAGCAACTGTAAAAGATTTTTATGTGAAACATTTAAATGGAAATCCTTATTTACGCATTTGCTTTACTCTATGCTTCGTTACTGGTAAATGTAATCATCATCAATCACTTTTTAAATGTTTGAATGGTAGAAATTTTAAACTTAATTTTTATTGTACGGGACCCTTGACTATATTACTGACTTTGAAAATTATTTAATTCTTGTTTTTTTTTTGTGTGTAAGGCCATATTTTCAGCGTTGGTGAATCGATTTTGTTGATTCATTTTTTATTTAATAATTCATAAATAACTTTTTTTTATTTCACAAAATGTGTGGCCCTATAGTAAATTATCTGATGATATAATTCAAGACCCAGTATATATACATAGATATACATTTTTATTCAAAACCTTACTTGTCGGTTAGTTGTTTTATTTTCAAATACTTTTTTATTAAACTACGTGTCATTTACATTTTTATTACATGTATAGATTATTATAGGTGAAATAGTATAAAGATAACAATGTATACTTAATATTATAAAGAAGAAAGATTTAATTGTTTCTTTTTTATGTCACAAGTGGGCAAACAAGCATACGGCCCACCTGATGGTAAGTGGTTGCGTAGCCTATGAGCGCTTGCAGCACCATTAGTAGCTGCCACTCATGCGTTGCCGACCTCGAGATATTAGTTCTTAAATCTCCTCTGGCCAGTAATTTCACTTGCGTACAGTGCCCTTTACACCGGACCACAGTAATGCCTAAGCACTACTATTTGGCGGTAGAATATTTGACACTGCAGTGGTATCTACCTAGCCGGCCTCTTGCAACAAAAGACCTACCACCAGTGTGACTGATTGCTCTGATGGAATAATCTCTGCTAGAGGTTATCCCAACAGCGGGCGATGGGGTCGTCACGTCCCGACGCCAGGTTGTTTATTTGCATGAAATAGGCTACGGAACCGATTTGAAAAATTCTACGCTGTTGGGAAGCTACACCACCCCCGGGTGACATAGGCTATATTATATTTAAAAAAAAGTTAGGGATCCTTACTAAACCTCCAATAATGTACCCGAGGTGTAAAAAATTATCTAAAATATTCTTTACATCGCGTGCGCTGCGAAAAATATTGGAGATAGAATAAAATCATGTACTACGACTTTGCAAAACACATCATTATTTACAAAAAGTGTCGCGAGCACATGTGTAACTATTATAGTTATGCCACAAAAAGTGTTCTTTTATTTAAAAAAATTAATTGATATTTGGCCGCTAGAAAAGGCTCTTTATTTGTATCTTGGTAGTAATCCTTATCAAAATAAATAATAAATACTTCTACAAGACAGCTTTAATACCTTTATATAACTTTTTGAATTATTCAATTCGAAAGATATCACGAGTTTTAAAATGTAAGTATCAGAAAAATGTTGCGTGGTTGCGCTCACCCTGCTCAAACATTATTTACTTACAAATTATTCATTTCTCTCTGGTGCCAAATCTAAAGTTACCTCGGACGAAGTCGCGGGCAGATGTTGTATAAAATGAAGATATAGGCTATGGTAACAATCAGGCTGGCTGCTGGCTTGCAAAGTGTTTGTTTTTGTGGTTTAAAAAAAATCTTTAAACCTATTCGATTATGTAAAGTCCGCAGAGGTGGTTTTTCATTGAATCATTTTCCAACGTCACTCATTGTTTTAAGTAAAAGCCGCAAAAAAGTATCATTCACGGCTGACGACGTGCAAGTCACATGCTTAGGTCATTGCGATGAACCAAGAACATTTTTTACAATATTGTACAAAATATCTTAGTAATGATTATTAGTGTACCTAAATTTGCCTATGATATTCAACCATGTGTAAAAGCTTGCTAAAATACTACCTACATTGTGACATATTTTAGTAGTAGCAAAATGGGCCGGCTCGACGGGAGAAATACCAAAAACCATACTCAGAAAATCGGCGTAAAGTAACAGAGTACTATTCCGTTTCGTGCCATTCCTTGGATTGGCAACGCGAATATAATACTTCAAGTATCGCGCGCGTTCATGGTTTGCGGTGACTGCTTATCATCAAGCGGACCATATGCTTGTTGCCAATCGTCATGAAAGAAAAATATTCAATTTATACTAAATATATCGTGAAAACAACCACCAAATAGTATAAGTAATATAATAAATGCTAACTCTGTATGTTTGCTGTTGTTTCTTTGTTTGTTTTTGAAGTATCACAAAAATATGAAATACGTGAATAAGAAAGTATTCACACCTAAGCCGCTTAACCGGTTGTGAGGCTATATAGATTGCAGAAAAAAAACTAGAAAAGGGGTGACATTCTGGATTAAAGTTTGTATGGAATAAAAATATTTACATATGGCATTAAAGATGCCTTATATCGTTATTAACGCAGGCAAAGTCGCGCGTAAAAGCTAGTTTTATATAAATCACAAATTACATTTAATTATGCGTTTACAATAACACATGCTTTTCAAATATATATGTCATGAAATTGTTAAAATGAAAACAAATATTTAACGTTTTGACTATCCGTCAATCAGAAAACAAAACATTCAAGAATAAAAACTAAAGATATCAGAAATAAAACCAGTTCGTTATATACAACCATGGTTGTCTTAGCAAAGTTAAGATGGACGTGCATGTTATACTTTTTTACAGTAACAACTACGCGTATAATCGATTCGTTATGCTTATCTTTACAAGCATTAAAATGGTAGGATAATAAGTGTTTACAGAGAAAAATTAAAAACAAGAAAATTTAAAATTATTTAATTAACAAAAATAAATTTAAATGATAGGGAATGAATAAAATTGTACAGTACTACGTTGTAATTATTTATTTTTACGTAATCGCATCGTAAACAATAACTAATTTGTACGCATTGTTATTTTAAAAGTAATTATTTGCTTGCGACGAACAATGATTTAACGATGCGATACTGTTGGTCCTTATATTTTGTAATGTTTTTTTAATATTAGAGAGGGTCAACGGGCAGGAGGCGTCAGTATACATTTCTTAGAACTTCTCCTACTACATGTAAGTTTTCTCGCGATCTTTTCCTTCACCGTAAAGCACGAGATGAAGTTGAAACACAAATTAAGCACTTGAAAACTCCAGACGTTGCCCGGATCGAACCTTCGGTTAAAGTTTACGTTTTGTATTATAACGCAAATAAGCAGTACCATGTCAACCCACACGAATGTCATTTTGAGAGCAACGCGTTTGAAAACTTTTGAACAACTTGCTTTATATGATTTTTTTTTACATGACCAATACATATTGGTCAAGTTTTTGGCAATTTCAGATTTTTTCTTATTTTTACAAAAAATAAGTATACAAATTGCATAATTCGTATATAATATAACCCAAAATGTTTAACATAATACATAAATTGCATGATTAAAAATGGCTTTTTAGAAGTTTTAAAGCTTAAAACTTGACAAATATTAAAGAAAAATGTTCTTCAACCATTTGCCAACACTTCTGCATATATATTTCAGTTTTTTCAATTTTGTGGGTTGACATGGTATTGCTTATTTGCGTCCATTTATTGAGCCGTCTTGGTTTAAAAATCTCATTAAGGATTAAGAGTTAATTTGACAATTAGCCATCTGAATAACATTCTTTTTTGTTTATACTAATCTGCAGTTTTTAAATATTTCGACGAAAAGATAATGGACTAAGTCGTTGAGGTAAATTACTTTACTAATTTAAATAACGAAACAATAGAAGCCAATTTGTGCGTTCCTAAATCACGAGAAAAATATTTAAATAATTTTGGTTATTTGTAATATTTAAAGTCTAATCTTTAAAACAAGATAGCAGATTTTTTAACGGACTTTAAGCAGGAGGTTATCAATTCGGCTGCATATTTTTGTTACTCGATTTCTCGAAGACAACGAGACTGATTTCTTTTATTGTTCGAAAGGGTATACTCACATTGACCTCATTGTAATATGGTCCGAATCCGATAATCCTATCCTATCCTATCCTATCCTAGATCATAGAGAAATCGAGAAAACTCTTCAAATTTTATAGGCACATTTTTTTTGGTTTTGTAATATGAATCACATCCATGCCAGCGCTTGTTCGCTTATTGTAATAGAATTTCACAGACAAAAATCCTCACAGCTGGACTGGCAGGACATAAGAATTATATATTATTTATCATTCAATATTTTGAATGTGTTTATTTATGTTCAACATAAATGTACATTGACCTTTCATAGTTGTTGTGTTTTATAACCGTACCTGAAGTTTCTTTGAAGATATCTAAATAAAGATTCAAACGTGATAATTTTTCAATAACATGTTTTTGGTAGTTTTGTAGAGTATAAACGGTAACATGTTTTTGGTAATTTTGTAGTGTATAAACGGTAACATGTTTTTCGTAGTTTTGAAGTGTATTAAAATAGTAGAAACGGTCTAATACTTGTTTTGTATAACTTTATTTATTAATTTTTTTTAGAAACTAAAAGCATGTTGTTTACAAGTCTTCATGTTTTTTTATATATGTTTGATTATTAGCTAACAAACAAAATTATAACAACTTTTTTATATACTAAGACGGCGGCAAACAGACGGCCCAATCGCCTCATGACTATTTATTTGTTTTATGTCAGAGGGAGGAAACGGGCAGGAAGGTCACCTGATGCTAAGCGATTACCACCGCCTATGAACATCTGCAACACCAGAGGGCATGCAGGTGCGTTGCCGTCCTTTTAGGATACACCTGGGTATACGCTGGCTGACCTGGAAATGAACTCGTAAACTGCTCGTCAGCCGCGTTTCATCAATTAGTTCGCTTCACGAGTTGTTCACCAACGTACTAAACAGTGGTGGTAGCTAAACATTTGGGTCAGCCCTAAATAATTGTAACGCTTAGCAGTTATTGTAGAGTATTGTTGTGTGCCGACCCAAGGTATAGCAAAACAGGTAAGGAGACAAAACTATGGTAGCAATGGTAATAAAGAAACCCAACCGTATGGATACGAAAGGCATTTTGTTAAAATAGCTTTTGCCCGGCGCTTCCTCCGCGTGAATGACTGTTAATGAAGCATCTCAATACAATAGAAATGAGTGGTTCCCCATATAATATTTCAATCCCTATTACAAGGTTTGTGTTTGCGACAAAAAGCCAATGTCCCTGAAGATTCTATCTGTTGCTATACCAAAAATTCATTTCAAATAGTTCAGCGATTTTGGCGTGAAAATATAACAGACAGACAGAGCTACTTTCGCATTTATAATATTCGTCTGAATTATTGTTAAAAGAGAAATATACATGAGCTTTAAAATGAGATGCGAATTTGAATGTGAAATTAAATATTATGCATCAGAATTCTCGTTCCCACATTTAAAAAGAAAGGTATTTTAATAATATTTATTAATATTTGATATTATAACGGGAAAACCAGCTAAACATAAGTATAACGGAATTAAATTTAGCACAAAATAGTTTTAAATGATGTCGTATTTTGTCAAACATTTTATGTATTCTATTTTTTTTTTAAATAAGTACCTATATAGTTGTACATCTTAAAATTCACAGCACAAGTAAACGTGTCAAACTTGATACGTATGGTGCACGGAAACTAAATAAAACATTGGTAAACGAACTTTACGAAAATATTCTGTTGCCGTCAGACATTGTTTTTTTGGGAAATATTTAGAAATTACAAATTCAGAACAAATGTTATTTATAGAAAAGTCATTGAAACCCTTGGCCATAGCACATAAAACTTTTAGAGTAGATATTGTCGACTTCTAGTAGCTTTTCAAAATCGCGTTCGAACGTGCCATAGATATAGAAAAAAAATAGCTTCAGGATCGTAAGTATTGAAATTGGTAACATTGAAAGATAAACTAGCGCAACCAATGAAGTGGCTAACGATGAAGTGGCTGGTAGTGAATATGCGAAGGCAAGAGAAAGAATGGGGATTTGAAATTGAACAATTCGAGGGTTTTGTAGCGCATGCGTGCGATAGTATTAATTAAAAGTCAGTTTTTGGGCGGCGCTTAAATGTTAAAAACTTTTGGTCATTTTACACGAAATAGATCAGCACCTTATTTACATTTATTTACAGTGTAACGTACGCTCCTAACCGCACACATAAACTCAAGTCACAGCGATTGAACGCTACAGTCACACATTTTACGAACGCAATCGCAAACGCAGAATTTCGATACAGCAAACGGACGTCATAAAATTAAAACATAATGAATCTGGAAAACCGCTGTTGATAAAACTGTAGTGTGTGCTAGGAATTTAAAAGGACATCGCTAACTATATTATAATAATATAATAGTTTACGGCTACGCTTTGGATTTTAAGCATCGACTCACTATAAACTTGAATATAGAACTTGTAACTTGTCCATACAGAAAAATGTCCAAACTTTACAAAGATTCGCTGGTGCTTCTTCCTAATTTATCTTTAACGCAACGAAACGAAGTTAGTCACATGCTAACTTTATTGAATTATGTAGCAGGCTTGTGGCGCTAACTTCATTAGTGCGATTTGTGCGGAGGAATTTGTATGGAAGGGGCTGTCCATATCTAATAAGTCTATGCTCTGCAGTTTTGTTTAAATATTTATCAATTATTAAAATTGTGTGCATATAATATTATTAACCATATCTCCTTCATCTTAAATAAAAAAAAATCTGAAATAAACGAAAAAATCCCATTTTGCATGACTAAAATTTCTTCAGAGCATTATCGATGTTTTAATATTTCCTTTTTATTCTTATCTACCTCATAAATACATTCAATCAGATGAATAAACGTATTCGTAACTTATCTAAAGTTTAAGTTTATTATAATTACCCCCAACGAGCAACGGCGGGACTCTATTACAATATCTTAATGAATCAAAGGAATTACCTCCATCTATATTGCATGTATAATTTTTATTACAACATTTAATATCCTTGTAAAATATCGCCTAGCCGTAGGCGGGAACATCTCGGGAACCTGTTCGGATAGCGGTAACTCTAATGTGGTTAGTTAACTTTTCGTTCTATTTTTACGATTTTGTGGTCAATAAGAAACCGAGTTCATTTTATAATAACTACATCGATTAGTCAAACTAAGTTCGTTAAGTTGTCTTTGTTTATTTATAAAGTATCATAATAAATAATTGACTGTATCACAAAAGAAAATATATGATCGGTATATTTTTTAATTCATCTAAATACAAAATTCCTAAAACGAAGCAATTCTACTGCCTTTCTAGAAAATTCTAGTGTAAATACATTTTTAACTTTAAATACAATGGTCTTAGAAATTAAAAAAGCGAATATTGTTTCATATTACTGGAAGATAGCGTCTCACCTATCTCCTAAATAAATCGGGATCCTGTTAATTAAATCAAATAAGGTAGCAAACATTGTTATCTCTATTATAATCACCAATACCCAAACTTTGGCCTCATTCCTTTCCTAACCCCCCCTCCCTCTCTTCCTTCTCATCTCAGATGGCCATGTTGTTGCTAGTGAACATAAAAGAGGCTGTAGTAACTGCTTTCTATCAGGCACACCTTAAGGCAATTAATTATTACTTTAGGCGATGTAGCGATATTTACAGCTATACAACCCAACGCGATTAAACAAAAGATCGTCACAATCCTGCATCGCGCTATCAAAGTTTTCAACGCAGATTGCGTAATTATAACACCTTTTTTATACTTGTTCCTCTACAGCTATGCTGAGTGCAGTTTTAGTTGGAGTGGTATAAAAATATATTTCAACATAAGCTAACGATGAGATAAAAACTAAAAATTGAAGCGATGATTTTTTATATTTCTGCCCTGTTAATGTATTATTTATTTGTTTGCTCGGTTTCCAAAAAAAATCGCGCATTAGCATAGTTCGTCCCAATATGCAATCTGCATTCGCGATGCACAGCGGCCCGTGCCCCATTCTAATATGTCTCCTCGGAATGCTAATTAGAACACTTGTAAATGGATTTCTGCAGTTCCCTGTAGCGATCTCAGCCTTTGTAAATCGTAATTCTATGTGAGAACATGACAGCTCATGTCTCATGATCCGTTACGAATAAGCATTATCGGGTTGATTGTTTTTATCATTGCTGACGATCGCTGAGAAGTCTAGGAATGTGTATATACTTTGTTTCATTTATAGTTTTTTAGTGCCAGTGGGTTCTAGGACAGGTGTCATGCTCTATTTAATTCAATAAAATAAATTGAATATAGATTATTTATTTGTATATTATTATAATGTAAAATATTTTGTAAACTATTACTTAAGTGGAAACTTTATTGGCTAATGAACTTTTAATTGTGAACTATTACATCTGTATATAACTATAGCTGTGTGTTTCCCAATGTTAAAATAAATAAATAAATAAATAAATAACTTTATAATAGATGTTCTAATTTTTATTTATTGACATTATAGTGCATAAGTCTTTCTATTTTAACTATTTTGAAAGGGAGATAATAATTTAACAGCTAGAACTAATAATAAAAAAATTGTATTATTTTTCTGTTACAAGTTGGCAAGCTCTGTTGTTTTTTAAGTTGGCAAGCAAGCATACGGCCCTCCTGATGGTAAGCGGTTATCATAGCCTATGAGCGCGCGGAAAACCATTAGTAGGTGCCACTCACGCGTTGCTAACCGCAAGATATTGGTTCTTGAATCTCCTTTGCCCAGTAATTTCACTAGCCTACAGTGCCTTTCAAACCGGAACACAGTATTGCCTAAACACTACTATTTGGTGGTAGAATATTGGACACTGCAGTGGTACCTACCTAGCCGGTCTCTTGCATTAAAAGACCTACCACCAGGTGCCTGATTGCACTGCTGGAATAATCTCTGCTGGGACAGAGATTATCCCAACAGCGGGCGATGGGGGCTGTTAAGATCAGGATATTATGTGCTGTTATGCTGTTATTATAAGAAAGTTTAAGTAGGATATTATAATTTTTATATTAAATCATAAATGTAGTAAAAACAATTTAATTGAAATTTTATTTAATCGAAACATATATTATGTTTCTCCTTATGTAATAAATAATAATAATTTGCGGTTTCATATTTAGTATTGCAAGTGTAGTCGTGTGACAAGTTAACTGTCTTAATATCCAATTATATTTATTTTTATTGTTTTCTTTTACATATATTTAAATGTTAATGTTTATATATAAGGCTGTACATAAATAAAATTTTAGTCTGTTTCTTTGTCCGGGTTAAGCTTTGTAACTGTAGCCATTATGGCTGGACTTTTTACAATGTAATAAAATATAGTATTGTTAATTTGTCCTGTCGTAATCGGTACAGTTACTAAGCTTAACTCGGACAAAGAAATGTAATAAAATCTTATATATATAATAGAAAATTGCATTGTTAAAATTTGTGGAAATAAGCAAAATGGCAGCTAAAATTAAACGTTTAACAATTATTTCTTAATATACACTGGAAGATAATTTTAACAGCATCCTTTGTTGAAGTCTAATTTAGCATGTAACAATAGAATACAACAGAAAACAAGTTTTAATTCACTCACTTTAAAAAAATCTTATAATTTTTTCTAATCTAAAACCTTCGATGTGAAAAAGATTTTATTTTCTTCTAAGTGAACATAACTTTTCATGTCCTTTTTAAAGGCGTCGGGATGTGACGACCCCATCGCCCGCTGTTGGGATAACCTCTGTCACAACAGAGATTATTCCACCAGTGCAATCAGTCAGACTGGTGGTAGGTCTTTTGTTGCAAGAGGCCGGCTAGGTAGGTACCACCGCAGTGTCCAATATTCTGTTGCCAAATAGTAGTGCTTAGGCACTACTGTGTTCCGGTTTGAAGGGCACTGTACGCTAGTGAAATTACTGGGCGAACGAGATTTAAGAACTAATATCTCGAGGTTGGCAACGCGTGCGTGGCACCTACTAATGGTGCTACAAGCGCTCATAGGCTACGGCAACCACTTACCATCAGGTGGGCCGTATGCTTGTTTGCCAACTTCTAACATAAAAAAAAAAAAAAATGTCCCGCAATAAAATACATGAATATACGCGACACTGGTGTAAATCCGTCGCGTCTTGACATTAACACTGAAAGTAAAGTCCTTCCTGTTCATCTGCAAAACCTTTGGTAATCGACAATAAATTATAAAAATCAATATTTTTAAAGTACATCATAAAACCCGGAAACTAATTATAGAAACTTAAAGTTAAATAATGATTGATTGACTCGAGTCCGTATGAATAAAAACGGACTTTTAAACTTATAAAAAGGTATTAAATGTTCATCCTTCTTAGTTCTTCGAAGATATTGTTATCGTGACAAGGAACTAACATTTAGAATTCATATAGTTAATCGACACCCTTCTCATCTGGTAAAGCAGCGACATAAATTTAATTCTTACGATTTCCTTGTTATATTGATAATATCAAAGTCGTAAATTTTTATCATAATACTTTATTTTTAAAAGCCTTTCACCGAATTGTCACAGTTATGTTGCATCGGATGTTCTTATTCCAATTGTCATAAAATTATTTAGTTTAGTTTTCGAGCTGTAAAGTTAACAATTTGCTTTGGAGGATAAGAATTGATTTGTATTCATTTTTACGCTTAAGACTACGAGTGTTACGATGTTACAATAACATTGACTTAATACTTTTCAATGTGACGTACGAAGATATTTAGTTTCAACCGGGTTATAAAAAGCATTTTGCTTGAATCCTATAATCTCTTTTCATTTTTACAAATTAATACTGATTTTGTCCAAATGTAGAGACTTACTATGTAGTATGGACATGTCCTTCCATATAGACGAAATATCAAAGACTCCTTGGTTGACTCGGTGGTCAACAGAACGAAGTAAGTCACAGGCTAACTTAATTCGGTTATATTGCAAGCTGTAATTGTGTAGCGGTTCATATAATACACCTATTTACTCAAATTTATTACAAAGCTGTGACATATGAACGATCAGATTGCCATGACGAAATTATATTTTTGCAATTTGGCTACGGAAGCCGAAATATTGAATATTGAATATGGAACTTCTTAACAGCTAGTTGACCGCAATTACTTTCTTATTACGTATTAAAAGTATGTCGTTGACGATTATTATTTTCCTTAGTAATCAATATTTTTGAAAGTACACAGAAAGGTATACTTGGACGCAAATAAGCGATACCATGTCAACCCACACGAATGTCATTTCGAGAAAAACGCGTTTGAAAATTTTGAACAACTTGCTTTATATGATTTTTTTATTTATTGGTCAAGTTTTTGGCAATTTCAGATTTATATAAGTTATTTTACTTATTTTCACAAAAATAAGTATACAAACTGCATATTTCGTGTATAATATAACCCATAACGTTTAAAAATACATAAATTGCATGATTGCAAAAATGGCTTTTTGGAAGGAAGTTTTAAAGCTTAAAACCCTACAAATATTAAAATGTTCTTCAGCTATTAACCAACACTTCTGCATATATAACTCAGTTTTTTCAATTTTGTGGGTTGACATGGTATTGCTTATTTGCGTCCACTTATAAGTTATAACGTCTCAGATCTGACAAATATTATTTAACTGTCACTTTATAAGTCCACCGGAAGGAACACATATAATCATCATAATCAACTTGATATTTTGCTCGTGACTCCACAACATGTGTCTTTGAATAAATTACCAGGAAATAATGAGTCAAAACTTGATAAAAACCATGAAGACTTAATGCACTACCTTGCTTTTCTCATAAAATGCATTAACATTGAACCTAAACTACTGTTAAGCATCTAGTATGATGAGCGATGTGAAGATTTCATCTATATGAGAATATAAGCTTATGCCATGCCTACGGTTTCACCCGTGTAACTATGATTACCAAAGCAACAACTGTCCGATTGATGGTTATAGAGAAACCAGACCAACCCACACACACTCATTTTATAGATATACATAATATATGTAGTTATTATAGTGAATATTTGCTTGTCTTATGAATGAGATGACTAAAGAATGACCAATTCGAATACACAAAATATGCATAGGATGTAAATATTTAAAAAACAAGAGAAAAGTTACATTAACAAATGTAAGAATCTTATCTAAAATGAATGCTGACCAAATGTGAAGTAGACTACGCACAGTGGAGTCTGAAGGGATGACAACTTAGACCATTTAGTTGTTAAATGGTCTACGGATGACAAAGAGGACTTATTAGCGAAATAAAATCGACAGCCAAACGAAGTTGGTAATTTCATAGTAATTATTAAAGAATATTTGAAAAACCAACTAGTGGGAAAACTTCTGTATCTTTAAAATTACTAAGAGTATCCAATATTTGAAATCCCATAGTTCAAAGTTTGACTACTTTAGGAGTTAATATGTCTTAACAGTAATATTTACTTAAACAAAAAAGTCAAAATCAGTTTCATGTGTGAAATACAAAATTCTGTAGAGTAGCGGTTCATAGGATACAAATATTTAATAAATCTCGTATAGATAGAGCTTGCAGTATCAGTGTAAAATGATTGTGACATACGGATGGAAAGATGAACAGACGGACAGGGCGAAAAATAAAAATTCCGTTTTGCCATTTGGTTAAGGAACCCTAAAAATTAAGACTAATAATAGAATACGCTATAGAACTTAAACAAACACTTACACACGTATACAATGGCGCTATCAATGTTTAAAGAGTGTCAAATATCAAATATATCTTCCAGGGGAGCTGACTGTATGAATTTAAACTGTTTAAAATTAACTAGATACCGCCTAGTTCAGGTTTTGCATTTAAAACGGTGTTTCGTGTCGTCTCTGCCGAGCCGCCTGCGCCGGCGCCCGTCGTGACGAGACGAGACAATCAATTCATGCTCTAATGATTTCTTACCTCCCACTTACACAGTTTTTTTTTATATATTTTTTATTCCCCTTTATAATAGGATACAAGAGGCAAGGCAAGTGTCCCAATCTTTAATATTTGTAAGTCTCTTAAGGATGTCTATTAAGTTTTATATTAATTTCCTTCTATTATTATTGTTTTCCATTTGGTTGTTGATTTGATAATTTTACTAAAACTATTGATAATTTACTAAGATTGCTTATTTTTGGAGATCGGTTGAAAACAACGGAGCAATTAATTTTAAACGTTTTGATATAATTTGCAAATTAAAATTATTTTTTTATTAATAGTTTTGATAGGAGTTCATTCTTATTATTAATTTTGATAGGTATTTATTCATTCAATCAAAAAAAAAACATAACTCTCAAAGTAAGATATTTATCTAATACAAATAAATAAAATTTTATAGTATGCTTGGAATTTCAAAATAGCTTTTTCCTGAATACCTTTGTATAATTATACCAAAAAAATATCAATTTTTGTCCTTCTAAAAGTTTGTTCCGACCACAGAAACCCAAAAATTTTAAAATCTTTGCTTCCGACTTCCGAAACAGCTGGACCGATTTTAACAGGTATTACAGGCAGATTTCATGTTATAACTTAGGAAACATTTAATTTTGAAAAAACAAAAATTAGGTTCCGTTAAAAAACTAAACAATAATTCTGAACATTTTTGATTTATTTGAACATTTTTATGTTTATTTGTCGTGAAACTACGTGGTTTAATTTAATTAAAATAAAGCAAAGATAAATTTAAAAGTAAGTATTGTCAATGTCATGAGGTTATCCTCATGCTCAGGCAATGCGGCTTTTTGATTAGGTTGAAGAAATTAATTAATGAATTCAGATTGGCAATGATAAGCAGTTATATGGGGGCCGAGACAAACCTCTTAACGGTTTAAAGGCAAAAAATTCGTACGAATTTTTATTTAGGTATTTAATTTATTGAAATGGCTTCTGTTGTTGTGTTGTGTGTAAATTTAATTTATTGAAATATGTTCTGTGTTTGTTTTTCGTTTTTACTTATGTAACGTTTTGACTTCGAAACATTACGGATGAAGTTGGTATATACTCGAATCTTTGTTAATAATGTATGAGCAAAAATCAAAAGAAATAAAAGTAAAAATAAAAACAAAAACAAAAACAAAAGTTAAAAAATGCTGACACGTTTATTTTTATAACTTCAAAAACTGCTCTCAATATATATATTTAATTTGATGGTAAAAGTTAAGTACACGCTTCGTTCGAGTAATAGAAAATGTTTTAAACATGTAAGCTACCCGAGTAAGTTGCTTACGTTGTAGAGTTAGCGAGACTAAAGTGTTACAAGAAGCAAGACAATCTGCCCCACACAGTTGTTGTAGTTAATCGTTCTCTGACTTAACCGAGTGTAATAACAGGAAGGTTGTTTCCGCATCGTTAAAATGTATGTAGCGAAATGACGAGCAATACAATGTTTTTAATACGCTAATTGTGAAGGCAAATAGTTTTAGGAAATTTTTATAATAGCATATGGTCAAGACATTTCATCATCAATAGACGTTGTGCATATAACTATATTTCACGTACTGTGCAAACAGAAATTTTATAGAGACTTTCCTTAGAAATTCTTTTCTTTCTCTCAATAAATGGTTTCAATAAAAATTACACTATGTTCCCCTAAAGATACTAAGCCATTTCAGCGTTTCCCGTGAAAGGCAATCCTTTCACGGTTACTCCGATGTTAATTTATATCATGAAACATAACTTATAATATTATGTTATAACGAGTTATAAGGATTTTGTAGGTAACGGGGGTTGAACATTTTATGAGTCGAATGCTACAGATTGTAAAACTTCCGAATAACGCGGTCAAAGCCGCGCATTGAAACTGGTTTGTAGTAAAATATTTAATACGAATTTAAAAAAATGATAACAGAACAATATTTACGCTAAGTTAATGTATTCCTACTTTCGAAAGCTTAAAACGTCAACATTTAACGATATTCCGTTGAATGTTTAAAATTAACATATATTGATAAAAAAGCGTTATCAAAATATGTGGAGTTTACATAATTGTCGAGAGGAGAAAGAGTATAAAAATATGTAAACTCAAACGGGCACAATGTCAAGGCCATTGACCTCGGGCTGGGCAGCTTGCAACAAGCTCCGCGCCGGTGTATCTAAAATACACGGACTAAAGCCTATCACACACGTAGCTTATAATATTTTTATATATTATTATAAAAGTGATCCCACACCCAGCTATAATATATATTTCTGTGACGTTACCGTCATGTACCGTAATTGATTTTATTACATATTAAATATACATATATTATGGTATAACAAGACATGTAAGTTACGATATAATTATTTTGAATTTACAGTATGTAACAACCCATTTCTACCGCTTTGCTTTTGAACCATTCAAAATAATTAGGTCACAACATATTTTATTACAAAACGCGTTCAAACGATAGTCTATTATACTATACATAGTATGCAGTGGAGTATTTACCAGCAGGCTGAGTAGGCTTGAGCCTAGGGCGGCAAATTTGAAAACTGAATTTTTTTCCTACCTCATAAAAATCAAAAAGATTTCTGCATGACAGTTTTCTGAAGTTTTACAGGTAAAAATCTGCAACAAATTTGCCGATGACTTTCCCCACTAATTTGTCATTCTACATTCCGAGTAGAAATCTTACGTATTTTTTAGTAAAATAATATCGGACTTTTGTTGGATTGTAAAAATAATATAAGACATGACAATAATTGTAGAGACTAGGGCGGCAAAAACCTTACCTCCTATACCTTAGCCTAATAATATGGTATCGTAATATACATTATAGCTATGTGATTGATAAGATTTATTCTTTCTTTACCTTATAACTTGGTAAAAAAAAACTTAAATATTATAATAGATTAATTCAAAAGTTTTGAGCCTACTTTTTTTCATAAATAAAGATATAATTATTTATTTCATTTAATTTTTTTATAAGAAAAGGTGATCGTTATAACTTTATATAGAAAATATCTTCGCACATACTGTTCATAGTTTATCCAAATCCGTCATGTACAACGCATTACGTTACTCACTTTAATATTGCATATTGCTGGAAACAGGCCAGGATGCTAACATTATCTCTAGAAATAATGACACATTAACGGCATTTTCCATACATTTTTTTTTTAATTTTCCACACATCTCATAATAATTATCTTTCATTGCGTATATGAATGTAAAAATAAAGATTTTTTATTATTCTTTATTTCTTTACCAATTTGCTTTGTCCGAAGCAGAAACGAACCGTGTGCTTTCAATGCGCACCAAGACTTGTGAGTGTTAAATTGTACCATAAACAAAGCTTTTTCTTAAGCAAACGAATGCCAACCATCTAATAAGGTATCTTTATCTACTATTACTTTGTCAGAAACAACATTTTAGTTTAAAAAATAATGAGCTTCTAACAACGATAAAGACGCTTAAATAATGGACACAATTCTTAAAGTAGTTATTTTAATACAAGTCAATATATTTATTTATCTTCATAATAAAATCGATAATACTTCTGAGATCTGTTAAGATAAGAATGAAGAGTTTCTTGATCGATTTGCCTGCCTATACAAAGTTGGCGCCAGTAAAAAACGAATCCTATTAAATTCTTGTCAATCACGTCTTTATTAATACGGAATATTTAACACAACGTTGATGTGTTATACATTAAGTAGAAGTATACATTTATAACCTGTCCATTAAAATTTTAATGAATACAGTGTGTCATTGACTTTTAGAGTGTTTCGTGATCCAACCGCAAATCATCTGTTTATGTTTCCTTGTAGCCATTCAACTTATAATTTTTTCAGCTCGCTACGAATGTTGTTTAGTAAAAATACGAACTTTCTTTTATCTCTAATATTGATAGGTCACAAAGGTTATTAATTAGATAACAATTTATATCAAAGTAGTTAAATAAGTAGGTACTTCCAATGTCCAGATACCAGAATGCCGAGGAAATTATTTTCTGGCAAACCGGATGGCCAAATAAGTCGTGGCAGGCCCAAACTCTGATGGTTAGATGGCGTTGAACAGGACCTCAAAGTGATTGGTGACAGAGGCGGGAAAGAGAAAGCAATTAACAGATCTGTCAGGAGAAACTTACTGGACCAGGCCAAGGTCCACCCTGGGCTGTAGGGCCTAAGATGATGATGACTTCCAAAGAAACTAACTAAATTAACTTACTTAGATTTATGTAAGATCTCAATACTTTTTGTACTAGATGCAATAAGGTATGAGACTTGGCATTTTTATATACTTTGTTTTTGATGAGATGATTTTTTCAGCTCGCTATGAAGGTTGTTTAGTAAAAAGAAAGTTGGAAAAGATAACAAAAATACTTGTTTTGAGTTCAATCGAATATTGTTGTGCCAATTATCTAGATCTCTCGATATCTTTCTCACTCAATTCGGAATCTAGAGCACTTTCAAAAATATTCTGATTAAATAAATTATTAATTTTAGAAACAAATTATAGAGCTTTTATGTTTATATATCCTCTGCAGACATTAGTCTTAATTACATAGTGTTGGCCTACTGTTGGAAATGCCAATAGCGACCATAATAATTAATCATTAGTAAAAATTTCCATTTTTTTATTATCTATAGCATTAAGGCTATTATCATAGGCACTAAAAATATTTAAAAAAATTGACAGGCAGAGGAGGCTGTAGGTTTCGTTTGTCTATTTTTATTGTCTTTGCCTATTTATTCAGTTCAATTCAACTTTCTTTTCTTTTTTTTTATTTACCACGGTTGTTAAAAGACTGTACTCCACATGATTGTAAGTGTCAGTAGAATCCAAACGGGAAGGCGGCTAATACGGTTGCAGAAGGCAAACTGAACCCTCGCCCAGCCTTCCCGCAAGATGCCTTTTTAAAAAGGCTTCGTTAGAAGGACCCCAGGTTATAAGAAGGTGTTATACAAGCTAAAGCGACAGATATTGTCGTGCCTCTATAACCTATTTATATGAGAAAATATATAAATTTGTGGTTGATCGAATATATCAGTCTATAAGAATAAAAATTTTAAAAAAATCATTGAAAGATTTCAAACTTTTTTTCCTTCTCGACAACGACGCCACCTGTAGGGTACATCACTATTCTATCTTTTAAGTAAAATTAAGCATACACATGGACGAAGTTTCATCGAAGGTGGCGCAGTTTCGCAGAATATAGTGGTTTTTAGGTATATAATATAGAAATAATTTAAAGTCTTATAAATTTGTCTGGCGCCACAATTCCAACGATAACTTATAATTGACATAGAAATACTTGTAGATACAATAAAATGCATAATTATTTTTTCAAATAATTGCCCAATGCGATGCGTATGCAGGCATCATCGATCAAGCCAAGGTTGTATTTGTATGGGACGATAATAGTGACTGTCACAAAATCTGACACGCAATCGCGTGGTAAATAGATGTTTAATTAACTCTCACCATACAATTGCGATATGTTTGATGAATATTTTGAGGGTCCAAAGATAAGTAAGTTCAGGGGCATAGGTCTAGTCAGGTCTATTCACTACGTCTTTGAAAATGCAAAACTAGAAAAAGGCACGGATGGAGTGTGATTTTTTATTATATTATACTCTATATGATAAAGTCGTGTTCCTATTTGGGTCCTGATACTTATATTCTTTAACTTTTATTGTGTCAATCTGTTGTCTAGACTGTGGATGTGCTAAGTACCAGTAGTAGAAATAAAAAGGCCAGTTTTTGATACAAGTTATTCCAAATTTAAAGTATAAAAATTCAAAAGGATGGGAGGTACATAAAACCAACCCCCCTCCCCTCTTCCCCTTTGCTTAATCGCTTAAACATCGGTCGATTGGAATGGAAAAGCTGGATTTAAAATTAAAGAAATAAAGGTATTACTTATACCTACCTAAATATACGTAATATGTGGAACCATTTCATACTTTCTATTTAAGACAACAACAAACGGTAATCTAAAAACGGAATGATTATTTATTAATAACAACTTTTGTTCTTTAGGTTATATTTTATGTACTTACATAGATTACAGTCATATCAAGATCGAGATAAAATATTTCATTAAAATTTTATACCTTGAGTTAAATAAAAAAAAAATAATGTGAAATGTGGTAATTGTTTTAATTAAAAGTTTGTATGTACACATACCGAAAATCATACACGAAAATGATATCTTAAATTTAATACGAATATAAAATTAAATATTCTATAATAAACCTTGAGTTGAAAATTAATATTAAAAAGAGTAAAATATTAAAATATCTTGGCAAATTACGACCTATCATAACTATTAATAATTGGACATTCGAAACGCTTAAAATAAGTTCCCGTTAATGTTTAGCTATAAAATTAAATGACCTTTCAAAAGTCACGATAACATTTTATAATAGAATCAAACGTTTTACATAATTTTTTTGTATACCTAACCTTGATAGAGATTAGATCTATGCAATGAGGTAAGACAAGCCAGGCTCATCCTGAACACGAAAATAATGGAATTTAATTACCGCTGACAAAGCGGAACTTTTTCAAGTAAAAAATTAAAGGATACTGTTTTGAAATATTTAAACAAATTAGTAATTACCTACCTATAATCTAAGAACGTAGTTAAATATGTTTTAATTACTACTTTTTTATGAACAATCTTGATAATTGTTTAGTATTATGGATTATATATGTTTAGTATATGGATATGAATAATCTTTAACGTGAATGTGAATAATCTTCTGATTTTTTATATTATTTATATTTTTATATATATATTATATTTATGATGACTTAAAAAAACTTAATGAGTAATGGTTTATTTATATAGAAAATATTTACAAATAATCACAGTATGTAGCTAATGTATATAATATAGTTTTAGTAATTAATTTTTGGAAATATACACCTAAAGGCTAAAGTGCATTATTTCTTCAGTTCGTATGTATCTATGCAACCAAAACTCAATTTTTATTCAGAAATGCGGCTCAATCGGGACCAGATCAAAGTGTAAAACATTTATTTTGCTCGTGGTCACTTTTGATAAAGATAAGAGTTGATTAGTAGTCAGAGCATTAAAACTAACGGTATGTTACTTTTTAATTTATCTACACTCCGGCGACGCCTGAAGACCATGCGCCATACGTTATGTCGGCGGCAATAAAAACCCATTACATAGGTACTTAACAAATCAATGTTAACATAAATTCGATTGTTTATGTTCTCGAGTGTCTAATATATAATGATGAATCGAATGAAAACGTCGGTGACATTGATGTCGCGCTAAATTCAAATGTATATTCGTTAAAATTCACTATGTACAGATGAGAAACGTACATGAGATGGCTTTTTAACGTATACACGATTTTATTTTAATATGTAATACTAACTACCGTCACAATCTGCGGACCATTACTTCGCCCTCGCGTTAAGGTGCATTTATCTCGATGAACTCACAATCGTTAAAACGTGCTGTAAATTCCAAGTGTGCAATTAAGGGGCTGGCTTCCTATTTTTAGCCGATGTAGTTTGCTTTTTTCTTCTGTAGACGATGCGGGCAGACGGGTTACGCGACCGGGGTAGACATGGCTTTGGAAAATTACATGAGATGCCACCTAGACGTCGTGCTTATTATAACTTTGTACAAGTCTATTTACTATTATAACATAACATCATCCAGTTATTTTCTAGCGTGTTTTATTTTTGAAGTAGAAAATAACTAAAATATACTATGACTTTCCTCAAAACTTAAGTAATAAAAGGAATGTTACATACAGTACTAGGCCTTTTTTTTTTTTTTTTTTTTTGTTAACGGGGAGGAAATCTGCTACCAGATACCCGGCTTATGTGGGGAGGAGAACCGGGTTATGTGGGGTTCCCTGACAAGATGGCAACGTCATGAGGACCCACTAAAACCTCCTCGGTGGCCGACCTCTGTGCGATTGTCAGGTTACGGGAACTCTCGTAGAACTAACCAACGCGACCTGACAAGCACTGTGCTTCGCCTAGCGGAGCTCGGTCCCGGGGGGCGAGATGGTAAGCCCCCAGCGCTTCCCGCGCAAGCGCGTACGGCAGTCGGGTCCACATCGACTGCAGTCCTTCTCAAGGCCGCTCAATACGGACGCACAGGTTCCCCACCCTGTACGTCGACGACCCGAGGGCACGCCCTATTTATATAGCCCCGGGTAAAGGGGCTGGAGGGCCGGGACGGCTAGCAGCATCAGGTGGGCGACGCCGCCGCCGTCGTCGTCGAGCACTAGTACTAGGCCTAAGCCAACTGGGATTTTTTAGAAAATTTGAATATTTTTTATGAATTTTATTGTTTTTATGAATTTTACATTTTCCGACCCCTGATATTACACCGTCAGCCTTTCACAAAGCTTATTAGTAAAGTAATATAAGTTTTTATATACTTTAGTCTGCCCGTGACATCGTTCCATAGATAGCTCCAGAGAATGAACCATTTCTAAGTAGATAATATTATATACATCGATACCAAATTTAGCACGTTTTTTGACAATCCTAAAGGATTTATCCGGCATCAATAAATCCTATGTGGTAATCCAGGTAATAAAATATAATTCTACTGGTCCTGTAATGTTTTTTGACAATCTCACAGAGGCTTATATTTTTTTCGAGATTAATTCTATATGTTAATCCAGATCATAAAGCTATAGGTGTGCTTAATTTCATCAAAATCCTTTCACCCGTTTTTACGTGACTGACTCAGAGAACAATCAAACTTTCATATTTACTATACTAACAGGATGCCTAGATCTTTACTTAAATATAAATAGATATTAAGAGTAGAAGATGGGAAAACAAGTAAGAAACATGATCGCGTATATAGTTATGCTTGTATGGGATACCTGATCGAATATTAATGGGATAAGTTGATACTTGGTGGTGTGAGTGGGCGATTATGCCGAGTTACGGATTACTTATTGCTGTTATTGCTGAGTCCGACGCAGCGGCAACACGTAATTTATGCAGGTATAACAATTACGTGTGCCCTTTTTAGCGCATCGTATCAGAACTTGTATGATTCATACTTATATAATTACTGTTCTGTCTGCGTATTTACGTATCTTTATATTGTTTTTTATATCTTCTTCTCATGGATGCGTGGTGCCATATACAAGTATTGAAATTGGTCAGGTTTTATGGCGGTTTACTATTATAAATAACAGTGTGGCTATCATGGACTTTTTTATGAGATGCATAGACTTATTATGGACCTTTAATTTAAATAAAATGTCAAACACCAGCTCTCTAAAAAAACACGCATCTTATTATTATTCATACATCTAAACAGAAAAATGTCCAAACAGTCGCTGGTGCTTCTTCGTAGATTCAACATTACCGCATCGTGAAGTTAGCCTCAAGCTTGCAACATAATTGAATGAAGTTAGAAGCTTGCAACGTAATCAGTTAAAGTTAGCCTGAGACTTATTTCGTTTAATTGCGTTAGTGTTCAATTTACGAAAGAGCACCAGCGAATTTTTGGACATTTTTCTGTTTGGAATGACCGGTCCTTAGTTTATACCTAGTCAGTAATAATTAGATGCGTGTTTTTTTAGACTCTTTATTGTGTTAATAGAAAATTATTTATATATCTACTCAAATTGCATACGTGTATGAGCGACTACAAGTATGGTTCAAGTACTTTTTATTTGCATATGAAAATTATTTGTTTCAGTTTCCCGCGCCTGCTGTAAATGTGACAGCAACAATTGCCAATTCGGAAGAAATGCCATCTACAAGTTCTTCCAATAATATGAACAATATCGAGCATAAAGGGTAATCTAAAATAATTATTATTTATGTTTAATAGCAGTAAATCAATTTAATTATAATTATTTAAAAATACTTTCGCTTCATTTTGAAATCATATTTTTTATTTACAGGAATAAAGAACCGACCAAAAAGGATCAGACTAAACCAGGTTCTTTGCCTAGTTCTGCTCGTGAATTGTCAAATGCAGCTAGAGGGTTGCTTCTCCGTTTGCTTGACACAGATCCTAAAGTCAGGCTTAGAAACTTACGGCAGCTGCAACAGACAGCATTCTATTTAAAATTTAACTTTGAGCATATCAAAGCTAAGAAGGTAATAAACTGAAATATGTTAAGCCTAAAATACCAAGATTGCTCCAGATCCACCCAATTATTGTAATAATTGAAAACGTACCAATGAAATAAAAAAATCGATAGTGTGTCTTCGATGATTAAAATCTACCATGAGTAGTATTATTGTACACAAGTCTATCTTTTTTATTAAAGTTCAGAATACGAAATAGCACAATAGCTATGGACACTATATAAATTTCTCCATTAAAACGTTGGTGTCGATAAAAAAATTAGAATTAAAAAAATGCTAATTGTGGTTTAATAAAATATATGTAATATGTAAAAATTTTATTTTTTTATTTTTTATATTTTTTACAGATCTCGCCGAAATGTGTTTTAGAATCTCATCGAAGCAACTTTAATAATGAATTAATGGATACTAAAACAAAAAATTCAGATCGAAGTTTTATGGATTTTGATCAACCAATTATATTTTAATAGTTTATCCATCTGTAGACCATGTTAAAATATTAATGGTGCCATTATAGTATTGTTGATAAATTTAGTCACAGAAATCTTTTATTCAGTCACGTTTACTATCTTATTATAGGAATCGTTTTCCAGCATCTTTTAAATCTTTATTTAATGACTTACAACTTTAAAATTATAATCTCATTGAAATTATGAACGCTGAAAAGACAACAATTTCAAGAATCTCAAATAGGTGTAACATTTTTTATATGTAATAAATAAAGATTACCGTATGAGCCGTTTTTTATTCCATATAGCGGCCCGCTCCGGCTTCGTACGGGTATAAAATATATAGCCTATATCATTCACTGAAAAAATGGTTAAAATCGATCCAGTAGTTTTGATTTATTCATTACTGCCCGTGACCCGCACGCGTTAAATGTAATTATTTACGACATCACATTAGAAACCTCAAAAAAAAAAAATCTCCACTATTTAATGGATGTTATTAAACCTTCCTCTTCACTCTATCTATTAAAAATAACCGCATCAAAATCCGTTTCGTAGTTTCAAAGATTTAAAAGCATACATAGGGACAAAGGAAGCGACTTTGTTTTATACTATATAGTGATAACATATACATACCATAGGGTTCCCTCGGTCCGTGACCAGCAAACCTCGTATTGAACTTGCTAAATATTTTACCACCTTTGAAATGTAAATAAAATAGGTTGCAACACGTGTTTAATTTGGAACTCATTTGATAGAATACAGGAAGATTCATAACAAGTTTCGAATTCTGTTCTGTGTCGGGAAGAGTTAAGGTTGGTAGCTTTGCACTTTTGAAGTATTCTTATATACCTATTTTACATTTTTTCAATTTTCCCCAGTTCGATTTTGCACCTGCAAGATCTTTGGTTATCTAGCTAGCTAACAAACCCCAGAGGGGGTTTGATATTCTTCATAAGTACGTTTACTTTTCTCGATGTAAGTCTAAAAACTTTCAATTTCTTCATTTTTCATTAATTTCTTTCTTCAATTTCAATTTCAAATGTTGTTCATGAAATTTTAGAAACGTAATATTAAAACATTAGTGAGTAGTTTCTCTTAAAACCAAAAATTCAAAAACCTAAAATTAAGTTAGTGTAGTACTCCTTGGAGGTATCGATATTATAATTTTACTTTCATATACATTTACTGCTATGTTTGCATCATAGATATTGAAATTGTTGCAATTTGAAGGATGAAGAAATTACTATTAACTTCAAGAACGTACGGTGGTAGCTGACCAGGTGGACATTAAAGGCCTACCACCCTTGCTGGTGTTGGGCGCTACCAACGCTAGGAATGGCGGATAGTATTAGAGAAGAATTAGCAATAGACAAATATGAAACATAAATAGAGTGCTCAAAAACTCAGAATTGCTTGCCCGTATTTGAACCTGCGACCTTCGGTTAAATCTATAAAAACAAAATTAAACTTCACTCAACTAAACAACGCAACGCCCTTTTTTTTTTTGAAGGGGAGGAAATCTGCTACCAGGTTTAATGCGGAGGAGAACCGGATTATGTAGGGTACCATGATAAAGTAACTTGTTATACTCTTGCGGGCATAAATTTCTTTGCCTCGGCGAGTGACTCGAGTCCAACTGAACACTATTGAATTCGGTTTTAGAAAATAAAAAAGTCGATTTGAGTCTGGTCTTCGCACACACCTGTGATGGTGTGGGGAGTCAAGGACAAGGCGGAGCCCCTTGCTTGAAGTTTCAGTCGCCGCTCATGAATATGAGCGGGTCCTCGGGGAGAGTTTATGAAAACTCTGTAAATGGCGTCATTGTGTATCGTAAGGTCAATCCAGTGGGGGTGGCAGAGATCTGCCGCAGTAAGTCCGGGAGGCAGCCTGTGGCTGCGGTGTCGGTTCGGTGAGTTGCCGTCGGGCTTCTCGCCACCCGTGCGATCCAGTCCCTACCGGGTGAGACCTCCGGTGACCTGGAGGAGGCCCAGCAGGAGACGATCAGCGGGCCGGGCGAAGTCGATTTGAGTCGCATCACTACGCCATATAAACCAGCCTAGTATGTATATATGTCTATGGATTGAATGTTTGAATGCAGCGCAACTATTCCAAAGACTATAGATAAAAATCGATTAATAATTTTGACGTTTGTCGTATTGTCAACTTGAATTTTCTTAAACCATTTAGTGTAAATTTTTCGGATCGTGAAAATGGCATCATACATTCAGAGAGCAGCAAACTTGTATGTGAGGAATAATGTTCGATTATCCTCTCACTCCGCTACTGCTGGTGGACATGGAGGTGAGCTAATTTCTGTGTATTTTCATATTTACAATTATGTAATCGCATAACCTTAGATCAATCTTATCTCTATTTCTGTTTTACTATTTGCTTTATATGACTAGGTGGTTGGAAACTGTGGAAGAAGTTGTCCTTCTTCGTTGGTTTCCCAGCAGTCGGCTTAGGCATGCTAAATGCCTATTTAGCTCATCAGGAAGAATCCCACGAACGTCCCCCATTTGTTGCCTACGAGTACATGAGAGTCCGTACTAAGGTGAAGTAAAGAATACAGATAAGAATTTTTATTTAATCTTGATAGAAAACCTGTGGCAAAATCTTAATTTAGGGCCTAGAGGAGGGCAAAATGACCATTCTCTCCAATAGTTATTGGTTAAATAATTCAAAAGGTATTATATTCTTCCATTTCTAAATATTTAACACGATCCAGGGTGGGTTTACATTGCTACGCCCATCAAAATCAAAATCAAAATTATTTTTATTCAAGTAGACTTTTAAAAAGTACTTTTGAATAGTCAAGCGCTACCGATGGTTTGGAAGGTTGATTCTATGGAGAAGAACCGACAAGAAACTCGACAGTTACTCTTTTCAAATATATGTTTTTTACAATTGTATTTTTTAATAAAAAATTTGGTTCTTGAATGAGATCCAGCAATATTAAGAGTCCCAAGCATTTTTATCAGAAAAATATTCTTCTAACGAATAATAGGCTTTATTGATAAGTTTATTTTTTACGTACATTTGGAACTTGCTTACTGGCAGTTCCAATAAGCAATCTGGAATTTTGTTAAAAATGCGAATACCTAGCCCCTCAAAAGAATTACTGACTTTACGCAGACGAAAGCTAGGATTACAAAGTTTATTTTTGTTTCTAGTGTTAACTTTTTTTGAAGTATGTGAAAAAAAAAGACTAGGCATATTCTCTTTGGCCTTTACCATTTTTATAATAGCAATGTAATTATGATGATTCATAAATTATTGTGTCCCACAAGGCTGCCATGCAGGCTAAATAATAGAAAAAAAGTAAAATCCACAAGTAGTCGTTTCTGTGTACATTCACAAATGACTCAAAGGCATGAAAAAATTTGAAGTAATATAATGTCACACTATATAAGACGATACCTTGAAATACCCATAAAAGAAGTATAATGTTGCTGTTCTTTGAATATTTCTCTGTTATAAAATAATGATTTTATCAAATTTTAAAATTTGTGAACCTTTGATTTTGGGTTAATAACATAATTTTACTATACCAATGTGCAATGTAAATTATTTAAAGATATATTTCGCACCTTTAGAATGAAAAGAGCATAGAAAAAAAAGTCGAAAATTTAGTTATCATAAAATTACTTAAAAAGGAAATTCTCAACGTAACAATAGTCCAGCCATATTCGAACATAAATAGCCAAGAAAACATAATATACGAAAAATTGTGCGGGTGTCAACTTATTTTGTATATTCTCAAAAAATGCTTTAGAGTTGCATCATTTTCGTTCTAAAGGTGCAATATGTCATTGTTTGTAATTCTAGAATAAAGAATAACTATTATCCCACAAGGTTAATTATCAATATGTCATTAGTCGACATCACATATAAAGGTCATTGCTTCCAATTTTGCTATCATTGTAGTCATCACAAAAATTGACTCAGTGGAGCACATATACCCTGAATCTCTTCAAGGTGCGAGTACATAGGATTCTTGTGAGTAAGCTCGCTCCGCCGTAGTCCTCATCTATGCCTTCGCACTCAATGGAGGTCAAGAGCTTTTGTAAATAAAAAAAAAAATGTCTTTTTAAAAATACACAACAACAACAAACACAAGTAATAAAGTTACAACTCAACAGATACGTTACTTAAATTTAGATGTAGAAATGTATGACTTGTAGTATAACCAGATATTTTGTAATTTGATTTGTAAAACAATAATCTTATTATCTTTTTTTTGTGCAGCGCTTCCCATGGGGTGACGGTCAGAAGTCACTCTTCCACAACCCACATGTCAATGCTCTGCCCAGCGGTTATGAAGATGGACATTAGTTAATCAGCCAGTTTGTTAAATTTGCTTGAAGTATTTAGTTTAAAAACGTGATAAGTACCTAATACAATAAAAAAATTTAAAATTCAAGGGCTATAATTTTATTTCTTTATAACCTACTTCCAGGAATAAAATAAACAAATTATCTAACAATATAAAAAAATTATATTGTATCAATAATAATTATTTATTTATGAAATCATATTTTACATATCTCATAGTGAACAAAAACAATTTGCCAAATACAACATTTTTATTTATTTATACAAATCATGAATGGTATTGGAAATAATGGAAAATTATTATTAGAAAAAATTGTTATAAAATATTTTATTTTCCATTACAATACTTTAAATTTTTTCTTATTCCAATAAAAAATATATTAATAACACTAAAATAGTTTGTATATCTATTTTAGCTGGTTTTGTTGGTATCATCTGATTTGTCATAGATTCAATATCAATTTCAATTGAAATTTTATGAATTGAATTGAACATTTTGTTGTTAGTCTTAAATAAAATCAACAGTTATTATCAGTATTGTTTTAAGCTTCCTCCTATATAGTGTAGGTTAAATTCAGCTTCAAATTTAATTTATACAATCTTCTTTGGTAGATCTATAAATATGTTGTACTCCAAAATTGGGTTTAATTACTTATATTTCAATGAATTTATCAGATGTCCCGCACTACACTGTTTTAATCCTTTACTTAAATTCTTTTTAAGTAATTGTAATAGCCATTATATTAGCTAACTTTTGTCTCTAATCCATTTTTATTAACAACTTTAATTTGTAAATCTTCTCTATTTAAGATTTTTTGTAATTCCTTTGGAAAAGTTTTAGGATATTCTTGGACATCTAATTCAGTTTCAGTTTTTTCTTGTATTTTATTGTTGTGCAATGGAAACCGTTTACGAAAACGCTCAAACCAACCCCTGCTGGCAACAAAACTAGAATCAGAGGGAGATTCTTCATTTTCTTTCAAAAAATTGTAAATAATCATAGCTCTTTGCTTAATGAGGTAAGGATCAACTGGTATCCGTTTCTTTGCACAATCTTGAATCCAAATATTCAGAGCCTTCTCCATTTTCTCTATTATTGGTGCTCTAGAACGAGCTCGCATATTCGCAGAGACCATAGAACCCGAAGACACTGAAGTTCTAATTTTTTGCTCATTTCTTAGTATGGTACGAACTGTTGCTTCATTTAAACCTAAAGATTTGGCTACGTCGGTTGTTTTCTCTCCTTTTCTTAGCCGATCTAGTATATGTATCTTTTGTTTTAGCGAAATAACATGTCTCTTAAGTGCGAGTTTATTACTTTGAGTAGACATAGTGAACTTTGATGTGTCCGAAATTTTTATATTCAATGCAAATTTTTATTGGGATCAATTATATAACAAGGCAAACTGATTCATAAGTATTTAGGTTTGTTATCTCTCCTTTCTATCTTACCAAAACACAACGGTCGATGATGTCGAATACAGAAAGGAATCAAACATCGTAATAACATTAAAACATTATTTTCCTACAGTACATTTATGCAATAATCTGTACTATAATAGTTTTACTTTAGATAGGAATAATTTTCACATAGATTAAACTGAACCTTTAGAACTACTAACTATGATTATCTGTAATTTTTCAATTATTGAATAAAAACAGATGTTCGGAACAATATTCTATTTTTATTTGACAAATGCTACCACTTCCACAGAATACAATTTATACCACAGTCCACAGAAACAGATTATAATTTTAGCTCTACGACGTACAAATCAATCTATACATCTATACAAACAAATAATATTGCAGTCTGTTTGTAATTCCAAATTAACAGATTCAGCATTCTTTATTCCGGCTAATCTCTAGAACGGTTGCATCGGTTTTAAAGGGACTTTAACTGAAAGATGTCTGATATTATAAGGAGTAACTTAGGCTACTTTTATTTTAGAATAATTACCGGCCGGCCGGCTTATTACCTCAATTATGTGCAAAGTCCATTATCTAGATGATCATTGTCTTATTAATGAACGACGGTATGGATTCAGCCAAAGCGGTCCATAGACAATCTTCTAGCGAGCGTGACGCATCTTTGGGGGAGACTATCGATGGGGACAGTGAATCGTTGTCCATCATCCGGATCAGCCTACAGGTTTTTGGCACAGTTTGGCACAAAGGTCTTCTGTTCAAGGTCTCTGCATACCGTCTGCCAGCTCAGCTCTGTGCCTGGATGCTACCTTTCTGTACAAGCGTACACTACAACTTAAATGTGGTACCGATAACGTGATTGCTTTCAATGCTAAAAAGACTCAGGCTTGCGCTTTTACCACCAAAAAGTTTTAATTTTCCACTCATTTTTCCCTGATCCCTCACGGGCACTATGTTGTCGATGTAAATCAGTATCGCCATGTTCGGAATGGAGCTATGTTTTTATCTTAACCACAAGGATCACATCAAAAAACTCGGATTCCTGAACAATATGCGACGTTTCTTAATGCCACACCGAATGTGGCTGTTGTACAAAAATTGGGTACGATGGGATGCCTCCGTAAATTACTCGCTGGAAGCCCTGGATCGGTCGTAGCAAGCAAGCGATTCGTATTAGTGATTGATTCCTGTCAATTGGATCCACTATCTAATTTAATTCAATTCTTCGATTGATGGCTTTCATTATATCTGAATACAATCTCTACCCAATTGGATGACCCATTTCAAGAAGTCCCTAAGTCCACTTAGGGACTTTATGCACTAATAACACCAAAATAAACAGAATCTCATTATCTATCGTTCAGTCTAATCGGTTAATTTCTAACTAATTTCTAAGTCGTACTTTTAAAGATGTTTTGTGCTCAAGTTTCAAGAAGTACCTAAGTCCACAAGTCTAGTCTAGTCTCATCAGTCTCATAAGTCATAAGTCAAATCCATTGTCGTCATCAAAAACTATAAAAGATATGGAGATGCTATATTCGTCTACAGAAAATTTTAGTCAAAAAATATTACATAAAAAGACGAAGAAGTAATAAACATAGAGTTGCGTTATTCATCGTGGTTGTGGGAGAAACTCCAAGCAATTCCCAAGTCTTGCGACCCGGTTGTAGGTTTAAGAAGCCCTCCTTTCTGATATGCATCAACGCTCACCTTGCACTGCCTGCATTCCTCCTCCTCTCTAGCCAAATTTAAAAAAAGCCTGTCAGAGCTGCTTTAGAGGCTCATTTTAAAATAGAACTCACTGCAGCGTACTTAACTATTTCATTTTATTTTCTTTACTTGAGCTATTTAATGGGCAACACCAACAACATAAATAAGTCATTTAATAAACATTAAAAATATATGAAGGAAAATATAATAAAATTTTTGTTTGGAATTAGTAATAATGATTATATTTTAAATTGTTTTATAAATATATAAGACTCGATTAATAGAAACTATATGCATTTAACCGATTTTCAGAACATTTTTAATTTCTTGGCAGCCATTTCGAGTCGCATTTTGGCATTGGCCTTGATACCCATTATTTAGTTTTAATCTCTATGATCCCCCATAGGTTTTATACAACATAGAATTAGGAATTCAATCAAAGAATAGAATTCAGTAGAACTCGTCAACTCTCACAACCGTCATGAACGTCTTTCTCAAAAACCGCAGTCTGTCAGCACGTTTCAGTCGATGGTTGTCTTAAACATAAAATAATATTTTTATAAAGTAATATCTATATGTACACGTATAATGAATTGAGTAGGCTATCCCGTAGTTATTATTATTTCATGTAAGCATGATAATATTTAGGTGCCCTTTTTAATCTTTATGAATAAATATAATTAATTTACCATATCACAATAAATATTGTACAATATTTATTATGAGAGTTGATACTTAAAAATAAGCTATGCACTCTCTAGGTACAGCGGACTTAATTACTTTATAACTCTACGTAGTTCAAAATGTTAAATCAATGTTCAAAAACCAGTGTTCCCAACTCAGGTGTTTTTCCCTAAATTTAGGATGAAAATAAGTGAGTTCGGATTTTAGGGACTTTATATTTTTAGGTATATTTTTCAATGAAATTAAATCAAATATTTTTATTCAACATAAAAAGCATAACACTTATTTGTAGAAAGTCAGATAATACCAAGTAAGGAATATACATATAAAGCCTTATGGTCTGAATTATATTTATTAGCATTGATAAGTAATTATCTGGACGATTCTGGAGACACTTATAGACATCGTATGTTAAAAGACGCTTTCGTATTATTTCAGCAGCTTTATGCTATAATATATGCCTAATTGTTGTATTTTGTTTGAGGTATTTCCAAATAGTTGGGCGGTTTCAAGGGGTTTTGACAGCAGTTTAAGGGTAAATAATTTTTTCCGAGTTGGTATCATCATATCTGTCATGTTTACCTACCGACGCAAAAAACGTTGCTTGTGTGTACAATCCATGTCTATGTAGTTGTGCCTACCTGTTTTGCAAACCTAGCCTATAAAGTCCCTAAGTCCATCTATTTTTTTAAGAAAGTCACTAAGTCCATCATAAAGTCCTAAGTCCACGTTTTTCCGCAACATTTTTCCGATTTTCTTCACCAAATTTGAAAAAGACATATTTATTTTAAGACTATGGGAAAAAAGACTGTAGAACCTACATTTTGATATCACAAATTTATTTCAAAGGCAAAAAAAAGGCGAAGTAAAACATATTAATGCACTTTTCTCAAAAGGGAAAAAACGGACTTAGGAACTTCTTGAACTGGACCATTGAATTGGAGATAGATTATCCATTATCTATTGTTCTCCATATAAGTCTATATCTGTGATTTCATCAAATTGTCATTGTTTATTGTTAAATCATAAATGTCAAATAATGAAATTCGTTTTGCTGCTGTAAATCGTAATTTCGTACACAGAATTCACAGAAATCAGAATTCAGAATTCATGACGATGACAATTAATTAAAAAATTATAATATATGAAAAACAAGTTTGTTTTTTGGCCATATTACATTGACTATATGGACGTAGGAATACCAATAAAATGTGTAAGCTAATACAATAATATAAAAAATCAATCAACTTTTCAAACATGTCTACATCTTTGAAAGAATTCGGTAAGGTATGGTGGTCAGAAGTATACAATCGAATTATCGGCGCTATAGTATTCCTAGACGACTACAGCGCTGAATGCTTGCATTGGGATGGTGGTCTATTCAACCTTATTACTGGCGGAGCAGTTGCTGTAAAAAGCTTGTCACCTTTTGAGGTAATATTATCATAAATTACAAACAATACATGTTTTATGGTTATATATGTCTGATATATAGGAATAACTTTTTATTTGTCTTTAAGTTTGCCAAAAAAGATCAAAGGAAAGCTGTATTCATAACACAAGCAACAAATACCCAACTTCGTACAATCAGTGAGATAATTCGCAACAGTGATTTTACTCATTCTATTCTAATATCCTGTGTCAGTTTGGATATAGTTTATATTGAATTAAATGAAGGAAGAGATGTTAGTGATGTGGTCGCAGCAGGAAAAGCACAAGCAGAAGCTACGAAGCAATTAGAGAAAATGTTACTTGAATGGATTGGGAAAAAGGTATTCATTATTATATTTTAATTGTTTTAGGACAAAATAGAAAATATATGTGATATCCATAAGAGAATAAATCTAATAATAATAATAAAAAAATAGAGTTAATATTTATGTATTTTCTAGTCTTGGAATCCTCTCCTATCAATTATCAACAGTTCAACTGCCTTTCATAATATAAATAATATGTATAACTTGTAATATTTTTATTCAAACATGATACACTCAAGAAAAATATCAAAAATAATAGCCTTCTATTGTAATGGATGATGAAAAAAAAAATTAAAGGCAGCTAGAAAAGAATGGAAAAGCAAATATAATTTGGTGAACAGTATTGTATGTGAACAAATTTTATGGATTGCTTCTAGGGTGATTTGTAAAAGAATAATCTTATTATCTCAATGAACATGGTTATGCTAAATTAACACTACACACTCAATGACCTTCTTAAGGAAACACACACAAGAACAAGCACAAATATACCCAGACCGTACAACATGGCCTGTATGGTCCATATAAACATTTGCTCTTATTGTAAATCCTACATATGACCTGTCCAATTGATACTATATGTAGTAGAAAAATTAGACATTATTTTTCATTTTGCAATCTGTCCTACTACAAATTCTATATATTATTTTAGCAAAGTGCTGTAGAAGTGGTTTACATACCTATATTCACAATATCACCAACTAATGTTGTCTTTTTGACACCACCATACCACAAAGTGTACCCTATGTATGACGGTAAACTGACTCCAGAATCTCAATCAATTGACTTGTATACCTTAACAAATGCTGAGAGATCGTCAGTGAGAAGATTGGCCAGCAGTCTTAACAGTATGCTTGATTCTATGAATATGAAGGAGGATATTTATTATATGGGTGCTTTTAGTTCTCTGATTGCCGGTGTTTTGGAGAATTCTCCAGTTTGTGTGTCAAGAAGAAAGGTAATAAAAGATATAATATATTTTTTGTATTTTTTTAAATAAACGCTGTACACTCAACGACCCCCATTAGGATTGTAATATCCTGTGTCAGGGGTGCGGAAACATTCACAATGACAAGGACAAATACACCCAGGCCGAAAAATATACTTGCATGGTCAATACAAACATATTGTGCTCCGAGCGGAATTGAACCCGCGACCTGTGGCGTTTAAGGCAGGTTCGCTACTGCTGCGCCACAACGACGTCAAAACGTCGTCGTTTTTGTATTATTAAGAAATTTATAAAATGTATAGTTCATCAATTCATTGCTCTACAGACTATTGTGTACAGAGAACCACCATTTCAACCATATAAGTTATAATAAGAAGAATATTTAGAACTATTATATGTTGTAAAGACTAAGAAACAATTACAATTTTTTATTATTATTTAGCATAGGTTGCACACTAAATACTTTAATTTCTATTTAGTTTTATACTGTTTGTATCATGTGCGACAAATACATAGTTACTTAATACTAAAACCTGAATCTTTCAATACTCTTTAAAAAATTAGTCTCAATAATTGAATATATTAAGATTTTATTTAACTCAATTCTAAATTTAACCATCAATTATTTATTTATTAAATTGATAAGCATATATTTATTAAATTAATAAACTATGTGAAAAACTAAATTTTCAGAATTGCTCCACTCCTGTATCATTAATAATAGTTGACAGAACATTAGATTTATGTGGTGTGACGAGTCACTCAATGGAATCAGTTCTTGATAAAGTGATGGCTCTGTTACCCAAGTTTCCAGGACATTCCAATGATGTTTCAATTGATATGTCTTGTCTATGTGAGGCTAATGTGTAAGTTTTAACATTTATTTATATTGAATTGAGTGTATCTTATAATATGTCTTTTTAACAAAGTTTTATTAAAATTATAGAAATAATAATCAAAAATCAAAACATGATGGCAGGATGCATGGTTGGGACAAAGTTCCTTCATTTTATTTCCCATTATCAATTTCACCATTAATTTAATTTAATATCGACACTATGTCCGCCCTTGCAATCCCACCCTTGGCATCCCTTTGCCACCCCTTCCCACCCCTACTAACTACTTCAAAAATAAAAACTCATGATTAGAATATTTCTAATATTATTTATTTTGACATATAATAATTCCTTTCAGTATTTCTCACCCAGATGATGTACAGCTAAGTCCAGGATGTCTTTATCATGCTAATGATGAATCCTGTGCACAGACATATGACCACATGATTAATAAATCACAGAAGGAAGTTATGTTTGATCTCTATAATAAACTGTCAAAACTGGAAGTCCAGAAGTCACCAGGACCGAAGACACTCTTAAAAGTAACACCGCAAAGCGTTGAGAAGATTATTTCTGCATCTAAAGGTATGATAGAAATATGTAAATACTAGCAGTGTCCATAGCTACACTCGCTTTAATATAGTTTTCTGATAATCTCATGGAAATACAACATTTTTCCGGGATTCAAAGTATACTATGTGTTATTCCAGACTATAATCTATCTCTGTGCCAAATTTCATCCAGATTCGTTCAGCCATTCTGGTGTCATTGATTAATAAACACCCATCCAAACATCCATCCACCCATCCACCCATCCACCCATCCAAACTTACACATTTATAATATTAGTGGGAAACATATTTCCAAATGGATAAGCTCTGTACTACTTTTTTGTAATCCCACGGAATCCTAACATGTTACCGGAAAAAAGTAGTCTGTGTGCTATACATTTATAATATTAATGGGATGTGGGATTAGTGGGATATTGACTTTTATAATGCCGCATATGTAAATAGCTAAAATTAAAATGGTCTTGGAAAAGTTGTTATTTGATCTCATTTTAATGGAATGTAAAAAAGTAATAGAGCTTGGGAGTATCACTGCATTCTCATTGTTTATGATACTTTAATGACTTACAAGATTTCATTTACATTAATCAATTTTCAAAATCATAGTTCTATTGCTCTGTAATTTCTTACTAAACTTCGATTAGCTATACTGCTTATTTTAGAATTTAATTATTACAACATTTCTAGAATCGGCGTGCAGTTTAGAAGCACCTATTTAACAGTCGGTCGTCGTTTTTGTATTGTTTTTGTCCAATTTTTTATGTGTACAATACAGATATCATTAATTAGATATTGCCATTTTATATCTGGGAATATTTTATATAACAAAATTGTTAACTTCCAGGAAACTATGACGTAATTGAAAAGCATTTGGGTATCCTGCAGCAAGCTTTAGGCGTGGTGCAAACCTTAAAGTCACCTAAGCGTGTACAATTAGAATTACTCATGAGCTTGGAGCGACAAGTTCTGCAGAACCTAGCTGCTAGCAGAGATTCCACTAGCGTACTGCATCAGGTAACAGAAGTAATAAATACTAAACACATAACCTGGCTTAAGCGCCACAGGTCGCCGGTTCGATTTCCGCTCGGAGCATATGTTTGCTTTGACCATACAGGCATATTTTCCGGTCTGGGTGTATATGTCCTTGTCATTGTGTATGTTTTCGGACCCTTGAAACACTCAACTCAACGGCCATTAGGATAGTTATATCCACCTATCCTAAGTAAGAGTGTGTAGCGTTTATTTAATTTAAAATACCATTGAATACCAATGTTTGGGGTCGATCTACACGTTATATCATGTAGGGACGAATAAGGGTCATGTCGTTAATATTAATCCATTTTCTGTCCATAAAATATACATAATTGTTATTGTCTGACATTCTCAGCATAATTCTGAAGTCCACACAGATGGAGTAGCAGATAGATGCTAGTGTCTTATCTAATATAATAAAGAGGAAAAGTTTACTTATTTGTCTTAATGCATTAATCTCCGGAACTACAGACTAGATTTGACTTTAAAAATAAAATAAAGTTTTTATATAAAAATAAAATAAAAGTAACATTTGTTTGTTTGTTTAACTTAACAATAATTATGTTAATACGAGAGCTAAGCAGCGGTCACAACTGCACAATATTTTATGATATTCATTGATGGAATTATTGTATTATTTTTTATTTATTGCCCTAAAAGAAAGTCCTTGAAGTGTGATTGATATTTAATATTATCAAAAATTACCCATCTTTTCAGATGAGCCACCTAATAAAATCCCGAAAAGACCGTAGTCTGTCACTGGAAAATCTTTTAGCACTACTGATTCATGTGTACTCACTAACTGGCACGGAAGTTATGTTCAATAGACAACACGAGGAGAGCCTGCAGGAGGCCCTCAGCGTTGCAATATTTGAAGACCACAAGGGTTTGTGTGCAAATGAAATCGGTCAGATAGTGACTCCGGAAGAATGTGAAGAAATTTCTAAGAAAATAATGGATCGTTTGAAAGATATTTCACAAATGAGGAAAATTTTACATAAGTAAGTATACATGTATATAACTAAGTTTATATGTGTATAAGTAAGTTTACTGATATGAATTAATGACGTCACATATTATGGTATTGCGTTGAGGGTGACAAGACGGTGCTATATACGACGACGTTGTGGCGTAGCGGTCGCGAACTTCTTCTCAAGTGCCAAATGTCGCGGGTTCTATTCTCGCTCGGAGTAGATGTTTGCAATGACCATACAGGCATGTTTTCCGGTCTGAGTGTGTTTGTCCTTGTCATTGTTTATGTTTCCGGATAGTTCAATACCCATGATCATTGCAGCATTATGCCTTGGATTTATGATTTTTTTGATTGGATTTATGATTGAACAGTCCAATGACTTCTCAAAAAAAAGTTAATAAAATGAAATAATTGTATTTCGAGCGAAAAATTGGGTGCTAAATAAAAAATTAAAATCTCCAATAAATAATCAGTCCCATTTAGAATAAAATATTTTGAACGAAACGTTTGTTGCTAAAATAAAGTTTAAAATTCCACATTCCAGGTATAATTCTGTAATAAAGCCATGTGAGGCCGGCACAGGTCATGAGTACCGTGGTGTTCTGCAACAGCTGGTCGACGACCTCGTGGACACCGACCGGCCGGAACTGACCGATCTGCGTCATAGGAACGAAGGCATCAAGGATCTCTTGAGGAGTGGTCTGAAGTATGTATTACATATAATAATATAATTATGGATTTGCATCTTAGCCTGTGACATCTAGTGAAAGACCTGAACTTATGGTGTGGGACCTCTATTCCAGCATGTGCAGACATCAACGATTCTTCGGGTTTTGTGTTCCACTCATGGCCTCTTAAGTTTCGCAATTCTTTGAGCTAAAGTGCTTTTAGTTAGTTCTCTTGGCTTTGGATCTCCACATGTCTTAGCTCCGTTCGGCCATTTGAGCTTTTTCTTTATGTAAGAGGGGGCAAACGGGCAGGACACTCACCTGATGCTAAGCGATCACCGCCGCCCATAAACATCTGCAACACCAGAGGGCATGCAGGTGCGTTGCCGACTTTTAAGGAAGGAATAGGCTCTTCTCCTGAAGGTTCCCAGGACACTACTGAACTATTAGACTTTTTGCAATTTGTTCAAGTCAGTAGGTCAGGTATTTTTTTCTGAATGAGAGGTACGTATCCATTTATTATGTGAATCTTTAAGCAGAAGGAAGCCCTCGGTGAATATCGCATTATTAGTTTTTACGTCTTTTTATAAAATAATTCCAACGCAAAACACTAAAATTTGGGAGGTTGTCAAACCAAATCTCAAGATATGTCATTAAGGGGGAAGGAAGTGAGGGTGACAGCTGCTCACGTAAATAAATGAGGACACCTCAAGGTTCTTATTATTATTATTATTTTATGTCCTTTTCAGTGCTCGTTGTATATATTTATAATTTATACAACGAGCGATTAATCATTATGATTGAATGAGTAGTATCCGTAGGTGTAAATGTGTGAAGTCGTGACAAAAAAATCATCTGATATGAGTAGCTTATTACTGCTACTATACTTATTAAGAAGATAAATTCCTTAATGATCGAATGGTCTCCGTCATTGTAGAGCTGTGTGTTCTTGAGGTTCGTAATATTTTCTGGTAAAATCTTTTATGAGTACAGTGACTATAGACATAATTTTATTTTTCATAGTTTCGTTTCACAATAAACATTCAATAGAATATGGTTTCTGTTTTAATTGTTCTGCAAGTTTTAAATTTCATATGTTATAACAATAAAATCAGGTTGAGAGCTGACGATCCGAATTCAGGAGAGATTGAAAATATCTATTGAACTTCTCATAAATAGTTTTCATCTTAGTTCTATTATTATTTTTGTTACTATTGTTACTGATCATAAAATTAGTGTATTTAACAACAGACTGTTCTCTTTCAAGCATACTGACGAGCAAGAAGAAGTCCACAAAGCATCCATTGGATAACTCAACAGTAATACTCTTCGTGGTCGGAGGTATAACAGCTGATGAGTGTAAGCAGTTACACCGCAGCGTGATCACCAGCGGTGTTGATAACGTTGTACTCATCGGTTCCACTAAGTTTGTGACACCCGTTGAGGCTATGAGGGATGTGCTCAACTTATAGCGGTTTTTTATTAAGACTGTGTAAGGATATTGAGGATCCGTAACGAGTTAAATAACGTAAATCCGTAATATGAAGTTTAAAAATGTTTGTTCTACGAGTGTCATATTTCCGTTGGGGTTGCTGTGACGTCACAAGGACAGATTGTGCTTTGAAAAATAGTTTCGCTGGCATTTTACTGATATTTTCATACATTACTTAAAGTCATTTTTAATTCAGTAAAGTTAAGTAAAGTTATTTTTAATTCATTTCGCCACATAAATAAGATAAACCAGATACTTGTAGTGAATCGAAGCCTCTATAGCTCAACGGTAGAAGGGCCGACTCCGCTCTGTTAACGCGGAAGTTGCGGGTTTGATCCTAACGCAACCTACGGGTTCTAGCGCAACCTACGAGCTATATGGAGGAGCCTATTTGGAGGGGTAATAGGAATATTAGTAATGCCTTGAAAAAGCAATACTAATACTCTTTAAAAAAAAAAGATGTTTGTAGCGACTTCTAGGCGATCAGTCCCTGTGACGTTTAAAATTGGCTATCTAAAATGTGTTATAAAATCGTAACGGATGGATCTATTTACGATGATTTACAAATTATACTAATGGGGATGAGGAACCTTAGCATAAACGGTGGTTATGAATTGGTTTGTTGATTATAAAAAACTGGTGTCGGTGTTAATTGTTAATTTATGAAGCACCTTTAAAGCAATATAAATAATGAAGCACCTTTAATGCAAAATAGAAATAGTTGATAGATTGGTTAAACTGGTTATGGCATAGTTGGACACAAATAAGCAATACCATGTCAACCCACATGAATGTCATTTCGAGAAAAACGCGTTTGAAAACTTTTGAACAACTTCCTTTATATGAAATTTTTTTACATGACCAATATATTACTTGACCATATTGGTCAAGTTTTTGGCAATTTCAGATTTTTACGTATTTTCACAAAGAATAAGTATACAAATTGCATATTTCGTATATAATATAACCAAAAATGTTTAACATAATACATAAATTGCATGATTAAAAATGGCTTTTTGGAAGTTTTAAAGCTTAAAACCCTTCAAATATTAAAGAAAAATGTTCTTCAGCCATTTACCAAAACTTCTGCATATATAACTCAGTTTTTTCAATTTTGTGGGTTGACATGGTATTGCTTATTTGCGTTCAGTTGTAATTTGGTGCTGTCGGAAGAATGTGAAAGCGCCGCGGAAAATACCGTGGGGTTTAGTCGGAACGACTCAGATATAGCCTCCTATTGTCCCCGTAATAGAGAGGCATCCGTGCGAATTTAATCAAATAAGTTGTAATTTGGTGATATCATAGTTAAGTAATTAGGTGGATAATGCTTTGGGTTGGTTGTTAAGGCTTCTTCCTAAGGTTAAATCTTTTCCAATTTTAATTTTATGTCATTACGGTTGGCAAACTAGCATACGCCGTCTTTTGGTAACCAGTCACCACAACCTTACCTTTGCGATACTTGAAGATTACAATAGCGTTTGCTGACCTAACGGATAGAAGAAAGTGGATGAAAGGGAAAAAATGAGAGGAACATAAGGGGGTGCGAGATTGGTCCTTCGGCGTTCTTACTCATCGCAAGAAACGCAACAGCACTGATACTGTTTACGCCGATTTTCTGTGGGAAATGGCGCAAATGGCCCGTAAATACTACCCGTATTTGCCGGCCCATTTGTGCTGGGAGGATCATGGCTCTATTACTTTCGATGATATGTTACCGGAAACTATGGCGAGTTCTTTGTATCCAGTAACTCTAATTGAAAGCGTGTTTTTTCAAGCCGTCAGTCGACCTAGAGGAAGACTGGAAGGCTTTGTGTCTTCTGTTGTAGGATATCCATTCCAGCAAGCTTGGACCTCATCGATTTTGGATGCGGTGTTCCATTCATTGCCTCTGTAGTTTTGTAATTCTTTGAGCTATGGAAGTGCCTTTGGTTCTTGAATCTCCTCATTTCTTAGCTCCTTCTGATCATTCCTTAAGCCACTACCCACGACATATTTGCTCAAAGACAGCGTTGAGAAACAGAAATTTGGACGAAGACAATCTAACAGTTTCCCAAATGCTGCCAAGTTCAGTGACCTCTTTTTCAAAACTTAATCTACTACTAGAATTTGTGTGCTATGTATAGTGTGATGCTAATTTTCTATGTAAGCCATTATCGCTGGTAACACAATTATTAGAAATTTTAATATTCGGACATTATGAAAGACAAAAATGTATCAATATTATTATGTGATAATCACTCATTGTTGGCTAAAAATCCAATAAAGAACGCATTTAAAATATAAGAAGAATAACTTAAATAATGGCAAGCAAAAATTTGTAATTGTTATTTGTATAAGATCTTAGTACCGCTACTGGACGCTAGATGGCAGGTATTGCTACTATTGGTAAGTGACGAAATAAAAATAGAATTTGCCTAAGCCATTTGAACTTATCGATTAGGCATAATTATACTGACCTTCAATAGTTTGGGGAACCCTAGATTATAATATTAACATAATAAAAATAACGAATAATAAAAGAGAATTAATGTTAACTCGGGAATTGGAATGCAAAGCTACCTTGTCTATATCTGCTAACATTATGTGTTGTGTATTTATATTATAAGCTTAACAATTATTTATTTTAGTGTTACAATACATTTATATAAGGATATATAAATGATATTGGTTATATTTTGAGCCAGTAGTTCCTTAATCTACTGTAATGCAGTAGGTACAATGTCAAAACTTAATGTGATTGATCACTTATTAAATAACAATAAAATGTATTACTTTATCAAATATTTTTCTTAATATATTTTCAAGCGATTTTTCTTCAATGCCATAGATAAAAAAAGTTGTAAAATTTTTATGAAATAAGGTAGATAGTTTCAATCTGGTTTTTCTACAATCCGAGTGTGACATCAAATGACGTGTTTTTATGAATAGCTAATATTGTATGGTGGTGAACCACATTTATTATAGTTATAGGATATATTGTGCAATGCAATTACAATGCAAAAATGAATATTATATTATTTATTATCATAATCAATCGTTAATGTAATAAAATTATTTCATAGTCTTGTTTTTTTTTTTAAAGTTACCAGCCATCACTTACGACATATATTGCTCAGACTTAAATCTTCTAAAAGCAGGAATAAGGACGAGAAAATCATGCGTAGTTTTAAACTGTCGAGTTAGGGTTCAGTGACTTCTTTTTCAAAACGGTACAACGTTACAAGAATGTGTGTTCCAAGTACATCTATTGTCTATTACCTTGATATAAAGACAGTTGTCTTTTTCTGTCTGAAGTTTTTTTTTTAAATTAATTTTAGACGCATGTTCTTTTTTTAAAACAAAACTACAGAATGTACCGGTACCTTTTACGTTCTTAATTTTGTAAAGATGTGCTTGAATTATGACCATTGTGTAATCAGGTGTGAGCGTGAAAAATTAAACACAAATGTTATTTTGTAAAATTATATATTCATTTCAATAGCTCGACATGAAACAATAATTGATATTTTATTTGAATTACTAATATAATACTTTCGTTATTATACTTTGTCGAAACATTCAATACTGAATCAAAGAAACATTTTTTACAATACTTAATATCGGATGAATCCGTAAATTTTAATTTAATCCGTAATTGTAAAGGATATTTTTTGTACTATAAAATAAAGTGTATTTTTAATTTTTTTTTTTGGGCTTTATATGTAATCAAACTTTTTTTTAAACAGTATAGAGCCGAACTGAATACGTTCTATCGATTAAATAAAAGCTACCTTTTAACTTTATACACTGGGAAGGTATACAGTCAGGAAAAACCTTAGACCATTTCACCACTAATAGTCTAAGGGAATAACAAAATATAAATAAAAATGTCAGGTCAGTCAGTATTTTCAAATTTAATATGCATATCTGGTCACTTAGATCTAAATATCAATACGGTTTAAGTATTTAGGTACTGTGTACTTATTTATAAAGTACCGAATATAAATTCAACGCCGTAAAGGAATGTAAAGTTACGTGGGACATGAGGTAATAATGTGCAGTTTTCACATATTGTACAGTTTTCATAGAAATTGTATTTATTATGGTAAAGTATTAAGGTCCTTTTAATAAATGAAAAAAAAAACCAAGAAAATTACTTCTTTGACCGTCGAGAGATTACGATCCTGACGCCAGCTTTAGTTTCTGGTGATCTATAAATACAATATTTTTAATCGGCTGCTTGACCGTGTTAGGAACGCATTTTATCGACGGCCAGATAATATTTTAAACTAATTTTACAAGTCGAGAATTTTTACAACCTAAATTATGATCATATATATTTTTAATAGCTTCATTAAGATCATTGAGGACTATTGATAACAAGAGAATATATCCCTTTTAATGTCAGTTACTATAAAAGTATTTCATTACTCATATTTTAACAACTGTTTCAGTAGCATAGAAGTGTTTAAGGTTCCGTACAACAAATATTTATTGATTATTCTATCTATCAATATAATTATTATAACACTAACAATTATTTTATATATCTGGAATTTTTAACAGTAAAGAGTAATGAATTGAAAATTTTAGTGCGTAAAAATAAGTTATACTTAGACATAACTATAAATAAACATACTATGAGCAAATCTCTATGCATCTATTTCGATAGGAGATTCTAAAATGGCGATAACTATTTACAAAATTGCTAATTTGCTATGAACCATCGACTTTCTATAAACTAAGGTCTTCCACAAAAAAAAACCAAAGATTTGCTGATCCTACTTCGTAAATTCAACGAAAGTAAGTTAGCCACACGCTAAATTTATTCGATTATGCAAGCTTGTGACGCTAACTTCATGCCAATATATTGATTGTGACTAACTTCGTTTCATTGCGTTAAATAGAATTTACGAAAGAAAACCAGTGAATCTTTGGACATTTTGTTAGGATGGAAGGTCATCTCTATATATAGTCAAAGCTATAAAAAATTTAGAAAAAGTTTAAAGCGAGGCGATAAAATGTCACAAATTAAATGACGTTAAAATAACGCTTTTAAATCATTTGTCTTAATACTTATAGGCGATTATTGCTATCAATCTTCTTTATTTAGTCCATTCCAGCGACGTCACCTCCTTTTCTAAAGTCCGCGTTGGCATAAATCGCAGTTTTGTTCCTAAAAAGCGCGCAAACAGTGGATCCTCTGCCTTCATAACGCATCATACCGTGACCTTTCTCTCGTAATCCTTTTACAATGTCCTATAGTAAAAATAATTATTTATTTTCGCTGTTAATTATATTTTTGTTTTTATTTCTGATGAAGATCTTTCATCCTGTTTTTAATCATTGAAGGGGTTTGGTTTTCAAAAGTCTTTCCTCACCTACAGTCGAAGAACCTGCATGTATAAATATTCACGGCTTCAGTCTCAGTGGCTTACGATGTGCGTTGATTTGCAATGACTCATTCTGTTATCCTTTTATAATATATAGAACGTCGTAACTGCCAAAAATCTCAAAATTATAGTAAATAAAATAATATAATAATAAATAAATAGTTACGTAGAGAAAAAAATATGGAAACATTACCAAAATATCATTAATACCTACTTTAAAATCAGTAAAATCATTCCTTTATGTAATCATAAAATCTAGTGTATTGATTGTGTGTGTAGTGATAATTGTCAGTTACGATGTTCATCCTAAATAGGTTCAATAATAGATAGAAAATATCCCATATATTTTCGAAACTAATTGATATAGGTAGGTAATTAATAATTATAATTCCATTTCCATTTTAAAGGCTTCGGGACGGGCGCAGGGATAATCTCTGTCACAGCAGAGATTATTCCACCAGTGCAATCAGTCACACTGGTGGTAGTCTTTTGTTGCAAGAGACCAGCTAGGTAGGTACCACCGCAGTGTCAGTTCTACCGCAAACCAGTAGTGTCTTTGACATTACTGTGTTTCGGTTTGATAGGCACTCTAGGTTAGTGAAATTACTGGGCCGATATCTCGAGGTTGGCAACCCGTGAGTGGCACCTACTAATGGGCACACATAGGCTACGGCAACCGCTTACCATCAGGTGGGCCGTATGCTTGCTTGCCAACTTAGTTACATAAAGAAAATTAAAATTTGTCAACCTCAATTATTCCGTATTCATATTCAGCGCGCATCGGGAATATTTGATGGTGAATACGAGCTTCGTCCACCGCTTCTTTTATTGTCTGTCCGAACCACAACTGACGCATTGCTACCTGTAATATTTATATAATATTTTAATTATGAATCTAGCATTGTAAGTTCCTTTATAAACAATTTTAAAAACATAAATAAAACAATGTTTATTTATCCAATGGTAAATAATTAATCGCTCAATAATCTACGTCAGAAGAAATGTTTGAAGTGCGATTGGGTCACAGTAGGTACGTATCAGAAATACACATACAGAAATATCAATAAAATAACAACATTTCTTGTATCTTTACTCCTTTTATTTAAAACCATATTATTTTTATTTAATTTTATTTTGAGTATTTCTTGTAGCGGCAACATAAATACACATTCTGTGGTTCAACATTTGTTAAGTGAATATGTTGAGACGAAGTCTCTGACAGAGACTTTGGCAATGAGGATACGACTTAATGTCTTAGTTTTATTTTAAAGTAAGAAAGAGGCTTTCCCAAACAAAGACTCTTTCAAAGCCAGCTATAATGATATATAAAACATATATAAATATTTATTTAAGTTGTACTGTATGTTTAGGGTATGATGGGGCAAGCATGTTCTTACTGTGGCATTCTGTGAAAATTTCAATTACTTACCATCATTCGAGCTGTTATTTACCAAGAAAAAATACATACCAAAGCAATAGCCGTAACTATTTTCGTTCCACCAGAAGCTCCTATAACAAGTTTCGCATTGCCATTTCTGTCGATTATAATACTAGGGCTCATCGAGGATAAAGGTCTCTTTCCGGGTGCGATGAAATTAGCCGGGGAAGGCTTTAAACCAAAGTAGTTCGTAATGCCAGGTGAAGAGAAGTCGTCCATAACATTGTTCATGATGATGCCAGTTTTAAGAGTCGAGAATCCAGCACCAAAGCTGTCAAAATTGAAGATTTAAAAATTATAGATATTATAAATAAATGCTGCACACTCAACGGCCCCCATTAGGATAGTGATATCCTGTGTCGGGGATCCGGAAACACATACAAGGACAAGTACAAATACACCCAGACCGGGAATTATGCTTGCATGGCAATACAAACATGTTATGCTCCTAGCGGGAATCGAACCCGCGACCTGTGGCGTTTAAGGCAGGTTCGCTACCGCTGCGCCACAACGTCGTCTTTATATTATTATTATTATTATTGGGTGTATTTGTCCATGTCATTGTGAATGTTTCCGGACCCCGACACAGGATATTACTATCCTAATGGGGGCCGTTGAGTGTGTAGCGTTTATTTATTTATTTATTATTTATTATTTTTGTTACATAAAATATGCGTCCTATTGATCCTATGTTATTTAATTTAATAATGATTAGTTATGAAGATTTAAAATGAAAGTTCTTAAAGAATGAGAACTGATGCGATTGCATAATTGCTTTTTTGGCAGAGATTAAACCGGCTGTTGTTTTTGTAGTCCAATTATCTGGTGACTGTTCCTTATCCCTGTGATTGACTTTCTAATTATTAGTAATCATATATGTAAAGTAATTGAATATTTTAACGAAGTACTTAATAAAGAAACTTACTAGTAATTAATCGAACTGGTCATTGAGACGGCATCGCCATTTTCCGCAATCACGGACAAATGTGCGGTGCCGGTGTCAGATTTCTGATACTCATCAGCTCCGTAGTAATCTGTGCTGTTGCTTGTCATAGTGTCGTTTATTTTCAGACGGATTTCTTTACCATGTTCTGGTGCTGTTATGTTGCGGAGCAACTGAAACGAAATAAACGCTGTGACAAGGACAAACACCCAGAATGGAAAACGCCTGTATAGTCAATACAAATATCTGCTCCGAGTGGGAATCGAACCCGCGATCTGTGGTGCTTAAGGCAGGTTCGCTATGACAGCGACACAGCATGTCAAAATGGTGGCGGTTTTTAAAAAATGTTTATCGATAAGCAGCGAGGTCACACCGTGATGTTTTGCTTATATACCCTGTAATAAACCAGTCTTTTTTAACATTACAAGATTTTTCAAAGCGATATTCAAATATACAGGCGAACAAAGCATCAACAATATTATATTAGGATAGATTAAAATGAGTATAATTTAATAGTTGTATTTTTTAATAATAATAACCTTTCACTCTAGCCTCCGAACTCTGGATATATACACACTTACTTTTGTATTGCTTCAAAATGCGGTTATATTAAACATATGCAGAATAGTTCGAAAGTTTTTATCTATTGAAGATAATTTATAAACAAGTTGGAAATTTAAAAAAAAAAAATAGTTTACCCTTTGGCCAAAAGCCCGCGGTAAATTCGTAAGCCTCGGCAACGAGAGAATCCTCAGTTTACAAATCTATAAAAATAATAACTAGCGGCCCGTTCCGGCTTCTGACGGGTATTTAATGGCGTCGGGATGTGATCGACCCCATCGCCCGCTGTTGGGATAACCTCTGTCACAACAGAGATTATTCCACCAGTGCAATCAGTCACACTGGTGGTAGGTCTTTTATTGCAAGAGGCCGGCTAGGTAGGTACCACCGCAGTGTCCAATAATCTGCCGCCAACTAGTAGTGCTTAGGCACTACTGTGTTCCGGTTTGAAGGGCATTGTACGCTAGTGGAATTACTGGGCGAACGAGATTTAAGAACTAATATCTCGAGGTTGGCGGCGCGTGAGTGGCACCTACTAATGGTGCTGCAAGCGCTCATAGGCTGCGGCAGCCACTTACCATCGGGTGGGCCGTATGCTTGTTTGCCAACTTCTAACATAAAAAAAAATAAAATAAATATACAGCCTATGGTCATTCAAAAATGATTAAAATCGATCCAGTAGTTTTGATATATTCATTACTGCCCGTGGACCGCAGGCGTTGAATTTGGAGTTATATAATTTGTTATTATACATATAAACCTTCCTCTTCAATCACTCTATCTATTAAAAACCGCATCAAAATCCGTTGCGTAGTTTTAAAGATTGAAGCATACATAGGGACAGAGAAAGTGACTTTGTTTTATACTTTGTAGTGATAAAACACCACTTTTTATTCTATTTTACTACTCACGTTATCTAAATCTAAGAAATCAACATCTCCCAATTTAGTCCTTGCAGCATATGCGTATTTAAAGGCTTCCAGTGTCCTGTGGTAAGTGAGAATTTTGTTTTTCGTCCCATTGATGCTTTCAGATGTGAAGTTGTAGCCGCTGAGAATATTTAATATGTTCACCAAAATAGCTCCACTACTGGGTGGTGGTGGGGTGTATAGCACGTCTCCGTTACTCAGTGGCACTGATATGGGCTCTGTAATCTTTGCCCTGGAAGAAAAAAAAGAGATTAGTTGAAAAAAGGTTTTAGCGACAACGGAATTACCGAACGGCATAAAACTGGTGGTTTTACTGGTGGTAGGTCCTTTGTTGCAAGAGGCCGGCTAGGTATGTCACCGCAGTGTCAAATATTCTGCCGCCAAATGGTAGTGCTTAGACATTACTGTGTCCGGAACACACTGTTTGAAGGGCACTGTATGCTAGCGAAATTACTGGGTAGAGGAGATTTAAGAACTAATATCTCGAGGTTGGAAACGCGTGAGTGGCACCTACTAATGGTGCTGCAAACGCTCATAAGGTACGGCAACCGCTTACCATTAGGTGAGCCTTATGCTTGTTTGCCAACTTGTATCATAAAAAATCTCCCTGGCATGTAATACTCTCTATTATTATAATCAGACAAGTAAGAAATGTGACCACAGTATTTACGTAACCTTTTTTACTATATTTATTTTTAAATTTTCCACTGTCTCCTCCTCGCCTTCATCTAAGGACGTGAGACGATACTATGATGCTAATTTATATTTGGGCTTTAAAAATGCTTTCCAACAGACGACCTATATGGTGTAAACAAATTTTCAATTTTAATCAAATCTATTAAAAAAGTGCAATTAAACCGTGTTCATAACAATAAAGAACGGATAACTAACAATATTATATATAAGAAGATAACTCTTGACATCTGTAAGTTTCCGTGACAAATATAATATGTATGTTTTCGATAATGTTCTACAATAAACATGCCTGAACCTATGACAATGTTGATAAATTGCTTCCTAAGGCATTTCACCCGCTCAATATTACAGGGCCGTAGTCTAAAGTTAAAACAATTTATACCTAGTTGGCTAATATGGTGTGTACGTCTTCCACTACTATATATTTCAGAATATCTTTTGATAGTTCTTCACTGATTTAAAACTATTTATATTTCATTGATTGAATCACTCCAAAGATCGTTATCGAAAAGTTGTCGCGTACCAATTTTAGTCTTTTAACCAAATTGTTGATATTTCCTGTTTCTATAGCCTCAAATAGCTCAACTAGTGTCGACTGTTAAGAATTCAAGCTCGATACTGAAATACTAATGACTTGAAACGAGCGGTTTGGCAAACTCGCATACGGTCCGCCTGATGGTAAACAGTCACCGCAACCTATGAGCGCTTGTGATACTTGGAGTGTCACATGTGCGTTACCAACACAAAGGATAGGAAATAAGGAATGGAACAGAGGAGTGGTGGAAATTGGTACTGTCTTTGAATAGACTCTGGATCTATTAGTTTTTTTTCTATTATTATTAATACCGAGTATTGCTGCTGGCTCTACTGGCCATGGCAGTGCCACCTGGTAGTTTCGACACAAAGTTGATTCTTTCCGAAGTATGATTTTCATAAGACTGAATACTTAGGACGTCATCGGGAATAAGCATAACAAATACTAAAGTCTGTGACTGTCACTGTACCGTTAATTAAAATATCTATGAAAATTGGCATAGGTAGGTATATCAAAATATTTTTATCTATTTATTCATAATTGTCTCAATGAGGATATCAAATGAAAAACAGCTTAAACAGTTTTTAAGATACAAAAAAAAAATATTTTATAATATTTTGATTTATTTGCTAAACACCCCGAGGTCTTAGGTCGGGGAAAGTACTAATTGTGTAGCAGTTGTACGTTGACTTTTGTCTCGATATACGTCGTTATCGCGCAACGATACAATGATACAACTGTGAACGCATATTTCATCATCTACCTTTATGTTAAACAAAACATTTATATATGATTCACGCACTTACAGCTGTATGTTTTTTTCTTCTTCTTAATTTACACAGCTGTTATCATGAAATTATTATTCATTTGTATTTTTCTAGAAAACAATAAAATTTGAAAGAATACCGATGACCTCATCTTGGTATTGACGTCTTTAATTTTGTATTATTTATTTTACATCGTTAAGAATTATTTACTGGGGCCCTAGAATTTCAGAACCACTGTCAACTCCTAGGGTCCTGGGTGTTGACATTTCCAATGATATTCAATTCGTAAGGACACAACCGAGGTGGCATCCGAAAAGCTCAGTATTTTACACAGAGGTAAGCAATACTTCACCCCGGGACAAGGACTTCAATTACAGGATTCGTAAGGCCGATCTCATCCAGAGTTACAGTACTCATAGTACTGCTGTCAACTCTCGATTCAGTTCAAAGACGTGTTGTTAGATTAGATACATAGAGAGAAGACCCCAAATTTACAAGCAGCATTGAACACTTAAGTCTAAGGAGTGATTTCGCCTCTCTTTATTTGTCCTACCGCTTCTATCGGCTATGTTTCGAGGAATGGTTTGACTCGCCATCGCCAGGATCTTCTTTAAACATTTTACAGGTTGCTCTAACCGATTTAAGTATGGGGTTCTACCGAAACCCCATTCACGGTTAAATTTAACAGCTTGCCATTAAATAATAAATTATAAGCGCTACACACAACGGTCCCAATTAGGATGGTTATATCCTGTGTCGGGGGTCCGGAAAACTACACAATGACAAGGACAAACACACCTAGATCGGAACACGTGCCTGTATGGTCAACAGATAACTGCTCCGAGCGGGAATTGAACCGCGACTTGTGGTACTTAAGGCAGGTTTGCTACCGCTGCGCCACAACGTTGTCAAAGGTGGACATAAACAGCAAATAACATCTATTTTTATGTAAAACTTTAATGCGATAACGAATACATAAAATGGCCTCAAAACAATTTTATTATAATCCGTGGTCTTATCTAACATGTTCGAAGTCACGTTTACATAATTACTGTAAGTAATGTTTTTTCCTTTATCTAAGTTTTTTTTTTCTTTTAAGTTTTTATTGTTTTCAGACTGGTGTTTAGATATTATATATATACGATGTTGTGGTGCAGCGGTAGCGAATCTGCCTTAAGAGCCACTGATCTCTGGTTCGATTCCTGCTCCGGGCACATGTTGTATTCACCATACAGTAACATTTGCTCGTTGTTTTTTTGGGTTAAAATTTTAGTATAAGTATACCAATTTCAAGTAAAACAATAATTATAATAATATAGGTATTGCGACGAAGTGATGTATTGTATATGCCATACATATGGTCTGTGTTAAGGGACCCCTAACACTATATATCTATCCAATGTGTTCAGTTGCGTATAGTAATATATTGAGCGTTTATTATTTAATCTCTTCTTCTTTCTAGCATTTCTCCCGGTATTTTATCTACCCAGGGTCTGCTTATTACTCTTATCCGGATTTGACCGGTTACTAGTTTTTACACAAAGTGATCGGCATCTGACCTCCACAACCCTAAGGGCGAAGGGCCAGTAACTCATTGGATAAGAGCAAACCTACCAAGAGTTAACGATTGTTATCAGATTTATGTGATAACAACCGGGACCGACGTCTAAACGTGCTCTCTGAGGCACGGTGGGGAGACACACAACAAAAGACTGCCCGAAACAGATAGGTATATATAAGATCAATACAAACTCTTCCCGAGCGGGAATCGAACCCGGAACCGTCGAAGCTAAAGGCGGACTCGCTACCAATACGCCACAACGCTGTCAGCGTTTATTAATTAACCTATCGTTATTTAAAGTTTACACAATTTAAATGTCTATTATAATATATGTATACACAACATAATGTATAATAATATACATATATTACAGTATACATTTAAATTGTGTACATACATATTTATTCTTCAACAGTTTTATTATGTTATGAATAGGTAGAGATACCAATGTTTTGAATAGATAAGAATCCCACCAGACAGTTTAAAAAACATAAACATATCATATCAGTCACCGAAGGTATTAAAGATATCTTGAAATATAAATAAGCATAAGATAGTAATAAAATAAGTAGTTATTAATTATATTAGTATACAATCACTTTTACCAGCATAATTAAGAGGATAACAGTTTTTTAATTTTAATAGTTTTAGTAAATAAATAGCCCTAAGGCTATAACTGGATTATTTAATTAAAAATAGAAGTAAGTATAAATATGTACTTATTTTTTTATGTTACAAGTTGGCAAGAAAGCATACGGCCCACGTGATGGTAAGTGGCTGCCGCAGCCTATGAGCGCTCTTAACACCATTAGTAGGTGCCACTCACGCGATGGCAACCTCGAGATATTGGTTCTTGAATCTCCTTTGCCCAGTAGTTACACTAGCCTGCAGTGCCCTTCAAACCGAAACATAGTAATGCCTAAGCACTACTGTTTGGCGGCAGAGTATTTGACACTGCGGTAGTATGTACCTAGCTGGTCTCTTTCAAAAAAAGACCTACCAACAGTGTGACTGATTGCACCAGTGGAATAATCACTGCTGTGACAGCGATTATCTCAACAGCGGGCGATGGGGTCTTCACGTCTCGACGCCGGTAATTATATCCAGACAAAATTAAAATGTCCATACTAGCTAATTAGTTCGGGGGATAGATTCGCTTTAACACACACTTTACGCAATACACACAACAAAAAATGCTTCCACCGAAAATCCGAGCCGTTTCATTTATTCCATAATCGTATAGTGTTTATTGACCTGAAACCCTAAAAATCTGTATGAAAGTAATAAGCAGACCCAGGCTAAATGCTGGGAAAATTGTAGGAAAAAATAGACGAAAAAAGAAAGAAGATAATCGTTAACTTTTGGATGACCAAAGAAGAGAAGAAAATAATCGTTAACTTTTGGATGACCAAAGAAGAGAAGAAAATAATCGTTAACTTTTGGATGACCAAAGAAGAGATGAAAATAATCGTTAATTTATTTATTATTTTCTTAAAATGCGATAATAACGGTGAGGAGTGTCCCCCACGTGGAGAACACTCAGGCTGAAATAGATTATGAATTATCTACAAGTGAGGATGTCGGTACTGTTGATGTTAAATTTACATTGATGCATCACTTATTGAAATTTTAGTTATAGTACTCAATGGCAATATTTATTTAAAAAATTTGAAATATAAAATTAACACTAAAAAATTACTAAAAATATTACATTACTCAGTGAATATTTTTTGTTTTTATCTGACAGAAATTCACAATCATTAAAAGTTTACAACGTAATATGTATAATTTACTTACTGGTAATTCTTAAGATCTTCAGCGGTAATAATACTGCCAACCCTGTTGAGGTCTTCCAAGAAGTCGACGGCTAATGTACCGTTGTACAACTCGTCACCGCCCTTCTCCGCGATTACTTTGAGCGTGTTGCACAGTGCCTCGCTCGGTTTCACTAGAGTGCCCGCTTTGTAAAACTTGTTCTTTTGACTATTGAAGTACATCTTTCTGAAAATTAAATTATAACAGTTTATTATTACATATTGTCTCATTAACGTGGAATTATAACTGTATCTTCGATGATATATATTTTTTTAAAGAATTTTTAGAATGGTTTATCAAGGATTTTCAATATAATATATTCTGTTGGGATAACCTCTGTCACAACAGAGATTATTCCACCAGTGCAATCAGTCACACTGGTGGTAGGTCTTTTGTTGCAAGAGGCCGACTAGGTGGGTACCACCGCAGTGTCCAATATTCTGCCGCCAAATAGTAGTGTTTAGGCACTACTGTGTTCCAGTTTGAAGGGCATTGTACGCTAGTGAAATTACTGGGCGAACGAGATTTAAGAACTAATATCTCGAGGTTGGCAACGCGTGAGTGGCACCTTCTAATGGTGCTGCAAGCGCTCATAGGCTGCGGCAGCCACTTACCATCAGGTGGGCCGTATGCTTGTTTGCCAACTTCTAACATAAAAAAAAAAAAATTCCTATTACCCCTCCAAATAAGCTCGAAGCCTGGGCTAGGAGTGGTTACAACAATAGCCCAAGGGGGTCACGATAGAAACCGCGACTCTGGCGTCTGACGAAGTCGACCGTTCTACCGTTGAGTTATTGAGAATTATCTTTATGATTTGAATGAATGAAACTTAAGCGTAATGATTTCATTGGTTTTGCCTAAAACAGACATGCATGCTTTTATACACATATTATAAATTGTTTTGGTTCCTGATAACTTTTTGGGTTCAGAATAGTCGTCCCAATTAAGTTTTTTTTTTTAATATTGAATCTACAGCCGTAGCTTCGTTACTTTTAACACGCATTTAAATTATTCCAAACAATAAGTTTTTAATGATATAGCAGTAGCAAATTAAGTTTCCTTTTTTTAAATTTATTTTTAAAATTATAGTATGTTCTTTTTTACTATTTATAAAATATAGCCGTAGTCTCATGAGAAAGACTAAATAATAAGATGGATTCTGATTCTGATTGATCGATATGCTAGGATTTAAGCCAAGAAAAAATCAAGAAAGCAGAAGATCTTAAGACAAACAGTAATTTCATTATCATCGTGCCCATTACACATAATCCTATACATGCATGGCTTCTTGTTATGTTAAAACAAGTAAGTCACGTTTTTATAAAAAAAGAACGCCATTTCTTTTGCATGCCGGATTATAACCAACCTCCGTGGCGAATTAAATAAAAATTCATCATGGCATAAAATCAAATAATTTAGCATGGTAGGTAGGTACCTATACAAATGCTGTTCATTGTAAAGGACAAATAAAAGGAAATTTGTTGTAAGTTTGAAGTACGGCATAGTTAAAAATAATTCTGCGGATCCGGTCACGTGGTGTACGGATTTTTCTTTTGTTTTTGCACGAAACCCTAATTCTTTTTCTAAAATTAAAGTACCCTTATTAAAAGTTATTATTAGCTCGATCTATTAGTGAAAGTCCGTACGGTCCAGCCGTTTCAGAGATTAGACGAAACAAACAGAGAGACAAAAAATTTAAGAACTGTCTAAATTTGGAACTACAAGAAGACACTTCAATTGGAAGCAGACACCATTTTTGTGATGTGGAACTCCTGATGATGATCGCAGGTAGCTACCAAAAACACACGATACAATTATTATTTGCAACAATAGAGGCGTCAAATTGAAGATCTTGTTAACCTTCCTAAGATTCCTCAAAAAAAAATTGTTGTATGTTATTATACTGGCTATTCTACCAATACATTCCATTGAAAGAAATCCTGCGCATGTCCATACGTGTGTATTAGAATTAATGAAGCAAGAAGTTGTAGGCTATATGTGTATACCTAATCACATCAACAAGTCACGTTCATCTCACGTTATTAGCCTACCTATAGTAATGTCTTGTAATGAATAACATTTATTTTAAATTAGTTTAATTATGACTAAATATGAAATATATTCGAATTAACGACCACACCACACCGCGCCACAGGTCGCGGGTTCGATTCCCGGAGCAGATGTTGTACAGGCACGTTCGGTCTGGGTGTCCTTGTCCTTGTCATTGTGAATGTTTCTGGACCCCTGACACAGGATATACCTATCCTAATGAGGACTGTTGAGTGAGTAGCGTTTATTTATTATTCAGTATAAAGTCAGAGTCACCATACGAAAGTTCTTAAATCGAAAAAAGTTCCGGAAATCTTGCTCAAAGAAAATCTATAATTCGTTTATCTTATACCTTGTTAATTGTTGTTCGAAACAAAATGCCTTTGTTAAAATTAATACCTTGAAAAATAAAAAACATAAAAATACTATATAAATATAAGTCTGTCCAATGAAAAAGTCGAGTCACATCTTTGTCGTTTTCGTTCACGAGACAGGGAAGGTTCCAAGGTTTTCCGGTTCACATTTCCTGATATCAAATGTTATTTAGTATTATCTACTGCGTAAAAACCACACATTCTAAATAGCGTGATCGATTTACATTATAAATACGTAGTAGTAAAAATCTAAAAGCGCTAATTACTTCAAGCCTTACACCATTTAACATTTAATTAACTTATAAATATTTAGTTAAATGGTCTAAGCTTTATTAAGCCTACTGCAAAAAAAGAGGTCCGCCATTTTTTTTGTGTACGTCATTCTTCTCCGTTCGTAGAATTATTAATCTCCTTCTTTTTGAAGTCGGTTCGAATAATATTATTAATATGTATGTATTATAAAAGCGGTAAAAGATTATTATGTGTCCGAAGAAAACTAAGACGACATTGTTATATATTCGTACATAATTATATTGTTGAGCTTATATTTTATATAATTATTTATGTATTGATGTTATGCATTAAGTTGTTATTCTTATGTATATATTTATAAGTAGTTGCACTACATACCTACCTTATATGTAGCACCTTTCCTAGTCCAAGGTCGTCTGGAAGAAATCGCTGATAAGCGATAAGACCGCCTGTTGTACATTTTTTTTGTTACTGATACATATTATGTTATTTTTTCCTTGTGGTGTACAATAAAGTATAAATAAATAATAGAAAATATCAGTGCTTATATTTTAGGTAAACAAGAGATTTTAAGTAAACTTTTCTACATACACTATACGCGTAGAAAACGAATATTCATGATACGAGTATTATTGCCTAACTAATGGACTTCCTCCGAGGTGGGTGGATCTAATGCGAAAACCTACTCGTTACAGCTATTTTAAAATAAATATCCATGTTTTATTTTTTGCTTCCGAAACAAGCAATTTTTATATTACTTTACCGGAGAAAATTTAAGCATTTTCGACTCGTTTTGTAAATGTTATATATAATAAATAATAATAATGAATGAATGAATACAACGTTATACATTTATATTTAGCACTAGCTTTTGCCCATGGCTTTGCCCTCGATTAATAAGGCAACTTTATTACTACTATTGCTATCGAAATGATTGGTTTTTCAAAAAAACTTTAATACCCTATTCTTCCCCATGAAGTTTTACTTCGCGGCAAAAAGTTGCAATGCCCTTCTCTTAAGTTTCATCAATATCTTGTATTATATATAATAATGTGTATTGCGGTGGATTCGGGAATGGTTTGGATTAACAATTGGACCCAGTAGGGGCGCTGCTATCGGGTCTCACTTTTTTTTTAATTTTCGTAGCAGGAACTTTTGCCGGGCCCGATAGTACATTATAATTAAGACAATACTTACTTCAAATGTATATCATTTTTAATGTAGGGCGCGCTTTCGACTCCATCATATAAAGCCTTCGACATTGTGTATCCATATTTGCAGAATTCAAGGGTAGGTGTTATAAGTTTCTCCCAAGGTAGCTTGCCCCATCGCTGGTGAGCTGCCCACATTCCACGCAACTCTCCTGGAACTCCGATCGATAGTGGACCTATTTAATCAAGAAAGCAAATTGTAAGTACAATTGGAAACCGATAAGTAAATAATTTATTCGAAAATAATTTTAAATTTGTTAGTTCAGAGAGCAGAAGTTATGAGTTTTTCTTTAAACTTTTAGGTCGCGGGTTCGCTCCCACTCGGAGCAGATGTTTCTATTTACCATGCAGGCGTGTGCTCCGATCTGGGTGTGATTGTCCTTGTCATTGTGTATGTTTCCGGACCCCGACACAGGATATAACTATCCTAATGGGGGCCGTGGAATAAAAAAAATAAAATAATAAAAAAATAATTATGATTTAAATGTTCTGAAATGTTATGTTAATATTATGTTCTGAAATGACATTATGACTATAAAAACATTTGTTCTGAGTGGAAACTATATCTGTCACTATTAATATTACAAGCAAATTCACTACTGCTAAAGTACAAACATGATCTTTCAAATATTATAAGAAAAATTTTAGAATTCAGACCCTGTCCAAACCCACGTGCAAAAGTATCTACCAAGTAAAACCGAGCGTTAGAGAAACTACGCATGTTCTGCCGAACCAGAATCAGTGAAAGCTTTGGAGAAATTTCGCACGAAAGTTATGCGAATTCGAACAGCTTTAAGCTCTGTTGAAAGTTAAATAAAATCTTTATTGATGCATCGCACAGATTTTATGACGACTCCTATTAAGATACGTAATTGTTATATTTATTGGATTATATAGGATCTGATATTAAAAATAAAAAAGAGGATCAAAGTAGATAGGCCTGTTAAGTATATCGATAAATCCATAATCGATATTTTTTTACTGGATAATAATGATACATAATATTATCGAGTAAAATATCAATATGTGTTTATGTCGACATTTTAGGTCTTGCGTTTTTTATGTTACAAGTTGGCAAACAAGCATACGGCCCACCTGATGGTAAGTGGTTGTCGTAGCCTATGAGCGCTTGCAGCACCATTAGTAGGTGCTACTCACGCGCTGCCAACTTCGAGATATTAGTTCTTAAATCTCGTTCGCCCAGTTATTTCACTAGCCTACAGTGCCCTTCAAACCGGAACACAGTAATGCCTAAGCACCACTATTTGGCGGCAAAATGTTTGTCACTGCGGTGGTACCTACCTAGCTGTCCTCTTGCAAGAAAAGACCTACCACCATAGTGACTAATTGCACTGGTGGAATAATCTCTGCTGTTACAGAGGTTATCCCAACAGCGGGCGATAGGGTCGTCACATCCCGACGCCGGAAAAATTCTGTTTCAAATTTTTCATAAGTAAAGCACCTATAATTGTACTTGTAGGTACTTGAAATTATTACCAATTTTCATGACTTTCGGACCTAATATTTCAAAAACTATGCAAACAATAATCGTTATTTTTTAAAGATCTATCCCAATATGCCTGTCGCGTTGTCTTTTTCAACCCTCAGTTACGTGTATGGTTACCCATTATTTTTTTTTTGTTTATTTTACTACAAAATTGCTAGCTTCATAGAATACACCTATTCACTAAATTTCGTATATATAGAGCTAATAGATTAGTAGCCGGACATGACGAAATTATTAGGGAAGAAAAATAAAATTAAAATAATGAAGGATGAGTCAAAAGTCTTTAAAAATAATATAACAATGCTATCAGATTAGGTTAAGAATTGTTTAAAATCAGCATAATTTAATGAAAGGACACGCAAATGTTCATAATTCTGCGCTTATTGTAATAACTCAACCCACATAACGGTCGTCGAACTGAAAATATTGCTATAAAGCATTGTTTCACAATGTTATTGTTATAAAAATAATAATGAACGTGTATTAATGTATTTGAACAATTGCTTTAATACAATACAACTTTAATTATATGATAAAAACATATTTATGATGATTCATATCATTTTGTTTATCAAATTGGATTTGTAATTTTTCTAGGTCATTCATATTTTGTCGGTTATCAAAATTAATATTATAAAGAGAAAAGAGTCGATTTTCTATGTTTGGTTGTAAATGATAAACTAAAATCGCCCAAGTGCGTGTCGGACACCCATGTAAAAGGTTTCGTACCACTGTATGTTAAAAATATAAAGTTCTTTTATTATGTAAGAGGGGGCAAACGGGCAGAAGGCTCACTTGATGGTAAGTGATCTATTATTATTATTATTATCTATTCTACGGGGACCTGGGTTTCTTTATTTTTAAATTTCATTTTAATTTTGTTTTTATTGTTCTAGGAGCAGTAGAAATAAATACACATTTTGTGAAAATTTCAATCAAATCAAATCAATCAATAAAAAATTTTGACATAAAAAAAGAGATTTTGAAGCAAGTCGAAGGCAGGAGCTAGTCTATTATATAAATTTATTAAGTATGATGAAATGTGCTTTAGTAAACGTTAACATACGTATACTTTGGTTAAACTTACTCGTATGTACCTACATGTTTTTGTTCGTGTTGAGTACATCACTACATAGTATAAAACAAGGTCGCTTTCTCTGTCCCTATGTATGCTTAAATCTTTAAAACTACGCAACGGATTTTGATGCGGTTTATTTTAATATATAGATTGATTGAAAAGGAAGGTTTACATGTATAAAAATAGTGGAGAAGGAGGGAGGGGGCGGTAGTTGTTCAAAGTTTGTATTAAAATCGTTATTCACACGGGCGAAGCCGCTGGCAAAAGCTAGTCAGTTATAAGTGAGTTGGGGTTGATTAAGTGTTTGATTCATCAAAATCGGTTGACAATGAGTTAAGAAATTTTTCTTAAAATAATATAACAATGACAAACGTTTTTTCCCTAATATCGAGATGGGGAACTTTATGTTTTAGAATTATTCATAATTTTTAAATAGGTTTTATATTTTATCTCTGAATCATTTACATTTTAGTCACGTTTGTCAAGAAATGATCGTGCGTAATCAAATCTCCCGATAATTGTTGAAAGTAGCGTAAATAATTTTATTATTATTAAGTCATAAAAATATATATAGTTAGCATTTTAATCTTTATAGTCTGCTTTGGCTATAGATAACCTAGAAAGGATGTTATATTTGGTTTCGTTCTAAATTCCACAAGACCCAAATACGATATTTTAGGTAAATTATTTTTTTTAAATACAATTTTGTGACTTTTTGTTATACATTTTAAAATAAATAAATGTAAGTTATTATGCTGTGGTATTATTTATTAAATCTAATGATTTATTTGTGAGTTAAGTTAGTATTTTATTTTTATTTTTTTAATTTACTTTTATATATTATAAACCTAAATGTTAGTAGTATAATAATTAATCTAAATATATATTATTTTATTTTAAACTGATAAAGACCCCTTTCGGGTGTAGGCCTATACCCGAAAGTGACTTTATAAATAGGTATCAAATAACGCACACCGAAAAGAAATAGTTCACTTCGTTCTAAATTCCAAGAGAACAAAAGTTACATTTACCAGAATTTTTAAACACAAATATAATAATGTAGGTAAAGTATTTTATTTACGTCCGACTTTGTTCTCATTGCTTTTTTATTTTTAAGAATATTAGCAATGCTTTTTCAAGGCATTACTAATATTCCTATTGCCCTCCAAATAAGCTCGAAGCTTGCGCTAGGAGTGGGTACGACAATAGCCCAAGAGGGTCAGTATCGAACCCGCGACTCTTGCGTTAACGGAGCGCAGTCGGCCCTTCTATCGTTGAGCTATTGAGGCTTGCTGTTTTTTTTGGAAAGGTTTACCTGACATGACCTGACGAGTGAGTGAAAAAAAAGGCTTGAGTTTTATGCTAGGATATTAGGATATTTTACAGCTTAGCGTACCTGTTATCGTGGTACCTCGTAAAACGACATATAAAAAAATTGAATGAAACTAAAAAATAGGTCTTGAGTTATAAGCGTACACACATACAGAGATACATATATGTGTTTCAATGAACGAGAAGCGGTAGATGTCTCTCGATTACGAACGTATAACAATCTGTTTTTACAAGAATTTTTACTGGTCGTACGGCTTTTATTCCAAGAGGCCGGCTAGGTTGTTAGGTACCGTAGAGCAGTAGTGTGTTTTGCATTACTGTTTTTCAGTTTGAAAGACACTGTAGCTAGTGAAATTACTGGGCAAGGAAATATCTCGAGTCACATGATTGGTGTTGCAAGCGTTCATTGGCTACGACAACCGCTTACCATTAGGTGTGCCGTATGCTTCTTCCCAAAAAAAAAAAATATTTGAATCAAAAACAAATCCAGTTTCATTTAACCTTTATGTGCTTTATCATAGTTTCCGTTGAACATGTCCTTGGTTGCTGCTGCCGGAGCTTTCTCCCTCGCGATAACAGTGTACGCCTTCTCTTCTTCCTTTATATAGACCGTCATGAAGAACCCTCCTCCCAGACCCATGCTCTGCTGGTTGTGGAGACCGTTGCAAAACATTGCAGCTATGGTAGCATCCACGGCTGAGCCATTGATCGATAGAATGTGTCTGGAAATAAAATATATTTAATTTATTCATTACTGCCCGTGGCCCGCACGCGTTAAATGTAATTATTTACGACATCACATTAGAAACCTCAAAAATAAGTTTTTTTTCTCCACTATTTAATGGATGTTATTATACATATAAACCTTCCTCTTGAATCACTCTATCTATTAAAAAAACCTTATCAAAATCCGTTGCGTAGTTTTAAAGATTTAAGCATACATAGGGACAGAGAAAGCGACTTTGTTTTATACTATGTACTAGTGAAATACAGAATTAGCACATTCGACCAGAAAAGTATTGTCTTCTCAAAGAATATCGACGTGGACTTAAAATATCCGTATTGTTGAGTCCAGTTTCGTTTTTACTTGTATAAGGGCATATGGGGCACGTGCAGTCTTGCACTCTGCACACTGGCACAGGTCCCATTTAGGAGGGCTACTAAATGATGACATAATCGTTTTAAAAAAAAAGAGATAAGTGATGTTGATTTTTGGTAATTTTTAACAAAGGGGATCGAATTATTTGTTTGTCCAAGGTCCCCAGGATCAAGGCTTAAGACGGCTCTGTGTATATCGTTTGGAAGTTTGAATGGCGAGCTTCGGATGTTCAAGCTACTATCCATTCTGTCTGTGTCCTTTTCCTTCTCCTCTTCCTACCCTAATTCCCCTCATAGCTGGGTATGTGCTCGTGTGATTCCGGAATAAGGGAGGTCGTTTGTGAATACTAGTTATATAATAATAATAAGAAACGCTGCACACTCAACGGCCCCTATTAGGATAGTGATATCCTGTGTCGGAGTCCGGAAACATATACAAGGACAAGGACAAATACACCCCGACCGGAAAATATGCTTGCATGGTCAATAGAAACATACTATGCTCCGAGCGGGAATCGAACCCGCGACCTGTGGCGTTTAAGGCAGGTTCGCTACCGCTGCGCCACAACGTCGTCAAGTATATCACGTGCTTATTTAAAAAAAAACTGCTAAAAGCATGAAGAGTACGATGATGCCAGCTTATTAGTTGTACTTGTTCCATAGGTACAATTTGTGAACATAATCTTAACGAAGTGAACGAAAAATAAGGACGATCAATAAACAATAGGAATGAATGTGAACATAATTTTAACAAATTTAATCCATATGGTTTATCAAATCAATTGCCAATTAAATAAAACAATTATTTAAATCTAGCTTTGCTTACTAAAAATTTATTTAGACATTATTAGTTTATTCTGCTTACAATCATTTTAGAATGGGTATGCAAAACTAGTTGAATAAGCTAACGAAGCAAAAAACAACTTGTTCTAGAGCGTTCGTAATGACGCGGCAAGAATTTGTCTTGAACATAAAAATATTTTACTATAACTTTCGAGTGAGGCTTAAATGATGACGACGATGATGGACAAATGACTACTCCATCTGAAAGTGCCTACGTGTAAGATGCCTCTTCACGCCAAGTTTGAAGGAGCCCAGCAATTATAGGAAAGAGTTAACGGGAATGTGTGTGTGCTAGTAATGCATTCCACTTTTTAGAAGTGCGACATAGAAAAGAATTGGCAAACTTCTTTGTTCGTTATGGAATTTATATTATAAAGAGTCATAGATGTGAATTACATCTATGATGAATTCTTATAAACTACCTAACCTTACAAATAAATATAAAGTTTTGGATTTTAGACAGTGATATACTCGTAAGTCGATGAACTGTGAGGCTCAGTGGTAGAAAACCTGCTTTATACGCCAAATATCGTGTTTTTGATTTTCACTGAGGTCACTAATGAGCAAAGCAAGAACAAGACAAGACTAGGATAATCTTGGTATAGGTCTTGGTTTCGCTTGTTCTGTTTTGGTCTTGGTCTTCCGTATTCAGTCTTAGCTTTACGCTTTTGAGTTCATTTTTATGTTATTAAGTTGACAAGCAAGCATACAGCCCACTTGATGGTAAGCGGTTGCCGTAGCCTATAAGCGCTTGCAACAACTTTTGTAAGTGTCACTCACGCGTTGCCAACCTCGAGATATTACTTCTTAAATCTCCTTTGCCCAGTAATTTCACTAGCCTACAGTGCCCTTAAAACCGGAACCCAGTAATGCCAAAGACACTACTGCTTTCGGTAGAATATTTGACATTGCGGTGGGACCTACCTAGCCGGCCTCTTGCAACAAAAGACGAACCACCAGTGAAACATGTTACTTGTTTTTTGCTGGTTTTTGGTTTATCAATTTGACAAATAGTTACTTGTGATACAAAGTTTATTATGAAGTTTTGGTTGACCACATGTATTTGTTTATACAAAACGTCAATATTGTTGCTTTAAATGAACAGGTTTTTTACTTATAAAATAATGTTTACATAACGAGCGTAGCAAAATAAAAAGATTTATTTTAATCTCAAGGTGAGACGATCATGTGTGACAACGTTCACGTTTTTCAACGTGTGACAGTTTAATAACATACCTTTAAGGAATATTTTTTCTTCTATTCAATATTTGACTTCATAATAATCTATGTAATATATAATGCAGTTCATGCAGGCTACATGTGTATGTTCCCTACTTCAAAACTGCTGGCCGATTTTAATGATACTTTCATCAACATTACATTTTTAACCCCTCGAAGCCGGGGCAGGTCGTTAGTTTTAATTTTTTCATTTCATTTGTTTATTTTGTGTATCACGTAAATCACTATTATCAATTCTTAACAAACTTCTTATCCTAAATGTGTTATAAAATAGCCTGAGCTACCGATTAGATACTCATTAACAAATCCATTTACTGAAATATTGATAATGTTTGTTTCAAATTATAGTTTTGTGGCATAATTACTGATGTGATCACGCAGAGAGACTCCCAGCAAAGCCTTTTCAATTGTGCTTTGAGTGGCTTTGAGCCCTCTTATGAAGCCTAGTAAGTGACCATGTTTCAGTTCCGTATAACATCTCTAGCAACACACTGGTCAAAGACTTTCGTATTGATATACTGTGGACGGGAAGAGGTGCCGTAGCTTCCTAACGCTGGCCAACCGATTCGGAGCTACCGACAAGTACCTATAATCCAAGAAACCGGTCTTGACCTGCTTACCCGCAACGTGCAGTTGCTTTATATACGCTGCCAGCCCTCGAAACGAGCAGTCACTTCACGAGTTTTTCACCAACCTACGGTGATAGCTCATCAGATGAGCATTTTAAGCCCCATCACCAGCAAAGGATTGGCGAATATACAAATCTTAGAATTTCTTCGGGTTTCATCATGATGTTTTCTTTAGCACGAGATAAATTCGAAATACAAATTAAGCACTTCAAAATTCAGAGGCCGGGATTTGAAGTTCAGTTAAATTCTATTTTAATAATATATTAATCTACTGGTTAGTGCGGTGGTACCGTACGTTGGTGAAAAACTCGTGAAGTCATTGCTCGTTACCCGCGTTTCGAGGTTAGCCAGCGTATAAACAGTTACATTTAAAGGTCGGCAACGCATCTGCATGCCCTTTAGTTTTGCAGATGTTCATATGCGGCGGTAGTTAACATCATGCAAGTCTCCTGTCTGTTTACCCACTCTAACGAAAAACAAAAACCACTTGCTTAAGAAACAGGTTAGCAACCATTACGCCGGGACTAATCACTAGTTTGGTGAAATCAAAACATATTTCTTGGCACCGTATATGCCAGTTAAAATACTTCAAATATTGGCATTATAACATTTGGCATTATATCCAAACGAGAAATCTTTTGGTACGTTAATTTTGCATACACGATTAATAAGTATATTAAGTACTGTTGGAATGAATTTTCTTATCGCGCGTTCCACGCTCTGAGCGGATGAGAGTTAAACCGAAAAAGCTTAAGAAGACTTTTTCCGTCAATTTTATTACTATAAATATTTATAAACAGTACAAAGAGGTCTTTCTAAAATGGTATTAATCGACATCGTCATATATATTTTGCTTCCGTCAAGTTTAACTTGAGTCTAGTAAAAAGAGCGCCAAATATACGTAAATATATCCATCTCTGTTTTTCTTTCTATATAGTTAGTTTCCACAGTGATATGATCAAAATAGTTATTTCATATTCAATGAGATGTCCATAATTTAATTTACGTCATTCCAATACGATTCAACACAATGTATTATATACCGTCTGTTATGAAACCTATTATTAAAAAAAAAAACTTATGCATATAAAGAGATGCGCAAGCAACTTTCTGTTGAATACTATAACAAAACCGATTAATTAATATTTGTTGAATAGGGAAAGGAACTCCGTTTTTAGCGCATGCTCCGCGACACGTTTTTATTTTTAATTAGTTTTTACTCGGCCTTTATAAAAGGATATTCTTTATAAATTAATTTCATAGTACTCGTTATTTTGGGTGTATATTCTTTAGTCAGTTAAATGCTATTGAACAAAGATTAATAATAAACTTTGTTCAATAGGATTTAACTGACTAAAGACGTATATCTAAAAGCGCGCATAATAATGCAATGAGTGCCATGCGATTATACAATACAATTTTATAAGTTACACTCATACAGCTATCTAAAACCTTCTGTTTATGTAGGAAAAATAATATATTCTTTCGTCCCGAATCTGTTAAAGATTTTTCGTACGTAATTGTACCTAATAACCTTAAATGTAACAATAATAATAAATTATTGTTTATTATTTTGTTTTGTGTTACAGATATCAATGACGCATTTGTTAAACTTATTTGAAAACAATGTTCGATAACTACATAGTTTCATGATCTTATAGTTTTATTGACAAGTGACATCACTATTAACGATATTATTATTTTAAAAAAGGCAAAAGGTGTGCGTGGGACATACGGTCAGAACGAGGTTTTTTAAATTCATTTCATTACACACTATCATTTTTCACCATCATTTTATTTCATATGCCACTCATGCCACCTATTGTCACCCAATGCCGTGTTAAATCCTGCCAATACGCTTTTTGTACCTTGCCATCCCATGCTTATCCTTGCCACCTCACCCTATGCTACCTCTTGCAACCCATTCCCACCTTTAGCCATCCCATCTTAAAAATAAATAAGGTAAAGAGAGATAACGCTTTTCTGTCAACGCTTTGCAATAACGCATTTCTCTCTCTCCTCTTACACCAACCCGCTGTAAGGAACTCCAATAATCAAAAGAAGATATATGTATTAATGAATTGTAATTCTGCATTCAGCAGCTCTGGTTTATCATATAAGTTCAGTTTATATTCATTTGGTACAAAACCTGTTCAACAAGTTTCCTGATTAACAAGATTAAAAGGCAGAACAAAAAAAAGCTGAATTTGAAGTTTTTATTTTAATGAACTTATCCAAAACTTTTTAATTTGCCTACAAAAATTAGACACATTGATAAAATTAGACTCTTGCCTACCTAGGCCGGCAAATTATATAGCTTAAATTATTGATTTGAAGTTTATATTTTATATACCAACTTTAATATACTTCAAAAACCAACCAACAGACTTCAACTTAAGAAGCCTTAGCTCTTTCGTTTGCAATTTCTAAGACATCTGATCATATCTATAATAAAATTGTAAATTACACATGTCTCTAAATTTCATATTTTTATGAACAAAAAATTATTATTAAATATTTTTTATCATTTTTAAGAAACATCTGTAGGTAGGTATGTTCGTTTTGCTCATGCATTATTAATGCGAAATTAGATACAAAGTTTTGTTAAAACATCAGTACAGCAAGAATATGCAGTAACATCAACTATATATCATACTATAGATCTACTATATGTCAATAACAATTCATCATGTGATCTACCTTGGTGATCTACCTTTAAAAAATATTAGCAACAGCTTATCTATATACGAATAGTCTGTGAATCATTGTTTTATTACCAATCTACTATGTGGTGGGTATTGTGATTGGAATTCGAAAGTGAAGGTTTAAGTATAATTACTTATTTTATTACTTGGACGCAAATAAGCAATACCATGTCAACTCACACGTATGTCATTTCGAGAAAAACGCGTTTGAAAATTTTGAACAGCTTGCTTTATATGATTTTTTTTATGTATTGGTCAAGTTTTTGGTTTTTGTTTTTATTATTTTACTTATTTTCACAAAAAATAAGTATACAAACTGGATATTTCGTATATAATATAACCCAAAATGTTTAAAAATACATAAATTGCATGATTGGAAAAAATTGCTTTTAGAAGTTTTAAAGCTTAAAACCCTACAAATATTAAAGAAAAATGTTCTTCAGCCCTTTACCAACATTTCTTCACATATAACTCAGTTTTTTCAATTTTGTGGGTTGACATGGTATTGCTTATTTGCGTCCACTTATGCAGTTGCTCTCGTAAAGGAAGATTAAGAAAATATTAGGTTTCGAGAAATTGGGCTCACTAATGTATAGATTTTCAAAATTATAATTGCAAGGTTTAATACATAAATAATGCAGACTAAATGTAATTTTATACATTTAACCAACAATAATTTGCCATGCGTTCTACGCGCAAAAATTTGAAGTAAAAATGTACAAAATAATTATTATTAGTCCATTTATTATATATTTTTAAAGACGCAATATAACTAAACAGAATAGATAATATAGAATAAGGTCGTTTGTGAGTCAGTCGGTAGTCTACCTCGGGCTCAAGGTTGCTTTTGTGTATAAACAATATCAATATCATGCGCCAACCAATGCGCGTAGGTGTCACAAGACAGGCAATAACCTCGTAATCTTTCCGCTTCGTAAACAAACAATAAAAAATCAACAAATCCGTTAAATTAGTTTTATTTAACTTAAATTATTACAGTCATATGCGTACCACTATGAAGAAACGTAATAGAATAACGTAATCTACCTAGAAATTAGTAACACAGAGTTTTGGGCTTTACAACAAGCCCGTTAAGAGTTGAGATCAGTAAATGGAACGATGTTAAAAATAGATTTACCCCGGCGTACACCGGCGCTGTTATGAGACACGCCGGCTCCGCCATCGTAATCTTCCTTTGTAATGTGCATAATAAAAGGCCTGCGTCAGCAAAAATCGTCTTGGCTGTTCCACTGATCCCATCGACGTTTGACCCGTGCTTTCTTCGGGTATCCGCCATAAAATTCTCCGTTCGCTCGGCAATAAATCGACATTCCTTTGACAAGCCATAGTCGTTTGTTATTTAAAAACTCATCTAATGTTTATTCGCCGCCTTTTTGTTGTTCTCTGTATTAATCAGCTTCGTGACGATCTTTCTAGAATGACCTGATGGATCGAAGTGGTTGGTGTGTTCGCTTACTTCCTTCTTCGTGCGTTGTTTTCCACTGTGTCCGGAGAAGATGTGCTTGTCGTGGTCGAAGTTATAATAATCGTATTCATCAAAGAAAGCCTCAGACATATTTGACTAGTATTAAATTCACGAATATATTCACTTATTTACCGCGGTGACTGTGTCACTAGAGATTTGTTATACAAATGTTCGTCGAATGAATCGGCAATCTGTTTTTATAGGCAGACGCAAACACGTCAGTAACCGCATGCGCGTCGATAAAATTCTCGAAACGTGATTGGTTGGAAACACAGCGGCGACCCGATTATGAAGGTTGTTGTTGTTACAAGGTGATGTATGTGTGCGCGAAGTGCAAGCCGGTTAGGGCTGCTATAACAAAATTTCAAAAACAACCATTAACCAACCACTTTGTATAATTTTGTTTTGGCTTCCAGTTCCAATAAATATGAAACATTAACGTTGTTGGATGTTACTGTGAGAGCGTTTTTTATTAAACTATCGTTTATAATTTTTAATAGGTAATAATTATGGTCGATTATCGCATAAACAAATTTATTAGAACTTATTTATGTTTGAGTATTTCATTAATAGTTAAAACATTTTACTAAAGGGAAACATTTCTTTGATCATGTTTTTTTCTTACTAAATGATAGGAATTTCACATGCTGGCAACATTATAACATTTTAAGTATTTTACTAAGTAAATAGCTGTTTGATTGTGTTTGTTTGAAATACAAGCATGAAAAATTTATAAATAATAAAAAATATTTTATCAATACAATATGCGATTAGCAGTTTTGATTTATGAGACCTAATGCTATCGGATTCCTAATGATATAATAACTTGTGTTTATTGATTCATGCAGTCCTACAGAACGGTAAATGACTATAGTAGCTTCATTTTTCTATTAGTATCTAGAGAATACAATTTTTGTTTACCAAAATTTTATTCTGTAATTGTAAGTGAGTCAACTAACGCCATCTAGCTGTGAAAAGTATCACTAACTGACATGCAGCGAAGTTTTAATACGTACTTTAAATGATATCACGTCGAAATAAGCTTTATTTCATTAACAATAAGTTCCTTTTCTTTTAAAATTTTAGAACTATATAAATATAACACTCACAGTTATAATAAAATTATCTTATAAATTTCTATTTCGACTTCAAAAAAGCATAATAAGCCCTATTTTGAAATTTCTTATTGTGTTCGGGTACACTTTCAGTTTGGTCTTTTGAATAAAAAATATCACCTACACTCGAACATCTATAATTTAAAAATTCAGTTTAAATTTTTAAAAATATCCTTCATTTTATATTCTTCAACATAGTACTATTAATATGGGTGTTTTAAAATAGTTTAAAGCAATAATGAGAATTACGAATGAAAATCATTCCTGCAAACCAATCTTATTAGATATTTAGATATATCAGATAATCCGCGTTTTACAAACTGAGCAAAAAAAAAACCACAAAGCATTAAGACCTCTGCAACTACAATGCAATCATTAGATTGCGAAAAACGTATTGTGAAAATTTTGATTATATTGTGAAAAGAAGAATTATAATAAATGTGTTCCCTTCAATTAAAGTAAATTCTCCATAATTACTTGGGTTTGTATAGTATATAATTTAGATTTTAAAATTAAGGATTATTTAGGGAGTTCAAGCTTTGTATAGTACAAAAGAATGAACAAATTGTGTAGCACAAAAGTATAAAAAAGTGACAGTTTTGCCTTAATGTTTGCCGTAAGGTAACGTAAAAAGATAAAAGGCTATTAAAATTATACGAAGCCCAATTTACTTTTTTTTTTTATAATAAATGGCTTATTTTAGACAAAAAAGATACATCTTCGTTTATAAATAAAATTATTTATAAATAAAATTATTATTAATTATACATACCTGCCTATCTCTGAACATGGTGGTGCATCTGTGCACACAGCTGCCTTCTTGAAAACATGGAGCCATGATGGGGATGGTGCAAGTGGTTCTATTGGATCCAGTAGTTCAGTTAACTTCCGTGCATTGTATTCCGCTCTACCAATTAAAAAACCACTCAGCGCTGATATAAAGACTAATGCTATTAATCCAGATATAATTAGCTTAGTTTTCAATTTATACGGCCTGGAACAAAGAAAAAATGTAATTAATTTTAAAATAATTGAAAAGGCTTCTTGTTCTGTTTACAGCGCCATCTATTATCAAGTAGCTTTATATGGCCATTCCAATGGAAAAAATTGTACGCATAAGATATCTAGAATATTCTGGCGGTATTCATGGTATGCGTTTTTACGTTTGGTATTTATAACATGACCGTTATTATAATAATAAATCATAACGTATATATTTTTTTAACGGAAGTTCATTTATTATAATTTATTAATTCTGTTTTAAATAAAATAGAATTTAATTTAATTTATAAAATCTTGTTTTCATTAGGAATTTATATCCTGAGTCTTTGAATATATTTTATCATAACGCTCATATAATTTTTGGTCTGCTGGTTTAATTATTATTAAAATAATTGATACTATTTGCTATTTTCATTACAATAAATTATAAATTTTATTAAGGATTTTAAAAATGTTATCGAATTTATTTTATTATTTTGTATTAGTGTCATTATAAGGCCTATTTTCTACTATTACGTATATTACTTACTTCTCAGGGTAATCATCGTCATAATTAAAATTGCCTTGTAAAATTGCGAATCTGTTTATAGGCGATACCAAGCGAATAGTATCCATTGGTATATCCTCAACATGATTGCTAATGAAATTTCGTCGGTGGAGTCCACTTCTTATTGATTGCTCCATGTTTTTATTCTTATCACAACACCTGACAGTTCAACCGAGCACAATAACAACATAACCTATAAACTTTATTTTTATGACGATGAATTTGTTTGGAATGTTTGTTTAAAGTTGAACTTGAAACCTATTTTGATCAATTATTTAATTTTTTTTAAGATCTTCTTTTATAGCAATTACGTTAGTGAAGGCCAAATGCAGTGAACTTGCCTGCGGATATAGAAAAATCAATACAGCAAACAGCTGTTCATGCCGGTCTTTGACATTGCAGACATTTTCTATCACTATTCATAGATGGCGTGAGTCAAAAACGTGTCTTTTTACGTTTTTATTTCAGTTTTATTATAATTCTTTAAAAGTAAAAAGTGCACTTAAAAAATTAATAAAAATTGAGAGCCTTATGATTAAATAACTCATTATCATATATTTTTATTTTTGCTCAGTTAAATTTCATAGGAGTAGTACAATAATTTTCGGTTTCGGTTTCGGCCAGTGTCGTCCAGAAAATCTAGTTTCGGCTGTAGCTTCGGTTTCGACCAAAATATAGCCGAAACTTTCAGCCTCGCTGAAACTCGAGTGTTTGAGAGCACCTACCTCGTATATCTAACTGAATGTTGTTTCTTTTTTAAGTTTACTTTCAAGAGTAGGTTCTTTATATTTATGACAAAATCTTAGCTTCAAATAAGTGCACACCATTGAACTTTATAAGGAGCAGTATTTCATAAAATTAAGTTTTTAAAATATTTAACTATGCCGCCTGTAGACTTTAAAAGTTACATTAAACCAAATTATTTACTATCTCTAATTAGTTGACTAGGAATGTATATATATATGCAAATTATTAAAAAACAGTACATTTCAGTAAAAAAAGTAATTTTAAATAGTTTTAAAAAAGTTTTGGTTTTGGTTTCGGTTTCGGCCTAAACTGAGAGTGAGGCCGAAAGTTCGGTTTCGGTTTCGGTTTTGGCTGAAAAACCAGTATCGGTCGGACACTATTTAAATTCGAAGCACATTCCAAGTTATCGTCCATCGTTATGGGGTATAATTATAATAGTACTAGGTTTTGCTTTCAATTTTATTTTTAGAATAATAATGTGGTACTTTTTTATCAAGTCTTCAGAGTTCTTAAATCAGGACTTTGAAAAAACAAAAATAAGTAAAAACTGTTTGGAGTGATAGTTCTTAATAATTAAAATTAATTAAGACTGTAAATTGCAGCATCTATTAAAATTCATCTTAACATTCTAGTGAATATAAAAATATCGGTAAAGTTGAAATCATCGCAGAAGTTTTGGGCGAATGGATGTTTCTTATTAATATATTTTATGTTATTATGTGTATAATTGCACGATACGTTTATTAATTGTTATTATTAGTTCCATACTAATTGCAAACAAGAATACAGTGGTTGTCAAACCAAAATCTGCTATGACTTTTTGACTTGTTCAGTAACAAATAATATCGTAAAAAATAGCTTTGCGGTAGATCATTATACGACAAATCGTAGCCATTTTATGAAATACTTGAATAACTCGTATGTTTCCACACAACAGATATTGGTATGACAACGACGATACGATCTGTATATTTTGAAGTAGCCTGGCCCTACTCCTAGCCTATGCTCAAGTTACTAATGTTATTGTAATTTAAAAATTTGGGCTCCATACTTGAAAAACGTAACGCAAAAGTAAGGACGGTTTTAGACCACGGTTTTTTTTTTTCGCGTATAAGATCGTTTCGGCATAAGCGCGCTTCAAAAATCTGAACGCGCGTACAGTGGGCTTATTACAGCGTATACTCTGGATCACGTATTACATATATGGTGCAGGTATTAAATAGGTACTAAATTACTGTAAATACGGCGCTGTTATTTTGGAAGTATGGTCGGACATCTTGACGTCAGAATGACTGCCTATTTTTAAATATTTTTTTTCAATTATTATAAAAGTATTAAATAGGTGGGTACATTTTTACGGCGATTTGTCACTTTGTATAGTTTTCATTTTCTTATCGAGTGGTTAGCGGCCAACCTAGTGTCAGAGTTGTTCAGGTCGCCCGTAGGCCCCTGACTTAACTTATTGACACTGTTGTCAAATTGTCAACAGCTGGGGCCGACTTTTTACGTGCCATCCGAAGCACGCTCGGTTGTAATACCACTATGCGATCACCCATCTAGTGACTGACCGCGCCTAAAGTTGCTTAACCTATCGATCATTTACCGATCACTCGGGTGCACTCGGCTATGAGCGTTTCACTTTGTATAGTCATTCTGATGCACATTGACAACTCTCGTACGAGTCTCCATATGGTAAAATGCGTGCGCCTCGGGCTTCGGAAGACGAGCTAAAACGCTAGTTTGTAACCGCTCTGAGAGTATAGTACCGTCGAGCCGGCCTATTCGTGTCGAAAACAGTAAAGTTCTACTACTCATAAAATATGTAAACGTTCTTTGCTTACATTTTCGGTTTAGTTTGTTCGCTATTACGAAATATGTAAAATGTAACTTAAATAAGAACAAGTAGTTTAAGATTTAGCATTAGCACAGAATATTGAAAAATTTACGAGTTAAGACCAAAAGAACAATTTGGTTTTGTCTCTGTTTTCAAAATCTACTAACCCATGCTGAACTTATAATTAGTATGAAAAGGAACCTTCAAAGTCTGTGTATAGCGAATTTTAAAATCTTAATGTTTATGGTCGGTATGTTACGGTAAAACTCTGCGGTACCCTGGGCTTGTCGTGCTGGGGGAGCTCAGTAGCCGGGAGTCCATTGTGCAGGTGGCACCTTCGACTGCCCGGTGAACCTAACAGGTTGGGCGTGGGGTGTTTGACGTCAGACCGCGCCCGGGAGGGTGGTGTCGTATCGGTCGCTCCGGTACTTTTCTGTTTATAAGTTTGGACTGCAAGCGGCTTTTGCGACACCGGTGTTTTAACCGGGGCCTTCAGCCCCGGTCAGGCGGCAGAGAAAGAAAGACTCTTTAAAAATAACGACGGTTGGTCGTAGAGGGAAACAACCTCATTAAAAAGTTAGTCAGGCTGAGGCCAAAAGGCCTGGGCGTGAAAGCGCCGTGGTATGATATATATGTTTATTTATGTATTATATGTATTATTATATATTTCGCCTAACTGTATTTCCCCAAGTAAAAAAAAAGGTCCTACTATTGATGTTGATGGTAGGGCTTAAATGGCTGCCTGGTTAGCTACCGAAATGAGAAACTAAAAAACTAGTGAAGTAACTCCTCGTCAGCCGCGTTTTGAGGTCAACCTGCATATAAGCAGTTGCAAGATTGGCAACGCACCTGCAGGCCCTCTGGTGTTGCAGATGTTTATGGGCGGTAATCGCTTAGCAGCAGGTGAGCCGCAGGTGAGTAAATAAATCTGACATCTAGTTGCGAAAAAATATTTCAATGAATATTAAAACATACCATGTGACGTGACGTAATAAAATTTTATTATAGCTTGATATAATTCTTTCTTAATTGCGAATCGTAGATTTCCTGTTAAATGACGTTCACCTCCAACTCGTTCGCGCCTTGATTTCAGAATTCTAATTGTTTATGTCACTAGATATTATTAAAAGTAACGCTTTTTCTGTACATATAAAAAGACTAGCATTTGCCAGCGGTTACGCCCGCGTGAATCACGTTTTGTAATGAGAACCTTTATTAGAACACAACCAAGTCATTACCGATAGAAACTTTTATCTCCTAATTAATTAATATCGTAATAGTTTTCCAATTACCTCTTTATAATTGCCCATTTTTGAAAAGTTTTAAAATGGATAAAGTATGTTAGCCTCAGACATGCCATCGCGGACTTTTCTGTAGATCTATATAAGATACACAACTCCGCCATACATCATTTTGTTATATCTCAAAAGCTTTAGGCAACGTTTTCATTTAAAGCTCCCAGACGAATTATTTTTTTCTGAAACCTCCAACAAATATTATATTTTAGCCAACGTATACAAAAACTTGACCAACTATATACTAAAACGTATCTCGAGTTAAAGTTTATTGCGAACAGACATGTCTGTCTGTCTGTCGCGGCGGAGGACTTTGTTTTATAATATGTACTGAAGTGTTAAAAGTTCGTGGAAACAATACGAACAGAAAGCACGGTATTCAGACTTTATTTATTAGTATATACGACAAATATAAGTCGAAAACAGGATGGTTCAACTTAACAACGGTTTAATGAACAACTTACACTACATAATATCTCATCGGGGATCGTATTAAATAATTACTATATTCGCTGTGCCCGCTGTTTTGTTAATTTGGTACCTCCAATTATTTTATATCCTAAATTTAAACCACGATTGATTGTTTTATAACACAATGTTAGGAAACTAGTGGCCTATCGGCTAAGAAGTAAACTTAGTTATTTAGATAAGTAGTTATTAATGGATTTGGCCCTCCTTAGAGACAGTCTTATAATTACCTTAAATATTCTGCTTGAAAACTTTTTCGGTAGAGTAAAAAACAATGCTCACAACTCAGTTGTAATTCTTATTTAAATAAAAAAGACTTTAAAAGGTAACTATTTTTGTAGTGCATTATTTGCTAACTATTTCCAACATGATTAGATTAAAAAATGATTTTCTAGATTGTCATAACACATTAAACAAAACAAAATTTAAGGATAATATATATTTTTAGTTCTTGAAATAAGAGTTTTACATTTATAATCCTAACAAGCTCTTAAAAACAATACCTCATTTGACGAGCCGAAATGTACGTTCTTATAATCATGTAAAATTACATCCAATTTATACAAGATTTAGATGGTTAATATTCGTAGACACTAAAACCATTTTTTTCTTTTCGTTATAAAATGCATATAAATGTCTTTTCAAATACAATTTTGTTAGCCTTTTTATATATAATTTTTATTGATAATACGTCTAATTATTGTGCTAAGATAATCTGTCGTGTTTTTAAAATGTATAAAAAGTTTAAAATTGAAGAGACGGTAAAAATTTCCATTTCTAATTAAATCCTTAAATATCCTTTCTTATTAGACCGTTGAAAAAAAAACCTTGAAATATAAACTGTTCTTTAAAATTATCTTACGACAGAACAGGGTACAGGGTTGCGTTACTAAAGACACCCACCTGTTTCGATCCTCTGGCAATCTGATAAGAACATGCCGGTTCTTACGTTTGACACTATCAGTCCGGTTCGGTTTCTTCAACGCACTCTCGTGCAAAAGTTCCTGTTCACACATCACTGTACACAATGTTCACGGCACACAACTCCTCTATAGGAAGCAAGGCTCGAAATGTAACGAGCGCCGTATAAAAATCAACGGATTATGCTCAAATGACCTCGTACGTCATCGCCAAAGGCCTGTTCATAATTCAAAGTTACACACGACTTTTTTTATTGAAAATATATTAATATTAATATTGAAATCACTTAAAAAATATAAAAAATTAAAGAAGCTAATGAATCAATGAATAATTTGCATAAATTGAATGCTACTGAGAAAATTTTCGATCAATTTTTTTAATTTATATTAAATACATTGGCTATGACGACTATGTATAGACATGCCCTTCTATACTACCATAATGCACAAAGACACGTTGTTCTTGCGTAATTCGCATAACGGAACGAAACGAAGAATAAAGTCAGCGTCACAAGCCTGCAATAATCGAAAAAATTTAGCGTGTGCCGTGCCTACAGTGTGTTTCGTTCAATTAACGAAGAAGCACCAACGAATCTTTGGACATTTCTGTATGGCAAGACCGGTTCTTAGTTTATAGTAAGCCAATAGTTCAATATAAAATAAATGAAATGTATATAATATATCTTGCAAAGTGTGGTCATGGTTATACGTAAATAATCGAGACGAATTAATTACATGATGGTGATTGTATAATTCAATCGCGTCACAGAAATTACTACGTTTTCCGCAGAGATTCTTGTAATACATAAAATAGTTTAATAGGAAGGAAAACGTAAAAGGTTTTTAATAGTTTATCGATTTTAATCAACAATTTATCGTATGCAATTGTGTCAAGGGCGTTTATCTTAAAAAAAGATTAATTATCTGATGAGGTAGATTACGTGACAGAAAAATGACGTCACGTTAGTGTTGCGATCTTAGACAAAACGGTTGCGATAAATTTGCTTGTAAAGATAGTTACATAAGTTCTTTTTTCTTTATTAATAACTAACACGAAATCTTTATTTGAAAATTATTCCAAAACCAGTTCACAGAAAAAACAGAAAATCGAGAATAATTGGTTCGTAAGTTTTTATTTTAAATTAAAAACTCATTAATCAACAGTTCAACGGTTCAACCGTTGTGTACGAGACTTTATCTTCAAATGTTTTTTTTTATGAACAAATTAAAAACAGGATAAATAATTGACAGTTTTTATAACACGAATGTGTAATAGAATTACGATTTTATTTACATTGACATTTTGCAAGGTGAAATTCTAGATTTATTTTGTTTTTTTTTTTTTATAAATTTGTCTTAAAACTTTTTTATATCAATTGGTATATGATGAACGGAGATTTTTGTCAATAATTTCAATTATCTTATTCTGTAACAAACTCGTTTATTTTTGTTACGTTTCAGTCAGTCGACGGGGTTGATTTTTTTATTATTTAATTTTAAATTAATATATATTTAATAAGCTGTACCCGCGATTCCGCTCACGTACTCGACAGAATTATTGTTTAAGATTTCTTTGTTGCGTGAAAAATTAATAAATTAAAAAAAAAAGTAATGTAGCCTAAGTTACTCCTTATAACAAAAGCTATCTGTCAGTGAATTCTGTTAAAATCGGTCCAGTCGTGTCCTAGATTAGCCGACAGACAGACAAGATGTCAAATTTTGTTTTAGTCTTAGTAGATACTTTTTAGGCATATTAAGCTGTTATTTTGACAAGTATTTACAGACACTTAGATTTTATTTTTCGATTTTAGATAAAGTGAATATATCAATATGTATTTTTTACATAAGGTAATAATATACCTAGTGTTTATTTATTGCAAGTAGGTATTGTACTTTACCATTTATTTCTAATCACTAATTAAATATAACTAGGAAATACTTACTGTGCTGACGTATCATAAAGGACGTCAGAAAAGTTATGTATATTAATAAAAATTATGAAATATATATAAAATTCTGGGCACTTGGCGGGTTAATAATCATTCTAATTACATCTCAATGCAGTAAAGCTTTTTAACTTTTAATTATTTCGTAGACATACAAGAAAAAACTCCGTCTACGACTCTAAGCAGTTTTTAGAGTGAATTTTGACGTAAGCTTACAAAAAAAAACAAGAAATTTCGACTCAACGTGTACAATGAATCTAAGAAACTGGGCATTTGTGTGATAAAAAGAATAAATAATATTGACCAAATAACGAAGTACCTATAATCTGTATATTACAACATTAGCTTATTCTTTAAATTATTCTATTTGCCCAATTATGTAATTCTTCAAGTGCGTATTGCTCGTAAACATAAAAATACTTTTTATCACTTTTATTATGCTAGTTATCATGTCAGACATGTTGCCAACTGCTAAACAGTTTATATCCTAATACGGTATGGTACCAATTTTTACAAAATGTTTTAAATTTGAAAATAAAATAATTAACAGTCAAGTGCGTTGTGGACCACGTACAGTTGAAACTAAAGAGTTCCGCAGCTTGGTTATGAAGAATCTTAAGGCCTTTAAAAATAATAACGAATTCAAATCGACTGCATAAATAAGTTGGTAATTTCATAGTAATTTAACAAAGTTATGGGAAAAACTTATATATCTCTTCAATTTGCAGATCAATAGATCGACACAATTTTTATGACTTTAGGAGCTAATATCTCAGACGGACAGACGGACAGACGGACAGACGGACAGACGGACAGACGGACAGACGGACAGACGGACAGACGGACAGACGGACATGACGAAACTATATGGGTTCCGTTTATGCCATTTAGCTACGGAACCCTAACAATTATAATATTTTGTAATTTTCCAATCTGAAGATATATCGGCAAGTCAACTTTTTATTTATAATGTTTGTAAAAATTCTAATCCCCGGTTTCTCTAACGTTGATCAAACTCATGTTAACTTAACATAGCAAATACTAATCACTGATTGGTTGCCTGTTGATCATCGATTATCTTTAACCAATCAGCGTTCTATATTTGGTATGTTAAGTTGACATGAATATGATCAACGTACGAAAAAACGGGTGTAAGACTGCTCTTTATATAGTGAGTAAAAAGTTTTCTATATCTATAAATAAATTTAAAAGATTGTAATATACATTTTATAGCTATTAACTGCGTAGTACTTACGATACATAAAATATATTTTTTTTGTCTGTATGTTTGTTGAAGTTAACCTCCGAAACAGTTGAACCGATTTTGGCAACACTTTCAGTGGCCGTTTATTGATGTTATAAGCAGTACTGAGACTGAAGTCACTTTTATTTTAGAAAATTAGTTACGGCTCCGCTCAAAAAAAAAGTGTTTTGGAGCATAACTCATTCATTTACTGACGGTGTATTCCGAAGTAGCCATTTAAATTTCATCAAAATCGATTCAGCATTTAGGCTTAAAATCAAAATAAGTGGAAAATTCATACGTATTTTGCTTTTTTGACGTTTTTAAAAGTAACTTGTCCATTTGCTCCGGAGCACTATTTGGTGACATGGAAATTTTGTAGAATATTTTCTTCAAAAGGGACCGACCTTATGTGCCGATATTATACTTAGCAAATTATGTTATTTTATTCTTTTAACGAATAATATTTTTAGAATGTTTCATACAATTAGTCGATAATGTAGCTCAATAACGTGATTAGGAAAGGATTTTTTACATTTTATTATTGTTAATGATTGTTATCGTATTCACCTTGAGATTCTTTCGGCATAAACGTTCTGTCGTTAAAGCCTCGTTGTTTTTGGCATGAATGTGATCGATCGAGGAAGCATTTTTCACAAAATATTGAACTATAGTCCATTGAAAAGTTATATTTGGGGTTGCGTTTTTTAGAGGACTCATTAAGTCAATAGCTAAGGTTTTACAGCGCCCCGAAGTGAGTACTATTTTTCAGTACTCTTACCTATACATATATAACATTTGCAATATTATTAATAATTAATTATTGACTCTTTTTCCCGGCACCCACGAGGTAGAGTCTGGAGGCGCGTTTAGGCGCGAGATATATCGTAAAAACAATTACAAACCCCTATTTTCAAGATGGCGGCCGTGGGACAAGGGTGGCGACCCCACAAACTTGGTTTTAGCTTTTCACTGACTCAACCTACACATCAAAAAAATAAAATTGCGTCCTTTAAAAAACGCAAGGTAACGCCTAAAAAATGTAACATTTCAATGAACTACTAGCAGTATCAGTACTTTTGCGTCACGATCGATGTTCATACTGGTATTGCAACCTTCTATAAGCTATGGTGACCTCTTAGGTTATTTAGGTTGGCCACCTATGGTGTTAAAAAAATAAACTACTTTTTTTGTAAATAATATTGTCACAGTAGCTTTCCTTTTTTCGTTTGTGTCGGCTCGACACAAGAAGTACACGCGGATATAACGCGAAGTAACAAAACACAATAATCTAGTAACTCGTACGCACAGTGGTTAATCCCGCGTCACACAGACGTACGCTTTGACACAAAGAATGAAAAAAAAGATAAGAAGGGGATTCAGCGTGAGTGATTCGCGTCTCGTCATCTGTCGTCCGACATGCTTCATTTGACGTGTTACGTCAAACTTGCGATTGCTTGCATATTTGACTATGGATGTTACCGGAGTAATATTAATAATTTCAGTTAATAAAATATGAGGTTTAATTATTTATTCCAAAGTTTCAAGTCTTCGCTAGAGGCACTCCTTAATTTCCTATTTGTTTTATTAACTTATACCTACCAATAGAGCATATAAACTAACGGTTGCAGGTTCATAATATTATAATAGATACTCAAAGAACAATAGATACTACTGTTAAATTTATATTTCATAAAGCGTAATGCCGGTTTACAAATGCGGCATAGCGCATCGTATTATTATAATCGCAATAATATGACGAATATGAGAAAAAAGAGATTTTTGTACCTGATATGATGTAGGTGCTTTGAAAATTATAATTCATATTTTTTGTACCGTTGTGGCGTGCTCAAGCTACCAAAGCTTGCTTTGAGCTTCAACGGTCGTGGGTTCGATTGCCGCTCGGAGCAGACATTTGTTTGAGTTTCCCCACCGTGCCTCGGAGAGCACGTTAAGCTGTCCGTCGCTATTAAACTTTATTATCAGATGTTATTGATAGTTACCTTTATTCTTATCTAATGAGTTACTGGTTCGCCCTTAGGCTGAGCCAATTACTCTGGATAAAAACTAGTAACCCGTCAAATCCGGATAAGGGTAAAAGCACCAGGGTCTGCTTTTACTCAGGTAAATACCGTTATACAATAGATAATGCTAGGAAGGGTATTTTCCATATCTTTCTGTATATAAGTACCTACATATGTAAATATTATATTTACAATGCAATTGTTTAGTATTTGTGCTATTTCAGTACTATTTATTTATGTGCCATTGTCATTTCTTGGAAAATCACTCATCTTTTCCGAATGTGTATTGGTATTGGCCTTATTGTCCTTGACAACGTCACCAGGCATTAAAATACTCATCACTAAATTTTTTAGCACTTCGTTAACACAAAAAGTAAAAAAATAGTATTAATTTTTTTAAAATATCTACAAGGCTTTTAAACATTTATTATATTACTTATTTTTTTCAAATTCTCTACGATCCTTGCTTCCTGTTTTACATATATTCGCGTAGTTACAATCGATTCAAACGAAATGGAAATCGATAGCACTTCGATGCAAGGCGCCGCATCAAGGCTTAATACGTTACTGACCGATAGGCAACAAACGTAAAACTATTATATGATTTTCGATGATTACGGCCGTGGAGAGAATCACGCGCCGATTTACTAAAATACAAAAGAATCCGGTAGAATCACGTGAACTTCGAAATTCACGGTTCAGTTATTCAGTCATAATATCCTTACAATTTTAGAAACAGATACCTGCATAAAGATATATCTTTTTAGAGTAATCATATCCACTCGCGTGGTGTACCGATTTTTCTTTATTGCACGGAACCTTAATTATTTTGCTAAAACAAAAGTAGCCTAAGTTACTCCTTATAACATCAGCTATCTGCCCTTTGAAATCGGTCCAGCTGTTTCAGAGATTAGCCGGAACAAACAGACAGTTTTTTTAAATGTAAGTACCGTAGTATACTTTCATATGCCTTTACTTTACAGACAATTCAATTTTATTTATTTGTATAGATTTATACATATAAATTTCAATTTTTTCGGTCCGGAAGTAACGCGAATATAAAAAAATAAAAAGAATCAATTGAACTTATTAGCCGACCGCAAATTTATAGAGCGAGTGTCCTTAAATATAGCTAATACTAAGTATTAATTATCTATCAAAACATTACCACGGATCCCGCTTGCGAAGTTTCTAGGCAATAATAATTGTAGTCTACATATTAAGATAATGAGAATAATGCTGTTACATTATATTATGTATAGTATATGTATATTTGATTCTGTATAGTAATCCTCATGTTATTATGCTCTGTGCATCAGTATGGTGTCGGTTATCTCTTGGTAGTCTACATTTATTCATTTCGCCATTAAATCATTCCATGAACTCTTATTGCGATTCAAATGACGACTTAAACTAGCCGCAACGCATTTCCTAGTTCTTACTATGACCTACTAACAATTCATTAGTAACCAATAATATGTTAAGTTAATAGGAAGTTACAGACAATTACGTTCAATTTATTTTAGAACGTTACGTCATGCTTTTACTACCTGAACGAGATCTGACCTGAATTACGTCTTACTAGAATTGTGTAATAAAGTTCATGGTAATAGTCCCTTAATAAAAAAAAAAATCTTTAGCTAAAGACTTCCTTATTGGAATAGAATATAATAATAATTGTTAATGTAATTTTCTTACAGTAGTTATTTTTTGCACGTCGTTGTACTTTAATTGGACTACCAGTAGGTATAATCAGTTTAATATTATTATCACGATCTTATATCAGTATACATGAAATATAAATTTGATACGTGAGAAAAAAAATCGTATGTTTAAAATTACCAAAAGCAATATAACCACCATTTCGTATTCATAAACGAGAATCTTTAAGCAATATATTTTTACTTTAATATATTCGTTAAACAGAATAATAATGTACGATAAGATAAATGATGATGATAAGATAAATAGGTAGCTTCTTCCCGTGTCTTCATCCGCGTGAATGACGGATGACGAATTAAAATGAAAATGACGAATTTATAGGGGCATCATTTGTGAAACATAGTAATAATTGGTTCCCCATACAATATTTCATCCACCATTTTTAATCCCCTCAAGCCTTTTTATAATAAAAAGTAGCCTATGTCCTTTCCCAAGGTCTAGTCTCTTTTTGTAACAAATTTCATCAAAATCAGTTCAATACTTCAGGCGTGAAAGTGTGACCGAAATACAGAGTCACTTTTGCATCTATAATATTTAGTAAGGAGTAGAAATAGAGTTAAACCAACCTAATTAGAAGTTTATTTTGCTCATAACCATAAACCATTAAAATACTAATTTACTGAACGTTTAGGTCTATCTCTGAATCGAGTCACCTCTATATTTACAGATAAAACTTAAACAAAGTTCTTCATTATTTGATTAACAGCTTATGAACAATATTGTAGTGTATTTGACTATAATATAAGCCTACTGTATAGAACTGGTAACGGTCGCGGCTTCGCTCACGTTATTCTAGTTATCACGAACGAACATCTAAAGATTATTTTTCAGTAATATTAAAACATATTTACATTTCATTTCCAACTATATATACAAATAATTAAAACTGTACAAATCATGTCCACCGGGAATGGTGGCAAGAATGCTAGCTGCATTTCCCATTGTCGGGGTGTAATATATAAATATCTTTTAGAAATTGTTTTGCACTAACGCTCCATGTATAAAATGAAATGTATTTTTCAGTAATATACACATTAAGTACACCTATACCATGTTTTAAGTTGATACGTCCTGTAATTAGTTTATTGATACTCTCACAGTATCGTACGTACGGTACCATCTTAGTAATACTGTATCTGTATGCAAAACTTAATCTAAATTCGTTCTACCAATTTTTTGCAAAAAACAAACATTTAAATATCCAAACATATAAACATACAAACTTTCACATTTATAATGTTCAGTAAGATAAACATTGCTTAATGTTTCTAATACAATGCTATGTTGAGAATGTAGTTGTTTACATCGCCAAACATTAACAGATACAGAAGGTAATGAATTGAAATTAAATGAAATTAAATGAACACACAATGCCGTATGTTGGTAATAAAGCATCCATTTTAAGTCTATAATCCAAACTAAATATAATAAAATAAACATATTGAGGATTTTTGGATGTTTGGATGTTTTAATATTTGGATGTTGGGTTGTTTGGGTGTTTAGATGTTCGATGTTTGGATGTTTAGTTGTTTGGATGTTGTGTTATTTGGATGCTTGGATGTTCGATGTTTGGATGTTTAGATGTTTGGATGTTGGGTTGTTTGGATGCTTGGATGCTTGGGTGTTTGGATATTTGGATGTTGGGTTGTTTGGGTGTTTAGATGTTCGATGTTTGGATGTTGGGTTGTTTGAATGCTTGCACGTTCCATGTTTGGATGTTTAGATGTTTGATGTTGGGTTGTTTGGATGCTTGGATGTTCGATGTTTGGATGTTTAGATGTTTGGTTGTTGAGTTGTTTGGATGCTTGTATGTTCGATGTTTGGATGTTGGATTGTCACACGGGTGAAGCCGCGAGCAGATGCTAGGCTAAAGGTTATTAATGTTCGCTTCGCTTATCACTAAAATAAAATAATAATATTCTTCAGCTCCTTCATATTTTGCTAATAAATTAGGCATAAAATAGTTAAACAAGAATAATTAAAATATGATGATTAAAGTAATTAATATTATATCAAAGGAGCTCTGTTTTAATGTTTGATCACATAATATTTTATTGCGTACTAGCATCTGCTGCGACTTTATCCGCGATTACCTTAGAATTGTCTTCAAAGAAATGGACAATTTGTTAATAAATAATGTTCCATAAGATCTTAGATATTTAGTGACCTAAATCTTAAGTGGAAACTTTATTGGCTAATGGACTTTTAATTGTGAACTATTACAGCTGATTGTTTCCCAATGTTTAAATAAATAAGACACATCTGAAGTTAAGAAGTCCAATAACATGTTTTTTGACTCCAAAGGAACGGAATGTTTTCTGGTACAAAATCCGGGGTGTACAATGTACTATTTCAGATAATAAGCTATTTGTGTGCTAAATTACATCAAAATCAGTTCAGTCATCCAGACAGTAGACACAATAGTTAAACAATCGAAGTGTTCATATACGATGTATGACATGGGACAGGGAAGCTGCTAAGATATAATCCCTTGGAAGTAGAAAACTTATTTTTTTACAGGTGTTGTTGTTGGTTTAAAACGTAAACACGCACTAAGAAAGGATTTTTCGAAATTAAGCCCTTAAGGGGCTACTCCCAAAAGGGGTTGAAAGTTTGTATCGAAGTTTGTCATTTTTTAAACTAGAAGCATGACATTTTGTTTTTAAATTAAAAATTAGAGATCGTCAAAAATTTATTTGAACGTTTTCAAAAATTCCATATTTGAAGGGGAGAATTATGGGTTGAAAATTTCTATGGGAGAGCTGTCATTTTTAAAACTAGAAGCATGAAACGTAGAGTAAGACAGAACTTAATCATTATGATGGCATGGCGGCATTATAATTACACTCCTATAATAAAAAGTATGTGCTCGAGCTAGAGAGATAATTAGTAATAAGAAGAAATACCTCATGTTCCGCGAATCGAGTATAGCTGATGTATTGATCGTTTGTTTACAGATACAATATAATTTTGGCTGTGTAATTTCTTTTGTATTTTTTTTAATATTACCGTTGTTTTTTGTGTAATTAGAAGTATTCGGTGGAATTATTCGTAATTAGACCGAATAGACTAAAATAAATAAGAGTTCATGGGGGCCCTCTTGGTTTTGAACTTATGCTTGAACTTTTTTCATATATTAACAAGGGGCTTACCATGGGCTTAGCATTAACTCTTATTGCGATTTAAATGATTACCAAATCAATCCAATTCAATTCTGACAGCCAATCATCGATTCAAATTTTATATGAGGATGACGTATAAATAAATGTCATAGTACGCAATAGCGATCCACCTCAGTTTAGGTCGTCAAGAGCCCCCTGATGCGCTCGGAGCGCTGCCTCCATCTCCGATGACGTCCTTAGCCGTGGTTCATCTTCGCAGGAGGCACCCTAAGGACGGAATCAAATTTGAGCCCCAGTGAGAACTGCCCCTTTTTCATGGCTGAGTCTCTGTACTGGCCCCACTCGGTGACGCTGTCAAGGCCAGTAGGGCCAACAGCAATACACATTCCGAAAGAAAAAATAGAGCCCCCTGAGCCACGCGTACACCACTATTGCGTACCATGACATATGTATATGTTGTTTATACGGCATGCTCATATAAAATGTGAATCGAATTACTGTCAGAATTAAATTGGATCGAAATACAATTTTTATTAAAAGTTCATGGTAATCCCGTAGCAGGTACAAAAAGTTTTGGTGTAATAGATTTAATATGTTTATCTAGAATGAATACTTTTAGTTTATGTGACTAGTATTTAGATTTTATTTTATTTTTTTTTGTTTTGTATCGTTTACGTGATGATACTTATAACATATTTCACAAGGCTTCTTACAGACCGTGTGGCCTAATGGATAAGGCGTCGGACTTCGGATCCGAAGACTGCAGGTTCGAGTCCTGTCACGGTCGGACACATATGTATATTTATACTTTTATCATTATACTACTTAAATAACTATAAGTACCTTTAGTAATTAACCTTTTACTTATCTACCTACCTTGTGCTGTAGATGGTATTTTTGATATTTATTTTGTAATATGAGTATTAAAAATGCTATGCTTTCTTTCTATTACAATAATTATAGTAGTTATTACTACCCCCTTGGAATAATATAAGAAGACTTTTTGGTCTTTTTCTTAAAATTTATACGGATTAGTAATTGACTGTGAGGCACACTGAATTCTCGAATTAACCTTTGTTTTGGTATATGATGTGAAAACCTGCACATCTTTGTGAAAATTCGAATTCGAAAACATGTATACCGGCCTTCTGCTAAATTGCGATTAAGCAACGTAGAGGCGAATAAGTCTTTGAACGTTCTCCTTCATTAACTCGTAAATTTGTATATTGAAATTATTAACATTAGTCTGGTAGCATCCAAAAACATGCATGCTCTTCGCCAGGCTGATGTTAAACGTATGGATTAAGCATGTCGCTAAATCCATACGTATAGCCCGTATCAAAAATCGGTCAAAGCGGTCACGAGCATGTCGATGTCATCGGTGACGGTAAAATAAAAGTTTTTCTCTCACTAAAAATCACTCAACGCTGTTAAAGATGTTTTCAATTTAAAAATAACATTCAACATACATAACATAACATTAGTCGTAAGTTCAACATCAAAACAACGACACGAAGTTAGTCACAAATTTGCAACATAATTGATTGATGTTTTTGCTTCGTTGATGTTGAATTTACGAAGGAACGGCAGCGAGTCTTTTCCATTATGTCTGTATGGAAAAGCCTGTCTATAATATATAGTAGGTCTGTGCATATACCGAAGAGTTTTGTAGTAAAAACGAATGAATACAGTTTTAATTGGAAACCTCGATTGATGAAAGGCCTATTGAATGATAAGTCGTGTATTCATGTTTATACCTTGAACATTACGTAGGTTCGTAATATAAGAGCAATATAGACTTTTAACTTCTCAAATCTAGTCTCTTTTCCTTTTTTTTGTGTTCGAGGTGGCTAACGGGCAGAAGGCCTGATGATAAGCGATTATCGCCGCTTATGAACATCTGCAACACCAGTACTTGTAAAGTTAGTTATTTGTAGGTTGAAAGCCCAGGACCCTTGGATATTTTTCCCCCGTATTAACGTGAGTTCCTAATCATATTACCGCATCTTGTTAAATTAACAATTTATTTAATTTAAAACACTTGAAAGTCTATGATAATATATTAATCATTTTATAAACTATAAAAATCCTTTACTCAGTCAAAAGCATGGACCAATAACGAAAGAATAGCAACAATTCGGTTACTGCTATTTACGTCAATATTGTTGTAAGTAGTATTAGGAAAAAACCGGCCAAGTGCGTATTGGTCTCGCACGGCTTAGGTATTACCGAAGGGTAAAAATAGGAAGTTAAATTTATTTTTATTATTTTTATTATAGTGGCCATATAAATATATATATAATCCATAAAAATCATGTTACTGTACCTAAAATACAGCAAAAAACGTAAAAATATCAAGTTTTTGTACGCCCCCTTTATTTCTACATTTAATTTAATTTTTTGTATTTATTTTAGTAGCAGCACCAGAAATACACATTCTGTAAAAAATTCTTAACTATTACCTACTACCTATTGACAGCCTGCTGATAGGAAACACGGACACGGTGAAAAATTCAGGTATTAAAATTTTTTAATTAAATAAAATTTGTCATAACGTTTATTCATAAAGGGGAAAGAATTTCATAAGAATTCCGATCGGCATAACATTATTTGATTCATTGATTTCTCAAGATTCGACGTAAAATGAAATTCGAAGGACGCTTAAATTCACAATGAAACGCTAAATGATATCCACGATATTTCACCGTAGAATTACATCTATTTCTGAACTTGATTGTTTCAGTGACCTTATTTTTATCAAAAAAGAAAAATGAGTTTAATCTTAAATTTTGGCCTCCCATAATTCCAGAACTGTTTTTTTTTTATATGAGCGTTGACTCAGCCTAAGGTTGAGCGCGAAGTTTTAGCTTTCTTATACTTATAGAAGTCCAGTTCTATATTTCTAGAGTCCCATCATAGCATCGCAAAACTTTATGTGGGACTATTTAGTGTTAGTGCGGACTCAAAATATTTATGCAAGCTTCATTTGCTCTTGGTGAGTTTTTCCCACGAAATTTAGTATGCGAGGTGTACACGTAGGTATACTACGCTTCCGTCGCGTGGGAGTCAGTGTTTTTTTCAGTGTGGTGCTGTTGGCTCTATTACTCTTCACAATCTCACTGTGACAGGGCATGGTCCTGGCCACATTGGTCCTTAAGAAACAATTAGAAGTTGGCAAACAAGCATACGGCCCACCTGATGGTAAGTGGTTGCCGTAGCCTATGAGCGCTTGCAGCACGATTAGTAGGTGCCAATCACGCGTTGCCAACCTCGAGATATTAGTTCTTAAATCTCGTTCGCCCAGTAATTTCACTAGCGTACAATGCCCTTCAAACCGGAACACAGTAGTGCCTAAGCACTACTATTTGGCAACAGAATATTGGACACTGCGGTGGTACCTACCTAGTTGGCCTCTTGCAACAAAAGACCTACCACCAGTGTGACTGATTGCACTGGTGGAATAATCTCTGTTGTGACAGAGGTTATCCCAACAGCGGGCGATGGGGTCGTCACATCCCGACGCCTTTAAATTTTATGAAGGTGTTTTTGGAGGCTTTAAATATATTGACTTATCATACCTTTTACACCAGTTCTTAGTTGTTGCATCGCTGGCTTCGGCCACAGATGTCACTGACATACTATGAATTGTCATCTTCGAGGCTTGTTATGCTGAAACAAATTTTTTATATTTCATTTAGTGTTTCGATAACGTTAAAATTTTTTAAAATATATTTAATTACTTATTTTTAGTCTCATAAAAATCTGAACTGAACAAACAAGGGTAGGGTTGTGTAGATCCTATAAATTAATTATTTATTAAATAATATTTTTAATGTTTGTTATAAAAGCTTATATGCTTAGATGTTTAGAACTCTGGATTTTTGGATATTTGTTGCTCACTCACGCAAAAACGGCTAAACGAATTTTGGTGAAATTTGGCACATGGACAGATTTTTACCCAGAGAAACGTTAAGTCCCCGTGAGATTACTAATAAACGAGTTCCGTTACGAGTTTACAGAGTTTACAGTTCTTGAATTCTGGTATAAATGGCTCTTGTGGAGTCCAGATGAGTTAATTTATTTTATTTTTTATTTATAATGCTTTATTGTACGCCACGCATAAGGAAAAGTTACAAAAATATAGTCTAGGCAAGATCAAGTACAACAAGGTGGCCTTATCTCTAATAATAAGCGATTTCTTCCAGACAACCTTATATGAGTAACGAAATATAGGTGTAAGAAAAGGAAGGTGGTGCATATATAATATACAAACATATAATATAAAGACAGCTATATATAATTATAATAAATAGCATACATACCTATTAGTATTAAGATTAATAATTATCTATATATACATAAATACAATTATAGTTAATATTATTCAGACTAATATTATAAATGCGAAAGTAACTGTGTCTGCCTGTTTTCACATTTAACTCTGAAACGATTTCGATGAAGAGGTTTAAACAGGGGATGAAAATTTGTATCGAGAACCATTCATTTTTATAGCTATAAACGTGCTTTATATAGCTATAAACGTGCTTTATTAAGTCGTTCACGCGTGCGAAGTCGCGGGCAAAAGCTAGTACTTTTACTATTTGTTGAGCTCGACTTCCTGTACATATTTATCGCTATATGCGATGTTTATCGATTGTTTCGCAAGTAATTGCTAATCAGTAAATGGTAATATGAGATGCTGACTCTGATGTTACGCAATTTGTAGCTATTGTTTGTTACAAATCGTAACAGACATTGAAAAATACTATTTTTAAGGGTTTCGTATCCAAATTGTCGCAAAGGAACCCTATTATAACTAGTAAGCTTGCGCTGTAAGTCCGTCCGTCTGTCAACGGCCTATATCTCAGCTAATTGCGCCGCAACATCGTACAAATAATAGGTAGAGAATTAATATTTTCATAGAATGTATATTTCTATAAAATACTAAAATTAAAATAAATTTTAAAAATAAGGGGATCGAAAGAAACGGCAAAATATACCTTATCATCATAATACATAAGATTAACTTCATTTTATTGCAGCCCCTTGAAACAAATTCGACAGCTGGTAAAAAAGCAAGCCCTACACGTAAACAAATAATTTCCCTGTATTACAGAAGACCGTGTGGCCTAATGGATAAGGCGTCGGACTTCGGATCCGAAGACTGCAGGTTCGAGTCCTGTCACGGTCGACACCCGAAAATAAATTTATACTTTTTCTCATCATATTATTAGATCCTGCGAGGGCTGTTTCTTTTAAACAGCCGGGTCTCAATACTCAGTAACCCAAATCGCTGTCAAGGATAACACAGCAAACAGCAATACACAATCATAAAGAAAAATTTAATTATTAAATGTCTGTTAAGCTTTAAGGTATATATGGGCCTTGTCGCCTGATTTTAATTAAATAAAAAAAATCATTTTAAACCACTTATTAGTACCTAACGCTTTATCAAGTCTGCTAGTTTTAGTTGCTACTTTATTTTTTTTTATGTTAGAGGGGCAGACGGGTAGGAGGCTCACCTGATGTTAAGCGATTACCGCCGCCCGTGAACATCTGCAACACCACAGGGCATGCAGATGTGTTGCCGCCCTTTAGGATACAACTGGTTATCCACTTGAAAACTCAGAGGTGCTTGTCCGGATTTGTACCCGTGACTTTTGGTTAAGGTCTACTTTTTTGATCCATTGGACCCTCTCGGCTTTCAAATTTTACAATGTTATAAATAAATAAATAAATAAACGCTACACACTCAACGGCCCCCATTAGGATATTGATATCCTGTGTCGGGGGTCTGGAAACATACACAATGACATGGACAAACACACCCATACCGGAAAATATGCTAGCATGGTCAATACCAACATATTATGCTCCGAGCGGGAATCGAACCCGCGACCTGTGGCGTTTAAGGCAGGTTCGCTACCGCTGCGCCACAACGTCGTCAAACTTGTTTATAGTCTCAAATGTTAATAACAGCTTGGAGGCGATTTGTTTCTTAACCTTTAGTTGTTTCGAGAAATGTCCAGCGTCTATCCCACACGCAGGATATATTCAATTTGTGTTCGTTGATTAACCTAAGCATATATAATGTGTCCAATCTGTTTGTTGTATATAATCTGTGTTCAAAAATTATATATAAATCTTTTTATTATTCTACGATTTTATCATAAATATAAACAATATGGTATTTTAATATTTTGACTTTTTTGAATATTGAAAAGGCAAAATATTGTATGTAATATTTTAATAGGTCTTTTAGAAAAAAAAACAGTCATCTAATATTTAATAATAATCATTGCTCTAATACATTTTCTTCCTCACACAACCACTCTGCGGAATCAAATTCCGCCGGCGGTTTTTCCGAACCGATACGACTTGGGAACGTTCAAGAGAAAAGCGTATTGTTTCCTTAAGGTCGGCAACGCACCTGCATGCCCTTTGGTGTTGCAGATGTTCAAGAGCGGTGGTGATCGCTTAACATCAGGTGAGCCGCCTGCCCGTTTGCCCTCTCTTACATAAAAAAACAAAAATAATCGGTTCACTAATAAACGATGATACGGCGTACCACACACACAAAATAAAGTAAATAACTTTCCACTCGCTTATGCTGTGCTGTCGCTGCGACCAGCTTTCGCACTTATTCTTTCGGAACCGAACCGATCTTCAAGAGAAGAGCTCATCATTCCTTCTTAAGCAACGCACCTGAATGCCCGCTGGCGTTGTAGATGTTCATGGGCGGCGGTAATCACTCGACATCAGGTACTCTACCTGCTTTTTTACTCACTCTAACAGAAAAAAAAACTAATTGAACCCTCATGCTTTTTTAAGTCTGCTAAAAACAACAATCAATTTCAATCATCGGAAATAATAAATAAATAATTCCTAATAACACCGTTGTGGCGTTGTGGGTAGCGAGTCTGCCTTAAGCCTCGACGGTTGCGGGTTCGATTCCCGCTCGGAGCAGATGTTTGTATTAATCGTACAGGCATGTTTTCCGGTCTGGTTGTGTTTGTCCTTGTCATTGTGAATGTTTCCGAACCCCCGACACAGGATATAATTATCTTAATGGGGGCCGTTGAGTGTGTAGCGAGTGTGTAGCGTTTAATAATTACAGTTAATGAGCCTTTGTACTTTGTTGTTTTCTTTGTCTACGATGATCAGCAGGTGATTTAAAATTACCAAATCGATTAAGCAGATTTCGTTAAAATCGAGAACATAAATTTATTAATAAACATACGCCTCGAATATATATATGTAGAAAGTTACCTTTTCAAACATAGAAGGGCTTAAAAAAAGCTTAAAACTAAGAAGTCATTTAAGTAAAATTTTGTCCATTTCATTATATTTTTTTAATTCAATATCACGTAATAGTAAGTTAGTAATTGCTTAATAATGTCAAGATGGTGAGTTAAGACCCTTACTTGATAAGGAGAAGAATTAGGCTTAATCTCTGCAGATTTGCTAATATGTGTGTCCCAGAATTTCTTTGAGACGTGCAGATTACCTCATAATGTTTTCCTTCAAAATAAGGCACGATAGATTTTGAAACACAAAGTATACGCTAAAAACTCGAAGGTGCTTGTCCGAATATAAGTCCGCAAAAACTTTAAACAATACGTTTTCTATCAAGTGGAGCATAACTAACTAATGTTATAAATGGGAAAGTGAGTTTGTCCGTTTGTGAAGCATTCACGCCTGAGTCGCTGAGCAAATTATGATGAGTTTTTGTATAGATATACGTAGATGTGACCAGGGCGAAAGTTATTTTGTCGCGAAAACAAAATTCAAAGGAGTTAATATGAAAGTTTATATGGGAGACCAATTATTTCTATATTGCATAATTATTGGCGTCTTATTTTGACGACATTGTGGTGCAGCGGTAACGAACCTGCCATGAGCGTCACAGGTCGTGAGTTCGATTCCCGATCGGAGCAGATGTTGGTATTGATTATACAGGCATGTTTTCCGGTGTGGGTGTGTTTGTATAGGATATAACTATCATAATGGAGCTGTTGAGTGTGTAGCGTTTATTTATTATTTATCATTAAAAATTGTTATTGACGCGAGCAAAAGCGCATTATTACAAGTCTTGTCATTATTGTACAGCAAATTTTGTATTAAGACCAAATGAAACGGTGACGCAATACCATCTGTGATAGAGCTTCTTCATTACAGATAAAAAATGGTCAAGGCTAATTTAAATTAAATAAAAAATAATCTAAACTTGAACACATAGGTATTTTATATTTTCTGTTATTTATTGATAGTATTTTTTTATGTTACAAGTTGGCAAGCAAGCATACGGTCCACCTGATGGTGAGCGGTTGCCGTAGCCTATGAGCACACGCAACACCATTAGTAGGTGCCACTCACACGTTGCAAACCTCGAGATATTGGTTCTTGAATCTCCTCTGCCTAGTAATTTCCCTAGCCTACAGTGCCCTTCAAACCGGAACACAGTAATGCCTAAGCACTACTATTTGGTGTTAGAATGTTTGACACTGCGGTGGTACTTACCTTAGCCGGCCTCTTGCAAAAAAAAACCTACCACCAGAGTAAATTGGTGTGTATTTATGATGATGTTAAGAAGATTTGTATCTATAACAGAAACTAAGTGTAGTTGTTCAACATTACTCAAGCCGGGGTAAAAGCTAGTAACTATTGTATTTCTCGTATATCTTTCAAAATATCACAAATAATCATTGAACTATTAAAAAAATAATCGATCGCAGTATCATATTACAAACAAAAGTAAAACATAGTAAAATGGCTATTTATTTCTTATACTGAAAATAGATCGGTTCTGGAGGAGTTAATTAATATAAAAAAGGAGCCTTTTTAATTTCGTTACAAAATGTTATAATATTTGAATGAATTAATGAATAATTTATTTGCATAAACATTGGATTACAGTTGGTACAAAATATTAAATACAATGTTTTACCCATTATGCAGCGTTCAAATAGTTATAATTTACAATTTACAATATACATATTTATAGAATTTAGCTTCGATCAAAGAAATCACTTAAAATACCTAAATGACTTCAACCACTTAAACTCTAAAGGTGCGTCTATGCTTATGAGCCGAGCATAAATTCGTATAGTGTGCACTGACGAACGATCCCCAAACAGGCACACGCTGAGCGTTCAGATCGGCATTTGTCGGTTGTTTGAAAGATGAAAAGGAAAAAAAGGAAGGTAAGAGAGGGAGTTAGGGATTGGGCCTTCGGCTCACGCACGAAACGCAACATTACTGATATTGTTACTTTACGCTCATTTTATGTGAGAGGGTAGTACTTCCCAGTTCGAGCCGCTATATTATTGTGTGGGTGTTGTGTTGTGTGCCGATTAGGTTAGCATGGCACTACTACTTCATAATATCAATATAATAAATTTTAAATTTGACTATCTTCGTTCTATATCTTCTAAAATCTATGTAAGCAAACCCGATAAAAAAGAAAAGAAAACAAAAGCAACGCAGAATGAAAGACATAATGGCTTACAAAGTGCAATTACAAAGTTGTTTCTAAATATGCAGAACGTTTCCTCATACTTTTTCAAACACAATAAGAACAATGAAAGCATAGTGATCTACTGAGAATGTAGGTTAACCATGGCACGGCGGTTCAAATCCCGCTTACATCCTGTTTCGATTTCGGGATAAAAAAAATTCGCTGGTCATAATCGCATCATCTATGTTGTGGAGCAGATGTTTGTATTAATCGTACAGGCATGTTTTCCGGTCTGGTTGTGTTTGTCCTTGTCATTGTGAATGTTTCCGGACCCCCGACACAGGATATAATTATCTTAATGGGGGCCGTTGAGTGTGTAGCGTTTATTATTATTATTATTATTATTATCTATATCGTCATTCTGGCTATTAATTTGCGACTCAAATTGCACAAAAAAACCATATACAGATAGACAAAATAGACCTTCTATTTTGTCTATATATTTATATCTGTATTTTTTTGAAATATTACAAAAAAATAATACATAGATAAGACTTCATATGAAAATAAACATAGATACGACTTAATATAAAATGCCTATACTTTATTACCAAATCTAATTAATTTTTTTACGACTGTTTATAATTCGAATTTTTAATTTAATTTCAATTATTAAAAAAAAATATAACTCCAGTTAAATTGATATCAAAAATATAATACAGAATCTCCGATTTGGACACAGAAATTCGAAATGAATCTGTCAAAACAGGTGTCGTATGATTGTATCTCAAATAAGGATTAAGTACTCACTTTTCTTATCAGGTGTCAAATAGTGCCAGCACTTAGATAATAAACTATATAATAGAACTAAAACACACACACAAACACAGAATAGATCAGATATCACGAAATCACCATTGTACCCGTATTATAAATATTTGTAAGCGTACAGGCGTCGCTCGCGCGCAGCTAAGATTGTCTGTCGTCTGACTGGTCGCTTCCAAGAGTTTTTGCGGCTATCCTTTTAGAGACTACAGACGTAACTGATGGATATCCCGTTTTAAATTAATGGCTCATGTGATGAATGACTTTTTGTCTTTTTCTTCTTCATGTTTTTTAGCTTATAACTAAAATATTCCTATGATTAGTTGCAACTAAAATGAAAAGTTGATTATATAAAAATTTAAAAATATATTGACTACTAGCGGAACTAGTTATAAGTATTTTATTTATCTATTTTCGAAATAAGAATAATAATATGTTAAAGTAAAAAAAAAATCGTTTATTTAAATTTACGTAATTTTTTACCCAAGCATTAATTTTTTTATTTTTCATATAACAGCAGAACTATGACTTTATTATAAATGTATTAAGTAAGTAGGTATATTTCGCAATGAGTAAGTAAGTAAAACAACAAATAAAGACTTACCAAGCATGTTATGCACGATCCATAGTTACAATTGACGTATCTTTATATTGCATACTGTTTTAAACATAATTGAGGTGTTAATGTCAATCGAGCCTTATTCTGAAAATGGGTAGGTTTCTTTTAATTTTATAAAATAAGCTACTAATAATCCTACTAAAACGATTATATATATATTAAAATTTGTATTTTTTGATGTTTTGTTTATAGTTTTGGATGGTTACTTACAAAAACAGCAAAACACGCGGACTTTATAACTCTTAGCAGATTTGTATGAAATTTAGTACACAGATTCTTTATAACCCGGATTAACACACAGGATACTTTTATCCCAGAAAAATGTTCCGTTCTTGTTGGATTATTAAAAAGCTACATTAGTTTATCATAAACAATCAGTATTAATCACATTTTGTAAATGCATAAAATAAAAAAAAAATAAGTCACATGGCATTTTGTTTCACATCTGTTGTTCATTGTTCAGGGTTACGTGTAGAGGTTTATAAACAGAACCATACTGAAGTCGAATGAAGCTAAAATTTATGATGAACAAAAAAAGAACTAAAAGATAACAAAAAATAACAATAAGGATTAAATTCAGTAATTATATTCATAAGTATTACGCATCTATGATAAGTTTAAATGGTATAGTTGGTTGCTGTTCAGGTCAATGCCGTTGGTACTGTTGACTTTTACAGCGTCACCGGGCGGAGAAACCCAGCATTGAGACCTGGCTGCGAAAAGGGGACAGTCCTCGCTAACAAGGGGCCGCTATTGCGGATCTCGTATTATCTAGTTTAGTCATCAACGCAAATATAACACAAATTATTCACATTGCATGAAATGTTTAATAAAAACGATTACTGATTAGGGATATGCGACTTGACTGGCGGCGAGAGATGACAGTTGTTGCGTGGCGGTAGCGAACCTGCCTTAAAAGATGTGGGCCGCGGTTACAATTTCTGATTGTGGCAGATGTCTGTATTGACCAAGCGGGCTAGGTGTGCCTGACACCCGACATGGGATATAACTATTATAATGGGTCGCTGAGTGCCTTATTTAATCTTATTTAAAACAGTTTTTTAATATTTAACTTTGTCTGATTTGCAGTATATTTTCTATTTGATGTTATAATTTAGCATTAGTTTTTATCTGGAAAATACAGCAAGCAAATAAGCAATTATTATTGCAAGTAACGATCGGATTTTCCTCTTAGAAAATAGGTATGTTAAGAATTAATTTATTACCTATTAACTTGTACAATACGAAATATATGTTTAACAAGAGTAACCTGATGATATCATACTTTTAATAGATCTCAAAATTGTAACTGTCGGAATCAATATTAATTGATATAAATAGACAAAGGCGACCGACTTATGATTATTTGGTAATTGTATTTATATGTTGTTTAGTAGGATAGATAGTGGGACTAATTGACACCGTTGTGGCGTTGTGGGTAGCGAGTCTGCCTTTGGTCTCGACGGTTGCGGGTTCGATTCCCGCTCGGGCAGATGTTAGTTAAAATTTCTGTCTCGGTCTGGGCGTTTGTCCGTGTGGGTCGCCCACCGTGCCTCGGAGAGCACGTTAAGCAGTCGGTCCCGGTTATTATCAATAACATCTGATAATAATCGTTAATTCTTGATAAGTAAATTGCTCTTATCCAAAGAGTTACTGCTTCGCCCTTAGGGTTGCGGAGGTCAGACGGCAATCACTCCGTGTAAAAAATAGTAACCTGTCAAATCCGGATAAGAGTAATAAGCAGACCCTGGGAATGGAATACCGGGAATAATGCTAGGATGAAGAAGATAGTGGGACCAAAAAAGCTGTAACACATATCCCTAAAAGTAGGATTTGAAAGAAGTTGGTACACACAATATTTAACCCTTAACATTAGGCTTTAGATATTTTATAAACGTTATTATTAGATGGATGATCGATCGAATTTTTCGATTATATATATATTAAAACACATTTACTCTGTCTATCTGACTGCTGCAGTCAACAGGAAATTTAAGTCGACTTTCTAACAAAATCGTACTCTTCATCCTGTATATCGGTTAATTTTCTGTACTTATCATTTAATTATTGTATTCATGACGTACAGCAAGAATATATTATGTTTTATAACATTCAACAAATATTTTAACATATGACGACCATAATTATATTTATAGTTGGTATTTTTTGTACCAGCACAATGTTTGTTGGTACATAGTACAAAATGAAAATTACGCGTAACATCTAATCGCATTTCGGGGTTTAAGACATTCTTCCAAGCCTATCAAAATTATATTAGTCTTTTCATTACATTACATGCAATACTAGACAACGTCATATCGTCAATACAAGCCGCCTTCATATCGGCGGCCTGACCTGGACGTCTTGATTTTTGAATAGTCCTCAATAAATTAAGTCAATACCGTGAGTTGTGAGTATTCACCCACATTTTCTCATGTCGTAACAATAGTGCGACGTTAGTGACTTTTGTGTATGTATTTATAAATTCGTTCATAATGAAATCGGGTCTAACAATCGGGGCTAACACATTTTTATTCAATAATATTTCTATTTCAAATGTTTAATGAAAAAAGTAATGTTACATTTAATGAATCATAATAAAATAGGTAAATTAAAAAGCCTACTAAGTACAGTAAGTCCTACTGTTTGATGAGCGGTCGTAGGTATATATCTCTAGAATTCTGCCAATAACTTAAGAGCTAGCGGCTCATCCGACTAATCCGCTTCGCATAAAGCTAGATTTACTTTTAAAAGTAAGTCTGTTGACCATTATATTACTCGTCTGATAGAGACGACAAACTCTAAAATAGGCAAATAATTATTACATTTTCAAAAATGTAAAAGATGACGACGCAACCACGAGAAGTACTGCCAGAATGATACTTTCTGAATAATTGACCGATAATAAAATCTTATTTAAAAAAATTAATCCTTTGTAGTGAAGGAATAACTATTTTCGTTCAAGGCTCAAATGGTTCTCCCATCGTTATCAGGTTGAGCATTTTCTTTCTCTTTTAGTTTGTGCATTACTCACGATAAGGTCACAGTCCCATACGTAGTAACACAACAGCATTGATTCGGGCGAAGAAGACGTTCCTTGTTAGAGACACTGCGATGCACATTGCACAACCCGCTCACACCGTCTACTTGTATATTGTTACGTAATTTCAGTATATTTTTGTCCTTAAATTTCGTGCTCATCTATAAAAGATCTTGTGTAAGATTCAGAATTCGTGCGATTTTATAGGTAAACAGTAGAATATGCTTATCTTAGAGAATGCATTAATATATACTCGACGTCGAAAGTTACGGACTTGACCATGATATACCATTATTTTTATGTACTGTGAACTGACTGTTTAAGTTTCAGAACTTTCAGATCAATTCTATTTCTATCTTTCGGAGTAATTCGTATTTATATTATGTAGATAAAATAAGACGATTTTGAAAGTAAACGTTTAACGCTTTATTTTCTTTATCATGGGAAATATGCACTATTTTTACATTTCCCGTTCACTTTTCTCTGCTTTATTCCCTGGCAGTCGTAGTCGTCCATCTATCCAAAAATTTTCTCCAAGTTTTAAAATCTTTTCGACTAGAAATTTGAGTCCTTCGTTTATTGTTTTCTTCTCATTGATTTGAAGCGACTCAGCGAGAGGTACGTGATTTAGTTCTGTTTCATTTATGAAGGTGCGATTATCTAGAAAAAAAAATGTTTAACTGCAGTGATTATTTTACAGTTTTACTACAGTGCTGCAATATAAGCGGAATGATGCCTGGACTAAAAGAAAAAAGATTTAGTTTTGATTACCGTTCAAAGATGTATCCAGATCCTAGACATATATCTTATTTTTTTAAGGAAACTAGGTAGTGGCTAATCAAGCGGCAATACCCACTAAAGCTCAGCGGAACCTTCATCCCGATTGTGGGACGTCATGGCGTCGCTCGCGCATACAACCATGACCCCCTAACTATAGCAATGCATTTAACCCGTTTTTATTATTATTTCTTGTTAAGGAACGACCTACATTTGCAGTATTGAGGATCCGAATACATATAGAACTACAAATAGACCAGAAAAGACATTATATTAGTGTTGTATAAAGTTGCATTTAACCCGCAATCATCAAAAATTTATCGAAATAGTAAACCAATGAACCAATTATGTCGATAAATATAAAATTTAATCAAGTTGCCTACAGTTTTATCGATAGTTCTCATTGCTTTAACGACATCGATAAGAGTAACCATAAAGTGGTTTTTTTATCATGTTTAGAAAGAGAAATCTTCAGAAACTATAGAGTTATCAAAAGGAATAGTAATTACGAAATACGAATCCTTAAATTATTTTCCGAACACTACGGCTAGGAATGTATATTTGTATAAGTGTCTCTCTTTGAAATTTAATTATCTATTTAATAGAAATTAAAAAGTACTTTAAGCGTTGTTATACTTTATTAGAAGCGGTTAGTACATGTGTAATGGTAATTCATCTCATCCCACAAATAGGACTTACCTAACTCCACCCATATTTGTAATTTCTACGGCGACTATTGTGACGCAATGGTAGCGATAATGTCTTGAAAAAGCCAATGGTCGCGGGTTCGAGCTCCGGGGATACAAACAAACATCTGCCCCACGCGGGAATCACACCTGTGACGCTTAAGGCAGGTGTAATAACGACACGAGTTTTTTTACCAAAGTACGGTGGAAGCTAACCAGATGGGCCTTTAAGACCTACGACCAGCATATACATGTCTTAGAATTTCTTCCAGGGCGTGCATTCCTTACGATGTTTTCGTTTACCGCTAAGCACGAGATAAATTTGAAACCATTTGAAACACATATGGACGCAAATAAGCAATACCATGTCAACCCACAAAATTGAAAAAACTGAGTTATATATGCAGAAGTGTTGGTAAATGGCTAAACAACATTTTTCTTTAATATTTGTAGGGTTCAAAGCTTTAAAACTTGTAAAAAAGCCATTTTTTAATCATGCAATTATAGTATTATGTTAAACGTTTTGGGTTATATTATATACAAAATATGCAGTTTGTATACTTATTTTTGTGAAAATAAGTAAAATAACTTACATAAATCTGAAATTGCCAAAAACTTGACCAATACATAAAAAAATCATACAAAGCAAGTGGTTCAAAATTTTCAAACGCGTTTTTCTCGAAATGACATTCGTGTGGATTGACATGGTACTGCTTATTTGCGTCCATATATGCTTGCCCGGATTTGAACAGCGACCTTCGCTTAGAGTCTACGTTTTAGATTTAACCTTTGGTTGATTGTACCTGTTTTATAAACATTTGTGTGTTCGATGTAACAATACGTGTAGCCTATTAAGATGCCAGCTGCGACTGCTGAAAGCGTCGTAATGAGGAGACCAGCTGTACATAATATACAAATCACACATTTTGGTTTGCTGAAACAAACAAAATTAGTTGCAGTATTAAATTTATTTATACGATTTATACGATTGTCCCAGCTCGATTTTCCTTCTCCCTCAACTCTCCACCTGTCACATTTTTAATGTTGGCAAGCAAGCATAAGCCCCACCTTGTCTTAGCATATGAGCGCTTGCAACACCATTAGTAGGTGTCACTCACGCGTTGCCAACCTCGAAATATTGGCTCTTAAATCTTCTTTGTCCAGTAATTTTACCAGCCTACAGTGCCTTTCAAACCAGCACACAGTAATGCCAAAGAAACTACTGCTTTGCGGTAGCCGGCTCTTGCAACAAAAGACCAGCCACCAGTATGACTGATTGCACTGGTGGAATAATCTCTGCTGTGTAAGAGGTTATCCCAACAGCGGGCGATGGGGTCATCGCGTCCCGTGACGCCTTCAAACCGCCTCAAATGACAACACACAGTTCTTCCACTCTCCTCCTCTCACACGTTTTGGATTGTATTCTTAACCGGTTACGGTAAATGCTTATCATAAGAATCTGTATGCTTATTTTCTATCTATGATTGTGTAAGACATAGACATATAAGAATAGACCAAGGACGTGGGCGTGATATGCATTGACTCGGTAAAGAGAGAACGATTTACAACGCTCCATGCATCACTATTCTTTTTAGCCGAGACCAAGCACTTCACGCTCGGCGAGTGACGAGACTTGAAACAATCTACGTTACCGCATCCACGCTAGAACAGACAAGGATCAGGAATTATCATTCTCTCTCCTTTTATCGAGATGTAACGTCCACTTACATGATAGTTCCATTTCTATCGTGGTATATTATATTCTTTTATGTCTATGAATAATAATGATGCCTCTATATAGAGTGAGATTTTAATTCAAGCATTCTAAAAATAGAATTTATTTTTAAACGCCTGATGAATATCAGTTGATTAAATCAGTTAGTGTAATTGCAAACAGAAAATACGTATTCTGTACACTCAGTTTCAATATAATATCTCAAAGTTTTGAGTTCTGAATTCGCGTTCGTATCATAAGTTAAATAAAAGTTTTAATTAAACTAATTATACTCTGCGTTTAAGTTACCATTTCTGTAATAGATTTATAGAAGGTCAACTATGAGACCTCAAGATTTACCGTTTTATTTAATAAAATGATTATACAATTATTAGTGTTCAATTTAAGTGTTGCCTTAAATTTTATATACTTATGTGAATTAAAAAAATATTGATGTTATATCAATATTTTTTCCATCTACCTTCTAGGCAAAAAGGTGATTTTTATCATTTTTAGAAATGTCTTTTGTTTTTCTGCCGGTTTTTCCCCGTTTGTTTGTGCATGCATCACTGCTACACTACTTACTCCTACTTATGATTAAATATGACTTTTTTAAAATGGGTGGATGATTTTGTTGTTCTTTCGGGCAAAAATTAATAAACGGCTTTTCAATAATTTTAGCAAAAAGATAACTAAATTACCAAAATACTATTTAAACGCGGGCGGAGCCGCGGAAATGGTTAGTTAATAATAGATTCGCCAAAAACATTGGATTCAAAATGAAGTAAATACAGCAAATATATGAGTAAAATGTTGTAAATATCTACGTTGTTGTCAAGTAAATAAAATGGATGACGAAAATTTCTGCGTTCTGGTCTTATCCAGAGGTTCTCAAATAGGGGCCTGAAAATTCGGCGAAATGATTCCAGTAAAGGATGGTACGGCAGTGTTTGACTCGACACTCGACTTGGCGGGGGCACTGCCGTGCCCCCCCGATAAAATGGATAAAATCATTGTATTTATTAGCTTACTTTTGAAATGATTTTAATATTTTTTCGTTCCTTAAAATCACATAACCAGACATATTTCGTTTATTAAAAATAATAAAAAATTGATAAATGTTAATTTTCTATTTGACAATGTATTTTTTTAATTTTCGATCAGCAGCATTGTCGGGGATGCATTCAGGTCATAAATAAATTGCACTTATTTATTATTTTAATATAGTTTTATATTTAATTAAAATAAATAAATATACCTTAAAATAATATAATATTTTTTCTTCTGATTTTTTTTTTTAAAGAATATTAGCAATGCTTTTCAAAGCATTACTAACATTGAGGCTTTGATTTAGTTAGGTACTCTACTTATTTCAAGAGTTTTTCATTAAAATTTGATTTTGTCGAAGAAAATGTTCGATTAAATGCCTGTGAGTTTATAAGAAAATATAAAAATAAAATCAGGAAATTAATTATCTATAACACGTGAAATGTCATGAAGTCATTCAAATCCTAAATATTTTAATCTATGTACATTTTTGCCATTTATTTTATATAGTATTTCTAATATATTTTATTATATATGTTTTAAATTTAAATAGAATAATGTGCGTTTGCGATAGATTAAAGTTTTGCCTAGGCAACCTTATTTATATATTTGAAAGGTAAGTTTTGAATTAACGTGTTTTATTTACGTTCATGAGTAAAAGCAAAGTTTTTAATTATCGATTTATATCAAAGATAAATTATTAACTATACGTAAAGCGGCTTATACATCTTCAATTCAAAATCATTATTGTACAATCATCACTTTTGTAAATTATTATTTAAGGTATAGGCCGCCTAAAAATAAAACCCATGCGCGCTCCTAGTCGTCGAACAAAACGCAATAGTATAGATACTATTACTTCACGTCGATATTCTGTGACAAAAAATCAGGGCTCTACTACTCTATTACAATTTTGAAAACTAGATACGTAAATTGAATATAAACTAAATTAAAGGACATAAAAACAAAATTTCAATGACTCGCTGATGATTCTGCGTAAATTCAACATCGATGCAACTTAAAGAAGTTAGTCACAAGCTTTCAAAATAATTGAATGAAGTTAGCGTCACAAGCCTGCAACATAATCGAATAAAGTTAGTGTGTGACTAACTTCGATTCGTTGTGTTAGTGCGAATTTAAAGGAACACCAGCGAATCTTTGGATTTTTTTCTATATTAAAAGGTTTAGATATTAGTATTTCAATAGGCGTGGTGAGGAGTTTTTATATGTCGTAAAATGCAGAAATATTTATAGCTTGATGTTGAGCCACTTGAGCCAAATGTCCATAGTATGATTTTAAAGTTTCTTAAAACAGCATTTTTATTTAAACGCCTGAAGAAGTCGAGAAGTGCAAAATTGCAAACAGAAAATAGGCATTTTAAACACTCAGTTCTGGAATTGCCTTTGTAGTACAAGTCAAATAAAAGGTATAATTATGATTACTGGTGGTAATACTGGTGAGTAGTTTGAAGGACTCTGTAGCTAGTGAAATCACTGGGCAAAGCAGATTTGAGAACCAATATCGCGATGTTGGCAATGCTTGTGTGAAACTAATAAATGGTATTGCTATGTGGGTCGTATGCTGGTTTGCCAACTTAGCAACATAAAAGAAAAACATTTAATTGACCTAAATATTCTGTTTACCTTGGTTGCATTGTCTGTATTAGACTTATAGATTTTTTTAATGTAAGAGTGGGAAAACGGGCAGGAGGCTCACCTGATGTTAAAGGACCACCACCATCCTTGAACATCTGCCACAACAGATGGTTCTTCTCATGAAGGTTCTCAAGTCGTATCCGTAGCTCGGAAATAACCCAAATTGTGGTATTATGGAGCTGCTCAAGCACATTGCTAAATATTGACTTCTTTGTTCCAGGCTAACATCATGGTGTGCATTGGCTTCGGTAGTTTCTTGCATTATCGTGACTGTACTGATAACGATGGCGATAGGCATTGGATTAGGCTATAACTACTGCTACATTGATATATCCACTAGTGATGCGATTTCGGATGGTAACCTAGCTACATCTATCTGTTAAAATTTTTATAAATTTTTATTTAGCGTTTTCAAGTGACTCTAGTCCACGTGATTTTACGTATAGTAGTTCTATAGTTTGGCACTACAGTCAAAACGAATTCAACTAATACCGTTGCAGAAGGCGCTCTGCATTAGCGGCCTGCTTACCCGTTACATGCTCATACGCTGGCTGTACACGAAGCGCGGATGATGAGCAATCACCTCACGAGTTAATCACCAACGTAGTGGTAGCTAATCAGACGGGCCTTTTAAGTCCTACCACCAGCATAAACACGTCTTAGAATCTCTTCCACGACATGCAAGTTTCCTCACGATGTATCATTCACCGTTAAGCACGAGATAAATTTGAGACACAAATTAAGCACTTCAAAACTCAGAGGCACTTACCCGGATTTGAATCCGTTACTTTCTGTAAAAGATCCATTCGTGTATTGGGCCATATTGGCTTTTTATAATATATCATAATCAACACTTTGTAAGAGTCCATAACATTCGCAGTGAAAATCGCTTGTTGATGAATGTTACTTTTCGTTGATTAATTTTATCCGGATTATGTATGCGGTGAGTAAAAACTAGACAATGCTACCTAATGTTGACGTGTTGGATGATGCTGCGCAACAAAAAGTAACAGTGGTCAGTCAGCACCATTACTATAATTTTTATATTAATAATTATTTTATTTTCAGAGGACATACTTATGAAAAAGATAGTTAGAGAACACGTAACAACGAGTGCTACAGGTATTATCATTTCACAGGATCCCAAAACACGACCCCCAATAGGAAGAACCGGCAATACTGTGATCGCTAGAGCCGATAGTGCAAATATAACAAATCTTATTCGGAAGATAAGGGAGCAAAAACGTAATATAACGTTAGAATTGATCATATAAATATGAATAATCATATTTCTGATGTAATTTCTTTATATAATGATTATGATCATGTCTTTTAAAAGTTTGATATTCCTCAAGACATCGTTATTTCTCTTTCTTTTGTATTTTTACTGAATATTACAATGTACAAGATTTTCTGATCCCGTGTGAACAGATCCCGTAATGTTTAATGGACAGGGAACAAATCGCGAAGGATGCTATTTTAATATTCTTTATTTTTATGTATAAATATCTTCCTTCTTTCTCTGTGTGTTTGTGTTGTTCGTTTTTTTTTGTAGTATTGTTATTAATCCTACGGAACAAGATTTGTTTTAATTTTTTACTACAGGACATTTTTTTTTATTTAATGATTATTTTTTTTTTTGTATCACTTATCACTTTATAAATAAATCATTAAAAACATTTTTGTTTATGTTATAAAAAAAAGATTGTAATTTACATTCTGTGTTAATTTGTTTTTTAATTAAAATAACTTTTTAATTTTTTCTGGAAATTATTTGAGCATAGATTTTTACTATTAATACTTTGCAACGTTCTCAATAGTGGATTAAACTTACATTTTAATCATACATATAAAAAGAGTTTGAGGTTTTTGTTTTCCAACTTATCGTCTTCGTGTCATTAGTTGTACGATTAAAATTTATACCAAATTATATACCAATATTATATACACCATTAAAGTACTATTTAATAATTGAACAGCAACCTTTGCTATCATCGTGTTTGACCTTAGACCATTTAATAAGTTCGACCTTATACCGCTGGAGATAAATCTATATACAATGTCCCAGAACGTAATATAGTCCAACGCGAAAATTTTATAATCTGGAACATACATTATGCTTGCAAAAGATATAAACCGGAATGGAATTAATTCAAGTTTATAATATTTTAGATCATATAAGTAGAAAATAAAAAACATATACTTATCGTGTTTTATAGTTTTAAAACGAAATAAGTATACTTTGTAAATCTGTGTCGTAAGTTCTAATAAAGACTGGACAATACTTCAAAGATGACAAATAAATAATTATTCTTCAAAAGATGTAGTGATAAATAATTTTTATGGCTTCCCGTAAAATAAAAGTGTTTTTTCTATATAATGTGGTAAGTTTAGAACATAACCTTACGATTACTGATTCTTTATTTCAATATGTAAATAAATAAATTGGAGCAAGTAGAAATCTACACGAGTATCCTTTTAACCGCGTAGGTCTAATTTGAATATAAAATGTTTTTTAAATGCAAATATAGTGGGTCCTCTTTGAGTTTCTGGATTTTACATATTTTTATGCCTTTATCAATGCTTACATTTATGTTACATATTTATTTTTAAGATTGCGTTTGTAATTTTCATAAAGAATTTATAAGTGATTTGTACATGTAGATATGTAGATAAATTCAGTAAGATTTTTTTACAGATAGATATAGAATAAAATAGTCGCAATAATGATGAACGAATGACATGTTTCAATTAATTATATATAGGTGTGTAGGGTATTTGTATTTGAAATTGAACTCTCCTAGTATTGGTAAATGGTAATGAGCCTATTAGAATACATTATCCTTAGAACTAACGTACATTATGTTTACATTGTATCTGCAATTTGTAAACACTCGTATTTATTACTAGCGGCCTGCTCCGGCTTCGCACGGATATAAAATATATAGCCTATGTCATTCACTGAAAAAATAATTAAAATCGATCCAGTAGTTTTGATTTATTCATTACTGTCCGTGGCCCGCACGCGTTAAATGTAATTAATTACGACATCACAGTAGAACCCTCAATTTTTTTTTCTTCACTATTTAATGGATGTTATTACACATAAAAACCTTCCTCTTTAATCACTTTATCCATTAAAAACCGCATCAAAATCCGTTGCGTAGTTTTAAAGATTTAAGCATACATAGGGATAGAGAAAGCGACTTTGTTTTATACTATGTAGTGATTTACATAGCTTTTTCAATAAACGTTTTTTTTTTTCAAATAGTTTTCGCAATATCATAATTGGAAGTGGCGGTAGTAGTGGATGTTGTCCAATACCGAATCCATGCGCTTGCTGTTTCCGTTGCTGTGCGGAGTTGTTCTGTAAAATTCTCTGCTGTGCTCTTATAATAGGGCTCATTGTTGGTGGACTTTTTATATTAGCGGAGGCATTCTGTAAGTATTATTTTATTACCAACTTTCCTAATAATATTGTAAATGCGAAAGTACCCCTGTCTGCCTGTCACGCATTCATGACTAAACCACTGAACCAATTTTGACGAAAAGTACAGAGATAGATCTTGGAAAAGTACACGCAATAATAAGTAGTATTATTGCGAAAAAGGTAATGATGTTGCGAGATATTGTATGGGGAAATAATTATTTTTATATCGCATTAAAAGTGCCGCATTAAAAATCGTTGTTTACGCGTGTGGAACCAAAGAGAAAGAAGGAATGAGAAGGGAAAAAGAAGGGAACAGGAGGTGGGAGACTCTGTTACTTATATTGTTACTTTACGTCGATCCTTTGGGAGAGGGTAATACTTCCTCGGTCAAATCGGCCGATTAGTGCTGGAAGGCGCAAGCAGTAGCAGATACTGCTAAAATAAGTTAATATTAATTGTTATCAATATATTTTTATTATTTTATGACATTTCATAAAACTACATTTTTATCAGGTTCTTGAGCAGTTTAATCGAGTTAAGAATTTGAAGACTTAAGGTGAGTTACATTAGAGTCACAGATCGATAGTCATTACGCACTATGAGTCTGTAGTCTGCGTGCACACTGCAATGTGTAGGTTTATCTATAAGAGCTCCTCACAGTACTATCGCATAAACCGCATTCAGTGCTCAGAAAGCCTTCTACGCACGAACAATGCTACTTTCAAAGATTTTGAATGTCTATGTAATTTATTTTCTATTGTCACTTTGACAATTGACAATATATATCAAAAATGTATTCTACAATTTATTAAAAATAGTGCTTTTTCCGTGAAAGTGATTGTATAATGATGTGATGTGGTAATTGTAGTAATTTATATTGTACAAATAACTTATATTATAACTCAAAATTTCCGATTCAGCGGGGAAATGCAGCTAGTATTCTTGCCACCATTCCCGTGGACAGGATTTGTACAATTGTAATTATAATTACACTGGTGGTAGGTCTTTTGTTGCAAGAGGCCGGCTACGTAGGTACCACAGTGTCAAATATTCTACCGCCAAATAGTAGTGCTTAGGCATTACTGTGTTCCGGTTTGAAGGCCACTGTACGCTAGTGAAATTACCGGGCAGAGGAGACTTAAGAACTAATATCTCGAGGTTGGCAACGCGTGAATGGCACCTACTAATGGTGCTGCAAGCGCTCATAGGCTACGGCAACCACGTACCATCAGGTGGGCCGTATGCTTGTTTGCCAACTTGTAACATAAAAAAAAATAGTATTGAATTGTAAATATGTTTCAATATTAGTTTTAAGTAAATCTATATTTTCAAATAATTATAACCATACAAATCATGTATAATGGTATCAAGAATTCTAGCTGCTTTTCCCCACTGAATCGTAATCCCGAATCTCTGGGCGATACAATGAACCAGCCGTCTTGTCATTCGTGGAAGCAATTAGACAGGGTGTATTAATAATAATTTCAGCAATTTTGTTTTTTTAGACTTTTTACTGTAGAAAATATTTTAAGACCTATTAATTTTTATATATTTTACGCTTTTGCAATTTACCTGAAATAAATACTTGCGACTTCTGTCCCGTAACGAATATTTTTAAAATTGTAGATTAGTCAAGATCGTGTGTATGGTTTAAATTACATTTCTTTTCAGCTGGCGTAATGTTTTTATAAGCAATGAGGCGCTAGGTCTAGCAGCACAGACAGCAATATGCGTTGTTATTTGCGTCATTGGACTGATCATTTTAGTGTTCTTGATGGCTGCAGATATATTTTGTAAGAAAAAACTTAGAATAATCTTACGGTTTAGAAAAATACAAAAGACTTATTCATGTAATTTGATATTTTACATACTTTTGAAGGTTTCGTGCTATTATTTTATGAATAATTATGTATAGTTTCGAGGTCAAATACACGAATAAGTAATTCATATTTCCCTATATTCTTAACGTGTGTTTATTAGTAAAAAAATTGCGTGAGTTATTTGACGACTATTATCGAATCGATAACAGGCGAGATTGACCGTTCAAGTTTCAGGGGGAAAGCATGAAAGCTACCAAGTGAAGCTGTAAGAAGTTACGCATTTAGACTGGCCGTGCCTAACGCTACTTTACAGTGTGTGCAACTGGCTATAATATATACCGCTAGCTGTTAGATGCTGTCAAAGGAATCCACTCCGATAACGCGAGAGTTGCGGTTTCGATCCTGACCCCCTTAGGCTATTGTCGTACTCACTCCTATCGCAAGTTACTAGCTGCTTATTATTTGTAGTGGCAATAGGAATACTGGTAATGCCTTGAAATGGCAATACTAATATTATTTAAGAACAGGATCAGAATTTACCCTTTTCTTAAAGAATTTATTGAATTCAATTAGTAATGTAAGAGGCTCTCTTGGGGCATAAATTTCATATATTATTTTTTTACTATTGCCACAATGAACAACAAAATTTCGTCAATCTTGTTAACATGTCATGCTACTTTTAACCAACTTATGACTTACTATTTATACTTTTACTTATTATATCCAGTGAAAGCGAATTCGTATTGATAATTTGTTAACTAATTTCCCTACACACTACCCAATGATACCAACATGGGATTGAAAGTTTAGTGTAGACAAAAAGACAGCCGAAAAAAAGTATTCTTAACATGAATTATACTTATTAAATTACAGAAATGTGGAAAATTACAGGATAAATGTAGCCGGGAATGTTGTGAAAAATATTGTTAGAGTTTTATGGCTGTCCGGCATTGGAGTGAAGCATAAAATGGTACACGACCAATGTTTAAAAGGTGTTGGTGAGAAAGATTTATTAGTGAAACGTGGATGTTTAAAGGTTTATAATTTTGTAATATTTTTTAAATTAAATCAAATTTTACAACAGAGTTCTCAATGATTTTTTTATTTGTTGTTTATCTTGACTGTATGATTGCATTTATCTCTTAGTTGTAACAGTAAACATGCGGTTAACTTAAATTACTTCAAATTAATATACTTGCCATACTGCCTAAGTAAACCGTGTTAATAACTTAATTATGTTACTGTTATTATAGTAAGTATACGTAATATAATCATTCAATACTCGTTTCATTAATAAAACATATATTAGTCCCAACAAATTTGCATCCTCGCTAATTTCATGCTGTGGTTCTGAAGCCACAACTCGTCTAAAGTTGTTTTTAACATCGTTTCCAGTAAATAATGTAATATACGTAATATTCTAGGTGCAATATGTAACTCTCAACAATTACATAACTCTCGGTATCGTTCAGTCTAAGCAGAAAATATAGATTACAATTTGCCATTGATGATGCATATGAAGTACTTTGAGGAACGCATAATTATAGTTATTGAAATAGGTTTTCAATAACTATAATTACTAATACTTATAACCAAATGAGAGCCAATTCTTATATAGCTGAATTACTATAATTTTTGGGTGACGTATGATAGGAAAAAATAACTAGAGCTAACTTTTTTTTGAATAATGCAAGACCAAACAACAACTTTGTAACAAATTTTAAATTTTCTAAAATTTAATTATAAAACAATATTGTTTATGATGATTACTTACTTCAGTATCGACCTTCGTCAAAATGTGGTGAAGCATGCATACGCATGCTTATGCGTCCTTACGGATACTTAAGCATGCGTACGTATGAGAACGGACAAACAAAAAATAAGCCGATGTAATTGATTGGTAACTAAATGTTTTTTTGTTTGTATAGTAGTTGAAAACTGTGAAAGCATGCTTGAGAACGCTTACGCATGCTTATGCCTCCTTCAGCATGTATACGCATACTTAAGCATACAACGATCGTAAGTGTGTCCAAATCTATCCACCTAAATGCTGGTCGATGCTGATAAATGTAATCCAGGCCTTATTATATTAATGTTGCAATATGAGTTTAATATGGCATTGTCATAAAATACTTTAGTCATAAAATGTCACATGTTTGATATCAAAGTGAATGTGATAAGTTGAACCGAGCTATTTTAAGTACAACGTTAATATGTGGTAAAGTTTTATATTAAATTTAATCAATCTTGATGTATGTATGAATTATTTTGCATATAACCTAAGCGAATAAGAGAATGTTGGGGTTTTTATTATTTTGTACTTGGTTCCACAGAGTGGTTGTGCGAGGAAGATAATGTCTTCTAAATCGCGCTGTTATATATTATATAAACTAACTTATTATTATATAGTAAATTGTTAACAGTTGTTATGTAATAATAACTATAATAATTGCATAAACTACTACTCGAAGTACTGTTGGGGAGACCCAAAGATAAAGGCTACCAAATCCCATATCAAAATGTATATATTATGTTTAATATAAACATCTGTCCCGGGAGGTATTTGAATCCGAGACTACCTGTTACCTTTATCCATTATTATTATTCACTTTACCCATATGAAACAACAGAGCCCGTGTGGAATAATAAGTGTTCAATTTATGTACAACATATAAAAATCAAATATGCGATAATATTTGAGTTTTATCTCATATATTCAGCGTATTTCAAAGCTGAAATCTGTTTACAAATAAATAAGATTACTTCGAATAAGCTATGTTCACTCGTGCATGCAATACAATATACTTTGCAATGTTTCGTCCAGAATATCTACACTCAATTCATATCCTAATAGTATAATAAATGTGAAAGTTTGTATCCAAAATGTTTGTTACTCAGTCACGAAAATACTACTTTTTAACTCAGAAAAATATCTAGTTCCTTTAGGATAATCAAACAACGAACTATGATTTTTGAATTCCATATATATGGTTTCTGGAATCTAGACTGATTATTATTATTCGGTTATATATTATTTAATCTAATATTACAAATTCTTCTTCTTCTTATCGAGTGGTTAGTGGCCAACCTAGTGTCAGAGTGGTTCAGGTCGCCCGCAGGCCTTTGACTTGACTTTTCGACTGTTGTTAAATTGTCAACAGCCGGGATCGACTTTTTACGTGCCCTCCGAAGCACGGAGACGCTCGGTTGAAGTACCACTATGCGATCACCCATCTAGTGATTGACCGCGCTTAAAGTTGCTTAACCTACCGATCGTTTACCGATCAGTGGGTGCACTCGGCTATGAATAAAAAAGTATCTCAATCTGTCTTATACATAATTATGTACCTTTTCACGCCTAAATAGCTGATTCGGTGATGATGTTTTGATGAATTTGGTACAGAAATAGATGGCCTTGTAGACAAGAACCTAACTTTTGCCGTAAAAAGTAAAGAAAGCGGAATATAGGGTAAAAGTTTTATTTACAATTACATTTAGTTCTTTGATGCAGTGGTTATCTTTGAAAAATACAAATTATATAAAGATATTTATAAAAAGTATATTTTAATTCGATTTCTTTTAATTTCAGTTGCGTCGGTTTGTGGGCGTGTAAATGTTTATTCAGTATAATACCGATTGCAATTATAGTTTTACTTGGTTATTGTATGTATAATTATTGTAATTCGTAGATACAATGATATTACAAGTTGGTAAGTATCATCTTGATTTGATACAACATTAGTGTATAGACGAAATTTTTTTTTTGCAGCACCATTAGTAGGCGTCTCTCACGCGTTGCCAACCTCGAGATATTGGTTCTTAAATATCCTCTGTTCAGTAATTTCACTAGCCTACAGTGCCCTTCAAACCGGAACCTACAGTGCCCTTCAAACCGGAACAAGTAATGCCTAAGCACTACTATTTCGCGGGAGAATATTTGACACTGCGGTGGTACCTACCTAGCCGTCCTCTTGCAACAAAAGACCTCCCAACAGTGTGACTGATTGCACTGTTGGAATAATCTCTGTTGTGACAGAGGTTATTCCAACAGCGGGTGATGGGGTCGTCACATGTGACACGCCGGGATGTGACGATTGTTAGTATAAATTGAAATTGACCACTGACATTGCTACCTAAGATGAGGGGTGGAAAATATACGGTGGCGGCGTCAACAACCACTTATACGGCTGACCAAGCCGGTCCAAAAGTCCCTTGATGTAGGATCACGTGATGTTTTTAGCAGCTTTTGCAGCCTTCTAATTTATGGTGAGATTACCCCCGTACAAAGTCACGTATATTTTTAGGTATTACAAAAAATTTCAGAATTTCATCTTTAAAATATTTATGAAAAATCAACCGTTTTTTGGTCTTTTATTGTAAGAGGCCAGCTAGGTGGCCAGCTACCACTGCAGTGTCAGTTCTATCGCAAAGCAGTAGTGTCTTGGACATTACTGTGTTTCGGTGTGAAGGGCACTAGTAGGCTAGTGAAATTACTGGGCAAAGGCGATTTAAGAACCTATATCTCGAAGTTGGCAACGCGTGAGTGGCACCTTATAATGGTGTTGCAAGCGCTCATAAGCAGGCTACGGCAACCGCTTGCCGTCTGGTGGGTGGGCTGTATGCTTGCTTGCCAACATAGTAACATAAAAAAAAATCATGATAAAACTTAGACATTAGGGTTACATAATTATAACTTATAAATGGCAAAAAATAGTAAACGAAAATTTTCAACGAAAAAATAAAAACACATGGTGGCGTGTAAAAACTGTGTAACCTGTCATATCCGGATAAGAATAATAATGATACCTTTAAAGAGATATTTCACTTTTCGCTTTTTCAAGTCGGGACTTTTTATGTTTTAAATTTTAATGTTAAATTTATATAAGGGCTGTACAATTCACTAAATTAACTAGCTAGCTAGCTGATCGGCATAGCTAATTTAACCGGTTAGCTCTATTAGTTTAGCTATTTAGCTAGCTATTGATCGGTTAAACCGCAATTTTTTCAAGCCGTTTATGTTGACCGTTGTGGCGCAATGGTAGCGAACCTGTTTAGTACATCTAAAATTTATGTAATTTAAGAACAGATAAAATTATAGAACTATTAAATGTTGCCATTTACATTTAATTAGACATTGTCATAAGAACGTTAACTTGACGTATCTTAGAGCAACTTAAGAACATCGTACATTCATTTTAATTTATTTTTTTAAGTTCCAAGTTTATGTTATGTGGTAAAGTTTAAAATATGCTTTATGTGTTAATTATAATTATTTTTATTATCACTTTAAATATTGAACTGAAACCCTAAACGTATTCTAAAAACGTTACTTAATAATATTATTATTCCTAACGCCTACGAGCGGGAACGCGCGACCATCGGGGCACAAAGCAAGGTCTGCTTAAAATAATTGCCAGTCAAGTGGGTTGCGGATCACGCACAGTTGAAACTAAAGGGTTCCGCAGCTTGGTTATGAAGAATTTTAAGGGCTTTAAAAATAATAACCAATTAAAATCGACCGCAAAAATAAGTTGGCATTTTCATAGTAATTATTAAAAGTAATATGAAAAACAAAGATATGGAAACAGCGTATATATATCTCAAATTTGTAGACCTTCTTTTCTTCTTCAAACCAAATGTGGTTGAAATTTCATTTAATGACCTACCAACTCAATTTTTTCAGAATTTTAAATCCCATAGTTCAAAAGTTAGAGGGGGACATGTTAGTGAGAGACACAATTTATGACTTTAGGAGCTTATATCTCAATAACTACTGACTTAATGAAAACAGCCAAAATCAAACCTCGTTATCATTTTGAAAGACCTATCCAAAGATATCTCACACGTGATATGACTGTGACATACGGATATGACTGTGACATACGGACAGACGGACATGACGAAACTATAAGGGTTCCGTTTTTGCCATTTGGCTACGGAACCCTAATGTTCTTTGTGCTGGTTCCAAAGAAACTTGGCTTTTAACTATTACCATTCACATAATGTGTTTTAAATTTTTTCAGTTGTTTATCTGTGAACTTATGCAGGGCGATATGTTTCATAGTACCTATCGTTGCGGGCATTTTTTTTGGATTTTATTTATATGAGTATGTCAAAACTAAATATCCGCTAGGACCATCAACATGAACAACAGCAACTAAGAAGTATGTATTATAGATATTCTATAAATAAATAAACGCAACACACTCCACGGCCCCAATTAGGATAGTTATATCCTGTATCGGGGTATGGAAACATACACAGTGACAAGTACAAACACACCCAGACCGGAACACATGCTTGTATGGTTAATACAAATACACGACACAGGATGTTATAAATGGACGCAAATAAGCAATACCATGTCAACCCACAAAATTGAAAAAACTGACTTATATATGCAGAAGTGTTGGTAAATGGCTGAAGATCACTTTTCTTTAATATTTGTAGGGTTTTAAGTTTTTTTTTTTTAATCTTTATTTCATTTAGGCGTTTTTTCAGTACAGAAAATGTCACCCCTATCATTGTTTACAGAAAGAAAGTAATTCACAAGAATATTTAAGTTAAATTAAAACGTAACCTAAGACACAAACTAATCAATTTGAATAGCATTCTAGCCTCATCCGATAACGGTGAGGCCAGAATGCTATTATAGAAGCCTATGTTAAAAGTATTGCCGAAGTTATGATGCCTTTGAGTCTCAACACGTTTACACTCAGCTAAAATATGATGGACGTCCTCTATAACCCCACACACGGCACACTTAGGAGAGTTGAGTTTTTTCATCATATACCCAAAGCTGTTGAGAAGGATGTGACCCAATCGGAGCCTCAAACCCAGCACAACTTCTTGCCGACTAAACCTACTCACATTGAACCAAAGTGAACGGGGTAGTGAGGGCTGGATAAGGGTTTTAAGCTTTAAAACTTCTAAAAAGCCATTTTTTAATAATGCAATTTATGTATTATTTTAAACGTTTTGAGTTATATTATATACGAAATATGCAGTTTGTATATTTATTTTTTGTGAAAATAAGTAAACAAAAATGTAAGTTACATAAATCAGAAATTGCCAAAACTTGACTAATACATAAAAAAATTTATATAAATCAAGTTGTTCAAAATTTTCAAACGCGTTTTTCTCGAAATGACATTCGTGTTGGTTGACATGGTATTGCTTATTTGCGTCCAAATATCTTTCTTGGTCTAGACGTTTGTCCCTGTAGGTCTCCTCACCGTGCCTCGGAGGCAACTTTAAACTGTTGGTCGCGGTTGTTATCATAACATCTGATAATAATCGGTAACTTTTGATAGGTAATTTGCTCTTACCCAGTGAGTTACTGGATTACCCTTAGGGTTGTAAAGGTCAGATGGCAATCGCTGTGTGTAAAAACTGTAAATAATCTGAGAGACCACGGGTAAAATACCAGGATAACTGATACAAAGAAGAAGAGGACCGTCTTATCTAAACTAAATCTTGCCTCTATTATACTTTACAATTGGTTTTAGACGTGATCGACCTTCTAATTGGGATTGATGCAAGTGAAAATGAAGTGACTGGAAGACACGCCAACTTTTTATATGAAATGCATATTGCTTAATTATTTTGTTGTTTTTAACCGACGAAAAGGAGGATGTGCTCAAATGCGGTAACTTTTTTATAGATATTATGTTTGGTCCACTTATTATATCCCATAAAGGACCTTCTTATATTATATTAATAATAATAAATAAAGAAATGATACACACTCAGTGGCCCCCATTAGGATAGTTATATCCTATATCGGAGGTCCGGAAACATTCACAATGACAAGGACAAAAACACCCATACCGGAAAACATGCCTGTATCTTCAATACAAACATATCTTTCGAGTGGGAATCGAACCCGTGACACCAGGCATATAGGTGCGTTGCTACCTTTTTAGGATACTACACGTTATACGCTGGTTGACCTCGAAACGCGGCTGACAGTCACTTCACGAGTTTCGCCAATGTACGGTGGTAGGTAACCAGGCCTACTATTAGGCGGGCGGTAAAGTTTATTAAATAAAACAATTTCTATATATATTTTTCTTCAATATCTAACTCTTGTTTAGAAAAAAAAAAATTTTTTTCTCTTCTTCTTCTTCTTTCTTCTTTAGTACTAAATTTGAATATGTTCAATTGTTTTTTATTTCAGATGGAGCTGCTGATGCTAGAATATCTACATTCTTTTATATCATTTTGGATTAAGCATTATTTATTATTTAGTATATAATTATACCTCACTAGATTGACTTTTGTCTAACATCTTTTATAAAATAAAACATTCTTTATAAAACATCAGTTATGTGCAGGTGAAAGTCCCATTAACATCGGTCCAACCATGTCGTAGTTTAACCGAAACAAACAGATTGAAAGACAGACAAACAAAAATTAAAAATAGTTTTTTCTTGTCAGAAGTACCGCAGCTACCTTTATACTTTCACATGTATTCAGTAAAATGCTGTTCATTTAACGTTTCCAACACACACATAAATATTATTTATAGGTTTAAATTAGTAACAATAAAGTTTAGTCTATTTCAAAACGATTATTTTGTTTATTATATATATTATTAGGACTATCCAAAATTTTCGAGACCGCGCATTTAATTCGAAAATTAAAGATCACCGCGCGTTCTAATTACATTTATGCGGGTTTCTTAACGAACTTGAAGGATTTAATTATTTCAGTTGTTAGAAACTTTGTCTAATTAAAAGAAGAATTAGAATTTATTTTTAAAAGAATGCTGTAAATTTAAATTGGTCACACACAACCCCCGGTTTCTCGAACGTTGATCAAACTCTTGTCAACTTAACATAGGCAAATACAAAACGTTCATTGGTTGGCTGTTGATCATCGATTATCTTTAACCAATCAGCGTTCTATATTTAGTATGTTAAGTTGACATGAATTTGATCAACGTTCGAGATACCGGGGGTTAGTGAAACAAAATATATTACGTATATTGTCTATAAAAAAAATTGTCGTTTTCTATATTCATTAAGCTGTCCGGTCGATATAACATACCATGTAGAATCTTTGATAGTCAGTCACTGGTAGTCGTTGTCGTCAACCTATAGACGTCCACTACTGGACATATTATATGTATCTCTTAAATGATGCGTCCGGTTTATCTTTCGCCACTTGCATCCAGCGGCTCACACCTTCTTCTAAAGATTATTATTATCAGATGTTATGATAAAAACCGGAATTGACAACTTAACGTGCTCTCCGTGGCACGGTTGAGGACCCACAAGGACAAACGCCCAGACTTAAACAGATATTTATAACAAACATCTGGTCCGAGTGGGAATCGAATCCGCGACCGCCGAGGCTCAAATCAGGCTTGGTACCAGTACGCCACAACTGTCGTCTCAGACCAACTCTCTATAAATCATCAGTCTACCTAGTAGGTGGACTGCCGACACCGCGATTTGCGGTGTATGGTCGCTATGCTCATATATAACTATGTCTTTGGGTTCCAGCGTCCATCGGTTCGTCGAGTTATGTGCCCCTTCAGTTGAAGTAGCGGCGGTAAAAAATTTACTATAATTCAATCAGTTCAATGAATTAATTCATTACTTTCATTCAATAAGGTGTAAACGAAAAAGGAATCCATCCAAATAGTCTAATACAGAAATTTCAATCATTATAGAATTAAAAAAAATTAATTTCTATTTTCTAGGGTGGAATATCAAGTCACTGGATTGAATCAGTATTACATGTCGAATTGAAAAAAAAAATTTTTTTTATAAAGATAAATGAAAAATTCCTCACAAAAATGTTAACAAATTCTAGGTCTACATATCAATATTTACATAGTCTACATATAAATAAAATCGCATTTTTTTTTACGTAACCTACGTACGACGAAAAATGTAATTTTAAATGTAAAATTGCAACTGATCAAGAAATGTTTTTCCTAAAATACTAATATGCAGGTTTAGTTTTTTTTTATTCTGAAAATATTGAAGTTACACATATCTTTATATTATTTGTAGAAATTCATCCTCGGGTAATTTCTTATAATTCTATAACCCCAATGTGGTCCCTTCGTTGTTTCCACACTCCAAACTTACAGCTCTATGTGAAGATCTATCAAAAAGGTCGCAGGATAGGAAAATATCCGCATATATTTTATCATTTTTGTTTCTAATCTTTTGGGTTATACGCTTATTAGTATAATTACTAATAAAATTTGTGATTTTATGAAGTGATTAACAAACATTTTAAATTACAAACAAGACTCAATTTTTCACACAATCTAGTTGGTTTAGGCGCAGTTCTTGCTTAAAAATAACATTTAATTCCTTAAAAAACTTTTTTTAATTTCTATCTATATGTATATATAAAATGAGAAGACCTGACTGAGCTAAATGCCCTGGCTAAGCCCTTGGGTTTGGTCAGTAACAATGATAAGAGTAATATTTTTTTTTAAATTATTTCATAACGGTTGGCAAACAGCAATACGGTCCGCCTGTTGGTAAACAGTCACCGTAACGTATGAACGCTTGCAACACTTGAAGTATCAAATGCGTGTTACCAACCCCCGTGGGTTGGAACATAATAATAATAGCAGAAAAGCGATGAGAATCGAAAAAAGGAAGGGCACATGGTGGGGGAGTGGGCCTCCTGCAATAGTACCTACTGATACTATTATTTTTCACCGACTTTCGTTAGAGGGAAGTACTACCCCCGGTAGAGTCGGCCCATTTGAATTGGAAAGAGCATGGTTCTACTACTACTATTTTTTATTAAAAAGTAATACTAAATATAGAAATAATTATCATTTAAGTAATTTAGCCACGTCTGATGAAACCTCATTTCCTATGACATGATCCTTTCAATTATGTTTCCCGCCTGTAATCGAATCGTGCCATCGTTATTGAAACATGACATACTTTTCTCTGGCATTCGAATTGGCTGTTAATTTTGGCAATTTTTAGAGTTCCGTAGCCAAATGGCAAAAACGGTACCCTTAAATGTCTGTTTGTCCGTCCATCCGTATGTCACAGTCATTTTCACGAAGACTATCTATACGAAATTTAGTAAATAAGTGTATTCTACAGAATTGTATCTTAAAATTATAAAATATAGAAAAATTAAGGTGACCTCCATACAAATAGATCAGGGTTTGAAAAAAAACTTAGCCTATGGCAACTGATAAGATATCTTTGTAGAGGTTAATTTTGAAATTTTTGATTAAGGCTTTAGTTGTTAGTTCCTAAAGTTATAAAAATTAATTAACTAAATTTAAAACTTTTGGATTTATGATAGTAGAACATCAAAAGAACTTTCCAATAATTATTTTGAAGAATATACGTGTAGAAATTTTAAATAGATGTAAGTTATTTCCATAACTTTGTTTTTTAATATTGTTTTTAAAAGTTACTATGTAATTACCAAGTTATTATTGCGGCCCATTTTAATTTGTAAATATTTATAGTTTTAAACCCTCATCAAGCTATGGGACCCTTAAGTTTCTACTGTGAGTGGTCTACAACGCACTTAACCGGAAATTATTTATGAATATTTTATATAACAAATAAATTATAGTAGATATTAATAATATCTTATATATTATATTTAATAATATTTTAAATGTGAACATTTTTATATTCTGGATGTTTGTTTATTATTATTTAAGAACAGATAATGTTTTAGAACTTATAAATGTCCTCATGTGCATTGTTTATGACATTGTCATAAAAACGTTGATGTGACGTGTTAATTTATTATCAAAATCAATGTAACAACATCGTACATTTCTACGTGTATACATTAGCGAAGTAATCTGTGCTAAATAGACACAACTTGAAGCACACATAAACACACACATACTAAAACTGGAAGCCAACCTAAGATTTTTATTGAAAATCGTATTATTAGTTTTTACTTTTATTTAAGTTCCAGGCCTATGTTATGTGGTAAAGTTTTATTTTATTTTACATTTAAAATACTTTTAAGGGTGTGTCATAAATAAATTTCGGTTTAAAGACATTTATTTCTCAAAAAAGAACACAAAAGTTCACTTATTTCGAGAGTTAACAACATTTAGATAAGAGTTAGATAATATCGACGTGAGTGTCACAAATAGTTTATACAATATAAAGAATGTTAGTACAAATTTTGCGGGTAGTAATAGAAAATTTAGTAAACAATCACAAGACTAGTTATTTAAAGGAGAGGTTACATTATATTTTTTAAATTATAAGTTAGTCACACGCTAACTTCATACGGTTATGTTGCAAATTAGTCACCAACTTCGCTTCGCTGCGTTTACAAAGAAGTCTGCCGAGTCTTTGGCATTTTATCTGTATGGAAGGGCCTATCCATAAAGCAAGGCTACGATGAAGAGTAATTTTGTAATAGTAAATTTACTTGGTTCTGGTATCGTTTGCAGATAACAAGCCCTGGTTGCGTACTTCTCTAAAAATGATGATACTTCCATACAAGTTTTTATTCCCCCTTTCAATCCCTTACAGCCCTTTTTCGAATTAAAAAGTATGCCTATGTCTTTTCTCAGGCTCTAGACACACAGATAGTACCAAATTTCATTTAAATCGGTGCTGTAGTTTTGGCCTGAAAACGCGACATACAGACAAACAACGAGACAGAGTTACTTTCGCATTTATAATATTAAGTAAGGATTACAAGAATAAGTTCTTCGATACACTGAAGTGATGGATCTAAAGGATCGTTGGTTTTTAACTATTACTTTTAAATTAATGTTTATATAGTTTATATATTTTATTTCAGTTTTTTAGCAGTAAAATTATGTAAATTAATATGTTTCCTATTACCGATCGTCGCGGGCGGTATTCTTGGATTTCATTTATTTTATTATATCAATAATATATATTCACTGGTACCAGAAAAATTAGTAACAACAACCAGAAAGAAGTAATTATAATAAATATTCTATAAGCTAATAGAATTAAGTATAGATAAATTAATAATTATTAGGTAGCGAACCTGCCTCAAGCGCCACAGATCGCAGGTTCGATTCCTGCTCATGGCATATGTTTGTATTGACCACACAGACACGTCTTCCAGTCTGAGTGTGTTTGTCCATGTCATTGTGTATGTTTGCTGACCTTCGACACAGGATGTCACTATCCAAATGGGGGCCGTCGAGCTTGTAGCGTTTATTATTATTATTAATTATTTATATAAAAGATCTACAATTTCATTATGAAAAAGTTCTTAATATGGTTTTATTTATTTAATATTTCTTCCATCAGAACTCTGTCATGTACAAAGCGATTTGGAAAAATCGTTTTTACCCGATTGGACCCATTAATTTCGTCAAAATTTGTTACGTAGTTTAGTTTTTAAATCAAAATAACTGGAAAATAATGTTATCCAAGTAAAAAAAAAATGCGAATTTTTCTTTCCTGTGACTTTTCAAAGGTGGTCACGAAAACGTAAGGGTTTTTAAACAAATCTGATTTAAACAAGAAGAAAATAAAACTACAACGGAAGTTGGTAAAATTTGTTTAAGAGATTCTGTTGTAGAAAATTTTCTGATGACAGTTTTGTGTTTCTATTTTCGTTGTGAAAACTTTCCATCCCAAAGACCACATTCAATACTATGTAAATTTCTGTAATTTCATAAATGCTTACACAAAGTCAAATGTCAAAATACCTTCCTCCTTTAATACAAAATTTAATCATCCATAATATAATAATAATAATAAATAATAAACACAACACACTCAACGGCCCCCATTAGGATAGCGATATCCTGTGTCGGGGGTCCGGAAACATTCACAATGACAAGGACAAATACACCCAGACCGGAAAATATGCTTGCATGGTCAATACAAACATATTATGCTCCGAGCGGGAATCGAACCCGCGACCTGTGGCGTTTAAGGCAGGTTCGCTACAGCTGCGCCACAACGTCGTCAAATTTTTAACTCTTACAAAATTTTCCGATGTTAAACCTGGTTTAACGTAAAATTCTTAATAATATTAACGGTTTTTGGAATAGCAATTTTGAAAAATTCTTGCTTCTATTATATTTGAAAATTTATTTCAGGGAAATGGGCAGATAGACGCAAGTGAGAATGAAGTGACTAAAAGACAACCCAACCATTTATGTGAAATCCGCTGAATTATTATGTTATGTTTTCAACCAACGAAAACCGGGGAAGTGCTCAAAAGTGATAACTGTGGTTGTAGATTTATCATGTTACGATATTTTAGGTTTGTACTGCTTATTATATTCCATTAAAGATTTTCTTATTTATTAATGTAATACAGGACGTCGGAAGATAGAGAAAGCAATAAATAAAAACTCAACCTTTATTATTTACTGATTACTAACTATGTTTGTATTTATTATAAAAATAAACCTAAACGTTATCTTTTATTATTACTATACAGTCATCGCTTTGCCACTCGCTTTAAGCGAAATCGTTGTGATATGAAATGTTCCAATAATTATACTTTTGTGACAGATATGAGGATTCTTATTTTGATAATGTCTTAAAAAGCACCCCACTTTTTTTCTCATTTTTAGTTGGATATTCTATATAAACGGGGTTTTTATTTTTTTTAACTATTTATTCTTTCTTTGTAAGGAATCCACGAAAAAGATATATGGGAATTAAAAATAAATGTGAAGCAAAAATATTATGCCCACGAAGATTGTAACGAATAGTTATACTAAAATACTTTTTGAAATTCTCGCTGAATATTTGATAAACTTTTGACCTTTCCTCACAACCTCATTTCGGGTCATATTTACGTTGCCTACTCTATTAATTAAAGTGTGGATCGCTTGGGAAAGTCTAAAAAAAATTCATGAATAATATGAAAATTCTTAAAAAATAAACTGATATTAGTAAATTTTAAAAAGAAATCTTATAGACAAATAATTCAACGTTTTTGTTTAATAATAATAATAATAATAATAATATCCTTTATTGCATACTAAGTTGATACAGGTAATTATGGTAAAAACAAAAAAAAAACGAAATACATTATCAACTTTGCAAAAGGTTTACAAGCTCAGCTATATGCCGCAGTGTCGCTTCACAGCTCCACACGGCGCTGATTTTCAGCTTGTACCTAATTTAAGTATGCGCTGTGTAACTATTATTTTAATGTCTAACTTAAATAAAATACTATAATAATGTTATAAGAATACAAAATAAAAGATAATAATAAACTAACTATAACAAAAAAATGATAAAAGATTGAAAAAATTATTTAGAAAAAAAATTTATAAAAATAAAAATAAAAATACCGATCGAACATGAATAACAACTAAATCTCTTTGCATATTTTTCAAGTAGATCAATATTTTATCGGGATGTTGCTTTTGTGTTCGAGGAAATACCAATAAATAGGATTATATAACGATAATCAAATGAGTTACTTTTATTTACATGTAAATAAATGTTGCCGCTTCTAATTGAATTTTTAAATAAAATATTTTAATTTTGTTTTTAAATGAACTCAACGTCATGTGTGTTCTCAATGGTGGTGGTAGATCATTCCAGATTTTGGAGGCAGCAAATCTAAAGGACCCTTTATACCTCGCTGTCTTATGTTTTGGTATGTATAGTTTGAATATGTCTTGAGTTCGTGTATTAGTTCCTGATTTCCTCCGATAAACTATTTTTTCAAATAAATATGAAGGTTTTTCGTTTTGCATGATTTTAAATACCATTAGTGTTAGGTGTAATTTCCTTCTCGAATTCATATTTAGTATCTTTTTACTGTTTAGTATTGGTGTAATATGTGCGCGTTTTGGTACTGTATAACAAAATCTAATACATGCATTTTGCACGCGCTGGATTGCCTTTTCAGTGCTTTTGTTCAGACGGGGGCCATAAACGGTGTCACAATAGTTAAAATGAGACAGTACTAACGCTTCAACCAATAGTAGCCTGACGTTTTCAGTAAGAAATTTCCGAATGCCATATAAAGTTTTTAATTTGTAGAAAGAGTTCCTAATTTTGGTATTAACGTGTTCTTTAAACTTTAGTTCCTCGTCAATAAATAATCCTAAATTTTTAGCTGATTGTACTCTAACAATACTCTCACCATTTATTAGTATTCGTGGGTTTGATTTTTGTATAATGGAACGCTGATGTTTGGTCCCCATGACCATGAATTTAGATTTTAAAGCATTTATAACTAGGCTATTTTGCTCTGACCATTTGTATATACGGTCTAGGTCTTCTATTAAAACCAGAACACTGTACTTAAATCGAATTTTATGGTAATAATAAGATTTTATGGTTATTAAAAGCCACAGTAGTACAGAGCCATGCTCCTCGCAGCAAAATGGACAGGCTTGACCGGCGAAGAATTACTTTGTTGTCATCCTTTTATCCCTTCTCATACACTACACAAGTGTTCATAGGTTGCGGTGACTGGTTACGATCAGGCAGACTCTATGGTTGTATGCCACACATATTTCCAATGGCTTATTAACATTGCTTCATTGATAAAAAAAACATTTGTTCTGGCTAATTATAAGTTTTTCATGACTTGCGAAATACAAAAAGCTACGAGATCATTTCGTAACACCTCTTGATACATAGAACTAATAAATAAATTCGTACCCTTACACTCTTGTGACACCGTTGTGGCGTTGTGGGTAGCGTGTCTGCCTTAAGTCTCGACGGTTGCGGGTTCGATTCCCGCTCGGGCAGATGTTTGTTAAAATTTCTGTCTCGGTCTGGGCGTTTGTCTGTGGGTCTCCCACCGTGCCTCGGAGAGCAAGTTAAGCTGTCGGTCCCGGTTGTTATCACATAACATCTGATAATAATCGTTAACTCTTGATAAGTAAATTGCTCTTATCCAATGAGTTACTGGTTCGCCCTTAGGGTTGCGGAGGTCAGATGGCAATCGCTCCGTGTAAAAACTAGTAACCCGTCAAATCCGGATAAGAGCAATAAGCAGACCCTGGGTAAAATAAAATACCAAGAATAATGCTAGGATGAAGAGTACCCTTACACTCTTGTAAGCCTTAAATCCCTGAACTCACATGATTACTATTTTAGCCGTATGTCAGAACTAATTCAGTCGGATATTTCCACTAATTCTTCCTTCATTTAGATTCGAAGAAGAGAGAAACGTTACAGAACAATTAAGCCGAATACTAACATTTAGTCTATTATATTGAGCTATTAAACTCATATTTTATCACACATTCTATTTCAACTATATTTTAAATTTCTTTTTGTTTTGTGTTAATAATAACATTTCGAATATAATTAAAATCATTTCACTATTAATATTTCAACCTACTCAACATAAACGATGTGTTGTTTCTGTTATATAGTTATTTTGAAATTAATTTAATATGAAAAGTTGTACTCTAAAGAAAGCTGTTGTTTTTCAACTGATTGCTTATTGTAAAAGTATAATGTAAATATGTCAAAAGTTAGGTTGAGCTACGACGTTGTAGAAGCAAATCTTTGAATAAATAATTATTACTATACACCGGTTTCATTGTTGATCTTGCATGTGTTTATTTATGGTTATAATGGAGTAGTTAAGGATTGAAATACAATTTATAATGTTGAATAGTGATGAGAAAGAGGCCCCTTTAATGCAATATAGAAATAATTGGTTCTTTATACAATATATCATTCCCTATTCCACCCTCTTCAAGTTATAATTTTTGCAACTAAATTAAACCGTCTCGAACGTCTCCCTTATATCTTAACCGAAATTCTTCATAATCAGTCAGTTAAGCGTGAAGGGTTACAAGCAAACAAACATTGGATTTTTTTATGTCATGACGGTTGGCAAACAAGCATACAGTCCGCCTGATGATAAGCAGTCACCGCAACCTTTGAAAGCGTGCGATACTTAAAGTATCACATCCGCGCTGCCAACTCTTGGAATAGGGAAGGGATGAGACAAAGAGGAACGAACAGAGGGGTTGGGCTCCTCATACCACAAAATGCAACCGTATTGTTAATGTATGTCTATTTTATATCAGAGAGTAGTACTTTCGCGGTCGAGCGGGCCCATTTAAGAATAAATTATTAAGCACTTAACTTAATAATTTCTTAATACTTTATATTATGAAAGTTAATTTATATATACCATCATTATCTGTATCAGTATAACTGAACGTGTGTCTAAAGGTAACTTGAAATGATAGTTTGAAAATTCATAGACTAAATCATATTTCAACGGAGGCTGACCTATAAAGCCTATGGAGCACACGGTCGAAGCAGGCTAGCAGGACAGGCTATTACATGATATTATGATATATACATGAAACATATATTTATAATATGATATGATACATATATATATATAAATTTATAAGATTCTGTTTCAACATAAATGCAATCTTACAATATAGTAAAACATAGATTATTTCGGCCTTTTCTTTCGTCTTTCTAAGAGAACTTACGAGTTACGTGAGCTGTATACGTTTCATCTTGTGAAGTATCCAAATTTGTTTTGTTGTGTTGAGAGGTTGTTTTTTATTATGTTCTAATAAGAAAAAAAATGTAAAATCTATAATCCCGTGAAATTTGCGAGCCAAGTCAGCGGCAAGATAATTTCTAAAATTATATCGTCAGAGAATTTTAATTGAATTTTCAAATGCTACTTTTCATAGTAAGCCAGGTTTTCTTACAAATCACATCCATAGATTATATATTTGTGTGATATCGAAGCGAAGCCTTGTCTACTTATAAAGATCCATTTTTCTATTTACCAAACAGTAATCTAATCTAGAACGGACCATATTTTTTTGGATCGCAATTCCCTGACGAGTCCCGAAAAAATATAACGCGTCTAGAGCACAGTTCATATAACGAACTGAAATAATATTTATTTAGCTATCCAATGATGAGATGAGATAAGATGAGTTCAAGATGCCCGTTTATTGGTATTCATAGTATTTTTTGTAAGAAATAAAATTATGCTTAATTATAGGAAAATGAAAAATCTTTACATGCCTACCTATTTAAGAAATTTCTATAAAATTTAATCTATATATAAATTATATATACGAGTATTATAATATATGTGTATATGTATAAATATATAGTAGTTCTGAATAAAAAATGATGCTTCATACAATTTAACGGAACCTTTGTCAGTAGCGTAATTCTTATGAACATAAATATGAAAAAATTTAAAACGGCACGTAACGTCAGTTTGTGCTGATAAGCTAACTAATGACTATCATCCATCATTACTTCAATAAACTTAATAACTTTTAGACTAAAACAAATGTTTTGGGAGGTTCAAAAACTTATATCCATTTTCATTTCTTTTCAATAATTATAAAATAATAATAAATAAACGCTACACACTCAACGGCCCCCATTAGAATAATTATATCCTGTGTCGGGGGTCCGGAAACATTCACAATGACAAGGACAAACACAACCAGACCGGAAAACATGCCTGTACGATTAATACAAACATCTGCTACGAGCGGGAATCGAACCCGCAACCGTCGAGGCTTAAGGCAGACTCGCTACCCACAACGCCACAACGGTGTCATAATTGTTCCTAATTTTTATTTATTTTTCATTTTACTTATACTATTAGGGAAATGGTTTGTACCTCGTGATTATTTGTAACAATATACGTATATTTTATACTACGTATAGAAAGATTCAGGACTTCGCGATCTTTGTAATTGTAAGTATGTTGATCCATACAGACACATAAGACTGTATAATTTAAGAAGTGACTTTTTTCAATACGGGTCTCAATATTTATCTCTCTCGATGACTCAGTAAATTGCCAACAGCAATACATAGTTATGGTGTTTGTATGGGACTTGTCGTGTTTATATGTATGGCTTTTATTAACCGACTTCAAAAAGATCTATGGTCAGTGTCTGTGGTATCTTGGAGAAATCGATGGAACTCTTAAAATTTTGTAGGCACTCTTATTGTGTGTGTGTTTTTTTAATTAAAACTAGCACGCTGTATAACTTAAATGCAATTTCTAATACGCGATAGTAAAGACGATAAAAGTAATTATAACTAACCTTTTTTTTTAAAAGACATTTTAAGTTTTAACTTCGGCTGTTCGTGTAGTAATTTTAAGCGTATTATTATGCAGGCCAATAATGTGAAATACAAGAAATACGTAAAAGAGATATGCAATACATTTGCCCCACTTAATTATCTTATAAGGACATTCTCGTTGAATTTTGAAGAAAAGAATTACAAGAATTCATTTATAGTTATGATTAAAAAAGTAATTCCAGCCGCTGTCCTCGGATGCTTAAACTTAATAACTTTATATTATAAAATCATGTATTTCAATACACTTTTGGCAATATCAGTAAGGTATACTGAAACTGTTCAAATAATTTATGACATATTTCAGTATGCGGTCGATCTTATTTTCGTATATAAATATGGCGGGGAGATGTATTATGAATATATTAAACAATATGCCTATATTGATGGACTGCTCGGAACAAACTACTCCTCTGTAATAAGACAGAGGCTGATAAAGAATATGATCATTCTGATCTTCATGTGGACGTCGAGTAGCCTTGTTGATTACGTTGTTTGGTCTAATGGTATAGGAATAGTACCCGCATCTACCTACGCCATTGCATACGTTTATGTATTCATAAAAATTCTTACAAACTTAGACCTTATAGTTAACGTGATGCATGTGGAAATTCGAATGCGCGTTTTGGGAGATACGATTCTAGATTGTTGCAGTTCTACTGAAAAAAATCTTGGTAATATGGAGGAATTCTTCAAAAGAAATCAGTTCTATGACGAGGAACTAAAAACTCCAACAGGCAATCCAAAGCTACGTCCGATAAGTATAATTTCGTGCATTACCCGACAAGAAGTAAAGTGGTTGTGCAGATGTTATTTAGTTCTTGTGGAACAGGTTACATTTATAAATAAAATGTTTGGAATGAGGGTAAGAAAATATATATTTTGGATTAAAATCGTAAGAAATCCAAATTTTCTTTGCTTTCTGTTCTGCTTGCAACAATTTTAAATTATAAAGAAAAGTTTAATACTATTAGGACCCTATTAGGAACAACCAGACTGGAACATATAACTTTATGGCCAAAATACAGATTAAAAGCCAATTTACAAATATTTATATAAATAAAATATATCTTTACTTGTTTTAATATAAAACAAAATATTTTTTGTTATTGTTCTCTCTTCCTATATCCTATATAGTATTATTCGCGGTATTTACCCAGGGTCTGTTTATTAATCTTATCCGAATTTCACAACATACTTCTTTTCACACAGAGTTGCTATCTGACCTCCGCAACCCTAAGGGCGAACCACTATCAGCAAACTACCTATCGAGAGAACGATTATTTTAAAGCGTTATTTGATAACAACCGGGCCGACAGCTTATCGTGAGATGATGTTGTATGATGTTTTGATGTTTGTAAGATGTATGCAACATCCACCCAGAGCGAGAATCGAACCCGCAACCGTTGAGACTAAAGGCAGAATCGTTACCAACACGCCACAACGGTCGTCATGTTATCTCTAATATATAAAATTCTCGTGTCACAATCTTCGTTCCCATACTCCTCCGAAACGGCTTGTTTTCTTTATTTCTTATGAATTTTTTTAGGCATATTCAGTAAGTCTAAAGGCGTCAAGGAGTAAGTTTAAAGGCGTCGGGATGTGACGACCCCATCGCCCGCTGTTGGGATAACCTCTGTCACAACAGAGATTATTCCACCAGTGCAATCAGTCACACTGGTGGTAGGTCTTTTGTTGCAAGAGGCCGGCTAGGTAGGTACCACCGCAGTGTCCAATATTCTGCCGCCAAATAGTAGTGCTTAGGCACTACTGTGTTCCGGTTTTAAGGGCATTGTACGCTAGTGAAATTACTGGGCGAACGAGATTTAAGAACTAATATCTCGAGGTTGGCAACGCGTGAGTGGCACCTACTAATGGTGCTGCATGCGCTCATAGGCTACGGCAACCACTTAACATCGGGTGGGCCGTATGCTTGTTTGCCAACTTCTAACATAAAAAAAAAAAAAGTCTGAGAATCGGCTACTATCTATTTTTCAAACCCCTTCGTGATAAGGGTGTCTACCCCAAAAATTTTTTTATTTTTGGATAAAATTTTCACTTTTTTACCACAAACCCCTGCTTTTTAATAGCCTTATTTGTCAATCAAAAACTTTCACCGGGTAGAGGGCGCTGCTATCGGGTCCCAGATTTTTTTAGGGCAGGACAACGTCTGCCGGGCCCGCTACTTATTTCTATACTTATAAAATTTTATACGTTCTTTTTCAGATCTTATTGAATAGTTTAAGTATGCTGATAGACATGGTCCGATTCACCAATTTAACTGTTCTCGTTATCTTAGGATCACAGGTTCGTATTTTCGTAATGAAATAGATTGTTAGTACTCTATTCTGTGATATTTCTAATCACTATTTTGCGCTTTGATAGATAATATTAAAAAGCAAATGAATTCTATCATTTTAATTTTTTTTTTAATTTATTACTATTACAAATGGTGGATTGTTGGTCCAATGTTTAGTGCCACTTTTCAACACACATCACTATAATAGGACGCAAATAAGCAATACCGTGACAACCCACAAAATTGAAAAAAACGGAGTTATATTTATTTTTTTTATCTTTAAAACTTCTAAAAAAGCCATTTTTTAGTCATGCAATTTATGTATTATTTTAAACGTTTTGGGTTATATTATATACGAAATATGCAGTTTGTATGCTTATTTTATGTGAAAATATGTAAAATAATTTACATACATCTTCAAATTGGCAAAAACTTGACCAATAAATACAAAAAAATCATATAAAGCAAGTTGTTCAAAATTTTCAAACGCGTTTTTCTCGGAATGACATTCGTGTGGGTTGACATTCGTGTGGGTTGACATGGTATTGCTTATTTGCGTCCAATTATTATAACAACATTAATTATCTTTTTACTGTTCTGTTTTCTAAGTAGGTAAAAATTAAGACCACCCCCACTTCCCTTCATTATTTCCCTCCTCCCATCCCTTGAGTGGGCAACTGTCATGTGATACTTCAGATATCACAAGCATTCATAGGTTGCGGTGACTGCTTACCATCAGGCGGACCGTACGCTTGTTTGCCAACCTTCATCACATAAAACACTTAATTATTGTCATTGGCCGTTAATTGCAGTGTACAGGCTACAATCACGGATATTATGCGGCGACAGCGACGCTTTGGAGAACGATGACGTGCGTCGCAGTACTAGTGAGTCTCGTGAATCACTGCGAACGAGTTTACAGACAGAGAGAAAGGATCATCTGTCTGTTAGATCATTTGATTTTCAATCAAAATCTTGGTAAGATGTTAGTGTAATTTTTTTTATATATGACTATGAGAATCCGAACGAAATTTTAGTTGCAACAGTGCTGTATTTGATTAACTGCTAGCCTTCAGTAAGATGGCAAGCTTGTTCTTCATCTTGTCATATTAAAAATTAATTAAAATATATATTTGTATGGAAGACGATTCAAAAAGGTCTAAAATCTAACCAAGAACATTTATGGTATTACTGAAATTAGGGCGGTTCCAAACCAGCGTTGTATACAAGCGTATTTAAAGCTTATTTTCGAAGCGCGTTTAGATACAAATAGGCTCGCCTTTTACATCAGGAGCAACTTGTACGAACGTTGATGCGTTTATAAGCTTGTACAAGCATGCCACGTACACGCCGGAATAAGCCCGTGTATGCGCGTTCGACTTCTTGAAGCTCGCGTATAGCGAAGCATGCACGTTTGAAAAAAAACGTCAGTCTGTAACCGCCCGTAGAAGGTAATTTTTATATAAGTATTTTCCTCCTAGATGATAATCTACTATCAGCGTTCAGCGAGTTTCGTAGCTTGGTGCAGTCGAGAACGATTAATTTCCACATGGCCCACTTCATACGACTCGAATACCCGTTGTTGGTGTCCATCTCGTCGGTCGTCGTCACTTACACCATCATATTGTTGCAGAGTGTTCATAATAATTGAAATTGATGTCGTGAAAATAATAGTCGTATTATGTATATTTTTTATTTAAAATAATTAATTTTTAAATGTAAATATATAATTTAAGGCTGTTATGTTTATGTTGGCGTAGGAACGTCTTAGTATCCTTTCGACTTTATTATTTATGCATCTACGTGTGTATAAATTATTTGGTTGACGACAACTGCGTATTTTAATTCCTCGTAGTGTGTTTTGAAACCAATGTAAAAAATATATCTATTAATAATAATAAACCTTATGTGACCTATATGTGAATATATTTTATTTTCGTATATAAGTTTAATTAGTCGATATGTTTTCCAGTTATGGAACATAGGGTTAGATGATATGAGCAATTTTATTGCAAAAAAAAAACAATAAATTCACAAGTCGATCTGAGTTTGTGATAAATATAATCGGGGCAGATGTTTGTAATTAATATCTGTTTCGGTCTGGGCATTTGCCCTTGTGGGGAGACCCATCGTGTACCCGTGTCCCGGTTGTAATGATAATAATTGTTAGCTCTTGACAGGTAATTGGTTCCTATCCAATGAGTTACTGGATGGCAATCGCTCAGTGTAAAAAACTAGTAACCGGTGAAATCAGGAAAAGTGTATAAGCAGACCCTGGGTAAATACCGATTAATGCTAGGAAGAAGAAGATTATATAATATTACTTAAAAGACAAAACTGTCGGTATAGCAATTCAAAGCTGTTGTAATAGCATGCCCTGCTGGCCTGTTTCGTTTGCATATGCTCCATAGGCTTTATAGGTCAGCCGCCGAGAGTTTAGTTTATGAATTTTTAAACTAGCATTTCAAGTTATCTTCAGACAGTAAGACGTTAAATGTCTAAATGAAAACTTGTTTATATGAATTGATTCCAAAAACAACTATGTTTGAGTTAGTAAAACAATTTTTTATACGTTTTTACACAGAGCGATTGTCATCTGACCTCCGTAACCCTAAGGGCGAACTAGTAACTGATTAGATAAGAGCAATTTATTCAACAAGAGTTAACGATTATTATCAGATATTATGTAATAACAACCGGGACTGGCAGTTTGTTTCGTTTGCATTTGCTCCATAGGCTTTATAGGTCAGCCGCCGAGAGTTTAGTTTGTGAATTTTTAATGAAAATGTGTTAATGAATTGAATAAAGAAACAACTATGTTTTAGTTAATCAATTGTGTATAGGTATATTTACTGCTAACACAACACTTCTACTATCTAGCATTATTCCTGGTACCATACGAACATTTACCCAGGGTCTGATTCGGATTTGACAGGTTACTTGTTTTGACACAGAGCGATTGATCATCTAACCTCCGTAACCCTAAGGGCGAACCTGTAACTCATTGGATAAGAGCAATTTTCTTATCAAGAGCTAATGATTATTATCAGATGTTATGTTATGACCCACGAGAACAAACGCCCAGACAGAATTAGATAATTGTGCAAACATCTACCCGAGAGGGAATCGAACCCGTAACCATTGAGACTTAAGGCAGGCTCGCTACTCACAACGCCATAACGGTGTCCACTGCTGCTAACACAAAACTAAAAATTGTATTTTAAACTTTAACTACTCTGTTATCAAGTTTAGTATACTCCATACATCTACGCTATTGGAACTGGAGTTTTATATTTATAATTTATTTGAAGATTTTGCTTCAACAACATCAAAGATTGAACGTGCTGTTCAAATATTTTCACTATACCTTAATAATGATAATAAGATTACAGTTTTTTTTTTTCAAAAGAAAATTAGCAATGTTTTTTTAATTTATTACTAATACTCCTATTGCCCTACCAAATAAGCTTGTAGCTTGCGTTAGGAGTGGGGTACGACAATAGCCCCAAGGGTCAGAATCGAACCCGCCACTCTCGCGTTAACAGAGCGGAGTCGGCATTAACCGTTAGATTGTGAATTACAGTACACAAGTATCGTAATTACATACACAAAAACTCCTTATAAATTTATAATAATTGAATTTTAATAATTTAACACAATAAACTAATTGGGTTTGTTAGTGTTCGGCTTAGTTGGTATACAGACGAGTTCTGTGAAAAGTACGCTTTGCGAATCTAAATGAAGGAAAAATTAGTAGCATTATTCAAGGGAATTTTGAAATACGTCTCACATGGCAATAATATAGTAATCACGTGCGTTACGAGTTATTATAGAGGATTTAGGACTTCTTAAAAAAATACTAACTTCAAAACTAAAAAGCAAAAATAATTATTTTGTTCAGAAGTCGGTGCTGACCAAGATATCGGCACAAAAGGCATTAATTATTTTATCTTAAGCTAAACTAAACGAGTTACGAATTATAGCAAGACCATATTATAACAGTACCTAAATGTATCGCAACCAGTGAATTATTAGAAATGTGTAGTTAGTGGCCTGTACTTCGAGGCCACATGTGATCATCATCAGGTGATACATTTCTATTACTAAATTGTACTTTTCCGGAGCTAAGTTACAAATTATTATCTATATTAGATTTCAGTAATCTCTATACAAAAAGAGATTTCATATTTCTTATAGCAGTGGGCAAATTTTTACTTTAAGAAAGATCTAGTGCGTTCTCGTACTTGTTCAGTATATATAGGTAAGTATAAAGTATTATTACCATGCAACATTTTAAAATTTATCTATCATCTTCCCTTTGTTTCTAAATCTACTTGAAGTAGCGTCGAATCTGAGCATGAACGTAATTTAATTTCGTATTACGCTTTAATAATTCTGCTCTAGCGTCTTATATTTTTCGGGAACCTTCAGGGAATCGCGACCCACGATATAACATGGCGTGTGCTAGATTACATTACGTGTAAAAAAATAAGAATATAAATGATATTATGATTACTAATAGTAGTATGTTTTTATGGATGGCTCCTTCCTGAAGGGGCCTCGGCGGTCTCGACTGGATAGGAGTAGTAGCAGTATCCGAGCTCCCACGATTTGTTTGATGTAGATATAGGGAATAAGTTGACAGCTTATTATCAGGCGAGCTGAACGTTTATTATTAAAATTTGTCTTGAAAATACCAATTCTATTTAAGTTAAAACAAAATCCTTCTATTAATAAGATGAATAACAAAAATGATTTTAAGCAATGATTACGCTCTTATACTTTTCATATTTTATTGAAAAATAATAAAATGATTTAATTACACCCGTTTCAAAATCGTAACGACAGAGTTGTTTACTTTTTGTTTATAAATCTCAACTATATAAATTATTTCAACTTGGTATTCCTTATACAAGTTTGATTTCACTTTAACAATTCCTTTAACATTCGTTAAAGTGAATAAAAATAACCTCACATCCTATAGAAAGTAAATCCGCCCACTTCAGTGAACACTCGATTGCCTTACGTTAATATTGAATGAACAAACTGAGGCGTGATCTCGTTCTATAGTACATCACTATATATACTATATATTTTACTCAAACATTTACGTTGATACGATTTGTTTTATTCGTATTACTTTACGATTCCATTAGCTTTAATACTTCGTATTAAATAACTCATTGTTCGTTTGCGTAAAAAGTAGGTTCCTGGAAGGTTCGAGAGAATTTAAAAAAAAAATGGGTAAGTTCTTCATCGATTTACAGTAGAATAACCGACATTGCGGTTGTGACCTGCCAAGCCAGCCTCTTGCAACAAAAGGCCTACCACCATATATTTTAAATATTTATTTGATTACGTATTTAAAGTAAGTTAAGTGTATATATTATATAACTGCGAAATTACAATTTTTAATAATAATTTGATAACATCTTTTTGTTTCAGACAGCTTATTTATTAACGAAGACTTGCTGATATTAATAAAATTTAAAAAGTAGCCGAACCGATTATGATGATATTTGGTATAGATATGGAACCATGGAGATGGTTATAGACCACTTTTTATCGCGAAAACAAAACTTGAAGAGGGCGAATTAAGGGATGAAAATTTGTATGATTCATTTCTATTGCAATAAAAGCGCCTCATTACATTGGCAATCGGTATTCAGGCGGGTGAAACCGCGGGTAAGAGATAATAGGTTATATAATATCACGTGCGAAAAGATTATAAGGTAAATATAAATTACGTAAAGGTGAATAGTGCATAATATCAAGAATGTACGCGATATTTGGTTACAACTCAAATTCAGTTTGTCACATCACAAAAAGTTAGATACATAGTCAGGTCACGTAGTCGTGAGTCCTCTTACACAGATGAAATTGTTTCGGGTCTGAAATAACTATAAGTCCCATTAGTAGGGTTACATTTTTCTACTATTGTTTTATAAAAATGACGTTTTTATAAATTTATTTTACGGCAAGGAGCATACATTATGTGAAAATAGAATTACGCGTTCATAGCCTACATAATAATGTAAAATATGAAAGAACCTAGACCCCGGACAATCCGGGGTTCTTTTTAACAGAACCCCTATTTTGTAGCCAGATAGCACTTGTAATATAGAAGTACACTAAATCAAGAATCACATAAATCGGAATAATGGAATCGGTAACAATGTCAAAGTCACACAACAATAACAATGCCATTGTTAGTGTATGGAAAAGCCCAAAGAAATAAGAAGAGCCTGTCCATAGTATATTGGAAGTCTATGGGTTTACGTGGTTATAGGTTTCTATGGGTTTCTTGACAAAAAACCACCACCCCTACACCACGTAAAATAAACCCAATTATTAAAAAAAATCGTGTCACGATTTTTTTTTCTCTCAACTTGAGCCAGATTTTTATTCCGACTTTAAATAATTGCATGACTATATTAATACACACAGAACAAAGCCTTACGTATTCTTGGTTTAGCGCTGCTTAAAACATCATGAATAATAATAATAATAATAATAATAATATTCTTTATTGTACACATACACACACAAAAACAACAAAAAGTTTTATACGACTAATACAGTAATATGCACAATCAGGCGGCCTTATTGCTAAAGAGCAATCTCTGCCAGGCAACCTGAGAGAACAGAGATATTAATAAATTAACTTAAGGAAGGTAGGTGGTGTACAATAGATAAGACATAAATAAACATTTACAGACATAGATAAATATATGTATACACATAGATAAATTAAGTAATAAGTAAATTATAAAATAAATAAATAGATTACTAATAAATAATTATAAAATGATATACATATATATATTTAGACATATATAAATACACATACATACACATACATACAGTACTGGACAAAAAAAAAGTACGCACTGTTCAAAATTCAATATTAGTGTTTATTTCTTACGAAAAAAGTTAATGGAGTACTTCTACAATGGTTTTTACCATAGCATATCAGTTCAAACTTACATTCTTACTGAAACATTATATAAATATTGCGATAGCTGAACGCTGAAAACAATTTAAACTGCGGAATGCCCATTTTAGGCTGGACAAAAAAAGTACGCACCTCAATAAAAAAAGAAAATAAGTAATCACATCGCGCGTCTAATATTTTGTATGGCCACCTTTTGCTGAGATAACAGCCTGTAAACGCCGAGGCATACTTTCAACAAGATTGTGAATTTGTTGTTCGTAAATTTTCTGCCAGGCCTCCCGTAAAGCATCAAATAGTTTTTCTTTGTTCGTCACATCTCCTTTATTAACATTTTGGTCCAAAATAGACCACAGATTTTCTATTGGATTCAAATCTAGTGATTGAGCAGGCCAATCCAGCAGTTTGATTCGTGATGAACGGAAAAGGCCGATGTTTTCCGTGCCGTGTGCTTGGGATCATTATCTTGTTGAAAGAGAAATTCATCCTGCAACCCAACCTTTAGAAGCGATTCCTCTAGATTTTCGTTTATGATGTCAATATAAACATCGGCGGTCATAATACCATTGATCCGTACCAAATTTCCCACCCCTGACCATGCAAAACACCCCCACACTAATACACTTCCTCCTCCATTCTTAACAGTGTTTTGGACATTTTTTTCGAGAAGCTGTTTGCCCGACTTAAACCAAACGTGCGATCTTCGTTTATGCCCAAATAACTCAAACTTGCTCTCATCACTCCAAATAACTTTTTCCCAAAATGAAATTGGCTTATCGACGTATTTTTTTGCGAACTCGAGGCGTTTGATTTTATTCGCTTTTCGAATCAAAGGGCGACGTTGTGCAAAACTATTCGTTAAGCCTGCTCCTCGAAGTCTTCTACGTACTGTTCGGTCGGAAATGTTTAGACCTGTATTTTCAAGGATTATACGGCTAGTAATAGTCTGATTTTTCTTCACCTCCCTGATTATTTTGCGATCGTCTAAAGCGGTGGTTTTTCTTTTGCTACCTCGTCCATTCTTATCACAGACTATCCCTAATTCCTCGAATTTCTTGCATATTTTTCGCACTGCACCTTCACTTATATCATATTTTCGACCAATTTGTCTTTTAGAAATACCCTTTTTATGGTCTTTAATTACTAATTCTCGGACTTGAATAGAAATTTTCGCCATCATGAATTTGTTGCTACCGTACTTAACTTAGAACTTAGATAATTAGCTGAAAAATCGTTAAATATTTATGGTTAGATACCGTTTGCTTACCTATGCTTCATTGGGATAAAATCGCTTTGTAGTCACCATTGCTAATATGTAAAAGTCGGTTGCGTACTTTTTTTTGTCCAGTATATAACAGGTACTTTTAACGGTAAAATGCTTCTATTTCTGATTTTCACGTGTTTGAAACTTTGTTTTAACGTCAGCATAAAGGTAATATAATACACTTTCATCAACACTGCTTAGGGTCTGGTTATTTATCATAATAATGATAAGAATTGCTTATAAAACGGGCATTGATTGGTGCGTACTTTTTTATGTCCGGTACTGTATATATATATATATATATATATATATATATAAATACACATACATACACATACATATATATATATAAATACACATACATATATATATATATAGTATGAATAGAGAGTATTCAAAAGGGAAATGCTGCTAACGTTTGTCGGAGTAGGTACTTATTATATCCGGTGTGTTTGCTCAACTAGCCTGATTCGTTGTTTGTATTTGTTCTGTAGACTTTATAGGTCAGCCACTGGCTACTGTGTATTTTATTGAGTTTCTCAATTTTTAACTATATATTTTTCGCTTATATACCGTAGAGCCTAACCTTTTTCAGCTTAAAAGGGTCAGTTCGAGCGGAGAAGAAATACTCTCTCACAGACGGTAGCAGTACCCACACTGTTGGCTTTATACTGTCCCCTTTGTCCCCTTCCTTTGGTCTCCTGTATCCTCGCCTCCTATATTAAAGATTAAGAAGTCATCGCCTTGATGTTTATTGTAAGCGAACATGAGCTACGCAGATCACTTACTACAATATCTTACGCTTATTTGTCACGTATATCATATATAAGAGCAGCATGGCTCCGCTACCGTAAAAAAGTATTAAAATTGTGGGCATCTAAGAGCACATCTTATCACAAGAACCTTCGATTACATAATTACACATGAGTTCCTAAATCATGAAGAAGTAAGTATACCATTAAGCATAGCATAAACTTGACGAGTTACTACTTTGATATTTATATAAAAATATCCATTTATCGAAAATCTGATGTCTTAAAAAATATCGACAGAGCCACTCGCTTAGCGATTGAAACTATTCTGTCTACCTTACTAGTATTATTATTCCTACCGCACATTAAACTACCTCTCTTTATTTGTTCACATAAATTTCCCCTGAAATAAATTAGAAACCCAAAAACCATCTTATTGCTATCAGATAAACTTCACAAATTGATTTCGTAAACTGTACATTTTCAAATTTTAAATTAAAATAAAAATAACTATATCATGATGAACGGTCGTTTTGAACCGGTTGAAAAGTAAAACTGTTTTTCTTTTATATTTCATAATATATATATCACTACATAGTATAAAACAAAGTCGCTTTCTCTGTCCCTATATCCCTATGTATGCTTAAATCTTTAAAACTAAGCAACGGATTTTGATGCGGTTTTTTTAATAGATAGAGTGATTGAAGAGGAAGGTTTATATGTATAATAACATCCATTAAATAGTGAAGAAATACTGTTATTTTTGAGGTTTCTAATATGATTGTTTTACTCTAAATTTAACGAGTGCGGGCCACGGGCAGTAATGAATAAATCAATACTACTGGATCGATTTTAATAATTTTTTCAGTGAATGACATAGGCTATATATTTGATACCCGTGCAAAGCCGGAGCGGGACGCTAGTTCGCGACGCTAATATTAATAAATCAAGAAGTTTGATAGATATAATTAATTACAAGAATTAACAGATAATAGACAAATTTATTATATTAGTATTTAGTTTAATTAGTATTCAGGCGAGTTCTGATATAATCATCTCTATAATTGATAATTACGTTTTATGAAATTTGACGAGCGAAGAATTTATGATATAATTTACTCGATATAAATTGCTTTGCGGCTGAGTTAAATTAAACGAGCAATAATGCGAAAGGGTTCTCTGTTTATTAAGATGTTGCTCAGAAAAGAAATGAACCTTTAATATAATTATTTAGGTTGTCTTTTTCTATTTCATGATGGTTGGCAAACAAGCATACGGTCTACCTGATGGTAAGCAGTCACCGCAACCTATGAACGCTTGTGATACTTGAAGTATAACATGCGCGTTGCCAACCCAAGTTATACGAGGAAAGGGATGACAAGGGAAAAAAGGAAGGAGATTGGGTCTCCGGCGCTCTCACTCGTCGTACGAAACGCAACAGTACTCTGTTACTTTAACCCGATTTTCTGTGAGAGGGTAGTACTTCCCCGATCGCGCCGGCCCATTTGCGCTGAAAAAGCCAAGACCCTACTACTACGAAATCTAATCTAGTGTACTTTGCTCATGTAACCGATCAAATTCCGAGCTACCACAATGTACAATGACTGGTAATTAGTAATCTTCTTGGTTTTCTTATATAAGTCGTGGCTTTAGATAGTTTAGTTAAATATGAGATATTTTAATCGTGTGTAGTATTTTATTCTGAAACATTTTTGCTAATTCATTTCAATACATCAGTCAACTCAACGTTGGTAATATAATATTTGTAATGTTGGTAATATAATCAAACTTTACAAGCCTCCATGCTTACTTTTATTGGTGGTAGGCCCTTTACTGCAGGAGGTCGGCTAGGTAGGTACCACCACAGTCACTGTCACTTATTCTTCCGTTAAAATTAATTTATTGTATTTCGGTTTGAAGGACATTGTAGCTAGTGAAATTACTGAGCAAAGCAGATTTAAGAACCAATATCCCAAGGTTGGCAACGCGGGACTCAAACCTACAAATGTATGGTGGTGTTCACATAAAAACATGCCCTCATGAACTATAATTTTGTATAACCATTAGAGTATATACTCTGGTACAACTAATTTTCGATTTTTTTTTCCATAGATAGTAGGAGCAATAATATGAAGACAAAAATAATTTTCGTATCCGACTTCAACAAGCCACAGTTGTACAGTCATGATTAAACTAAGCAAGCAACAGCTGTTGCCACTCTAGCTAGATTTCAAAATGATGTTGTAAAAGCTTACTTTAGATGATTTCATCCAGGCTCGTCCAGTTGTGAGTTACGTTTGTAGCGGCCATTATAGTTATGAACGGAGTCATAATTTCCTAAAATAAAATTTCTTTCGGACGGAACTAGAAATTTCGAGGTAGTAAAAACTAGTAACCCGTCAAATCCGGATAAGAGTAATAAGCAGAACCTGGGTAAAATAAAATACCGGGAATAATGCTACGACGAAGAGGAGGAACTAGAAATTTCGAGCTATAGGGATAGGTCACATAGATAATAACGTGACATAATAATTATATATTTAAAATATAAAACAAATCAACTGTTCCAAATTCTGACACACCATAATGTTTAAGTTGTAGAAGGCTTTCTAAAACTGTTTTAATTTACCGAAAAGTATGAGGTAATTGGTAACAGAAAAAAAATATACCTTGAAAGCTTAAGCATATGTTTGAATTTACATCTGATGCCTTTTGCTAAAATCTCCAATTAGCCATTTCACCAAGGTAAACCTTTTGACGTTCTAAGTCCGGTGCATTATTCTATTACACCTCTGCACCTCAGTATTTATGACGCCTTTGATCTTCGTAGTTGTAAACGCGGTGATCGATACGGTAAATTTAATTTTATAGCTTTGATATTTATTGTTACAAGAATGGTCTAAAATGGCAACGAGTCCGCTTTGTAATGTTCCAAGAGCTAGTCTTGTATGAGTAAGCTCTAAACAAAAAAAAATGCATTTTCTAAAATGTAAGGAATGATGATGACGCAACCGCGAGAAGTTGGACAGAACTGACCGATAATAAAACTACTTTCACTTTATTTGTATAAACCATTACCTCCCCAGATATAAGTCTCAACTCGGAGCCTCGAAGAGTAGTTAAATTATAATAACCATCTACTAGTTTACAAAATCCCGACCAGAGAACGTACATCCATTGCGTTGCTAATAAAATAATCATGTAGATCGGATCAATAGTTTTGAGCTGTAAGCGCGCGTTTTGTATTGCATAGTATTGAGGATAAGGATAAAAGAATTTTATGATCAAACAAAAATTTGCCTTAGCCTTTGAAAACATACCTTATGATTTATACTCAAAGGTTTTTTAACGCTTGGTGCAAGAGCCCGTCTAGGTAGGTACTACCGCTGTGTCAGCAGTCCGCCAAGCAGTGTAATTTGTTTCGGTTAAAAAGACAATGTAGCTAGTAAATTTACTGGGCTAAGGAGATTTAAGAACTAATATTTCGAGGTTGGCATCGCGTGAGTGACACCTACACATGTTATTGTAAGCGCTCATAGGTCACAATAACCGTTTACCATCAGGTAGTCACCAAAAAATACAAACTTTTTCGTATTATATAGGTAATTATTTAATGTCTTTTTATAAATATTAATCTTTGAAATTATTATATCATTACCATCTACTATAGGAAATTGTTGAGACTTCTCATGCCTGTGTAGTTTTTAGGAGCATATATGTGTGACATTTAGGGCTGAAGTAAATTATATTTATGAGCTCAATAGGAACTGTGCCAATACCAACTAGATGTGACGTGTTCATTTCAGTATGTTTCGTAAACGGTGCAAAACACGTTTATTACTTACATACACATCATGTTCATGCTTCGTACCAACTAATCTTATATAATAGATATATTAATATTATTTTTCGTGTCGCAGCGGTAGCGAACATTTCTTAAAGCGAAAGAGAAGATTTTTGAATTGTCCATACAAGCCTATTTTCGGGTCTGGGTATGATTGTCCTTATCTTTGTATGTAGCGTTTATTTACTTATAATGTGACTACAGTGCGCTTGAGTAAATGAAATACGTTCTAAATTATATCAAGTCTCTATATAAAACTTGCTCCTTATTCAGACAAACGACGTAAAATTTAATACATCAATAGGTAGTTATAATGGTTTTAAAGTTCTAGATTGTGATTCCTCTGGTATAAAATATTTCGTAGACCAAAATCTTCTTTTATCCATATCGGAATGGTGACGCACGGTGATGCCTCTAATGTTATTAGAGTACTCAGGTTACGGAAACTGCTTCATCAAAGGGAGACCATATGCCACTTATTGCCATGCCATAAAAATGACAGCTTATGAGGTTATTTAAAGCACAACTTTTGCCACTACTAATAAAATAAAATCTTCATCCTAGCATTATTCCCGGTATTTTATGTACCCAGGGTCTGCTTATTACTCTTATCCGGATTTGACAGGTTACTAGTTTTTACACGGAGCGATTGCCATCTGACTTCCGCAACCCTAAGGGCGAACCAGTAACTCATTGGATAAGAGCAATTTACTTATCAAGAGTTAACGATTATTATCAGATGTTATTGATAATAACCGGGACCGACAGCTTAACGTGCTCTCCGAGGCACGATGGGGAGACCCACACGGACAAACGCCCAGACCGAGACAGAAATTTTAACAAACATCTGCCCGAGCGGGAATCGAACCCGCAACCGTCGAGACCAAAGGCAGACACAACGCCACAACGGTGTCCTAAATAACTAATAAAATAAAATACTCAAAACATTTTTTTTCGGTGTCTTTTCATTTAATCGCATCGAACTTATATTAATTTAACACATATCTTAAATAACAGCTCTTTGACTAGAATAACAATTTTCGATAAGTATCTTAAACATTTGAGTTTAAACAACGATAATAATTACATTCATATAATTAATAATCATCATAAATATCTAAGTTCAAAATACTTTATCTATTTATATAATCAATATGAACATGAAAGGGCTTTTAGCAACAAAAGCGTTTTTTAATAATATCGTATCAAACGTTTTCCTCTTTTATTTTTTAAGACAAGCGAATATTCACCTACTAAATTTTATTAATAAAATAATAACATAAGTATTATTTATAATAATTATCATTTATCTGGCGTCGACTTTTTGGAATGTATTCTTATTATTTACATAACAATAAACGCTGATTCCGATGATTTATTTCTTAAATACTAACATTTACAATATTTTATATATTTGCTCTAAAAAGTGATTATGTTTTTCATATTTTGTTTCAAAACGACAAATCTATGATCTCAAGATCAAGATTGTAGATATATTTATTATCTTTCAACTACATATAATTATGTATGTTGATCATTAAATTGAGATCACCTAAATTCTTCAGAATTAGGAAAACGTAATGCTATTATCACCTGCAATCGATCTACTCAAGCTTTACGAACTACAATAGGCAAAGAATCCAATATTTGGACGGCGGTAACGTATAAAGCGTTGCAACTTGTGTCTTTCCTAACGTAACATAATATAGTGACTAGTTTTGTGCAAAACTCATTTCATCTCGATTACAGTAATCGAATCTCGAATACAGTAATTTTTAATTCTCTGTTTTTATTTTTCCGTCCATAGATATTTATAAGAAAAATAAATATAACATTTCATATTTCTTTGTAAATCTAAGGAATATTACAGAAATGTTTTATAGTACGCACTAAAGTAATACTTTGGTTTGTAAAGCTAACGATATGGAGGAACCCTGTAGGATAAATCATTACGTCTACGATAGAGTAATAAATAGAGATAGGAAACAACATTGGTCACAGTTTGGTCGGGAAGGTCGAGTCTCAATAGCAAGTTTCAAAAATAATAAAATTTAATAACAGCAAAACTCGACTAAACCGCACGCACAGTTATTGTCTTTTACACATTACAATTTACATATAGACATTAATTTATCTATAATAGAAAAAAGACCCGTTTTATAAAACATCATTCTTAGTGACTTGCGACCGTTGTGGCCAAGAGAGTAGTAACTGTTCATCCGCTTTGTTGTCGTTAACCTTCTCTAAGAGCGCAGGAGAATAAGTCATATTCCCTAGAAGAGCACCACTTGATCGCGAATGCTGTCTACATAGTGGGCGGCGTGATGGTGACTCGCACTCATCAGACATCGCTCTTGTAACCATAATTCGTGGTGATTGACGGCGTCGACGTTCCCTATTAACACCTTCTTCGAGTCCCAGAGCTCGACCGAGGACAACATGTGGAGGTGCCCTTATTAAAGGTATTGCAGAAGCTCTAGATTTAGGTGTGTCAACTTCTTGACAATCTTGTAGCATATTACAAGAAGCAGCACGCTGAGCAGGTCTCTCGGACCCTCGTGAACCCATCGCTGCCGCATCAGATAAACGTCGCGTTGTCAGTGGCCGAATACAACCAGAACCAGCAGATAAAGATGGTCTTCTAGAACCACAAGCGCTTGGAGTCCTTGCTTGAATTTCTTGAGTCACTTCACTCTTTGTCATTCGTTTCCTTCGATAGTTCCGCAGAGAATCTTTGAATGCTCTACTTCGAATTCCATATAAAATGCCGTTGACAGGTGGAGCTGCAGCCAAAAGTACAGCGGAGAAAGCCGCTAAGAGTTGTGGGGGTTCTGCGATAGCTGGCCACATAAGTACACAGTAGTAAGGAAAATATAGTATTGCTAACGATCCTAGTGGTTGAATAACTGCTGATAAGGCTCGTCTTCGAGGAGGTGGCGGAGGAGAAAACGGATTTCGCTGGTGAGTTACTGTTACTTGTGCAGATAAGGTAACTTCGTATATGGCAGCTGCTATTCTATGACGGTGATAACGGGCGATACGTAGGATTTTAAGACTGCACAGAAGAACAAGTGCGGTGGGTAATAACAATGTCAGCAATGTGTAAATTAGACAAAATCCCAAAGCACCGGGTCCAGCACCGCAGTCAGGAGCACAACTTCCGAGACCAATGCTGTACGTCAGTGGAGGCTGGGCTGCGGCTAAAGGTGCTAAGAGAGCGGCCAGACCAATCCAACCACTGGCAACGCAAATGACCACCTGCAACAAAAAATATATACAATACTTTTTTTATTTATTATTATCTTTTTTATACAGTATAGTAGTAAACAGTAGAATAGTAAAATAAAGTAGTAGTTTTGTATAGACAGTTGGTGGCTGTAAAACATGTATTTTCGAAATGCGGTAGGTATTTCGAAATAGCCACCAGCGATTAAGAATTTAAAAAAAATATGACAAATAAAAGTTATTATTATTGAAAAAGTAGAATTTTGTAATGTTAATTTTAAAAAAAATTAACCTTTTTCGCAGATACAATAGCAGCATAATGTAGTGGTGCAGCTATAGCGGCGGCACGATCAGCGTGTAGTCCACACACAGTCCATAGTTGAAGTGGGTGCAAGGCGTGCAACAACGCTCCACAAGCGCATGTACCACCTCCGCCGCACAGCGCTGCTCCACTAGCCAGCGCGCCCACTGCCCCCAGGTGTACCAACAATACTGATGACGCTGATGCTGGCTGTGGAAAGAATAACATTTTATTAAAAGTCTTAGTTTATTATTTAAAGAAATAATAAATAAACGCTCACACTGAACTATTACCCCATTAGCATATATTATACTACATATTTTAGGAGTCCAACCACCTAGATCGGATCTCCTCCTGTATGGTCAATACAAAACATCTGCTCTGTGTGGGAATGGAACTCACAACCTTCAGCATACATTACATTTCATATTTATTTTCTGATCACATAATAATATGATGGCAGGGCTCAGAATACTCTGTATAACCTACTTTTTTAGAAACTTGTTAAGATTAAAGTTTCCGCAATAAATATAAAATATTTAAAATTTATCAATAACAAATAAAAGATTGCGCCTGTACCGGGAATAAGAGTGACAGTAGTTTCCTTAAGCAATGGAATTTTCCCCTGTGAGTTTCCTTTAACCCAGATTCCAGAAATAACTAAGTATCCTCAATAGCTCAACGGTGGAAGGGCCTTACAATGCAAGAATTACAGGTTCGATCCAGACTCCTTTAGGCTATTGTCTTAACCACTCCTAGTACAAGGTACGCGTTTAGTTGGAGGGAAATAGGAATATTAGTAATGACTTTTTCTTTTTTTTTTTCTCTTTATTAATTTAGGGACTTTTAACACTAATGTGAGAATGTCAGTCCCATCGTTCTCACATTCAGTAATGATTGAAAAAGTAATTTCTTATATTTAAAAACACTTCTTGTATTGAACGAAACTCTTATTAATTGAACGAAAATTCTATTCTTATTGAATGAAAACAGTGAAGTACCTGTTAGCACAAAATTATATGTACATACCTACCAGTTCTATAGTATAGTAATTCAATGGTCATTAGACACCAATTAGACACTCCGAAATTTGATTACATGTAATCAGGTCAGGCGGAATACCAATTTAAATGGAAATAATATTACGCTCACTACTTTAAGAGATAAGGGGAAATTAAGATTTTATATGAAAGCTACCATTAATTTCTAAAGACTGGCACATGATGAACATGAAATGAACTAGGCAACTAAAATAAGATTTAAAGTACGCATTTCAAGTTTTTTGTTAGAATACTGTTTTTTATTCAGTTATGAATTACTTAATGAATAATGTAGGTCGCTAAGGCTGTATTTAGGATGTATTTTTGAAAAGACATATAATGAAAGAGTCCACCGGGATTTTAATCCATTTAATTAACTAGTAAATAAATGTAATCACAACGTACATACATTTTACATACAAATGCTAGCATCTAATCAGATTCTGTGATTCAGGTCATTTAAATAAATAACACTAGCGTATTTTCGTCTATTTACTTGACCTCTTAATGATCAATAGTAGTAGCGCCTTGCTGTTTTCAGCAAAATTTTGGCACCTAAGTATGTAGTATAAAAGATTGTTTCATAAATTTTACATTGTAGTTTAGTAAATGTATATTTACTTAAACTTTTGCGTGACTTTTTATGTATGGCACCGATGCTATCCAGTAAACATGAGAAAGATAATGAGATTCTATTAGCTTGAATGTAATCCTATAATAAATTTTATTAAAAAAATCGTTTATTTCATTATCAGCTTAAATCTATTATAATTTAAAGGTTGGAGCCACCCAGTGAGTTCAGGAGAACCTGTGTCAGGAGACCCCACTCTTCCATACCAACAGAATGTTAATAATAATGATTTTTTAAATATGAACATGTGTAAATTATGTGTAGGTGTGTTTGTGCGTGGATTGTGTGTATGTCTTTATGTGTGTGGATATGGGATGTCTTGCCCTACGACTACTGTCTTGGGATCTTATAATATTAAAGTCTTAATCAAAGAGTAATTCTACGATGATTCTACAATCCGATACTATACAAATAGTATGTACAATAGATCGCCCTAAGGCCCTAAGCCTATGGTACGAGAATCTAAACATAGACTTAGTATCATCTTCGGATTTTTTCGTTTTGTACTACTTCTTTGTCTATGGTACTACCGATGTCCTAGATACAGCTCTTGACATAGAGCTTGACGTTTCTTTCATTCGCCGTAAATTTGTGACAATTTATATGGATCTTAAAATGTAACGTGCTTATATTAAGAATTTAAATCATGAGTAATATCATTTCACTGGTTAAAAGAGTCGAAATATTATGATTTGACTCATATGTACATCATGCAAAATGTAAGATAATATACTTATGTAGTATTTTTATAGAAAGAACCTCTTCGAAGAAGCTTAAATGATTCACTAACATTAAGCTATATGTAGGTATATTATCTTGAAGAAAATAAAATTAAAGTGTTACTTTATTTGAATTTATTTGAGAACTATCGTTACGATTAAGAAAACCTTTTTGAGTTAAATAACCTAGCATCAAAGAAATATTAATAATCAAGTACTAAAAATGTTATAAGTCGTTTATTACTTAAGCAACACGTGTCGCCATATTGTCGCTAGATTTCTCGCACATGCTGTCTCTACTACATACGCAGAGCACGATGATATATGTTAAGTTTCACATTACATTGATACGTGCACTTTTACTGCTACGGATATTTAAAAGCTTATACAGTAATGGTAAGCTAAGTGCCTAAACTACACTAATTGATGGAAGCACCGGTCGTGGCTCATAAGTCACAATTGCGACGACAAGGTCATGTGGATATGCTACTTCTAGTACCTTACTTTTAAGATTTCTATGCTATTGATTGAGGAATATTAAAGGATATATTATATACTACGAACACTAGGGAGAAGTAACAATGATCGTTACTTCATTTATCTTGACAACTGTCTTCAAGAAGTCAAAGCAATAATGGTGCGGTGTGGCTTCTGTAATAATCCAAGAAGCATTTAATATAATTTAACAATGTAACCGTGCTGAAGCTATCAAAGGAATAATTTTTGAAAGTATAATTCAATTATAATATCAAAAACATAATAAGAATATTTACAGTTATCTATGAGTAAAAACTTTTATATTTTGAAATCGTCATAGGATATAATTTATTATAATTTCAATTTAATCACATATCATAATCATATCGTTTTCCAGTTCAGTTAAAACGTAATCGAAAAGTAATTTGTCGTCGTCGTCGACTACAACGACAACGACAACGACAACAACGACGACGTCATCGTAATTCATCATGTGTTGTATATTCACTTGTTGTGGGTGGATGATCGATCTCATACAGAGGTAATTGTGTTCATAATACATTAACTGTCTTGACGACGTTGCGGCGCAGCGGCAGCGAACCTGCTCTTAACAGGTCGTGGGTTCGATTCCCGCTCGGAGAATAATATGTTTGTATTGACCATGCAATCATATTTTCCGGTCTGGGTGTATTTTCTTTGTATGTATTTCCGGAACCCCAACACAGGATATCACTATCCTAATGGGGGCCGTTGAGTGTGCAGCGTTTGCCTAAAAAAATCTGTCTGACAGTAGTATATATTTGCTGATGGTAGGACTTAAACGCTCGCCTGGTTAGATACCACCGTACATAGGTGGAAATCTTGTGAAGTGATGGTTTGTCAGCCGTGTTTCGAGGTCAGCCAGCGTATAACTAGTTGCATTTTAAAGTTCGGCAACTGCATGCCCTCTGGTGTTGCACATGTTCAAAGTGAAGTATAAGGTGAATTTGAAATATAATGAAATGCAACAAAGTTTTTATTTACGCACAACCATCCAGCAATTTTGGCAGCAATAATTGGGGATAATATTAATAATTGGCTTTTATAATTTGAGGAATTCGTTCGCTATAACCGAAGTCCTTGATCAAATAATTAATAATAATAGTGATTATGAAAGTAGAATTTATCGAACAAAGATAAAAATCAACAAAATATTTTAAACGTTTAAATTGGAAATTAATCATCATCCGAATTGAAAAGATGAGTCCTTTTTGAAATCGGTTAGTTAGTAATTTAAGACTTCTAAAACGTAAAACGTATTTGATCGCGCTAGTAACTAGACTAGTAAATAATGTACCCAAATCCGGAGCAGTATAGAACCTTGCATAATAAATGTTTTTACTTGCTTGCTGAGCTAAGCTACTTGCTGAGCTGATTTCTTCGTTACAAATTACTGAACTTTGTTAGATAATTTCCGGTTATTTATATTATTAAAATAGTATATTGTCATAAATTTATTGAACTGTGTAAATTCGGCGTCATCTACGTTATTAATTTATTGTTGAAGTGAAACTTCTAATGTGACTTCCAACAAGGTTGCGTTAAACGCATGAGGGAGAGAGAAAGAAAGATACACAAAGGTAGAAAGTAGGAGAGAGAAAGAGAGTGAGTCGGTAGATCCCAAGCACATGCGCGTGGTATTCTTGCTATGCAGCGAAGTAAATAGTGTTATTATAGATTTGGATATTTCTCCACTCGAAAATGACAAAAGATGCGATCAATTGTGAATTATAAGCAATGTTGATAAAGTTTGTCTTAAAGAAATAATTTCACGAAAAATCAATTTCTACCCCTTCTTGCTTTCATTTTCACATAACGAAGTTTCACTTCTTCCACGCGGAGGGACTCCATGCACTATTGGAACGAAGTTCCTTATCGCGCGTTGTGAAAGGGGGCTAGACGGAAAAATTCTTACGAAAAGTTGTCACGACACTTTTTGCTATAGTAAGCTATCGTAAGCTGTGCGGCGTCGCATGTTTCTCTGTCTGTCTCTCTCTCTCTTATAGAAAGCAAGCCAGATATTTTCATTTCTATTTCGCATTGAACAGTGTGATGTCGCGACGATTATTTTTGTTGAGTGTATACAGGTTTTTTGTAAATAATAAATAATGTTAATAATAAAAAATATTATTATAACTTAAAAAATAAAATTTTATTACAATTCCTTCACTAATTAATCGAAAGGAACTTCGTTCCATCCGGGTGTCCCTTGACACCTCTCAAGTTTTTTTTATTTTATTTTTATCATGACTCACTCCAACCTTAGTAAAACGCTTAGTATGCTTCATCATATGTGCTTATATAAAATTAGTAAATAATAAGAATCCATTATTTATGGTGAATAAAAATATCTGTTCTAAACGGATATATAAAGAATATATTTCAACACATATTATATACTGATTGTATTACTCTTAACCCTGTTTCAGATTATGGACGTTCACAATGTCTTGCTGTATCAGCTCTGCAGTGTGTTGTTCGCTGTTAACCGCCTCGATGTCTGGCGTCGCACTGGGATATAATTACTCTCTAGCTGAGTACATTGACTTAAAAGGTACCAATAGGAAAATTATCAGTATCAACATATTTTTTTTACAATTATTCAAAAATCAAGCAATTTATATTTTATTATATCTACTTTGCCTAGTAATTTCGCCAGCCATCAGTAAGTAGGCCAACCACCAGTAGACATAGTTCAGACGCTGATAGCCGAGTGCACCCGCTGGTCGGTAAACGATCGGCAGGTTAAGCAACTTTAGGCGCGGTCAGTCACTAGATGGGTGATCGCATAGTGGTATTTCAACCGAGCGTCTCCGTGCTTCGGAGGGCACGTAAAGTCGGTCCCGGCTGTTGACAATTTGACAACAGTCGATAAGTCAAGTCAGAGGCCTACGGGCGACCCGAACAACTCTGACACTAGGTTGACCACTAACCAATCGATAAGAAGAAGACCAGTAGACATTTTATACAATTCATTTAGTAGTAAAAAAATACGTGAATTTAAGAGGGGTCGTTATATTCTAATAATGGAATGATTGAAAAAAACAACTAACTAACTTCAGCATAAGCTCTGTGGCATGGGTACAAATATAATATGAATTCAGTGAAAGATTTAGCTGTCAAAATTGATTCACTGATTTTGATGATTTTCCGTCCGCGTAGCTTCTTTTGTCTTATCGATTTCTTTATTATAGATTACAAATTACTTAAGATCGTCACAATTTTTCCCGTATTCAGTACAAAGTTCTAGAAATCTCGTAAAAATATTATGCCTATTATCATTACTTATATAAATATTAATATAAAATATGTAATTTAATTAAAATTGACTTATATGGAAAATTAATTAATTGTGAGAAGTTTAGCAAAAACCAATTAATTTGCGTATAGAATTTGATTTAGATTCGTTTCCAATTATTCTTATAAAGTAAAATTAATCGAAAGTCCGTATTAATTCTTCTTGAAAGGTTCGTTACAAACACTCGACTAAAAACTCATTACTTGTTGCTATAAAATCCAAACAAACAAACAATATTGAAGTGAAACGCAAACAACACAAGTCATTATCCTGCAATAATATGTAACTGTAACAGAAAATACTTACCACAACAGATAACCATATGGTTTTTTTATTTCTCTGACCTTAAGTTATCGTTTCGTCTAATTATTTTATGGGCATAACGCAAGAATGCTGAATTGACTCTGATAAAACTTCCCGCGTTAAAATTACAAGCATTTTATATTATTATTGTATATTTAAAAATTGATATAGTTACCTAACTATGTGTAATCTTGATATGATACTGGTTAGTTTTTTTAATTGAACAAAATTAATATTCGGAAATCTTATCATTACTTATAAAGCTTTAACGGTTAACAAACAAGTATACGGTCCACCTGATGGTAAACAGTAACCGCAACCTATGAACGTACCTTGCGATACTTGAAGTACCACATGCGCGTTGCCAACCCAAAGAATAGGAAGGAATGGATGAGAAGGAAGCTTAGGAAGGGTACAGATGGAGTGTGGGATTGGGCTTCCGGCGCTCTCACTCGTTGCACGAAACGCAACTCTGCTACTCTGTGTCGATTTTTTGTGAGAGGGTGGTACTTCCCTGGTCGAGTTGGCCCATTTGTGCCTTGAAAAGCATGGTTCAACCTACTATATAATAAAATACTTATATAGCAGATAAAATTAGTACTTAAAACAGATATAATAGTGAGTGTTTTTTTTTTCAGAAACAAATGTGTCTGTTTACTTGAAACGAGGTGTTTTCGACGACGATATCGCAGACGATATAGATTGGCGTCGTAGTGGACGGATGCCTATTTCGGGTCACATAAGAGAGGATAATCGTTAGTTTAATTATTAATATTATACCAGTTTTCTGATGTAAGAAAAACGTTTTTTTTTTGTAATTTTATAGTGAATATTTTATCTTCCTTTACAGAGAAGTCATTTTTTTATTCGTCCTAGCATTATTCCCGATATTTTATCTACCCAGGGTCTGCTTATTACTCTTATCCGGATTTGACAGGTTACTAGTTTTAACACAGAGCGATTGCTATCTGACTTCCGCAACCCTAAGGGCGTAACTCACGTACGTCACTAGTAACTTATTGGATAAGAGCAAAATACTTATCAAAAGGTAACGATTATTATCAAATGTTATGTGATAACAACCGGGGCCGACAGCTTAACTGCTCTCCTAGGCACGGTGTGAAGACCCACTTGGACAAACGCCCAGACCGAAACAGATATTTCGGATGCCCGAGCGGAAATCGAACCCTCAGCCGTCGAGACTAAAGGCAGACTCGCTACCCACAAAGCCACAACGGTGTCACACAAACACAGAATACATTTTAAGTTGATAATAATTAGGATATTTGTATATATTACGTAAGACTTGGCTTAAATCCAGGTTTTATTATATGTATTTTCTAGTTTTAACCGGATCGGATGAGTCAACGACTTTGAGATCGGGTAGAAGATTGGATGACTCGATATATGAGTCTAACGATCGGAATAATTTCGAAGGATCCCTAATGAGATTAACAGCGAAAGCACCTGACCCGTCCCCTTCAGAATCTACTCCCGAAGTACCAATTGGCGAGGTAAATTGAAAATTATCTCACACGTACCAAACCTCTCTAAAAATTTAAATATTTCTATAAAATATTTAGAAAAATTTATAATCGAATATTTATTATAGAGCTAAATTTTATTTATTCAATACCGAGTTTTTTTATAAAGAATATTTTAGCAATATTTTTTCAAGGCATTGCTTATATTCCTATTGCCCCTCCAAATAAGCTTGTTGCTTGCGCTAGGAGTGGCTACCATAGTAGCCCAAGGGGGACCCGCGAAACCGCGAAGCGAAGTCGGCTCTTCTACCGTCGAGCTATTGAGGCATTTTGTATAAATATTTGTAATCTCAATGTTAAATAATACTTGAAAATATACGTGCTAATTTTAGTTAATCGTTTTTTTCTGGTTGAATTCTAAATGTGGTCTGGGCGTTTGGTCTTGTAGGCCTCCCCGCTCCATTCTGTACCTCGTAGAGCACGTTAAGCTGGTGGTGCCGGTTGTTATCACATTAGTATTTAATTTGTTTATATTATTAATATTTCTATGTCATATTTTTTAAATATAACATATAAGTATGAATTTTCCTTATTGTAAGAATCTTATTACGCTATTTATATTGTTACATTATTTCTTTTTGTTTGTATTAAAAGCTGAAAGAACCACGAGTCTTTTGTCGCTTGTATAGTGTCCGAAACATAATGCATGTTTCAGATAATACGACAATATTCGCCGGGGTCGCTCGATCAGGTTAAGGCAGTACAAAGCGCTATTAATATGAGAAAATCTGCGGCTGCAGCCAACCGAAGATATAACAAGCCACAGGAAGTAAAACTTTCCATATACGTCACTAATTCTTTCGATTGTGTTTGAACAGCTGCTTTTTAGGGTTCCGTAGCCAAATGACAAAAACGGAACCCTTATAATTTCGTCATGTCCGTCTGTCCGTTCGTATGTTACAGTCATTTTACTCGGGGTCTATTGGCTCTGTCTGTAAAAATGTCTTTTTGATTAAGTCAGCAGTTGTTGAGATGTTATCTCCTTACTTTAGAACTATTAGATTTAAAATTCTGGAAAAAATGGAGGTGGTGGAACATCATAAGAACACTCAAATTTAATTATTTTGAAGAAAATACGTTAAGACAAAATATTTTAATAATAACTATGAAATTATAAATTTATATTTAAGTGTCGTTAATACTCTTAATATTCTTCATTATTAAGCTGCGGTATACCTTAGTTTCGATTCTGAAAACTCTCGTATGTGTAAAGTAACTTGAGCGTTACTAATATAAAAATGGGGGAAATCCTGTTTTTTTATAACACGTATTCAGTGATAAAAACAATCTATTAATAGGAGACCAAAGTTATACATTTTTGTCTGTATAAAATAAAAGAAAAATGCATTGGTAGGTCATCGAAATTAATTCGTTCTTATTGTTCAATTGTAACTATACAATTTTTTTTTATTTTTTCAAACATTTTTTTTAGCCAGTTCCAAATGACAGAATTGGATTGAATAGCCCTAGAGAAGAAATCTATGGTAGGCGAGCTATGATATTCGACGCACCACCATTTGACGAATCTCGTTCCACTCTTAGTTCTCTTCGTCAAGCAGTTCCAGACGACTCAATAGCCGAATCATCTAAATGGATTCCACCAAAATTACCACCTGAACCGATTTCTAGAGAAATGCTTTATGTAGACGATTCCATTCGTACATACCCACAACCTGTTACACCAAAACCAGGCCCTATACGACCGACGAGGCCAAAATCAGCTCCAAGAATGAGACCATCTCCTACCACAAAGTCTGCTCAAGTACCAACAAGAAGTGTAGAACCTTATTTACCTAAATCTATTGATGAAGTCATGGAATCTTTTAGAGGAAAAGCAATGCTAAACAAACCAGACACTTCAGCGTAAGTGCATATTTTTTAGCAGAATCCAAAAAATCTCAAAATGGGTTTTTTTTTGTATATTTCTTATTTCACTCTGATACTTCATTGTTACTCATAAATATGTATTCACATGTTTTAGATGTAAATTTGTCGAAAATAGCAGAGTTACTAACTTCTTCTTCCTAGCATTTTTTCCGGTATTTTATGTACCTAGGGTCTGTTTATTACTAGTTTTTACACAGAGCGAACCAGTAACTCATTGGATACGAGAAAATTACTCATCAAGCGAAAATGATTATTATCAGATTTCAAGTGATAGCAACCGGGACCGACTTAACATGCTCCCCGAGACACGATGGGGAGACCCACGTCCAGGACCGGGTCAAACGCCCAGACCGGAACAGATATTTGTAGGATGAATACAAGGCCCGAGCGGGAATCGAACCGGCTACCGCCGAAGTTAAAGGCGAACTCGCTACCAATACGCCACAAGCCACGCCTCAAGCAGAATTAATAACTATATTATCACTACATAGTATAAAACAAAGTCGCTTTCTCTGTCCCTATGTATGCTGAAATCTTTAAAACTACGCAACGGATTTTGATGCAGTTTTTTTTAATAGATAGAGTGATTGAAGAGGAAGGTTTATATGTATAATAACATCCATTAAATAGTGGAGGAAAAAAAATTAGGTTTCTAATGTGATGTCGTAAATGATTACATTTAACGCGTGCCGGCCACGGGCAGTAATGAATAAATCAAAACTACTGGATCGATTTTAATAATTTTTTCAATGAATGACATAGGCTATATATTTTATACCCGTGCGAAGCCGGAGCGGGCCGCTAGTTTAATATAACTCATTATACGATTACAGCTTAGGCGAAGAATTTTTAAAGAAAATGAAAATGGGTGGGATGAAACCTGACGTAGACTATGATGAAGATATAAAAGGTATTCCTATGAGAAAGAAACGAAGCAACCATCAATCACCTATCAATCAAGAATCACTAAGAGAATATATAAATTCAGAAAAGATTGAACCCATTGAAGCAATTGATGCTAGTAAAGATCAAATTAAGGAAAACTTGTTAAATACAACGCCAGCAAATACTGTATTATCCTCTCAAAGTACTATAATAAAAGTATTACTTTCTTCGATCATATCATGAAGTATACTGACTCGCTTTTGGATTATATTGAGACCATTGTCTTTATTTATTTTTTGTTTTATTCTAATATTTTTCTTTTAAATTAATGGTGTAGTTCAGTTGTGTATGTCCATAAAATTTTTATAATTGTGAATAAAGATTTTGTAATTCTAAACAATTTTAATGCTTAAGTTCTAAAATGGCTTACTTTTTACATAACCAATATCAGACCTTTTCAACCATTCTTAGAAAATCACTTTCAACTTTCCCCAAATCATAAAGAATAGCGTTATTCTGACTGTTTTTCTGTTTTTTTTTCTTGTAACTTGAAGTCGAAAAAAGGGCCGATTTAAATTATTAAATTATGTAAGTAGACACACTGTGTGTTTATATAGAATATCGGAAAACTCTGATAATTATTTATTTGTAATTAAAGAAAACAAATCATCCCAAAATATAAATAGTCGTTTATCAGTCTTACAGTAGCGTACTCGCCATTATTCGGGATCGATATTGTCATAAACGCTTTTAACCCTAATTTTTAATTTTGGAACTAATACTAAACCAAATATTTAATTTATTTACATGATAGAACAGGGCATAACAAACGTGATTCGCTTATTAATTAGAAAAGTCCCAAATAACACTTACTCCAGTTTACATAAGAAGCATTAATACGTAGTTTTCACATCGATATTAACATGTCCGGTAGCAGGTCTACTTTGATCCTCTAAGTGCAGCTTAACGCCGACTTATATATCTTGCGTACTCGGAAAGTGGTTAGGTAAGCAGTAATTAATGCTATCATATTTAAATTGAATACTGATAGAATATGAAAATTCATATTTAAATAATTATGCAATATCCATAATGTTACTTGGTAGTGTTTACTTGAGCACAGAAATAATTTGTACTACTATAAAACTTTAGCTGTAGTCACGGCTTTGCTCACGTGGTGTACAGTTATTATTTTTTTTACTGTGCAAAACCCTAATAATTTTTCTAAAATACAACAATTTACTCCTTCTAAGGTTATAAGAAGAAATCTACTAGTGAAAGTCTCAAAATTCTCTCAAATTCTTCGAATGTATTTTTAAAAATTGTTTAGTAGATACGGCACGGCTTACTAGAACTTAGTCAAGGATATGAAATTCATAAACAAAATATACATAATTAGCACCTAACAAACGAGTGAGCAAAACACGTGAAGTTATTAAATTTTCACGCGAAAATACACTTTTGAGTCTTCATTACACATTTCACACGTATGTGGTTAAGCGAAGCTATTATTTTATAAATATGTTCACGTTATTTTTATAGATCCTCGATTGCTTTTTTCTTTTTAAATGATTATAAAGTTTTATTTTAAATCGTTAGCATAAATTAACATATTTGTCATATTAAGATGACGTTTATGTAAAAATTTTAAAACTAATTAAAAAATTAGTGTCGTCTGAACAAGTAACGCAAAGCGCGGTGACCCGACATTAAGCTGTAAGGTTGAATATCATTCCAATCTCAAATCTTCCTTAACTTTTCAATTTCAACAAATAACGGAAAGTAGAAGTATTTGTTTTTAATCATCAATCATGTTTGTATTATAAACAAAGGTGTATAAATCATTATAAATTTATACGTCGCATAGTAGAATTATACAATTCTTAATCAATGTAAGCTAATAGAATCTTCAATTCTTCAACACCTTTCAAAGGATTTTTACCGAATATATTATATCAAATTAGAAAACTTCCTTAAAGTTCGTCAAATTTTTAACGATAACAATATTCATTTGCATTTGTATCAAGAAGAATAGCAGTATAGTCATTAGAATAATATATTTTATAAAAGTCTCCAAGTGAAACAGAGTCTTCTACTTTAAGTATTAATAACCGCCTAAAGTTAAGTTGAAAAACCAACAAACGTATACCACAGAGTTAGCTAACAAGCGTACGGCCCACTTAATAGTGGCTATCGGGAAACAGGGAAAGGGAACTAATATAAAAGGGAAGGGAGGGAAAAGAAGGGATTGGGACTTGGGCTTCCGGCGCTCCCAGTCATCGAACAAAACGCAACAGCACAATGGTTTCTCGGCGATAATCTACGAGGGCGCTAATTTATGTCGGAATCCCAAATGCTTAAACTATGTGTACAAAGACTATACCTTTCGAAATCGTTGAAATACTGATATATAACCTATATAATGTAAACTATAAATCTTCCTAAAAGATAAAACTATTGTGCCATTTTTTATCAAAAATATCGTACAGTTAAAATGATTAACATTCAAAAACTCACGTCATCAAACCACCATAAGGGAAACGATATTATGAGTTATAGTTTTAGCTTTCATAAGTGACATGAATTTACTATAATTGATTATTAAATTTATACAAATAAATAAAATTGGAGTGTCTGTTTGCAATTCCAAATTGAGAGTTCTTGGCAGTGCTTTTTGGTAGAATCGAATTATCGAATCCATGGCAGCTTAGCTGGATGGAACATTGATTGGCCCTAGTGGCCTTGACAGCGTCACCGTCGTTAAGTTTGAGTTGGATTAAAGTTTGACTTTAGGTATAAGAAGTATCTATACCGCTTACAACTTAGTGTACCGTCCGCTTGTTTTCCACCATCGTGATTTTAATTTTTTATGGTTCATTTTTACCTAATGTTGGTTCCTAAGCAGGTGCAAGCACGTCCGGTGCCACTAACAAACTTTGAAAATATAGAGGTCACTCAAACCTACCTACCTTGTAAATACCTTGTGGATACTAGTACCTTGTGAATGACTTTATTAAGTTAATGACCATTTTAAAATGTTGGTTTAATTTTAGTGGTCTTGTTACAGATTTGAATATTTTTCCTAACAAACAATATTAGCAATGCTTTTCAAGGCTTTACTAATATTCTGCCCCTCCTAATAAGCTCATAACTTGCGCTAGGAGTGGATACGACAAGGGTGTCAGGGATACAATAGCCCAAGAGGGTCAGGATCGGACCCGCAACTCTCGCGTTAACGGAGCGCGAGCTGAATGGAAAAAAGCTAAAAATAATGACTTAGAGATTTCTAAAGTTCAAGAACTTCTACACTACACACTAAAACCACAATTTCCAAAAGAAAAAGAAGATGAAATAGATATTTTAAACTTAATTTGACTTTTGTTTTAAAAACTCTATAATAGAAGTTTAGCGATTTTTAATCTTATCGAATCCTTCAGTTTAGTTGCGTACTATCAAAATATATTCGAAGAAATCTCAAAGTCGAAATGAAGACGTTCGCAATACGTCCTCTTTCATGGTCCTCTAATCGCAGCTTAACTCCGGCTTATCTAGTACTGCGCTTACTTTGCGGAATATTAAGTGTTTCCACTGCTAGGGTATGATAGTGAAATTTCGTATTTAAGTTGTGGGAAAATTATATCAATTTTAAGAGTAGTATTGCAATCATGCTGTCAAGTTGTTACCTATTATTATTGTGTGTGTGTTTGTAATTCCAAATTTACAGCATTTCACTTATTGCATATGATAGTATACGCGGTAATAACATAAAAAAAATGTATCTGTCTGTTTGTTGCAATAAATCTACCTAATTGTGTTCGTATTTCAATAGTTTCAAATTAGATAACATAAACCAGGTCTTTTGAAGTGATTCTACTCGATAAAAAGCTAATCCGATCAAAAGAATAAAATGTAAAAAAAAAACAAGGGAAGTCTATAGCGCAATTCTTCTATTACAAAACTTGGCAATTGCACTGACGTGCTTTTATTACTATAGTAGAATATGTTGCCGTCAATTCAAAATATTGATATTGCGACACTATTTTCTTTCAATCGTTTTTAATGAACACGTGCATGATTTAGAAAGAAGGAAAGAAAACTTTATTTAGGACAACACGCAAAAACAAAATAATAATTTAAAAAACACGGTGTGCTTTAGACCACACGATTGTAGTAAAATTTCTTTAGCTTAAATTAGTCAGCGAGTAAAGGCTTAATCTGTCTGTCCGTCCGTCCGGCCGTCCGTGCGTCCGTCCAGCCCTCCGTGGGTCCGTCTGTCCGTCCATCCGTCCGTCCTTCGGTCGGTCAGTCGGTCCATCTGTCTGTCTGTCTGTCGGTCTGAAATGAACGAATATTTATAAAATAAAATAGTATGTATCTTTCTGTCTCATTCTTTGCCGGCTTCATCCTACACATTTTTGTATTTTTGTCTCTTACCTGTCGTTTTTTTTTATTGCTTCCGGTTTGAAACATCATTCTAAAGAAGATTGATTACAACGATTCTAAAGAAGTTTCACTTCGAAATAATAAAATGGAGAAAAATGGAGAAAAAAAAACCAATAGAAAATTAATGTAAACAAAAGAAAAAACAACAAAAAAACAATAAGTAAACCAATCATATATCAACCTCACACAATAAACCAAATACAATGACGGGAATGTAAATACATACCGAACAGCAACATTTATATAAAACTTATCATGCTAATGACGTGACTTACATAAGTACGACGTGATGGATGAAAGAGATATTGCCAATAGCACGTGCATTCATACGAGAAGGTCAAGAGATCTCGAAGTGACAATAGGGAGAAATACTGTTTCATACGAATTCATTGCAGAATGAATTCAACAGATATTTCGAGCCTTCTCGAGAAAAACATTGTAATTTCATAGTAAATAAATAAACGCTACACACTAAAATGGGGGTCCACTAAAAAGATAGTGATATTCTGTGTCGGGGGTCCGGAAGCATACAAGGACAAATACACTCAGACCGGCAAATAGTCAATAGAAATGCTCCGAGCGAGAATCGAGCCCGCGATCTGTGGCGTTTAAGGCAGTTTAGCTACCCCTGCGCCACAACGTCGTTGAACATTGAAAGAAGTAACTGTCCCTTATTAACATTTACAACAGAAGCTTTCATATCTATTTTAAAGTATTTATGATATGTTTGTGATTTTTTAATGAATTCTATTTACCGAACAAGTGCTTGATTATTATATATTTTTTTAACTCATAAATTCAAACTCACTTTACTGATCCAAAGGTTCGATGTATTCGTGCGTGTACAAGATTCAATCTATGAAATTTGCCTTCGTTATGTTTGAAGACGACGCCCACTTAGTTTTTGGGGTCCCTTATAATTATAAATAGAACTGCTTTGAGTTGCTTTCAGAGAACTTTGATATTATTCAAAATTAAACAAACAGGACAACGTAAATATTTACAATGAAACCTTCCCGGAGAAGAATAAATTTACAGTTTCAAATTGAATATATTAAGTAGAATAAAATTAATTTAGAAAATTTATATAATATATGTTGTTCAGCGACAAAATCGGTCACACTTTTATCATTTAGTACCTCGACTTTACGATGCAACAAATTATTATGTTATCGGAGGGCCACTTTCAATTTTATCGCAATCGTCGGTCGGTCGGTTGTATCGTAGTACGAGAGCTAATACATAATAAATAAAATATATAGCCCTACTTTTATTCGCAGGGAAATCCTCATGGATCTTGGTGGTAGCGCACTGACGACCATTATAGCTAAACCACGGTCCTATATACTATAAAATTACAGAAAGTGCTTAATAATGAAGCGTAGCCAACCAACTGGCTGGGAACTAAATAATACGATGGTATTCGAGAATGGTAATACGATGATATTAGATTGAGAAGAAGAAGAAATATGAATATATAAAAATTGTATTTGGTTTATTTTTAAATCAACTTAAATTTGGTTTCATAATACTTTCAATCATCAAGGAAAAAATTCGCCTCCTAAGTAAGATCAAACCTTAATTAAAATGTATCAATTGTTTTCGTTTAAAGAATATTTGTATCTTGTTGAAATTTTTAATCAACACTGATCATGAAGACAATAATGAAATAAAAAAATTTCTTAAATAATTATCAGGTTCGATTTATTTTTCAACTCTAAAATATTTTAAAATGAAAACTAAAAATGTTGTTATTTTTTAAAGCATCCCAACCCAAAGTATAACTTGCAGCCTAATTCATCTGTTTGCATCTTTAGAAATATCAAAAAATCTTTAAAAAATTATCTACGTAATTTTATACATTATTTTTTTTATTACATTATATTAATAGTTTGCCAAAAATTTTATCAAAAATGTTACATTTTTACTTACTACAGTCATAATTTTTTGTTTCATGTTTTGTTTTGACTTACAATGCAATCTCGGAATTTTACAAGTTTTGACTGGCTAAAAATTTAATTAAAATGGATATCATAGTAAAACAAAATACATTTATTTTTATAACGGTATACATTCGATACGACGACTTTCGATAAATACAATTTGGGATTTATATGTGTATGTGTGATAGACGCGGATGATGACGCGCGTGGCGTGAGCGTACCGGGCGCAAGTGGTCTGAACGCGGTCGTATAAGTATTACAAATATAATTGATCTCTAAATTGCTTAGTATAGTTTAAATACATGACTTGTATACTATAATATAATTTACCTGTTTAGTTATAACAATGACGAACAGTATGTAGGCGTTGAGGAGTAACCCAATGGCGGAGATGACGGTGACGGCCACACTCAAAGCGAGCGTCACCGCTTCCTCGCCTCGAGCTTCCGTCCCGTTCATCTCCATCGCAGGCGGTTATATCTGTCCTTGTCTAAATTCCTCTAGCTACTCCATGTCGTTTCGTAAAGATGATATATTTGAATTCTTCATCTTACAGCTGCTGCCGCGTTCCATCGCATTTCGATTGATTACGATCTGAAAAGATAATTTTTTTAATCATTATTACTGAATACTTACAATTTCGTGTATAAGCTCGAGGTTCGACATTTAAACCCTAAGAAATAAATCCCCTATTATGCTTAGAAATATTTTGACAATAATACATAAGTAATTGGAATGAAAAATCACCTTTATAATCATGACGCTGGCAAACACGCATACCGTCCACCTGATAGTAAGCAGGCACCGCAACCTATAAACTCTTGCGATACTTGAAGTATCACAAGCGCGTTGCCAACCCAAAAAACAGGAGGGATGGGATGAGAAGGGGAAAAAAGGAAGGGAACAGAGGAGGTGGGAGATTGGGCCTCCGGCGCTCTCAACACACAAAACGCAACAGTACCTAATGATATTGTTACTTGACGCCGATTTTCTGTGAGAGGGTTGTACTTCCCCGGTCGAGCTGGCCCTTTTGTGTTGATAGAAGCATGGCTCTACTACTGTAAAAAGTTTGTAATTTACACCAAAAGTGATGTCGGTATACTTCGTTTTAGGCTTACAACGACGAAATTTATTTTCATAGCACTAAATTAATTACATCACGACAAAGAAAATGTCACTCATTCTGTAATAGAAATTTCAACACAAGGATTTCATAATAAAAAATAAATGCTCTACATAAATGACCTGGGTACGATTAAATAACTTGGCAACTCAGTCGAGAAGTTTGCATTGAACTAACATCAAACTAGGCTGCAAACTATAATAATGTTCACTATTACAATACCCTAGCACTTAAAGATTGACGACGTTGCGGCACAGCGGTAGCCATCTGCCTTAAGCGCCACAGGTCACGGGTTTGATTCCCGCTCGGAGATGATGTATGTATTGACCATATTTGTTTTCCGGTCTCGGTGTGTTTATACTTTTCTTTGTGGATGTTTCCGGACCTCCACCCCACGGGATATAACCATCCTAATGGAGGCCGTTGAGTGCGTAGCGTTTATTAAAAAAATTGCAGTCAAGTGCGTTGTGGACCACGCACAGTTGAAACTAAAGTTTCCGCAGCTTGGTTATGAACAATCTTAAGGGCTTTAGAAATAATAACGAATTAAAATCGACCGCAAAAATAAGTTTGTAATTTCATAGTAATTATTAATAGTAATTTGAAAAACAAAGTTATGGTAAAAACTTATATATCTTTTAAATTTGTAAACCTATTTTCTTCAAACCAAAAGTGGTTGAAATTTCATTTGATGTTATACAACCTCAAATTTTTGTAGAATTTTAAATCCTATAGTTCAAAAAGTTAGAGAGGGGGACGCAATTTTTATGACTTTAAAAGCTTATATCTCAATAACTACTGACTTAATAAAAAAAGACCAACAGAAACCTCCTTATCATTTTGAAAGACCTGTCCAAAGATATCTCAAACGTTGTCATACGTTGAATTTTTTTTTCAATCCTTAGTTACATGTATAGACTGCTACCCTTAATTCTTATATATTTTAAGATTTTATTACAAAATCGTTGTGCGGTTCATAGAATATACCCATTTAGTAAATTTCGTATAGATAGAGCCAATGGTCTCCAAGTAAAAAGACTGTGACATACGGACGGACGGACGGACAGATAGACATGACGAAACTATGTATAAGGGTTCCATTTTTGCCATTTGGCTACGGAACCCTAAAAAGAAAAGATAATTAATAATGTGACCGACTAGTCAAGTCGGCAATTTTAAAATTAAAACATTCAAAACTACAAACAACCGGCCCAGTGTGAGTCGGACTCGCGCACAAAGTTCTCCGAAGCATTATCCATGAAAAGGTCAACGGCAACTACCATTTATTTTTTCGACCCAAAACCTATAGGGTACTTCCGGTTTATCTAGGATTGTCAATTTTGATTAAAATGAAAGGTCTTACGGCAACAATTCTTAAAGCAATTTTAGTTAAAATGAAAGGTCATTTAACTTGCTAGGTACTCCCGTTCCTGAGAAAATCGGTAGAGACATACAGACGGACAAAAGAGTGCTCTTATAAGGGCTTATTTTTTAACTTTTGCAGTACGGAACCCTAAAAAAACAAGTAAACAAGAAAATTTTTCTTCATATTCTAACTATAAAACAAGAGTAATTCTAAACATATTGATGCGGCCTACTTTATTTGGAATGAAAGCGAGCCCTGATTGAATTTACTGAATCTCTTATCATATATTTGTTTTTTTTTTTTTTTTTTTTTTTTTTTTTTTTTTTTTTTTTTAGTTCAATAGCTTAGTTGTTCAATATAGCGGTCTATATTATTAATATTTTTCAGTATTGAATATCTATCTTTATTTATATTTGTATACTTACCAAAAAAAAAAATCTTTTTTTCTAAATTATATAATATAAAACTATATTATTTCGTAAATTCATAAGTTCTTTAATACAATTATATCATTAATTATATATACAATTATATCATTAATATTAGTAATAAGTTTATCTCAGCCACGTCAGAATTATTAATTAGGGTGTCATTGAAAATCAGTATTGGGTGAACTCGGGTCACCCAATGCATGCTGAATGGCACACCTTTTTGGGACACAGCATTGTTTTTTAGAAAAGACATCATAAATTCTATTTTATTTATGTATTTACTTTTTTTTTTAATTTTTGTTAGGTTATTTATTTTATTTTTTTTTTTCCCCATAATTGTTTTTTTAGGTACTTTTGTAAGTTATTGTTAAGTTTAATTGTTTTTTTTTTTTTTTATTTTCTTTTATTCTACGTCTGTTTTTTTCTTTTAACAACCATGTATTGTCCCAAATAAATTACTTCTTTCTTTCTTTCTTTCTTTCTTTCTATATCCCATAACCGAACTAAATTCGAAATTCGACTCATTCCGGTGCCTTTGAATATATATCTACGTAATATTCAATAGCATTAGTGGTAGTCTACAAGGCTTATTTTTACAGTACAGAATGAATTTAAGGTCTCCATAACAGACGTTTATAATTAAACACTAATTCCTATGCGCTATACGCACAGATTAATCATAAAAATGGTTCTATATCCTTGCTGTATAATTACTTCTATATTAATTTCAATAATTGTTTGTTTAGTCACAATTATTGTATAACAAACAGTTACTTTTGATAAACAAGTCACTAACGGTAGATTCAACGTTGGTAACTAGCCCTCTGTGATTTTTTTATTGCACGGCACCCTAATTATTTTCCTAAAATAAAAAGCCTTAGTCCCGTTAAAATCCGTCCAGCCTTTTCAGAGAATAAGCGGAACAAACAGACAGACAACAATTAAAAAAATCCTTTTTATGTAAGTACAAAGTAAAAAAATATTTCGAAAATACAAACAGGCACTACAATTTTATTGAATTGTTTAAATGAAATCTGGAAAGTACATTTTATTCAGCAGGTTCTGCATACATTTGAAGCCGGGAAATAAAAGCTAGTATACATTTTCTTCCTCGCACAACCACTCTGTGGAATCTACTCCCGCCGGCGGACTTTCCGAACTGATACGATCTGGGAACCTTCAAGAGAAGAGCGTATTCATTCCTCAAAGGTCGGCAAGGTTTTGGTATTGCAGATGTTCATGGGCGGTGTGATCGCTTAACATCAGGTGCGCCTCCTGCCCGTTTGCCTCTCACATAAAAAAATACAATACTAAAGTGATTGGTGATGGACAATAGAGTCAACGAATTAATTTAAATATTAGATCAAAAGGAAACTCTTAATATATTGGAAGGGCGAAGTTCAGTTATCCCTAATGATATCACAAAGTATTAACCGTAAAAATACTCGTAACATATTTATACGGTTGCAGGTTGTGATAACAGTAAATTGATTTTTTATGTACTCCGAATTTTAATACAGAGTCTACTTTATATCTTAAGAAGCTGCTATTCTTCGCGGAAAAAACTGTACTTATTAACATTTTAATCGGTTTTCGGAATATAAATGTACAATTTCTAAAGTTTCTGTTTTCAGTTAAAAAGGTTCGATAAGGTTTTTAATTACGTTTTCTAGAAAGCTCAGACGCTTTAAATTTAAACAAAAATTTATTATAAAAATTATTATTTAGGTATCATCGTGTAGTGGTAGAAACGGAATACTTATAGATTAATGTTCTTCATCTGTTAATTCGTTCATTTGTAAGTCTTTATTTTAGATGATTACTATATATAATCACTTATCTAATAGAATTAATAAATATAAAATAAAAGACATATCTCGCATGTAACTGATGTATGCAAAAAAAACAGTCCACTCAAATGTGCGAGGATATCTTTAGATAGATCTTCAAAAGCAATAAAGACGTTTTGAAATTACCATTTTCGTAGGTCTATAATAATAATTAGTCAAAAAAGTCCTGAAAACTATCTCCCCTTAGACACAGAACACATAATTTTGTAATTTTTTAGAAAATGTAGTTAATCATTTATTGCCCATAACTGACAGAGTTTTAATTGTGTCTGCTTGCAGCAGAAGCTGAACTAACGTAACACAAAACTGTGCGTGAAGTGACATGCCTTTAGCCAATTTTTCACTAATATTATTAAAATACTGTGTATTTATCAAAACAATATAAAAAGAGCTATGCTATATTAAGATTTCTACCTTTATAGTCAACCATTACTCAACATTTTAGAGAATAAAAATAAATCTTTTTTTACAAAAGCAACAGGCTATGTAGTTCATAGGATGTAGCTGCAATATTTAAAACTATTTTTATAATAAAAACTGAAGGCAGCGAATAATAATGACAATAATTTTAACTGATATGTAACGCAAACGCTTAAAATGTATAGAACGTGAAGAATTATAAACCGATACTTGTAACTTGTAACAATAGGTCCTTGTCGAACAAAAACAAATAAGAAAAGGTTCTCTCTCGATATGACCTATATTATTATTATAAAAAGAACTAGTATCTGTCCACATCTTCGCCCGCAACGACTTTAGAATTCACTCCAGACTAGATTGAATTATTGTTAAATAAATAACTTTCGATAAAATGTGTTGTACCCAGTTTCAAGTGAATACATCCTACAGTACATTTTTTGATAATCCCACAGGAACCAAACCTTTTTCGGGACCAAAAGTGCGCTATATGATAATCCATGTATAGACTATACATGGATTATCATATATGTATGTTCAATGTAAGTTGAACCATGCGCAGTAACACGTTTTTGGGTCTCTACCATTTGCGGTATGAAGGGGGCCACGTTTAGGGCACTCGCTCACGGTTGTTTTAGTTCTTTAATAATAAATTATTAAAAATTAAATTAAAATATAATTAGTTTTGTCAAGTGTGTTAACATTTATTTCAAGATAATGCCTCGACCACAATCAACTTTAAGATGGCGGGAGAGAAGGATGGTATTTGACATTTATATTTATTTTTTAAAAGAAAATAATATAACTAATTCTCTGAATAATACTGCGGAAGATACGAAGAAGTTTGTCTCACTATTAATAATGTACATTTACTTTTTTTATATATAGGTACCTTTTTCTATACAATTTATTTGTTTTATTCTATTTAAGTAATTAATAACGATAATAAATAAATAATTAATTGAATTTAGAAGAAATAATAACTATATTATGTACTTAATTCCGTTTTCCCACTTTATAAAAAATCGATTTAAATAAGACGAAACCAATATTTTTGTGTAACATTTTTGTCCATTATTGTACATGCGCAGAAGCGGCCATTTTTGTTCAAGTTACATTTAATGAACTATAGTAAGCTAAATGTACTAAATTTCATCCGAATCCGTTCTGTTTTTGTTTGATTGCGTAGAATTCATCCAAACGTACAAATTTTCATATTTATTATATTAGTAGTATAATAGCAGAAAGCCAGCCAGAGAAAAAGTCCTGAAAAAATCATATGTTTTTCATTGTCAAGCATCCTTGCCGAGTATTTTGCTCGAGTATATCCAAGTTTGTCCTTCGTGAACCCTGCTTTGTGATTAAGTGACCTTTAAAATATGCATATTTAAATGTTTCATAACAGACGTCACGCGTGGGTAGCTTAAGTAAAGTTTACATGTTGTTTTAAGAGGTCCGTAGAGGACAGTACCATAGCTTATGTGTATTTTAGGAATATTAGTCTTAGAAAATTTATGTTGCTTATTTAGTTTACAAGGGATTTATAAGCTAATCATATATTATTATAAGAAGCTTGTGTGTGGTTTTATGGTTGTAATCTCTGGGTCTGGTGGTTAATGCAACAAACTTAGACTGTTAATGGCATTAATGAGACGCTCATAGCCGGGTGCGCTCACGGATCGATAAACGATCGGTCGGTTAAGCAACTTTAGGCGCGGTCAGTCACTAGATGGGTGATCGCATAGTGGTATTCCAACTGAGCGTCTCCTTGCTTCGGTCGGTCTCGGCTGTTATCAATTTGACAATAGTCGAAAAGTCAACTCAGAGGCCTGTACGGTGACCTGAATAGCTGTGACACTAGGTTGGCCACTAACCATTCGATAAGAAGAAGAATAATGGCGTTAATGATCAAGGATATCGTAACAATGTCGAAGGCATAAACTTAACCCTCTACACCTATCTACCTCTCTCTTCATTGTTATCATCATAGCTTTATAACCACAATAAGTTACGCCAAAATCGGTTAAAAGGTACCTACTAATATAAAATTTAACAACAAAAACTCGTAGAGGCTTTAGGGAAAAAAGGTAGCCCTGATTATTCCGATATTTTTCTTATCTTGTGGTTAGTTGCCAACCTAGTGTCAGAATTCATGTCACCCGTAATATGGGACTTGACGTATCGATTATGATCAAATTGATAACAGCTGGCACTGAATTTTCACGTTCCTATGAAGCATGATAACGCTCTGTTGAAATAACACAATGCGGTCACACATCTATTGACTGACCGCGCCTAAAGTTGTTTAACCCACAGTTAGTTTACCAATGTAAGAGCGTACCTGGCTAATAGCGTCTCAAAAATTATACCGATTATTTATATGTGAAAGGTGTGTATGTCCATTTCTTACACAATTTTATTATTATAAATTTTTGTATGTTCTTGATTTTTCGTCCGTCCTGTCGTGTGTCATGGCAAACGAAAATTGACAACGCGCCTTACCCGTTGTGTTGTTTCAATGCAATTTCCATTTCAAAAGAGGTACAAAGTACTTTCACCTGAATATTAAAAAAGTATAATAAGCTGTCTTGTCTAGCTTTAGATCCTTGACCGCTTATTGTAAATCGTATGTGTGGCGTTTCTTCAAGTACGACTAACAACTGGCTAACAACCCTTTGAATTTTTAATGTATAATGGCTTAGAAGCTATTCTTGGTTAAGGGTATAAATGTTTTACATTTTCGTACCTACTATGTACCTAATGATTTCAAATGATATCAACTACTCGCAAAAAATACAGCCATAGTGATCTCATTAATTGGATTAAATAAACATTAACAAAACTCAAATCAAACCTTCAGTTGATTAATAAAAAATTCAAATTTTATTTCCTTTTTAAAACATTGTACCGAACTTAATAATGAATTTAATTTATTTTTCTTTTTCAACAACACTTTATTTTAAGCTATTTTATATATTATTATTATTATGATTGTATATAAAAAAACAGTATTTTTCAACTGATTAACAATTTCATTTGATTATAAGTAACTGTAGCTAGCTCAGTATTTAGTTTAGATGTGTACACATGTTCTTAGGTGCCAACTTTGTTTAAAACTTTTAACGCATGTTTCTTTTAAATTATCTGTAGTTGCTACCTGTTTTGTGTGCCATATGAAATAAATAAATAAATAAGTATGTACTCAAGGCGACTAATGGATTCAAGAAAGCGATCCCAATTGACAGAATCATTGGTTATTTGCCATTAAAATTGGTTGATAAAAATTATTTATTAATATAATCATTAGAAATAATATTGCTAGTAAAAAACCTAGGTTATTCTTTCTCTGTATATATACAAAATTTAACCAGTTTCTAAAAAGAAATTGTTCTATATATTATATATATATGGACGAAGCGAACGCTCTGAACATAAAGCAAAGATGATGATCATGATGATGATGACGATAATGATGATGATGATGATGATAATGATGATGATGATGATGATGATGATGATGATGATGATGATAATGATGATGATGTTGATGATGATGATCAACCAATGTTTAGTACCTATATTAAACATTGGTTGATCATTATCATCAGTGTTGTACATTGATCTCTAAGCCCTTAACATGAGAGGAACTATTGCTTAGTTACTTTCAAGAAAGCAGTTTCTTGATATGCTTTCCCATTAAATATTTTATAAGGAATATTAAAAAAGAAAGCACTAGCAATGTTCCATCGTAAAATGAAACCATTCCCATGTCAACTATAATATGGTCCTGTTCGTAAAACTTAGGAACAAACTGCCTATTTGTATTCGAAACTGTCTTTGCGAAACGTCCTTTGAATGTTACTTAATAATGGGCACCTTACGCTAGTTTGACTTTTACAAATGGATGCCGTCCCTATTTTCGAAATTGCTATTTTATATGAGGGTCTCGTCGTAATGCTAGAGAAAATTAGATACATTAAGATGTTCTTCTATGCGTTTGTTAGTTGTTTATTTATAATTATAATCCTAATCTAATATTTAAGCCTAATCTGTAAGGGCGGTTTTGGACCATCGTTTTATACCAGCATATAACCTCACTGACGCGTTTGTAAGCTCGCACAAGCGCGAAATTTAAGCTGTTAACGCGTATCGGGTTTTTGACGAAATGACGCGCGTACACGAAATGACCGTATACGCTTGAGAAAAAAATCGAAAGTCTGAAACCGGTATATCTTATATTATAAATAAATTTGCAGCGAATATTTAGTCGTTTAAAATATATACGTTACTTTTTTTATGTAAGAGGGGCAAACGGGCAGGAGGCTCACCTGATGTTAAGCAATCACCGCCGCCCATGAACATCTGCAACACCAGAAGGCATGCAGGTGCGTTGCCGACCTTTAAGGAAAGAATACGCTCTTCTCTTGAAGGTTCCCAAGTCGTATCGGTTCGGGAAGACCGCCGGCGGAAGTTGATTCCACAGAGTGGTTGTGCGAGGAAGAAAATGTCTTCTAAATCACGCTGTTGTGGATTTCCAGACATCGAGGTTGTAGGGATGGAATTTAGAGTTTTGTCGCGATGTCCGATGGTGAAATTCAGCCGGCGGGATCAATCCAATCAATTCCTCAGAACATTCCCCGTGATATATGCGATAGAAGATGCAGAGCAATCCGACATCTCTACGCAATGCCAAAGGATCAAGCCGATCGGAAAGGGCTTGATCGTCGACAATTCAAGCCGCTCTACGTTGGATGCGGTCAATTGGAAGTAGCTGGTACTGGGGAGCTCCCGCCCAGAGGTGAGAGCAGTACTCCACGTGCGGTCGAATTTGTGCCTTGTAGAGCTTTAGGCGATGAGCCGACGTAAAGTGCCTCGCCTTGCTGAGCACACCAATCTTTTTAGAGGCCAATTTGACCTTTCCTTCCAATTGATCGCGGAACTGAACGACGCTCGAAATGTCGACACCAAGTATTCCGATACTAGCTGTGGCAGCCAGGAGAGTGTTCTCAAAACGAGGAGATACGACAAATGGTGATTTTTAGCGGTTAACGCGCAAACTTGTGTCTTCTTGGGGTTGAATTGGACTAAATTTAGTCGGCCCCAGTCCGAGACTTTGGTCAATGTAGTCTCGACTTCAGACACAAGTTTGTTCCGGCACTCAAAAATCGTAGAATACTGTTTCAATAGTGATTTTATTGTGACATACATTTCCAGTAAACTATTGATAAAAACATATAATAGAGAACAAAATTATTTCCATTATTATTGCTGAGCAACAAAATAGATTATATTTCTATCCTATAAAGCCGACGCAAGCAAGCAAGCTTGATTTGAGCCGTCACTAATCTTCTTTGTAACACTGGATTGCGCAATTTTTATTCATCAATTGAATTTTTTCCCCTAAGAATATCAATTTTTCTTGTCATTGTCATCGCTTAAGTAATAGCAATTTAAATCTTTGTAAAAGTTATATCTTTTTTAACTTCAAGTAATTCTAAGTCATTAAAAAGGTCTTAGATGCAATTACAGGCTTAAACAAACTTATGTTATACTTTAAAGACTTTCTTTCTATATCTTCGAAGTCTTAAATCAGGCCATCACGTAATTTATAAGGAAGTATTACGACTTGTCAACATTATTTAAGAAAAAAGAACCATCAGAATCTGAGCCAAAGCCGAAATGGCCCAATGGATCTAAAACGTAGGCTGTAACCGAAGGCCCGGCCCTGCGTTGCCTCTGGTATTGCAAATGTTCATAGGCGGCGGTAATCACTTAACATCAGGTGAACTTCCTGCCCATTTCCTCCTCTAAAAAAAAAGAATCACGTAATATACACAAGTGTTTACTAGATTTAATTTTTCTGAACATTTTTAAACATTAATAAATCAACGCAAAATTAATGAAGAATTACTCTGAACTTTCCAGCTTAGCAGCCTTTTATCAAATCTCACGTACGCACAAAACACTAACTAACTTAGCGACACCGTCAATTGAATCCATCAACTAGAACCTGCTTTAGGGTGCTTCTACCATTTTCAATGACGTCCTAAACCATGGTTCGCCATTACAAGACGACAAAATCAACTATGGACCCCCGCGAGGGCTGAACCATTTACACGGCCGGGTGACGTTGTCATGGCCAATAGGGCCAACAGGAATATATAAACATTTAGAAAAAAAAAACTTGGAAATTTATGCAGACTTATAAATTGGAAATTCGAATTACCATCGCAATTTCTGAAAAGTTTTCACAAGTTTACCCTTAACAATTTGCTACAGTATTTATTTGAAGTTTTAAGGATTGGAATGTTTTATGTTTAAATTTTACTCTAGGTTTTCTCTCACTCGACATGTATTTATAATATAAAGGGTTTGCACGTTTATCGCTCATGCAAAGAATTTACTACGTTATAGTAATGGAATGTAAATGTAAAGCTTTAAAAAATAAATTGAATTTTAATTTTTTTATTTTGGTTTGTGTTAAGGTGTAAATGCCGAATCGACACTATGATTTGTGACTGTGTCAACATCATGTAATCTATGTATACAAATAAAGAAAATAGAACTGTCTGTTTGTAATTCTAAATTAACAGCCTTTCACATAATGTATATGATAGCATATACCGAACTTAAATAAACAAAACTGTAGCGACACCTACACGCAACACGACGTAACGCGACAGAAAGACAAGATTGTCACATCTCGCATTAAGCTACAACGACACCTACAGGGCATACGCAACGATATGGACGACCAACGAACGTCACGATCCTAAATCGCGCTATCGAAGTTTCCTACGCTCCTGAGCTATATATACAACTTTCCAACGTAAGTCGTTGGGCTTCGACCCGCCAGGCAATATCACCCTCCTGGTCGGAGGAAAAATCGGTGTACCACATGGTAGAGCCGCGGAAGTAGCTAGTATCATTATAAAAACTTTTGGAGCAGAGATAGCGAACCTGCTTTAAGCACCACAGATCGCGGGTTCGATCGCGTCTGGATGCGTTTGTCCTTGTTTTTTTCGGTTTCCGGACCCCCGACACAATATATCAATATCCTAACGCGGGGCCGTTGAGTATGTAGCGTTTTTTTATTTATATTAAAAACCAATATAAGTACCATCATCAGTGTTAAGCGAACTGCAAGTAAAGAAATAGAATATAAGACACCAACGTCATTCAAAACATATGTTTTAGTTTACAGTGCAAGTTTAATGAGCCACTCTACTCGGTTGCTACAAGTGGTTGTTATATAGGAACAAATAGTCGAATTAACTGCAGCACGCCACTAATTGCGATACCGTAACAACTTCGTAGAGGCCATCTGTAGCATCCACCATTAGACCTTTATACATTAGTAACAGGCTATGTATATAATGTAGATACTCTACATTATAGTTTTACACTTTAAGAAAAGTTCAGTACAAGTTGGTTTTTACTTGTTACATTTATAAATACTTTAAAATAAGTCGCTACCGCTGTCTGTGCTTAGATCTTTTAAACTATTCAACGGATTTTAAAGCAGTTTTCAGTAATAGATAGATTCATTCAAGAGGAAATCTATATATGTATACTGTATACGGCAGCTATACGGTTTCAATGGTAGTAGAGCCATGCTTCTCCTTGCATAAATTGATTGGCTCGACTGGGGAAGTACTACCTTCTCACAGAAAATCGGTGTAAAGTAGCTGTAATATTGTGTTTCTTGCGATATGTGTTATTTACCAAGCTATTTAATACAATACCTCAATAGCTCGACGGTAGAAGGGGCGACTTCGCTCCGTTAACGCGAGAGTCGAGGGTTCGATCCTGACCCTATTGGGCTATTGTCGTACCCACTCCTAGCGCAAGCTTCGAGCTTATTTGGAGGGCAATAGGAATATTAGTAATGCCTTGACAAAGCATTGCTAATATTCTTTATAAAAAAAATACAGTATTATTCATTATTCAATTAAATACATTCCATACGCTGTAAATTTCATGTAGATCAAAACTGCCCTTATTTCGTTGAAATGGATATATTGCACCCGTGCGACGACGAAGCGGGTCGCTAGTAAATAATATATAAATATATGAGTTTTTTGCTAATAGGTTTCATTTAATGAAATTATAAGTAATTTCAGCAGAGCGAAAGTTTATTAAATGACCCTCTGAGCACCATTCTAACAAAACTAATCGAAACTTTACGTCAAGTTACGTGTAGGGTACAAATTTGTTGATAATACGAATCGTTTTTATAATTTTTTAAAGTAGCGTTCCAAGCTTAGTATTTTTATAACTGACAATCAATTCTTTAGCAATTAAATATATAACTTTAGTTAGTAGTATTTCAAAGACAATCGAATGTTAAAATGTAATTTAGTTTTTATTGAATTGTAGTGGTCGAAAATCATTAATAATTATATATATATTTCTTATTAATAGCATCAAAGCTAGTTTACAACCACTAAACATAAAGAAATTTGTTGAAAAACTAAAGTAAAAAAGGTAATAAACTATCTTTGCCAATTTATATATAGATGAAAATTTGAAAATTTAATCTCCTTTAGAGTCTTGCTCCTATCTTCTTAATTGAAAATCTCAGTTCTAAGCGAACTCAGCTTGGCAAATTGTAAAATTAGACTCATCTGCAATGGAAATTAATTAAAGAGCACAATATATAGCACACGACAAAGGAATTTTAATATCGTCCATATGAGCATCGTATGAATGAGACTTCCTTATTTGTCGGAATTTCATTTGCCTGTTGTTGTTATTGTTAATTTGATGACATTGTGGCGCAGCGGTAGCGAGCCTGACTTAAATGCCACAGATCGCGATATCCTGTATCGGGGGTCCGGAAACACATACAAGGACAAGGATAAATACACCCAGACCGGAAAATATGCTTGCATGGTTAATACAAACATATTATGTTCCGAGCGGGAATCGAACCCGCGACCTGTGGCGTTTAAGGCAGGTTCGCTACCGCTGCGCCACAACGTCGTCAAATGCTAATGCTTAATATATAAAAAGCGTTTTGACGATCTTTGAGGCGTGGTCACGGGTTCGATTCCTGCTTCGAGCAGATGTTTCTTATATCTGTTTCGATCGGAGCGTTTGTCCTTGTGGGTCTCCCCAGATGTCGGTCCTGGTTGTTATCATAGCATCTGATAATAAATAATCGTTAACTCTCGTCTCTAGGTAATTTGCTCTTATCCAATGAGTTACTACTTCTAAGATGATGACTTCTGATGAGGTCAGATGGCAATCGCTGTATGTAAAACCTAGCAACCCGTCAAGTAGTCAAGGTAAGAGTATAAGCAGACCCTGGGTAAACACGGAATGCTAGGACGAAGAAGAAAAAGCTGTTTTCTTCGTCCTAGTCTTATTACCGATATTTTATTTACCAAGGGTCTGCTTACTACTCTTATATATATAGGTTACTAGTTTTTACACATAGCGAGGAGAAAAAGCTGTATATACAAAATTCTCCTCAAAGTGAATAAAAAAAGTAATTATAAGGTTTCCCAAACATTAAATTAAAAGTCTTTCGAAACTGGAAACTTCACACAATAAGTACGACGCCGGTACAATCTTGTGAAATCTGACAACGGCATTTTCCACCCGAGCTTGAAACAACCGAACAATCCTATTTAATGGACTAAGCCCGGAGAATCGTCACTAATAGACTCGATAAAGACTTAGCTGTTGTAAAATACTGACTTGTGACTAACTTAGAGCATTAAAATTGCTTGATTTAAACCTCATTTCAGTTTGTAGCATTCATTAAAGTTTTACTTAAGCTCGGTCGCGATGCTAACGGCGAACCCACTTCCTTCTTTCTACAATTATTCCCGGTATTATACAAGTATTCGCCCAGGGTCTGCTTATTACTCTTGTCCGGATTTGACAGGTTACTACGTTTTATACAGAGCGATTGCCATCTGACCTCCGCAACCCTAAAAGCGAACCAGTAACTCATTGGATAAGAGTAATTTACTTATCAAAAGTTAACGATTATTGTCAGATGTTATGTGATAACAACCAAGACCAACAGCTTAACATGCTACACGGTGGGGAGCAAAGGCCCACACCGAAACAGATATTTGTTAAATCAATACAAACATCTGCCCGAGCGGGTATGAAACCCGTAACTGTCTAACTGTCGAGGCAAAAGGTAGACTTGCTACCCACACTGCCAGAAAGGCGAACCGAGTTACATCAAAGAAAATGAATTATTTACTTGTTATATTTATTTGACACTGTCAGCTCGGATGAAGTAGCATACAACTTGTTTGTGATTCGTTTTCTAAATCACAAAAATTACTTATTCATACAAAAAAGGTGTAGAGTGCGCATAGTTTATCTTTTAAAGCTAAAATATATCTTTTTTTTACTGCAAAAATTGGAGCAACTACTTGTTGAAAAGTTTTTTTATTATGTAACTCTCGTTAGCTTGAATTTCCCGACTCGAACTATACTTGTGCATAGATTTTTGAGAAACTAAAAATTATGCGCAAAATATTAGAGTTCCTGAGATAGACTTAAATAATGATATTTTAATGTCCATTTGTATGAAATTGATTTTTTTATGCCCTATTAGAGAAACTATCATAACTTTCATATACTAATATAAATGGTTAAATAAAACCTTATCTTTTTATGTATTTTAAAATGTATACATATTTATTCAACTTTCAAATTTAGAACATGTTCGTGTCTTATACAAACAACACAACGTGCTCCTAAACTAGGTTTTATTCCCCAAGGGTGAGAAGTGACACGTGGCTAAATATAATATGGATTCTATTGCGTATGACACGTAAAACATAAAACTTACGCGCTAATAATAATTTACTTCAAAGGACACTTACATGATTGGAACTTAATATTCTGTACATTTACAACGTCCCTTTTCGAAGGTAAGATCATAAAATATAGACAGAATAATTTGGACTTATCACAAATTTTCCTTAGTCCTGCGGCGTAGAGCATATCGTGCGGTTTTTTTTTTTTTTTTGGTGTTGGGGAGGAAATTTACTACCAGATATCCGTCGTCCTGGGGGAGGACAACCTGGTTATGTGAGGTTCCATGACACGGTGGAAATGTCATGTCATCACCCACTAAAACTTCCTCGGTGGCCAACCTCAGTGTTTGTCAGGTTAGGAGAACTCTCGCAGAACAAACCAACGCGACCTGACAATCACGTTCCTCCGATTGGTAGCGGAGCTCGGTCCCTCGGCTTCCAGGTGGAACGTGGTACGGCTACGCTATCACTACAGCTTAGTCTACGCGTCTACAATTGCTACGACATGTTTCAATGAATTAGGCTAGTTAGTTGTACAACATGACAATTCCATATTCGAAAAACGATTGAGACTTTGTTGGGGAACAGCACATTTTTTATGTTACAAGTTGCAAGCAAGCAAGCATACGGCCCACCTGATGGTAAGCGGTTGCCGTAGCCTATGACCGCTTGCAACATCACTCATGCACTGCCAACCTCAAGACATTGGTTCTTGAATCCCTTTTGCCCAGTAATTTCACTAGCCTACAGTGCAGTTCAAACCGGAACACAGTAATGCCTAAGCACTACTATTTGGCGGTGCAATATTTGACACTGCGGTGGTACCTACCTAATTACAAAGAATTCTTCGTTTTGCAACGTCATGCAACTACATAATATATATTTCACTATTCCAATATTTAAAAAAAATGATTTATGGTCCTTTCTGAAATACTTTTACAAAAACAGAAATATATATTACCCTTAAATGGAACTCAATTATTAAGCATATCACGATTAAAAACATATGCTAATACTTAAAAAAATCTAATTGAAATCGTTTGTAATACATCGTTTTATTTAAATAGGCATTTTCTAATAATCTAATTTGGGAATTACTATAGTTTAAACAATATTATTTAACTAAAAAACCAAAGTTTAATGTTAAAAAGATGAACCACTACGCGGTATTGTTACGAAAACTTGGCGAAGGAGACATTTTGAGGTTCACTTTCATGTTGTTGCTATATAAGAGCAAGTTACTTACTTGTTTATTTACTTAATAAACCACAGTGCACCGTCACTAATCACATTGTCGTGGAAACTTTCCTTATAGCTTCCACCATTAGCAAGACTTTTGGTATACAAGAAGCTATTACTAGAATAAATAAAATTAACGTTGCAAATGAATGTAATTGAAAATTTACATTATCTATAAAAGCGGCAAAAATCACATTTGTTGTATGGGAGCCCCTTTAATGTTTTTACTATTTGTTGTTATAGCGGCCACGAGCATGTGATACTTCACGTATCGCAAGCGTTCATAGGTTGCGGTAACTGCTTACCATCAAGCAGACGTACGTACGGCAAGCGTACGCTTAGAAAGTATTATGAGGAATTAAATTCTTTACTCGCTACTCCGGATATCAAAGCATCACAACTTTATGCGAACTGGCTTGACATTAGACTTTATGGATTAGGAAAGAAATACTTCTAATCAGCTGTGAAATGTGTGACATGTAACGGAGATAATAATTACAGACTCAATCCTGTAAAAGTATACTCCCCTTTACCCGACTGCCGAAGGAGGGTGTTACGGGCGTAGGTATACTGTAACTGTGTGTGTGTATGGCTATTTCTTTGTGGTGCTCTACAGCCTAGACTCTGACGGATTTTTGAGATACGCCTCAGTTACGAGACATAGGATTTATTTCATTGATGCCCGTAAAAAAAAAATATATCCTTAATAAATATTGCAATTCTTATAACACCAAAATCTAATGGTCCCTTATAGAACTCGACATAAATAAGAAAAATAAAATAAATTATTAAATTAAACAAAAAACCCAACTACATTAATAATAATTCCTAAAAAGCTAAAAACAAACTCTATAATGACTACTAGAATATAAATATTACTTTAATGTTAGTAAAGGTACTCCAGACAGGGACAAGCATTGAAATTAGTCATAATAATTATATTTGTCCCTAATTGAAACATTTCCCTTCAAACTCCATTATCCACTTACCAATTGATTGATTAGCGTGAGAGGATAAGAAGTGCGGACAGCCGAAGAACAGGCAGACATTTACAAAAATTTTAGCGCGTTAAGTCAAACAAACAAAAAACTCTTCCGCTTTATAATATTGGTATAGATATTAACGTAGTTCATTCAGAAGTGAATATCTTAGTTAAGATTTTCTGGTTAGGAAATTGTAAGACCCGTAGAAAACTTTTATTTCCTTTGTTCCACAGAAGATGTTGTGGTGCAGCGGTAGCGAACCTGCCTTAAGCGCTATAGGTCGCGGGCTCGATTCCCGCTCGGAGCAGTCTGCATTATCATGTATTGACCATATGGGCATGTTTTTCGGTCTGGGTGTGTTTGTCCTTGTCTATGTGTATGTTTCCGGACCCCCGACACAGGATGTAAATATCCTAATGGGGGCCGTTGTGTGTTGCGTTTATTTATTATTATTATTTATTTATTTCCTATTTTGCACCATTTGGGAATTTATTTGACAAATTTTGTAAGATGTGTTCAATTATTTATATTCGTGAGCTTTGGTTGCAAAGAGGCAAGACATAGACTGCTCCTCTCCCCAAACTTCGTCATATTCATTCTCTACTTAGTAAAATATCAAAAAAACATTTCAAGCGTTCAAGGAATATTTTCTCAGACACATACAGTATCGATTGAGTCTATATTGGAATATTGATCAAATTGTCGACTCCAGCTAGGAATACTAATGTGCTATAAATAGCTTTTCATATTTACGTGACAAAGGCTCGACAAAGTTTTCAATTATTGTTTCTTGCAGATTCAAGTACATTTAACTAATACATAATAAAGTAGAATTATGAAATTACGATACGGTTAGATATAATTATTCTGTTAATAGTCAAATAAGTCAACTTTTTCAACTGCTTAAGGCAAATTAAAAACAATTTCTATGTTATTTAGTAATTTAGCCCATATTGATGAGTTCCTTTATCTACCTCTAGATGGCTCAATTCAATTATAACAAAATTGAGATAGAACCACTTTTGATCAAAGGAAAGAACCTCCTCCTACCAAAATAATGTGCAAAACGATAAAGCTTTTGCATTTTAAAAATTATTATTGTATATTCCGTTTAAGATTAACAACCATACATTTTTTTTACGTAACATGTTGGTAAGCAATTATACGGCCCACCTGATGGTAAGTGGTTGCCGTAGCCAATGATCGCTTGCAGCACCATTAGTAGGTGCCACTCATGCATTGCCAACCTCGAGATATCGGATCTTAAATCGTCTTTGCCCAGTAATTTCACTAGCCTACAGTGCCCTTGCAACCGGAACACAGTAATGCCTAAGCACTACTGTTCGGTGGTAGAATATTTGACACTGCAGTGGTACCTACGTAGCTGGCCTCTTGCAGTAAAGACCTACCACCGGTGTAACTGATTGGAATAATCACTGCACTGTTGGAATAACCTTTGCTGTGATAGAGGTAATCCCAACAGCGGGCGATGGGGTCGTCACTTCGCAACGCAGGAAAAATACATATACCTAAAGCAAGATTTTTTTTTAAATTTTCTAAACACAATCGTTATTGAAAAAAAGCCTATACGATATTATGTTTTTTTAATTTGCTACATCTTCTTCTTAGCGCGGCATCATTCGCGTGAATAACTATTTCTAATGCGGCACCTTTAATGCAATATATAATAACTGGTTACTAAATCATTTGATCCCTGTTTCAACTCTTCAAGCCTTTTTACGCAATAAGACTACATGCTTTTCTAAGGTCTAGTATATCCCTGTACAGAATTTCATCGAAATCGATTCACTACTTTAGGCGTGAAAGAGTGAAAGATAGACAGACAGATACTTTCGCATTTTTAATAGTATTATTAGCCGATTTTTAATTTAATCGATTTAATGCAGGTAGTACGATAATCAACATAGCCTATAAAAGGGGCTGTCAATTGTAATGAGGCCACTTTCTTGTCGGCGGTTGAACAGTAAGGTTGTTGGTGTTCGGTGCTACTTGCAGTAAGTCGTTATATTTTTCATATTTATATTTGATGGTTTTTGTTTGGAATCAACGATAGTTTGTTATATTTGTTGAAGTACTGATAATTTATTGAATTACCGTTATTTTATTTAATTAGTTTTTGTTATAAAATAAATCAAGTGATTTTGTCTTTGTAATTGTTTTTTTAATTCTATTTCACTTCTGGCGTTAAAAGTATATATTAGTAGGGATTTGCGGCAGTAGAGCTTTGTTGCCTTAGGCGTGAATAAGGAATACCATTCTCGGTCATTTTAATGATAAAATAGTTATAAACTATGTCAGTGGAAAACGCAAATTAGAAAATGAATAATTCTGTAACAATAGGTTTTGTTTGTCAAGTAAATGGCTCAAGTACGTCGCTCCAAGTTAAGTGTCCTTCACGCAGCTTACTTTGTGATTAAGTGACCTTTTTAAATTATTCACGTTTAAATGTTTTACGACATTCGTCACGGGTAGAAAGTCAAAGTTAAATTACATGTTGTTGAGGTCCCGAAAGAATAGTCCTATAGCTAATGTGGTTATGTTTTAAAAATTTTATTCATTATAAGTCTTGATATAAAGTACTAACTTCTATCCGCGGCTTCACTAACGTGAATAACAATTTTTAATGTGCCACCTTCACTGCACTAAATACATATTATTTACAGAAATAATTGATTCCCCATACAATATTTAAAGCCCTAGTTCCACCTTTACAAACCCTTTCAATACCAAATGTCATTAAAATCTCAGTAGCTTATGCGTGAAAGTGTGACAGACAGATAGACATACCGAGTTACTTTCTCTTTTATATTGTCAGTAGGGTTAAGGAATTTTCATGTATTGATAATAGTTTTATGAATTTACAAACGGAAAAAACACTTCAACAAATATTCTCAATAAGGGACCTAACTTTTTTTTTTGAGATCTATGTAATAACTACTTACTTTTCGTGCTAGCCGTAATTGCCTATAATTAAAAGTGCAAGTAGTATATAAGTCAAAAAATGTTATTGTACATGTGGACGGAAATAAGCAATACCATGTCAACCCACACGAATGTCATTTCGAGAAAAACGCGTTTGAAAATTTTGAACAACTTGCTTTATGTGATTTTTTTATGTATTGGTAAAGTTTTTGGCAATTTCAAGATGTATGTAAGTTATTTTCCTTATTTTCACATAAAATAAGCATACAAACTGCATATTTCGTATGAAATATAACCCAAAACGTTTAAAATAATAAATAAATTGCATTATTAAAAATGGCTTTTTTAGAAGTTTTAAAGCTTAAAACCCTAGAAATATTAAAGAAAAATGTTCTTCACCCATTTACCAACACTTCTGCATATATAACTCAGTTTTTTCAATTTTGTGGATTGACATGGTATTGCTTATTTGCGTCCATGTATCATTGTTACTTTGTGCTTATTTTAATAAAGAAATAAATTATAATTTAGTAAAACAAGCAACTAATGGCTTGATTATTTCCAAAATATAATAATGAGTGACACTGATTCTTAGTATTTAAATTACGTAACATAATTTGAAGCCTTGTTAACCTTTTTGAAGCCAAACTCCTGATGTTTGATCTAGCTATTTTTCCTCATTTAGTTCGTATAGGTTGTTGTAGAATAATAATTTTAGGTAAAAACGATTTTTTAAGAAAAAATATTTCTTTTTGCTTGTAGCTTTATATGAGGCATGATCGAGCTTATTATTTTATTTTATATACCTACTTTAGGTGGCATTAAGTAAATGTTTTTTATATTCACGGGAAGGAAATATGGTGCATACCCAGCATGATGAGGAGAACCGGATTATGGGGGACTTACTAACACCTCCTCGGTGGGTGTGACAGGTTAAGAGTCTCTCGCAAAATGAGCCAGCTCGCGACCTACAAAGCACTGCGCTCCGATCGTTGGAGAATGTGCAGAAGATAAACAAAAAGTAACCTGTATATCCTATGTTCACAATGTTCCCACTCGCGATGAGAATCAAGAAAAAACGCGGAAAAACGAGGAAACAAAAGGGGCATAATGAGTAGAGCTTGAGCCTCCAACGCTCCATATTTTCGTCTATTATTCGTCGATATTGTGTATAAGTTTAGTATTCCCCCTTGTGAGTAGGTCCATACATACCAAAAATGGATATATGCTAAATACTTCTAAATAAAATTTTAAAAAGTCTTTTAAGAATGAGTTAGGTAGTCACTTTTTTATTTCTTCTTGTTGGTTGAAACAGTCTATTAAAATACATCTTTTCCAAATATAACAGAATCACTTTGTAGTAAATAATTTTGGAAAAATGTGGCTCTTTATATAAGATATCCTTTATTCAAAGAAAAATATATCACATCCGAATCGGTAAACAAACGTAACACCTTAGTCTGCAAATAGTTCCACGTGTATTAGTTTGTTCCTTGATGTGTTTATCACTTTGTACCCTAGAGAAATCAGAAGTATCTGCTCTATAAGACAGCAAGGATTGACGTATTACCCAGTTATACAAGAAGCAATTACTGCGTAGTTCGCGCAATCTTGTTTATATATCTTAGAATAGAAAAGTTTATTATTGTCACATCACCTCAAGAGAAAACTACTCAAGGTAAAAGTGACTTAAGGACTTTTTGTCTAAAAATTTTTTTTTTTATGTTAGAAGTTGGCAAACAAACATACGGCCCACCTGATGGTAAGTGGCTGCCGCAGCCTATGAGCGCTTGCAGCACCATTAGTAGGTGCCACTCGCACGTTGCCAACCTCGAGATATTAGTTCTTAAATCTCGTTCGCCCAGTAATTTCACTAGCGTACAATGCCCTTCAAACCGGAACACAGTAGTGCCTAAGCACTACTATTTGGCGGCAGAATATTGGACACTGCGGTGGTACCTACCTAGCCGGCCTCTTGCAACAAAAGACCTACCACCAGTGTGACTGATTGCACTGGTGGAATAATCTCTGTTGTGACAGAGGTTATCCCAACAGCGGGCGGGTCGTCACATCCCGACGCCTTAAATTTGAAAATACTATAATTATTTAGCCTACAGATTACGTGATGATGAGTAGCCACCGTGGCCTAAACTCGTATTTACTTGTACCACAAGAAATGAGAAAGATAGTTTCTGATAGAATTTTAACTATCTGAGAAAATTAACTATCTGGGAAGAGGTTGGAGTTTTAGCCTCCAGCTTTAAAAAATCTTCTAACCTAATGTATCGGTACTGTCAAGGTAACTTATTATCATTATACTTATTATTACGTACCGAAGGAAAATCGACGCAAAGTTACATTATTAGTAATATTGCGTTTCATTCAATTGTTCAAATGAACCGAAATCCGAAAACTAAATCGTAAATTATGCTTCAAATTTGTCACAGGATAAAAGATAACAGGATGTAATTATGATTCCTTGCTTCGTGACGCTTTCAAGGCCAGTGGGGCCAACAGCAATACACGATGAGGAAAAAAATATTTCTTCTTAAAGTAAAAAAAGCAATTTATACTAAAAGTGAGCATACAGAATTAACAACGTCAAAGATTCTACCCGTTAAATATTTCAAATATCCCACCGAGTTACTAAACTAAACTTGCAAAGAATTTTCAGAAATTTCAATGAAAATTTATTTAAGTTTCAATTTAAATTCTACGTGCAAGAAAAGACGACTGAATACCTGAAAAGGGTAGCTAAATTCCCTAAAGGTATCTGGAATAATGTTAGTGTAGTATGTTGTAAATTCTATATTATTTTTAGAACTAAATACCATTTTTCGTATTAAAACTAAATTTACTCTGTCACAAAGTATAACTCTTTGCCTCATCAAGTGACAGCAGGGCTACGGAATTTTTCGCCTAAAGATAATTTACATAAAATAAAAATTCTAATCCTTATTAAAAAGATATTTGAGTGCAATTTTGTAACAAAGAATAATGAATACTGAATAACCTTTTTCGAAAATATCAAATTTAGCCTCGGCAACGAGATACGAGAGACAATAAATTCAATCAGGGCATGCTTTTATTTCAAATAAAACGGGAGCATGGCGATATTAAGAGATACTCTCGATTTAGTACTCAAATACAAAGAAAAATATTTTTCTTCAATTATTATGTTTTGATCTAGTTTAATATGTCGCCGTTCCATTGCAGATGACATAAGTCTCTTCTAAAAAAATGCCACTAGGGTTGTTTCCATTCAGCATCATACATTCACTTTTTTATTTAGACGAGGGCAAGACTACTCTGGCCTAACCTGATTATTGTGGAAGTAGAGTCAAATGCGAAGGTGGCTAAACCGTTGTAGCAGGCAAACTGCGCTAGCCGTGCTTGCCCTGCCTGTCCCCCAACATGCAAGACAAACAAAGAAGAGTTCCCTCGGCGTTACCACCTTATCATGAAACCCCTGGGGAGGAGTTCCAAGTTGGTGCTTCTCCTCAGGAAGTCGGGAATCTGGTAGCAGATTTCCTCACCGACAAAAAACCGTTAGAGAAATGACCATGATTCTTCAACGAATAACCCTCATTCTAACAATTTGTTTGTAAACGATCAAAAGAATATTTCATTTCAAAAAGATTATTAATAAACATATATCTTCATATAACAACCACCTTAACATTATCCTCTATCTTCTTTATAAGAATTTCAGAAAAATTGGATAAATCCATTGTGAAGGAAGTCCCATTTCAATTGAATAGCAAAAGGTTCTAAACAGGCATTGTGTTCAATATTTGATATCGCAGCTTTTTTTGAAATATATTTAGCTAATATAACACTTTTGGTAATGGTAAACCATTACCTTTTTTGGCAAAATCGCGAAAAATTATCCAACAAAACAGTGTTTTCCGCTCTACGTTTGGGTCTTTACCACATATATAAAACTATCAACACACATATATAAATCAAGTACCAATAGACTGTGATGGTGTCAAGTCCTGTAACCTTTGTTGCCTGTTAGGATACCCAATGAGTGCCAACGGAACCCGATTATCAAGCCTTCGCTGTCCGTCCGTCAGTCAGCCCGTGAGCGGGCCGTATATCACGAACCGTAATAGGTAATAGAATTTTCACAGAATGTACTTTAATTTAAAAATGCTGTAATAGATAATTTATGCAAATGATTTTTTTTTGTCAGAAACAAAATCAAAATCAAACAGAATAAAATAAATTATTAAATGAAACAAAAAACCCAACTGCATTAATAATAATTCCTAAAAAGCTAAAAACAAGCGCTATAATGACTACTATAATATAAATATTACTTTAATGTTAGTAAAGGTACTGCAGACGGGGACAAGCATTGAAATAAAACATAATAATTATATTTTTACGTAATTTAAGCATTTCCCTTTAAACTCCATCATCAATTTACAAATTGATTGATCAGCTTGTCCCCGTCTGCAGTACCTTTACTAACATTAAAGTAATATTTATATTATAGTAGTCATTACAGCGCTTGTTTTTAGCTTTTTAGGAATTATTATTAATGCAGTTGGGTTTTTGTTTCATTTAATAATTTATTTTATTTCAAACTTTTTAGTTATATAATTAATAATTGATTAGGTATATATATATACAAGGAGAAGACCTGAATTACTTATAAACGCGAAGCCTAAGCCCTTCACCCTAAAAAGCTATTTTTTGGTGTTGTTTTTAAAACGTAAACGGGCACCTAGAAAGTATTTTTTGAAACTCAACCATCAAGGGGTTAAAAAGGAGTTAAAAGTTTTGTTGGAAGTTCATCATTTTTGAAATTAAAGTCATGTAACATTGATTTTTGGAGAACTATTAACACATTTCCTTCAATCCTACCTCTGAAGCTTTATATGAAAATGAAAGGATTTGTTTCTCCAAATTTAACGCGAGCGAAGCCGTGGGCAGAAACTAGTTATAAGTTAATAATATATGCAGGTCTAACTAGAATGTCGATTATATTTTTGGCAAGTTCTATCCCACAAGTTTGTAACTTATTTCGAGCTAGCATTTGCCCGCGACTTCGTCCGCGGTGACTTTAGAATTGGCTCTAGAGACAAACTAACCATTTGTAAGTAAATAATCACTACATAGTATAAAACAAAGTCGCTCTCTCTGTCCCTATGTATGCTTTAATCTTTAAAACTACCTAACGGATTTTGATGCGTTTTTTTAATAGATAGAGTGTTTGAAGAGGAAGGTTTATATGTATTATAACATCCATTAAATAGTGGAGAAAAAAAATAATTTTGAGGTTTCTACTGTGATGTCGTAAATAATTACATTTAACGCGTGCGGGCCACGGGCAGAAATGAATAAATTAAAACTACTGGATCGATTTTAATCATTTCTTTAGTGAATGACATAGGCTATGTATATTACACCCATGCGAAGCCGGAGCGGGTCGCTAGTATTTCATAAGACAAAGATAAAAAGGTTCTGTAGAGTGTTTTTGATAAGAGAACCTAACATTTTTAGGAATAAAAAGTATTTTATGTCTTAATCCAGGTAACAATCTTTGTATGTGCTAAGTTACATTCCAATCCGTTAAATCGTTAATGCGATGTGTGATTGAGTAACAAGCATCTAAACATTTTTGCAGTACGTTTTTTGATAATGCCGTTCAGGGTGTGTTAATTCAATATAAGCTCTCTGTGTGCTAAATTTCATTCAAATTCAAAGCAGCAGCAGCAGCAGCAGCTTTTGCGTGAAAAGGCTAAACTACTTTCTTACTACTCTCTCATACTTGGCTCACGTTGTCATCAAGATTGCAATAACTTTTGATGGAGTGAACGCATTTTTACGAAACAAAACTGAATGTTACTCGAAAATATACTTTATCATTTCTTTGCTGACTTTGAAGTTGAAAATTGCAGTTTTGCAGCATTGCGTCAGAGGATAAGGAGTGCGGAGAGCCGACAAACAGGCAGACATTTGGAAAAAATATAAATATATGATATTTCATCATTTATTTTTAATTCCGATAAACTTTTTTATAAGAATCTGAGATGTAGGTACAGACACTTAAAATTTATATTTTTTTACATTAAACAAATTACATGACTAGGAATCGAACAGTACTTTTATTAAAATATATTGTGCTTATTCCTATATTTTACTAACAAACTTGTTGTACCTAATTGTACAATTCATTGAATAGCATTATATATAATAGTTTGCGTTTTAGAAGTTGAATTATTTTATTAATCTACCTATTTATACAACTATGTCGTATTGTTTATTTATAGAAAATGCTTTAATTAATTATTCTAGACATTGGGAGTGGAATTTCCAATCACTGGCCAAAAAAAATCAAACTTTAATCATCGATATCTCGAAAACTAAGCAATATATCGAAAAATTTTATTTTTACTTTTCGTCTTATTTTATCGAGTTCTACAAGGAAACATCATCAGATTTTAGCTCTGAGCGAACTATGATATTCCGCTTTGAATATCTTGGCTTCTGCGGAACCCATGTTAAAATAATGTAGCCTATGTCACTCTCACAACTGAGACGAATCTAATGATACCCTATAAGTCGATGTACGTCCAAGGGTTTAGCCTGTAGAGCGTCACAAAGAAATAGACATACATACATACATACATACATACATACATACATACATACATACATACATACATACATACGCTCGAAAAACATTACCCTCCGGCAGTCGGGTAAAAAGAATTCAATAAATAGTATATTACTTCAATATTGTAGAAATATTTTAAACTATTCCTAAACTGTAATAAAACTGAATAGTAATAGGGATCAAAGAAAAGTGTACAATCAGTCACTCGAAAATTACAATCTGGTTTACAATGGAACAGGCATAGAAACCGGCACAGCCGACCTTTATTAAACAAACTTATATTTAAGGGTTTTCTGAATAGAAATAGTTTCTATTAATGAAAATCAGAAATATTTATAATCCATAATGTCAAAAATAATGAAACTGTGCTATTCGTGAAAAATAGAATCAAATTTTGCCTTCTCTCGATGACGATGGTCTGGCGATGCATTATAAAATAGTTAACTAAACTATCTATTCTAGATAGCTTAGTAGAATAGATAGTACGATCGGCTGTTATTTTAGAAAATTTTATAGCGTCCTCTCTAAGAACTAAAAAGATGTATATAGGAATGTACATTAGGGACAAACTTCGTACTTATGAATACATCACACGCTAAATTCTATTATTTGCACAATATAAAAGAATGAAGTTAGCACACCGAACTTTTTTTTTTCCATTTCAGTATTCAATTATAGAATCCAAATGCAGAAGCTATTAATATTATATTTAATTTCCAATATATAATATTTGTCGTATCTCCTCGTTTTGAGAACACTCCCTGGCTGCCACAGCTAGTATCGGAATACTTGGTGTCGACATTTCGAGCGTCGTTCAGTTCCGCGATCAATTGGAAGGAAAGGTCAAATTGGCCTCTAAAAAGCTTGGTGTGCTCAGCAAGGCGAGGCACTACTTCACGTCGGCTCATCGCCTGAAGCTCTACAAGGCGCAAATTCGACCGCACGTGGAGTACTGCTCTCACCTCTGGGCTGGAGCTCCCCAGTACCAGCTACTTCCAATTGACCGCATCCAACGTAGAGCGGCTCGAATTGTCGAAGATCAAGCCCTTTCCGATCGGCTTGATCCTTTGGCATTGCGTAGAGATGTCGGATCACTCTGCATCTTCTATCGCATATATCACGGGGAATGTTCTGAGGAATTGTTTGGATTGATCCCGCCGGCTGAATTTCACCATCGGACATCGCGACAAAACTCTAAATTCCATCCCTACCACCTCGATGTCTGGAAATCCACAACAGCGCAATTTAGAAGACATTTTCTTCCTCGCACAACCACTCTGTGGAATCAACTTCCGCCGGCGGTCTTCCCGAACCGCTATGACTTGGGAACCTTCAAGAGAAGAGCGTATTCTTTCCTTAAAGGTCGGCAACGCGCCTGCATGCCTTCTGGTGTTGCAGATGTTCATGGGCGGCGGTGATCGCTTAACATCAGGTGAGCCTCCTGCCCGTTTGCCCCCTCTTACATAAAAAAAAAAAAAAATATTCTTGTTATAATGATAACAAAAAGGTCTCGTTAATAGTGGATGTTACAGAGAGTTCCACGAGGTACTGATATAATGCAATTAGCGGTGGGACGCTGCTTAATTTCAGGTATTGATCTCGAGAGATTGATTTTAAATTAGTATAAGATTGTATATCTATACAAGCTTTTTATATATAGGTATCTAGAGACGTCTCAGTAGAGCGGAAAATTACAGGGGTTTTTCTTGGTAAATCTATGTTCATCAGAATTATTTCTTTTCTAATAATTGATATCGGACTAAGCCACAGCGAATAGTGACCGAGCTTAAGTATGTTTGTTTGAAAAGTTAATTAAGCAACTTTAATTATAAATTAATTTAAAAAACTTTATGTTTAGTCTAACGATAAAGAAGGAAAAACTTAATTAAAACAATGTTATAAATAAATTTGTAACAGTATACATATTACATATATTATTATACTCGATGATAAAACCTAGCATCCTTATAACATTATAACATCACTATAAAAATCAGATAACTTCAATAGTAGACCTCACTATAAACAAAGAAATACATATATTTCGCTTTGATATTCTGCAAGAAATTCCTTGACCGGTCAACGAAGCAAACCAATTCATGTTGAAACCTAGAAGGCTTTTAATGCTCAAATCAAAAAAGTAATAGCTTTATTCTTATATATCTATTTCCAATATAGAATCCTACTATTCTATCCAGTTAATCATACTAATATAATAAATGTGAAAGTTTGATATGGTTGGATTTTTACTCAATCACACATAAATAGCTTACCGGATTGGATTGAAATTTAACACAGATAGTTTATTATCTGAATTAACATATAGGATGATTTTTATCCCAGAAAAAATATGGGTTCTTGTGGGATTAATAAAAGACATGCGATAGGACGTATTAAATTGAAATTCATTACAGATGTGCCTTATTTACAAATGCGCCATTTCACTCTGGAGCCAATACTAAGGTCACCGCGAACGAAGTCGTAGGCAGATACTAGTTTTATATAATATACAATGCCGAGTTCTAATCCGGTAAATGTGTTACAAATAAATTATTAATACGTAGGTTTTATCACGTTCTTGTTCGTGTCTCAAAAGCAAGAAACCGTATATTTTTGGTAAGACGTCACCTCCGTCACCCTTCGGGAATAAAAACTGGTTTAGCACTCGTTATGTTATGCGTACGAGGTATTTATATTTCCTCACTGTTGAATAATGTATTAATGCATGATTTTGACTGTCAAAAGCTATTGCACTTCAGTAGATAGTCGTGGAAATTGAATTATGAAGAAAACGTTGAGTACCTTTTCAGCCGCAGTCATCTCATCATTCTGAAAAAAGCAATTGGCTTACCACTAACAGTATTTTTGTCTGTCTAAATGATCATAGTTAAACTATTGTTTCATTCTAAGCAATAAATTATGTATTTAAAATGTTGCTCTGTTATTTGTGCTACATTTAAATTAAATTATTAAAACTATCGTGAGACATTATTTAATGTCATCAGGGTGAGTGATTAGGAACCTGCGATGAGTCCTAAACTAGTACCTAAACCAATTGAACGTGAGTTTGAGCCGTTTAAATTTTACATTAACTTACATGTAAATTGTTACCCTTGTGTGTGTAGTAACTATCTGATTTATGCTCTTTATACTAAACGAGCTGTTACTCTACCTTAGCAGTACATATTAAATGTAACAAGAAACTAATTTATTTTGTTTGGTATAAATGAGTTTGCCTTTAACATCGACAACAACTTAAGTTAAACTTTAATGAACGCTACAAACTGCTATGAGGTTTAAATCGAGCAAACGACGGAATGCCCTAGGCTATTACAGTCGAAGTTAGTCACAAGTCACTATTTTACAACAGCTAAGTCTTTATCGAGTCCATTAACAACGATTCGCCAGATTTAGTCCATTAACTAGAATTGTTGGCTTGTTTCAACCTCCGGTGGAAAATTCTGTTGTCAAATTTCACAAGATTGTTCCGGCATCGCACTTTTTGTAAGGAGTTTCAAATTTCGAAAGACTTTTAATTGAATGCTTGGAAAGCCTTAGACATTTTAACATTTTACTTTTTCATTTGATTTTACTTTTTTTAAACAATATTTTTTTAAGCTAAATGTTACCTCCTATTATTTTGCCTAAAAAACAAGAAATATTTTTAGGTTGCTAATTAAACGATGTTTACTTATTTACATATTTTCAATTTTACAAATCATTTCGATAACTATGCACTAATATTATTGAATGCAACCATATTGACTCTTGTTGTTGGTTTTTATTTGTCAAAAAAAACTTATTTACTTACTATTAAAACTCCTTTTCTAATGCTATCTCATAATTATTAAAAATACATTACAGAAGCGAATCTGTGTATTAAAGATACAAATAACAACAAAATTACATTATTTGGAGGGTAATGTTTGTTTTTAAAGACTCTTTCATCAGACTAAAAACACTTTTCTAACTCGCTTTATAAAGAAATATGATGATATAACAATAATATCACATTATCTCAATAAAGCGTGAAGCCGTATACGATATGGAATACTGAATGCCTATTATTATAATATTGTTCAAGTATTGTGTTACCTTTTAACATAAAAACATAATTATGAATACAAATAATAAAAGAAAGTGACAATACATTGGAAAAATTATTTTAGGTCTTTTTTTCTACTTCTGTTTATTATATTATTACAGTAAACATCTTGTACCGAATTGTACGGGATGGGTTCTACAAAGAGAGTAATCCGGTCGACTTAAAAAAAAAATTAAGAAAAATTAAAGGTTCAACATTCTAACAAAACTATAGGATATATACATAGCCTTAAGCCATCAAGTTTCCGCTATTGACTACACGGTTTGTTTCTTTTAAGGACAAAGACTATGAACTTGATAGGTGGGTTTTAGATAATTTATCTTTGAAGAGATTTTGTTAATAGTTAATTAAAAAATATATAAACAACTCTTTTAATTTGATAAGTAACCATTTAACAAAACAAAATTTTTCGTCTTTGTCTAGATATCTAGCCACGTTTCATAACAAATCGATGTGTTAATTAAGGACTGTATAAAAGGCTGCATGTATTCAGTAATCCTATAATCTTATAATCCTTGATTAACAACGTAACTTTAGTCAAAATTCGGATAAAAATCGTTGCTTTGGCCGTTTTACTCTGGAATATCTCGTTAGGTGTTCAGATACCTCTTCCCTCCTTGGGGTTGTAAACGTCCATGGGCGATAGTGGCCGCGTAACAATTAGGTGGAACTAAACACTCGTTTCCCCCCTTATTTTATAAAAAAGGTACTAGGTTTCACACTTAATCACTTATATTGCTTGTATTCTTGACACCGTTGTGGCGTTGTGGGTAGCGAGTCTGCGTTTAGTCTCGACGGTTGCGGATTCGATTACTGCTCGGGCAGATGTTTGTGTAGCGAGTCTGCCTTTAGTCTCGACGGTTGCGGGTTCGATTCCCACTCGGGCAGATGTTTGTTAAAATTTCTGTCTCGGTCTGTGCGTTAGTCCGTGTGGGTCTCCCCACCGTACCTCGGAGAGCACGTTAAGCTGGCGATCCCGTTTATTATCAATAACATCTGATAATAATCGTTAACTCTTGATAAGTAAATTGCTCTTATCCAATGAGTTACTGGTTCACCCTTAGGGTTGCGGAGGTCAGATGGCAATCGTTCCGTGTAAAAACTAGTAACTTGTCAAATCCGGATAAGAGTAATAAGCAGACCCTGGGTACATAAAATACCGGGAATAATGCTAGGATGAAGAATGAAGAAGATTGCTTGTATTCTTAATTATTTTTCGAGAATACAACGTAGGCGTTATAGAGGAAAGAAACCGAGAGAGTAGAAAGCGATTTCGAACCTTATGTCCCTAGTAATAAGGTTTTCCGTATCAATAGGTTACGACATTGTGGGCAATTTCATTTCATGTAGTAAACTATTCAATGAAACGATATTTGCAAAGCAAATGTTTTTAATTATAACAAAGTTATGTGTTTATTGGGTTAAATATTTCAATGAAATCTAGTTTAGAAACTCGCTCATGGCTACATTCAAGTTAAAAGTTATTAACGTTAGTTTACTTTATTATTTAATACAAATAGTACGAATTATTCACTTATGTAAAGGAGATATTTTGATAATAATATTTTTCATGTTCCGATTGCGACCACTAATTTTTTTTTTATTTCGCGCTTTATACCATTTTAGTATATAAATAAAAAAATTAAATGTCAACATCATGATATACATATACTATAAAGTACATACATATATAATAAATATATATAATATACTATAAAGCGATTTAGTTGACGGAGATAAATGCTAGATAGATCTAGTAGTAGTAGACCCCATGCTCCTTTCAGCACAAATGGCCCGGCTCGCCTAGGGAAGTACTACGCTCTAACAGAAAATTGGCATAAAGTAACAGTACTGTTGCATTTCGTGCGATGAGTGAGAGCTCTGGAGGACCAATCTCCCGCCCCCTCTGTTCCCTTCTCTTTTTCCCTCGTTTTCCCCTTCCTTTTCCCCCTTACTATTTTCCTCCTGTTTTCCCTTCCTTTTTCCCCTTCTCATTCCTTCTCTCCAATCCTTTGGGTTAACCACGCGTATGTGATACTTTAAGTTTCGCGCCCATTCATAGGTTGCGGTGACTGCTTATCAAAATCAAAATCAAAATTATTTTTATTCAAGTAGACTTTTAAAAAGTACTTTTGAATAGTCAAACGCTACCGACGGTTCGGAAGGTTGATTCTATCGAGAAGAACCGACAAGAAACTCGACAGTTACTCTTTTCAAATATATGTTTTTTACAATTGTATTCTTTCATATAAAATTTGGTTCTTGAATGAGATCCAGCAATATTAAGAGTCCCAAGCATTTTTATCGGAAAAATATTCCTGTAACGAATAATAAGCTTTATTGATAAGTTTATTTTTATATACATTTGGAACTTGCTTGTTGGCAGTTCTAATAAGCAATCTGGAATATTGTTGAAAATGCGAATACCTAGCCCCTTAAAAGAATTACTGACTTTACGCAGACGAAAGCTAGGATTACAAAGTTTATTTTTGTTTCTCGTGTTAATTGAATGTACATTCATCGCTATTTTTGCTAAAAGACTTTAAATTATTCCTAATATATAAGAGGTTAGAATAAATAAATTGTGACACCACAGTCATTATGCCTATATCCTTAAAAACATCTCTTAGAGAGGCCCGCGCTCTTAAATTATAAATTGCCCGAATTACCCTTTTTGAAGAATAAAAATAGTATTAATGTCAGCCGCCTTTCCCCAAAGAAATATACCGTATGACATAATACTATGAAAATAACTGAAATATACGATTCTCGCTGTTTCTACGTCAGTTAGTTGTCTGACTTTCCTTATAGCATATGCAGCGGAGCTGAGCCTACTCGCTAGAGATGACAAATGAGCGTTCCACTGTAGCTTGGAATCCAAAGTTATGCCTAGAAATTTAGTTGTGTCAACTAGACTTAAGCTTTCACTATTCATCTTCAAATTTGGACTAATTTGTTTATCATCAATCGGACCGTATGCTTGTTTGCCAAACGTCATGTAATAAAAAAAACATACAATGTTATAACTGGGTCATTTATGAGTGTTCGGTTTCGTATATCAGTCATAATAATTGGCAAACAGTATTGATCACATAGGGCGTAAAAAGCAATTACCTTTTTTCGATCACAATAGAACAAATACAAATCGATTTAATCAAAAAAGAACATTAGCATTGGTTTTTCATGATAGTCGTTACATAGTGATAGTAGTAACTGACGAGAGTAAAATGACGATAGCATAAGGGGATCAGAATCAAATCTACAACTCTCGCAATTCAAATCAGTCTTTTAAAGTTTCTTTATTCAGGCTTAAATGGAAAAACCCAACCAAAAAAATTAAAAGAAATATTAGCAATGCTTTTTCAAGTAAGTAATAATATCATTATGTTGCAAGCTTGATACTTACGAAGGAGCACCAGCAAACCTGTAAACGATTTTTCTGTATGGAATGGCCTGTCCACATTATACATTAAGTTCAACTTTCAAGAACACAAATTATACTTCAAGTTTACGCGACCTGAAGCTATGGGGACAGGCTAGTAATACATAATAATATGTTTATAATAATAAAGTTATGTAAATTTCAGTAAATATTATCTGAGAGCAATTTTGTTCTTATCTAAGAGTACCTGTTTTGTCTTTTACTAAAACCTTATTTGAAAATACTTTACTAACAATTGTTTATTTTAAGTAGAATCGAAGAATATTAAGTTTTTCAAATATTTCGCTTTGTGAAAATAAGAATATTATAAATTGTAATGAAGTAAAAACTACATACTAATGAAATCAAAACAACTGTTCTGTGCCATTTTATATACAGTGCTCCTTATTTAATATTATATTGTTACGGTGAACCTTATCACCGGGATACAAAGTTCAAAATCGCTTGCTACCCTTTCTGTCTATTTGCTTAGGTAGGTTCTAGAAATATGTGTTCTCGAAAAGTGCCGTATAACATTCCGTGGACGGAACTTTCTTAAACACGTGTTCCGCACTATATAAGCGGCCCGGCGCGTCGACTGAATCATTCAGTTCTGAGCAACGAGCGAAAAAACTACAAGCGATACAAGTGATTAAGTGCGAAAACCAGTTACCTCGGCTATTCTTTTGGACTACGATTGACCTGTAATTTGTGAAGTTCTGTTGTGTGATCTAGAAGATCACAATAAAGTCTTATTTAGAGCCATCAGGTGTTTATTTCCAAATCCGCGAACCCCAGCCCGTAACAATATGAATATAAAATTTGCTATGAATTTAATTTAATTATTTCAACCAAACTGTTCTATCGTAAAATTGACAATTAGATCTATGGCTTATTGTTAAAGGGATAAATATATAAAATACTTGCAGTGCCCGTGGCTCCTCTCGCTCTAATTCAGCTTTTAGATAACCCCACGGAACCGAAAATTTTAAACCAGTTAAAAAGATACGTTTTTAGTAAATTTCATCCAAATCAGTGCAGTAGTTTTTGCATGAAAGAATAACAAACTTCCATCCATCCAATCCATCCATCCAAATTTTCACATTTATAATATTAGTGGGATAGTGGGATAAATATTTGTATAGTTCAATTGATAAAGAACTGAACTTTAAGTAAAATAAAGTGCTTCAAACATATTATAATTATTATACTTATAAAAATTATTCAAATACAAAATTGACATATATTTAATGTAATTACATATTATATAAAATAATCTTTTTTTACTAATATATGTACTTAAGTTATATAAATTTAAATAAAATTATTCTCAATTAATATTTCAAAATTTGACGACGGTAATTAAAACGTCAAGAAATAAAGGACCTTTAAAAATTTACAACCGCCTTTTCTTCGAAAGCTTTCGAAATATAAGCTTAATAACGTGACTAAATAAATTTTGATACTTTATTCATAATTATGCGGCGTCATGAAAGGCTTAAGCGCCGTCGAATAATTGTAAGAGGAAAAGTATCAAAGTAAGTTTATCTCTAATGTTAAAACAAGCTTTACTGTAATGGCTTAATTAACAAAGAGACATAAATATTGTGTTGAAGAAAGATATTGTCAATAAAAATGTATCTGAATTTGGTTAAATTTTGAAATAAGTAAGAAGTAAATAGCTTATTTTACTATTTCAATTTTTCAGTTACAATAACAAATGACAATATAAAAAGTAGCACGTCTGAAGTACTTTTGGAACGAAGTTCCTTATCGCGCGTTGTGAAAGGGGGCTAGACGGAAAAATTCTTACGAAAAGTTGTCACGACACTTTTTGCTATAGTAAGCTATTGTAAGCTGTGCGGCGTCGCATGTTTCTCTGTCTGTCTCTCTCTCTTATAAAGAGCAAGCCAGATATTTTCATTTCTATTTCGCATTGAACAGTGTGGTGTCGCGACGATTATTTTTGTTGAGTGTATACAGGTATTCTTGTAAATAATAAATAATGTTAATAATAAAAAAATATTATTATAACTTAAAAAAAAATTTATTACAATTCCTTCACTAATTAATCGAAAGGAACTTCGTTCCATCCGGGTGTCCCTTGACACCTCTCAAGTTTTTTCAAATCTTGTTAACACAAATATAAACATGATTTCGAGTGCACTACTTATATTTAATTGCACTCAATACACCAATATACTGATTAAGAGAAATATATTCATTAAAATCATTATACATCACGATATTGAAAAAGGTTATTTTATTAATAAAAATATCAACCATGGGGCCATTAGGATAGTGATGTTCTGTATTGGGGGTCTGGAAACACATACGGACAAGGACAATTACACCCAGACCGGAAAACATATTTTGCAAGCATATTTTTTGTATTGACAAACATATTATTTTCCGAGCGGGAAGCGAACCCGCGACCTGTGGCGTTTAAGGCAGTTTCGCTACCGCTGTGCCACAACGTCGTCAATTTAGTTATTTTTATGTTATTGGTTCTTTCAGCCTACGATGTGCCTTAAAACGTCAAGGGTTTCGAATTGCCGCTTTGCTTTTGATTGCTCGGGGCAGATGTTTGTATTGACCGTACATGCGTGTATGCGTGTAAACTGGTCTGGACGGTGTTTCCGGACCCCGACACAGGATATTACTATTCTAATTGGGGTCGTTGAGTGTGTAGTGTTTCTATAGTTTATTAATTTATTCACGAATGTTTAAATAAATAAAATACACGTTTTTATAACATACCGTCTACGCACTTAAAACTAACAATCGTATCGATATGAAACTTTGCAAGTATAATTGTCGGCGCGAAAAGTTTATTTTTCTTACGAACGCTGTGGTTGAACTTTCCATCCCCTCCACCGAAACTATAAAATAGCTGAGCTCTGCTGCTCTGCAGAGGAGTGAGGACGGGCATTCTATCGCGAGAACTCGAAGTGATCATTAGTCGAAAATATTAATTATAGTATGACAATTTGAATATTATTGTTAGTTTTGCTATTATTAAGTAAAAAAGGAATAAATAATAGAAGATTATAATGATGACGACAGTATTACTCGACCTCTATCTCCCATTTGTTACATAATTATCTAATTGAGATTATGGTACAATAATTTAGTTCCCTAGAAGTGATCTGATGGTGAATCTAGGAGGTGGACAGTATAACCCTTCAATGGCTGGTAGTAAATCTTTTGAGTTTGAACTCAATTTGTTTTTACGAGTCCAATAGATTGAGCTTAGTAACCATCTGATAAGCGTATTTTATTGTTATTGCCACTACTTATTTTGATGATTATTCTCTGGAATAATATTCTTACTGTCTGTAATATTTTTGTTAGTGAATATCCAATAAAAGAGAATTTGGTAAGCAATAACAATACTCGCGCGAGTTCATTGCCTCTGATATTGTGTTTACAAGCAAAACCTCTTATCATTAGCTCCTTACGATTATATATGTATACATAAGTATCTTTGAAAAAATAACAGTCTATGCCATGCCAATATTATAAAGCTGATGAGTTTGTTTGTTTGGTTGGACATGCTAATCTACTGATCGGAATAAAAAAAAATCTTTTCACTTTTGATACAATATTTCTTGAGAAAAGCTATAGGCTATATAACATCACGATACTTAGAAGCCGAGCAATAAGAAAGAAAGTGAGGGCGGACTATAAGATGCGGTAAGGACAAGATAGTCGCGTGCGTTCGTCATTTCCAATACAAATATAATAAAGCGAAATAATTGTTCGTTTAAATTATAAAAAATGTCGTGTCTGTATTTAACTTAATGTAAAATTTCGCGACCCGTCTTGGACTGTCAGTGTCAGGGTCGCCACCGCGAACCACTCACCCTGATGAAAGATCTCCGATGGCTCCGAAACTAGCCGTTACGTAAACCGATTGAACGTGAGTTTTAGCCGTTTAAATTTTACATTTAATTATTTGTTTGTTTGTTAACTAAGCAATAGCTATATGGACCATGCGAGAGAGGCCGCGGGCATAGCTAGTAAATCATAAACTCCTTAATCTATAATTATTAAAACAAAAGTTTATTTTAGGGGATTTTAATATCACGATTTCTTAATCATTGTTCATCGCTTTTAATGAAAACTTTTACAAAATAATATGATTGACTACTTAGCTTCTGCCTTAGGATTCGTCTGCATGAATAAGGATAATTATGGAGTTGCTTATTCAAAGAAGTTCTCGATGTGGCCTTGTGTGATTGCTTTAGGCATTAGGGTTTGATATAAGAATCCACGTCTAAAAATAACGTGAGTCGCAGCTAGTAACCAAAACAAATCAAAAATATAATATTTCATATCACCTGTTTCAAATCTTAACACTATAAATACTGCATAGTTTGTTTACACTATAAACGTTATTAGAGTATCGAAGAAAGAACAATAATTAGCACCAGGTGGCCCATTCAACTGTTGATTGACGGTTTCCTAAGGCCGAGAACATATAGCTAAAAATAATAATTTTATATTATTTTTATTACAGATATTAAAATTCAATAATAAAAATTCTTATGGGTATGGGCTATCAACCTAATGATCTATGATTATTATAGCCTTGCTGTTTTCAGCGTGAATTTGCCAATTTGTATGACCGCTCTCACTGTATGACCGCTCATTATACTAACTACAACTCAGCCATCGGGTTGAGGAGGTCAGATGGCAATCGCTTTGTGTACAAACTAGTAACCTGACAAATCCGGATAAGAGCAATAAGCAGACCCTGGGCAAGAAATATAATACCGGGAGTAATGCTTGCAAGAAGAAGAAGAAGATCACTGAAGACTTGCAGAAAAACGGCTTTATGTAACAATATCCGTACTGTTGTGCCGATAAGTAAGTTTGAGAGCTGAAGGCAAATTCTCTCTATCCTCCACTTTTCCTAACTCTTATCAAAATACGTGCTGATGCTGAGCTGATGCTTGTACAGATGAGCTGGTGTTACTATAAATATCGGCTGTGGAAAATGAATTTCTGTAGGCAGGGCATACTTTTTCGTCAACGTGGGCCCGTCACCAGGCAATGTCACCTACCTGGTCGTAGGTCATTTTATGTTCGAGGGATATTACTCCTCGTTTCTCCATACAACAAAAAAAATCATAATAATAACCACGCTTTTCAAAGGAATGAACTATGTACGATCGGATAAAACATTGAATATTGAAATAATTCTATTCTATTGAAATGGAAAAGGAATTTTAGAACTCAATAAAACATTATTCCGATAATTTTCCTTTAGCGTAATCATTTTCGTGTAAATACTCTGAAAACTGAAAATCTAATGTGTGTGCTAGGCTTAAACTTTTGTGCGCTTAACGAAACAAAAGAAACCATCTGTTGTATTGCTTGTCAATATTCGGCTATGTGACCGAATTAGATGATAGTTGAAGCGTGATGTAAGATTTTTAAATCTTATTGCATAACTACAATTACCAAAGACTCGAACTAATACTTATGGCAGGAAGACTATACAATTTGAGGGAGCGATGCTATACAATAATTTACCATTGGAAATAGTTACTGAAAAGTCTTTTTTAAAATTTAAATTTAAGTTAAAACAACATTTTCAAAATTTATAGTATTTTTTGATCATTGTATAGAGTCACCGTAACGAAATTTGTAAAACTACATTAAGTTATTAGATTAAGTTTCCTATGTAAGTGAATTTTTGTTCTTTATGGGAAATAAACTCTTTAAACCTAAAATCTAAAGCATCTCTCCTTTTTTCTAGCATTATTCTATCACCTAGTTACCTAACCTGCGCAGCCCATAGAGCGAACCAGTAAGTAATTGGGTAACAGCAAATTACGTATCAAGAGTTAACGTTTATTATGATACGTATGTTTATATGATAACAACCGGGACCTTAACGTGGTCAACGAAGCTTGGTGGGGAGACCCAGAAGGACAAACGTCCAGAGCCGAAACTAACCGCGACTGTCGAGGCTCAAAGTAGACTCAGTGCCACCAAGCCACAGCCTTTCTCTTCATCTCAATTTAGTTCTGTAGGTTATAAAACATAACACCTCTATGAGTTTCTATTTGTGATCTGGCGCGGGTATAATTTGAGGACCGGATCCGGATCCTAGTATTTCCTAGTAGTCACAAGGAAAAGATACAAGCATAAAGTTACAAGCAACAAGCATAAAGTTTCGTACGTTGAGTCTCCTTTTGTTACCATTAAAGGTCAGACTGTGCAAAATGATTTTCTTACGTTCAGTCGTAAATTTTATGTCACACTCCGATCCACCATTACTTTCACATTACACGTGAATATAAAATGGCCTATGAGCAAAATATGGTGCTCGTAAATACATATGTAATCTGATGTAAAATTAATGTTACACTTACAGAACTTATGAGGATAAATTACAACAATATGATCAAAAGGAAACATTACCATCCCAAGACTAGTCTGTTGTTGTTGCTGCTATATTAATATTTAAAGAAATAAGATGGAAATCTGGTAACGGTATTAATATAATAAATGTGAAAGTTTGAATAAAATTAAGCACATAATTATTATGTACATAGATATTTTATTACCTGGATTAACACATAGGATACTTTTATGCCGGAAAAATGTTGAGTTCATGTGGGATTATCAACAAACATACCACAGAGTGTTCTCTTGAAAATAGGTATTGGTATGTCTTATGGAACATGATTGGACGCAAATAAGCAATACCATGTCAACCCACACGAATGTCATTTCGAGAAAAACGAGTTTGAAAATTTTAAACAACTTACTTTATATGATTTTTTTTTGTATTGGTCAAGTTTTTGGAAATTTCAGATTTATGTAAGTTATTTTACCTATTTTCACAAAAAAATAAGTACACAAACTGGATACTTCGTATATAATATAACCCAAAACGTTTAACATAATACTTAAATAGCATGATTAAAAAATGGCTTTTTAGAAGTTTTAAAGCTTAAAACCCTACAAATATTAAAGAAAATTGTTCTTCAGCTATTTACCAACACTTCTGCATATATAACTCAGTTTTTTCAATTTTGTGGGTTGACATGGTACTGCTTATTTGCGTCCATTTAGTGATAAATATTTTATTTCTCTCTACTAATTTTAAAATCATAGCAGATGCCCCGGGTGAATAATTATAAATTAAAAAAAAATATTATCTGGACGTTGACGTTACAAATTTTACTAATAACTAGGAAATTATATCATGTACAAAAAAAACATTCTACTTAACATTACCTCTTTACAAGGAACGAAAGTGGACCACCGACGAGGCGCAAAAGGTATTTGAAATCATACATTAATACTATTTCAGTACTGAATATTCCAAGATAAAAATTGTTTTCATGCCGTAATGGACAGCTATTTTATTATGAAATACGTTCCTCATATCGGTAATATAGATTCACAAACATACTTAGAACATTAACTAAATGTTATTTTGTGCTACCAATGCATTATTGGAATTTATTGGTATCGCATACATTCACGTTAATTTGAATTCTGGACTTCATAATTTATATAAATTGTATCAAAATGAAACATTATTTATTTAAACTATCCATGTTATTAGAAATTAGTTTGTGATATTGTACGGAAATAGCTTTAGAGGACTTGGCCGCAATGCCTATTTTTGTTTTTGATTAGGTACAATTTTTATGTGCCAGAAATCTTGGCGAGCGCGCTCTGAATAATTCACCAAAGCTATACCGTAATCAGATGAATAGCAAGTACTTACAAAATACGAATAAATAAACAAATATTCATTTTTATTTAGTAGATTTATAGATATCGTATTATTGAATAACCCTCGTAAATGAACACTATATTAAACCATTATTAGTAACAATACGGTAGCAATACCACCGTTGTGGCGTGGTGGGTAGCGAGTCTGCCTTTAGTGTTGACGGTTGCGGGTTCGATTCCCACTCGGGCAGACGCTTGTTATAAATATCTGTTTCGATCTGGGCATTTGTCCGTGTGGATCTCCCCACCGTGCACGAGAGCACGTTAAGCTGTCGGTCTCGGTTGTCATCACATAACATCTGGTAATAATCGTTAACTCTCGATAAGTAAATTGATCTTATCCAATGAGTTACTGATTCTCCCTTAGGGTTGCGGAGGTCAGGTGGCAATCGCTACGAGTAAAAAGTAGTAACCTGTCAAATCCGGATAAGAGTAAAAAGCAAACGCTGGGTAAATAAAATACCGGGAAATATGCTAGGACGAAGAAGGATACGGTAGCAATGCTACACTTCACCCAGCACAAATGGGCCGGCTCGACCGGGGAAGTACTTCCCTCTCACAGAAAATTGGCGTAAAGTAACTGTTATGTTGCGATGCGCACGATGAGTGAGAGCGCTGGAGGCCTAATCTCCCACCCTTCTATTTCCTTCCCTTTTCCCTTCTTATCCTTTATGTACTTCTTGCTCCTTGGAATGGCAAAGCGCATGATACTTCAAGTATCGCAAACGTTCACAGGTTGCGGTGACTGCTTCCATCAGGCGGACCATATGCTTGTTTGCCAACCGTCATGAAAAAAAAATAATAATAATAACAATTTCGGCTTAGTTACGCCTACAGATGTGTATTTTGGTCTTCCTAATTCTTTTTTATTCTGAGGCTTGCATTTGTAATAACACAAAGGAACGCATTATCCACAAGGGCTTTAAGGACTTGAGTGGAAATTTTAGTCATAATAATATATTCATCAAAAAGCACCGTTGTCATAAAATTTTTAATACAAAAGTATGTACATGAATGCGAATTTATGTTATTTTCAAAAGAGTGTTACATTTTCTAATTTTTATTTAAAACAATGCTTTGTCTTAGTAGAGGAGGCTATACCTCTATAGGGACTTAAAAATTGCTTCGATCCACAAAAAATTGAGATTTGTGATCTATTTTCATAAAGCGATCTCCTACTTTTTTTTTATTGTCGTTGAGAAATGCATTACGCACACCACTGTACGTAGTGTACTCGTCCAGTACACTAGGCAGTGGTAGTGTGGGACTAGGCCGCCTGATAGTTCAGCGGCAACACCCATTTAAGCTCAGTGTAACCCTCATTGTCATAGTGGAAGCGATCACTTGCCTGATTTGAGTAGAGAAACATGTCTTCCCAAATTCAATTCAAAGTGCTAAGGATAGCACATCCTACAAAAAACTGATCGGGGTACACAATGCTCTGTGTATAGCAAAGACACGACACACGATCCCTTGTTGCACGTTGAGTCGCGAGGGGATCAGGTGAAATAGTAACCTCGTGGGAGGGATTGAGATATTAGCTCCTAAAGCCGTAAAAACCGTGTCCCCCCTCTAACTTTTGAACTATGGGATTTAAAATTCTGAAAAAATTTGAGCTTGTAGAATACCACATGAACTTTCATCCACATTTAGTTTGAAGAAGATAGGTCTATAAATTTAAGAGATATCTAAGTTTTTCCCATAACTTTGTTTTTCATATTACTTTTATTAATTACTATGAAATTACCAACTTATTTTTGCGGTCGGTTTTAATTCGTTATTATTTTTAAAACTGTTAAGATTCTTCATAACCTTACCATCACCCATTTACGCCTGTTTTCTCGATTTTCTCCATCGATCCAAGGCATTTGACCTGGTTAATCACGATATCTTATGGCAGAAATTAAAACTCACTGGCATGGCTGAAGAGATAACAGGTTTTTAAGTTTTGGTATAAAAATCAGGTTAATGTTGTGCGATGGTCAGAGAGCTACTCAAGGTCTTACAGGTTGGAATGTGGGTTGAGGCAGGGCGGCCTGACCTTCCCCCAACCGCAGAGGTCAAACTCTGCGGTACCCTGGGCTTGTCGTGCCGGGGGCTCAGTAGCCGGGAGTCGATTGTGCAGGTGGCACCTTCGACTGCCCGGTGAAGCTAACAGGGTCAGACGGTTCGGGCGTGGGGCGTTTTACGCTAGACCGCGCCTAGGAGGGTGGTGTCGTATGGGTCGCTCCGGTACTTTTCTGCTTATTAGAATGGACTGCGAGCGGCTCCTGCGACACCGGAGGGGTGCTTAACCGGGGCCTTCAGCCCCGGTCGGGCGGTAGAGGAAGAAAACCTCTTTAAAAATAACGACGGTCGGTCGTAGAGGGAAACAACCTCATTAAAAAGTTAGTCTCGGCGGGGGAGCCCTAGGACCCAGGGCTCCCTTGGTTGGGTTTGCCGGGGCCTTTTGGTCCCGGTCGGTGGGGCGCGAAAGCGCCACCGTATATTGTATTTATGTATTATATGTATTAGTATGTATATATGGCGGCAGTATGGTGCCGCCCAAGGTGGAGGCCGAAAGGCCTGGCGCGTTCGCGCGCGGTGGTGTGTATCTGTATATATGTATTGTATGTATTATTATGTATGTATGGCGGCAGTAGGTTGCCGCCACCGGTGGGCCCCTCGGGGCAAGCGCCGGGGCGTCGCGGTTGTATGCTTCGGCGACCCCGCGACGTCCCACTATGGCGCTAGATGGGACCTTGGAGTTTTAGTGGGTAGGGGAGCTCGGCTCCGAGTCCACACACCTCCTGCGCCATTGCACCCGTCCCGGCGCTCGAGTGCGTAACTGCATTTCTCCAAGTAAAAAAAAAAAAAAAAAAAAAGGGATAACAATCATCAAGAGAAACAAAACCCTTCAATATTATATAACAAGATGGAACTACTGAGATCAGACTGTTCATCTCAAAAAAAGATCTGTATATTAGTGAATGAGTCTCTCATACCAATCTTTTGATTAAAACCTAAAGATTTTACACTGGTAGGTCTTTAATATTCTACCGCAAAGCAGTACTGTATTTCGGTTTGAAGAGCACAGTAGACTAGTGAAATGACTGGGCAAAGAATATTTAAGAACAAATCTCGAGGTTGGCAACGCGTGAGTGGCACCTACTAATGGTGTTGCAAGCACTCATAGGCTACGGCAACCGATTACCATCAGGTGGGCCGTATGCTTGTTTGCCAACTTAGTAACATATAAAAGAAGATACACATTTATTCTCGCTATGCTAATATGAGCAAGAGATACCGCGAACAAGTACTAGTATTTTTTTTTTTATGTTAGAAGTTGGCAAACAAGCATACATGAAAAATAAATAAAATAAATAAATAAACGCTACACACTCAACGGCCCCCATTAGGATAATTATATCCTGTGTCGAGGGTCCGGAAACATTCACAATGACAAGGACAAACACAACCAGACCGGAAGACATGCCTGTACGATTAATACAAACAACTGCTCCGAGCGGGAATCGAACCCGCAACCGTCGAGGATTAAGGCAGACTCGCTACCCACAACGCCACAACGGTGTCAGGAAAAAACATTTAACATGCACATACAAAATATCTACTTCAAAAATGTAATCTGTAAAATATTCTTCAGTTGACTACAGAAAATACACAAGAGAAATTCCACAAGATAAATTATGTTTATACCAATTCCATTATTTTAATATACATTCATGGAGTATGTGAGAAGCAAAATATACTAATAAATTCTATTTGCTTTCTTTGGATACAGTGTTTAATAAAACATTGGGGTTGATAGCATTCTCTCCTCTCATATGCACAGGTGAATACCATTTGCGTTCAAATAAAAATAACATTCATTTTAACTATAATATCTCTTTTGAGACCGGACTATTGTTTTGATATTGTTTCGAATAATAATAAAGGTTTTCCTCAAATCATTTCATGCTTTTCAATGCTTTTGAAATATGAAAATTTAACAAGCGCTTAAGTGTAGAACCTTGCTGTTTAGGACATGAAAGAGTTTACATAACATCAAAGTACATCAGTGATTTGCAGCGTCCATTCTGTCAACAAGGAGCAATACTTTATTTCCTCTACTTCTACTCTACTTTTACAAATCCTATTGAACACATTCTAAATACATTTATATAATTTTACGATGAACTATATCGTTTTCGTTTCCGGTTTAGGTAACGAGACGGGTCGCGACCGCGAACGTAACTAAAATAACCCTAATGAAGGACCTCTGATAGGTCAGAAACTAGTCGGTACCTCAACCGATTGAACGTGAGTTTTAGCCGATAAATTTTCACAAAATTTTACGATATTTAATTATTTTACAACAATTATTTAAACAGGATTTATTGGATTGTGTGCATCGTCTCCTCAATGGCTGAGCCAATTAGGAAGCATTTTTCAGTGACAACATTTAAATCAGTTGGCAAAAACAAAACACATTTTTATAGTATGTTTCATCCGAAGAATTCGGTCGGCCGTTACACTCTTCGTGACAAAAATAGGCCTTAATTCCAGCTTTATTAAATAACTAGCTGTGTTCGCGGTTTCACTCGCGATAATGTAGGTTTTTGATAAGCCCACGGGTACCCAATGCTATGTGTTAATACAGGTAAAGAGTTATGTGTGTGCCAATTTTCTTACAAATTCGCTCAGCAGCTATTGCATAAAATAGTGTTACGGGCTGTGGTTCACGGATTTGGAAATAAACACCTGATGGCTCAAAATAAGATTTTATTGGAATCTTCTAGATCACATAACAGAACTTCACAAATCACAGGTCCAAATCACAGATCAATCGTAGTCCAAAAGAATAGCCGAGGTCACTGGTTTTCGCACTTACTCATTTGTATCGCTTGTAGTTTCTTCGCTCGTAACTCAAAAATGAATGAATCAGTCGACGTGCCCTGCCGCTTATATAGTGCGGAACACAGGTTCGAGAAAGTTCGAGAACACATCTTTCTACAACCTACGCGAATGAAGCAAACAAACAAAAATGATAGAAAGCGGTTTTGAACCATATTCCCTGGTGATGGGTTTCACCGTAACAATAGTAACAAGTATCCTTTCATCTAAACTAATCATCCAAAGACCTACATCCATTCTTACAAACTTCCACGCTTATAATATTAGTGGGAGATAAAATTATGCTTTTCAACTGAACAAGATTATGTATGTATACTATAAAGTGTACTGACGATCCTATGTATAATAATAAGTTATTAAGATACTTAAGTAATAATAAAAATATCGTATAGACCTACGAATACCTATTATCGAATAAGAAGGCTTGTCGCGGCTGTAAATGAAATAAAATACGCCAATATTCTTCTATTCAATCCCAGTTACTGGCCAATAAACGTTCCTTTTATAGACAGAAGCTAATAAAATCCCAGATACTCCAATGTAAATTCCTTCGCTTTATCTAAATCTTAGTAACAAGATAACGAAGGAAATATAATATCGATTACATTATTTAGTATTGTCTAAAACTATTTTATAATGTCTCCTCTTTTATAATTGAAAGTAAATTAATATATAAAAATACAATATAATTTGCAATTATCTTTAGTAACACTATAAAATAGTCTATAGCTACAATATACATAGATATGGATCATATAATAATCCATTCTTCTTACCATTTGTCCCGGTATTTTTGCCCAGGGTCTGCTTATTACTCATAATAACACTTATTACAATAAAATACAATAAAGGTTTGATATCAGGTAATGCCACGAAATTAACTTTATTTGTTCTGTGCTATTGTATAAATTAGTTTTAAAATTGCTACACTATCGCATTGGATATATTCTGTAAAGATAGATGTAATATGTTATCATAAATAAATAAATAAATAAATAAAATTTATTTATGATATTTTAAACCTACCAATTTCGAAGGGCTTCTTAGTAATATGCTTAATCACATCCAAGACTAGCTTAAGACATGACGAAAAATAGCATATTTTTTATGTCATTACGGTTGGCAAAGAAGCATACGGTCCACCTGATAGTAAGCAGTAACCGCAACATATTAACGCTTGCGATACTTGAAGTATCACAAGCGCGTTGCCAACCCGAGGAACACAACAAACACACGGATGAGAAGGAAAAAAGGAAGGGAACTGAGGAGGTGGGAGACTGGGCCTCCGGCGCTCTCAGTCATGGCACGAAACGCAACAGTACCTAATGATACTTATACTTGACTCCGATTTCCTGTGAGAGGGTAGTACTTCCCTGGTCGAGCCGAGTTACTACCGTAAAAAATATCAAAAGAAATTTACATATTCACTATAAACAATTTCAGTCCAAAAACCTTTTAGGTCGACTAAAATCAATTATAGGATGACAGAACTGTAACAGTAAGACTACAATTTAAAACGAATGAAAACATTTCGTAACGTTCTATAAATTGTTTCATAAAACTCGTTGACTATTTCACTATGAAAATGAATGTCACTTCCGACTATCACATCTGTCGGGAGTGCGAAATCTATTTTCGATATCAGACGGCGTAAATCGAGCGTATGAGAATAGTATCAAAGGTAGAAAACCAATAAAAGTTATGTGTACCTTCAAAAGGATGAAAAGGTAAAAGGAACATTTATGAATTTATAGTTTGACTAATGTAAAATATAATTTAGTCTTGGCTGTGGATCGCTGGTGGCTGTAGTAGTTATTTTGGAATATCGTATCACACACGGATTTCATTACTATTCTAATTTATGTCAAATTAATTTAAAAAAATAAATTAGTTCTTATTAGTTGGGTATAGTACAAAATAAATAGTTTTTTTTTGTTGTAAATAATATAGTTAGTATTCAAACTCAAACCCAAAATTTTGAGTTTGGGCTACCTATTAATAATCTGAGGTCTATTTAGGCCTACAATTACTTTTGAATTATCAAATATATATACCTAATGGTCTCTTCTGTTCCTCTAAGAAAGCTACTCGTATGGACTTGGATGTGTAAGGTACATTCTGAAGAAGCACTGGCAAGAAACTCTACAGTTACTCTTTCCAAATAAAACTCAAATAAAACGCTTTTCAAATATAATCAATAATATTAATTTGGTAAATTTTACAATTAAATTTTATATCCCACATGAAATTCAACATATACTTCATTCCATGCCACGTGTCTGAATTGAATCGTAAATTTTTTTTTTTTTTTTTATTTATTAAGTCAATATAATGTTCACAATATGTTTTATACTAAAGTCTTACAAAACCTGACAATTGGTTTGACTGTAAGATCATTAAATATATTGGTATTAAATAAAAAAAATATATAAATAAAAAAATAGTACGTACTAAGGTCATTTTTGTCTGTTGTCTAGTCTCCAAATCTGTTATATGCATTTTCACAAGACTTTTACTGGCTGATGATTTGTATTGATGTCAATTTGTAGTATAGGAAAGAAATAGAGCTCCTCAAAGTAAAATAAAACCTAAACAATTTTCAAATCAAAACCAAATCGAAATCAAAATTATTTTTATTCAAGTAGACTTTTAAAAAGTACTTTTGAATAGTCAAACGCTACCGACGGTTCGGAAGGTTGATTCTATCAAGAATAACCGACAAGAAACTCGACAGTTACTCTTTTCAAATATGTTTTTTACAATTGTATTCTTTATTACAAAATTTGGTTCTTGAATGAGATTCAGCAATATTAAGAGTCCCAAGCATTTTTATCAGAAAAATATTCCTCTAACGAATAATAGGCTTTATTGACAAGTTTATTTTTTATGTAGATTTGAAACTAGTTTATTGGCAGTTCCAATACACGAGAAAATCTGTGATCACGGCGCTATATTTATATAAGGTACAATGATAAAGAGTTGAATAAAAATCTAGATAGGAACACTCAATTTAAAATCTTTGTACCAAAAGTAATATTTTTGTCGTGTCATAGTGAAGAGTGGCGACAACATGACAGTTACTGGACATAAAAAGGCTATCAAAATCTAATTTTATAATTTTCTGGCAGCTGTCGATACGCGCTATTTCTGCGTCGCCCACTATACGTATGTATGAGTACGGTATGTAATTATTTAAACTATTCCTTGTTGTTACACGTGAAAATTATCACACACGTCATCTATAAATTTAAAACCACGCCTTGGGTTTTATCAGTATTCATTTTGAATCACACTAAGCTAAGGATAGCCATAAACCTTATAGAATTTCGTGGAAGTAGGTTAACATTATGAACAACGTATTGTAACCAACAATGCTTTTAATCCGTTTACTAAATAACACAATAAATTGCACAGCACTGTAACTACTACGTCGGATTTCAACGATACGAATCGTTGAAATCCGACGTAGTAGTTACAGTGCCCTTTATATGCGGTACGACAACAATTTTCTGTATTGTAAAATATTGAAGTAACCATCATTGTGACGCTCCGTTAGAATGACATATTTTCAAATATTGTCTTTCTAATCCAACGTATTAAATTGTTTCTATACTTCGTCAGGCGCCAACAAATTTATGTTTGTTTATTTCTAGAGATTAATCTCCGAAATTAAATAAAACCGTTGAACCAATTTGACAAGCTTTCATAGATGGACGAAACCTTTTCAGAGTGCTAACTAAGAAGTAGAAGTACGTAGTGTAAAAAATTTAAAACATTTTTTAATAAAATCAAAGTGAAGCTAGTATGGATCTCTAGTACCAACCAAATAAATGTTTAACGAAAATTCATAACAATAATTTATGAAACTCAATATAATTAAGCGTAAATTTTGTGTAAAATATAAGTAAACCTCATCATAAACCATATTGTATTAAAATGAATATAAGTTTAAATTCCCAGTATCATTTCCATCTTTCTGAAAATCATTCAATTAAAATAAATACAGCAAATTTAACACCTATCTAGAATTCATCTAATTTATACTCTATAATAACGCTATCAAAATAAAACTACAAAATATATCTATCAACAAATTTATAAATTCATAGAATACTTAAGGGTGGACCAACGAGCGCCGTCCATCACTTTATAATGGGCAATTACGGAGAAGACTCAATTTATATTTTCAAGCATTATAATACATAAAACAATAATAATATCAAATGCTAAACAAGTATCTATAAACGTGAAAAACTTTCTCATGCCATTAAATTTCAACTTAGTCCAGAAATAAGGTTATCAATTAATCGTCTAATTAAGGGTCCGTACCTAAAAGGTGTCAACGAAATCCTTTTACTAAGCCTCCGCTGCGTGTGCGTCCTCCCGTCTGTCAGCGGTATGTATCTCACAAATCGTAATAGGTGGGGGTTCAAATTTTCACATAATGTGTATTTCAAATTAAAAACTAATTTAAGAATTTCAAATTTCAAAAAAAGGGGGACATAAATACAAGAAACTTGATATTTTGATGTTTTCTTCTGTATCTCATGAACTGTAACAGAACTTTCTTATTTAACCTATATATTCTACGAATACACAGAAATCCTTATTTTTTATATATTATAAACATAAAGGAGGCCGAGATGAAATTAGCCAGTTTTATTTTTTAATGCGTGTATACGCGTTAATTCATTGGTGATTATAAACCGATTTTGAGTATTCTATTCTTTTTGGATAAGGTATGTTCCGGGGTTAATATCAATTTTGTAATAATTTGATTGGAAAACCTACAGATATATACAATTAGATTCTTATAATATAAGAGCTACTAATTACATAAACGTGATCACTGCGTCCATATTGTTTTTATAGGATCTAAGGCAGTTGGGAGCTGTCGAAGCCGGTATAACCTTTACCTTTTAAAACTAATTATAACATTTTCGAATAATAAGGAGCTTTACAGAGCAAACCATATCCAACAACAAAGCTTCAAAGAAAAACACAAAAATATTTATTCAAATATTAAATCTTTTGATGTCGCTTGAAAACAAGAATCAGGAGTAAAATGTGTATGAACGAGAAGGTACTCGAAGTAATTTCAAGTTCAGCGTTGAGGAATTCACCCTTTAGTTTAATTGCTTTGACGGCTAAGAAGTATTTTCATGATTACATTTGTGGAACACCTAAAATATTTAGGCTTTTAGCGAAAACTAAATGCGTGTTTCTGCGTTTTTTCAAAAAATTTGTCATATTTAATTTTCATAGTCTTTTTTTCCTACCTCGATGAAATGTTCGCTTTTTGTCCCTTGTACGAGGGAGAAAACCACCTGATTCTCTCCCGACAAGATGACACAAATAACTCACTTTACCTCCCGGTAACTTAGCAACCGTATGTTTATCCCTCGTACCAGCTAGTAGGAAAGTAACGGGAGAAAATGGTCGCGATTGACACCCTCGCTTTCGGCTCGAGTGACATTCACCATTGAATTGCGGCCGCGGGTGAGAATGTCCTACTTCTCTCCCTAGGTGCGTAATGTAATATTATTATAGAATTAAACAAATAAATGAGACATTGGTCATCCATACTATGTTTTACTTATACCAATTTTGATGAAGCTTCAATCATTAAAAAGATCAAAAACACAAGACAAAACATATATTTGTATGATTAATCTAAATATTTGTTCTTAGAAACCACTAGATATGACCTCTTTCTGTACTGGAACTAAATTCAGCTTTATTTAGTTTTCCATTGCGCAGCTCATCGTAAGATCTACGAGTATTTTGACATGTTCGCAGTTCCTTTAATATAGTTTCGCGTGGGAGAAACACATTCATAGCGACAATATTCGTCACATCTGAGTTTGTTGATATATGAACTAATAAATATAGATATAAACATTGATATAAAATGTATTCATTCAAACAAGATATTATCAATCAGATTCCAATTATGGTATACAGTTCCCACACTCTCGGGGAATGAAGTATTTCGAGTATGTGGATCGACTGCTGCAAATCATCAAAAGATCTACTCATCCTAAGTACTTTATAAAGTCCTTCGCAGTGATATATTGCAAGAAGATCTGTTGTTTTGCAGAATAATTACTGAAGAATATGTTATGTTTGTGACTAAACAGACTGCATGACCAGTAAAAATGTACAGTAAATAGGCGTAATATTTATATTAAATCTGCTGCTCTTAATTTATACATATTTTTAGATGGCCCAATGGAAAGAAAACATAGACTTTAACCGAAACTCTGGGGTTCAAATTCGGGCAACCTTCTTTTTTTATGTTAGAAGTTGGCAAACAAGCATACGGCCCACCTGATGGTAAGTGGCTACCGCAGCCTACGAGCGTTTGCAGCACCATTAGTAGGTGCCACTCACGCGTTGCCAACCTCGAGATATTAGTTCTTAAATCTCGTTCGCCCAGTAATTTCACTAGCGTACAATGCCCTTCAAACCGGAACACAGTAGTGCCTAAACACTACTATTTGGCGGCAGAATATTGGACGCTGCGGTGGTACCTACCTAGCCGGCCTCTTGCAACAAAAGACCTACCACCAGTGTGACTTATTGCACAGGTGGAATAATCTCTGCTGTGTGTGTAATAACACCTGTAACCTCTGAGTTTTCTAATGCTGAAATTTTAAGACATGTGTATCCGCCAATCCTAGTGGTTGTCTCGTGCTGATGGTAATACTTAAATACCCGCCTGGTTATATGCCGTGTGGCTCGTCAAACGATTCGTGGTCAACCAGCATATAACCAGTTGCATCTTAAAGATCGGCAACACACCTACATGCCCTCTGACCAGTGCCGGATTAATGATAGTAGCAAAAGTAGCAATTGCTACGGGCCCCGCACGAAAAGGGTCGCCGCGTATCCAAGCCCGCCAACGTATCAAAAGTATATTAACACAGTTTCGGAAAAAAAATTAAATACATCCTTTTTTTTAATGGCACAATGTGCAAATAAATCTGTTAAGTAGTGATTGTTCGTACCCATGTTACTAAGATCCAGACCCATAGCGGATCAAGGGCCCGGGGATAAAAATTGCTACGGTCCCCGCGCTTGCTTAATCCGGCACTGCCTCTGACGTTGCAGCAGTTCATGAGCGGCGGTATTCGCTTAGCGTCAGGTGATTCTCCTTCTTGTTTGCTCCCTCTGACATAATAAAATCTGTAAGGTATTCATTGTAAATCGAGATTTTTTTTATATTTTGAAATATTTTTAGTTTATTACTTTCTTCCGCAGATTTGCACCCAAATGCCCAACGAATATGTTTAAACATATAAAATATACTTTTTGAATTAATATCAACAATATCGATGTTAATACCGACAAAATACAGGATGGAAATAGTATGATTTATGATCTGACGTAAATCGTTAATATTTCTAAATCAACCCACATTTAAATCCATCGAGAAAACTTCAAGAAAAATTTATTTGAATTATACAGAAACATATAAATTATATGTTTTGGTAAACGACGCATCATGACAAATGGGCTCCGCAACAGAAGAGACCCAGAGGTAAACCAAGGAAGCGTTTGATTGATTGTGCGGAAGAGGATTTGAAGAGAATGAGGAGGAAATATCTTGGAGAAAGAAGACCAGAGACAGAGCGAAATGGAAGAACATCGTTGAAGAGGCCAATATCCACAAAAGGTTGTAGTGCTGGATGAAGTAAGCAATTATTCATAACCGACACCCTGTCTCATTGCGTTCACAGGAGACAGGAAGGCTAGTTCACTTTTCGCCCATCACTCAAAGTATTGGGATTGCGATTCAGTAGAGAAATGCAGTTAGCATTTTTGTCACCATTCCCCGTGAAAAATTATAGACGAATATATCAATAGTTCAACGGATAAAGTGCCGACTCCACTCCTTTAACGCGAGAGTTGCTATTAGTTGTTATTATCGTCTCCTGTGACCCTTGAAAGACAATCTCAAATAGCAATGACGTGTGCGCTATTGGAACTTTACACCAAAAATAAGGCACTGATAACACAGGCACACCTTTGTTTTCCATCAATAAACAGAGAGTGCAAACCAATATGCTCAAGTAATGTTATAACATGATGTAGTTAAATGATATTAAAATAAAAATACCGTAATGTAAATCCAGTCTCAGTGCCTCAACACAAGTTGCACTGGTTAACTTTCTCCCAAAGATGCTTTTTAGGGTTCCGTAGCCAAATGGCAAAAACGGAACCCTTATAGTTTTGTCATGTCCGTCTGTCCGTCCGTCTGTCTGTCCGTCTGTCCGTCCGTCTGTATGTCACAGTCATTTTACTCGGAGACCATTGGCTCTATCTATATGAAATTGACTAAATGGGTGTATTCTATAAGCCGCACAACGGTTTTGTAATTAAATATTAAAATATATAAGAATTAAGGGTAGCAGTCCATACATGTAACTGAGTGTTGAAAAAAAATTTCAACGTATGTCAACGTGTGAGATATGTTTGGATAGGTCGCGTTGGCGCCTGACGACGTTGTGGCGCAGCGGTAGCGAACCTGCCTTAAACGCCACAGGTCGCGGGTTCGATTCCCGCTCGGAGCATAATATGTTTGTATTGATCATGCAAGCAGTTTTTCCGGTCTGGGTGTATTTGTCCTTGTCATTGTGAATGTTTCCGGACCTCCGACACAGGATATTACAATCCTAATGGGGGCCGTTGAGTGTGTAGGGTAAAAAAAAAAAAAAAAAAGGTCTTTCAAAATGGTAAGGAGGTTTGATTTTGACTTTTTTCATTAAGTCAGTAGTTGTTGAGATATTAGCTTCTAAAGTCATAAAAATTGTGTCCCTCCTCTAACTTTTGAACTATGGGATTTAAAATTCTGGAAAAATGAGATAAACGTGTGAGATATCTTTGGATAGATCTTTCAAAATTTTAAGTACGTTTGATTTTGACTTTTTTCATTAATTTAGTAGTTATTGAGATATTAGGTCCTAAAGTCATAAGCATTATATATTAATTAAACAACAACATATATATTATATGTTTTATTTACGTTGAAACTAAAAAACAAGAGACTAAATCAATACTCACAGATAAGCGATATCAATACTAAATACTTTTTAGGAACCGAATCCATTTTCTAAAAAAAATCACAACACGGTAATCGTTACGCGAATAATAACAAAATTTCATTTCACTCTTGAATCGAAGTAAGGTTATGATCGATCCGCCCTATAGCAAGGTTAATGGTCGATATCTATAAAATTAAATACGGTTCTTGGTTGCAAGGTCGAAGGCAATGACTCACATCATCGCGACATCCTCCCGACATTAAGTACTCTATATAATAGATAACTTTGAAAGCTTTTATTTACTTCCCATGAGTTTTAGTAGAAGCACAGGTAAGTGAATTTTGTTGTAACTTAATATTTTCCTTTTATGACTAATTTTGTATTTCTATTCGATCGATTCTATACCCTAGATGTAAAAATGGAGCCCCTTCATAGCTTCATTAAACTGCCTAAGAACAACAGACGACGGCAATTTGGAGCTTATTGTCATGTCACGCACACTAATTAGCGGCATGTAGGGACGTAAGATTACCTCCCCTCCCCTACAAAAACACATTTAATTATCGATAACGAAACTAACTAACTCCGAAATGTACGGAAATAGTCATAAGCTTTTGAAATACCACGTGACTTATCGTTTTTGATTGACATCGCACAAGCCTATTTGACTCTCGAAATAGAATCGACACGGAGCGATTTGCCGCTTGTCTAGGCCTCCTGGTACGACCTCTAAGTTCTCGTTTGAGTAATCCCAAAAACTGTCACATGCACAAATTTCTGTTCCTTCTGTCTCTCAAATTTAGTAATACAGGTGATACGAAGAAAAGACTTCAGGACCGTTAAGTATAAGCGTTATTTTTATACCGTCTATTTATAATGAGGGTATTTGTTGTCTATGCGTGCACCAGGGTCGAAGGTACCTAATAGGTCGCTAGCCGTGAACGTGGAACGTGGAACGTGAAATAAAAAGCCTGAATGACAAATGTTTTCATATTTTCGAAGTTCAAGGTCTTAATACAAATCTTATTTAGAAATGAGCAATTTCTTCATAAAGCAATTAATTACGAAGAAGCCAAAACGTGACAAATTATTCGCTTTACCTTAATATTTACGTTTTGTGTTTACAAAATAGTCTACCATGAACGTAAATAATTCCATGAAATCCTATTTACTTTTCATTAACTTTTATTTACATTTATCTTGAAAATGGTCTTAAAAGGAATGAAAGCACTTTAGTTAAGATTGTAACGAACAAAACAATGATCTTTTTCATTTCATTTTATCCACGTTGGACTTCAATACAAGACCTGTGTATATCTACATAGCTTCTTGTACTTAAACACAATATAGTTTGACCTTACAAAACTCTATAAAACAAAAACCTGGTACACAACGCGCAAGTAAATAAGGAAAAGGGATGATAACTGTTCATGATCACCATTGCACAAACAGACGACTAAAAAAATATATTTTAATTAGTTTTTAACCATAGGTATTATTTTTTTATCTACAAATATCTAAATTTGAGAAATCTAAACAACGTGACAAATAATTGTCCAAACTCTTGGTCTTTGGTTTTTGGAAGGAAAGATATAAAGAGAGCTAAAAAATACTTTCATTCCGGAACGCTCTCTTGCACTTCACCTTCCAGAAATAATCTATACACGTAACTGGAATCAATAAGCAAGGGCGCAATACTTTCATATATAAAGCAATTTATGGAGAAGCTATTTTGAAAAGTACAATTTTTTTATGTTACTTATATTTAATATATATACCCATACAAGTGTATGCTTTACACTGGATAGTTGTAAACCTGGTTATATAAACCCTTTTTTAATTTCTGCACGTCTAACGAAAAATACATTTACGTTTTTTTTTTTATTACTTAAAGAATAAGCTTATAGCTCAAACTGTTACAGGTTTGCAACACCAGAAGTGTAACGTGAAGTGTGCTATGAGGGCGGCCAAACATCAGTATATAAGAGGAGAAAGGTTACGGAAATATACCATATCAAAATTATTTTCATAAATCTTTGCGGTTAGCGTGACATTGTCGCTTGAATTTTGCATGCCGCCCATTCAGGCGGTAAGCGTGACCAAAGGTCGTAGTTCCACTGCTTAGTTTATAAACTTGAACTTACCCATTATAATAACTTGAGAAGCTTAACATATCGTTGAAAGAACTTGTTATTTTCTGTTTACGTAATACTACGCGGGCTTAAGTTAAATTGTAATTTCCAAACAATACGCTGTGGGTTCTCCGTACGTTACGTAAATATTTGTTTTGATTTAGTTATTCTATACAAACAAGATCTTGTTAGATCAGCCTTCCTTATATAATAATATATGCGCTATAACAGGTGCACTTAAGTTAAGCAACTTTAGTCGCAGTCAATCAATAGATAAGTTACTGCGTCATGGTATTTCAACTGAGCGTCTCCGTGCTTCGGAGGGCACGTAAAAAGTTTGTCTGGACTGTTAACAATTTGATAGTAAATAAAAGGTCAAGTCATAGGCCTATACGGGCGAATAGTACAACTCTGACTTAGGTTGGCTACTAACCACTCAATAAGAAGAAGATGAAGAAGAACTGAAAGTTTTACAAGTAACACATTGCTGTTTTATTCAATGAGAGAGCACTGGAAGCACAAACTCCCTTCCCCTCTGTCTCCTTCATTTTCCTCTTGCAATACACATGTGATACTAATAATTTCAGAAGTGACAAATCAGCTAAAGTCAAAAAACACGCACACAATAACGTCTTCGCCACCCAATACGAGTTCCCTTGTTTCGCAAGTTGCGACTCTCTCACACCGGCGGGTGAGTCCATCGACTAGAATGATCTTGGAGAACTTTCTACTTTCCCGACGACGTCCTAAAGACACGGCTCTGCCCTAAGGACAGAACTTTGAGCCCCTGCGAGAGCCGTCCCATTTTCACTTTCGGTTCACAGTACTCAGCCCCCTGTACATTGACGCCGTCAGGACCAGTGAGGGCAGCAACAACACACATTCATAAAAAAACTAATGCGGCAATAAGGATTTCGTATTACTATGATAGTTTATTATCACGTGAGCCATACATTTGTTTTCCACCAATATGGTGTATAAAAACCACAGTCATGAAGACAATTGTTTGGCTAGACGTCGTATGATGCATTTGTATCTAAAATTTTTTAGTAAACGACAGAAGCCCAACATTTTACTGTGTGTTCTGGCGTAGCAAGCCTCTATAAGCCACGATGACTGCTTACCAACAACCGGTCCGGAAGCTTGCTTGCCACCTTTGTAATATAAAAATAAAAACATTTTTACCCATATGGTTCGTAAATAAAAAAATTAAAAACCCTTTGACAACAAAACTAGTAGCGAAATAAAAGTGAAGCAATAAAACATAGCTTTTATTAACCCGATCTGTGTTTCCTATTACCGACTGCAACAATTTTCCTCTAACTAAAAAAATACGAAAATTGAAGAAAACTCAATCAAAAGTTTTAGATTAGAACATTTCACGGTCTCCTCTATCATATACAGTACTACAAATTCACGTACAAATTGTAAACGCAAATCAAAATAAACTATAAAAATTGTCGGACTGTTGGACATCTTTTTTGTTTCAAATTCGATATGAATAAAATGCTCCCAGCATTTTATTATTTTAATGACTCTTGAAGTCAGATGTTATTGAAAACCGTCGAATTATTACAAATCGATTAAAAGGCCTTTATATAATATCATAAACTCGAAATTAATTTCCTAATTAATGTCTTAATTGTAAGTGATCAAATAATTAATGTACCTAAGCCGCCTTGTGGGAGTCGTGGCCGTGATTTTGGTTTATAAATAATTCCAGATTGTAATTAACGTGAGCGAGAAGCCTTTTAAAGTATATTCATTTTTAACTTTCCCAACATTTCAAACCTTTCAATTGTATTTGTAAATTAATCAAAGTTTATATAATACGATATATTTAGATACGGAAAAATGCGTATTAAAACAGTTTTTTATTAAAACGTAATAAATATATAGATATGATATTATTAATAAATAAATATTTTAACAGGTTTCAAAACTTTTGAATAACAATACGTGAAAAAGTTTTTGCGTGATTGAGTAACAAACATACAAACATATATTTTTTTGCATATATGATATTAGTATAATAACTTCTCATTTTTTTTTACAGATTCATAAAAAAATTCTCGCGCTGTAAATTCCGTGAAGAACGTTTGGGAGAGACGACGTCACGCGGTCATTAACTGAGCGCCAGTGAATCCCTTTTTTAATCAAATTAAAAGTTATACCTTTGTAAATACGAATCGAAGTGAGACAAAGTCTGAGTACAGGGTAAATAAGAATGTTTTGATATTTAAAACCTCATTAAATATAAGGTATGTGAAATAATAAGTGATAACACAAATTAGTTTAGATATACTTTTGTATATTAATCACATTTGTCTTATAATATTTACTCACTAAACCGTTTGACAGACCTTATAAAACTTCCATAGTCAATGTTTCCGAAACAAGAAAATAAATCGTCGTCAAGCACGACCACTTTGAAAAGAGTGAATGCCTGGAGAGAATTTGATAAATAAATAAATAAAAATTATTATTAATAATTTAAAAATGTATTTATGTTTTATGCTTTTTTATATTTAGGTTAAACTTTTATTATGTGTAACGCGCACACAGCTAATAAAATACGGAACTTAAACAATTAGCATATAAGCTACTTTTAAAAAAAATCTACTTTTTAATTAAAATAGTTGGATAGATTTTTCGCCCAAGGAATCAGGATTCAGAAGGTAAATGCAGCTAGAATTCTTGCGAACATTCCAGGTGGATTTGTATAAGTTTAATTTTTTTTAAAAATTAAATAATTTTTTAAAAATAAATATGTTTTAATATTTGTTGGTAATAAAAAAAGTACCTAACGAAATTGAAAAAAAAAATATTAATGCATTTTATAATATTACCTTGTAGAAATGTAAACCGGCGACGACTGAAGTCATAAAGATTTGCGATAAATTGTAAGATCGTGAATGAATGAAGGTAATACAAAAACGTCACTGACTTTGTTAGTTAGTCTTAGTTAGTTTTAGTCAGTTATGAGATTTAATTATTCGTGCATGCTGATTTAATATTATTTTCATGAAAACAAAATTAACGGACTACGTTTTTCAAACGAAATAAAAAACCAAGAACAATGGACTAATTCAAAAGAAAACATATTTCCTTTAAGACATTGACAGATTTAAAGGTATTCTTTACTCTGTAAACACCGCCACCTTGCCGTGACGACTTCTTTATTTGTCTCGTTGAGCCAATATTACAAGTTAAGTTTATCAAAAAGAGTTCCTTTATAATGCATCATAAAAAAACCTAAATAATACAATTTTAATGTATAAAATTCTTTAGTCCAAGTTAGCAGACCAGCGGGCACAGCAAAATAGTAAATTATAATTTGGATTAAAGACATTAATAAAAAAAGTCCGTGCTTCTTTAAATAATTATAAGTAAAACTCAAAAAACAGAGACAATGAAAAACTTTTGATCTAAATTCCTAGTAAAACCAATATGTTAAATATAAGGTATATTTGAATAAAAGATACCGAAAAATATGTAAATGTACCAAAAAAAAACCGTTTGTGATAACAGCAAAATGAGTTTCAAATTCAACAGCGGTAAAGCTGTGGCTATAATTTATATGTTTTATGTAAATGTTATAAATCTGAATATAATAGCACCTCTTTCGATTTAGTCACGTAAATGTAATTTATAATTCGACATCTGATCGATGTACCGTGCCAAGGTCATGCCGTGGCGTGCCGAAAGACCACTTGTACAAGACAAAACTTGCATGACATCGATTTCCACTAAAAATGTCTATTTATAGCTACGTTTGTTATAACTTTATTGCGTACTTATGGTAACAGTAACCGTAATCAAATTTTTACTTTAAATACCGTATGTTCACAATGGTTTTCGTTTCAATAAGCATATGGTCCGCCTAATGGTTGCGGTCAGCGTAGCCTTGCAACACCAGAGTAGATGTTTGTTGATGTATGTTGCGAACCCAAGAGAAAGAATGGTAAAGGTGTTCCTGGAAACAAAAGGACAAAATTGCAAGTTTAACTCATCAAAGGACGCACAACAGTACTGTAAAACTCAGAAAAACCTATAATCATGGCCAGATCATGAAGCCCCTGCCACTACGCCCAACCTGGGGCGTAATGGCGCGAGGCTGGTTTACTTTATCTTATAGTTAAATTTCGTTTTTTTTTTTCAATAGATATTATCATAAACTCAATATTTAATATATTATTTTGAAAATGATTTCAAAACAATGCGCCACGCAAAGTGATTCTTACAAAGAAATAATTTATAGCTATTGCATATTCTATAGCCAAACTGCTTGCATGTGATAAAATTTTCTACAGTCATGAAAAATATATAAAGATTATTGTATCAAAAAAATTGGCGAGACGACAGGTGAGTAATAAACTAGCGTAACGTTTACAACAAAAGAATTTTACTACCAGATATTAAATATTTCACTGACTCAATTCTAATGTTAGAATACAAACAAGATTAATTTTAAAAATGCTTTATACAATTTCGTTTAATAAAACTAAATTTAATATTAAACCTTAGCCAAGCGGCTTTAAAGAAGGCATTTATTGTATTCTATATTAGTAACTGCCCGCGGCTTCGCCCTCTTAAATAACATTTTCTAATGAGCCATCTTTATTGCAATACAACTAAATAGTTCCCAGTGAACACTTTAATCCCATATCTCACACTATTGTAGTTGTTTTTTTATTTTATCTCATGGGGACATTTTTCCGGGATACAAAGTATCATATGTGTTAATCCAGGTAACAATCTATATCTGTCTCTATCTATACAAACATACAAACTTTCACCTTTATTATATTAGTAGGACATTTAATACTACGTAATGAAATAAAAACAGCCTGTGGTAAAATTAAATTAATGTTTATATTTCAAGAGTGTTCGTTCGGAAAGGTCGAAATGGCTCGAAATTAGCATTGCCTAGGGATACACTTGATACCTGCCAGTAGTTATAAAACTGGAACACTTTTTTATATATTGTTTTACACCAAGAAGTTGTTTTTACGCTTAAATAATTTTATTTCTGCGCGAAATAACAGTTAGTATATTAAGATACATGATGGAAGCCTCAGATTATATAGTTTACTTGTATTTGATACATTTTGTTACTCAATGCTAGACTAATTCAAAATACACAAAAAAATTTCATCGTTCTGCCATGTCATAGATAATTTTTCCGTTCAGATTTTTTGAACAATGACGTTTACCGTCTACTCATAAGCGGTCAACTAAATAATCTTTTGCAATATGCTTGCATTATAGTACGTGACGTTAAGATAGCCAGTAAGCCACTCTATAATATTAGAGACGTTTTTAGATTATTTACGTTTGCATATAAAATCTATAATTATAAATTTATATTCGGATATGAAAAGTAAATATTTACCAAAAATTTCTTAGCCGCTGAACAAAAGATTTATTCTTATATATGTAAAACAGCCCAGTTCACATAAATTTTCTATTAACACAATTGAAACAAGCGACAGTCGCCTTTTACAGCCCAATGGGGACCAATACTCAAACTATTTGCATAGCTCTTGTGTACTTATGAAAATATAATTACATCAAATATCTTTGAAAAATATGATATCTTTAAAAATGTTTAAATTATTTTTGTGCTTTTCCTACTGAAAACGAAAAAAAAATCAAGTAACTTATTTTTGCGGATTTTCACGAGCGGAAGTTAACACTTTTATTCTTGCCTACTCGTCTCCTCTACCATTAAAAAAAAAAAAAACTAAAATAAATTGGTAAGTTAACTTTGGCATAAAACATATTTTTCTCAGATCATCGAAGACTTTAAATTTAAAAAAATATGTCTAACAAAAGACTGTAATTATAAATCTTTCCATTGTATTCCATTACCCTGAACAAAATCACTTCCATTATTAACTTGCAATAACACTGCACCCTGAGATACTAAATCAACACGTCGAGCAACAATAACTCAATGCTTTCGATCAAACCAACCTCATTCCGTTGTAATCATGTAACATCCCATCAGCCATTTCTAATTATCGGAAGTACCCGCGTAAATTACCCCTAATCAATGCCCTCCATTAATACAACAATCACGTAAGAACTTGTATACTATTTATCTTTATATACCACTTGTGGATAAAAACCGCACATTAATGATTTTTGACGAATTTAGTTCCGAATTATATTTTTGATCACGAATTGGTTTTAACACAGGTAGCCTCAATCTGTGGGTTCTAACGACTCTTAATATTAAAAGCGGAGTCGAGCAGGCAGGTGGTGCCGAGCGGAGGGCACGAAAGGGCGGGTTGCTGTTGGAAAAATCTCTGTCACAACAGAGATTATTCCACCAGTGCAATCAGTCACACTGGTGGTATCTTATGTTGCAAGAGTCCGACTGGGCAGGTACCACCACAGTGTCAAATATTCTACCGCAAAGCAGTAGTGTCTTAGGCATTACTGAGTTCAGGTTTGAAGGGCACTGTAGGCTAGTGAAATTACTGGGCGAAGGAGATTCAAGAACCAATGTCTCGAAGTTGCCAACGCATGAGTTGCATCCACCGCTTACTACTCTGTTCCACTCCACTGACAGCAGTTAGCGACAGTGGAATCGCTCTCTTAATCGTTTGAAATCAGTTAGTTATGTTTTTAAAATAGTCCATTAATTTAAATCTATTGCTTATATAGCAAGTATATGCTACTAATGGAGCACTTGTTATATAAGTATGTACTTACTAATTGAAATAAACCCTCACTGTAATCGAACTTTTCTATAAATCACAAAAATATATATGCATTGCAGATTTTCTAATTAGTAGTTTTCATTTCATCAAATATGTATTTACTTTTATAAACTAATGTTATCAAGGTAAAAACGCTGTTTATTCGAACGCGGTCATATCAGAGACTGAATAATTTTTATTAGTCTGTTTTCGAGGTATAAGCTATAAAATATCGTGCTATTACGCACTATACCTGGAAGTCCCTTCAAAGTCGGTCCTACAATTTTGGAGATTAGCCGGAACAAACATAAAAACAAACAGTTTTTTCTTAGTAAATAAATAAATAAACGCTGCACACTCAACGCCCCCATTAGAATAGTGATATCCTGTGTCGGGGTCCGGAAACACATACAAGGACAATGACAAATACACCCAGACCGGAAAATATGCTTGCATGGTCAATACAAACATATTATACTCCGAGCGGGAATCGAAACCCACGACCTGTGGCGTTTAAGGCAGGATCGCTACCGCTGCGCCATAACGTCGTCAAAGTTAGTATAAGTACCGCGTAGATTTTCTATCAATTTAGTTAGCTTTTATTTTGACATAATAAGCAGACACTTCAGTTCTATTACTAGTAATAATTTTATCTCAGCAAAGAATTGTCCTTATCTATCTTCTACGCAATAGAATTATTATAAGGCATATATTTCACCATCTAAAAGCAAAACTTGTTTTAAAATAGGCACAATAGTCAAAACGGGGCCGAGGTAAGGATCAACCTCAAACTAAGGTCGTTCCGAGTTCCGACCTTAAAACTGCTGCATTACTTTTAGAATATAAAACAGCTTATTAAAAATAATTAACGATTAAATGAATATTATAACGCTTAATTAATAATCGTTTCCAATAATATTATAACTAAATATTCCCTTTCAAATTGAAACCATGTATAGGATTACCTTTAATATACATTTTGCAGGATCATTTAAACATAGTGAAATTTACTTAAGATAACAATTAATATAATTATAAGCTGAGATGGCCTAATTCGCTAAACGTAAACTTATATTACCAAAATTTTCTAATTTATACGGCAAGAGAACTTTAAATTATGTCATTCCAAATCTTATAAATCAACTTCCTCTATCACTAAGGGATTCAATTACACATAAAAATATAAAAGATAAATTAAGAAAATACTATTTTGAACTTTTAAATACAAAACATATATCGATTTTATAATTACACACTATATTATATATATTCATAATAAAACACTTAGTACATCCTCTCAGCAGCCTGTATACAATCTGCAAACAATTTATAAGACGGTAGATTTGTATCGCACGCAACACGGCGTCGACATTTTTTGTGCAAAATGTACCTTCCTCTTTTCTTATTTTTATTTATCATAAGTTTTAAACATAATGTTCGACGACACAGGTATCCGGTAAAACTCGAATGAGTTTATGCAGACACCTGTTATAGTTGTAACCTATTTCAACTGTTTATGTTATTATCAATAAAAAAAAAATATATATATATATATAAAATGTAGACTTTAAATGGTAGAAACGGCTTTGATTATGGGGAAGCATTTTCTAGTGCTTCAATTGTGTTTCAAATTGGTTAAGGGTGAAGAAAAACTTTGGGAGGAGGAAAATAAAATTCTAACATCTACTATATCCACTAAACCTAGTGGCGTTCCCTTGTTGATGGTAGGGCTTAAATGCCCTCTTGTTTACCTACCACCGTAGTTGGTGCAAACTCGTGAAGCTTTTCAGCCGCATTTCAAGGTCAACCAGCTTATAACGAGTTGCATCTTAAAAAGTCACAAGGAACCTACAGTTATGGGCATGTATGGCCTCTGGTGTTAAATGTGTTCATTAGAGGCGGTAATTGCTTAACATCAGCTGAACCTCCTGCCCGTTTGCCCTTCTAAAAATTTTAATTCACATTATATTTTAGAATAAAACCATTATTTTATTTATTATTATAATAATGGAATACTTACGTCCATATACTTGCTATAAAGGATATAGTTAAATGACAATCATCGATAATAATCATTTAAAATCATTTAGACGACGAGCGGTAGCGAATCTGTCTTAAGCGCCACAGGTCGCGGGTTCGATTCCCGCTTGGGACAATGTTTGTATTGACCATACAGGCATGTGTACCGGTCTGGGTGTGTTTGTCCTTGTCCATATGTATTTTACTGGATCTCCGACACAGAATATTAATATACTTATGGGGGCCATTGAGTGTGTAGCGTTTATTTATTTACTATTCATTCATTTATTTTATAACATATTTTAGTATCTCATTACACAATAACACAAAACTCTATAATATTACTAAGAGATAATAAGAGTACTTTTCTATGCTTTAAAGAAATTTATCGTTACCATTTGAGGAGCTCTCACAATACACAAGCTAACAAGCATATTCTACAGCATGCAAGTGCTATTGTGGAGAAACTTTAAGCTCGCGTAATTGAAATATACATTTCCATATCTTTGTTTTCATTAAAAACCGGCCAAGTGCATATTTGTGTTTAATTATTGTGTATAAATATGTGTCTATAGTACGACCTGCCTAATTATATTTTTTTTTTTATTTGGAAAGTAAGGCAGATGACTCTACTCCACCTGATGGTAAGTGGAAATAAAGTCCAAACGCGAAGGCGGCTAACAGAGTTGCGGAATGCAACCGTGTTAGCCACCCTTGCCCTGCCTACCCGCAAGATGCCTCTTCACGCCTCGTTTGAAGGAGCCCAGATCGTAAGAAGGAGGGAACACGTGAGCCGGCAATGAGTTCCACTTTTTGGAAGTACGACAAAGAAAAAAATTAAAAATTAAGACAATTCTCCTTACCCAAAGATTTGTTGGGGAAGATGGTTTTTAAACGATAAGATTTGTAACCCAATTGTTCTCTTATATTGTTATCTTTAAGATTGTGTATTTTTATGTGGTGTAGAATAAAGTGTAAATATAAAGGGTTCCGTATAACCGCAGAATAAAAATATAGAGTCTCTGTATGGGGACCCTCTTTAATTTTGAAATTAAATTAATTTTTATTAATTGTTATTATACCGGCTATAGAAAGATACTTTTTTTCGGAATGTGTATTGCTGTTGGCCCTGCTGGCCTTGACAGCGTCACCGAGCGGGTGGGCCGAGTACAAAGACTCATGTAAAGGGGGCAGCACACACGGGAACCCAAATTTGATTCCTTTCTTAGGGTGCCTCCTGCGAAGCCACCACGGCTAAGGACGTCACCGTAAATAGAGAAAGACTTAATGAGAATTGTATGGGAGTCCCTCTTTATTTTATTTATTTATTTATTTATTCTTTATTGTACACCACAAAAAGATATAAATAATACAATAATTATCAATAACAGAGAAAAAAAATGTACAACAGGCGGTCTTATCACTTATCAGCGATTTCTTCCAGACAACCTTGGGCTAGGAAAGATATTTTATTCTTTTATGTTATTTTATGTTTTTGGTGTTGTAGAGTAGCCGCGACAAAAATACACATTCTGTAAAAATTTAAATCGCTACCTATTACGGTATGTGAGATACAGCCCGGTGACAGACGAACAGACAGGGGAGGCTTAATAATAGGATTTCGTTGGCTTCCTTTGTATACCGAATCCTAAAAACATATAAACATATGATCTAATATCAAGAAATTTGAATTATATCACACACTACATGCTATTTATAATTTAATGTGTTATTTTTAAAACTGTTCCTTGAAACGAAAACACCGGCCGCCAAGACTTAAAAAAAAATTGTGTCTCATAAAATATGAACGAATAACAAGAGGCAATGGTTTAGGTGAAAGGTCGCCCTCAGACAAATTTATGGTGAATCTATGGTATGTAACCCTGACACCGACAGTGAGGATTGACCCGATTTGTCTTGTTATTGAGCCACTATAACCAATATTTAGGGCAAGTTGAACAACAGTATTTAGTAAAATTGTAACAGTAAAATCATTTTAAAAAGAAAGCACTTAAATTTTACAATCACGTCTAATGTTTTTGATAAAATATCATTAATCTTACAAATTTGAGTTAGTTTTATAGCGTACATAACGAAAAAATTTATTTCTATATTTACAAATGAAAACAAACATTGTGTTTTTGTCAAGTATTCAATAAATTTATCTAAATTGAGTTGCTATTCCATTTAGATAAATTTTCGTGACGCCCACAACATAATGAAATTTATGGCAAAAACTCTTATATATATATTCTTATAAGAAAAGTGTATCTATAATATTTCACAAGCCATTTTTCTTTTTTTAACGTTGGGAAACGGATTTGCGCGCACCACTATTAGTTTGTAGTAGTGTGGGACTCAACGCTCAGAGTGCAGAAGCTAAGTAATACCCACTAAAGCCCAACGAACCGCCTGCGCCATAGTGGGACGCCACGAGCTCGCTTGCACAATCAACCGTGATGAATTGTACCCGAACCCATAGTCCTGTGATGATGTCAAGATCAATAGGGTAATATATTTCTCTAAAAATACAATATCGGTTATAGTTATGGGTAGGTACTGCAAGAGGCCGGCTAGGTAGCAGTGTCAAAAAATCTACCGCAAAGCAGTATCATCTTAGGTATTACTATGTTTCTGTACGGCAACTGCTTACAATCAGATGAGCCGTATGTTTGTTTGCCATCTTAGTAACGTAAAAAAATATTATACAGTATGTTTTATATATAACGAAGTCGTGAAAAGAAGCTAGTTTTTATAAATTTTATATATATATATATATTACTGTAATAGCTATTCCATTTTGAAAATTGTCTCGTAAACGTCGTGTATTTTAACATCTGATCGATGTCCCGTGCCAAGGTCAACGTGCCGTGGCGTGCCGAAAGACCACTTGTACAAGACAAAAATTGCATGACATTGATTTCCACTAAAAAATGTCTATTTACATCATTGGTTTTTCCTTTTGTCATATTTTTTTTTTTTTTTTTATCTTTAGATTGTTTTATTATAATGGTTACAGATTTCAGAATTACTCCTAAAAACGTAAAATACAATTTAAGTTATTTTCGTACCTACGTAGTTCTATAATGTTAGTATTAAAATTATTTTCGATTATATTATTTAAAGCATCATGCGATTTTGAAATCTATACTAACCTAGGTATTTTATTTACATAAGTTATTCATGAAAAACTAGACTTGGTGCTACAACTTTTCATCGCTGGTTGTAGATCCAGAAACAGGTAGAAAGATAAAGTGTTAAATGAGGGAGTGCAACCTGTCCGACGACGATGTCGAAGATAGAGCAAAGTGGAGGGAAAGAGTAAGGAAGGCTGACCCTACCACCAAGCAATACATAGACGGGAAAAGAGAGAGAGAGAGATTCGTGAACCTCTAACTAATTTCGAAAAAGAAGCTTAACTGGAATTAATATCGAGCTATAGTAAAACTTGACTGTTTTTCTTTTTGTAGATTTTTTATAGCATTTCCTTCTATGAAGCCTGGGAACCCTAAATTTTCAGTTTTCCTTTCGTGCCCTCCTCGTGTCTCTTATCTTAACCACGGTTGGGTAACATACATTTGGCTATACCAGTGAATGTGGTTGGATATTATATGTAACGTTATAGTTTTTATTACCTTTTCTTTTGATATATCAAGTTGAATACCTAAACCTAAGATGATTTGCGAAAACCAATGAGACGAACTGAAATGGGAGAAACTTTCTTATATTTGACTTTTTTTTATTACTCTACTCCAAAAAAATTCGCACAATAAGGCACAAAGTTTACGAATAATTTTTCCAAGCTTAAAATTTTCTGAGTTCATCATAGACTTTTTTACCTTGCCTTTACTCACTTTCACTCAACTTTCACTGGCACTGACTTTAAATACAAAAGTAACTTTCTGTTAATCCTCTAAAACTAAGTTGCTTAACCGACTTTTAATTAGGTTTTTTTTGGTATATCTTGATCAATTAACAATAATCCACAAGGACGTAGCCACAGGCTAAGCCAGTGTCTTCAAGAAATTCTGGATATTTAATTGGATAATTAAGTATGAAAGACATCTCACCACTCAGATGTCATAGCGGGATAAAATATGTCTTATCCTCAGCTTGGGACTTCGCCGCCAAACTGTGAAAAATGTGTTAAATTCTGTACATTAGTCACGGTCCAGTTACAATTTTATTAAAGTATGGATTATATTTTTATTGTCTCTACTTATTTTTGTAGTAATAATAATTCTCCTTGCAGCACAAATGGGGCTGTTAGACCGGGGAAGTATTACCCTCTCACAGGAAATCGGCGTTAAGTAACAAATTTAATACCGTTGCGCTTGGTGAGATGAGTGATGACGGCAGCGGTCCAATCTCCCACCAACTCAGTTCCCTTCCTTTTTCCCTACTCATCATTTCCGTCTACGCCTTGGGTTGGCATACTTGAAGCATCACAAGCGTTCATAGGTTGCGGTGACTGCTTACCACCAGACGGGCCTTATGCTTGTTTGCCAACCACCATACGTTTGGAGGTTTGGGGACAAGCAGGGCAAGGATGCCCAAGGCGGTTCGCCTTCTGCAAGGGTAGTCGCCGTTGCGTTTGGACTCTACCTCCACTAACGATCAGGTGAAGTCATCTGAGCCGGGGCTAAGCAAAAATAAAAATTAAGTAATTTTGTGTAAATTGTAATAAGGTATAATGAGACTGTCTTGTCCATGTGGACCAAATTCTCTAAATAAATAAAGAAAAAAAAACTTACACCTTTCCTACTTCTCGTTTGACGAAAGTAAGATTGGTTTTAATTTTCTAACTGCCATAAATAGTAGAGAACTTCTCTTCGCAAGCAATTACAGAGGAGCAATGCGGTATTCCGTTTATTAAAAAACTTTTAACAATCTTTAATCGCATTCATGTAATAACACAAAGCCATTTCTATAGAATAATTTGTAAAATATTACTTAAATTACAATGTATTACATTACGAATTATATGGGAAATTTATTTTCGTGTGAGATATATATGTATATGCTGAGATTAAAAGACTAAGAAAAAACACGACAACATCCGTTGTTTCTTTGAATTCGAATTCATTCTAAAAGTGCTTCTGGTATGATCAAACCACGGCTTAGAATGCTACTCCCTCTGGATTACTTGATAATCAATAAGAACCTGATCCGCTGAGGTACTGCCCGCATCATCTAGATGAATCTAATAGAATTACTAATTCTACGAAAATAAAGTTTACTGAACATGATTTCTGGACGCACTGGACCAGATGAACTATTAATGACACCGTAAATTATAAAAATAAGTAATATTAGCAAAGCAATGAAATAACCCAGGTGCGGTGCGGTGATTTATGGTGAATTTTTATAGTATTTTTAACAACCGCAACCAACGGACCGTCAGGAAATAATAAATGATTCGATACTCATTAATAACGTCTGAAGGTCGTACCGTAAATAGTCTTTATCGATAGACCTACCAAAAATATTCATCATTGTGTGGAAAGGTATGTGAGATTGTAGGTATTTTTGTAGATTTAACATTGCATTGATCAACTAATATTGATGTTAATTTAACAGTGCTGTCGAATCAATTCAAGTTTCTGAAACAAAGGAACACAAGCCAAAATGTTGGTAATAAAAACTTAAATTATAACAAATTATCTTAATTTTAATGACCTCAAAATACGATTTAAACGTTAGAAATAAAAGAAATGTTGAATTCTTATACAGTTATTCATTAAATTCCACACTGCTGGTTTTATTTTCGGCTTTATCATGTGCACCAGTAACATAAATTACAGCCTTCCTAACCTAGTGTTGATTTTGCATTAGGCTGGGTAAAAATTACATTTCGCTATCCGCTCAGTATCACTGTAAATTCAGCTCGTGTCATCATGTTGTCAAAGGTGTAGTTTTGGATTCTATTGCTAATTACATAAAGTTTTAAATTTAGATTTTATTGCTCAAATTTTTTATTAGTACAAGCTTTTTACATTTAAAAGCTATATAGATCCATTTATCGTAGGTGAAATTGTGGACAGAAGCTAAAAGTTATACAAACACACGGATATTATATATATATATATATTATACCAATATAATATAGTGACAAGATTGATGGCTTGAGTTACAACGCACAGACAAGATTTTCTTTAAACTCAATCCCTAAAGGAATGAGTGAGTGTGGCACAGATCTTAATAAGAAAAGAAAATATAATCTATATTTTCTTTATTTAAACAATGAATCTTATAACGCCATCATAATACCTGCCATATGTACCTGTACCTATATATATGATTTAATATTTAGAACAGAAAAGAACCTGCATAATACAATGAGTTGACTTTCAAAAAGTTCCCACATTGTATCATGCTTTTTAAGTACTATGATGAATCTATCTATGTGCTAAATTTCATCGTAAGCTGGTGAGCCGTTTATGCGTGACTGAGCAACAAACACACTAACATAATTCAAAGTAGATACGCCATTCAGTGCGTTCTTCCCGACTAGAAAATAAGTCAGGCTTAACCAGATCATGTATCTGGACCGGATCAGGATAGAATGAGGCATGCCAGATCCGGCAAGCCCTATCAGGACCCGGTCTGGTCTAGATAAGGATAGCCTGATGTTAAATTTAACCAAGTTCGGTAAGGCATACTAGATCAGGACCAGATCTGGTCTAGATAAGGATAGCCTGATATTAAATTTAACCAAGTTCGGTAAGGCATACTGGATCAGGACCAGATCTGGTCTAGATAAGGATAGCCTGATGTTAAATTTAACCAAGTTCGGTAAGGCATACTAGATCAGGACCAGGTCTGGACCAGATAAGGATAGCCTGATGTAAATTATAACCAAGTATGGTAAGGCATACTGGATCAGGACCAGATAATATAAGAAAAATATGTGTACCTATCAAAAATAAATAGACATCCAGATATCTAAGCTTGTTGTTCATTAAATATAAACCTACATTGAAATGCGTTTAATAAATAAAAAATACCAAAATATTAATATAAATACAACATAAGCTACAAATAGTGTGTATATATAAGCGACAGCGCGTGACGTCACGAAGCAACTTGTCGGAACTTGTTCACAGTCACAGTGTTCTTCATTGAAAGAAGACGTACATCGGTGTAACAATCTTTGAACTGATAAAGAATTTTTTGTCATAACAAGCATTTATTGAATTACTAATTATATTTTTATATTGCTTAAAAATTGTATGTCGATTAGTATATTAATGTAAATAATGTAAAGGTTAAATAAGCTCAATACAAAGACTGAATCACCTTAACAGTAAGTTGAAGAATAATGAATATATTGTGTGTTAAACAAAAAAAAAGTGTATCGAGTACTATAATCTTATATCTAGACATTAACTCAGTGTATTGTATATAACATACGAACTAGTGGACTAAAGTAACTAGATAAAAAAATATATTTATTGCTGTGTATAATAATTTACCAATAAAAAAAATAGTAACTACTTAATTAATAATATAAAAATAAGTTTTTAAGGGGTCGGCAACACGCATGCGATACCTCTGGGGTTGCAAGCGTCCATAGGCTACGGTGACCGCTTACCATCAGGCGGGCCGTACGCTTGTTTGCCACCATCGTGGTATAAAAAAAAAAATTGATATTTAAAGTAAAAACAAAATAAATAATACAGTACATTTAAAAAAATAGATGAAAATAAATAAAATAATATATTAAATAACATATTTATAATATTTAATTTTTAATAACATATAAATAACATTATTAAAAAAACATTTTTAATAACATATTTATAATTTTTTTTATTAAACAATTTTTTCAAGACTATATATTAATATATGTTTTTTAAAATGACCGGACTGGGCATACTCGATTTGGATCAGGCAAGGTATGTAACGCAGATGGTTGATTTGGACCCGATCAGGAAAATCTCATCCGGACCCGATCAGGAATTTCTAATTTGAACCCGATCAGGAATTCCTAATCTGGACCCGATCAGGAGTTCATAATCTGGACCCGATAAGGTTTTCCTGATCGGGTCCAGACAAATCTTCTGCGTTACATACCTTATCTGGTCTAGATCGGGCATGCCCGGTCCGGTCCTTCTAAGGAACACGAAAAAATTTCTACTCGGGTTAATAATCGCACGGGAACCTAAAAATTTTCCGAATTAAAAAGCATTCCATGCAAGGCAACAGTCTATATCCGTACCAAATTTCATCCAAATCAGTTCAGCTCTTTTGCGCTATTGTAACAAACATACAAACTTTCATATTTATAATATTATAATATTAGTTAGACATTGGAGCAACCTATCATTTAACTTTTACTAAGTGAAAATTTCTTTTAAGCTCATTTGAGAGAAAAACAACCTGTTAAATTATTCATAGCAAGTCTAATCCACACTTATTCCATTGAAGACCATTCAAAGCCAATTATCTATATTCAAATTTTGTAAAGGAATTCCTTTTTTCCATTTATCGATAATTCTCACCGAAATAAATTATTCAGAAAGTATTGATGGTCGTTTCCGATAATTTCACTTAAAGTTTTGTAGCGCTAACAGAAAAAAATATATAATACTAGCATCTGCCCGCGACTTGGTCCATGGTGACCTTAGAATTGGCTCCAGAGAGAAATAAATCATTTGTAAGTAAATAATGTTCCATAAGACCCATATATACCGAATTTTTATAATCCTACAAGAACTGAACATTTTTCTGGAATAAAAAGTATTCCATGTCTTAATTCAAATTATAAGCTATCTTTGTGCTATATTTCATCCTAATCTACTAAGCTGTTTATGCGTGATTGAGTAACAAACATCCAAACATATAAACACAGGGACAGGGCAGGGTACATGTTAACAGTAGCATAGGTTTATTATACGTTTATCTAACTTGGCCGTTTTTTTATTTTATTATAGTTTCGTATTAAGATTTTTGAAGAAGATTTTTACGTCCGCACGTAAGATATTTTTTTACAATGACTACTAAAAATTTATTAATCCTAATAATAGGCTACTACTTATAATAGTTATATGTTGTTAAATAGCTTTGGTTAATTGGTTGATAGCTAATTCATGAAACGTAATGATTCGTCGATTAACTTTCTATTATGAACACATAGAAAACTATCATTTTATAATAAATTACTAGTAAAACAAAAACTCCATATGCAATGTTCAGATGTAAGCAATTAAAATTATGTCACCTCACTTCATCCACGCGGCTTGCCTCTCGACGCAAAAAAAATCTACAAACAGTTGTCAATATCTTTTGTATAACAAAACTTAGATGTGCTTGCCCGACTTTGAAACTTCTTCTTCTTATCGATTGGTTAGTGGTCAACCTAGTATCAGAGTTGTTCAGGTCGCCCGTAGGCCTCTGACTTGACTTATCGACTGTTGTCTAATTGTCAACAGCCGGGACCCACTTTTTACGTGCCTTCCGAAGCACGGAGACGTCTGGACGGAGAGATCTGGTGACTGACCGCGCCTAAAGTTGCTTAACCTACCGATCGCTTACCGATCAGCGGGTGAACTCGGCTCTCGAGCGTCTCACTTTGACTTTGAAACCACAAACTTCGTTTATATTTCCACTTTTTATGTTACCAATGTTAAGCTTTGCTAGGTCTCTTCCTTAATTCAATAACAATATTCCTTATTTAATTCATCTTCACTATAAATGGTAAATAAGTTTACGATCACTAGCAACATCAGCGGCAGGACTGTATTTATAAATGGATGGGAAAGGGAGAAGGGTAGGATTCTCTGTGCCTTACCTTACCTTACCTTACGCTGATATTCTGCGAGAATAATACTACGCTGTTCGAGAAGGCTCAGCCTAAGAACAGCAAGGCTTTTACTTCACAATGTTATGTACATGATTAAAACTTGATATTCTTGATAACGAAACGCTTCAACGAAACGCTTTCACGCCTTTGATATTAATTGCTTTACTCGGTTTTAGTCTGTATTTATACTAATAATTTCGAAATGTGTCAAGTCAATATATCAAATTACACGCGTAAATTGTGTTAACTATATTTCCAAGATCCGAATACTAAGACATAACAATTAAACATGTATTTTATGTGAGAGACATGACGGCATGTAATGTTAACTGTTTGTGAGAAAGTCACTCTCAAACATCAGAAGTGGACACAAGTGAAGTTAAGATAATAATAATCTACGCTAAAGATTGTATATTGTAAAATCTATCAATTCTATTATAACACTATTTAATATAACAATTATAAATGAACTGGCCGGTATACAACTATAATGCCAAAACAATGAGAATCAACAATGGGTTGGATCGGACAGTTTAGGGTGAGCCGACGGTCCGTTCACCAAGACGCAATCGTTAGAAATACATCTAGATACTATACTACGCTGCATGGCTATTTATAGAATACTGACAATGAATTAACATCGAATATCTAACTACCGCCGTTTTTGTCTAGTTAAGATGGAATATATGCTTTTAAGGTTTAATAAAAATATGCTTTTTACGTTGAATAAAAATATTTGTTTTTGATTTTTGATAATAATATTCAAGTGCCGCCGCCTGAATGTATTTGACATCAAATATCTAACTACTCCTGACATTTATATTATTAATTAATTTAATTCCTACCTTAAGTTATTAGGACTTATTTCCAATGATGGTGTAACCATACAATTAGTAAACTATATAATGATTTTTAAAAGTGAATAAAAACCAATGTATTCAGGTGCTTCTAAAAAATAATCTTGAGCAATTAACGCAACATTGATAAGTTGAATTATGTTCAAGGTTCTTTGTTAGGTCAACTTTTTAATTATAATAAACGCTTCCGAAGTTTTATTCTTTCCATGTAACAATAGCGACAAGTAAATTATTATATAAAAACTCATGACAAATTTAGATGTACGATATCATGTATTGTTTATCAATGTCGAGGCAAGTAATCCTATGGATGCTGGTAAAGGCTCGTCAAAGCTTACAGGCGATAAAACCGACAAGGCCTTCAAGAATTGCTGCTGGCTGAAGGGATAGAATCAATCCAAATTTTGTCCACGGGGAATGGCAGCAATGCTAACTGCTTTGGGTGAAAAAACCTCAACATGAAACCTGTGGGCTAGTGCGAAACCGGGCCTGCTCGTATTATAAAGATTCTATCGTGATAAAAAACCTTATTATTCTAATAGGAAAAAAAACAAATTATTCAATATTAACATTAAATTAATGAAAAAGCTATATTAATAAGTGAAAATCATAAAAGAGTAGTCCAAATCATCTACTTCTATAGATATGTATGTATTCAGTTCAAGATTGGCAATTATCTCGGCACTCTTACACGGCGACATGCAGTCTGATGTCCGACTTATTTAGTTCGAGCTTGTCACGTATAGTAACAAATCGTTGTTAGCTTCTTATACGATTTTCTATTTGACTTTTCTAACTTTACTAATGGTTTGCTTATGCAATTCAGCCTTTTTCAATCATACTAATTGAAACTAAAAAAATGATAACTTCATAAGCTATTCATACGTAGAATTTTGCAATCCATTTGGTTGCAGCGCGATCCTGTAAACATTTATTCGATACTCTTGATCAGATCATAACAACAATTAAATAAAACAGCTCTTAATAAATTATCAGTAATAATCCTATCGTGTAGTAAAAGAATTATAAAATTGATTTTTCAAATCCGATTGACGGCAAGAATGCGAAATGTCAGACATGAGACTATGTCAGACATGAAACTATGTCATGAAAAGTAGAACCAGTAATGAAAGCCTATTTTGAGGTAAGCAATAATCCGATAGAATTTCACAATAATCTGATGAAAGGTAAAATAAAAGAAACAACCAGCCAGCCAACCGTAGAGCCAACCATGGCTCTAGTCTTTATCTCTATGACTTTTTAAGTTAGTTAATAAAAACAAAACTTAATTCATGTTTTGAATTTATCTAATTATTAACGGCGAATGAAAATATCGTAAAGAAAACTGAGGAAAGGAATTCTAAGACTATATATCTGCTAATGCTTGATCTTAGTTGGTGGTAAGGCTACAATAAATTAAAAATATGGTTAGTTACCACCGTACGTTGGTAACTCATGAAGAAACTGCTCGCCATTTCCAGGTCGGCCAGCGTATAACCAGTTGCACCTCGCAAGGAGGCTGGGCAAGGCTATTGCAGTTCATCTAGTGCAACGGTATTAACCCCCTTCGCGTATGGACATCACTCCCACTTACCATGAGGTGCAGTAGCGTCTTCTCGGACTAAATTACAAAAGAAGTATTGTATTTCCGTTATAACCTTTGTATCCATTTTAAATATTCTTTAAATGGAAAATTTAATTTACCTTAAGCTGTCGTCTAACTTTAAATTGTTTTCATCTAAGGTTTCCAAAGTAAAACATTCCGTATACTGATTACAAGACCACAAAGCAACGTTCCTGCAGACGTTCCACAACAATGTTAATATCCGAACAATGCGGACCGCATATAAGAAATCTTATGTCATACATCGAAGACTAAACCCGTAGACTAACCCTCATAATAACGTAACAAAAACAATCTCAATATTTTATTTTATTAAATGGCTTCGATTAACTTCTTGTATAAATTTATTGGTATTAATGTCACAAATATCTCCCACATAAGTTAGGTAAGTTTACAAATAAAGAAGACTTTTTACGGACTAGGGGCTACATATTTATACATATTGTTACGGAGAACCTTATTACAGGGGCATAAGGTTCAAAATCGCTTGCTACTCCTTTTGTTTATTTCTACTACCGCCGCGCGGGTTCGAGAAAGATGTATTCTCGAAACATGTAGAACAGCGTTCCGCGGACGGAGCTCTCTCGAACCCGTGTCCGCGTATATAAGCGGCCCGCCGTGTCGACTGATTCATTCAGTTCTGAGCAACAAGCGAAGACACTACAAGTGATACCAGTGAACAAGTGCGATAATTAGTGACCTCGGCTATTCTTTTGGACTGTGATTGACCTGTGATTTGGACCTGTTGTTTGTAAAGTTCTGTTGTTTAATCTAGACCTAGAATAAAGTCTTGTTTAGAGCCATCAGGTGTTTGTTTCAAATTAGCGAACCCCAGCCCCTAACAATATTATAGTACAGATAGTAGATATAGTAGTTGCACATTTTAACTCAAGTGGTCTCACACTTCGAATAAACACAACACGGAAGCTTTAAATCGGGGGCTGCTAGAGGCGATAGATAAGCTTACTCACTTTATAACGACAATTGAAGAGGTTTTTGCACTTAATAAGTAACACTCAGATGCCTTCAGACTCCTAAGGTCACGTACAATAATCGACTTAGTACGCATATACGACTTAGTACACATTTTAAAACCTGGTGGCTTTTATGACATTATCTTAGCTATCTCATTGTGGAATCCTAAGCATGCAAAACTAAATAACGCATTAAATTGTAATGAATAAAATGTCCTGCATATCACACAATAATAAAGTCTGTTAAAATGCATGCAACTTGTATTACCTGCTTAATAAACATGAATTCCAATTCAACTTTTCTCATCTATACATTTACATGATACATTCAAATGAATACGATATGTTGTTGAAATTCATTTCATTTTATTTACATGAATAACAAGGTCCTAGCTCATTGGTAACGTAGCTATATTGTAGCTCTAAAATGTTATTCTGTTTATACGAAATCACGTTATATAATTAAGTTTTTTGGTATCAGGGAAAAACCTATTCACAAGTTCCCTGCTTCCTGGAAAGAAGAACTGGGTTATGTTATGTTCGATTCCTGGACAAGATGGTCAGGGGAATACTTGGAATAGGTCCGATATTTCTCGAGTAATAAGCCCAAGGAACCTGTCAATAGCTGTTTTTGCTCAACACGATACTAGCGAAGGACAGTCCAGGCATGGCGAAAAGCTAGTAATACCATTGTGCTTCTCTCCACAGCACGTTCAACATTCCGACCCACGCCTACTGTCATCCTATTCAGACTTGTTCAACACGGACACACAGTTTCCCCTCTCTAAAAGCCCATGAACCAAAGATACTCCCTATTTATTTTGTAAAAGTGCTGATGGTCCGACAAAGCCAGCGACATAAGATCAAACAATGGCACTGCCAAAACACAAAACTATCATTTTCATTTTTTGACTTGGCAAGAGTACAGCTTCTCCCTAGAAAAAAAAAGCTAATATACTGTTTTTATTTTATTCGTTAACAAAACCTTAGTGTAATCTAGCTAATTTTCGGATAAAGTATAAAGAAATATACTTCGTATATCGAAAAATGAATAGTTTCTAAGGAATACAAAGGATACATAAACCTACATTAAGAACTAAAATTGTAAGAGGCACGTATTTCAGTACATACAGTGGAAAAAAGGAAACCTTTATATCTACGAAAATAAATTCGGTTGAGGGCTAGTCTTATATAATATTATATTTGGACTGTTTGAAGTAAAACAAATTTAGTTCAATTGCCTCAGCTATAAGGCATGGGTACATGTAAAGTATGTGAAAGCAGAGATCGGGTTTAATTAACTCGTATACTTTGAAGATTCCGATTTCCGTTCTATAGAAGTACCTGGCGCTCTTTATCAATTCCTCGCAAATTATTTTTAGAAATCAATTTGCGAACAATCAGACGAACTGATCCCTAATCCTCGTATGACATCGTTTTGAAAGTTAGCTCAAACATTAATTAACATCGGATAAAATATATTTTATCATCTATGTATGATATAGATATAGAGGGCAATAGATAGTATATCCCATATATTTAAATTGGTACAAATTGGTAATGAAGTGGTACAAACTAAAAAAAATGGTTTATTGGCAAAAGGCAAAGTAAGAATGGGGTTAAAATATTGGTCAATGACATTCAAAGTTTTTGTAGCACTTTCGACTTGCTATGGTGCTTCGATTTCAAAAACTTTCGGCCATTTTACGATATATATTCGCGCACTTTAATGTACTATCACTAAAGACTACATCCTCTATATATATGCATTCGATCAAAGGTCCACTGTTAAACGACAAGCGACGCCCAAATATCGCGTGTATAGAATCCGTAAAGTATATTCGATGGAAGCAATTGTGCAGTTTCTTAATTTCGTATTCAAACTTGATGTTCGCGACTGAAAGGAATTTATAGTATGCCAACTTCTATAACAGGTATAATAAGTAGGCGATGCCTAATATTTACTATGTTATGTAAAATTTAAATGCAAGTACTCGTACATAAATGACGCTTCCATCAGAGAATAAGTATTACGCAAAATATTTAATTTTGGGACGTTGTCATATCAAAATATAAATAAAAATAAATGTTTTTGTGTCTGTCCTCAATGCATTTCTAATATATTAATCCGATAATTTTGAAATTTTAGGTGAAAAAAATAAAAATTTTCAACACCTTTTTCTTAATGTGACATTGCAAAGCATGCCAGATGGAGCTCGTATAATATAACTTTTAGGGAATTTCTGTACGTACATTATTCATTTTTTTGTAAAATTATTTTACATAAAAACAATCATAAAAACTATTCATATTTTTGTTTTCGTTAGTACGGCAATGTTCAAAGTTTTTCATTAAAATCAAAAACGTTGCCACAAAAAATATACAAGTTTCCCTAATTGAGTTGGTTTCGCAAATAAGTCAGTGGATTGATTGATAAAATAACATGTTTTTTTTTATTACAACTATTAACATATTTTTACTGCAACCCTATTGATAAATGTTTAGAAACATTTTTTTCAAAAAACAAAAAATTGTATCCGGTAAGCAGTCTTAGACCATTTATTGTTTTGTCAATCGATCTTACTTCGTATCCCCTCTCAATTTTCTGATATGCATCGCTAGAGGTAACTACTTCAGTTAAGACATTGGTTTTGCTTCAAAAAGCGTTCTAGAATGAACGTTTTTTGAAGTTTAAATTAATTAACCGAAAACTTGTCATAGATATGAAACCTGCTTAAACCATGCATAAAATATAGTCTCTGGTGAATAGTGTAATGTAATGAAAAACATATTACAACACGATTATAGTGTAACGGTTTTTTATAGAGCAAAATAAATTCTAATTTAGAGCTTCAATAAATTACCAAAGAGCTTAAAGTCCCATAAAAACACAAAAGTTTTCGGTCGAGCTTAAGATATCAGACTTTAACAACAACAATTTGTAAGAAAAATATAACATACTATTATACATATTTACATATTAATGAAGTGATATTGAAACTTATAGTATTTTACTTCAAAATAATTATTATTTATAGATATTGGCAAAGATGTGAGATGTTTGTACATTGTGATAACGAATAAATCCATTCCCTTGTTATTATTACAAAAATATATTTTATTAACAAAATTTTATAAATGAAACTAATGGGATCATGGAGTACAATTAGTTCACTTCGTTGACCTTAAAATGATATACAGCTATTGGGTTATTGCCAAAATTTGTAAAATGCTAGCAGTACGATCATCAAGAATTGTCTTGAGTATATTATTATGTGTATATTTTGCCTGACTAATGCAAAACTCAAAAATCTATATTTATTTCGTATTTCTTACGCTGGTGGAAAGGCATTATTGTTCTAATTAAAAACTATTATCAAATTGGTTAGGCCCCTATTATTTTTAAACTTACGCACAGCTTAGTTGTTAGAATTTTAAAAAAGTTTTTGTTTGTTTTATCTCAATATCAATTGCGATAGGCTGGCTACCAGGGAATGAAAGTGATTACATCTTTCCTTTACATACATAGGGTATGGCTGCCGATGAAGAATGAATACAGACTAGTGACAAATGACATATTTTATGCAATGTTTTTGCGGGTTGAAAATTAAAAAAAAAACTTGAAGTTACAGATAATACACAATACTACAGATACTTTCAAAATACTTCATCAAACTTAATTACTTTTTCATTTCTGTAAACCTAAAATTTTCAGCTTCCATAGATATGGAAGCTAAATAGAATACTTCATAACTGAGCAATATTTTTGTTTCTATAATTATCATAAATCTGCATTTTTACTAGTGTTTTTTTAAATCTTTATTGCAATAGAGTTTTTTTCGGAGATTTAGGACCAAATTTAATTTCACATTATATTTAAATATGTAAATGTCGATTTAATTAAATTTCAACTGCAATTTATGCCAAAATGTTTTTTATCAAAGATACTTTAGATGACCATATATTGTATTTATTTAACAATTTACCATGAAATATGATGTTATGTTAAAAATAATCTTGCATAAATATAAGCGCTGTATATTGTGGACGTATAACAAATAAAATATTATGTCTTGACCAAAAATATTTCAGTCACAAAGGATTTTTATGTTCTCGGAGGTTACAATCATGTGCTAAACATAAAAAATATTTGATTAACAAGGTCACTACGAGAAACAATTACGTACATTTACTTACTATTTCAAAAACCGTTTATGATTTTTTAATTAAAAACCTTAAATGCTTAGGAATATTAAAATATTAATTTTAATAAATATATCAAGCATAGGTAGTATAGTATGCATATAAACTGAAATAATGTTTAAAAACTTATCCATAAGTTATTTCTGAATTATATGAAAATATTGAATATATTTTCAAGTAATTTATGAAGTATCTATTAAAAAATATTCCATGAATATATTTCGTAAAATCTAAATGGTAAATTAAAAATAAATTACCTTTAATGAAACTTCTTTAAATCATTTCATATTAAATACACATAACACGGTAAACAGAAAAATTGTCAAATTTTCTATACACAAAGTTATTTCCAGCGAACAAAAGTCGAAACGCGATTTAATATGGAACGCGAAGGGCGGGCGGGCGTGCACCTTCGTAGATACACGGCTTCGGACTAAAGCTTCAGTGTAATCACAGCGCTACAACACTCCAAATATTTAACTACTATAGTTTTAGTTTGTCAATTGCTTTTTTAACAGGAAATATTGTTTATATTAGTGAAAATTACGCGTAAATTCTTGGCAATGACTCAAACGTATTAACGTGATTTTTTTTTTTAAATATACACGATACGCGATATAAAACTGTCGGATTAAGAAAAGTCGTTTAATTTTATAGCATTGCGTAAGTATTATTAAACGTCTATTTATTTTTCTTTAAAACAATATATCCAACTGAAACTATAGCAATAAATTAATTGGAAGAAGAAATAAAGATTTCTATTAACTTACAATAAAATTTCATTTAATTGAATTTTTCTTGGGATAGCGTGGAAATTTATAATTGTACTAAAACCATTTCATGTTTCATTTAAATATCCGTTGTCCGGAAGAGCGGAAAACGGATTAACGATCTTTCGAAAAACAGAGCTCGGTTACGCAAAGTGACATTTAATACGATACTTTAAAACTTAACAATTTATAGACATCTGAGGAAATGACCAAGGAAGTACAATGAAACTGATTTTGTGGCAAAAGAAGGTAAACAAGAGTATGACCCGCCTGACGGTAAACTGGTATCTTAGCATATAGACGCGGTATCAAAATCAGTAGTAGAGCCATGGTGTTCCCAGCACAAATGGGCTGGCTCGACCGGGGATTCTCTCTGTCACAGAAAATCTCTCTCTCTCACAGAAAATCGAATCTCTCTCTCTCTCACAGAAAATCGACGTAAAGTAACAGAGTGCTATTGCGTTTCGTGTGATGATTGAAAGCGGCGGAAGCCCAATCTCCCACCACTTCTTTTCCCTCCTATCCGTAGAGGTGGCAACGCGTATCTGATACTTCATGTAGGTATCACGCGCGTTTTACGTTGCAGTGCGAACTGTATTCTTGTTTGCCAACCGACATAAAATAATAATAAAAACACGTTCCTGGCCCAAGGGAGGGGGACAAAAGCGGTAAAATTATGAGCCACAGCCGCTAAAAATTAAACCGTAAATAATTTAAAAAATAATTTGAAATAACATGGTTTGGGTTTTTTTATTTTCCAGATTGGTAAATAGTTACATATTATACAGGTACATAAACGCTACACACTCATCAGCCTCCATTAGGATATCCTGTGTCGTGGGTTCGGAAACACACAATTTGAGAATGAAAAACACACCCAGACCAAGAAATATGCCTGTATAATCAATATAAACATCTGCTTCAAGCTGGAATAGCACTCATGACCTGTGGCGCGACCCACAATGTCGTCAAATAAATATCAATATCCATGGGTTGTATGCCAAAACATAAAAACGAGCTCTTGACATGATGATAATTTCAATGATTGATTTTTAGTATCTCGTAAGGTATCCTTTCGGGGTGATCCAATATAAATTGTGCAATAATCTGATCAAGAGCTCCGAAGATGTAGAACGGAAATTCTCAAAGTACTTCGATACTTCTATTCTATCTATTACGAATTTGATTATGTGTTTTGAGGGTTCTGTACCCAAAGGACGACAACAAAATACTTTTTTTTTATGTTAGAAGTTGGCAAACAAGCATACGGCCCACCTGATGGTAAGTGGCTGCCGTAGCCTACGAGCGCTGGCAGCACCATTAGTAGGTGCCACTCACGCGTTGCCAACCTCGAGATATTAGTTCTTAAATCTCGTTCGCCCAGTAATTTCACTAGCGTACAATGCCCTTCAAACCGGAACACAGTAGTGCCTAAACACTACTATTTGGCGGCAGAATATTGGACACTGCTGTGGTACCTACCTAGCCGGCCTCTTGCAACAAAAGACCTACTACCAGTGTGACTAATTGCACTGGTGGAATAATCTCTGTTGTGACAAAGGTTATCCCAACAGCGGGCGATGGGGTCGTCACATCCCGACGCCTTAACTATTACTAAACCCCCGCTTTTCATCCGTCCGTCCGCCAGTATGCTGTGTCTTACGACCCGTAATGGAGAGAGACTTGAAATGAATTATGAATGTTTCTTATTGTTTCATAACATATTTTTCTAGCTATTAAACTATTAAGGAAAATCTTGTTCAATGTGTAATATGCGCTATAGTTAAACTCCGAGGTCATCCATCCATGTACGCCTTAACACAAAGATAACCTTTATAAAATATGAATAGGTTCTCTAGAACGGTTCTAGGTTTGACTTTATGAATGTACTTTGGCCGCTTCGTGCTATTTTACTCCTACCACAGAATTTACGATGGCTCTACGAAATTCACAGTAAACCCAGAAGGGCTACTAAATTTTAAGAATAACGAACTATTGAAAAAAAAACTTTTAATTATAATCTGTTCATGTTTGTAATCTGTAGTGACATGTCACCCATGATTTCAGTCAGTTCTGTTATATTGATATTTAATTTTGACTTTTTGATATATGTATATTTTTAATTTCTTACCCAAATATTACTTTTATTATATTCTGTATAATAATATTACTTATTAAAAATGATATTATTTCACTCAATTTAATGGTGAGTTTTTGTTTTTTTAATTCTACGATGCGAAGTAAATAAGCGTACACCCGCCTCTTATCACCATAGCCTAAAGACGCTAGTAATACCGGTAGCATTACAAGCGAATTGCCGAACCACGGAAAGGGAAGGAAATAAAACGAAACGATAAAAAATTGTCGGGGTTTTAGTCCTCTCTGCGATATCCAGGGCACCCTTTCGACGACGGTGGTCCGTATAGGCGGGCCTTTCCGTCGGAGCGTCATAGTTGCGCAAGCGACCCCATGACGTCCCACTAAATCGATGAGGGTTCCGGTGAGTTGTAGTGGGTATTGTCACTTGACTAACAGGCGGCCGAGTGCCACACTACCACTGCGTAGTGTACTTGACGAGTACACTACGTGCAGGCATGTGCGTAAATGTATTTCACAGCGAGCATAAAAGTAGTATTTCTCTAGTCGAGCCAGACCATCCATGATGAAAACAGTAAGGTTTTACTATTACTACAAGTAGAGTTACCTTTAACATCGTAGTTTATGTACTAAAACCAAACTAAATTTTTAATAAGTAACGAATAGTTTATTACAGTTAGTAGAACCTCACTGTATTTTACTAACCTTAATTCTGTAATGAATTAGTACAGACTTTATTCAAACAAGCACTGCGTATTCCAGCGTAAAATAGACACAAAAGTTTATATTATATTTTTGGGTGAGTAAAAACCTCGCAACGAGTTTGAATTCCACAATAAATATTTATTTTACGCTTACAAAACGCGTTTATTTGTTGGTCTCGGCAAAGAACTAAAATGTGCCAGCTGTTTTAATTCGCATGCATGTTTTTATCACAATATGAAACAAACCATTTTTTTTCTATGTTGAATATTTATTTTTAAAAAAAGAGTCACCTTGACCTAAGATTTATTATGATTTATTAGAATTTAATATTTTATTTAGACTTATTTTAATAAGACTTCACTCACAATCCTCATATTAATAACTAAGTTAGCGGCTTCTCTTGAGTAATATATATAAATCGATATTACTAATAACATACCACATGTTAGGAAAAAGGAAAGATCGTTGTGCTCAAAGATGGCGTCCTTTTCATTCAAATAAAAATATATAAATATATGATATAATTTGAACAAAAAAATAAGCAATGCAACGTATAAATTTACAGCCTATTACATAAGTAAAAAATATTTTTAACCACTTTATTGTGATGGTACGATGGTAGAAGACCTAAACCTGTACAAGTAAAAACTTTAACCAATTAATTTATCATAACACGTTTATAATATTCTAAAATTCAATTGTTGGTTAAGAATTTATCTGAAATCACACATAATATCCTGAAAGAAATTTTTTTTTTAAGATCTTTAGATACGAACAAGTAAAATCGGATTTATTAGACGCTACGAAACGCTACGAATCTCTAGAGATCTACGAAAAATGACTATAATGCCGAACGTAACTTAAAATCGAAACTAATATAAATAGTTGCGTAGCTGTAATTATAAAATTCGGTCATTTAAATTTCGTTTATACTGGAAAAGTTTCCTCGGAAAACATTGAAAATATTGTAGACACTTAGATACGGATAAACCATTACGTTTCACGTGCCGCTGCATACAAAGTGAGTTATTTGATGAACAATAAAGATAGGATACCTAACGAGAGTTGAAAAAATGGCCAAGTGCAAATCGAGCTGCGTACCTTACACTAGGTTTAACCATATTTTAATAAAAAGAGTTCAAAATGACCTTTTTATATTGCCGTTTTTCTATTAATTAAAATTGAAATTAAGAGTTTTTTGTACCAATAACAACGTTTAGCAAAATGAATTTTATAAGTAATAATTTATTATAACTATTGCACCTTCAGATAAACTCGTAGCTTTTGCTAAAAGTGGGTTCGATAGTAATCCAATGGCGTCAAAGTCGAACCTAAATCCTTGTGTTACCAGAGTCAGCTTCCACCGTTGAGCTATCGATGCTTACAAATTAATTTATGTCCTACAATAAATTGGTTCAAGTGACGTTTAAAATCAGATCTGAGAACGAGTAGGTTGATTTATTTACATTCCTCGTAATAGAGATCTTAGAAAATATTTCCTATATTTTAATGTAATATTAAATTTTCCGCTTAACACAGGAATCTTATTTCCTGTACGATTCGATTTTCTTTTTATTCGCGTAACATGAGGAAGTTTACGATGATGAAACTAATAGTTCTTAAAGTCTTGATTTATTATTGAAAAGTACATGCCAGTGCTATTTATATAAAGTACCTAAATTTGAAAATAGTTTCAATAACAATATTACAAATCAGCTGATGATAATAATTATGTGCTTTCGTGGTTTTCTTATAAATAATAATTTAATATCGAATATGTTTATGATTCAGTAGTAGACAGATAAATAAAAATATGTAGACAGAAGTGTGTCCTAATATTAAAATTAATGCGAAAGTTGGTATGTTTGGATGTTCATTATTCAATCACGCTTAAATGGCTGCACAGATTTGTATGAAATTTGGCTTATAAATACCTGTTTTAACACATACGATACTTTTATCCTGAAAAAAAAAAAAAAGTTTCTCGTGGGATTAATAAGAATCTAACTACAGGACTTGAATTTCGAATATAGATAGGTCTTATGGAATCTAGATAAATTAATATTATTGCGACTAATTTTACATTTGTGAAGTAACTCTGCCTGCGAGCTTTTCACGCCAATGTTCTGAAACAATTTTATTGCATTTTTGTCACGAAAATAAACTGTGAAATAGGGGATGAGTGTTTGTATTGGGAACCATTTATTTCTTTTGCAATAAGAAAGAAAGAAAGAATTAATTTATTACGAAACAAAAGAAAGAAACTAAACTTACACATTAAAATAAAGGTACCTCATTAAAATCGTTATACACGCGGACGAAGCCTTGGTTTAAAAGCTAGCCAAAAATATTCATAAAAGTATCAACCAATACGTGTAAAGGTTCCGGTTCAAACTGGCTCATTTATACTGAGAACTGCGATACTACTACTATTAATATATCAGTATACGTTAATATTAAGAATAAAATTATATTAATGTCTTCTATTGTATTGATAACTACTATTAAATTATTTAATTACACTAATTTGTTTTCAGTTAAACCATAGAAGCGATTCGCTTATGGTGGCGTGTTGATAACTATTTCTTATTGAGACATTTGTATATAAAGGTTGTTATGTGCTACGTCTGCCACTGCTTCACTTGGGCTTTGGATGTACTACAAAGGTATGACAGCATTTGCGATATGATTCGTACCTTAATTCAAAGAACAACAAAACATTTATCAATTTTGAATTTGCTTTAGTATCAAAAAATTAAGAAATCGCAGTGGTCTAAGTTTTTTACCGTTTTCTAAAATGAATATTTTTATACTGTTACTTGAACTCGTTGCCGGCATACGTGTTCCCTCCTTTCTATAATCTGGGCTCCTTCAAACGCGGCGGGAAGAGGCATCTTGTGGGTAAACAGGGCGAAGGTGGCTAGCGCAGATGTATTCCGCAACTGTATTAGCTCCCTTCACGTTTGGACCTTACTGCCACTTACCATCAAGTGGAGTAGTCATTTGCCCTCCTTTTCAAAATAAATAATAATAATTTATACAGATCAAACTCCTTCACAGTCATTATTTGTACTGTATCTTTTTCAAACGGTCATGTTATTATAATATAAAAAGATAGTTGTTTGCTAGAAATTGTAATAATAAGGTTATCCACCTCAAGAGAGTAGTAAATCTTTAGGTAGTATAAAAACCACATTCCCAAAGGAAATCATAATTCGACATAACGTATTCTGCAAGTAATTTTGTAATGCTTTAATTTGTATCGCTGACTTTAATATTACATTTCGTTTTGATATATATATGTATATACATTCCTAGAGAGTGTTTGCAAAGCACAATACAGTAGTCATTTAAAATGTTTTAATTTCCTGAGCATAAAATTCGACGTAAAAAAATCTCTTCTTTTCGGTTGCGCTCATCACAGACAGGGAGGCTGTAACTTTGGGGTGATATTATAATAAATAAAATCTTTTAAAAGAAGTTACATAAAAAGTATGCTTTTAAAAAGAAATTACGGGATCAAAACCTACGAATTTGTTATGTGTTATAAATATTTTTTTCTATCTTCTATGATTTTTTTAATGTAAACATAAATCCAGCTTGCTTGAAGTTGGGGAGTTCAACAGATTAAAAAATGAAATAAAAATGAAATCTCAGTTTCCCGTTGAAGTTCCAATCTATCTTCAAAGCCTTTAATCAGATTATCGCAAATGAAATTTAAAAATACGCTAAACTTAATCATCGATATCTCTGAGATTATATCAAGAGAATCATTGTAATCAAAACTTGACAATGAATATAATTAAATGCCAACTTGAAAAAGCAAGTAGCTTTCAATTAGAGTGAAAGTTAAGAAGGGTAAATTATGTGTATGTAATACGATTTTATCGTTTAGGTTTAGGACCTATGCTTTCATGTTCTTATATTAAAGTAGCTTATGCTCGCGGCTTCGCCCGCGTGAATAACGTTTTGTTTTCATCCCCTATTCCTTTTTCCCCGTCCCCCCTTATCCTCTATCCCCTTTTTCCTTAATCTATTGTTACTTTACACCCTTATGGGGAAAACGTTTACAAACTTTGAATGTCATATTTATTTATATCGAATCAACAGCCTAAAAATAAGTTTCAAGCTTCTAGCTCTAAAAACGACGATAATTCCATACAACTTTTCAATACCCCCTTCGAACACCTAACAACCCTTTTGTTCGCATTAAAAATAGCCTATGTCCTTTCTCAGGCTCTAGACTATCTGTGTACCAAATTTCATTTATTGATTATAGTTTTGGCGTGAAAGGGCGACAGACAGACAGAGAGATAGAGTTTATTTTCGCATTTATAATAATTACTGTAAGGATAAGGATTTTGGATATGATTCGACCTCTGAATATATTTAAGGAAACTCCTCAAAAATATAGAATATCCATCCCAGTATAGGACGTTGTTTTGCAAGGTTCTCTACCCAAAGAGTACCGACGGAGCCCTATTACTAAGCCTCCGCTGTCTGTGTCCGTCCGTCTGTCAGGAGACTGTATCTCATTAACCCTAATACCTACAGAGTTGAAATGTCCACAGTATATCTATGAATTTCTGTATCCGCTACAACAACAAACAGAAGAAACTTGATATTGTTGAAATGTTTTCTTATATATTCTGCGGTAGTACGGAACCCTTTATGTACCAGTACAATACGCACTTGGCCGATTTTTTTGACACTCCACTTCTAAGAAATCAATTTTCTTCAAAACATACAGGACTCTCACTTTCTTGATCTCATGCTGGTTGGCATATTGCCTCTGCTTCGGAATGAGTATAGCAGTAATCGCCGGCGTTGCATACGGTTACAACTACTGCCTAGCGGAATATATTACACTAAAAAGTAAGTTTGCAATCTCATGTTTTGAATATAATAAATATTTTTGAATTATAAATAATAAAAATAAAAGAAAACACATCGCACTCAACGGCCTGCCTGAAGCAGCACAGGTTGCGGTTTCGATTCCCACTCGGAGCAAATATTTATTTTAATCATACAGACATGTTGTCCGGTCTGGGTGTGTTTGTCTTTGTCATTGTGTATGTTTCCGGAAATCTTAATGGGGGCCGTTGAGTGTGTAGTGTATTACTATTTTAGCTTCCTACAAACGTATTTTATAATTTAATGAGGATTTTTCTCAAATGAAATTTAAAATGTAGTAACGACCGAGACAAATAGCTCAACGGTGGAAGGGTCGACTCCGCTCCGTTAACGCGAGAGTTGCGCGTTCGATCCTCACCCCCTTGGGCTATTGTCGTACCAACTCCTAAAGCAAGCTACGAGCTTATTTGGAGGGGTAATAGGAATATTAGAAATATCTGAAAATGGATTGCTAATATTATTTATATAAAATAAATGATTAAATGTATAATTTGAGACCTATATTCCTTTACATAGCTTTCTTCAGTTTATTAAGAAAAAAAAAGATTCAATAAATAATAATTTAGCTTTGCATTCTCGTAGACTGTATATATTTGGGTATCCTCAATTAGAGATCCAAGGTTGCTTTAATTAAAGCGTTCCAATATTTAATGAGCTCTCATCCGGTAAACTCAACACTGACGATTGATTTACTGAACTCATCTGATCTCATCTAGCTATTAATTATAAAATATTAATACAATAAGTTATCGAAACATTTGATGTATGGTTTGTTGCACTAACGCTGCTTTTACTTCGTTGTCAGTGTAAAGTTAGTCACAAGTCAAATCCATTTGAAACACACTATAATGAAATATATTATATTATAGACGACCAAAACTCGTCTAAACTGTGGGTTTGTCTTGAATATGTCCCGGATTATTAAAAAGTATATTGAAAGCATTGTCTCATTTTTTGTAAAAATACACACTACATTTCTATTGGCCCTACTGGTCTTGACAGCTTAACCAAGCAGAGTGATTGATTTCTTTATATAGGAATAAATAAATGCCTACAGATTTGTCAAGGGTACTCCACACTTGTCTATCGTGTACCTAGCTTATAATTAGAATATATTAGTAGCAAATATTATAATTTTTTTTTATTTACATACTCTTTGATAACTCAATGGTAAAACAACGATAATATCATTTAATATTAATCTTCTTCTTTTTATATTAATTTTAGGACACGATGTGAGTGTCTATATGCGACGAGGACAGTTTTACGACAAGCCAGATCTACGGAAACCGATTAGAAGGATGGGTGACGTTGATGACGGTAAAATATATACCATTCTTCTTCTTTGCATTGTTCTCGATATTTTCCCAGGATCTGCTTATACTTTAATCAGAATTGCACAGGCTACTAGTTTTTAATAGTGATTGCCATCTGACCTCTATGGGCGAACCAGTAACTCATTGCTAAGAGCAAGTAACTTATCAAGAGGAAACGATTATTTTCAGATATCATGATAACAACCGGGATCGACAGCTTAACTTGCTCTCTGAGGTACGGTGGGTCTCACATAGACAAACGCCCACACCGAAACAGATATTTATAACAAACATCATCTCCGAGCGGGAATCGAAAAGGCGGCTGTCGGGGCTCAAAGCAGGCTCGTTACCAGCACGCCACAACAGTCGACAATTTTTTCCTTTTATATACCATTACCATATACCATGGGCTATAATTTAATTGTTTTTTTAAATTTTTATAGCTTCATAGATAAATAACATTAAATTTAAGTGAAGAGATAAGAAAGAACGAGAAAAACGATTTGCGGCTGTTCGCACTCATCTACCAAAACACAAAATTACAGACACTCCTATTTGACACCGATATTCTATGGAAGGCTGTATTTCCTCGCTACAGCCAGACCACTATCTAAATAATCCAAAAATATTTCTCTATAATTTCATAATAAAGAATCATAAATTTATTATTTTTAGTATTTTCCATCAAATCAAAATGAGGACTACCAACAAGAAATAGAACCAAGCAACGACGCAGGGCTCTCAAATAAATGGTTGAAAGATATCGAAACTCGCAAGTACGCTAAGAAACTCACAAAGTACTCCGGTGATAGTGAAACGTTCGACGAGAAAATACCTGTTGAACGTTCTGATGTAAGACAAAGATATAAAATTTAAATATGTATGTACGGTGACTGTAGTAATGGGTCCAGAAAGAAATGAATCATTCATAAATAAATAATATTGGATGGAAAGGGTGGATGAGCCTTATACCGAATTTCAATCGAATACGTCATGTAGCGTATGTTTTTGGTAGCCCTAACCTAACCAAACATTTTTCCAGGATAAAAATTATTCTATGTCTATTCAGGTAATAATTAAAAAATTATATTTGTGCCAAATTTTCTCCAAATCCGTTCAGCCATCTTTGCTTGATTTACTTAATTAAACATCCAATGATACAATCTTTCATATTTGTTATATTAAATAGGATATAGCTTATCATAATTTTTAGGTTACCCGCCAACATTGCTTTCAAATCATTTTTGCGTACATGGCTGCTCTAAAGACTATTGGTGTTTTAAGTCAGTTTTTTTAAGCCAAGTTACATAACTTTTACTCAGGAATAAAAACTGTAGTATAATCAAACGATAATGGATAGGTACTTTTGTTGCCGTTTCTAAAGAATTTTATTACTCACCTCTTTCAATACAATCTCCTTTGTTTTATACGAAAGATTTTAGAATGATTACTTTTGTTTCATCATTAAAAATACGCTAAGAATAAAAAGATTCCCTTTTAATTATCAACCCAAAAACTTGCCTACAGGAATTCACTAAATACAATACAATGATTCCAATTCACATAACCATGGACCCGAAGTCAATGTTTCCCACAAAATTAAAACAGAGCGAATCATCAGATATTGTCTTGAGATTGTTCGAACCAGTTACGGAAACAATAGACTCAAAAAATGATAAAATTCAAATACTTAAAATTAACGAAGCTTCTGACCATACACTGAGGAGAACTATGCCTGATAATGAAAAAAGAAATACTGTACCATCACTTATCGATCTAGAAGATAAAGATGTCTCAGAAAGGTATTTTTTAATCTAAAATATTTATTAATTTCTATACATTATCACAAAGGTGACAAAAATGCTTAAAACTTTTCTGATATAAACTTGTCCGTTATCTACAGACAGAGTAATATTAAAAGTTGTTTGCCAATACCAGCATAAAGAAGAAAAAACAGAACCCCAGTACTCCCACTTATTTAACGCAGCACTAGAACTAATACTACTTGAGGTAGATATTCTGTATGGGGGTAGTATTTCTCTGGCCAAGCAGGCTCCGCTACACATAAAAACTTTTACTGGTGTTTTAGAAATACCACCACAGTGTCAGATCGCAAATTTTTAGTATTCTTTGCATTACGGTGTAAAGCTAGTAAAATTACCGCGCAAACTAGATTTAGGAACCAATATCTCGAGGTTAACAACGCGTGCGTGCGTATTGCAAGCGCTCATAGGATACGACACCCTGGTCATTAAATGGTGCTTGCTTGCCAACTTCGTCTTTTAAAAAATTAATTTCAAATAGAGCTTATTGCGTTTCAGTGACCAGATAATATTAAAACATTGGAGATCGACCTTACAACCCACCCGATTCAAATTCTCAACAGAGGAAGATATTATTTACAAAGTCATTTAAAATAAAATATACACTTCTTTTAATTTTTTATTTATTCATTCATTTTAATCATAGGTTGCCTAGTAGATAGAAAATGTTGAAGACGGTAATACCTCTTAGCTTTTCTATTTATAAAAATTAAAAAATTTCAAACTTTACTACCATAATCTTAGTCTGGGTCCGAAACCATACACATGTGTGTATGGTTGTAATTATTTATGTGTGTGTTTTCGGACCACCAACACAATACTCATATACATAATGGGGCTGTTTAAAACAAAAATAAAATGTATATTATTCATTTCTAAGAACAAAACATAAAATTGATTTCACATATCACTATTAGCTCAACTGTTACCAGTTTAATAATCTTAGATTTCAACGTCTACATAAAGTCTAATGACTTAAAAGTCGTGTGCAGACGAGTATAAAACCTAATCTAATAAAAACATGGTATTCTATAAAAGAGGCATTCTATAAAAGAGGCATTGCAAGAGGCCGGCTAGGTAGGTACCACCGCAGTGTCCAATATTCTGCCGCCAAATAGTAGTGTTTAGGCACTACTGTGTTCCGGTTTGAAGGGCATTGTACGCTAGTGAAATTAGATAGAGGCCGCCCAAAGAATGGGTCGTCGCAGCGCACGTTACAAGAAGCCGCCTGTCAACGAGCTCGTGACGTCACGTGATCTAAGGACAGTAGTGGCATATGTGACATCACACTTCAATAATATCCACATGTAGTTTTTAGTTACTTTATTTAAAATACCGTTTAATCAGCTAGCTCTTTACTATTATTACAATTATTGGAATTAAGGAATTTCGTTTCTCCAAACTGACTGTAAACATTTAACAAATGATTTTCCAGGACACCAGGAAGTTTGTTCAATATGTATCCGTAAATATATGCACTTATTACCCTATGGTCGCTTAAACGTCGATCTTGCTCTATCACTGAAAGGTCCAGCGTTCTGGAAACATTTATTGTTATAAATATTTTAGAATGTTTAACCCAATAGTGACAAATCCATCCATTGTCTGACCACGGTTAAAGCTGCTTAAACCGACCAGTGAGTCCAACCAGCTATATCCATGAAGTAACATCTAAGATTAAAAGTAGAAGGCGAGGGGAGAAAGAGAAAAAGAAAGGAGACCAATGTTGGTGATTTGTGTCAATCCTCTGTGAGAAGATAGTTTATTTATTTATTTATTGCGATAACAAACAATTGTACGAAAAAGCTTATTACAACAAATTCTTACAGCTAAATATTAAGTATTTGTACAACCAACACCGTTATCCCCAAATTAAACATTAAATGGTTTTCAGAGACAATCGCTTCCCATACCATAATTGCTAAACAAAACTACATCATAAATAATGTGTTAAGAGCGTCGAGTATCACTCTCAGTAACAAACGTCGGTATCCACTAGTAGTTGCAATACTAGTTTTTTCAAAATTGTATGGTGCCACATGAAAAATGTCAACGGTGGTGAACAAGTCATTATAAGCCTTCATTATTCGCCTAAGAGTAATAGTACTCTCCGATCTTAGCATTTGTTAATGTTGATCTTAGGATTAACTTCTTACCTCCAATTTATAAACTTAAAAGTCGGTTGAGCTATTTCTTGTATAATAACTTCAAAGTTAAGACTAACATCTTTTAAATCAGCTACAAAATCACTCATTTCTTTTTTATTATTGTCATCAAATAAAGTACTTCCTTTAATCTATAATCAATACATAATATAATATTATTGTGAGATGATCAAGCACAATAAAAATAAAACATTTAACAGTTATAATCCAAAGACCTATATAAATAAAAATAAGTATAATTCGAACTGAAAGGGTTAAACTATTTTAAGAACAAATTAAGAAGAAGATTGTCAAAGCTCAGTTTTTTATACATTAAGTTAAGCCTGTTAGGTTTATGGCGAAGACACATTAATAACTTATTAATTCGACAAACGAGAATATGCAACATTTAGATATTTTCTTTTCAGTTTTAATTTTAACACCTTAAATAAAGATTTATCAACAAACATTTAACTTTTGGTTATTGATTTTCGTCATATACGTTTGTGTTTCAGAAACTGCGGAAAACATAATTCTGAAATCGGAAATTAAGTTTATTTAACGGAAATTTTTATTTTCTGAGTTTATTTTAATAAATACAGAGCTCTAAGTGGTAGTAAGTAAGTAATTTGCTATATACGAATCGTGCCGCCCACTGCCCAGTACAACCTCTATATTTGCTTTATTTAAGTATGCCCGTTACCCAAATCTATGTATTGTAAAACTGTAGTAAAAATAATAATATACATAGAAGTTACAAAATATTTATAACATTCTCTGTCTTAGTCAGCAAAACAAGACGAAATGGTAAAACCACAACCTCTCGCAGTCTAATCTTGTTTTACGTAAGATTGTGAGTTCTACTCCATGTTCTCTTACCATAATTGAGTTAAATCTGAAAACCTCCGCTACTGCTGGTGACTGTAGCTTGAAAGGACCACCCATTCGTGAATGGTACAATGTATCCAAACCATACAATGTAACATTATTAACTAAAATGTAATTGCGACAAGAACCGCTTGGACACTGAAACAAATAAACATTAATAAATAAAGGCTATACCCTACAGGCTACAAAGAAAGGTCTTCACTAGAAATGCCCTATTATTTATACAGGGTCCGGAATAGAAGGCGCTCATAGCCGGGTGCGCTCACTGATCGGTAAACGATCGATGGGTTCAACAACTTTAGACGTGGTCAGTTACTAGATGGGTGATCGGAAGGCAAATAGAAAGTCGGCCTCGGCAGCTATCAATTTGATAATAGTCGAAAAGTGAAATCAGAGGCATAGATACGGGCTGCCTGAACAACTCTGATACTAGGTTAATGACCACTAACGAGAAAGAAGATTGTGATAAGCCTTGCTATATATATGTATATATATATCTGGTGGCACGGCAGTGCCCCCGCCAAGTCGAGCAAAAAGCGGCACGGCCGTACTATCCTTTTCTCGAAGCACTTCATGCCATTTTCGACGCCCTATAACTTCTTTGTGGATAAAACTAAAAGCCTGAATTTCTAGTAACCGAGCAGGCATTGTATAAACACGGTGTATTTCAAATTTCATTCAACTTGAATCAGTAGTTTAAGAATTATAACGAGTCAAAATTTCTTAATTTTGTTACTCGGTGACTGACCGGTCATCAAAACTCTAAAGTACTTCACACACACACATGGAAGCTTCAAATTTAGAGTATAATTAGTGCTTAGTGTATAAATCTAGGAAAAACTAAAGAAAAAAACGACACTAAAGTATTTCTATGAGTAGAATAAGTTGCCGTACAACTGCCAAGTTTCAGGCGTAGTTATACATGAGATCTCACCACTTTTGTAGTAGAAGAAGTGCTTTGCGAGACTTGTGGAATTTTTACATTTTATGTTTTTAATGGGATTAAAAGTTGTTTCTGTCCGTAGTTATGATTGCCAGATTTATTAACGTTTCGACAAGCTTGGATGTCGTGTGCAAGTTGAAATGTAAGAGTTTATGATAAATACCTTAAAATACCACGAAACGTCGATGGACTCCATTTCCATAGTTTCTTTTTTCATGTTCAATGTTAAATTATTGATATTTCGAACAAATTCCGTCACGTTTTTTGTGCTTTCTCTGAATAAATTGTCTTGATATTCACTAAAAGCAATTACATTTGCGACTCGATCGATTATTATTTTCTATATTCTACTAAAAAAAGATCTAAATAATTTGAAAGATAAATATTTTAGGTATAAATCTAAATTTTTACCGAAATTTAGGTAAATAATCGCCAAACACAACAGATGTATTTATATAAGTGAAAACAGCGGCTTGCATTTTTGACATTAATTCTTCACGTATTGGCCTTGTCAGTAGTTTTTCTAACTGTTCATCTTTAAATAATAAAAGTAAGTATAGGAATAACACAATTATTCAAAAAAGTCTTATTACGTAGTACGAGTAAAACATAAAATAATATACATTAAAAAAACAGCAATCAAAGAATGGTAGTACGAAAAGGTGGTCTTATCGCTAAGGCAGCGATTTCTGCCAGAAAACATTTTCATACAGGATATTATTAGTACAAGCGGTCAGAAGGTGTACTATGAAACTTGAATGAAGATATATGTATAGTAACTACTTTACTTTTACATACTTTGCTCTTGAGAAAAATATGGCGCTATAACTGGTGGCAGGTCGTAACTACTGGGAGTTATCTAAAATATTGTAAAATATTTAAATTTATTGCATCGAATTACATAATACATTTTATTGTTTTACCTCAACGCTGAATTTACAATTCTTCACTTGAAAAGTGTCGTGACCTAAGTTCACAGACTGACCATTAAGTTTTGCCAAAGTGTAGCCAGATAATGAACAACCCTCAGCTATAAGGCTGAAATGAAACCGATAGTTAACCTATTTTCTAGGCTTAATAAATCACAAATAGATTACATAATTAAACTAACGCCAAAAGTCCTATATATTCCACTTGTTGAAAACTAAAGGGTGAATTTTTTAATGGATCCTGAGGAACTGAATATAGAATTTCAGATTCATTCCTTAACAAAACGTAACTGCCTTCTATTATCATCTTACTGAGATCAGCTTCAATACGTAGAACATTTGACGCAAGCGCAAATGCTACCTCCGGCATCGTAAGTTTAGGTAAACTCATGAGTTTCAAATCTAATAACAGTCTGTAACAAACAGAAAACAATAAAGTTCCATACCTAAAGTTATATACAAATACATGACCTAAGATGACCCATATACATCGTTCCTGTTGCCGGATAGCCGGCGCTGGGTATCCGGTAGCGAAGTTTATGGACATATATGGCAGCTTTCACGAACCGGCGTAATTTTGCTCGGCAAGCAGTTGCCGGGTGCACGCCGGATTCACCACTTTCCGTACGAGCTACTAAATTCAAAATTGGGTCGTGTCAAAGCGGTACGAGTTACCGGACAGTCGGCACCGGAAACCTGGCAACCGGCACGTGTGAAAAAGCACTTATAATATGTTATATGAATATACGTATATTTGAATACAAATTGTATTTTTGTTTTTTTTAATTCATGTCAACTTAACATACCAAATACAGAACGCTCTTTGGTTGAAGACAGCCGATGATCAACAGGCAACCAATGAGCGTTCTATATTCTGTATTTCTGTTGATCAAATTCATGTCAACTTAACATACTAAAATACCTAATGAGCGTTCTGTATTTGGTATGTTAAGTTGACATGAATTTGATCAATCTAGGAAGAAACTAGTGGCTACTCTCAATGCAAACAACGCAAACTGGTAACAGCGCAAACTGGTTATACACAATATTCCCGGTAAAAAGAGACAAATAAGAGGCCTATACTAACAATTCAACAACATTATCCGATACGTAGAATCCATCAGATAAATGAAGAGAATCCGCTGATCTCCTCACGTACACGTTCATCCCTCTGATACCATAATTCTCTTTCAACGCCTGAAATTAAATCAATTAATTTGATAGAATCTTTTAAAATATTGATAAAAGTAAATAGTTATCTTTTCACAAACCAAAAGTATAGCATTCTCGAAAGATCTTCTATGAGCCTGCCAGTGTTTTTGAAAAGCCTTGAATACATCTAAAAATAAAACGGATATAAATAATATTAATATTTACTAGAATATTTGTTAATATTTTTTAACTTATTGTAAAATGAAACGTCTATAACTATATTCGCAAGAGACGGGTTGCGACCGTAGCCCACTCACTCTGATAAAGGACCTCCGATGGGTCTGAAACTATTCGGTACCTAAACCGATTAAACGTTTTGGCCGTTTATTTTTAGGTCTTGAGCCTCCAGCATTTATACCATTTGAATGAAACGCCACAGTAGTGCGCTTTCTGATCGATAATCTCTGCCACTACTGAAATTTGATGATTCAAAGTTATGTATTCCAGCATTATATTAAAAAATCTTTATTCTTGAGAGATACACCATGCACTGACCCTATTTTTTACGAAATTATAACAATGGTTATCAAGAGACTCATTTATTACATGTGATGTGCGACCCAATATAAAAAAGCGGAATTTAAATTACCTTTTAATAAATAATGATGAAAATGATACAAAAACAACACCTTACAACACTATGGTACTGTTTTAGTATTAGAAATATTTAGTAATCACTTGAAACAAGACAAAAAAGAATAAGAAAGTGTTCCTTTTTTGAATTTAGTGTATTTTTTATAATTCCAGGCATAAAAGGCAAGGCTGGCCATATGGAAGCCAGTTTTCATAGTCTACGTTCGATAAAGGGGGGGAAATGAAAGTAGAAATAAATAGGTCTTGGGCATCCAGCGCATACGAGTACATTTTCTTACCACTCTTAAAGTATTGTGCTATTTTGCCATCTATTGACGCAGAGTTTACGTTAAAGGCACATGTTAAAATTATCAAAATACTTATTTTTTGCATTATAACTCAAATACGTTTTTTGATTTCAATATGATTTTAAAATGAAAAAATAAACTAAAGAAATTAAGCGGAGGTTTATTACAGCATCAAAATTAATTTCAACGCTCTTTGAAAATATTTAAATTATAATTCTTTATTACTTTTTACGGCTCATATTGTTACTCACACAATTTAAATCCTAAATGAAAGTTTTTTTTAAACCGACATTAAAAAGAAGGAGGTACTCAATTCGGGTAAAATACTTTTTTTTTCAATGTATATACTAATAAAGCAATTTTTTTATAAAAATTTTGTGTCTTACGACGAGTTAAATAAGCTTTGTTAAAAAAATTAAACCCCTTAAATTATATAAAGTAATTGCATCCCAAAAATTTTATTACAGACTTCAATTAGCGTTGTCAGACTAACATAGATAGACTATTCTATAAATCAAAAGAAGAATAAACGCTCAGCGATACACACGCTCAAGGATACACACTCATTGATCAGGATAGTATTTATATTCTGTGTCAGGGCTCCATACACAGACACGAACACAAAACAACCACACCGAAATAAACGCCTATATGGTCAATACTTAAATGAGAGATTTCGAGGAAACCGCGACCTCTTAAGGCAGGTTCTTAAGGCAGGTTCTTAAAGCAGGTTGCTTCGAATTTATAAGAACTTTAACATAGACAAGATATATCTTAAACAAATTTTTCATCACCGGTACCCACGTTAGGTGTGGAATCTTGAGAAACTATTTTGCCCAATTTGAATTAAGTCCACTGATTTCTTTTGTCTAGGAACTAAAGACTTACTTTATTCGAACCATTGCATACATATATATGTATATGTTCGGTAGCGACCCGACATGCTTGATATACAGAGGATTCTTCCTCTAATCGTAGTAGACTAGACTTTGCTAGAGTCTAATCGTTGTAGTATGCTAGATTTATAATAAAATTTAAGGCTTGTAATTACAATTATATAAAGGTTTTAAATCCCATGCTAGAAAGTTCAGCGTTCAGCTGCGTACAAGTAAAACACAATAAATATAAACACAAAATGTTTATACAAAGTCTTAAAAAGAAATGTATCACTTTATTATTATTTCTTCTCCTCAACCCATCCAAGATGGCGGTTGGTACGCAACAGCATCCGTCATGTCTTTTTTACAGTCTACTTTAATAGGATCATTTAGTATCATGTTTGTTGTATTTTTTGTATCACGATACATATCCGATAAATGATTTATCAAAAAATCAGGTAATTTGTTTATTACATAGCCATTTATGAATGCGCTAGATGCGTGACGATCTATTATATTATGTTCAAACTTCATAACTGAGAAGGCCAACGTTCTGAAAAATTAATGAAATTAATTTCTATTCATTAGTATCTTTTTTATTTAAAAATGAGTAAGCTCTTGACCTCCATCGAACCCGAAAACATATATGAGGTCTACAGTGGAGCGAGCTTACTGATTCGGGAATACGGACGCCGGAAGAGCATTCCACTCCCTGCGCATAACGAAAGAAACGGCTGGACCGATTTGGCTAATTTTGGTATTGAGATATTTATGAAACTCCAGGAAAACTTAAACAATGAAAAATATTAAAAAATTGCGAGGAAAATGAAACAATAATGCTAGTTAATAAAAAGTAAAGATTGTTGTATGGGGACCCCTTAATTTTGAAACTAAATTTATTTTAATGACCAAATCATTAAAATAAATTTAGTTTCAAAATGTTTAGCGGTTTTAGAAATACACATTCTGTACAATATTTTACATCGGTCTGACGGACAGTGACGGCTTAGCAATAGGATTTCCGCTATCCATCTTTAGGTAGAAACTCTAAAAGCAATCTATGTTTTTTTTTTCGGAATGTGTATTGCTGTTGGCCCTACTGGCCTTGGCAGCGTCACCGGGCGGGGGCCGAGTACTGAGACTCAGCCGTGATAAAGGGACAGCCCTCACGGGGCTCAAATTTGATTCCGTCCTTAGGGTGCCTCCTGCGAAGCCGAACCACGGCTAAGGACGTCATCGGAGATGGAGGCAGCGCTCCGAGCGCATTCTATACGATAGACTCACCCGACGGTGTGAGCGCGACGCGACGTGCGAAACAAAGGACCTCGTCCTCGCCGGCGTGGACGGTGTTGTGTGCGTGTCTGTGCTGTGTTAGGGGCATTTTCTAATGTAATCCTATCGTCAGGGTCTTGCAGGACGTGCTTAGGACGCCTTACTTTTGTCGGTTGGTTACATCGGTCTGTGTAGATACAAGCATGTCTATCCGAAAGCATGAGCTTCAAAGGTGAGTCTGTTGTCGAGTATGACGCCTAGATATTTGGTTTTATCTTTCCATGGGATGGGATGATCGAACAAGAGCAATCTATGTATACTAATCGATTTCATACACTTAATCCAATGTAAATAAGCTTTACACAAAAATAATGCGAAAGTAGTGATCGGCTTCTTGAACGTTCGCTTCTTAATCACTTCAATTACCAAGGCTTTGTGATGCCTCTAAAGCATAAGATAGTAATACAATGTTATACGTGAATACAGACTAACTTTTACCATCAGTTTTAATTTATATATAAATAATTACAAGCACATATTCATTTGAATATATATCACAGCTTGGGGCAGATATATTAGTATTGTGAAGAGTGAAAGTGCCGGAGGCCAAAGCTTTGACCCACTCTGTTTCTTTTCTTTTTCCTTCTCATCCCTTCCATCATATTCCTCGGGTTGGAAACGCGCATATATACTTAAGTATGAAAAGGGTTACGGGTAAATTCAATCCCCGATTCAAAATTACCTCCAATTCGTAGGCTTAAAGATCGGTTTTGTATTTTTCAAATCATATTCAACGTTTATAGAGAAGTCTTTAATTTCTATAACAAAATTGTGATCTCTTTTATAAGTGTTGTTTTTAAAGCCAATATTTCCTCTGACCTGAAATTATTTCAAAAAAAAATTCAGACATCCAAACATTTAAAATGATTTAAATTGATTTAAAAATCAACGAAATACTGCTACTGTTTACTACGACTTGATTCTACCAAAAAAAGAAATTTAAGTTTGGCTAATAAGTCGATCAAATAAGTTGATAAAATAATAAGAAAGAATTGACTAATTAATATATCCGCATAACGTGTCGTCAATATGTATCAATTGTTTCTATGAGTCTCACCATAATTGTGTTAAATCTGAATGTCTCCGCGATCTTTGGTGACTGCAACTTGTAAGGACCTCCGGAATGTGAAGAATACAATGTATCCAAGCCATATAAAGTAACATTATCAACTATAATATGATTCCCACATGAACCGTCATCACACTGAAATCAAATTATTACGTAAAAGTTTTGCCAACCTATTATAGCCGAAATCACAGCATTAGTTTGTTGAAATCCTTAACATAGACATTTCTTACAAAGATCCCACAGAAATAAGTTAAGTTGGCCCTATGGAAAGGAAAGGTACGGGTAAGCATGCACCTCGGAAATTTCAAGTACTTAATCTGTGTTTCAAATTTATCTCGTGCTTAACAGTGTAGAAAAATATAGTGAGGACATAGAGGTTTCCTATGTCGAAGAAAAAATTCATAGATATGTTTATCCAACAATCCTAGTTAACTAGTAACCAGGTTAGCTACCACCGTACTTTAATGAAAAACTCGTGATTGCCGCAATTCAATGTCAGCGTAATACCTACCAGTTGCGTCTTCAAAAGGTCGGCAACGGTCCTGCATGCCCTCCGATGTTGCAGATGTCCATAAACATCTGCTACATCTGCAACCGAGGCAATTGCTTGACATCAAGAGAGCCTCCTGTCCCCTCTAACATGAAAACGCAACAAACAGAGCCTAGCAAAAAACTTTCTGTGATTCTATTTTAAATGGTTTCATTTAAAATAGATACATGAATTTAAACAAATAAATAAAAACAAATTATTTACCGAAATACTCCAGAAAACTCGTACAGGCTCTAATTTTACCGTATCGTCTTTCATATCCATTGTATTATTAACAATTTTTCGAACGATTTCTGTCATATTTTTTGCCGCGCCATTAAATATACTATTTTGATATTCACTAAAATCGATATGACATAAAATGGTTTTATTCTTGGGATTGAGAGATCTTGGGATTTTGTTACCGAAACTATTGAGATACTAAATAGTAAAACTTTGGATCAAAATTGGGTTAGCTGCTACGGATATGCCCGGACCGACTAACAATCAGACAGACTGTCAAATTTTATTTGTATCGATAATCTACTTATCCATAGATACTCTTGGTGGTGGTCAAGGGTTTTGGAACACACACAAACACTGGCACAACCCGTACATAGGCATATAGATAGTATAAATAGTGTTCTGATCTGAGTGTTTGTTTGAATTGCAGGGCCAGCAGCTATTACAGTTATCATTTCAGTTATTACAGTTATCAGTTAGATTCGAAGTATAATGATTATATATGAATGATATTTAACAAAGCCGTCTACTGAAGTAGCTTTAGTGCTGTTGCGTTGTTAAAGCAATAATAGTATTATTTACTCGCCAATATATGTCAGGGTTCTAGCCAGATCGATTTAACGCCCCCAAATACTGAATTTTATGAAAATCGTTGGAGCCGTTTCCGAGATTCGGTATTAGATAAACATAAAATATGTAGGTATATTTACCGAAATTTGTGTAAATAGTCACCAAATTACGTAATTTAATTAATAATTGACGTGTTTATGTAACTATAAACAGCGGCTTGTAATTTTGGCATCAATTCTTCACGTATGGGTTTCGTTAATAGCATTTCCAATTGTTTACCTTTAATAAAGAAGGAAAGATAAAAAATTCAAGATACACTCACTACAGTATTCTCAAATTTAAATTTATTAATGTAGGCTTTGGAAATTTAAATTTGCGATTCCTATGAATCGAGTTATTATGCCAAATAATATTTCTGTACTAAAACATATTATTTATCCTGAAAGTTAGTTAAGAGTTAAGCCTATGCCCTCCTCTTTTTTGCCCATCGTCTTAAGTGGCAACGCACGATGTAGCTATTGCCAATGAACATACGACAACTGTTTGTGTGATTTTTTATCAGGATATTTGCAAACTTTCATTTTCAACATTCATTCACAAAATACCTCAACATACCTTGGTCTCGGGAAAAATATGGCGCTGTAACCGGTGGCCAACCAAAACGATATGGTGATATCTGAAAATTGTTTGCAACTTAAGTATTAACTTCTTTTGAATACTGAAAATGTTTACTTGAAAATCATATTACCTCAATGCTGAATTTACAATTGCTCACTTGAAACGTGTCATGTCCCAAACTTATTGAATGACCGTTCAACTTAGCTAAAGTATAACCAACTAGTATGCAATCATCAGCTATGATGCTGTAATAAATACATTTACTCCTATTAATTAACTTTATTTAATATTATAAGCGCGAAATTATCTTTGGGTGTATGTTTTATGATTGATGATGGATGCTTTTTTGTTTTTTAGTGTTTCACGAAATATTATAAACGTGAAAGTTTGTTAGGATATATGGATGGATGTTTCTTACACTTTCACGTACAAACTACTGGATAAATTTTGATAAAATGGATACACACATAGCTTATTACCTTAATTAACATTATATAGAATATTTCTTTATTTAAAACCAATATTGCAACATATTTACAATGCAAAACTAACTATATTTACAAATAATTCAACTGTACAAATCATGTCCACGGGGAATGGTGGCAAGAATACTAGATGCATTTCCCCGCTGCATCGCAATACCGATTTTTTGGCATTTGTATCATGGAAAAATGTTAGGTTCTCGTGGGATCATCAAAAAGATTCCCAGAATCATTTAAATACTTATTACGTTGAATCTACAAGTCAAAATCCTAGTTTTTGAAAAGTGCTTTACTTCTTATCACTGGTACAAGTAGTATCTATAAACACTGTTATCTTATTTAAATAAAATATTTCTCACATGGAAAAAAACATTAAAATATGAACTTACGCTAACTGTCCAATGTTTTCCACTTGTTGGTAACTAAAGGGCGAATTTTTATATGGATCTTGATCAACAGAGTCCAGAATTTCCGATTTATTTCTGAACAGCAAATACCTGGTCTCGACTACCATTTTACTTAGTCCAGCCTCAACGCGCAGGACATTTGACGCAAGCGCAAATGTCACCTCCGGCATAGTAAGATGAGGTAAACTTGTAAGGGCCATATCTAGTAGTAATCTGATAAGAAAATAATTCGTAATAACAGATGAACTAAAACAATTCGTGGAAAACATTAGTCATAAAAGTTTTAGTTCATCGCATGACCAAGGATAAAAAATTAGGCCTAGATAATAATCATCGCATCAAGGCCATTGGTGTTGGTCAATATCAGGGCCAATAAGTATGGTTGAGATTTGTCCTCAAAGTTCCACATTAAAAAACTACTTATATTACAGATTATACAATGAACGAATGATTGTATAATGAATATTTTTCAACTCTACCTGCGAAATTAATTTGCAGGTAATCTTTCTTTTTATATGAAATTTGTTTACATATTATGTTCACTGTAAAGCCTGGAGTGACTGCCTCATTCGCAAGATGTGGTTTCCTCGTTCCTCCAGTTATAAAAATGTTACCCTCATATTTAAAACGAACTTGTCCGAACATTGCTATTTTAAGAAAATGATAACATAATACCTACACTTCAACCACATTATCATTTAGATAAAAACCATCGCAAATACGAAGCGAGTCTGCAGGTTTTCGCACGTATACATTCAATCCTCTGTATCCAAAATTCTCCTTCAACGCCTAAAATGAAATCACTTGAAATGTATAATCTTATTAAGAGGTTCTATTATTATACATTTTTCCAACTAACCAAGACAATAGCGCTTTCGAAAGATTTTCTATGAGCCTGCCAGTCCTTTTGAAAAGCCTTAAAAACGTCTGTAAACTAAAACCCAATAAGTATATTTTGTAGAGTTTTATCAAGTCTTTAGATGCTTAGATAATTTCTTACCGCTATCAAAATACTCTAATATATCTTCCGTTGGCGCTGAAATTACATTTAAAATGCATAGTTTAAACAAAAATATTATTATTTTGTACATTTGATTACAAAAACACGCGGTATATCATGAGATAAGAAATTGAAATTGGAAATACAAATAGTTAAGTTATAAATCCGAAGTTAATATTCCTAAAGAAATTTAAAGATTTCAATTATCTGTGAAATAATTTCATAAAATCAAAATGAAATAAAAAATTAAATGCAATTTCATTTTTGCTTTTTACATCATAATGTTGAAGAAAGGAATTATTTCTTGTAAAGAATTTTTAATTATAAGTTTTGTACTAATGGATAATGTATGGGTTCTTTGCGAGAAAAACTGCTGGACTTCTTTCGATGCGAAAAACCACTTTAAAATCATGGATAATTTAGACGGTAAACTAACATTTTAAAGACATTTTAACATTTGTACCGTGCGCTTGATAAAATACTTGTAAACGGGTGCTAAATAGTGTAGAGACTCCTTTGCAACCATCAAAAGAATACTTTTTTGTTTTGAATACGGTAAATAAATAGAGCATTCTTTTCAGATCGTTATGAAACCGTCAGAAAAAATTACCAAGCTGCAGTAGGAGGTACAGGTTTCGACAAAGCTATGCTCATGGTGAGTAATGTCTTGATAGCCTACATCACATGTGTCTAATACAATTTATATATTCATCTCGTATTTGTCTTCAGAGAACCTGCTAGAAGAGCGATTTTGCTTTAATAGTTTTTTCTAATATTGCGATATGTTACAATGTATTTTTAATTTTTATTGTCAGTATTTTTTTTATAAAAAATTAGCAAGGCATAGCTAATATTCCTATTGCCCCTCCAAATATGCTCGAAGCTTGCGCTAGGAGTGGGTACGACAATAGCCCAAGGGGTCAGGATAGAACCCTCGACTATCGCGTTAATTAAATAACTAAAACTCGACAAGAGTACTTGGACTTACAAAACTGGTCTTAGTATGCAATGCAACAGTAATATTGTTGCTACTACAAAATGAAACGCAGAATCGATTAAATCTTAAACTTGACATTATTTTCGACTAGACAGACAGGCAGAAATTACGATTCGCCCATAAAAACTAACAATGTCGTCAGCTAAAACGAACAGAGTTGTGCTGAAAGGATATAAAAATCTGTTGTCTGACGATTATCGCGATCGCCTAGAATTTATTGAAAGTGATGATCCATAAAACTAAACATAAAACTTTATTAGTACTAGAAAATGAAATAAAATGAATGAATACTTAAATTAATATTGAAATAAATTTAAAAGTATGTTTAAAATATATCGTTTCTAGATAAGTACATTTATTGAGCGTAAGTTACTCAATTATTGTCACCATATTGAATAAACCTCGAGATATTAGTTCTTAAATCTCCTCTGCCCAGTAATTTCACTAGCCTGCAGTGCCCTTCAAACCGGAACACAGTATTGCCTAAGCACTACTATTTGGCGGCAGAATATTTGACACTGCAGTGGTACCTAACTAGCCGGCCTCTTGCAACGAAAGACCTACCACCAGTGTGACTGAGTGCACTGGTGGGATAATCTCTGCTGTGACAAAGGTTATCCCAACAGCGGGCGATGGGATCGTCACATCCCGACGCCGGGATCTCTATATAAAATAAATAAAAAATAAGTTACGCGAATTATAAGCACATTAATTAATACAAAAACTTAAAACAGTCGCTTACCAACCATCCTAATACTCTGAATAGCCTCTGTTTTCGACATGTCCATTTCGTACACAAAATGTCGACAATCAGTATCTGAAGGTCTAATAATGTTTCCTTCATTAAGTAGGAACACCAAAATGAGCAACTCCCACTCCTCTTGCCCCTTTACTTTTTCTCTTCCTTTTCCTTCTCATACTACCCATTATATTGGCAAAACAACTTGTGTTGTATGCCGTAGACATGCATACATGCCTATCTATGGAATGCGATCGCATACCTTGAGACGCATTGTAAGCTTTGGTTTTCCAACGTTGTGGTACATAGCTGAAATTATTATCGAATCGTGTTAAAACAAATATAATAATGTAAAATATAATATCTTATAAATTTTCAGACAATGTTGAAAAACCTCGGGATAGCTGAGCGAGATCTTCACGCGTCACAGAAGGATCAGACACAAATTCCTGCGGGCATCAACCTCGGGGGCTATTGCATGATGAAGATGCCAAATTCTGTATTGTAAGCATTTTAAATAGCGGCTTTATACTAGTTACGCATAACCTTCACTAAGAATTAATTTCAAATGTACGATATGCGTAAGTGTTAAAAACACCTTTTATCGCCAAACATAATTTACATTGAGAATCCATAAAAAAATTAGTAGAATGCAGATTTAAGGAGCTAAGAAATCCGTAACATGCAGTGCAAGACGCTCATAGCCGAGTGCGCTCACGCACCGGTAAACAATCGGTGGGTTAAGCAAATTTAGGAACGGTCAGTCACGAGATGGGTGATCGAATAGTGGTATTTCAACGTTAGCAGTAAAAAATAGTTTCTCGTGTGTTTTTTATTGAAAAGTTCGTACATTTAGGAAAAATAAAAAAATCGTACTTCTTTATTTTAAATTCCTTTCACCAGCTGCTTGGTCCTTGTGACGTCACATAGACGATAAATATTGGCTATCAAAATGTGGTAATAAAATCGCAATGGATAACCCAATTGAATTGATTTGTCGACCGACTTCTTCTTCATTAGCTTCATTCTGGTGTAGTGGTTGTTGTATTGGACGCTAGCCAGTTTTAATTGTGTTTTCATACTTATCATCTGAGGAAAAGATGTGCAAAAAATATATTGCATACGTTTGCGCAGTATCTAGCGCCATGTGGCTTTAGCCAGTATGGTTTTAAGTGTTTAAACATCCAACGAGTTTAGTGACAAGGCCGGCTAGAAAATAATTACACAAAAAATTATATCATACTTTTAGGTTCTTTCATCGCATGAAACTTCGTAACAATACTGTATTTCGTATAACTCACATGCAAAGTGATCTCAAGAATCTTGTACTGACAGCGCGTATTCTTCTCAACGATCTACATCTCTTTGGCTCATATGACTACACATCCACGTTAGCACCAGAATTGCTATTTTATGAACCGAATTTCGGACAAGTGGAGTAAGTATGCAAAATTAACTGTAATAATTTATAATTACAATAAACATTACAATTTAAAAAAAATTATCAACTTTAATTTAGCTGATAATACAGAAATATACCCATTTTTTGCCGACGTTGTGGCGCAGCGGTAGCGAACCTGCCTTAAACGCCACAGGTCGCGGGTTCAATTCCCGTTCGGAATGTTTGTATTGATCATACAGGCATGTTTTCCGGTCTGGGTGTGTTTGTCCGTGTCATTGTGAATGTTTCCGGACCCCCGACACAATTTGAAACTATCTTAATGGGGCGGCCCCCATGGAGTGTAGTTTATGTTTTATTTATTATTTATAATATTTTCTTGAATAATAGCTGAGAATACTATCGATCAAGTCGCCTTTTCAAAAAAAAATTGTTCAGCTGTATACATACATGTATTATGTACATAGGTGTATTTCAATTATGTCAAATTAAGCAATTCGAAATGTATTACATTCGTGCATTTCTCGCTATTTAGCAAGGTCCAGGAGAGAGGGAGAGAGAGAGAGAGAAAGGAGGAGCTCCCTCTTACCCCTCTTCTCTTTTCTTCTCTTTACCCCTCGCTTCGCCCAATTCTTTTTGCACAATTTCGTCAAAACAGTACATAAAACATACAGAGTATTTTAAATTATACCAAAGAATATTGTAATATTTATTTGTTTTAGATTTCTTCTGAGTAATGTTAAATACATGATGGAAGGCCGATACCGCCTGATGAAGAACAGATTAAATATAGAATTAGTCATTTCAGAACTGGATATTGAAGATATACTTATGATGGTAAATATTACAATATTTATCTGTAATTTCATTTAAGGTTTAGAAAAATTACGAAACGTTCTTAGCTAGGCCAGTTAACAATACATAAATAAACGCAACGACCCCCATTAGATCTAGAGAGATCTATTTGTTAAGAACCAATAGAAACGCTCTTACTAATTAATTTATTTTCTCATATACATAGATTTTATACTAAAGTAGAGTACTAACTGTGCTCTCGCCTTCGCTCACGTGATCTACAGATTTGATTTGATTTGATCTGTATATAATACTTTCATATGCATTTAATAAGTAGCTGTCATATTACATTGCAATTACAAAACACTCCTCCATTCATAGATTAAAATAAAGTTCAATTGAATTCATAACTTTAAGCATTCAATTGAATTTCTCCAACTCCATTTTATTTATAGTATATAGATAATTATGATTTGTAACCTTGAGTATGTTTTATTTTAGTATAGAAATAAAAACTCAAACTTAACGGAGAAGCTTGACCGGAAAAATATAGGTAATAAATTATTTTTAATCTAACTGACTTCAATAACTTATTACTTAGGTAAATAAATACTTATAAATAAAAATAAAATAGTCTTGTGCAAAAATGGCAAAGCGCGGCGCAAAGCATGAATGTTCGGCACACCATCGTCGTTCTTTTTGAAATAATTTTTGTTTTGTAAGCCAATTTTTATTTACTATAGAGTAATAAAGACCTACCGTTAGAACGTTGTACCTAGCTCTATGTTATTTACAACCAATATTACAACATTTATACAATTAAAAACTAACTATATTTACAAATAAATACATATCATGTCCACGGAGAATGGTGGTAAGAATGCCAGCTGCATTTCCACGGTTAATCGCAATTCCGATTCTTTGGCCAAAAAATAAACCCGCTTTAAAAATTCATATTTTTAACAGATGTTTTTGTGCAAAGATTAAAAGTAGATTTGGACAAATGGCTAAAGGATTACATCAACGATTATCTCATGTACTTTCCTGTCGATGAAAATGAAGAATTCCAGTAAGTTTCTTTTAATAAGCAACATTCAATATCTGTTTAGCTTTTTAAAAAAAATGAAAATATAGATGTTGCCATTTTAAGTTTTTATGATATTTTTTATCTTTTAGGCCTGAAGCAGCATCGATCAGCATTTTCTCTATAGAAAATATACACTATATAAATTCTCATCACGGCATTGATTCGCATTTCGCATTTTTGTGTTTTAAATGCTTAAAAGTGTAACACTCGATTTAACACGGTAAAGGATGCTTACAGCGTCAACCCTGATAAATGTAATTCAGGCCTTAGCCCTCTGTGTATCGATTTTGATGACTATTTCTGCTGTTGGATAGATCTCGTTGGAGATCCCTATAATTATTGCAAACACTAATTATAATTAATCAAAGATTTCAGGCACCTTATATGTGTATATACCTAATAAATACAATTTCTGTACTAGATTATTGCATACAAATTTTTCTGCAGGCAATATAATCAAGAAAAAACATCGCTCCTCAACCATTTTACAGACAACGCAATAGATATTGTAATTAAACGAATACTCGAAATAAAAGCGAACGCTGTTCAGCTTCCGTCATTTACGTTACTCGATTACGAAAACAAGGTAAGAATACGGTTTTAAATAACTGACAACCAATTTATACATAGCTATTTTGCCGTAGTGACAATATTATACATTTGTATGATCTTACGCAATATTTTGAATACATATTGTCGACTGGAAATACCTATCTTAACACGTTCTTTAATTTGAGGAAACAATTATTAGCTATTAATAGTAGTAAAATATATTTGAAAAATAAAACAAATGAACCAATTAAGAAAATTTACATTCTCAAAACTGTTTAAAATGAACGCTATATTTTATACGAAAATTAAAATAACGCTATATTTTATACGAGACATTAAAAAGGGCTTTAACTCATTCACAGTCGCGACATTAGATATAATAGTTATTAAATTAAGAATTAATAAATTAACGCTACATATTCAACGGCCCCTATTAGGATAGTAATACCCAAGAAACAAACACAATTACAAACACAAACACACCCAGACAGGACCGCGACGCTTAAAGCAGATTCGCTGCTTCCACAGCGTCGTCCAATGTATTTAATATAGCTTCTTTTCAGAAAATAATATTAAAAGATGGTGTATTACGAGGCCTAGATAGTATGTACAGACGTTCAATAGCTACAGGCATTAAAAACAGAAAAAACGTTCGAAATGTTGACACTGTGATCGGTTTCAGCAATTTGAAGGTTCGTCACAAATTTAAATATTTTTTATACTAATTGAATTGAAATGAATTAAATTGAATTGAATCAAATGACACATGTGCGTGAAATTGGAAGTTTGAATGATTTACATTCAAACTTATCGATGTTTTATTCAATTTCATTTTTTTAATTTTAGGTAATTTACAGATATGACGCAATATTAAAGCCCAGCTTGCCCCCAGTTACGGGTGTTTTAATTTTAACAGCAGATGAGCTGACAGCTCACATGGGACTATCCTTAGTTAAAGACCCGGAAACCACTGATTTGACGTTTACATTTTTAGAACAGGCGAAGTAAGTACACCATTGAACTTAATGTTATGAATATGGGTAGCTTTGTATCATTATAGTAAAGACGACCTGAAGACTTTGTTGGCCACTAACCACTCAATAAGAAGAAGACCACATGTGGTACTTTTTTGCCGAAAATGTTACTGTGGAGATTATCATGACGAACATATCGTAGTCACATTACACCAGTCATATACACAGTTATGGAAAATTATTTACTCACACATGTTTAATTTCTCAAGACCCAATTTCAAAGTCGATGCTGACGAAGTCGCGGACACATCTAGTTGTATTATATTTTATGTTACCTAAAATTTCGCCAATTTTCCCCAAATATACAGTTGGCTACCTATTCGAGGCTGTGAACACAGATAAGCATGGAAGTATTTAGCTTTAGGAAATAGCCCTACGCAGATTGCGCTACGCTTGGCAAAGCTTACCATTTGCTTTACAAACGTATTTATTTCGCCGTTACTACGAAACAACGGTGGTCGTTAACTATTTACTTATTTTCAAATGTCGTAAGCGATATATATGTTACACGGTATTTTAAACACACATTGACAAGAGATAAGGTCGTTTTTAGTTTAACTTCATGGGTTGTATTAATTAATGTTATCAGCGAGCGAGATTCGATGCGTAACTGTATTTGCGGTTTTGTGTCAAGATACCCGGTTTGTTCCCTTTAATAGACTTCTATTTATTTGCATTTACTGATTCGGTGACGACATATAAATAAACAACTCATAGAAGAACTAACAAATTCTCAGCTGTTTATTGAGATGATTTTACTGTTATTATGAGCTACACATATGCATACACTTGCAAATATGTATTTGCAATGTGATGTACATATTGGCGTTTTAAAACGGCTTCAAAAAAGAAAGAGGCTCTCAATTCGTCTCAATATTTACTTTTTTTTTTGTTTTATGAATGTTACTCGATTACTCCATGGACCAATTTTGTTTGTTTGAAAGGGTGTACTTTCCAGGTCACCCACCCCGTTGTAATGCGATCTTGTAGAAATCGAGGGAACTCTTCAAATTAAAATAATTTATTCATTAGCTACGGAAAAGAAGCATTCGGTGATGTGAAACTCCTGATGATGATCACAGATGACCAAAGAAATTGCACATTACTAATAAATATTTTACGGGTTGTGATACAATTAGGTACTTTAATGTGAAATTCAGTACGATTAAATGATATGCTTATTATATTTTATGGATGGTATGATTATTGATGGGTTACAAGCCCAGCAGATAGTCCAGTGGATCGAAAACTTAAGTTTTAGTTTTTAAGTTTAATGGTCATAGGTTTAAATCCGAACCATAACTTCTAATTTGTCAAGTACCTAATTGTATTATTCATATTCGTCTCGTTCTTTACGGCTTAGGAGAATATCGACATATATTATTTTATTTCTTGGAAGAAATTCTCAGTCATGTTTCTGAAACATGAGGTGAATCCGCAATGGAGCAATAATCCTAATAATAAGAGGGCTTTTGCTTGGCTTTGGAACACTTACAGGCTCTTACTATACTCCAAACAAGCGATCATAATAGTAAATTATTTTCTAAATAGAACTATTATAAGACTAGAAAAACTTAGTGTTGCCAGCATACGAGTAAGTACTACCCTTGTAAATAAATTAACAGCTGCCCGATTTAGAATTCGTAGAATTGATTAGGTAACAAACAATCAAACTTTCATATTTATAACATTAGTAGGATAGCGACGTATAGTAACAGTACGTAATATTCAATTTCGTTTGATAAGTACTAGTAAATACATATTCTCCGTCATCTTCCAGTCCATCCATTCCCGCCTTTTCATCCCCTAATTAGGTGATACTAATAGATTAAACATTTACATAAAATTATTTACAGTCCCGTTTCCTTAAGGCTGATTTCTTAATTAGATAGATAGAGGCTAATGAAATATTTTCTTTTCCGCCTCATTATTCATTGTGAATTATTTAACTTATAATGATGTTTTTTTTTATTTCAGGCCAGAATCTTTAACAGTAGAGGGTCCAGCCAATCGTATGATATCAAACTTCAAATATCTGCTTGAACGCCACATAATTGCTATCATGACAAATACTTTAATGCATAATATTAATATGCTGGGCACTTTAGACAGATGCGGTATATTTGTTTAAATATTTTTCTCTTTTCCCCGCCTTCTTCAAGTGAATCGACTATATAGTATTTGAATAAGTAGAATATGTTGCCGTACAACTGCCTGCTTGCCAAGTTTCAGTCATAGTTATACATGAGATCTCACCACTTTTTGTAGTAGAAAAACTACTTTGCGAGACTTGGATTTTTTTTACTTTTTATGTTTTTGATGGGATATTATATACATATATATAAATATATGTCACTTCTTATATCGGCTTTAGGTTTGATGCTGACATATAAAATATATATAAAACTAATTACGGTATTAATATGCTTCGTCATAAAATAAATCAATAATTTTATTTCTAAAATACAGTAGGTATTTATATATTTGAAATATAACAAGAAATGTTATACTATTTATTCTAATCCTTTTTCAGTGCCATTATTAGCGGCATTTAAGGAACCAAATGAACCGAATTCTGAGCCTTTTTTCGACGATGATATTATAGACAATCCTACAATTTCATCAGAAACAATTCTAAGCAACTCACAAAACCAAATTTTAATTGGAGCCAACACCCCAGCAAATGACAGTAGTGCAAACTTTAAATTCTATCATAGACGTGTTCCCTTGAAGAAACAGTCATCGAGAAGTCAAAGAAAACGTTACAACAAGCCAATCACACAAAAACCTAAGAAAGATTATAAAATTTAATAAGTTATCTTGAATAAATATTAATGTGTAAAGTGAATAAATATTAATTGAAAGGGTTTTTAATTTTTCATTTATCTACTATTAATTTTTTCGGTTTAGGACGTATCTTGATTTCTTTATAATTAAGTAGTTTTAGATGTAATATTATTTGACGACTTTGTGGCGTAGCGGTAGTGAACCTGCCTTCAGCTCCACAGGTTGCGGGTTCGATTTCCACTCGGAGCAGATGTTTACATTGGCCATACAGACTTCTTTTCCGGTTTGAGTGTTTTTCCTTCCAATGTTTCCGGACTCCCGACACAGGATATAACTATCCTAATGGGGCCGTTGAGTGTGTAGCGTTTATTCATCAATTTATTTATTTTATTTTATATTAAGAATATCAAATGATGTTTCCAGTTATAGTAAGTATAGAAAATAATAATATTGAGGATGGTACCATTCATAATAATATAAAGCTATCTTTACTGAAATTTGTGAAGTCGCGACCTCCATGTGCTCATATTCAAAACCTTGAGGTCTTTTCTCAAGTTACGTAAACGCTTTAGGTTCCTGGAGGTTCAGTAAAGAATATAAATGGCAGAAAAGTATATTTAAATTTCAATAACTTACATGTTAATACAGATGAAAAGCATTGAAAAGTTGTTTCGAGCTGACCTCTAATTAAACTATCAAACAAGGCTTCTTAACACCTTGCTTTTTTATCGTGGCTGCAAATTCCGTTCGATATCTTGATTAAGTGAAATAAACAAAAACCTAACAAAAAGTAAAACTAAACGTAGCTCTGACTCAACAGCCCTGGCAACCCGAATCAGTGTCCGTCAAAGTCAACCATCGATGTTGTGGCATATAGTGTCACTGTCAGTCTGTCAATAGTGTCGGTAATAGTCAATATGTTTCAAAATTACCGAGAGAGAATTTATTATTAAAATTATAAGTGATAAACCTGTTATAAAAAATAGCAGCTTAAGTGATGATGTATCAAGATGACTGAGGAAGAAAAGGTTGATATAGAACAACAGCTCGACGAGCTCTTAACGAAAGTCCAGCCAAACCTTCAGGATGTTATCAAAAGAGTAAATATATAATTATTGACTGTTGTATATTTATTTAAAATTTGTTACATTACCTAACAAAACATTTTTCTGCAGAGCTTTACGAATGTTGCGTTACAACAAACTAAAAACGGAGAACAGCTTAAACCAGATATTTTGGAAGATGTTTCATATTTTGCCAAGAATACTCAGGTGTAAGTTAATTGCCGAAAGGAATTACAAGTAAAACTCATCTATAATCATTAAAATAAATACAAAGTACTCAGGAATTTAAAATTATAAAATTAAAAACAATATTTTTCTAGTGCCAAAGCAAGTCGACTACAAATAATTTTCGTATATTTTTTTATTCATTATCTTTATTTTTAGAAACCTATCTAGATTAGAACTGTTGAGGCCTCCGACGTTTCATATGCAAGCTGTGTCATTAGATCTGAAGTCCATGGGACTTAAGTTGCGATGTTCTTTGGGAGAAGTAAATATAAAAGGATTGTATAGTGCATTTAATGAGAACCTCTATAACCTGATTCCCGTCATGGCAGAAGGACATGTTCTGTAAGTGCATTGCTATTATTATATACATATTACAAATATCTGTATAGGCAGAAAAGTTTACTTGGAGTAGCCTCTTTAAATTTTGAGACTAATGCATAAAACTACATAAATTAATATTAAATATAAATATCTCTAGATTGGAATACAAATACTATAGTACTTATTTTATTTATTGATTTTATTTGTATTATTCTTTTATTTTCTGGAAGTGTAATAAATCAATTTTATTTTATTCTTAATAAAACTAATATAATAATTATAACAAATTCCTAGGTCTTTCACTTAAGTGGAATAAGGTTTGTGGAAATCACCTTAATATAATTGTCTTAAAAACAATGTTTTCTATAACATTTACAAATATTCTTTCATTCTGTAAATTCCAACTAAAGGTGTAAAAAATTTCAAAATGTATATGAAAAAGAACCATGTAATGTGGTCTACATTACCCACAATGTAGTATGAGCGAACCTGTAGGCTGAAGCTAGTTTAAAATAAATAGTAATAAGTAAAAAACTTATTTTTCTAATATCCTGAGAATCAGCCTGGAAAAAAGTAAATAAGTAAAATTATGTTCAAGACTTTTCCATAGATGTTTAAATTTATAGTGATAATTACAGTATATCATTATCAAATGTGGCCGCAGATGTAAATGTGGGTTTGGTGATTGAAGACGATGCTTACTCATTCATCAATCCCGGAATAGAATTTAACCATGATGAAGTACTTGTCAAGGTAAATTTTAATGTTATAAATTTTTTAATGATTGTTTCATTTGTAAATAACCAATTTAATTTACCATAGAGTTTTTTTTTTCATTTTATTTTTCATTCAACAATGGGTGATAAATAATTATGACACACTCAATTGTAGACAAAGTTAAAACATCAATAAAATGTGGCATGTTGTGACAAGACAAGCTTAGATGTTTTTTATTTCAAAATGTTGCTATCGAGTATATGGACGCAAATAAGCAATACCATGTCAACCCACACGAATGTCATTTCGAGAAAAACGCGTTTGAAAATTTTGAACAACTTTCTTTATATGAGTTTTTTTATGCATTGGTCAAGTTTTTGGCAATTTCAGATTAATGTAAGTTATTTTACTTATTTTCACAAAAAATAAGTATACAAACTGTATATAATATAACCCAAAACGTTTAACATTATACATAAATTGCATGATTAAAAAATTGATTTTTTAGAAGTTTTAATGCTTAAAACCCTACAATTATTAAAGAAAAATGTTCTTCAGCCATTTACCAACACGTCTGCATATATAACTCAGTTTTTTTAATTTTGTGGGTTGACATAGTATTGCTTATTTGCGTCCATTATGGCCTGCATTATTTATATTTTTGTTCATGCAGCCTATTATCATTACAAACATTGCCACCTCAGTTGAATTAGAATAGAAAAAGATGAAAGAAAATAGGTGTCTGACAAATTAAAATGTGAATTTACTGGGCACTGCTACTTCACATAAATATTTTATAAAAGAGACCTCCTAAATACAGCCCGAAATTGATAACAACAACAACTACTCCTAAAAAATAAAAAAGTTAAAATAAAAACTTTACACATATTGAAGATAGATAGAAATACTGAAAACCCATACTGTTATACAATAAGTGTGACGTAATTTTCTATTACTATAATCTATAAGTAATACTTTTTTCTATGTAAATAAAAATTATATTCCTATTTATTAGCTGTCATGGCCGTCGCCGCAGAGAAGTGGCGGTTACGAATTTATTACCACAGAACAATTGGCTAAGCATATAGGTATGTAGACTATTTTTAAATTCAATTTAGAAAGTAGAACTCGGCAAGGTTATTAAAATTATTTTATATTTTGTAAATATCATATCAGTCGAATAATATAATACATTAATAAATGTATAGGTAAATTATTAAATTAAAACATGTGTAATTTTTCCCGATTAATTTTTTTATCGGCCTGATGTTTAATTATTTTACCTGAAGATTTTTAATAATATTCCGTCGATTCGGTGTAAATATAAACTTTACAAAGCTCGTTGGACTTGAGAATAATTAATAACGAAACTCCAAAGTATGATCTAAACTCAATATTACAATAAGTTTCATTCGCTTTGTATCCTAATTTTTCTAATCTTTTTAAAATACATTTTTAATATATTACCTATATTTTAATGTCGGGTTTGTTTACCGTGCTAAAAAGATTTTTATCTTAGTGAGTACGTAGGTACTCAAATATCGAGCAGACTTACGGAATACAAACTTTCTTACTTAAAATAAAAATTAAAGTACTATAATTATAATAAAAACCTCTAATAATGGCGTTGTTTCCCTCCATTCAAACTAGATGAAACGTAAGTTTTATAGTTGCATAAAGTAAAGACAGCAATTAGTACTATAACAACCACTTTTCTCTCAGGAGAAATGGGCCGGCTCGACCGAGAATCAGCGTAAAGTAACAGTACTGTTGCGTTTCATGCGATGAGTGAGAGCTCCGGAGGCACAACCTGTCACCTCCTCTGTTCCCTTCCTTTTTTCCCTTATCATCCCATCCCTCGGTATCCCATCCCTCGGTATCACAAGCGTTCATAGTTTGCGGTGACTTCTTACCATCACGCAAACAAGTTGCCAACTGTCATGAAAAAAACAGGTCTTAATATTTAAACGTCTGCTTATATAATACAACAACACCCCCTGTAATTAAAGCGCAACGATTTGTATTTTAAAACGATACTATAAGGTCTAATATCCAAATACTAAAAATAATACTTCAATTATACTTAAACCTATTAAATATCAATTGTGCATTTTTTTTCCAATAATACTGATAAAAAAACACGCATCGATTAATTATATCAATAACAAAAGTAATATAACACGGGCCATAAAATGCTGATAAGAAGTTAATGGAATACGAGTATATAATAATAGTTCGTGTTATTGTGATTAATGACTAATAACTTTTACTTCTATAACATTTTAAATCTATAGTATACTACTGATTTATTTAAATTTTGAAATATTAAATTAAATACATACAAATATTTAATATATTTTCTAAAATCTTATGAAATACAGAGTTGACTAATGCGCTCATAGAGAGTAACTTTTTTGTCTACTATAGTTACAATATAGTCACAATTTGTAATCATCAAGATTATTAGTTTTTGTAGTATACAAAATTTAAAAGTAATCTTTTTTATTTTTTTTTTACTGTACCTGGCGCGGTTCTCGTTTTCGAATAAATAGATTTTATATAAAATTGTTTTAAAAAAATCAAACATTACTATTTAGATCAATATAAAATAAGTATTTTATTTATTTGGTAAAAAGTACTTTTATTACAGACTATGTTGAAATTTCATTACAGACGATTTACCTCTCACCGCAGCGATATCATTACCTCTTTTTGCTTTACTGCGACAGAAGTTGCAGAGGCATTTGAGCCAAGTGTTGCGGCAGGCGACCAGCGTCTCCGACGTTATGTGCTGTAACCCTAGCATGCTGGAAGCATATAGGTAAAGACTTTGTATATTACATTAGTCCCTGCCTTCTTATCTTAGGTAACAAGGTCGTAACATACTATGCAGAAAGGAAAGAGAAATAAATGTTTTGTGTTGTTAGGAATATATCTTAAATCATTTAAACCCTCCATAGCTCATCGGTAGAAGGACCGACTCCGCTCCGTTAACGCGAGAGTTGCGAGATCGATCCTAACCCCTTGGGCTATTGTCGTACCCACTCCTAGCGCAAGCTTCGAGATTATTTGGAATATTAGTAACACCTTGAAAAGGGCATTGCTAATATTCTTTTATATAAAAAAAAAAACTATCAACATAAAATGTTGTTTTATTTTTTTTATCTTTATCAAAAATAATAACCATCTATAGATTATTGATTTAACTATAAATTTAAATACTATAGGGCCCTAATAAATTTAACTTTTTGCGATATTTCCCATAGAATATTCATTAAAACTACAAATTTATAAACTGAGGGCTATGGAACAGGGCTTAATATATCATATATGTATGCTATTTTGTGGATTTTATATTTCTTGGTATATAAGAAATATATATATATACGTTTATAAATAATTAATTCTGTTTATATTCTTCTATACGTGTTTTTGTCACCGAACTCCTTTGAAATTTGTGTGTATTTAAGCGAGTCCCTGGATAGTTGAGATTAACAATTGCCATCGATATGTGGTGCTGTAATAGCTTCTCGGTTTTTTTAATGCAGGATATCATTCGATGGACCCTCTTGGTCACAAAAAAAATAATTAAGTGACAAGACCAATTAATATCATATCAGCTATAACTCTTTGTTAACAGTTCGATGGTGGATAGATTAGCTGAAAACGGCAACAGGGTTGTCGACCTGGTGCTGATCAATATGAGAAGAACATTACTGCAGACGTGTAGAGAAGTACTGGAGCTACCCCCATTACATGCGACATTCTTGCACAAGGTAGGTAATATTTGACACTGTGGTGGTACCCACCTAGCCGGCCTCTTGCAACAAGAGACCTACCACCAGTGCGACTGATTGCATTGGTGGAATAATCTCTGCTGTGACAGAGGTTATCCCAACAGCGGGCGATGGGGTCGTCACGTTCCAACGCCGGAAAATGCAATAAAAAAATGCATCGAAGAAACTACAGCTCGAGAATGCGACTCTCATTCCATAGATTTGTAATTTTCAGTCATTTTAGCTAATATAAATATAATTAAAATTAATTAAATTACGAAAATCCTTTGAAAACCCAGAAAGTTTTTCAAAAATATTGTAAAGGAGGGGACGATCGATGCGCTAAGTGAATAGAGAAAGCATAGAGTGAATAGAGGAGAAAAGGTTTTTATTTGCTTTTAATTTACTTTACCGTTTCCGTATTTTAATTAAAAATGAGAAATATAAAAAATTTTTGGGGGTAAATTTTAATTTGGGGGTAATTTAAAGGTAACTTCACATTAAAAATTAACAGGAACACACATACAGTTAAAATATTCCGTTCTTTTTATTTTTATATTCTAAAGCCTGTAATAATAATAATATAGCGAACCTGCCTTAAACGCCACAGGTCGCGGGTTCGATTCCCGCTCGGAGCATAATATGTTTGTATTGACCATGCAAGCATATTTTCCGGTCTGGGTGTATTTGTCCTTGTCATTGTGTATGTTTCCGGACCCCCGACACAGGATATCGCTATCCTAATGGGGCCGTTGAGTGTGTAACGTTTATTTATTTATTTTTCAGATAGGATCAGTATCATTTATTGGTAAGTTTGAAACGGACAATGGTTGGGTGAAAAACTTGGCGACCATCAACCGGGTCAACGACGTGAGCGTGTCCCGACCAGATCCTATGAAGACCAGCTTTCACGTCACGCTCAGGATAAAGGATTTGATGGTTTGTATCTGATATTATTATTACATATCTATACAAATAAATAAAATTTAAGGGTCTTATTTTTAAGTTACAAGTTGGCAAACAAGCATACGGGCCACCTGATGGTAAGCAGTTGCCGTAGCCTATGAGCGCTTGCAGCACTATTAGTAGGTGCCACTCGCGCGTTGCCAACCTCTAGATATTAGTTCTTAAATCTCCTTGGCCCAGTAATTTCACTAGCCTACAGTGCCTGAAGGGCACCGGAACACAGTAATGTCGGAGACACTACTGCTTGGCGATAGAATATTTGACACTGTGGTGGTACCTACCTAGCCGGCCTCTCTGTTTGTTTTGGGTAATATCTGAAACGGCTAGACTGATAACGGCACTTTTCTAATTTCTTTAAACAATTTGGGTTCCATGTAAAAAAGAAAATTAGGTATACCACGCCGTGGGCTCAGCTAGTGTTAAAATAAAAAATTAAATCTCGAGTCAATGCTGTATTAGATAATTCTATATATGAAAAGACCCTATCTAAAAGCATGCTTTACTAAAACTTTTTTCTTTTTATATAAGTATCCAAAAATACTAAACATAAATGGACGCAAATAAGCAATACCATGTCAACCCACACGAATGTCATTTCGAGAAAAACGCGTTTGAAAATTTTGAACAACTTGCTTTATATGATTTTTTTATATGTATTGGTCAAGTTTTTGGTAATTTCAGATTTATGTCAGTTATTTTACTTATTTTCACAAAAATAAGTATACAAACTGCGTATTTCGTATATAATATAACCCAAAACGTTTAACATAAGACATAAATTGCTTGATTAAAAAATGCCTTTTTTAGAAGTTTTAATACCCCATAATACAAATATTAAAGAAAAATGTTCTTCAGCAATTTGCAAACATTTCTGCATAAATAACTCAGTTTTTTCAATTTTGTGGGTTGACATGTTATTGCTTATTTGCGTCCAAATACGAGGACAGGAGTCTGTTAATTTATGCCACTTAAAATTGCTATTTTTATCTTCGTAGATCGGCTACGACGAGTACCGCATCAAGGCGCTGGGAGTCTCCTGCGGCGGGCGCGTGCAGGCGGCGCTCGTCGACAACGCGCTGCAACTTGCGATTAGCGTCGGCCTCGCGCGCTGGGAGCCCTACGCGCAGCTAGACGACCTGCGCGTGCAGCACCTCCAGTGAGTTATCGTCTGCACCTATAAATAAATAAACGTTGCACACTCAATGATCCATTAGGATAGTGATATCCTGTGTCGGGGGTCCGTAAACACATACAAGGACAAGGACAAATACACCCAGACCGGAAAATATGCTTGCATGGTCAATACAAACATATTATGATCCGAGCGGGAATCGAACCTGCGACCTGTGGCGTTTAAGGCAGGTTCACTGCCGCTGCGTCACAACGTCGTCAACCTACGCCTTCACCTATAGCTACACCTATAGGTACCCCTTCACCTTTACTTACACCTTTATAGAGAAAATCGTTACATATTTAACAGTTTCTATTAAAAGATTTAAATTTTGTGTCGGAAGCAAAAGCCCAAGCAGAATCACTTAGACCAGAAAGCAAGTATGTATTAAAACATAAACCTTTTTTCTAGGACAATCGCCTTAATAAAGGCTCTGTTAGTTTTATGTGATACCTATAACTCGAGAATCACGGATCCGATTTCCACATACGTATCTAGGTCATTCATCTTCCCATGCTATACAGTTATATATTTATTTGTAATCCAAAAAAATAGTAGTAAGAGTAGAGTAATAATGCAATATTACTACTGTAGTAGTAATATTGCATTATTACTCTACTAGGTTTATGTATTAGGTTATGTAGATTTAAGATTCAAATTCTTCACTAATCTTCCATCATGACCTGATTTTCCTATCCACTTTGCCCACTCTTATATAGAAAAAAAAAAATTGTTGTCTGGCTTAGTGGCATGGATCTGCACGTGAGCGGATTGGGACCACTGAGCGCATTGAGCGCGTCGCTGCGCGCTTGGTTACACGCAACGCCCACCGCTCACGCGCTCGCTCAGCAACTACAGCACGAACTACGCACCGCGCTCGCGGAACTGCAATTATGGGACGTCATGCAAGGGAAACGATAATTTATGACCCATCACTGGGACATGACCTATGTTTAAAGGCCCATTGGGACACGGCCTATGGTTTAAAGACCTATCGCTGGGACATGACGTGTAACTATCGTGTTTTTAAATTTTTGAGCCGATGCCTCTGAGCTATGTAAGGAATGTTACGCGTTTTGAAGCGTTGTGATTTTCAGATTTTTTTCTATACTTTTATGTTAAATTTTATTTTCTTTGTTTTTATTTTTATTCTGTGACCTTTCAGATAAGTCACTTTAATTACAGGTGTCTGCAATTTTTTTATCATCGTTCTATTTGTTGTTTTGATATATCACGTTTATAGTATTTAAGAAACACGAATGTAATGCCTCCTAAAATTTTTTATTTTTGCATTTTCTTTCAAAACAATAAAACTATAACCAGTTTTTTTTAAAAATGCTAACGTATAACCAAGACGCAGCTGTACTTCTCGAAGTAAGTCTGCTACAAAATTACAAAATATCTCAGTTTGTCAAACCTCCTTAAAGAGGCCTCCAAAAACCTCAAGAAAAAATCCAGATGAACTGTATTCTAGTAACATCCTTATACAACCTAATTAAGGTTGAACATTGAACGTCGTCGATTATAGGAATTCATTCAGCCTTTGACATTTTGCCTGTATTGAACGGCCTTTCCATAGTGTATAGTATGTCTATGGTTGTATGAACGTTGTGTGGGCGTTGCTTCGACAGAACCTTAAAGAAAAATGTATTATAAAATTTGGTAAACAGAATATTATAAATGATACTCATTGTTGTTGTATATTTTTTTATTGTTATATTTACAAGTTATGAAATCGCTCAATATTTTTTAAATAAAAACAAGAGAAGTATTTATTGAACAATTATTATTTGATTATTGTAATTTTTGTAATTAATATTTTTACGATATTTTAACTTATACGTAAACATTTTCCTAATAACAAGCAATCACAACACTAGAGTAAAACTAATAATAATGTGTTTTTGAAACAAGCTAAACAATATTTTACTCTATACCTCTATACTATAGAGTATCGAATCTATACTGTATTCCTTTATTCTGTTGTATTTTTGTGTTACAATATTTATGTAAAAGATATTATGCTATTTATCATAAGAAAATCACAGATTTAATGTTCCTTTTTAATTATAATAAGATATACTATCAAAGAATATTAATAACTTTCTTTCTTCTGTATTATGTACCACGGAGAATAGAAGCCAGAAAGATGTTTTCCTTCTATTAAAATTATCCATAGCATAAAATAAAAGATGGCGCTACTGCAGCAAGCTACCATAATTAAAGAAACCTCAAAATCTCAAAATTGTTAGAGTGGAATCGATTAAGGCTATATTTAGTAAAATTACACTGTGTTGAATAAATTGTTACTAAAATATTATCTAGTCGTTACAACTACTGCTATAATATTATATATATTCTTCATCTTTGACATTACATACATAAATTCGTCCATAATTTTTATTATTCCTATTGCCCCTCCAAATAAACTCGAAACTTGCTCCAGAAGTGGGTACGACAATAGCCCAAGGGGGTCAGGATCGCACCCTCGATTCTCGCGTTAACGGAACGAAGTAGGCACTTCTACCGTTGAGATATTGAGGCTTGAATCGTGAATCGTGATTGCCAGAGGACAGTTAGCATCCAACTCTTATCTTACGGTTTTTATGGGACACTTTTAGTTTTTGAGTTCCTCCTGGCCTCTATTCTCCATGAACCTATAACATAAAATCTATTCACAGCTTAGCAATAATAAAAATGATAATGTAAAAAGTCGAGATATTGTTACTAGTATATTCGTTATATCTATGGTTTCGTAGTATGTTACCTTAGGCATAGTTAACATATAAGAATAAATCAATATCAAAATAATCTACACGAAAAATATGGGAATATTTGTTTTATTCAAATGACTCAAAAATTCAAAACATTAATTTAGGTTTTTTTTCTTTTGTTATTTACATACAAGGTTATACAGTCTTAACTTTACTTACAAGTCTTAATAACAAGCGAGCGATGTCGAAAGACTGCTTTTTAATAATCGCATGTAAATTAAATGAGCATCAGTACCTTTGACCAAATTATAATATTAAAATTAAATATATATATTTTGCATTTAGTTTTTAAAGACTTAACAAACACATCTCTGCATGTCTCTAAATAGGAAAACCTTTAATCTGATGCATTTATAATTTACTTATTTTTAATTACTATTAAACTGATCTCTATATAGTAGATAGAGAATGAGTGTGTGTATTTGACGTAAAATAATCCCCCCATTGATAATTTATCAAGCGGCATTAGGGCATGCGAGGTATTAAGTACTGAATCAATGCGCTTGTGAGACTACAATATTACAGTATAACATTTGGACGCAAATAAACAATACCATGTCAACCCACAAAATTGAAAAATCTGAGTTATATATGCAGAAGTGTTGGTAAATGGCTGAAGAACATTTTTCTTTAATATTTGTAGGGTTTTAAGCTTTAAAACTTCTAAAAAAGCTATTTTTTATTCATGCAATTTATGTATTATGCTTAACGTTTTGGGTTATATTATATACGAAATATGCAGTTTGTATACTTATTTTTGTGAAAATAAGTAAAATAATATATATAAATCTGAAATTGCCAAAAACTTGAGCAATACATTAAAACAATTCATCATTCATCAACATATAAAGCAAGTTGTTCAAAATTTTCTAACGCGTTTTTCTCGAAATGACATTCGTATGGGTTGACATGGTATTGCTTATTTGCGTCCATTTGATAATGTATGTGTGTAAAAGGTATACGAAAACATGTTTTTTTTCTTTTATTCACAATTATTTTTCGTCTATTGACCCCTACCTTCCCTGCGACCAAGCGTGGTATTTGGAAGTATTTTGAAGTTCCCTAAGAGTAGTTCGTGTACAACCATCTTAGCCTTATTATAAAGATATGATTGGTCCGATTGTACCGCAGTATGCGATGGCTAACACTAACACGCACTATCGACAAAAAATCACGTTTAAAAAAATTACAATTTGCTTTGGCGTAAATTTAATTTTCTCTATATATAATATAGAGATTTGACTTTTAAAATTCATTCCAGTATCATGAATTAATAAAAATAATTTTGTTTTTAATATTCTTGATATTATCATCATTTCTTGTTCTTATCCCTGAGGATATTATATTTAAAATAGGTTTGTGCTACGAATTATTTCTTAATTGACAAGCACAATAAATATTAATCTCGATCGTCATTATATTTATATCAAAACTATATAAGTCATATGCATGTAGTTAATTTTCTATACAAATCTCGCTATACTGATGTCGCCAACCTGTCCTTAGAAGTTAGTTATTAAAACTCACCCTAATCTGTAGTTAAATTCAAAGTGATCCCTGTCCCTGTATAAAAAGTACCCTATGTGTAAATCCAGGTAATGTGGACTAAATTTCATCTAAATCTGCACTGCATTTTGCGTGAAAGAGTAACAAACATCCATCCATCCAAACTTTCACATTTATAATATTAGTTATAACTTAGATAAATAACTTCACTGTATAACTCTATGTTATAATATATTAAACATAATTATATGATTGAAATGTTGTTTTATCAGCTATCTCGATATTAATACTGAATTCGATGATAAAAAATTTAAGAAGTGTATTTAATTAACTAGTGAGGTGTAACGTATTCTATTGGTTGTGCCTTCTATCTTGAAACTGTTGTATTTTGTTATAGTTGTTTAATAAAAATAAGATTACCGTTTAACGTTGTTTTATTTACCTAATCTTAAGAATTATAAATAATAATAATAAACGCTGCCCACTCAACCTTCAACGACCGCCAATAGGATAGTGACATCCTGTGTCAGAGTTCCAGAAACCTCAAAAAAGATAAGCACAGCCACCCAGACCGAAACACATGCCTGTATGGTCAATATTTTAATGGTCGTAGGCTTGTAATTTCGCGACGTCGGCTGGGTAGGTAACTACAGCAGTGTCAGTTATTCTACCATAAAGTATTCTGTGAAGTGAATAGTAGTGAAATTACTCTTTGGCAAGGCGTGAGTGATACCTACAAACGTATGGTGTTTAAGGCGCTCATGGGCTACGACAACTGCTTACCATCAGGTGAGTCGTATGTTTGCTTGTCAACCTCGCTACGCACATGTACGGTGGTACCTACACTCCACACTGTAAGGTAGGCGTTCAATACTAGTTGTCCACTGACAATCACGATTCCATCTATTGATAGTGATTATATCTACGGGATCTTTTATTAAATTATTAAAACTATCGTGAGATATATCGAGTGCGAGTGGGTCGCGACCGCGAACGTAACCCACTCACCCTGATGAAGGACCTCCGATGAGTCCGAAACTAGTCGGTACTTAAACCGATTGAACGTGAGTATTAGCCGTTTAAATTTTACATTAAGGGATCTTTTATATTTAAATAAATAAAGAAATCTTATATTTATGTGCCACCGCCATCACAGAGAGATTTACTTTATAAATGGTCTAAGAAATTAGAGATCCTCTTGCCTTAGTACTGGCCAGAAAATTTCTACTTCGCGTCTATCACATCGAAAGCTTAGCACAAATTGATGACAATGACATATTTTTGTAATAATGTACCTTGTATATACTTTTACAGAATTAAAAATGAATTACTGATTATTAAAGAGAATATCACATTCAAATTTATTATTGTATTTTATATAAATGTTTATTACGAACTTTTGGTTTATTTTGATATAATAACATATCCAAGAAAGAGAATTTAAAAACAATCCATCAGGTACTGTGATCTCTGCCGTGAAAAAGAAATAGTTCTACAGGTAACCTAAGCATTAAAAATGAAAAAAATTAAGTTTTAGAATTCCCCTTTCTCTTCATAATAAGAGCTGGTAGCTTAGATGATAGACGTATTATATACTAAGGATAGACCCGTCCATACAACCAAAATGCGTAAGACTCAATGGTGTTACTTCGTCAATTCCTACTTTGTAATACCGCAAACGCAACGAAACGAAGTTAGCCACACCCTAACTTTTTAAATTGAGAAAAATGAATAATTTGAAAGCGTAAAGGCAATAAGGCACACTGAATGTCATTTGATTCCGCATATTTTTCATCCTTAAGCTTTTTCCGGATAAAAAATATCCTATGTGTTAATCCAGGTAACAATCTACATCGGTGCCAAATTTCATTTTCCGTTGACCTGTTTTTGCACCAACGAACATTCAAACACAAACTTTTAAATTTATTATATTAATACGATATAAGGATACTTTGAAAACAATATTTTCAGATTGAAATATATAAAACGAAATGGGGCTGATACAATCAGTATTTTGTTCTATGATATTCTGCGTGGAAAGGTATGTCATAATCATGACTGTAAAAGATTTTTTTTGTAAAATAAGCAACGATTAATTTAAAGTTTTTTAATGTTTTAGAGTGCTAACATGGACGTGTTGCGCATTTGTTTTAATGCTACTAATGTTCACAGTTATTGTGTTAATGGTTTATGGTATTTCAGTGGGCTATCATTATGCTCAAAAAGAACTGGCTGCGTTCGCAAGTAAGCAATTTAAATTCAGTTTACGATATACTTCTTTTATATACCTATTATACTGAAAATGTGGAAAAGGCGTACTGGAGCTCGCGTGAAAGAAAACAGACACCATAGTTGATAGCCTAACGAAAATAACAAAAAGTGGGGGAATTGAGAATACGGACTACGTGCCAGAGTTCACAATCCTCGAACAAAGGTTTAGTAGGTACTTCTCTGGTCCAGTTGACCGGAGTTGGGTCCACAACTTGATTTTGACCAAAAGACTTAGAACTCTTTAGGTTCTTTCGTGGTTCAATTAATGTAAAAATATTGTTATACTTCGCATGGTTGAGAGTTTGAGACGAAATAACTGCGGGCATGCCATGGATTCTTGAAGTCTTTATATTATATTTGAACATAATTGAATCTCAAAAACGTTGTATTTTGAGATATTCGGTAAAACAGTCATTTTTCAAATAAATCGATAAGAATGGTAAAATAACAAAATAACGATTTCTTTTTTTGTGGACAGACATTTAATGTACATTTTTTTCTTATTTCTTTAGTGTCGTCAAGATCAACAACAGAGCCGCCTATGGCAAGACGTTCGGGTATGGATGGTCGGGCAGTTGTCCGACTCGTCGCTGTCAACAGAACGGAAGTCGAAAATGCACCGGCGCCTATACTTGGTAACAATTGAAAAGATGTAATATATTAGTTATTCATTTCGACTTCACGTATAAAATTACCATTTATACCTACAATCTTACTATGTTCATTTTGCTTACGTTTCTTTTTTCTTCATCAGAGGTTTATCAAACTAAAAGACCTGGTGAAGAGCTGTATCTGGAAACCTCAGAAACCCCCGTCATAGTTCTTGAAACAGAAAGGTAACAAAATGGAATAAATATTGAAAATAATTTAGTTGTGCATTTTTCTTCCACAATTATAAAATAATAATAAATAACCGTTGCACACTCAACGGCCCATTAGGCTAAAAATATCCTGTGCTTGTTTAAAAGACACACAAACACAACTACATATGCCGGAAATTCTTTTATTATTAATAAATAATTATTAATTTATTTAAGGCCACCTGCTGAGCCGAAGCTGTCACCACGAGAACGAGAGCTGGCACGAAGACTTATCGGTCGATACCGTAGGTCGAGACATAATACGAGCATACCCTTCTTACGACCACTCAACAGTACGGAACCCCCCATACCTAAAAGCGTTGAGTGAAAATCCGAAATGTTAAAAAATTTATTTAAAGAAATAAATTATTTCTTGAAATAGATGTCGATTTTGATTTGTTTGTCAAATACCGCTTTTTAAAATAGACTGATATGTTAGAAAGTAATTAGGTATAATATACCATATTCTTGAAAAAATGTTATCATCCGTAATTTATATAGGGAAGTTTTAAATAAAACAGAAATTGCAATGATAAATGCACTTTGTTTTCTTACAAATAAATATAGCACAATACTAATCAAATAACAGTGAAATTGGTAATATTCGTTGTTTTGAAGGTGTTTGTTATGAAGGTTGTGTTGTCTTTATCATTTGAAATGGGTGGATCTTCGACGTCGCGACGAGCGACGCGATGAGCGAACCCGCGCTGTACCGCTCTGTCTACCGAGCGCATAACGTGACCGCGTCTAGACCCCGCCCCGATCCCGTTGCCCTCCCCGCGCAATGCACCAGCTGCTTCTGCGGCTTTTGCTATAAAATAAATTTAACCAAAATAAGTCAATAACTTATCGCAGAAAAAGTCATAACAGTGTCGTCCCACTTATCATTCTGAATTCGTTGAGTAAAATGTTTTCTAAATTTTATTCTATCTGTACAAATTCAACAAAAAATACTCATCTTCTTCTCGGTATTTTGACAGTTTTTACACAGAGCGTTGCCAACTGACCTCCGCAACACTAAGTGCGAACTAGTAACTCAATGGATAAAAGCATATTGCCCATCAAGAGCTAACGATTATTATCATATGTTATGATAACAACCGAGACCGACAGCTTACGTGCTCTCCGTGGCACGATAGAGACCTACAAGGACAAACGCCCAGAAAACAGATATTTATAACAGACATCAACTCAAAGCAGGCTCGCTAACAGCACGCCACAACGGTCGTCACTTCGTTTCGTTACGTTGGTGTTGAATTTACGAAGGAGCACTATTAAGTCTAAGATGTGTTGTATGTATGGAAGGTCTGAGCGTAAGTCTGTACTTACCCATAGAATCCACCGAATTTTGTACAAAACAGTAGTGATATCCGATTCCAATACCCAAAACCATTACCGTTATTATTGTGATCATTACACAACATGTCAACATAGCACAAACTGTGCATAGGGATATTCTGCAAGAAATAATAATAATAATAAAATTCTTCTCATTAAGATAAACGTATATAATTTGAAATATTTTTATACCTTTCGAGTGCATCTAGGACAATAGACACAAATGAACTTAAAGAACAACACACACAACCCATCCTTTAAAATTATAAATTTTACATGTTTCACTCAAAATAACGAAGTATGTTGTCGCTTCTAATTTTCTAAATTCATACTTAAATACAAAAAATTAACTTAAAAATTTTAAAAATTTCTAACGTTTTAATAGCATGTCAATAATTTGTAAAAATGACAGTCCTAATATTAATAATTATTATATTTGCTAATCAAAAAGTTTCAATGATATTTCTGATCTAGACGTCTACGTCTCTAAATCTAGATTTATGACCTATATACTACACTAAAGTTAAATACTAGCTACCCGCGAGGCAAGAAGCACTTTGTTTTGCTCGTTCCTGATAGACACCATTGTAGGGGTACTTTCCCTAACTTATAACTTTCTTCTTTATAATGAGAACACTTGTTGTGATGGAATGAATTTATTTGCCATAGACAGTGGTATTTATACAATTTTTACAAATAGTCTTACCCAGTAAAAATGAAACATACATACAAAATAAAACTATTAAAAATAAAACTATTTTTATAATTAATACACTATCAATACAATAATATCTGCTTCTCGACCAATCATTATTAGAGACTGAAAACTGAGTGAATGATAAAATTGTGAGAACGGAACAGGTGCGCGACATATATACTGTCCCTCTCGCACACTATAAATAAATTTTGCCCGTTTAAATTCGCGGGCTGAGGTCTCCAGACCCGGTCCCCCCACCGGTGACGCTGTCAAGGCCACTAGGGCCAATAGCAATAGACACTCCGAAAAAAAAAAATTAAATTCGCTTTATTTTTAGCGCGTCTTCTTTAAGCGACGGTCGCGTGGATGTTATTTATGTAGGTCGTACACCATAAATGTCTAGAAGGTCTCCCGAACTACGTCTTCCCTACCACCTACAGTGTGGGTACCTTCAAATCAAGAATTTAATAGGTTCTTCTTCTTCCCAGCATTTGTCCCGGTAGTATACGAGTATACACCCAGAATCTGCTTATTACTCTTGTCCGGATTGAACAGATTACAGATTTCTAAACAGAGCGATTGCCATCTGACCTATGTAATCCTAAGGGCGAAGCAGTAACTTATCGGGTAAAAAACAATTTATTTATCAAGAGTTAACGATTATTATCAGATGTTATGTAAACAACTGGGACCGACAGCTTAACGTACTCTGCGAGGCATGGTAGGATTTATGATATTAAAATAAAGATTGAGATGAATTACTGTATACAATATGACCTGTATTACGTTATGTTTGACAGAGGTCTGCGCGCTCTACACATCCTAAATCACAAACTGCATAATTCACACCACTCTTGCAATGTAAAATGGGGTCGGAAATAATAAACATTCTTTTAAAAAAATTTTGTGCTTTCAATGTTTTGGAGACTCATCATCCCCCTATATCCATTCTTGCTATAGTCTGTACCCTCAACGTGCCGTCAACTAAGACATCGTTAATTAATCGGTTGATTTATCGATCAACAATATCATTAAATTCTAAAGTATCGGGTAAACAGGAAAGATCAGTCAGTGTCTTCTTACAGAAATTATAACTAAAATAATTCATTATCTTTTACTAATCACCACTGCCGTGCCTCTGCCAAGACGAGCAAAGAGCACAGCCGTAACATCTTTCTCGAATCTTTTTTCGAAATGATTATACACAGGTGATTATAGCTGCAATCTTTTCCTGTTCTAATATCTGATGTGGTTAAATACATACAAGTATAGCATATAGAACCTCAGTTTCAAACCAATTTCCTCGCGAAACGTAGACTAAACGACAACCAATGTGTGTGTGAGTGAGTACATTCACTGACATGTGCTATAGCACTAGCAATATTCAGAACGTAATAAATATTTGTTTCACTCAGTAACTTAGTACTGTGAAGCTGACAGATCATTGGAGTCCAACTGCCATAGTTTGACAGTTGGACTCCATTTGAAATCTATGGAGCAACACTTAACCTCAGTCAAAAGCAAAGAACAGATTACTCTTACTGTCAGAAGTCATAGATACGTCAAAAATATGGCAGATGAAAACATTGCGAAAAAGAAACAAGATCACAAGAATCCAAAACGTTTTCAAAGCAAGAAACATGCTCTCAAAAAGCGGCTACCAAGTAGACCAGTTGAAGGAGATAATGTAATATATGTAACTAAGAAGACTAATTTTAAGGTAACCAAATTATAATAAATAAACTGCCATGAGTGAACTATTTAGGTACTAGCACTTTATAATTCGCTTTATTTTAGGCCCAACTCGATAAATGCTGCGATTTACTTACAAAAGGTGAAAAAGAAATCATATTGCATGGGCTAGGAGCCGCTATTCAAAGATGTTGTAACCTTGCCCTTCAGCTTGAACTATTATTCTCTGGAACTTGTCAAATTGAAGTCAATACTGGAACTGTCGATTTGATCGGTAAGTATTATTTTAGTACAGACATATAAGTTGAAAATTTGGCTATGAAGTATTTTATTATTTGAGATATACTCATTATAAAGTTTATAAGAGCTCTCTTTTTGTTGGGGTCAAACATTACCCGGTCACGCTTTGAGAAGTAACCCTATGATTTTTTATGTTTTTATGGAAAATCAGATAAATACTCATACCATAGTGATAAAATATAACTTCCAAAGTGGTAAACTTGCTTTAATTTTATAGAAATTTTATAATAACTAATATCAACTTTTTACCCGTTTTTCACAATCTTCTCACAATTTCACAGATAAATAAATAGAATAGTGTTCCATTTCACACATGCCTTTTATTTATTTCTGGGTGGTCATAAAAAAACCTAACACAAAGGTTGAAAGCGGAGCGCCCCGCTTAAACCTTCTAACCTAACCCATCCGATTTGGAATGCTCTGAATCGAGTTTTGAATAAAAATCAAATTCCAAAATAGTAAAAAAAAATAATACAAATATTTATTGATATAAAAATGTTTATGTATGAATTGAAATCCTTTTTCATGTTTATGTTATTCACTGTCGTACGTAATCTGTGATGTTATTAAACCGCCAATCTGTCACTGAATCTAAGTTCGCGAATTTTTTGTTAAAATTATAACCGTTAATAATTATTCTATAATTGCTGGAAAGTGAGTGGAGCGATTAAATATCACTATGTAATGGTTTTGTAGTTTAAAATACCAATTACATAAAAAGTTTGTGAAATTTTGTGAGACCATTGTGCAAAACGGGTTGGTATTAGCTATTTTCAATTAAGCTTTTTATTAATAAATAATAGTATTTCTACAAAATAAAAGAGATTTCATGCCTTATTAATAGTACTAGTGAATCAAGGAAGGTTTATTTAGATGATTTGTTATTTAGATACCCAAAAAATCGTAGGGTGAGATATAAATGGGTAGCCCATTACCCAACTCCAGCATTTATATTCATTTCCCTACACTATGTAATGTGGATTACTTCATATTTAGCCAAATTTTCGACGCCCGGACTACAAATAGTATAATATTGAAATAAATAAAGAGATGCTTTTTTTGCAGATGATTTGGAACCACTGACTGATGATGTAGATTTTGGAACTCAAATTAGACACACATCATCCATTCACATTAGAATATTCAGGATAGCATTGCTTGGGGCCAACCAGTAAAATGTTCTTTACATTAAATGAAATTGTACTATGGATTGGATTAACAGTGTTCGAAATATGGATAAATTTAATTACAATAACCATATTCTCAGCATTGCTGGCTCTTAAGATTGATGGTATTGTTAACAGTGCATGGTGGACTATATTTGCGCCCTTGTTTGTAAGTGATGCAATGAATGCGTACTTTTGTTGTATAGTGTGTATAAGAATGACTTTAGAAAACTCGTATAAAGCATCAATACACAGAGCATCATGGAGTTGTATTTTCCTAGGATTAACATTTGTATTTAAATTCTTGTTATGTAGAAAGCTTCAAGGGGACTCTGCAATTGAATATAGCGAGGTTTTTGCACCACTGTTTATTTTACTACAATTAATAGCTGTAAGAGCATGTCAGTTACACCAATAAAAGTTTATATGGACAATTTTATTATAATAAATGTGTAAATTAAAACAATTTTTTTAAAATAATGAACAATTTAATGAGAGTATTTAGAAGACAACACAAATTTTTTTTAAATGTATATAAGCTAGGAAAAGGTTTCAACGAAACATACTGAACAAACCACCTCTGCTCTTCTTTTCATTACCACCAAAAGAGAAAGTAAAATTATTCCTTTGATTTTGAGCTTCAGCATCAGTATTTTCTGGTGATGTACTAGCAAAAAATGAGAAACCGGTCTTCTTTATACCTGTATAAGAAAGTTATTCTATATATATATATATATATATATATTTAATGTTTGTTTGTTCAAAATCATAGAACTCGAAAAGTAGATTACGTCGAAAAGGATTATGTGTAATTGTAATAAAGATGCACGCTTTTTAATAAACCTGATAAAAAATTGGGCACTTCTTGAGAAAGTACTTCCACATCATTATCACTGGTATTTGGCATGTGAACTTCAGCTTTTGGTGATAAAAGTAGGTTAGAATCTAAAATAAGTTAAAATTAATTAGAAAAATGGTGGTAATTTAAAAACTTGTTTTTTTTAAATGTGCTATTTTGTTACCAATGAATTGAGGCATGTCAGAATCCACATCTTCATAACCTGTTGTGCTTATGGATACATCTAAAGAATCTGAAATACCTTGAGGGCCATGAGTAAACAATAACCCAGCCACTGACATATTTTTTTGTGTTCCTGTAATCTATAACAAATTATTAACAATTATTTTAAGTACTTTTCGTATTCTACTTCTTTAGTGAAAAACTGAGTTTGTTACTCAATCTCTCATAAACAACTGAATAGATTTAGATGAAATTTGGCCCAGATAGAGATTGTTACCTGGATTGACACATAGGATTATTTTTATCCTGGTAAAATGTTGGGTTCCTGTAGGATTTTAAAACAATATAGGCACTACAGGACATGTATGTTATTGATTTAACAATTATTTTATTTCTTTCTTGCTTTAGCCAATTCTAAAGTCATCATGGACGAAGTAATGGAAGATGCGAGATGTAAATAAATGTAATAAATTACCTCAGTGTTTTCAGTTTCCGGAATATTATTGGCTTCTTCGTTTTGTACGTGTTGACTGGATACTTTCTCAACAATAAGATCATCATCAATATCCATAACTTGTACTATATTCTTATCATCAGTATTATCTTTGATTTTGTCATTAAAAAATTTTGATGAAACAATATTGGCTTCAGACCTCTAAAAGTTATTAATTACATTATAATTATTGTTTTCAGTTTTTAATGTAAAATTTGTTTCTAAATATATTTTTTACCACAGGAATAGATATATTCTTAGTATATGTGAACTCTGGTGATAAGTCCAAATTGTGTTTCTTGAATATAGTCTCTTTAATCTTTATATAGCTGTCATCGCTAGTGGTGCTAATATTTAGTTGATTGTTAGGACTATTATCAATAACAGTCTCATTTTTCTGAAACTTATCTAATTCAAAAGTAGAGTCTGAATTTCGAACTGATGCAACTGCATCAAATGTTACTCTTCTTTCTTGAGAATTCTAGACATATAAATTAAATTTAAATATTGTTAATTAAAGAAGTTATTAATAAATGTTTGCAATGATTTCAGTTACATTTTTAAAACTTGTTTTTGATTCTAAAATGTCACTCTGTGTTATATTTTGTTTTCGAGAATTTTCAATTCCTTCCTAAAAACAATTTCAATATAATATAGATACATAATAGGTAAAATCAATAAATATCAAATATATTCAACCTTAGTTAGATCTAAAAACTGAGAAGGTGGGACTAAAATATTTGTAGGCTCATTTTGAGACATATCCACTTCTTCTATTTCCTTACTCTCTATTGGGCCGCGCTTCTGAAATATATTGTATATATATTTGAAATTTTTTTTGGAATCGTCAATGTTACCTTCATAGGTATATACAGAAATCAATAATACCTTTTCCTGGGAAAGTTTATTTGAATTTAGATCATTTTGAGCAACTTCGGCTTTGATCATATTAACATCTTTTAGTGTACTTTCTTTGACTTTAGAAATAATATTAAAAGTCTCGGCTCTATCCAACTTGATATCTTCTAATATATGAATCAATTTCTTTTTTGAATAATTTTTAGATTGACAATCAACTTTTTCCTTGTCTTCTGTTGTCTTGTGTGTTTGGAAATATGATGATGTATATAAATCATTAACCATTTCATCAGCTTTAACTTTTTAAGGGAATTTTTCTAACGCAATTATTTGTTCTGATTCAGTTTTTTTCCATAATGAACTTTGAGAATCAACTTTTTTAATCTATGAATTAAAAAAAATATTAAAATGGTTGTATTATAGAACAATGTCCAAATTAATTAATAATACATAATTTTAAAATAAATTACCTGATCCAATTTTACAGTTAGCATGTCTAAATCATTGTTCTGAAGTTGTAGTTTTGGCAACTAGAAAATTACTTTAGGCATTAAAAGAGTTAAAAAAGCATCTTTATTTAATTCTAAATATTCAATGTTCTTTAGTTAATATGTAAAATTGTTGCCTACCCTCATTGTGCAATCGATATCGGTACTCAGATTGGGCCATGAACCTTCTATCAAAGTAGCCACAGACTCATTTTTATTGCTTTCTACTATAGTTGTAGTATTCTGTTCAGACATTACTAAGGACTCCGTATTATATCCTTTGTTTATTATTTCTTGTATATTATTTGATAATACTTTAATTTCTTCATTTTTTCAAAAATTTTTGTAAAATTTTTGGTCTCTCATTAATCATGAATTTTGCTACTTCAATAATGTACTCTTTATCTAAATGTAAAAATTCTTTTCTCCTAATGTTTATATCATTGCTTATTTTTATAATTTCGTTGTTAAGGTTAAGAATATTGTCTTGTAATATTTTGCTCTTATTTTTAACTTGCAGATAGTTTTGTATAAAAGGTATACTTTCGTAACGTCTTTTAGATACTACCCAAAGTTCTTCATATTTATTAATTCCATTTTTAACTCTTTCAATAACATTTAATTTTTTTTCTTTAGCGCTTAGTAATTCTTTTTTCAAGTCTACATTTGCCGTTTTAATAGTATTAAGAGCACTAAGGGACCTATAAAATAATAAATTTAACAGCCCCATTATTATAATAATATCCTGTGTCGGGGGTCGGAAACATACTTTTAATGTCAAGATAGAGTTGAATAAATATTATTAGTGGTCATCCATCAATGCGAATGCAAATGAAAATGACATTATGTTCAGTACACATATAAGTATAAACGAATAACTTTTCTCTCTTTCTGTCTACTTGTTCCGGCTTATTTCCGAAATGGCTTGACCAATTTCAACAGGACTTTTACTTGCAGATAGCTGATATTACTATTAATTATTGCTGGTATATGTTATATAAATTATTGCTGTTAATACTTAGCAATTCTGTAGGCCACGCGAGGGCAGTCGTAGTTAATAATAAATCTGCACAACATCCTTAACTATAATGGTACACCGATGATTGACTATAATAGTCTATCATGATGTTTGTACCTTATATGGAGGGCATGCTTTAAAAGTTTTCATATATTATATAAAAGATCGTAGATTAAGAAGACAAATTTATTGTAGATATTGTTTACTTGCCTTTTAACTTCGTCCTCAGCTAGTTTTATTTCCATCTCTAGTTTAAAGTTCCCATTGTTAATAAAATTACAAACTTGTTTCTGTTGTTCAGATTGTTTGTGTAATTTGCCAGTTAAATAAGCTTGAGCTACAATACACATAATGTTTAGTCTCCATCGATGCATCGGCCATGTTTAGGTCGCAAAGGATTTTTATGAGCTTTGACAATAGATTTGAAATTTCAAATTCAAAGAGGATTCATTGAGCTGCGGCATGGTATAATAAGGCATACCGCTTTAGTGTCAAAATCCCCTAACATGACGCCAATGTGCACAAGCCCTTAAACGTTATATACACACGCTTATAAAATATCCAATATTATTATTTAAAAGCTAACGTAAGATAACTGTTTAGGCCACCGTTAATGTTATACTTTTGGTATTTTGAATTACTAATAAAAGCAATTATTATTATTTTTAATTATTGACATATTGAATTATGGTCATGACTCAAGACCGGAATATAGTATAGTATACTTTTGGAAGTAGCGTTAAATTAAGATGGTCAGATTATGATTATGTTTTGAGCGTCACAACAGCTCGCTACGACCTTTAGTAGCGGGGCATCAAAAATGTTAATCATCTTGATAAACTATCAACAATTACACGGACGAGCCTGGGCATAGTGACTCGGTATATGATCATACTTTGACGTCGTCAAGTACACCGGCATCAACACCAACGAAATCAAGATCATGCAGTTGCGTTATCTCTCCAAGATGTCCGCCTCCTAACTGCTCGGCGTTTAATTTTACTTCGTTCCTAAGGTTCATAGGGAGATATAATGCAGCCCAAAACTTCTTCAATAAACTTTTATTTATTGTAATCTTTCGCAATATTAAACAGGGCTGTCTAACGAAAAAAGATTGTTTCTGACTGGTAGTTTAGATTTATATTATGATAACTTTTTAATGATTTCAAACATCTTACCTTTAATACATTGACTTGATAAAATAATCTTATACTGCGATTCATCTACTTCAGTCATTATGACTTCAGTAGATATTTTTTCTAATTTTTGAATGTCAGTAGTTTCTTCCATATTAAGAGTATTAAAAATATCGTTTATAATGTGATTAGTTATTACGGTTGTAAATTTCAAAAAGTCAATGGCGGTATTGGAGGAAAATATTTTTTTGTACCGTACTTCCGAATTTAAGTTTTCAGATACAACGGTTCGTATTTATAGGGCCATAAAATATTTTACATTTTTAATCTATATCATTGTTTTAAAAAAGTACAATTTTTTTCATAAAAAAATCGATACTAGTGTTTAAGATAATACATACACACACATAAGCAGCGTTTGTTACAAATTACAATGCACTAAACAGAAAATTGCGACCCTTGTACATTTTTGTTTCATTTTTCATAGATAAATCTAGTCACATGACAAAAAATATCTGTATTATACCTATGTATAAAAAACTCACTACGTAGGTTCACCGATTAAGCTTGGTATTATAAAAAATATAGTTAAAAAAAAGTAATGAATCGAACGATATATTTTAAAGTGTAAGGCTTGGTGGGTTTCGCTATACTTTTCTGCTTATGATTAGCTTACCTAGTTCACTTCAGTAAAAATCGTCAATATTAGAGCTTACTGAAAGTAAGCTAGGATTATGTATAAGCATTTAGTGCCATAAAATATATATATATATATATATATATATATTTGCATAAAATCATACAGACTTCAATGCTAAAATACAAAAAAAATCTAGAGAATATTTTCTTCAGTAGTCGGTGTCTTGTGTGCTGATATTTTACTAAACCTTAATTTGCAATAGGTATTGTTTTCTTTGTGATTTTGATTAAATATAAATTGAACCATTTCGGAATAAACCACTTTCGAATAAAAAAATAATGATCAAAATCTGTTTATAAATTACGGTTTTTAACGATTATCAGCAATGCTTTCCGTTCGATTTGTTCTCGAATGCGCTAGGAGTGGGTACGACAACAGCCCACAGGGCTCATGATCGAACCCGCAACTTTCGGGTTATCTTTTAACATTGAACTATTGAGGCTCAAGAGTTTGATTTTTTGAGTTCTGCCTAAATGGGACAGCTCAATAGGGGTCAAGTATAGTATCCTTCCAAGTAATATCGACATCAAGTAGGAGTGTTGGTTCGGAAAGTGAGAAAGCCGGACGCCTATAATAAAGCACCAAAATGTTGAAATCACTATTCTCCAAGCAATGTTGCATACGTATATAACATATTATGTATATAAACGTATGTCCAAAGTTCCATTGGTCAAACCGTAAAACACAATTATAAAACAAAAACAAGCATCCAATTACGACACTTGTTAGTTTTATGTGGATTTTTTCCGCATTAACTGACCAAGCTTAGACACCAACATAGATCGTTAATATAAAACAATCATTATTTACACACATGCCATAATAATGATATGCAACTAGTTCAGAACAAACAAAGAACAAACAAAAGAAAATTACTCTTCACAATTTAAATAATAATTGTTTGTATACGTTGTTAAAGTTATTTTAAATTGGACAAATATTGTTACTTGGAGCCTGTCAATTAAAGATCGCTATATGTTGTTTTCGACAATAATGCTTTTCCTTATGTACAAGGTTAGTTACAGTTTGTGATAAATCTACATAAGTAATAGTAGACACCGCTGCTATAAACGTAATAAAAATAATAATACTACATATATTTTTTACTTACTTTCTCAAAATCTTTATTATGAAAGAATGAGAACCAACAAATTACAAAAATTCGAGACTGTATTTTTGGACGCAAATAAGCAATACCATGTCAACCCACAAAACTGAAAAAACTGAGTTATATATGCAGAAGTGTTGGTAAATGGCTGAAGAATATTTTTCTTTAATATTTGTAGGGTTTTAAGCTCGTTCATTATTCCCGCCGATAACAGTCGTGCGCTTGTGTGATCGATTCGTGTGAATGTAGTGGGGCGATTCGGTACCTATCTATTTTGCAAACGCGTCGTTAATATTTGTAGGGTTTTAAGCTTTAAAACTTCTAAAATTTTTTAACCATGCGATTTATGTATAATTTTCAACATTTTTGGTTATGTTATATACGAAATATGCAGTTTGTATGCTTATTTTTTGTGAAAATAAGTATAAATAACTTACATAAATCTGAAATTGCCAAAAACATGACCAATACATTAAAAAATCATATAAAGCAAGTAGTTCAAAATCTTCAAACGCGTTTTTCTCAAAATGACATTCGCGTGGTTTGATATGGTATTGCTTATTTGCGTCCTTTTATGACTTTAAATAATTTTTTTTTTATCAAGATGAAGGGCCCGCTCGTCGTCCATTAGTACCCGATGTTCATTTCGGACATCGGAGGAGGCACCGTGTCTAGTACCTTATATGAGGGTTAAGAAAAGAAAGTAGGAAGTTTGAGCCCCGTCTCTCACTTAACAAAACAAACTCTAACGTCGTTTAAAACTATTCGTGTAGAGTTGACCTTTGCCCCGATACGGGTAAATACTATCTTCAAAGAATATTGACGTGAAATAGCAGTATTCGCACTGTTGCGTTTCTTCTAATAAGTGGGAGTGCACAAAGCTTTAAGCCTACTGCCTACCCCTTAGTTCCTCCCTTAACCACCTACTTATACACCTCATGTCAACAACGACAACAGCTCTAGTGTTTCTAGTATGTTTGCTACACCAGCTAGTCAAAAAAAAAAACTCTAATTAGCAATCTTTAGCAAACTAACTTTAATTTTCTTTGCATTAGATTCTTAAAATTTCTCACGCAGCCGCTTTGGCCATGTCTTAAATACATCATAATAATTATTTATTACTCTTTTTATTTTATTCTTAGTTATAGTGGTTTTGAATGGTAAATTAATAAAATACACAGTTACGACGATAATACATAATCTTTATTACATTTAGTCCTATTTATAAATGAAACGCGAAATTTTAATACCTAAAATTTATTTAACAAAATAGTGTCATACAGTTATTTAAAATAACAGACATAAATGATAATTTATAATACAGCCTAGCATCCTAAATAAACCAGGTACGTTTTATAAATTTATCCCACAAAAGTAAAAAAAAACAAACAAACAACGACGAATGCAGCACAAAGGAATGTTGGCTAACGCTGGTAATCACATTCACTGAAACGTGCACGAATTCACATACATTTTACACTGACCGCCAATACTAGATGCAGTGAACTAAACTGACCTTTTTTTATAACTCCTTCACTCTTTTATACATTATTTTTCCAATCCAAGTATTGTCAGTTTAAGTCTCTATATCTATGCATCGTTGACCCACATGTGAACGCTATACACATTTAAGCTCTGGACAAACATACGCGTTGAAGCGACTTCAAGTTCCCGCATACTAGGTAAGATTTTTTTTTGCTGACTGTACCTCGCATAATGGCAGATAAAGACCATTGTACGAGCGTGATGACAAAATTTGTGCGAGACCAAAAGGGATAAGTAATTATGCGTTGATCTTACGGACTTCCTCGTCTTCCGCGACTCAGGTATAGCGTGATTCATGTACATTTGAAGTAAAGCTGTTTTGATTATTCTTAAATTTCTTTGCTTTTCTTTATATTAGAAATGACCATGTTAGTTTATTGACTGTATGTTGAATAAATTATTATTCAAGGTCATTAGGTTTCTATGATCAGTGATGTAACTCAAGATTTGGCTGGTATAAGGGGAAATGTCACACTGTCTTTAACTGTCAACTATTTTTAATTAATGGCGAATATTTTCTGAAGTCAATTGAAGATTATTTAATCAATTAAATTAATGAGTATCAATTTACTCGAACTTTCAAAATAAAATGGTTTTTTCGTTTTTCGTTTACTGTATTGCTACGCGTCGCGTTCGTTCAATCACGTAGATGTGTCCGAAGCTTTATCGTCAAGTGTATGTCAATCATTCACTTTGGCAGTGTAATTTACATTCTAGCACCTATGCCAACTTAAAATTCAAACAAAATCTTACATAAGTTCCAAGAGTCCTACTAATACTGTTTGTTTTAGAAATAATATTATATCGTTTTTATTTAGTACATAAGAATAGTTTTCTTTTATTTTCAATCAACTCTCGAATATTGTAACTTTTTTAAATATACACAATTTATTAACAAGAGTGCGTGTCATATTATTTTACACTAATTAAAATAATTATATTTGTGTGGCTTTTGCGTCTTAAGTTTTAATTCACAAAACAACACAAAACTATTACATTAAATTCACTTTGGTATTGTTAAATGTTATTTCACGGTAAATTTCGTTTATAAATTGTAACAACAAATGCACACATACATAATCTAAATGCAGAACATTAGGGCAAGATCACATTTAAAGGTAGGTATACAAATTTTTATTTCTACCTAACATTTAAAGGGAATGTCTACTCATCTGGGTTAATTATGTATTTTATAAAGCAGTCCATCACAAACAAACCAAATATAGTTATCGAACCAAAAGAAACATTATTAAAGTACGTCAATCTGGAGTTAAGGAATAATAATACTTAAAAATACACTTTAGAATAGCTACTGGGTCCCTTCAAATTATAATAATTTTAATATTATTTGTTAAATTATATTTGTACCGCCAACATTCACTAAGTGCGTCGACCGCTTCGCGGCCACACGGGGATGGGGAACGGTCACTCTACGTACAAAGAACGGCGGACGAAGCGTAAATACCCTGCCTTCGACCGCTCGTATTATCGCCCAGAATATTAATATACAATTTCAACTAAGTTCAATAGGAGCGATATCAGTCGAACTTTTAAAATTTTTAAGGAAAATAGTCTCTTTCTAAAATATTTTTGACATCGAAACTCGCGGCCTCGGAGTCTCCACGGCGCATTGCGGCGAGCTCGCGACCGCGGCCTTCTCCGACTTCGACCGAGAGGGGGTTATATTTTTGCAAGTTTTTTCTAGGGTGCGCCGACAGGGCGCGGACGGGGTCTCATTAACTGTAGGGCTGCGAGTGCAGTATCTCGGTGAGCAGACGTTTCAGCGAGTCGACACCCGTGAGGAAGCCGCAGTCGGGCCCGTGGTGCTTCGCGGCCGTCGCCAGCGGGGACTCGGCCGCGTCGTCCGTGCACGCCGTGTGCGCGAAGTCGATCATGCGGATGTCGACGCGCTCGTCGGACGCGACCGGCAGCGCGAGCGCGAGCGCGGGCGCGGGGCCGGGCGAGGGCGAGCGCTCGTCGCGAGTGCGCGCGCGCTTGCCGCTGCTCTCCGCTTCCGACTCCACGTCCACGTCGCCGTCGTGCCGCCACGACTCGCTGGACGAGTAAGCCATCCAGCTGTCAGCGGAGTCCGGACTCGGAGGATGGTGCCGAGGCGAACCGCAAGCGCGGTTCCCGCATACGTCCGCCGCGTCGCTTGTCGTTCCCACCTCGCCCTCCTCGTAGCCGCCCATGGTCTCCTCGGAATGAGGAACGAATGGCTCGCGGGCACCACTCGATATCTCGTCGTTAAGCGTGGACATATCGAAGTGGCCGGGGGATGGCGTCGAATCGGCTGATCCGGCGGACGCATCACCCTCATATTCCAAAGAGACGCCTCCGCTCGCTTCTTCCGACACGAATTCATTCATAACGTCACCCTCGTAGACAATGAGCAGCGAACTAGAAAAATGTAGTAAGGTTACATTAACAAGTCCAGAAACCGAAAGATCGCTCAAGACCGGTATCGTGATCGAGTTTACGACGACTAAACATATACCAACCAGGAATAGAAGCGGTAGTTAGTCTGCTTGGCGATGGCGCGGCGCAGCACGTCGAGGTCGCGCAGCACGCGGCGCACGACGCGCGCGCGCACGCCGCTCGCGCCGGCCGCGAAGAAGTCGCGCAGCGCATCGCGCAGCCCGCTCTCCGTCAGCGCGCGCCCCCAATATTTGTCTCGCCGCACGCACGCGCCCGTCTCCGGTATGTATATCTGAAAAAAAACATACTTCAAAATAAATATCTTATTCTTAAAGTGCGGTGTAAACTAAAGTATATTCAAAATGGTTACTATGGTATGGTAACCTCAATAGTGGGTCTGGAATATGTTCGACGTACCTGCATGCCGCATAGGCGTACTCCGAGCGTGCCGGAAGTGCTAGCTGCGCACTTCGCGATCTGCTTGGTGCGCTTTTCTGCACTGGCGTCGTCACCGTGCTGCCGCGTGCCCATTTTCAAGTCAAGCACGCAGGGCCGCCGATACGACGACGTAATGTTCTCCATCATTAAAAAGTCTGAGAAAATGGAAAATAACATTATTATTTTAATATATTGAAAGGCAAGGAATAGAACTTAGTTTTATTCTTTTTTAATATTAAAATTAACTTACATTGCTTGTTTGAGTTATCTATGTGAGCAATGCTCTTAAGAACATCACTCGCGTTCCCGTTTCGATGTACTTTGAATCTGTGAAAAGAAAAATGACATCGTGAAATCAAGGCAACAACGGTTATTCACTAGCTACGTCGTCGTCATTAGGAACTAATTGAAACACAGAGCTGGCATTATCTGTTATATTTTTACATTTCAATCAAACTGTATAAATTACCACGACTCCACGACGTAAGTCACAATCGGAGGCTCGCCATGTGAGTGGATCGTGCATCGCTCACGCTTTAGTGGGATAGTCATGTAAGTATTGCGATGATATGAATTAATGGCGACGTCGGGTGCCGGTCCGGCGTACGTCATAGTTTCTGAAATATGATAAAGGACACATGACAAGTGTCGAGGAGTGTACGGCTTGAGTGCGAGCGGGCGCGCTCGGATACGCACTTGAACACGTCGTCGCGCTTGCGCTTCCCGCTCAGCGACTGCTTGCGCCCGTTCTCGTCGCGGAAACATGGCGAGTACCGCTTGTCCAGTTTGTTGTCTCCCGCATGAGAGGCCTGCATCACGCCTGCAACAAACGGCCAAAAAATCATTGCTTGTTTATTCATAAAATTGTGTTTATAGTAGTTTAACATTGATACAATCTCGTTAATTAATAACAATATGTTTTAAAAGTGATAAAAGATATAAAATGAGTTACTCATTATACGTTAAACTTTGTATATAAATAAAAATTTAACGTGATTAATGTAAATTTGGAGGCGAAAGTATCAACGAGTGCATTAATTTTATTATCTATACTTTAATATAGTATATAATATTTACTTACTATTTTACTAAAATCCAGCGTTATTATTAATGAAAAGTGAAAAATTATAATTTACGTAATTTTATAAAGGGTTTGTATATCTTTTGTTATGTGTCGATGTATTGTGTGTGTAAAGTTAATGTTCATATATGTATGTTAAATGTTGTGGTATTGAATTCGGCGATGTTTGCTGCATTGTTTGTAAGTGTGGTGAATGTAGGTTTAAGTAAAGGTTTACAAACCCATAATGTAAAATTACCGCTAGGGCGCTATTAGAGGCGGTTGTGTGGTGAGCCGCTGGCGTCGCTCCGCCCGCCGCAGCGCCGCAACCCTTGCGACAACAAGGAAACTAATATTGTGTTCCTGACCCCTGACCCGCTTCCGCTCCCTCTCTCGCGCTCAAACCCGCCATCCGCCCGCCCGCGAGCATTCGGCTCAACCCTAACAAAAGCACTACTCAGCTCTTTTACCGTAACTTTTGAGATATGTATTATTACGATGTTATAATCATTGTTTCTCACTCATGTCGGTTTTCGGTTAAATATTTAACAAACAAAAAAATATTCTAATTAAGGTAACCTATACATAAACTTTTATAAAGTATGATAACGAAAAATATTATTAGTGCATTAATTAATTGTATACAGTTGACCTTATTTTGTTAATTAAGATATTAGTAATGCCAATTAACTGAAAAACTTATTAATTAACACATTTCGTAAGTTATATAGGGCAAGCGGTCCGATAATTGGCACTAATCAACAATTATCCCTTCCATTTATGTAAAATTACATTATTATATATTTAATTTCCTATGTTACAGGTATTTTAAGCATTTGATACACTAATTATATACTAACACGACGACATAGTCAATATAATGTAATCAATTTGATTTTTTTTGTCTGTATTAATTATTATTGATGAAAGTGCTTGAGATAAGTTTGATTTTAAAATCTATCGTAAACATGTATGACTTGAAAAACAAGCTTGTATGTTATATTGTAAAGTTATAGCTTGTTTGTAGGCGGTATATATAATCAACTTTTAAAGACTCGCTCGACTTATAAAGCTCGATTCAATTAAATACCCAAAAAAAAGCTATCGAATAGATTTATTGAGAGACCGAAGAGATCATCGACGATCGTTAGAGCAGACAAGCATAATTACTTGTTCTTTCATTATTACATGTCTATAGATTTAAAAAAATAAAAAATATCTAATATACAAGTAAATCAATTTAAACATTAACACTGACAGAAAGCAGACTCGCACGTTCCGTGTGTTTTCACGCGTAACATCCGTCGCTTTCACGATAACGTTTTTACTTTTTTTAGTTATTCGAGAAAAACAAAAAAAGGTATGATAGCGGTCGGCGGGTTTGTATACCATCGTCCAAGCATCTCACTCGCACGCACAATTCATATTGTTATGATGATCACTATTCAATTCAAGTGAGCAGCAAGGGGAGTTACATCCAACAACATATTAATAACATTATCCCCTCGTCCACGGTTTACGCATCGATACATAATCGAGTGCGTAGATAAGATTGTAACGGCGCTATTGCGTCGATATAGCCGTACTTGTTTACCGTGACGTAAACCATAATGAATCGATAATACACATACTTCTAAACGATTAACATTCAAACAATAAATACAATAGCGTAATAGATGAAAACGGAAAACATAAAAATAATTAAAGCGATAACTCCCTTAGTGCTCGTAAAATGCAATTACAACAAACAATTATTCGGAGACTAAATAGAAACGAGACATCGAATAAATATATAGTAATAATATTGAACAAAAAGAAAACAAAAAATCTTTGATGCAATGAATGATAAAATGATGCAAACAGCGAAAATTATAAAAGCGTACCGAGCAAACGCTTAAAATCCACGTATTAAAAAACATCGATGCTCACCTTTGTATCGGGGTACGAAGCTCTTGATGTCGACGGGAATGTTCATGTAGAATGTCAGCTCGCGTATGTTAAGCGGCTTGATCACCGTACTGTCGTTCAAAACCAGGAGTCTAGTGTGCCCGCCAACCTGTTATTAAAACACAATAATTACTATATTAACTCAATAGTTTTTTGCCATATGAATAAACGTTTATCGAAGAGAATGAGATAAATATGTAGATAGATGCAGGGCTATGTACCAAAGCGAGCGGTCAGCGATAAAAATAAGTACTTAAGTATTTTTATTTATTATCAAACTTAACACTTTAACAGTCCAGTGACCTACACGTTGGTCATTGCAGTTGTTAAACTAATACGTCTACTGTCTGGACAGTGAATGTGTTAATAAGATAAATTAAATCATTCTATACTATTCTAATACACAAATGTGATCTGTGTATGTAGTAGTGACAGGATGGGTAGAAAGAATATAGCAGCAATGCGGCGCGCGATATGTGTTTCGTAAGTATTAAGCGATTTTCAACTTTTCTAGTAACTTATTATTAAGATTACTTTGTAAAGGAAAAAGATTCCGAAATACTTTTAAGATACTCTTGCGAACACTTCAATAACATTATCTTTTCATGTATCGTTTTAAAGTAGTATAATTGAGAAATATTACGTCAAGGTGTTTGTAGTGAATTGTCAAGTATATCTCTATAGAATATTATTGTCTATAAAATTATATAGGCGGAATACAATTTACAATTCAACACAATGCTTGCATAACTACATTGCATTGTACAATGACATATATAGTACCATATTTAATACTAGTCTCTAAGAATAAATTTTTTGCAAGACGATGATGTCATTGTAAATCCTTCTAGGAGTGCTTCGAATTTTTTATATTCGATGTCCGCATTATCGCTATAATATTATAGAACACTGTATACAATATACATACTGTATTTTCAACTTCATTAATAAAAATTTAATTTTTATGAAAAAATATAATAATATAGAAATTTATTCACACACATACAAATACAAAAACAAAGAAATCATGAATCTTAAAGATGCATTTTGTATGCTTGCAAAAGGCTGTGAACTCAGCTTAAAGCTGCTTTTCAGTATATGACGAAAATAAGTGATTAAATACATTTTTAATATATTTAGAAATGTCTGTCTGTCCGTTATTTTGTTTATGTACGAATCACAGCTATACTAAAAAGTCAGCAAGCATATCGATTAACTTTTATTCATTGTTTTACTAAAACCAGTTCACTCTATAAAACTTATTACTACTTTAAACGATAGCGTAGCTAAGTACGAGAGAACAGTGGGTAAGTAATTTAGCCTTTTCACGCAAAAACTACAGAGCAGGATGAAATAATTTTTATCCCAAAAAAAGGTTAGAATTTTGTGGAATAATCAATAACTACATTACAACGACCATAGTCGCATACACAACTATAATTATATAAAGTATTTTGCAATAAATCTCAAAGTGAGTGAAATCATTTAACAGAAATACGATCATTGTTTGCAAATTTAGCTAAAACGAAAAACAGGTATTTTGGAATACAATGGAGTTTATCCGAAACTCGTCTCGAGCTCAGAGCACGACCATTCTGGCAAAAGGCTCGCCTCTACATAATATGAAAGAGTGAGATAGAAAGATGTTTAAATTAAAAAAAGCCGTTGACTTATTAAGGTCGGAATATGGATAACGCACACACGGAAGGCAGTGCAGCGGAACCGCACTCTAACGTTATAGCGATCATATTACAAAGCGACCATGAAAAAAGTTTAGCTGGTGCCATTGACCCGGAGCAAGTCCGACTACACCTGAACGCTCCTATATCACCCGACTTAAAAATAAATAAAAAAAAGTTTTGCGTTTTAAATTAGCCTAGTATATTCTCACGAGTGCAAAGAACACTATCATATCTATTAATTAATATTTATTTACGGACTATCTTAAGTAACATTGGAACGGAAGTGTTAATGACACAAGATATTCCCACGCAAATTTCTCGCCAAATAATTTGTGTTCTTTCATTTCGTAAACGTTTGGATGATTTAAAAAAAAATTAATTGGTTTTTTTAATGAAATTCACGTACTAAAGTTAACTAGTCAGTTAGCAAAACAACAGACTATTTTCGTTTTGAACCCTTGCCAGTTATTTTATAGCGTTAATTAGCGTATAAATTTTTAACTAGAATTTATTTTTACCTTGGCAATAGTTGTCGTAACAATATGGAAATACCTAACGCATCATGTTCAGGAGAGAATAAAAGCCTATTATTTTAATAAAATGTAGGAAAACTATATCTTATCTTATTTTAAATCTAACATAGCAAATCTCACTGCATTAGTAACAAACTAGTGCAAGACTGAGCAACTCTAATACGTAAACGATTGATTCAATCATACTCGCCAGGATACAAAGCAAGTCGCGATACAATACACAAAGTCATTATTGTAAAGATAAAACAAAAACTAAAAATAGCTTAGAATTTTTATATCATTGCCCTGTTCTCCTTATGAGTTTATTTTACATTACTTAAAATTAATTAGCCGATACATTTACCACCCCTGTAGTACACCAGATGAAAATAACGATAAATACAATTAGCAAGTGAAATCAATATAACAAAAATAACGTTCCACCATCTGGATATCGAGGTGTTGAACATTTTATTTATAATAATTTGCTTTTAGTTCAACGCTTGTTTCGATAGCACTGGTACATTTCGAGGTCAAAGGAAAATTTTGTATTATTACGATACAATTAGAAAAAGTTACGCCAAAATGACAAGCGTATTTATCTCGTGGAATTACCCATACTTTTATATCTTTACATTTAATATATCATACGACAAGTTACTTGACGTAAATTTTAAAGATTATCGCTTAAAAATAAGCACATTGCAGAGTAATAAAACCTGTCTGTTTATCTTTGCAAATATTTAGTTAACCTTCATGGCAATACCAACGCATTTCGGAGGTTATTTATAAATTGTTATTTAGACTATAAGTATTCTATCCAAGCAAATACCTTAAATAATCAAATTTAAAGTTAAACACTAAATATTCCTTAATTATGTTAATAAATAATAGTCTTCTTCATCCTAGCATTATTCCCGCTATTTTATGTACCCAGGGTCTGCTTATTACTCTTATCCGGATTCGACAGGTTACTAGTTTTTACACGGAGCGATTGCCATCTGACCTCCGCAACCCTAAGGGCGAACCAGTAACTCATTGGATAAGAGCAATTTACTTATCAAGAGTTAACGATTATTATCAGATGTTGTTGATAATAACCGGGACCGACAGCTTAACGTGCTCTCCGAGGCACGGTGGGAAGATCCACACAGACAAACGCCCAGACCGAGACAGAAATTTTAACAAACATCTGCCCGAGCGGGAATCGAACCCGCAACCGTCGAGACCTAAGGCAGACTCGCTACCCACAACGCCACAACGGTGTCATGTTAATAAATAATAGTATAATGTAGTAATAGTCATGCTCCTCCCAGCAAATGGGCCAGCTCGATCGGGGAAGTACTACCCTCTAACAGAAAATCGGCGTAAAGTAACAGAATCCATACTGTTGCGTTTCGGGCGATGTATTAGAGCGCCAGAGGCTCATCTCTCATCGCTATATATTCCTTTTTTCTTTCATCCCCTCCCTCATATTCCTTGGGTTGCCAACGAGCTTGTGATACTTAAATAATCTCAAACATTCATAGGTTGCGGTGACTGTTTACCATCAGGCGGACCGTATGCCGGTTTGGCAACCCTCATGACATAATATGCTCTGAAAATACTACTGACTATAATATGGATTGTGTCCAATATCATAAATGTCAATTTAATACTAGTCCTCACCTGGTTGTGCAGGGGCAGAACGTCGACCTCGTGTCCATCGTCGGGCGAGAGCGTGTGCGCGACGGGCTGGGAGCGCTTGCGATCCAGCGCGCGCCGCTCCGGCTCCCCATCCCCAGCCGAGCGAGTACACCATTACTTCGGCCGAGCCACCGCCGCCGCTGTCCACCTGCAGGCAAACGAATACTGTTACATAATGATAAACAGATTTAGCTACGTGAACACAGGGAACATTTACATTTTACTCAAAAGATATCGAAGACAAGAGTAGATGAAGGAGTAATGTAACATTTTTACATTGAATAAAGTAATTAATATGCATACAAAACACAATCTTAAAACATTATTATTCTCCGCATTCTCACTATAGAAAATAGCTATATTGTATGGAGATAAATACGGATCAATTCGGATTTCGCATATTCCTGTTTTAAATGCTTATAAGTGTAACAATCCACATAACACGTTACAGCACTAAACAGCGGTCAAAGTGTGCTGAAACATCCGTAGCATCCGTAATCACGCTTAAGCATCCTTACGCATGACAAATTTAAGATAAGCCAATGTAATTGGTCGGAAATCAAAATAGGTTAGACTTATTCTTAACCTTCCCATTTCGTATGCAAATTTCTATTGCGGTATAGATATCAATACAACATACGACAGTATACCATAGCAGCTGAATACAAGTTTACGCTTGCTTCAGCATGGGCAAGCGTGTGAAAGTGTCCAAAATCATCCAACTAAATGCTGGTCGATGCTGATAAATGTAATTCAGGCCTAAAAAACCGTACTTGTCATAAAAGTGAACTGCTTTAGCAGTGAATTATCTTTTCCAAGACTACGAGATTTTTGGACTCTTATTTTAATTCAGTTCTAATTACAGACATACCCAAGTTCCATACACCCTCCGTTTATGGATTATTTCCTGTTCTCGCTTCCAAAATTGGTGTGAACATTTGGCGCAATTTTGCAGCTGTGTGTACTGCGAGCATTCTCAGCATCTTGCGATGAGCTTAATCAGTGTCTTAAATGATGCTCAAAACGGCTGTATATGATACGCAATCTATTTTGTAATTTTTATCAAACGTGCATTTTCGAAAAGGAAATCAACAATGTATTGTTTTATTTTGCTTTAAATCTCTTTTTGACCGCCACCTATTTTAACTATTAAACGCGTAAACATCATAATAAATCATCTAGTTTTTGAAATATATAAACATGTATATTATGTTCTGGACGTATGCCGAACCCCGTCCTACCGTAATAGTGTTTGTAAAATAGATCAAATTATTGATTAATTACCAAGCGTGCCTTATCTTGATATAGAAGACGATCAACTGGATGATTGTTATGTAATGTTTGTATCTCGGCGGCATATATGATAAAACATATGTAGTAGACTTGCGGATATACATACATGTTCCAAATTTCATTCGACATATGCAGTAACTTCGGTTTATGGTTTAGGTTTTCTATTCACATGCCATATTGCACAAAACATATAAAGAAGCGCTTACGCGCTTTAAAGAAATTATTACTATTATAGGATAGCGTGTACAACAATAGCTTCAAGTGCAACAAGTAACAATTAACAAGTTGGCCTTCCGTAAGTTATTTTTTACGTTAAGCTATTAAGGCTTGATGAACAAGCTTCCTTGAAAATTTCGCTTGTCTTATACAACTTATGTCCGTTCATTTCGCAAGGACCAAGAGTCGTTCATCTTGCTTTTTACATAAATTTTAAATTCTATTCATCGCATGTTCATAATATAGATACACTTCGTTCCAAAGAGAAGTGAGGGTATACCGACAGTAACGCTTAGGTACCAACAGCTTAGAATTTATATTCCTTTCACTTTTATGAAAGAAGGCCTTTACTCTACAAGATATAAAGGCATACCACTTATAAATACTAGATTGTTCTGTTTGTAAATATAACATGACACGGCGCCAATAGGTACTATTAATGTTTATTTATTATCTCCAATGAAGACGGTTCTTAAGACTTATATCAATATTAGAACGATATTAAAAGTATACAAAAAGATAAGTGCGAGAACAACGAAAATTAAAGACACAGAAACAACAAAGCCTTATGTTGCATCTTTTGTCAAACGTAAACGACACGTAATAGGTGGTCTACGCAATAGCAGAAATACTTACATAGAAAGCATTTCAATTATTATCTAAGCACATATCGTGTTACATAAGAACACATAAAACGAATTTAAGCATTTTGTACTTTATAATACGTTAAGAAATATTCTATTATAAAAAAACGCAAGTAATCAAAATCACGGATTGCGTCAGACGGACTGCAATCACTTGAAAACTCGATTATTTAAAAAAATGCTATAAAATATAAATATTTGCAGTCTTTTTTATCATAGCAATTACTTGAAAGAGCAATTGTTCAATAAAAAGTTTATCAATACATGTTGTTTAAGTGTCAGCCGAGAACTAGTTCTATTCGGTTGTAAGCCAGGTCAGGGAACCGTGCTGGATGGCTGGCTGGTGACCGGCGCGCACCGCCATGCACCCGGTAAGTGACCGACCAGTTATTATAAAAAGGATACTTTTATTTTCGCCAGAGGCGATTGAGTCTGCACGCAAGGGTATCGTGGCACAATTCACTGAGTTCAGACCTCAATGAATGCCAATGACATTACAAGTTTACATTTCGATAACAAAACCTCCAGATTGCATGGATAAACAACCAGTGCCATGTTGTTTACAATACGAAAATACAATGCTATTTTAGCCGTTCTATAAAAAGCAAGTATTATAATTAATATGAATATAGTGTAACCCACAAAATAATGACGTCTGAGATCTTTCACCAAATGCCCATGACGTTTATAGACGCTTATATTCTCGGATGTTGCGTAGTCACGAGTGCGTGACGACTCTCGAGACTGGGACGCAGCGTCACCAAATTAGAAGCGAACCCGCGAGCCAGACTGCTCTTAAAACATTTATTAGTATGACGCGAAGCCCCGCCCTAAAGTATCTTTTATCACTATCCCAGCTAACCAAATAACACCACGACATCTATACGTCATAACAAACAAGTATAACAACAAAAATAGATTTGAAATTTAAATTGCACTGCCAATAATAAACTTTAATAACTTGCCAACTAATAGAAAAAACGGTACCCTTGAACAGAAAATAGGGGGAAAATGCGTATGGTAAATTAATTGCGTCAAATTTTAATCGTATTGAATTATTTTGCAAAAACAAGAAAAACACATTAATGCATAACGTTTAAATTATGATAAGAATTACAAAATTGAATATTGATATTACAAAGACAGAAAATTACCTAATATAATTATATTTGAGAATTGCAATTGTTTGAATACTATTAGACATTGGACAACAGTTTACTGGTCACGTACATGTTTGTAGCCGACAAGAGCCGGTTTGAATTGGTCTGTCCTAAAGACGTTTCGACGAACACACGCTTATCTTAGTCTACAAAAGAACTACAATACATATTACAAATAGTACAAACAAACTGTAAGTTCAAAGTATTGTCTACTAAATTATCTACTCTATCTAGAAAAATAAATTTAAAAAAAGGAAATATGTATGTATATAATATGTATTATATTATATACTTTCTATTATCTTTCTCCTGTGAACATTGTACACATATTTGTCAATTTTGTTTTTATAAAAAGTCACCGATAAACAATTCGTATTGTTTTTAAAAACAAATTATATTTATTATACAGCGTCATTGTTCATAATGCAATAACAAGGAATATAAAACCTTCAGCCTCTGCCAGCGTCTTCGCCCGTGTGAATAACGATTTTAATAATAACTTTAAAACCCCATTACCCAAACCCTTCAGCGGTGGAATTTAAGAAAATGTTGAAATACATGTTTATTTTTCTTTAATTGTTTGCCTAAAAACAAAGTTTCAGGCTTCTAGTCTAAAAAGAGATCCAAGGCCAAGCCTAAAGGCTGACCGTTGATTTGTCATTCAAGTCTTCTTCTTATACATATATGCACATATGATAGCCGAGAGCCACTGCGATGTAGCTTACCCAATCACAAGTATTTGCGTCTGAACAAACAGATAGAAGCGCAATAAATCCACACCGATAACAGAACAAAGGATATACTATTGTGCTGTATTCAAGGACTCACATATGTTAGGATACATATTTGCCTAAGATCTGTAAATGTATTCTTAGTGACAGTAAATAATACTGTGGCAGATGATCTTGTTAGACCAGATTAATGAGACATTGTAATAACCTGTATATACATGTTAAAATGGTAGGTATGTATACCATACGATTCAAAAGCGCTTAAAAGCCTATTTGAATAAAGAATATTTTGAGTTTGAGTTTATATATGCCAGTGTAACAATACACAGATTCGTATGTATACAATGATATAAGTTTCATTAAGTTTGAACTGCATATGAATGTTGAACTGATAAAGGACATTGTGATGTATGGTTTAGAGATTAGACATTTGAAGAGTACATTGATTGAAAAGGGATAACATTAAAAATGGTTTCAAAGTAAATATTAAAATTGTTAAATTGTTACCTCATTTTGTATAACCGTTAGTTTACCCCGTCGAAAACTGAAGTACAAAATGATAAGAATCTAGTATCTCCTTAGCCACGCTGTAAGCAAGTATTGCGTGCGTACTACAGATTTATAATTAAAGGTTCCAAAAAATTTCCGATGTATATCACTTGACGGTGAAGGAAAATAAAGAAATTAAATCTTTACTAGAGATCTTTTAGTGTCATGTTATTTTCCTAGAATTTCTCATTAAAATATTAGTCACCCAAAGATCTGATTAACAAACATTTACGTATACAATTTAAGACATTTCTTGGCATTATATCAAATTTAAACGGATCATCTTGATATTATTCAGGTATTCCAGCTGTTTATAGACCTTTATGATGGAAGGTGTGTTATTTTTTTTTAAGAATAATTACGTCATCTTTATACAACCTAAGAATATCAATTGACGCATTACGAATCAAAAAAGGAACGGAACGGAAAGTTTTAAAAGTAAAATCTCACTAAAACAGGCCAAGTGCTTCTCAGGCTCGCACATAAGGGGATCCGTACCACCGTAGGGTAAAAAATATCAAGTTTCTTGTATGGAGAACCATTCATTTTTAAATTTTAATTTTAGTTTGTTTTTGTAGCGGTAACAGCAGTACTTATTCTGAAAATTTCAACACTCGACCTATTGACTTCGTGAGACAAAACCCACTGACAAATGGACAGACAGCGAAGTCTCAGTAAAAGCCTAATAAAGTCCTAAAAATGTATCGTTAAATAAAAGTATATCAAGATTAATTGAAGATTACTGTTTGATTTCGTAAGTAATCCTAATTCCTATGTACATAAATTAAACATAGCATAAATGACGAAAAAAAAGAGATATATAATACAAATGTTTAACTCAAATATAATCATATATTATAGACGTTTTCCCAAAGAGATTACTCTCCGTAAATTAAGTTTTTGAAAGTGAGCACGACCAAGGACTTCGTAACTGTGTAAAATATCGGAAGATACAAGTGAATGTTGTTTTAGACGTTAAATAATATAAGTAATGAATATAATTCTCTAGGCTTAGTAATTTAAAAGAAATTTTATTGCACTTATGCTATTTAACATAACATGATATACTTTTATAAGTCTGTTTTGAAGACACCATTGCAGTGGCAAAGTTGTATGCCCAGTTTAAAAAATGAACTATTCACTCGATTAAAACAAGAAGAAGTATGTTGTTAATATTTATTTGTTATTTATAATGAAATGTGTTGTTTATATTTTGTGTAATTGTTATGCTACTGTAACACATATCTGTATATTTGCGTATACATTTTTATCTTTACTTTTAATTCTTTTATTGTTTCGTTGTAATTGTTTTTACTTGTAAATCGTTGTTAACAAATAATTATTGTATAGTTTTTAAACATTTTTTTTTCTTTTTGTAGAATTATCTGCTGCTGAATCACAAAGAATACTGTAATTTTGTGAATTTGTGTAAACAATTTTTGGTAGATAAATATTTTTTTTAAAGATTTAATACATCGTAGAGGCAATTATTAAATAAATTTCCGTGTGACATAAGTTTAGACGAGTAAGTAACCAAATTTACAACTCGTATTCAAATGCAACCTTCGCTCGAGAACCCTCGGCATTTAAAATGTATATTTCAGTGTAACACATTGACATATTGCTTGCAGACAGTTTATTTACGATTTCTGTGCGCATTTCGAGGCCTGTACTATATATGTATTTTCAATTTATCTCTACGTTGGCGTCTGATATTTTTAAAACGACAAAGTTTATAGTTAGCCTAAATTATTTGTGTTCAATACGTTCCGCTCAGAACTTAAAAATTTATTCCTTGACCTATTTTGTATCGACAAGATTTTTTCTTTGTCGGAGACGTAAATATATGGGTATGAATAATAATGTGTGATTGTAAAACATTTAATATAGCCACTACAAATAAAATTAATAACTCATTTTGATTTTTACAACGTCTTATGTTAAATTGTCTTGATTCGAGAGAGTCGACCGATGTATTTGAGACAAAACCATTGTATGAGTATGTAGTAAAAGGTTTAGCTGAAAGATAGCTCTTAAAGTCGTACCTAAAAACTAATCTATCTTGTGTTAGCAATGTTAACACGTTGAATCTAGGTGTGTAAACTTGGATATTGTTAGCCCATTTCCATTAGGTTAGTAGGTCGGAAGCTGACATCTGCCGTGCGTTACACAAAATGATTGTACACGATACGAGATAGCAAATACAACTATATTTTGTTAAAGAGATACAATTTCATGAAATGTATATAATAACTTATATTATAGGTACATAGTTATTTTACTGGTTGTAGATCTTTTGTTTTAAGAGGCTAAGAAGGAGCTAAGTAGGTACCGCCACAGTGGCAAATATTCTACCGCAAAGCATGTAGTGTCTTTGGCTTGACTGTGTACCGATTTCAGGGGCACTGTAGGCTGAGTGAAATTACTGGGCAAAGGAGATTTAAGAACTAATATCTCGAGGTTGGCAACGCGTGAGTGACAAAAATGGTGTTGCCAGCGGGCATAGGCTACGGCAACCACTTACCATCAGATGGGCCGTTACTTGCTTTCAAACTTAGTAACATAATAAAAAAAGGCAGAACAAAGAACACTATCTTTTACCAGTATAATATTGAAGCGTATTAATTATATTTTTTCAATGAAAGATTGTCGATTTTATTATATGTAAAGTGTTTAACAAAAACAATCCACATCAAGTTAGGTATTGATAAGTATGTATTTATAGCATTGACTGATTAAATTATTGAATGACTCGTTTACAAAAACAACATTTGTCCTTCATGACGAGCTGATAACATTTTCGAGTACGTATGAGATTAGGGGATTTTCATATAACCCACATAACGAATAAATATGACATCCAGCCTATACAAACATTAGGAATGTTTTTTAACTTGAATATTAAATTTAGTAGTAACAAATATTAATAAATCTATTGTTTTATTTTTTAAAATATATAGGCAACAGCTTGTTATTCACACCTGATGTAAAGTGATGATACCAACTGTCTAAAGTGGAGCGCGGTTGATTTACTGGATTTATATTGGATGCCTATTTACTCTTGATTTGAGGGTACTGTAGCGACATCTACACGCAACATGACGTAACGCTATAGAAAGACAAGATTGTCTCATCTCGCATCAAGCTACAACGACACCTACAGGGCATACGCAACGATATGGACGACCAACGAACGTCACGATCCTAAATCGCGCTATCAAAGTTTCCTACGCTCCTGAGCTATATATATAACTTTCCAACGTAAGTCATTGGGCTTCGACCCTCCTGGCAATATCGCCCGCCTGGCAATATCACCCGCCTGGTCGGAGGATCCTCCCGTTGTGTTGAGACACATTTCCCACATCGTCACCTCCACAGTACCTATAAGTTGAGGTAATTGTAATACAAGCTTAAGGACGCCAACATAATGCAAATGCATGCTAAATAAATTAACATATGAAACGAATAAGTAAAATATTAAACAGATAACATTTGTTGAGAAAAACATAAACGTGTGAAGATTTTGAGGTAATTGCTCACATACATACTGTTGAAACAGATTTAACCTATTTTTAAATCGGTGAAAGATAAAAAAAAAACATGCAAAACTATATAAAAACACACATTTTTGTAGGAATACGTTTGTGGTTGAATATCAATATTGTAGTCGAAGAAATGATTTGAGCGGCTATTTAAGATTCATTTTCTTTAATGAAATAGTTTGATGAAAAATTTAGTAATACGTAAAACAGTATGAATGCAATAAAAAATATTGCATCTAAAATTACAGAAGAACGTCACAAATAAAACGAAGAATTACAAAAGATTCCATTAAAAAAAGACTGCGTGTTGAGGCAAAGTGATTACAATGGTAAGAACTAGTGCCAAGTATTGACTCATCATTTTCATTCATGATATCTTCGTAACCAACTTTGATTTGTATTTTGTAATACTAGCGAAAAAAATACACTATAACATTTTTCTACTTCAACATTACGTTTCACAAAATTATGTAAATTATATTGAAATTTTGTTATGATAAGCTTAAATGAAGATTTATGAAGCGAAACACATTTTTACCTTGAGCTTGAACTAACGTTGACCGAGTGTGATGATGCCAACAGTAAAAAAAATTACATAATAGTCTCGCATGTTCAACATTAATTATTGTTGGATGTACTTTGAGGCGAAACTTAACGCCCACGTGTTCTAAATTAGTACATAGCAACTGTAAGGCTCTCGATAGCGACGTCGCGTCGGTTTCAAGGCAGGTTGATGAATAAATCAGCCTTCAGTAAGACTCACGACTACTTGTTTCGACAGGCAGCTCTAGCCTAGTTTTATTAATCTATAAACACTGGTGAATTGATCATTAAACATAGTTAGTAGTTATTCAACAAAGTTAGTAGTTTGATGAATGACAGATGAGTGAATGATTGAGTGAATGCAAAGTTGGTTGTTATTGATATTAACTTAACAAACTTCAGTACTTTTCCATATTCCCAAAAAATATTAAAGCATTAACAAACTTTTAGTATAAACTAGTTTCTATAAATATGGTAGATACGGTACAAATTTATAATTTTTTTTTATTTAAGATTATATAAAAATGTATACATGAGCATGTATACTTATAGAACTATAAGATTTATATTGTATGAATCTCATTTCCTGATTAATAAAGAATAAAGTAAAAAAAATCGATGATAACACTGAGAACTTGAAAGTCGTATTACTAGCAAGTTTCGACATCACGCGATAAAACACGTGGCTTTAATTGGTGCCAAATGTGCCTCAGCCTTAATATGAAACAAAATATATTACCTATATAGAGCAGAAATGCACTGGTTATATCCCTTAAACGTGACATCTAATTTGTGTCCATTTTTAATGGAAACATTTTATGTCGCGTTTGATTTCAATGACCTTCTGCTCAATGAGTATAGCAAATATCAACTTGTATGTGTTATGTTTATTATAACTATCAGACGAATAAAGACTGTGTTTATTAAGTATGTGTTAGGCACGTAGAAAGATAAAATTAACAATTATATTAGCTTCTATCAGGAAATAAGTTTGCTCGTGGAATGAACTTATTAACAATGGAATATTCCACAAAGCTTTCTAGAACTTCTCTAAAGAACATCGTCTTACGACACAGCTCTAGCGTTGGAACGGCCACATAACGCAGGTCAGGTCTGCATTGCCACTTTCACTGCTTGGCTTTTGTAATTCACAATAATATCACATCTGTACAGTGTGACCTTACACTTGAGATCAATAAGGCTTCTACTTCGATTTATTTAATAACATGACATGCCCTGTTGTAAAACAATACTTACAAGTAAGTAGTTGTTCAATAATATCTCAAAGCGCCCAGTTCTTCCTCCCGATGACGTCTAGGCTCGACCTCGCAGAAGTGAGGGTCTTTGGGACGTATTCAACTTGAGCCCCGCATTGGCTGTAAATTTTTTGACAGTCGTGTCTCCCGACCCGGTGCCCCCACGTTAGTGGCCTCGACTCAGGGACTCACCCTGGTGGGGGCAGTAATAGACACTCCAAAACAAAAAAAGATATAGAATCTTGGAGTGTAGAGCACAATGAGATCAAAAAAACGGGGATAATAATTGTTTCAAATATAAATAAACCAGAATTAAACCTTCAACAAGTTCAATCGATGTTCAGTACGTTCCATTATAACAAATAATATAGCAGTCACCTCAGTGACTTCCGCACCAAGTATCAGGGTTGCTGTAAGGTAAACTGTACTTTGATATCCACGTAACGAATGGTTAATTTAAATAAATTTAAAAGCGTTCTCGTTGCCGGAAATCTATAAAAGTCATTTGGCACAAACGACAATATAAAAATAAAAATATCGTAAATTAAAACAAGAGTTTATTTCCTGCAGACGATATCGGATACTATTATGTTTTACCTTATGGTATAACAAGACAAAAGCTAATATTCAGACATGGCATAACTAAAATCCCGCTTCGCTTTCACTCGTTTTCAATTGTCCAGTGCATTCGCTTGTTTTCAACAGTGTTCAAATATCCTTCAGTTCAAGTTGACGATTTCCGTCACGCTACTATAAGTGATGTCGTGATTGTGATAACATAATTGGCGTATCAATGATAACCAATTTCAACCGCAATTCAAATTCAGTAAACCGAATTTAACCGGAATAATTACATAAACGCGAATAAGTATCCAAATTGAGGAATCTCGCTAGCACAACACATTTCGTTAACACACACACACTGATCGGTAAACTATAGGTTGGTTAAGCAAATTGAGGGAATGATAGACCCCATAGTGGTAATTTAACTGATCGTCTCTGTGCTTCGGAGAGCATGTAAAAATCGGTTCCGGCTGTTATCACTATAATAATAGCCGATAAGCCAAGTCAGAGATCTATTGGGGGACCTGAATAACTCTGACCCCAGGTTGACCACTAAACACTCGATAAGCAGAAGAAGTTAAACTAAAACCGGCTAAAATCAACAAATACCACCAACATATTATTTGTCCTAATATTATATAGCTGATTTTTTTTTGCATAAAATCCCGCTTGGTAGGAAGTACCAGATCGATTTGATTTTTTGTTTGCGTAAGTGGTGGCATATTGAGAAAGGGATTATGCTACGACCTAACTGGGATTGGATTTATAACCGTCAATCTATCTTGATCTATCTAAATCTACCACAAAATAATAAAAGATTCTGTTTTTTAAAGAAATGTATCAAAAAAAATTGACGCGCCTTGAATTGAAGTCAGAAACTAGGATGACATAATTAACAATGTTTTAAAATTCAAAACAAAAATTATAAATAAATCCGGTCGAGATCTGTTACAATGTCAAAAGCGACGAGGCGCGGTGAAAACTAGTTGCTTGGTCGAGGAGCAATTGGAGACACAATAAGATGTTCAAACAGTTTTACGTAAACCATGGCCTTGTATGTGTTATTATGTTCATATGATAGATTGCACGAGATGAGAAGTTTTCTAAGATATTTATTTTATTTTAAAAAGTTATCGTGGATTCAAAATGTTTAAAATATTATTAAATTAATAATTAAAATGTAATCGCAGACTAGAACTTTATAAAATTTTGTTTTATTTTTCTGTTTGAAGAAATGATTAAATTATCAAAACTTAGCTGCGTTCATTGTATTATTATCGGCAATATATTGCAAATATTTCTCGTAGTAAACAATACATGAATCATACTCTTTCGATGCTATACAATATCTTTATTGTTTATAAAATGTTGTTTTCGATTGAATAATAATAAAAAAACGCTTTTTATTTTATACAAAGAGATGAACAAAATCCGATAAGCATTCATTAGGTATAGCATCACTTGATCTAAAACAGTTAAACCGATACATGCAAGGAGCATGCACGTGTAGAAATAATATGTTATTTGTAATTCAAATTTGAAATGTATGTAGATAAGAGCTCAACAGCCAGCGATGCGTGTGACGTGGTAACAGAGCACCGACGAAATCGTATGATTTTATCAACAATCGAATCACCTAGAGTTGATTATACCTATACGTATGGACACATGGATATAGGTACAAAAATCGTTATCTTTATTATTAAACGTTTGAAAACAAATATGGCGATAAAGAGAAAGTTCATTGCAGTGTTATGTTTGATAATATCAATTATTAATATAATAATCTACCAAACCCAACGATAAAAAATATCGTAGCGTTCATCCGTGACATCATAACTTACTTGACTATAAACTTCCTTGAGCCCGTTCGTGGTGAAATCCTAAAGTGGAACACGTTCGCGACGAAATTGTCCGTTTCTATCAAAAGCACAAGCACTGCAACTAACAGAATATTGCTCAACACAGGAATCAAACTAGGTAGTTGCCGAGCGAAACAACACACTTTGTAACAATAGTTCAAACCGTTCACCTTCACAAAATAAATGCACAGGCAATTTCAAACGGTTTTCTCTTTTAATAGCAAAATTTGCATGAAATGAAAGAACACAAAAATAAAAATTGGTAATGCGCAACGTAAAGCACTTGTTTCCCTTGGCGTTGCGCACTAGTGACTGAGACGAGTCGCGTAGCACGAATCAATGTTGAACGGTGCAGCTGTGTGTGTCTGTGTATCACGGACGCACACAGCTAAGCTTAGACCGAGGTACACTCGCCGGCACCGGGGCAAACTGACAACCAGCATTATTGTCTTGTCCTTTGAGTTAACCCTGGCTTGGGATACTTTGTTACCTTAAACGACGTGAATGAACTCTGTACTACACCTATTCAATAAGCAATCTCGAACAACCTGAATTTCAATACGCTTCGAATTTTAAAATAATCAATAAGAGTCGTGATAAAATTATTCTGAAAATTGCCATACTTTTATTTCAATAAACAATAATTAAATTTTTATTAAACATGTCATAAATATGACTAATGACTCTTTGTTTGAAGAATTAAGTGCAACGTTAATAAACATACTTGACAACAATCAACTTACAACGAGCAAATGCAAAATATAAATCTCCTGTCTCCTATAACTCATAATGAAAGCAATAATACACAATAAATTAACAAGAACAAGACAAGATAGTCTAAATCTAAAAGTAATAATATAACAAAAAGAATAAATTAATAAAACTAAGTCTATTGAAATATTTTCAAAATATGAATGAATCATCTGTTTACAGAAGTTACACAAAGTAATTTTAATTTAGGAAAACAGAAATCGTATGTAATGAAATGTTCAAAACAAATTTTAGCACAATAAAAAAAATGGCAAGAGGTAAATAAAATATTATGTTCTATATATATAAAAGGCATAGATAAATATTGTATTATTCATTGTAAATTACGATAAGAAGAAAAGATTTTCCATCAAATATCATGCGATGATAAAATCAACGGCTGATCCTGATCGATTTAAATGATACGATATCTTTCCTATAATATGTATTTAAAACAAATATTACATCATGCTTCTATTATTATCATTATTTTAACATTCAATATGTTGTTAAGGAAAACGGTAAATTGAAAAAGAAGACTTATGGAATATAGAAATCGTATATGATCGTACCTCAGCAATATTAGCGTCGTGTTTTTCGGTCGTAAATTCGACCTCCGTATGTAGCGATAGAGACGTGCGCCGCGCACCTGAGAGCAACATGGTTTAACATCAAGAGCTATGCATTGAACAGATATATTGATAAGATAAACGTATTTGTTGTGCTAAACTGCAATTAATAATGATACCACAATCTTCGTTTCAAAATATATTACGATACACTCAAAATTTTCAAATAAATTAATACCTTTAAAAAAATAAACAATTAATTCATTTAAATTAATTTTAATGAATTACTACTATAATATTATTTATTTTGACGTAATGATCATTAACATACCTATATAGGACACGCAGTACGACAACAGCTGCTTAAGATAATACCATGAGAATTGGATTAAGTAAAGTTCCGTTGTAAATCATAGATTACAAAAGCATACACACGTGCTTAATACATTATTATTAACGCAAATGTCGTGGTAGATTTAGTTATAGACCATCAAGGCGGTTTGTTAATTTTGCCTCACAAAAGTTAGAATTTGCAAGGAGTCTTTAAAATTTACTGCATAATGACCAATACTGTATAATATGACTAATACAAAAAAATGTATTTTAAAAATTGATACAGACAATAGATATCAGCATCTAGTTCGCCAGCTCGCGTTTTAACAGAAAGAACTCTTTCTATTGTGATTGGACCACGGGAACATAGCACCATTCAAGAGGTAAAAAATACACGCTATATTGTATACCGTGCCTAGTTGGCAAATATACTGAATCAATTCATGTAAACAAAACCAAAAAATAATCCAACGAAAATGATAACGAATTCCGCTCTGATTATGAAATATGATTGTAATGTCATTCAAAACAATAACATTAACCTTCTCCTTATCGTGTGAAATCCAAATATGGAATCGCGTGCCTAAGCAGTAAGCACGGCTTATCAGAATGCTAAAATAACACAAACCGTTTATCGTTTTACACACCGAAATATTTATGCTTTATCGTTTATAAATTTTTTTATGCAGATTTTTTAAAATATTCAAAATTTTCTCTTACACCGTAAAGCATTTTATGCTTGCTGTTTAGCGAGAAAGAAATTGTAATAAAAATATTAAAACAGAAATCGATGATCGGGAATCAGGGAGAGGTAAACACAGTAGTACAGTAACTGAAGAAAAACAGTTGCAAGGTGAATGAAAAGAAAACTCTTAAGAAATATGGTCAATCTATGATTAAAGTAGAATATGTATACCTCTTTACTGTTATCTCCAATAACAACACATTAATATTAGTGAGTACTTACTAATTTGTAAATTAGGTTATAAATCACACATATCGCAAGAGGTAAGTACATCAGGTAGGCAGGCAGTTATATCTCAGATGTTAGGATATTTCTCAGTTCACAGATTAGCCAAAGTTAGTAAAATACACTTAGCAAGCAAGTACACTTAGCAACTAACTAATAAAGACACTAATAATATATTTATAATAATTTCACAAAAAACAATGATAACACGAAAAAATAAGTATAATAAATATTGACATTTCTTGTGCACCTATAAATTGACCAGAGTTTATACGAACTATTAACACATTTTTGGATGTAAAATGGTTTGTTGTTTGAAAATTATTATTTTAACGTAAAATTACAAAGAAAAACAATATTTAGTGAGTTAATCCTTGGCATTAATAGAAATAGTAATCTATCGTATACTTTATACAAATCCTGTACATTCTTCATGCACTCTTATCGCATCCCAATTTTGAACAAGAATAATGTTAAAACTTTTTTAATTAATCATGATGCTCCGTCGTAAAACGTTTTCTGAATGGTTTCTTTTTTGGAATGGAATCTTTTTTACTGCTTACTACAATTTTTATCAAGCCTTTTGCCAGTTTTCTTATTATTTTCCGAGCAAATCCAATGTATATTGTCAAAAACATCTGCCAGCACAGAAGGGTTCTGCCCGTTTTTGTCTTGTATACTTGAGAACATGGCAGATTCCTGTAATCATCAGGAAATTTTAGCTAAAGCGCTGATCTCTATTTGAAGTTAATCTAGTTCAAGCACGACATTGTTTTTTTTCTTCAATTACATTGATTTTTTTTCAATGGACCAAAATTTTTTGGGCAATTTAAAAATAAACAAATCACTAGCAAAACTAATGATTTGAACGCTTTATTTTAGAAAAATACATTCCATTTATTTTTGTCGCCAAATGTTTACGGTTGTACAAGCTTACTGTTGTTGACACGAATGGAAATGTGATGCACACGGAGATGCTTCTAGTTTTTCTTCTTAACATAGCCATAGCTAAAGTGATTTAATACCAACCATTTTCCAGGGTTCCTTTTTCATGGTCTAATGAAGATAAACAATTAAAACTAAACCAAAGTTTATCTCAGAGCTCTCTGTGACAGGTTGAGTATACCACCACGGCTAAAATCCAGACCAAAATAGATTTCTGTATAGTAATACAAACATCTGCAATGAGACAGAATCAAATCCGCAACTGTTGCTAAGAGAACGGTTAATTTTTTTAGGGAAATCCCAATACTATCGGCCACCGCTATACATAATATAACTTCAACAACAAATAAATCTGTTCTAGTTTTAAATAGTATAACATAGATAAGATGACAAACTTTTCGTCGCAACCAAATTACTTCTTATATTATTGGAACCTCTCCAACTGTTTTGCTGTGGTGCTAATTAAAGTATAACCATGCAGCGAATGACCCATTCTTAAGCCGGATGAAAATTAGGTTGCAAGAATTGCTGTTTAGAATTCAGAATGTAAATATAACTACGTGTATCAAGTTTCTAAATACACACATAACTAATTTAAGTATCTTCTGGAAACAACAATTAACCAAATCAAGAGAAGAGCGTATTCTTTCCTTAAAGGTCGGCAACGCATCTGCATGCCCTCTGGTGTTGCAGATGTTCATGGGCGGCGGTGATCACTTAACATCAAGTGAGTCTCCTGCCAGTTTGCCCCCTCTTACATAAAAAAAAAATATCAAACAGCTCTCAATACTCTATTCCAATTAAAGTTGAATTACGCTTATTATTCTTATAATAGACTATATTTCTTTCAAAGAAAGATATAATATATAATCCTATATATCTTATATTTTATATAATCTTATATAATCCCTTGAGTGACTTATAATAATTTCGATTAAAATTAGAATCACGAAACCATCGATCCGAAATTTTGTTAATTAAACATGTCAGTTCCATCCGTTCAGTTTCAAAACATTTCAATACTAAACCCAAAATATTTGCATTATACATTCTCAGATTTCGTATTTATATCGACAAAATAACAAATATGCCTAAGTGATTGATCAAATGGATTTAGTCTATTATAAGGTCTAAGGGAATGATTCAGGGATACTTCTCTAATAATACTATCGAATTCTAGATAAAGTTCCACGTGCCATCTGTCGCTGAAGGTTAGTTATTAGAGAAAACATTAATGATATATTTAAGATGACATACAGAGCGAGCGAAAATGGATCTCGCCAAATTCCAATAAAGATAAATATAAATTACGGAAACGAAAACACTATAAGATATTAGACAGCAATAATAATTAGTATTGGTCACGAAAATTTAGTACATCTACCGTTGGCTCTTGAATAGGTCTTCCAAACTTAATTAATTATTACTATACTAAATTATAATCTTCATTCTAAAAGAAACAAGAAACATTAGTCCTTCTAATAGGATCATTATTAAAGGAACATTTAGTATATTTATAAAACTAGCAAATATTTTTTCTTCTCTCTCTTCTTGAACTTGGTCAAGTGGTCGAAAAAAAAGGGACGATAGGTTTTGAATACTTTTTAAACCTCCTCGTCATACTGGGCGTTACAACGGCGCGCCGAAGTTCAGGAAGTAAGACCATAGGATTAGGTTATTGGAAAACAATGTCTATTTCAAAAGTTTTAGCAAATTATCAGCACATGGTATTAAAATATATAATAATGTAAATGTATTATAAATTTATTTGTCTCTCTGAACGTCATTATTCACGTATTTCATCCAAGTCGAACAATTTTGATTAAACTTGGTATAAAAAAAAATATTATTATATTGTAAAAACCATTATCTGTAAATTTAGTTTTGTTGAGGCAGAAAATTGTATAATATTAAATTTTATTATCAAATTAAAAATTAGCTAGCTCGCAATACAGTAAACTAGGTCATAAAACAGAAAGTATATTCTAGAAATGTAATTCGTTTTAAATAATTTTCTTTAGCATTATTGAGAAACGTACGTGTCCGCCGAACACAGTTTGATATACGTAAACAGATTTCACATCAAAGAAAAGTTTCTAAAGTTTATAAAAAAGCGTTATTTCACAAGAACTTACTTCACTATACGCCAGACGAAACATTTATTTTTTACAAATTCTGATGGAGCCTCATACAAAGTTTTAATAATATGATCAAAGATTCCTCAGAAATATTCAAAAAGAATTCAAAGTATAATTATTAGGAAACTGGCAAGCATTTCGGTATCTTATTTCAAACATTTCATATAAATATGGATTGAAGTTTAGATCAATACGAATTAATTTGGTCTAGAAAGTCGGGGTCCTCTGTGTTACAGCGTTTCTTTCTGGGTCTGATGGTCAAAATTACCCTGAAAACCAAGAAAGTCGAAGAGGCAGACATCCAGGACTCTGACCCGAGGCAGAAATTTGCAAATTATTTATATATTTAATTACTAAATTCGCTGTCAATTGGTAAAGCACACCTATTTCTTATAGTATGGTGGTTCTTTCTTATGGTATAATTATCGCTATCGAGAATATCTCCCACGTGCTGATCATCTAAAATTTAGCTCCCTAAGTATAACATATAACTACACGTTTTAAGTCGACATAGATAATTAATTTAAATAAATTTAAATTATCAAAAATTTGTTAAGTACTGCTGAATCATTTTGTTAAGCTAAAAATAGGTATAAATAATTAATTATATAAGTCAGGTGATGGAATTACGCAGGTCCTCCCAGAAAACATCCCGCCCACATATTAACTATAAATCGAATATCAAATAACCCCCGGTAGGACGCCCACTCACCGATCATGCGACCTACGCTCTTTACTGAAAGGTATTGCGAAACCCAACTTAGAATATTAAATACCCTTGTGTATAGAAGCTCTTCAGTTTTACTTATATATTTCTTTATAAGAAAAATCGATATTAAAAATATTTTTACTTTTGTCAGTTATAACAGGCACAAAGGTGTTCTTTCATTGTTAACATAGATTTCTAATAAAATTTTCGTTTTTCTCGTTTAAAGCAATTAGATTTAATTACAATAATGTCGAAACATAAAAAAGAAACAAGTTCGGAGTGTAAATAGAAACCAGTTGAATAGCAACGTTTCTCAAGTGCCGCATTGCGTAATCTGCTCCTCTCCTGATAAATGAGCCTGAAGGTCGATTTTGTAATTTATTTCATAAGTGTCCTTCGCATTCATAATAACACGTCAATATCTTATACAATAAATTCGAGATAATTCTCTTCAGACTTATTATAGTATTTCTAACGTATACCTAATAATTTATTTGTTATATGTAAGAATGAATGAATGAATATGAATTAAATAATAATAAGAATTGCATCTATATGTATATATATATATATATAAACGAAACGAATATATATATAAAAACGAAAAAAATATCGAATAAATAAAATGAAATAGCCATGATTATGACGTCTTCAAATGTAGTGTTTATGAACGTAGAAAAAAATGAGTCACAGTTTTAGTCATTAAAGTTACATAACAAAATTTGATTGAGTCAAACAAGGATAAAACTAATAGATGACGGAATTACCAGCAGGATGAAGTAACCGAAGTCTAGATCGGAACATGTGATTGATGACTTCCCTTGAACTTGGTATTTAGAATATCGCTAAAATCAGCTAATTATATTCATAAGTTCATTTTATGTTTTCAGCTTTACAGAATTGACCGAGTAAGGTTAAAAAGCCTCAATGTCAAGTGTGGTCGAGGGTGCGAGGCCTCGGCCTTGGAGTGCGTAGACCGTCACGCAAGTGACGTCACAGTAGCTTAATGGCCGCTAGCTCCGTGAAGTGTTTTCCGCCCATTAGACTACGCGGCGTCGATAACTAATAATAATCTTACATTCTAACCACACTTTACAAATTTTGATAATGACTAACTCGACTAATTTATTGTACCTACATTTTTATTCGGAATCTGTATTGCTGTAGACCCTACTGACTATTGAGGCTGGCAAGGCAAATTTTTGTACCGTTTTAGAAATCGCACTTTAATATTACCAAGCACTTTTATTTAGTTAATATTATTTAAGTTAATTTAAAAAAGATTTGTTACATTGAAACAGTAGTGGAGCCCTCCGGTTTACGGCATGAATAGGCCTGTAACCTCACTTTTTTTCGGAACAAATATTGCTGTTGTCCCTACGGAGTCGGCTGGGAGCAGAGTACGTATACCCAGCCGTGAAAACTAAACCGCCCTCATGGGGGCTCTAAATTGATTGACTCCTTATGGTCCTGCGAGGCCGAATCTCGGCTTAAGACGCTATCAGTAATGAAGGCAGTGCTTCGAGCGCTTTCCTCTGGGTGGACCATACAGGTTTCACCATACAGTAGACAACTCTGGTAAATTATTGAGTTTAAAAAACAAATTTTCGTACGCTGTACAGTACAGAGCATAAGGTAGGGTTTACCTATATGAGTTTAAGCGCTGGAAGCCCTAGCCCTACCAAAACCCATGTAGACTAAGTTAAAAGCCAAACCTTAAAAGGCATTTCGTGATACCAATTTTACGCCAAGAATTATTTTTAATTTGGTAATTATATTTTGTTATCGGCATTATTAGATATCGTATTTACAAATTAATATATCACGTACTAATTAGCGATCAGCCTTCGCTTTTCTCAGATTTCATAGTTATGGATAATATCTAATTTTAGTATAATATTGTTATATTCACGTTAATTAGTTACTAGAAAAACAACCTAATGTTTAATCTTCAATCAAACAATTTTAGCTTCTTTAACATTTTCCATTCAGAATATTCTGATTTTATAAGATTTTATGCATGGATATAGTTTTTTTAAATTATCTTTTCAGGTAAATGTCTATAAATCCAGTCAATGTAAACATCCGAGATCACCAAAACTTGGACCCAGTTCAAAGTAGGTAGGATTGTTCAAAACAACATCATAAATGAAATTTAAAAATTCTCATCGATCCTTTTTTTTTATTTTTTTTTTTCAAAAATGGGTAAGCTCTTGACCTCCATCGAGCGTGAAAGCATAGATGAGGTCTACGTTGGTCTAGCTTACTCAAGAGAAGCCTATGTACTCGCACCTTGAAGGGGTTCAGGTTGTATGCATTCGGAAATACAGACGCCGGAAGAGCATTCCAATCCCTGGCCGTGCGCATTATGAATGACGAACGAAAGCGCATAGTTCGGATATTAGGTATATCGACCAGATATGGGTGGTACCCGCAGTGCGCCTGGTATCCCGGTAGAAAAACGGCGATGGCGGTATGAGTTCATGGAGCTCATCAGCACACTCCCCGAAGTAGAGTCTGTAGAACACCGATAGACAAGCGACTTTACGACGGTGACAAAGACTATGCAGAGCGGTTTCAACTAGCCTTTTGTCACCAATCAGTCGTTTGGCTCTGCGTTCCACCGAGTCAAGTGCGCCAAGTTGGTATTTAGCTGAGCCATCCCACAGGTGGCTACAGTACTCCATGCAGGACCGGACTTGAGCTTTATACAGTGTCAGAAGCTATCCAGGCGTGAAGTACCGCTTTACCTTGTTGACCACTTGCTTCACCCCGGAAGGTAGGAGTCAGGTCGAAAGGACTCCTTTTTGCGGAGAACAGACAAGCCTGCGTTTTAGCGGTATTAAAAGTGACCAGATTATCGTCACCCCACTGGGAGACTCGGCTTAGGGTCACATTTGTCTGTTCCACCATTGCCTCTCTTAAGGATCGTATTGTTTCCCCGTCGTCTCCTGCACTAGACAGGTATCTCTCTGTTACTGTGCTGTCATCAGCGTAGCCGACTATGCCTGGCACGAACAAATCGTTGATATGTAGCAGGAAAAGAGTAGCAGAGAGAACTGATTCCTGAGGAACTCCGGCATTAATAGCCATGAGGTCAGAAGAGCAGCCATCTATGACTACTCTGATCGACCGTTCACTCAGGAAGTCACCTATCCAGTCGCACATGCCGGCGGGGATGCCATATGCTGGAAGCTTGCTCAGCAGACTTGCGTGCCAGACCCTATCGTAGGCCTATCTGGAATGATTGTACTTTCGCTGCTATTCTTTGGTCTAATTTGACCGGACTATATTGACCAGAATATAAAACCCTATGGCAAATATAAATTAACTCTGCAGAATCACGAAGAAATACGGGTTGCTAACCTAGTACAGGGGCCCTAGCCCCTAGTATAAATGAATAAAACTTTTTTTTTACAAGCATTTTTTTTTTTCAAATATCTACTGCTATTGGCCTTATTGCCTTGACCGCGGGGCGGTGAGGCAGAGTAGTGAGAAACGGCCGTAAAAATTGGACAGCTATCGCAGCAGCTGAAAGTTGATGGTTTAGGGTTATAGGACAGGACAACCTCTTAAGACATCGGGGTAAGAGCATACGGCCCACCTGATAGATATAGACTGAGCAGACATAGTACCTATATTAACCCTTGTAATTGTTTAACGTATCATTTTCAGAAAATTATACTTTGTTTACGAATATATCCAATATCTTTCACAAGATTAAGAAATCAAATATTTTTCTTCGACAAACTGAGAATTTTCAAGCAAAAGCGTTTTGTTAACATAATATTATTGCTATAGGATATTGTTTTAGTAAAACGATCATGTTTATTCATACACTCTTCGTAATATACTGATAAATATAAAATAACGTATTGACACGCGAAGTGAAAAATGTGTGAGTTGTTACAGTTTGTTACCTAAGACATTTTGTTTTTTTTTTTCATAGAACACGGTTAAGCATACGGTCACAATAATTAATAACAAAAAAATTAAAATCCCAAAGTTTCTTCAAAAATTTTAGTTCGCAAAGAAAAATTAATTTAAATTCTTCGAAAATCTTCGTAAGCGAGTCTTCGAATCCGCAATAAACTCTTGTTGCGATCACCTGATCGCGACCAGGCTTGCCACCTTTTTATCTTGGAATTAAAGTACATCGGTGATTCAAGTTAGGAAAAAAAGTAGATAGTATCAAAATAAAATATTATTGATTGTTTTTTATCGTTTTTTCAAAAAAATATTTATTATTGATTTTCGCAAGGTTTATGAAATCATTATCATTGCTTAACATCTTCAGGTAAAGTAAATGTATAAGTTATAATATTTATAAGGTTCAGAGAAGCTGTGTTTCTTTCATCTCACGATATTTTCATCACAGAAAAGCTCTATCTGTGAATCTTGATATCGCCGGAATAGACGTTAAAATTGAAATTATCTTATATTAGATGGAAAATTATTGTCAGTCTTCTAGCGGACATTTTAGGGCAGTAATAATTCTAAAAAATTCAGGAAAATAAGGTCCAGTAAAATGAAGTATTCTCGCGTATTTATTGTTCTCGTAAAGTATAGAGAACAATTACTCGAAATAACGTACAATACGTTACAACCCTAATGAGTGCATAATATAAGTGCGTCATTTGTTTCCTATTTTATAACAATGTAAATAATGAAATAATTGGTGAATTTAAATATATATATTTGTTTTAAAAAAGTCATGATACAATACGTCTTGCGGTTGCTCAAAGTTTAGACAAGATCGCAAATCTATATATTTGACGTTATTCACGTAAACTCATACCGTGGTTAATAAAAATTTCGTAAATTTTTACCAAACTCCATAACATAAAAAAATATATATATTTAATGCGTAAAATAAAATTTATCCCAAAGGTGAACGAGGGCAATGTATTGAAATACATTTTTAAAACCATTAATACACGTCTACATGTAATCCTGTATGTCAAACTTTCTTTCTGTAATTTCGCTATCGAATCTCTGTCGAACTGAATCTGGCAGTTCTCCAAAGAAATGTAATAAATAGCACGGGCGCCAGTTCGCCAATATAACGCTAAGCGATAATGACGGAAATAGTGCACTTTCTGTTAAAGCCAATGTGTATGACACACGAATATAAAATTATATCTCACCACGTGAAAATATCCAAGAAAACGGGGTTTATGAGTGACACATTCCGGTGTATTCATAATTTAACATTACTGGACAGTCATCTCGTTAAATTCTCTAAAATATACTTGAATAAAACTATCAACTAGCTTACGTCGCAAGAAGATATATTTTGGATTTTAAAAACAAATACCAACATAAAAATGCGTAAATACTTTTTAAATACGACAAACAACTCGACTCAAACAAGCGTATGACCCGCCTAATAATAAACGGTCAGCGCAGCTTATGAATGCCAGGAATAGAATCACATACGTGTTGCCGACCTAAGGGGTAGAAGAGCGAGGGTAGTTAAAAAAATAAGGTTCTAGGCTTGAACGCTTTTAATCTACGGACTGTACAAATTCGGCTCCTTCTTGCCGATATATTGATAGAGGGTACTACCCCAATCGAGCTGAACCGTTTATGCCGAAAAAACCAAGACATTTTGTAGGCCACGAGGGTGGCAAACAAGCCTATAGCCCGCTCGATGATAAGCGGTCACCGTAGCCTACGCACGCTTGCAAATACTAGGTGCTTGTTGCTGACCCCTTTTAATTTTAAACCCTTAAGTAAAACACACATTTTCAATCGAATTTCAATTCTAAATCTTCTAGCAGAACCTACTGTATTCATTATAATTCAAATTCGCAAAGTCAAGAAGCAAAGTTATCAAAATATAATTAACACAATTCTAAAAAATGTAAAGAAAGATCTTATCGTATTCGAAGCAGAAAGACGATATTTTTAAACACAATGTAATACATGTTGGGAATAATTAAAGCGTAGCAAACCTAGTACAATACAAAGGCATTGTCCGACGTTGAATAGAACAAAAATGACATTTTCATACTAAAACATAATTATGTTAACATGTTAAGCCATTCGCAAATAAGCTTATGTTGTAATAAGGTTATGTATTATACCATTTTTGTGCCCAAACTGGTATAATTAATCATGTGCCATCTAAACCTCGTATTTCAAAGGTTAAAATCAAACCTTTAAAGTTATACTAAAAAGAGAGACGAGTGTATGCTGTATACGAATTCAACTTTCTTGAAGGTAGTTTTTGTATTTATTTCCTATATTAATTATTATTATTTCTAATGAATCCTAGAATCTTGATGTGAAAAAAAATATATATATACATTACAATTATGACTATATTATATAACTGTATACTTTTCAAGGGTTAATCCTGTTTTAGGGTAATACCAATCAATTTCGAAAAGGTTTTTGTTTACATTATGCCATTTGCGATCCGATTATGATTATTTTTAATATCGTTATATTATTGAAATATGCTAGCAACAAAAACTAATCTTTACTGGCCTCAAATATAAAACCTCTATTTTAAATTAGTTCAAGACACGACATTAGTTAACAATGGAGAGTTATCATCACATGACTACTCAACCGGTGATTTTAATTGTTTAGATAAAAAAGTATTATATAAAAATGCACTGAAGCGACAACGGTAACACCGAAAAAACGAGGACATTAAAAATTAGGGACTACCACAGAGATCTTAATAATAAGGTAATAGAAATGTCGTTTATTACGAAACACCTCTCATCGCCTTGCCACTAGATTTCTCCCACCCAAGCTGTAGCTACATACACAGAACATGACGATATCTTAAGTTTCACATTACATTGCTACGTGCACTTGTACCGCCCCGGATATTGAATAGCTTATACAGCAATGGTAAGCAAAATGAATAAACGACACTGATGCATGCTAGCACCGCTCGTGGCTCATAAGTCACAATCGCAGAAACAAGGTGACGTGGATATGGCACTTCTAGTACTAAAATATTTATATTTATTAGTATAAGTAGTATTAAGATATTTATGGGCAGAATTTACTAAAAGAACGTTCTCTATTCATCTATTATTTGAGGTTTTTGATTTAAAAAAAAACGTTTAACAGATGCGATAATTTCGATTGTTTTAATTCCGTACCGCATATTACCACTCGTAGTCTCTTAAATTAATATGCATTTTAACAATAAAAACTAATGTATATATAACAGGTTTTTGTTTTTCAGCACATAATAAGATTATAAATGTCAAGATTGGCATCACAGGAATGCTCAGAGCTTATGAATTTGGGTAATGTATTATTGCGCCACATTTGTCGGAATATATACTGTCTAAATTATTACACACATAAAGAAAATCCAACAAGATTAGCACATGAACAAACGAAAATTTAATGATTCACCGGGTTATCATACACTTTGTTTACAAATTTATAACTTAATCATCGCAAAATAACATCCTACTTCCTACTACTAACGTTATAAAGCAGAAATTACCTGCATTATAATGAAACTAGCTTTTGCGCGTGAATAACGATTTTTAATGAGGCAACTGTATTGCAATAGAAATAAACGGTCCCCAATCATTCCTACCCTATTTGACCCTCTTTAAGTTTTATTTTCGCGACATATAGTATGGCCTGTCTTTCTTCAAAGTGTCGTGCATTTCTATGCCAAAATTCATCAAATTTATTTCATAAGTTGGCGTGATATAACAGTCAGACAGATATATTATCACATTTCTGATATAAATTAGTCTGAATTTGGATTTTTGACGGAATAGGGAGGCCTTAACTGGCAGCTCACGATGATACCACTAGTGGTCTTGTAAACATAGGTTAAAATAACTACTTTCATTGTTCCATAGACTTGTTTGTTTACCTAGAAGGTATAAATAAAGTAGAAACTCTGTATTTAGGGAATTTGTTTGTTAGTCAATTACAAAAATTTTCCTTGTAAACGAAATAGCTTTTTATTCTCATTTATAAAATATAAAAATACAGTAACTTTGTCAAAGTTAAGTACCAACCATTATTAAAATTATTTTCACAAAAACTATTACTATTAACCAATAATAAAAAAATGTAAACATTCACTCATTATTTACCTAAGGCATTTAAATTAAATACCACTTGACGCAATCATTTAAATATATCACCATAAAAATGTTGTTTACGATAGTAACGAAAAACGGTTTTTATTAATATTTTATAGGCAATAACGTAGTAAATTATTTAATAATATACTTCGACGAACTAAATACGTATATTAAATGCGTCATTGCGTTACTAAAACACAGTTTCAAATAATCTAATTATTATTAAATAATTCCTTATCACATATAATATTCGCAACATCTTTACTATATAATAAACAGCATTCCAAACTTACGACGGTAAAAAAAATTGCAAGTTCGTTATTGAAATTCTAAAACCCATTACGGGAAGCGATTTGATAACTTTTTACTGTGAACTGAGAACTAATTGTCCGAATCAATTACGGTGGGTGTTGACCAGTTCAAATGAAGATAAATGAGTTGATGCATCAGAGCATGACAAGGATTTCATTGATACTGAGAAACTCTTTTCCTCTTTGTCAGTGAGGTCACAAGGAAATACTTGGGTAAAAATTACGCTAATTAACTTGGAAAAACGCTTAAATTATAACATATTATGTTGTCCAATCGTTCATCGTACTTTATGGAGTCCATGAACCCAACCTTAACCCAGAATGCTGGTAATGAATTATAACATAGTCGTTTTCTTCTTGTGAATCACAAGTTACTTCCTACCATAATAAGATCAGTAATCCAGGAATGCATGAACTCTTGGCACTCTGCCATGATAAAGTCACAGGAAACATCACTTTGTTTGTTCTTTGTAAAATCTTTCAATGGGCTTAAAGATATATTTTTTTGTTCTTTAAATATAAGAAATACATAATTCTGTAAAAAAAAAAAATAATTTAAAAATTTAAAGTACTTTGGACATCGCTGTGGCGTAGCGGTGGGGAACCTGCCTTAAACGCCACAGGTCGCAGGTTCGATTCTCGCTCGGAGCATAATATGTTTGTATTGACCATGTAAGTATATTTTCCGGTCTTGGGGTAATGTCCTAATGGGGGCCGTTGAGTGTGCAGGGTTAGTTTGTTTGTTTGTTTCTTTATATACCTAATTGTTATATGTAAAGTAATTGAAACAAAATGTTTCATGTAGTATGTGGTGCTTAATTAAGCCAACAGCCACATCACAAGTGCTTGCCTAGATAAAAATCACACCCTGTGAATAAATGCTATGTTTTTTATCCTTAGGAGAATCTCAGCTTATACAAACAGTACAAAGTGCTCTACTATTACTCTATAATATCTCTCAATAATTTGTAAACATGACCTATATTAATGATTTAGATCAATAATATACTAGTAAAAACCGGACATAATGGAAAAGTGGTTAAGAGCTAGTTCATATCACTAAATTACCCACAAATGATTTGTTAGTCATCAACATGTGACATAATGATCATTTCTATCACATGATACTGTCACGATATTATATCAACACATGCATTCATAATAAGCAATTTGAATGTATTAGTCTGGTTCATAAGTTCAATAACATGTTAATTATTACGACTGCTTGTAAAAATATGTGTAATCAGTTATTGGATTCAAAATACATGAATTTTTGCAAACATAAAAGTTTAAATAATAAAAATGCTAAAACAAAATTTAAGCATTACAAAACCAGGGATCAAATTTCTTGAAAATACCTCAATAGCTCAATGGTTAAAGGGCTGATACCACGACAGTTGCAGGATCGATCCTGACCACCTTGGACTATTGTCGTACCCGCTCCTAGCACAAGCTACAAGCTTATTTGGAGGGGCAATAGGAATATTAGTAATGGCTAGAAAAGGCATTGCTAATATTCTTTGTTAAAAAAAATCAACTAGAGGACAAAATTTCCAAAACATATTATTGTCTGCCGCTCATTTATTCCAGAAATATAATTTTAAAAATCTAAAAAAATTTAAAAATGTTGTGAGTTCTTTGGTTTAAAATCATTTGGTAATTAAAAACGTAAATAAAATTGTCTCGCTTGCTGGAAACTTTATTTTTTTAATATATGAGTCGGACTGTAACTGAAAACAACATTATGCCATTTAAATGCTTAATGATTTGTCATTTTGCAGGTTTCATGTAATTATGTAATGAATGCAATATATAAAAAAAATGCAATGGTTTTGCCAAGGAAATCAAACAAGTGTAGTCATTGTTGTGCAGTGCAGCTGCATCAATTACGCAAGACAAATGAAATTGAAATCAATTCTGAGGGCAGACTGTGCCTGTTAAAATTGTTACAGACTAGTTATTTCAAATAGCATTGGAATGTTAATAATAACATTAATATAAGCTTTTCCAATATTTTGTTTTAAATTTTAATTTTACTTATAATTGTTATAATAGGTTTCCCAAGCAATTATGAATTAGAAACACAATTATAAGAGTTATCAATATTTTAATTCAGTGGTGATGATTTTATTATATCATAAATTTCACCAATATATAATGTATAAATGGTGTAATTTTCATAATTTCAGCCTTAAAATGGCAATGTCACGGTAATTTAAGTCAATAGCTTGATTATTTGCTTTAAGTCAATTGCTTTGTATAGGTAAAATTTAGAAGGTAAAAAAATTGTTAGAAATAAAGGTTAAAAAAAAATCTAGTGTGAGTAAGCATGTTTCAAACTGAGGTTTTTATTTGAGTGAATTATTGTAACAATTTTCTTTGTTAAGATGTGTTTTGGAATCTGGATTATGTTGAAAAATTGTTAGAAAGTTTAATAAACACAATATTTTATTTTTTTGTGGGTTTTCACTAAAACTTTGAATGATAACTTTGACTACAAGAAATAAATTATTAAATAAAATATAACCCAACTGAATGCATTAAAAATACTTACTGCAAAGTGAAAAAGAGATAATAATACTATTAATATAAATTTAATGTTAGAACCAGCTCATAATGCAATTGTTTGTATGTGCTTCTCAATCTACTGGATTTGAAGCCAATGTTAAAATTGACTGAACAGTAATGGTATTGAGTTCAGGCCCTTTTACTGAGCTCATAGAATCTGATGTGCCAAATTTGTCTGCCTCATAATTTCTTATATAGCCACAAAGGCCCGTCATCCACTTGAGCGTGACTCAATTAAACACAGAGATTGTGTCCAGGGCTGTGGATTTTATTATTTTTAATCAGTTAATAGTTATTTTTTTAATTATTATAAGTGTTACTGTTATTTTGTATAACTTATATATTTTTTTATTTGATTCAAATATAACGATCCCCTGAATGTGTATTTACAAAATCTTTACCTTCTTGTGATAGGGATATATTATTTTTTATATAATATTTTTGATAAGTTTAATACTGCAATATTGTATATGCGATATGAATTTTAACCAGTTCTACAGTTCTATGAAGTATATTATAGGTCAAATAAAGAACCATAAAGTATGACCAAAATTTTTTATTTGGTTAATGTTTGAGTTGACAAGGTAAGTGCTATTCATACATTTCGAAAAAACCTGTTTTAATAACATCACTAATATTCCCATGGCCCCTCTTGAATAAAAGCTTGAAGCTTTCGCTAAGACTGGGTGCGACCATAGCATGGGGTCAGCATCGAACCCACAACTCTCGCGTTAACGGAGCAGAGTCGGACCTTCCAAAGCTGAGCTCTTAAGGTTTAGATATAATAATATTTAACAGAAACAATTTTAAATGAAAAAAAAAGACAAAATTGTACTCACCTTTGTACGCCTTTAGATGTAAGGATATGCCGCTGCTGATGGCACTAACGTAAATTTTACTAACAAATAATTATTATGTACACCGGCAAAATAAGTCAAACGAACTAATTACATGTTTGTGCACTGAAACAATTGCTGATAATTTCTCATAAAATCGAAGAAATCCAAAGTATTAAAAAAGAAAGATAATTGTAATGTCATTAAAAATTTTGCTCAACATTCACATAATTATGATGCATTGCAATTATGAGTTATTATGATGTATAAAGTGAAATTGATTTTAATCTCACTGTTCACAAAACTATTCCTGAATTTAATTGATTTATTAAAAAAATGTCGTCCCCTGTGCGTATATGTCAGATCGAATCACAGACTAAAAGAACCAAACTACAAACTACACAGTACAGATAGTAATAAGTTAATAACCATACTTATTCATAATATGTCTACGGTAATAATATGGTAGTAAAAGTTAATAGCCTGAATGATGCCAAAGATCGGATTCACCCAAATTAATAAGAATTTTTTGCGGCGCCTTTAATGTGATATGGAGATGATTGGTTCCCTATGCAATCTTTTATCCCTCTTTTCAAACCTTTCATGCCTTTCTTTCACACCAAAAAGTGACCTATGTACTTTTCCAAGGTCTAGTCTATCTCTGCACCAATATCAAAATCGTTCCGTAGCTTAGGCGTGAAAGCATGCCACATGTACATACTAACTGTCTTTGGCATTTATAATATATAGTAGGGGAGTACGGATAGGTTTTTGTCCCTGGCTATGTACGAATCATATAATGAGTATAATGGTATTTTAAATGAAAATGTATTAGATACTTATGAAGTGCAGGCTAAAGGTTTTGTTTTGTGAAGTTATAACTCGAAGCCGACTCTACTTTTATCGATCAGCGTATTAGCTTCATACACCCTTCAGTTGTTTCTGTCTACCCATTATTCGTGCTTAATTACTCTGCCACCATTCCTACCAACTACAAAAAAAATCTTATGGAATAGCCTTCATGTCTTATTTAGCAAAGTATTACTTATTTCTTTAGCATTCCTGTACAAGTATAAGATAAATTTAAATAGCTACTTCATATTTTTATGGTCTTAAAATCATAATAGATTCTGTATTTCCGATTTTTTTTTGTCATCTAACTACTTTTAAATTGAGAATTTCTAACTGTCATAGCTTCATCAAAAATCGTATGAATTATAAAATAGCACCGATAGCTAAAACAGCTATTAAAATATATTAGAAACCAGAAATGGCAAATGAAGGATGCCTTTAGATACTCCGTGTTCTTGTGTTTCACCTGACGATTGCCAAGTAAATGAAATAATGTATATAATTATTATATGTTAAATATATTTATTATGTTGTCTTTGTGGTTGTCAACTTTTTAGCAAAGAAAAATATTATTTTTTCCTTAACCCTTTGATACATGACAAATGTCATTGTCACTTTTGCTTAAACGCGCGAGATTATTCGGTTTGGATTCGCATTTCAGATAAACGCATAAATAAAAAAATCCAGACGACTTATCCATCTTCTGTGAAAAGTTTAAGATTTATGAAAAGTTTCTCTATTGGAAATATACCATACAGAAAAGTCATCATTACAGTAAGACTATTTCATGGCGTTGAAACATTTAGAATTGTTGTGACGTATTTATATTGAAATAAAATGATTATCATATTCATAAGTATTATGAATACCTATGCAATGAATGCAGAAAGAACTGTGCTTCGAAAAAATAGTGCGTTATAGTAGACTCAGTTGATAAAATATTTACAAAAACTACTTTGAAACTTGATTCCCTACATCAGAATTGTCGTGTACGTGTCACAAGTTTACAGTTGTTGAAATTATATTTAGATGAATAATTGACTACAAAAAAACTATGAAAAACTTGGCAAACTATCTATCTTTAGATCTTTTAGATAAAACTTTGATGTTGAATGAATAAAATATGGAAAAATGGTAAATAAAGTACGAGTAGGTCAAATTACAAGGTCCTGATTTATATTATTTTTTATGTGAAATCTAATTATATTTTTGTTGAATTGTAGTGAATATTGATTATGAATAAATAGTTATCAGTTTCAAATAAACGTTTATGGTAGTTTTCATATAAATAAAGCAAAAAAATGTTATCAAAACATTGCATTTTTACGAAAATTTAGGTTACGTTATATTGACATGTAGTGCCGGACACTATTGTCGATAAACAATTTATTTTCGTACAGGATTTTCTTCTGTATTTATAAATAAAATTGTTTATATAAAATTTGGTTTTCTTTATTTTTCTTCGCATGTCAATTCTTATTTTCTCAAAATAACATTATTTTTTGTTTGGAATTATTATAATTAGAATTATTTATTATGCACATAAACATGCCTGTTGTATTACATATAAAATATTTATTTTATTCTATTTTAGATTTATATTACAAACAAAAGTTAACTACTCATTGACATTGCCACCGATGTCAGTTTTACAATCTTCTTATTCTTTGTTAGACCATCCAGCGAACTATAGCGGTGCTAAGATTCTAAAATGCACGTTCTCCTCCAAGTCTGTCCGAAATCCCGAAATCCTTAGTCTTTGCCTGGTGAAACAAAATTTTTTAACGATGACGACTAAATGCTTATGCAAATTGCAAACAGTTTATAAACTATATCTATTATTTTACATATCAAATTTAGGGTAAATTTAACTGCAATCTTGGTTTAAAATATAAAATGTGATTTAAAGTAACTTTTTCCGATTGTGTTGCTGTTGGCCCTACTGGCCTTGCCAGTGTCACCGGCGGGGGTGATCAAGTACAAGCCAGCCCAGAAAGACATTCCAGTTTGGAATAAGCTCGATGCAACGTACGGAAAAACTAAGATGACTACTGTCGGTACTCCCAACCCTGCGCCCTAACAATTTTATCCCTCCATCACACAAGGCTCATCTACCACTGACTTACAGCTTGTCTGCAAAATCATAGCTCAAATCGATATGGCTGAAATAAGCACTTTCACCGCTCAAATCAGAGATCCGCAAATAGGTAACGTAACTGCATTCGTAGACAAAATTATTAGGTTCAATGGCTCAAGCCGCTAGAATAAAATCCCTCTCTCTGAGCTTAGTCACGTGTAATGCAAAGGTCTTATTGATCAAATCGGGCTAGTTCGCAATTTTCTTAAGAACCACGAAGCTTTCGCGATCCATAAGTAGACTTATCCGAAACGACAGAGTCGGCAAGGCCAAGTGCTTAGCTGACAATAGGCCAATAGAACCCGAGCGCCTATTTAAGGTGAACACGAAGTTGAAAGCATATAAGATAAGTCTCCATAGCTCCTGCGGACGAACCATTAATCCTCACCACTGTAGAGGAGGTCGAATCGATAATCAAAGGCCCTCACGATAAAAAATCCAGGTCCTGATCCCATCACCAATAAGATTTTGAAAAGGCTCCTGATTCAAATTTTGAATCTCCTAATTCTTATTTTCAATGCTCTACTATCAGAATGCTCATTTCCTGATCAGTGAAAAGAGGCCATAGTATCAGTAGTATATTCACAAACCCAGTAAACCAAGGAATCAACCCGCGAGTTATCGTTTGATCAGCATACTCTCTCTCGAGAAAGTCTACAAATATCCTGCTAGCAAGTATCAAAAACATGATGATTTTGTGGTAATAGATGAACAGTTTGGTTTTTGTAAAAATCATTTGTGCGTTAACCAGGTCCACCGCATAACGGAGCACATTTTAAAGAGCGTCACCCGTGCGTGAACAAATACGACAGGGACTCTCTTCTTTGACGCCATTAAGGCTTTCAATAAATTCTGGCACCCTGGCTTAACTTTTGAGCTTTATCGCCTAGGATTGCCAGATAGACTCATCATACGAGACTACTTATCAAATCGAACTTTTCGTTATCGAGTAGAAGGCATTCTGTCTTGCCCTCGTCTTATAAGGGATGGAGTCCCACAAGGTTCCGTTTTAGCTCCATTTCTATATTCATTATATATAAACGACATACCTAGACAGACCTACAATATCTATCTATCACTCTTCGCGGACGTCTGTATCTGCTTCCGCTTTAACCAAGTGTCTCCAATCCGCAGCCGATGCCCAAGACAAATGGTTTAAAATCTTGGAAGATTGAATTCAATCCAGAGAAAAGCGTAGGAAGCCTATTCAACAAACCTCGCATTAGAACTTACTGGCGATCCGGTCCACCTGGAGTCATCATTTTATTTGCCGTTCCATCCAGCAGAAAGATAAAATGACAACTGACTATCGCTTGAAGATCATATCCACATGGTACGCATTAAAGCAGCTTTCGTTATGGGCAGACTGTTTGCGATGTTGGGCAGAAGGAGTAAATTGTCCCTTATAAATATAAATAAATAAGGTCACATGGTACAAAGTCTGCGTACACCCTGGTTTTTCGCATGCACATGCCCGAAAAACATTTCTTACGAATGTCCTCGCGCTGCCCATGTAAGGTGCAAGTCTCCATAAAGGTTTTAAAATCGATTCGATTCGAAGCGTTTATCGCAAACCTATTTCAATCAAACTATCTCCCATCCCGATCCTCTGCCTAGACAGGATAGTATTTATTAAAACAGAGTTGACAAACCAACTAGATACAGACACGCGCACAACACCGCCTTCGCTGGCGAGGACGTGGTCCATCGTCTTCGCAGATGAAGTCAGAGTTTCTTTCTTGTTTCGCACACCTGCGAGTGAGTCCATCGATTAGTTTGCGCCTCCATTTCCGACGACGTCCATTGATTTTGTTCAATCTCACAGGAGGCAACCTATGGACGAAATCAACTTTAAGCCCCCACCCGGTGACGCTGTCAAGGCCAGTAAGGCCAACAGCAATGTACAATCAGATAAAAAGGGATATGAAGGCAAGGCTCCGAACACATTTTAATCGATGGACTCACCCGACGACGTAAGTGAGTCGCAGGTGTGCGAAAGAAGAGACTTCGACGTCATTTGCAAAGACGGTTTTAAGATTTATTCTATCTGCCCAACATAGCATACATTTTTCTCAGAACGAATGCTGCTTTTTATGCGAATATGAGCTTCAAACGGTAGTCTATTGTCAACTAGATACTTGGTTTCATCTTTGTCCGGCATATGGGAGAGGATTTGCTTTTGCTGCTTCGCCAGATTATTTCGGATCATGACCTGTCGATAGAGGCGAGTTAGAAAAGAAGACAATTCAGGCGCACATGACCACAAGGCAATGCCAGACAGGCCTATTAGCTTTTTTTTAAACATATATGGGTAAGCTCTTGACCTCCATCGAGGGAGAAGGTCTACGTTGGAGTGAGCTAACTCATGAGAAGCCTACTACTACTACTTTACGACGGTGCGGCAGGCTGGTATTTAGCTGAACCATCCCACAGGTGGGTACAGTACTCCATGCAGGGCCGGATTTGAGCTTTATATAGTGTCAGAAGCTGTCTAGGCGTGAAGTACCGCGTCACTTTGTTGAGAATGCCCAGGTTTTTGGCCGCCGATGTGAGCCTTGGACTCGGCTGACGCCAAAATTGAGGTAAGCACTCAATTTCATGCCAGGAAGTTTAATGCGGCCGGTGAATTCTATAGACACACCACGGTATGATTCAGCTCGAAAGGACTCCTTTTTGCGGAGAACAGACAAACCTGCATTTTGGAGATGTTAAAAGCGACCAGATTATCGTCACCCCCTGGGAGACTCGGCTTAAGGTCACATTCGTCTGCTCCACCTCTCTTAAGGATCGTACTGTGTCCCCGTCGTCTCTTGCACTAGAAAGGTATCTCACCGTTACTGTGCTGTAATCAGCGTATCCGACTATGCCTGGCACGAGCAAATTGTTAATGTGTAGTAAGAAAAGAATAACAGAGAGAATTGACCCCTAAAAACTCCAGCATTAATAGCCAAAAGGTCAGAAGAGCAGCTATCTATGACTACTCTGATCGACCGCTCACTCAGGATGTGACGACCTCATCGCCCGCTGTTGGGATAACTTCTGTCACAGCAGAGATTATTCCACCAGTGCAATCAGTCACACTGGTGGTAGGTCTTTTCTTGCAAGAAATCGGCTAGATAGGTTCCACCACAGTATCAAATATTCTGCCGCCAAATAGTAGTGCTTAGGCATTACTCTGTTCCGGTTTGAAGGGCACTGTACGCTAGTGAAATTCCTTGGCAGAGGAGATTTAATAACTAATATCTCGAGGTTACATAGCCTTATTCAGATCTAGAGTGCTGAGTATTTAGAATATCTCTTTTTCTGAATATGTATCTCTTACATTGCAGAGTCACAACGAGGTAGCAAAAGGTAGGCAGTTACCAGCGGCATCTAATTGGTAATTCTTCGCAACTAGAAATGCAAATAGTTCTGCTTTCTTTCTTTTGGCGGTGTGAGCTAATGAACCATCTGACTTTTGCAATAGCGGTAGAGGAGACCAAAAGAAAAGGGACGAGTAAGATGGGTAAGACGGTTGTCTAGCTCCAATGCGGCCGATATGGTTGAAGCGGGCCTACGGAGGGCACATTTGTCAGACTTGGCAAAACTATTAAAAAGTATTTTCAGTATCAAGACATTCGACGCATTGCAGGCTCGAGCATCCACACACTTCTGGTAGGCTAAGTGCTTACGTGCTTCGGCACTATCACGCTCGAGAGTTGAACCAAGGGGACGCTTTCGCATAGAGTAAGCCATCAGAATATATAACGACAAATTCCATAGCCTTTAATATCCTTCAGAAACACCATCTGCGCAACACGCCGGGTCTTTGAAGAGAATCATATGCGCTGCCAAGGGTAAGAGACACAAAGAAATGCCGCATCTCTTCCGACTAGGCTGACTTGAATCAACATTTGCTCGAGTTCAGGTGGTAAGTAAACAGACACAGATTTCACCAGATAGCGGTCGTAGCTAATTAACCTCGCCAACTAGATGCGGTCAGCCAGCGGAATACCGTGTTTAGGATCCTGCTAGCCTCCGCGAATAGTCACATAGTACAGACACCAAGTAGTACCGATACCGGTCGCAACACCATGCAACTGCCCAGACTCTACTACCAGGATGGCTACTCAAGGCATCATGACGAAAGGCGACAAAAATCACTTAGCGGCATGGCTTTGCCAAGAGAGTAATTAAAAACCACGGCCGAAACCTTCCACTTGAAGGTGCTGTTCATTTAACGCTACCCAAGAGACACGTGTGGGTATCTAGAATAGCCCACGGACGCAAACGACATTATCTTTCAAAAGTGTATTCCACAATATTATTCGAAAATAATTTAATCCTAGTAAATGTGTATAAATGAAAAACATTGGTATAAAAATCCTTTTTTATTTACTATTATAATTATAATTCTCAGAATCTATACATATAACAAAAATATAAATTTCGTACAATTTATTAAGTAATCGTATACTAGTCATGATTTAAAAACTGTTTGATTTTTTTTTCATTTTCTTAGTGCATTGCTATCGCTTTGGCAATTGCGACTCAAGCATCTAGTCAATACCAGCATTAGTTGTTGCAATTGGAGGTGGCTGAATAAATTCTGATAGATAGATTTACAATTATAGAGAGATTTACAATTATTGTCTGTATGATGCTATCATTCTAGATAGAACAGTTATAAAAAGCCGGCAGCTAAACTGGCTCGGGTTTCAAAAAATCTTCCTTACTGAAAGAAGAAGAAGAAGAAAAAAAAATCGAAAATCTCTTAAACTTAAGGTCTACAGCCGGCCACCCCTAACGATTTTCAACGGCGTCATCTAATCACAATTCAATGTGTTTTCCAGCAGGGTCTCGTTTTCAACGGAAATTCACAGCCCGAAGTCGAAATACAGAAGTCTTAAATAGAAAGAAAGAATTAATATAAAAAAACAAAAGAAATATATAACATATAACAAAAAGTTATAGAAAAAAACCGTTTTGAATAAGGTCGGTAAGAAAATATAATGGTTTGTGTACTCATTTTGAGCAATTCAAGTATGATTAGGCGTTATTCGTCAAAAGTCCTTCTTGAAATAAATAAATTAATGTAATTAGCACGTCCTTATTACACGAGTTACTTTTTTCAAACTTACTATATCATGGCTAAAGTGGTGAATGCGACCTTTTCTTCATCCGTACCATAGCGCTGCCACAGTTATTTCCAAATCGAATGGCGCAGCTAGTCGTTACAAGCGTAGGGTAGATGGGTTCTCCAAAACCAAAAAAGATAAGCTTAAATTTGTAATGCGTAAGGAAGACAAGTAGACCGTCGGGCATTTTGTTCTGCAAATAGTATATAAAATGCTATACTAAAAATAAAACCATGCTAAAATTTTAAAATAATAGCTAATCATTAATGGCTTTTAATAGTAGGAGAGCTATGCTTGTCCCATCATAAATTGGGCCGGCTCGACAGAGGGAGTACGACCGTCTCACAGAAAATCAGGCGTTAGGTAATAAGAGAACTGTTTTGTTTCGTGCGATGAGTGAGAGCGCCGTAGGCTCAATCTCCCACCAGTCCCACATTTTTTCCTTCTCATTTCCTACTCTCCCTTAGGTTTGCAACGCATAAATTCTACTTTAAGTTTATTATGTTCATAGGTTGCGGTGAATGCTTCGAATCCTCTCGAGTAAAAAATTTCATTTATGAGTACCTTATACATATCTAGTCAATGTTATAGGTATATAAATATGTGGCCTCCTCTTCGTCCATGTCGTAATCACAGATACGGTATACGGTATACCAGCGGGAGAACAGTAGTTCTCCCTCGTAATCTTCGCCATACAAACAATGCGACCGACATTTGTATTCTTAGGAAATATATTTATAAAAAAGACAAAAGAAAAAGAATTATAATCCATTATTATTATATATAAATATATATATATTTGATAATGAATCATGATCATGGATGATGATTAGATAAATTACAAAACAAATAATGGTCTATAAAATAATGAAATAATATATTATATCGATATCGATAAAATTTCCACCCGCCCTGTAGAATTTATTCTGTGAACAACTAAACAAAATGTTTCCAGCTGTCAATATATAATGATATACTATTATGAGACAAAACACTATAAAAATAAAGCATATAATTCTATATTGAAATTTGAATGACAGCAAGCCAATTGTTGGTAAATATGTACAACAAAATACTGAAGTTTTCCGTATTTTTTGTTGAATGATTTCTTTTCTTTTTTCGGGGACAAGCATAGTTATTTGTTTATGTAAATACTGTAATTGCGTCTATGTAGAGTATTTGAAACGCATATAATTGAATTTGTAGAAGAAATACTTGAAAATAGCGTATAAGTGCTATCCATATTCGAGCTTGAAAATTTTGATAAATACGATAAAAGATAAAAGTCCAGTTATAGAAATAGCTTTATCGTTTCTAGACCAACATAAATAACACTAGTCTTTGGACGAAAATGCACTTACCGTTAATAAAAATGCTTCCAAAAACGGAGATTACAACTTTCTTTTTCATAAAACTAAGTGACATTTTCCAATTCGTTTTTATCGCGGTAAAAGACGATATTATTTTTTAAGCTTTCTGTGTAGCGTAAAATTTAATATATTTTATTATAAACAATAAAATTTCGAAAAATTGAGTCACTTATACACCGAAAAATAATATTTAAAGTTAGGCGGGGTAATGAGACTATTTCTGTCAATATCGCAAACTGACGGCCAGCCGGCTGGTCAATCTGAATCCTCGATAGGTTAAGATTAACCAATATACAATTATTGCTTTGTTATTTGTTTTATGCCTAATTCTAAAATTAGATATATTAGATACAGAATTTCTTTTTAAGCATGCTTTATATTTTAAATGTATACAATATGATACAACATGATGTAGATATTTTATCTTCTTCTCAGCACTATCCCGGTATTTTGCCCAGGGTGTGCTTATTACTCTCATCCGGATTTCAGACCCTAAGGGTGACCCTTGAACAAAATTACTTATCAAGACTTAATGATTATGATCAGATGTTATGATAGCAACTGGGACCGACAGTTTACCGTGGCACGTTTACTCTCCGAGGCACGATGGAGTGACCCACGAGGACAAACGCCCAGTCCAAAACAGATATTTGTAAGATCCATACAGACATCTACCCCGAACGGGAATTGAACTCGCAATCGTCGAGGCTAAAGGCTAATATCACGTCAATTCGTCATACAAATATTTTGAAATATAATTTTATAAATTGTATACTTTATTGTATTATTCTGATAAAAAATTAGTAATTATTTGTTTTCTAATTTTGGCAATATAATGAAATAGCATTGATAGGTTTAAACATACCTGTTTACCAATGGGATCCGGTCTACTTAACTCACGCCATGTGCTGAACTTGTTAAGTCACGAGCTCTTAACATAATGATTAACGCTTAAAAATAATAATAGAAGGATAGCAAAATCATGCTCTTGAAATGCTCTTTCATACTCATTAATGACACCACGTAAAAAGATTATATGTAATTTATTAACTTAAAAACCTCCTATAACATATAATTACACCTATACATAAATATATTTTTAATTTTAGATGTTAGTTTTAGTGTACGTTTTTTAGAGAGCAATAAAGTGCAATGCACCAAACAATATAGACATTATCAAAGATAAATTAATTGAATTTTTAATTTCATATCATACATTTTATAGAACATTTTAACGTTCGAAAATAGAATATGGATCTAGTAATCAGCCACAATTAAAATAGTTTCTTTGAAATATTTCTCTACAATAAACGAACTCTGCGGATTAGTGATAATAACAGCTAAAGTTAACATATATATTAATAATCTGTATTCACTATTCTGGAATCTATTTGTTACTTCTGTTATCTATACTCTGTAGAAATAAAATTGTCGATTTAAAAAAATAAGGTTAAACAAGGAATCTTCCGTAACAATTTTGCTGTGATTTAAAACACGAGGTGTTTTTATCTTAAGATAAAATATCTCTGTTTTCATAAAACGGAAAGTAATAATTTAGCCCACATGATGTTTATGGAATTGCCTGATGAAATCGAACAGAACGATAGTGGAATGGAGTCTTTGACTGCGAGCAAAGACGATACTCCAGAACGTAGACCTGAAGATATTTTTAATAAACCAGTGAATATCTTACATATTGGTTCGATAAAAAAGGTGGCATAATTTTAATGATAGTAATTGATTTCAGGTGGTAGGAACGTCACCCAGCGCTAGTAATCAGCCCTGTTTAACTCTCAAAGAATATGACGATGTATGTATTTGTTGTAATTTATAATTTTTTGATGTAATAGTGAATTAATTTGTGCTAGAATCTGACTCAACAAATAAGTGTAATGCTTTTTGTGTTGTATAAAAATATTTGATTTGATTTGATTTGTGTAAAACTTCATGTAAGCCAATTTAATTTGTTAAAATATTTCAGGAGCCCGATGAAACATTATCTGAAAGATTATGGGGCTTGACAGAGATGTTCCCTGAATGTGTTCGCAACGGTACTCACAAAGTTACTACAAAGACATGGTAATTGTTACATTTTTGTTGTAAATCATTTATTTAACTTGTAAATATTATATTTTGGTCATAGCAGCAACCTAAGATACATATTGTGAAATATATGTTTAGACAATTTTTAAGAATATTTCACTGTGGCTGACATTACCTTGCTTTGTCTCATAACTCATTAGAGTGAGTGTTAGCTGTTTAAATTTTACATTAAGTTAATTATGTCTCACAATAGTTTTAATAATTTAAATAATAATTAATTAAAATATTTTTTGGAAAATCGTATGGTGCTAATTCTAATTAATTTTAAATTTGTTAATTATAAATTTCAGGAGTGGTGTCAAAAACCTTTATCAATTATCACGATCCGTAATGTGGGTGGTGGCAAGTTCATCAGTTATTCTCTTTGCACCCGTCATATTTGAAGTGGAAAGGGCACAGGTTGAAGAAATGCAGAAGTCCCAGCAGAAGCAAGTAAGTATCACTACAGTTATACTCCAGTCTGATAATAAAATTCAATTTAATGTGGCTTAAATAACAAATACTAGTTTTAATATTTTTAAGGCCATTTTTTTTTCTAAACTGGTCTCTTAGTAGTAGCAAAGTTGGGAAAAGAATGTACTTATACAAGGACAGCACCATATACTTATAGTAATGAGTGTCAGAATTCTAGTACTGAAAATTCTCTTCCTTCACAATACCAATTTGCAAAGATTGATCCATGTTTTATATAATTATAAACCTTGTTTACTAACTCTAACATTTAATGTAACAATTTAAAATTATTTTTATCCATTCTTAATAATTTAATTCATAACATGGATAATTATATTCATTCTTATATATAATTTTTTTCATCCAAATGAAAGTTCATTTGTAGTTTATAAACACCTAAAGACAAATTACCTCTTGATAATTTGTGCAACACACAACAACACATTGTGATGTATTTATGACCTTTTGTTTGCACATTCGAACAAATTGCTTTCATTTGTCTCTTATAATTTTTTTTTTCATATTAAAGAATTTAAATGATTAACAAATATTTACAGGTGCTGCTGGGAACAAATGCTGCCATGTCAGGACCAACACCGGGCATGCCACCAATGCCACGATAAACGAAAATATATACCAAATAACAATATTATAGTGATTATGTAACCTGAATGTAATTACATGTGTATGTATTTCTTCAAATGTCAACTCAGAATGCTTTAATATTAGTTTAGGTATAATAGGTACTTTGACTATCTCCTTTGGCATCTTATAATAAACTTCTGCATCTATATGCATTTCCGATTTTTGTGTTTATTAGTAATAGTATTCATAATATACTTACATTATATATGTATAATAGGTGACGAAAATTTTAAAATCAATATTTATTTTATGTCAATAGCATTTGGTTTGTATAGTTTGGATGACAATTGAATTAGTATACATATTGTTTTGAGAGTGTAGATATTGTTTTGTTAAACATGTAATAGAGAAATAAATGTTAAAAATAATTAAGGAATGTTTTAATTTTAATCTAATTTACATTTCTATTTTTCCTATTAGGTATCTTACTATGAAAGTGTATATACCTACATAATATAAATGCTTACTATTTCAGATCAGTAGATCGATATTTTTTAAATGAAGAAATCATCGATCGACGCTTAATTCCGGGAGTAAACCGCATAAACGAAACATTCCAGTCCATTGATTGATTGATTGATTGTGATATCACCCTTATTCAAACACCCTAACATCCTTATAAATTCATATAGATTTGGTGTTGTTTCGTAATCATTCGACAAGTGTGACTATCGTAGGCTTATTTAAATATGTTTTCGCTGAGAATTTTATTTACGCGCACCACTGTACGCAGCGTACTCGTCAAGTACACTACAGTAGTAGTGGTAATGTGGAACTCTGCCGCCTGTTAGTCTAGAGGCAATACGGAACGGAACCCTAATCGCCATAGGGGGACGTCACGGGGTCGCTTGCGCAAGCAACCATAAACTGTAGTAGACCCAAGTTCTAACACCTGTGTCTCCTTCTTTGTCTGATTTCCTCTATTCTCTGCGTACTACTACGTTGTTAGAGGAGTATAATTGTGTTCTGTGCTTTCTACCCTTCATCTAAAATTACAAATTAATGGTAAAGGATATTAGTTCGCTCGACCATGTCTATATAAATCGATGTGAATGGATTTTTTTTTTTGTGCAAGTTTCCAAATTCCAGAATTTTTGGGTTTAAATATACTGATCTCCATAACAACTGGACTGTAGTAAAATGTTTAAAATTTAAGCGCTGCCAAACAAATGGCTGGGAACTAAGTGCTTCTTTTATATATAGAATGTTAGCCACGCTCTTTCAAGTCATTACTAATACTCTTATTGGCCTTCCAAGCTCGTTGTAGGAGTAGGCACGACAATAGGCCAAGGGAGTCAGGATCGAACCAGCAACTTTCGAGTTAACAAGTGGCCCCTTTAACAGTTGAGCGACTGAGGCTAATACTATCTACTATTGCATCGTATACATGGGCTACAAAAATGTTAAATCCAATTCGTCAATTTCTTATTTCCATTCTTACTATTGCCGCACATGTGCTTTTCATTTTTATTTAGGTCTAAATTCTTTATTTTCAATGCTTATTTATCCTCCAATTTTTATCAATATCTACACATCTAAGTCCCTTCTAAACGGGTATTCTGTACCATATATAGTAGATATCATGAATGGCAGCTATTCTTTAAAATTAACCAAAATGGCCGCTTCTGCGCAGGTACAATCATGGACAAAAATGTTAGACAAAAATATTGATATTATTGTCTATCTATCTATCAAAAATATTGATATTGTGTCTTATTTAAATAGTTTTTTATAAAGTGGGAAAACGGAATTGAGTATATAATATAGTAATTGCTTCTTCTAAATTCAATTCATTATTTATTCTTTATCCTTATTAATTATTAAAATAGAATAAAACAAATTAATAGTATAGAAAAAGGTATATAAACAAAAAAAAATAATAGTTAATGCAAATTGTTAATCTGTGTCACTTATTGGAATGACACCTTATCTTGAAATAAAATTAAATGTTTACACACCTGACGAACATAATTTAATTTTTAATAATTTATTTTGAAAGAACTAAGACAACCGTGAGCGAGTGTACTAATCGGCTCTAGCGTCGTCGCGTTGCTATAGTTACGCGGCCCCGAATGAAAGAGTTATAATTATGCTCGGCAAGCGGTTGCCACAGAGCATACAAATCGGCAGGTGCACGCCGAATTGACCACTGTGCGTCCCAGCTACTTGATTCAAAATTGGGTCGGGTGAATGTGAAATGAGTTACCAGACGGTCGGCGGTGGATACCCAGTAACCAGCTCGTGTTAAAGACACAACAGGTCCAGATTGATTTCAATGCCAAAAGACTCAGGCTTGCGCTTTCCCCACTAAAAAGTCTCCATTTTGCCCTCATCCTTCCCTCTCTGGCACTACGTTCTCGATGCAAAGCAGTATCGCTATGCTCGGAATGGAGCTACGCTGCGATCTTAACCCCAAGGATCAAATCGAGGAATTATTCTCCATCATTCCTCCCTCCCCTTTCCTTACAAGAACTACGCGTGCCGGTCTCCGATGTCACCGTCTAACTGCGGCATCAATTCCTTCGCGAACAAAGAAGTTTGTCAATTCTTTTTTCTTGCCATTTATTTTTTCTTACAATCTGGGTTCCTTCAAACGAGGCGTGAAGAGGCATCTTGCGAGTAGGCAGGGCAAGGGTGGCTAACGCAGTTGCATTCCGCAACTCTGTTAGCCGCCTTCGCGTTTGAACTTTATTTCCACTTACCATCAGGTGGAGTAGAGTCATCTGCCCTACTTTCCAAATAAAATAAATAAATAAATAAAGCCTATTTTTTCCTTTACTATGTTTAGGCGTCACAGCTATATTATATTGTTCTGTGATCACATCTGTGGAGCTGTCGTCAGTGTCGTCACAGTCGTCAGTCATTGTCAAAATGACATTTATCATTAAATCAAAGTGTTTCAAGGAAGACAGACAAATCTAATGTTTTAAAAATTTCATATCATTATAAAATGGCAAATACAGGCTTATTGCCTTTTGTGCGTGGTATTGATTTTACAAGCAATGATTTCAGTGTAAGTTCGAATAGAATGGTGATTTATAGTTTTTCTATGATATCATCTCTAACCTCTTTTGTTATGTGGCCTAAATGTTACTTTAATTACAGGGTGACAAATTTCCTGATGCCATTCGGTACATGACCGGACTGCAATGGCTTAGACTTGATAAAACAAATTTAGAGGAAATCCCGGAAGAGTTAGGGAAACTTATGAAATTGGTAATCATTATAGTGTTTACATTTTACATTCGTTGTCTTTTTCTAATAAGTTTTGTTTATATCATAAATTTTGTAATTTTGTAGGAAAATTTATCTCTAAAAAGGAATTATTTAGAAAAACTTTTTGGTGAACTGACAGAATTAAAATGCTTGCGTTCATTGAATGTGAGGCACAACAATGTGAAAAGTTCAGGAATACCAGCGGAATTATTTCGTTTAGAAGAACTAACAACATTGGATCTATCTCATAACAGACTAAAAGAAGTACCTGAAGGATTAGAAAAGGCTAAATCTTTACTTGTTTTGAATCTTAGTAATAATAAGTAAGTAAAAATTCTGTTCATGGAACCATTTACACATAAACTTATGAGTTTGATAACTGATAAAAACCAACAATTTTATAATAAATTATTCCAAACATAGATATAATAAGGTTTTGCTCAAATTGAAGAAAAAACAAACAGTTTTCTTTACTACACTAAAGTTTTATTTAATTTTATGAATCATTAAAAAATGAAATTGTACTATATGTGTTATCATAACAAATTTATATTTTAGAATTGAGAGCATACCACCAACACTTTTTGTTCAGCTGACAGATCTATTGTTTCTAGATCTTTCTAATAATGCACTGGAAACACTGCCTCCACAAACTAGAAGACTGGTGAACCTGCAGACTCTGATACTTAACGACAACCCACTAGGATTATTTCAGTTGAGGTAGTTAAAAACACTATTTTTAACTGTAAGCAAACCATTTCTATTATTCTATTATTTAATAGAATTGTCTATGATAAAGTGTTCCTTAAGAAAAAGGATTTTGAAACATTTGCCAATATAAGATGTTCAAAACTCATGTCTTTAAAAAATTGTGTTTTTATTAATCTAGAAGCTACTAAGCTCCTCAGAAAAATGTATCATTTTTGATTTTAGAAAGTATTATAATTAGTAAATGTAAATGCTAAAATAGTTATTCTTGTTATGTAAATATATGGCTCGTCATCCCAAAGGAACACAACGATTTTGGTGATATTTTGTAATTAATCATATAGATACTATTTACCTTGTTTGTTATTTTAAACATACATGTTTAAAATACAAATCTATAACAGACTTTAAGGCAAATTAGTACTTAAAATATGATGTAGAATTATAATATGCAATTTTCAAACTAAAACTGTCATGGTGTGGAGGCACTTAGTTACTGTAAGAAAACTAATACCAAAATCGTTGTTTTTCTTTGAGTCGAGTACCAAATATATATTTTTTTTTTTATTGTAGACAGTTACCGTCATTACAAAGCCTGGAAACGCTACATATGCGTAACACACAGAGAACTGTTGCCAATCTACCAACATCACTAGACACTCTTTGCAACTTATCCGATGTGGACTTATCCAAAAATGCACTAACAAAAGTTCCTGATGCTCTCTACTCATTACAAAACTTGAAGAGACTTAATCTTAGTGATAACGAGATTGCAGAAATTTCAACAGGTATTAATTTTTTCCATTGAATTTTGTTTATTTTGTAGTTAATCACCAATCTAGTATTAAAATTCCCGTCCCTCAGAAAGGTTTCTGCCCTAAGTTATTGTCTACTATCAGAATGATAAAAGCTTGTAAATTGATACAATCTGTTCTACCTTGTAGCTGCTATTTTTATCTATCTACTAAAAAGAGGAGATAATTAATTTATCTGAAAATTTTTATAATTTTTTTTGTGTTGAATTTAGTTTTAGTTTCCTTTGGTGATAATTCAAATTAAAAAAAACAGTAAAAGTTTTTAATTTTTATTTATAAAGAATATTAGCAATGATTTTAGTAACTAATATTCCTAGCGCCCCTCCAAATAAGCTCGTAGCTTTCGCTAGGAGTGGGTACCACAATAGCCCAAGGGGCTCAGTATCGAACCTGTAACTCTCGCGATAACGGAGCGGAATTGGCCATTTATCTTTTGAGCTATTGAGGCTTACATTTGAAATTGTATTGGGTTACAAGAGCCAAATTAAAATTAGCAGCTTTAAATGTTTAGAAACTGATGCTGTATAGTATTACATATTATGGCACACTTTTGTACTCAAGTAATTAATTCAAAACCTGTTTTGCTGTGTAGTTTCACATTACTTGTAACTAAAATGAAACAAGAGTTGCAAAGTTAAAACAAAAGACAATAACAAACAAAAGATGCAGCAACTTATACCTTTTATTTTAATTGATATCTTTTGTCACTAAATTTGTGCTACTTTTTTATCGTTTTTAATTAACAAATATATATTTATTTGTTTAGTTCTTTGATAAATAAGTCATTAGCTCATATTTACTACTTTTATATAAAGAAAAGATGGTCCAATTGTATCGTTGAATAATGCGTAGTTTTAATATACGACCATACATGATACAAATCATAATATGGCATTCTTTGAATATTCTAGAAACGCACAATACATGCACCAGTAATTTCGTTTGATGACTATCCAATACAATCATGCTAAGTGTATACTACATCAGATATCATTTTATTTGTTATTTATTTATTATCATATTTATCGTTGCTGACAATCTTAAAAAATTGTACTTAGCAAATGATTAATGATGAGTTGAAAGGGAAAAGGGAATCTTAGCAAATTTTTTAACACATAAATTCAAATAAAAAAAAACCGAGGTGGTTAATAAAAACAGCTTTAAGTTACACAAAACAAATATTGATGAAATGATTAATTATTATTTGTAATCCACAAAAACAAGACTCATCCAAATGAATTCACAAAACGTACATAGAAAAAAAAGACAGACGAATTATTATCCTTTCAGAAGACTGTTTATTCTATTTTTTTATTCTTTGTTAATTAATTTAGGATTTTTAACCACACGGATATGTCGCCTAACGGAACCACTAACTACAAATCATCAAAAAGTCAATTGGAAACTTAGTAATAATTTACAAAGAGCTTTTGCCATTATAGATGTTGGACTTGAAATCTGTTTATTCTTAAAAGACTATGTACTTCAGAATGCAGTTCAGCAATATTGTTTTTTTTTTATTTTCTTTCATCAATATATCGCAAACGAATAATGTAGCCTTAAATTCCACACATTATTTTTTCACGCATGTAGCAATAAATTTTATTAACACTGATGCTGCCAAACATTTTTCCACTGAAACCAACTGGTTTCACTTATGCTAATTTATTACGCTTTTTTGCATAATTAAGGCAGATTGAAATCTCAATTTATCGTGTAAACACATTATTTCTGGGGGATAACGGCACTGTTACACGAGTTGCTTTGCTATCGAGGCATTTCACACACAGTTAAAAAAAGAAAGCAAAAATCGATCAATGTTGACACCGTTGTGGCGTTGTGGGTAGCGAGTCTGCCTTAAGCCTCGACGGTTGCGGGTTCGATTCCCGCTCGGAGCAGATGTTTGTATTATTCGTACAGGCATGTTTTCCGGTCTGGTTGTGTTTGTCCTTGTCATTGTGAATGTTTCCGGACCCCCGACACAGGATATAATTATCCTAATGAGGGCCGTTGAGTGTGTAGCGTTTATTTATTTATAAATGAATATGCTCATACATATATTCTAGGATTTGGCGGCACAATAATAACTTGTCCGTACATTTAAATTTAAATTAAAATATTTCTAGAAGAGGTTTATTTTAGCATATTATTTTAGAATACAACATTTGTTACGTTGGTTATGTATTTAAATTAAAAAAACACGCGCCTATTTCGGCATCTTTTTCCTCTTTCTGCTCTTATCCCACGCTAAGTGTGGTCGGCACCGCACCTCTTTTTTTTTTTTTTTTTTTTATGTTAGAAGTTGGCAAACAAGCATACGGCCCACCTGATGGTAAGTGGTTGCTGTAGCCTATGAGCGCTTGCAGCACCATTAGTAGGTGCCACTCACGCGTTGCCAACCTCGAGATATTAGTTCTTAAATCTCGTTCGCCCAGTAATTTCACTAGCGTACAATGCCCTTCAAACCGGAACACAGTAGTGCCTAAGCACTACTATTTGGCGGCAGAATATTGGACACTGCGGTGGTACCTACCTAGCCGGCCTCTTGCAACAAAAGACCTACTACCAGTGAAAACCTCTTCTTCCAGTCGGTTCATATTCTCTTCCACTCATTTCATCAAAGTCCTTTTCGGGCGTCCTGTCTTAGCATTACCCCTCACTTTCATGTCCATCGTTCTTATGGCCACATGACTGTCTTCTCTTCACATAACATGTCCATACCAGGATAATCTTCCAGTCCTTAATTTTTCAAAATAAAAATGTTGTAATACAATGTCTCTTCTAGCAATGGATATCTGGCAAAAACTCGAAAGTCTGAATTTATCACGCAACAAACTGACAGCGCTGCCGGCGTCGCTGTGTAAATTACAAAACCTGCGAAGGCTCCACGTTGATGACAATAAGCTGGACTTTGAGGGTATACCTTCAGGGATCGGGAAGCTTGGCAACTTGGAGGTGTTCTCTGCTGCTAACAACGTATTAGAAATGATACCTGAAGGACTGTGCAGGTTAGTAAATTGCCTATTAACAATGGTATTTATCTTCATTAAAAACATTTTTTTTTGTTATTAATTACTAAGATCATCATTTTATTTAATAGAATAATAAACCAAATATTATATGTCTTGTTAAATCATTAATTTCAATATAAAGATACACTATTTTAAATTCTCGAACGTTGATCAAACTCATGTCAACTTAACATAGCATCTTTAACCAATAAGCGTTCTATATTTGGTATGTTAAGCTAACATGAATTTGATCAACGTTCGAGAAACCAGGGGTTAGCCTTTGAAAGTTTAAATTATACTCCATTTTATTTTTCCAATAATAAAAAAAAGAATTGTCAGGCATCACACTAATATTAAACGTTTTGCTATTTCGTTCCTTATACGCACCGCAACGGTCTTCTCCACGAATTCTCAATTCAAAAATGAATAGGCCTTCTAGGCAAGTGCGCTCCACCTTAGGCTGCATCATCACTTTGGATCAGGAATGATAACACTCAAGCGCTAGCCAATATATAAGAAAAAATGCTGTAATGTCATTTATATAATATAAATAAAAAAAAATTAGACACCGATATCATATAACAATACAGATGCGGATCGTTGAAGAAACTCAATCTGAGCTGTAACAAGCTGATCACGTTACCGGACGCGGTACACTTACTGAGCGACCTCGAGAGCCTCCAACTGCACGGGAACGCTGAACTCGTGATGCCGCCGAAGCCCGTCGAGAGGCCGAGAGGGGCCGGCCTCCAGTATTATAACATTGACTTCTCCCTGCAGACACAGCTGCAACTAGCCGGTGCGGCGACACCGGAACTTTCAGCGCCTTGTTGTTAGTATTTCGTAAAATAAATAAATAATAAATAAACGGTACACACTCAACGGTCCCTATTAGGATAGTTATATCTTGTGGTGGGGCTCCGGAAATATACAAAACACACCAAGACCGGAAAACATGTCTGTATGGTCAAAACAAAAATCTGCTCCGAGCGGGAATCGAACCAGCGACCTGTGGCGCTTAAGACAGGCCGCTGCGCCACAATGTCAAACAACAACTGTTGGAAAATATAACTAATGTGTTTCAATATTTACCATAATCGTAAAAGTTTTTTTGTTTAATTTGACGGTAAAATAGATAAGCAATCATTTTATTTTCAACATTAAAATATTTAACCAAATTTAGGAAGCTTAAATTCATAAGCTATTTATCGAATAAATAAAAAGAATGGTTAAAAAAGGAATAATTCCTACATAGACCTAGTTTCAAGCCCAAATTTTTTTTATTAATCTATATTTGAATGGTTAATTAACATATTATGTATAGGGGGTACTTGTTACAACATATCCAACGAACCTTACAATGTAAGCGAAATACAAACTTTTAAAATTTAAAGCTAATTATCAAGTAACATAACAAAAAAATGACACTGATGACCCAAACAATAATCATGTACTGTAGTGTCGGGCGCCAAGTCGGACCCGATAGCGCGCAAGCTGCGCCTGCGCAGAGGGCGCGCGGAGCCCGAGCAGCACGACTCGGCGCTCATCCTGCGCGGCATGCAGGAGCAGGCCAACACGCAGCACGCCGCGCGCGACGGCGACCTGCCGCACAGCGAGCTCAAGTCAGTACTAATACATTCTACATGGACAGATCATTTAATCACATTTTATACGCTGAAATTTTGAAATGAAACTTCTTTAGATACGTTGTGATTCGAAATCGTGCAACGGAAAAAATGACATGTAAGAGACACAAATACAAAAATGTGTAGGAATATTTTATATTATCGGTCTCTCCTCTTTGCGCCATGCTTTAATGAGCCAGAGCGAGATAGCAAATGTCGGTGTATATATATATACATATATATATATATATATATATATATATACCGTACCGTATATATATTGTATATATATACACCGTATTACATGTATGCGGCTGCGTATTACAGCTTTTTTAGTAAGAAGTCAGCGTGGTGTGTTATTATTTAACAGTATGTATGAATATTTTTATATCTTGTTACATATATTCATCTCATTCTTTAGTCGATTTACTAAAGTTTCACTTCTATCGTGCGTGAATTGCACACACACCTTTTTTATGCCATGATGGTTAGCAAACAAGCCGGTCCACCTGATGGTAAGCAGTCACCGCAACCTATGAACGCCTGCGATACTTGAAGTATTACAAGCGCGTTGCCAACCGAAAGAACGGGAGGGTCAGGATGGAAAAGGAAAAAAGGAAGTGAACACGATGGAGTGGGAGATTGGGCCTCCGGCGCTCTCACTCGTTTTTTGATTTTCTGTGAAAAAAATTGGTTTTTCTTCCATAAGGTTTTAAAATTAATTGGTGAAGTTATTGTCTTTGTCCGGTAGGTCTCTACGCTCTGGGTTGCTCCCCGGGGCGAAGCCACCCTCCCTTTCAACTCAAACTCAAAATATTCTTTATTTAAACAGGCCGTTAAAGCACTTTTGAATCGTCAACTATACAGTCTGCTGTGTCCTTCTAAATGAAGCTAACGCCGATTCGACATTGTCCAATTATGGTTTAGAAACGCAGAGGGGAGAAATATATCAACATTCATTTTCATTTATATCGGTTATTTTTATTTAAGTAGCTTTGATGGGTGACCGCGTAGTTATATTTCAGATTAGTGTCTCCGTGTTTTAAAAGGCACATAAAAAGTCGATCGCGGTAGTTAAAGTCAGGTCAGAAGCTTATATTGATCTCTGACTCTGACAAAGTTATATATATGTTATAGGTAATATACATATAGTCATAATATTACAGCTAATAATATTCTTTCTCAGGCCGAAACGTTGGGACGAAAGCTTGGAGAAACCACCGCTGGATTACTCAGAGTTCTTCGACGAAGACACCGGACAAACACCGGGCCTGTTGATATGGGAAATCGAGAACTTTATACCGGCTCCAGTGGATGAGGTAAACTTATACAAAGTTGAATTAATTGAGGAAATAAAATAACATTAATTTCCTCACTTTTGAAATATAACTTTGGAAATATAAAAACAAACATCACACACACACACACACAGAGAGAATTTTCCTTATTAGGATAGTTATATGCTGTGTCGGAAGTACAAAAACATACACACCAACATAACTATCTAGACTGGCCACATACCGGTATGGTCAATGTAAACATATACCCCGAGTGGGAGTCGAGCCGGCATCACATCACGTAGGCCCGCTACCATTGCGTCACAACGGTCGTCAAACATTATATTTTCTCATTGGCTTACTACAAATTAAGTGCCGAACCTTTTATACGCAAAAAATGTCCAAATTTAGCTGATGCTCTTTCATAAATAACTCGCCGTTCCGCTCCGTTTCAACGAAACTAAGTTAGTCACACGCTAACTTTATTCGATTATTTTGTAAGCTTATGAAGCTAACTTCAGGAAAATGTAAAAGGAGCACCAGCGAATCTTTGGACAATTTGTTATATTAAAATGGCGTGTTCATATATAATAAGTGTATATACTTACGTTTTTTTTTAGGTGGCACATGGTAAATTCTTCGAAGGCGATTGTTACATTATACTAAAGACTTCGATTGAGGAACAAGGGCAATTGTCTTGGGATATTCACTTCTGGATCGGATCCAAGGCTACCGTAAGTACTTAGCTTGTTAGCTGCGCCCGCGGCTCAGGTCGTGTGGTGTACCGATTTATCTTAATTGCACGCACGGAAGCCTATTTCTTTCACTAAAGTAAAAGTTAAGTACGGAACCCTTTGTTCCAGAAAGCATTCAGAAACTTTCTAATAATAAAATTTAAAAAAAAGGTCAAGGGATGTTTGTGTGGTAAGGGTTATTATAAAATTAATGAATACCTTGAGGACACTACACCTTGGGAATGAGACAGTCACTCCAGGCTTTTCACTGAACGTTATATGTAAATTAAAACTTTGACATTAAAAAAATCATTAAAAAAGATAAAACCCGGAGTTTGTTTCGTCGGCTCTTCTCAGGTAAAGGTTTAAATTTTGAGCCGGTGGTAGAGTCTGACTTTCAACAAAATAGTGATATGCTTTTTTCGTTGAATAAAAATATTTGATTTTCATTTATGTGCAAATACTACACTCAGCTAATTTTGATAAAACTGTTTTCTCATCAGTTAGACAAAGGCGCCTGCGCAGCGATGCACGCGGTCAACCTGCGCAACCTGCTCGGAGCGAAGCGAACTCAGCGACACGAACAAGGGGACGAATCGCCTGAATTCCTGGCTCTCTTCCCGACGCCGCCTGTTTATATCAACGGCAGTAGAACACCCTCAGGATTCTTCACCGTAGACGATCCCGTAAGACTTTTTCCTATCATCAATCCCGGTATTTACCCAAGGTGCTCATATTTTTATCAAATTTTGTTTTATTATGTTACTAAGTTGGCAAACAAGCATACAGCCACTTGATGGTAAGCGGTTGCCGTAGCCTATGAGCGCTTGCAGCACCATTAGTAGGTGCTACTTACGTGTTGCCAACTTCGAGACACCGGTTCTTAAACCTCTTTTGCCCAGTAATTGGACTAGCTTGTAGTGTCCTTCAAACCGGAACAGAGTAATGCCAATGACACTCTTGCTTTGTGGTAGAATATTGATAGGTTGCTTGTTTGCTTGCTCTTGCTTGTTTTTACACAGAGCGAGTGCCATCTGACCTCCGCAACCCTATGGGCGAATCGGTAACTCATTGGATAAGTGCAAATTTCAATATAAAGAGTTAATGATTATTATCAGATGTTATGTGAGCAATTGAGACCGATAGCGTAGCGTGCTCTTTGAGGAACGGTGGGCATATGTCTGCCTGGTGGGCATATTGCAAGGCTATTCATATGTAATCACGCCCATATAAATTATTTGTGAAAGATATTTGGCCATTAAATTATTATCATGATAATATATATATATAACATGTGGGACTGACTTTTTTCATTCTAAAGCGTAGAATCACCCATCCAAAGAGTGACCGGACCTAAAGTATCTTAACCGGCTGATAGTATGTCGGGTAATGATAGTGTTGCCCCGCAGCACTACGTGACCCGCCTGTACCGCGTGCACGGCGCCGGGAGCAGCATCCACCTGGAGCCCGTCACCGTCGGCGCCGCGTCGCTCGACCCGCGATACGTGTTCGTGCTGGACACCGGACTCGTCATCTATCTGTGGTGAGCAGACAGACATACAGACAGACGAAGCGTCAATAGCTCAACGTTAGAGAGGCCAACTCCACTCTCTTAAGTGAGTTGTGGGTTCGATCCTGACTCCCTTGAGCTATTGTCATACACACTCCTAGCGCAAGCCTATTTGGAGGGACAATAGGAGTAAAAGTAGTGTCTTGAAAAAGCAATGCTAAAAATATTTTTAATACCACGATGGTGGCAAACAATCGTTCGGCCAGCCTGCTGGTAAGCGGTCACCGTAGTCTATAAACGCCTGTAATACCAGAGGTATCGTATGCTATAAGTTATTAATTTATGAGTTTGTGAAGATTCAAATGTCTGGCAATCGTCAAAATAGTATCGGGATTGATTAAGCCCTTTGCCCAACGGTGGGATTTTAACAGACTTATTTTATTTTTTAAGTGAAGCTAGTAAGTTTACTTTTGCTATATAAATTTAGAAATGTAATTACATAAAACATTATACTAACTTGTACGTCCGAACGCGTGTTCACGATGTTTTTGAATACTTATTATAAGTTATTGTTACATAAATATATTGAAAGTGACGATGTGTGAGAAATGTATCCAACACGAAGGGAGGATCCTCCGACCAGGCGGGTGATATTGCCTGTCGAATCGAAGCCCTGGGCCGAAGCCCAACGACTTAAGTTGGAAAGTTGTATATATATCTCAAGAGCGCAGGAAACTTTGATAGCGCGATTTAGGATCGTGACGTTCGTTGATCGTCCATATCGTTGCGTAGTATGCCCTGTAGGTGTCGTTGTAGCTTGATGCGACATTGTGACAATCTTGTCTTTCTATTGTGTTACGTCATGTTGCGTGTAGATGTCGCTACATATACATTGGTTAAAAACTTAGATTTTATATGCATGAAGTATATTAATTTTCTATATTTTATTTCTATCATTTGTTAAATATAAATTAAATTTCATAATTAAGACTTCCAGAAAACACTTGGTCAATGCTTGAACCAATATTCATATTCTAGGAATGGCAAGAAAGCAAAGAACACATTGAAGTCAAAAGCTCGACTCTTCGCCGAGAAGATAAACAAAGAAGAGAGGAAGAACAAAGCCGAGCTGATAGCGGAGCCGCCGGGGAAAGAGTCGAGGGCATTTTTACAGATATTGGGATATGAGGAAGACACGCCTTTTATAGCCGAGGTAACGTTTATCTCAAACCTAATTATTCAGCCTTTTCTGAATTTAATATTTTTTTGATGATAATAATCAATTAACCCTTGAGCGTGCTGGTAGTGAGCCTATTTTGAGCCTCAAAAGTCGTGGGTTTGGTTCTCCTTGGAGATGTTTGTTATAAATATCTTAACTGGTTATTATCATAACATTTTATAAATGTCGTTAACTGGTTCGCCCTTAGGATTGCGGATGTTTTTTTTATGTTACAAGGTTGGCCATTAGAAGACGCCACTCACGCGTTGCCAATCTCGAGATATTAGTTCTTAAATCTCGTTTGCCCAGTAATTTCACTAGCCTACAGTGCCCTTGAAACCGATCACAGGAATGCCTTAGCACTACTATTTGGCTGCAGAATATTAGACACTGCGGTGGTACCTACCCAGCCAGCCTCTTGCAACAAAAGACCTACAACCAGTGTTACTGATTGCACTGATGGAATAATCTCTACTGTGACAGAGATTATCCCAAGAGCGGGCGATGGGGGTCGCCACGTCTTGACGCTTAATAGTTCCTTTTGCTCCTCCATATCTCTCTTCCCTTTGGATCATTTAAGCAAATGACTAATGTACTTATAGATTGTGAATATAATCGGTCCCCAGGAGCACGTCCCGGAGGACTTCGCGTGGCCGCCACCCCGCCTGTACCGCGTGGAGCTCGGCATGGGCTACCTGGAGCTGCCGCAGGCGGGCGGCGTGCTCGAGCGCTCCATACTCGCCACGCGGAATGTTTATATATTGGATGCTCATCAGGATCTGTTCGTATGGTAATTATTTTAATCTTTTTTTCTTAAAATTCTATTTCATTTTAAAAGATTATATTTTAAGTTATTAATGTAATAATGTTAATAAAATCACCGACTGCACATTTTGTTTTTTTTTTTTTTTTTTTTTTTTTTTTTTTATGTTAGAAGTTGGCAAACAAGCATACGGCCCACCTGATGGTAAGTGGCTGCCGCAGCCTATGAGCGCTTGCAGCACCATTAGTAGGTGCCACTCGTGCGTTGCCAACCTCGAGATATTAGTTCTTAAATCTCGTTCGCCCAGTAATTTCACTAGCGTACAATGCCCTTCAAACCGGAACACAGTAGTGCCTAAGCACTACTATTTGGCAACAGAATATTGGACACTGCGGTGGTACCTACCTAGCCGGCCTCTTGCAACAAAGACCTACCACCAGTGTGACTGATTGCACTGGTGGAATAATCTCTGCTGTGACAGAGGTTATCCCAACAGCGGGCGATGGGGTCGTCACATCCCGACGCCGTTACGTGACGATTTCTACTAAATCGCACTACCCGTAAGGCGCGTTAAGGAACTACGTTCCAACAAGTAAACATATAGTGTAAGTGTTGCTCGTCGCGCCGCGGCAGGTTCGGCAAGAAGTCGTCGCGGCTGGTGCGCGCGGCGGCGGTGAAGCTCGCGCAGGAGCTGTTCGGCATGGCGCCGCGCGACGCGCACGCGCTCGTCACGCGCCTGCAGGAGGGCACCGAGACACAGGTACTGTCTTCAATAAATAAAGTTATATCCTGTGTCACAATGACAAGGACACACCCAGACCGGAAAACATGCATGTATGGTCAATAGAAACATCTGCTCCGAGCGGGAATCAAACCCGTGACCTGTCGCGCTTAAGCCATGTTCACTACCGCTGTGAAACAATGCCACAAATAAAAGTGCTCTAATTCAATTGGTAAAAGAGCAGACTCAGTTAACAACTCTCCCGAGTTGTAGGTTCAGTCTTGACCCCGTAATGTCATCAAACGTAAAAAATATCGTTGTCTTTAAGTACACACATACATTAATATGAATAATATAATATATATCGTTTCATTAAACAGAGTAAACAAGTGGCGTGCAGAGCGGACGTGTCGGCAAATTATTTTTAATTGTTTAAATTGGTCAGCAAGTAAAAAGCATTTCTCAACCTACATAATAAAGTCGCAAGTAGTTTACAAGCACTGAGAGTCGTTGCGACCTTTACCATCACAACACCTCAAGCTGGCAACGGAATAGCCCTCCCCTCACCACCTCGGGGAAACGAGACGAGCTCATTATTTTTCGTCCTCTACGCACAACATCTTACGTAACTTACACAGATCAACATGAGTGTAGTACGATCTCCGACTGGAAGTGCCAGCAGTGTAGTACGGAGTGACTCTCAACCGAACCTCTCAAAAGTAAATTCGAAAGAAGAATTTTCGGAAGCAACAAATATCAGTTTTCGCAACAAACGGAAGCATTTCGAACAGGATGATCATATAAGTGATGAATTAAGCCAAATACGGCAGCAAATGTCTAAAATCATGTCAACCTTAACATCTATAAATAATAATCAAAAAGACTTCATTGACAAAATCACGGAAGATATTACAGTAATCAAAACACAAGTAAGTGACATAAAATTAACTATTACGTCTCTTACAACGGAACAAGATATGATTAAAAGTGATTTAACATGCTTAAAAAATAAAAACATAACCTTAGAGAATAAAATTGAAAAACTTCAATCTTTTGTTGAAAAAACGGACTCATCTTTAAAAGACGACTCTACTTATGTCGGTGACAATATAATTATAGAAATTAAAGAACGAAAATTAAGAAGCAAAATATTATACTTGTTGGAATTCCGGAACCAATTGCAGCCAATAAGGAAGAAAGAATAGAGAAAGACAAGATGGAGGTAAGCAAAGCTATAAAAGGTATTGTCACAGATTGTCCAGAGCCTGAAACAATCTTTCGTCTTGGAAAATATGACCCTAAGCATACCCGTCCTATTAAAATAATATTTAAATCAAAAGAAATAGCATTATCCTTATTACGTAAGAAGAAAAATATAAATAGTGATTTAAAAATATATTCCGATCAGACACCCTTACAACAAAGACAATTAAAAGATTTACAGAAAAAATTAAAGTATGAACATGATAAAGGTAATAAACATCTAATTATAAAATACATAAAAGGAGTTCCCACAATTACTGATTCAGTATCAAAAAACTAAGGAATTTTGAACGCTGTCAAAAAAATAAATTTATATCACCTTTAGATAGCATTATCTCTTACCAGATTACTGATTCTTATGAAAATGTCCTTAGGATTCCAAAAATCTATTAGATTCCTTTATATAAATGCCCGAAGCCTTGTTAATCCAGCAAACTAGATGAACTAAATTGTGTAATGCAATCATTCAGAAATCCCTTGGATGTAATTGTTGTGACAGAAACCTGGATTAAATCAAACGATGAAGCTAATAGACTACAAATAGGTGGTTATAAACACTACTTCAATTACCGCAATAATGCACGTGGTGGAGGAGTATCTCTTTTTATACACAAGAACCATAATCATTATTTAATTCAGGAAAAATGTTTGGACGACAATCATTACCTCTGGGTACATCTTAAAAATTATTCTTTGGATATCGGAGTTATATACAGAAAACCAACCTCGACAAATGCTAAAAGTTTTTTTGATACCTTCAGTTACCAGCTACATAATAGAAACAGAGGAATCGTCTTTGGAGACTTTAACTTTAACCTATTAAGCTCAGATAACCTGACAAAGTTATACAAAGAAATTTTACAAGAAAATGGATTTAATATCTTAAACAACATCCATCAGAAATACTGCACTAGAGAAACGGCCACTAGCAAACAATTATTGACCATATAGCTCTAATTTAAAAGAAAACAAATTTCATTTTGCCATAATAAACACACCAATGTCGGATCACAAACACATATATCTCGAAATCAAGAAAAACTATCAAAACCTTATACCTAAAATAACCTATGATGCAGTTGATTATAGCGAGATGTACAAAATAATGGAAAGTAAACAAAGTGACGTAAAAAACGATGACTATCAAATATTAGAAGAAAAAATTATTGCAGGTATTGGAAAAAGTAAATTAACTAAAACTAAAACGTTGAACCCACCTAGACAAGAATGGATAAATAAAGAAATTATTTTTGATATTAATCAGCGAAACATTTTATGGACTAGATACAAAAACAACCCTCATGATGAAAAATATAAAGAGCTTTTTATAAAACATCGAAATGAAGTTACTGAAAAATTCGAAAAACAAAAGTAATTTTCATTTTATCTTTGTGCCTTTAATAAATGTAAAAACAAACCCAAAAAATGTAGGACTTAATAAACAACCTCACCAGTAACAAACATAAAGAAATTGTGGCGCCAAATAAACTTCAAATATTGGACAAATGTGTAACGGACATAGAGATATCTGTAGATGCTTCAACGACTTCTTTTCAAGTATAGGATCGGTATTAGCTAATCAAATTCCTAAACATTATCACAGTAATAACTCGATATATTGTAAAACTTCAACTAACAGAACTACGCTAACTCAACTAACAGCGACAACAGAAAACGAAGTAGCTGGAATCATATGCAAGTTAAAGTCCAATACTAGTTCGGGAATAGATGGCATTTCTACTAAATCTCTAAAATGTATTTCTAGCTTAGTAGTTGAAGAGATTACTAGGTGCATAAATAAAAATCTTAAAGATGGAACATTTCCAGATACTCTCAAAGTCGCCAAAGTAACACCGATATTTAAAACAGGCAGTCAAACTGAACCAAGTAATTATCGTCCCATATCTGTTCTACCTATCTTATCAAAAATTTATGAAAGAATTCTTTATAATCGCTTAGAAATCTATTTAAATAGTCAAAATTTTTTATATAACAAACAGTACGGCTTTAGGAAAAAATCTAATACTCTATCCGCAACAGTAGATCTGATAACAAAAATAAAACAAAGTATAGATAACAAGCAAATAGTCTTAGGAATATTTATAGACCTTAAAAAAGCTTTTGACACTATAAGCCACAATCTGCTATTACAAAAGTTAACGGCCGTCGGTATAACGGGAGTTGCATATGACATTTAAAGTCTTATCTCACTAACAGAACTCAGATTATTAAAATTGGTAAAACACAAAGCAGTCCTAAAAAATATAACGTTCGGCATACCACAAGGATCGATATTGGGACCATTATTTATTCCTCATATATATAAACAGTATTCATGATATTGGATTAAAAGGCGATATTACTCTTTATGCTGATGATACATGTCTGTTTTATTTTGGTAACTCCATTCAAACAATCATTACAGAAGCCCAAGAAGACTTAAATAATTTAAATATCTGGTTTCGATATAACCTCCAACAATAAATATCACTAAAACCAATTATTTAATTTTATCAGCTAAAAATAAAAAAATATCACATCACAAGCCATTAATGTTAAATAATCAACCTATTAATAAAGTAAGTGAAGAAAAATACTTAGGATTAATTCTAGACAACCACCTTACTTGGAAACCACATCTTGAAAAAATTAAAAAAAAATTAACATCATTAAATGGAATCATAAAAAATATTGCTAGATGTCTTCCACGACCAGTTAAGTATACTATTTATAACTCCCTAATTAAACCACATTTAGATTACTTAATTGAAATATGGGGTACAGCTGCCCCAACAAACTTAGCTCAACTACAAGTTAAACAAAACAAATTAGTTAAAACACTTTTTAATTACGACTTCCTAACACCAACTCAAAAAATTTATAATGATACAAAAATAATGAATGTTTCTCAAACCCATACTTATTTTATCTGCATTTTAATTAGAAAAATTTTGAACAACAATATACACACAGAAATACAATTTAATAAAAAACACCAAACACAAAGAATAAAATTAAGAAACGCTAATGACATTAAATTGTCAAAACCTCGTACTATCAATTACGGAAAAAAAAATATTATGTTTGACGGAGCTAAACGATATAATAATTTGCCAAAAAATATTAAAGAAGCAAAAAATATGCGACAGTTTAAAAAACTATTAAAAATATATGTACAAAGCAATATAAAATAATACAAAATAAAATTTAAAATATTTATATATATATATATACATATTTAAAAATGATAAATAAAAAAAAAAAAAAAAAAAAGAAAAACAATTATTATAATTAATAAAAATTGTAATTCTATCATACCACTTCCAGCTTTACTAACTCCGTGCACTTGCGATGTACGATAAGACCAGTTTAGCGACAATAGTCTAAAGTATTCACAGATACCCTCTTTGTAAATTTTTTATTTATTTTTTATTTTTTCTTATATAATATGTTTTATTAGTGTTACTTTGTTACGCCACTAGGCAACTATTGTAATTGTATACCATGTTCTCATGTAAGTGAATTATTATGTTCTTTATGAGAATAAAGTTTCTTTAACCATATCGTTTCATTAAAAACGTAGGTGTTCAAAACGTACTTCCTGGGCTGGGAGGAGGTGATCGCCGTGGACTTCACGCGCACCGCCGAGTCTGTAGCGCGCACAGGGGCGGACCTCGCCTCGTGGGCCAAGCAGCAGGAGACTAAGTGAGTTATTCGCTATGGATATCACATTATAACTATAAATGTTACTGCAGTTGTGACCTTAACACATAGATGTAGAGAGTAATAGATTACGCATGTAGTGCATAAAATTACAGGAAGTGTTTTCAAATTCGAAATCAATGTCTCAGCCACATTCTTACTACGATTACATTTTTTTTAGTTCAAACCAATTCATAGGTAGCGCTAGTTCATTCTTCAATCTCTACCAATTTCAATAATTTATGTGATACATTCTTCGTCTTCGTCCTAGCATTATTCCTGGTATTTTTATTTTGCCCAGCTTATTTTTCTTATCCGGATTTGACAAGGCTATTAGTTTCGCAACCCTAAGGGCGAATCAGTAACTCATTGGATAAGAGCAATTTGCTTATCAAGAGTTAACGATTATTATCAGATGTTATATGATAACAACCGGGACCGACAGCTTAACGTGCTCTCCGAGGTACGGTGGGAAGACCCATGGACAAACGCCCAGACCTAGACAGAAATTTTAACAAACATCTGCCCGAGCGGGAATTGAACTCGCAACCGTCGAGACTAAAGGCAGATTCGCTACCCACAACGCCACAACGGTGGTACATTATCAATTATGATCTATATCTATGGCTAAACGAGAGGAACACGTTCAAGTAATTTTAATACTAGAATTCAATGAGTGATTCCTGCAGAGGAATTGAAATTATTTAAGTAAAAATAATCCGAGATATGTTACCAACTAAGAATTGTGATTGTCCTCTATAAAGAAAATTAGATTTATTATTTTTACTACGCCCATAGTTTAAACACTGACATATGACAGATATAATCTGAATAAAAAAAATTGTTTTTATATTTTTTTTTACCAATGATTTAGTTAAAGAAGTGACGAGGGAAATTGTTTATTTCATGTGTTTTTGTTTCACAGATATTTAATATTATTAACATAAGAACTAAAAATAACCACTATTGTCACTGTAAAATAGCTAAGATTTAGTCTCAGAATCTTAATCTAATTCATCAAGGCTTGCAGTCACAGTACACAGTACAATATTTTTAAGGATAGAAATAATAATTACAATGTTGTAATCAGGACGGACCTATCAGCACTTTTTACCCCACGACAACCTGTTATGTCAGCGGCTGAAGCGAAAAGTCTCGCTGACGAGTGGAACGAAGACCTGGAGGCCATGGAGGCCTTCGTGCTGGAGGGAAGGCATTTCGTCCGCTTGCCAGACCAGGAGCTGGGCATCTTCTACAGCTGCGACTGCTATGTGTTCCTCTGTAGATATGTTCCGGCTGAGGTGCGTTAGAAAGTTCTAATTTTTAATTGGGGTTCCATACCCAAAGAGTGCCAATGAGAGCCTATTACTAAGCCTTCACTGTTCGTCCGCATGTCAGCGGGCTGTATCTCACCAACAGTATTAATAAAAATCTTCATTAAATGAGTATTTTTGTTACCGCTACAACAACAAATACTAAAAATAACTGAAGATTTTAATAATAAAGAGAAAGTCTCCATACAAGAAACTTGATATTTTTACTCTACGGTGATACGCTCTTGGCCAGTTTTTTAAATTATATTTATGGAAGTAATATTATGACAATTTTTTTTAATTTAAATAAAACTCCAATAAATATTATCCTGCATACTTAATTTTAGTGAAAATATAATAATAAAATGTTATTTTTATTTTCTTTTAATGTATCAATCTCTATGATTTATATATAAATGTAGTACATCTCCCCGTGTCCCGGCAGGCGGAGGACGAGAGCGAGTGCGGCGAGGGCGCGGAGGCGGAGGGCGCGGCGGAGGGCGAGGCGGCGGCGTGGGTGGTGTACTTCTGGCAGGGCCGGCGCGCGCCCAACATGGGCTGGCTCACCTTCACCTTCGGCCTGGAGAGGAAGTTCAAGCAGCTGTGCCGCCGCCTCGACGTGCTGCGCACGCACCAGCAGCAGGAGAGCCTCAAGTTCATGGCGCACTTCCGGCGCCGGTTCGTCATCAGGGACGGCAAGCGGAACCAGAAACCGGTCCGACTCATTTACAGACTACTTTTTTTAATGTTACAAGTTGGCAAACAAGCATACGGCCCACCTGATGGTAAGTGGTTGCGGTAGCCTATGACCGCTTGCAGCACCATTAGTATGTGGCACTCACGCGTTGCCAACTTCGAGATATTAGTTCTTAAATCTCGTCTGCCCAGTAATTTCACTAGCCGGTTCCACGGTGCCGGGAACACAGTAGTGCCTAAGCACTACTATTTGGCAGCAGAATAATTGACACTGCGGTGGTACCTACCTAGCCGGCCTCTTGCAACAAAAGAGCTACCACCAGTGTGACTGACTGCACTGTTGGAATAATCTCTGCTGTGACAGAGGTTATCCCAATAGCGGGCGATGGGGTCGTCACATCCCGACGCCGACAAATAAATTAACTTAAATATAGCTAAGGTTTAAAAAGCTAAACAGGTAGAATGACCGACGTGTGTGCGCACATAATGGTTTACGAGGCCGACAAATCAATTGAAAACCATACCGTAACCTATAGTGGTTTACTAAGCTTTGTCATCAATATAATTTTAAAATCATCGAATTTGGTCTATTAATGACAAATTTTATTGCCATTATTTATCGCTCGTGTGACGTCACACACCGGCTTGAAATCACGCTGTGCCCGTGCCGGACACATTCACTACAAATTATTTATTTTGTGAAATAAATTAAAAATAATGACTGACTTACACTATTGTATTGTTTCTAAATGTAGGAACATTTCGTTAAAAACGTCCCAGAAACTATTTTTTCAGAGCTCAATTAGCCCTTGTGACGTCATTGCAACCGCGGCCTAGTAAGTTGCTGATAACTTCGTAGAACAAAATTATGGATTTCTTAGCTCTATAAATCCGCATTATCAACTAAATTCTTTACGGATTCTCATAGAACACGCTTTATTTTTATTAGGAGAGCGGTCGTCCTCCTGTGGAACTGTTCGAGCTGCGCAGCAACGGCTCGGCGCTGTGCACTCGACTGGTGCAGGTCAAGGCCGACGCGGCCAACCTCAACAGCGCCTTCTGGTGAGTACACTGGACTTAGTTTTATGTATGTTGTGTGATATATTCGGCATGGTCATAGCGAAGGGTAGGGGGCTTAGCTGACAATATATACATTTTGAACCGTAGTTCAATATAAATTTTGTGATGTTCTGATTAGAAAACTCTTCAAAGTATAAGATATAAATATATATAAATATGTCGTATTTGTTTTTTTACTTATTTTAATATATTAAGTAATTGGAAAAATCTTGTGATGAAGTACACAAAAAGAGCCTGATTCATGTAAAGTTAATCAGCCATCATCCTATAATCTGGGCTCCTTCAAACGAGGCGCAAAGAGGCATCTTGCGGACGAAGGTGGCTAACGCGGTTGCATTCCGCAACTGTATTCGCGTTTGGATTTTATTGCCACTTACTATCAGGTGGAGTAGAGACATTGCCCTACTTTTTCAATTAAAAAAAACCATAACTTCTGGAATCAGTTATTATTTGTAACATAATAGGGGCCGGTAAGTTTATCGTGCATATATATTATTGTGACAAATAAAATATTAACTTGATGTAATATAACAGCTATATCCTGAACGTGCCGCTGGAAGGCTCCAAGGAGCAGTCGTCGGCCATCGTGTACGCGTGGATCGGCAGCAAGAGCGACGCGGACTCCGCGCGGCTCGTCGAGCAGATCGCCGACGAGAAGTTCAACAACCCGTGGGTTAGCCTGCAGGTCAGGTGACAACACGATAACAACACTAAAAATATAATACATTCATCTGTAAAGTTCTCTTTTCGTACATAATTTATATGGCCCACCGATGTACCTACACAGTTGACTCAATTTCATAAGCGAGATATTAGGAAAATACTTGCAGTCCCGATTATGGCAATATGAATTGGTGGATACATGGTGGCAAACATGAAAAAATATTTTATCAAAAAACTATGTTTTATTGTACAAAAACCGTCCCTCTAGAAAGAATGTTAGCCTTCGTTAATGTAGATTGTATTGGCAGATTTTATTGACGCACAGACAGCTTAAAGCTTCTACCTACATACTTTCATTATAAACTAATAAATTTACAACTTCTAGTTTAACTAGGCAGGCACACCAATGGGTCATCATTGGTCATATTCTTTCGCAATTTTAATTTGGTAATCCAAATTTGACTGTACTTCTCATCCATTAAATGTATGATTTCATCTTAATTTAAACTAAAAAAACCTCTAAAATATTCCATCAGGTACTAACCGAAGGTAGCGAACCGGATAACTTCTTCTGGGTAGCGCTGGGAGGTAGGAAACCCTACGACTCGGACGCGGACTACCTCAACTACACGCGCCTCTTCCGCTGCTCCAACGAGAAGGGCTACTTCACCGTGTCAGAGAAATGCACTGATTTCTGTCAGGTATTATATTATATTGAGAATATTATTTTATTACATTAGGACTACATTGGGCCAAGGTATTGGGCCAGTATGTTCGGCCAACAGAGCCCTACCTGGTTATATGTTGGAAGTTGGTGACAACACTGGCCGGCCAACTGAATTGTGTCGGTTTTCGTGCACACATGGAAAGTATTCACACATTGGCGTCTTATACAGTTTGTTATTATTGCGGCTGCAAGTCCTTCCACATACATCTATATCAAAGCGTAAACAAAATCAAATATATGAGACGGCGTTGTGGCGCAGCGGTAGCAAACCTGCCTTAAGCGCCACACGTCGCGGCTTCTATTCGCGCTCGGGGCAGATGTTTTTTTTTTTTTTTTTTTATTTCATCTTTCACAGTTACAAAAGAAGAATTTACAATATATTAAACATCAATGCATTACAAAAAACCACTGAGGTTTGTATTGCATGCAATTAACAACATCATCGACATTTACTTATACTTAGTATACTGCTAGGGATTGTACTAATATAATAAAACAGATACTTGGAAATTAATACAAAACGAATACTCAAGAGAACAATAAAACACAAATTATAGATACCTTAATGACAATTTTTAAGAGACTAAAAATAAATAAAAATAGCAAATAATATTAAGAAACCACGCTGGTACATTTTAACTTTTTATTTATTCATATAATTTATAAAGTAAGTTTGTAATTTTTGTTTTACGTTTTTATTATTAATATCATTTTTTAAGCATGAGGGTAGATTATTTATGTTAGTATTGGCCATGCATGTGCTCCGGTCTGGGTGTATTTGTCCTTGTCTTTGTGTATGTTTCCGGACCCCCGACACAGGATATCACTATCCTAATGGAGGCCGTTGAGTGTGTAGTGTTGTTGTTATAATATATTTTCCCAACAAGTTGGCCCTGTACCTTGTGTAATGCGACCTAAATGTACTAGTGGCTACTTATAAGTGAATGATGCCAGTATGAGGTGCCAGTTTATACCGGTTTTAGGCATTGTGTGTGTTATACTAGTACGTCGGTAGTTTTAATTATTCAAATCATTAAATTAATATTATGTCTTAAGAAAATAAAAATTACGAATTTATGAATACATTAACATTACTAAGGATTTGATAAATACAAAATATATATGCAAAAGATATATGTTTATGTATAGGATGACCTGGCAGATGACGACATCATGATATTGGACAACGGTGAGCAGATATTCCTATGGCTCGGCGCGCGCTGCTCCGAGGTGGAAATTAAACTCGCCTATAAATCCGCTCAGGTAATTAATCCTACTTATATTATACACTAACGACCCGCCCTTGCTTGGCTCTGGTTACTATTATATATTTAAACTTTCGTGAAGAATTACGTAACTGATGTTGGAAACCGCACAAACACAAACATAACTTTTGCGACGTTTTGGCGCAGCGATAGCGAACCTGCCTTAGTCTTAAACGCCACAGGTTGCGGGTTCGATTCCCGCTCGGAGCATTTATGTTTGTATTGACCATGCAAGCATATTTTCCTGTCTGCGTACGTTTGTCCTTGTCCTAGGTGTTTTCGGATCCCCGACACAGGATGTCACTATCCTAACAGGGGCCGTTGAGAGTGGGCGTTTATTTATTTATAACTTATTACCTACATTAACACACATTTTATACTGTAAAATGTTATGTTCCCGTTCCATTAACAAAAAACGATCTTAACGCGAGCGGAGCTGCGAGCACAGCTAGTATTTCACATTTTATGATACTTTCATAACATTGAAACATACAACGAGCAACACATTGCACCCGAAATATGAAGCCTGCCCTGATACAATTTCTGCAAGAAAATTACAAGGAAAAAAAAGAATGATACCCTCCAACCATATTAAATGTTTTTAATGTGGCTGTGTTTGTTCAACATTCCCAATAGCGGATAAAATGTTTTGCCTTGTATATCTCTACAACTGTCAGTTTCTTTTAACTGTATTCTTTTAGTTATATTCCAAAAAGAAGGCTTAGAATCCCTAAATGCAGCGCCTTATTTACTTACAAAAACCTACATTTTTAAGCTAAAATATTGAAATTTTAAACTGACGATTTTTGTAGATAACAGATAGAGTAGCTTCGTCATAGGCCCACCCTATGCTGTAATCATTTTCAAAGAAATGGCAGAATGGTGTAATTCATAGTAGCTACAGTGACACCATTTTTTACTTTTAAGATGAGTCATTTTCGCCTGTAAATGTTATAATATATGAAATCGTAATAACATGTAAAATAAATAATTACTAGGTATACATTCAACATATGAAGACAATGCAGCCAGACAGGCCGCGGAAACTGTTCCTCACACTGAAGGACAAAGAGTCGCGACGGTTCATCAAGTGCTTCCACGGTTGGGGAGAGCACAAGAGACCTCCGGAATAATTACTATTTGCATTATTTATTGTAAAACAAAATTATAACCAAAATAAGAATTAACAAAATAACTGAATAGTATTTTGTTATGTAAATGTGTCATAAAATATTATTTTTAAGCTGCGTTTTCACCAGAAATGCCCTTACCTCACGAGCTACGCTGAGCGAGGCTAGCTAAATGAAGCTATTCTATAGGTTCTAACAAATATATTCTTTGCTACGCATCCTCTAACATCTCAGGTGGAAGTGCAGCCTAATTATTGTGTAAATCAACCTAATTATAACATTTCTTAATCCTGTTATTATCAATTATCTATGCTCATGTCTGCCTACTATTCATTGTAAATTACATTTTACTATTCAATATATTTATAAGATCCTTCTAAAATATATTTTGTAAATAGATTAATGAATAAAGATCACTTCAACTATGTCTCTTGTTATTCCCAAAATGGAATAAAGAGGTTTAACTATGTATGGAAAACAATTTTTTTTATTCATATAAATACATTTAAAATGCAGACTTTACTTACATAATTACTGCACACACTTTAGATCAGTATAATTATTATGATTATAAATAACTCTTAAAACAAAATGAAATAAGACTTATGCGTAGTGATATGAATCTGCTTAAAATTGAATGTTAATTCAATTTGATTTAACAGTATTAAATTAAACTATATTGTTGTGTTTGCACTACAGATATGAATTTATATTCCAATTTGGCTCGTCTACACACCACCACTTATTACTCAAGTGACGGCTGGGCAGCGACCATCGCCCTCTTTGCCCACTCTTTGTGACGTATGCTCAAATATCATGTTCTGTTAACATGAGAACTGGCTTGGAGGTCGCTTGTGAAAAATAAGGCTTGCAAAAAAAAATTTTTGGTTATATTTTTATTTATCTCTAAAGAAATATTTAATACAATTTTTTTAAAACTATCTTGAATTTTATGTAGTATTTATGTATTAAGACAATATTTCTTTATTCAAATTTTTATACATTGTTTTATGCATTGTTGTATGACAACAAGCCAGGTGTCGTATTAACTCGTCTGAGATTTAAAAATATAAACATTTACATGCAAGTGTCATGGCATATCTAATCATTAGAAAATCTCTTTAAATTTTATAATCTTATAATTTTATTTAAATAGTAAAAGCTTTATTTGATCTACAAACAACTAACACTTTTGAGTTTTATAGCTCAATGAAATAATAAATAATGATTCTGACTCAAACTTAATGGGAGTCTATCATCCAACCAGCAGAATTTTGTTTTGAATTCTTATTATATTCACAACTCTGTATATTACTTGATATTATTAAATAGGTCTTCCACAAATCAAAAATAAGGGAAATATAAAAATTAAAGACTGATAATGCCATTTTCAGAAGACATTTATTAACAACTTTATATTAAGCACAAGTGCAATGAGATTTTTTTATAAGTTACTATAGCTAATTTGTGAGTAACATTTGACTAGCATAGCAGAGACTGCATAATTTGTTACCCATAATATTTATTTTGTGAAAATTATGTCAATGGAACAATTTATTATAATGTATATAAATTGCTTTTATGTATAAATAACTGTACTTACATCTAGATTGTAAATAAGTATGCCTTTGTTATAACCAAAACCATGTTCAGGTTAAATTTAAGTTAGTGGTTTTAGTAACATAGCACAAAATAATTAAATACACTATTTGGTTTTCTAACAATAAATTTTAATTTAACATATTAAAGGTTTTATTGGCATACCCGTATTAGACGTAAGAATCATAAGATAAAATATTTTAAAATTGATTTATTAAACGATGTCATAAGTGAGTTTTCCTAGTCATCATCGTCATCATCATCTGATGGAACGAATAGTTCATTCTCTTCTAGGAAGTTGGCAATATTTTTACTTATCGCAGCTCCAATCAATAATCCAGGCACGACGGCACAAACAATACTCAGCAGACCAAAAGGTTGCTTCTCGGGTTCTGGAAGTATCGCACCAGTTGGAGTGGTGGTTGCTGTTCTTCGTGTAATAACTTGTTCATGTTTCGAAATATTCTTAGATTGTACCATAAGTCTGGTCAATCTAGAAATAGCCATTTTGATAATCCAAAAAAATCAGATTATTTTTAGTAGCGCAGCTTGAAAAATTCCCAACATAAGTCCCAAATTGACAATTGCAACTGACAAGTAGTTGACATTTGACATCTGACAAATTATGACAGTACAGAAATTACAGAGTAGAGAATTATCATATTAATTTGTTATTATTTAGACATCTACGTATATGTATTTATTATTTTTCAACAACATTGTTGTAAGTATCGAAAATAATAACCTGATATAGCACCGTTTAACCTTTTTCTAAAGGTGGACTTAATATAATCATATATTTTAATTTACGGATCCTATGCAAGACCTAAGAGACCTTTATGCAAATTGCACCACCAAATTTCGATTTAAGTAACTAATAGCACTCACACTTAACGTGCCCTCCGAGACATAATAGGGAGACCTATAAGAACAACACCTAAGTTGAAACAGATCTCACTTTATAAGAGCTAAAAACAGGCTTGTTGCCACCACGCCAATACCATCGTCTATTAGAATATTACTGCCATTTATGTCGATTGCCTTAATTACCGTGATTTTGTTCCAGCTTCATGTAATGAGTGTCGTACTTACTTACTCGGTGCTTTCACAATTTATATCGAAATGAGGACTTGACCACTGACTAGTGAGCACTAGCCTTAAAGTAATGAAGACACATTCTTACTCTGTGGCACATTTAAATAAACAAAATGTCAATTGTCAATCGCTTGCGGATAATGACATTTTATGATTTTACGAACTATAATAATTCAAAAATAAAATTATTACAAATAATTAAACATTTTTTTGTATTAGAAAATGAATGTCACATTAGTCAGCTTGGAAGCTTTAATTTGTGAGTATATAAGATAATGATTTGATTGTAAATCACTATGTCGAAGTTGCCGAATATTTTGTTTTCCTGTAGTAAAAGCGACGCATGATTCTTTGCCACAACCTGATGCGGCTGCTTTGGAAGCTTTTTGCGCTGTGATGCGAGACAATGCCGAGGGTCCGCAATTAGCAGTTCAGGCACTGGCTGCTCGTATTCACTCATCAAACGGACGTGAAGCCTTGTTAGCACTCACAATGCTAGACAGGTGTATGCGTCGCTGTGATGCCGTTTTCCATGCTGAAGTTGGAAAATTCAGATTTCTAAATGAGATGATAAAATTAGTGTCTCCTAAATATTTCGCAGATAGAACGACACCAGAAGTTCGCACAAGGGTATGTAATTTACACAAAACTTCAGCTACTTCAATTTTTCTTTTCTCCTAAAACCATGTTCTCGTAGGTTGTGCAACTACTTCATGCCTGGTCCATTGAATATCCAAAAGAAACAAAGTTTAAAGTTGCTTTTGATATGCTGAAAAATCAAGGTGTTGTAACAGAGACTCCACCACCATTGCCCCCTGAGGACACTGCTTTAACCACTAAGCCGAGAACAAATGCTATATTTGAGGATGAAGAAAAATCCAAACTTCTACAAAAACTGCTTCAGAGCAAAAAACCAGAAGATCTCCAACATGCAAATAGATTGATTAAAACAATGGTACGAGAGGTAAGCAAAATTTTATTTTATTTGTTTATTAGAAACACTGTTGGCATATTCACATAAGTAAATTAAAATAAAATAGACAGGCAAGAAAAATTCAGTGTGATACACCACTACAGGTATTTACACCACTTTTGAATTAAAATATTAGAATAGTAGAATAGAATTACATTAATTATGAATGATACAAATAGTAGACTCTAGAAGACTCACTATTTCATTAATTATGGTTTTTTAATTGTCTATGGTTTGACTTATCTGAAATTTCAAATAATATTCATTATAGGAAGAAAAGCGCTCTGAAGCTAACAGTCGTCAGGCTCAAGAAGTCAGTGCTGCATTAGATAGTGCTGGGTTATTGAGGGATATGTTAGAACATGCAGAAAATGCATCTTCTGATGAAGAACAACTGATCCATGAACTCTATGGCAGTTGTGCAAGACTCCGACCAGTGCTGCAAAACTTGGCTTCTACTGATACACCTGCTGAAAATCTAAGTTATTATAACGTTAATTACTTATAGATAAGATGTTTCATTCCTTGAACAACTTTTGAAATAATTAACTGTTTATATATATATTTATGTAAACTAACTGTTTTAGAGACAAATTTGTTCATCTATTATCCCTAGATAGCCATTTGTTTCATCATAAACCTTTTATTTACTTTTTTCACAGGTGACTTACTTCATGCTAGTGATGTTCTAGACGAGGTTTTTGAAAAATATAACAAATTTGTTAATGAAACAAAATCAAAGGGGAAAGGAAATGTCCAAACCACGAATAGTGATAGTTTATTAGATTTTGCTGGAGCTAACACTAACAGAAGGGAGTGTAATAAACCAAAGAATGAATCAAATGCTGTGATTGATGAAATAGGTGATATTTTTTCAAATGATGGTGCCACAAAAAATATAGTAGAACCCTTAAAGCCTTTTAACCTAATGTCAATTGGTAAGTTAATAATGCATTAGAGTAACAGGAAAAATTTATTTTAAATTTATTTATGAAAAATCCATACAAATATTTAAAATATTCAGTAGTAATAATGCGTCATTCATAATGCGCACGGCCAGGGATTGGAATGCTCTTCCGGCGTCTGTATCTCCGAATGCATACAACCTGAACCTCTTCAAGGTGCGAGTACATAGGCTTCTCTTGAGTAAGCTCGCTCCAACGTAGACCTCATCTAAGCTTTCACACTCGATGGAGGTCAAGAGCTTACCCATTTTTAAATTTTAAAAAAAGTAAATGTTTCAGTAACTTATAGTTTAGAAAAAGATTGGAAATATTATATGACGTTGGATTGAATTTAAATTTGATTCTATTACAGGTGACACAGAATTACAAGAGGATAAAAATAAAAAAGTTGAAGGTTGGCACCAACTTGATTCACTCAGTGAACAATTGTTAAAACAATCACTGCCAGAAAATGCTAAGCGTTTAGATAATTTTAATAGGTAACTGAAATTTAATTTTGTAATCTCAATATTATTATCATAATTATAGTACAAGGAAATAATTTTACAGGAAACAAGCAACAAAAATACCCATGAATGCTCTCGATAAGTCCTCACCAAAACATGAAGTACAAATATCAAATAACAGTGGATTATTAGACCTGGATTTCTTTACAAAGAAAAAGGAAGAGGAAACAAAACTGTCACCACTAGCTCATTCTTCAAAGTCAATTACTCCAAATGATGATGTTATGGTAGACATAAGTTTTGATGAGAAAAGTTCCCCAAACCTTTTAAATAACAATATCAACCCAAAATCTGACAATTCTCTAGACAACATATTGGACTTGGGGGTAACCCTACAAAATGATGTAAAAATCATTGATTCACCCATAGAATGTAAGGAAAATACAACTGAACTAAAGAACAACGTAAGGAGCAAAGCTTGTGATGTGAAATCTCTGACTGATATTAATTTGACATTACAAAGTGTACATCCAAGCAAAATTCCACCAATGACTGTGTTTGAAGGAGAGGATGGGCTGACTGTGGTGTTTCACTTTTGTAAAGATAAGCCGAGGCCAGATGTCAGTGTGATTGTGGTGTCAACGACAAGTAAAAATAGCCTGCCCATAGATGAATACAAGTTTCAGGCTGTTGTTCCTAAGGTAAATTATATTTTCAAACAATATGTGTAGTATAGAAACATGATGACAGTCACTCCAATTTACAACAAAACAGCCCCTCTGTTTTGTTGTAAATTGGATAGTTTGTAAAGAATGTTTAGGGCTTAAATGCCTATATTTGATCATATGATATAATTGAACATAAAAAAGAAATATGCGGAATATAGCGCAGAATAATAGTTCACTAAAATGGATGTATTATAACTCTCTCAATATAAATTGAACCATGCGCACACATTTTTGGCACGCATGCAGTAACACATTTTTGGTTCTCAACCGTATGTGGTATGGAGGCGTAACTATAGCAATGCGGCGACGCTAGACCCGATTAGTACACTCGCTCACGGTTGTTTTAGTTCTTAATTAATTGAATTTAGAAGAAACAATAACTATAATTAGTGACCGACCGAAATTTCGGTTTCGGTTTCGGTTTCGGCCAGTTTCGGCCAAAAAATCTAGTTTCGGCTTTAGTTTCGGTTTCGGCCAAAATATAGCCGAAACTTTCGGCCTCGCCGAAACTCGTGTGTTCGTGAGTTTTCGTGCGTTGTTCGGTAAACTTCGCAGCTAACTCGTGACCGCTCGCTGACGCGGCCAAAAAATCTCCAGAAATAAGTATTTAGATTGATCTTTAAAATATTGTGAACACAACATATTACTAGTTAGTTATGTACCTAGTATATCTAACTACAAGTTGTTTCTTTTTTAAGTTTACTCCTAATAGTAAGTCCTGTATATTCATGACAAAAAAATGTTTATGACTTTAATGAATTTTTAGTTTTTATTTTACTTAACTCTATTTAACTGTCTATATTATATACAGTAGTGGTCAACTAATTAGGGACATTGGTATAATAAGAGTAACATTTATTTATATTTTCCGTAATTTCAGTTTACATGAAGTCTTCATTACGTTTTTTTAATGTTGATCTGATCTTGATCATTTAACCAATGTTTTCTTAATAGAATAAATAATTATTGGAATGGATTGTAATTAAAAATAACAACAATTAAAATTCAACTTTACTTCTCCTTCGTGCTAACATAACTCTGGACAAGTAATTAGGGACACTTAAGAAAAATGTACATTTATATTAAATTAATTTAAAAAGTAACGCTTTCTATTAAAAATTAACATCAAATAATATAAATCTTAATTGCCAAAAACTTGACCAATACATAAAAAAATCATATAAAGCAAGTTGTTAAAAATTTTCAAACGCGTTTTTCTCAAAATTACATTCGTGTGGGTTGACATGGTATTGCTTATGTGCGTCCAAATGTTCCAAAGAATTTATGTCTAGGCTATTGGCAGGCCAATCTAAAACTGATAGTAGTTCACCGGCTAGAAATCGTTTAAGAAACTGAAGTATATTTTGCATCGTTTTCGTGTTAAAGCGCCCATGTAACTTCGCTACTAAGTTCTAGTCCAAATATTTCTCTTTTAATAATTACAGAGCCCACAAAGGGAACTTTTTATAAAGCTATTACCAGTCTGTGATCTAAATTTCTTTCTAGGTACACAGTTTCAGTAGTTCTATAGGTTTGAAAATATTGCAAAAAAATAAACTTTTAAAATATTTAACCAAATTATTTTGCGTTCCTAATTAGTTGACTATAAATGTATACATGCAAATAAATGTTAAAAAAACTTGAAATTCATATTTCAGTTAAAAAAACGTAATTTCAAATATTTTTTTTAAAAGTTTCGGTTTCGGTTTCGGTTTCGGCCGAAACTGAGATAGAGGCCGAAAGTTCGGTTTCGGTTTCGGCTGAAAAACCAGTTTCAGTCGGACCCTAACTATAATATAAACTTAATTCTGTTCTCCCACTTTATAAAAAATCCATTTGAAATAAGACGAAATCAATATTTTTGTCTATGATTGTACGTTTGCAGAAGCGGCCATTTCGGTTCATTTTAATTTGAAAGAACTATACTACATAATCTTTTCTGTTGTTAAAACCATACATTATTTACTAGTAGCCATAGTCTACTGTTTTCATGATTTATTTTGTTTTCATTATTTAGTCATACTTATTGAAGATAAAATCATGAATATAATGGTGTAAATTAATGCCATTCCCAGGGCTGCAAAGTTCGGCTGTTGCCCGCATCGGGGTCTTCCCTACCGGCCTACAACCCCTTCCTCCCGCCGCCCGCGCTCACGCAGCTGTTGTTGCTAGCGGCGCCCGCGCCTCCGCCGCTGCGCTTCGTTCTCTCCTACTCGCTGGCAGGCGACGCGTGCTCCGACATGGGCGACGTCACCCTACCGCGGCTCGACCTCGATTGAGCCACGGGCAAACTACTCCGCCTTTTATATTATGCTTCGTTTTCATTTACATTTAGCATTTTTTACTAATACCATCCAAAAGATGAAAAAGTGGTGAATAAGGCCCTGGGCTCATAGTCGGGGCGGCATGGCAAGAGATAAATTTTTAACATTTAAGAATAAATTTGAAATTTCAAGGCTTGATTGAACTGTCGCATGGTTACGCATACCGCGTCAGTGTAATTTCACATTTATTGCCATACAATGAAGGTGTCTATTGGTCACATAAAAATTCCGTGCCACCAATGGCCACAGGGTCTAAACAGCCATCTCTAATATTTTAATACTCAATGTTCTAATCAACTCGGTGGATACAGTAATTAATGATGACTAGTGGAATGAACATTATTTGTGTCAAAATGTGTATTTGAATGTTTAGAAATCTGCTATACCTACCTAATATCTGCTACTGCACTGTTTTCTCCACTAGGTGTTTAAGTCTAACGCCATAATTTGTCTTCTTCCTAGCATGCTAATAAGAGTATACGCTTATCCTGATTAGGTGGGCTACTATTATTACACAGAGTAATTACCATCTGACCTATACAACCCAAAGAGTGAACCAGTAACTCATTGGATAAGAGCAAGTTAACAATTATTATCCGATGTTTTAATAACAACCCATAACCTCTGTGTTCTGTATAATTATGAGTGATCAAATAAGTATGTGGTTATTGTAAACTCTTTTGTATTTAGTGTAGCAGCGGCAAATGCTGAATGTAAATAAAATTATTATGGTTAGTGCGTGAGAAAATATAGCTGCATTTATTAACAATTGGTTCTAGTCTTGTGGGTTAAATTACATTCCGACTGTAATTATTATATTTTTTAAATTTGAATCTCTATAGATCAAATGATCACAGTTTTTGAAACAGTATTAAGATTGTCGTTGTTGTTGAAATATCACAAAATTGCATTTATTATTTACAGATTTTTTTAAATTCCATTGTAAGAGATTTCATATAGTTAGTTTATTGTGCAATACTTAATGGAAATATATGACTTAAATATTTTATTATTTATATTAATTCAAGAATAAATGGTATATGCTTATTTGTGTGTTTATTTTAAATACAGGCAAAAACTAATAATAGTAAATTTATTTTTGTTTACTTTTAAACCTAATAAAGAAAATGTAGCCTGCAGGCCACAAATAAATCATAAGCCCAAACATTACAGCATTTATTTATATCAAAAAAGTATATTTACAAGTATGTCTAACTCATTTACATAGTAAATGCATTGGACACTAGTCCAGAGGTATTTACAACAATAATTCATATACTATATTCCTATATAGATGAAGCTGTCACAGTAAATTGTTAGTATATTTATTTAATAGCAAGTCAGGAACTGGTTTTACACGGCTTGATCTCTAAAAGCTAGTGCAGTTATTGGTTTCTGGTGTCCGCAGTACTCGCGCTCCAGTGTGCCCTTCTCCAGGTTCCAGAGACGAGCGTAGCTGTCGGATGAACCTGAACGATCATGAAAGATGTTTAGTTATAATCTGTATTTGTATTTATTTTAACTAAATTGTGTTTTCGTTTTGTTGCATTGATTTTGAATTTACGAAAGATCACCAGCGAGTCTTTGATATTTCGTCTGTATATAAGGGCCTGTCTTTATATAGTTAGTCTACAATGAAAATATAACCTGTGAAGAGAAATCTGGAGTCGAGCGTAAAGGCGGCGTCCCACACCCAGCGCTGCGTGTCGTGGCGCAGCTCGCGCTTCAGCGTCCACTCGGTCGTGCACCACACGCGCGCCGAGCAGTCTCCCGACGTCGTCACCAGCATACTGCAGAAATATTGATGGTGCTTCAGGTCTCTCCCAATATTACTATTTCCCCTCCATTTTAAGCATATAATGTATGTATATGCATTGTGCTAGGTATCAGTATGTGAAACGACAAAAGGGATCGGGATCCTAACTACAACTCTTGCAGTAATAGAGTCGGCCATTCCACTGTTGAGCTGTAAGTTTCAAATTCATTTAATTTTATAAGCAAAGAAAATTAGGTTCTTGCCACAACAATGCCATTTAATCAACCCTTAGGCGATTACAAATTCTAAGACCCCTTTTTTATATTTGATGACTAAAAATTCATGATTGATAAAAATATATCAGTGTAGGTTTTACCAAAAAAGGAGAGAAAAATATACTTACCGAGAGTCAGGACTAAATTTACATCTAAGTGCATATTTTTTGTGAGCTTGCAAGTGTTTGAGGGGAACGGGGCGAGGTGGACACCCATCCAATGTCCACACGTAACAGTTGCCCTTGTTGTTCACTGCTGCCATCATCTTGCCTAATGGGTCAATAGCAATGTCTTGGATACTGGTCTCTGCTTCAGGAATCTGAAGTTATTGTTAAATAGTAAATTAAATTAATTATTGACTTTTTCCAAATTTTTTTATTTATTTTATTACGTACAATACAAACCCGTGGTTGTCGTGAAATACTTGGGAGTGGAAAAGAGACAATAAATAATTATTAATAATATTGCAAAATTAATAATTAAAGAAATTATAATAACAAAATTAAAAAAAAACAACAACTTATGACACATTATTAGTACACACAAATTATATATGTATATATAGTTAAGAGTAATGAAAAATAGTACTCATTTCAGAGCGCTGTAAAACTTTAGCTATTGACTTAATGAAAAAATGTTACAAATGTTGTTCCTCAAAAAACGATCTACAAAAATGGTCTAATATAATTTTTTCATAAAATTATAAAAAAAGTTATACTTATCGAAAAATATAATTTTTTTTCTCAAATTTCTGAATATTTTCACTTATAACTTTTTTATTTATAGTTCTATGACAAAAAGTTACAGAAATAAAATCGAAGAGGATTTAATTTGCAACAATAAATGTATGCAAATAAGCAATACCATGTCAACCTGTCCAAATGTTAACAATTTTTTTATCAGATAAATAGTTTAAGAGATATATCGTAAAAACCATTTCAACCCCTATCTTCAAGATGGCGGCCGTGGGACAAGGGTGGCAAACCCCACAAACTTGGTTTTAGCTTTACACTGACCCCCCTACACATCAAAACTTTTCAATGGACTATATATAAAATTTTAAATTAAAATATTTAAAAATTCTCATGATCAATTACCAAAGACAAAACTTTAGATCATAAAAATAATAATTACAAGTTGCTCATTGTGATCAGTCTTCAAATCCCAAATGTGAATGATACCACTTTGCCCTCCAACCATGATCTGTGATTGATCTGGATGGAGCACCACTGCATTCACAGCAGCCGGCACTTGGAATATTCGCTGGCATTGAAAAGCATGTCCAACTCTGAAACAAATTCATTAAACTATTATAATAAATATGCCCTGGCAATGATTTTATTTTAGGGCATTCACAGTAATAAATTTTGTTATCTTAAAGTAATAAAATTTATTAAATTAAGCTAATTCTGAAAATTTGAGGAGTTAAAGTAGTTGCATTATTTACCTTGTGTCCCAAATTCTAGCTGTACAATCTTCGCCACCTGTATACATCCATTGTCCGTTTTCCTACAATTATGATACCCATATTTATATCAAGTGCAATAACTAAAATACTGAATACTTCAGTGTTTTAAAAATAAAAATATTTTTTTTACCTGAAAGCCAACCCTTGAAACATTTTTCACAACACCTTCATAATTTAACACTGGATCCGGATTAGCACTTGCTAGGTCATACATTCTTATGTGTTGATAACCACAAGCTGCAACCATTTGGCCATTTGGGTTTATTTCTAAATCATTCACTTGCTGCAACAACAATAATTACATTAAGTCTTTATTACATTTTCTGATCTCAAAATAAAGATATTAATAAAATGAGTAGCACACACTCAACAGCTATTTAGGATAGTGATATCCTGAACAAACCACATGCCTATATGGTCAACACAAACATATGTCTAGAGTGGGAAGCGAACCCACAACCATTGTAATGCAGTAGTAGTAAACCCGCCTTAAGTGCCACAGGTCACGGTTTAGATTCCCGTTGGGAGCAGATGTTTGTATTGAGCATATAAGCATGTGTTCGGGTCTGTGTGTCTTTGTCCTTGTATATTTCCGGACCCCCTACACAGGATATCACTATCCTAATGAGGCCGTTGAGTGAATAGCGATTAATGTGGTTTTTAATGAATATTAAGATTTAATTTACCGAATCAGGGTGTTGCATAGTTCGTAAACAAACGCCGCTATGTGCCTGCCATAATTTAATAGTATGATCATAACCACCGGTGACAAGCGTCACTTGTGAGCCTGCTCCTGTGACCGTTCCTTCTCCTGCCATTTTTATATATCCAATTTTTTTGTAACCTATATAAAATTTACCCGTGAACAATGTTCACAAGAAAAAGTTTATTCTGTAATATTTATTTTTGCCTATATTAAATGCCATTTGCATACATTTTTGATTTAAAAAAAACCCGGTAAAAAGTAGATCGATAGATATTGGAATGACATAAAGAATACAGATTTATTTCACAAAACTTTACTTTTGCAATCATTGATTTATCTTATAAGATATATGTAATAAATTATTATTATTGGTTAGTTTATACTTCACGAAAAAATACTAATTTGTCAAGTTGTCAACTTAAATTGACATTTGTTGTTATTTGACAAATGAGTAATGCTACCAGTAATTGTATTGGGAATAGGTCAGAATAATTGTATAGTCTGTTAAATGTAACTTGAACCCTGCGCAGTAACACGTTTTTGTGTCTCAACCGTATGCGGTATGAGGGGGGCCGGGTTTAGTACACTCGCTCACGGTTTTTTTAGTTCTTTCATAATAAATTATTAAAATATAAATTAGTTTTGTCAAGTGTTCCTCGTGTGTAATGCCTCGACCACAATCAACTTTAAGGAGACGGGAGAGAAGGATGGTATTTGACGCTTATAGTTATTTAAAAAAAAAAATAATGTAACTAATTCTCTGAATAATACTGCGGAAGATACGAAGAAGTCTGTCTCAATATTAATAATGTACATTAATTTTTTTATATATAGATACCTTTTTTCCATATTATTTATTTGTTTTATTCAATTTAAGTAATTAATAACGATAATAAATAAATAATTAATTGAATCTAGAAGAAATAATAACTATATTATATATTTCATTCCGTTTTCCTACTTTATAAATAATCGATTTAAATAACACGAAACCAATATTTTTTCTAACAATTCGCAAGACCCAATGAGATGAACTTGTTATAAATATAATATCTAAGGTAGATATTATAAATTTGACAAATATTCAAAATTTAAGCACGTTGACGGGTACAAATATAAACATAATTATAGTTCTTTAAATGTAACTTGAACCAAAATGGCCGCTTCTGCGCAGGTACAATAATGGACAAAAATTTTAGACAAAAATATTGGTTTCGTCTTATTTACATCGATTCTTTATAAAGTGGGAAAATGGAATGAAGTATATAATATAGTTATTATTTCTTCTAAAATCAATTAATTATTTATTTATTATCAAAATAAGAATAAAACAAATAAATAGTAAAGAAAAAAGGTACCTATATATAAAAAAAGTTAATGTAATTAATAGTGAGACAGACTTTTCGTATCTTCCGTTCTTTTTCGTATTATTCAGAGAATTAGTTATATTATTTTCTTTTAAAAAATAACTATGAACGTCAAATACCATCCTTCTCTCCCGTCTCCTTAAAGTTGATTGTGGTAGAGGCATTATCTTGAAATAAATGTTAGCACACTTGACAAAACTAATTTATATTTTAATTTATTTTTTAATAACTAAAACAATCGTGAGCGAGTATACTAAACCCGGCCCCCTTCATACCGTGTACGGTTGAGACCCAAAAACGTGTTACTGTGCAGGGTTCAAGTTACATTTAACAGACTATACATTCTTTTGATCTTGCTTTATTTATCTTATGTAATTTTTTGCCCACGTCCGTTAAAAAATTATTATACGGTAAATCTTGTTATGATACGTATGTATTTTCTTGCTCTATGTATGTGATCAGTCATCTATATCTATGGTATTGACTTTTTGAGTTTATGACTCAAATGACTAAAATGGCGATCAATGATTATACATAAAACCGCCATGTACGAAACAACGAAATTTATGAAGCAATAGGTGATGTGATGTCGTCAATGTTAATATAATTACTTTAGCGATCATTTAGTAATTTGTCGGTCTTCAATAGATTGATTTTTAAAGATTGCCACGAAATACAAATTACGTCATAACTAACCTGACATTAGTTAGGCATAAGTAGAACATAAAAAAAAAGAGGAGTATAGGTTGTATATAGTAAGAAATAGATAAAAGAATAATAGGTTGAAGGTATTAGGAAGGAAGAATGAAAAGACTAATTGAAAATAGAATTTTATATGAAATTACTTTATTGAACATGTAAAATCCGTATTGACATGAGGAATGCTAATTCTCATTTACAAAATAACACAAATGTAAAATTTCAGAGACTAATCACATTTGAAACCTACCTAGAACTAACTAAAAATACAACATACACATCAATTTCCTAAATTTAAATTGCTCAGTGCGGGCTAAGTCCCGAACTGTCCATTCTTATAGATTAAAGTTTGGTACAATAATAAGCATTGAAATTTACAATGAGAGGTAGGTTTAATTAACAATAAGCCGACTTATCATTCATGAAGTTGTCTCTAATTTTACATGTTGATATAGTTAGACCAAAACTCATGTCTGTAGGGCAAATAGTAATTGTAGCATAAATTATAATTATGGCATATCAAATTTAAAGCACAGCTTCACAGAAAAAGTTTTGTTGGAGACATTCAGTTTTGATAAAACCATTTTGAGGTACATTACAAAGGTGAGCATCCAGTTGTCACAGCGAACTTAACGAGGGAGGGCTAACTGTACAATTCCCCAGTGTATACACGCTAACACTTAAACATTATTTTTTTTTTTTCAAAGGCTTAGAAACTTAGAGACATCTAGCCCATGGTGAACTTTCCAAACTCTGCACTCTTAAAACCTATTAACTATTCAATACTACAGTACAGTAAATAAGTAGTAAACAACACCTGACATATAATCAACAATTCCATTATGTCGATCAAAATTTTATAAATACATTTGAAGTCATTAATTATTCTTTGAATTAAAAAAAAAAACATATCTAATACTTGTATAAAAAATTAAAGACAATGCAATACAGACTTTGGAAAGTCAGTCCCATTTTACTTTGTAATAAATTAAGTCCAAGTAAATTATTCAATATGAACAGAAATGCCTAAAAGATTGGGAGATCATTCGCTTTCTTCCTCCTCTTCTTCGCCTCCTTCCTCATCATCTGACTCATCCTTCTTCTTCTTTGATTTCTGGAAGAAAAAGCAACAATTAGAATTGTGTACAATAAGTTTGTTTCCACACCTGAAAATATTACAAATTATTTGAATAATAATTTAAAATTATGTCTTACAGCTGGTGCTGCTGCCTTCTTGCCCTTCTTTCCTCTTTTCTGTGCCTTCTTGCCGCCTCCTTCTCCTCCACCTCCATTAGCATTGTATGACTCTAGGTCTTTTGTGTACTGCTCCTTTGCCTTGGCTGCTTTTTCCTCCCAAACCTATGAAAATATAATTATGATTACACAAAGGCTTTTGCGACGATACAAATAATCAATAAAATATTTATACTTACACTTTTGTCTTTCATTGATCTCCATATTTCACCGCCTTTTTTAGCTATTTCAGTGACTTTGAGGCCCGGATGCTCGGATTTTATTTGTTCCCTTGCACTATTTAGCCAAAGCATATATGCTGACATAGGACGCTTCGGCTTGTCCGACATCTTAACTTTTTTCCTGTAATAAATGAAGCGTAATTAATTAAAAATAATTTAAAATATATTAGAATAGGTTATAAGGTTCAGGCGCGGAATACATTTCGAGCCAACTTGCCTCCACGCGACTACAAGGCGTTCTATGGCAGACATTTTGGCGGGAAAGCTATTTACGGGATTATCCAAAAATAATATTAACCTCTAATTAATGAATTCCAATTAAAATGGACGAAAACCAAGTTCTTCTAATAAGTTAAGGCGTAATAATCGATGAAATTAGTTATCGCCCATACAACGAGTTCACTGGCCTATACTGAGTCGAACGAGCCATTTTGTTTTCTCAGATTGTGTTGAAAATACGCATTATCTCTAGATGACATAATTACTAAATAATGCCGAAACTATTTAACTTTAGTTTGTAGAAGAACTGTTTCAGTCGTTCAATGAAAAAGATTTGAGAAATTAATTATTTAAAATAGGGCGTCCTATCTTATACCCACGCGTACTAAGGAAAGTACGATGAAGCCTATAGCCATGTTTGACTCAGAATTCCAACGTGGATTGAAACATATTTAATCAAATCACTCTCTTAAAGTCACTATTAAACACATTTAAACACATGGGAATACTTAGAAAATTGATTGGACTTACCTGATGGCAAAAATTTTGAAATAATTTTTGAACTGGTACACAACCAAACTGCAGACGTAGAGAACCAGAAGAAAATGTATGGGGCTCGAAGCAATGTTCCCAGTGCAAGCTAGCTTGGGTTAATCTCGCGTCGCTACTAAGGCGCCATCTATCTCGTTCGTGATTGGTCAAAAATATCAGTATGGCCAACCAACTAAGTCCTTGCGAGCATCTTGTACGACGTATATCCGTGATGCGCTAAACAAAATTGTTATGAGAATGTAGACGTTATTATCAAGATATAAAGTTGGTATTTTATTGAACTTGTTATGTCCGTACATTAATATCAATTAATGTTTTTGCTTGAAAAACAGGAAAATAGTTTAAATTTGGACGTAGAAACGTATTAATATAATACTTAATTCACAAATGAATATTTTTCAAAGATTATTTTAAGTAATTCATTTAAGAAGTATGTCAAAATGAGGTCCAATCCTCTTGTAGGTTTCCCTTACTAGACTCTAACAAAATATCTCGCGCCGGATTTTAAATGCCGCCAACGTTGAATTCGAAATAATAAAAAGCGCGGCAAACGTGGGCAAGAAAGGGATGCCAATAAAACATAACGTTTGCGAACGCGTTTGTTTACGATTTGATATTTTGCAGGAACTCGAGAAATAGTTTTTATTTCTTGATATATAAGGGTGTAGTACTTAAGATGTTAGTAATAAAATACATTCTGCATCTTCTGCGAACCATGGGAAAACTTTTTATTAGAATATTCATGTTCTACTATGATAAAGGATAAAGCGCCAGTTGCACCATTTATAATAGATTACAGTTAATGCTATATAAAATAGAATCATCTCACATAAGTTGTATTTTTCAAAACTTTTACAGAGACACCCATAAAACAGAATATATGCAGTGGTATTTTTATACGAATGTAGTAATGAAAGATTTCTTAGTTTGTATTTTTGTAGGTATATGGTATGTTTTGTAAGCGTGTCTGCTTCTGACTTTCTAAGTTAAAAATGGTTCCTCTTTATTTTTAGAGGATCAAGACATCATACAAGTTATATGGTAAACCGTTATTTCATGAACTAGAAACTATGTAAATAGGTACTTTTCGTTTTCCTATACAAAGTCGACACACTTTTGAATTAATCGTTATTGTAATTTACTCATGTATAGAATTTGTACGTTGTTAATTAGAAAGCTTTCGTATTGTAATAGTCAGATTCTATTTTTTTAATACATTTATAATTTGTTTACACTTACGCCTTAAAATTAAGTATGTAATTACACAAGTATAAAATATCGTAAACATAATTATGTAACCTTATTTCGTATTTTTTATGCATAAAAAAGTACAACGGTGTCGAAAATATTATAGCTATATATCTACATGTCGTATTGAAGAAGTCGTTAAAGCTTCCCATCAAAAGAGTTTACAAAAAATTTTAAACCTAGTCTGAACCGTAAACTGCATCGCATTAAATGCACCGCATTATAATAATAAAATAGGCAACCATTGTGCTATTGTAAGTTATTTACGAGCCCTTTTAGAGAGGGTAGGGAGTATGGTAAAAATCGCGCGTTTTTGCTCTTACAAAGCTTGTATAGTGTATACAGAGTTTAACTAGTTACTATAATAATTAAATGTGTTAACACTAAGTAGTGTTAATAGTGTTAGTAAAAATGTTCATAAAAAGACATTTAATGGATCATGTGCCTCATTTTCATGCCACGAATAGAACTAAAATAAAATAATACATTTAAATAGCTTCGACATGCCGCGTCGGTAGCCTTCGGAATGGCTCGGCATCTCTTACTACCTGAAGGCTTGCGAGGAATCACGCAGCAGAATTAGACCTCAATATTAGTTTTAAATACATATAGAATAATTATTATGACTATAGTGAAAAAAGTTGCAGAGTTTTATTCATAAGCAGATGTGACTACGGTACACTTAGTAATTACTGTGTTTTCTTGACTTGCCTAAGGACGTTGCGACATGGCTAAAGTTATACGACGGCATATTTGCCACCAGAGACCACTGACTGCTTGCATGTAGACATACGCATACCAAAGGATCCCCCGCGTCATAAAATCCAAAGCCCCGATTTTTATGAGCATCAAGCAAGAACCATTGGATAAAACTTCTTAGCTCATAGGTTCTAAGATTATGTTTTAAATCACTATAAACAACCAATATTACAACATATTTACAATTCAATACTAACTGTATACGCAAGTCACGCAAGTGGCGTCCCACAACGGGGAACCAGCGTTAAACCATCAGATTTCTTACAATAATCTCTACTAAATTGCTAATTCTATTATAATAATATATATATATTGCTATAAGAAAGCGACGAACGGAAGGATTAATATAATTCCAGGCGGCTGCAGTTCAGCAGATAATTCCAATATGTCCATTAACTGTAGCCGTACGAACTGTCAAGATTTCGAACGAAATCGAGCCGGCCTATTTTTGTTTGCGAGCATGGCTATAATCTTTACTACTTGTAAATTAAATGTGAGTAAGGTCGTCAGAGCTTTTGAAGATTGTATTGACATCTGAGGATCGACACTTATATTATAATGTTACCTGCTAGCTTGTATAGGCGTGACGGCGGTCAGAGAAAAAGGTGAAACGGTTCATTGCTGATCGCTTCATGTTAGGAAGTTTGAACCCAGGGATCACAGGGGTAATTTCTGAGCTGAGAAGCTAAATTGCAGCTTGCGAAAAGTCTGTGCTGGAAGAGACCGGAGTGGACCCGCATGCTGTAACATGGTTGTAAGACTGGGGCGCACGTGCTGCTCGCGCGGTTTCGGCGTACCTTCCATATGCCACGCCGACTAATAACAATACCCACTACCTTTTGTTAGGTTTGCATCGTGCATATGTTTCTTAAGTTTTTAACAATTACCGAACTATCATAATCCTCTAACTCATATCAAAAATAGCAAGAAAGAGGGAAAGCTTTTTATCGACGCCATCCCTATCAAATATATATACAAAAGATGCTTGTTGCTTGTCTATCAAGTAAAGCCGACTCTAGGATCTCTATATGTTGATTTTTTAAGGCGAAGCAGATATCCTTGAACAGTATTATATATCCATCCGGACATGTGACGACCCCATCGCCCGCTGTTGGGATAACCTCTGTCACAGCAGAGATTATTCCACCAGTGCAATCAGTCATACTGGTGGTAGGTCTTTTGTTGCAAGAGACCGGCTAGATAGGTACCACCGCAGTGTCAAATATTCTGCCGCCAAATAGTAGTGCTTAGGCATACTGTGTACTGTGTTCCGGTTTGAAGGGTGCGCTTGTGAAATTACTGGGCAGAGGAGATTTAAAAACTAATATCTCGAGGTTGGCAACGCGTGAGTGGCACCTACTAATGGTGCTGCAAGCGCTCAGGTGGGCCGTATGCTTGTTTGCCAACTTGTAACATAAAAAAAAACTTCTTCGCTTATACCGTTTTCCGGTCCTGCGACGCCTACCGCTTATATTGCGACTTCTATCCTAGGCCAAAAAAGTGTCATACAGTGACTATTCGGACTTCCTCCTCGTGTCTAACGAAATTCTGGCGATTTGATAGGCACACAAAAATAATAATATATAAACAAAAGCGGAGCCGGCAGTCGTTGTCCTGCCCCAAAAAAAAATTTTGAACCCGATAGCAGTGTCACTAAGTGAGTCTAACTATTAAAAGAAGTGACACCGATGAAACTAATTGAATTACTACTGTCGCTAAATATAAAAGTAAGGGTTGGTGGTACACGGGTGAAAATTTAGGGTTGTATGTATTATTAATGCCACATCATAAAAAAATGGCCAAAAATAAGAAGAAATTAGGGTGGTCTACCCTTATGACTTAGGGGTATAAAAAATAGATAACGTATTCTCAGACTTACTGAATATACTTATAAAATTTCATCAAAATCGGTTTAGGGGTTTCGGAGGAGTATGGTAACTAAAACTGTGGAACGAGAATTTAATATATTAGATTTACTGTTTTACCTTTGTAAAAATAATTTAATTATATCGTAAAATTTTGCATGGTGTTGGCAATTAGTAAACATACACGACCATCAAAATCGGGTGATGCATAAAATGGAGTCATAGTCGTATAAGAATTTTCTGGTCAGACCTCTTCTTTTCGGCGTTGTTTCTCCGATCTGAGTAAGCTGTTACCGTCGCAATCTCATTGGCGCCCGACAAATAATCAAAAAACACCTTGCATACAGAATTTCCTCATTAGCCTCGGTTTTACTGGTTCATCGTGAGATGTCTGGCAGAAATTGCTTACTAGCAATAAGGCCGCCTGTTTGTACCACCCTTATTTTCTGTGTTTTTTTAAATGTTTTTAAAATTTAAATCCTGGTGTACAATAAAGTATATTATTATTATTATTATCTAGATAGGGATATACTTTTATTATTATTTCATGTAGGATTAATGAAAAATGATAAATCTAAAATTTCAAAGGTTGAAATGGTTGTTAAAATAAGGTACACAACAATAAGCAGGGCTTTTTTTGTGGGGGCACGCAGTGCCTCCAAAGGAAATTTCGACAATATCGAAAAAAATTGGCGTGAACGAAAAAATATAGAATTTGAAAATTAATCAGGAAAAAAATTTTTTTAGGAATCTGAAATAATATTCAATCTGCTGCTATTGAGTTCTTTATTTCATTTTTAAAATTACTATAATGTGACGATTGTAATAGAAAACATGTATAATATCAAAAATAAGAGACAAAAATTTTCCGTATTCCAAATGGAATGAAAGAAACATAATTTCAATATGGTAAATACTAACACAATTTTATTAGATAACATTTCTTTTTTAACAGAACATTCAGCGCACCGCACCGCACATAATTTTTTTTCATTGATCTAAAAATACAACAGCGTTTTTAGTATATTTTTTTAATACAAAAATAATCATTATAAATCAAAAAAAGAGATAAATAACGACAATTGTTTGGTTTTACGTTTTTAATACAACATTATTATGTAACAATGTTATTTATAGTTCTTACATACATACTTATAATTAAATACAAATAACGAAAACTTAACTAAAAGATGTGAAATATTGTCTTTTGTAATTGTATACTAATTACTAATCGCTCCCGCTTCCGCTTTCATCAGAGCCTGACGAAGCTGCTTCTGAAGATGATTGTTTAGGGGTCTCCTTTTCCTTTTTGATTTCTTTAGTCTAAAAAAAAGCAAAATGTATATTTATAGCCCTCATCTGACCCATAACAATATTGGTAGTACAAAATTTTAATTGGTTTACGATGTAAAAAACAACTAATTTTTATCAATCACATTTTTGCCATGTTTTTTTTCTGTTGCATACTGAAGTTCCTTTTTTCGGAACACTGGCTATAGTTAGAGTTAATGAATGCATGGGGTGGGGTGGCAAATAGTGACATGGAAGGAGTGGCAAAGGGTGGCATGGATGGCATAGGATAGGAGTGGCAAAGGCTGGCGTAGGATAGGAGTGGCAAAGGGTGGTATAAATGGATATGAAATGATTTTGACCGTGAAAAATATTAGTGGGAAATGAAATAACCTCATTTATTCTTACCGCACGTCCCTAGATACATTTGAATTATTTTTTATACCACTATGATGACAGGGTCTTGAGCTAGCACATGTATGATAAAAATGTTAAGGATTTTTACACTTGAAGGACAGTTTTAGTAACGCATGCTGACTTTACAGGTAAATTTTTAAAATAATAGGCATTAAATTGTTAACACATGTGCCCCTCAAACATTTCCATAATGTATTTTTATGCATACATCTCATAGAAAATTTAATTCACTGACTTGTTTTGTACTAACTAAATCATCATTTATAAAAAAAATACTACCTTTACCATATTATATGTATATCATGCCGGTTTTCCAAAATTTAGAATTTGATAAATGATTATTATATCTATATAGATAATAATTAATTAACTAACTAACTAAACTAACTTACATCTTTACTGTCTTTCTTCTTATCTTTCTTATCATCATCTGAGTCGGAGGAACTATCTTCATCTTCTATATACTCCTTGCTGGTAAACTTCATTGAACCGGATCCCGCACTGGTATTCTTCACCTTCTTACTGGGAGGTGGCGCTTTACTCTTCTTCTCTGTCGCTTTACGTTCTTTCTCCGCTTGCTTCTTTTTCTGTTTGAACTCATCCGCCGCTCCACTATCCTTATACTTTTTCATCGCTTGATTGTATTCTTCTTTTGCCTTGTTCGCTTTTTCTTCCCACTCCTGTAATAAAATATAATTTATTAAAAAAAAATATAATTTAAATTAAAAATAAGTCCAAAAAATATGAAATTCCAACTTTTTTTTAAATGTCGAACAAGCATTTGGTTTCCCGATGGTGAGCAGAAATCGCTACCTATGAACGCTATCGGTATGGAAGAGATGAGAACGGAACGGAATACAGGCGGTGTGAGATTGGGCCTCTCACTCATTGCAAGAAACGCACCATAAAGAGGGTAGTACTTTCTCGGTCAAGCCGGCCAATTTGTGCTAGAAGAAGCATGGCTCTTCTTCCAAAAACTCACGCGTTCGAAGTCACGGGCTATAGCTAATATTAAGTAAGTTTTATCCCAAATTCACCAACAGCAGGCTTTAACACAATGAGTGCCTCATCTACACCTCCGCGCTCGATGGAGGTCAAAACTTTATCCGTTTATAATAAAAAATAAAGAAAGTGTTGCCATTATAAAATTTTGATTTTCTAATTGGAATAAAAAAACTAACTTATTTTATCGCAATACCGCGACTATATTGCAATGTAGATAAGGGGTATAAAAGCTAGTAAAAGTAATAAGATCCGTGTACCGACCGACTTGTCCTTGAGGTCGCGCCACATCTCGCCGCCGCGCTTGGCCACGTCGGTGACCTTGATGCCGGGGTTGTCGTCGAGGATGCCCCTGCGGTTCTCGTTGAGCCACAGCATGAAGGCGGTGGCGGGCCGCTTGGGCGCGTTCGCGTCCTTCTCGCGCTTCTTCGACTTCTCCTTGCGCTTGCGCGGCGCCTCCGACTGGGGAATTATCATTTTGTATACACTATAGAAATTCAACTCTTTCATTAAACCGTTTTGCTCTCCATTATGCAATCGGGTTTGTAAATAAATAAATATTAAATAAATAAACGGCTCCCATTAGGATAGTGATATCCTGTGTCGGGGGTTCGGAAACGTATACAATGACAAGGACAAATACACTCAGACAGGAAAATATGCTTGCATGGTCAATACAAACATATATGCTCCGAGCGGGAATCGAACCCGCGACTTTGGCGTTGAAGGCAAGTTCGCTACTGCTGCGCCATAACGTCGTCAGAAATAATTACTTTATTTAGCGAACCGTATATTTTTTTATACTCACAATGGTGATAGTTTTTAGGCTTTTTCTCTTTTTCTTTTCCTTTTGCTGTCACCAGACGCACCCGACGCGTCTGAGTCTTCCGATGATGATGGATTCGTGTCGTATCTGTAAAAATGTAGATGAAAGGTAATTAGTATAATGCAAAATAAGTAATAATAAATAAATAAATAATAATAATCTAATATATAAAATTCTCGTGTCACAATGTTCGTTCCCATACTCCTCCAAAACGGCTTGACCGATTCTTATGAATTTTTTATGCATATTCAGTAAGTCTGAGAATCGGCTACTATCTATTTTTCAAACCACTCAGTGATAAGGGCTGTCCACCCCAAAATTTTTTTTTTTATTTTTTGATAATATTTTTTTATTTTGTTATTACGTGGCATTGAAAAATACATACGACCCTAAATTTTCACTATTTTATCGCCAACCCCTGCTTTTTAATAGCCTTATTAGTCAATCAAAAACCTTCACCGGGTAGAGGGCGCTGCTATCGGGTCCCAGATTTTTCGGGGCAGGACAACGTCTGCCGGGCCCACTAGTAATTAAATATAATAATCGTAACGACACAAAACATAAATAATATCATTTCTGTGTGTGTGTGTAACATCCAACCAACGTCTCGGTACTGTGTTGGCATTGATACGTAGTTTTGTTATTGAAAATTTTAGTATGCGCTTCAACGGAATCTGAATAAAGTAGATGATAAAATATTAATATTATTCGGCTAGCCCGGTTACACGTAGATGTTTACGTTGAAAATAGTGCATGCGACAACACGTGGACCACTCAAATACAACCGACCGATAAAAAATATCAAATGAAGCTAACATCATCAACTTTGTATACAACAAGAATTAATGATATGATATTTACTAGTTGATTTGACATTTTATCGAAAGTACCCATTCCGTCATACACATATTATATTATACAGTAAAACTCGCAAGTTAGGCCATAGATCGTTTCGGTATAGGCAGTATATGTAAACAATGTAATTTGGAGTGCAGGTTTAATGCAACTATAATACGATTCAAAACTCAAAATATTCTTTATTCAAATAGCCTTTTAAGCGCTTTTGATGATCGCTTAAGCGATGATGTACATTTATTTATATTAAATAGTAAATACACATACACAGAAAACCTCAGAACTATACTCAATGTTATTTATTTGCGAAATACAAAATAATGAAATAGTACGTCCATTATTTAGAAGTGTATGGTTTAAAAAAATCGAGCAATCATTTGACGAGACAAAGATTACTTTTCTCGCGTAGCTGCGACTTAGCGTAGGTCACCCCGAGTTACGTCACAATATCACGGTGAGGTGCTAGTTGTTAAGAGACCGGAACGTCGAACATCACTAGTAAGGGCGCCAACACTAGAACTGTGCGGGAGCGAGAACGGTATTCACTTCGACACGACACACGGCACCGGCCGCGCGCACTGGCTCAGTATAATAGCACAATATGATACGAAATGTAATTGACCGCCAATAAAGTCATATTCAAATTCAACTGTCTTTAAATCAAGATCATACAACGAAGAATTCAAACTCAAACTCAAAATATTCTATATTCAAATAGGCTTTTAAGCACTTTTGAATCGTCAAATATACAGTCTGTTATGTCCGCCTAAGTGAAGCTACCGCCGATTCGGAAGGTAGATTCTGCAGAGAAGAAACGGCATGAAACTCTACAGTTACTCTTTTCAAAAATAATTACATTACATGAAACTCAACGTATATTAATTCCATGGCACATTATCTGCAATATATTCATTAACGAATTCGGTTTCACACAGTAGCAGTATACTAACTCCTCGGCCACGTCGCTCTCCTTGGCCTTGTCGGGGTTGAAGTCCTCGTCGGTGCTCTCGTCGGAGCCGTCGCTGTCGGACTCGCGCTCCTTGGCCTCGGCCTTGACGCGCGCGAGGTACGCGTCCGGCTCCTTCTCCGTGTCCGAGTCGCCGAAGTCGTCGTCGTACAGGGCTTTGTCCTGACAAACAGTAGGTATATATTAAAGCAGCCCCCATTGGAGTAGTAATAGCCTGTGTCGGGGGTTCGAAACAGTAATAGCCTGTGTGTGGTCAATACAAATGATTCTGTCCCGAGCGGTAATTGAATCCGCGACCTAGCATTTAAGCAGTGGTTAACGCTGCGCCACAACGGTCAGCCATATTAACATTTACGCCTATAAATAAATAATAAATTTTCATTTTATTGTAAATAAGATACCTAACTAATTATTTTAACAAAATTCTAATTTCTATATCAAAAGCAAATGATCCTTTAAAAAGAAATACTGTAATTTTTATTTGAATGTCTTGTAAACAAACCAACTAACTATCAAAGGAAAAAAACCCTTCCATAACCTCTGTAAATACAAACAAAAATTCAAAAAATAATTATATTTAATAAGTTTTGATAAAAGTAAAAATACAAATGTGTGTAAAGCATTTTCATAGCATTACTTACGTTCTTTCCGGTATTCTTGACGTGAAGTTTTTTATATGTGATGTAATCGAACAACTTGTCGTATTCACCCTTTTCTATACTACTGAATGTGTGTATACTGCCGGACTTCAGTTCTATCTCGAAGTCGAACGATCTGTTAAATTATTAAAATTATTTTTATTATTATTTTTATACCCGAATGATTTTGGATGTGCCTAAGTTGACAAGCAAGCATACGGCCCATACGGATAAGCGGTTGTCGTAGCCTATGAACAGTATATCTACTTTAGGGTAGAGTATCGTTCACTGCGGTGGTACCCAACGATAATTCGTAAAATATAAGGTGCAATTATTAGTTTTTTTTGTACAATATAGCTAGTTTTATTAAGTTCTCTTAATCACTACTAATTCGAACTTCTTGCTCAATCCACAACAAAGTTACAGGGCGTCAAAAGTGAAGAGAAAAGATGTGTTACGGCTAAGCTCTTAGTTCGACTTGGCTTTGGCACTGCCATACTCCCTGATATAACTACGCTCGTTTCCCCCATCCTGTTAGACAATTCCTTCCCTTTTTAAAAATCACTCACATATTGCAGGAAAAAGAGAGGAAAGATGTTCACACATCAACACGGTAGGTTCTTCTTCTATCATGTGGTTAGTGGGCAACTTAGTATCAAGAGTTGTACGGGAACTATCTCATCACGAGAAGCTATAAATTTTGTAAACACACATTCAGGGGCTGACAACATTTGGATAAAAATGACAGTAATACTTACAATAATTAACAAGAACAAAAAATATAACCTCATCCGCTTCTAGCTCCTCGTGACGGGACTTTAGAGTTGTTGCTAGGCTTTTGACATGACTTATGGAATATTGTCAATTTTGATAAGGGTCGGAACTAACTTTTTACTTGCCTTCCGAAGCAAAAAGACGCTCAATAGTCAATTCCCTGACCGCGCCTAAAGTAACTGAAGCCACCGATAGGTGAGTAGATACTAACTTGGTGGACGAGGCGCCGCCCCTGGCGAAGTTGACGGAGGCGATCTCCTCGAAGCGGATGTGCACGGGCGGCTTGTGCACGTATATGAAGCCCTTCTCCAGCGGGTAGAGGTAGCCCGCCGCCGCCTTGTACGAGCACGCCACGGCCGGGGTCTTGTGGTGCCTGGAATATGTGAGTTTTAACCAGACCTTTAGTTAGTTAGTTCATTGGTTGGTTGATTGGTTGGTTGGTTGTTTGATTGGTTGGTTGGTTGGTCGGTTGGTTGGTTAGTTAGTTGGGCTCCTTTTCCACAATTAGACTCTTTATTTAACCAGACCTTTTATGTCATTTGTTTTTGGAGGCACGCTAATTCTGAACAAACCCGAGCCATTTGTTTTTATTATTTAAAACATGATTTCTTTGGAAATAAAACGTTAGCTTATATTTAAATTTGGAACAATATAAATAAAAAAAGAACTTTCATTGTCAAGCTACATAGCCAAGGATAAACAAATGCATCATTAACAGCTACAGTATGGTGACAGACAAGTTTCAACCTCTCAACTTGTATGAGAATGTCGTAGATACGAGGGGACGTGGTAACTCTTCAGTAAATCATATGTTGTATTTGGAATTCTTTTGCGATTTTGTCAAAAATTCTAATGGGGGCCCTGGTTTTAACCCTGTACACAGATGTGAAAAATTTTGTGCTTGGGTCTTTAAATCTTTTGTGTATTTCTAACTGCAAAAATAAAGTTTTTTTATTGTGCCTAATACTTTAAATTTTTTTTTTTTTATGTTAGAAGTTGGCAAACAAGCATACGGCCCACCTGATGGTAAGTGGCTGCCGCAGCCTATGAGCGCTTGCAGCACCATTAGTAGGTGCCACTCGCGCGTTGCCAACCTCGAGATATTAGTTCTTAAATCTCGTTCGCCCAGTAATTTCACTAGCGTACAGTGCCCTTCAAACCGGAACACAGTAGTGCCTAAGCACTACTATTTGGCAACAGAATATTGGACACTGCGGTGGTACCTACCTAGCCGGCCTCTTGCAACAAAAGACCTACCACCAGTGTGACTGATTGCACTGGTGGAATAATCTCTGCTGTGACAGAGGTTATCCCAACAGCGAATTGACAAATTGGTGTAACTTTCAAAGTCATTTTATACAACAAATTTCACACCCAATATTGTACACTATTTCCAATAAGAATCATAATAAAAATATGAATAAGAGTATATATATATTATAATATTATGTTAATCAATATCTCAAACAGTGACGCATTAACAAGCAGGCTGAGTAGGCTACAGCCTACGGTGGCAGATTTTGCAACATTACAAAAGCAAGGGTGGCAAAAATGTTATAGCCGAAAATTTGAAAATCCGCCACTGAGCTCAAAAGCTAATTTTAAATAATTTTATAATCACCCCAAGAAATCTCCAGGACCCGTGACTCTTCTATTGATGATAACTTTCATAATTTTTGCGAGTACTTCATAGGTTGGTCCTGATAACTCTTTTGATATTTTACCTTCGTACTTTTCTTTTAATTCTTCTCTGAAAACAATTAAAATATTGCTATAGTACAAGTACTTAAAAAAACGGTAACTTTTTGCAACTGGCCACGACAGACGGATTTCATAATAATATAGCAAACACGCAAAGCGACACAGATATCGTGTAAATTTAACAATGGTAAAACCGCGAGCTGGAGCTAAGTCTAATAAACATAAAAAATATTAATAATAAAAAGACGATTTCATTCCAACTTAAAATAAAAATGCTACATACTCAAACCCCATTAGGATAGTTATATTCTGTGTCGGGGGTCTGCAAACATACACAATAACAAGAACACACACAGACCGGAAAACATGCTTGTACGGTATATACAAACTTATGATGCTCCGAGCGGACATTGAACCCGCGATCTGTGGCGCTTAAGGCAGGTTCACTTCACTCCACAATGTCATACTACTCTTAACTTACTCTGTGAAAGGCAGTTCTACACTGGTTTCCTCTTCAATTCCAAACAGCAGTACCAAATAATGGTATCTCGTTTGACCTTGCTTGATCGGGGGATCCAACGATACCACGAAGAACATCTGCCTCGTATCTTTGTGCGGTAATAAGAATAGACGTAGTACAGTCGACATTGGTATCTTGTAGTCAAACGTTTTACCGTGGAGTTGGAAGAACGTTTGAAAGACTTTGATATCGTAGCGACCACTGAAATAAGAAATATTTTTATTTATATAACAATAATAAATACACACCACAGTTTAGCTACAACGAGGATGCCGTATTGATGATGATGCGGAACTACATTTACATACAATTTTTATAATATTATATATTTATATAGAAAGCTACGGAAAATCTTTTTAGTTTATTTCATTGTATATGACATCGGTAAAACCATCCTGGCGAAGTTAGATAAAAATTTCATAAATATATTGAAGCTTGGGCTTGGCAAAGATGAAATAGTCATATCGCACGGTGAATCCATGGATTCCAAGCAGTTTGTCTCACTAGGAATTTATTATAAGTCACGCTACTGAATTATGGGTACAGGGAAAAAAAAATTGTACCATAAAACCCTTAATGTGATTACTACAAGAACAAAAGTTTTCGAGTATAAGTTACATAATAAACTTGTTGAATTGAAGGCAATATATTGATTGTTCCTTAAATTATAGGTATTTTAACCAAAAAAAAAAGTTCTGTGGAAGTCTTATATATTTTACATGCAAATTTTTTAATAGCTCAACGGTTAAAAGACCGACTTCACACCATTAACGCGAGAGTTGTAAATTCGACCGTGACGTTTGAACTTTTGTTGTACCCACTTCTAGCGGAAGCTATATGGTGGAACAATATTAATGGATCAAAAAGCATTGCTGATATTCTTTAAAAAAAGACTTTTGAATTTACCAATGTATTTAAATATCATACCGAGGTGTAAGACACTGTAGTTCTCTGAAGATTGCAATGGCATCCCCGGAGACCGAGATGACGCTGGCCTTGTTCATGACCTGCTGATGGAAGGCCTCCACTGCATCCATATCACCTGCCAGTTCATTTGTTGGTATGTGGAATCTCATCTCCATTAATGATACTGGTGTGTCATCATTCTTGAAACAAAAAGCAATGTTTATTTTTCAAATTGATACTTAAAGTTTTTATTATTATAAAAAGTAAAGTAATTATTATTTTTGCTTTATGTTAAGGTTCAAAATTAGATTTCATTACAATTGGTTAAGCTAAACTTGAGTGAGAAGGTGCAGTCAGATGGACATCGTTACTTTCCCATATAAATATTAAATTTTGTTAATATATTAATAATAAAGTGACAAACAATATACTCACATTTAATTTCACAAAGGAAAATGACAATATGCCAAAAAATCTATAATTTTCCAAATAAATAAAAACAATTTTAACCTAAGTTTTTTAATTTTTCTTGTGAAGAAATTGTAGTCTATAATTTACTATTAATTATTTATAGTGTTAAGATAGTATTGGATACTTTATTCAGATAATCAAAAATAGCTTTCAAAAAATGTTGATTTATTTTGTCACCTTGTTTCTTGTCAGGGTTAATTTTTTTGAAAAAGACCTTTGTTTTGCTAGTTAGAACTATGTACCTCTATTAAATTTCTAGCTCAAGCTTAATTGGTTATGTTATAAAAATAATATGTGATTTCAATGATATAACAGTCGAGATGAACTAAAGATAGGCTAGTCTGAAACTGCTCTAACCATCAACTAATTTTAATTTTACCTGATGGAATTCAAGTGTTACTTCATTTTTGCCAGTGTTACACTGTGACACATAGTGCAATGGTATCTCAAAAGCAGTGTGGGAACCAACATTGTAACTTAGGACAGCACCGTTAAATTTAGCTGTTCCCCAATTCCATCCTTTTAGTGAAAGCTCTTTCTCCAGCATATCTTTATTATAATTACTCTTGAAGAATTTCGCTACTTTCTCTTGTTCCTAAAAAAACCACAATTTAATTAAAAACAACAGTTTATTTATATGATCACGCATATCTATATGGTAATTGAAATCAAGCTCTCTGTCATAGTCTTTTTACTTAGGAGGTTTAAATTTCCAAGCTTTTAATGATCTCCAATATAACGAATATGTTTTTTGTATAATCATGATGAAAATATGTATATATAACTCTCTCGACTCTTATTATACATTATAAGATTTATTTTCGAAATTCCAGTATATTTTGCACATGCATGCAGCCATAGATTATTTTTATAATTTTAATTTGTTTATTTAATTCTTAAAATATAAATGAAAGATAAACAACTGGAATAATTTTTCATGGTTTCTTTCCATTTTTAATGCATTAATATATTATAAATTCTAGTGTGAGCAATAAAGTATTTTAAATAAAATAAAATATATATCTTACACCATCTTTAAAACCACCATATCTGTGTAGAGTACCATTTTTCAAAAACAATCTTAAGCCCCATGAGCCTATAAATTTTTGGAAATTCACAAGATCAATATCATTTGCAGATATTTGTTCAACTTTACCAGTTTTACTGTTCTTGAATATTATGTTTTGATCTGTCATTTTTAATCTGCCAGGTACCTGCAAATCATTTAAACAGTTATTTTAAAATATAACTATGAAATTTCAATAAATAAGAACAAAAATTTATAAATGTTTCTTGATAAGAATATGTAAAAACAAACAAAAAACTTTTTATATTCAAATTTGGTATTAGCCTGAATAGGTAAACAGTAGACAGACCGACTCATCTCCACTAAGGCAAGAGTTGCAGGTTCAACTATGACCCCCTATTGTCATACCCACTCCTAGTGCACGCTACAAGTTTATTTGGATGGGCAATAGGAGTATTAGTAATGCCTAGTAAAAAAAGCATTGCTAAATGCTAATATTGTTTAAAAAAATTTGTTTTTATTTATAGTTATACTTTTGTAATAATATTGAAAAATATGTACTTAGATAAAATTATATACAACAATAATATGTATTAATAACATTTACATAATAATAATTATAATAATTGGTTCTTGAGTATTGCCTAATATTAATCATTAAATAACTATCAATGAAAACGAGTACGCATAGCGAAAAGGGTGCAGCGCGGCGTCGCAAATGCTAGAATTATAAAATAGGACTAGGAATTTTAAATGCTAATGTATGTACATATTTCTAAAAAATAAAGTAAAATGTCCGTAAGAATATCACTACGATAAGTCACTATTAATTAGAAATTAATTTTTGAAACATTAATTTTGCAAAATCATTTTAATGAATTTATAATGCATTGCATTTTGTCTAGTTTTGTAGTTAAAACAATGCCAAACATGTTAGATACTAACCATAGTTCCCTTAATCTCTGCTGATACATCATTATATTCTAAGAACTCCATTTCAAAATGAAGTAATGAGCTTTAAATGAAGCTTTTTTTGCAACTTTTTAAACCTATACTTTTTGAATGTGAAACAAATTATAACTTTTCCACGCTTATTTTACCGTCCTCGCCTGCGATTCTCGCGGAAATCGGCCTCAGACAGACGTCAAAATAATCAAATTGGCAATTGATATTGTTTATTGTTATTGTCAAATGACTCTATGGTAAAATACATACGTATAGAGGAAAGGTGGAAGGAATCTATCTAATTTTGACTTTTAATGACAGAAAATAGTATAAAATTGAAAAGCCATCGAACAAGTGTCTCGGAACTAAGTTATCCTACGTACGCATGCTCTAAAAGAATTTTGTATGTTTTTGGGCAATATCCCACCTAATCTTTCTCTACCTTTCGCACTTTCACCGTTTTTTTAACTTCGAATTATTTTATATGTTGTATTAGTTCATCGTTCAACTTTTATTAATATCATAATATGGGTTTAAGTAAATAATAACGAATGTAGCTAGAATAAATAAACCGTTGTGGCGTTGTGGGTAGCGAGTCTGCCTTTAGTCTCGACGGCTGCGGGTTCGATTTCCGCTCGGGTAGATGTTTGTTAAAATTTCTGTCCCGGTCTGGGCGTTTGTCCGTGTGGGCCTCCCCACCGTGCCTCGGAGAGCACGTTAACGCTGTCGGTCCTGGTTATTATCAATAACATCTGATAATAATCGTTAACTTGATAAGTAAATTATTCTTATCCAATGAGTTACTGGTTCGCCCTTAGGGTTGCGGAGGTCAGATGGCAATCGCTCTGTGTAAAAACTAGTAACCTGCCAAATCCGGATAATAGTAATAAGCAGATCCTAGGTATATAAAAATACCGGGAATAATGGTAGGATGAAGAAGAAGTAGCGAGAATAAATAAAATAAATGTATATTTGAATTCTTATATTTAATATCAGTGAAGTATCTAATCACTTATCTTCAAATAAATTGTAATATCTTTTGTGGATATTTGATGATTGCTCGGAATAATGCTTCAGAAAGTACTAGTTCATCAAGTTCAGACGAATAATGGAAACAATTTTACAAAATTATTATCGTGAAAAAAGAAATCTTCGACCACTTTTGATAATGTAATTAATCGTTACTCAGATGACAGAATTAAAACTTAAACTTATTTGTTTGAGCTTGTAGCTTATAGCCAGGTGCAGTCACTGATCGGTAAACGAGCAGTGAGTTAAACTTTAAAAGTTAAACAACTTTAGGAGCGGTCAGTCACTAAATGGGTGAGCACATAGTGGTATTTCAACTGACCGTCTCCGTGCTTCGGAGGTCGTAAAAAGTCGGTCCCGACTACTATCAATTTGACAATAGTCAAAAAGTCGAATCAGAGGCCATTACGAAAACCCTATGGAGGAACCTGAACAACTCTGACACTGGGCTGGCCCAGTAATTAATCGATAAGAAGAAGTGGAACGCACCCATAGTTATATAAATATCTATGGTTGTTACTTGTCAAATGTCATTTGTCATACTTGAAAAGTCGAAACTTGAAGTCTTGAAAATCAAAATTCAAATGCACAGGCTTAGCGGTGAGCGAAGTTAGTGCGGATTTGCTGACTTGCGGACTAAATAGTAAAAATTGGATCTTTGCAAAGTGATCTGTGTGGTGTATAATGTTATTCCGTAAAACGCGACTTTATATTCATATATGTTAATAAAAAATACTAATTTCCAGTGCTAGTGCGTTTCGTAGTTTTGAGATATTTGAGATTCACAATTACGAAATCATTTACAATTCGCTAAGAGCCTGTGGTCCTTGATTCTAAGTATTTCGTAGGTGTCCTTTGCTTGTGCAGCTCTTATGGCGTCATTATCACTACCGCGGGTACTGCAACTGAAGAAGAATAGTCTGGATGCTGAGCGTGAGCAGTTTGAAAAGTTCCAGGTGGGAATATTTTTTACACATACAAACTTTTGATTTTGTTTTTTAATTTTTTATTTATATCTTGAATAAAAACTTTAAGTTGCAGTATTACAATTTTATATAAGTCTGAAAGGATGTATATGATAACAAGAACTCAATTCTGTTCCTATATTTAATAATGCCTTATTAATTCATGAAAAGTGTGTATTTCTTTAGCATAATATTCAAAATCAATTTTAAAAAATCTTTTACCAATAAGCAATTGAAGTTACAAGTTATTTGGTTGCGGCATGGTTATTCTACATATCTGAACTATTTATAGAGTAGCAGTTCTTAAACTGTCAACGTTGTGGAACACCCATATTTTGTATCTACGACTTTAAATTTTTTCAGTATAATCTTTGGTACTAATCTAAAGCAAACAATGCTAAGCAACACAATATCTTCTGTTTTTTGTTACAAAACATTTTATAAGAGATTATATTGCATAGCTAATTTATTAAAAAGAAAAGATAGGAATTGAATAATGACTAACATACTTGATTCACATAGCTGTCATGATAGCAACACACATGACACCTTTATTTTCCGCACAACTTATACAGAATATTTTCTTGTATTTTTTGTTCATAAAAATAATACTCCAATCACAATTGCCCCTAGTAGGAAGTATATCCTGTTTGTTCACCAATTGGAAATGCACACAAACACAAGCAAGGCCATTTAGAGTGGAACACATGCCAACAAATATCTGGTCGAGAACCTGTGACTTTTGGGTTAAAAGTTTTGATTGTTTAGTGCTAGCACCTAAAAATGTGTGGTGATGTATCTGATATTCTTTTTAGGGAAAATAGGCTATAGTAATTGCTGTTTGTCAGGTAAACCATATGGTTATTTCATTTGTCACCCTTGGAAGTAAAAATAAAGACTTATCAAACTAGTGACAATGCATATCCAAATATTAATTGCTACACATTATGACATGTTTTATGTATGATTTGTTAGAGTAATGTTATAACAATGCCTTCTCACCTGTGTCTACAAACATTGTTGATTGCAAGCATATAAACAAATAATCATTAAGCATCATTATTTTATATTAAAACTTTAATTTTTGGTTTAAATATTTTCAGATTTTGATAAAATTTAGTTGACAAAAAGCATAATAATGTAGGTAGTCAACTTTGTAAATAAATTTAGTGATATAATTACTTTTATTTGTAGCAATTAGTGGCTTCCCTTCATGTATCCAGGAATATTATGAATAACTGCATATTACAAATGTAGTCTGTGTTTAATACTTAGATTTGCTGTAAATGCCATAACAACATCTGTATATCCTGCAAAAACCAAAAGAAGAATACTAATCCTTTTATTTGATTAAAAGGCATAATGCAATGCAACAGTGACAAATATGTTGTCTTTTATATATGTACATGTATGTATGATGTATGTATGATGTATGTCACATCTGTAATTCTAATTTCATTATCTTTGAAACAAAGTAACACTTTAAACATATTTCCGGCGTCGGGATGTGACGACCCCGTCGCCCGCTTTTGGGAAAACCTCTGTCACAGCAGAGATTATTCCACCAGTTCAATGAGTCACACTGGAAGCCGGCTAGGTAGGTACTACCGCAGTGTCAAATATTCAGCCGCCAAATAGTAGTGCTTAGGCATTACTGAGTTCCGGTTTGAAGGGCTCTGTATGCTAGTGAAATTACTAGGTGGAAGAGATTTATGAACTAATATCTTGAGGTTGGCAACGCATGAGTGGCACCTACTAATGGTGCTGCAAGCGCTCATAGGCTACGGCAACCGCTTACCATCAGGTGAGCCGTATGCATGTTTGCCAACTTTTAACATAAAAAAAAAAATTATTGATTTAGCGGTAAATCATCAAAGTCTGCAAATTGAGTGATGGACTCCGTTAAAAAGCGATTTTGTTAATCAATTTAAAGCAACTACATCTGCACTACTTGCTAACTGTCGTAGGCACACTAGGTAACAGAGTCCATGTGTTTCTTGTCCGCCACGTCCATGGTGTTTATTTGGAAGCTGGAGGCGGAAAAGAAATGCTGTTCACGCTCTTGTAGCGAAGCCTACTAAGCCGAAGCTACAGGGTCCACTAAAGCAGAGTTTGCTGACTCCATAGCTTCATCAGAATAGTTTAAATAAAATATTCTATTTTAAAATGAAAGGACTTAAATATAAAGGACTGACGTATTCGATTTATTTAGTTTTGTTAGAATTCAATATAAGATTGTATTGTGTTATCGTTACTAGATAATAGTACTTGTTGTGAAAACTCGAAACATATTCGATAGCTTATCTATCGGCCACTATCCATTTCGCTTTAGTACTGCTTCAACGTTGAGTACAGTATAAGGCAGTTTAATGGTGTTTATACTAGCCTTTGTTCGGATTTAAAATTAGGTGAGTGTTTTATATATAGCTTTATCAAAATCATCGGGTGAACGAACCGCGATATATTGTCCGCGGATTGTCACTTGTAATTTCTGGAAAATTCTATCGTCTACTGTTGATATTATTTGTAAATACTTCAGCTAATAATCTTCTAGAAATAAATCCTACGTGCCGATTCGTTTAAGTTATTTTCTATTCAAAAAGATAAAGGAAAGAATATGTATATAATACGAAAAGTCATTTTTATACCTGTACATAATAACAAAAATACAACATTTTAAAAATATACTATTTTATAAATGTAACTAGTAAGACACCCTCATTCGGTTTCGATTTCTTAATAAACTATCACTACAATACAAAATATAAAACAAAATATGTCGGTCTGTTCTGATAAGTTTTAAAAAACTACCGAACGTATTTTGATGCAGTTGTCACCAATAGATAGTGATTCATGGCAAAGGTTTAGGAGCATAATTGGTTCAGGGTTTGTTTAAATTACATGCTATATCGATATACCTCCAATCTACAAGCATAATTATGACGTCGTTCATTTTTTGTACGTAGATTTTTATAGTTTTCATCTATTTGGGCCGCTTATTCCGCAATATCATTATGGTCTTCAATATTTGATTTTGTCTATTTTAACTAAATTCAAAAATACCAACTCTAAACCCATTAGAATTTAGTAATTTTATGTAAAGGTCCTGAAATTCGAAGACAATAATTCTAGCAGAAACCAACGGACGATGCTTCAAGTATATCACTTCCTTCTTAAGTGACTTTAACAATCAAAAAAACTTCTATTGTTCCGAGAAAAACAGACGCCTTTTAAACTAGGTGACGCTGTCAAGAACAGCCAAGTTTCTTACTCTATTGATGAATGCTTACAATAAGAGTTCATAAATCTTTTTAATAATCAACGTCCGTCATGCCGTTTATGATTTTGAAAATTCAATTTAAATGATATAAAAAAGGAAATATAAAAATTAATTATTAACAGAAAAGTAATTTGTTAGTTTCTATAGAGAATATTTCTATTATCTTTTTTATTTTTATTTATTTATTCAATACATTAATCCAATGAACAAAAATTATTTTTACACAATAAGACGCGCAACAAAAATCTTTTATGTAGGTTTATACGTGGCGCGAATTTTTACACCTTGCTCGCAGTATCAGAGATCATTGAAATAATATTGTTTTAGCAAGAATTTACATTTCTTTTCTTTTGATAAAATTTGGTCTTAAAGCTGTTTACGGAGTTTATATTCTCACGTTCTCCTACCATATACATTTACATATTTGGGCTAGACATAAAAACATTACTCTCAATATTGTAAATTGGTAATAAACAAATAGTGTTTGCAACTGACGTTTGCCCTAAAATTTAGTCTGAAAGCTGTTTCTGGTCGGCCACAATTGTTATCTTCCGCCCACACCGCTCCATCTGTTATATCATCCCGTTATATTTTCATGCTCAATGAATTTATGTACACGATTACATTTTCCGTATACGTATGTTACACTTACTTTTACCAGTAGTATGTCTGCATTGTTTGATAGTTAAATAGCGCTTTGTTGAAAGTAACAAAATATAAAGTCAAAATAATTTCATTTGTAAATTGTGACAAAATTTAGCACTGCAAAAGTGTTTTTATAAATGAAAGTACCTTCTGCCAGTGGCTTTGTCCGCGTGAATAACGATTTCAATACAAACTTTGAACCTTTCAAAAGTGGAATTTTTGAACACGTGTTTTTTTATCTTTAATTGTTCGCCAAAAAGCAATGTTTTATGCTTCTAGCTTCAAAAATGACGGACTTCCATACAAACTTTCAACCCCTTTTTCACCCGCTCGAGGGTTGAATTTCAAAAAATCTTTTATTGCTTGTTTACGTTTCAAAAACTGCTTTCTAGGTCCAAGGGTATTGACTGGGCGTTGATATGTCAGTGAATCAGGTCTTGTGAATTTAGTTTTATGAAACAACATTGTATTCTGCGCCTTTTAACGTTATCAATAAATAATTATTCTTTATACACGTAATAATTAAATGCACTCGACTAATATCGAAACGTAATTGACTATAGAAATGAATCGTTCTTTATTCGTTAAAATTTAACTAACAAGTGAATATAATAAAAATATTTTAATAACAATCATTAATATAAAAGCGTGTACAGTTGTACAACTTTTACATTTTATATTAATGCGAATATTTAAGCAGGTCTCTCCTACGTGGGAAGAACCTGCTAAATCGTGCCGGATTTAGAGTAGTTTTGCCTCGACAACTATAATTTGAATTAAACTTTTATTAAGATAATTTCAAATCGTAAACTACCTACGACTCCCGGAAATTTTTACAAATGTAACTTTTAATTTTTTAAATATTTTGAGAAACAATTTTATGCTAAAATAAACAAAACAAGATAACATGGAGAAGTTGTTTATTGTTTGCATAACACATGATCCGTGCCTCACCTGCGCATGAGTCACAATACGCGTCTTATTTATACTCGTACTTGAGCGGTATTCTACAACTCGATTGTTCTAAGTATGCGCATAATTATTAATTACTACGAACATCCTTTGACCTTGCTAAGAACGGTATTAAACTGTTATATCGATAATCTTTACTGTTAAAGTCATCTCTATATATGACGTGACGACCCCATCGCCATCTGTTGAGATAATCTCTGTCACAGCAGAGATAATTTCACCAGTGTAAAGTCACACTGGTGCTAGGTCTTTTGTTGCAAGAGGCCGACTAGGTAGGTACCACTACAGTGTCAAATATTCTACCAAAATCAGTAGTGTCTTCGGCATTACTGTGTTTCGGTTTGAAGGGCACTGGACACCGTTGGGGCGTTGTGGGTAACGTTTGCGGGTTCGATTCCCGCTCGAGCAGATGTTTGTTAAAAATTTCTGTCTCGGTCTGGGCGTTTGTCCGTGTGGGTCTCCCCACCGTGCCTCAGAGAGCAGCTAAGCTGTCGGGCCCGGTTATTATCAATAACATCTGATAATAATCGTTAACTCTTGATAAGTAAATTGCTCTTATCCAATGAGTTACTGGTTCGCCCTTAGGGTTGCGGAGGTCAGATGGCAATCGCTCCGTGTAAAAACTAGTAACCTGTCAAATCCGGATAAGAGTAATAAGCAGACCCTGGGTACATAAAATACCGGGAGTAATGCTAGGATGAAGAAGGTTTGAAGGGCACTGTAGGCTAGGGAAATCACTGGGCTAAGGAGATTTAAGAACCAATATCTCGAGGTTGGCAACGTGCGAGTGGCACTTACTAATGGTGTTGCAAGCGTACATAGGCTACGGCAACCGCTTATCATCAGGTGGGCCATATGCTTGCTTGCCACCTTAGTAACATAAAAAAAGTCCTAGCCGACTTTTGAAAAGGAGGAGATTCTCAATTTTAATGTATGTATATATGAGTGTGATACTTAATGTAGGATTTTGATGATCTTATTCTAAAAGATAAGCTACTTCTTATCGTAGCCGCAAATAAAATTCAAGATGACTACGGGCATACAGAGTTGGAATTTTTACAGTTAAGAGAGATATGCAAATAGTTTGTGGTTAATTATACCCTGGTCTGTTAAAGTCGGCGGTTGTTTTTATTACAATTATGCAAATTTATAACGAATTAGCTTTCACTATGTAAAAGAGTACTCCCATCGTTAAATAAAAACATTCCCTAATTTTCATAAATAATTACGTATTTTGGTAAATTAATTTTGTTTAATCCGCGTAGAATAAATTATTTAATAATCAATAAAATGGGACTACCTATATTCTTAGTGGCTTTATCTCCTTTCTCTAGTTACACTTACTTAACAAGATTCTAATATCAGCTTGAATCTCTAAATAAAAGGACGTTTAATTAAAATCAGTAGCCAAACCAAGTCGAGCACAGCCTAAAATCCTTTTCTCAAACCAAAGAAGGCACTTTAGACCCTCCGTAACTTTCAAGTAGTTTTAATTTTTAGTAGTGAAGAGAAGTCACTAAAACTGGCTATATTGCCAATATACCTAATAATTATATATTATAGAGTACAAATTATAGTTAGTAGAAGTTCCATAGTTTGATCACACACACAGATCATCAAAATACTAAAGTAGGTTCTTCTAGCAGTCTCACAAACTTCAAGTTTTAAAATTTAGCATTTACCGTATAAAGAAAGTAAATTAATAATAACCAAACCACTTAAAGGAAGGAAAAAGATGACGACTATCTACAAAAATATATGAGATCCCATCAAAAACATAAAATTAATTAATAATAAAATAAATTATTAAATGAAACAAAAACCCAACTGCATTAATAATAATTCCTAAAAAGCTAAAAACAAGCTCTATAATGACTACTATAATATAAATATTTCTTTAATGTTAGTAAAGGTACTGCAGACGGGGACAAGCATTGAAATAAAACATAATTATTATATTTTTCCGTAATTTAAGCACTTCTCTTTAAACTCCATCATCAATTTACAAATTGATTGATCAGCTTGGTGTGTTAATTCAATATAAGCTCTCTGTGTGCTAAATTTTGCGTGAAAAGGCTAAACTACTTTCTTACTATTCTCTCATACTTGGCTCACGTTGTCATCAAGATTGCAATAACTATTGATGGAGTGAACGCATTTTTACGAAACAAAACTGAATGTTACTCGAAAATACGCTTTATCATTTCGTTGCTGACTTTGAAGTTGAAAATTGCAGTTTTGCAGTATTACGTCAGAGGATAAGGAGTGCCGAGAGCCGACAAATAGGCAGACATTTGCAAAAATATAAATATATGATATTTCATCATTTAGTTTTTAGTTCCGAGTAACATTTTTTATAAGAATCTGAGATGTAGGTACGGACACTTAAAATTTATATTTTTCTTACATTAAACAAATTACATGACTAGGAATCGAAAAATACTTTTATTATAATATATTGTGCTTATTCCTATATTTTATTACTTAATTATTTATTAATTGTATAATACATTGAATAACATTATATATTATAATAGTTTGCGTTTTAGAAGTTTAATTATTTTATTAATCTACCTATTTATATAGCTATGCCGTATTTTTTATTTATAGAAAATGCTTTAATTAATTATTCTAGACATTGGGAGTGGAATTGGCAATCACTGGACAAAAAAAAAATCAAACTTCAATCATCGATATCTCGAAAACTAAGTAATATATCGAAAAATTTTATTTTTACTTTTCGTCTTATTTTATCGAGTTCTACAAGGGAACATCATCAGATTTTAACTCTGAGCGAACTGTGATATTCCGCTTTGAATATCTTTGCTTCTGCGGAACCCATGTTAAAATAATGTAGCCTATGTCACTCTCACAACTGAGAGGAATCTAATGATACCCTATAAGTCGATGTACGTCCAAGGGTTTAGCCTGTAGAGCGTCACAAAGAAATAGACATACATACATACATACATACATACATACATACATACATACATACATACATACATACATACATACATACATACATACATACATACATACATACATACATACGCTCGAAAAACATTACCCTCCGGCAGTCGGGTAAAAACAATTTGAAGTTTTTGGACTAGACTAGACTTGGATTTTTTTGACATTTTGTTTTTGTTGTGATAGTTTTTACGTTTACAAAAAAAATGAGATTTGGTGAATTCACACCTTAATCGTATCGTTTTTTTTTTTTCGTTATTATGTTACAAATTTTGCGACAATTTAAACTTAAAGAAAAAGAAAATGCAATTGGAAATTCTCTAAGATGAGAAAACTGTAGCTGGACGTTAAACATGTAATGAAACTCGTATTGCGCTTTCTTTTTTTTTACCGTGGGAATTGTTCGCGGCAAACCAAGGTCGGAAACCTTACGGTAATAATGCTAAACCACTTATTGAATTGGGTTCAATATCGACTTAAAAGAAGGTTATAATTATTTCTTTCAAAACAAACTGCATTTCCCTATTTTTTAGATAATACTAGCAGTGCTGCTTCGCTTGCGTTGATTTTTTAATAAACCGGAACCACGGGAACCCAACATTTTTCAGAATAAAATGTATCCTATATGTTAATCCTGATAATACACATAGCTTACACATATAGCTTATGTGTGTAGCAAATTTTATCCAAATCCCTGCGCTAGTTTTTGCGATCCAAACTTTCACATTTATAATATCAGTAGAAAAATAGTTTAAATAGATTTGATTACGTGTCGATTTTGGAACTATTTGTAAATTCGCTATGCGAAATTACCTATTGATAGCCAGATTGGTTCCGTGAACTGTATTTTTTTTATAGTATATTCCGAGCCCGTCTCTGAATATTAGCCAGCGTAAACTCGGGGCTATGGTATTAGACCTGAATTCACCATCGTTTCTTCAAACAATACGGCACTTTATTATGATTCCGATTTGGGTCATGCAATGGAATTTAGCATTATTATAACACTCACGTTTACTACTCAAAGAATTCTTTCACGATCTTACCCTATATAGTTAGTCAATATTGTTTGAATATGGACATGTACCTCGTTTAGTATAGAAGTTAAAAGGTCGTGACTCGACGTAATTCTTATATATCTTATATCTTGAAAATTATTGTACTATCCTTACTAGTATTATAAATGCGAAAGTAACTCTCTCTGCCTGTGGCGTTTTCACGTCAAAAGATCTAAACCGATTTAAATAAAATTTGTTACACAAATAGTCTAGAGCCTAAGAAAGGACATAAAAAGCTCCATTTTAATGCGAAAAAGGGTTGTAAGGGGTTGAAAATCATTGTCATTTTAAGAGCTAGAAGCTTGAAACTTCATTTTTAGGCTATTGATTCGTATAAATCAATTTGACAGTCAAAGTTTGTAAAAAGTTTATTTGGGGGTTTGTTCAGAGTTATTTACGCGGGCGGAGCCGCTAGCAGAAGCTAATCGTAGAAAAAGTAAAAAAAAATTAAGACAAAAATAAGGTTGTAAAGTTGATACAGTTTTTGATCCGTTTATCGTTCAGTGCGTGCGTTGTCCCATACACGGGACAGCACGCGTAGGAAATGATTCGCAGGGCAATCACCGTTGTCCTCTTCCGCGCCAGTCACATCCTAGATCACTTGGAGGATGATGTAATAAAAAATATATGATAACACGTGTTATATGAACACGCGTTACTGTTGTTATTCTTACAAGAAGTTTACTATTATTTTCAAAGGCTGGAATCTTTATCGTGATCTAATGCTAATCTTGCGTATGGTCAATAGGCTAATACGTGTCTGTATGTTACATTATGTTTAAGTAGGTAAGTCTTATGAATGATAAATCGTTTTGTTCTTCTTCCTAGAAGTTTTTTAACTCTTGTTGGTATGTAGGTACATCAGTCGTGTAATGAGTGTATACAATCCAAATTGAACATGGGAAAAATTAGTACAAGTTCCACGTGATCGAGGTCGTGGCTTGATGCTAATTAAAAAAAAAATTGTGTGTCTGTAAAATTTAATGTCTTTCAATTAAAAAAATAACGTAAATCCCTCAATGTTTTTTGTGTTTTTACATTTTGTGATTTAAATATTATATTAAAGTTTAAACTTTTGGCTTATCAGTTTATAACTAACCGTCAACCGTGTCGAGCTGCCGTTATCAACGTTGCGCTTAATTAAACATCTCTCGACTTACCTCACAGTTACTTCTCACTTGTCGAAACAGAATGTAACACTGATAATATAGAACAATCAGTGCGTGAAAATACTTGTTTTTGCATTGCAATAGCTGACAAGTTACGTTACAATCGAAACTATACATAACAAACGTACACGTGAAGTTTACTCCATTAAATAACGGTTTAGCTTGTTACTTTTAAGTTTTAACACGCTTATTAAAAAACGGTTTAGCTTGATACTTTTTAACATGCTTTAATTAGCTTCACATGTATGTAACGGAAACACTGAACACGATTTTGACCTCCTTCAAAACGTTTGATTGAACCGAACCGATGGAATTATTCAAATCCTCCTATTTAAGTGTGCAGAGTATTTTTATGTTAATGCTTAGAAAACTAATACTAATAACTAGCATTAATCATTATAAACTATAATATCACTCCTCCAAAAAGAGTATGTATTTATTTATATATTTAAAATCAGGCAACAAGTCCCATACATACTTACAGACTAACATACATATTAGCACAGACACGCACACAACACCGTCCTCGCCGGCGAGGACGAGGTCCTTTCTTCGCACGTCGCGTCGCGTTCACACCGTCGGGTGAGTCTATCGTATAGAATGCCTCCATCTCCGATGACGTCCTTAGCCGTGGACGGAGTCTCTGTACTCGCCCAGGTGACGCTGTCAAGGCCAATAGGGCCAACAGCAATACACATTCCGAAAAAAAAAAAAAAAATTAAATATTATAAAATACTTACATCTAACACCACATAGCACCGAAAATCTTTAAATTCACTAAGGAGTTTTTTGTTTACTTTCCCTATATCTGCATGTATGATTAGTTTTATTATTTTGTGTTTCATCATGAAATCCGTAAAATTTGGCATGACATAGTAAAGCTTTTATTTCTTATATTCTTACATCATACAACAATTAACTGTTACTATCTTTGTGATTGCTCACTATCTTTCTGGTATTATTATAACCACGGAAGACGGAATTCTACATTGTGTTATCGTTACTACAATACTGAATACGCCGTTTACCGAACTTCCGGTTTTGTTGTTTCTGTATGTCATTTTTTTATTATAGTTGGGTAGCCAAATGGCAAAACCAAATCCTTATAATATTGACTTGTTGGTTGCGGTTATTTCTTCTCACCGAATTGACCAATTTAAAGGCGTCGGGATGTGACGACCCCATCGCCCGCTGTTGGGATAACCTCTGTCACAACAGAGATTATTCCACAAGTGCAATCAGTCACACTGGTGGTAGGTCTTTTGTTGCAAGAGGCCGGCTAGGTAGGTACCACCGCAGTGTCCAATATTCTGCCGCCAAATAGTAGTGTTTAGGCACTACTGTGTTCCGGTATGAAGGGCACTGTACGCTAGTGAAATTACTGGGCGAACGAGATTTAAGAACTAATATCTCGAGCTTGGCAACGCGTGAGTGGCACCTACTAATGGTGCTGCAAGCGCTCATAGGCTGCGGCAGCCACTTACCATCAGGTGGGCCGTATGCTTGTTTGCCAACTTCTAACATAAAAAAACCAACCACCATTTAACTCACCGTCAGGGGCGTTTTTAATATTTGGAAGACTAGTAGTGAGACTAACCCCCGGTTTCTCGAACGTTGATCAAACTCATGTCAATTTAACATAGCAAATACAAAAAGCTCATTGGTTGCCTGTTGATCGTCGATTATCTTTAACCAATGAGCGTTTTATATTTCGTATGTTAAGTTAACATGAATTTGATCAATGTTCGAGAAACCGGGGGTTAGTACTGTAACATACTATTCAGGAAAATATAAATATCAGTCAATGATAATGTAGAGACAATAATAAAAGTAGCTTGTAACTTTAGACATCTCTCTTTAATTTAGTCCCGTCCTTACCCTAAAATTACGACTTCATAATATTATTATGTCCCTTATTAAGATTCAAACTTTACAGCTAAATAGGTAATATCAATTTTTATCATGATCTATTCTTTCGCTTAGTCGTGTAAAGGTAACAGACGGAAATCTTTCGTTTTATCCGTATGGACATATCATTAACCGATAATAATAATATTTTATTATCAAGTGTAAAAAGCACAGAGTTTTACAAAAAATTGTAACGAGAGTCATATAGGTACTGTCTGTAGAATTTTCTATGTATTTCTACACCCAATAGCTTTCCTTGCTTAATTTTGTGAAGAAATCGCTATTTTAAACAATTCATTTAAATTTAATTCGATAAGCAATGTCGCGTCCCAACGACCCGTTTGAAAAACGTTTGTTTAAAAGACAATACGTATAAAAGACAAAGTTGAAACAATTCACAATAGTTAAGTTGTGAAATCTACACCATTGTTGCAAGCTATAATGATGAGGGATGTATTGTATTTGCTGTTTATAAGACTAAATTAGGTACAACTTTATTACCAAGTATTATAAAATCGTATTAAAAATATATCGACCCTGTTTTCGCATTTTCGCACGTCTGCATAACTGAAAGGAATCATGTAACTTCACTCTAATTTTGTTTTAAGAAAATGCGAGCATCCTGATTTTTTCTTCATGCCCATTATGACAGCATAATAATTAATTCAGCATATGAGCGCTCGCAACATTGTTAGTAGGTACAACACACGCGTTGCCAAACTCGAGATATTAGTTCGTAAATCTCCGTTTCCCAGTTATTTCACTAGCCCTTCAAACCAAAACACAGTAATGCCAAAACTGCTTTGCGGTGAAATACTTGACACTGCGGTGATACCTACCTATCTGGCCTTTTGCAAAAAAAGATTTACCAGCAGTGTGACTGATTGCACTGGTGGAATGTCTGCTGTGACAGAGATTATCCCAACAGCGGGCGATAGGGGTCATCACGTCCCGATGCCTATTAAAGTGGGATAACATTTTCTGAATGAAAATTTTTAGTTGTAAGTATGCTAATTCAACTCCAAAATATCTTTTTCTCCAGTTTATAAATAATATCTAAATATTTTAGAACCTAATGGATTCTATGACAAAATGAAGAAATAAAATACCTCAATATATGTATATATAATATAATAGACGGTTTCATAACTTAGAAGGATATCATGTTAATATTAATTTATTGTTATTGAATCTGGCATGAGACGCCGTTTATGCTTTCCAGCTTCGTTTCCGTTATATGGTAAAATGTGAAATGTTTCTCGAGATACAATAAATATTTATGTTAGTAGCCCCAGCTGCAATGTCTGTTTATACAAATAAAACGGTCCGGCTGCGGGCCTACGGATGAGATCGTAAAGACATGTTTCCGGATTTACACGCAACTGTCGCTTGATGGCACTTTGTGTACATATTTGAAACCACATTTTAAGTTCTATAAATGGATGATATTTTGTTAAAATTGATTTTTTAAAACTTTACTATTACATTGAAACATGTCTGTGGAATTCATGTTTGTTTGGTTTAGCGTACTCGAGCAGAGGCATCGCTATAATATATCAAAATATTTGAGGTATTAGTAAACGCTATCTACTATATATAACTATGGTATTATATATAATTATTATCTAAAAACGTACATTCGGCATATTATCGGCGCTATACAATTTTTTCCTTTTTATTAACTTTGTCATTCATTGTGTGTGTAAATAAAAATACGTGTGTCTAGTAAAGTGTCTTTAAATACGCCCTTTTTGGGTATAGCTAATACACGCTTTTAAATAAGGTAGTTTAACTCTAACTTACAGTCAATTTCATCGAATTTTTTGCGTCATAAAATCATTAATTAAAAATACGTAGATGATGATAGCATAATATTATTAGGTTATAGATAATACTATCGCCCACCTGCGGGTCATTTGCATGAAAATTTATGCTTTATTGTTTTATCTCAACTAAGATCGTACGTGCCGTCTTCGTAACGAATAAAAATATAATAATGCCCATTTTAAAATCAAATCATTAGATCTTAACTACCAAAAACTTCATTAAAATACATATATAGCTTAAACTATCTAGCTTAACCTAAGTTAGTTTAAATTCAACTTTTTCTACAAAAAAAATACCTTAACGTAAATTAAATAGAATAATGCGTTAAATAATATAAAATGTTTATTATGTAAATTACAATCTAGGAAAATAGAGATACAAATGTTCATGAAGCGTATGTCCGTTCGCGATAACGCTTTGAATGAATTATATTTCGCATTCATTAACTCTCATTGTTTACGTTGACTTTACGTTAGGGACAATAGAATAAGTAGGTTAACATGGGGATATTTAACTAGCGTCTCCTCGCGGCTTTGCCTACTTGTGTTTGTAAAATATATGATATAAAAGGAGAAGACCTGACTGACCTATAAACGCCCAGCCTAACCCTTAGATCTAGACAGCTGAATTATTTCACAGGTGTTGTTTTTAAAACGTAAACGCACACTAAGAAAGGATTTTGTGAAGTGAAAAAGGGGTTGAAAGTTTCAGATTCTGTCATTTTTGAAACTAGAAGCATTAAACTTTATTTTTGGCGAAAAATTAAAGATAATGAAAAATGTATTTTAAAATTTTCTAATTTAATTCCAACCGTGAAGGTGTAAAACATTTCTAACTTTATATGCAAAAGCCGCGGGCAGAATGTTTAATCGTGATTTCTATATAAATATTTGTGCTAATGGAATTATACCATTTTATTTTACCTTTTACAAACCTTCACTCAATCAATCCAAATTAAGAAAATTAGTATTAGGGTTGAAATTTTTACAAAACTTGACTGCCCCTTTTAATACGATCTACGTTGTACGTTGTTTGTTAGTTCGTTATAATATTGATTTATTTACATAATAGCGTATGAATCATAGGCAGAACCTCCGTATGTGAGTGCAGGTTTATCTTCATTTAACGCCTTGACCATCTTGAATATAGTCTACACGTGTGTTGTAATATTTTTTGCAACACCCTTCTAGCACTGCTTATCTGCTAAAGCTACACAAACGTACTTAAATAAGTATCTTATATCTATGTATAGATAAAATTATATTTTAATATTAGAAACATTATAATGTTACAAGCTGTAGAAGCTTGCTTTTTATCATAGTTGATAGAATCTTCTTTAGTCATTTTTAACTTTAGAATTTCGGTTTTCAACTCACAATTTGGAAACCATTGATATTAGAATATGTCAGTGGTTCCATGAATTACAAATATAAGCCCTTTTACCTCGAATCCCTGGAAAACTAGTGTATAATATAGATAAAGATAGTATTTATTATCTTTGTTCGTCACGTATTAATTTTTTAAGAAAAATAATTTGTAGCAATCATAAAATTATATATTTTTTGTTACAGGTAATATAACTGCGGGAAGTGAGTTTAAATGAACAGTTTATCTGACCTTATTCTTACCTACATTTATGCAGTTATCACATTAATAGCTTTAACCTCTAACCGGAACGTTAAGATTCAGATTTGCTTTACCATGTAGAGTAAAATTTACATCACTTTGGTTTTGAGATAACGGACTAATGTTCACAATTTCAATAACTTCTTCGCTGTAACCCATTTCCTGTCCATAAAATTGGCTCAATTGTTAAACAGTTCAAATGGAAACATGGATAAAACCTGGTTAATACCATTGCATGTCATTATTAATCAAGAATTGGAAAACTGAAAAAATCCATACGGCTATCGCTTAGCTAGTTGAAGTTTTTTTTTGAGGTTTTTACCTTAACCACAATTGATCCCGAAATATACCGGATAATTACGGTTTTCGAAAAAGTTAACGTTAATTACGGTTTTCGAAAAAGTTAAGTTAACGTTTACACTCCGAACGATATAATCAAAAAATTCATTTTAGCGTTCATTGACCGATTCAAAGTCTTGCCTTTTATCTACTTTTGTTTTTATAATTCTATCTCTTTAAAACATTTGTAAATATTATTCCCAACATTACAATTTTCATTTATCGCATGATAGTATATGAGTATAATATTAATAATATTTTTTTATGATTAAGTCATGTGACCCAAACACTAACAGCTCTAACATTCCCCACATAATCTCATTTCAGCCTGTTACAACACTCACTAATGCATGCTGAGTACGTGTTGCACTAACACCTTGCTATGGCAAACCCGACAGACAAACGTTTCTACCAGCTGGTAAGTAACAGGTGTATAATATTCTTTCTACGTCCATAAGTTATACTATTTTGCTTATCATTATCTAGATAATCGGCTTATTATCGACATGCCTTATTATAAGATTTTTTAAATTAATGTCTTATGTAATGCTTGTATCTTCACTGTGACTCATTTTTGTATAAAATAAATAATTTTGCGTGCGAAGCGATGTGTTTCTCAGATTTCTGTCAGCTTGTATGTTTGTTCTATGATAACTGTCGAAACGTTGATCCTAATACAATTCGTTAAGGCAAGAGAGTTATGTTCATCTTCTTCTTATCGAGCTTAATGACCAACCTAGTGTCAGAGTTGTTCAGGTCGTCCGTATAGGCCTCATGACTTGACTTTTCGACTATTGTCAAATTGATAGCAGCCGGGACCGACTTTTTCGTGCCCTCCGAATCACGGAGACGCTCTGTTGAAATACCAGTATGCGATCACCCATGTAGTAATTGACCGCACCTAAAGATGCTTATCCCACTGATCAGTGAGCGCACCCGGCTATGAGCTTCACATATTTATTTTAATAAAAATATTTAAACAAGCCCTACAATAGTCTATAATTATGATATAGGTATAACATCTGACTGACTGACTCACTCACCTTGGTAATAAGCAACATTAACATTACAAATTTATAATATATAAACAAGCACCACACGCGCTCATTGGTCAAATCAAATAGCACGTGTCTCGCGTGGCTTCGTCTTACACACTATCCTCTCTTTTCACGAAATCACTCCCACAAATATTAGGAAGGCGAAAGGGAATAGGTAAATTTATAAATGGAGTTATAGGTAAATTTATTTAACTACGTAAAAATTACAATTTCGTATCGTTTTCGGTTAATAATCTCTTTTGTAAAGCTTAAGTCTTAAAAGGCTTTAATATCCTATTAATTTTCTACTTATTTATCTTTTATAGAATGTTATCTGTTTTTTTTTTAAATATAATACTTGTGAAGGCTTAAAAAAGGGTGGTAGTTTACACAAGAGGTAATAAATTATAGAAATAGGGTAGCTTATGTAATTCTTAGTATGAATATATAAAATCGCGTGTAACACGTTGTTATGTTAGAAGTCGGTCATAGTAAACGTGCTATGCATGTACGTACGTTCGTCACGTAATTGACGTCACTCAATATTACTAATTGGTGTAGAATTTGTAATCGGTAATACCTTTACCGTAATAGGTAATGCTGCGCAATGTTATGTATGAAACTTCGAGTTCGTGGTCAAATATGATAAAGCTCACTAAATATAGTTTGTAAAATATCCATTCCACTAAATTAAATGATTCAGCTTTAAATTATTACCCGACTGCCGGAGGGTAATGTTTTTCGAGCGTATGTATGTATGTATGTATGTATGTATGTATGTATGTATGTATGTATGTCTATTTCTTTGTGACGCTCTACAGGCTAAACCCTTGGACGTACATCGACTTATAGGGTATCATTAGATTCGTCTCAGTTGTGAGAGTGACATAGGCTACATTATTTTAACATGAGTTCCGCAGAAGCAAAGATATTCAAAGCGGAATATCACAGTTCGCTCAGAGCTAAAATCTGATGATGTTTCCTTATAGAACTTGATAAAATAAGACGAAAAGTAAAAATAAAATTTTTCGATATATTGCTTAGTTTTCGAGATATCGATGATTGAAGTTTGATTTTTTTTTTTGGCTAGTGTTTGCCAATTCCACTCCCAATGTCTAGAATAATTAATTAAAGCATTTTCTATAAATAAAAAATACGGCATAGTTATATAAATAGGTAGATTAAAAAAATAATTAAACTTCTAAAACGCAAACTATTATAATACCTATATAATGTTATTCAATGTATTGTACAATTAATAAATAATTAAGTAATAAAATATAGGAATAAGCCTAATATATTATAATAAAAGTATTTTTCGATTCCTAGTCATGTAATTTGTTTAATGTAAGAAAAATATAAATTGTGTCTGTACCTACATCTCAGATTCTTATAAAAATGTTACTCGGAACTAAAAACTAAATGATGAAATATCATATATTTCTATTTTTTGCAAATATCTGCCTGTTTGTCGGCTCTCCGCACTCCTTATCCTCTGACGCAATGCTGCAAAACTGCAATTTTCAACTTCAAAGGCAGCAAAGAAATGATAAAGCGTATTTTCGAGTAACATTCAGTTTTGTTTCGTAAAATGCGTTCACTCCATCAATAGTTATTGCAATCTTGATGACAACGTGAGCCAAGTATGAGAGAGGAGTAGGAAAGCCTTTTCACGCAAAAAAGCTGCTGATCGAATTTGGATGAAATTTAGCACACAGAGAGCTTATATTGAATTAACACAGCCTGAATTAACACATTTGATACCAGAAAAATGTTAGGTTCCTCGGCATTATCAAAAACGCCTCGGCATTATCAAAAATCGATCCAGTAGTTTTGATTTATTCATTACTGTCCGTGGCTCGCACGGGTTAAATGTAATTATTTACGACATCACATTAGAAACCTCAAAATAACTGTTTTTTTTTTTTTTCTTCCTCCACTATTTACTGGATGTTATAATACATATAAACCTTCCTCTTCAATCACTCTATCTATTAAAAACCGCATCAAAATCCGTTAGGTAGTTTTAAAGATTTAAGCATACATAGGGACAGAGAGAGCGACTTTGTTTTATACTATGTAGTGATTATTTACTTAAAAATGGTTCATTTGTCTCTAGAGCCAATTCTAAAGTCACCGCGGACGAAGTCGCGGACAGATGCCAGCTCGAAATAAGTTACAAGCTTGTGGGATAGAACTTGCCAAAAATATAATCAACATTCTAGTTAGACTCGCATAATGCAGAGCTAAGTTATATTACTTATAACTAGCTTCTGCCCACGGCTTCGCTGCGTTAAATTTGGAGGAACAAATCCTTTCTTTTTCATATAAAGCTTTACATCTTCAGGGGCAGGATTGAAGCAAATGTGTTAATAGTTCCCAAAAACAATGTTACATGATTTTAATTTCAAAAATGATGAACTTCCAACAAAACTTTTAACTCCATTTTAACCCCTTGAGGGTTAAATTTCAAAAAATACTTTCTTAGTGCCCGTTTACGTTTTAAAACACCAAAAAATAGATTTATAAGGTGAAGGGCTTAGGCTTCGTGTTTATAAGTAATTCAGGTCTTCTCCTTGTATATATATATATATAATATATATACCTAATCAATTATTAATTATATAACTAAAGTTTGAAATAAAATAAATTATTAAATGAAACAAAATTTACTGTATTATTAATAACTCCTAAAAAGCAAAAACAAGTTTATAATGACTACTATAATATAAATATTTCTTTAATGTTAGTAAAGGTACTGCAGACGGGACAAGCTGATCAATCAATTTGTAAATTGATGATGGAGTTTAAAGTGAAGTGCTTAAATTACGGAAAAATATAATAATTATGTTTTATTTCAATGCTTGTCCCCGTCTGCAGTACCTTTACTAACATTAAAGTAATATTTATATTATAGTAGTCATTATAGAGCTTGTTTTTAGCTTTTTAGGAGTTATTAATAATGCAGTAGGGTTTTTTGTTTCATTTAATAATTTATTTTATTTATTAAAGGAAATTGGTGTGCATTTTAAAATTTAAAATTGGGCCACACTTTTACGGTCTGCCTGTAATGCTCCTGCCTTGTTGTGTATAAAACATCCTCTGTTTTTCGGTTGTACGTTATCACGTTAAAAGTGAGGGTTAAGGAAAGAGAGGGAGCGAGGGAGGAATAGTCAAGGGGAAGGTTTGGTAGTCAAACAAAATGCAATAGTACGAATACTGCTAATAAACATTGATATTTTGTTTGAAGATATAACTCAGCTGGCTGAGACGACCATGGTAAACGACAGAAAAAATTACAATTTATAATTCGCGCATAAGATCTTTAGTTACCTTCTCTCTTTTCCCTAGTCGTATAACATATGTCTTTAATGGAATTTTCCTGTATGAGAATTAATGAGTCGGGTAAAACGGATATGCGTGTATTAATTATTGTTGACTGTGGGGCTGTTTAATAGTACATTACGCGCCTAGGGAGAAAAGTAGGTCATTTTCACCCGCCGATTCGGCTCGGGTGACAATCGCGACAATCGTGGTCGGCAATCACCTAATTTTCTCCCGTGGTACGTATAAGATTTTTTTCCAACGATGTAAACTTCGTTTCTAGTTTCTGGTACGAGGGATAAACATACGGTGGTTGGTTGGTCGGTAGGTTAGGGAGGTAAAGTAAGTAAATTAGTGTCATCTTGCCGGGAGACAATCGGGCACTTTTCTCTCTCGTACCAGGGACTTAAAGCGAACTTTTCATAAAGGCAGGATATTTTTTATTTTATTTTATAAGGAACTGGTGGATTATTCGATAATGTTTATCTCTACACGATATCCGCTATCTTTACTTAAATTGTCTTTTATCATGATTTATTTAACTTGTGATTCTTTTGTTAGTCAGAGGGTTGTTGACATTGAATTTATTTACAAACACGTTCTCATCTTGTTCCTAATAATACGCTGCGGGCTCAACGCGTTGCGAGCACGTGGCCGTTTTGTTTTTGTTTTAGTTTAAAATTTAGATTCATTGCTTTCATGTAGATAAATTTAACTCTACATAATTTCAAGTTTATGCTTATAAGTTGTAATTAGTATTTTTTTTATTTCACTAAGCAAGTAAAAATCTGTTAAGTATGTTATAAGTAAACTAAGCTCATAAGAAAAATGCGTACCATCGAATTGATTTCATACTCTTTGAAGATTTTCGATCACTACCATTGTCATCAGTGAATATATCATATTTCAGGCTTTGGCCATCCAAAAGGCCATAAATTCCATCGAGACCCCCGTCAAAGAGAAACATGTCCGAAGCACGATCATCGGCACTTTTCAAGAACAGAGCGCCGTCACTTATTGGGTAAGACTTTAGTGACGAGTAATATCTCACTTTCGAATTTATGTTAAACCCATTTGGAAAATTATTATACGATACAAAAAAAAATGCAGTAGGGACTGCATTAAAAATACAAAAATAATTCGAATGGAAAAAATCAAACTAAACAAATGTAGATTTCTCGAAAACCAAGAAATATATCGAAAAGTTCTTATTTTTCGTCGTATTTTATCGAGTTCTACATTACCCTCCTTCGGCAGTCTGGTAAAAATATTAAATTATTTCACATCATAGTATCCATTTTCAACCAGATTTTTCAGTCCAACTTTTAGTTTCAAATAACTTCCAAAAGTCAAATACAAATAATTTATAGCATAGCGAAAATTGTTTGTCACTATATTTATGGTGCCAATGTTCTAGATGGTGGCAGTACGGTTGCCTCTCCAAGACAACAGGATCGTATCGTGGAAGTTTTGCCATGTGACGCACAAGTTACTCCGTGAGGGTCACCCCGCTTGTCTAGATGATTCGCAGCGCCATATTGGTATGATCGTGAATTTGGGCAAACTGTGGGTAAGAACATTATCATACACGACAAATGCGATCAAATTTTCGACCGAGATTTTCGATCCGACAAAATATTTTAAGTAAAAAAATAACAAAGTACCTTGCGTAGCCAGCGTTTTGCCTTGGTAAGGGCAAAATCATAATTTAGGGTCCGAAGGGGAAAAATTACTTATCTTACCTTCATTACTTAAAAGCTAAATTGTTGAAATGCGTTATATTGGTGCATTTCTCAGTACTTAGCAAGGTCCAGGGAGGTGCAGCTTCTCTTTGCTCATACCTCGTTACGCCCATGAGTACCTACATCATATGTTTGAACGGAGAAGTAATGTCTTTATTAAAACTCTTATAGGTGCATCTCCGTGAGGGCTATGGAAGATTAATAAATCTATACTGTAACCTATTGGTTACTAAGTTGAAATTTCACGCTCGAAATCCAAGATTTCCCGGCAACATGCTATTGACAGCTGACGAGCTGGACGCTATCGCTGAAAATGACGTCAATAATTAGTAAGCTATATATTTAGTACTAAAGTTTCTAGTAGCCTACCATATATATTAGGTATTCTTTTATAGAATTTTGTGATCCGTTCAGCTTTTTTCATTAATAAAGGAATATTTTTTCCAGTTTCCAATTATGTGTGGAATTATTCGATTACATGGATGATATACTCAATTTGCAAGCAGCAGGTTAGTCTAAATTTAAACTTTTAAGAAAATACGTGAAAAAGGATTCTTGGCAAATATCTCGTTCAAGATTTTTTTTTCCTAGGCTAAGATAAGATCAGATGGCTATCACTCTTTGTAAAAACTAGTACCCTGTCAAATCTTGATAAGAGTAACACGCAGACCCCGGTAAATACGGGAGTAATGCTACGAAGCTGTATTTTTTTTAAAGAATATTAGCAATGCTTTTTCAAGGCATTACTAATATTCCTATTGCCCTCCAAATAAGCTCGAAGCTTGCGCTAGGAGTGGGTATCAATAGCCCAAGGGGGTCAGCAGCGAACCCGATATCTAAAACCTCGATATTGAGCCTTCATGTATAACTTGTACTTGTGTTTTTGTTTTTATATTTGAACGCAAATAAGCAATACCATGTCAACCCACACGAATGTCATTTCGAGAAAAATGCGTTAGAAAATTTTGAACAACTTGCTTTATATGATTTTTTTATGTATTGGTCAAGTTTTTGGCGATTTCAGATTTATGTAAGTTATTTTATAGTTTGTATACTTATTTTCGCAAAAATAAGTATACAAACTGCATATTTCGTATATAATATAACCCAAAACGGTTAACATAATACATAAATTGCACGATTAAGAAATGGCTTTTTAAGAAGTTTTAAAGCTTAAAACCCTACAAATGTTGAAGAAAAATGTTCTTCAGCCATTTACCAACACTTCTGCATATATAACTCAGTTTTTTCAATTTGTTGGGTTGTGGGTTGGGTTGACATGGTATTGCTTATTTGCGTCCATTTGTGAATATTTTTCCTCAGTTTTTGACAGCCTCGGCAACGCCCGAGCGAACTCAATGACGGCGAGCGGCCAGTGCCGGCTGGCGGCGCTCATCCCGTGCGCGCAGGACTCCTCGCACATATACGACTGTAACGTGCGTCTCCTGTTCCGCCTGCACGCCTCCCTGCCGCCCGACGTGCTCTCTGGACATCGGGAGAGGTTAGAAAAATTACCAACTTTTCCCGTGACTACAAATAAGGTATCTTTGTTGAAATTGAAATATATGGATCCCAATATGAACTTTGATCTCTTATTTCAATCGTTTTTTTAAACAAAAAGGTTACAGACAGACAGAATTACAGTTTCACACTTATTAATAATAGTCTGCATAATATTAATTAGTCTAGATTCCATAACACCCATCTATACCGAAATTCAAGCCTTTCATTGCGTTTTTTGTTAATCTCACGGGAACGTAACACGGGATAAAAAGCGTCCTATATGTTAGTATTTCCAAATAACAATTCACACACACATTTGTAATGTTAATAGGATTCTATGATGATAAAAATAGCGTTGCTGATCTTTCGTTAAAGCCATAATACAATATGTTAAAATCAGTCACTATGTTTGATGAAAGCGGAAAATCGGTTAAAGTACGTCAAAACTCGACGCAGATCGACTATGTTAAACTTACGTTATTAGCAATTCTAAAAAGAATCCCTAGACACTGCTTTTTGTTTATATTCACTAAAAGCGTGATATCATGTATCTCCGTGGTCTAAACGTAGTAATTTGTATGTATAAGACATATATGAGATTTATTTATAACATCAAAGATTCAGAGCTCAGTCTCATTGAAACACTAGTAGTATTTATATAATAACTTGCAATACAACTTAACACACATTTCATACATTAATTACATAAAATAAGAAATACCGTCTCACTCTGATTAACTGTTTTAATTACTAACCTATGCAATCTATATTTGATATAATTAATATTGTTTCATTAATAAATTATATTCCACTTTAAATATTAATAATAAACATATTGAATAATGGTTTGACAAAAATGTATCACTACTAAGCAAAGGTCTTTATGGAGAAAGATTCATATCTTAATCCGCTACACAACGGGTTGATAGATATCGACTGCTTTTATATATTTACCATGGTTCAGTAAATACGTAACGTAGACTTAACGTAACGTAACGTAGATACATAACGTAAACTTTAATCGAAAGCTAGAAATCAATTTAGTTTACGACGATGTGGCGCAGTGGTAGCGAACCTGCCTTAAACGCCACAGGTCGCGGGTTCGATTCCCGCTCGGAGCATAATATGTTTGTATTGACCATGCAAGCATATTTTCCGGTCTGGGTGTATTTGTCCTTGTCATTGTGAATGTTTCCGGACCCCGACACAGGATATTACTATCCTAATGGCGGCCGTTGAGATCACATCGTGAGAAAACCTGCATTTAGTTGGAATTCTGAGACATGTATATAGTCCAATCCGAAGTGGAGCAGCTTGGTCGATAATGCTCTTAATCCTACGCCTTAGCAGGAGGGACTTCTTTGATGTTTTGCCAACATTAACATCTTTTTTAATGTTGACGACGTTGTGACGTTGCGGTAGCGAATTTGCCATAAGCGCCACAGGTCGCGGGTTCGATTTTCTCTCGGAGCAGGTGGAGAATGTAACTTTCCTAATGGGCCCGTTGAGTGATTAGCGTTTATTATTATTAATGTTTTTAAAAAAATGATCGCTATCTAACATATTTTCCACTTTCAAATTAGTTGTCTGCAAACTTAAAGACCTACAAACTACCTAACTAAATGTGTTTAAAATTACGTCTTCTATTCTATTCTCTTCTACAAATAATCAATAATGTCTTTTCTAACAGATTTCGACAGCAATTCAAGAAATTAAGTTCTTTCTACAAACACGCGAGCAGTCTGCAGTATTATCGGAATTTGCTGACCCTCCCCGTCTTGCCTTCAAATCCGCCTAACTTCTTATTACAGGTAAAATTATTTTTATATCATTACCATAATATATAGTTTTATTAAATATTCATAGTAATATAATATGATTAATATGAATGTTTATGGTAGTTTAATGTAGAGTATTTATGAGTTTTGAATATTTATGAGTATTGAATATTACGCTAAATCGTTTCTGGATTAAAAACAGTGGAATCAAAATGGGTTATTTTCAAATTTCAATTTATTAATTTCAATTATTTGCAAATTTATTAAAAATGTTAGTCTTTAGTTAATATAAATATAATTAATTTAGTGTTTGTACCCAAAAATATTTAAATAATTATAATTTTCAGAGCGATTTCGGCACATACGTGACCCCGGTCGTGTCTATACCCGAACAGCCGCCTGATGAAGTCGACGCCGTGGGGTCACTTATCGACACATCGGATACGCTTAGTCAGGTAAAAGATTTTTTTTGATGTTTAATATTAACATTGTTTATTTTAGAATTTTAGCTTCATTATAATGTCATTTTCGATATGATTTCATTTTGAAATAGCTTTTATTTTTTAAACATTTTGGAAAACATAATATTTTAAACATTCTGGATTAAGTATGGATTCTTCATGGATTCTTCATTAAGTATGGATTACTTTTAAAGGCGTCGGGATGTGACGACCCCATCGCCCGCTGTTGGGATAACCTCTGTCACAACAGAGATTATTCCACCAGTGCAATCAGTCACACTGGTGGTAGGTCTTTTGTTGCAAGAGGCCGGCTAGGTAGGTACCACCGCAGTGTCCAATATTCTGCCGCCAAATAGTAGTGTTTAGGCACTACTGTGTTCCGGTTTGAAGGGCATTGTACGCTAGTGAAATTACTGGGCGAACGAGATTTAAGAACTAATATCTCGAGGTTGGCAACGCGTGAGTGGCACCTACTAATGGTGCTGCAAGCGCTCATACGCTGCGGCAGCCACTTACCATCAGGTGGGCCGTATGCTTGTTTGCCAACTTCTAACATAAAAAAAAAAAAAAAAATACTTACCCTCAAAAAACAAATACCACAACATGCTTAATGAATACACAGATGTATCTACACCATATCTAGTTGCCAATTAGCAGGATCGGGCAGGATGCTCATCTGATTAGCAATTACCGCTACCCATGAAAATCTGCAATAAATGCAGGTTCTCACGATGTTTTCTTTCAACGCTAAGCACGATATAAATTTGAAACACAGATTTAGTATTTGAAAGCTCAAAGGTGCTTGCCCGGATTTGAAAGTATGATCTTCAGTTAAAGTCTATGTTTTCTATCAATTGGACCATCTCGGCTTTAAAATGTGTGTATAAATTGTTTATGTTCTATGATACCCTGTGCCCTCGTAGAGCACGAGCCCCGAGCAGGCGGAGACGGAGGCGCGCGCGTCGCCCGGCCCCGACCCCATCGTGGAGCGCGACCGCCTCATCGAGCACCTGCAGAACGAGCTCAAGCGGATGAGGTCAGAATTTTTACGTGACAATGTGAAATTTGGCATAATTATATTGTATGTAGTTCGTTTTTAGAGTTCCGAGACTCAAATGTGCCAATAGAACCCTAGTACTAAGCCTCCTCTGTTCTGCCGTACATCTGCCAGCGAACTGTATCTTACGATATTCAATTTCCGTAATAGGTATTATATAGAGACATGTTTATTTAATACTTTACTTGTCCGTGATACGGAACCCTTTAAGTGTAAGTCCGACAGGCACTCAGCCTGTTTATTGATAATCCTATAAGTAACTTAACCAGATTTTTAATCCAGGTAATGTATAACAAACTTCTTCCATATCCGTTCAGTAGTTTCTATATGAAAGAAAAGTAACAAATATTCATCCATCCATCCGCACAAACTCTCTCTTTTATAATGTAAGTTGAATGGTAGAAATATAAAAATGTATTATGTTTAAAACGTTGAATGTAGTGTGTTTAGATTAAAGTTATACATTTTAAATGACACCGTTGTGGCGTTGTGGGTAGCGAGTCTGCCTTAAGCCTCGACGGTTGCGGGTTCGATTCCCGCTCGGAGCAGATGTTTGTATTAATCGTACAGGCATGTTTTCCGGTCTGGTTGTGTTTGTCCTTGTCATTGTGAATGTTTCCGGACCCCCGACACAGGATATAATTATCCTAATGGGGGCCGTTGAGTGTGTAGCGTTTATTTATTTATTTTATTTTTAAATTTAAATACAAGCGCCTGTAATTCTTGATCTTAGATCAAAATTAGCCTAGATTCAATTAAATAAACGGTACACACGACCTCATTAGGATAATTACATCCTGTGTCGGGGGTCCGGAGACATACACAACGACAAGGACAAACACATCCAGATCAGAACAAGCCTGTATGGTCAATACAAACATCTGCTCCCAGCGGGAATCGAACCCGCGACCTGTGGCGCTTAAGGCAAAATTGACAATATTAGTAATTGTTATTATAATATATTAATGATATTTAAATAGCACCATTGTGGGTTTCCACAATTATATACACAAGTTTATTTTAGTTTCAAGATTATTGAAAAGTTATAATTGTCTTTTGTAATAAAATAACAAAAATATAATAAATGTTTATAAATTTCACACTAATTTGATTAATAATGAAAATAGCCCAGTCACTCTGTCTGTATCCAATATCGATAAAATGTTTCAGGAAAATTATTTTTCGACAATATTTAGATTTATTTGTTTACGACGACGTTCAAGCGCCGCAGGTCGTAGGTTCGATTTCCACTCGAAACAGATGTTTGTCCCTACAGGCATGCGTCCGGAACACGTTTGGGTGTTAGTGCTTGTCATTGTGTGCGTTTCTGGTTCTCCTACACAGGATATTACTATCTTAATGAAAGCTGATGTTTAATTTAGTTTATAATTCTATAAACAGGACAGAAGTCTCGCAAATCATACAAGAGAGGAATACAATGCTGGGTTCTATGAGGGAACATTGCACTAGGATGGAGTCACAACTGCGTTCCGCCAAGGTAATACTATAGTATAATCAGGGTTGTCGATTTTTTTTTACGGTCCGCCTGATTATAAGCAGTTACCGCAACCTATCAACGCGTGTGATACTTGTAATCCGCCTTGCTGTATTCGCTTGTGATACTTGTAATGGCCTCCGGCGATCTCACTCATCGCATGACACCCAACAGTACATGCGATTTTCTGTGAGAGGCTAGTACTTCCCCAGTCGAGCCGTTCGTGCTGGGTGGAGACTACTACATTAATGGGAATAATTTTATTCTAATGTAATTTTCGTCGTCGGGATGTGACGACCGATCGTCCGTTGTTGGGATCCCTCTGTCACAACAGAGATTATTTCACCAGTGCAATCAGTCACACTGATGGTAGGTCTTTTGTTGCAAGAGGCTGGCTAGGTAGGTACCACCGCCGCCAAATAGCAGTGCTTAGGCATTACTGTGTTCCGGTTTGAAGGGCACTGTAGGCTAGTGAAATTACTGGGGAGAGGAGATTTAAGAACTAATATCTCGAGGTTGGCAACGCGTGAGTGGCACCTACGAATTGGGAATGGCGAGCGCTCATAGGTTACGGCAGCCACTTACCATCAGGTGGGCTGTTTGCTTGTTTGCCAACTTATAACATAAAATAAATATATATATATATATATATATTATGTTATATATTTGTTATTGTTTTTAATTATAGCTAATTTCTTAAAATAACATGATAATGGTTTCGTAATTTTTATTTCAGAACGAACTAGAAGAGGAGAAACAGAAATCAGACATTTTATTAGTGGAAACGCCCGAAATTAAAAGTAAGTTTATACCACCAAGGCGGCAACACACATATTTATTTCACCAAATAAAAGATATGTCAATTTACATATATTATTAAGGTAATAAAAGTATTTCCATTGTTTTTTTTTTCTTCGCAGAAAAGCTCAGTCAGACCGAAGAAAGAGCGAAAGTATTAGATGAAAAATTTCAAAAGCTAAAAGGCGCCTACACACAACTACGAGAAGAACATATTGCACTCATTAGACAGGTTATTACTTATTATAGTTATTATGTGATGCACAACATTTTACAATAAAAAGTTAAAGTTATAACTATCTGAATTACCAAGAAGTATTTTGTTATAAAAGTTTTTAGGAAAATTGATTATTTTATAATAATTGATTCGTTAGAATTAACAGGCTAATTCTGCTTTTAGAAAGCGGAAGTGGACAAGCACGCATCTAGCTTGAGAGCAGCCGCGGCGCAACACGAGAGTGCCAAAACTATGTTGCAGCAACAACTCAATGATCGAATGAAGTATGTATTGGAAATATTTATATTTTGTTTATATAAGAGTTAGGTAATTAAGAACAGAGTAAATTTCAATTTCGTTCAAGTACATATAAAAACATAACTCTATAATATTTCTCACTAAATCCTATTATCAATAAGTATTGTGGCAAAAACTTAAAACATTAGTAGTTTTTTAGATAACTCATGTATAACAATATTTATAATTAGAAATTGTGGTTTAGAGACGTCGAATTATTGCAACAAAGCGCTTCATCAAGTGAAGAAGTTGAAGCTTATAAATCTGAACTAACAAATCTTCGAAGCGAACTCGAACAATCTAGACAGAAAGAAGTAGAGTTAGAAACTTTGAAAGCGTCGATGGAAGCATTAGAAATTGATCATAAGACATCTACCACTGAGTTGGAACAAAAACTAACTGTGATAGCCAACGATCTCAAAGAGGCAACGGAGAGCAATGAAAAGTTAAAACAAGATTTAAATGAAAAAGACAACGAATTCAGTAAAGTTAAAGAAGAGTTAGTAGGACTTAGACAAAAGAGTGGAGATGAATACAAAAAGGCGGTTCAAGAGAGAGAAGATGCGTTGAAACAATTATCTGAATTAAAGCAGCAGTACCAACAGGAAAAAGAGGTCAGTAACATTCTTATACACTTCATCATCTGCACATAGGCATGTAACTAAGTAATTAACAGCATGGTAGATAGTTTCTAAAATCAAGTAGTATCATCCTTTATTAAACGCCTTTGCATTACATAACCCATACATTGTATATAATCACATGTAAAGAAATGTTTTAACTATTAACAAATAATAATATTATCTATATTATTTTATGTTGAACTAACACAGTCTTAATTTTCTTTTTTATTGCATATTACCTAGATAGGTTTTTTAAAAAAGGTTTATTTCCTATTAGGAGCGAATTCGCGATACTAACAATTTACAAGCCGATTTAGAAACTTTTCAAATGAAATTGACCGATACACAAACCAATTTCGAGCGTCAATGCAGTAAATTAGACGAAGAGTTATCTGATAAAAATCAACAGTTCGAAAATATTCTTAACCAAAAGGAAATTGAAATAAGTGAAGCTGTCGAAAAACTCGTTTTATTGCAAAATGAACTTGAGAACGTTAAGATTAATAATGAAAAAGCTATAATAGAGCAAACAGAAGAGATAAAGGATCTTAAAAAGACCATTAACGATTTAAAACAAAATAAAGAAACGTCTGAAAGCATCATCAAAAATTTAGAACAAAAAATTATTTTAATAAATAACCAATTCGAAGATGAAAATCGGGACAAAGCAAAACTTATAAAATCACTTTCTAATCAAAGTGTTGAAATTTCTAATCTTGAAAATAAAATAAAACTATTATTGGAATCTGATAGTAATAAAGACGTAATACTAAAAGAGCTTGAAAACTCTAAAAACGAGGAATTGAAAAAGCAAATCACAAAAGTAACTGAATTAGAAGAACAAATTAAATTAAAAGATCGGATGGTAGTAGATCTTACATCACAATGCGAGGAAATATCTTTGTCGCTTAGACATCAATCTGATGAAATTGAAAAACTTAAAAATGACCACAGAATTGAAATTGATTCTTTAGATAGAAAAATTCAGCAATTGGCTTACGATAAAGAACATTTAGCAGCTGAACGAGATTCTTTAATTACGGATAAACAGGTTGGTTTATGGTGCACAATTGCACATATCCGATGTTTAAGAAATTATTTAGATAAGAAAATTTAAATATAAATTTTTGAAATATTTTATTAGGTTCTGCAAAATTTTCGGACTGAGTTACAGGCTTTGCAATCAAAAACATCTGAACAATTAGAGGAGGCTTGTAAAGCTAAGGATGATTTGGAAGTAAAATTTAAAAAAGAATTAGAAAATATCACATCAAAGCTTGAACATGTAGAAATTGAAAAAGATAGCCAAATAAAAACATTAACGGAGAAACTGCAACAAACCGAAAATGAGTATAAAACGCTCATTTCCCAAAAAGATAATACTGTTAGTGAAATGGAGATTTTAGTAGAGAGATTAAAAAATCAAATATCCGAACTTGAACAGTTGAGGAACAAAGAAAAGGCAGATTATAACAGTGCCATTGTTGTAAAAGATTCAGATATACAGGTTAGACTAACAGTGGCGTTGGGTTCTTTGTGGTTTCTAATAAATCATGCTTTTGGTGTTGGTTAAATATTAAATTAATTTTTCAATGTCACATATGAAAAAGTAAATATAAGGATGCTTTTTTTTTCAATTATTGTAATGTAAATGAAATAGTTTGAAAGTTATCAAATCATTCTGGATGTTAAGACAATATTTCATGTAACTTGTAACTTATCTTTATTAAACATTTGGTCATGTTGTTCATTTAATTTGAGCTTACCGTCTTGTTTAAAAGCTTACAGTTAAAATTATCTTCTTAGATTAGTTGCATGATATCTAATGGCATGTTTTATTTTCCAACTGCGCTCTATCTCTGCATCTACAATATTCTGCATGTGGATATCTTCTGCGCGAATTTTCTTTTACGCTTTGGACTTTCGGACTGCATCGGCGTTACGTTAAGTATATTCTTTATACAATAGTTGATTGAAGCTAGATTAGAACATACTGAAAGCGAACGACTGAATGCCGAGTGTGAATTACAGGATTTGTTGCAACAAAATACAATCTTGGAAGCAGACATGGGCTCACTCAAAATACAACTGGACGAAGCGAATGCACTCATTAAGAAACGTAAGTCTAACCCGTCAACTTAGTTACACTTAACATTTTCTTTGTAAGCTACATAATTAATACTATAAATGCCTCAACTTATAAACTTCCATGACTTTACAATATTTTTTTCAACGGGTTATAATGAAATATGTACGTTTATATTCTCAGAGACTAGTCGATTGGTAGCTTGCGCTGGTGAAACAGCGTTAGAAGTGACAAATGGAGCGCTATTAGCTTTTGAGAATTCAAGCGCACAAGATGCTAACAAACTCGCTGCGGAATTGGCAGCTAAAGCATTCGAGGAACTCGCGAGGAAAACACAGGTTTGATTATTATATAATAACGAAATTAATTTAATGTCATTTGGAGTACAGATCGCGTAAAAACTAAATTATTGTGTCTTACAGATTGAAGATAACGAGGAAGTTGTATCGAAATCAGCAATTTTCGCTGCTCATAATGCAGCCAAACTATCAGCTTACGTTGCAGATCTGTCTAATATTACCACAGATATAGAACTTTCGGATAGTGAGTATATTTATGAATACATACACAATTTATATTTTATTTTGTTTAATAAAATTACCAAATTTACTTAATTTTCTTAATTAATAGAATTGAACAGCGAGTGCCGCAATATGCTGACATCGGCGAAGCATTGCCTGGAGTCCATCGCGGCGGGCACGCTGGAGCGCTCGTCGCTGCTGGAGGCGCGCGGCGCGGTGCAGGGCGTGGCGCGCACGGCGGCGGCCGCCGACCGACTGGCCACCGGCGCGCGGAGCGTGGACGACGAGCTGGCCGACATGGACCGCGCCATTGAAGACGCCGCCACACAAATTGAGGTTACTATTACTTTTATTTTACCGAATTAAGTGAGCATACCATTTGTACAGTGAGGTTTTGGTAAAGTTTTTTCTACAACAAATATTTTTTTGTATACAACTATAGTTGGAAATAAGGATAGGACCTGCTTCTAAAAATGACGTCGTGCGCTGAAAACTTCATGGAAGGAGAGGCACTTTAGAGGCATTTTTCGATGCTTGGGAGATATCACAAATGTATATTGCGATTTATTGAAAACTGTTAATCTTGTTTAACGCAAGACACTTTGATATAGTTAAACTTACTTTACTTACCTAAATTAGGTAATATATTGTTTACAAATTCATACCTCCAGAAGTCTCAATCTTCATTTTTTTATAACAGGAAATGTTAGCAGCAAGTCGAGCCGGTGACACCGGTGTAAAATTGGAAGTAAACGAGAAAATTTTGGACGCTTGTACAACTTTAATGGGTGCGGTCAAGATCCTCGTGCAGGACAGCAGGAAGCTGCAGAACGAACTCGGTGATCCAAAAACGAGGCAGAAAATGTATAGACGGAATCCACAGTGGTCGGAGGGACTCATTTCCGCATCTAAAGCGGTTGTTTTTGCGGCAAAGTTATTAGTGTAAGCATCGTTGATATAATTTCTATCCAATGGGTATAGTTGTTTCATCTTACGAAGGTACTCACAGCCACTGCCTATAAAACGACCATCCTTGATCCCTCGAATAAAAACGCACCATGACAGATACGAAGGATGTCTATAGCCGACCAACGAATATAATATAGCCCTTTATTGTCTATGTTGTAATATGGTATTAAAAATAAATCAATGAAACTCTCACAAATACATATAACTTATAAGAATAATGAATCAGTGGAGGGCGTTACTGATGTCGACAGGTCGTCGGCGGACGAGGCGGTGGGAGCGGCGGGGCGGGTGGAGGGCGTGTCGGCGGCGGCGCACGAGGTGGCGGGCAGCACGGCGCAGCTGGTGGCCGCGTCGCGCGCCAAGGCGCCGCCCGCCGCGCCCGGCCTGGCGCGCCTCACCGCCGCGTCGCGCGCCGTCGCCGCCGCCACGGGCGCCGTGGTCGCGGCCGTCAGGGGCGCCTCCGCGCTCGTGCGCGACCAGGGTGAGTTACACACACACCGCACAGCACGGCGCAGCTGGTGGCCGCGTCGCGCGCCAAGGCGCCGCCCGCCGCGCCCGGCCTGGCGCGCCTCACCGCCGCGTCGCGCGCCGTCGCCGCCGCCACGGGCGCCGTGGTCGCGGCCGTCAGGGGCGCCTCCGCGCTCGTGCGCGACCAGGGTGAGTTACACACACACCGCACAGCACGGCGCAGCTGGTAATAGATTTATGATCATCATCGCTGGGGCTTTTGCCTCACACATGCCAGTAGTACCCTTGTCTAGACAGATCATCAGGGAGGTTCTCCTCGTTTCTTATGTGTATGGTTTTTTGGGCTTGTGTAGGGCTTGGTCTTGGGGTTGCGATGATGAAGGTCAAACGTTGTTTTATACCCGAAGTAATCGCATAGGCGTTATGCACCGCACCGTATCCCTGTCACTTTGTGTACATGTCTACGTTTTGCCAAATTTATTGACATAAATGAGTAACGACTTTCCTCAATAACCAGGCTATTTTAGATAATAATACATTTTCTTTCAAATCCAACAGACTCTAGCCGTATAATATTCATAGATATAGGCTATGCGTAGATAGGTTTGCTAAAACTAGCAGTGTGGTGTTGTAGAAGCGCTAGACACGTCGGCGCTGTCGCTGACGGCGACGCGGCGCCTGGAGATGGAGAGCAAGGTGCGCGCGCTGGAGCTAGAGAGCGCGCTGGACGCGGAGCGCGCGCGTCTCGCCGCGCTGCGCAAGCGGCACTACCACCTCGCGCAGGTGCACGAGGTAACCACCGTCTTATAAGCGTTTAATATAAGCAACCCCCAATATTACTATACAGTTCCCTTTAATTTCATTACAGAGTCAATAATAATGTTTAAAATATTGTCCTACCTATATTTAGAATTTTAGACTAGAAGTGCTCGAAAATTTAAAATACTGCCGTTTCAAATTTCACCGGATATGATAAAGTATAAACTGTAAGACTGATATTTTAATGTATGAAAATTACGCGGCGGAACTGAAATCAAATTATCAAAGTTTTTTTTTAAGAAAGATTTTGTTTCATCATTTTTATCACCAAATTATTCATAACTAATATTCATTATATTTAATATTTTTTACAGAACGGAAACATGACAAATGGAGAAGAATGAACGCATCACTGGAAACACAATAATCATACTTATTATCAAATGACAATTATAAAGAAATAAAGAAGGCATTTTCATTTTGACGGTCATTCTAAAGCTGCATTTAAAATGATAACAACGATCTGTTTAACGAAAATTAATTAAATTCATAATGCTCACACTATATTTTTACTAAAAAATTAAATTTTATAAAATTTTCTTTCTATAGAATGCTCAATTTAAAATAGACGAATAAAAAGTAGCATCTCTATCATACAATCTACTAATTTTTTTTTTTTTGGCGTTTCATTTTGCCTATTCTATTATTTTATAATTTATATACCATTCCAAAATACATTGAATTTTTATAAAAATAAAATAAAGAAACATTTTAAGAGATTTTTATGAACGTTTTTTTTTCATAATTATGACTAGTGCTGAACGGGCTTTCAAGAATAACCCAAATATTTATAAAAAAAATATTTTCAATTGTTTTCTTTTTCAGTTTTTTAATATCATACAAATCTGGAATTTAAAATATATATGGGTTTTTTGAGTTTATTTATTTTGTCAATTCAAATAGATACGACATTTTTAAAACGTGTGAGTGTGGCTTTATTCCAGTTTTTTTTTAATTCAGACTTTTAAGCTTTAAGAATGAGACTATGTTTTGGTAGGATATGTGTAACAACTTTTCTATGTGTACAATTTTTCTATGTACCTTCATGTATATTTTAATTTTTACATTATTTGCTAAGTATAATTATTATAATACTTGTTATTTTATTATTTAAATTACATTGTTAATTTCCTTAGTGAACCGACAAATATTTTGATTTATAAAAAAACATCACTAACGTAATATATACTTTTATATTTTTAGTGAACGGTGATCGTCATTAAAGGAATTCTTTTTTAGTCCTAATGTGATTTGTAATATGAATATACATACTGTGTTTACTAATAAAATATCTATACAATAAAGTTTTTTATTTTACTTGAGTGTGATATATCTTTTTATAGCACTACCTGCCTGATGAAAAGCACTTATTATACCGTACATATCTAAGAAAGTTGGTTGCAACCGGGCAACTTGCGACCTAGGTCTATAAATATATAATAGGCCTATAAATTAGAGACACCTCTCTATACTAACAAAATATCAAAAGATTCGCTGCACCGGCAAAACGCAACGGCGAATTTTTGTACATTTTTTTGTATAGAAGGGCCTGTCCGACTAGTTTATTAGTAAGTCCTTAGTTTATAGGTTATAAAATCTGGAACTATAGAGATTAAAAAGTTGTTGTACTACTCGTGTACCTTACACTTTCTATAAATTGTATATCCAGGCTTTAGAATTTTTGATTGCTGAATATTTGAAAAATATTCTAGTTTAAGTGTTCAAAACTGGAAGAAACTTTTTCAAAACTGATCCTGATTTTTTATTTATTCATTTGCATTTATAGCCCTGAAAGTAATAAGTGCTTGATTGTTCTTTAAAGCGCAAATTCTCTGGCTACAACTTTTCCATTTTATTATATATATTATACCAGTCTAAAACACCTATGCAATTTTTTTTTTAATAAAACAAAGAAAAAAGGCAATATTAATTAAGATCTTCATTGCATTCATTCGAAATGATCTGTAATATCTGCAGTGATGTAATTTCAAATCTCGATTGAAAAGCTATGACTAATGGTAATGACCCTGATAAGTCAGGACTCTAATCTGACAATGTGTTTCTGTCACTTTTAAACAAAATTAAAAAAATTTGGGATTTTTATATACTTGAATTACAATAGAATTAACTGTATAATTTGGGCCTATGATAAATAATTAAAACAAATATTTGCTTATACATCTTTATCATACAATATAATTGTTGTACAATCACTATCATAAAATAAACAGGACAAGCATGGAATTATGCTATTACTCTTACTATAATTATGTGTCAAATTACACAATAAGAAAAATTAATATGAATAAATCATTATTCAATACTATTGTAAAATGCAGTACATATATATTAATACATCAAGAAATTATAATAATACTTAAACATTAAGGTACTTGTCGTTATGTAATTAAAAATATTATGTAAATTATTTGTGCATAAACTTAATTACAATAAAATCACATTCAGAACAAAGTTCTCGATTAATAAAATTAGGCCATTAATACATAATTATTTTTGAAATGTTAATTTGTGCAAGAAGCTTTCACCAATAATTATTGTAATTAAAATTGGTATCAAACTTTACAAGATGGTAAATCCTTCAAAAATTTAGCACCACATATCGACGTCTCACTTTTGAAAATACTGAATATAATAATATAATACAATATCTATTCTGCAAGGTTATTGGACTGCTTTGCATTTGGGACCCTAAACATTTACTTGACTGATGACAGATGTTACTTAAACACGTAAACCGAAGGGACGCAAAAGACATTGAACTGAAAGTGAGGTTTTCATACATATAATATTTATACTTTTGGTTCATTCCATTTTGAATGCCTTTCTTGTACCAGTTGCACGATCTTTACATGAACAGCTTGATACTTCTCAAATTTTGGTGGGATTGGACAAAGCCTGTAGGACACTTCATCTCCTGGTAAAGGAATATATTCTCCTTCAATACTGCAATAATTTCAACTGGTTAAGGATAATTAATTAAAAAAAAGTATTACCATAATAACAGTAAATGTAAAATTCAAAACAACATACTCTGAAATATGTACAAAAAGATCTTCACCACCTCTCAAGGGAGTTACAAACCCATGACCCTTTTCGCGACAAAACGATTTTATCTTGCCATATTCAATAGGATTTTGCAGCGCTCTTTCAGAACTACGGAAGTATATAATAATATAATTAGTCAATTTATAAAGAAGGAAAATAGTAAAGACTATTAATTATAATCTTACGTTGAAGCGGTTCGGTTTCTCCGTGTTATTATAGGACTCGGTAGCTGGAGATGTGTAAGGGTTTTATTAGGAGAATCATCGTTGTTAAAGCCGTTATCACTTGACATTTTTACAAGAGAGAAAATACGATAAACAATAAATAGTTATAACGCAAAGCTAAGCACTTAAATAATAGTCGAGTAGTTGACCAAAAATTAAAAGTAAGTACTTAAGCAGGGTAACAGCTAACTTGATAATGATAATTGATAAGTTAGAATAGAGGGAGGCAGCGTTCGATATTCCTTGACTTTGACGTATTGTCATTTTGACAGCAACTATTCTGGAAGAGTCATAAATATAGAAAAAAATAATCTTATTATTAAGGAGACAGGAGTAGTCACGTACTAGCACGATTTTTTATCAGAATGTGTATCGCTCATAGAATTATTAAAGAAAAAGGAAACCACTTGTCATTTAATGTTTAATAAACTCATACTTTACAGCTAGACATTTAAGCTCAATGTAGTGAAGTATTGAATACTTCATACTTCATACAAAAACGAACATATGTTCGAGAAAGGGACACACAAAAGAGTAGCTGTGTCTCTTTCCCACAGTTTGCCCCTACAAAAAATAATTTGATAAGGTGGTAATTACACAACTTACGAATGTATTAATATATTTTGTGGCTTAACGAAATCCTTTTATAATTAATAACAATTTTTACTATATTTAGCCTTAAAGGCTTATTTTATATACACCATCCACCATTTTCGGTTAAATAAGAGAAATGTTATTACTATTCTGACAACACAGTTCAAAATTTACCAAAAAATTAGCGTTATTTTGCTTACTATAGTAACGTCAGATTTTTAAATAATAGATCAGAGCCCGATGTGTCGGCGGTCTGGAAACATATACAATGAGAAAGATAAACACACCCAGACCGTAAAAATTTCCTGTATGGTCAATACAATCACACCCGCGACCTTTTGCGCTTAAGGCAGGTTCGCTACCACTGCGCCACAACGTCGTCAATTTCGTCCTTAAAAATTAATAATAAAAATGAATTGCGTCCTTAGGGTTTGCCTCCTGCAAGGTTGAATCACGGCTAAGGACGACCTGACTTTAGTCGGATGATGTCATATGTCTGTATAGATACAAGCCTGAGTAATCAAGGTATTCGGATTGAAGATAGTTTGATCGAAATAGTTTTGCGACAAGTGCTTCAAATGATTGGCGGTCTAATCGATTTCAAAATCTCTAAGATCATGCGCACGTACCATGGTCAGCCCAAGGCCATGCGTAAGAAGCGGTTTTGAATTATATGTAGTCGATTAATTCTTCTGGCATTAATGTGCGAAAAAAAAGGGGTCGCATATTTCAGTATCGGATACATACAAGTTTTGTATGATGTTATCGTATATATAAGGAACAGTTTACTCCGCCTACCCAACATAGCACCGGTCGTCCCAGAACTTTACTGCGTAACATTAAGATATGAGCTTCAGATGTGTCTGTTGTTCAGTACGTCTTCTTTTATGCGGTGACCTTAATGATGCAAAATTGGTCTTTACGAAAGCCAAACCTACTCGTCTATAATTATTTTTTTTGGCCTTAACGATGGACTTGATTCTAACTAACAAGATTCTCTCGTAGATCTTCACGAAGGAGTCTAATAAACTGATCGGACGATTGCTCGTGCGCCGATTTATAGGTTTACCGGGCTTATACAGGTGTTCCTCTTATCGAGTGTTTAGTGGTCAACCTAGTGTCAGACTTTTTCAGGTCGTCCGTATAGACTTCTGACTTGACTTATCAACTGTTATCAAATCGATAGGAGCCGGGACCGACTTTTTACGTGCCCTCCGAAGCACGGAGACGCTCAGTCGAAATACCTCTATGCGTTCACCATCTAGTGACTGACGGGTCCTAAAGTTGCTTAACCTACCGATCGTTTACCAATCAGTGAGGGCCCCGGCTATGAACTTCTGAAGTTTATACAATGAGTGCGATAAATATAGCTTCCTTCCAGCGATCGAGAAAGGAGCTACTATACGACCTCTCAAGCTATGACCAATCTAAATAACAACAAGCACACCAATTTTTTAAGATCTTTGATCCTTTCAGGCTAAAACTTTAATGTGTGGTTTAGTGGTTTGAATAAAAACCAGGGTTCTTAGTAATTAATTACTCCTAATTTTTTTTAATTACACAAAATATTCTATGTATTTTTTTAAGATGATGATGATATACAAGTGCAACATACTCGTAAAGGATAATTAATAAAATATTGTAGGTTTGGGTATTAAGAGTTTAAAGGTTGTGCGTTAACAAATCCTGCTCTGTATTAACAGATTTAATTTTTTTGTACCACATAGGCAAACAAGTTTATGGCCCACCTGATGACAATCCTAAAGAGAAAGTAATTATTCATGAGTCTTGAAAGCTTGCAACACCAGAAGTATCACATAATATATGTTTGAAGGAGAAAAGGTGGGGTGGGAGTATAGGACCAAAATGCATTAGGGTACTGACACAAATGCTCATAATTAAGCATGCTCGTAAGTATGCTTAAAACTAGAGTGCAGTGCATCTGTTCAGATTATCTAGCAATAACCATACTACATAGTTTTCAGCATACACATTGATAAAATCGATACTACATACTTACTAGAATTCCTAAAAGCAAACTTATTCAGACGCGCTCGAACGACCATCCTTCCACCCGCACCACTAGTAGCATGCTCAAAAATCAAACCTCTGTTGATTTTTGAGCATGCCCGAAATAAGCATGTTTATTACAAGCAACACTTGGACACGCATGCTACTAAGTAGCAATTGCTCATAACTAGCAATAAATGTTTTCGTGCTAGTAATGAGCCCCCATAAAGTTCATATTAGATTACGATAAATATTAAAGGTACTCAACGTCGACGACATGCACGAACGTTTCATTCACTTTTGCGTCTGGACATTCATATCGAAAACATCAATGTAATACTCAACAATATTTTTTTTTTATTTCAGTACTTAAATACATTTATTGTTGTCATATGGTTGTTTTAAAAAGAACTTAAAATGAAACAAAACATAGATACCAGTTTTATTTATTATGCAGATTTTCACAACAGCTACACTTCTATATAATATATTCAATTCATATTTACAAATAACTGTCATAATATGTAGATAAGTATTTATTATATAAAATTAAACGTTACTACATTATCATAATGCTCAAGTATAATATGTGTACATTTATAAACTAAAGTTTTATCACATTTTTATGATATATATAAAATAAATTATCATAGGAATTATTTTTTCACAATTCATGGGTCCTTCGAATCATTATTTTCCATTGTAGATATCCGGACACAATCTGGGCTCCTCGCGTAAGGGTAACTTAATTTTTGGTACTTCTATACCTTCCCAGTCTCCCTGAAAAGTGTAATATAATGAATAAACAATGCTTTCGTTTCTATTTATTACAGTGCACGTTTAATTAAGTTACTCATAACTGATTATCTTGATATTTTGAGTCTTAATCTTAGTAAATAGGAAGTCACAGGACATTACAATGTACCAATTTTCAAATACTTAATCATGAAATATATTTTTAAATACTCTATCTGTATTGTTCTCATAATTATTTTAATATACAATATGCGGCAATATATTATGCCTCGTTGGAGGATACTCCACTTAGGGATACTTCAAATTTAACACCATAGTGGCAGGCCCAAATCAATATGCGCGATATTGCCATACTGGAATCCTGATGGGGAATCATAATATAAAATATAATATATACCTGAAATCGGTTTCCATCGGACTTATTACATTGCATAGAAATAGGCGACTCAGTGTATAGCGTGTGTAACGCTCGCGCTCTCAGGGGAGTCCACGGCTTGATGGCGAGGTAGTTAGCGCGAGGCGGCGATGTGAACGATATCGATATATTGTCCCAACTAAAATAAATATATTTCATATCAATAAAGACACCATTGTGGCGTGTTGGTAGCAAGTTTGCCTTTAGTTTCGACGGTTGCGGGTTCGATTCTAGCTCGGTGCCGGTTCTTATCATAACATCTGATAATAAACGTTAAGATAGGTACTCTGCTGTTATCCAATGAGTTACTGATTCGCACTTAGGGTTTTGGAGGTCAGATGGCAATCGCTCTGTATAAAAACTATTTACCTGTAAAATCCGGATAAGAGTACTAAGGCGACCCTGGGTAAATACCGGGAATAATGTTAGGAAGAAGAAGATTTCATATTAATAAAATAGAGTAACCCCTAGGTTCTTCAATTTTTATAAAACCTTTCTTAAAGAAAATTTATTATTAAGAAGATATATTATTACACAAAAATATGAATCAAGAAGATCAACGACAAAATCTATAATATAAAAAAAACCTGTGGCACTCGGGGACTGAACCGATTTTAACGGGATTTTCAATGGCAAGAGATGTTATAAGGAGTTTTATTTTAGAAAAAAATTAATGTTTCGTGCAATAAAGAAAAATCAGTACCAGTCCTGGATTTGACAATAGGCCGTGTAGGCCGCGGCCTAGGGGCGGCACCGTCTTGGGAGCGGCAGATTTCAGAAGAAGCCTACTCGGTTTCAGAGGATAAAAGTCAAACAAGTTCACTGGTTTTCTCATGACTTTATAAGAGCTTGTTTGGAGGGGTAATAGGAATAATAGTATAACTTATTCAAAATAAATTGAATAATGCGCAGTAATACATTTTTGGATCTCAACGATAATGATTAAATAATAAATTGGATTTAGAAGAAAAAATAACTATATCATATACTTATTTCCGGTTCCCCATTTTTAAAAAATCTATTTAAATAAGACGAAACCAATATTTTTGTCTAACATTTTTGTCCATGATTGTACCTGCGCAGAAGCGGCCATTATGGTTCATTTTAAATTGAAAGAATATAATGCCTTGAAAAAACATTGCTACAAAAATCTTTAAAAAAAAAGGGTTGGCGCATCAGCCAGTGCCTAGGGCGGTAGTAATCCTAAATACGTTACTAATCAGTACACCGTAATAATGTTACCGTTTCTCGAATTTGAAGTAATCTTCCAGCGCTTTGTTAGAGACGGCGCTCTTGCAGACCTCGAGCTCGGTGGCCGGATAGTAGTGCAAGTAGTTGACGCACATTTCGTCCGTGATGGCGTGCCCGCCGACTGTAGCGTTTTCTTTATCCATCGTGTTGTAAATGCAAGTCGTCTCTAGATAATCGCCCTGACAATGAAAACATATCTATAGCGTAAAGTTACAAGTTCTAAATGTTTATATCTGCCCCCACACTAGGCAGTGTCTGTCCCGTGGGGGCTAGATAATCTATAAATCTTTTTAAAAATAATTTTATTTACAATAAAACTGTTTGACAAAGATTAGTTATGTTATAGACTAGTGTTTAATGTTTATTTATTCACCAACAATCCTAAAACAGTTGGCTATAAATAACATAAAAATACCACTTTAATAACATTTAAGTATAATCATTAAATCGATAAGCGGTTTAGTAGTTTTCGTGTCAAACATACGTACATACGCTGGTAAGCCATCGGTATCAAAGACTGAAATTTCCTTATTATCATTCTTTAGGATAAAGTAGAAGATAAAAATTGGCCGTGAACTAAAACCCCACAATACACCGTTTTTAGGGTTCCATACCCGAAGGATGCCAACGGAACCCTATTTATGAGCACTTACCGTCCATCGGTCTGTCAGCTAGTTCTATCTCACGAACTTCAATTTTATGTTCGAACTTTAAATTTCTATTAATTCCCCTATCAGAATCTCAATACTAATACAATACAATACTAAGAATCTACTTCTAATCTAAGCCATTACTTCGTGTCGCTAAAAAAAACAACGTTCTAAATATAAATACCGGTAGAATCTTAACCGGGCGATGCAATATCCGTATCTCCTGGAAGTGCGTGGAGTAGTGCATGTCCCTATTGAGCACGGGCAGCTCGCGGCCGCCGCGCGCGTGTCGCGTCCACACCGCCGCGCCCGTCAGGTGCGTGTGCAGCTGACTGCCGAACACTATGATACCGGACTCCGGGAGACCCTAGGGAACAATTTTTTTTCTTTTTTTATGTTACAGACCCTAGGGAACATTTTTCTTCTTTTTTTATGGTAAGTGATTGCCGTAGCCTATGAGCGCTTGCAGCACTTAGTAGGTGCCACTCACGTGTTGTCAACCTCGAGACTTTAGTTCCTAAGTCTCCTATGCCCAGTAATTTCACTAGCCTACAGTGCCCTTCAAACCGCAACACAGTAATGCCTAATCATTAGGTACTATTTGCTGGCGGAATATTTGACACTGCGGTGGTACCTACCTAGCCGGCCTCTTGCAACAAAAGACCTACCACCAGTGTGACTAATTGCACTGGTGGAATAAAATCTGTTTTGACAGAGGTTATGCCTAACAGCGGGCGATGGGGTCGTCACATCCCGACGCCGAGAAAATGAGAGTGTATATTCATTTTAGAAACTGGAAATAGAATATAGTATAGTGTGGCCCGGTGGCTTCCTCTTTTATCGCACTGGCGGAATACTTTATGAAGTATCTATATAATATAGTCCTAGCAGATAAAATAAATATTATTTGTAATATGTGAAGACAAAAAGCACATTCAGCATTATAGAACTGGGTTAAGTTCTTCAAATCGCTTATACGCTAGTCGTTACATCGTATGTAATGCTTCGTGACGCCTTAATTTTTTTTTTTTTTTATTTGGAAAGTAGGGCAGATGACTCTACTCCACCTGATGGTAAGTGGAAATAAAGTCCAAACGCGAAGGCGGCTAACAGAGTTGATATAGTTAATAATAATAGTTATTTAATGACGCCTTTATGATGACGTAGTGCGTCATGACGCACAGTTGGGTAAACTCTTGGCTAGCTGATTTCTGCTTTTAAAAATCTCCTTTTTTAAAAACTCCTAAATTACGAAATTTTGAATTAAAAGTGTAATTTTGTCACGAAGTTACCACTAAGATGATTTATCACACCGTGATGAGTTTACCCACCGAATGGCGTTTAACTTTAAGCACTTACCACTCCAGTACACTGCGGTATGCAGTATCCAGTCAGCGAGAAGGCCTTCTGCCCGCCGGGTATCGCCATTTTATCCGTGTACTCTAACCCAAGTTCCATAATCGCGGCGTCGTATTTACGACGATTAGCTGTTATGTGGAGGACAATACCTGAACTGTCCACCCAATCTAAGAAAAAATAGGCGGTTTTTTAAATGTATATTTACCTAATAAAATATTCAGAGTCATTTAAATGGGATATTGATTTTTATTAAGAATATTAGCAATGCTTTTTCAAGGCATTACTAATATTCTTATTGTCCCTCCAAATAATCTCGAAGCTTGCGTTAGGAGTGAGAACGACAATAGCCCAAGGGGTAAGGATCGAATCCGCGACTCTCACGTTAACGAAGTTGAGACGGAACTTCTACCGTTGAGCGATGGAGGCTGGATTGATTCCTATTGGCTAATTTTTCTGTGCTAAAAATAATCTTGTTTTAATATATTTTGCTGAGTTAATCCATCGGTCACTTTATAACACGGTTGTAAATTTTGAAAAAAAGAAAATTAATTTTTTATTTAAAAAAATGTCACGACATTAGCTCGCGGGATGACAATGTTATAGAACTAATCATTGCGCGGAATGTTATAGAACTATATCATTACAAACTACATAATTTTTTATTATAATATTAATAACAGTACTTGTAATATTTATATTTGGCATAAAAATCAACATAAATTTGCTATTTAACTTTATTGAACTTACCATTCTTTAACTCAGGATTATTATAATGTACCTCAAGCATAACGAATTTGTTAGCTTTTGGACCTCCAAGAGGTAATCCCGCTGTTTCAGGGTACATAAAAGGCGGTGCGCCCATTGCCCAGGCAGCTTTCACCTTCAAATTTTAATTAAAATATTTGTATGACATGACAAATTGATTATTGGATGCGACGTTGCCAAATTTATAGATTAGCTATTTCTTTTACTCGTATCACTGACCCGAGAACTAGACTAAGATAGCGATATCTCGTTTGAAAAATTATTACAAGAGCGGCTACTTGGTATGGCACCGTTTAGGTTTATTCTATGTCTATGATATGACTGCAATCGCCAAATTCATTATATGAAAATGCATAGGAAAGAAAGTGCATATGAATTGGTAAGACGTATGTTAGGCGAGTATAGGTGTGTCTAGGAACCATTACCTTCGAGCATAATTTAGTTGATTCAGGTCGTTTAGGCGAAAAGCAATTGCCATTATACAATGGTATTTCTTTATTGGGATCTTCGTCGCAGTAAAACACTTCCATATGATGTACCAGACCTTCGTTACCTCTTGTAATTGTTGATTCAAACTGAAATTATGAAATACATTAAAACACATGATTTAAAAAAAAAAAAACGATAGAATATTTTAGCGGAAATTTTGGTTTCGTTATCGCGGGTGATTCTTATACTTTCAAGCCGCAAAATTTATATGATACAAAAGTAAACCCAGACAGAGTTTAGGATTATAAAAAATAATAATGACAATCCTTTACCAAAAGGTACAAATATTACGAAGGTAAGTCAAAGCAGACTAAACATAAATTTGGATAAAAGATGCGTACAATCATATACTTCAAGATATCCTTCATATTTTGATAATTAACTTATGACACGCACATAGCTAAGAGGGCTCCCTAGTCGGTAAATTCAATGGCTTAAGCAGCCTTAGGCGCAGTCAGTCTATAGATGGGTAAATGCACACTAGTACAAATTGTCTCCGTGCTTCGGCGCGAGCGTAAAAAGTTAGTCTTAGCCGATGTAAATAATTCTGGCACTAGCTTGACCACTATCTATTTATTAAAATATCGTTGAAGCACTATATATTTACCTGAACTATATGATGAACATTCTCAGTAACGTAGTCAGGTAGCTTGACAACTTGGCACCAGTAGGTCGTATCACTTCCCGGTACCTTTAAATTTTTGTTGGTGATCCTCAACTCTTGTGCATGCGGTTGTGGTGACGAAGGCATTGTGAGGAGACGAACACGTATGAAACCATGATCGTGGTCCGATGTACAGGATATGCACAGACCTTTAGATGAGAACAACTTATCTGTGCCGCGTGCCCAGATAACGTGGACTGTACCATCCTAGAAAATTTTAATTTGATCAAAGGTTTTCAGAAAATACAAATTATATTAAATTTCGATTTTTTTTAAGGACGCCATGGTAATAAGACGCCATAAGAGCATAAGGTTTTTAAAATATTACGATGTTTTCGTCTTTTGTTACAAATTCTTGACCAATAAAGATTCGCAACGCGAAATATTTTTTGTGTAATTCTATACCAGCCGGTGTTCAGTTCGGACAACAACTAGTAATAACTAACTTTCAAATGTATTTATATATATATATACCTCAATTACGTAATCATCATCATCATCGCAAGTGTCAAAGTAGCGCTCAAAAACAATACTTCTCGTTTTTTTGTCAACGTGGAGTGCTTCGCAGTTTTGATGAACGTCACGTATTAATTTTCCATTTTCATCGGCATGCATATCCTTAATAAAATAACAATAAAAACATTGTATAATAATAATTAGTATAATATTTGCTTATTGCTTTACTCTGCATATTTGAAGTTGAAGCATATATATGTAACTTATTTATAACTTGTTAATTATTTATAATAAAGCACTTTAGGAACTGATTTATGGCATATGCCCTAAACCAATGCCTGGAGCAATTCATAAAATATCTCGATTTACAAATTCACTAGATGAATAAAAAATATATTAATTACCTCAAAATGATCTTCACCGATGTAATCAGTCCAGATCAGACATATGTCGGACATTTTCAAATCTCCCCTGTCGGAAAATCCCAAGGCAAACCAGTTTATGGACTGTGCTTTTTCCGCAAACTTTAAACAGAAACGAATTTTTCGTGCTCCGTAATCCACGCGCCATTTTAATGTGAGTTCGCCTTTAGGATCGAGAACTGATTCGCTTTCAGCATATATTTGACCTGTTTGAATAAAAAGGGATATTTTATCGTGTCAGTTATTTTCTTTTTAATGTTTTAATAGACATAATATGAATAAAAGTCTTAAATCATACATGACAAAAGTCATAAATATATAGATAAGGGCGAGAAAAAAAAACAGAAACAAACTTACGATATATAATATTAACTAATAATAAGTAGAAAATCTTACCCCTTTCCTTGTGTATTGAAAGCGAATAATGGTAATAAATTAATGTAAAAAATATAGCAACAGCACATATCGCTCTCATATTCAGTTTTTTTAAAACATCTAGCAAGTAAAAATTTAGTTGAAGACTGTAGTCTAAAATGTATGAAACTTGGATTATGCTTTATTCTAGCCTGTGCCTATGTTCTATCCTCGACAGCTCGAGGAATAATGAAAACATCTCCACTCCAAGCGGTTAAAGTCCTACGGGCAGGGTGTACTATTATGTATTGTTAGATAGATATAGACGAGTACAGTCGTCTAGAAAACTGTTTTAAATTTAAAACAAAAGTATAGTGTGATTGGTAAACATTGTTGTAAGAATTAAATGTAATACATTGATATTCTATATTTTAATTTTTAGTTATGTGCAAAATAAGTACTAAATTTTTAATTTTACACACAAAACATAAACACAAGCGTTGCCTACTGTTACTGAACATGACTGATTGACTGAACTTTATTTTACTAGCCTTTTTTGATAACCATGAGAGTTAAAAGAGAAATATCTAAAATAGAATTTTGATCTCGACTGTATCCTTTTCCAATTTTTAATAACGAATATCAGGCAGAACGTGGAAATATTTGAAATGCGGTGTCGGGGCTCAATGTTAGGCGGGAATGGGAGATGGTCTCTTTATTAAATTCCTTTTGAATTACTCCGCCCCATTCGCTTAGGGCGCATTCCGTTAATCGTTTAGCGGAAACGAGTCTTAGATCGAATTACAGTTGATAACACTATTCTATAGTAAAACTATAAGTTTTATCGTGAAGATGTCCTTATAAAATCCAATACCCTTTTTGAATTTTACCCTCCAAACCAAAAAGAGGGGTGTTATCAGTTTATTGTTTATATCTGTGTATCTATAGTTTTGTTTATCTGCCTGTAGCGCCCAAACGAATGAGCTCATTTTGATTTCGTTTTTTGACTGCAATTTGACCCGTTCGAGTGTTTTAGTTTTATGATTCAAGAAAGTCGTTCCAGCCTCAGATGATTGAAGTCGGAGGTTTTCAAAGTTATATTTATCTATTATCAATAGAATTTTATTGTGTACCATATTATAAAATTATGTATAAGTACTCTGTATAATATATATAATGTCTGTCGGTAACTACGTTCAAAAGAAAAAGTCATAATCATATCAGCCGAAAGACATCATATTTTGAAAATATAATAATTAACTCTTAGGTCGGAAATGTAAAACTTAATTTGGGCATATAAAATTAAAACAACAGATAAAATAAAATGATTTATTACTCAAGTAAATATACGTCACGTGACAGAATTTGAATCATCTGTACTTAAACTATTATCTTCTGACGGTTTTTCTTCACTGGCAACTTCTGTTTTTCCAACAATTCCTTCTTGTGTTCCAGCAGAATCTGTCTTCAGAGTGTCTTCTTCTTTAGTCGATATTTCTTGCTAAAAAAGAAAATGAATGTTAGCAAAACATATATTATGTATTATGAACTTGTTCTTTAAAAAAATTAGTAGTGTAAAAAAGACGGCTAAGTGCGAGTCGCGCACGAAGGGTTCCGTACTTAAATATTTATTTTATTCTGTTTTTTGTTGTTTTTTAGCGGCAACAGAAATACATCATCTGTGAAAATTAACTGTCTAACTATCACGTTTCATGCGTGACAGACGGACAGACGGACGGACAGACAGACAGGCGTGAAACGGAGTCTTAGTAACAGGGTTTCGTTTTGCAATAAAAAAACAAAATTAAGGATGTGGATACACTGTAAACTACAATGATTTAAAAAATTAAAACAAAAGTATGTAATCTTATTTTTATGTTGTGTTTTTACTATAACAATGATACTTACTAGCAATAGTAATTAATTGTTCAATTTAAATATAATAATGTTATATTAAAAATGTATATTACTCATGAACTTATCGTGTCTTGTACTGGATAGTTTAAAATATATTTTACGGTAGATTTTTACATATAGTGACTTTCCTCATTGGAAACTGCAATTTTATTATGTAAAATTTATTCATTCATTCCATTTATTTATGTAAAATTCTTATGTTAAAATGTTGTATTCAAGTTTTATTAATAAAAATGTTAAACATAGAATGACATGCCGTTTATGTAAGATCTTGAAAACAGCCCTAAAAGTAATTAAAATTACTTGTAGCTCAAGGGCATGAAGACATGAAGAAGTATTTCATTATTAATGTGTTTTTAGCACAGCTGCAGTAGACATGTAGCAGTGCCAATGCCGGAGCGGCAGTTATGATATACTTACGATTTTAAATTTTAATTTTTGAATTTTGATTTTAATTTGTTACTTTAAGTTTTAAATAATTTTAAATTTATTTATCCTAACATCTTATATTTTGAGAATATAATTTATGTCACTATACTGATTTAAATTTAGATTGTATAAGTGAAGTCTGAACTAAATAAAATTTAATTTAATTTAGCAGTACTAGAGCCATGCTTCTCCCAGCAAAAATGGGTCGGCTTGACTCAAAGAAAATCTGCGTAAAGTAACAGTACTGTTGCGGTTCGTGCGATGAGTGAGAGCGACGGAGTCCCAATCGCTTATCTCTTTGGTTGGCAACGCGCATGTGATACTTCAACCGTACCAGACCATATATCTCTTTGCCAACAATCATGAAAAGAAAAAAAACCGTACACTAAATCAAAATAATATCGTACCTCTCTCTCAAACAGTATAACAAGTTCAACGTGCTTGGTGTGCGGGAACATGTCGACGGGCACGGCTCGCACCGCGACGAAGGGCGCGCCGCGCAGCGTCTTGGACGACGGCCGCGAGAGGTCCACGAAGTTCTTTATAGCCGAGGCCGGGCTGCACGACATGTATATGAGACGTTTAACCTTCTTCGTGTTCCTCAGCTGAGTCACCGCTCGCATGTCTGTTGAAGTTAAGTATTACTAAAGCGTATGGCCGTGACAAGCCCCAAGGTGAGAGTAGGGCCAATATATGTAAATATTCAAAAAGAAAAACAAAATCCATGAGAGCTGTCTCCTTTTCCCGTGAAAGTGACGCTGTCAAGACCAGAGGAGCCAACAGCAATACAAAATCCAAAAAAAAAAAACAGCAAGGTGCATTAAAATTTGAAATACGACCTAAAAAGTTTAAGAGGATCAATTTTTGTCCAAATTGTTGGCACGACCAAAAGGTGCCAGCGAAACCATATTATTAAATCTCAGCTATACGTCCGTCCGTCTGTCAGAGGGCTGTATGTCACGTGTATTTCAGTTGTCACTACAATAACAAGTACTAAAAATAAAATATGTATTAGTACCATACGAGAAACTTGAGATTTTTAATGAAACCATTTATGTGTAAGTCCGATGCGCACTTGGCCGGTTTTTATTTATCTATATAAATAAAAATTAATCGTCGAAATGTATGCACGCGCATAACTTCTAAACGACTGCACCAAATTGGATAATTCTTTTTTTTCTTGTTTTTCTAATCGTCTTTAACTATTATTCTATTGTATCAAAGGGATCAAAATTTCTACGGGAACCGAATCGGGATATTTGTATGGCGAAAATTGTATTATCTGTTTTTTTTATTTCATGTCGGTTGGCAAACAAGCATACGGTCCGCCTGATGGTAAGCAGTCACCGGAGTTTATAAACGCTTGCGATACTTGAAGTATCACAAGCGCGTTGCAACAAGGAACAGGGGAATGGATGAGAAGGGAAAAAAGGAAGGGAACAGAGAGGGGTGGGATATTGGGCTTCCGGTGCTCTCACTCATCCCACGAAACGCATCAGTACCTACTCATACTGTTACTTTACGCCGACTTTCTGTGAGAGGGTAGTACTTGCCCGGTCGAGGCGGAAGCATGGCTCTACTACCGTGATGTTTGTATGCAGGTGGATAGTTTATATGGAGAAGATTCAAGAACGAGAGTACAAGTCCCACTGTAACGGGATCAATGGAATAAAATATTACTGAGTACCCAGACGAAGTCGGGGCGGACCGCTAGTTAGTTATAAATAACATTATTATCTTACGAAGGCCAGCTCTAGGAGGGTCAACAATAGCGATGACGTCATCTCCAGTAGCTCTCGCCAGCACTGACGGCAATATATCTTCAGCTTTTCCCGTAAAGAACTCGCAGTTTTCTATTTTGTTCAGTTCTGCATTCGCCTTCGCGTCTTTCACGGCTTCCGCAACCATTTCAAGACCCAGAACTTTGTCGCAATGCTGTTAAAATTAACGAATATTAATTTTTTGGAGATTTTATAATTCTTATATTCTTATCCGGATTTGAAAGGTTACTATTTTTATATTTTGCATTTGCCATGAAATTCTTAACTCTTAGAGGGAACTCATTGGATAAGTGAAAAATTTCGGATGTTAACAAACAAATTGTTATTTTCATTTTGTTACCTTAATTGTGTGTGAAATAAATTTTTTTTTTTCTTTTTGTTATATCTTTTCGTTTCAAAAAGGTGTTATATTTTTGTGCTTTAAAGTGCTCGAGGAGTTCGTAAATATATAATAATCATAATAGCTAATAAACTTAGTACCTTAGCGAAGCACAGTCCGATGGTGCCGGTCCCGCAGCAGATGTCGAGCGCGGTGTGCTCCGTCGACGCGGAGCTGAGCGCGATCGCGTTCGCGTACAGCACGCCCGCGGCCACGCTGTTGATCTGACACAACACGAAGAGATAGTAATGTCCTATATCACAAGTGTTCAGTACCACCTCAGTTATCGCCGAACGTTGAAACCATGAGGGGATATGGGGAAATGGAGGGGGTGGAGAATGCAGAAAGACAGACGGAGGTGATAGGGTTTGGGCAAAGCGCTTACAGCTTCTATCAAGGAATAATATTTCTTAGCGTTATAAGGCAGTTTTATCGCTGGTAAAACTATTTGTTGTAAAAATCTTACGACATTGTACTGAATTTTTTTTTATTCATAAATGGGTATGCTCTTGACCTCCATCGAGCGCGAATAGATAGATATAGATGATAGATGAGGTCTACGTTGGAGCGAGCTTACTCATGAAGAAGCCTATTCACACCTTGAAGAGGTTCAGGTTGTATGCGTTCGGGAATAGACGCCGTAAGAGCATTACAATTAAAACTATCGTGAGACATAATTCACTTAATGTAATTATTTTTTACATTAAGTTAGTTCATAAAGTGCGAGACGGGTCGCGACCGCGAACGTAACCCACTCTTTTTTTTTTTTCCGGAATGTGTATTGCTGTTGGCCCTACTGGCCTTGACAGCGTCACCGGGCGGGGGCCGAGTACTGAGACTCAGCCGTGATAAAGGGACAGCCCTCACGGGGCTCAAATTTGATTCCGTCCTTAGGGTGCCTCCTGCGAAGCCGAACCACGGCTAAGGACGTCATCGGAGATGGAGGCAGCGCTCCGAGCGCATTCTATACGATAGACTCACCCGACGGTGTGAGCGCGACGCGACGTGCGAAACAAAGGACCTCGTCCTCGCCGGCGAGGACGGTGTTGTGTGCGTGTCTGTGCTGTGTAAGGGCATTTTCTAATGTAATCCTATCGTCAGGGTCTTGCAGGACGTGCTTAGGACGCCTTACTTTTGTCGGTTGGTTACATCGGTCTGTGTAGATACAAGCATGTCTAATCAAAGGATTTGGATGGAAAGTAGTTTGATCGAAATAGTTTTGCGATAAGCGCTTCAAATGTTTGGGGATCGAATCGATTTCAAAGTCTCTATGGAGATCTACGTTGCGCACGTACCACGGACAGCCCGAGGCCAAGCGTAAGAAACGGTTCTGAATTATTTGTAATTGATTAATTCTTCTGGCGTGGACGTGCGAAAAACAGGGCTCGCGTAGGTCAGTATGGGACGTATACAGGCTTTGTATAATGTCACCTTATTTCTAAGGGACAGTTTACTCCGCCTGCCCAACATCACATAACCTACTCACCCTGATGAAGGACCTCCGATGAGTCCGAAACTAGTCGGTACTTAAACCGTTTGAAGTGTGTTAGAACTTTGTGTTTACTTTGTGTAACACTGTAAACACAGTGTTAGTACTATTGTTTGTGTCACAGCAGAGATTATTCCACCAGTGCAATCAGTCAATTCAACTAGTGGTAGTGCCACGCTGCACAGCTCTTTCTGCTGCAGCCGAATTGGGCCGGCACGACCGGGGAAACACCACTCTCTCACAGAAAACCGGCGTAAAGTGACAATTGTCGCGTTTCGTACGGTAAGTGAGAGTCCCGGAGGCCTACTTAACCCCCTCACTTCAATGGACGTGCAGAATTTGGTTTGTGTACCCCAGGAGGGTACCACTTGCGTTCGCGGTGGAGAATCCCTCTCTGGGCGTCCATGCTCAGGAAGAACTCCACCTGAGAATGAATGCCCAGGCTGCCCTCCGAATTCTGGGGGGGCAATTTTGCGCGCTCTGGAACTGTTCGGGGCAAACAAAGCAGGCTACCTAAGGCTACCCCTGTCACGCTTACTGTGGACTTCTGCAACATAAAGGGGCTAAATTCCAACCTGAACGCCGTCCACCACCATCTTGAGACGGCGAAGCCGGCCTTGCTTTTCCTAACAGAGACACAGATATCTTCTCCGGCTGATACTTCTTTCCTCTCCTACCCGGGATACAATTTGGAACATTCCTTTGTACCCCGGGCTGGTGTGTGCGTGTACGTCAGAGAGGATATCTGCTCTCGTCGCCTCGGCAGCCTTGAAGTAGGGGACCTATCGATTCTTTGGCTGCGCGTAGACTGCGATGACCATCCGCGAATCTACGCGTGCCTTTATAGGTCCCATAGCGGAAATCCCGAAACTGACCGACTCATTGAGCACATCCAAATGGCTACAGATTCCGTGCTGCAACAGATCCCATCCGCTGAGATCGTGATTCTTGGCGATTTTAACGCCCACCACGCCGAATGGCTTGGTTCACGTACCACCGATCACGCGGGGAGATCTGTTCTCGACTTTGCTTTGGCATATGATCTGACACAACTGGTAACCTCGCCTACGCGAATCCCAGATGTAGAGGATCATACACCTTCACTGTTGGATCTTCTGCTGACCTCTCATCCGGACAACTATTTGGTTTCCGTCGATCCTCCTCTAGGCTCGTCGGACCACTGCCTTGTTCGGAGTACAGTGCCGGTCTCGCGCCCAGCACGGCCCCGCTTCGTGGGCTACCGGCGCGTTTGGCACTACAGGTCGGCGGACTGGGATGGGATGCGTTCTTTCTTTGCGTCCTACCCATGGGGACAGGTTTGCTTCTCGCCGGATGATCCGGACGTCGTGGCCAACTCTGTCGCCGATGTGGTACTCCAGGGCATGGAACTCTTTGTTCCAGCTTCTGCAGTGCCCATCGGAGGCAAGTCACAGCCTTGGTTTGGTCACTCCTGTAAAACGGCGCTTCGCCGAAAACAGGAATGCTACCAAGCCTGGGCTAAGGCGTCGACGTCTCGTGATGTAAATACCAGCGCACTTAGAAAGGAGTAGAACTCTGCCTCCAGGTCCTTCAAGAGAGTTATTGCCAAAGCAAAGTCGGAGCACATCGGCAGAATTGGCGAGAGACTAGTGCGTCTTCCTTCGGGTACACGTGCATTCTGGTCCCTCGCCAAGTCTGTCTTAGGGAATTTCTGTAAGCCATCATTTCCACCTCTGCATAGGGACGATGATTCGGTGGCCCATGCCGCGAAAGAGAAAGCTGATCTTCTGTGTTCTCTCTTCGCGTCCAACTCGACTGTGGATGACCAAGGAAAGTCACCACCGGCAATCCAGCGGTGTGATACCACGATGCCGGAGGTTAAATTTCGGCAAAGTGTAGTTCGCAGAGCACTTCTTTCCTTGGACATTCATAAGTCGAGTGGGCCTGATGGAATCTCCCCGATCGTGTTGCGGACATGTGCTCCTGAGTTGGCGCCGGTTTTAACGCGTCTTTTCCGGTACTCCTACTCATCAGGCGTCGTCCCGAACTCATGGAAGACGGCTGTAGTGCACCCGATCCCTAAAAAGGCAACCGCTCGGATCCGTCCAATTATAGGCCAATTGCCATTACCTCCTTGTTCTCAAAGATAATGGAGTCCATTATCAACTGCCAGCTCCTGCGGTATCTAGAGGAGCACCAGCTGATTAGCGACCGCCAGTACGGTTTTCGTCGTGGTCGTTCAGCTGGTGATCTTCTAGTTTACCTGACACATAGATGGGCGGAAGCAGTAGAGTCCAAGGGGGAGGCATTAGCGGCCAGTCTGGACATAGCGAAGGCCTTCGATCGGGTATGGCACAAGGCGCTTCTTTCGAAGCTTCCTTCCTATGGGCTTCCTGAGAAATTATGCGAGTGGGTCACCAGCTTTTTGGCAGATCGGAGCATCAAGGTCGTTGTCGACGGTGCATGCTCTGACTTAAAACCCATTAATGCTGGTGTCCCGCAAGGCTGCGTACTGTCCCCTACTTTGTTTCTTCTGCATATCAATGACATGTTGGAAATTTCCAACATTCATTGCTATGCGGACGACAGCACTGTGGACGCTTTATACACCGGCCGCGCTAATATTTCTCGGGAAAACGTCATTGAGTGCCGGAACAAACTTGTGTCTGAAGTCGAGACTACATTGACCAAAGTCTCGGACTGGGGCCGACTAAATTTAGTCCAATTCAACCCCAAGAAGACACAAGTTTGCGCGTTAACCGCTAAAAATCACCATTTGTCGTATCTCCTCGTTTTGAGAACACTCCCTGGCTGCCACAGCTAGTATCGGAATACTTGGTGTCGACATTTCGAGCGTCGTTCAGTTCCGCGATCAATTGGAAGGAAGGGTCAAATTGGCCTCTAAAAGCTTGGTGTGCTCAGCAAGGCGAGGCACTACTTCACGTCGGCTCATCGCCTGAAGCTCTACAAGGCGCAAATTCGACCGCACGTGGAGTACTGCTCTCACCTCTGGGCTGGAGCTCCCCAGTACCAGCTACTTCCAATTGACCGCATCCAACGTAGAGCGGCTCGAATTGTCGACGATCAAGCCCTTTCCGATCGGCTTGATCCTTTGGCATTGCGTAGAGATGTCGGATCACTCTGCATCTTCTATCGCATATATCACGGGGAATGTTCTGAGGAATTGTTTGGATTGATCCCGCCGGCTGAATTTCACCATCGGACATCGCGACAAAATTCTAAATTCCATCCCTACCACCTCCATGTCTGGAAATCCACAACGGCGCGATTTAGAAGACATTTTCTTCCTCGCACAACCACTCTGTGGAATCAACTTCCGCCGGCGGTCTTCCCGAACCGATACGACTTGGGAACCTTCAAGAGAAGAGCGTATTCTTTCCTTAAGGGTCGGCAACGCGCCTGCATGCCTTCTGGTGTTGCAGATGTTCATGGGCGGCGGTGATTGCTTAACATCAGGTAAGCCTCCTGCCCGTTTGCCCCCTCTTACATAAAAAAAAAAAAAAAAAAAAAAACTTACCTGGAAGAATGCTGTCGGGGATATTCTAAACTGCAAACCGAGTATAGTGTCTATTATGTGAGTCGAGCCCATTAAGTGAGTTGGTTTTGATCCGTCTTCACCCACCCTCCTAAAAATACATTTTAAATTTAAATTACTAATAACTATTTCATATTCAATTTTATTTTTTTACAATGTGGACTGTCGTAGCGTATTGGGAGCGTGCAATTAGCCTAGACGGTCACACTTTCGATTGCAGCTTAGGCAGATGTTTGTATGAATCTTACAAATGGACGCAAATAAGCAATACCATGTCACCCCACAAAATTTAAATAACTGAGTTATAAATGCAGAAGTGTTGTTAAATGGCTGAACAACATTTTTATTTAATATTTGTAGGGTTTTAAGCTTTAAAACTTCTAAAAAGCCATTTTTAATCATGCAATTTATGTATTATGTTAATCGTTTTCGGTTATATTATATACGAAATATGCAGTTTGTATACTTATTTTTGTGAAAATAAGTAAAATAACTTACATAAATCTGAAATTGCCAAAAACTTGACAAATACATAAAAAAATCATATAAAGCAAGTTGTTCAAAATTTTCAAACATGTCTTTCTCGAAATGACATTTGTGTGGGTTGACATGGTATTGCTAATTTGCGTCCAAATATCTGTTGCAGTTTGTGTGTTTGTCCTTTCGAGTCTGTGCATCGGAGAGCACGTTGAGCTTTCGGTCAGGTAGTATTCACCTTATAATGATGTAACAAGTATTACCTTTTTACGAGTACTTCAAAGTATAAAGACTTGATGCCACACGCTAACGCTGCTTCTGAACTAAAGTGGTCCACTAGCTGCTTTTTAAGTTCCTCCATTTTCTCCTCTGTTAAATCCTTAAATGTACAAATAGTGAAATAAAGTTAACAATTTTATTAAAAAAAAAACTTACCTCCACTCAACAGAAGTTTTTTTTTTACTATAATCCCAAAAATTCTGACTTAAATACATTTATATAATTTCATAATTTCGCTCCAACATGTATCTATATGAAATAAATAAAATCTCTACAAGATAAAAATTACTATGATTGGTTTTTTATTTTTTCAAGTACTTTTATTTTTTGTACATTTAATAACATAAGAAATGTTTTCTACCTGTAGATGGATTGCAATGATCAGCATGAGATCTCCGGAAGACGATGACTCCCGCACTGTAAGATATCGCCAGTAGCCAGAAAAATCAGCAGGTGAAAAAGGCGCCATATTTGAGTTGCGAACAAATTCTTGAAATAACTTAAAATACATACAAATTAAAATCATAGAACTATATTAACTTAACAAAAACTGGCAAAGTGAGAGTCAGATTCACAAATAAAGGGAACTCACAAATAACCTTAGAATAAATACATCAAATTTCTTGTGTGGGGATAACCTTTATTTTTGGTATTTATTGTTGCAGTGGCTTTTGTAACATACATTCTGTGAAAAATTCAACAATCTAGCTATTATGTTTTGTGAGACACAGCCCGTTGATAGACGGACGGACTACGGACGGACAGTGGATGCATAGTAATAGGGTTCTATTGACTCACTTTGGGTATGAACCCCTAAAAATTAATTTAAATGGTTAAAAATTGTAACTTTTTTTAATTCTTACCAGGACAGCTTTTTTGGTGTTTTCAGATATATGGTTCAGGGCTTTGACAGGGGCGACACCCACTGTCCCTGTGGCATAACTACCCAGCCTGAACCCAACAGTAGGCTTCTGAGTCTCCTCATCAATACCCACAGTAAACTCACATTTATTCCTATAGCCCTCAGTCACAGGTGACTTCTCTATGGGTTTCAGTTCAAAACTGAGACCATCATACAATTTGCGATTTGATTCTATCTCACTTCGCTTATCTTTGTGAATTTTCCACACTTCATTATCAAATTTCATTAAAAGATTTTTAATTTCTTTCTCTTTAAGCTCGAGCTGAAATTAAATTAAATTAAGAAAATTTGTTTTCAGGGATACTTTCTTAAAGAACATAAAGTAAGAAGTCATATTCAATTTATAAGATTTTCATTACATTACATTTTAATATTGCCTCATTCAGTAAGAAAGTAAATATTAAAAAATCTTTTTACATAATATATTAAATCTAAAATTCTAAAAATCATGTTAAGTTATAAGAAATACCAATAATGCGTATTCTGCTAAGAAAAAGTAGTACAATTTACAAACATTGGGTTATCAAAGTCTGTTACAAGATGTCACAGACCAAACAAAATAAAAATTTAATGTGGCAGTAACAACTGTTAGCATTCAGCTCACTAGCTGACAACTGATTGGGATTAAAATTTATTATAATAATTATTATTCACCTGTTCCTCATAGGGTATGTTCCAATAAGGAGTGACTGCGTCTTTAATTCTTTCTTCTTGTGATTTATTGTCATCTTCTTTTTTCTTCTTAGTCTGTCCTGTATCCTCTTCTTGTTTTCTCTTTCTTACCAATGGATCTGGCGCTGGTTTTGCTTCTTCAGCTAGTAATGTTTTACCTAAAATAAAATAAAAAATAAGTATTAAACTCTTCTATTTATATGAAAAATTAATGTTGTTATTTACTAAGCATATTTAGTATACTAATTCATATGATTTCCATAAGTGTACATATTTTTTTCTAAAAATTTAATTACCAGCTATCGTTAATTGTTTATGAGTTTGATACTGTTGAATAAAAAATATCCAGTTCACCTTTCCAAGAGTATCCATTCAGGGCGGAAATGGCTTTGGAGCGTTCTTCGTCATTTTGAAAGCAAGCATACAACCAGTGGCTACCATTTTTTGGTCTTTTGATTTTGCTGGTATTCAAGCCTAATTTTTGATTCATCAACTTTTTTAATTCCTGAAAGTATACATAGGATCTTGAAATCTAATAAAAATAGAATTTTGTAGTTACGAAAGATTAAAGTCTTACTGCTATGCCATAATATTTAGGTAGACCACGAAGTTCAATTTTAAACTTTTCAGACGAAAAGCCGCCACGATCTAAATATGCATATTCTTCACTAGTATTTGTAGTTTCCTGTCTAGCAGATTCCGTATTGACCTCGGTTACAGTATCGTTGTTTTCAGACATATTTATTTATAACGTCAATAAGTAATTGTAACTATTTCTTGTTTACAATTTCCACGTTATAACCTAAAAACTTAACAAGTTATATTTTCTGACAGCTGTTTCGACTTTCAACCACAGAGAAAATAAAAAAAAACTACAGAACAAATACACACACATAAAGACAGAGCGGTGTATAAAATAGTAGAATTCTCTGTCTACGAATCATTCGATAGGACTGCGATTCCACTTTACCATAAAGCAAAGATATTAAAGATTTCTTGATTGAATTCAATTAATTATTTAGTTTAGCACATGACTGCAGTCTGCAGGCTTAATTAGCCTTCGGGTTTACACGTATAACTGCTAGTCTACTACTAATGTGCTATTCCTTGATATCAGCTCCATTTACTCGAAAGTCTACTCCGTCCCTCTCTCTCAGATGGTCTAGAACTTATAAGGAAATTAACAAAACCGTTGAAATTAGTTATGTTATTTTCCATTCACCATTAGCTTATTTGTCATTACAACTTCAGTAAAGCCTGAGTATTTTCTATTCTGTTTTGTACCTGAATAGCAATGCAGAGTTGCATCCCCTGTGTGTTAATACTTATTACCAAAACTACATCACTAGCAAAATACTCATATTTTATTTGTGACCACACAATAAAAATTAAACTATAATATTTATCATATTTTTTAATATATTATTAATTAATATTACTTAAATAGGAAGACAGTATTTGAGAAAAGGTTTTACAGGTTAATTCTTTAGTTTATAATAATTAATAAAGCTAAATGTTATCCACATGTATCATGTAATATATCTACATGTAAAGTCAAATAATAAAAGAATAAGTAATGTGTGTCATAAATATGTTCAATGATTTTTTTGCTGCTATGAGGTTTCATTATCTTGAACAAATAACTTCTTTAGTGCATCCTTGTCTTGGTCACTCTTGTCTTTTCTCAATTGCTTTATATTTTCCAGTTCTTTATCAATAATGGGTGATAGGTCAGAATTCAATAACTTCAATCTTTTAAAATCCTTTTCTGCTGCATCTGGATTCCAAGCTCCTACATTAGCTTTGGCCCTTCTGTACAATGCCTTTTCGTTATCTAGAAATATACACATTGTTTTACTGAAATGTAATAACAAATGTAGTAAAAAAAATATAAAAGATTTGTGTACCTTTATCATAATCTAAAACAGTGTTGCAGTGTTCTATGACATCATAATATTCACCTTTGACTAGTTTACATTGTGCAAAGTTAAGAAGAATTGGTAGTTTGATTTTATTCAGGGCAATCCATTCATCATCACACTTTCTTTCTCTACCAAAAAAAAAATTAAGTATAAATTATATTATAATAATTATAATTACTATTAATTATTAATAGTGAAACTAAACAAAGAAAAAATATTTTGTCTATGATTGCCTTCTTAACAACTGGATGTAGATTTAACAAAAATCATCTAGGCTTAACTAAGACAAAATTATTATTATGATAGTTTGATTGCTAGTTTACCTTATCATTTAGACAAAATGTGTGATGAAATATTTAAATATAAAACCTTATCATGTGTTGTTCGCAAATAGCTATAGCCTGCCTGTATGCATCTTCTGCTTCATCATAAAACTTTTGTCCATACAATTTATTGCCCTTTTCCTTAAGTTCTGGTATAAGCTTAAGTCTCTCTTCGCTACTCAGCTGCCATAGTTCTTTCTCATATTCATTTGAACTTTCAACTTTTAAAACTTCTGCAAAACATTAATTTATAATTATTTTTAATTCATAATTAACATATTTTTGAAATATTATTATGAACATTTACATTGTGGCACAGCAGTAGTGATGCTGCCATAGATGACGGGTTTCTCGCCCAGAACATATGTTTGTATTAAACATATATACATTTGTTGGTGTGTTTGTGTTTGTTTCCCGAACCCGACACAGGATATCACTGTCCTAATGGGGTCCGTTGAGTGTGTTTAATTAATTATTTATTGAAACAAATTATATGTTTAAATACATGCCTATGATGAATTCTAAGTCACAAGGGTTGTTAATCAAGTCATCTAAATCTGCATATCCAATTCCTTCAGTGTGTAATGTCATAGTACAGGTATGCTTCCTTCGCTGCTCTTGGCCCAGTTCACGAAGGGTTTTCGAAACGAATGGATAGCTGTATACTAACTGTAAAATTGTTGGATAAATTTAACATAGTATTGATTTATACAAAAGTTGTAATCAATTTTATTACTATTTTGGTTAATGATACCTCTTTCTTGACTTGAAAACTTGCCACTTCACCAACAGCCATCAGTTTCACAATGGATTCCCAAACTTCTAGTTTGAATTTGTGCCCAATAACAAGCAACATTGGTTCCTTTTGACCAATTTTCCTACTGTCATCTATCAATATCCTTTCTTTTCCTAGTTTCCATGTTTGAAAATGAAAGTGCACCTGAAATAAGTTTTTTTAATCTTAATGTCATCTACTTGAGATTGAATTTTGTGGATCTATACCTAATATAAAATGTCTTACCTTACTTCCATCAGCTATAGGTACATATTTTTGCCCTGTGTGGATTATATTTTTAACGACTGGGGCATTAGTATTATTCATTTCCCAAAAATCCTAAATCTTGGTTTCGTATTCTTATTTGTTAATAGCTCTTATCAGTGGTATCGTAATAAAAATAATTATTTAACATCTGACATTTTCACCTCACAAATAACAATTGACTGTTGACTGAACGTGACAGTGATATTTGATGTGACAAAACATGGTCATTTGTTAGATATTCGTATTTTATATGATACTAGCAGCCCGCTCCGGCTTCGCACGGGTATAAAATATATAGTCTACGTCATTCAGTGAAAAAATGATTAAAATCGATCCAGTAGTTTTGATTTATTCATTACTGCCCGTGGCCCGCACGATTATTTACGACATCACATTAGAAACATCAAAAATAACAGTATTTTCCCAATATTACTTACTTTACTTTACTTTACTTTCTGTGGCGCTACAACCTCTTGTGGGTCTTGGCCACCTCAACAATGTTTTGCCATTCGTTCCGATCCTTGGCTTTTCTTCTCCAGGCGGTAAACTTTCCCATGGCTCTGAGATCTTCCTCGATGCTGTCGCACCATCTCAGCTTCGGCCTCCCCCTTGGTCTTTTCTGTTGTGGCTTCCACTGACTCATCACCTTGGGTGCCCTATTTTCCTCCATCCTCTCAACGTGTCCTGCCCACCTTAAGCGTTGTGATTTGATAAACCTGACAATCGTCTCCTGTTTTATCAACATATCGAGCTCGTGATTCATCCGGAGCCGATAACAACCGCTGTCATCTCTAAGGGGGCCAAACACTTTTCTTAGCACTTTCCTTTCAAAACCCGCCAGTTTCTGTTGATCTTTTGATGTTAGCGTCCATGTCTCACATCCATAAGTGACTACGGGGCGGATTAAAGATTTATATATGGACATTTTAGCTTGCGTGCTAAGGATCTTTGAGAGGAGTAGCTTACTCAATGCGTAAAAGCACCTGTTGCCGGCCATAATTCTGGCATTCACTTCCTCGCCGATACTGTTCTGTCCAGATAGTATAGATCCCAAATACTTGAAGCTAGTAACTCCTTCAATGGTGTCTTCTCCAACAGTGACATTCTGTAATGGCAGTGGTTTACGGGAATTTGCTAGGTAATACGTTTTATAAGCATTGACCATCAGGCCATATTTAGCTGCCTCTGATTTAAGAGTCATGGCGTGCCTGATCATGCTATATTGGGATCTGCTGGATATAACAATGTCGTCCGCATAGGCTGCTAGCTGACTGGAGTTAAAGTCAATTAGACCGTTCACACCAAGTTTCCGGATAGCCGCTTTCAGTGTCAGGTTAAACACTATCGTAGATAAGGCATCTCCTTGCCTTACGCCTGATCGTATTTCGAAGGGCTCGGAGATCTCGTTTTGAACGGCGACTACAGACTTAGAGTTTACCATTGTAGTTTTTACTAGTCGTACCAGTTTGCTTGGCACTCCTAGTAGCTTCATGGCCTCGAGGATCTTCTCCCTGTTCACACTATCGAATGCCTGCTTGAAATCTATGAAAATGTGATGTAAATTAATATCGTATTCATAGGCTTTCTCTAACATCTGACGCATAAGATGGATTTGGTCAGTGGTGGATCGGTTTGGTCTAAAACCACATTGACATTCGCTTAGTATTTCTTCGGCGTATTCCTTTAATTTAAGATATATCACCCCTGAAAATACTTTGTATACAGTAGATAGAACAGAGATTCCTCGATAGTTGTTGCATACAGTCTTGTCTCCTTTCTTGTGGATGGGAATTATTATACCTAGAAGCCATTCTTCAGGTAGTTTTTCCTCAATCCATATTTGCTTTACTAAGCTATGCAGACGACTTACCCACTCCGAGCTAGCACATTTAAGCATTTCCGCAGTAATTGTATCCAGCCCTGGTGCCTTATTATTTTGTAGGTGTTTAATAGTGGTCCGGACGTCCTGTATTGTTGGTGCGGGTAGTTTTTGTTCCACATCATAATATGTAGTGCTATCTGATGCTGCATTGTTTACGTTCAGAAGTTCGTCGAAGTGCTGGCGCCATCTTTCTACTACCTTTGCCTTTTCTGTGAGTACATTACCCTCTTTATCACGACAGGTGTTAGTTCTGGGCTGATATCCCTTACGCAAAATGTTGATACGTTTGAAGAAAAGATGAGATAGACCACTGTTCTTCCATTCATTCGCCTCTTGAATCAGTCTTTTCATATGTCTTCTCTTCTTTTGCTTCAGAACGTTGCGTGTCTTCCTTCTTTCCTCCCTATATCGCTCCGAGTTCTGGACTGAGTTATTTTGCAAATATGCTTGCCTCGCTTTGTTCTTTTCGTCAAGGGCTGCTTTGCACTCTTCGTCATACCATTCTACCGGTCGAGTACGCTGTTTTTCTCCTATCACTTCCCTCGTAGCTTCTATTAGTCCTTCTTTGATGTTTTTCCATTCTTTCTCTATGTTTTCACTCACAGGCCGTATACTTAGCTGCTTTGTTACTTCGTCCATGTATCTTATTTTAGTTTTTCTATCTTTGAGCCTATCGATTTCCCATCTTACTCGTTTCTCTCCTTTGCACTGTACTACAGACGTTCTATATTTTACTTTGGCAACGACCAGAAAGTGATCAGAATCACAGTTTGCGCCACGATAAGATCTTTTCCCAATATTGAATGGATGTTATTATACATATAAACCTTCCTCTTTAATCACTCTATCTATTAAAAAAACCGCATCAAAATCAGTTGCGTAGTTTTAAAGATTAAAGCGAACATAGGGATATGGGGACAGAAAAAGTGACTTTGTTTTATACTATGTAGTGATGATAGTTACCCGTTGGGGCAATGTGTACCAACCCGTAAATTATAAAAAAATGAAATCGTAATTACACAGACCAGATAAGTAAAATACTACTACTGTAGATCTATCCACTTCTTGTATTAAAAAGAATATATCCTACCGCCCTACTCAACATTCTTATTTATTCTACTTGGATGGATGGATGGATGTTTGTTACTTTTTACGCAAAACTACCGATGCACTTTGGTGAATTTTGGCACACATATAACCGCACGTTATAGATTAACACATAGGATACTGTTTATAGGTTCTTGAGGGATTATTAAATAAGGATTTGAAGGAAAATTAGCTTGCAATTGAAATTAGTAGGCGTTACACGTAACACATGTATGTAACTTTTAGCATTATATCTTTGCTAAATTGATTTGAAAATTATTGTAAAAAAAACGAAGTTGAATTTTTGCCATATTTTTTTCACATTATTTTTTCTTTATCCCTCTACCCCTCCATTCGTTTTATAGTATTTTTGCGAAATATTTATAAATGCAAAAATATTTGTACCCCAAAGAAATTAAATTGTAGGATGTTAATAATTATGTAACTTTTGATGAACTTTTAATTTGCGTTTTAGCTCGAATTTTAGGACCCTGAAACTCTTCCTCATTCTGGTACCTTTTACCTTTACTGTATGTTGAATAAAACATTATTTTTCCATAGATATAATATTGTTGCCTATATACATATCTAGATTAAAATTACCTTTAAAACAACATTGAAATTAAATTAATATTTAGTAATCTTTGGTAAATATTATTTATTAATAGACGAAAAGCATACTAAAAATTATTTTCCATTTACAGGATTCATTAGCTTTTTAATATGACTTGAAATGCTGTCAGCATAATTATTTATTATGGCAAGACAATAAATTATTATAGAAATTGTTGTCTATGACAAGAGTTTTAGTGATTTCTATTCGTAAGCTTTCTTTTCTCAATTATATTTAGTAGTGTTAGAATTCTTCTTTTTCAGTATTTTAATTAAGGGATTACAGTGTTTTAGTTTAAGTAGACATGGCTGATTTCTTAGAATCCGAAGCAGAGGAGAGCGAGGTTAGTATAATACGAAACAATGCTTGTTTCGTCTTTGATTACGACTACACGTTACTTTGAAATAGTTACTTGAGGCTTTTGTAACGCAAGAAATTCTATATTTACTTATAGTTGGACTCTGAGGAAGACGATAAGCCAGTTGAGCGCAAAAAACCTAAAAGAAAAGCTGCTGTGCAAAGTGACGATGAAGAAGACGACGAAGGTCTGTGCAATGTGTGTCAATATCTTTTGCATTTCATTTTCAAAATCTTCTTTTAACACTTAAAAAAAAACTTAACTATATATCAATAAGTAATCTAAGGTAAGTAGGGCACGATTGGTAGTCATGTTATTTTCAACTACAAATGTGCTAATTTTGCTGTCGAATAAAAAAAAAGTTTCGATTTTATTTTAGTTTCGACGGTGTACAAAACGTTATTACCTATGAGCTTTATTATAATATTCTAGATGATGAAGAGCGCCTTCGGGAAGAGTTAAAAGATTTAATTGATGATGCACCCATAGAAGAATCTGGTAGTGACGGTGAAGATTCAGATGCTAGTGAAGGGCCAAAGAAAAGAAAAAAAAGTGATGATGAACTGGATGATAGATTAGAAGATGAGGATTATGACTTGATAGAAGAAAATTTAGGTGTAAAAGTTGCCAGAGTAAGTAATTTAGGCAGAACATGTGCTTAGTATAAATTTCCCACAAGTTGTTACATCATAACTTTAAATATAATATTGTCACTAGTATATAGAATAAGATTGAAGGTTTTAATTTCAATTGCCATTCCTAATAATCACTTTGAAATGTTAAATCTTATTATGTTAGTAAAACTTACTTTATTGACTTTAATTAAAAAGCAGTAAACCTCATTATTGTACTTGTAAGAGTAAATATTAATAAAAAATTAATTATTTATAAGTTTAGTGATTTTACTTACTTCTATAACTAAATATAGGATGTTATATTTATAGAACAAATTTAAAAGATTACGGCGTCTAGATGATGATGATAGTGACAATGAAGGTGCTGATGACCCAGAACTGGAGAGGGAAGTCATTGCTGAGAAGTTATTTGTTGCTGGCTCAGATGAGGTAAAATTTTACATTCATCTGTTACATTTTAGCCCAGATAATGCTAATATTATTTCCTTTTAAGATAAGATAATTGTAAATGAATTGTATCTGTCAAAGTGATAAAAAGCTTAAAACTAAAACTTGGTTGGTGTACAGAATGATCACTTCTTTTAAAAATTGTAATACTGTACAGTAACAGATAGAAGCAAGTTATTATTGTCATCAAGTTTTGTACTCTCTAGCTCAAGGAGAGTGAGTTTTAAATCAATTAAATGTAGTAAAAATAGTGAACAGACTACGTTATTATTTTTGCAGTTTTTTTAATTTTGCTGTCGTGAAAAGTTGTCATTTTCATTTTTTAGGAGGATGAAAATCGGTCAGAGTCTGCAGCACCAAGAGAAGTTGAATATGACGATGAGAATGAGGACATGGAATCAGATGCTGACGACTTCATTGTCGATGATGACGGCAGGCCTATAGCTGAGAGAAAGAAGAAACGAAAACACATATTCACTGATGCGTAAGAACATCCTTAGAATTATTTTAAACTAGTTGAATATCTTATTTTCCTATGTCATTTTACTATTTTATGATGAGAGCAAAAAAGAATTATCTTTATTATAAATAAAGTGGAATATTTACTAGTATTAAGTAATACACAAAAGTTATAATTTGTGAGGATCCCCTATTATATTAATAATAATATTTTACTAATTTTACAACAGAAATTACTCATTACTATCTTAATGTTGCTAATGAATTAATATTTGTAATTATTAACAATAATTATATATTCCCCATTAACAGTTCATTGCAAGAAGGTCAAGATATATTCGGTGTTGATTTTGACTATGATGATTTTGAGAAATATGGTGAAGAAGATTATGAGGATGAAGATGATGAAGATTTAGATGAATATATTGAAGATGACGATGAAGAGGGTTAGTTTATTTGTATAATTTGTAGTCATACATAGTCAGTCATTGTTTTTTAGTCGTCACAGAACATGGACAATGGACATCTATTGAGTTTTATTGTTTTCATAACTATTGAAGTTGTTACAATTTTGGATATACAGATAATATAAATTTAATCCATACTGTAATATTATAAATGCGACAGTAACTCTGTCTGTCTGTCACGCTTTTACGCAAAAACCAATGAACTGATTTCAATGAAATTTGATACTACTAGTATTTAATTCGAAAAAAGGGTTTTAAGGGGTTGAAAAGGGGGTGAAAAGTTTTATGGAAGTATCGTTGATACATAAAGTATCGATATAAATAAATATGACATTCAAAGTTTGTAAAAGTTTTACCTTCAAGGGTGGAAAATAATAATAGAATATGAGAGTAGGGGAAATTTTGGAAGAAAATAATTTTAAGTTAGTAAGCTGTATTCCTTTTTAAAAATAATTAAGTATAGGTAATAAGAAATCAATAACTAAATACAGTAAAGTGAAAAAATAATTAATTTAATATGTTACTATCCTAATGGATTGAGTGTGATGCATTTAGTATTTATAATTGTTTTTTTTTTCATAGGAGAAAGAAGAAGAACTAAAAAGGGCAAAGCGAAGAAACCTAGTAAGAAGTCAATATTTGAGATCTATGAGCCAAGCGAGCTGAAGAGAAGTCACTTTACAGATTTGGATAATGAGGTACATACAAAGAAACACTATTAAATTTTTAATATGCATTGCCTACTTATAGAACACATATAACACACATATCTGGAACAAATGTTTGGGAAAACCAAGCATACCGAAAAAAATATTAAATCGAAAAATTACAATTTTAATTAAAGAGATTTTTTTCGTTTTTCGAAATTGAACTGTAAGTATATAATTTTTTTTTAGATACGTAAAACTGATGTACCTGAGCGTATGCAAATCCGTGAAGTGCCAATCACGCCCGTGGAGGAAGGCAGCACGGAATTAGAGGATGAAGCGGAATGGATCTACAAGCAGGCTTTCCTTAAAGCGCCTGTGTCGAAAGCTGATGCTCAAGAAGCGAGAGAAAGATCTAGAAGGTAGGCTAAATAATGATCCCAAAAATAAGTAATGCATGTTATTAAAATAATACTGATATATGTCTTACTGGCACGATTACGGTTCTTCCGGAACCACGATTTGATGGCGTATTATTATAGATCTCAAAGATATAATTTATATTACTTGATACGAAATACGACGAAAATTAAAAATAATCGCGATGGACGCGCGGTAGGAAATATAAAATAAAATCATTATTTGCAATTTAATTTCATACTACCCCACCCCATTCCACCTCCTGCCTCGCCACATTTACCATCCCACCCCTTGCCACCCTCAAAATAAACCAAACAACGCGCGGTAATGCTTTATTCACGTTTTACTGTCAAGGCTTTCCTATAACTCTTTTTTTCTCCTCGCTCTTTTACTACAGCCCATGATAAGGAACAAGATATGGAATGTCCGCCAGATAAATACGTACATCAAATTAATATCTTGTCTTATTACATAACATTTCCCAACAGAGGCTCCAGTACTGTTGTAAAGATCCGGCAAGCATTGGACTTCATGAGGAACCAGACTTTGGAGGTTCCTTTCATAGCGTTCTACCGTAAGGAATATGTACAACCTGAACTCAGCATCAACGATCTATGGAAAGTTTATAAATATGATGCTAAGGTATGTAATACATCATATTATATGTATTCTGTAATTTATTATAGACGACTTTTGTTGTAATAGTTGTATGACAGCTCGACATTGGAAGTACTACCCTTTCACAGAAAATTGGAACGCACATGTGATACAAGTATCATAAGCATTCATAGGTTGCAGTGTCTGCTTTAGGACATAAAATCTTCCATAATTAGTTACCGTAGATATTAATTGTATTTTGTTTTAGTTTCTTAAATTATTATGTGTGTTGTATAAGAATGCAGACATTTTGTATTTAAATAATCATTTTGTTGGAGTTTTTATTATGATATTATTTATCAATAATATTTGTTATCAGTGGTGTCAGTTGAAACAACGTAAGGAAAACCTACTTCGTCTAGTCGAGAATATGCGGGACTTTCAATTGGATAAGTTGATGCTAGATCCTGATGCTCCGATACCTGAGAATATGAGGCTTATTCGGGATGAGGATATTGAAAGGTAAGGCTAAATCCATTGTAATGGAATTAACTAATATAAATTTAGGACTGGCCCTTCCATAAAAGAAAAATGTCCAAAGATTTGGTGGTGATCCTTGTAAATTCAGCACTAACGTAACAACAAAACGAAGATAATCACACGCTAACTTTATTTCATTATGTTGCAAGCTTGTGACTTACTTCGTTTCATTGAGTCGATGTTGAATATACGAAGAAGCACCAGCAAGTATTTGTTTTTTGTATGGAATGGCCTCTCATACATAATAAGTCCATTCATATGCTTATTTTTTTTTTTCTATTATTTTTTTATTATTATTTTTTTAATTTTTAATTTTTTTATTTTATGTTCCGGTCATGAAGACTAAAGACTTTTGTGGCCATAATTTATGTTGGAAAGTTATATTTGTTGATGGGACAATAATTTTTATTGTTCTTTAACCATATACATAGTAATTTACATTTTAAATAGGTATAATAAATTTTAAATTTATTTACAAAATTGAATCACGTGATTTCCTTTTTTTTTTTAAAGAATGAAGAATGTGCAAACTCCAGAAGAGTTGCGGGATGTACACTCGCATTTCTTCCTCTATTACTCCAACGATCTACCTGAAATGCAGAGAGTGCAGCGGGCGAAAGAGAAGAAAAAAGAGTTGGAAGAAAAGAAGTAAGTACCCGGAACCAATTTTGATTTTATTATTGAAACCCTTAAAAATAACCAGTATCTCAAATTTTAACCCTTTGAAAGCTCTTCCTTACCGTCATTCTACAATGATTTCATTTTGGTTTGAATAACTCATGGAAATAATTATGTAATATTATAATATTGGATAGATTGGTCTATACACGAGATAGTATACTATAGATAGGTGGTATTTTTAAATTTGGCTAAAGGGGACCTAGGCAATGTAGGTCATTGCCTAGGTCCCCCGATATGGTTAATTCAGCTCTGCATGTTTGTGTTGTGTATGAGGTAGTTTCTGAAAAATTGTGTTACATGCTGGGGTTCGAAGATTTCGATTAAAACACTTGATGGCTCTAAGTGAGACTATAATGAGGTCTTTAAGGTTACGGAACAGAACTTCCAAACCACAGGTCAATCGTAGTTAAGAAGGATAGTAGAGGTCACTGGGTCACACTTGATCACTTGTTTCATATTGCTCAGAACTGAATGAATCAGTTGCCGCACCGGGCCGCTTATATATAACAAAACTTACTAGAACCTACGCGTTACGATGGAAAGAGACAGAGAGAGAGAGAGAGAGAGAGAGAGAGAGTAGCGAGCGATTCCGAACCTTATGTCCCTCGTGATAAGGTTTGTTTTGTATCGCTCAGACGCCAAGCGCGCTCGGAGGCGGAGCGGCTCGGCGAGGACGCGGAGGAGGCGGCGGCGGCGGTGGAGGCGGCGCAGCCCGACGACGACGCGGCCGAGGTCAAGTACGCCGTGCGCTCCGGCCCCTACGAGCTCTGCAGGAAGGCGGGCATCGGTGAGTGTGCACTCCGTCACACGGCCAGGGGGTCCACAAAGTCTGTCATCGTGTGATAACGTCCAATTTCGAAATCTAATGTTGTATGTATCTACATATTTACGGGAAATTTAACTTTACCACGAATTCAAATTTTTCGTAAAATTTTACTTAATGAACTAATTTTGACGTCACACTAGGGAGGAGGGATTCTTACGAATGTGAGAAACTGCGATAAAGACGGAGGAGGGGTTAGAAAAAAATCATGAAATTCGTGTTATGTAATTTATGGATGGCCCTGTACAGCCGGTCTGATGAAAAGAGTAATAATATAATTGACATCATTGGGTTGCGGAGGTGGAGCTGGACTTCCTACACTGTTTGGTCGTTGAAGTTTCCATATAAAGTGGGAATAGTAACAATTCAGATACTTCCTTGAGGTCAATATTGTCTGTGAGGGTAATACTTCTTTAATTTCGAAATTAAGTCTAGTAAGGAACGTGAAACGTCTACGCCAAAAAATATTTTATTGCAGTGATTGCAGATAATGAGGTAATACTTTCAAAGTCCAGATTCTGGATTAACCCACTTTATGTAACGTTTAGGGGTTGGTAGGTAAAATGTTATGTGTATCTAACAGAGCCGCTCGTGAAGAAGTTCGGTCTGAGCCCGGAGCAGTTCGCGGAGAACGTGCGCGACAACTACCAGCGGCACGAGGTGGAGCAGCAGCCCGTGCCGCCGCTGGAGGCTGCCGAGCCGCTGGTGAGTAGCACACTGTTAAGTGGACGCAAATAAGCAATACCATGTCAACCCACAAAATTAAAAAACTGAGTTATATATGCAGAAGTGTTGGTAAATGGCTGAAGAACATTTTTCTTTAATATTTGTAGGGTTTTAAGCTTTAAAACTTCTAAAAAGCCATTTTTTTTATCATCCAATTTATGTCTTATGTTAAACGTTTTGGGTTATATTATATACGGAATATGCAGTTTGTATACTTATTTTTTGTAAAAATAAGTAAAATAAGTTACATAAAAAAAGTTCATTAAAGCAAGTTGTTCAAAATTTTCAAACGCTTTTTCTCGAAATGACATTCGTGTGGGTTGACATGGTATTGCTTATTTGCGTCCAAGTGTTAGGGTGGTAGTTTTGAAATCAAATGCCAGTTACACTCACACTCACCCTTACAAAGTCTCTTAAAGCTCTAACGAACAGTCAAAAACATTTAATTAACACGAGGGATTGAGGATCCGTAACGAATTTAGTTGAGCATTTGGATTTATGAAGCTAAGAATTCCATAACATACAGTGCAAACTATTTTAACGAAGATATGACCGAAATTCCGGCGCAGTAGCTGTGATGTCACAAAGACCAATTGACCTCTAAAAAATAGTTTCTCTGGCGTTTTTACTGAAATATTTGTGCATTTAGGAACAATATAAGTACATAATTATTTTAAAAATTATTCCACAACATAAATAATAAACAAGCTGCTTGTGGTGAACAGACGCAGCGCGAATTCAATGTGATCGGTACGTGTGACGCCATACAGGCGATAAAAATATAATAAATGTGTAATAAAATCGCAACTGATCGACCGATTTTGAATTGACTTGTCAACTTCAAAATCATTCGCATTATTGCGTTAATAGACGCATCGACGCGCGATGGTAAGGGTGTAGTGTGTGCGCAGACGCCGGCGGGCTGCTCGAGCGCGGAGGTGGTGCGGCGCGCGGTGTACATGTGCGGCATGCAGCTGGCCCGCGAGCCGCTGCTGCGCGCCACGCTGCGCGACGCGCTGCGCGAGCGCGCCACGCTCAGCGTGCGCCCCACGCCGCGCGGCCTCAAGGAGATCGACGAGAGCCACGCCTGCTTCAGGTACACCCATCTACACACTCATTAGGATAATTATATCCTCCGTCGGGGGCACAGTGGCAAGGGCAAACACACGCAGACCGGAACACATGCATGTATGATCAATACAAACATTTGCCCCGAGCGGGCATTGAACTTGCGTCCTGTGGCGCTTAAGGCAGATTTGCTACCGCTGCGCCACAACGTTACACATTACGCACACGTCGGTGGAGGTTAAAGTACCAAACGGCAGAAATGGCTATGAGTACTAGTGAGGTTTTTTTATGTGACTAAGTTGGGCAAGGCTCTATGGTTGCATAGAGCCCACGTGATGGGAAGCGGTTGTCTTAGCCTATTGGCGCTTGGAACACTATTTGGACGCAAATAAGCAGTACCATGTCAACCCACACGAATGTCATTTCGAGAAAAACGCGTTTGAAAATTTTGAACAACTTGCTTTATATGATTTTTTTAATGTATTGGTTAAGTTTTTGGCAATTTCAGATTTATGTAAGTGATTAATACTTATTTTTACATAAAATAAGTATACAAACTGCATATTTCGTATATAATATAACCCAAAACATTTAAAATAATACATAAATTGCATGATTAAAAATGCCTTTTTTAGAAGTTTTAAAGCTTAAAACCCTACAAATATTAAAGAAAAACGTTCTTCAGCCATTTACCAACACTTCTGCATATATAACTCAGTTTTTTTTTTTAATTTTGTGGGTTGACATGGCATTGCTTATTTGCGTCCAATTTTATAGGTGTCTTTGTAGCGAAATATTGGTTTTAAAATTGCTTTTGTCAAGTAATATAACTAGCTGCAGTGTCCTCCAAACCGAAACACAATAATATAAAACACACCACTGCTTTGTGGTAGAATATCTAACCGGGCTGCCTACTTTTTCGGGTTGTTGTATTAAAAGGCCGACTACCAAAAAATGTACAAACGTAGCAGTGAATCGAATCGAACCCATCATATCGATTTTTCGAGCCGGTTGACGACACAAGTAGTTTTCTGCAGAAATAAGGTAATTCTCTTAAGGACCTTACAGAGTATAGTGCATGTATTATCTGAATATAGACTCTTGTACATATTATGTTTATTGAAACTTATATTTTTAGTATGAAATACCTTAAAAAGAAACCAGTCCGTGATCTAACTGGTGATCAGTTCCTAAAGCTCACAATCGCGGCCGAAGACAAATTACTGGAAATAAACATCAGTGAGCAGATAGAGGGTAATACTGGACCCAGTTATTTAGAAGAATTGAAACAACTATATCAAAAAGTAAGACGCACTTAATACCTTTTACATTTTAAAAGAACTTTTTTGAAAAAGTTTCGCTTTTAAAAGAATAATTTTAATTATTGAAAAGCAAAAATATATGGGGTAGGAATTTTTTTTCTTTTATCTCTGATGGTAAGTAGTCACCGCAATCTATGAACGCGCGCGATACCTAAAGTATCACATCCGTGTTACCAACCGGAAGAATAGGAAAGAATTGATGAGAAAGGAAAAAGAAAGGGAACTCATCTCATGAAACGCAATAGTAATAGTTACCATACAGAAAATTTTCTGTGAGACTTCTAGTAGTACTTTCTAGGTCTACCCACTTGTTGGGAGGACCATGGCTACTACTGGAATATCTATAAAATCGTTTTTAAATACCTATAAAATCTTTTAGGATGAGTTTGCGGCAACAGTTGAAGCTTGGAACGAGTTGAGAGCAGAAGCGGTGACACTTGCCCTTACAAAAATCGTAATGCCAGAACTGAGAAGAGAATTACAGGCAGTACTCTTACAAGAATCTAAAGACTACGTTTTAAAGTAAGTAAGAAAGATAACTTCAGTTCTATTTACATAGGATTATTTGTTTTTAGAAGTAATACATCTGCACTTACGTTTGGGAATATCATAAGAGTGAATTTTATAATGCGCGCGCGCAGCGACACGGTTTTCAACATCATTAATTCAATATTTTTACGACAGAACCAAGATGGCGGAACAATCTTGTTTTGTTACGACAGAAAAGTGTAGCTTCTTCTCTTCCGTACGCACGCGTAAATAAGTACACACTTCGGTTTTTTTATAACATTAACTACTTTGTACTAGCGTCTTGTAATTTTTATCGTGTATAAAGGAATATGTTCACTTGATAGCCATTTTAATGTAACCTTGCAAAGTGGTATTGCTAAATGTAACATAATATAGTTGATGTTGTTACTAAATTATAGCATCAGCATTGTCAAAAAGGGAGATAGTTAATAGAGGATAATTGGCAGATAGTTTCTTAATTTTACTATGGGTTGATGTATTTTATTTTTGGAAGTTTTTCTTTTTTATTATATTGCACCTCATTGCAGCAAGGTGTAGAATTTCGAATCAATTGTTTGGCGTACATGTACAATACATGTGTGCACATTTTAATGTTTTATTTTTATTTTATTTGAAATCTTGTAATAAAATTTAATTTTTTAAACGCAGGTGCTGTCGACGGAAACTGTACGATTGGTTGAAAGTAGGCCCCTACGAGTCCAGGGTATCGGACGACGATGACGAAGAGTGGGATACTTCCAATGGTAAGAAAAGGAAACGAAGCATCAACAGCTCAGTATATTTCATTCACTGGCTGTGAGAGGAAGAGAGAAAGAAAATGTGCGCGCGCACTGCTTTATTGCTTGTCTTCCGTTCGCCACACCCGATCACTCCTTTTTTCCTTTTTATCGACAATTGGCTGTTCATAGCGATAATTAGATTAGATCTGGGGTGGGATGTTTTGCTATTCCATTAAACAGCTAGTGTGTTTTTATGTTTTCTCAATCTTTCCTAATTTTTTTATTTTCTCCTGATCCCTTAAATAAGTATAGCTTCAGAAATGTATGTATTCGTGTACTTGCAGGTCTCCGCGTGCTGTCGCTCGCGTACGTGCCGGACCGCGCGCACTGCGCGTTCGCGTGCGCGGTGGCGGGCGGCGAGGTGGCCGACCACCTGCGCCTGCCGCACCTGCTGTACCGCCGCAACGCGTGGGACGCGCTCGAGCGCCGCCACAAGGAGGCCGACATGACGGCGCTCAGGAGGTCGGTCTACTTCGTCCTAGCGTTCTTCGTTTTTACACAGAGCGATTGCCATCTGGCCTCCGCAACCCTAAGGGCGAACCAGTAACTCATTGCATAACAGCAAAAGGAAGTTAATGATTATTATCAGATGCTATGTGATACCAACCGCGACCTACAGCTTGACGTGCTCTCCAAGGCTCGGTGGGGAGACCCATAAGAACAAACGTCCAGACCGAAACAAATATTTATAACTAACTTCTGCTCGAGCAGGACCCGAACCCGCAACCGTCGCGACTAAAAGCAGACTCGCTACCCACAACGCGACAACAGTGTCATAATAAAAGATCAACGATAACAGATGATTAAAAGTAAAGTAAAAAGTTAAAAACGCTACACACACAACGGCCCCATTAGGATATTGATATCCTGTGTCGGAGTCCGGAGACGTACACCAGGACATAGACAAACACATCCCAGAACGGAGCACATGCAATATCAATACAAACATCTGCTCCGTGTGGGTATTGAACCCGTGACCTGGTGCGCTTAAGGCAGTTTCGCTACCGCTGCGCCACAATGTCGTCGTCGTTATATACGAAATGAACAAGAATTAAATAAAAAAATATTGAATTAAATAAAAAAAAAAATATATTGTGATTAGTTAAGTCAGAGTCCTATATGAGAGACAAGAAGGAAATTACCCACATTTTTAATATTTTAATTTTGATTCTACAGATTCATCCTTAGAAAGAAACCCCATGTCATAGTGATAGGCGGCGAGTCTCGAGACGCTCTCAACATCAAAGCCGACGTGTCCGAGTGCGTGCAACAGCTCGTGGAAGACGAACAGTTCCCGCGAATACCAATAGAGATAGCCGATAACACTATCAGCAAGATATACAGTAATAGCATAAAAGGACGGGTGAGTAGACAGATAATTAAAAAAAAGTGCTTTCGGTGACCCCCGTCAGGAACTAAGTTCCTTCCGTTTTTTCTTGAACTCCGAATGTAATTCACAATTAAATCTGTATATTTCGATAGGTTATGTGATAAAAAGAAAGGAAGAGAGAGAGAGAGAGAGTTGCGCACCCGGCTGCGCACTCACTTGCTCGTGTGCTCATTTGCTTGTAGTAGATTCGATATTCATACGCACATACACACAACATACGGCATTTCGTTACGTGACGATTTCTGCTAAATCGCACTACTTGTAAACCGCGTTAAGGAACTTCGTTCTAATATATAATTATTGAAACGAAGCTTGCCGTAGGTTTTGACTGAGAGAAATAATGAGGTAAGGAAAAACTTAATTCTTCACTCTCTCTCTTTCTTTCTTACACTCTTTCCCGGTATAATACTCTCTGTTGTATTTTTAATGATATCTTTTTCGAATTGAGAAAAGTATAGAACATTATTCCTGAAAGGGGTTCCCCGATAGTAAATGTTACTTTTGTATATTAAAAATGACATCCTCTTTCAGAATGACTTCAGGGAATATCCAGATACATTACGACAGGCAATATGTCAAGCTCGTTTATTACAAGATCCCCTTATGGAAATATCACAGTTATGCGGGCCCGATGAGGAAATACTATGTCTGCGGTATCATCCATTACAAGATCACGTAACAAAGGAAGACCTTCTAGAAGGTATCGAGTTGGAATTCGTAAATCGGGTTAACGAAGTTGGCGTGGATGTTAACGAAGCTGTCCTCACCGGACGGGGAACTGAATTATTACAATTCGTATGCGGTTTAGGTCCAAGGAAAGCACAAGCCTTAATCAAATTATTCAAGCAAACCAATCAGAAGTTAGAAAATCGAACGCAGCTAGTAACAGTATGTCATATGGGTCCTAAGGTTTTCATCAATTGTTCTGGTTTCATCAAAATCGATACGAACAGTTTAGGAGATAGTACTGAAGCGTATATAGAAGTTTTAGACGGATCCCGAGTTCATCCGGAAACTTACGAATGGGCGAGAAAAATGGCTGTCGATGCGTTGGAATACGAAGACGAGGATGCGAACCCTGCTGGTGCTTTAGAAGAAATCCTCGAAGCTCCGGAAAGACTAAAAGACTTGGACCTCGATGCGTTTGCTGAAGAGTTAGAGAGACAAGGCTTTGGTAATAAGAGCATAACGTTATACGACATACGTGCCGAATTGAACTCTAGGTATAAGGATCTAAGGGTTTCATTCCGTTCGGCAACCCCTGAGGAATTGTTCGATATGCTCACCAAAGAGTCACCGGAGAGTTTCTACGTCGGTAAAATGGTTTTAGCGACTGTTATCGGTATATCGCATAGGAAACCGCAGAGGGAAATGTTGGATCAAGCGAATCCAGTGAGAAACGACGAGACTGGTTTATGGGAGTGTCCCTTCTGTCACAAGAACGATTTTCCCGAATTATCTGAGGTAATTATAAATAAATAAAAATAAAATAAATAAACGCTACACAATGGCCTCCATTAAGATAGTTATATCCTGTGTTCGGGGGTCCATAACGTCGTCCTTTCTTATAAAATTTTGCACATGGATAGCTTATAATATCTGCAATTAAAAAAAAAAACTACAGGACGTATAACATTAAAATTCGGTATATATGTCTTATGGAATATTATTTACTTAATACTGATTCATCTCTAGAGAACCAAGTTTAAGGTCACCACGTTCGAAGTCGCGGCCAAATACTTCTGATAAAATATATTATAATAAAATATAGAACGGCGTTATCATAATAATTCAATATAAAACTCACATATTAGTTTTGTCAGTGAATTTTTGTCTTATTTTTTAGGTATGGAATCACTTCGACGCCGGCGCATGTCCCGGCCAAGCGACGGGAGTTAGGATACGGCTGGATAACGGCCTCTCCGGATACATCCACATAAAGAACCTGTCCGACCGCCACGTGACCGACCCCACGGAGCGCGTGCGCATCGGCCAAACGATACACTGTAGGATATTGAAGATAGATGTTGAGAGATTTTCCGTCGATTGTTCTTCTAAATCATCAGATCTATTGGATAAAAATAATGAATGGAGGTGAGTTTGTCTTAGGCCTTACCATAATGTCTTTTTTGATGTGAAATTGAATGTGTTTTGGGCGCTTCGTCAGTAAACTCGATTCCTAATTTATAGAGAAAATGACATGACTTTGTCTGGTGCCGTCATGTCCAGCATGTATGTGTGTGCACGTATAAACTCTTGTAATTCTTGACGAGTTCACCGCTTGTATACACATTTAGTATTTCATTTTGCTCTATTTTTTATTGGTATTAATTATTTTTTTACCGGCGTCGGAATGTGACGACCCCATCGCCCGCTGTTGGGATAACCTCAGTCACAGCAGAGATTATTCCACCAGTGCAATCAGTCACACTGGTGGTAGGTCTTTTGTTGCAAGAGGCCGGCTAGGTAGATACCGCCGCAGTGTCTAATATTATAATAATAAATAATAAACGCTACACACTCAACGGCCCCCATTAGAATATTGATATCCTGTGTCGGGGGTCCGGAAACATACACAATGACAAGGACAAATACACCCACACCGGAAAATATGCTTGCATGGTCAATACAAACATATTATGCTCCGAGCGGGAATCGAACCCGCGACCTGTGGCGTTTAAGGCAGGTTCGCTACCGCTGCGCCACAACGTCGTCGAAAATATTCTGCCGCCAAATAGTAGTGCTTAGGCATTACTGTGTTCCGGTTTGAAGGGCACTGTACGGTAGTGAAATTACTGGACAGAGGAGATTTAAGAACCAATATCTCGAGGTTGGCAACGCGTGAGTGGCACCTACTAATGGTGCTGCAAGCGCTCATAGGCTACCGCAACCACATACCATCAGGTGGGCCGTATGCTTGTTTGCCAACTTGTCACATAAAAAAAATAAATTATAAATTATCCTATTAATTTTGATGTAGGATTTTTTTTCGCAGGATACTTTGAAAATGTCATTATTTTATTACGTAATTTCTGGTTTATTTGATTTAAGACCACCGAAAGATCCATATTATGATCAAGAGTCAGAAGAAAAGGATGTCCGGAAAGACAAGGAAACAAAACAGACAAAGGAGCGCATGCAATACGTTAAAAGGGTAATCGTTCATCCAGCCTTCCACAACATCAGCTTCGCGGAGGCGGAGAAGCTGATGGAGAACATGGCGCAGGGGGAGGTCATCGTCAGGCCAAGCAGTAAGGTAAATTTTTGCTATACTTCCAATAGCTTGTTTTCTGTTCGCATTATAAATTGATAGTTTAGAATGGTCCTAACTAAAAACCTCGATATTACAGGGTTCTGATCACCTCACTGTGACATGGAAGGTGGCAGATGGTATTTGTCAGCATATTGATGTGCGAGAGGAGGGGAAAGAGAATGCGTTCTCTCTGGGTTTGTATTTGTTTTGCCTTTTTTTGTAATTATTTAATAATTTCGTAATGTTTTATATTTTTTTGAGATCGCTTCTTATGATTTTATTTTTGACCAGGTCGGAGTCTTTGGATACAGGGTTCCGAGTTTGAGGACTTGGACGAAATCATCGCGCGGCACGTGACACCAATGGCGGGTCACGCTCGTGATCTCATTTCTTACAAGTACTACAGGCCTCTCGGTGGTATGAGAGATAAAGCAGAAGAGATCCTTAAGGAAGAGAAAGCAAAAAATGCCAACAAAATCCATTACGTGATATCCGCCGCAAAAAACCATCCCGGGAGGTTTCTCCTGTCGTACCTGCCTCGGGCGAGATGCACGCACGAATACGTCTCCGTAACGCCCGACGGGTACAAGTTCAGACAGAGGATGTTCGACTCCCTGGGCGGTCTGCTCAAGTGGTTCAAGGAGCACTTCCGGGACCCGCCGCCGTCCGGCACGCCGATGCAGCGCACGCCGGCGCGCACGCCGCACGGGCTCGCCTCCTCCATGTACCACACGCCGGCGCCGCACACGCCCGCCTTCCACACGCCGGCGCACACGCCCGGCCCCGCCTACATCAACACGCCCTACACGCCGTCCGCGCAGACGCCCTACATGACGCCCTTCGCCGCCACGCCGCGCCAGCCCGACTTCCTGACGCCGGCGGCGCCGCGCCACAAGCAGGTGCAGATGCCCGTGTACACGGAGCCGTCCGACTGGCAGAAGGCGGCCGAGGACTGGGTGCGGCACCGGTCGGTGCGCGACACTCCGAGCACGCCGCGTGGCAGCGAGATGTCGACGCCGCGTGACTCGCGCACGCCGCGCTCCGAGCCTCGTTCGACGCCGCGTCACGACGCTCGCTCGACGCCGCGTCACGACGCGCGGTCGACGCCCCGCCACGACGTGCGCTCGACGCCGCACGGCCACAGCTCGGGTCGCTCGTCGCGCGCGCATTCTGTGCGCTCCACTCCGCACACGAACACGTCCCCGCGCTCCATGTCGCTCGGCGACGCGACTCCGCTCTACGACGAGAACTAGATAAGACGCTAACGGAACTCATCGACGAGATATTTTTTTAAATTTGTATAACCGGGAGTGATCGGCTCGCTTCTCCCGCCGCTCGACGTTCGTTACGAGACGTTCGCGTTAGCTTACCGTGCTAGTGTATCGTCAATTTGCACGGGTTAGGATATTAATCATTTTGCATTAGACATATCTATTCTCTACACTTTGCTCCTGCCCTTGTATCGTTCTTGTATATATTACGCGACTGACTGCGCTCCTATTGCATCTTCATACAGATATTTCAAAAAATTAGTTAATCGAATTGTGACACGGAGGCCACACGGAGCCGATAGATAGCGAAGGTTTATAATAGACGAAGATATTAAAATTGTTTCTTTGTAAAGAATCAAGACAATGTAGTGCTATATCGCCAACGAATGCGTCTATACTTTTACTATTAGTTATACCATTTTTATGCATTATCTACGATTATGAAACTACGAATATTTATTACTTAATTGGAAAAAATAAGCAATAATAATTATTGTATCTCTATATTTTTTATAATACCAAGTAGTTGGTAGCACTAAAAATTGTAACCTTTTAAAATATGTCGGATAACAGATCATTTCCAATGAACCGACAATGGTGTAACCACGTCTGAACCACCTCGTACTACTACCACCTCAACTTACTACCGAAAAACTACATACAAAACAATAGAAATGCCTTATATTTGATTGTTATAAGTAGATGGTTAATGACGTAACTGCCACATGATTTATTCAGGCCTTAACTCACGGAATCAATAATAAAGGTTTGACAAACTATTTCCGTATTTTATTTCTTCAGCCTTTAAAAAAACTGCCTTTTTAATGTTATTAATTATGATCACCTATATAATGGACGCAAATAAGCAATACCATGTCAACCCAAACGAATGTCATTTTGAGAAAAACGCGTTTGAAAAATTTGAACAACTAGCTTTATATGGTTTGTTTTATGTATTGGTCAAGTTTTTGGCAATTTCAGATTTATGTAAGTTATTTATACTTATTTTCACAAAAAATAACTATACAAACTGCATATTTCGTATATAAATTAACCCAAAATGTTTACCATAATACATAAATTGCATGATTAAAAATGGCTTTTTAGAAGTTTTAAAGTTTAAAACCCTACAAATATTAAAGAAAAATGTCCTTCAGCCATTTACCAACACTTGCATATATAACTCAGTTTTTTCAATTTTGTGGGTTGACATGGTATTGCTTATTTGCGTCCATATATCTTCTATATATATAAAAGGCTTTGTTCTGACTGACCGACTGATCAAGGCATAGCCTAAGCCACTGGTCGTAGAGATCTGACACTTGGAAGTGTTCCTTGTATGATGTGGTCATTCGATAAGAAAGTGTTTTCCGAAATTCTATCCCTAAGGGGGTTAAAAAGAAGGCCATAGTTTATTTATAATAAATAAATTGAGTTCATAAAAGTTAAGGCTTAGTTAGTTTACAGTATCACCATTGCACAGTACTTATGATATATTATAATTTGAATTATTATGTACACCAAAAAATATGTTAATTAAGGGCCCGATCTTAGGGGCACAATCATTATTTTTAACTGACTTCAAAAAAAGTAGGAAGTTATCAATTCGTCTGAATTTTTTTTTATTCACACATTAAACGCTGCACACTCAACGGCCCCCATTAGGTTAATAACATCTTGTGCCGGGGTACATACATACAACAGGACAAACACTTCGATCGTAACACATACCGGTATGGCTAAGACAAACATTTGCTCCCAGTGGGAATCGAACTTGCGACACAGGCGCTTACAGCAGGTTCGCTACCGCTGCGCCACAACGTAGTATTTTATTCGATTACTGTGAGACCGTTGGACCAATTTTGAATTATTTTTTGAAACACTACTTTCCAATTGGTCCCATTGAAGGTCAGGATCTGATGATAGGATCTTGAAAAAACCAAGGGAACTCTAATTTATAAGTAGGTGTACCATCTCATTTCTATATTTTTGTTAACTTATACATTTGCTCCAGAAAAGCATCAAAAATTATCAAATCCGTTGCCTGGCTTAGGAGGAGTTAGCGGAAATACAGACAGCCGCGAAAAGCGACATTGTTTATATTATATCATTATTATGTGATATGATCCGCATGAATGTATGAACTGTGTTTATAGGGATTTTGCTCGCTTACGCATTACTACCAGACTGCGTTGCTCATGACTACTACGCGGTACGACACGACAGGGGATTTTTATGTAATGAATACAGAATGCGTTACGGCTGTCACTTTTTTTTCTGATTGCGAATTGCTGTTGGTACTACGTTGGCCCTATTGGCCTTGACAGCGTCACTATTGCTGTTGGCCCTACTGCCCTTGACAGCATCAACCTAGGACCTAGTGCCTGTATCTAGTGACGAAAATTTTGACTAAGATAGCCTTTATTCAAGGATTTATCCTTTTGGTTCGTCCTAATACAGACAGCTAGTGGCTTTTATAGTATAACAAGCCTGAGAAAGATGAATTATTAAGAACGACGTCATTACGCTGTTAAACTAAAGTGAATAATGGCGAATTGGCCAAAGATGAGTGTGGCTTGTAGATTGAAGCATTTTAAGCGCTGAAATTGAATATTTATAGCAATCAGAAAAAAATATTCCGCGTGTAAAGTGGATTAAGGTTAAAAATGTTTACTCGAACCAATATAAAGTTAATCCATGGTAATAGAACTAGTGATAACTGGCTATAAATATATATAGATATAGATAGTACTTCAGGGCTAGCCTCACTACTTATCTTTTTAATACCAACATCAATAATTATCATAAATTATGTAGAACTCACCCGTGCCTTATTGTTTTAGGCGTGTTGTTTATAAACATTTATCGTAAATAACTTCAAGCTATATTTTGTCTGAGGGCCTTCAATTAATGAGAAAATATCTATTAAAAAATTAACTTGGTAACTTTGTAATCATGAGTGATAACGTCATTAAGAACTATGAGTTTTATGACTAACTATATAGTTTTGTCTTGTGGCTTTGCACGCATGAAAATATAAAATTTTCCTTGTCCAAATTATAGCAACAAAATTAAAAAAAGATTTATATTTTATATATGTAATTATAATTTGACGACTTTAATACAAACTGAACACTGTTTCAAACCTTTAAGTATAAAAGTTTAGAAGATTTTTAAATATTAAAAACGTGTTCTTTTATCTGTAATTGTTCGCCTAAAAACAAAGATTCGCGCCTATAGTTTCAAGAATGACGGACTTCCATACAAACTTTCAAACTCTTTTTTCCCCTTTTAAGGGTTACATTTAGAAAATCTTTTCTTAGTCTTCGTTTACGAACATTCCGTTTTAAAAACAACCTTTGAAAAATTCAGCTTTCTAAGTCCAAGGGTTTAGGCGGGATTGTTGATATGTCAGTCAGGTTTTCTTCTTTTATAACATATAGATTAGGTATATATATAAAATAACCATTCATTGCAAAAATATAATTTACACACGTGTTCAGTGGTTATTATTACGCATTGTCTTGTATTATTTTACAGTGGTACTGTATATAGCCATGTGATATTTATGTGCCAATACTGTGTTGACATATAAATTATATTACATTGCTATGAACAGTACTTCATAAATATACGGCTAACTTGCCTCTAGGCTATACTTAGATTCGTAATATAAAGGACTGAGAGGTTATTACGAAGCAAACGAAGTTAAGGTAAATCATAATTTTAACAGCCTACAGCCGCAGCTGTGTATTACGAAGTGATAGCAGATGATTGTGTCGCGGACCAGTCTGCCGATACACACGCGGAGACGCGCGCGCGGAACGGATTTCCGCACGATTACCCGCAATATTGTATTATCTTAAAATCCGCGAAGTTCTGAGTGATAATTGATTGTAGGTGATGTGGAATTTTGAGTTCGTTTTTTTAAATACGTACTATTTATTTTTAGGTATAGCAAATAATATATATTTTTCTAGGTTTTTTTGAGATTTTTTTGAGTTTTAATTTAATATATCTTTGTGCTATTAATTAGAAGCTAAATATTTTTACACTTAATAAGAAAACTTTCTTATTGCGAAGTTAGTTATTTCTAGTATTTACCGTCATGGTAAAGAAAAATTTATCAATAAATATTGTTTTTGCATATTTTAATAGATATATTTTTAAAATTCAGATGCGTGATTATAATACGAAGAACCTATTAAAAATATATATTTTTTGCGATTTCAATATGATTAGAATCTACAAAATTATAGAAAACGTATCTTATCTAGCCGAACCTATTTAAGAATTATTTTTATTGTCATTTTTGCTAGGTTAGGCTTACAAAAAGGTAAATAAATAAATAAACGCTACACACTCAACGGACCCATTAGGATAGTGATATCTTGTGTCGAGGGTCCGGAAACATTCACAATGACAACGACAAATACACCCAGACCGGAAAATGTGCTTGCATGGTCAATACAAACATATTATGCTCCGAGCGGGAATCGAACCCGTGACCTGTGGCGTTTAAGGCAGTTTCGCTACCGCTGCGCCACAACGTCGTCAAAGGTTGTATAAAACATAAAAAAATAATATTGAGTAAATACGAGTTTAGAACTTTTCATATTGAATATGTAAAAGGTGACCTTTTCGAAATTCTAAAATTCAGACGTCAGTTTTTTATTAACATTTGAACATAATAGTGTAATTTTATATGACTTACAGATTTGGCAAATAGTAGCATATTTAATCCGACACAGTTGCCGCGTGTTGGCAGCGAGTCTGCTATTAGCCGCGACGGTTACGGGTTCGATTTCAGCTTGGAGCAGATGTTTGTATTTAATTTACAAATAACTGTTTTGGCCTGGGACTTTGTCCTTGTGGGTCTCCCCATCGTGCCTCGGAGAGCACGTTAAGTTGTCGGTTGATAGGTAATTTGCTGTCATCCAATGAGTTCCCGGTTCGTCCTTGAGTTGCGGAGGTCAGATGGCAATCGCTCCGTATAAAAACTAGTAACCCGTCAAATCCGGACCCCTCCCGATGACGTCCCAAGTCTAGGCTCGACCTCGCAGGAGGGGCCCTTGGGACGGATTCAACTTGTGCCCCGCGTGGCAGTCCATCTTTTACCGGCCGAGGTCTCCAGACCCGGCCCCCACCGGTGACGCTGTCAAGGCCACTAGGGCCAACAGCAATGGACATTCCGAAAAAAAAAAAAAAAACTAATCCGGATAAGAGTAATAAGCAGACCCTGGGTATATATAGTACCGGGAATAATACTAAGAAGAAGTAGCATATTTAATCCTTCTTATATTATAAATTTGAAGGGTTGTATATATATATATATATATATATATATATATATATATATATATATATTGGATGTAGTTTTTCAATCAAACTAAAACGGCTGTGTAAATTTGGATAAAATTCGATATACAAATAAAATACTTTAATCAATGCGTTTTATTCCAGAAAAATCTTAAGGTTCGAATTCAAAAATAATCAAATAAAGTTAGCGTGTGATTAAGTTAGTTTCGTTGAATTTACGAAGGAGCACTAGCGAATCTGGACATTTTTCTTGCTTCCTCAGTTTTATAGTAAGTCAATTGCTCTGTGGGATTACTACAAATAGAACAACAGGAATTATGCCTTAACCGTTTGAAATTTGCATAGATGCATAATATGTTTACATTGACCATGCAAGCTATCTGGTTGTATTTGTCCTTGACGTTGTTTGTGTTTTCGAACCCCCGACATACGATATCACTATCCCAATGGGGGTCGTTGAGTGTGCAGCGTTTATAAAAAAAAGCGAATGTCTGCTGCATTGCTAGGTTTTGATATTGAATAAGTTTACTATTTTTATCCGAAGATACAAAAAAATATAAAGTAATCTCTAGTGGTATATTTTTTGCTTTAAATGTAACTTCGTGCCACATGATGGAGGTCTATAAGTTCTACTGACTGTAATCCCGGTCTTGTGTGTGTTCTCGTGTTTATTATCTTTATTTAATCAGTCCATATTAAAATTCATGCAAGGATTATTAGAAAGCTTTTACTCATTTCGTACAGTCATAATATTAAGAGATCGAAGATGCTTCGCAGTATATCCTTAGCAATATCCTATATATTCATAAAAATGTTGATTTGTTTGACACAAACAGTGACAGACACTGCTTTAATACAAGAAGAAAAGATAAACTTGTTACACCAAGTTTTCGGCTTCACAAAGTGAGTATGTCCTTTTTGGGGCAAAGTGTTCGCTTCTATAATAATTTTGAATCTACCACTTATGAAATTTAAATCTTATATCAAGCGGTGTTTACTAAATAAAGATTATTATTCCGTTAATGAATATATTGCAGATAATGTGGCATGGAATTAATATACGTTGAGTTTCATGCGGGATATATATCTTAATTGTACATTTGACAAATGTAATGTGATTATTTTTGAAAAGAGTAACTGTAGAGTTTCTTGCCGTTTCTTCTCTGCAGAATCTACCTTCCGAATCGGCGGTAGCTTCACTTAGGCGGACATAACAGACTGTATATTTGACGATTCAAAAGCGCTTAAAAGCCTATTTGAATAAAGAATATTTTGAGTTTGATCATATTTGTTTAAAGAAAAACTTTATTTCGATGAATTTCTTACCATCGCGCCTTTTTACTGTTGTATATTTATATAAATTCTGCATTTTTTTTGTATTTGGAAAACAATTAAATGATAAGTTTTTTCTATTATTTATAACTCTTTAAAGATTGTAAATTGAAGAGTTCAACGACCGTGCCCATTTTATTTTCATGATAACATGTAATATAAACTGTATTTTTATAAAAATGCAGTATAAGCGCTGAACTGCAAGAAGTTGATTTCAACTGTTATGATTTTTTTAAGCATTCATTTCGGGTTTACTTATTTCGTACAGTCATAATGTTTAAAATCTTTGTAAAAAGAAAAACAAAAACCTCGTGTTTCTTATCTTTATTTAATTAGACATAAATGTTCTTCCAAGGATTAAGCATATTAAGCTTTATGTTTAGACACCTATTACTGATTTCCCACAGTCATCACTACAAAGTATAAAACAAAGTCGCTTTCTCTGTCCCTACATCCCTATGTATGCTTAAACCTTTAAAACTACGTAACGGATTTCTATGCGGTTTTTTAATAGATAGATTGAAGAGGAATGTTTATATGTATAATAACATCCATTAAATAGGTGAAATACTGTTATTTTTGAGGTTTCTAATGTAATGTCGTAAATAATTACATTTAACGCGTGCGGGCCACGGGTAGTAATGAATAAATCAAAACTACTGGATCGATTTTAATCATTTTTTCAGTGACTGACATAGTCTATATATTTTATACCCGTGCGGAGCGGGCCCCTAGTAATATTTAAAGATCATCTTTATTCTTCTTCGCTCTAGCATTAGTCACGGTATTTTATTTACCCAGGGTGCAGACCCTGAGTAATTATTGCTCCTATCGGGATTTGACAGGTTACTAGTTGTTGCAAATGTTATGTGATAACAACCGGGACCAACGGGATTTAAAGATCACCTTTGTTAAAAGACAAACTTCGTTGCCGAGGATTTTTATCGCTCCTTTTTTCTCGTGGCGTCAGTTTCCCGCAATCTTGTTAAGTACTTATTATGGTTTATTTGATACTGCTAGTATAGGTTCTGGTCCATAAGCTTTACCCAGCTAACCTGATCCAGTCTTGGTTAGCTTGTCCGTTTCGCATTTAGTCAAGTGAGAAAAGTCACGGCAGCGTACCTGTATCTTTTCTTCCATTGTAGCATTATTTAATTTTGCATTCAGGGCCGTATTTTTTACACGGTCTGTAAAAACTAAAAGAAGGTTAATTTGATAATACAAACCAAAATACAACATGCAGATTTATTTTTGTTGAGGTACGTCAAAAGTAAAAAAAAAAAATATTTTCCGTGTCTTGCATTTTCCTGGATGTTTTCTTTTGAAATAATTATAATGGAAACCGTATTTTTGTAGAACGCCTATGCGTAATATATTTATATGTGTTTATTGAAAATCAAGTTATTTGTGAACCTGGGAAACTTACTTAGGGGTCTTTAGTTTTTATTTAATTTTTTATAGAAAGTTTCCGACCGCTTTCTGGTTTTTTTTTACCAATTCCCTAATTTAATATGGCGTAATAAAAAAGTTGTAATGAGTATATATTCAAATATTTTTTCACTTATACCTCAATATATGAATTAAAAAATTAAAACGAAACAAAGATACTTATATTCCCTTAACCTCCTAATAGTGTAGGTACATTAAATGTTAAAATGATTTATATCCGCTTAAGTGATTACAAAAAACAACTAGGCAATCAACTATGAAGGCAGTGGTATTTTTGTGTGAAAAAAAATATTGGTATAAGCAAAGGCAGATGGAACATAAATTATGATGCCTCATCAGAAAAGTTTTTCCATTAAAAAAAACGTAAAATATTAAGATTACATTGTTAATTTTTTTTAAAATCATTAATCATAAATAGAGGTTAATAAATTATTCGTTTTTTTTCTTACCAGTATTAAGGTTCTCATTGGAATGATTAGAAGGTTTTCGTATAAACAGTGGTTTTTATTAATTTTTTTGGCATCATTGTCGTCTCATCAGCTATTCAAACATTTTTTTGTGTCTTCTTTTATTTAAGTTCAAGGTTCTTTTTTATGAATTTATATAATTATATTACTTTACTCTTATAAATTATGTCAACTTGAATTATAAACTATATTTAGAAACGAGTTTCGTAAATTACTTGTTTTAAAATTGATGTGTTTTTGGAGCAGTGTTTTTCAATATTTTTGAATACGCGGTCCCTTTATAGGTTAAAAAATTCTGGCGACCTTGGACAACAGACGAAAAAATTGTAATGTAAAAGACTTAATAATTTTGTCTATTTTCGACCGATTTCAAAAAATAATAGGTGATCAAATCGATTGTGTTTTTTATGTATGTTTGTTTCCTGATAATACCGAAAACGGTTGGACTCTGGCTTATTATGGATAATTCTTATTTTGTTTGAAAGGGTATATTCCCGAGGTGATGCCATTTTAATTTGGTCCGGATCTGACGATAAGATCCTGGAGAAATCGCGGGAACTCTTCAAATTTTATAGATATACTATTGCGATATGGGTATTATTTAAAGTAGATTAGTAGATTTTCTCTGAAGAAGCACCATTTGATAAAGTGGAAATGCTGATAATGACCACAAATGGTCACCAGATTAGTCATAAGTAATAAATATTTGTGCGATACAATTAGATAGTTTATTTATTTTTTTCAATATTAGTAATGCTTTTTGATAAAATATAAAATTTCTGCTACAGAAATCGGTGCCTTATTTTCCACTTACAACCATTCTGTTGTTATTCAACAATTTTTTTATTTTTGCTTTTTATTTTTTTAATTATTTCATCATTCTACGCAAACGAATCCATGGGCTGTTATTAGTTTATAAATGAATACGTTTGAGGCTTTCTAATTTTACGGATTGATAATTTCACATGTGAAAACATTTCCTTATATAACGTTTATCAATTATTTATATTTTTATAGTTCTTTAATTAATGATTGATCGGATATTTTTCACTGCACTATAGCTATTAAATTTAAAAACTGTATTTTTAAATGTTGGTTAATTTTATATATAAAACAATTTTATCCCAACATTTGTAAATAATAGTGCTTTGGCATTACTGTGTAACGGTTTGAAGGGCACTGTAGGCTAGTGAAATGACTGGGCAGGGGAGATTTGAGAACTAATATCTCGAGGTTGGCAACGCGTGAGTGGCACAACTTAAAGGCTACGGCAACCACTTACCATCAGGTGGGCCGTATGCTTGTTTGCCAACTTGTAACAAAAAAAATATATATAATTAGAAAAATTAAAGTACTCTTGAGTCTATTTCATTACTTTAACTTAGGTATACATATGTACTTAGTATTTATAGTTGTTTATAAATTCGTAAGTCCACTGCTATGGTTTTATAATCGATAGTGTAGCAATGTTAGATTGATTTCGGTCAGATGTTGGTTTCAGGGTTATCTGCATTGCCGCGTTCGGTCAAGTGCTAGGTTCAGGGTTGTCTAAATCACCAATGTCAGCCCAGCACCTGCTATTGTAGATAATATGTGCTAGCATGTTAATAATTTCTATTTTCAATTATCGGACCAAAAAGTCGCCTTATCGACTGTTAAACAGTGGAAAGATGAACTAGCATTCTCAAGCCACTAGGCTGGATCCGGGAAAATAACTGAGTCTGGCATGATTACCGAAGATGGCTATTAATGCCGAAGGTGCTGCCTCTCCCTAGACCCTGATAAGCGAAAAAACTATTGAAGGAAATAGTCATTTTGCCCCCCTCTGGACCCCAAATTAATATTTTGCCCTCCCCTAGGGTAAATTCTGGCGCTCAAGGCTGTCTATACCGTGAAAATATATTAGATATTGTAAAACGACTTTATATGAAGAATACAAAGTTTAAATATTTTAAAATTGGTTCAAAACGATCTAGTAGAAGCGGAATTGAAAAAAATAAACAGTCATTATATAAAGCGAAATCCTTGGTAAAGGACGCGTTACATATTTGTAATAGCATTCGAATACATATAAGCTAAAAGATAAATGTAGGATTAATGAGCTTGAATAGGTTTACTTTAAACATGTTTATGTTAAAGATTCTGGTATTTACATTTCTTAAGATAATTGGGAGATTAGTAATGAAAATCTTTGTAAGCATTGTCATATACCATGGACACGACCTTCCCTTCAGGTTCTCGCTGAAGCTTATTTTTTTATGTTACAAGTTGGCAAGCAAGCATACGGCCCACCCGATCCTTTTGTCCAGTAATTTCACTAGCCTACAGTGCCCTTCAAACCGGAATACAGTAAAGCCTAATCACTACTGTTTGGCGGTAGAATATTTGACACTGCGGTGGTACCTACCTAGCCGGCCTCTTGCAACAAAATAATTACTACCAGTGTGAATGATTGTACTGGTGGAATAATCTCTGCTGTGAACGAGATTATACCAATAGAGGGCGATGGGTTCGTCACATCCCGACGCCGGTAATTCCTTCGTCAATTCGTCAAACGCAACGGACTGAAGCTAATCACACCCAAATTCATTTGGTTATGTTACAAGTTTGTGACTTGGTTTCGTAGGCCTATATAAACATTTCTTTTTAATATACGTATCCAATTACTAACTTGTTCCTTTTTTATAAACAAAAGACAAGCTGTGGAAACATTTGTGTATTTGAGTTTTGTATGTTTTAACAGTCGTCATTATGTGAAAATTATCTTTCGTCACACATTATTTTTATGGTAAAATCGGACTTAAAACTGTTTAAAGCTGCATACAGAACACTGACGAAGGTCAATGTTACCTTTAGCAATCGTCTGTTATTGCTGTGTACATTAATGTCTCATTAAAGTGTTCTTGGAGATATTTATATATTTTATCGGTCCATGGTCACTAAATAGCTACAAATTTAAAAAATATAAATGCACTTTGTACTTTGACATTTATTAGGTCTATTATCGCAAGGTTTTTTTTAAAAGAATATTAGCAATGTTTTTGCAAGTCATGAATATTTCTTGTACCTGTGGTAGAAGTGGGCACGATAATAACTTGCAACTTCGACCGTTGAACTATTAAGGCTCTTGAAATATAGATAATAATATGAAGCTTTTTCGGGACTGTCGCTGGGCTAGTTTCAATTTAAAATGTATCACAGCATGGGCATAGCTAGCATTTGGCTTAGAGGAAGGCGAAATCTTAATTTAGGGTCTAGAGGAGGGACTAAATGAATATATTCTTCAATAGTTATTAGTTAAATAGCTCCAAAGTGCATTATAGTCCTGCATTTTTCAGTATTTCGCAAGTTCGGAAAGGTTTAGATTAAGTAGACTATACGTAGCCATTATTTTTTCCTATTGAACTAAGACAATGATTAAGAGCTTCTTATGATGTTTGTCGAAAATTTTCCTGCCCCGAGTTTTTTAACCTCTATTCAAATTCGTACTTTTATAATTATCCTTATTGTCAGGAAGTTAAAAATATATTATAATATAGACGCGAGGTTAGGCAAAGGAAAATCACAATAAACGATGAGTGTGAGCAGATGGCATCATTTCTTTTTTTAGTAACCATCAGTAGGTATATAGGATATGTAGATACAATTTAGGTAGATATGCTTATAGGTAGAATGGTAGAGAATGAAAAGTGGGTAGCGAGTCTGCCTTTGGTCTCGACGGTTGCGGGTTCGATTCCCGCTCGGGCAGATGTTTGTTAAAATTTATGTCTCGGTCTGGGCGTTTGTCCGTGTGGGTCTCCCCACCGTGCCTCGGATAGCACGTTAAGCTGTCGGTCCCGGTTATTGTCAATAACATATGAAAATAATCGTTAACTCTTGAAAAGTAAATTGCTCTTATCCAATGAGTTACTGGTTCGCCCTTAGGGTTGCGGAGGTCAGATGGCAATCGCTCCGTGTAAAAACTAGTAACCTGTCAAATGCAGATAAGAGTAATAAGCAGACCCTGGGTACATAAAATACTGGGAATAATGCTAGGATGAAGAAGGTAGAGATTGAAAAGTTATATTAGCTACCTGTATATAAAAATATTTTTAATACACCTTAAATCGGGATTTAAGTTTTCCCGCGTGGTAATTGCACAATTAAGGTTTTCACATTTTCTTGGCTTTATCGGAAATATTTACTATGGATTAGTTTACAGTAAGGTTACTACACGATTTCACGAGATTTGTCTAATCCATTTATCTTGGTTATTATTACTTTATTATGATAACCGGTTATTACATTTGTAAAGATACGTCTTTTTTAAAGCCTCTTAGATTTTAAAACATAAAACTTGTAGAATTGCTTTATTTTGCGCGCCACAGATTAGAAATACTAGTCTAAGGTCATTGACTTTTAATAATAACAGAGGTATACAGAAATTAAACGTTGTCAAGTTCCGTTTGGAAAATTATCATTTTACTCTTTTATTCAAATAAAAAACATGATTTTCTTTTTGTGACATTTTCATATCATAATTTAATAAAGATAGGTACATAATTACAATAACAAAAAAAGCACGAGTTTTTAAGAGTAACTAAAGATATAAATAAATTTAATAATAGTCGATAAAAAATCTTATAAGTACTTACAATAACAAAAATAAACAATAGTAGGTATTTCAAAAACGAAAAAAAAAACAATCGAATACCTATTAAAGCAGGTTAATAAATATTTTTTAATTTTTTATTTTTATTTCACAGACTGCTTATAAAAATTAGAATTCGAGATTATACAGAAAGCTGGAACTATAGTTACAACGTTTTGATGATATGTTTTTAATGTCCGTGTCGTAACCACACTGTATGAAAGGTTCCGTACCACCGTATAATAAGAATATCAAGTTTATATAATTAAAAACTTTTGGAAAAATCCTCATCTAAACAATTGGTTAAATACTTAAGAATATGTAATGAGTATATACACAATGATTATGTCATAACTCCTTTTAAAGAAGTACCAAGTCTTTTGTGATGTAAATCCTAGCTTTTGTCAGTATATTAAAATATTTAAATATTATTTCGCCGTATGACGATTGGTTACATTTTTATTGCAGCAAACACGAAGGCTATTTTACCAATAATTTTCCAAAAATTTCCTAATGTCCGTCCGTACGTCACGATATACGAAATATATATTAAATTTAATAAATAGTTATTTTTTTTTTTTGGTTGTGTATTGCTGTTGGTCCTACTGGTCTTGACAACGTCACCGGACCAGGGTGGCCGTGTACCGAGACCCGGCCGTGAAAAAGGGACGGCCTCGCGGGGGCTCAAAAGTAAATAAATAGGTGTATTGTACAAACAACTAGACATTTTTGTATCGACATTTTTATGTAACAAGTTGGCAAACAAGCATGCGGCCCACCTGATGGTAAGTGGTTGCCGTAGCCTATGAGCGCTTGCAGCACCATTGGTTCTTAAATCGCCTTTGGCCAGTAATTTCACTAGCCTACAGTGCCTTTCAAACCGGAACACAGTAATGCCTAAGCACTACTATTTGGCGGTAGAATATTTGACACTGCGGTGTTACCTAGCCGGCCTCTTGCAAAAAAGACCTACCACCAGTGAAAATTATGACATATTTTTAATCCACGGTGATAAAGTGAGTCCGAACGAGTCCGAGATGCACTTGGCCTTTTCTAAACAACTTACAGTAGAGTCAATGTGCAATAATAAATCTTATTGTCTATTGTCGTGATGAGTGTAGGTGAGATATTATTACTATAATTTCAAACAACGTGACAAACAAAAACAATGTAAGTGGGGAAACATTTGATTTTATGCATACTAGCACGTTTTATCGAGTAATAACGAACTGAAAATAATTATACACAGAACAGAGTACCGGTTATACGATCATGTATATTCTACCATTTTATTTCTAGTTTTAAAGTTTTTTTTTTACGATTTTGTACTCTAGCGAGACATTGCTATGACGACTTTTTTATGTAGGCTGGGCATGGGGTTTTTTTATGTTACTAAGTTGGCAAGCAAGTATAAGGCCCACCTGGTGGTAAGCGGTTGCCTATGAGCGCTTGTAACAACATTAGGAGGTACCACTCACACGTTGCCAACAACGAGATATTGGTTCTTAAATCTCCTTTGGCCAGTAACTTCACTAGCCTACAGTGCCCTTCAAACCGGAACACAGTAATCCGATGGCGTCGTCATGGATGGGCGATGGGGACGTCATGTCCCGACGCCAAAACTCTACTCTACTCAATCAGATGTTAAGTGGAATTAAAGTCCAAACGCGAAGGTGGCTAATACCGTTGCAGAATGTGAACTGCACTAGCCACTCTTGCCCTACCTACCCAAGATGCAATTGGTTATACGTGAGCTGACCTCAAAATGCAGCTAACTAGCAGCACTTAACCAATATACCAGGTAAGCAGATGGGCATTCAAGTTCTATGGGTTTTATGGAATCCGGATTAATCAATATTGTTCAGACTAATATTATAAACGTGAAAGTATTTCTGTTACCTTCCCGCGCCTGGCCCACTGAATGAATTTTTGTCGCGAAAAAAAAAAAATATTTTGGAGAAATAGAGCTTTTTTAAAAATCCTTGGCAAAATCACTGGAAAAAGCTAGTTTTTATATAACCTTTTTCAAACCGTAACCAAAAAAAATATCTAATCTAATTGTAAATAACTTTATGAGCATGTTTTACCTTTTAGATTGATATATCTATCTATCTATATAGGCTATCAAAAGGTCAAGTTTGACCAACTTAACCACTTCGATGTCCGTACTTTGGACTCGAATATTATTGCGTCCGGGAAATTCGCGGATGACTTCATTAATCTCGGCTGCCGATGCTGTTTCCTTAAATGTTTTTAGATAATTAAAAATCACGCTCGTTGCGCTTTCTTGCGTCTCGAAAGATTAGGAAGTTTTGAAATAAAAGTGACGATGATGGTAAGCGACAACGGTAGCTGTGGACACTTGTTGATCATTCTGTTTTTGTTGACGGGAGGAAATCTGCTACCACATACTCTGCTTCCTGGGGGAGTAGAACCGGGTTATGTAGGGCTCTATGAGAAGTGAAAGAAGAAGAAGAAGAAGAGAAGTTCTATTTTTATTTTTATTCTTCAAAAAGGGGTATTTCGGGCAATTTATAATTTAGGAGCGCGAGCCTCTCTCAGAGATGTTTTTAAGGATATAGGCATAATGACTGTGGTGTCACAATTTATTTATTCTAACCACATATATATTACGAATAATTTAAAGTATTTTAGCAAAAATTGCGATGTACATTCAATTAACACTAGAAACAAAAATAAACTTTATAATCCTAGCTTTCGTCTGCGTAAAGTCAGTAATTCTTTTAAGGGGCTACGTATTCGCATTTTTAACAAAATTCCAGATTGCTTATTGGAACTGCCAATAAGCAAGTTCCAAATGTACATAAAAAATAAACTTATCAATAAAGCCTATTATTCGTTAGAGGAATATTTTTCCGATAGGAATGCTTGGGACTTTTAATATTGCTGGATGTCATTCAAAAACCAAATTTTATATGAAAGAATACAATTGTAAAAAACATATATTTGAAAAGAGTAACTGTCGAGTTTCTTGTCGGTTCTTCGCGATAGAATCAACCTTCCGAACCGTCGGTAGCGTTTGACTATTCAAAAGTACTTTTTAAAGTTCTACTTGAATAAAAATAATTTGGATTTTGATTTTGATTTTGAGTGGTAACGTCATCGGGACCCACTAAAGCCTCCTCGGTAGCTGACCTCAGTGAGTTTGACAGGTCCGCAACACGTTCGGCAGTCGGGATCACACCGAGGCCGTTCTTCTCAAGGCCGCTAAGTACGGATGTTCCACGGAGGTTCCCCAACCTACGCGACCGCGGCCACGGCACGGTAAAGGGACTGGGGGCTTAGACGGTCGGCGGTATCAGGTGGTCGACGTTGCCGCCGTCGTGGGGAGTTATCTCTCTCCCGATCCCGCTCGGACATCTCCTTCAGGACCATGACTGTCTTATAGAAGAAGACAACGGCTCCCCACACCGATTCCCGGCCTAACATAGCTGACACAACTGGACACTTATAACACCAGACATATCGAACGCATTGACGCCCCGAGGTAGAAGTGGGATGTGAGGAGCTTCATTGCTCTTAATCATCAAACAGAACACAACAGTGACGATACTGCTACTACACGTCGACTTTCTGTAAGATAATAAATAGTACCTTTGTGTTGGTCCATTAATGTCTAAGAATTACAACTTGTATTTTTTGAGTTCCAAAAGGTGCCTTCGGGACCTCAAGCCTAAGCTGTGTATACGACTGTTGGTGGGCTGTATCTAATGAATCGTAATAGGTACCGACTTGAAACTATCACAGAATAATGTATATTTCTGTTGCCACTACAACAACAAATACTAAAAATATAATAAAATTTAAAAATAAACCTTGACCTCATGATGTGTTTGACTTAAATATAATTGAGGTAATCGTTTTACTTGTATGTTGAAATAGTTTTAATTGTTAATTGCTAATTGCATCCGTCATCTTGTCAAGAAATCTTAGTAGTTAAAACCTTATATCAGTAGTGATTGTTTGAACTTTGTTATTTAAAAACGATTATTGTTAAAATCTTCTCACGAGCTAATGGTTGAGATGGGTAAACCAAATTTAAGCTTTACATAGTGTTAGTGTTCATGTGTTAGTCGGACAGAGCAAATTATTGTATTGTTGTTATTAAATAACTTGAGAGTGTACGTCATATAGCTTTTCGCAAATATAGATTAATCTATTTTTGTTGTTGTTGTGTTTGTAATTTTGTTAGTGAAAATAATACTTTCAATCCTTATTTTGTAAAATATAATTTATCTATACGCCAAATTTATATAGATTTTAAATTAGTTAAACAATAGAAGATAAATTCTTACTAAGGTTAAAGGGCTAGGATTATTATGAAGGGATTAAGGTGCTTATTTTATTTTGCAAGTACATTAGTTAGTTTTTTTTTATATTGGGAATATCTGATGCTTTTAAATACTGCAAAGTTTTGAAGTGAAAAGGACAGTGGCGTAACTGTACCACTCGCGGCTCGTGGAACATTCATAGAATGGGGCGCTCTTCTTTCATGGTTTTTATCTACAGGACTATTTCTGTTTTTTCATAGGTTTTGTAATCTGTTGGACGGACATTTCACGAACGTTGTTATTTTCTAAATGGCCTTTTGATGTCTAGCAGCTTTGGTTCCTCTTGTCTTCACGCCCTCTAGGCACGGGGCCCCTTAAGGCCGGGGGCCTGTGGCATATTGGCCGCTCTGCCACCCTATTGTTACGCCACTGGAAAAGGGGAGTTTCTGTTATGTCGCGAACAAATATAAACGACACGCCATATATTTAGTGTACCACTTAACCGTTCTTGTATGAAGTGGCAATATTTCTATTGGTGTTATTATACTATTATGACTTCAAACATGTGTAAGTGTTCTCTGTCATGCATTTGTTGTTTTTCACAATATTATCTTATCTCTAACGATACATATAATTCTTAATAACTAAAGTAATATTACTATGGATTTACTATTATACAGATGCTACATTCATTTATTCAAAATATATTTTCTTTCAAATAAATAGTATTAATAAGCTATGAAACTATATAATCTCTGTATAGTTAGGTACTATAGTTTTTACAATAGCAATACCGCCAATATATATTTAACTCCTATCGTTCGCGATCTGCGGTTTACATTAACTAAAATTCAACAAAAGATGCCTTCAAAGATAAGAATACTTTGAAGCAAGACATCTTAAACGTGACTACACTTTAATAGGAAAATATTTTTGAAAAGATCTTCTTACATTTTCGTGTTTATCGCCATCTGATGACGTCAATTGAAATATGATTAGAATTGATTTTGGCACTACTCTTTTTTTTTTTTTTTTTTTTTTTTTAATAATAATAGTTTATTGACCAAAAAAATGTTTTACAGTTTTACTTAATGCTATAGCCAACAATTATTCACTTAAAAATAGTAAAGCATCTGTAACCGAACTAGGATACCCTGTGTTTCGGCTTACAGTGCCAACTCCTCTCGGTTTTTACAAATTTAGCTCGCTAACAAATAAAACAATATAAAATTTAGTAGAAATCAAAATAAACTAAATATCCTAATTCTATGTATCTTAATTTTAAAAGTGTTCCTCTCCTCCACATGATAGTGCGTGTTTGTGTATATGTGAGTGTGTGTGTGTGTGTGCGTGTTTGCGTTTATGTTTGTGTGCATGTGTGTGATTGCACCAAGAGAGGTTGAGTAGCATGTTTCGTGTAATTATGTATATAAGTAATTATGATTAGTACTCGTAGGTAATCTATTCGTATACTCAGAATTTAGAATTTTGTATTTTACTTTTATTTATTTATTTTAAATTAATTTATTATTTATTAATGTGAAGCAGATTTTCAGTGGCGTCATAAGATAAACTATTAAGGTAAGTGATTATTTTATTTTTACAAGAGTTTTTATTAAGGCTAAATATATTTAGAGATTCATTAATTTTATTGTAAATAAAAGGCCCTAGGAAACCGTAAAATTTTTGTATAAATGCAGTGTTGAAGCCATGAGGTAAATCGATGACATGGTAATGTCTTCTTCGTCTGAGTTTTAACGGATCATATGGTAGCTCACAGTGTTGTTTAATTAATATACTTAGGATAAACAATTGTCTTACTGAAAGGACTTCGGTTTCTTGATACAGTAACAATGTTGGATATCGAAAAGGCTTGAAATGCGATACTTTTAAAATAGTTCGCTGAGCTATTTCTACTTTTTTCAACACAGTTTTCGAGGCTCCTCCCCATACCGAAATACAATACGTGATGAGAGATTGGCACAGTGCTATATAAACTCTTTTTAAAATTACCGGATCTACCACATGCCTTAAAGTTTTAAAAATATAAGTCATTTTATGCATTCTGCCACATAATGTATTAATATGGTTCTTAAAATTCAAATTATAATCCAATGTGACGCCTAGATATTTTATTACTTCCACACGTTCTAAACAAGGACAAGAGCAATCTGCTGTGCTGTTATGGTTGCATATGTGGGAGACTAAAGACAATTTAGAATCATTTTCAAACTGAGTGGTATTTCTTATAGTAAATGTCATGAATTTAGTTTTTTTGGTATTTAAAGATAGAAAATTATTTCGAAGCCATGTAGTTATTTGCTTAAATCCTATTTGGGCCATCTCAAATACCTCGGACCACGTATCTGCCGCAAAAACGAGTGCTGTGTCATCTGCATAAGAAATGATCAGTCCATTTTTGAGATTTATTCTAGTAAGTAAGTCTATATATATGAGGAAAAGCGTGGGTCCTAATATGCTGCCTTGTGGCACTCCATGTGTAACAGGTAAGTCAGAACTTATATATGTATCAATTTTTACACATTGACTTCTTTGCGATAGATAGTCCCTGAAGATTTTAAGTTGATTGCCTCTGATACCGATTCTTTCTAACTTGTTTAGTAAAATAGGCGTCGATACGGTGTCGAAGGCTTTTTCTAAGTCCAAAAATATAGCAATGACTTTTTTATTTTTATCTAAATTAATAGTTATAAAATTGATTAACGAATGTACTGCATCATTAGTTGATTTGCCACGTCTAAAGCCAAATTGGTTATTAGATAATAGATTATTTTTTTCCAAATATTCAACTAACCTAGTATTCAGTATTTTCTCTAAAATTTTGGATAAAGACGGTAATATGGAAATCGGACGGTAGTTAGTAAGAGTGTTTTTTTCACCATTCTTGTAAATGGGTCTAACTTCAGATTTTTTTAGGGCTTTTGGAAATATGCCAGAATCAAGGCAGCAATTGAATAAATATGTTAAGGAAGGGACTAATACATTTTTATAATTCTTAATCAGTCTATTTGAGACTCCATCCCAACCCACAGAGCAGTCAGTCTTTAAATTCAAAATAATATTATTTATTTCGGCCTCGTCAGTACTCATAAGAACTAAAGACCCCGAACAAGTAGACAAATTTTTAGTATTGTTAGACGTGTCGACGGTTAGAAAATTATTGATATTTTCTACTATATTCTTACCTACATTAACAAAAAAATTATTTATAAAATCGACTGATAATTGAGGGGTATTACATACATTTAACAGTTCTTTATTATACCCTAACGGTTTTTTTGAATTTGTAATTTCTTTAAGTATAGACCAAAGCTTTTTATTATCATTCTTAGCCATATTTACTCGTTCTTTGTTATAACTGTTTTTAACTTTCTTTAACAATACATTACAAAAATTTCTATAACGTCTATAAATTAAGGTAATAGTAGCATTATCCGGAGAGCGTCTGGCCTTCTCATGTAATTTGTCTCTATGACGTATACATCTAAGAAGACCAGGCGTGATCCATGGTTTAATGATCTTCTTCCTTCCAGATAGCCCGATCACTTGAGTGTTATTTTGAATAGAAGTTTTAAGAGTATCTAACAAATAGTTAATTATAAAATTTGGATCTTGTGAAGAGTAAATTGGAACTAAGTTAATGTTTTGGAGATCTGCATCTAGTTTTTCAAAATCGATTTTGTTATAAGTAGTTTTGGCGTATTGGTACGGTTGTTTAAATTTCACGGACAGAATGACGGGCTTATGGTCAGTGAGAGAGGTGTCAAGTACAACTGTCATAGAAGGACTTTTAGTTTTAAGCATGACGTGATCTAGACACGTACCACTAGCATCTCGGGTCACTAAAGTGTGCGCTGGAAGTAAGCCATGATATGCAGCCAGATTTAAATACCGTTGAGAGTCTGTATCTAGTACGTCTTTACTAATATCTATGTTTATGTCACCAATAACTGTTATATTTCTTATATTTGAATTATTTTGTAGCACTTCATTCAAAGATATTAGGAAGTTGTCTAATTTTTTATAGGATGGTGATCGATAAATAGCGATAACAGCGAAATCTTGCAAATTTAATTGAATGCAATTTCCTTCTTCAAAAGAAGGTTCTTCAAATGAGTATAGGATCTCCTCTTTTATATAAATTACTAGTCCTCATTTTTTTTTTTTTTTTTTTTTTTTTTTTTTTTTTTTATTTTTTTTTTTTTATTTTTTTATTTTTATTTTTTATTTTTACTCTTAAATCCGCGTTCAGTGGAATAAGAAGCAACATAAGGGTTTTTATCTTGGAGCCTTCAACACCGTTGCCATTTAGAAACTTACTGTTAAGCAATGAGCACTGTCGCTATGTCTTACAGCGATTAGTCAATACTCGCGGTCTATTAGGGAAATCGAAAAAGATAGTTGGGCCGTGTTCAGACAAGTGACAACACGCGCCGGCTACGCGCACGCCACGAGTCAGCACGCGCGTCCAATACGATTTGAAATTTGTTGCAACTTGTATATTACGCAACAACACATCAATCAATCGAAAGCGACTCGTTTACGGGGTTGTCGCGAAGCGGGTATGTGGCAGGAGTGTGGCGTTTGTGGTTAGACGATAAATGGTATTTGAGATTTATTAATGGGTGATTCAAATTGTATGAAACAAATTTGAAAGCAAGTAAGAAGCGGAGATTGACGCGCGTGGAGTGCACGTTTCAGGCGCGTATCGTCTGAATGTGGCCTAAGACTTGAGTTTAATTATGCTACGATGATGAGTCTAATATATCATAATTACTTAGCTATTAGTAGCCAATAACTTGCCCAATTAAAAATTTTGTTCAAAATACTCGTAATTGCCATCTATGACATTTATGAAGTGTAAATTTATTTAAATAGGTATTTATATTTTTAATTTTTAATCATAAACAAATGGTTTAGATCTATAGAGTAGAGCCAGTGTGCAGAATTTTGGACAGTATTGTTTTAAAAAAGTGAAAATGACGAAAGTTCAAGAGGTCGAGTTCAAGCCGAGAGAAACTTGGAGGATTGCTAAGAACGTCGTGATCATCAGCCTTGCGTTCATGGTGCAATTTACAGCTTACAGTGTGAGTTCAATTTTATAAATTGTTATTTAAAAATAACCGATTTGTAACAACATTTTTTTGTTTTCGCTGAGAAATGCACACCACTGCACGTAATGTATTCGTTAAGTACACTACGCAGTGGTATTAACATTTTTCTTTAATATTTGTAGGGTTTTAAGCTTTAAAACTTCTAAAAAAGCCATTTTTTAACGTTTTGGGTTATATTTATTTTATTTTATTTTATTTTATTTTATTTCATAGGAAGCCAACATGATATACAGTGTTAAATTTACATTTTAAATACTTATGACACACATTTTACATAGTATACCACACTTAAAGGCTAACTCAGCATGTATAGAAAAAAATCAGACTGCTTTTGCTTAAATCATCTAAAACTAAACCAAAAACAAACATTAATTTAAACAAAAATGTAACCTATAATCTAATACTTCAAAATATAAAAAAAAAAACAAAATTTAAAAGAAAATATAACAAACAGTATAATACATAATAATCAGTGATCGTGCTGTACTAATCCTGAAAAATATCTATTAATCTTATTTTTAAAACATTTCGTGGAATCCCTAAAAATATCAATATCCGCATCCCTAAAAATGCAATTATATACGACATATTATATACGACATATGCAGTTTGTATGTTTATTTTATGTGAAAATAACTTACATACATCTTGAAATTGCCAAAAACTTGACCAATATATAAAAAAATCATATAAAGCAAGTTGTTCAAAATTTTCAAACGCGCTTTTCTCGAAATGACATTAGTGTGGGTTGACATGGTATTGCTTATTTGCGTCCAATTATAAACACGATTAAGACCACAGATTAAGATGACTATGGCAATACCTGTTATGTCAAATCCATTCATTCATTCGTAATAGATAACGTGAAATAGGCAGAGTTATTTTTAGAGCAAAGTAATAAACATGTATCAATTTAATCTTTATAAGACGACGTTGTGGTGTAGCAGTACCGAACCTGCCTTAAACGCCACATGTCGCGGGTTCGATTCCCGCTCGGAGCATAATATGTTTGTATTGACCATGCAAGCATATTTTCTGGTCTGTGTGTACTTGTCCTTGTCATTGTATGTGTTTCCGAACCCCGACACAGGATATCACTATCCTAATGGGGGCCGTTGAGTGTGCAGCGTTTCTTTCTTTATTTATTTATAAAGTATCGTTGTAGCCCAGTGGCGTTGAACATATCCTAAACGTCAATGGTAGCGGGTTTGCCAACCTCCCCCGCACGAAATATTACTATCATAATGAGTGGCGTTGAGCGTGTACAGTTTATTTATACAATAAACATTTATAAAAATTGTCATCCCCCTCTCGGGAAAAAATCACAGATTCTTTAACTAAGTAGGTCATAAATATAAGTGCTTAGACATTACTGTGTTTCGGTTTGAAGGGCACTGTACGCTAGTGAAATTACTGGGCAGAGGAGATTTATGAACCAATATCTCGAGGTTGGTATCACGTGAGTGGCACCTACTAATGGTGCTGCAAGCGCTCATAGGCTACGGCAACCACTTACCATCAGGTGAGCCGTATGCTTGTTTGCCAACTTGTAACATAAAAAAAAGCACTTATGATCAATCACAATGTGTGTTTAGGTTAGTGAAAATAACACCTGTTCGTGTTCGCGAATCTAAATCCTTACTAATATTATAAAAGAAGTAGCGAAAGTAACTCTGTCTGTCTGTATTTCTGTCGCTTTCAAGACGAAACTACTGAACCGATTTTAATGAAATTAGGTTCACAGATAGTCTAGAGTCTGAGAAAGGACATAGGCTTTTAAGAATATAATAATTTTTAATGCGAAAAAAGGATTTTTATTTATTTAAAATCAGGCGACAGGGCCCATACGTATATACCTTACAGACTAACATACATATTAAATATTATAAACACCTAAATCTAAATCTATTATTAATTATAAGGCGTTGAAATGCGGGACAAAAAGTTTTATGGAAGTGTCTTCGTTTTTAGAGCTAGAAGCTTCAAACTTATTTTTAGGCTGTTGATTCGATATAAATATATACGACAATCAAAGTTTGTAAAAGTTTTACCCTTAAGGGTGTAAAATAACAATAGGGAATAGGGAATGAAAGCCCAAAATTATTTACCCAGCCGAAGCCGCGGGCAAATACTATTCAAGATAAAGCAACGAAAAGGGCAATTTTTGAATCACAATATTTTTTTAAACACGTGTTAAAAGAGAATGTCATGGACATACATATTTTGAACTCGGTAATAATGTTCAGTTTTCATAATAAAATAAAATAAAATTAAATTAATAAAAAAAAGAAAAGCCACCAATAAAAACTTTCAATTATCTTTTCACTTTTACCGGAATTATTAATCAGATCATCACCAACATGGAACTTTGATGAAAATATATTCTGCGTAACTAAAATAAATCAAAATCGGTTCGCAAAAATCAGAAATATCGTATTTCATATAAAGACGAAATGGTAACTTATTTTTTTTTTCTAGTAAGAAAAACAGGAGATTTTTTAAGGCTATTATTAATTAAACACAATTCCCAACAATGAAGAAGACATAAAATGTTATAATTAAAACATGACCTTCATATATAAAGTACCTACTAAAAGGATTTAATTTGGGTTTTAGAATACGTTTGTCGTCAAGTAATATTTATATATATCACTACATAGTATAAAACAAAGTCGCTTTCTCTCTCCCTATATATGCTTAAATCTTTAAAACTACACAACGGATTTTGATGCGGTTTTTAATAGATAGAGTGATTGATGAGGAAGGTTTATATGTATAATAACTTCCATTAAATCATCCAAATTTAACGCGTGCGGGCCACGGGCAGTAATGAATAAATCAAGTGAATGTCATAGGCTATATATTTTATACCCGTGCGAAGCCGGAGCGGGCCGCTAGTATATATATAGACTCGTCTGCAAAGTCAAGGACAGAGATTAAAATGTTATAGGTATGTTTAATAATCTATGAGTATAATAATATAAACACCCATGAAGAAAATCCTGTTTGCCAACGAATTATTACGATTCTCAATTCTTATGATCCTACAGTAACAATTATGATTTATTACTAGGACATTGTAATTTTACTAAAAATAAAAACCCCCAGACAGAAGTTCTCACATCAATTAAAAATATCTCATAAATTTTTATCAAATATCATTGTTAGAAGTTATAAGAATTATCTCGAATAAACTTTTATAGTATTTAAATGTATATATTATTTTATTAAAATATTTCATCCTTTTCCTCTACGGAGCCCCATTTTTGGTCTATAGAGCGACAGGTAGAGGAGTAAAAATTTTTAATTTGGCCCGTTCTTTATCGTTCCAAATGATTTTTACTACTATTTCCTGGGTGGTGCAGTGTATACAAAGTATAGACCTTTAATAGGTCGGCTTATATCCGGGAAATAACAGATAACTTTTCAAGCGTTTTATATTCATCTCGACCTCTGTAGCGAAGGAAAACGTGAGGAAATAAAGAATATTATGTATCGGCCGTGATATAGATTTTAAATTTTATGTACAACTTGCAGTTACTTTGTCTAGTTAGCCAGGATAATCGGATAGAGTTAGGAAGTAAGAGCTTGTATATTTTAAGCAATGGTTGGTTTTCAATTCAGGACATAATATTATTATTATTATTATTTTTTTTATGTTAGAAGTTGGCAAACAAGCATACGGCCCACCTGATGGTAAGTGGCTGCCGCAGCCTATGAGCGCTTGCAGCACCATTAGTAGGTGCCACTCACGCGTTGCCAACCTCGAGATATTAGTTCTTAAATCTCGTTCGCCCAGTAATTTCACTAGCGTACAATGCCCTTCAAACCGGAACACAGTAGTGCCTAAACACTACTATTTGGCGGCAGAATATTGGACACTGCGGTGGTACCTACCTAGCCGGCCTCTTGCAACAAAAGACCTACCACCAGTGTGACTGATTGCACTGGTGGAATAATCTCTGTTGTGACAGAGGTTATTATGTTTAAGTTATTTAAATTGTTTGTAAATATTATAATCTAGGCTTTAATGCGTGGTTGTTATCTTCCGTAACTTATTGATTAGAGTATTTCTGTTTATAAGGGAAACATAATATTTGGGAAACAAGTATGCGCTCTAGCCCTATATTTACCGATAAAACTAGATGCATCTGCTGTAGCATATTACTTATCAAGAGTTAATGATTATTACCAGATGCTATGATAACAACCGGGAACGACATCTTATAGTGCTAACCGTGACTCGGTGGGAAGACCCTGACGAACAAACGTCCAGACCGAAACAACCCGCGACGTTTGACTTTTTGCTCAAGCCAGCCTTGCTACCAATACGCCACAACGGTCATTCTTCGGTCTTGTTATTATATGAGCGCGTAGTATTTTTCCTTTTTGGCCTATATAAAAAATAGTTAGGCTTTAATTTTAACATAAGACTATACTTAATTTTTGTCCATTTTTGAAATACTCATAAAAACCTCTGTATTCATAAAAAAGTCTGTGTTTCGAAATTTAAATAAATGTATGTTTGTTTAGGGTGCAGCAAATCTTCAAAGCTCCATCAACGCAGAAGCAGGCCTAGGGACAGCGTCATTAGCAGCTGTATATGCGGGTCTAATCTTTTCCAATATATTCCTGCCAGTGGTTATCATTAAGTAAGTTTTTATAAATTAACTATGTCATTATCTTAAGCATAATCATTAATATATACAAGGTCGTAGTGATATTATGTAAAATGGGTTTTGTTTCGTATATTAGCCAAAAATGTATTCACTTGTTGTTCACGTCTGACATTTACTTATGAACGTCGATCTTCTGAAGTACTGACGTAACCTGTCTTAGAGTGTGTCCACACTTATATCGTGTCTAGGGTAGGTCTATAATATTATAGAAAAAATAAGAAATAGATAGGGAAATCAGAAAAAATAAAAAATATAAAAAAGAAAGAGACCTCAAAAAAATTTAAAGAATAAAAAAAATTTAGGCGCCTGGCATAAATATTATAGCAGATTTTTGGTGATGTGATTTGTTCTGTTGGTTTATAAAATCAACTTTTTTCACAAAGATGAAAAAATATAATATGGAGTGTTGTAAAATGTTGTTTGGTAAAAATTTACCTAAGAATAAAAAAATATTTGTTTAAAATTAAATCAATAAAATGACGGATTCAGTATGATCCTCTAGAAACGTGTATATTTGCTTATATACTGTTGTTTGAGTGTTATAGCTTATTAACTTTTGTTTTTGTTGGAGTTCCGTCCTTAGGGTGCCTCTTAATCATCAAAATTGAGCTCCCGTGAGGGCTGCCCCTTTATCACGGCTGAGTCTCTGTACTCGGCCCCCGCCCGGTGACGCTGTCAAGGCCAGTAGGGCCAACTGCAATACACATTCCGAAAAAAAAAAAAAATGTTTTTGTTGGATGAAAAACACTTCCTATTAATGTAAAATTTAAAGAAGTTGAAAGTGAAATTCATACTTTCAATGCAAGTCTTGAAATAAAGTACATGGTAATATTCACATGACGACGTTATGGCGCAGCAGTAGTGAACCTGCCTTATGTGCCACACGTCGTCGGTTCGATTCCCGCTCGGAGCAGGTGTTTGTATTGACCATTCAGACATGTCTTCCGGTCTGAGTATCGTTGTCCTTGTCTTTGTATGAGTTTCTGGACTCCCGACACAGGATTTCACTATCCCAATGGAGCAGTTGATTGTGTAGCACTTAGTTAATATATTTTAATTAATTTAAATTAAAATGAACTAAATTGTCGTTTCAGATGGCTTGGGACAAAATGGGCAATGTCGTTATCTTTCATTACCTACATGCCGTATATCGCAGCACAACTGTACCCGCGGTTTTACACCCTCATACCAGCGGGACTGATCGTCGGGTTGGGCGGAGGACCGCTTTGGTGTGCGAAATGCACCTATCTATCTGTGGTAAGGAATTCTTCTTTGCTATTTGTGATCGTTTTGCATTTGCATTTTCCCAGTTAAGTTGTTACACAGGTTTAAGAATTGAATAGTAATTGTTTTGAATTATTATAATTCGAGTATTTTACCTGGTAAGAATTAATCGTTATTATAAATAGTGAATCTAACGTTATGGGATGCCACCCAAGACCGACAGCTTAACGAACTGTGAGGCTGTTACAATTGTTTTGTGTCCTTTTATTATAATTTCACTAAACAATCAAAAATTTAAATATAGCTTATTAAATTCGGATGTAATTTGATGTAATAATAGTACGCAAAGAACATAATGATTATCAATATCCTATGAATGGCTTGGTAGTTGACAAAAAGACCAAAGGCCAGACTACCTTTTTAGATTTCAAGACATCGCTTTACTTGCTGACAAAAAAATTATATTTAATGTTACACGGCGTTAATTTATTCGAAAGAAGCATTATAAAATCTAATTTTTTTTACATCACGACGGTTGGCAAACAAGCATACGGTCAGCCTGATGGTAAGCAGTCACCGCATCGTATGAACGCTTGAGATACTTGAAGTATCACATGCGCGTTGCCAACTCAAAGGATAGGGAAGGAAGGGATGAAAACGGAAAGAAGGAAGGGCCGAGAAGGGGTAGGAGATTGGGTCTCCGGCGCTCTCACTCACCGCGTGTTACTTTTATTTTGTTGCAGGTTTCAGAAGCGCACAGTAAGTTATCTAACATATCAGCTGAGGCGTTGTTGGTGCGTTTTCTGGGTCTGTTCTTCATGATCTTTCAAATGAACCAAGTTTGGGGAAATCTTATTTCATCGTTAGGTAATAGTTTTCTTTATATTTTTATTATTGTTCGTTTTCTTTAACCTCAATTTTTTTATTATTATTTTATATTACAAGTTGGCAAACAAGCATAACAAATGATGGTAAGTGGTTGCCGTAGCCTACGAGTGCTTGCAGCACCATTAAAAGGTGCCACTCACGCGTTGCCAACCTCGAGATATTGGTTCATAAATCTCTTCTGCCCAGTAATTTTCAAACAGTAGACATATTATTTAGATAATTGAACTGAGCCATTATGGCTCAGCGGAGCCATTACCAGGTGTTCTTAACAACAGATGCTTGTTTCTGGACAGCAGATTGTTGATTTTATAATTCTTTATATTTTTTAATGGTTTGTTTTATGAATGAGTAGAATAAGGACACATTAAAACTATATTTGAATGAATCCTAGTGCGCAGACAATTTTATGTGGCAAAAATGTTATTAAAACCGGTTGCTTTTACGGGTAGATTAGGAGCTTACGACGGTTTATAGAAAATTATATGTGAATACAGATGGCAATTGCTCTCTTGAAAAAACTTGTAACCAGTCACATCAGGATAAGAGTATAAGCAGACCAGTCTTCAATAGAATTAATCTTATAATGTTTTTTTTTTTCAATGTTGGCTTTTAGCTGTGTCCTGTATCTTATAATGTTAATACTTTTATCTTAATTTTTCTTGTTACAGTACTGTCATCTGGTGACAATTTAGCAGCAGTAACGGCAGTAAATGCGACGATGATACCGAAACTATGTGGAGGCAACTTTCTACCGAGCGCTGATGCTGGAGAAGCCTTACAACAGCAACCACCTGAGAAGATTCAGATGATTGCGGGTAAGGATCATAGTACCTGGATGACCGGTATTTTTTTTAACTATCACGTTTTTTTTGGAAATTTTAATATTTAGATACGAATTACATAATGACATTTGAATAATATTTTGCAACCTCAACAACTGAAATAGGTATAGTTTAGCTTGCTAGTTTACTTGCTGGGTCGTTAAAGCAATAATAAATAGCATTATCACTCGCCAATAAATGTCAGGAAGAGTCACAGTCAGTCAAACTGAAAACACGGAAAAAACGACATTTTGTCAAAATGAATGCTAGCTAGATCGATTTATCACCCTCGAAACTTCCTGCATACTAAATTTCATGAAAATGGTTCGAGACGTTTCCGAGTTCCAGATAATATATATACAAGAATTGCTCGTTTAAAGGTATTATATAATTGTTTAACGACACCTCAATACTGCATATTCATCCTACTTAACGTTTGTCTTGCGCCAAAAAATTTAGGCACAAATTAGATTTTTCAGTATAATAACTATACCGTTATAATTTTTTTGTTTGTAGGTATTTACTTAGCTTGTATGGCTGGAGCTGCCTTGATTGTTGCTGTTGGAGTGGATTCCATGAACAGGTATTTATATAATAGCCTAAGGATAAGAGTCAAAATATGTAGAGTATTTAAAAACGAATTTATTTCATTTCAGATATAAAACAGGACGAAGCGAAACAGGTTCGGGATTGTCAGGAATTGCTCTGTTAGTGGTTACTCTGAAGCTACTAGTGGAACCGAACCAGCTTATGTTAGTGACCATCAACGTGTTCGTTGGCATGCAGCAAGCTTTCTTCGGCGCTGATTTCACTGCGGTGAGAATAATTGAATACAGAATTATATCCAAAATTTTAGAATTCAATTTATATTATATATTCAATTTATATGACGATGTTGTGGCGCAGCGGTAACGAACCTTCCTTAAACGCCACAGGTCGTGGGTTCGATTCCCGCTCGGAGCATAATATGTTTGTATGTACCATGCAAGCATATTTTCCGGTCTGGGTGTATTTGTCCTTGTCATTGTGATTGTTTCCGGACCCCGACACAGGATATTACTAACCTAATGGGGGCCGTTGAGTGTGCAACGTTTATTTATTATTTATTTATTTATTATACTAGTTGAAAATTAAGCATAAAAATGAATATACGTTGTTCCGTAAGTGTTCTATGTGTTCTTGTTAGGGTCCGACCGAAACTGGTTTTTCAGCCGAAACCGAACTTTCGGCCTCCCTCTCAGTTTCGGCCGAAACCGAAACCGAAACCGAAACTTTTTAAAAACCTTTAAAATTACGTTTTTTTTTACTGAAATTTGAATTTCAAGTTTTGTAACATTTATTTGCATGTATAGATTCGTAGTCAACTAATTAGGAATGGAAAATAATTTATTTAAATATTTTAAAAGTTTAATTTTATAAGATACTCTTTGTTATAAAGTATACTGTTCAATGGTGTGTACTTTTTCGAAGCTAAGAATATTTTATGGTGGTTTATTTAAAAATAAATCACTTGCATCGAAATTGCTCATTTACTGGCTGACCATCTAATTAGGGACAGCGAGAGTTAGTGTTTTATTTTCGATTTTTAAAAAATAAACCTTAAATACAAAGGCGGAAAGCCTTTATATTTTTATTTGGCGTCATTCTTTAGTTTATAGTTTTGATTTCTACAATTAATATTATAATTTATTACTTAAACATGGGTCACTTATTTAAGTTGTGAAACGACCAAGCGAAAACAATTTTATCTCAACGTAAATGGCCATACCGTAAAATAGCTTATCATTTGATTTGCTCCAAAAGTAAGGTTTTCAACGCTGTGCAATATTTTCAAACCTATAAAACTACTGAAACTGTGTACCTAATAAGAAATTTAGATCGCAGACTGGTAATAGCTTTATGAAAAGTTCCCTTTGTGGGCTCTGTAATTATTAAAAGAGAAATATTTGGACTAGAACTTAGTGGCAAAGTTACATGGGCGTTATGCGTTCATTATTTCTAATGTTTTCTTAAGTGTCCCTAATTACTTGTCCAGAGTTATATTAGCACGAAGGAGAAGTAAAGTTGAATTTTAATTGTTGTTATTTTTAATTACAATCCATTCCAATAATTGATAATTCTATTAAGAAAACATCGGTTAAATGATCAAGATCAGATCAACATTAAAAAAAACCGTAATGAAGACTTCATATAAACTGAAACTACGGAAAATATAAATAAATGTTAGTCTTATTATACCAATATTCCTAATGAGTTGACCATCACTGTATATAATATAGACTGTTAAATAGAGTTAAATAAAATAAAAACCAAAAATTCATTAAAGTCATAACCATTTTTTTGTCATGAATATACTTTTACTATTAGGAGTAAACTTAAAAAAAGTAACAACTTGTAGTGATTTATACTAGGTACATAACTAACTAGTAATACGTTGTGTTCACAATATTTTAAAGATAAATCTAATACTTATTTTTGGAGATTTTTTAGCCGCGTAAGCGAGCGGTCACGAGTTGGCTGCGGAGTTTACCGAAGAGCGCACGAAAACTCACGAACACTCGACTTTCGGCGAGGCCGAAAGTTTCGGCTATATTTTGGCCGAAACCGAAACTAAAGCCGAAACTAGATTTTTGGCCGAAACTGGCCGAAACCGAAACCGAAACCGAAATTTCGGTCGGTCACTAGCTTCTTGTATCCACGTACGTTTCTGCTGATAGTGCCGAACTGGATGAGAAGAATAACTGTTTGTTATTAATAATCTGACTGTGATGAAATTCTGATAGTTTCTTGTCTGCAAGCTCACAAATATGTCTTCATAAGCACACCTTATACTCCTTGGTACTGAAGCAACCTTACAAAGAAGTCGAGTAATATTTAGATATCAGAACTTCCACATGGTCGAAGACGAGGACAGCAATAAAATAAAGACGACGTTAAGCTGCCTTAAGCGCCACAGATCGCGTGTTCGATTCCCATTCCCACTCGTAGCAGATGTTGTATTGACTATACAGGCATGTGTTCCGGTCTGGGTGTGTTTCTCTTTGTCTTTGTGTATGTTTCCGGACCCCGAAACAGCATATAACTATACTTACTAATGGGGACCGATAAATGCAACAGCGTTGGAGCGCTGCCTCCGTCTCCGATGACGTCCTTAGCCGTGGTTCGGCTTCGCAGGAGGCACCCTAAGGACGGAATCAAATTTGAGCTCCCGTGAGGGCTGCCCCTTTTTTACGGCTGAGTCTCTGTACTAGGCCCCCCGCCCGGTGACGCTGTCAAGGCCAGTAGGGCCAATACACATTCCGAAAAAGCAACAGCGTTTATTTATTTAAAAAAGAAAACATTGTTTATATAAAAAAACAAGTAAAAAAACAAATTATGCATTTTTCTTTCTTGCAGGCCTTCGTATCTTGTTCCATCGGCACTGGAACGGTTGGATTCGTAATGATGACGTATGGACTAGCAGACGCGATTGGTTGCGTCGTCACCGGCTATTTAGCTAAAGTAAGCTAACCATTAAATAGATTCTTTTATTACAACCAGATTAAATATTAAAATTTTGGAAGTCGAAGATGAGTAAGTTTTACATAGCATACACCAAAAAAACCGACGAATTAATCTTGAAAATAAAAAATGAAAACTACCATTTTGAAGTCAGTTAGAAAACCGGGAAAATTAATTACCTTTTGTTTTATCAGAGAACATGATACATTTAAGAAAAATTACTATACATTTTTGTATTTGATCTTTTGTAGCATTATATCCGGTACTATTAGTACGAGTATTTACCCAGGGTCTGCTTATTACTCTTGTCCGGATTTGCAGGTTACTAGTTTTTACACAAAGCGATTGTCATCTGACCCTAAGGTCAAACCGTGACTCACAAGGACCACGTCTGGACCGAAACAGATATTTGTAAGATCAATGCAAACATCTGCCCGAGCAAGAATCGAACCCGCAACCGTCGAGGCTAAAGGCAAACTCGCTACGCGCAACGCTTCAACGGTGTCAATTGCATTTGACTATGAGGAACATTTGTTAAGTACTTACCAAGGTTACATAATTATTCGTTTATCTCACAGGTAACTGGTCGTCTGCTTTTAATGTGCGTTGCCATGGTTACGCACTGTGCACTATTCATATTTTTGCTGACGTGGCGCCCTCACCCCGACCAGACCTACGTCGTTTACATCATCGCGGTTATTTGGGGCCTCTGCGATTCTATATGGCTGGTGCAAGTTAATGGTAAGTATGTTTTTATGTGGTAAAAATGTGGGCTTCCTGATGGAAAGTGTTTAGCACGTACGTAGCATATCTTCACAGTAGAGCCAAATCGTCACCGTACGTTGCCCGTTTGTTCGTTCACTAAGAATACTTTGCAGTATTCTTCCTGACCACGATATTCTATGGGATGATATACTTATTCATTCCAAAAATAGCAAGCCTCTTCTAGTCTTAAATTACACATCATATATTACCTCTTTGTATATCATTTTAAAGCCCATATAAAAAAAAACATATTTAAGGGTTTTTATTAGACAAGTCTTTTTGCCATTTATTAAGACATAATATAGACAAAACACACGAGCACAGCCAATGAAATTCAAACAAATGTCTATATTATGGCTAATAGAAAAATCATTGAAGTTGAGTTTGGTGTTTGGGCTTGAACCGTGTATGTGACTAGACTCTCGACACAAGATAACTGACCTAAACTTAACTTTTTTAAAGAGAATAGTAACATTTATTGCAAAGATTGTACGACAATAGCTCAAGTGGGTCAGAATTGAATCTGCTAATCTCCTTCAGTCGACACTTTTACCGAGATAGAATTTATTTTTAGTAATGGATGGTTAATTTTTATTTAGCGTACTACGGCATCCTGTTCCCGGGAAGAGAAGAAGCGGCTTTCTCCAATTTCAGACTTTGGGAATCAGTGGGATACATCATAGCCTACATCATTTCACCAATTTTGAGGACCAGTGCCAAGACCTACGTGCTATTAATTATGATGATATTAGGCGCCACATTCTACTTCATCGTCGAATACCGAGATAGAAAATCTAAAAAGAAAATGGAGATTACCCCGGCAAAATACGTTGGAGGCCTCGATAACACAGCTTATCAGCATAAGGAATAAGTTTTGATTTACCCGAATATATTTTATGTATTTTTGTAAAGTTTCTATACAATGTTTGACAATAGGTTGTGCAACCAATGTCCAATGACGTGGAGCTGTGAAATAATATGTGATATTAAAGCTGTTCACTTGTGACCATGGACGGACGTAAACTTTTGTATAGAGTTGTGGAAAAAGGTGGTTTCAAAATTGGCAATTCTTAAAATTGAAATTAAAAAATGTAATTGTTATTTTATATACAATTTAATTTGAAACAAATATACCTGATTTCCCTTCTTTAAAATGATAAATGTAACAGAAATAAAGACAAGTATCTTGCTCTTTTAACTTCTTTTTCCTAGCATTATTCTGGTTTTATATATTAGTTAATTTTTTGTATTTGACCCAGGGTCTGCTTATTGCTTTTATAAGGATTTGACGAGTTACTCGTTTTGACATAGAGCTATTATTGGCCTCTGAACTCTGCAACCCTAAGGCAAACCAATAACTCGTGGGTAAGAGCAAATTACTTATCAAGAGTCAAAGATCCTTATCGTAAGTTAAAGCAACCGGGACCGATGTTTTAACGTGCTCTCCGAGATACTTGGTGAAACTCACAAGTACAAACGCCCAGAACGAAACAGACATTTATAAGATCAACACAAACACGTACCCCGTAGCTGGAATTGATTATTGAACCCTTGACAATCGAGGCTTAAGACATGCCACGATTACGGTCATTAGATAAATTAATAAAAATATTTAAAAAATTTATGACAATAATTATCATTAATTGGTAGTCGCAGACAATAATAATTATTTTTAATTATTAAAATATTAATTTGATTTGGTGATTTGTTTTTGATAAGTTATTGTTATGTCTTCTTATATAATATCATGAAGTCAATGCTATAACAGAATGCTAACCGAAAGTTACGTCACCATATATGGAACAAAATAATGATGTATTAAAAAATATTGTAATGTTTGTGTTTTAATAAATTTTAATAATAATAAACCAATCTTTTTTTAAGTTAACCCATTCGATATTTATTTTATTTGTATTTTTATGGTAATATTTTTTTAGCTACGGTTGTTAAAATATTTCTGATTTTATTGTAATGAATTGACTGGACGGACTATCTTCGAGGTAAACAAGCAATTAATAACTATGAGTCTTTATTTTACGCTTAATTCTTTGATAATATGATGTAGAGTTCATTAAACGCATGTTATAATAAGTAGCATTCACTTACTATTAGATAAAATATGTTTTTACGAGTTTAAAAGGTCTCTTAGGTTTAATTCTAAATAGCAATAAATAGCATCAAATCATCCAATATATTAAATTCTAGTGTCGCGGTGTTTGTTACCAGACTTCTCCGAAACAGCTCGATTTATGAAATTTTGTGTGCATATCGGGGGTTCTGAGAATCGGTCAACAACTATTTTTCATACCCTAAATGTTAAGGGTGGTCCACCCCAAATTTTTATTTTTTGGACAAAATTTTTTATTTTGATTATTTTATGATGTGGCATTAAAAAAACATACAACCCTACACTTTTACCCTTGTACCATCAACCCCTATGTTTAATAGCGATATTAGTAATTCAATAATTTTCACCGGTATCAATTCTGTTCACAATTAGACTCAATTTCCAGATAACTGTTGGGATAACCTCTGTTACAGCAGAGATTATTGCACCAGTGCAATCAGTCACACTGGTGGTAGGTCTTTTGTTGCAAGAGGCCGGCTAGGTAGGTACCACCGCAGTGTCCAATATTCTGCCGCCAAATAGTAGTGTTTAGGCACTACTGTGTTCCAGTTTGAAGGGCATTGTACGCTAGTGAAATTACTGGGCGAACGAGATTTAAGAACTAATATCTCGAGGTTGGCAACGCGCGAGTGGCACCTACTAATGGTGCTGCAAGCGCTCATAGGCTGCGGCAGCCACTTACCATCAGGTGGGCCGTATGCTTGTTTGCCAACTTCTAACATAAAAAAAAAAAAAAAGATTTTTTTTTCGGGACACGCTAATCGTTTTTTTATTAATAATAATAAATTTAGGTACCTTTGCGCACAATCAAGTCGCATTCTCGTGTGGTTTTATTACAATTATAGCACGTGTGCATTGTTGCGCGATACGGCGCGGATTGCAAAATTGCGAAAATAAATAAATACATTTATTCGTTTCTTATCAGAAACTTACACTTTTATAGTACGAAATAAAAATTAATAATAAGTTAAGATTTATCTATCTCATAAAATATTTTATATGTGTTTATTTATCTAGTTTTATTAAGTATGGCGTACATAATATAGACATCAAAGTTTAATGAAAATATGTATCTATACAAATAAGTAAAATTGAAGTGTCTATTTGTAATTCTAACTTAACAATTTTTACTACTTGTATATGAAAGTACATACGTTAATTAAAAAAAAACAATTTTTAAAATCTTTGTCTGTCTTTTACAGCTTTTTTGACTTGTTCTCGACTTTTACTGGTAGATAATTCATGTTATAAGGAGTAAGGCTACTTTTATTATATAAAAAAATAGGATTTCGTGGAATATATTTTATAAAATAATATTAAATTATTGAAGTTTTTAATATTTAATTTTATAATCGCTTAGAATATTTCCAAAATTAAACGCAATTATAAGATAAGTTCACAAAATTATAATTCAATGAAATTTCTTGTCTAAAACTCAGATACTTAACCTATTTTGAATTTTAGTTACTAAAAAAATCTGTTTTCTTTTAATTGAAATAGCTCGATAAGCTAGAGCTTGTAAAAATAAAACATAAATTAAATAATTAAAAAAATACACCAATAATAATTAAATACAAGAATTTCGAAAGGTGTGAAGTGGAAACACGCGGTGCCTTACGGGTCTTGTGTAGCGCTTGTCGTGATTTAGTTAGGGTCCTATTATCTCATAGTTCGGTATTGTTACTGAACTTAATATTCTTTCGAAAATAAAAATAAATTAACAACACTATAACACACAAAGAACATTTTCTTAAAACTAGACTTTTACGTTGGTTTTTTTATAAAACTGTCTTATGACAGTTTAAAATTTAAAAAATAGTGCGGGAATTTTTTTGCAAAGGATATCAGCCGGCAGCAATAGGTAAGTTTTTTATTAACATTCTAATACGAAATTATAATATTTTTAGTGAGTGTACAAAAATTCTGTAACAAAAAAATAATGATAATGATTCGTTAAAAAAAAATTAAATTATATAAAATATTGGACTTTTAATTAAAAAAAAAAACTTTAAATATACGCATAATTATAATATTATATGTAATACATATGTATATATTTATTTTTATAAATTTGCTTAGTAGATCTTAGGCAACTTAGTTAGGTGGTAAACTGGGGTCATTCATAAATTCCCTCTAGAATTTAATGATTTTTTGACCCTCGCCTTTGTCATATAGCTGGTCACATATTTGATGAGAAGTATGATTAGTGGGTCACATAATTTTCGCAATTTTAAAACTAGGATTTATTTAATTTAAATTAAACTATTTTTAAGTTTTTTTTTGTTAAGAGTACAAATTTGGATGGATATAATATGTATTAGATTTTGAAATTCAACACGCCACGTAATGTAAGACGATTACCACCCCTTGTCACTCATTGTCACACTTCGTAAACTTAACCTTTTACGTTTGACGTAATTTATGAACCCTCATCTTGTATCGAAAGTTCATTATAATTATATCAATTGAATCAGAAATAAATAATTCAAACAATTGCAAAACGTTTCCGCGTCAAAAGTTGAGCGTTGACAATTTATAAATAATTCATTGAGGAAAATATGAATGACGAAATTTTTGGGTATTATCACAGGTTATTATGAACGACCTTGGCTTTAACTCGTTTTTATCTTAAAACAGGATAAATGCTTTCTTTTACAATCATAAAATTTTGTAATATTTGCTTTCGATTACGCAATTTTTTAAAGGTAATGGCATTTTGTATAACATTCATAAAATAAAATAAAACAACATTAAAAAAAACGTAAACTTAATTTTATTCAATTATTCAAATAATTTTCTGTATATTTGTTTAAAATTTATATATTTTTTAAAACAAAACGTATTTTTATATATCTCTCAGTTCATATGCTTGTAATTTCGAAATCATTAGATAGATATGATACTGCGTTGTGTCTGCTCATACTAGGTATAAAGCTAAGAATTTAATGTAAATAAAAATTTGCATATAAATTATAAACCTACCTATAAAGCTAAAAAAAAGTCATAAAATTGAATACAAAGTAGAAATAGTGACGTTGTAGCGCAGCGGTAGCGAACCTGCCTTAAGCGCAACAGGTCGCGGCTTCGATTCCCGCTCAGAGCAGATGTTTGTATTGACCTAACAGGCATGTTTTCCGGTCTGTGTATTTTTGTCCTTATTATTGTGTATGTTTCCAGAGCCCCGACACAGGATATCACTGTCCTAATGGGGGCCGTTGAGTGTGTAGCGTTTATTAGTTATTTAGTTAGTTATTACTTATTCCAGTACCCGAATATTACAAGTAAGGTATATACATATATTTAAGAGCTTATTCCATTATCTAAGCACAGGTCATGCAACATTTTATTATTAGAGTTTTATAATAATTGTTGTTATGAACCTCTGGTTTGTTCAAGTGCTTTATTTTTGTTTTGGAATGATCGTTTCGAGAAACATTTTTATTTTAAAATACCTCTATAAATTACCTTTTTACCTCGGTTCTAAGTAAAACATCGGCACATAATATATATTGCCTTATTCGACTATCGACTTCTGTTATAGAAGTATATTTATTTTTTGCTGTTAAGTATTGAAATCGTTATTTTAAAAAGTCACAGAGAAGCAAATACTCAATTTCGTTTATCGAATCGATTTTGATGATACTATTTCGGGAAGACCAACCTGAAAGTGTATGTATCTTTTTAAATAAAAATATTTTTAAAAAGCATTCTATATATGACGGCGTTGTAATACAAATTCTTTTTGATAATATAATTTTATTAACTTTATTTTATTATTAAATTTGTAGTTAATGGAGCCTTACAGAGCGACGTGGTCGCATAAGAGACAAAGCTATAAAATGAAGAATAAAAAAACGTTGCTTTCTTGTTTTATTAATATAATATATATATATCCTTGTTTTCTTGACAGTTTTGTTAATATTTATTTAAATTTGCATATTTCTATAATAACGTAGTTGGTAGGTAGTGACATGGTATCGCTATTTTCCTCAATAAAAATAAAACACATGGTCTGATTATGAGACAGACTGCGGGCGGACGGAGCTCGAACTTCTTAATAAGTAACCTAAAAACTAGTTACAGTGTCCGGGAAATCTGCATATAATAGTTTTTATTTATCGTATGTCAGAAAAACATTTAACTTTTAATAAAATAATAGACTAGGTTTAGAAACAATCACAGAAATGTTAATAATAAGGTACTAGAAATGTTAAAAATCGTTTATTACATACGAAACACGTATATCTACGCACATAAGTACGAAGAGCATGACGATATCTTAAGTTTCACATTACATTGCTAAGTGCGTTTGTAGCGCCTCGGATGTTGAAAAGGTTAAACAGCAATGGTAAGCAAATTGAATAAACTACACTAACGCATCGGAACGCTCATGGCTCATAAGTCACAATTGTGGTGACAAGGTCCAGTTCTAGTAAGTTATAAATAAGATATTTATGAATATTGGGGTAGGCAATACTTTCTCATGGGCTCATAGAATAATAACGTGGACGAGCAAAAATATTACAGTACCTGTGAGAGTGCTTGGAGTCCAATATTAGACTGGCAGTCAGAAGTCCCACCCTCATTGTTTTCTTCTTGTTAGCCCTTCCTTCCTCGTTCTTTCCTCTTTCTCTTCCTCTTGCCCTTGTAACGAATGTTTTGATATAGCTAGTGTTACTCCTGTAGCCATACGTCACAGTAAATGCTTTCTATCAGAGAATGCTGCTTCGCTACTTGTTTCTGATAAAAAATAAATGATTGAATGATTCTCATCAAAATACTATCAAATACCTTTAAACGATAAACACATGTATATATGTATATGTATATGTATATGAAACTCAGAAACGGCTTCAACGATTTTCATGAAATTTAATATTCATGGGTATTTTTCTATTAATAGTTAGTGAGATCGAAAAATATCATTCATAATTCGTCACTATATAATTGGTATCTAAATATAATTTCCAAAAAACACGATTCACCAAAAAAATACCGTGCAAAGCTCGGTCATACAGCTAATAATGATTTAAAAGTTACTTAAAACACGAGATTACACATACACTATAATAATAATAATAAAATAATTATGTATGTCACTGTTGTAGACGTATTACCTTATAAATTTGCTTACATTTCAGATCCGCTACCATTATTTTAATAATTCGTAAAAACACAAACATACAACATTTCATAAGAATTTAAACTATTTTTAACTGTATCAGGTCAGGGCTAGTTGGTTAGTATCTAATTAACTCATTTTTAGCGCAGTTAAACAAAGTGCTCTTATGTGGCTTACAACAATAGTTCCAGTGAGAATAACGACACATTATATTTATTAATTATTACTTAATGTTTAATAATTAGCTGGGAGTCTACATTTTAAAAATCTTAACGACATATGGGCGCAAATAAGCAATACCATGTCAACCCACAAAATTGAAAAAACTGTGTTATATATGCAGAAGTGTTGGTAAATGGCTAAAGAATATTTTTCTTTAATATTTGTAGGGTTTTAAGCTTTAAAACTTCTAAAAAGCCATTTTTAATCATGCAATTTATGTATTGTGTTAAAGGTTTTGGGTTATATTATATACGAAATATGCAGTTTGTATACTTATTTTTGTGAAAATAAGTAAAATAACTTACATAAATCTGAAATTGCCAAAAACTTGACTAATACATAGAAAAAGAATCATATAAAGCAAGTTGTTCAAAATTTTCAAACCCGTTTTTCTCGAAATGACATTCGTGTGGGTTGACATGGTATTGCTTATTTGCGTCCATATAAACATGTTTACCGTATCTTATAAAAATTGTAATAATTGCCTCAATATTAAGAAGAAAAGCTTATGGATAAAAATGAAATTCATTTTATATTTTTAATGATAATGTAAAAAAGTGCAATATACCGAAATCATAACTATTTTAGGACTGTTGTACTTCTTACATTTTATTTGTAAAATAAATTATTTTTACTTTAATTTACATCAATTTTAATATATATAGTTATACAAAATAAAAATAAGATATATTTTAAAAATTGCTATCAAAGGCAACCTTGTTTGCTTTAAACATAAATCGCTTTTGCTATGGTCTTATCTATAAATAAAACTTAATATATATTGTATTATTCACCCTTGATTTATTTTTAACGATTAAGCACTACTAAGCTAGGACGTCTGTTCCGGATGTAATATTTATTATGTCTCATACATAACAATTATTAAATTATATTTGTAATTGCATTTACTTTATAAGGAACGACCTAAGTCTGTCACGTTTATGACAATCGTTTTTGTTGTGGCATTGTGACTGGACAAGTCGTTTGCAGGTCATTGGATAAAAAAATGATGCATTATCGGACTGTAAAGAAAATTGGTTCTGCTTTTAAGACCATATACATATTAAATTGTAGGAGTAGCGTGTATGTGTTTTTTTAAATATTATAATATGTACTGGAAGTAAGCCTTTAATTGCAAGAGCGCGGCTAGGTGCATAGGTGCCACCGCAATGTGTTATTCTGAAATTATTGGGCAAAGGAGATTTAGGAATCAATATCTCGAAGTTGGCAATGCGTGAGTTACACCTATAAAATGTATGGTGTTGCAAGCCCTCATAGGCTATGACAACCGATTACTATCAGAAGGGTCATATATTTGCTTGCAAACTCAGTCACAAAACAAGTTAGTTCATCATACGTTCAATTAATATCATATTATTATTATTCATGTTAGTTCGTTTGGATTTTTTAAAAATAGTATTTAGTCTACAATTTCTTTGAGAAATGTGATTCGGACGAGTTTTCTGGTTAAGGATGAGGTTACCAACGACGGGATTACGATGATGGAGCATTCTCATTTCTGATAGTGCCCTTAACCGTCCTTAGGCATTGCAGGAGATACCCTCTTGATGGAAATAACTTTAAGCCCCTTCCGTCCCAATTTCACGGTTTAGTTTCAGTACTCGCCCAGTGAGGCGATGAAGACTAGCTTGGTAACAGAAGTACTCTTTCCGAAAAAGGGTACATAGTATAAAAATACATATTTAACTGGTATTTCGTTGTTACCGTGATCAGCTTTGTTATCGTGATCGTTAAAAATATTGTAGGTCATAAACATTTACTTCCGTTGAGGTCACGGTCGACCACTTCTTCGAGACAGATTATTATTATTAAATTATAATCACAAAAGCCTTAATTTGTACCACGATTCTTATAAATATTTTTTTCCTTTAGTTTTGTTTTTATGTTAATAAACTGGCAAGCAAGCATATGACCTACCTGATGGTAAGCGATTGCCGTAGCCTACAAGCCTTTGCAACACCATTTGTAGGTAACACTTTCGCGTTGCCAACCTCGAGATATTGGTTCTTAAATCTCTTTTGCCCAGTTATTCCACTAGTCTACAGTAGCCTCTAAACTGAAACACAGTAATGCTAAAGACACTACTGCTTTGCTGTAAAATATTTGACACTGCGGTGGTGCCTAGCCGGCCTCTTACAACAACAGACTTACCAGTGTGTCTCATTGCACTGGTGGAATAATCTCTGCTATAACAGATAATATCTCAACAGCAGGCGATAGGTTCGTCACGTCCCTACGCCAGCAAAACTATTATAACTATTAAACATTATTTCATTAACATTGTAAATAAATAAGGTCGGTCTACCCTACCTGAGTTTTAGGATTTATTAAATAAAGTTTAATGTGCTACGGTGTGGCTTTGAGAGATTAGCCGTTAAAAGAATTTGGTTTAAAACAATACAACAACCCACCCCAGTAACTAATTTTTTGATGTCAATATGAACAAGTCCAAAATTATCATAGCTTTAAGGCTTCGACCCGGGCATCTCTTAACAGTTTCGCCGCCATTATAGGCAAGGTTTCCTCACTGACATGTTTCAAATGCGATAAAAAGAGGATGATCTTAAAATAATGGCTGAATGTGTCCGGGAGAAAGCCAAGAGGTTAGAATTTTTGCTTATAAATAAGTAAACCCATTTGATATTGGAACAGTATGCTTGCCTTTCCGACTTACGTAAAGGCAAGGCCACTATGTAAATTAGTTTTAGATATAAGGGTCACATGATCATTTTGCGATTAAATCACTAAAAAATAAAGGTAAAAAATAAATAAGATATCATTATCAATACAGTGATCAGTAATGCCATACTTCGCTCGTCACAAACGGTTTTTCCCATGCGGTTATAAAAACAACTAATACTTACATGCTGTTGTCATTAATATAGGCAAATAAGTTGTTTGCACGCCAGGACCTGTTTGATATCTGTAATGTCCTTGAAAGTACTATATTTGTCGTAAAGGTGAAAAATCGTATGTAGTTAGTTTATGAACGACCAATCGCCGCGGAAAGGGTTGATCAGAAATATTTAGAGATTACATCATGCTAACATTATAAATTAAATCAAAGCCGCAATAGCTCAGCGCCGACTCCGCTCCGATAACGCGCGAGTTGTGGGTACGATCCTGAGCCTCTTGGGTTATTGTCGTACCCACTATTAGGGCAAACTACGAGTTCATTTGGAGGGGCAATTGGAATTTCAGTAATGCTAATATTCTTTATTAAAAAAAAAGAATAGAATACATCTTATAACTCAACGTTAGAAGGACTAACTCTGAACACAGCCACTATAACATGTCGTATTGTTTCTTAGCATGATTTTATCGATTCGTCCGAGTGAAAATTCCAGGTTTAAATGAATTTTTATTTATCATAAACGTAAAATTATAGAATATATACTTAACTGTTTTTTAATATGTTTTAATGATGTCCCTCATTTCTTTGGTAATACAATGTGTGGATCTTGAGCTGCTCAATGGTCTCATTTTGCTTTCCTCGTGTTTTGTACAATCCATCCACTGATCTCTAAACTTATAATCTTGGTCTTTCCTTAGCCAGTTAGTTTTGTTCACATAAGTGTTTCCAAATATTTTCTGCAATAAAACTATTTTAACACCAATTAAAGTTGTTAAAGTGATTTAAGTTCTGCTTATCTTTTATTATAGCTTTGCCACTTATATAACAAAGTAACGTGTATATCTAATGACCGTTAGTCCATTGGTATATAGTGATAGTTATAGAGTTGATGCTCTCATAGTTTAAATATAAATAAAACTGTAAAATTAGGAATTAGCTTAGAGACGTTGTTAATCGTCGTATGAGCAGCAGGCCACCAACTAATTAAAAAAACATCAATTGTAATATAATGCATGTAATGCTAATACAAAAGTATTTGTGGCATGGAAATTATCGAAAGTTTAAAAATGTTAAAATTATCAAAAGGAAATAAGTTTTTTTATTCTGATAATTTTCATCATTAATTATTACGTACGAGTTATTGGAGTACTTGGAACGATAAAAATAAATATATCTAAAATAAAACTTAATATGTTACTAGGTAATATATTTAACATTTCAAGTAAAGTACATATGTCCTACATTTACCGGAAGTAATGATTGCTTGATATATAGTGTCCCCTGTAATACAGGTTATCTAGTACATAGGATAGTATTAGTACTACGAAATATAATTTATTTAATTCACTAGATAATATATTTGTCTTATTTCACTTCCTGCATCTTAATGATAAATAAATTAGTTAATGTATACAACTTATTGAATTTAATGAGACAAATTTGGATGGCAAAAAATTCCAAATAGGAAGACTTTTTTGTCCTTTAGATATAAAATATGTGTTAATTATGAGAGATAGATTTTAGAATTATATACTTTGTTAGTTAGTTCTAACCTACTTAAAAAGAGTTCCTTCATTCAGATGTCAACGGAACCTTTTCTAAGACTCGGCTTCTTATAAGAGTTTTATATAATGCTAATATGAAAGGTGGTCACAGACTAACGTTTCTTTGGAGCGTATATGGTCGTTTCGGCATACGGGCTTACAGTCGCGCTTAATTTCCGTACTTCAAAAATTCTGACATAATTACATATGGGCTTATTCCGGCTTGTACGCTCGAACTGGTGACAAGTATTAGAAGTGTCCAGTGTCAAAAATTATTACGCATTTAGACGACCTTATAAGCGCGTCAAAGTTCGTGCGAGTTGCGCATATGGTGGTCTGAAACCACCGTTAGTGTCCAGGAGCTTACCATTAACTCTTATTGCGATTCAAATGGCGACCAACAATATGTCAAAAGCTGAGTTACATCTTTATTTCGTATCATGACATATATATTTATTATTTATACGTTATGCTGATATAATATTTGAATTGATTTACTGTCAAAATTGAATAAATTTTTTACTAAAAGTTAATGATAAGCCCGCAGTGCGCTTTATTGAGCTGCTTGATTATTAAAAGGTCTAACCCACCTCCTTTCAATACAACTGTCGGATACCAACGAGGGCGAAACTTCGCAAGAAATGTATGACCTGCATACATATTTTTAATGTTTACTACATTAAAACTTTTATTTTAAGCATTTTATTTGTATAATTGTTTAAAACTGGAAATATTGAAGAAGATATTTTTATTACGACCAAATATGTATTTATATTAAATTTCATTGTTTATTATTACTATATTATATTCTTGTTTTTATTTTAACATACTTTACCTAGAGTCTGCTTATGACTCCAAATTTATTAGGTAACGTAGTTATTGCTATCTAACTTCCACGCCCTGTTAGTGCGAAAAATAACTTCTTGAATAGCAAGTTGTCAAGAGTTAGCAGTTATAATTAAATGTTGAGTGTTGAAAACCGGGACCGATAGCTTAAATGGTACTCCGAGTCATATAATTATATCCCTATTTATAATATAAAAAATTCTTCTGCTAATTACTAAATCAATTTCTAACTATTGCTGTTAAAACCATATTATTTAATAGTAACGATCAATTGTCTATTCTATTTACAAATTACCAATTGTCAATTGCGATTGATCGTAGGGAACCTATAACTATCGTTTTTTTTTAATTTTAATGACGGCAAACTAGGATACGGTCTGTCTGATGATAAACAGTCACCGTAACCTATGAACGCTTCCGATACTTGACGTATCACATGCACGTTGCCAACCTAAGGGATTAAGAAATTGAAGTACAGAACCCGAAACTCTACATTAAAGCGTTTCTTTAATTAGCATAATTTGATCATTGGAGTGTAAATATGTTGAAAGGCGCTGTCCCATGATATCTAATCCATATACAAGTAAAGCAACCATTAATAATAAAATTCCCATGGGATAGAAAGTGAAATCAATCAGTCTTTGTTTATATGTATGTGCGACATACCTTGAGTATTAATATTGAAATTATATATTTAATTTGCGTGAGAGTCTTGTAAATCCTGAAATCCGTCTAAACACTTTTTTGTGTGAAATTAGGGTAAAATAGAAGGGTAAATGACTGTTATTAAGCTGATTTTATTATTTTATAACAATAAAAAAGAAATATACATACTTGTTCATACCGAACAGTCACATCAGTCAGTCAGTTCATATAGTTATCTCTGTCTAGTCTAGCTTCTATCACTGTTTTATAAAACACAATTTAACAACCTAATCTAAAACATATTATACACATTTATATTTTGAGGAGAGAGATCTAGAAATTTCTCCAGGTCTTTGATTAGATCACTGAAAAAAATATATAACACAATATACCCTGGAATTAGGGTTATAGCAGACATGTTACTTTTAGCATCAGAGATCTGAAAAAACTAACAAACATTTAAAAAAATACAACTGAGTTGAGAGCCTCATACTCTGTGTCCATCAAGCACGCTGAAACTGTACTGTACTGTACCTCGAATTTTACAAGAAGGCCAACACTATACCTAGTTTCTAACAGCAAATTATATATACAATTAACAATTATACATATAATAAAAATCAAATATGTTTTTTTTATATTAGCATTTAAACATATCTATCGTAAAGCTATTAACATTGTTATAAATATTCATTACAGTTATATGTATTGCAAATCGATTTTATAAAGTCGTGCGTGTTAATATATTTACAAAAGCTGACAGACTACTTTGTTCTGTTAACAAAATATAGGATTGCAGTTACGAAGGTTCGGGTAAAAATTTTTTAATAACATATCAATAGAGTTTTAACGTTTTCGTTTAAAATATATAGTAATATAATCAAACTTAAAAATATCTACAGACAAAAACATACAGTTAAACAACTAACTAATACATAGAAATAAGAAAATTCTTTTGTAATGTTTCAATTTATGCCATTTAAAGAAAATATAATTGAAGTGAAACTTCTTTAGAATCGTTGTGATTTGAAATCGTGCAACGGAAAAACGACATGTAAGAAACACAAATACAAAAATGTGTAGGAAGAATGAGACAGAAATATACATACTATTTTATATTATCTCGTCTCTCCTCTTTGCGCCATGCTTTAGTAAACCAGAGCGAGAGAGCAAATGTCGGCGGTGTGTATGTACATTGCACACTGTTTAATACTTGTTTGTATTTGAGCATTTAACGTGTGTTAGTATATGTGAAAAGTACGTGAGCTAATACTACTGTACACTGTATGCGGCTGCGTATTACAGCTTTTTAGTAAGAAGTCAGCGTGGTGTGTTATTATTTAACAGTGTTTGTGAATATTTTTATATCTTGTTATATATATTCATCTCATTCTTTTGTCGATTTAGTAAAGTTTCACTTCTATCGTGTGTGAAACCTTTTTTTGAATTTTTATGCAAAATGTACAGAACATATTATGCTGTTGCTTTTACTGTTTTTAAATAATACCAACTTATAGTTCGAACCTTCGTTTCAGCCAAACCCATTCAGCGTTACCGGAGAAATTTTTTAAATTTCTCTGAAGTACAAAATTCAACGCGTGCAGAGACACGAGAAAAAGGTATTCTTTATATAATAAAATATCATTAGTGTATAATGGTAGCTGTAATTTCTGATTGACAACCGATTGCGGTCATTATAGCACAATAAACGTATTTTGTAGAGTCTATGATTCATGTAACAATAAATAATTTAATCGTTTACTCTCAGTAACAATAATCACTAACTTGTAGTCTTGGTAGATAAATTAGTATAACACAATGAGCTACTGGTTCACCCTCGAAGTGTTACAAATACCTTGTTAAAGCTATCTTATGGATTAGAATAATAAACAGATCCTGCCAAAAGCCATGATATATAGGATTCAGCATAATGTTTTTCTTCATAGTGACAACTCAGAAGTGTTAAAGTTAAAGCTCTTAGGTTCTATACACTGGATTTCTTCTGATTTTGTTTTTGGTCATTGTAAAATAATACAAAAGTTTTTTTGTAGGTCAAAATGCCAACCAGTCCTATAATCTTTGGCACGAACGAGAAGTGGCGGATAAATCGTAACATTTTCATCTTGGGTTTCGCGTTTATGGTGCACTTCACGGCGTTCCACGGCGCTGCTAATCTTCAAAGTTCTGTGAACACGGACGCTGCGGCAGGAACTTTCACACTTGCTGCTATATATTTTTCCCTAATTCTTTCCAATATCTTCTTACCAGCTTTGATTATAAGGTGAGTGTTTTGTATTGATATATTTAAAACTATGTATTGCTATTTGATCACGACTTCGTTTTTTTAAAGAACATAAGCAATGCGTTTTCAAGGCTTGCGCAAGGAGTGGTTATGACAATATCCCAAAGGGGTCAGGATCGAATCCGCGAATGTCGCGTTTCTACCGTTGAGTTATTGAGGATTCTAGTTACTGAGTTCTATTTCTTCAAATCAAGAAAAAGTTGCACAAAAACCAAGATTATTAATTCGATTTAAAAGTTTATTATTGATTAAATTCGATTAACATAAATTAAGCTTTAATGACTACAATATTAATTTGTAATGACCGTTACGTGATGATAATTTTTCTTAATGAATATAAAAATATATACAATTAACAATGGTTAATAAGTTTTGGAAAAAAAGTAAAAATATCACACGAATGAAAACAACAATTAGTTATAACAATAAACTGATTTTCATGTTTAATGTACCATTCTTACAAAGGATATCGGTGTGCCGTTCGGATTTTGAATGCATATTTGGACGCAAATAAGCAATACCATGTCAACCCACACGAATGTCATTTCGAGAAAAACGGGTTTGAAAATTTTGAACAACTTGCTTTATATGATTTTTTTATGTATTGGTCAAGTTTTTGGCAATTTCAGATTTATGTAAGTTATTTTACTTATTTTCATAAAAAATAAGTATACAAAATGCATATTTCGTATATAATGTAACCCAAAACGTTTAACATAATAAATAAATTGCATGATTAAAAAATGGCTTTTTAGAAGTTTTAAAGCTTAAAACCCTACAAATATTAAAGAAAAATGCTCTTCAGCCATTTACCAACACTTCTGCATATATAACTCAGTTTTTTCCAATTTTGTGGGTTGACATGGTATTGCTTATTTGCGTCCATTTGTAGATACGCATTTCCGAACGCAGTCGGGACTTTTGACATGACATACGAGCGGACAGAGGGATCGACGAACACAACGAAATTATAAAGGGTTCCGTTTTTACCATTTGACTATGAAACCCTAAAAGGAAATATATGATAGTATGATATCCGACTTATCAGGTTAATACATCGACTGTAATACAATTGAGTTATAAGATTGCCTTGTGTTTGAAAGTTCAGTCAATTCAATATGTTTAATATACCAATATAGGTCAATGCTACGGCAGTGACCTATGAATCTAGATATAGTTAATAGATAACGAGATCTTATTAAAGGGTACAATGTCATTCATAGTTGGATTTTATCATTATTGCGTATAAATTATTTAGACGAATACCTCTTAATAGTTTTGATGTTGACATTTTATTTAATCGTCATCATTCTGGCTTTGTTATTTATATACTATGTAAGCATTCTGACGACGTTGTGGCGCAGCGGTAGCGAACCTGCCTTAAACGACACAGGTCGCGGGTTCGATTCCCGCTCGGAGCATAATATGTTTGTATTGACCATGCAAGCATATTTTCCGGTCTGGGTGTATTTGTCCTTGTCATTGTGAATGTTTCCGGACCCCCGACACAGGATATTACTATCCTAATGGGGGCCGTTGAGTGTGCAGGGTTTATTTATTTATATTATTTATTCTCAAAAACCTCAGATTAGAACAAATTTGTCTCGAATACGACAGATAATTCTTTGTGTTAATCCAAAGCTCAGAATCTTATAAATAGTTTTTATTTACGGTAGTAGAAACATGCTTTTCCCAGCACAAATAGGTTGACTCGACCGGGGAAGTACTAGTAATAGGTACTGTTACGTTTCTTACGATGAATGATTGCGCTGGAGGCCCAAACTCCCACCCCTCTGCTCCTCCTTTCTTTTTTCCCTTTTCACCCTTTCCTTCTTGTTCTATGGTCTGGTACCGCGCATGTGATACTTCAAGTATCGCAAGCGTTCATAGGTTGCGGTGACTGCTTACCATCAGGGAGACCATATGCTTGTTTGCCAACCGTCATGAAATAAAAAAAAAAAGTATTTACCGCAACCGAAATCTTTGTAGGTAGCATATTGCGCGCGCGCAGGAGCGTGAGCTTTGACAACGTTTAAGTTAATATGGAGGAGGAATGCAGGTGGTTAAATTAAATATTAACTGTTTACATTCAAACTTTCAATGTCGAACAAATGTCTGTCATTTAATTCACATCAATTAATCCTCTATGAATTCAAGCAGATATAGTTGCGTGTCGCTAGTAATTTAGAGTAATTTCGCATTTTTGACGACGTTGTGGCGCAGCGGTAGCGAACCCATACAGGCATGTTTTCCGGTCTGTGTGTGTTTGTCCTTGTCATTGTGTATGTTTCCGGAACCCCGACACAGGATATAACTACCCTAATGGAGGCCGTTGAGTGTATAGCATTTATTATTATCATTATTATTATTTACTACATGCAGATGGCTTGGTTGCAAATGGACAATAGCAGTTTCCTTCATAGCCTATATGCCGTTCATCGCTGCACAGTTTTACCCATATTTGCACACACTGATACCGGCTGGGATGATGGTGGGTTTCGGCGGTGGACCGCTGTGGTGCGCTAAATGCACGTTTCTATCTGTGGTAAGTATATACACAAATATATAATTGCCGTATCCGTCAAAAACTAAACAACTAAAAAAAACACATACACACTGAACTTTATCACTATTCAAAAAAAATACGAAAGAAACGAAAAATGTTAATCATTCATTACGTATGGTTAGATAAAATATAAAAGATATTGTTGCAATTTAAAGATTTTAAGACGATTATTATGACTAATATTTTTTTTAAACACGGGTTTAAGCAATCGCTCTATTACCTTATATTCATTCATGGTATCATATTGATTAGATTTCATATGCTACAATAAGGATTTTGCTAATGTCTGAAGGTCAATAACGCGATCGGTAAATTCCTAAACGTAACAATTACATGTCCGGCTTCACTTATTTTGCATAATTATATACAATTTTAAATTAATATTGAACGACGCGTTGATTTTATTAATTGGTATTGCATCCTTATGTGTCACTATGTCCTGAATTAGAAATAGACGTGTTAGTCTGTGATGTAACATTATTTTAAATTTAAATTTCGTGAACGGATCTAGTATAATCATCAAGAACTCGCATTGTAATTTCATGCTTTTTGCAAAGGAGCTCGTAAGTTTGTACTCGTAAGTAACGAAATTAATGTGTCACTTCTGTTCACAATTAGACTCAGTTAGGGGGCGCTGCTAACGTGTGCTAGATTTTTTTTCGGGTCTCTTGCCCCGTCTGCCGGGCCCGCTAGTATTTTGTATAAGTAGAGCATTGCTGTTTTCACGGTGCATGGGTCAGTATAACCTGGAAAGTACTACCCTTGTATAAAATATCCATGTGACGTAATAATATCCATACTGTCCGTTGTGTTTGGCGAGTGCCTTAACACCTTTTTTATGGTTTCTTTTTCGTTCCATCTCTGTACCGGAAAGGGTAGCCTTCCCTTGGGCACGCAAAAAACTTGTAATGAATGCTACTGGTATTGGATTATGCAAAATGACTATGCTATGCTACGGTGACCGCTTACCGTTAGGCGGTCGTGTAGTTGTTGGATACCTTTTTCTATAAAAAACATATTTGGTTCCATCTGAGCTCTGACGAAAGTAACTACAAGTCATCATGTCCATGTATAAGGAAGATTTATTTAATTAAGCTATTATTTGGTAACATTTTTTATAAACAGCTGCAAACTAATAAGAAAATCTATGCAGGTTGCAGAACCTTATGCCAAATTATCAGGAGTGCCGGCCGAGGTGCTGGTAGTTCGATTTTTCGGCCTCTTCTTCATGTTTTATCAGATGGCCCAGATTTGGGGTAATCTAATATCTTCTGCCAGTAAGTATATACTTAAGAAAATGTAAAATTAAATTTTAAAACAATGTAATTATATTTTTATTTTAAAGTATTGTTATGTATGCATTAAGGTTTTATTTATTAAAAACAAAATTCAAATAAAAAAATCACTAGCATCTGCCCGCGACTTCATCCGAGGTGAACTGAGAATTGGTTTTAGAGAGAAATTAATGTGTCCTGCGGCATGCCTTTAAATAATCTCAGAGGAACTTAACATTTTTTCGAGTATAAAAACTGTCTTTATATACCTGGGGTATTAAGCTACGTGTTTGCTAAATTTCATCCTTATCCGTTAAGCCGTTTATGAAAGTTAACAAACATTCAAACATAATTTTTCATATTAATAATATCAGAGGGATATAAATATCAGAATCAAGATTTCAAAGAAGAATAGAAGACGTAGTTCCTGATATTGAATCACGATTGTAAAGCATTTATTATTTTCAGTTTTATCTTCATCGCTCGGAGACGTGACGAGTTTTTTGAATGAAACATATTATGATGATATGCCTAATGTTGCGGCGCTGATGAACTATAGCATTCCAGCACCAGATTATGGGTCAACTTGCGGTGTTAACTTCTGCAGTGGTAGTGATGCACACGTTAGTATTTATTATATCTATATGGTTTCTTGCAACATTGTATAAGTAATTGAAGATTACGCAGGCGATCTGTGTTATTTTGTTGCAACTTGGTTCAGTATTTTAGCACCAAAAAGTAACGCAGTAGTAAACTAGCTTATTCCATTGCTGAGCTTATGCTTCCTCTCTTCAAGTTCCTCAAGTTAGTAACTTAGTCTATCACACAGCCTCACTGCAGATTAGCGAATAAAAAGTGTCTAAAGTGTGGTAGATGGCAAAGCCCAAGTTTTCTATCAACAACTTCGCGCTTACTCGTTCACTTTAAGTGTACCTTTAAGAAAAGAGACTGAATAGGTATTGTTTGTCTGATTTCAGGAAAACTCAAACTTGGAACCTCCATCGCCGCTTAAGATTCAAGTGATAGCTGGCGTTTATCTCGCTTGTATGGCATCTGCGAGTATTCTTGTCATCCTCGGCGTTGACAGTCTCAGTAGGTATGATAAACATATGTAAATATTTACTACATTACGAAAGGAAACATGTCGACTGTTGTGGCGTGTTCGTAGGGAGCCTGCCTTAAGTCTCGACAATATTTGTATTTTGGTGTTTTAAACATTTGTCTCGGTCTGGGCGTTTGCCCTTGTTAGTCTCCCCACTGTGTTTCGGAGAGCACATTAAATTATCAGCCCCAGTTTGTATCATAACATTTAATAATCTTTAACTCTTGATATGTAATTTGCTCTAGTCCAACGAATTTCTGGTTAGCCCTCAGGGTTGCGGAGGTAAGACGGCAATCGCTCTGTGTAAAAACTAGTACTAAGCAGACCCTGGGTAAAATACCGGGATTAATGTTAGGAAGACGAAAGTTTGTGATTAAGTAATTCCATTGACGACGTTGTGGCGCAGCGGTAGCGAACCTGCCTTAAACGCCACATGTCGCGTGTTCGATTCCCGCTCGGAGCATAATATGTTTGTATTGACCATGCAAGCATATTTTCCGGTCTGGGTGTATTTGTCCTTGTGAATGTTTCCGGACCCCCGACACAGGATACTACTATCCTAATGGGGGCCGTTGAGTGTGCAGCGTTTATTATTATTTATTTATTAATTTTACAATTGAGTTTATAATAGTTCAAGTTTTCAATCTTCATATAATTGTCACTATTTTTATTTAAGTGAAATTATTTAAAATAACGCTTTGAAGATTATCGTATTTTGTTACTTTACAATGGATAAGTTTACTGTTTCAGATATAACACTGGTCGTCAACCAATGGCTCAAGGCAAATCAGGCTTTCAATTGCTAGCTGTTACTATTCGCCAACTAAGACACAAGTACCAGTTGTTATTGCTCCCGGTTATCGGTTACATCGGCGCTGAACAGGCTTTCATGGCGGCTGATTTTACTCAGGTAATATAAATATATAATACTTCACACTAAGACATGTATGTATAATAAATTGAAAATAAGGGTATATATATAAAAGATCCCTTCTGATGAGTGGATCAGTTCCTCTGGAAAGGAATTACATAAACTTAGAGACAAAAGGAGTGTAGGAAGAGGTGAAAAATATGTCGATGAGAACAGAAGGGACCAATGGTTCTGCTACTCATCGGACAGTACGGTTATTTCAAGATATTCACTGAGAGTGTAGTAGAGCCTCGATCGAAGTAGTCCATTAATTTGGAAAATAACAAGGATCTATTGCTAATAAAAATTCTCTATCACAGGCTCTACCACTGATAGTTAAAAGGTAATTAAGGAAATAAAAAGTAAACTATTCTGTACTTAAATAGAACTTTATTTAAATCATCATTTTTTTTACTTTGTTGAGATTATCTTAACTGCATATATCTTACCTACATATAAAAGAACAATAGCATGTATCGTATTGCAAAACAAGAAATATAGAATTAAACTACTTGAAGTACTAAATGAACTTAAATACGAATTAAATTTAAACGACTTAATCTAAAAAATAACATGTAAAGTGAATTGAAAAAATTACAATAAAATTTCTTTCTTACAGCTTGGAAACTTTAAATTTTTAGCACATTATTATATATATTTACTGACTTGTCCTTGTCAAAGGTATAAAACAATTAAACTCAATTACGTGACTAACTTCCTGGCAGTTAGTGGTTAGTTTTACGAGTTGAAGGTCGAAACGATTGCGGTCCGCCTATAACCTTTCACCAACTTATTGTTCCGACAACTTTTAATATTGTATCATGTAGACTACCCTTGTAAATTAGTGAAGGATTTATTCTAAGAGCTCGTGACTCATATTTTTAACAAGCTTGAATTTATATTTTAAGCCGTCTTCAAAAAGCCTTCCAATTTTTATTAATTTGCCTGATTTTTGTTTTGTCGATAAATATTATTATAATAACTAAGGTTATTAAAATTAAGTTGTTAAAGTTTTGTTATCAAGGGCTAAGACGATTAAAAACGAAATGAGCAATTTAATACGAGCAATTTCTTTTGTTTGCGTTATTAAGACAGAAGTTATGCTAAGTTGTTTTTAAAACAATATAATTGTTTCAACGTTTTATACTATAGTAATATTAATTATATGATTATAACTGATTATATCTCCAAAGCCCTTATTTTACATGGTTAAAAAAATCTGAATAAAAAACTACGAATTACTGATAACCATTAAAATTGAAAATTGAATTTTGGGTTAATGTTAATAAAAAAATGGGTTAAAATACTGAATTATTACATATTAAAAATTAATAAAATATGTTTAAATATATTTTCAGGCTTTCGTAGGCTGCGCGTATGGTATCAGCAATATAGGATTTGTAATGATCTGCTTTGGTGTTTTCAACGCTTTAGCAGCCCCCGTGGCGGGAGCTGTCGTGAAGCTGACTGGTCGGTTTCCGGTCATGGTTACCGCTCTTGTAAGTAAACACATATAGGCCTTTTATTACAAGATGCCACTTACTTTTATTACCACCGCAGTGTCAGATACTCCACCGCAAAGCAATAATGTCTTTGGCGTTACTTTGTTTCGGTTTGACGGACTGTATCTGGTGAAATTACTGGGCATAGGATATTCAAGAACCAAAATCTCGAGATTGGCAACGTGTGAGTGGCACGTACAAATGGTGTTACAAGCAGTCATAGACTACGACAACCGCTTACCAAGTGGGTCGTATGCTAGAGTAAAACAAAAAAAAACTAATAAAAACTAAAAATACTGATAAAAAACTGAAACGCAAACTATAAATAGGTATGTATTTTCTACAGAATACTGTTTTAACTACACATTGTGTACAGTACATAAATGTGAAATTTTATATGTTTGAATATATGTTACTCAATCACGCTAAAAAGGCTTTGGATTAGGATGAAATTTATCACATGGATATTTATTATGTCAAAAAAATGTTAGATCCCTGTTGGATATTAAAAGAGGAACTGCACAACGTATCGGCATCGGTATAAACGTGTCTTATGAAATAGAAAAATAATTTTTAGACTGTCGTCTGGCATAATGACATTTAGAGCTCGTCCCCATTTGTCGGATGGCGGGCCCCGTATTTTAAAAGGATGTGTCGCCGCCTCAAAGATTTTCAATATTTTGCCGGATCAGCGTCATATATTTTCTTAGGAACGAGATCTTTTACAGACGTAAATGGGTTGGCAAAACACCCGACATATAAAAATGTTCTCTCTCCCATTAGAGCATCAGATTTTGGTTTCGGGCCCGACATCCGTCAAGTGGGAACGGGGCTTACGCGTTGTTAGTCATATATAAACTAAAATTACTCTTAATACTGAGATTTTGTTTGTTATTGTATTTTGTTATAGATAATAATTTTGATATCCACAGCTCCTGAACCTTTGTTTGTTGACGTCTTTGCTTTTATGGAGACCAGATCCGGATCAGTGGCTTGTTTTTTACATTATGGCAGCGATCTGGGGAACAGCTGATGCTGTGTGGCTTGTCCAAGTAAATGGTAAGAATTAGTTATAATGTCATGGTTTAGATCGCTTTATACTAATGGAGGCAATAATGTATTCTACGTTTCGTTATTCTCCCATTGTAATGAAACAAATTTAATATTTCAATGTTTTGTAGAAATAACTCCGACTCTACTTCGTTAACTTGAGAGTTGTGGGTTTCGATCCTCGACCTTCTTGAGCTATTGTCGTACCCAATCCTAGCACAGCTATGAGCCTATTTCGAGAGGAAATAGGAATATTGGTAATGCCTTAAAAAAGCACTGCTAAAATCCCTAAAAAAATTGTGATACACAATTGCAAACTCCGATTTACGGTCAGCGGTCCCCGTTGTCTATGAAAGCTTATAGATATTACCAGTGCTAGAGAGTGCTTATATTAGGTATCATAAAAGCTTTACTTACCCAAAAAGGATAGGAATTTGGGCCTCCAGTACTCTCGTATATCAAACGCAACATTAGGGACTCTGCTACTTACCGTTATTATTGGAGTAAAAAGTCGATACTGATTAACAAGTAGGAATTTAAGACGTATACGTTTCACAGTATTTTGAAAATGTCAACCCGTCAGAAGTTAACGTTGAGGCAATGATTATTAAAATTATCTACCTATTACGGTTTGTGAGATTAAAGCCCGTTGGCAGACGGATGGATGGACAGACAGTGGAGGCTAAGTAATAGGGTTCTGTTGGCACTCTTTGTGTACGGAGCCCTAAAACAAAATTAGCATTAATTTGTCATGAGTGAACCTTGGAGAAAGAAATTGACATGTGCCTACTCCTTAGAAAGAAATTTCGATTTAAACGCCTATTTACCAGTTATGGCCGGTTGTACTAACTTTGAAGAACGTAATTATTAACTCACAGCTAAATAATGGTTTGTAACTAATCATCTGTTTTGCTGTACAAACAGCTCTCTCCGGTATCCTGTTTCCGGGCGACGAGGAGGCGGCATATTCTAACTTTCGCTTATGGGAATCGACTGGAAGCGTGCTCTCCTATGCTTCGGCGCCCTACCTTTGTGTAAGGACCAGGTAAGTTTATCCTATATCCTATCCTATATATTATATATCCTATCCTAAATTACAATATATATTATTAGTATAGTTAGTTAAATATTTAATTATTATGATAATAAAACTAATCCTCGTTAAAAAAGAAGTCGTTTTTAGGAGGAAAAAAAAATTTAAAAATCCTGTATAAGTCAATTACTATACTCTTTCATATTGTGAATGGCGTATAATTACGTATAATGTAACCCAATATTTATCAATAAGCAATTACTATTTTTTTAAAGTAAATTTTAATTTCTTAGATGGTCTTAAATTAATTTTGGTTCATAAATTATTTATTTATCGATTAGTTATGAGTAATTCTCATAGATGGCGCTGGTTGTTCAAGAACAAAAATCGCGCGAAGTAAAAGACCTGTCTACAATATCTTTATTTCAATTACTGTTCAATACAATTGTCGTATAATATTATATTTTACTCATGTTTTGCTATGTATTTCAGATTATACATCCTTTTAGGATTTCTTATCATGGGATTCACAGGATACACGACGATTGAGTTGATGGAATACAGAGCGAAGCGTCATCACCATGAAGAGAGGAAATTTGAATTAGTTTCTAAAAAACCGGAGCAAGAATAGAAGAAAAAGTATAAAAATATATGAAATAAGTAAAAAGAATTACTCTTTTACATGTGATGCTTTATGAAGTGTTCCTGAGATTAATCAAAGTTAGCATTAAGTAGTAGTAAATAGCATCTTGCTATTGTTCTACTAGTGAGCTCCTCCCCTATGCACGAGAAGGTTAATGTTGATTCGACACGTTCGTCTAATGTGGGGAATATTATACTTTTTTCAGAATGTCTTTCACGAAATGCACATTTTCTCATGGTTTTTTGCTTTAACGTAAAATATTGTTTTATAGGTAAATAATTTACATAATATAAGACAAATTTTGTTTAAGATATTATTCCGAATTAAAAGTAAAATATGTGAACAAAATATAAGTAAACTCTGTCATTGTAAATATTTTATGTCGCGAAAGACGTTATCTTTTTATAAATATGTACAAAGCCTTAGACATTTAATGTAAAAATACTGGTAATATCGTACCTACTTCAAAGATGTATTTTTTTATATTTCTTAATAACATTATAAAAATACATTTGTAATTTGATGCATAAGGCGATTTATTTAATATAAGCGAGCTTATACCACAGGTATTGAAAAAGAATAGTCTTATTTGACTTAAAAAATAAACAGCACAGTGGCGCCATCTCGTCAAGCAAACATAAATTGTATATTACCAATATTACCAGAAACTTTAACTACAGCAAATATTCCAATTAATGTTTTTTTTTCTATTTAAAGAAATTCAAAAAGTATTTTTAAGTAAACAAAAATAAATAAATAACTATTGTATATTAGTTAGTTTGTACGACCTACAAACATAACATGCACGCGACCGTCGATTAAAGAAGACACGCTAGAAATAAAGCGAATTTAAACAGGAAAAATATATTTATAGTGTGCGAGAGGGACAGTATATATCTCGCGCACCTGTTCCATTCTAACAATTTTATCATTTACTCAGTTTTCATTCTCTAATAATGATTGGTCGAAAAGTAGCTATTTTTATTTGTGTATCAATTACAAAAATAGTTTTAATTTTAATGTAGTCATTTTTATTGGTTAAGGCTATTTGTAAAAATTGTATATATACCACTGTCTACGGCAAAATAAATTATTCCATCACAACAAGTGTTCTTATTATCAAGAAGAAAGTTATTAGTTAGGGAAAGTACCCCTACATTGGTGACCTACCGACTTTGCAAAAAAGAAAATGGAACAAGATAATGCTGCTCAAGACTGCAAAATCCCTGCTGAGATGGACCTCGCAGCTATATCGGTCCAGTCAAGGATACTGCCATTCTGGAGGGACCTTCCACGAGCCTGGTTCATACAATTTGAAGCCGTCGTCGATCCTCTGAAGACATCTGATGACCAGAAGTTTCGATATGTACTACAACAGCTGCAAGCGACAGACCTGCAACACGTCACCGACATCCTGTACGACACGCCTGCTACAGAAAAATACAACACATTAAAGAAACGCCTGCTCGCCGTATATGAAAAATCAGACGTAAAAAACTTCCAGAAGCTCGTCAGCGGTCTACAGCTGGGTGATCAAAAGCCTTCACAATTGTTACGAAAAATGCGAGAACTCAGCGCCGGAATGATTACCAACGAAGGACTTCGTATTGAATGGCTCAATCACTTACCCACACAAGTGCGCGTCGTATTATCAGTAAATACAGAGTCGTCACTAGAAACACTCGCTGCCATGGCTGACAAGATGGTAGAATATTCCGAGCCAACGACGATCGCCGCCATTTCAACCTCAACTCCAACGAATGACGCCGTGTCTACCCAACTTACGCTCCTATCAAAACAAATAGAGAAACTTTCACTTGAAATCAACGAGATACGCGGTCGCTCTCAACAACGCTATCACGCACGACATCGTTTCCGCTCGCAATCACGATCGCGCCCTTCGTCGTCAAATCGAAACAAAACAGCTGTGAAGCCCGGAGATGCAACATGGGAATGCAAGTATCACTACCGTTTCGGCGATAAAGCAAAACGATGCGAGTCGCCTTGCTGCAGAAGAATGAAAAATGAAAATCATTTAAACTAGCTCCGACATCGAAAACGGCGGATCTCGATGTCCCCACTACAAGCAACCGCCTATGTGTCTACGATCGCAACACCAGAGAACGTTTCCTCGTGGATACAGGCGCAGACATATCAGTTTTATCAGCAACTAATCGCAATAAATCAGAAACGCAAAGCACCTGCAAATTATTTGCCGCCAACAACACACCAATCAACACATACGGCGAAAAAACCGTAAAACTTGACTTAGGACTGCGGCGTAATTATTTATGGACATTCATCATCGCTGACGTAAAAACATCGATCCTGGGAGCAGACTTTCTACGTTACTTCAAGTTGCTGGTAGACCTGCACAAAAAGAAGCTCATAGACAAAGTCACCGATCTCTGTATTGATGCTATAGAAATTTCGACAGGCGCAGAAACTGAAACTGGAACTGTACACGTAATCGGCACCAACCAAGCTTATTATCATATACTAAAACAATATCCAGATGTACTTCGGCCTATGTCACTAAAACAACCTCCTAAACACAACGTCGTTCATCATATAGAAACAACTGGCCCGCCTTTGTTCGCCCGACCACGTCCACTGCCACCGGAAAAATACAAAGCTGCAAAGACAGAGTTCGAAAATATGCTTGAAATGGGCATCTGTAAACCTTCAAATAGTCCATGGGCGAGCCCGTTACACGTTGTAAAGAAAAAGGATGGCGGCTTAAGAGTCTGCGGCGACTACAGGAGACTAAACGCGGTCACTCAACCCGACCGCTATCCAATACCGCGCATACAAGACTTCACTTATCAACTACATAACAAGAAAATATTTTCAAAGCTTGACTTGAAAATGGCATACTATTGGATACCAATCGCTGAGGAAGATGCACAGAAAACTGCAATAATAACACCATTCGGCCTCTTTGAATTCAACTGCATGACCTTCGGTCTACGTAACGCAAGCCAGACATTCCAACGATTCATGCATGAAGTACTCAGAGGTGTCGAGAATTGTTTCTGTTTCGTCGACGACATCCTATTATACTCAGAAAACGAAGAAAAACACATTCAACTATTACATGAAGTACTAAAACGATTAGAAAAATACGGTGTTACACTAAAAATCGAAAAATGTGAATTTGGAAAAAAGAAAATTAATTTCCTAGGCTACGAAGTCTCGGCGGAAGGTATAAAACCCACTCAAGAACGCATCGAAGCTATTTCAAAATATCCAAAGCCTAAAACGGTAGTGGAATTACGCCGATTCCTAGGCATGCTTAACTTCTACCGAGATTGTCTACCGCATCAAGCCGAACTTCAACACGAACTAAACAAGTACTTGCACAATCGAAAAAAGAACGATAAAACTCTGATCGAATGGACACCGCAAGCCGACATAGCTTTCGAAAATTGCCGCCAAAGCATTTTAGAAGCTACAACTCTGACGCATCCAATACCTGGCACTCATCTCAGCATCATGACTGACGCATCGGATCATAGTCTCGGCGCCGTAATACAACAAAAAGTTCATAATAAATGGAAACCCCTCGCATATTTTTCAAAAGCAATGAGCGCTACACAACGCCGCTATAGTGTATACGATCGCGAATTATTAGCGATATATACAGCTATAAAACACTTCCGAAGACTCATTGAGAGATGCGAAGTTACTGTGTACACCGATCACAAGCCGCTCGCATACGCACTACATCGTCAAGCTAATAGTACCGACACACCGCGACGAGAACGACAATTACATTTCATAAGTCAATTTTGTTCAAATATTAACTACATCCAAGGAGAAGAAAACACCGTCGCCGATGCTCACTCTCGTATAAATGATATTCACTGTCCAACCAGCATCGACTTTCAACAATTAGCCATCCATCAGAGTAACGACGAAGAACTCGCATCACTAAAGAAACAATCAAATCTGCAATTCGCGAGCGTCACGATGCCCGGAATAAATCAGCCAATCACGTGCGAGCTGACAACCGCTACACCGCGTCCGTATCTACCGAACACATATCGCTATGCTGTATTCAAAGCGCAACACGAGTTATGCCATCCGGGCGTACGGACAACAAGAAAACAAATAACTTGTAAGTACTTCTGGCCCAACATGAACAAAGATATCGGAATATGGACTAAAGCGTGTATTAATTGTCAACGAGCAAAAGTACATCGACACGTCGCTACACCATTAGGCCGATTTCCACCGTCGCAGCGCTTCGAACACGTACATATCGATATAATCGGACCACTGACACCTTCAAATGATTATCGATACTGCGTTACTATGATAGATCGCTGTACGAAATGGCCCGAAGCAGTACCGGTGCAAGAAATTACCGCTGAAAACGTTGCTAAGGCTTTGTATGAGAATTGGATCGCACGATTCGGCTGCCCGCTGCGCATATCTACGGATCAGGTCGCCAGTTCGAATCCGAGCTGTTTAACTCATTAATAAAAAATTCGAGTAACAAGAATTCGCACTACAGCATATCATCCACAGTCAAATGGCCAAATTGAGAGATGGCATCGAACATTAAAAGCAGCACTTATAGCGAACGAAGCTACTTTACAATGGACTGACAAGCTGTCTACTGTACTATTGGGGTTACGCACGGCGCTACGAAACGACAACAATTTCAGCCCTGCCATAATGACATACGGAACAACATTGCGTATACCGGCCGATTTCTTCGTACCTACACAGTCGAAGATAACTGACGCCGAGTACGTACGACGCTTGACCGAAACCATGGCAACGCTACAGCCGGCACCCCGCGCACATACTTCTCAACATAAACCCTTTGTGTATAAGGACCTAGCAACATGTACTCATGTGTTTGTGCGTAATGATATGGTTCGAGCACCACTCACTCCACCATACGATGGGCCATATGAAGTACTAAAACGTTATGACAAGTACTACAAAATCCAACTACCATTACGGACAACAGTAGTTACACTGGATAGACTCAAGCCAGCCTACATCTACAACAATACTCAAGCATCAGAAGAGCCGCCCCAGCAGCGCAATCCTCTCGGATATACAACAAGATCTGGAAGAAAAATCAAACCTTCCGTACGATTTTCTTGAAGGGGAGTGATGTACGACCTACAAACATAACATGCACGCGACCGTCGATTAAAGAAGACGCGCTAGAAATAAAGCGAATTTAAACAGGAAAAATATATTTATAGTGTGCGAGAGGGACAGTATATATCTCGCGCACCTGTTCCATTCTAACAATTTTATCATTTACTCAGTTTTCATTCTCTAATAATGATTGGTCGAAAAGTAGCTATTTTTATTTGTGTATCAATTACAAAAATAGTTTTAATTTTAATGTAGTCATTTTTATTGGTTAAGGCTATTTGTAAAAATTGTATATATACCACTGTCTACGGCAAAATAAATTATTCCATCACAACAAGTGTTCTTATTATCAAGAAGAAAGTTATTAGTTAGGAAAGTACCCTACAGTTATTTAACTTAATTTAGTGTTTATAACATAGAAATTACGTTTTTCATATTTTTGTAAGGTTATAAAAATAAGAAAACATTTCGAATAAATCATTGTTTTTATTCTCTTCACATAAATACTTACGATCGGATTGAGCTCCATCCGAAATTACAACTAAACAAGCTTAAAATAAACTAAGTACTTAATATTTTCAAGGAAATTAACAAGTGACTAAAACCTTGTTACACGAAAATTATCCAACCGAAAAAAAAAAAACCGAACACACCATAGTTGACAGTGAGCTATTGTATAGATAAAAATTTCATTATCTATATATGAAGCATTATAAAGAAACAACAAATAATATTTTTATTTCAAAAAGAATCATTTATTTTAAGTAGCATACATCGTTTTCGTTTAAAATAAATTTGGTTTCAAATAAAACAAAGAATAGACTGTATGATAAGTAAACAGGTGGTATTAAAAGTTGTTATTTAAAAAAAACACTGTCATACAGTCTATTCAATATTTTATCTGTTCACAAACATAGACTTACTAATAACTATGGACCGATCTTTTATACAGGCAAAATGTCAAAGACTCGCTTGTGACTAACTTCGTTTTGTTTGTGTTGGTGTTGATTTTACGAAGGAGCACCAGCCAGTCCTTGACATTTTATCTATATGGATGGGTTTGTCCATAGTATATAGTAAGTCCATGTTCACAAATGATGCATGCAACTTTTTATCATTAAAGCCAAAAGTTAACACTGTTTTAGGAATGCGAATATCGGTTGACAGAAACCCTATAGACAAATCAAACATACCAGAAAACCAGACATCCAAATCAAACTAAGGTACACTTTACAAAAATATAAGTCACTGGTCCATATTAAAGTACGTTAATTAAAAAAAAAAACAGCGAAATCTCTATATTAATAGTCAGCTAGTAACAAATTCGTCGTTAAATCCTTATATACTATTATAAATGTATTATTTTTCGTCGGACTTAAAGCGTGAAACCGTAATACTTTTAAAAAGATCATTATAAACATTACTTTTGTTTAATTATTTATATGCGGAAGACATGGAATAAGCCACGAATTTTGGAATACCCTTTCAACGTCAAATTAGCACCTTTTTACTTATAATTATGTTAAGAGAAAATTTATTGTGATGAAAAAATTACATTTGGAATTAGGATTATAATCTACCTGTGCTAAAATTTACATTAATTCTCAACGTCACTTCTCGTTTCATTAATAATTGTATTAAATTGGAAATATGTATATTGTTAAAAATATACTATTTTGGCAATTAAGGAGATTACCACAGATTGTATTTTACTAAAATATTCTCGTAATAATCTATATCTAATACAGATTAAAAATATTGTAATATTTAAAAATCGATCCGTCATATTTACAAAACTTACATTGAATAACGATAGGAATTTATTAAATTGTATTATGCGATATATGAAATAATAAAATCAGTTTTTACACAAAATAATTACTAAAATTACATATTTGTGTAATATCTAATCAAAAAATAACATTACACTGTATTATAATGAGCTTTATTCAGGTGTGGTGTATATAAATGCTATTCATACAGAAGTAATACGTGTTAACTATAATAAAAAAGTATATATTTTATATACAGAAAGTTTGTAACTTTGTGACCCTGTATTAAATGTTAAGACGTAAGTAGCCTCGAATTTAGATATTTTTACATTATTAAGGCCATTACTTACATATGTAATATTAATACAATATTTTCAAATATTACTATCAGGGTCTATTTAGCACCGAAATTATTTGTATAATAAAGTTTTTGTATGTAAAATCTTCAATGAAATGAAAAATGAAAGTGATACAAAATTATAATACAAACTCCTTGACATTAACCTCTTTTTAAAAACATACAAAAACTTTTCCGAAATTATAAAAGAAACACAACACATTTGGACGGCAACAACTTATTTACAACCCTTAGCCACTAAGATACTCTAAAGTGTCTTAATAAGTAACTAAATGCAAAATCTATAAACAGGAAGACTATTATAGTGAACTGTATGACTAATTCAATAATGTATAACTATAGAAAAAGTTATAGAAATTGTATGTAAACTGGCATAGAAGACAAAATATTTTTAATATATACTTACATTATCATAAAGCCATAGATTAACAATATGTTATGGACAGGCCATTTCATACTGACAAAATGACAGTTCCGCTGGTGCTTCTTTGTAAGCGCAAAGACAAGAAGTTAGTAACAAGCTTGCAACATAACCTAATGAAGTAAGCGTGTGACTAACTTCGTTTTACTTCATTTACAAAGAGACACCAGTGAGTCTTTGACATTTTGTCTGTGTGAAAAGGCCTGCACGTAGTATATAGTAATTCTATGATCATAAAGCATTTTTATTTAATATTCCGCTACATAAGTTTTTGTTGCCAAAACACCCAATAATCCACAATTTACTTAGTTTGACTTCAAAGATTAGGCTGAACTAGTTTGATAGAGACGTTCGTTTTAAAGACGTCAGACGTCAGTTTTAAGTTAAGACGTCGAATTTAAGCGCAGCAGTAGTTCGTTACTATATTAAATACGAAGTTATTTTTAAAAATCCTAGACCCTAAAAGTTATTATTACAGAAAGCATCATCGCATTCTATATATTAGCGAACTACTCGCTGTTGACAACAAAGTTCAGCATAACCAGTATCGAAACTTTGAATTCACAAAAGAATATATCTAAAGTATACAAATACAACCTACGCCACAATTTGTAATTTATGTCGCCCATCAACTCAGTCTAATTAAGAAAACAGTCTATAATTCTAACTGGGGCTAGTCGTGTTGCTTCTAGGCTCGGATTTTAGTGATGTGCCGTTAAGTTTGGGTGTGTTGGGCGTTGTCGCTGCTGTTGCTGCCGCGGGAGCTGCCGCTGCGGCCATGGTCGCTAAGCACTGTGCGCAGGGCTCTAATCGTCGCGCAACAACGGCCCTCAACTTGAGCGCTGGCCCTAGTTTCATTTGCAGCATGCCCGTGAGGTGTTCCTCTGTTAGAAGCGGCAGTCCGGATCCGTCGATCCTTTGCTCGCGAAAATTCTGAAAAGAAATAAGATTCATTATTACCAAACTTTTATATTAAACTAAACTTAAGTTTAAGTATACTTTTTCTTATATTTTTGTCTATGAATATAACAAAACAAAAAGTATTATTGATCAAAATAACATCAGCATGATAAATTGTTTTCATATAATTTGCAAAGCAAATGGTCGTCGATAAAAATACTAAGTTCGTCGGCAGGTTGTGGGAAGCTCTACGGAGTTTAAGAGTTTATTATTGACCGGTTGTAGCAGGCGCACCTGTCGTCGTGTCACGCAGAGGCTACACCGCGACCGACACCTCTTGGAACTTGCTCTTAATATATGCATTTGAGATTTTTAAGTTGAACGAAGTAGGTACTTGTTGTTAATGAATTAATTCGGTAAAAACCAGTTACGCCTAATTAAAGCGTAAAAAAGTTAATCAGGAATTAGGAATTCTGAGAAGAATGTATTATATAATAGTTAGCTTCTTAGAACTTGTAACTAGTAAATAACGAGTAGATGAGAGACAAAAAACGATTAATACGGTAAGCAAGCCATGCGAATCGCAAGTATCAAAACGATTCGATACTCATGGCTGAGGTCGCGGGCGCAGCGTCCAGCGACCTGTCATCTCCGCGGGAACGTTGACAAAAAGCGAGCCGCCTACGTGACGTCCTGCATTCCCCTCCTCCTCCGTACGCCCCTTCGAACATCTTCACGCTCGACCACTTTTTACCGCGCGACATTTGCCCGGAGTTCGATCCGTGTCATCCGACGTATTCCTTTTTTAAATTGCGCCGCGGCTCGATTATTTTTATTATTTTTTAATTTTATATAGCTTCGAGAAAAATAAGCGGGCAGCCGTCGAGCGGTAAAAAGCGATGGCGCACAAAAAAGCCTATGAATAATTAAAGTGAGATAGCTAGTAGCTAGCTCATGGGAACGGAATTATTTAGCGGCAGCGACAGGGCTCAGGCGCCCGCCGGTTGCGTTGAAGGACAGGTCAATTTGCAGGAGTCACTATCCTCCTTTCAAGTTGGCCTTTAATGTCGATCCAGCAAGTTCATATTTAATATTTATATAAAATGACGTTTATCAAGTCGTATGATAGTGTTTAAATATAAGTAAAATCAATAACTCAGAATGGTTTTAACCTTGGTAAGAAGGTACGAATTAGGTTTAAGGGCATATTTAAGTTTAATAGGGGTTAGGAGGCCTTAAAATCGTTTCGGGTCTCTAATGCCAGTGCCCCGGGGTCAGAAGTGACCCACGCTAAACTAAACGGACTGGAATGATATCGGAGGAAATTGTTTAATTGAGGATCAAATTACCGGTTCCAGGAACGATCTTGGCCAAAGGTTTTATTTGTTTCCGTGTAATGTAAAAGGGCGAATGTATATCATTATTTTTACTAAGGTACTTTTGAATCCTTCACTCGTCTACTACTATACTCTTTGTTTGTCTGTTTGTTATGTCTGTTGTAAAAACAACTAAATGAATTATTATATAAGTGTGAAGAAAAGGATTGAAATGGCCTTTTGTGAAAATTTCAAATCGTAATAAAATAATTATAACCTTTTTTAAATCCGTTTAGTATAGCCGTAAATACATTTTCTTTATTTTGTAGGAAATTTCTAACGGACGAAGTCTGCTTCTTTGTGTTTCTAGGTATTTTGTTATAAATTCATTCATTCCTAGTATTTAAGCTGTTGTGGTCCTGAATAAAATAAAAATAAATGAAATAAAATAAATATGTAATGCTTATTGACCTATTTTACCTTTTTCAATAAACTTTTTAATTTGGACAAGAAACTTGATATTAATACGTTCAATGTTATATTTTTTGTATGTGTTAAAAAAAGATTGGACTATAATAATCTCATAGTAATGCGATACAAATTATAAATAAATAAACTTAGGTGACGTTTCAGATTTTTTTTGAGTCCTAGTACGCTAGCGAATAATTGCCACACTCAGTAATTTCCATCCCTGGCGGCGAGCAATAAGTTAAAATTCATGGAGGCACCGGTGCACTTACGTAGGCCGTATAGTTAGCGGACTATAGGCTGCCTGTATCGCCTGTGGCCATGAACCGATGTTTAAATTGCGCCCGTGAAGGCACAGCAGCCGCATCCCGCGAACAGGTTGCGAGGGAGCAAAAAAGGTTAAAGTATGTTCCTTCGGAGGTCGGGAGTGGAGCTGGGGTGCGGCGGGGCGGGGAGCGGGGGCGCGGTAATGACAGGGGCGGCTCGGCGCCCGCGGCAGCTACCGCGCAAATTAATGCTTGCGCCCTCTGTGGAACCTTTGCTCCCGGCTAGTGATGCGCCAGACGATAATTTACGACGCTCTAGGAGCTACGATCTCGTTTGCGCGCAGGTGCTCGGTGGGCGGTTATCGTATTGCGCGATGGATGATAAATTTTAATAAGTAATCCGTCGTACGTACCTACCGTTGGAAAATTCGATTTGCTTAGTAACAGTAAAATTAAAGGATGATATAGAACCGCATAACGGTAATTATCGTTATAGCATGTTTTCAATGATAACATTTGATTATAAAGACTGATGATCACTGAGGAAAATTTTAATAACTAGCAGTTTGTCATTTAGGGCAAGAATTATAATTATAACTTTAGTCATCGACAGTAATCACTATCAGAGAACATCACTAACTCTTGAATCACTATAAAGATTGCTATTAAGCTTAAAGCATGAACGCGCTGTCTTATATTTAGAGCTGACGGTCGGCGGCTCTACGCTCTTTCGATAATTATATCGGAGAATGTCGGTTTTTCTTTTTTTTTGAGAGGCAAGAGGTCACGGGACGTGTAGGCTAAAGTCGTTTTTTATAACAATTGTCGTTTTTTCATTTCGTCGGCGCTTTCTAACAGTCTCTCAGCATTCTCTGCTACCGATTGTAGTTGATAAGCTATTAGATATAATTACCTGTGTGGTACTTGTTTTAGAATGTGCTGATTCACGTTTTCGCTTTATCTTATTATAGAAAGTTGGTGTTACTCAAAAATGCCATTTCGAGGGTTTTAGATAAAGCTCTATTGATTTTGGAACTTCAAAATTACTTTTTCGAATGACCGGTGTGTGATTTAAAAAGTATTGAACAGCTTCACTAATTTAAATGGATAGGTCTTCAGTCACGGTGACGTCCATAGCCGTGTTCCGGCCTCGCAAGAAGCAACCTATGGACGAAATTAACTTTAGCCTGCGCAAAAGCTATCCCTTTTTCTCGGCTGGGTTTCAGTACTTAGCCAACAGCAATACACAATCAGAAAAAAAAGATGGATAGGATTTTAAGTGTATGATAAAGGCATTAGTAGTTCTTTTAAAAACATAAATATATGAATCTAATCATGTACATATATGTCCCATGTATTTTTGCATCTAGAAAAATCCTACTTCTATTTGTGATGTTTAAGTTTTTTTTCCATTAAATTCAGTTCAATTAATTATTCCTCTTAGAATAACACAATTTACATCCAACAAATCTGAAACGTATTCCAGTGACAGTAGATCTATGATAGTATCTTTACATCGAAATAATAAATATTGATTCAGCCATACTGTTAATGAAAATATAGCAAACAAGTCTTTGTTACCGTGACCCAGGCAGCGTCATCTATTAAAATAGAAAGCTTATCTTGGGCATGGAGTAACTGCAAAAAGCTCCCACATAATTGGAAAATAGCCTGCCGTCGGCTAGTGGGTGTGGCGTGCGCTCCCCGTGGCGGGTCGAAACGGACTAAGGGAAAACCGCGAGAGTGATAGAGACGGCTCGATGCGCTTGCGCAGGTGGGCGTGGTTTCTATACCCGAGAGGCGACGAATGCGTCCGAACGAACATACCGAAACCGCCCAGCTGTAGATCTGCACATTGGAGAAGTAATCTTTGACGGTTGACCTCTAAGCTATCTTTGTAGCGCTTTAATAACAATGATTCGATGGATCATCCTACATTGGTCGAACCAATAACAACAATTGAGTTGTAGAATGTTATGTGAATTTTTATGTAGATTAGACATAGGTTTACGCTTATAGCGATGTCAAATTTGTCAATTTATGTTTTATATATTTGATAAAAACTATTTTGAATGAAAGAATGTTTAACAGGTTCCCAGTCCCATGAATCATATATGAGCATTTCAATTGTTTTCAAGTTGCTACTTAAAATTTGTGTTTCAAAACCAACATGTCTAAGAAATAGTTATGAGAAATGTATATTTATCGCGAAGTAGCTTGTTGAAAAGCTCCTAACCTTTCTTCATAACAGGAATGCCTTTTAATTACAGTGGGATGTAACTGGCCTATTACTCTATTAAGATTCTAACTCTAACATGAACAAAATCTCAATATCTGGTTAATTGAAACTCAAATCTATTCACCGTTATTATATCGTAGTCTGTGGCTAATTGATTCAGCTGCGGAATCAGCTTCGAGTTCAAATTAAACTAGGGTTCAGATTGTTTAATAACCAGCGTTAATTGCGCGATGCGCAAGCGCAGCGATTTAATCCAAGGTCACCTTATGACATACGGTTCGCTGGAGTGTACTTTCCAAGAAATAGTTTTCCGGTATATAATATTGTAGCGTTGGAATCTAATGCTATGTCTTCATTAGCTATTGCGATTTAACCAACATTTTTATTGACGAACGCGATTGAACCATGGTCTTTGAACAAATCTTTCCTAAGTGACAGCATGAAAAGTAACACAACGTGACTGTCATTTTATCCTACGGTAATGAGAGCAATCGATTTTGACGACTACACTTTATTAACTTATCGCGCCCAAACTTGCTTTGCCCACTAACCGACCACTGAATCATTTGATTATGAGCGTCCCGATAGAGCTGAACTATTTATATCGAAGCAGCAAAGATCTGCTATGAATAACATTCATCATAGTTCGTTATAAAATGCTAGGTCACCTATGTTTTATTCAATATTAACCGTGGTTTTCTGAAGCCTCTATATCCGATGCGTATTAAGTCTCTACCTCACACATTACGCTCCGTATAAACACCGTTAGTTAAATAAATAATGCTTTTCTGCCCGTAGGCAGTACAATTGCTATATTTTATTGCTGACACCTTACAGTTATAGATAGTGCTTGTGCTGAGAGGCGAATGTTTACTAGTGGTAGTTCTGGTCAGTTTAAGTTTTATTCCGGTTTCAATACATTTCTCAAACTGCTAATTTCGTCGCAAAAAATAGCAATGATAAAAAATAAAAGTTATTTATAAAAAAGCCATTAATTATTAATTATACTAAGCTGAATTACGTTAGTGCAATTTTATCTTTTGTGAATGAATGGAACAGTTTTCCGTTTTTAGACATTGACCTTTACACTGATTATCGGAAATGTTATCGATTATATCGATACGTAACTATAAATTACCGATTCGATATTTCGATATTTCATATCGAATACATTGTTGCAGAAGTGCAGCGGCAAAAGCTAAACAATCTAAGTATCAACGTCTGATAGTATCGTGGCTCGTGCCACGTCGCTTACCTCAACTTAGTGTTGTACCATCGCCTATTTATATATTAAATTAGATATAACCCGAGCAAACCAGCTTGGTATATCGACATAAAATAAGCACAGTTCTTGTCTGTCGAGAAACAATTTGCGTTTCATCGTCAGATTCATTCGTTGCGCGCAGATCAGACGCTGCACAACTTAGTGATGTGCTATAGATTAAATGTAAAATATTTACAAATCATGTATCGATATATGCACAATATGAAAAGAAGACTTGTTGTAGCACAGGTTGGAGTTGGAAACAATCTGCGTTTCATCGTCTGATTCCAATCGCAGCTCGTGCTATGTCGCGTCGCTTTCAATTCAACTTAGTGATGTGCATTGAAGTTATACCAAAATTTAACGGTCACAATAAATTGTAACATAATCAGTTTTTATGTAATTTTAAACCCTGTTTTACAACAACAAATCGTTTGACATTGTGATTTGAACTGGAATCTAATACAAAAAAACAAAAACAAAAATATAACTAATTTTAATGCATTAAATCTGAACCTATTCATATTTGAACCTTTATTACAATTTATATGTTAGTACAGTCAATTAAACCACTCAATTAATATTATTATAAATTCAACTTAAAAGAAATAATCTTTTTTCTATTCTGTCTCTTTCGTCCTCAAAATGTAGTAAACAAAAATCCCAAAAATAAATATAATATCGATAAAACATTCCAGCCCTAGCGGTGATGGAGTAGCGGTCGCGTGCCGCGGCCCCGCGAGCCGAGGAAAGTGCGCCCGCGCAGACACTTGATATCACGCCGCACGAACGATCATTATCATGCCTCAACTTTGCCATATTTCCTCTATCTCTCCGCTCTACAATAACACTTTGTTACTTTAAACTCTAAAAATTAATCTAAAACACGAATTCGCTTCTAGCACTCAATTTAGAATTTTAAAAACTCAAGTAATTAACCTCCGTAAAACGGACATTTTGTTTTTCACCGTAGTAGAGTCATGCCCCCAGCACCAATGGGCCGGCTCTATGGGGATGTACTACCCTCTTACAAAAAATCGGCGTTAAGTTACAGTAGCAGTAGGTACTGTTGCGCTTCGTGCGATGAGTGAGAGCGCCGGAGGCCTAATCTCACTTTTCTCATCCATCCCTTCGTGTTCCTTGCGTTGACAAAGCGCATGTGATACTTCAAGTATCGCGCGCGTTCATAGGTTGCGGTAACTGCTTACCATCAGGCGGACCGTATGCTTGTTTTTTTTTTAATGACAGTTGGTCATGAAAAAAAATTACACTTTAAAACGTGCATTGTTATTTTAGGTCACAAGGTGATTCAGCACCGTCCAAATTGTTAATTTTAAAAGGCAGATGTTTAAAGTCTATATCGTTTCGCTATCGCAAAATCAAAAGTTACCTTTCAAAAGTAATTACAATTTATTATCAACATTTATTACCGCATTCTTAAGCAAAATCGAACAAAGCAATGTTTATAAGTATAGTAAACCCATTTCAACGAGATTGGCTAAGCCAAATGAGTAATTTACCATTTACGCACACGCTCGGTACGTACGTACGCAAGCCGACTATAGTTTATAGTTGCTGTCTTAGAAACTTGTAAGGCAGTGTTCTACCTCAGAGATCCGATATTCCCATTAGTGAGCGAATGTACTACAACAAGGGGGTAGGCTAACACTGATAGCGATTTAGTTAACAGTTTTCGTTGAATACGTAAAGTGAGTATTGAATGTACATGTGTGTGGATAAATGATCGGAGAAGTCTATTCTAAATAGGCTTTTTTATATTTGATAAATGGAAAAAAGTCTGTAAAATCACCAGGAAATATATTTTAATCACATTTATATTCCAACGTCTTTCTCGATTTTCAGTGTTTACTATTCTAAGAAGAAAAAAAAAACTGGATTTTTTTAAATTTGGGTTTTTGTTAAAATTTAATCATTATTATGAATTAGCTAGCATTTAAAATTACAATAACGCAATTAAATAGTAATAAAAATGTTTTATCAAATTTATAATGCAGTTTTATAGTATAATAGTTTATTTTCATACTAATAAGGTAAACGAAGTATATCGTTAACGTTGCACGAGGGCATTTGTCAGTACGTTTCTTATCGAAATTATTCCATAGATATCTGATTGAACCACCTCCGAACAATAGCACCGTCTTACAGCGAACAGTAAGCAGGTACACTATCTTAGAATTTATAAGCAGATTTAGATAAAGTGTTTATCTTTATTAAGAGCATAAGTTAAGTAAGACAATAAATTAGCCGAGGGTATAGATTGCATTATAACTCGGGTTATTAGAGAACGCTTTCATCCGATAAGTAGTCCGGTGGCAGAATTCATGGCCCTTATAAGGGACGGTACGCGGATACGCTTCTAAGGTGACCATAACGATAACAAGGGTTTTAAGGTCTTATCGGTCGGGACAAATTTATGAATTAAATTTCCTACGCTATTATGACGCGTGGTAAATATAGTTTTAATGTAAAACAATATACATATATATTTAATGGTGATATAAACTTTTATATTTGAATAAGTTAATTTATAATTTTATATTTGAAAAAAACTTTAATTCTTTATTTTTCTGTTACATAACATACATCAAAATATTATCATTTATCACTAATGATCTGTGTTCACAACAATTTTTTTTTGATTCACAATTCAAGAAAACAACAATTTGTTGTTAATTTTCATAAAATTCAGATCGTGGCACATCGCACGGTCTATAAATGATATATGGTACTTTTTATAAGGTTTGACATTGTCCTATTTTTTAAAATAATTTGGTCACCCTAACCGCCACAGGGTTGTACCACGTTCCGACGGGATATCTCGCACGTTCGTTTGTACCTAGTACTGTTTACAAATACTGAATATGCATTAGATGTTGCTGAGTTATCGGGACTCTTGTCCCGGGATATAACATCGGTTACATTGTGTTATGACAACGAGCCTTATTTGTAACTGTGATATCGAACTGTGTCGCTATTCTTAACGTACTCGTAATACTGAAAATGGTTTATATTAAATGGAACAAAATTTATTCCAAATTTTTATCAATATTTACATTTTTATTTTAAGCAAGATTTTGACTTTTAGTATATATAATCCATTAATTCGTTGATTAACAGTACGTTAACGTTTACGTTTATTATGAGATGTCCTAATAGCAAATAAGATCAACCGCTGATCGTCGTCTCTAAAGCACGGTAGAGAAATCCCAAGGACATGTTGCTGGTGGTAGGGCTTAAATGCCCGCCTAGTTAGCAATTGTACGTTGGTGAAAAACCCGTGAAATGATTGCTCATCAACCACGTTTGGTGGTCAGTCAGCTTATAACTAGTGTCCAGTTGTATCTTTAGGATAGGCAGGGCAAGAGTGGCTAGTGCAGTTCGCTTTCTGCAAGGGTATTAGCCACTCTTGCAGTAAGAGTTCTAAAACTCTACTTCCACATACTATCAGGTGCAGTAGTCATTTATCTGGACTACATAAAAAAACAAAAGAGATATCTGTATGATTAATATAAATCCGAGTTTTTCGAATTTGTTTAATTTTAGAATATAGATCCACTTATATAAGATATACGCATGAAATGTTGTATATAAAAACATGAGGTTCACTCGTTCGTTTTGGTTTTGCGGTTAAGTTTATGAAGCAATGTATTAGAAATAGGGAAATATTCTGTTTAAACTAAAATCAACCAAACGGTGGCTCTATTCGTGAAGGTATAACTATTATCGTCCATAATTCTTATCTGTCCCAATCTATAACCACTTGATCGGGCAATAGTCGTTAATACTCAGATTCTCCGTTATGACGGCGAGGAAATATTACGAATCACCTTTTAGGGGTGAAACAGTCAGTAAATCTGGTCGGTCCACCCACTGCACATTTAGCGCACACGAGATTTTAAGCTCTATTGTATTGTAAATAAGGTTCTTTTGTAGTATAAGTCATGCTGGGTTGGTGAACTGATGATATCGCCACATTGGACTCTTTGTGGTGTCGCAGACGGTAAATGAGGTGTAGCCGGCCAGTTTGATTGTAGAACGCTGATAATTGTATCGTTTTACAATTTCAAATTACGGTGAAGGTAGATCGTTACGATGTCGGGTCAAAGCACAAGCTAACGAAAGTACTGACAAACAAGGCAAAAAATTCAATCTCTTTGGCTACACTATTACAAATATCTTTGTTTTATTTTACACTTTCGATAATAACTCGATAAAATTGCTAAGAGCGACCAACAAAAGATTTTGGTGATGGAGAGACGATTACATCACGATTTTCGGATAGTAATTACAATGTTTACACAGACATAATGATACATATTAATCGTAGTCAAGCAATTGCGGTCACAATCGATATACATGACAATTATAGTCATCGTAACACGATCAAGAATCGACCGCAGCGAGACGCGGCACAGTTTGAAATCAACGAACAAAACACACAAGCGCCGAAGCGGTCAAATAATGAAACCTATTACACGTGGGGCCACAATCATGAGCGTTTCCTTTTAAAGCGACCGGTCGACATCCGGCCAGTAAACGGAATCGAGTAGGCCAACTAAGCATCGTAGCCGAGATCTCACTTTAATTATATTGTTATGTCGATCGACCGAGGTCGTGAGGTTACATAAAATAGATTATCTTTATACGATATAAGCTGCCGCTTTGTGAATAGCCCCTTTCATATCTGCTATATCGAATTCTTTTTAGGAACCGAACCGCCCGCGGTCATTATCGCTGGAACGCGGCTGATTGCTTTTTTTTGTAATTTTTGGACATTTCTACAGTTAAATTTGAGGTTGTCATGTCCAAGTGTTTGATCTTTTGATTTCCTTTGTCATAGTAAATATTGTTTAGTGTTGTCTGAATTTAAATAAATTATTCTTGATTGAGTATATAACTTAAACATAGACGTACTATATATTGTGGATCAACTCTTTCATACTGACAAAATGTCACAGTCTCCTTGGTGCCCCTTCATAAATTAAATACCGTAAGTTAACAACAACTCGCACACTAACTTCATTCAGTTATGCAAATCATAACCGAATATCGAATGATGTATGTAGTCAGTACGGTATAAATACATAATGTATTTACAAAATTATATGCATTTATGATGCAATAAACAGGTAATTTAATATATAAAACAGGAGCAGTATTAATTCTAAAATGTCAAAACAGAAGCACGAAAACAAACGTTGAGATTTCGCCACAACAACGTCCCGTATCGCATACTCGGCTCAGAGTGAAATTATTGTTACCTCTTGTTGCGTTGCACCTGCCTTGCGAGTTGAGACTGCATTCTGAGATACACTTAAAAGGGCCTTTTTTTCCTAACTACTGATGTAAGATACTTGGATGCAAATAAGCAACACCATGTCAACCCACACGAATGTCATTTCGAGAAAAACGCCTTTGAAAATTTTTAACAACTTGCTTTATATGAATTTTTTTAATGTATTGGTCAAGTTTTTGGAAATTTCAGATTTATTTAAGGTATTTTACTTATTTTCACAAAAGTAAGTATACAAACTGCATATATCGTATATAATATAACACAAAACGTTTAACATAATACATAAATTGCATGATTAAAAATGGCTTTTTAGAAGTTTTAAAGCTTAAAACCCTACAAATATGAAAGAAAAATGTTCTTCAGCCATTTACCAACACTTCTGCATATATAACTCAGTTTTTTCAATTTTGTGGGTTGACATGGTATTGCTTATTTGCGTCCTCTTAAGACTAACGAAATAACATTCATTACAATGTTTAACAGGTCGATCAATGTTGTGAAATTCTTACAAATGTATTGAAATACATATTGTGTTATCATATGGTTATTATATGAAATAATGTTTCAGAGGTTACAAAATATAGCTAATAGGACCGGAGACCGGTGTCGTCAGCCATTTGTTCTGCTTCGGAGTCGGCGTGATGATGCCATTATCTCACTTTCGACTCATTGTGACGACATAATTGTATTATTGGCATGTGTCTTAATGTAAGTTGAAACACGACTATTTATAAAGCTACTATTCGTCTCTACTACTGCTAGATATCATACCGATTGACGATATTTTACATTCATATAAGCAGGTCCTCTCCGAAAACAACATTTGAAATTCTAAAATCCAAAATCAATGGTAAACAATGAAAAAATGTATAACTAGTGCAAAATTTAAAACGAATCTCAGTAATACTAAAGTCTCAAAAATAACAATAAGAATACCTATTGTTACTAAAAATATTATTGCTCCATTTATTAAATTAAAATAAACCAAAGCCCAATGTGCGATCACATTAATTTTTGCTAACAGCCTAAAGCGCGCCAAAACTGTAACAGACTATAATTTGTCGATTGTTTATCTGTGGTACGCATTGATCTACAATTAGCTGCCGGAGGGCAGAGACATAACGACCTCGCATACTTCTATTTGACATTTAGACCCGATTGACCTTTCTTCTATTTTCGGGTCCGCTCGACTCCTACGATGAATTATTATTCAACGCATTATCTCGAGTTCGAGTCCGGCCCACGTTTCGCCTACGCGTACGTACCAGACGAACTAGATCTCGTCTTATTTGAACCTTACTTTATTGTTGCAACCTTTTTTTTTAATGGCGATCGAGTTTTTGAAGTAATCGATTTATTTGTATAGAACTTGATATGTCGTCCGAGGGGTAGTGCTATCAAACTACGTTTCTCCTCGATAGTGTCAAAATTTATTGTAACACATTAAGATTCAAGAGTAGGTGGTCGAGTTTACTTATTTATTGATGCTAAAATGACATCGTAGATAAGCGTGGCATTCATGGATTAAATTTGCAGTGCCTGATTTTAGATATGTGGGACGACACAATACATACAAATTTTGATATAAAAAAAATATTTTTCGCAATCTCAGGAGTAGGTATTATTTTTCACTGAAATAAAATTGATGTGTCTGTTTGTAATTCCAAATTAACACCTTTATACGTATATACGATACTTACATAAAAATGTTTTTTTAAGTATTTGTCTGTCTGTCAGTCTGTTTGTTTCCACTAATCTTTGAAATTACTGGACTTATTTAACACGATTGCCACTAATTGAACGCATAGCTGATGTTATGACAAGTAACAGCCAGTTATTTAATATTCTTGAAACAATTGCAGCACGTAAAGCCAACTCTATGAATGAAAGCATATTCAAGACCAATAAGCCGTTGAGTGTATTCGTATACTTGAGGAAAATGATTATTTAATGACACCGCGAGGTTTCACGATGTTTGATAGCTTAATGACTTTATTCGAACCACAAATGTACCCGTTAAATTACGTTTGTACCGACGTGAATGGGACGCCTGTTTTACTTTCTCCTGATTGGTAATTTTCGTCGGTCTTTTACGATGTCGTTACGGCTAATAAGATGAAAATTATTTGTTTTCATTTGATACAATTAGAGATACGAAAGTAGTTATTATTATATATCATTATAGTAGTCGAAATGACCTATTACAATTGTACACCTGCCGCATTCATCACCTATAATTTTGTACTTTAGTATATATATATTTTATTCGACTATTAGTTTGTCAAAAAGGCCATCTTTATAGCCGACCATTTCATAGAATTACGATTTATAGTATTTTTTCAGCTTTGACACCGTTGTGGCGTTATGGGTAGCGAGTCTGCCTTTGGTCTCGACGGTTGCGGGTTCGATTCCTGCTCGGGCAGATGTTTGTTAAAATTGCTGTCTCGGTCTGGGCGTTAGTCCTTGTGGGTCTCCCCACCGTGCCTCGGAGAGCACGTTAAGCTGTCGGTCCCGGTTATTATCAATAAGATCTGATAATAATCGTTAACTCTTGATAAGTAAATTGCTCTTATCCAATGAGTTACTGGTTCGCCCTTAGGGTTGCGGAGGTCAGATGGCAATCGCTCCGTGTAAAAACTAGTAACCTGTCAAATCCGGATAAGAGTAATAAGCAGACCCTGGGTACATAAAATACCGGGAATAATGCTAGGATGAAGAAGTATTTTTTCAGCTTTCTTTAAAACACTGTCACTTCACACAGTCTTCATACTATGTATGATGCTGTCCTTACTAATGTCAATGGGCAGAGATTGAGACGTAGAAAGAGAAAGAAGATAGATTAACTAAGATAGATAGAAAGAAGATGGAACATTAGCTAAAATAAAAACCACGTGCCAATATTTTAGGTATTTTGTTGCGTAAAATGTCAAATTATCTATATAATCGACAAATGCACCTATATAATTGACAGTCTTGTGGCGCAGCGGTAGCGAACCTTTTTTTTTTTTTTTTTTTTTTTTTTTTTGTTGACGCAGAGAAATGCATTTGAGCGCATCACCGACTCGCCCAGCGTGTTCCGGAAGAGCACGCTAAGCGAGCGGTAGTGGGGACTCGACCACCCGTGAAGCAGGTGGTAATACCCACTAAAACTCTGCGAATCCGTCGACGCCATAATGGGACGTCATGGGACCGCTTTCGCATACAACCATGACGCCCCGGCGGAAAGGCTCGCCTTTGCGGGCCACCAGCCGACAGATTTGGCTTTGAGGAGACGTGTGAGAGCCCCAGTGCTCCATCACAGTCTTCTCTCCTGGGCCTGACGGCTGGGGCTGCCCAGATCTAGGAGCCGTCACTCCTCTTGTGACTGGTGGAAAGCAGTTCCTCCCACCCATCACATGCTCTGAGGGGCATCCTGCGTCTGCGCAAGCCACGCATCGCAGCGGTGCGCTGCAGCCACGCGCAAAGTGTCCCTCGCCACCACAGCGGAAGCAAAGGTGGCCCCTTTCCACCTTAGATGGGCAGGTTGGCTTGGTGTGGCCAATGCCCATACACTTGTAACACCTTAAGGGGCGTTTGTCCATTATCTGGACTTTGGCCGAGGACCAGCCGACTAAGAGCCGACCGGCCTCGACCAACACCTGGCCGCCGCAAGCGGACATCTAAGCGTTGCGGCACCCATCCGTCTCGTCCCCTCGGTGACCTCGCCGACTCGAATCGAATCGACAGGGCAACCACAGGTACGAGCCACTGCCTCGGCCACTACCTCTGCGGTTACGGAATCATCCAGTCCAGTTAACCGCAGGGTGCTCTTAGCTGAAGGCAGCGACACCGTCACCATTCCGTCCAAGATCCGACTCATTTTCCCGGCCAAGGCCTCCGCTGCCTCCTGGGATGTTCCTGTTGGCAGTTCTGCATGCGGCCATCGGTCGCCGATCGCCGGATGCATATGCCTGAGCCTATTCCTAGCTCAGACAGGACTATCTCCTTCTGCACTTTTGTAAGCGCCTGCGCAAAGCTCACTCCTTGCCTCTCCGCCGCCGGCAACAAATTCATAGCAATAGCTATGTTTTTGCGCGCGGCGGGAGTTTCGGCTTTGGCGGTACAGTCTTAGGGAGGTAGCCCCGACTACCTGGCCGGTAGACTCTGCAGCAGGGGAAGCCTTTTCCCTGCCCCTTCCTCCGAACGACGGTAGCCCAGTTTCTCAGAAGGCCCCGCCACAGGTTCCGCTGGTTCTGGAGCAGGGACTGGTTGGGAAGAGATTATGGTGTCCGGCATCGTCTCTGGACAGCTGATGGGGCAGGCACTGCTGCGCGCTTGCTTCTCTTAGCCCTCGAGGCCGTCACCTTTTTTGGGGTCGGGGTTGATGTCCTGACCGGCAAAGGGGCCGACGGGGGCACGTCGGACGCCACAGGAGGGCGTCTCACGTCCGCTGCGAGGGGAGGACGAACACTAGTCACCGGCAAGAGGCGGTCCTCTATGCCGGCGAACTTTGCGTCGATCAACCCCGATCGACGCAAGAAGCGACGCCTCAATTCCTCCAAAGGCAACCTGAGGCCACGGTGCCGCAGCCGCCTCGCTTCGATAAAGTCGCTGGCGGTAAGCCTCCAGCTCCTCCTTTAGGCCCTCCGTCTCGTCACGGAGCCTCCGGTTTTCAGAGGCCATCTGGCGCGTCTCGTCGAAGACGGATCGCCTCGCCAGGGAATCTACGATTTCTGAGGGAATCCGCCGCCGACTTCAGCCTCTTAATCATTACACCCTGAGGTGGCCGGATTTGCGCGCGCCACTTCCCGGAATGTCGGTACAGCCCGATCCGCCATCAATTTAAGCTCCTGCGGTGAGCATCGCGAGATGTCCCGAGGAGCCTCAGACGTCTGCTTATCCGAGGCCTTCTGGCTGGCCTCCTTGTGGGCGACCCTAGCCTGGAGCGCCTTTTCAAAGGCTTGCTCTTCGGCTTCGCCCACCACCCTTCTCAGCTGTGCACGGGCATGGGTAATACCCGTGCTGCCACCTTTGCCCCGACCGGCCTTCCGGTTACGAGCCGAAACTCCCGCCTCCGTCTCGGTCTCCGAGCCCATTGGGCTCCCCAAGGGAGGCAGTGGGTTGGCCCGCTTCCGGGAACCGACCGAGGCATCGGTCTCATCGTCCGAATCCAGCATCCTATCGGTGCAGATAGAATATGTATACACCGAAACTTTGATCGCCTAAGGGATAGTCGTCTGTTTCGTGGTAAGCCCGAACTCCGTTACGGTTCGTTGGACTTACACCACTACTCACAGGGGGCACCACGGAAGGTCACCATCCAAACCCCCAGCGGTAGCGAACCTGCTTTAAGCGCCACAGGTCGCGGGTTCGATTCCCGCTCGGAGCAGATGTTTGTATTGACCATACAGGCATGTTTTCCGGTCTGGGTGTGTTTGTCCTTGTCATTGTGTATGTTTCCGGACCCCGACACAGGATATCACTATCCTAATGGAGGCCGTTGAGTGTGTAGCGTTTATTTATTTATTTATTTAATCTTGACCGGGTATAGAACATGCCATTATTGACATTTAGGAAATAAAAAAATAAATTGCCAAACCTATGTATATCTATTTCTTTTACTCGTGTTAGTGCTCCGAGCCGCAGACTAAGATAGCAATATCTCCTTTGGAATAAGGTTACAAGAGCGGTAACAGGGTATGGCTCCCTCCATGAGATCCTTAGTCTAAGGGATGAGGTTACACCAAACACGTCTCTTTGTCTCATTGTCTTCGTGTCTATCACCGCACTTAATCACGCGTTGCTTTTTTATCGATTAACACTATCGATCGATTGATAAAACCATCTAATATATGTAGCCGAAGCTGGTATGATAAATAAGCAAAAACCCGGGAAGTCGATGAAAGTTTTTGCATATAATGACTAGCGCGTTTACAGTTAATATCCTTCGTGTGTAAATTAAGTTAGAAAATTAAAAAATATTAACGTCGGAGACACGAGATTATTTATTATCATCGGAAGTCTTGGCAATAAATTATCAAGTGGCATGGCCAGGGGGTTAGAAAGCTATCCATTAGCTGGAGACTGTGAGTCATTAGACCGGCTATATATTTTTAACCCGTTATTTTAAAATTATCGGATTAAAATTTTATAAACAATGGTAATACTCTATTCATTTTGTGACACGATATTTTTGATACTACGATTTGTAAAGGTAAAATGACGAAGGTCGACGACCGTTGTGGCGCACTGCTTTGAGCCTCGACGGTCGTGGTTTCGATTCCCGCTCTGAACAGATGTTTGTTGTATATGTGTAAGTCTGGGCGTATATCCTTGTCTCCCCATCGAGCCTCGGAGAGCAAGCTACTAGCTTATTTCGAGGGGCAATAGGAGTGTTGGTAATATTAAAAAAAAAAAAACAAAAAAATGCATTTTCATAGATAGCTTTAACTAGAAACAGTAAATAAGTATATTTTAACAATTGTGTCTGTTTGTTAAGGTACGATGGAGGGACGGCTGCGGCTCATCGCCGGCGGGCTGCGCACGCGCCGATGTTAGATTAGGCTTCAATAAACGTGGCCGGCTGCAACCTATAACGGCACGTTTTATTGCCTGCTAAGGTCGCTGTAGCTCATCTTACACATTCACTGTTAAACCGATACATATATACATTGTATACGACTAATTTCGAGACTAATTTTAAGTATAGTTTGCATGATAATCTTTTATATTAAATTCGTAAATAAAAAGCTTTTATATAAAAAATTGTTTTACACTGAACTGATTTTGGTGAAATTCTGCAGAGAGATAGACTAGACCTTGGGAAAGGACATAGGCTACTTTTTATTGCGAAAAAGGCGTGGAAACTAATTACCTAAATACATATATTACATTAAAGGTCCCGCACTAGGTGAATCCGCGGGCAGAAGCTAGTTTTATTATATTATTACTTATTATTATTACTATTCATAAGTTTAGATTTAGGTACAGTGCAAAATAGTCTGTTTTAATCTATAAAGATAAATAATTAATCTATATTTAAAATCAAAGTATTATATTCTTTTTTTAACTATTAACTAATTTATTTTGTAGGCATTTTTAATAGAATTATATTTTATATTGATTGCTTGTGCTCAAGTATTATTTTAGTAACAGATCCAATTATTTGTCATTTTTAGACTTCTGACCTTAAGGGTACTTAGAATTTGTTATCTCATTTATCAGTTATCTTTTATAACAGAAATGTGTTGAGTTTGATGCGTTTATCTTTTAATAAATAACGGATTTATGTCGAAATATTTATTCTGAATATCCAACTCAGCATCACTTTACGACTTTGTTAAATTATATATAATCTATAAAGACATGAATTTTATTTTAATCTTTTAAGAGGTTAAGGATTTATTCGGTCGTTGCACTATTTTATATTCTTTAGGAGGCAATGAATAGGGAAAAATGTATGGTTGATTTCTGAGCTGCATATGTATATTTTAAAACGCCCCTCTTTATTAAACAAAACCCTATTTTTTTACAAAGGTTCGAATTAATGTTAATAATTATGTTTTACTTAGCGTCGGCTAGCAATCACAAGATTATGTCTAAAAAAAAAACAACGAAACGCCAAATACTAATTACCCTGGTATTTTATTTTTAGGCAACAAAGGGGGCAATCTCACGGAAGGTCCATCTAATGGTAAGTGGTCACCGTTGCCTATAGAAGGAATACCAGTAGCATCACTAGTGTGATTCTGAATAAAGGTAAGGAGAGAAGAGAGATAAAAACGGAACAAAAGGGAGGGAAAAAGGGGTTGTGACCTCTGTGCTTGCGCTCATAGAACGTGACGCAAGGGTATGGATAGCGTTACTTTACGTCTATATTCTAAAGGAATTACTTCCCCGCGAAGTCCATCCATGCCGAAAATATTCATATTTAAACATTAGTTTACACGGACTCAGATGCTCCTCTATAAAAATACCTATATATATATATATATATATATATATATATATGTGTGTTAGAGCCACAGCGTCTTAACGATTACTGAGCGAGCGTCCGATTGACATGTAATGCACTGTTGCATCGTACCTTCACAGTTTAGCGTTTAGTCGAAAGGTATTGTTTTTTTCTTTTTGTTTATATTTAATTTGTGTCCAAATCTATTTTTATGATAATGTTATGTAACAGTGTATTCTAGCTATGTCAATAAAGTTTTTATTATTATCTTCTTCTTATCGATTGGTTAGTGGTCAACCTAGCGTCAGAGTTGTTCGGGTCGCCCGTAGGCCTCTGACTTGACTTATCAACTGTTGTCTAATTGTCAACAGCCGGGACCGACTTTTTACGTGCCCTCCGAAGCACGGAGACGCTCGGTTGAAATACCACTATGCGATCACCCATCTAGTGACTGACTGCGCCTAAAGTTGCTTAACCTACCGATCGTTTACCGATCAGCGGGTGCACTCGGCTATGAGCGTCTCATTTTCATTCATTTTTTTTTTTATTATTATTATTATTATATTATACATATAATTACAAATGTGAAAGTTTGTTTGTTTGTATGTTTATTACTCAAACACGAATAAACAGCATAATGGATAGAGGTGAAATTTAGTGCAATTCTATCTTAATATGTGGATACTTTCATACCGGAAAAATACTTATTGTGAGTATTGATTTTTTTTTAATGTTACAAGTTAGCAAACAAGCATACGGCTCACCTGATGGGAAGTGGTGGCCGTAGCCTATGAGCGCTTGCAGCTCTATTAGTAGGTGCCACTCACGCGTTGCTGGTAATGCCTAAGCACTACTATTTGGCGGCAGAATATTTAACATTGCGGTGGTACCTACCTAGCCGGCCTCTTGAAATACTTGGAAAAAATGATTGAAAAAGTAATAATAAACTCCAATATTTTGTTCAATTTACTTTCACCACATATATCAAGGAATCGTATTATATACACTAAGCTTGCTATTACAAATTATTTGTATTGCCCGCCATTGCTATCATTACTCTTAGTGGGTGGCTCGGACAAAGTTAATGATGACTGTGCCTTCGTGTTGTAATTTCATTAAAAGCAGATCATGACATAGATAAGAGTTGTTCCGTTAAAATAATTGGTTAAAATTAATAAGACCATGGAGTAAATATAAGATAATCAATTCATTACAGCCTGTTATTTGATAGAGTTCTTCTTATTATTATATTATATATATATGTGTCTTATATCGACATTTTGGAAAGGATACAGCGTAAGAGAAGACACAAGTACGTTTACTTGAGATTTCTCTTACCTCGATCTGGGAAGTACTGGGAAGGCGTAAAGTAACAGACTACTGTTGCGTGTGACGTGTGAGGTGTGCCGGAGGCCCAATCTCCCACCCCGTCTGTTCTCTTCCTTTTTTCTCTTCTCATCCCTTAGGCTGGCAACGCGCATGTGATACTTCAAGTATCGCAAGCGTTCATAGGTTGCAGTGACTGCTTACCATCAGGCGGAACGTATGCTTGTTTACCAACCGTCATGAAATAAATAAATAAAAAATGTGAACATATTTGTCTCAGAAACAATAAGTTATTTATAGCTTGTAAAATTTCTTACATAAACTAAACTATTATCTCAGTATACAGTTAATTAATAAAAAATTTAATAAATAATATTTCTATTACTTTTAAAACAAAATAATCTTGATTCGATTACAAAGAGCAGAAAGACAAAACGTATAAGGGTTTTATTGAGAGGTAATATCGATTACTCTGGGGTACCGTCGATCAGGTAGACAAGAACCACCCACGGCGGTGCGTGCGCGGCGGACTGTGAAATTGGAATCGAAATTATTCTAACATTATATCTAGACTTTAGAAAACGTAATGTCAAGGTACTTTTTACGTTAGTGAATCTGACCGAATTGAGAATAATTATGTAACTTCAGATATCCGATCTTCCGAGATCGTGGTATAGCTAAGTTCACAACATGTTTTCTTCTTCAAATAAAATTCACACTATTCAATCGATTGCTAAAGACTTTTTTATTGTGTCATATAATGGCAACGCGACGACGCGAATCGACGACGTTGTGGCGCAGCGGTAGCGAACCTGCCTTAAACGCCACAGGTCGCGGGTTCGATTCCCGCACGGAGCATAATATGTTTGTATTGACCATACACGCATATTTTCCGGTCTGGGTGTATTTGTCCTTGTCCTTGTATGTTTCCGGACCCCGACACAGGATATCACTATCCTAATGGGGGACGTTGAGTGTGTAGCGTTTATTATATAATACATTAGAAAATGGCGATTAATTATTATTGACGTCGTGAGCAACGCTAAATAAGAATAACACGTTATAAATTAAAATTACGTTCGAGCGAACGCTAAAATTATTACTATTTTAACCCAATTATTGCGTAAAATTTGTATGCTCAGACAAGCATCATTAGTGACAAAATGCTAATATCCACAAATTACGTTAAACACGATTTAGCATGAACGCGAGGCGGAATCTAAATCGTGATACGTTTTATAATTTATGTGCGCGTATAAAATCTCGAGATTATTATATCAATTGCGTTGCATTCGCCGTGACAGGCAGCAATCTGAAATAATTGAGTACCGGCGACTACACGCGGCTCACTTGTTACGAACAAGAGCTGAATCCAAATGAAGCGAAGACCTGAGCGCTTTTGAAACGACATGCAAATCTCAACCGCTACTATAGTCCCTCGTTTTATTTTCACGCATCGTTTTCGCTTTCGATACGAAATTGTCTAGTGTTACTTACGAAAGTTAAGATCGTCCTCCTTAATAGATATCGATAATTTATTCCAAATTAAAACGATTTATCGGTGGTTAGTTACCTCATAGTAATTTGCAATGTAAAAATAGTTTTTTTTAGGAAATATTCACATTCTATTTCATTAAATGTAAACAAGTAAATAAATCTTACTTGCGTTTAATTACCATAAAGAATATCTGCTATCGAGTTGACTTAATTAAATATCGGAATCTGCTGGCTTTAATTACGCAATCGTCTGTTGAAACTCTTACTCCGATACGGCGATAGGAAGCCGTCTAAGGTGATAGTGATAGACATTATCCAGACGATAGGACGATGTAGTCTAAAGAAAAAAACTTCTTTAGTATTTTAACATCTTTAGAATAACTTGTAACTTTACAAATATTACACAGTGTGTAAATCATCTTTCACAATTTTATATTTCCTACTTTTACAAGTACATGTAAAGAAATCTTTAAAAAGAATCATTAAAATAGGATCAATTTTAATACGTTATAAAAACTTACAATCATTATAAAATATGCGTACGAATAATAAAATATATACAAACTAGTCGTAGAATCGATACATGTTCTGAATAATGAGCGCGTTCGAGATAAACCCGTCCCGGCGGCGACAGACGTCACTGCGAGGCGGACAAATGATAGTGGTACGGGAATACTTGTTCTCGTATTAGGATTATCATACGCTCAGTCAAACGTGTTTACGCTATATGTATCTCTTAAGCTAATATGAAATCTAAATGCGGCGATCTAAATCTGTTTAGATGGAATAATAATTCAGAAATTTTCATCGCTGAAATGATCCGAAAACTCATGTTAGATTTCATCCTTTTTTCTGTGTTATTTTCGTTAGTATGTCGTCTTCAAATTAAAAAGTTGCAATAAAATTTATACACATTAAACCACATAAGGAGGATGTCAGAGTGGTTAAATTAACGCTATTCGCAATTCCACTTCTTGGAACAACGGTTAGTGTCAAAATACTTGGACCCTCAACAAGTTTCTTCATCCAGTGTTAAGTGTTATGTCTTCAGAGAAATGTTGGCGGGGTCAGTGTTTCAGGATGGGTTGTACAAAAGAGCACTTAAAAACAGTAACTTCTTCTGTTTTCGCAGAAAAAATTGGCAACTAATGTTTTATTATGAGACATCTCAGTTAACGAATATTTTTTGATCTTATCAATTTTTAAATATCTTTCAGTTTTTATTACAAAAATTCTAGTTAAAATACTAAAAGAAATTTCTGGTTTTCTTTTATGATTAATGCTTATAAAATATGGATTTCATTACAAAAATTTCATCTTTAGACGTACAATTTAAGCTCGATCGTCGGGGTTGACATTACGCCGGTTTAAAATAGCAATCATTGCAACAACAATCGAGTGGACCTCGCAGCCGATAAACTGTATAATATAAAAAACTGCACCAGGAAATGTTCGACAAAGACCGCGATCATTATGGTACAAGTCTGCCATTATATCATTGTAAAATAGTCTTTAATACATAGCGATAAGGTCATGTGAGATAGTCTAAACCTAGCTGTACTTTCCACGTTGACATTCCTAGATTGAAAGGTCGCAAACTGGTCCGACATTACTGTCATTACGCTAGATGGCGTAGTTGGATTTGTCGGACATCTGGTCTGATTGGTAACCATTATGGCACGCGTCCTCCAGTTTCCATGGCGACGCGAGTAATTTCCTCTCCACTGATTGTTAGGAGCGTGAAATGACACAATCATCTGGGTTGCCGCCTGCTAATGTCGGTGGTTACGATTTGGTTTACATTACTTGACGATTTGATGAAGGTGTCGGAATATCAATTTTTTCTTGTCGGGAATTGACGAAAGTGACATTCCATAATTATAATTCACTTAAAAGCGGGGCGGTAGACTGTCCTGACATAATAAAAAAATTATTGTGTCTGTTAAAGCGATAGTCCAGACACTACAATGGAAGTTATTTGAAAAAATGTATATAATATCCTACATATTTGAATACACAAGGGAATATCGACTTCCGTAATAGGAAATTTAAATTGATTCCCGAGGACGCTGTACGTGAGCGATACGATCAGAAGGAACGATCTTAGAAAATAATATTTTAGCAATCGATATGGTATCGATAAAATTGTATTAATATAATACGTCTCGTACGTGTTCCAATCGTCACATCCGAAGGAGCAACGATTTATCCTCCACATTTAAAATACTATTGTACCTCTCGGTTGGACTTGTACTTTAATCTAGTTTGGATATCATTAAATCTTTCAAGAGTGATCAACACATACATATATAAACATATAAGTAAATAAACGCCACACACTCAACGGCCCCCATTAGGATAGTAATATCATGTGTCAGGGTTTTGGAAACTTTCAATGACAATCCCAAACACACCCAGACACAGATTATATGCCTGTATGGTCAATACAAACATCTGCTCCGAGCGGAAATTAAACCGCAACCTCAAGGCGGGTTCGCTACTGCTGTGCCACAATGTCGTCATATATATCATATATCATTCATGACCTTTCAAAGTATTATCTTTCAGCTAAGATTAATTTGGCGTTCTTGGAACAGAGGTTAAAACCGTTTTCAAAAGTTAACACAAATTATAATGTTGTAGCAATATTATGATAAAAAAGTATCAAAATTCAATTACGTGTTAACATTCAAAACTTTTTAAATTAACATTTAAAAAAAACAAACTGTCAAACCACAAAAACAGAGACCGGAACGCAGACAGCCCAATGCGTCGTCTATTGGCAATAGCAAACGAGCCACAGCACACGATAGCATCTCGAACCGCCAGCTATCTTCCCATCTAGACATCTCTATTTAAATACCCGCTCGTAGTCGAACAGTGGACTAAATTAAATGCTCCGATGCGAAATTAAACCCCGCCTGTTTAGGATATAAATTGGCAGCCAATGTGGCCGGTTATAACGCTGTCTCTTTATATGGTCAGGGTTGGCCACTCAATTATGTTGCCGATATTGCTTATGTATGGGATTGTTTGTATGGTAATTCGTTTCGTAATGGATTTTATAAAGAAAACGATGGTTGCTGTCATAAGTTACATGTAGTTGCTAGGATTTATTTGTTTCCATTAAAAGCCTTATTTTTATGTTATAGCCTTACCAGCAAGCATATGGGTCGTCTGATTGTAAACAATCACAGGAACCTGTGAACGCGTGTATTACTTGAAGTATCACATGCGCCTTACAAGGGATGAGGAGGAAAAAATGAAGGGAACAGAGGGGATGGGAAATTGGGCCTGCGGTGCTCTCACTCATATCAGGAAACACAATAGAACTGTTACTGTTACTTTCAAGCCGATATTCTGTTACAGGGTAGTAAATACTTCCCCTGTCGCGCCAGCTCATTTTTGCAAGAAAACTCTCTGCAAAATATATTTCATTTTGGAAATCATTAAATAGATATTGCCAAAAGATCGTCTCGTAAACACATCAGTGATATACTAATAATGCTAATAATAGGCAAATAACACTATCAAATTCGAAAAACGTATAAAAATATTAATATTGTCTAACATAATAAACTATTATTATATGTATCAGTGTTACCGGAAAGTCATGATAGCGTTTAATCTGAAATCTATCTACTATATTAATCTGTATCGTAAATTCCTAGTGCTCGTAAACTGCTAACAAACGCTTATAAACAGCAAAACCAATACTTACGGAAACCGGAGTAATATTATAGCTAAAATATATTCTCTTGTATATTTTAACATTTCGTGACAGTAGTTTAGGACGGGATTTGTTTTAACATCGTTTAGTTTTTAAAATGAACGGTACTATAAGTAACGTAATAATAGCAATACTTAGCCATTAAAATTTAATCGTATATTCGAGATATTTTTATAGATTTTTACCAAAAGTTATTTCTAATTATAAAAATATAAGAAAACTTAAAAAGGCCTGACTGTATATTTCTTGTTTACCATAGTTTATATATAACCTATTATACATTAAAGTCAACACGTTCAAGTCACGAAAGGATAACCTAGATAAAACATTCGTATTGGTGGTCCGTCTTTCCTATTAGCTGAGCGCTTATCCATCGCATCGGCACGGACACACACCGCCTGCTCCACACTCCTACCATAGACTGTATCATAAATAAAAAAAGTTCAAAATATCAATATTAAGAAGCAACTGTTCGCACTTAATGGAAGAGAGGCAATCAAATGGGTGACGAAATGTGACAAGAGACTTACCTACGTGATAGTGCGACGTTTGTGATCTACTTTCTTCTAAATACAAAATACTTTAAACGTGACGTTAAGAGAGGAACCGGAATGTAACTATTTGTAACGAGATTTAGGATGTTGTTTTTGTGATGTAATTTATTTATTCTTTAAATGTGCTTTAATTTAAATTATAATGTTGTTTTTAATGATCCTTTACTGTCATAATGTTATGTATGTGAAAGTTGTAAGTGTTAAAATTCCTTTCACACATATACACATATTATAGATAGGTATATACGTTAGTGTTTCTGCGTATATTTAAAAATTAAACCCGGTATGGGTTTAATTTTTAGCCTATATAAAAAAGAAACCCTCTTTACAAGAAAAATGAGAACGAAAGATGTTCTCAATCTTTCGTTCTCATTTTTCTTGATTTTTTTAAATCTGTAATTTCGTGATTCTATTTTTCTTGTCGAACAATTCCAAAATTGTTTGGAAAGTATTACTTTCCAAACAATGTTTGATTTTGTAGGCTCAATTTTCCTGACATTTTTAATCACTGTAAAAAATGTTTAAATGAAATATAGCTTTTAAAAATATAAGATTAGAAAAAGTTTTCTATGTTTAAGCAAATTCAGCAAGCCTAAATTTAATCACGTCATAATATTGTACAAAAATAATTAAGGTGTATGGGCTGCCTTTTAGATATTGTTATATTTTAATAACATATTGTGTAAGAAAATAGAATTTATGCCATAAAGGTATGAAGGTAAATGGGACTTTATTAATTACTCTATGATTTATGCACATTTTTTAAATTTATCTCTAATTGGTAACAATATAATTATACATTTTTTAGAATCCTAATTGTATAACATTCTGTATGCTGTATATCTTAAGGGCCGGAGGTCGATACGGTCATCATAAAGGTACGACTATCTACCCTTTCGTTTAACGATACACGGACAGACGACGGACTTAGTTAGTAGTTAGTACGATAGAGGTCTTGTTAGGATGCCCGCAATAAACCGCCGTTGATTTAAGACATCACCCCGCTCTGGGCTGTCGGTTCTGTTCAATTAAAATTGCTTAGGTTTATGAGTGAGGAGAAATGAAATTTGTTATGTATTGTTGTTAAGGTTTTTATAATGAATGATTTAGTTATAATAGTTCATTTGGATTGAGATTGGCAATGCTTAAATTTGTTCTGGAAATTATCTAAATAGATATCTTCATGTGATAATAAACGTTAAATTTATATAGGGATCATTGTTTTAAAACGATTTTCCCGTAAATGGTTTGATTTTAGGAAATAAAAACGTAGTAAATATGGCTGAATAGAAAAGTATTAACAAAAAATAAATAACTGTAAAGCAGTATAATGTTTGAAAAATCAAAGAGAGATAATAATATGATATAATCTTATTTTTAGAATAATACAATATTTTCTGTGACATAATATGTATATTTAAGAAAAAAACTTCTTGTAATCCACGATGCCACCAGCCAGTAGGCTGCTAAGTAACCATTCATAAATTAAAAATTATATATCTACTAGCGGCCCGCTCCGGCTTCGCACGGGTATAAAATATATAGCCTATGTCATTCACTGAAAAAATGATTAAAATCGATCCAGTAGTTTTGATTTATTCATTACTGCCCGTGGCCTGCACGCGTTAAATGTAATTATTTACGACATCACATTAGAAACCTCAAAAATTTTTTTTCTCCACTGTTTAATGGATGTTATTATACATATAAACCTTCCACTTCAATCACTCTATCTATTAAAAAACCGCATCAAAATCCGTTGCGTAGTTTTAAAGATTTAAGCATACAAAGGGACAGAGAAAGCGACTTTGTTTTATACTATGTAGTGATTACTTGAGTTACATGATTACACCATAATTATCTTGCAGAGCGATATAATTAATTATCAATAAGACTATATACCTATTGGGAAACGTAGCTATACTGTGCTCTATTGTTAAAAGTCGTTCTGCCAATATGGATTTCACAAGTCGACTCTGACACAAAAAAAAAATAATAATCTCACATCTAAAGATGACAGGTGTCATATGCGAAATAAATCTTGATGTATTATAACGTCGACACACAGCAGTGACTAATATTAAGCTAAGAAGGAATCATTTATCAAAACTAGTGGTTGAATGCGGTATTACGTACCTTACATAGTTACATACACTTTAGTATGTACTTTTTATGTAAGCAAACGCGCAGGAGGCTCATCTGATGGTAAGCGATTACCGCCCATGAACATCTGCAACACCAGAGGGCATACAGGGGTGTTGCCGATCTTTTAAGATTCAAAACGCGGCTGACGAGGAATCAGTTCACGAGTTTTTCACAAACATACGATGGTAAATAAATATGACGGCATTTAAGTCCTACCAACAGCAAAAGTTTTTGTTTTATTTAAAATAAATTCCTTGGACTAATAAAGCATTTTTTTTCAACGGTGATGACAAAAACCCGTAAAGCCCTCTTCATAACAGGTCACCGTAGCCTATAGACGTTTCGAAACGGCAGAAGTGCTATATGCGTGTTTGGAATCAATAAAGAAAGCGAGAGAAGAGAAAAAGGAAATGGCAGAAAGGATGGGAGTTTGGGGGACCTCACACTCATCAAAAAAAAATTTGAAAGTATGGAGAGCGCGAGTAACACTATCCTACCTACCTACCTACTACATATCGCTATACAATATAACTACAATTCTGTTCGAGGTCTAGAAATAAAATCCCTTTCATTCACACATTAATATTTTAATATTAACGGTCACGTAACAAACCAAATTATCTACACAATTAATCGAATTAAAGAACAGGATAATTTATATGTTATTAGCATACAGGTTGTCAATTGTTTCAGGTGCTTCCAGTTAATCGGCTTAGTGGTCTCACAATCGAGATTGATATGAGCGCGGTATACGCAGACTGTTCTAGTTATTAAATTATTAAAACTATCGTGGGACATTAGTTGAATTAATGTGAAATTAAACGGCTAAAACTCACGTTCAATCGGTTTAGATACCGACTAGTTTTGGACCCAGCGGAGGTCCTTCATCAGAGTGAGTGGGTTACATTCGTTTTTGGGCTCATGAAGTCGTGGCGTGAAATAGGGACAGCCCTAACGGAGGCTCAAATTGGATTCCGCCCTTAGTCCTCCTGCGAAGCCGAACCACGGCTAAGAACGCCATGGGAGACGCATCATAAACGAATTAAGTTAGCACCTAGCGCGAAAGAGCACCAGTGAGTCTTTGGCGTTTTGTCTGTATAGAAGGACCTATCCAGTGTCCATAGTATATAGTATTTAAGCCTATATATACAAGTACTGGAATACCTTTGTTCTAGGTACAAGTAACACTATTCTCTTAATTTTATTTAGATTACATCAGGAGTTGTTACAGTTATTTAACTTTCGGAACTGATCAAACGTTATATAAAAATGAGTACGTCGTCCGCTTCTTGTTCTTCACGAATCAACACGTGATAAATCCATCGCATCATTAGACGGCACGAGTTAAAGGTGTCGGGGCCCGAATTATCCGTAACTAACGCAAATGAGTCACAATTTATTCGACAAGAGAAAAGAACATTCTAATAGAGCGATTTTTATATTTATTACCTTGCTCGTTTAAAAATAAACTAGTCTTATTACTTTTAGATTTTCACCCACAAAATTTTAAGCAATATAAGCTTTTTATATTTTTTGTTTTTCATTCTAAGATATTTGGTGATTTATTGGTATAAAACTTACCGACGTCGGGGCGTGACGCCCCCATCGCCCGTTGGAATAATCTCTGGCCCAGCAGAGATTATTCCACCACTGCAACCAGTCATGCTGGTGGTAGGTCTTTTATTGCAAGAGGCCGGCTAGGTAGGTATCAGCGGAGTGTCAAATTCTCTTCCGCCAAACAGTAGTGCTTAGGCATTATTGTGTTCCGGTTTGAAGGGCACTGTAGCCTAGTGAAATCACTGGGCAAAGGGGATTTAAGAATTAAAATCTCGAGGTTGGCAACGCGTGAGTGGCGCCTACTAATGGTGCTGCCAGCAAAAGCTACGGCAACCGCTTACCATCAGGTGGGCCAAAAAAATCGAAGTGGAAAAATTTAAATAGCTTAGCTTTTGTCTTAGATGGATGGCTATAATTATTTATATGATATTAAATAGTATTAAACAAGTTTCAACATAGTCTCGTAAATCTTTCATTGTTCTCTATTATTCCACATTTATTTCTTTATACATTTGTTTGTTATTCAATGTATACAATATATATTAACAATAATTTATCTTTGATACACATTATATTAGCATCCTATTGATATTCTATTGCCATAATAATATTGACGTTTATTTATAGTTTTTAAAGTATTTATGTAAGTAGTTTTGTGACTTAATGTAGTTTTTTTTTGTGTTATATATTAACATTTATAAAATATGAATAACATCTATATAAGGTAGCTTGTTTGTTTTTAATAAGTAGCAACCAGAACGTCCCAACAGGTTGACTTTTAAAATTGCTAAATTCGGTTCCAGGACGGCCAAAATATTAAATTAGAATATAAAATATTAAATAGGCGTTGTAGATAACGACCTTGTCATCGGTATAATGTCTTAATTCATAATATATTTGATAATTTAGAAGTCAAGCCGGAGTCCTATATGGGCGACCGGAACAACTCTGATACTAGGTTGGCTACTAACCTCACGATACGAAGAAGATCGGTAGTCACAAATTAATCAGACATAGGTACATCTATTTCTTAAGCTCACTAATTGATTTTTTTCTTTTATTTTCACATATTATCTTTTTTACTAGTTGGGCGATTACTAAAGATTGGATATTTGGACCATTATATCTAAATTTAAGATGCCGTCTATTATAGAAATAACTTTTTTTAACTTATGAAAAACCGGGATTCCGGGATTGGATAAGTAATCGCATGTTTTATTCTCACAATTAATGTAATATATTTATATTCTAAGAAGTCTCTTTCATATTCATCCGATTATCCGAAATCTTGTGATATAATATGGGTTAAAAGCAGGTCATTCTAACCCGACGTTGAAATGTTGCACGATTGATACAAAATATAACATGTCAAGCTCATTAAATGTAACGAATTATTACTATAAAAGTAAATAATATACACGTAGTATGTGAACTAAGTATAATAAATCGATTCTATTTACCGTTCACGATTCGAGCGTTAAAACATAAGCGTCGCTACGTCTTTAAGTAGCTAATGATGAACAAGCGTGTTCGGCGTAAGTGTTACAATGTACAGGTTATTGGCCATTAGGGACCAGAAGTGAGGATTATTACCTTACCCGTTTTGAAGATTACGAAATTGTTATATTTTATCATGAAAGGATTTTAAAAATTTACCTGATTTAATATCGAAAATTCTTTTAGTTTGAAAAAAGCTTCAATAGCTCAAAGGTAGAAGGGCCAACTCCATTAACGCAAGATCCTGACTCCCATGGGTTTTTGTCGATCTCACACCCAACGAGAGCAATAGGGATATTAGTAATGACTTAAAAAGCATTGCTAATATATATTATTTTAAAAGTGTAAGTCTAATACTATTCAAATACTAACTGTGCTTGTACGTGCAGAGTATAAATATTAACAAATTGAGTTAAAAAAAACTTTGAAGTTTTATCTTAAATTTATTTTAAGTATTTTCTGATATAGAATTATTCTTTTGCTTAGTTTTTTCTGCTTAGGGGATAAATAAAAACAATCGTGATATGAAAAACCCGTTGTTTTCAGGTAGAGTCGCCAGTATCTGCACGTTATCTGTCAATTATTGAAATTTTATTCATAGAACCAGACCCTTGTTATTTTCGATACGAATAAGCTTGCTCCACTCGCATAAAATTTCTACGTCAAGTAGCAGTATTTTTACTGTTGCGTTTCGTTCGTGGAAAGTATTTACTTTTCTTTTCTTTTGGGTCGATAAAAGGCATGTGATACGACTATTATGTTTTGTTTAATAACCTTGTAGTATAAAAAAGTCATTATTAACTAATACCAAAACTAATGACTTTTAGATTAGAAATGTCAATAAAAATCAAATCAATCACGGGTCATACACAAAAAGTCACAAGAGAGCCACGAACTAACAAAATTCATATTCAAATGCAAGAAAGGTGAATATTTTCGGTATACCGTGACAAAAAGTTATGAACGATTTAGATCTATAATAAAACCGAAAAAAAAGTCAGGGAAAGTGAAATCGAACGGCGGGCAATCACTTTGCGCAACGAATCCGACTTACATGCTCGGCTATGACCCGTGACCGTTTTTCGATTTCATGACTCGAAATCATAACAATGTCCATCATGATAAACGGTCATCATAGTAATTATTTCCTCAAAAGAACAATACTATTTACTTATGACTTAAATCATCTTCATCCGTATGACATTATCATAAGGGTTGTTTTCGTTTGGGAATTATTTGAGCAAGTGTAAATAATATGTTTGTATGTTAATTTAACAATAGTTGAGCTTTTACTGAGTCGTGTATGGCTTGAGGTGATGATGTTTATTTGTTGTGATGTTTCGGATGCCTGATATGGTACTAAATTATAGTGGCTGTATGATGTGTGCGGCAATTGCTTTGGCATTAATTGGTTTCGTTTATTCCATTTTGAAGCATTAATTTTTATTGACTAGCGGCATGTTCCGACTTCGTCCATAGTAAAATTTTATTCCGTTGATGTCATTACTGTGGTAGTTTTAATTCCGTTCCCGGGTCTCTTACCTATTAACTACCTACAACCGTCCCAATCCCGTTGATTTCTAACAAAAACAAAAATTGTCGTGACAAACAAAACAGTAAAAATATATCCAATTTGGTGTAGTCGTTATGAAGTCATGCGCGTACATACATTTCGACGATAAATTTTTATTTATATAGATTCGAGTTGGATTTTGATTGGGAATTCAAAACAACCTGTAATTAACTGCTTGGATGTGGTATTTTTTGTTACTAAAAAGAATTAGGTACAGGAACGTGGAAGTGTGCAGTGTGTGTTTATTTGAGAAGTGAAAATAATTTCCGGAAATATTTCAAAAAAATAATTGTGTCTCCATTTATTGAGGAATATTGTAGCTTGCATAATATGTGCTTGCACGCTGTGACGTCTAGAAGAGGACCAGTGACCACGCAAAAAACGTGCAGGCAACCGCGGCTCCTGGTAAGCATGGTAACACCATTAGTAGGTGCCACTTACACGTTGCCAACCTCGAGATATTGGTTCTTAAATCTCCTTTGACCAGTAATATCACTAGCCTACAGTTTCCTTCCAACCGAAACACAGTAATGCCAAAGACACTACTGTTTTGCGGTAAAAAATATAACACTGCGGTGGTTAGCCTATAACACCTAGCAAACATCTTGCAACAAAAGACCTACCGTCAGTAAAAATTAATTATATAATTAGTTAACAAGGAAGATGCAAATAGTTCTAAACACGTTTTACGTCTAGCTTCAGTCAAGCCAGGTTGAGACTTTTACCATTTCTTACTCTTTGTTCCCCTTTCATTTTCTAACGTATATTATATTATGTACACACAGTGATACTTTCTAAGGACAATAATACAAGCAGCAAAGCCACAAATAAGAACAAATAGCCGAGATGTTTACACAATCGCTTCTGTCCAAGACAGGTGCGTTATTACGTAATATTTTAACAATATAATAGTATAAATCGCATATAAAATAAATTAGATTACGTAGATACCCAATTACTTATCCCTCGTGTAGTTCATACGCAACAATGTATATCGCCTTTATATTAGTAACGTAAACCACTTCCTTACACAAAGCTTAGTACAATAAACAACAAAAGTGCTAATTAAATCTTTATTCACATGGTAGGTAATGTAACACACACAATAACAAAATAATAATTATAGAGACACAATCACAAAATTATTGTGAAGACGATTATACGCTTTTAAAACGCTTGCCTTTATATGCCTTTAAGTATATGTTTTTATAATCAGGTTTACTAAATTTTGTTAAGCTTTTAAATATAGGGTATATTAATAAAAACGGTGTCAGGTAAATTTCTACATTATAAAACTGAATAATATATCAAAAAAATTAAGAACTGAAGAATGTATGGGACGAAAAGATTCAGCAGCGCGTTAGTATTGTAGACTTGTGGGCATACTAGTTATACATAAATATTATTCTAAACATATTCATATAAATAAAAATATTATAAATAAATTGGCTAAACATCTCGTTGGCTTGACTGTTAACTTAATGTTAATCTTTTTGTTCATTATTTCCGAGACAAATCTGTACGAATCTATATTTCCGAGTTTGAATCAATTTCATCATTGTATCTGACAAAATTTTATGTCTATTCGATAATACTAATACGTCGGTAAGAAAATTGCACTATAATTTATACGGTTTATATCGGTCATATATTGGGTATAATTTATCTAAATCACATGTTGCGCAAACCCAGGTCACGAGCGCACGAGCATCCAACTGCTTCGCTCTCAATGGTGACAATACGCAATTAGGATTAAGTGCATCTGGATCTAGGACATAGATGACACGATCTACGACTAATATGATGTGCCATTTTGGTATTTATTGGTGTATGTTAAAGGTTAGACTCGTATGAATGTGTAGAGTTGCACGTCTCATCTAGGAATGTGGAGTTTTTATTATATAGACTACATTGTAACTGCTCAATATTTTTTTTTCTTTTAATTATAGAAAAGGACATAGAATGAAACTATGCGGAAGAGCTTTGCTATAATTGGTAGGTAATGGTAATATTATGCTAGAGATACTTACATATATCATAGACAACAAAAAACTTTAGGTTGTTTTTTTTTAAGAGGAAACTTCTTTAGCTAAGTTGAGCGAATTTATGTAGGGGCTAAAGGTTCGGATTGGCGTCACTGACATGTGACATGACTGACTGACATGACGCGCATGCATAATGGACTTTTTAGATTTTACCAGACTAAGGTTAATAATTTAAATTTACAAATAATAACATTTTAATTGTTTATACCATAATTGAATTGAATGCAGTTAAAACGAAGGATTAGAGATCCATGAACGATTCGGAGTACAGCGGCAGAGAATGAGTCACAAATGGCGTATAACCTGTCAATGATCGTAAAACTAATCGAGATTTATGTATGTATTGACGTTGCGATGAATTAAATCTTATTCGACAATAGCCTGCCATGGCGCGGGTTGCACGAACTCTTGCGCAAGCGACGCCGGCACAGGATTTGACGCTTGGACGGGGATGGATGGCGTTTGTTCGATTTATCGTCGGTGCGGATGAAATCACGAGTTTTGGTGAAGAATGAACCAAACTTTGTGCGATATTCGACTCGACTTTGCCATTCACGATTTTCGGAAATCGGATATACAAGATTGAGGTCTAAGTGTGTGGGCAAAATGACGATTTATATCGTCGCAGCATGTAATTTATTACCAAAGTACACGAAAGTATGATATTAAAGTTATTTGTGTAAAATACGGTTTATACTTTTGCGGAATTAACTTAATGAATAGCTATATAGAGCGCAATTACCATTAATTATAAATAGCGAATCGTTTACGGTAATCTAATTTACCGAAGGAATATCGGTACATTAATCATTATGGGTGAGTGAAATTTATTAATTAATTATTAGCGGTATAATTAATTGTGCGGCACAATCCGGTATGACACGATCGTCATAAATACCTCGGTAACGTGATCTCCCGGCTACCGTAACCGGTGACATACGGTTAGATATATCGGTTAGCTGAAATACTTGGAATATATCGGTTGGCTGAAATTCTAAAAAAACACATATAGGTATGATATGCGTCTAGCTTTAGGGGTGTAGTTGCGCAAAGCGCGCCTAAAAACCTTACGATGAATGACTATTTTGAAATCAGTCCAGCGCGTGTTGGACTCGTACATAGTGTTCCTAATCACCACAGAATAAAAAAAACAAGTTTCTTTTAGGAAGACCCCTTTTAATTTTGAAATTTAGTTAGTTGTTATTATTATTATAATTTTGTTATTGTGGCGGCAACAGAAATACACATTACAGCTCTTGAGATACAGCCCGCTGACAAATAACTGAACAAAAATTAGATAATTCAAAAACGTTTCTAAACCTACTGGTTTAAAAGACATAAGTAACAAAATTTTATATCAACAAGACTTGTGTAGGAAGAGCATCATTTGAAGCATATTATGCATTGCACGCCACATATTAACATTTAACACTAAATCGTCTAGTAAATTTTTAGTACAGATTTAGCGAAGGTGATTTTTTTAAAAATATATCGAGAGCAGCTTAGAGTTCAATTACGAATTAAATTTAATAACGATAACGATTCACTCGTGATGATATCATGTAATAAGGCTATAAACTTTCTCTGACCATGTGTATCGAGATACTTGAGCTCCCGTCGTTGCGCGATCCCGCTCTCCTTTCATTGTGCAATTTTGATATACAAATATTATGGAAATTTTAAATCCTCGCCTCGTTTCCCACGTCTTGTTGCCACAGATATAATATACGATGCCATGCTCTCTTGTGTAAGCTGAGACAGCTATTATGGTGTTTCGCATCACGGCGCTCTTTGTTTATGCCAAAAGCGTTGCGTTACTTAACTTTCTGCTTAAAGAGGTCCTATGTTCGAGAGTATTTGCGAGATCTTTAGTTATATAATAAAATAATGGCACTGCTTTGCATAAAAGTAATTATTTATTTCATTTTAATGTCGATTCAAATCATTAACAGATTCTTTATTTTTTTTTGATTCCAAATGTCTCAATATTTACAGAATCTGATATAATTTATATTAAAAAATATTCTGTTCTTAAATATACATAATAAATACTAATTTGTATATCTACAGAATGTAATTAAGACTTATTTATGTTAACAAGATGACTCTACGCGGTAGCTTCCTTTTAAATATTCATCGATATAACTGAATAATCCTCATAAAATATAACTGTTAATATCCAATACGTATCAGACTTTACAACCACAGGGTATTATAAGAAAAACGACATTAAACTAATATAATGTATAGCTGGACGAATAAAATCTTCGGAAGGCACTAAAGCAATGTCCGGAGGTCTAATATTAAATTTATTCTTAACATTTCCTTCATAACTGGTTGTTATATTTCACAATTATGATATTATTAATCACGAATTTAGAGAATTTCACAATTTTCTGCGGATAATCCGTTTTGCGTAACGTTTGAGACGGTTTCATTAAATTAAATGTATATAAGAATGGTTCGTTCCCTTTCACTCGGAATCGAATTAAATACGAGCAACGTGTAAACAATTACGGATTTTATAACGTATAATTTGTTCGGCTCGTGTTGGTTTTTATAAATGAAATAAATCATTAGTTGAAAAAGATTGCTCTGAAGCAAATTTATTAGAGTAATATTTAATTTTAGTGTTGGATAACAACCATGTTTTAATAGCCTGATAGTTGCAAATCAACATGGATTATAATGAATTCGAAGAAGTTGGAGATTATAAATAAATAAATAAACGCTACATACTCCATTAGGATAGTTATATCCCGGGTCAGGGGACCGGAAACATACATAATGACCAGGACAAACACACCCAGACCGGAAAACATGCCTATATGATCAATACAAACATCTACTCCGAGAGGGAATCGAACCCGCGACCTGTGGCGCTTAAGGCAGGTTCGCTACCACTGCGCCACAATGTCGTCAAATTTTGAAAAAAATATGAAAATTGATTGATATGAAGTCGAAAAATTTATTGCAGTTGTTATTAATTTTTAATATACTCTGTTACATTCGAAGTTTTTATAGTCGATATGTAAGGGTGGTTTCAGACCAGCATTTTGTAACAGCGTATAGTTATATAAGTGTGCACTTTTTAATGTAGACGCAACTTGTACGAGCGTTCACGCGCTTCTATAGGCGCATAATGTAAAGCGCTGTCAATATGCTACTGGTATTGAAACCCCCACCACCGGTTCGAGCATATACGCCGAAATAAGCCCGTTAACGCTCGAAAAAAACGCTAGATAGAAACCACCTTAAATATATCTAATGTCGTTCAAAAGAGAATACTTTCGTACGAATGTTGCCAAGTTTTACAATTTATCGTAACCGAAGCTCACAGGTGTGGTTGACTTTACGATCTATCGCCTATTAATACGACAGCGATGCAGTTGAAAATATTAACGGCGTACAGACGACAATATGTCAATGCGTTTTGTATGAAGAATCTTAATCGTTCAATTTCAAACGCTTATTATGACATACTCATTAAGGAGACCGCATCGAAATGACTTATTGAACGTTCATAAAACGGTGTCATTGACGGCGTTTCTGATATAAAGTTTATTTTCATTGTTATTAAAACAAAAATGTCATCGGCTAGTTTTCCTGGCGGTCCATATTGCGCAATAGTATTGGTCAGTTTAGTATTGAAGGAGTGATCGATCTTAGATTATTGCGCAATATTTTGAAGCTCACTATTTACTATAACTTTGTCTTCAGACATGTTGCGTCCATGCAAATATTGACGTGTCAGTTTTAAGGATTCAATATTATTGAACGATTTAGTAGCTTAGAGGAGACATGCACAATATTATTGTGCATGTGTATTATGTAAGTAACGACGCCAATTACGTTTTTGTATAGTATTTTGGTAACAAATTTATAAACCACCAAAGTTGACGACAATTATGGCGCTGTGGTAGCGACTCTTTTAAAACGCCAATGGTCGCATGTTCGATTCCGATTAGAGCAAATGTTTGTATTGACCATACAAGCATGTGGGCCAGTTTGAATGGGTTACCAACATGGTGTTCGAGTGCGTTTCCGGACACCCAACAGAGAGTGTTACCATCCTAATGGAGGTCGTTCCGTATGTAGCGTTTATTTGTGTATTTATTTGATGCTGATAATTCCTAGTATAGAATCTTCTTCTTATCGTGTGGTTATTGGCCAAACTAGTGTCAGAGTTGAGATCACCCATATAGGCCACTGAATTGACTTATCAACTTTTATCAACACAACAGCCGGGACCGACTCTTTACGTGCCCTTTGATACACGGACACTCAATTGAAACACTACTGTGCGATCATCTATCAATTGATGAATGAATTAAAGCTGCTTTAACTACTGATAACGCACTGAGCGTCAGTGATACATAGTAAAATGTATATAGTAAATTTGACTTACCGATGCATATTCAGCGCAGATGTCGATGGAGCAAACGAAATCGCAAACTTCATCCACTGTCCAAGCGGAAAGACGCGCCCGCGCCTCCGCGCACAGGCATTCGCGTGCCTCACAACGATCTACAGGAAAAAACACTATCGTATTATATCTTGCGGCGTTTAACGTAAATTATATCCTATTAATATAATAAATATGAATGTGTGTACTCTATCAGCCAAAAACAGCTGAACGGATTTGGATGAAAGGTTTTGGGTTGGGTCTTAAGGAATCCAAATGAATTAATAATATTGAGACTATTATTATAAATGTGATAGTAACACTGTCTATTGCCTACCGTTTTACGCTTAAACTACTGAAACTGTTTTGAAGAACTTTTAACGCGAAAAAAACTTGAAGAGGGTGAAATGAAGGATCAAGTTTGTATCGGGAACCATTTATTTATTTCTATACGCGGGCGTGGTTGCGGGCAAAAGCTTGTATTCATATATGTACTTGACCATGATGTTTTAATGGCCACATCGTACCCCGATTTCAATTATGATACTGATATAATTATTATTTTTTTATAAGCTTATGGTTTCTTGTACATGAAAATGTGTTCTGCTGATAATAAAATTAATTATTAATTTAAGTTTTTTGTTCATACACCTGTCAGGTTGAATAAAATTAGTTATGTATACTTGTACGTTGAGTATCTTATAAATTAAGAAATAGTTTTGTTAAATTAGTGTTTACTGTCATGGTTGCATCATTGTTAAAGTGACGGTTTTTACGAACAATTATCTTTCAGCAGACGCAATACCTAGGAACTGCACCCATCGCCGGCACAGCAAGACAGAGGATTTTTATTCGTATTTTATAATAAGTATGTGTGGGTGAAAATACTGGATGCTCACCTTCATTTGATACTCTGTCTCTGTCATCACCGTCACTCCTCGTGCTGGGGCTGGCGGAGAGTCTGGCGCGTTTCGCGGCGCTCTCTCCCGCCGCGGAGAGATCTAGTGGAGAGTGTTCCGTAGTCGCTCCGGACCCGATTCGTTTGCGCCTTGACCGTCCACCGCGACCCACTCGCGATATTGCTAATAATGCCTAAAGAAAAGATAAATACATTAAATAAGCCCTTGATTTAGTAATAAGAACTTAATTGCTTAATATGTAGTTTTAATGGTTAGGTCTGTCTCAGAGTTGGACTTATCGACTATTATTGGGTTGATAATTACTGGTATCGACGCTCAGTTGAGATGATTCAATGCGATCTATATACCAATTTATTTTTCATATCGTTATACTATCTATAATGTATTTGAAATCGTTAAAAATGCTAAGTAACTAATAAACTGTAATTCCAATAGGTATTATGGTAATACAATAGGTATATTAGGTGATTTACTTTAATCAAAGAATAAACGATTTCAAAGGGCCAATTACTCGGTAGCACGTCAAATGTTGGCAGCGTAAGCAAACACGAGAGCGGCCATTATCTGATCGAGACCACTCGTAAGTGGCGGGCATTCATCATAATAACGTTCTGAACCGTCACGCTCGGCGCTCGCGGGTCAAATTGCAATCTATCTTTTTTAATTGCCACGCGCAATAAAATGAGGCGAATGGGGACTAAGATTCAGAATGGTCCGCGCGCGAAATGAACACGTAACATGCGTGCGCGAAGGCAGACGCCGAGACCATTAATCTCACGATTTATTTCAGAGCGCGCTCCCGTTTCTCTTCACAGGTGAAAATAAATTTAAACCGACTATTTATAGTGTTAAGGTACAAAGAGAAATGTAACAAATCATGTTAATATCGCGAGCAAGTGTCAGATGTTGTTAAAGCGATACCGATTTTAGAAAGTAAACACTATTGTACAACATTGATAGATCACGTTCTGAATTACTATTAGTATTGTTAAATTACTTTAACTTTATTCCGATTATGCGATAAAAATATTATAGTGACAACCGTCTCATATAATCTTATTGCTTATGTCAGGTAAGAAACAATACCCATTTATTTTAACTTATCGAACGTAAACTTTCGTCAACAAATTTCCAATTAAAATAATTTTGTTTTAATTAAAAATTTCATTAAAAATAAATCTAATAATAGTTTTGTTTTGCTATTGCGCTTCTGTTGGAAGAAAGCATCGTATTAAAAAGTTAAGAACAGTTCGATTTCACATCCCATCACTAGCGTGTTGGGGGCGCGCATGCGCGGCGCGTGCCTCTGCCAATTAGTGCAGCTCCAGTTCGTTTCACAGTGGAGAGTCGAAACGGTTCGCTGGCCGCGAAGCGCCCGTGCCCGCGCTCGTCGGGGGCGGAGCACCACTATTACCCTGCCGATTGTGCGCGCGTGCCGAAGGTAACGACCGCTTCGCAATTAACACTCTCTCCGTCTTATCTATACAATACCGGAGGAAGTGTAAAGGTCGCGCGCTTTATCGCACTTAATTGCCTCAATTATTTCTCGAAAGGAAGCGAGCGAGTGCTCATCGCGCGTTATGATTTTATAGAGGCACGAATTAACATAAACGAGCAGGCATCGAAGTAGATCCACAGTCGAGATATAACCGAATGAATTTTACGATACCCCAAGACATTTTAATCACAGCCGTGAACTATGAAACAGGGTACAGATGTATAATTAAAGCTGGAAGGTCAGTGAGCACAGAATAAATAATTACTAATGAATTTTAAAGACGCGCTTATGAAATGAGTAGCCAGCTGAGCGTAAATTATTTCATAGGGGCAGTGGCATTGCTTTAAGTGATGTGCATTACGCCGCAATGAACGGATATTGTAAAACAATGTTTTAATTTTTCTTAATTCGCTTTGAGGAGTCAAGGCTTTCGTAAGATTATATGATTGCGTAATTTAAATATAATATGTAATGTAATAATAAATATTTTATTGTAGAAGCCGTTGTAAAAGAAACAGCACGTCGGGAAAAAGGTTTAATAAACGAATAAATATTAACAAAACGGAAACATTATAATTCCTTCATAGCCGTCTGTCCAACCGTATGTCACAGTCATTTTACTCAGAGATTATTGACTCTATCTAAACGAAATTTAGTAAATGAGAGTATTCTATGAACTGCTACACAATTTTGTAGCAAAATATAAAAATAGTCATAAAAATTATGAATAGATTTTACTAAGTCTAATCTTGGGACCATTGTTGGGTATTATAGACAAAGGTCAGATTTGAGAACTGTTTAAAATTCTATATGCATTACATTGTGTCACAAGGAAGAATTTGCTTATGATGTTTTGAATACATATATTTTATACGTTATGCTTCCTACTCATTATACTATGGTGAGACGCATTTTAATTTTCCAAAACGTCGTCAGAACAAATATGTTTTTAAATGCTTGTATTAAAGGTTTGTCTTTCAGCTATCAATTTTATTAAGATCTTGATCTAAGAAGTTATGAATTGGTATTTGATTTTTTTGCGAATGTGTATTGCCGATGGCCCTACTGGCCTTGAAAGCGTCACCGAGCGATGGAGCCGAGTACAGAGACCCGAACCACGGTTAAGGACTTCATCGGAGATGGAGGCAGCGCTCCAAGCGCATTCTACAGGATGGACTCACCCGACAGTGTGCGCGACGTGATATGCGAAACAAAGGACCTCGTCCTCGAAGGAGTTACTTGAAGCAAGCATTATTACGAAGGCACCTTTTTATGTATTATATCATACGGTATTTTTATGTAATACATTTACCAGATAGATTGGTATGATCATGAGACTGATACTTGATACTGTATCTGTATGCTTAAAAACTATTGATTTATAAGAAAAATGAAAAAATATGTATGCAAATTATTTTTCGTTACTTAAATACATATTCTGAGTAATGCATTTTTAATTCTTTTTTAGCACTTCAACTCCTTTGCCCAGTTGACTAGCTATATTTGCGGTAGAATATTCGACACTCCGGTGGTACCTACCTAGCCGGCCTGTAGCAACCGCCTACAACCAGTTAATACCCCTTAGGCCAAAGGCGGTAGTTAAAACAAATGGTTTTTATGTAGCTTATCATGGGTTTAATTTCTGCATAAGGAAAATAATTCTATCGACTATGCAAATTGCTACGTCTAATTGTACACTGTTTGTGGTTTTCACATTGCACGATTCCTCATTTCCATGTATCAGTTGTCTTACGGGAAACCTTATAAATATTTATCTTTGATTTATAGTTTTCGTTTAATACTTTTGTCGTAGTAGAGCCATGCTCCTCCCAGCGTAACTAAGCCTGCTTGGCCAGGGAAGTACTATAATCTCACAGAATATTGGAATAAAGTAACAGTATTAGTACTGTTTCCTTTCGCGCGAGCGGAAGGCCAATCTTCCACTTCCTCTGTTTCCTTCACGTTATGCCTTCTCATCCCTCTTATCCATCGGGTTGGCAGAGCGTATGTTATAGGTACTTTAAGTATCGTAAGCTTTAAAAGGTTAGGGTGACTGCCTACCATCAGGCGGACCATATGCTCGTATGCTCATACTAACCAACTGTCATGATATCAAAATAGTCAGAAAGATCACTTACCTTTGTAGAGCTCATGTCAATCATGACAGGGAAGGCCGGTAGCCGAGGTGGACCACCCTGTTGCTTCACCAGCTTCGCAAATAGCCCACCGACTGGAACGTCGTTGGTATCAGCTGGCGTCGGTGCTGGAGATCTGTCCACGCCGAAGCCATTCAAACGGTGGAAATAGCTGAAAAAGATATAATCATTAGTTTTTCTGATAAGGCCTGATGCCATAATTTGACGACGTTCCAGCGCAACGGTAGTGAACCTTGCGAGCATTAAGCGCCACAGATAGTCGATGTGATTCCCACTCAGGGCTCATCTTTGTATCAATCATACTGGCATGTGTTATGGTCTAGGTGTGTTTGTGTAATTTTGTGTGTTTCTGGACACCCGACACAGGATATTACTAATCTAATGAGGGTCGTTGAGTGTGTATCATAAATTTGTTATAAAATGATATGTACTGTATTTAATTAAGGAGTTGGTTCAATGTAAAGTACACTTATAAGTGTATGAATAGTTAAAACATGAGGTTGATCTTTGCACTTTCCGTACCTGGCGGAGATTGCCACGACCTTGATATGTATAATCAGTAATGTCTGATAATAATCGCTCACTTTCAACTGAAGCTATTCGCATTGATGTGCGATTTTTCGCAACATAAATTGTAACATCAATGGTTACATGATAGCGGATGGCTTACTAAAACTTGTTGTTTCATATAGTTCTTGTATTAAGTTGAAAAGCTAAACACCTTTCCGGCTATAACATAGGTACATATAGAATAACAAATCTACCCTCCTGAACATAGAATACTATAATAGAAAAAACTAAAAAAATGAGAAAAAACGCGTGTAAAAAAGTGACTCCACTTATGCTATAAACATAAGACATTCTACGTTGTATATAAGCTCACACACTATTAGATTACTAACAACTATATTTATTAAAAAGTAATCTATTGTATGATGAGTAAATGTAATTAATAGTTTATATTAATTGCACTAAAAGTGTAGTGAGCACGCGCGGTTTTGTCGCAAGCCATACGCGAACTGATGATATTTGTATAAATAATTTATAAGCCGCTTCTTTTCTAATTGTATATTGCTGTTGGCCTTACCGGCCTTCACTGCGTCATCGGGGATAGCTGAGTACTGAAACCCAGCCGAGAAAAATAGCGGCCTTCGCGGAGGCTCAAAATTGATTTCGTTCATAGGTTGTCTCATATGGAGGAAATCAACCTTTTTTTTACTTGGGGACATGCAGTTACTCGAACCGGATAGAAAGAAAGCAGGAAGTGTGAGGACTCGGAGCCGGGCTCCTCTACCCACTAAAACCCCAGAACTCATCTAGTGCCATAGTTGGACACTACAGGTTCGCTTAAGCAATCAACCACGACGCCCCGGCGCTCGACGAAATCAACCTGGGTTATAGGAGACCGAACCACGGCTATGGAGGTTACGAGAATGGAAGCCGCTTGTCGCGTAAATTGCTGACTTACAAAAATGTATGGTCAAACCGTACAGCCATAAAGACATAAAAAAAACCAAATCTGAAATTCACTCAGACGAAGGCACTGCTTTTTATATAAATTAAAAGTTTTATTATGTTAACAGAACAAATTGATAATGATTTATTGTTTTAAGAAGTTTAAACGTTTTGCATGTTTGATTTATAAATTGATCGCGAATTGTGAATGTGAAAACATTGAAACATTTAATATGTAAGTCGTAAATACCTTGGAGTCGTTAAACTAATGATTTGCAATAGCCACATTAATGGATCGACCGACTTCTTTACAGCATTTTACTTGTTGCACAATCACTCCATAATAATTAAACCGTAGATAATGGACTTGATTAGTGCTTTGGGCTAGTAATTTTTTGAAATGTCAATATATCGGGTATCATTTAGTAATAAAACTGGAACAATTATAATAAAAATAATTGATTTTACGATATCTTTGACGACCGTTTTGACAGTGATAGCGAAACCCATATTGGCATTGGTTTGTATTGACCATGCAACATGTTCCTATCTGGGTGATTGTGCTTGTATTTATGTGTTTCTGGACACCCGACACAGGATATAACTGTCCTATTAAGGACTTTTAAATGTGTAGCGGTTATGTTTTATTTATTTACTTAAATCTCGATTGGAATCTATGTAAGACGGACAAAGTAAACAAGGAAATAAGAATATTCAAATCAAAGGTTTATGTAAACAGAAGGTATATGTTAGCTCCAGTGTGTCTAGTTCGACGGCAATTCGAGAATTAGTAATTAAAATTGACAGAGGTCACCGACCGCAACTCCGTGAGATGAGCAATTCATTAATATAACATAAGTTCACGCGGACAGCTTCGGTTCTCACGAATCATGTAAATTTGTCGACTTAACGTAAGTTATCGAATCGATTAATATGCAAATCAATTTGGGCATCACTAGTCGGTCGCTGAACCTCGACTCGCATAGTATCGTGAATGCGTTGACACCGATCGTGTGAAAAATGTATTTTGGTTTGAAATTTCAATAACGATTACAGCAACTTCAAATAAACTCGCGATCCTGTTCAGGCCTCCCATACTAAATGACCAACTAACATACCATACTATTTTACCAAAATCATGCAATACTGGTGAATGAAATCGTCATAAACAATTAATAATATTAACTCCCAACAAAACGTCTACTGGCTAGATAGATTTCCAGTCATGATTCAGGAAATACAACAAGTTATTTTATCGATATTGACATCTTTTATATCGATGAACGATTATGAATAAATCCTTGACATGTCAACACCAATTGAGCTGTTAATATTGATGTTTTGACAGGAAAATGATGAACGCGCATTGGGCGGTTTCAGACTAGCGTTTTTTTTCGAGTGTTTACGGTCGTTTCGACATCTCACTCTCTTCTCATCTTCGCTCTTCACACGAAAGTACACACGGGCTTATTACGGCGTGTACAGTCGCACCAGCGGTGGAGTGTTAATAGCATATTTTGATTCTCATCTCGATAGTTTTAACTTATTTAGTTTACGTTTAAAAATAATATAGTGTCCTATATTTATTTTGGTTACATTTGATAGGATACTTTATATAATAAGTTATGTATGTAAACTGTTGGATTATAAAATAACGCCCTATATTACGCGTTTATACGAGCTTATAAGCGCGTCAACGCTTGTTCCAGTTACGTGTGTCAAAGGCTGGTTGGAAGCCACTCATTGTCTTCCTTATAAATGTCATGCTTTACATTCAAAATGACCCGATTTTAATTGAATGAATTAAATCGATATATATTTTAACACAGAATCCACAATTGTAAATGCATTTAATTCTGGGACACGGTTGTCAGGTGTAGTGCTAATGGCAACGTATATAATGCCGGTTCTCGTTGTGGATTTAATACGAATCTTTAAGGAAACGCTCCGTATATATTATTCCGTTTAAGTCCTTAATGCACATAGTTTGTTCTCAACTGTAGTGTAGCAGCGTACGTACACGCGTCGTTCATGCTTACTAATTGCGTTGTGATTTATACGAGTTTGTTTTCGAAAATAAATAATAGATTAAGTAAAGATTTTATATCAAGTATTTGTTACAGTATTAATTATTTAATACTGTATGTACCGATGATCGAGCTTTGCTCGTTTTTTTTTGGCAAATCAAGCAATATAGTTAGATACGAATTAGATAATAAAATAATAATAAATAAACGCTACACACTCAACGGCGTCCATTACGATAGCTATATCCTGTGTTGGGGTCCGGAAATATATAAGTACAAAGACAATTAAACCCAGACCGGAAAATATGCCTGCATGGTCAATACATACTGCTCCGAGCGGGAATCTCAAACCGCGACGCTAAGGCAGGTTCGCGCCATAACGTCGGCAAAAAAAGTTAAGTCGTTGTTAATTCTACTCACTCATTAGTGGGGTGCGTGTTGTACCGGGCTGCGAGTGAGCGCATGATGTCCGAGTAGTTACGCGGAGGGTGCGCGGGCGCAGGCGGCGCGTGGGGGCTACCGCGCTCCGGCGGCGTACCCGGGTAGGATGACGTCGATGGCGTCACACTCCTTGATCTATGTAAAGAAAATGTTCAGAGTTTTTAAAGTAGAAATCATTTAGGAGCTTCCTATCCACACTAATATTATAAATTAGACTAACTGCTGATCTAATTTTGATAATTATTGGCATAGAAATAGAGGGAACCTGGGAGAAGGACATAGGCTACTTATTATTGCAAAAAAAAAATTGAAGGGGGTAAGATGAATATATGTTTGTGCAACCAATCATTTTTATAGCAATAAAGGATAAAAGGTCCTTAATTTAAAATCGTTATTTATGCTGGTGAATAATGACTTTTTGTCAATATATAACGAGGATGGCAAGCAATCATACAGCTCTGTGATGGAAATTTACCATAGCATATGTACATAGGGGTTGGAGGTTGGGTCATTTTTAAATTTTTAAATTTGAAAAATCGAAATTCTTGAGTGTAGTACTTCCTTGGTTGAAGCTGCTCATTAGTACCGAAAACAGAAAGGCTAACTCAATAAATATTATAACAGATGTACCTGGAAGCTGTGGAGTCGTGCGGGCTGAGTCGCTCGCTCTTGACGGCGTGGGTGGTGGGCGCGGGCGGCGCGGGCGCCGGCGCGTGCGCGTGCGCGGGCGACGCCGCATCGCGCGCGCACCGCCGCACCGCACCCCCGCCGCCTTCACCTGTCACAAGCAAAGAGACGAACACGTTAATATGAATACAATATAACAATATTTATGATCGATTAACCGATAAGCTTGACAGTATAATACCGCTCTACGCAAGATATACCTTGAACTCTCTGTGAGCGATACTTCGGATCTGTCTCGGGAAAATCGCTAAACTTCATATCCAGATTGTCGCTTTTATATTGGCATTTATAAGCAGTATTGTATAACTATTTCATTTAATTGACGACGTTGTGGCGCAGCGGTATCGAACCTGCCTTAAGCGCCACAGGTCGTGGGTTCGATTCCCGATCGGAGCAGATCTTTATATTGACGATACAGGAATGTGTCCGGTCTGCGTTTCCGAACCCCCGACACAGGATCTCATATATCAGAGTGCAGCGTTTTTTATTTGTTCATTACTCTTTTACTATGATAAATAAAAAAAAACTATGAAAACCTGACCCTATTATCCAGAGAATTTTACTAAGAATCGTCTCGAGATAAAGTTGTGATGTCGCAAATCCGGTTGCCGCGTTACGCTCATGACGGGTAAAAAAAAAATGGCGGACAACATTCGGTGACCCGCGCAGATTCTTCGCGTCCATGAAGATACGCATCGCGCGGCGCGTTTGAAGCTGCATTGCGGGTCGAGTTAAAAAAGGTCGACCGACCACCGCAAATGTAGCATAGCGCTACGCAGCGTAATGGTGTCGAGATATTTTAAATAATTTTAGGGATCCTGCCCTGACCGCCGAGGGCCGATATAGGTATGTATTGTCCACACAGTAAATATTTAGTAATGGTAGTTTCAGGACGAGGATAAAACTTTCCTTCGGCAGTTGAGTGTGTGTAACGTTTAAACGCATTTTTCTTACGCCTTTTTTCTTCTTTTTTAGGTATTATTTTATAACTAGCGCACTGGTCTTTAAATTACAAAAAATTCCAAGTATAAATTACTTATGTGCATCTAAACTATAATACCGTATCTTGTTATAAGCTTTGCGCTTTAGCAAAGGCATTTGTGGATGCCAAACCTAAATCCAGCGATATGCTTTCCTCGAATCTGAACGTGCGATCTCACAAAATTAATGAGCATACGAGGTGTGAGTACCGATGTCATGTGGAATGATGGCAACACCAAAACTGACCAGAATATTTTTGACGTAATTTATATTCTTCGCACTTTCGGTTGCGTAGAATATTTCACATATTTACAACCAATTTTAACGGTATGAAGAACGTTTGAATTTTGAATTAACGGTTCTTATTACATTTTTTTTAAATTTCAAATAATCTTTTTTTTTAACCAAATATAAATACGTCATTTAAAATGGAATATTGTATAGATTCCAATTTTGAAATTTTAAGTTTTTACGAAAACCAAAGTAACATTGGAAAGCAAAAGCAATCAATTCAAATCGAAGCGTTAGGTTCGAATTTCATATAAAACTTGCGTATTAAACTTATAACCCGAAGTAGGTTAAAAAAAAACCATTACCACACTAGGCACATTTTTACGGGTCATCTAGCTTTCATCAGCCATTAAACAAGTTAGATAGTTATGTAAGAGTCACCATAAAGACCGGTTCACATATAAATCAGGTGTGATGGATTGTGCTAAACTGGAACCCATCGCCACTCGTCGCTGTAAACGGAGCGATTAATATCTGACTTAAAGTTCTAATTACACTATATGTTGCGAATGAGCGCTGTTTAATTAAGAAGTCATAGTAAGTCGTCTGAGGTGAAAAGTATAATTATAATTATATATCATAGCATTAATAATAATAAAATATAAAACGTATTCCACTCTTGACTTGACACCGTTGTGATGTTGTGGGTAGCGAGTCTGCCTTAAGTCTCAATGGTTGCGGGTTCGATTCCCGCTCGGGCAGATGTTTGTTATAAATATATGTTTCAGTCTGGGCGTTTGTCCGTGTGGTTGTGTGTGCTTCGGAGAGCACGTTAATCTGTCTCGGTTGTTATCACATAACATCTGATAATAATCGTTAACTCTTGATGACTAAATTGCTCTTGTTCAATGAGTTACTGGTTCGCTATTAGGGTTACGGAGGTCAGGTGACAATCGCTCCGTGTAAAATCTAGTAACCTGTCAAATCCGGATAAGAGTAATAAGCAGACCCTGGGTCAATAAAATACCGGGAATAATGCTAGGGCGAAGAAGATAAACAGTATTTCACTCAAAGCTTAAATTGTCGTCAAGAAACTTATTCTTTGAATATTGAGAAATTTCGCTACATTATACTATTGAAGATACTACCACAAATTCTGTAAGGTCCATATACAAAGTCTCGTACTTCGGTATGATGTAAAACTAATTAGAAGGGTTTAGATGGTACTTGTGAAGTTATAACATTTGTAGTTTAATTATGAATAATTAAATAACTAAAATGACTTTCTGCAAAAGCACACTAAATTATTATGAGACATTTCATCACTGTGCAAGCAAATACAAAAAGTTATTTACGAGATCAAATTACAAACTGTTTAGCCATACAATAAAGCAAGGAAGTTTTATTTAATAATATGATATTAATATCATACTAATCGTCTATGGAATTATTAATTAAATAATACTAACTTAGCATATTAATAACTGACATCAAGATCATACAAATGCTTATGATATCAAATCAAACACTAGGACAGAACAGTTTAAGCATAGCCATCTAAGCATTTCCGCCAAATAGTAGTGCTTAGGCATTACTGTGCTCCGGTTTGAAGGGCACTGTACGCTAGTAAAATTATTGGGCAGAGGAGATTTAACAACCAATATCTCGAGGTTGGCAACGCATGAGTTTCACCTACTAATGGTGCTGCAAGTGCTCATAGGCTACGGCAACCGCTTACCATCAGGTTTATGCTTGTTTGCCAACTTGTAACATAAAAAAAAGACTTGCTATATAATTATAATGGGCAGGCTCTTTGATTCAGACTCGTTGGTGCCCCTTGAATGAAGTTAGTTACACGCTACGTTAATTCGGTTAAATATCGAATTAAGTCAGTGCGTGGCTAACTTCGTTCCGTTGTGTTGGTGTGGAATTTACTAACGGGCATCACAGTATTTTTTACAGGTTGTCGTACTTTATGAGCGTACGCCACCACATGATAACACCACGATTACATTACCTACCACCAGTGTATAACAAAGCTATGTGTTTCAGACAATTTTTAACGCAAATTCTAATTCAAACATGTAAGATAATATTATAAAACAAAAACGAATATCTTACGTAAGAATAATCTTGTCAATATATTCAAAATCAACGCGTATATAAAAGTAAATTGACCCGACTATTGTGTTTATCGAAACAATAAACGGCTCCCCCATAGCTTTCTATAAACAAACCAACTTAAGTTATCAAGGCGTATACGTATCATTTATTCGCTGGAAGAGACCATTTATTAATAATCCTATTCATAACGACCGATATGGCCGACAATAGCGACCACAGAGCCAATACCATAATCTACCGTGTTATGGGAAAATTATTTTGAATTGACGCGATCTATGTATACCTTAACATGTCATATTATAATAGTAAATGTATTATTGTGTAAGTAGTTCACGTTGGCGTTAAGATGGGTTTATCTATTCATATAAGAATGATAATAACATCTGCATTATGTAATTGTATCACGGACATTCAAGCACATATATCGCGGACCACAGGCGAAGAATTTTCCGAACGCACTCCCCCGCACGCATTTGACACCTATTAATAGAAGATATACGATTTTATATTTCTTCACAACCGAATCATTTATTATCGTAAAAGCAATATCTGTCAAAATATAAAGCAAGATGTGTTCGTTTGCGTGTAATGTAATGGACCAATTTGGTTAAAGTCTTCGTTTATTTTATCATATGGGCGTTTATATCCAAGTTTTTAAGGGGTCGGCAACACGCATGCGATACCTCTGGGGTTGCAGGCGTCCATGGGCTGTGTTGAGCGCTTACCATCAGGCGGGCCGTACGCTTTTTTGCCACCATCGTGGTATAAAAAAAGCACACTCACTGGTCGCTAAACGATCATCTAGTTAGTTAGCTTTGACCAAGATTAGTTTATAGATGGATGGCAGTATTGTATTAAATAAGCAGGTCACATCCACGTTTCGGGAGGCAAATAAAAGTCACTCACAGCTATCAAATATCTATTATCTATAGTTAAAAAGTCTAGGTCAGAAACCTACATGTAAGCGACCTAAAAAATTGGACACTAGGTTGACCACAGACTAAACAAAAAAAAAGTACGATGACATTTGCTCTCAGCTTCACTTGCGTTGAGAGTTTTTCACACTTCCTTGTCCACCTCTTAGTCTTTTTATACATAAACATATTATACTAGCTAAAAATCTAAGCATATTCCTGCTAATGTTTGATTGAATTTTTTGCCATGAAAATGATCTTACATTTTCAAAGAAAAGTCACTTTTATATTGTAATTATATTATAGAGAATCATCCAGTAAATAAATCTTGTTATATCTTAAAGGTCTTATAAAAAGTATTGTACAGTAACAACATGATAAACGTTTTTTACCTAAATAATGTATGTATAATTTCCCAAAGGTTTCCATTGATATATGTGAGAATTATATCGACAGGAAGTGATCGAAAAGTGTCATGGCGTACTATGAGCGATGTTTTCCGCCTTCGAACCCGTCGAGTGACCTGTCAATTGACATTATAATGAAGGAAACGGTCACCGTTATCTCGCTATGACAACTTGTTACGTGTAACGTTCAGAGTTGATTTTAACCGTAACATGACATGGTAAAGTTGAATTAGAAAATAACGAGAGGCTTTGTAACTCTCGAATTTGATTTTAGATGAGATGACCCCAAAAAACATGACGCCTGGTTGTCGGTTACAACGAGAGCTGTTAATAAGTATATAGATAGGGTCTTATATGATTTAATTGGTATCAAATTAATGACATATTACATTATGGGCTCATAGTTAGGCTATTTCAAACAAACCTAAATCAACAAATTAAACATTTGCGCGTGTTCATAAACATTATAAAACATAATGTTGATTCAAATATTTTAGCTATTTATCAAAAAGACAAAATAGAAATTAAAAGTACATTTTCAGTTTTGGTAGTTATATTCCGTTTATAAAAATTATAGTTAATTCAATTTGTAAGAATAATCTAGTTTGTATAGTGATCAAATCCAAATTTTAATCAACAACACGCGGGAAGAACTTCAAAACTTTACAATTGAGTTGTCAACGTAGACGCCTCACCGTAAAATAAGCTATTGATGGGTGTCGTGCTTTAGAATATATTCGAGACCAGAAATGTTTTTATTATCTAAGAAACAGGGAGTTTGGTTTTATAAAGATCTTTATGTGTTGCTTTTCCAATTTATAAGAATTACTATACTATATTAACCTGTGATTTCAATGTCATCAAAAGTTCTTTTATATTAGAGAGAGCAAAAGGGAAGGAGGCTAATGTTAAGCTATTGCCACTGCCAGTGAATATCCGCAACACCAGAGGACATACAGCATTGCCGACCTTTAAGATGCAACTGGTTATACACTTGTCAGAAACATGGCTGAAGAGCAGAGACTCCTCGTGTTCACCAACATACGGTGTTAACTAAGTGGGCATTTCAACCCTACTGCCATTTGTCAAAAAGGGATCACTAGGATTGGCGGATATTCATGTATTTTTTCTACTACATGGAGGTTGTCTCACGACGTTTTCCTTCACCACAAAGGACAATTAAAATTTTCTTACAACAGCTCAAAATAGTTAAAACATTTTGAGTTAAGTAGGAACTCAATTAACCCGCGGTTCACAATACAGCCACGCGTATGTTTACATTATATCGATGCGCATGCGCCAACTTGACACGGATGGACCTCGGCCGTGGTGCAAGTCTTAAGATGTTATCAAATAGACTCCTGCACATAATAATAATATTATAATAAAAAAATAATAAACGCTACACACTCAACGGCCCCCATAAGATATATGTTATATCTTTTGTCGGGGGTCCGGAAAAACACACAACAACAAGCACACGTTATTCTTTCCTTAAAGGTCGGCAGCGCGCCTGCATGCCTTCTGGTGTTGCAAACGGTCATGGGCGGCGGTGATCGCTTAACATCTGGTGAGCCTTCTGTCCGTTTGCCCCTCTTACATAAAAAAGAATAGCTTTATGAATCCTTGAATAAAAAAATAATAAAATATATACAATTATACATTTTATATTTACAATACGATAATTATCAAGCTCTTCAATTGAATTTAACAGAATATTTTCATCGTAAATATACCAGCAAATTATATCAATATAACGTCGCTTTATTAGAAATTAATTTAGCAATTGCCAAAAATCATAGTAATCTTCTGATGGATGTGCCATGGACGTTTTAAAGTCATTTATTAATTGTTTATAATTTCTCAAACTTTTCCCGCTATCTCTGCTACGATAAACCACGTCGCGTAGGGTCAGCATCGTCAAACAATGTACCGTTGGCGGCGGCACCTGACCCGAATGGCGGTGTACGTCAAACACAGCCTAAGTGATCGGTACCGTTCATACGAGTATATGCATACGAGGCAAGAGAACGATGCACACGTACGACTAGGCGATGCTTGTAAATGATAAATGATGGATGTGGTAAAATAATAATTTTGCAAAAATCTGTAACTAGAAAAAAATCTATTTTAAAAGAAAAATTCAAAAAGTATACAATTTTAAAGAACTAACGACACTGATTGATATTATAATTCTGCTTAGCACCCATAGTTACAACGCGTTTTCTTTGTTATCTTATCTTTATAGCATATAGATGAACTTTGCAAAGAACTGTATCCAGATTTTTATTATGAAATGAAAAATTTGAAAAGTATACATTTTTAAAGAACTAACAAACGACATTGATTGATAATATAATTCTGCTTCAAGGCACGCATACTTAGGGCGCATTTTCTTTGTTATCTTATCTGTAAAGTGCATTTAAGATACCAAATCAATTTCGATACCCAATAAACCAGGTAATTCTCAATGTCATGACAGAATATTCGAAATCTCACATAAATCTCAGTACAAGATCGTAACATGATCGCAGCGGCTAAATGTGCTTGTTGATATTTTGAACAATTCAATACTGACGATTAGGATTATAAATTACGAATTCTATAGTGACTTTAGCCGTTCAAACTATCAGACAGGACAGTTTGTTCAGGTCGTTTGTTATTTATAGTGACCTGCGCCACGACAATCCGGCTACCATTCAATAGATGTTATACAACGATTCAGGCATGCGGTTCTTTGGTTAGCCTATATTGGTATATAATATTATGCGATCAAAAAACGATAATATATCTGTGTTCACTTGCTAAACTAGAGACATCACCTTCGTTGACAGTTCGGAAGTTACTGAGAATTAGAAGGATGAGGTGAGCGATTGAGTACCTAAGATCACTTCATCACTCACTCACTTACCGCCAGTTTCTCGTCTGTTGATCAAATTCATGTCAACTTAATACACAAAATACAGAACGCTCATATGTAATAACTGAACTGAAATTTATTATTTTTTGCAGCATCCAATTTTCATACATTTACAATTTTATAACATAATTTGCCTGTGTACAGTACAAGATTACTTTTATACAATTTAAGGTTTCACTACAGTTTATTTTTTGTCGATACATTTGTAACAATAGGTATAATATATACGTTTCATTTAATGTTATGTAAATTCTATCGTATTCAAATAATTAAATGTTGCTCCTCCAAATAGATTCGTGCATCGACGTTGTTTGCGGATCGTTAGGAATGTTTCACGGTTTGTAATTAATTTCGAGGTCTCCTCGATGCTTGTTGACAGTTGAGAGGTCGCGGCCGTAGTTAATAGAAAATGACGTTTTATGCATAAATTATAGATAAACATCAATTAATGTGATTACTTATTACTGTTAATTAACGTGTGATACAATTTTTTGTTCACATTCCATTATTCTTGTCAGTTTTATCTTGATTACAAATTAATTGACAGATTAAAGTTCAATCTCGTTTTTGTTTAAAATAAATATCATATGAAGTTTTTATAAACATATAGTTGGCAAAGTAATACATAAAGTTGGCAAAAAATATTGATGAAAACACAGAAAATGTTAGCAGATTGGAGCTCTGATGCTCTAAAATAACGTAACGCAAGATTTTTGCTGACACTTCCAAAAATCACAGGTAAATGAAAAAATCAAAAAGAGGTTTACATCTTCTTGATATACAAAAGGTGTATTTTACGGTACGGAGAAGTTATATTACTCTGTCATCTCTCTTTACGGTACTATTTCATAACAAACTTGATGCGCACCTGTCGCTCCTTGATCGTGCGGGAGGTCAGGTCGCCTACGCAGTCGCGTGGCGATGGGCAAACAACTTGAATCTGTTGATTTTTCTATTAAGTCCGAGTGACATCCCGTGCACAATGTTTACAGACGTACGGGTGTGTCACTACGTCCTCGAGTGTGCGTGCTAAGGCGGAAATTGATGTATAGATTGATTGGAAATAGACATTTTTTAACACAATAAAATAATAATTTATATCGATATAAAGGAATTTATTATGATTTACGTAGACAGAGAATTGATTTATCATCAAATTGTTAATTTTTTAATTCGAAATTTGTTATATAGGTATTAAAATAAACTGTTCAGAATATAAATGAATAATAATTTCAAAATATGCATGTATTTTTGTTTATTATTATTGAATCAAAATGTGTCTTACTAATTGTTCGTTATTGAGGAAAATCAAAACATTCGCTGTACCTTGACCTTTAAAAAATAAAAATAAAAAATATTCAGTGATAGTGGCAGATAAATGTTAGATACATATTAATACTTCTTTGAAAGTAACTTTTTTATTACATTTTTAATATATCTCCGAGCATTGAACCAAGTTACGATCAAATCGATATGTCCAAAATATCCCAACAGGTTTACCATCAAGTTCCCCACCTGTCTGTTGACTCTGCCGGCGGTCCACTGCACAAACATTCGTGTATTTATGTTTGCCTAGTACCGACCACTAACCACCTGCGTAGCGGCCATCTAATGGTGGCCAGATGGTACCATCGGGTCACGTGAACGATGTGATTTAGAACGAGTTAAGAGATTCATTTAAAAATGTAAATATAAAAACAACAACTTTTTTTTTATAAATTATATTTGACGACGTTGTGGAGCAACGGTAGCGAACCTGCCTTAAACGCCACATTCCGCTGGTTCGATTCTGGCTCGGAGTAAATGATTGTATTAGCTATACAGACATGATTTCCGGTCTGAGTGTATTTGCTTCCGGACCCCTGACAAAGGATATCACTATCATAATAAAATATTTATTACGAGCGGGTATCGAAACCACGACCAACTTAAGTCCGATTCACAACCACTACGCTGTTGTCAAGCGCTTTTAACATTAAATCAAAACCAGTCTACCATTTTTTATACATATCAATTAATTATATTCAAAGGCGAGCTACTTTTTCGATCATCAACATCGAAATAGGCACGTTACATGTCCACTCGAAACGAATTATGTATGTAAGACCGGAGTCCAAACCGGATAGCCGATAGTCATCGTTGTCGTCCGGTCGAGAGGTCGTCAAGAGGTCACCTCGTCCAAAACTAATATTTGTCGTTTACGAACGAGCTTTTGTTTAAGCCGAGCACCTGAGACCGCGTACTGTTGTCCTGCTTATTGCTTTACAGTTAAGTACTGAGGTGTCGTGTTTGTAATGTTAATATTTATCAGTTATGCATTGTATGTTATTATGTAACTTGTTATGTCCTTTGTAGAAAATTGAAAATGAAAAGTAATCGGGTAACGAAGTTCGTGTCAAGTTACGCTGATTGATTTTTTTTTGGTTCATGACGGTTAGTAAACAAGCATACGATCCGACTGGCGGTAAGCAATCAATGCAACCTTTGAGTGCTTGCGATAATTGAAGTGTCACAATGTCGCCAACCTGAGGAATAGGAGGGAAGGGATAAGAAAGGAAAAGGAAGGGTACAGGTGGGGTGGTAGATTGGGCTCTCACTCATCGCATGAAACGCAACAGTATCAACTGATACTGTTACTTTACACCGATTTTCTGTTAAAGCGTAGTACTTAACCAGTCAGACCGACCCATTTGTGCTGGGAAAAACATGGCTCCACTACTACTAAATAGTTGTTGCTTAAAATTAACTAGTTACGCATTTAATTTTGTTTTGTAATAATTGAACACTATTTAATTAACCACATACATAAATGGAATGCACAAAAATAATGGGAGCACAAGGATCAGATAATTCCATTACTTTAAATCCGAAGTCTTGTGTTAGATCACCCTGGAATTTATACGAGATTACGAATAATATATTTTATATTACACACAAAAGAAGACAAATTATTATTAAAAACCATTTCAATTTGCTGAAAAACAATATCTAGGCCGATGTTAAAAAGCTAAATTTTAAATAAAATAAAATTACATTTCAATATAGAGTAGTCAAACGATATATAGAAAAGACATGCGCTACAAAGTATTTATCATGAGGTAAGTATATACATACCATACTACTTCAACACGTACGACGACAATCACACAGTGTTCAGATAACAACTTTAATGGTAGCGACTAGTTTTTAATATTCCAATCAAGTCGACGTTTTCTAAAGCGGAGGTCGCGTTGAATCGGCAATAAGTAAGCATTAGAATCAGACCCGTGACCCGCCCCGCCATACGACCCGTGCGCAAGTTATAGCCACAAGGTTCCTACAGTTTTACGATCTAATAATTCGATTAGACACGCCTATAAATTATAACTTAAGTTTCAGAAACTTCTAAACCCGATACGATTAAAGTCAAAAGCTATCTAGATTTAGTATTTGTATGTAATGACAAAAAAGTTCCATACGGCCGTATAATAAAAATATCAAGTTTCTTGTTTGGGGTTTATTTTTAAATTTAGTATTTGTGGTTCTAGCGGCAACATAAATACATGTGTATTTGTGATCTGATGATCTAAAAAAGATCGTATGATACCGCTGACAGCGGGACGGACGGACGGACTGCGGAGGCTTCCTATTCTTTGGGGACGGAACCCTAAAAATAAACTTATGGGAAAAATATTCAACATTTTGAATTTAGTTTTATTTTGTGTTGTGTGTCATATATGACATAGTTTTTAGTTCAAACCTATTATAAAAAGGATGAGGTTCTTATCTCATATCCAACATTTCTTAACCGTATTGTGTAATTTTGTTATTTTCGTAAGTAGAAGGATGTTGGGTCTCATGTGAATTTTGTGATGAAATGATTCAAAACTTCGGAGGTACGGAACGGAAGTAAACCTTTTCATTGGCTGGTGTTACAATAACTATGGCGTAACGGCGTCTGGAAGTGACGACTCCATCGCCCACCTTTGGGGTAATCTCTGTCACAGCAAAGGTTATTCTTTCATCAGTCTTCTGTTGCAAGAGGCCAGCTAGGTAGGTACCACCGCAGTGTCAAATATTCTACCGCCAAATAGTAGTGCTTAGGCATTACTGTGTTCCGGTTTGAAGGGCACTGTAGGCTAGTGAAATTACTGGGCAAAGGAGATTCAAGAACCAATATCTCGAGGTTGGCAACGCGTGAGTGGCACCTACTAATGGTGTTGCGCGCGCTCATAGGCTACGGCAACCGCTTACAATCAGGTGGGCCGTATGCTTGCTTGCCAACTTGAAATATAAAAAATAAAATAAAAAATTGGTTTATTAATTAATTGGACTCCGGTTGGTAGCCATGTCAAGTCTAGAGCAAACTGCCGCCATTGGGAATTCTTGATTTTTGGGATGCGTCATCTCTGTTACAAAGCTAGAGAATATGGTAGAAAATTTTGTGGGTGATTTTTTTTTAATGTTATACATTTTATGAAAATATCATAAAACTTAACTATAAAACATTTAATGATGATTTTGTAATCAATTACGCACTAAAACTGGTATAATATAATAATGATTAAGCTATTTTATGTCTTGAGTAAAGCTTTAATAGCACTTTTATAGAGATGTGCAATATATACAATTATATATTTAATGAAACGATAATGTTATGAAGTAAGATGTTTTATAATAAAAACAAATAATTCTTAATTTATGGATATCTTGTTACATTTAGGTTCTTGAGATAATAAAAAAACTTTTGTTGGAATTTATATATTACAAAACTACTGTAAATAAAATATGCCCATGTTGAAGAGTAGATTAAAAATATATTTCTAATAAAATTATCATGTATAATTTATTGGGGTTCTGTACCCAAAGAGTGTTAATTGAACCTTACTGAACTGAACTAAGCCTCCGTTGTCCATCCGTCTGTAAGTGGGCTGTATGTCATGAACCTTTATTGGTAGATAGTTGAAATTTTTACAGAATGTGTATTCCTGATGAGGCTTCAGGAATAATTACTAAAAAAATTATAATGTAACCATAAATGGTATATGCATGTCCCCTTTATGCTTTCTTGACCATTGATTTTTTTTTTTATTTATTAAAATTTTTAATGTTTTTCTTCTATATTTTCGGCGGTAAGGAACCCTTTATTTTATTATAATTTGCGTATGTACTTCTATGTAATAAATAAATAAACGCTACACACTCAACGGCCCCCATTAGGATAGTGATATTCTGTGTCGGGGTCCGGAAACACATACAAGGACAAGGTAAGTCAACCGTTACGTCTGCATGGTCAATACAAACATCTGTTCCGAGCGGGAATCGAACCTGCGACCCGTGACGCTTGTGAATCATATTATACGTTTCTTAATTCTGCATAAATTATCAAAATACATGTACAATGAAAAAGGTATTTTTATTTCTAGCATGAACAGAAAACCCTATTCCTATTAAATTCATTGTAGAGTTTAGTATATTTTATGACACTTTAATATCGTAATAATGTCGTATTGGTGACGTTTTTATTTTATAACTGTAGTTATCGCTCTATTATACGTATCTCAAACATTTTTATTAAGCTTTACCGCGTGCAACTACGCGTTATCTATATACGAAGTCGTAGTTACTCGACAAGAAAATAGTTTTATTATCTCTTAACATTTTCGTTATCTATTAAAGCTTATATATTTAGAAATAAGAATTTCTTCGTTACATTATATTAGATTATACACATGTTTTTGTTTTGTAATTAAAATATTTGTAAAATAATTAATCTTTATATATAAAAGAAGACCTGACTGAAAGAAAGATGATTTTTTCATGTGTTGTTTTATAGATGTAAATGATTTTTTGCAATTTAACCCTTAAAGAGGGGAGAAAGGGGTTGAAAGTGTGTATGAAAGTCCATAATTTTTTAAACTAGAAGCATGAAATTCAGTTATTTGAAGAATAGAAAAAACACCAGTTTTAACATTTTCTAAAATCTACCCCTGATGGTTCGGAATGAGAGTTTCTATTAAATTCGTTATTCACGCGGGCGCCGCTGGCAGAAGCTATTCTATCATGTAAATCAGTTTAAGACTATAGAATTTTATGTCGAATTATCGAATTGGGGCGTTGGGTCCTTAAAATTTATTTCCGAAATAAACATTTTTTAGCCGATATGAAAAAAGTCATAAACTTGTTCTGCTATTACAAATGTCAAATGTATAGAAAAGGTTTTATATTCTCTCGTTTATCGACAACGGACCGAGAAGATTCGTTGTGTGTGCTCAAATGTCAAAGGTTCCAAACCATCGATGGGCACATTAGCATCGCGACCCTCCCACGACCTCTCTCACCCGGCGACCCCGACCTAGACTCCGACCCCGACCTTGCCTCGAATTTATTCGATGCACTTTGAACGGAGCCGAGTATCACAAATTCGTAATGGCCGAGGTAAATTATAAGCGTCTTATGCAAATCGTGCTATACCGGTTTACGAGGTGGAAATCCCACGCGTTTTTTTCTCTGCTGTTTGCTTTATTATAAGCGAAAATGTTCTTGTTTTGCAATTAAACAGTGGCGTAATTTCATAAATGAAAGGGATACTGAGGTCACGAATATGTAACAAATGGTAAAGGTCGTGTACGTACACCGTTGTGGCGTTGTGGGTAGCGAGCCTGCCTTTGTCATCGCAGTTGCGGGTTCGATTCCCGCTCGGACAGATGTTTGCATTGATCTTACAAATATCTGTTTCGGTCTGGGCGTTTGTCCATGTTTAGCTATCGGTCCCGGTTGTTATCACATAACATCGGATTATAATCGTTAGCTTTCGATAAGTTAATTGCTCTCATCCAATGAGTTACTGGTTCGCCCTTAAATACTCGTATAGTACCTTCCCGGTACCGTAATGCTAGGAAGAAGGTAAAGGTCGTGGCCTATTTAATGTAGTCAGAAGAAAATATTATTAATCTGTTACAGGCATTATAAGACATAGGCAGGCTAAGTACTTCAGTCATTTCCGTAGTAGTTACTATCAAAATAATACGTTACTACGCATAAGTCTGTGGAATTTTACTTACAAAGTAATAATAAAAAGTGTGTCGCATTATTTATTTTAAGATGATTTCAACTTATGTTCAAAAACAGGATCCTAATTGCGTGCTAGGCAATTTTATAATAATAATTAATAATAAATAAACGCTACACACTCAACGGCCCCCATTAGGATAGTTATATCCTGTGTCGGGGGTCTGGATACATACACAAATACAAACACACCAGAAAGAAACAAATGCCTGTTTGCCGAATACAACTCAGACTGCTTAAAGCAGGTTCACTACCTCTGCGCCACAACGACGTTATCATTTCTTTTAGAAGTTTTACTTATTATTAATAGAAAGGAACGTAAATCGCTACCTTTTGCATTCCGACATCCTAATCCTGCATTCTTTGCAATTAACAATAAGTGAAGCCTACGTCTGTACGTTTTACGGCGTCGGTCTTATTTACCCCGTACCTGACATTCGAACACCGTGACCGATGGTCCTTTTGTTGCGATTTCCTGCACCAGAAAAAATATCTACAGGTCAATTTTACCTGCATTTTTTTTTAAATAGTCAGGTATATTTACGGCGATAGTCCTTTCTCGGAATTACTGAATGCTTTTAGAGTAATGGCAAAATTATAATACGAGAAAGGAAATATTTTATATCTTATAAGTATATATGCAGTACGGTCTATAATTGATTGACGGATTGTTTTACAATTGGTCAGTTTAAGTTTGTATTTGTGTGAAATTCAGTACTGTCAAGTCGAGACATGTTCGGGGTTGAAACGGGTACAATCAGAGTAAGGGTGGTTTTTTTAAGAGTACGCGTTGTAATTGCAGTGCTGTGGGAAGTATATTTGGTTTCGGGTTTTTTATTGTTCAATGAATTTTGTATGAGGCATGGTGTTTTAAATAATGGTCTAAAGAAAAGTAAAAGAAAAATATTAATAACCTAATTTTAAAATAATTTTAAAATACTAATGTTAATTTAAAACATGGTTCTAGTTTCATTAATAAATTAAAAACATTACATAAACTTGAAAATTAAATTTGAAGGTCTTTTTTTATTTGAAACTCCTTTTTTATCAATGATTTTGAAATTCAAATTTCTGTAACGAAATTCTTGCCGCTACACGTAGAATGCCATGACAGATATCTATAAATATAATTTATCTTGATTACGTAAACAGCTACTGTATTATGGTGGGACCATAGTAATGTTACATAGTGGTACCACTTCAATCATTGTATTGTATGGATAAGTGGTAATATAATGTAATGATCGAATTAAACTTAAAGTATCATTATGCAATATAAAGTGTTTTATGTAAGAGATTATGGTGTATGAGATAATTTGATATAATTGAAATTTGGAGAAAGTTCTGCATTATTAATAAGTATTAACACGAATAAAGACATACTATTACGATTTGATTATTTGGCTAAGGTTTAATTTTTGAATTTAAAATCATAATGTATAATTTATAATTAAGAAGAACTTTTTGATAGGATTTTATATTGTATTTTTATTATGGTAATGATTAAATAATTTTTTTTTTTGATGTGGTTATTTTACTTAACGTTTGATTAGCCATTTAACTTGTATTATAATATCTTACTAATATAAAGAATGTGAACATTTGTAGGTTTAGATTTTTGGATGTTTGTTACTCAATCACGCAAAAACAGCCAAATGGATTTGGATGGAATTTGGCACAGATATAGATTGTTACCTGGATTAAAACATTGAATACATTATATCCCCTAAAAATGTTAAGTCCCGTGGGATAAAAAAAAACTTGAAGCGGGCGAAGCTGCGGACAGTTGATGATGTTGTGATACACAAAATAAAGTCTTCGGCATGACTTTAAGTAATCATAAATATCATATGTACTGTACATAATGTGTAATTAAAAGAATGCTAATAAAGTTTCCACTATTACCATCTGAAGTCTTATCCGTAATACGGTCCATGATAAAGGATTATATATAAAGATGTACTAAGCTCTTGTATAATCAACGGCATCTAGAGGTGATATTACCCATTTCAATTTTACTAATGTTCCGTAATAAAACGAAGCCTCAATAGCTCAACGGTAGAAGGGCCGACTTCGCGCCGTTAACGCGAGAGTCGCAGGTTTGATCCTGACCCCCTTGGGCTATTGTCGTACCCACTCCTAGCGCAAGCTTCGAGCTTATTTGGAGGGGCAATAGGAATATTAGAAATGCCATTAAAAGGCATTGCTAGTATTCTATTTAAAAAATAAATAAATAAATAAATGAATAAAAAAAAATAAACGAAGAAGAGATTTACTACAGCTCGCAACCTAAAGCTCTTGTTCGTCGGAAAGATAAATATTAAACTTTATTACACAAAAAGTATAAATGTACTATAAGCGGCCTTACTATTAGAATCATTCTCTGCAAGCCAATCTTCAGAATAGAAAAAATATTAATAAGCGGAAATTGAAATATAGCACTATCTAGTTTTTAGTAGTTTAATTTGTATCAAAATAAAATTAAGATTTAGATATATAGACTTTTAAGATTATGTACCTTATATATAAATACTAATTAATATATAATAAATACTATTTTAGAAGATTTGATTATTCATATATATTTTAATGTTCCATATAAATCAATTCGCTCTAACCACCCTATAAAAGTGCCTAATGCTTCGTCCAAGTACAGACAAAATAGTTATTTAGTTCGAGCAAGTAGAAATTTCAATATTCTTTGTAAACAGTATGAAATGGACCCTTTTGTATCAAATATTGCATTGGCTAGGCAGCGCTTAAGCCTAAGTTTTTTCAATTAATTAGTTTTAAAATTAGTTAAATTTTTCTTGAAACCCACAACTACATTTGTATAGCGTTTGTCGCTCTCACCTGATTCGTGTAATCCGTTGTATATAAGCGAAAACTTGTTATTGGCTTACTGTTACCTAATTAAGTTAATATATACTATATGTTTTTATAGCTGTAAGTTTTCCATGTAATAAATAAATAAATAAATAAATATAGATTAGGTATTGAAAGGCTGTGAAAGTATTGAAAATTTGATCCTCTAAATTGAAAAAATGGAGTTGGCTTTTTGTAAAGTCCAATTTTAAATAATTAAAAAATATATATTGTGGATAAAATATGCTATAGTGTAGATAGGAAAAGAGAAAAATAAAAGTAAGATGTCTCTCTGCTGTACACAAGTAACATAATCACTGCAGTAAACGCAGATGTAAGTCACATACATATGCTGGTTAAATATTACTATTCTAACAATCACTACCTCACAACGATAACTCAATAATAGTATTAAAGGGAATAATAGCAATTATTACAATACTGACAAGGCATCGTTAAATAGATCTTAATCCCGAAGAGCCTTAAATTTCACGATTTGGTTAACTGTAAAGCAACCGAAAGAGTATTGGAGCGAAACATTCAAAGCTAGCGAATGACATTTAATTGGTCTTTCGTACGAGTATTTACCTTTTTATTGGTTTCGAGGGTTAGCCATTGTTCAGGGTTACCTGGTTTTGGGATGGTGAAAGTACGGGTGAGGATAGTTTTTTTTATTACTTTAGACCTCAAATTGTTTCTTTTTGTGCTAAATAATAATCCGTTAATGGTTGGCCTGTCCTGTTTAAACAAATTTCTAATTTTTCTTTCATCGTTATACAATTTAAAAATAAAACTCTTTTTTATTTCAATCCTGAGATTATTATCTCTCACAATAAAATGCATTTTTGTAATTAAATTCGTTTTTATTACACAGTAATATAATCAAAGTTTAAGGATTCCACGGCCTGTAATTTTGATTATAAACTTTCTTTTATTTTTTCAAAATGTAGATGAGAAAATACGTAATGAGCATACTTACAATGTGTAAAAATAAATATTTATTTTCATCTGAAATTTTTATATGTGAGTTCGTTACATTACTGTTTAAAAAAAACGACCCTAGTGAATCTGAAAAGAACCTGTCTACAGCGCCGTGGTCATTGGCGGTTCGATTACCGCTCGGGGTAGATAATTATTTGCATGGAGACATTCATTGCGGTTTGATTTGCGTAGTTTCCAGATCCTCGATAGGATATAAAATTGGGACAATTGAGTGTATAGCGTTTGTGTTTATTAAAAATGTCAGTTCTATTCTTTAGATAATATTTATTGATAAATTGCGAAACAACTTTAAATACATAACAAGAAATAATAGAACTAATTCTAATTAAATCAGTGGCTTTATTATATGCTTACCTTGAAAATAATGAGCGGATTTGATAAGATTTAAGTAGGAAGCCAGGAAGGTTTATTACTCTTAGAACTAACACGCATAACTATTATTAATAACATATATCGAATTATTAATTTTAATTCTAGCTGAATTAACGACTATGAGTTTAATTCCAAATATGTACTGCCACCAATTTTGAATTGTAGTGAAAGCAATCGAGTAGTAGGACTCGACTATGAAAACTGGAGATTTCAAAGCCGATTCTATCACAAAGGTGCTTCCTAAGAGGACGAATCGCCGTTTTGATGTTATTGGTAATGTAGCAAGAATTTACTAGTTTTATTGCAAGAGACCGGCTTGATAAGTACCACCGCATATCCAACCACAAAGTTTTTGTGTTTGGGTTTGAAGGATACTGCATGTTTGCCTCGAGGTTAGAAACGCTTGAGTGACAACTACATGTGTATGGTGTTACATGCACTCACAGGCTTACGATAGCCGCTTACCATCAAATGGATCATAGCTTGCTTGCCAACTAAGTCGCATAAAAAGTATAATAAGTAAGTACATACTCGTATATAAAGCATGCCAGTCGCGTAACTAACCCGACGGTATACCTTTAAAAGTTCATAATCCCTGTTGTTTTGCAGGAGTTTATATATACTTTTTATTAATGAACGCTATACACTCAACCCTCATTAGGATGATATTATCCTGTGGTTTGGATTCCGGAAACCTACATAAAGATAAGGAAAAACACACCCAGATCGGAACATATTTATTGACATATAATTTTTTATCGTTTTGGGTGTATGCACTACGTTGAGTTTTTATGATCCTTGACACAAGTTATGTATCTATTAAATCTTTAAGCGTGTTGTGTTAATTGTTGTTTACCAAAATTAAAGCTAATTAATTATAATTTAATACATAATTCATTATAATTAAATAAAATATAAGTACTATAACTAATTGAACTCAACTAATTGGCTTCCTTGAATTAAAAAATGAAATAATTCCAAGACTAGTTAATGTAAATGTATGATAGAAAGCGTAGCGACGCGTATCGGCACACGCGCGGTACGAAAGACATCAACGTGTTCGTGCCGCGACTTAGATCGGGAGATATTTTTCCTGAATGTAGCTCACTTTGTTACGAATTGATAAACGATGATGTATTTAAATCTCTTTTCTATTTTAAGAATAAAAAAGTACACTATCTATGAAATAGCTTTAACTGAAATGAGTTTCGTTCGTTCGTATAAAGATGTTTTTTTCATGATAAATTATTTTTATCTTTTTAAAATTTTTAGTGTGCAGAATAAGGTAAACTTTAAAATTGTATCTTTATACTTTTTGTTATTACATAAGTATAAACTTAAGACTTAAAATTGATTTTAATAATTACAAACAAAGAATTAACAAACAAATAATGAATAATCATTTATTTCTAAACGAAATATATGTACGTTTTTCTATTTTGATTTTATTTTGTTTTATTTTATAGGACAATAATAAAAAAAAGAAACTAAACACTTATAAAGTATACAGATAAAACTATAAATTGTAATCACAATATTCTATGTTATAAAAACGTTGTAAGTTTAACTATGTTGTGCTTTTGTTTATAACAATAATTCAACTCACGGTCTTCTAGTTCGTCCTCGTAATCCGAGAAGCACCTGTCTTCATCCTTGAGCGGCTGGCTGTCCGGTTGCTGGTAGAATCTCTCCGATTTTATATACATTTTAAGGTACATATCACTGATTTATATACTCCTTAATTAACAAAAGTCTATATTTGAAACAACTATCCTATGCACATTCGTTAACTCTAAGAAGATAAAAGCATAAAAACGATATCATTTATGCGTATTAAAGTCACATAAATCACTACAATATTAGTCCGAATAACAATAAAAATAACCTTGAAAATCCTTGAATTAAACCACAGTAACAAATGTCAAATATCAGAAGCGTTTGTTCCAACAACACTAGTGTAAAAATACACAAGTACACCCCGCGAGTATCAAAACCGCGTGTTCGATGCACACCGGTGTAAAACACAGGTATACTAGTGTGAACCACGGACAAGTTCGAGACGCGCGTCCGACTCGAGGTGCGCCCGCGCACTGCCCCGACCCCGGTTATCAGACAAAAAAGCTCAGGTAGTGTCTACTGCCTCCGCCCGTTAACGGCAATTCGATTTTAATTCTCTTTTAGGATTTACGAAGTGTCATTTTCGCTATTGTGCATGTTTTTTTTATATACCATGTACAATACCACGTGGTGTTTTATATTTAATTTGTGTGCAAAATGTTATGATTATAAATCTATGCTACACACTTAAATGTTAAAATTATAATTAATTTTATTAGAATTCTATAGCATTTATCGACTCCTCTAATTTTTTTCTTCAGATATAAAAGGTCCACTTTCTATAAAAATAATAATGTCGTAACCTTTGCTAGTTCCAGGTATTAACCTACATTTTTTTGAGAATAAATTAGCGTAAAATAACATCAAATGTTGTATATATTTTTAATACAACGCTTGTAGAATGCTATTCTTTATTTTATTTAGCAGGAGAGCTGCAGCCTACGCAACATAGCGTGACAATTATACATCCGTACGCGTACGGCAGTAAGAAATTACGATGCGCTAAGAAATGAAATAGGCCCATCAACATCTGAAGAGCATTTTTGTGCACAGGGATTGGCTTTACGGTTTAGTTTATCAACTCATGGTACATGGCATAGCATATGCAGGCCATAACATTGCCACTCATAGCATCTTCTTGGCTATATTTTGGGCACTAGTATGCATGTCACAATGCGCTCACACCGTCAGATAAATATCTCGGATGCTTTGTAACGTTTCCTCTATCTATCCGATTAATTTTTGCCCAACCAGGAGGAACTTAGGAAAGAGTCAACTTTGAGGGCTGCGTAACTTGTCACTGTCAAGGTCGAGTCTCAATATTCAGAGACAACCACCACCCCACCTCCCAGTGCTACTTTCAAGCACAGTAGGGTTATGAGCGGACACGTGCCGAAAACTCACTGACTCACTCTCTCTCTCACTCACTAAGAGTATGCCGAATTAATATAATTACAAAATTCAGAAAATTCATACAAAATTGTCGAATACTTGTCAAAATAGCATTTCTATAAATAATTTAATTAAATACATTAAAATTCATCACCAAACAATTAAATAGTTAAAATGTTTATAAATATAATTTATTCAATAATATTTAATATTAATTAATGATCAATATTCATGCTACGCGCATATACACAGTTATAACGGCTTGATAGAGTGTCATTGGAATGAAATTAAAATATCTTTTAATGATTATTTCGTCCATCGAATATTACACACAAATTATATTGTCTGCTTGAATGTTTTAATATGAAAGCCACAGAGTCCTTGATTACAATTAATAGTTCCATTTTAAAAAATAATAAAAGAGCCCTTTAAACCCTTTTATGTATTTTTTTATGTTACTAAGTTGACAAGCAACCATACGGCCCACCTGACGTTAAGCGGTTGCTACGGCAACCGCCTATGAGCGCTTACCGTAGCCTATGAGCGCTTGCAACACCATTAGTAGGCGCCACTCATGCGTTGCGTACCTCGAGATATTGGTTCTTGAATCTACAGTGCCCTTCAAACCGCAAAGCAGTAGTGTCATTGGCATTACTATTTTTGGTATTTGTATATTTGACATTGCGGTGGTACCTACCTTGCCGGCCTCTTGCAGCAAAAGATCTACCACAACTGTGACTGATTTCACAGATGGAATAATCTCTACTGCAACAGAAATTATCCCAACAGCGGACGATGGGGTCGTCACCTTCCGACGCCTAGAAAGTTTATGTATTTTTTCTTTTTCTGCATAGTGCTGTTGGCTCTGCTGGCCTTGGCAGCGTCAGCATTATGTGATGGCGAGTACTGAAACCAGGCCGTATCCTTTTATGAATGGAAATGGTGGGAAGTCGCGCGTGAAAACTAATGTTAAATATTATTAATATAAATTGATTGAATGGGAGTTGTTTTATTAATTATCGCGCTACGGGGAACTTGAGATAACCATGTCCAGATTAGTTATCTCATTAAACATAATCACATGTAACGTAATACTAAGAGTTTTATTGAAATTATTTGTATTTTTTTAGTTAATTGCATTAATTATTCTGGTGGTGAGGTTTTCCGTATCTCCGATATAGAATGACAATTATGTGGGTATAATTTATAAATAACTAGCTTTGGCAGCGGCTCCGCTCGCGTTATGTAGTTTTTTGATGAGCCCACGATACAAAATATTATTATTAGGTTTTCGACGTCGATATTACAAATTTCGCTACAGAAAAAAACAAAAGGGTCATTTGTCGTAAGCCTTTCCTTTCGCTTGTATTAATTTACATATGACATGTAGAACATCAATAATTATATATAAGTGTTGCATAATTTTTAACACGACCGCCCGTTGATTTGAAAATCTTGTGAGAAACAACGAAAATATCACATATTTTAATATAAACACACCAACTTATTATGCATATAGGTTTTTAATAATGATTGAAACGTGCTGGGTTTTCTAATGGAAATATTTCAATAATTCTTTATTGAATGAGTTCCGTTGTAATGTTCGGTTAAATAGCTATATAGTGTTAATAAAGTTAGCATAAACTAACAGTTTATTATCGTACCACTGTCGGGCAAAGGTCGGATCTCATATTAAATGGAGAGTTTGGAATCTATTTCGCCGCAGGTAGGCGGTTATTTAATTATCTTTAACAGTTTTCTAGTTTGATAAACGTTTCAAGTTTAAAGACTAATTTCGCTATGTTTATATGTATTTATATATGTATATGAAATGTGTTATTGTGGTGTTTATAATTATAAACACAATTTTACGGTGGTAGGGCTTTTTTTTCTGAATGCGTTATCGTGGGAAAGAGACAGCTCTTGCGTGAGCTCAAAGTTAATTCAATCCTTAGTGTGCCTATTTTTGGAATGTGTATTGGTGTTGGCCGTACTGGCCTTGATTACGTCACCTTTTAAGTAACCTGCTAGGATGCCTATTGCAAGACCGAACCACGGCTACTGACGTCGTCGAAAAGTAGAACTGTGCCTTTGTATGAACGACCGGGATAGTAGCGCAGCGATTAAAATATGTATACTGATGGCCCTGCTGCCATAGATAGCTTTACCTTCAAATACTGTGAAAAGGAAGAGCTCTCGAGCGGGCTCAAAGCTAACTCGGAATTGAAAGTGGATGAAACACAGCTTAAGACATCATTATAATGGAACTGTATTCGTACTATTGTTGTTGATGACTTGAGTGACTATGTGTTACATGTGTGTGTGTGTTACATGTGACATATACTATCGTGAACACTAACGGAATTAGGGTGGCCATAAACTTATTAGCTAATTATGTGATACTAACAATTTAAAAAATTACTGTATTCGCTTCACTGGCGTAAGCAACATCACTCCCTCTACGCTAAAATACGTCGTTCTTAATTTTTAACGAAATCTAAATAGTTTTTTTTATTCAATTCTTTGGCTTCAAATGGTGCCAATTGAACATAAGTTACTTCACCAATGTCGCGTAAAAATAGCGTCTTTTATTCTATTAAATACTAAAATGACATGACTTCTAAATACCTACAAATCTTTAAAATTTGTTCTACTTTCTCACAAAAATAATTAATTGTCTATATAAGAGTACTCAAAAATTATAATTAATTAAATACGCGTGCGTGTTTTTAAATATTAATTTAACGCGAACACTACCGCATTCAGAAGCTAGGTAAATAAATCGATATCAAAAGAAGAAAATAGTGAGAAACAACATACTTAATATATTACGAGATATAATACGACATTTAAGATATTACGAATTCCATTAAACGATTCGAATAGAAATAATGGAATCGATATCTCTATGCTATTTGAATAATTCGTGAATAACACGGGCAAGCGGCTACCGTGTTACCGATCCAACGTCTCAATATGGCGGCGCGATTGTGTTGGAGTTACACATGCGTGGGTGGACACTATGAGTCGCTGTGGAAAAATTTTCCAAATTTTAAATACCGACTATAAACCGCCATTTGGATTTACCAAAAATCTGTATATAATGTGAAGTATGTAGTCGTATAAACAATTGCTTGTACTATAAAGTTGGGATTAAACTTTTTGGAAGGTATTTCCTTATGGCAGGTTCAAAGGGTTGGAGTAGGAGAGCGAGCCTGCAAGCAAGAAAGGGGGAAAAAGGAGAAGGCTGGCAAAAGGCTACAAAGGTTTGAAAGTGGTGGAGTGGCCAGGAGCGGCATTTGGCAGCGGAAATTGATGGTGAAAAATTATATTGGGAAATGAAATAAAATAAAGGAACATCGTTCCAATGCGCGTTTATCGACAGGTTTGATGATTTTTTAATTATGAATATATAGAGCATGGTTCGAATTTATTAAATTCTCATATTAGCCAAAAAGTTCATCCAGCAATAGTGACAAAATATTACACATTCAATGTAACGTCGGGCCATATTAGGTTAGGTGGCTTACTTTGTGAATGAAAACACATAAACACAAATATGTACAAATACCTACAGTCCGTCGGTGTTACAGATTCTCTGCCTCAACAACACTGCGGTCAATAGTTAAATAGTTTTGTTTATGTTACTAAGTCGAAAAGCAAGCATATGAGCCACCTGATGGTAAGCGGTTGTCGTATCCTATAAGTGCTTGCAGCATTATTCATTGGTGTCACTCATTCGTTGCCAACCTCGAGATATTCATTCTTAAATCACAAAAATTTAAAGCAAAATACACTACTGCTTTGCGCTAGTATATCTGACACTGGATACCTAGACTCTTGCAATAAAAAACCAACCACCAGTTTAATAAGATTAAGTTCCACCCACTGTTTAATATATATTTATTTAATAGCGTGTCCCCATGCGATGGCTCTTATTTCGCACTTTATTGCTAGTAAAGTTTAGACATTCAGGTGGGCTCGGTTAAGCGGAGGCGTTATAATATACCAAAGTTTATCATTTCATATATAATGGATATTGTTATGGTAAATATAAATATTTTAAATATAATTTACTTTATACATCTTTGAAGTATGCAGTGTAGAAATAGTTTTATATTTTTAAATTATTTTTAAGTGGGCTAATGAATTTACTTCACCTGATAGAAGGTGGCAGTAAATCCAAACGCGAAGACGGCTAATACAGTTGCGGAAGGCAAACTGTACTAGCCAGCTAGCCACCATCGCCTTGTTTACCCGCAAGATATCTCTTCACACCTCGTTTGAAGGAGCCCAGATGATAGAAAAAAGGAAATATATTTAGTGCAACATATATACCTAATGGATCAGTATTCATTTAGTATTGCTATAGTTTTTTATTTTTAATTTATAAATTTTCTTCAGAACAGATTTTTTTTTGTAATTCACCCACTCACTAAGAAAAGAGAAAGTAGGAGTTAGATTGATATATAAAAAAAGTAAATCAGTAAATAAAAGAAAATTCAGTATAAAAATTACGGAAGAGAATAACAAGCGTAGATAATATCATTACACCCAAATCAAGTAAATCTGACTTCCAGTCTCGTGGGTGTGTAGCATTTTTAATATTTTTATTTCAGAAATGTATAATATCAAACTATTTCGCTAAATACACAATTAAGATCCAATTTTGCTGAAGATGTTATAAATAAACATCTTTATAGTCACAGATATAAATATATTGTTTTTCCCGTAGCGATATTATATATGAATTCTATTGATACGTTTTACAACACTGTCAGAAGTCAAATGCATTTTATATCTTTATGGCATTATATTTTACAATGTTTAATATATATCTAACTGATTTACGAGATGTTTTAAATACAGTACCATCTCGACCTTTAGACGTATAATATTAAAATAGCAACGACACTAAAATTATAAATGCTAAATTGGTTGTCTCAATGTTATTTATCTTTTACCGACTTTATCGATCGGCGATCTTAATAAAATATGATAAAGAAATAATTTATATTAATAACTAAACGGTACATAATAAACGACCCTCATTGGGATAGTTAATTACCCGTGTCGGGGTGTCGATACAAACACAATCAGAACGAAAACTCCAGTATGAAACACATATTTGTATGGTCAATTCAAACATCTGTCTCGATCGGGAATTGAATTCGCGACCAATATTAAGAATGGTTCGCTATAACTACGCCAAAACGGTTGAATATATACGAGTAGTTTTAGATTTAGACACCAAATAGCATACTCTTTATCGATGAGAGATGAAAGTTTTTCTTAATGGAATCCGAAAAAATTGTAATTCTACGCGATCAAAGACGTGGGCAGGAGGTAGATTATAATATATTATATATTTAATGATTCATAGTTTACGATATAATAGAATACAAATTTATTTATATGTAATAAATCAAATTAATATAAACAGACTACGCTTTTGATAATAAATTAAAGAAAATAATAAAATCGGCAACTGTGGGAAATCCTAATTACAACCAAATAAAATTTCGAAACACAACAACTTTTTCTATTTTTGGTTTCTAAAAATCCTACAAAATTGTTACTGTTATTTTTTTAAAGTAATTGTAATTCAACTATATAGACATCTCTAAAATAAAAACAATTTGAAAAAGGTTATCCGTCCTTATTTTTGCTACGTAAAAAAATTAATCAACGCATTATGGTGCGGTCATATACCGGTCATATAATTATCATTAGGTCTTTTAACAGCTTTATGTTTATATAAAAATGTAAGATGTGTTTTATTAAGATTAATAAAGCCAAAGATTCAGATTAATTTGACTGTATTGTAAATTTTCACGTCTGCATTAAAGTCCTGGATAAAAATAGATAAATACAGCTGCAATTTTTATTGAGATTATCTGTGAGGCAATGTTTTGGAGGCTTTATTATCTGTTAACCAAGATGTTGCCGATCAAGCATAGGCGCTTGATGGTAAGCATTCACCAGCACCTATGGACTCGTCCAAAATATTTATCATCATATGCATGTTGCGAACTATGTAGGTTAGAGAGGATGGAAGGGGAAGAAAAGGATGGTATAGTAGATAGCGGCTTGGTCTCCGAAAGTGTTATTCTTCGAACTAAGCACAACAATGCGAATATTCCTAATTCGCGTCTATATACACTATAGTAGTAATTTTCAGTCAACCCTACCCATTTTTATAAGATAGGCTTGACTATTACAACGAGTTTATTAAGAATCTAAAATATAAAATAGGTCAAAAGTTAAGACATATTTTTAAGATGTAAGTCCATTTTGGGGATCCGATTATAGATACGAACATGTCAAAATATTTTAAAAAGTGACTAAAAATAAGTCTACGTAAGTGTTCAAATAATATTAAATTTGACATATTGTTCCCATTAGGGTGTAGCCGACCGTATCGTTTATAAAGTCAAAATAAAAAAGAATAAAAGCAAAGTTTGCGTGATTAAAGTCGATAGTATACATAAACTTCTGAGCGATGTAGTTATTTTGAGCATTTTATATATTTTTATGTATACAGAGCTATAGATTTTATTACCTATGTTAAAACTTCGGAGTTACGTTGCAACATAGTTTGGGAGATCGGTTTTGATAAATGAGATCAATAGGCAAAACATAAGAATTATTGATTTGTGAATAATGAAGTCATTGCAAAATCCAAAGTAAGATGAACATTAATATTAGTATATTTGCTTTAGTATAGGTTTATTCATTTCGAAAGACAAATTATACAAATTTTAATTATCATTATTATAATATTCAAATTTATAGCGTCCGAAATCAGTGGATTGTAACATTTAAGTACATCTTATAAAAGTAAAGTTCAAATTTAACCTGCCAAGCGTGCCATTCGCGTGGTTTTATGATTACTTATTTTGCGAATGCAATGACGTCATATATTATTGATATAAACTTCTTGTGAACTATTTCGTTTGTGTGTTTATACACTATTCACTACTTTTAAGTCTTTACAAAGCCCAGATGGCCCCATGGACGGAAAATGAAGGCTTTAACCGAAAGTCATGGGTTTAAATCTGGGCAAGCCCTAGTTTATAGTGATTAGCGCTATAAAGAAGTCGCATGTAGTACAAGAAATTCTAAGACATCTATATTTTTTTCATTTTTTTATGTTACAAGTTGGCAAACAAGCTTACGGTCCACCAGATGGTAAGTGGTTGCCGCAGCCTATGAGCGCTTGCAGCACCATCAGTAGGTGCCACTCACGCGTTGCCAACCTCGAGATATTAGTTCTTAAATCTTCTCTGCCCAGTAATTTCACTAGCCCTAGTGCCCTTAAAACCGGAACACAATAATGCCTAAGCACTACTATTTGGCGGCAGAATATTTGACACTGCGGTGGTACCTACCTAGCTGGCCTCTTGCAACAAAAGACCTACCACCAGTGTGACTGATTGCACTGGTGGAATAATCTCTGCTGTGACAGAGGTTATCCCAACAGCGGGCGATGGGGTCGTCACATCCCGACGCTGCTATATTCGCCAAACCTAGCATTGCTGATGGTAAGGCGAAATTTGCGCCAGTGTAGCTACCATTGTACGTTGGTGAAAACCTCATTAGCCGCATTTCGAGGTCAGTCAGCGTATAGCCAGTTGCATCTTGATGGTAGACAGAGCAAGGGCCCTAAACGGCTAGTGCGTTTACCATCACGTGGAGTACAGTCCTTTGCCCTGGGTTAAGTAATAAAACAAAAATGAGTTAAATGTTACATTCACTTTTCGTAAATGCGTATATGCCACTAATGTTTGAAGTGGGGTTTTTGGTGTGTGCTATATAAAGTGTGTGTATATATAATTATATCTCCAGACCCTGAAGTAGGTCTATATTATATTATTACTAATCATTTCAAGCGTAGTTATTACGTCGGAATTGGAATTGAAATTGTAATGACGTCACTGAACAGTGTTATTCGTGCATTGTAAATTGTATAGTAAACAATGTCCAAAAGTCGATTTTATACCAGGAAATTGAATAGGATTGTCTCGAAAACCAACGCTTAAGGTGCGACAAGGTGTTAAACGTAAGATAAACAGCCGAACACAATTGTTAGTGTTGCAAAAGCACTACTCTTGTTATGGGTAAATTCGTGTACATTGTATACGACATTCCATTCACCTTATTAACATATTTTAAAAAGATGAGGTACTGCCATTGATTTACTATATACTATAGACAAGCCCTTCCGTACCGACACCATGTTAAATATTCGCTGTTGCTCCTTCGTAAATTCAACATCAACGCAATGAAACGAAGTAAGTCACAAGCTTGCAACATAATCGAGTGAAGTTAGTCCCACAAGCTTGCAACATACTCGAATATAATTAGCATGTGATTAACCGTTTCGTTGCTTTGATGTTGAATTTACAAAGGAGCACCAGTGAGTCTGGCCATTTTTTCTGTATGGAAGGGTCTATATATATAATATAAATAAAATTTAGATCAATTTAGGAATGATTTTCAAAAAAGCTTTTCATGAATCTTAAGTTTTATGTCACAACAAATTAAGTTTTAATAAATAAAACTTAGTAAAGTAAGATACGCAGTTATAATATATTAATTCTGACGCATTTTGTTGAATTATTCAAAACAGCACCCTTATGCATGTATATTATAATTTGAATAAATGTAATTCATGTATTTATTATTTAAATAGGATTACAGAAAGGTCTTGTGGGTGCCATTTCTATTCTTGATTGCTAATTTTGCATATTGGACATACATACATTTTGGTCATATTTGTCAATAGCATATTTTTAGCATTTGAGTGTTTTTGCGCATATTTGTAATAGCATAGAAAGTTTATGTAATCTTCAAGGCCTTTCGGTTCGATTCCCGCTCGGAGCAGATGTTTGTATTAATCGTACAAGCACGTTTTCCGGTCTGGGTGTGTTTGTTCTTGTCATTGTGAATGTTTCCGGAACCCCGACACTGGATATAATTATCCTAATGGGGGCCGTTGAGTGTGTAGCGTTTCTTTATTATTATTATTTATTTTATCAGAATTATTATTTCCTTCCCGGGACCTTCTAAATATATTCATCAATTTATTCCGATTATCCCTTATTTAAGTTGGAAAGTTTATTAAGGCAAAATTTTATGAACAGCGTATTATCGGCTTAATACCTAAACTGATATCTAAGTCTGTGAGAGAATCGTTGTAGTTTAAATACTGCTATTTACAACCGACATTACGTGAGACTAGAAAGAGAGAGAGAGCTGTTCTTACTGTTTTGTCTCGTCCCTGCCAAAAATAATTATTTATCCGGATTCTATTTTAAATGTTAGCTTTGGTTTGGTTTAAAACTTTATACGAGGAATCGAGAAAATTAATGTAAATGACAAGACCTTTTCTTGCTCTATGCATATTATTAATTTCAATGATCCATTCAGTATCAAAAAGTAGTTTACAACCGCCGATTTCGATAACTTAAGATCCCGCTAAAAGCGACTCCGATGTACAGTACTTTGCATAAGAGTTATCCGGGCGCATTAAACACTTAAGTGGGCGGTATTAATATCGCGGGTAAACACGGAGGTATGCGATTAGTATATCGTATTATGAAACGATTAGCATTGAGAAGGACGACGTGGGTTGGGCGCGGTACGAAACGAGTTTAACAGGACTGCTCGCTTCTGATTGCGTCGAGGGAGAAAAGTGGACCTAAGTCGTCCCTCATAACAAGGGATCGTACCCATATTACGTGATCCGTTAAGGGGGGACGGGGTCTTCAAAATACCACGCTTGATATAGAGTTTACGTCATACGTTGTAATCAATAAGCAATTATCCAATAAGCGCCATATTAATAAAGACAAGTATTAGCTAAATGTTTTACGTGAAAACTAGAGGAGAAGGGAGTGGTGGAGGGAGGGGTGGTTGGCATCTACTACTAGTGGTTGCGGAAGAGGGGGATGGATGAAGTATATGTCTAAAAATGGTAAGAAATGAATCACGTAGTATGGGTACGTTACCTAAGTTATAGATACTCGTTCGTCATATTACAGCAGAGATTGCTAAGTCGACTTCAGATATGGTACCTTCATGAACACAAAGGCGATCACTGACTTTAACATTACATTGATGTACAACGTTCAAGAAATACGTTTGATTATAAATCTTGAAAGCTACATGCATTATTTTGTTTGTTTAGAGTATGGTATAAAAGTTCAATTAATATTGATTTAGAAGATTAAAGAATCGAGTTTTTTTTTCCTAATAGTTTTGGTTGTAGCTTAAAAGTAAATAAAAGAATAAGAATTTAATAAAAAGGCAGGTTAATAATTTCTCGCCCAAAGAATCGGGATTGCAGATTGCAACGGGGAAAAGAAGCTAGCATGCGTGCCAGCATGATTTGTACAGTTGCAATTACTTGTAAATATAGTTATAAATATCTTGTAATATTTATTGTTAACAAATATTTTGAGGTTGAATTTAAATATAAAAATTATAGCTATTATCGATTATGATTTCAGCGTTGTTCAGTTAATTGTTAATCCTTAGCTGTGATTTGATGATGATGAGATGAGGAGTTTTACCTGGAACAAAAAAAAAATTAGATCACAATCTATAAGTCTAACGAACATATAATTATAAAACGAAATGATAGCCAATAGAGCTTATTAGCTGACCTCCTTTGAACATTTTTCGGTACGTATACGATTCTAAGTTGGGGCAATAATGATTTAGCTATTTAAACTATTAAACACACATAAAAAAAGCTGTATCAATTGTGTCACACTCTTTATATATATTATTTATATTTACTATTTTGATTTTGTACATATATATTTATTTTATTATAGCTCTTATATCAGTAAGGATTATATTATATTGAATCTTTATGCACCACCTTCCTTTTTTCATATACTTATGTTTCGTTTCCCATATAAGGTTACCTGGAAGAAATCGCTTATTAGCGATAAGGTCATCTTATTGTACTCGATTTTATATGTCATTATATTTGTAAATTTCTTGTTATGTGGTGTACAATAAAGTATTATAAAAAAAATACAAAACCAAAACAAATAAGTTAAAAGAAACTGTGGTGCAAAGGCAGCCATTATCACTATGAATGATCTCTTCCAGGCAACCCTGATAAAAAATACAAAGTGTAAAATAGCAGCTATGCTTCTTCCAGCACAAATGACCCACAATAAATCAGCTGGACTGGGGAAGTACTACCCTCTCACAGAAAATCGGCTAAAGTAACAGTATCAGTAGGTACTGTTGCGTCTCGTGCGATGACTGAAAGCGCCGTAGGCCCAATCTTTCACCTACTCAGCTCCATTCCCTTTTGCCCTACGTATGCCTTCCTTCCTTTACCTTGGGTTGGCAACGCCCATGTGATAATTCAAGTATCGCGCGCGTTCATTGGTTGCACTGCACTGATTGCTTACCATCAGGCGGACCGTATGCTTGTTTGCCAACCCTCATAACATAAAAATAATTATATAGGTAATATACATATTTCCATAAAATATGAGTGATCATACAGATCCGGATAATAATCGTAATTATATGTATACTTTAATCGTATTTAATAAAATGAACTTTATGTGATATTTTAAAATTAAATACAAGTAATCTAAACTTAGAAATCATAAACACTGCGTATAACTAAGTTATAACTTGTTTATGTATCAATATCATTATAAGTTACAGTGTAAGGTATAATAACATAAAATAAATATATAAGTTACTAGTACGCTCTTAAGGACGCGTTTGCAAAATAGATAGGTAGCGAATCGCACCACTACATTCACACGAAACGATCACACAAGCGCACGAACTGTGATCGGCGGGAATAATGAACGGTAAACTAATTTTGAGACTTTAAATGTTTAATTTTTTGTGGGTATATTTTATACGTTGTAATGTTAGTAAGTAATAAATACTCATATTTGTTTTGTATACTTTGTGTACATAAATATTGTAAAAACTATTTTTTTTCCTTATTTGCATTATTTTTATTTAAAGGTTATTTATAGGTAATAAAAATGTTTTTTATGAATATTTTTTTATTGTCGTCAATAAAAAAATTAATAAGATACTACCCTGGAGCATGATGGAGTTACATGATGATGTTTTTCGACGACTGCTACTGTAACTGCAAGATGAGTAGGGCTATGTGTGCCGTGCTTGTGATCGTTTAGGAAGTTACAATGAGACCTTACCATCCGAATTATTGGAGGATCTGAAGGTCGCTGATGACCGATACAGGATCTCCAGCATGAGTAGGGTTATGTATGCCGTGTTTGGAATCTATTTGTTAGGTACGGTGAGACCTTACGTTCAACTTGTTGGAGTGATCCGAAGGTTCATACTTCGATGACTGCTACAGGATCTGCAGTATGAGTAGGGTTATGTGTGCCGTGTTTGGGCTCTATTTGTTAGGTACGGTGAGACCTTTCGTCCGAACTTGTTGGAGTGATCTGAAGGTCTACTCATCATGTTCGAAGGTAAGGTCTCATCATATCTAACAAAACAAGCCCAAACACGACACACATAGCCCTACTTGTGCTACAGATGCTGTATCAGTCATCGGAGTACACCTTCAGGTCACTCCAACAAGTTCGGAGGTAAGGTCACACCGTACCTAATAAATAGAGCCCAAACACGGCACACATAACCCTACTGGTGCTGCAGATCCTGTATCAGTCATCGAAGTAGACCTTCAGATCACTCCAACCAGTTCGGACATAAGGTCTCACCATACCTAACAAATAGAGCACCAACACGGCACACATAACCCTACTCGTGCTGCAGATCCTGTATCAGTCATACAAGTAGACCTTTCGGATCACTCCAACCAGTTCGGACGTAAGGTCTCACCATACCTAACAAATAGAGGCCAAACACGGCACACATAACCCTACTCGTGCTGCAGATCCTGTATCAGCCATCGGAGTACAACTTCAGGTCACTCCAACAAGTTCGGAGGTAAGGTCTCACCGTACCTAACAAATAGAGCCCAAGCACGGCACACATAACCCTACTCGTGCTGCAGATCCTGTATCAGTCATCGAAGTAGACCTTCAGATCACTCCAACCAGTTCGGACGTAAGGTCTCACCATACCTAACAAATAGAGCCCAAACACGGCACACATAACCCTACTCGTGCTGCAGATCCTGTATCAGCCATCGGAGTACACCTTCAGGTCACTCCAACAAGTTCGGAGGTAAGGTCTCACCGTACCTAACAAATAGAGCCCAAACACGGCACACATAACCCTACTCGTGCTGCAGATCCTGTATCAGTCATACAAGTAGACCTTCGGATCACTCCAACTAGTTCCGGTGTTAAGGTCTCATAGTAACGAGCCCAAACACGGCAAAAAAAACTACAATCATCCGAGACTTCCACTAGCAGTCAGGGATGTATACCTTAAGGTCTGAGCAATAAGTATAAGACGAATTAGAATTTTTAATCTCTAAAAAAAGAAAATATTTATTAAATTATCCTTAAAATAAAGTATCAAGAGTTGTAGTTATAGTCAATTTTTTCTATATAATATTATATTTTAGCGATCTTATTTAATATAACCTCCTGCTTACAAGCGACATAGCGTCCACTCACGAAGGCGTCTCAGCGCCGACTGATATTTTACTAGAAAATTTTGATCAATAAATCATGGCAGTCATCAAACAAAATAGGCCTTAATGCAACAGCTTAAGGTACAACTTTAGAAGCAAAATATGTGAAAAAGATACATTTGATATTTATTTTTTCTGAGCTAATGTGTCGTATTATTATAAATATCTCTTCCTAGGGTTTGAGTTGAACATGTCTTACTATTAGAGGTATTTTTTTAAATTGATATCACGTAAGAAATAGTTTAAAAGGCTACCTAAACTCAGCTCGATATCGTTAATTTGGTGTGAAGAGGCTCCGAAAATCGGTTTTACTATAAAAATAAAAAAAGAAAATTTCAGATTTTTTACAGCGTTAGTAAAGATAAAGGCCTGATCTATTCATAGTAATTAAAAGTTCCATTTAATTTACTTTGATTTTGTCGGAAATTAGATCGAAATACATCTATTTTTCGTCAAATACGTAAACGCGCCCTTAAAAGGTTAACTCCTCAGAATCAGACAGTAAACGTATATGTAAAACCTAGTAATCTAGCGAATTTGTATTGGGAAATAGGCAAACTCTGGCAAATATAAACGTAATATTTTGAATTATTTTTCTAATTCTAATATCTAATAACTAATACTGTATCGGTGTTAATTTTTTTAAACAGAATATTAGCAATTGTTTCTTTTTTCAAGACATTACTAATTATCCTATTGCCCCTCCAAATAAGCTTGAATTTGCGTTAGGGTGGGCACGACACTATTCTCATAATTCTCGCTTTAACCGAGTTTGCCCTTCTACAGTTGATCTATTGAGGCCTCAAATAACATAAAGTTAAACATTTCAATCGGTGCAGTCCTAACTGACAGTACATACGATAATACAACGGCATCCTTTTTTTCTTTTCTTTCGGAATGTGTATTGCTGTTGGCCCTACTGGCCTTGACAGCGTCACCGGGCGGGGGAGTACAGAGACTCAGCCGTGATAAAGGGGCAGCCTTCACGGGGGCTCAAATTTGATTCCGTCCTTAGGGTGTCTCCTGCGAAGGCGAACCACGGCTAAGGACGTCATCGGAGATGGAGGCAGCGCTCCGAGCGCATTCTATACGGTAGACTCATCCGACGGTGTGAGCGTGACGCGACGTGCGAAACAAAGGACCTCGTCCTCGCCGGCGAGGTACGGCATCTTAATTTTGCTGTAAATGCGACCAATTTCGTTGTCGAATATGTATAATAATAACTATGACATAGCATAAATAATTTGCAGTCAAGTGCGTTGTGGACCACGCACAGTTGAAACTAAAAGGTTCCGCAGCTTGGTTATGAAGAATATTAAGACCTTTAAAAATAATAACGAATCAAAATCGAGTGCAAAAATAAGTTGGTAATTTCATAGTGAATATTAAAAGTTATATGAAAAACAAAGTTATGGAATAAACTTAAAACTTAAACTTATCTCTTAAATTTGTAGACCTATCTTCTTCAAACCAAATGTGGTTGAAATTTTATTCGATATCCTATAAGCTCAAATTTTTCCAGAATTTTAAATCCCATAGTTCAAAAGCTAGAGGGGACACAATTTTTACGACTTTAGGAGCTAATATCTCAACAACTAGTGACTTAATGAAAAAAGTCAAAATCAAACCTCCTTATCATTTTGAAAGACCTATGCAAACATATCTCACACGGTGACATACGTTGAAATTTTTTTTTTCAACACTTAGTTACATGTAAAGGCTACCATTAATTCTTATATATTTTAAGATTTTATTACAGAATCGTTGTGTGGTTTACAGAATACACCTATTTAGTACATTTCATATAGATAGGGCCGATAGTCTCCGAGTAAAATGACTGTGACATACGGACGGACAGACGGACAGACGGACAGACGGACAGACGGACAGACGGACAGACGGACATGACGAAACTATAAGGGTTCTGTTTTTGCCATTTGGCTACGGAACCCTAAAAACGGTTTTATTTCTGTTATAGTATTGGTAACACAAATAATAAAAAAAAATTGATTTTACGCTAATGTGTGAGATTAATCTTATTAATAAATGAATCTAACTAATTTTATTAATGTGAAAGTTTGGTAGGAGTAAATCTTTGTAACTCTTTTACGCAAAAACTACTTTACAGATTTGGATAAAATTTGGCTCTTAAGGATACTTTTTATAACGGAAAAATGTTAAGTTCTTGTGGGATTATCAAAAACCTACATAAGAGCGGGCGATCCCGGGGGCACAGCTAGTATATCTATACAAAGATATTGTTATAATAGTTATTGATTTTAAAACTGTATTAACACTTGACTACATTTATCGATTCGTTACATCAGTTTATACGAAACGTCTGTAATTATCCGTTTCCTTTGACGGAATCAATTTGGTAATTAAGGTATTTTAAAGTCATTATAAAGGTTAAGAATCCGGTTTCACGTTTCCTGATCTATAAACGGTAAATATATTATTTAATTGACACATACGTGTGGGTAAAAATACATTAGAAATTATATTGGTTGGGTGGATTTATTTGGAATATATTTAAATATTAATTTGACTACCAAATGCGTATATTTGTATCCGATACGATCTGGGAACCTTCAAGAGAAGAGTATATTCCTGTTCACGTTGCAGATGTTCTGGGGCGGTGGTGACCTTTTGCACCACAATTTTTAGATGATAAGTGCAAGAATTAAATTTATTATTAGACAGTTCTGTCCTCTATAGAGTTCTTTATCATTAGATTATATCCTAATTTTGCTAGCTTCTATTAGATTTTTATGTCAGATGGGGAAACGGGCAGGAGGCTCATCTGATGCTAAGCTATTACCGCCGCCCATGAGCATCTGTAACACCAAAGGTAGCTAGATTGTACGCTGGCTGACCTCGAAACGCGTCTGACGGCCAGTCACATCACGAGTTTTTTACCAACGTAAGCAAGACGGGCCTTTTAATCCCTACCACCAGCATTTTTCAGTATCAAACATCAAAAAGTTCAGTGAATGCTGACCATTAAGCTAGCCTTACGCTGTTTCCCACCATCGTGATATAGCAAAAGAAAACGAAAAAAACGGAAAATGACTTGATAAGGATGGTGTAATACACAGTAGTTTTACCTTACCTACCTTACTACATACAAATTTCATCTCTTTATAATCTTATATAGAGTATAAAGTTAACGAATATAAAATCAAAATTAGCCGCGGCATCCATTAGCAAGATTCCGTGGAGAGATATTCAAAGGTTAGATTTAGGGAATCGAATCGGAATTTGACCTTTCTCTCGCGGTTAAGTGCTTCTGTTCATATCGCTTATAAAACATGACGGCTTTGATACCGGTCTGTTGTATATATTGCTTTTTTGATGTTTTAATTTTAATATTTAGAATGAATAAGATTTCTTAATATTGCTTTTACAGTGGCCTACAACCATTTGAACCACTTTGTATTGTGTGGTTACAGTAGCATGTAGCTTAAGACGCTTGCAATGCTAAAAGTATCGCAAACTTTATGACATAATGAGTAGAAGGAGACAGGCTGAAAAGAAAGGGATGGAAATAGGGGGTAGGAATTTGTGATGTATATTTATTAGACGATCGCCAGTACGCTATGACAGCGAAACAGATTTATTAAAAACAAAAGTCTAAAAAAGTAGTGGTGCAAAATTATTTTTGCGTATATTCATTTATTCTTATATTAAATTTCTGATTTACAGAATATATAACCATTTCTCAAAAATCGTAAATAATATTATAAACGGCTGAACATATTATGATGAATGGAGAAGGTTATATAGTCGCAAAAATAAAACTTGAAGGGACTGAAAAAGGGGATTTAAAAATCTAACTATAAATCAATGAAACTAATAACTACGTAATAAACAATAAATATTTTTGAGCAAGACGTATTATAGATTCATAACATATTAAATAAATATATATAAGTTAAACTGAAATAGTAAAAAAGATCGTTAATTAATCTTATTACTTCCTAGTCATTATTCATACGTGAACCAGTTTCATTGACATTTGTGTACCTGACATATATTAACTAAAAAAACACTCAGTAAGTGTTTTTCGTGCATTTAGTTTACTAATAATATTACTGAATGAAAGTTTGGTTTATTTTTAAAACATGTAAGTTTAAAATAATCAATGCATAAGATGTTCTTACTGACTTACTTACTTACTTTATAATAAAAACGAAGAAAATTGTTATAGTTACCCACGGCGTCGCTCGCGTTATGTAGTTTTTTTTAATGATCCTACGAGAACCTAACATTATTTCAGGATAAAAAGTATCCTTAATGGTAGTCCAGATAATAAGCTATGCGTGTACCAAATTTCATCCAAATCTCTCTAGTAGTTTTTGCATGAAATAGTAACAAACATGCATCCATACATTCTTACAAACTTACTTTATAATATTAGTAGGATTAGCGACATTGTTTGTGTAATTTCCTGCTTAGCACCTGCCACTAGAAAAGGAAATAAAAATCGCTGCAGACCTTAGAGTTACTCGTTAAACTAAAGATTTTTGAATTTTACTAATAGTATTAGATATTTGTCTTATCAACAATGCCAGTAGATAACACACAACAAACTAAAAGTAGTTAAAATGACAGGTCGGAACTTACGAAAAATCTTACGTAACAATTTATCGTGCTTCCTTCCATGTTTTCGTAACAAATTCATAGACCCCATCAAAATCTCTGACGTAATAAATTTATAATTTTATAAACGTTATATGCTATGTAAATTATTAAGAGAAGTTGACAAAAAATACTCGTTTGGAACAACAGGGTACAACTAATTATAATGGAAAATTAATAATCAATCATTATTAAAACATGCCACGAACTTATTAATAACATAATGAATGACATAATGTATTGAATAATAAAAAATAAAATAAACTTATCTAATAGACAGCGGTTAAAAATTCATTAAATAATTTGTCATACAAAGTGATCGGCGAAAATCAATTTCATTATTAATTAGAAGTTTTATTTTTAAATACAATATTGTAAGTCTTCATTTCCTTGTTACTTCTTGATCATACCATAAATAATTCATTAGATTTTCATTAGCCGTTAAATTATTTTCTCGTGAATAATTATGGCTGTATCTACATTCTCTATCGCCGCTTACATTTAATCATTAATGGCTATAGACAATTTATAATAGAGAAACAAGTAAAATTCAAAGTCTCTTTTTGGATTGCAATATTTTTTAAAATATTCTAATATGTAGTGACATCTATACCCTAAAAAGTGAAACGCGATATAACTAGACGTGACTTAATGACCATCAAAATCCTGAATCGCGCTATCAAAGTTTAAAACACGGATTAATAACCCCACTTCCTATTTATAATATAAACGTGAAAGTTTCTGAGAATAAATATGTATATGTACGTCTGGATGGATGGAGGTTTGTTCCTCTTCCACGCAAAAACTACCCGACGTATTTGGATAACATTTGTCACGCAGATAGTTTATTACCTGAATTAACACATAGCATACTTTTCATACTCATCCAGGAAAAATGTTATGCTCCTCTGGGATTATCAAAAAACTACATTAACTGGTTAATGGCGGAGCCGCGGGCATTGCTAAAAAAATTAACAAAGAAACTTGAGAAAAATCCCTTTTGAGTAATCGCAAAACGAGTGTCATAATCATGTACTTAAACATGTTAAAGATTGTGTTAACACTAAAAGTATGCTCAGTTAGAAATGGCATTACGGTTTCGATCGGAGGCCCAGTTCAATCAGTTTTAAAATGATTACGGCTCGTAAGAACATATCTTGCATTAGTAATGATACTTGAATTCTGATTTGCGTACGAAAATGACTCAATAACTCCATTGCGTAAATGTACACGCGAAAAGTATTAAGAAACGTCAATATTTTAGATATAATTTTAGTAGCAAGACTTACATTGAACACGTCTAGTTAGTAAGAGTAAGTCGTTTTCTTGTATTTAGTTTATAAATAGTCAATAATATCGATTAAGGTGTAAAATAAATTATCTAGTCGAGTAACTATTTATTCCTTAAGCTTTAAAGCTTTAACATTTATTTATTTCCTTCTATGAGGACTTTTTATCAAGAAAATATTTAGAATTTATATCTGACATTAGCATTGATAGCATTCGTTTTGTATAAATCTGCGATGAATTAATGTAGTTTTCAAAATCAGCAGAATAGTTTTTTCTTGAGCTTGAATAAACGACCTAATACACAAACAAATAGAAATTCATAAATCGTTATCGCAATTATAATAGAAATGAAGATATCTGAAGATTCAAAACACTTTTTGTAAATATCTATCTATCAAAGAACAGACATAATCTTTCTTTCCTCCCGCTAGGTGACGCTGTTAAGACCAGTAGGTACAACACCAATACATACATTGCAAAAAAACCTTATTTATTTTGAGTTTAAAAATAATTCAGATAAATGGGAAATTTATTAAACTTATTAAGGATTACACTTTATCGTTGCTTGTTATTCAATGTCCGAGGTGAGTAGTGTCATGTCTAGGCATTGTCCGCGTCTCTCATAACGAGCTTGACGCGTCGACCTCCGCCCACGCCCGACACGATCCGATAGCCGACGCGACACGCCAACTGTCGCCTCTGACGACGCGGGATGATAAACCTTCTTGTCTAATTTAGAAATTGGTTAACGAGTACTGTAATTTAACTTTAGTTTTGTTTTGTAATTAATCAGATATGTCGTCTATAATCGAATTATATTCAAATTATTACTTTTTAAACGCATTTAGCTACGTTTTTTTCCCGAGTGTCTATTACTTGTTTACTGGTCAGTAAGAGGCCGGCTGTTAAAAGAATCACAGCCCACGCGATGCTTGAATCCATCCCGAGGGAGCTAGAGGTTCTGTTATTTTGAGCCTAGACTTGGACGTCATCTGGAGGGTGGCAATATGCTTAGATCGTTCACATATTGGCTACAATGTTTATTTGTCCATAGGGCGGCTTTAGACAACAGCTTTTTTTGCGCATATAGGGTCGTTTCGGTATACGCGCTTTTACGCACGTTTCATTTCGCGGTTCAAAACGTCGAACGCACGTGCGGAACGGTGGTGGCGATTGTCAGTAGAAGTTCTACTTCTTTCTCGTATCGTGATTATACGTGCTTATAAGCGTGTCAATTCTCGTACAAGTTGCGCGTGCGGCAAAAGACGGAACGATACGCGCCCGTACGCGCTGGTTTAAATAGGTATTATAATTTGCCATAAAAGACCAAACGAACTAGAAACAAATTCTCTAATCCAATCTTATTTCTTTTTATTAGATATTACATTGATTCTTATATCTTTACTGCCATATAAATAAATAAACGCTGCACACTAAACGGCCCCCATTAGGATAGTAATATCCTGTGTCGGGGGTCCGGAAACATTCACAATGACAAGGACAAATACACCCAGACCGGAAAATATGCTTGCATCGTTAATACAAACATATTATGCTCCGAGCGGGAATCGAACCCGCGACCTGTGGCGTTTAAGGCAGGTTCGCTACCGCTGCGCCACAACGTCGTCATATACATTATACATATCAAAATAATGATGATCGAACCAAAACAATGAGTAATAAATATAGCATTATTACATACAATACGAACACTATGGAAAGAATGTTTAAGTTTTTTATTGTGTAAGAACCGTATTATATACATACATGTAATAAATTACAATAAGATTTCTCGGATGACCACTGTTGCGATGAGGAAGGAGCCCAAAATTTCAATTTTTTTATGATTTTAAAAGCGCACCATGATTTTACCAACTATTGATTTAAACAAAGAAAAATTTCATTGTTTAGCCTTTCCAACGGTTTTTTTTTTTACAATTATTTAAATTTTAATAATTTAAATGTTTTTATAATAATATGGTTAAGTACTTTATGCTTTGCTTTTTACTTTTTATATACATACAAATGTCTATTTCTTCGCGTAAACTAACTGTGTTGTACGGGTTTTAAGGGTTTTAAAAAGCATGTCCCTGGTACCCTCGATGTGACTTTATGTAAATATAATATGTTAATAAAATAAATAATAACATAAATGACACATGATAATCTTTTACAAGAAACCCATCAACATTTTTCTTTACAAACATAATAATCTGTAATCTGTATTTCAAATCGTACACTTGGAAGCAATTTTCAAACAATACGAGTCGATTTGCAAACAAGCGTTTGTGTATGAGTATGTGTGATAAAATGTAACTTATCTCGTTTATGCTCCCAAGTAAATGGTAATTTTTTTTTTTTTTTTTTTTTTTTTTTTTCCCTTTATTAATTTAGGGACTTTTAACACTAATGTGAGAATGTCAGTCCCATCGTTCTCACATTCACATAATGGTTCAACTTAATTAAATATAAATCACACTAACAACTATAACTAATTAACTTACTTAAATTTAAACTTAGAAGCATTTTAGCTGCATCTGAAGAAGGTGCAGCTAAAATACTTTGAAGGAATCCAACATCTATTATATTAATATTAAATTTTTTAATCAATTCTTGTCTCTTCTCCCTATTCCGACGACATTCTATCAGAAAGTGATAAATATCTTCCACAACATCACAAATCTCACAGTTAGGTGAACTTGAAATCCTCATTAACATTCTAAACTTATTTAGGGGAACATGGCCGGAACGAAGTCTGAGAGCAGTGACAATTTGTTGACGCCTTAATTTTAAATTATAAAACCACGGGACATGAGGGGGTTCACACTGTATACTTTTAAACCATATTCCTTTGCTTCTAGATCTATCATCGAAATACTCTTTAAAGTTTTTATGACATTCTTTTCTATATTTTCCTAACATTTCAGAATAATTTGATTTTACGTCTATTTCTTTTCCTGAGATTAATGCCTGCTTAGCTAAACAATCAGCCTTTTCATTTCCTTTAAGCCCAATATGAGCGGGAACCCACTGTATCCTTATATTAAAATTTTTCGACTGTAACATTTTTATTTGATTTAATATTTTGTAACCCAATGAAACCCCTTTACTTCCCCTAACACAACCTATTATATGTTGTATAGCGCTTCTACTATCGCAATAGATGACAATATTTTTACATTTAATACTTATAGCTACACATAGTGCCTCCGATATAGCTGCAAGCTCTGCAGTCATGATAGACACGTTTCCCTTAATTTTAAATAATCCCCCAATGTCCCGAACTGGATCATAATATGCACAACTAATAGAAGATTTATTTTTGGATCCGTCTGTATACAGTGGATACCATTCAGTGTATTTTTTATATAATTCTTGTAGTGTATTTAGTTTTAAATTATCATTGCTTAAGTTAACTTTTGCACATTGAATGCCATCCAAATGACTTTTGGCAATATTTAAAATATCTATATTAGAGAGCCAAGTATCTAAACTGAACATTTCTAGTGGATTTGAGGAAGTTATGTTTTCATCTTTTATTTTTAAATGTGTACTCGGAAGTAAAGGTTTCTTTTTGTTAGTCCAGTACCTACTGCCTAATAATAAACTAAGTTTTGAAATACACTGAATAGTTTCACCTGATGCCCAAGATTGACATTTTAAGCAATATTTAAAAGAAAGATAAAGTCTTCTTAAACTGAGAGGTGGAATACACAGATCGCTCTCCATAACATGTATAGGAGTCGATCTTATGTATCCACCAATAATTCTCAAAGCTTGGTTTTGCACTTTGTCGAGTTTATCTGTGTGACTATTAGCACTGCTATGATACAAAAATGAACCGTAATCTATTCTACTTCTTATTAGTGCCATATACAGCCTACGTAAGTGCTCAGGATGCATACCCCATCCTGTTCCAGCCAAAACTCTAAGTAATCGCAAAAAGTTACCTGTTTTTGCGCATATTTCTTTATATGCCTCCCCATCGCAATGATTTATCTAACCACATGCCCAGATATTTTATACAATCAACCGATTCTAAATTTTGACCATTTATCTTAATATTTACATTTACTCGTGTGTGACCTCTACTGAAAATGCATAATTTAGATTTTGTGCCTGATATTTCTAACCCTAACTTATTAAGTAAACTTATCAACGTATCTAAAGCTAATTGTATGTTCATAGTGCTAATTTGAATATTATTGTTAGATGAATATAACACAATATCATCTGCATACTGAGTCAAAAAAACATTTTGTATGGTGTGGCAGATCTCCATGGTAGCAACATTGAACAATAGAGGAGAAAGTGGCGCGATGGGCTCAAACATTTTAACGGCCATTACCATCGATGCATGCATTAATATACCTTGAAATTCATATAACATTTTACATGGTAAGTACTTGCCTGCTGAAATTCGAATTTTAGACCTTAATATTTTTTATTTTACTATTTTTTATTTTATTCAAACCTAAAAACTATTAGTTATAATAAAATATGGTAAAAATGTTACGTATGTCAAGACGGTTAGAAAAAAGCATAGCATCAGCCTGATGATGATCAGTCACTGCAACTTATGAACGCCTGCGATACTTGAATTTTGAGTATTTGTTATCTTATATTATTTCCTCTTCATAGCTCACCATATGAAAATTACGATTACTATTCTCAAGTCGAAACAACCACCAGCCACCAGGTACTATCTATATCTATAAAAAGGAATTAGAGAAATCAATCGCTTAACATCAGGTGGGCCTCCTGCCCGTTTGCCTCCTCTTACATAAAAAAAAGTACTTGAATATTTTGTGGCAAAGATGTCACAAGAATAATAAGTTTCCATTAATCATCTAAGTTATGGCAGTCTGATTCACCTAGTGACGTCACGCCGTACGGGGCAAATGTCGCGGCCCACGTGCAAGCGCGACACGCGCCATCGCGAACCGCCAACTAACATTCCAAATAAGTATCGTGTAGGATACCGACATGGAGAATCGATATTATTTTCAACTGTAGCTATAGCCGCTGCTTTACTAGTCTTGGCATATTTTAAAATAAATATTTTATGGGCTGCTATGTGTTATAAATTCGCCGGGCTTCATTATTCATTTACTACTCACACCATTCTTAATTTTCGTCCTACTGTTTATTCTTTTTGTTATCACTAGAGGGACAAATAGTGCAACCTGCAGTTACTTTTTGCTGAACAACATAATGCAACACGGTAACATTTTTCTACATTCGCGACAACATATTTAATACATGTACATACAATAATAACATACAACAAATAACATTTTGTTATCAAATGTTGCCCGCCAAGACTTGAAACGTTGCTCAGCAAAAATAACCTAGAGTGTGGATGCACGATAACATATAGTTAATCATATTTTAAGTAATTTAAACATGACATACAATTGTGCCATTTTTTTGTTTTAATTTAACTTTTTATGAATTTTATTATGATTTTGGAGAATTCTATGGTTTTTTGGTGTTTTATTGTTGTTCCTTACGAATATTATTTTCTAACAATGTCAATGAGTCAATCGCTTATTTTCGAGACCGGACAAAGGTGTCATTTATTTCAATTTGTAATAAAAATAGTTACAAATATTAAAAGGATTCTTCATTGTTAAAAATATTTAAATTATATCTATCAAAGAAATCTTGTTAACACATTGTAAGTATTCTATATTTTTTATGACAAACTATATAGGGAACATCGTTATCTTGTGAATTTGCATGTTGATAAGAAAAAAAAGCAAAAAATACGACGCAGTTTTAACAAATTCTTTGTTTCTTTTATGCTAATATATTACTGGACGATATAATAATAATTGATATATATTCTCAACCTATTATTAAAAAACAGACCACTTATTATACAGCGAGTCAATAACATAAACATAGCTATTTAAAATGGCGGAAACGTTTTAAGAGTGACTGGAAAAGTTACGAAAACGATGGTGACCTTTGATAGTTTTGCTCTTATTTCCATCTGCCCTCACATATCATCGGCCTACGGGCGTAAATGCGGAAGGTGTACTGACATTTACATTATATAAAAACAAGTCGCTCGTACTTGTTCATAATTTACTGATTAAAATTATTACTATTGGATATATTTCTTGTCGATAATGTTTTTTTGGCTTGATTGTTAACATATTATAATAGTGGAAGTTATTGCGTTGTGTAGCTTTGGTATTACAAAAGCACATAGTCACGATTCTAGTTGGTGAATTGTGGATTTTAATGAAAATTATAAAATCTTCACCCAAATAATTATATTTTCAGCTATTCACAGGATCGCAATACCCATCGTTTCATCTCCGATGACGTCCTTAGCCGTGGTTCGGCGTCGCAGGAGACACCCTAAGGCAGCCCTCACGGGGCCTCAAATTTGATTCCGTATCAAATTTGAGGCCCCGTGAGGGCTGCCACTTTATCACGGCTGAGTCTCTGTATTCGCAGGGTGACACTGTAAAGGCCAGTAGGGCCAACAGCAATACACATTCCGAAAAAAAAAACCCATCGTTCGGACAACGCAATTTTGTAACGGATCGACGAGTCTCTAGAGCACTGGATCGCAACCTTTTATTGACCCCTGGTCATGACTTTGATTTATTTTTCGTTAGCAGGGACCACTTTGATTTATTTTTGCTAGCAGGGATCTAGTTTGGCTTTTCGTTTGGAAATAGTGATTTGATTCGTCAATTATGTATTTGCATATTATGTTAATGATTCTTAAGGTTTTCTTGTTTTCCTCACTCGCATCATACTTTTAGTGTCTTTTAATGTCGTGAAATTTGAAGTCGTTCGCGGACTGTATTTTATCTCCTACGGACCCCTGGTGGTCCGCGGACTTCTAGTTGAGAATCACTGGTCTAGAGGCACAACGTTCGGGTGGATTAGATATTACAATGTGAGTAAAAAAGTGACTTTTAGCTGGTATCAATAATTAATCAATTCTGAGTATTTTAATTTTAATAGACTTGTTGAAAAGTGCTTGTGATTTGAAGCACTGCCTTAAGGAATCAGTTTAAAAACAACACACATATGTGACAGTAGCTATACCCTGAAAGTTTAGCCTGAAATCGAGATCTGAACAGAGTTGGTGTTTAAAAATCAATTTTGGTAGTTCTTAGTCTGTAGCCCTTTATCGAAGAGCCGTATCATTTTCGACAGTCGCATTCGTGAGTAGTGACGTGTCCCGACGTGGGCCTTGACATTCGCATGTCAAATGTCACCCGGTCGGCGAACCCGAGCGTGATAGTTCAGAGTTTTTGTTTTGGTCACTCATCTGGCTCCAGGGTTTAAAACAACTTTCAAAATGGAAAGACCGGTATTATATTGTAGAGATGGCTAAATATAGATAAATGGCTACCTACTTACTGACTTAAACTTTATCGTTGAACGATCTTTAGATACGATTTCGTTGTTCAAAGTACATCGTGTTGTGTAAACATTTTTTTTTTCATTACTATTTGATTGGTAATCATATAATTTTTAAATGTAAATAGAACTCTTCTTTGAATTCTATGTACTCACAGCTTTCTATTTCAAAACGATAATAACATAAGTTAGATTAATTACTTGTATTTATGTGTCTCGATAACATACTTTTTTTTTTTAAATTTTTTTTTAAATTTATTTTGAATACAGGTAATTCGAAACCTAAAACTAGATTATGTATCATTTATTACTGTTGTTATTTTGCTTGGCGTTTTACAGACACAATATTTTTTGTATTGTGTCTGGACATACTGACGGTTGTGTTCGTGATGTGTCTGATCGCCATCTATTAAGCTTGTTAGGTTAATATAAAATTTTTAGATCATTATTTGATTCTATACCATTTCAAATATCAGTTAAAATAATTGAATTCATATTAAAAATTTCAGCAACTGTTTAATTTCCTTATTCACTTAACATCTATTAAGAGATATTTTTCATACAAAATTGCACAAATTTAAATTTATATTAAATATTCTAATCTAATCTATAAGAAATCAAACCATTGGCCCGCAATATCAAAGCAAGTTCGCTTCCACTGCGCAATAATAGCCGCTAATAATGTGTTACAAATAATCACACAAATTTACGATCAATAAAAAACGCGAACTTATTACCACTTCAATCCGTCCCCGTAATCTTAGTGTAGATACAAAAGAAGTTATTCTGTTTGTTTGTAACCTTTACACATTTGAATCAATCTTGAAAATATCGGTAGTGGGATCTTTGACCTTTAGAAATAATAAATAAATAATAAACGGTACACACTCAACGGCTCCCATTAGGATAGTGATATCCTGTTTCGGGGGCCGGAAACACACATAGAAACGCGACCAGTGGCACTAAAGGCTGGTTCACTACCGCTATTACACGTCGTCAAAATAAAAAAGGGTACGGCTCGCCTGATGGTTAGTTGTCATTGCAACCTATAGACGTACAATACCAGTAGCATCACAACCTTTTTGGCAACGGAAAGGACAAAGGGGGATTGAGGAGAGAAATAAAAAAAAGGAAGAGTGGGATTTGGGGTTAGCGCCTTTAGCGCTCTCAGTCCGATGATTTGATTTGATCGATATCGAAACTCAATATTACAGGTGCCTGGACAAGCGGCAATCGCTCCGTGTCGATTCCATTTCAAAAATCAAATACGCTTATGCGATGTCAATCAAAAACAATAGGTCACGTGGTATTTCAAAAGCAATTTCCATACATTTCAAAACTATCTAATTTCGTTATCGATAGTTAAATGTGACTATCTAGGTCCCATGACACTACTATCACAAGTCGATATATTTTTTTTTTAATAATAAATAATATATAAACGCTACACACTCAGCCGCCCCCATTAAGACAGTTATGTCGTCTGTCGGGGGACGGGAAACATAAACAATGATAAGGACAAATACACCCAGACCAGAAAACGTGCCTGTATGGTCAATACAAACATTTAAACGCTTAAGGCAGGTTCGCTACCACTTCGCCATACCGTCATCAAATTCTGCGAAATTCTGCGAAATTCTGTGAAGGACGACACTAAGGCTCTATTATAAAAACTGTTATATATACAATAAAAATTATAACAGATAAACTTAATGTAAGGATAATCGAAGAAAATTGTTATGCTACGAGCGAAGCAGCCGGCAAACGCTAGTTCAGTTATACATCGGTATGTGTAACGAGAGAACTATAAATTAGCATTAATTCGTAGGAAATAACGCAATGAACTTTTGTTATAAAGGTGAACCAGTTTTTTTTAGTTTATCAACGAGTCAATTTAAATTGTAACAGTCGTTGCGAAGGTTCATGATAAAAAGCCTTTGCTTCTCATGTAGGACTAATCTTATTTTTATATCAGAAAAAAAAACACTGATTAAAATCATACTTAATTACTATTATATCCTACAAAACAGACTCATAAATGGACGCAAATAAGCAATTCCATGTCAACCCACACGAATGTCATTTCGAGAAAAACGCTTTTGAAAATTTTGAACAACTTTCTTTATATGATTTTTTTTTAATGGTAATTAATTGGTCAAGTTTTTGGCAATTTCAGATTTTATTAAGTTATTGGTATTGCTTTTTTGCGTCCAAATATAAAACAGAAAAATACATAAATATAATATAATAATTTTCTGTTATATAAAAATCAAATAAAGAAATAAATATAATTAATAATTAACTATTTTTTGACCTATGACAAATGTATGAGACTTAACCAATAATGACAAATTTATCAACACTGCACCGTTTTTTGTTAAAATCCTGAAAACTTTATAATACCTCTAAAAATGTTAAATTCAATTTCATCTACAATTACTAAGCACCATCATAATCTGCACATCCTTAAGAGATGACGTAATTTCACACATTCGTCTCAATCGTCTATGAATATTCTATTCTACAATATACATGGCGATATATTAACCATTATCATGGAACACGTGTATTGAATAAAACAACCTTGTATAACTTATCTGCAAAGGTTTTACATACTATTGATAAAGCGTGCGATTCCTCTTGATTTAATTAAATAAAATTAGGTTTTTTTATGAACATGTACTGCTGTTGGCCCTGCTGGCCTTGACAGCGTCACAGAGCTAGAGAGCCGAGTATTGAGACCGGCTGTGAAATGGGGACAACCCACGTGAGGCCTCAAACTTAAATTCCGTCCTTAGGGTTCCTCTTGCGAGGCAGAACAATGGCTTAGGACGTCGACGGGAATGGAGTAAACGCTCGGAGCGCATTCGTGTGAGCGTTACGCGAGGAGCAAAATAAGGTTGTGGAAAAGCCTTGCTATTATATGTTAAAAGTAATAGATTAACTTGAAGTACTACTCTTATATAAAATCAATGCCAAGTAGTGTATTCGTTTTGCTGTGGCTGAATTACCACCTCTCTCTATGTCTTTCTCTCCATCGTACCTCATCTTTGTTGGTATAGTATCAAGTAACCCTAAGTAGTTTGTTTACCCATTTGTGGTATAAAAAAGAAAATTTAAGAAATATTATTTCAAGAAAACGTAACCAAATTATTATGAATTTTAATTTAAAAAAATTTTTGCCAACGCCCGGGAATAAGTATTAAAAAAAAATAACTAGTTTTGTATAGTAAAATATGTAAAAAGGTAATAAAATTCGCTGAATATTAATTTAATTTTATTACCGACCTCTTTAAAACAATTTATGATCGTTTGACATATAGATTAAGTGTATTAAGGAAACGTATTCAATGTACAGCTACAATTATGATATACGTGTATATTTAATTACAAATAATTAATAAAAATGGTAATAAAAAATTACGATGTTTTAAAATTGTTTGACGCCAAAAAAAGTTTTGTAATATAACCAAAATAAAAATAATAAATAAATGTAATACTCTATATATTTTAGGCAATTTAAATATATAAAAAGTGTGTGTGTACTTATGTACACGCGTTAGAAGTTATACTTCTTTGGCCTAACAAGAAAAAACTTTTCAAAAATTTTATCTTTCGCCTTATTCTACGTTTGTAAGAAAAACGACACTAACAATAGAAAAAAGGTATCTGATACATTGAAAGTTTTATTATAACGCATTATCTAGTTAAATAAAGTTTATTTAAATATCACAAATAATCTGTAAAAATGATCTGTCAATGTCAAAATAAACGTCACTTTCACAAAAAATGTTGACTATAGCTGACTTCAGAGTGTCGTTTTTTTGTGTCATCATTTTTCCCTAACGCGCCAAAAGAAGTATAACTTCAATAATGAAACAACTGTGACTTTGTCGATGTTGTTCTTACTATATTATGCTTCATCAAACATCCTAAATATAACGTCTAAAAAAATAGTAGCATGTGACCTGTGTCACCCATATGTGGCCTCATTTTTTTTTTTTTTTTTTTATGTTAGAAGTTGGCAAACAAGCATACGGCCCACCTGATGGTAAGTGGCTGCCGCAGCCTATGAGCGCTTGCAGCACCATTAGTAGGTGCCACTCACGCGTTGCCAACCTCGAGATATTAGTTCTTAAATCTCGTTCGCCCAGTAATTTCACTAGCGTACAATGCCCTTCTAACAGGACCACAGTAGTGCCTAAGCACTACTATTTGGCGGCAGAATATTGGACACTGCGGTGGTACCTACCTAGCCGGCCTCTTGCAACAAAAGACCTACCACCAGTATCGTATCATAATTTTAGCAATAGAATATCATTTAATTTATACACAGCATACCAGTATCTTTGTTTTCAAAATATAGTAAGATTTAGCATCAAATATGACTTAGCCAGATCATAAGCGTTACAAGAGTAAACAAACATGTTTGGGTCTGATGATTGTTGACTTAATTCCTGTGGTCAAATCGAATGCCAAAACATTGGCAAATGTAGCAAAACAAACACAATGATCGATATGTGATGTAACAATGGAACAACGATGACAACATTTAGCTCTTCTGTTGTGTAAACACTAGATCCTAATGTCTGAAGATATCCGTAAAAACTTAAAAAGGGTGCAAATCCTGGGTAATTTTTTTATGAAGTTCCAGATGGAGTAAAATGGAAAGGCAATTGTTGAGTATACTATTTATGTGGCTATGTAAAAAGTGACCTTGTTGAGCGGCCCTGAGGATGACAACAGTCGGTGTAGTCCTGACTCTCGTCCGCGCTTGCGAGAGCGGCACAAGGAGCCATTCCTCCCTCCCGGGACCGTTCTACGTGAGACCAAGAAATCTCTCAGAAGCACTGAGGTTAGCCACTGAGGAGGTTTCAGTTTGTCCTCATGAAGCTACCATCGCGTCATAGAACCCTTCACAATCCGGTTCTCCTCCCCAGGAAGAATAGAAGTTGAATTAGATAAATTAGCACCATACGCGTATTAGAAGTAAAGCGTCTTAAATAAATATATGATGTAATATTTTTGTCCTTCTCTCCACGTTGTCTTTTTATTATTGAAACAATATCGCCAGAATTATCATATGTCTTGTCACTTTTATTATGGCAGGAGGAACGGGTCGAAGGAAATAAGTCGTCTTAACGACATCTTTAATATAAGAAGCAATGTCACTAAAAAAACTACACTTGAAAACAAAATACTTAATAACATCAGCTTACAGTGTCATTTCAAACACTTTATTATCTTAATACTCTACAAAAGATCTATAAACATTGGATTAATACGTTAAAAATTTAAAAAAAACGCCATTACTGTCAGATAGATTCAAACGTAGGATACGTTAAAATGTATGGAGCGCCATTGTGTTTGAATTGTTTAGGCCTATGTGAGGATAACATGTAGATGCGCGTGCGGACGACAAATGTCTTCATTATTCTTCCCACGCCACTAATCCCTGGTGCCTCGTTTAGACCAGTCGAGTGAGGTTCGAGATAGGGAACTGGATAGAGCACTTCTCTTATCAGTTGGATTGACGTATTTTATACGGTTTAACTTCGATTCCAATCGGTTGAAATGTTTTACGCAATGTACGGTGTGAATTTTCAGTTGAACTTGGTATATATATGTTCATGAGTTGTTTTCATTTCTCTTTCCTAACAATAAATATATAACCCATATTTTTTAACTAGTCCTAATTGTCCAAAATACTAGGTCATGTCTTACCACCTTACAAATGTTTCAATAGTGCAACCCACGCCAATTTCACTTAATGGAAGGTCATATTTGAGAAACCCAAATAGTCCGGTGGGCAAACAACAAACAAACAATTAGCGTGGTGAATACCAGGGTCAGTCGCACCCACACAGCCTAAGGTCACTAGACCGTTCCCAGCGATGATCGAACGACAGCGATACCATGATGCATGAGCTGTCGATATCGCGATCAGAGTGACGTACGTAATTTATACCGGACGATTTGCTTAACCGGTCCGACAATGACAACCCATTGCGAGGTATGTACCCCCTTTGTGTATTAACGTCCGCGATTACTATCTAGTTCGGGCTTTACACATGTTTATGGATGTACCGGACCACTCGCGGTTCTGCTGCGTGGTTGTACGGAATTGAAGACATTGATTCGCGATTCCCTATCTCGAGTCGAGTAATTCTTGGGAACGGGAAAATTTAAAATGGATTTATATAACTTATACTACGATAAATCTTTGAAAAAAATTGGTAATTTGTAATATATTATTACAGAAAACTTTGTTTTTCTGAACGCGCAAATTTCAGAAACTATAGGTGTGATTAGGAAAATTTTAATTTTACGTTAGGTCGCTTGTTTATTTAGAAATTTTTGACCGCTGTCGTTCTACTACCTCTAGAAGAGGCATTGTAGTCATTAACTTTTTTTTTGACGTGAAAAAATGTGAAGTTGGCATGCAAAGATATAACATACCTGATGGTAAGCTGTTGTCGTAGTCTTTGAGCGCTTGCAACACCATACATTTTTAGGTGTCACTCACCTGGTGCCAACCTCGAGATGTAGGTTCTTAAATCTCCTTTGCCCAATAAGTTCACTAGCTAAAGTGTCCTTCACAGTAATGCATACCTAGAGTGGTTTGCTTTGTGGTAGAATGTCTGACACTGTGGTGGTAGTTAACTATCCGATCCGATCTCTTGAAATAAAAGACCTAACAGTAAAATCTGAAAACTTTAAACCTGATATACTAATACGCAGAGCGATATGGATGCAGCACGGCGGGATATAAAAGAGGCACATTATTATCATCCCAATTTAACACAGGTGAAATTGGGGGCAGAAGTTAATCCTAAGAATTAATAAAACTTCATTGGACTACATTCGTAATCCGCTATGACTAACAGCTCATTTATTGAATTTCGACATCATATAAAAATTTATGTGTGTGCTAATTGAAAAATTTACATCCGACTTTTACAATGATATCGAATATCAAAGAAAAACTCGTTAACATTAGTCTGGTCGGCACAAAAGTGTCACGTGTGCCGGCGAACTACAATGGGAAGGTCTCGAACAAATCCGATCACTTTCCCGCACCACGGATTAAGATCGAAATGTCAGTGGCAGTGACATTTTTATTTCTGGACGACATTTTGACGGTTATGAAACTACAGATAGAATCGGTCGGTCCAATTAGAGATTTATTTATTTTCACGACACCGTACACGATTTATAAATCATTGTAATGAACGGATTTAATATTTATCGATAACGAATTTTTATTTATTTGTAATAGTTTAGAATATTTTCATTACGAAACATTTATCAGGAACTCTTGATCGTTGAAAGTGGAGCAGCGAATTGCAATAACATTAAATAAAATGCAAGAGATAAGTAAAATTATGATTCAGCCATTTGTAAACATATAGATAAAACTCGTTAATCTCAAAACATCAAGCTACCGAGTAAGTTACACTCAAAGTTGAAAATGTGTAGGTATCGAACATCGCCCAGTTCGCCTACAGGCCATTGTTGTTATGTTCGTGTGAGGTGTCACATTCCATTTGTCTTCAAATCTACAGATAGCGTTGAAAATATACGCCTCATCAAATTAATTGTATTACTACTTAGTGAAATGATTTTATTTATATTAACATCTAGTAAAACACAATAAACAAATGACTTGGCATATTTAAAAAATGCCTATTATAGCCCATAGTCTGTAGCATACTTAAATGGAATCGAATCGAATCTTTTAAGCTATAAAGAATTTTGATCTATAATATACATATATCCGGAGTCTTTGATTGACATTAGCATAGAGATTCGCCGGTTGTTTTTAGGTTGAGGTTTTGAGCCGGTAGTAAAGCCTGAATTTCAACAAATAAGGGTTATGCGTTATTTTTTATTTCGATAATATAGGAGTCTAATAAAAGATACAAAATTACCATAGGTGTAGTCAATACGTAAACCTATTATTCATAATCATGCTATATTTATACATGATAACACTTCCATAGTAATATAATTATTACTATTTCCATAGTAATATTTATAATTGCTAATAACTAAAACTAAAGCGTACTAATTAGAAACAACAGCGACAGTTCCCGTTTTTAACGAGTAAATGAACGCTAGTTCGCCTTATAAGCGATCTATAAAGTAAGATACAACATTGATAAGTCTAATCCTATTCTCGTTGAGTATTATGCTAACGAGCCAGATCTTCATAATAACGACATAAACAACGAGATAGAACCAACGAGGCGATATCATCGTACTCATTACACTCGATCGAAAATGCTCCAAATGAATATTGCCATCAAACTTTTTAATATCGACTTAAGTCATAAATGAAAATTCAAAATTTTTATTTTACATTTTTGTACGAAGAATCTTATTACCTTTGGCATAAGGTTCAAAATCGCTCTTTATTCTATCTGTCTCTTCTTTTCGTAACGCGTACGTTATTAAAAATTACATACTCGAAAAAAACCGTATAGCAGCATTTCGTGGATGGAACTTTCTCGAACTCTATATTCCGCGATATATAAGCCGGCGACTTAATCACTGGTGACGCTGTCGAGGCCGCTAGAACCAACAGCGAGCCAGACGAGCGAAGACACTGTAAGTGAATGAAGTGATCAAGTGCAAAATCTAGTGATTTCGTCTATCATTCTGGACTACGATTGACCTGAGATTTGGAAGTTCTGTTCTGTAACCTTAAAGATCTCAATAAAGTCTCATTTCGAGCCATATCCAAATTTAACCCAATTTTTCGAACTCCAGCATCCGTAACGTAACTCTTCTCAAACAATCTAGTTGTTTGCGTTAATTTACGTAAACTTTAATTACGACTCGATAGTCCTAAGCTAAAACATTCGCTTTGCATTTAATATTACAAACGACTTCAGTTTATAGGCAATATCATCATTTGCATTTATAATAGAAATAATCAAACAATTTGTAATGTTGTTCACGTATTGTTAAATAATTGAATATTAGCTCTTGCCCGTTGCTACGACCGCTTGGTTTTGTAATAAGGCATATTTATTGAAATAAAAATAAACAGTTTATAATATACCTTTCACATTTATAATATACTCACTACAATAGAAATTCAACTCTTTTCCGAAATAAGAAGTAGCCTATGTATTAATCCAGGTTATAAACTATCTGTGTTCCTTTCATCCAAATCCATTCAGCCGTTTTTGAGTGAAAGAGTAACAATTCATACATCAATACTTCATACGCACAATCTTTCGCATTTATAATTATTAGGACTAGTAGAACTTCATTCTAATTTCGTTTTCTTACGTAATTCGAAGCGAGAAAACACAGGTTGAAGAGTTTACACCCACGTCGTCTGGGGGACAGCCTGCGGTCAACAATTATATAACGCGAGATTCAATAGCTCCCTTATATTACGTTTATAATTACCGTTAATTGCTTTTTGAAATCTATGTTCGACTTTCATTAGTCGATACTAATATATTTCGTGATGTACTTAAAGTCTATTAGAATGGTATTCATTAGTACAAAACCCTTAGGCGTTGAAATCATTGTTACGAGTTATCGATTACGAAGATAAGTTGCTATAAAATTTAAATATAACCACTAAAATTAATTTTTAGCTTAACATCTTCAGTTTAACAGAAAATTTTTATTATTTTTTTTTAATTTTTCAGAGAAATATGTGTAGCTGCCTGAGTTAACAGCTTATATTAATGGTCAAAAAATGATGTCTCAGAAAAAGTAACTACTTATCGCTTTATCTTTAATAGACGTTGCCTCTTAGAAATTTGACTCACGAACATATATTATCCACCACGGTTATCGCGCATTATGTAATTAATTCTATAATTCCCAGACGGTTCATAAACTCCCCTACAAGTCGGATCACGATATTAAACATAATTTGAATACATCTCGCCCACGCCACCGACAGTGAGCCCGTGGTTATCATAATTATATAATACGTGATTCGATCCCGGCTCATTAATTATAATTATTATTTATTATTATTTTATTTGATGATAATTAATTTTGAACGTGGTACCTTTTGTAACGTTTCAATCGAGTATATGTAAGTGGTTTAATTACATAAGCGATTATGACTTCTTTAATTAAAATGTGGTTTGTATAAGTAACTTAAGGAATGTTTTAATGTTTGATAAAAATAATGAATGGTTTTCTTACAGACTATGACACTATTTACTTTCAATTTTCTTTTAGTTTGTTTTTATATATAAAAAAATTTTTAATACCAAAAAGGTGGTGAACAAGATTAACAAGGCATTAAATTACTTGATAAGTTCTATACTTTGTAATAGCATATGCCCACAACTTCTTCTGCGTGGAGTAAACTTTGAAGCCTCAATAGCTCAATGGTAGAAGAGCCGACTCCGCTCCGTTAACGCGAAAGTCGCAGGTTCGATCCTGACCCCCTTAGGTTATTATCGTACCCACTCCTAGCGCAAGCTTCGAGCTTATTTGGAGGGGCAAAAGGAATATTAGTTATAACAATAATAAACGCTTAAAGAATATTACGCACACATAATACACGCAACGGCCCCCAGTAGGATAGTTATATCCTGTGTCGCGTGTGTGTGCGGAAATATACACAACTTTAAATCTCACCCAAATGACAGCCAAAAACCGTACAACTATTAAAACGTTTGTATAATATTTATTAGTTGCAACATTGAGATACATATATTAACAAAGCGAGTCACTTTCATTCAATCTAGACCTATTTTCATGTTAAACTGTCCCAAGTGGTGTTTCATTCACAACGGCCCACGACTGTAAATCACCCTGTCAGCACGCCCACATCCCTAATCCTGCCGACTGGTAGTGCACTCTTCATGTGTGGCACTGTATCAAATATATTATGTATTGTATATTACAATGCGAGATAATAATTGTGATAGAAGAGCATTGTTTTATGGCATAACATTTATTTCTTCTAAATCGATTTCTTCGCTAAGGATGTCGGTAATGTTATTACCAGACCAGATATGATAGAAAAAAACAATTGTCTCAGTGAAACAGATTTATTATAAACTAGCTGTGCCCACCAATTTTTGTTTATTACACGGAACCCTACTTCTAAGTAAAAGTCCCGGTGAAATCAGACCGACAGACCAACATTTTAAAAATTTATTTTTTATGTAAGTACCGTATATATTTTCAGCTAAATGCTTGTATATGAAAAGCTGTTAATTTGGAATAAGAACAGACACTTCAATTTTATTTATTTGTATAAATGTCGACACATTTATGTTAACAGAAAACATAGTGCACACATAACTTATGTGTGATTTATTATATATATATGTACTTTTTTGTATATATATATATATATATATATATATATATATATATATATTTATTTATTTATAATAAAATAATAAAATTTTGTATGTAGTATATAGTCTCTTAGTCCCACAGTACACCTCCTTACCGCTTCTCTTTAAAGTCCTCTAGCCAAAGGTTGTCTGGCAGAGATCGCTGCCTTAGCGATAAGACCGCCTTTTGTATTACCACTTTTTTGTTTGTACTTTCTTTGTTTTTAATTTCTGTGTCGGTGTACAAATAAAGCATATTATTATTATTATTATTATTATTATAGTATTTCAGACATACCCACAGTAAAATATTATAAAAGATCAATTAAATTAATAATTAGTTGCAAAACGTTAAAGGTAAACGCATTCCATAGATACTGAGCTATGGCAATTTAGAAAGTTCGCATCGGTCGCATTTCGAAAGAGTCCCTCGGGTATCGAGTGGTAATAACAAGAAAACATAATTCGCACGCAACAGACGCCGCGGACATTTTGAAATTCAAATCCCAGTATTTATATCCTGGATGATTATTATCTAAACTATACGCAGCGGCGAAAGTTAACGCAGAATCTATATAAATATTATAAATACGAATATGTCTGTGTCTTACTCTATCACGACTTAACTGATGAATGGATCTCAAATAAATTCGGCAAGGTGATATTCTCGACGAGGAAGTAACTTATACAAATTATATTATGGACTAAAGTAGAGACAAAGCAGTGAAAGAGAGAGAGAGAGAGAGATAGATAGAGATAGAGAGAGAGAGAGAGAGATAGAGAGAGAGAGAGAGAAATATACGAATAAGAAACAAAGTAAGATATTTTATACAAACTATTTGACAAACAAGTCTGCTTTATGACGAGCAGTGCTTTTAGCCTTTATTACCAAACCAGGAGAGATGAGGGGCAGTAGATGGAGGAGGAGAAGGAAAAAGTATGAGGTAAAAGGGGTACTAATTCGAAGAAGATGATGTCGCGAGCATAAGCTAGTTAGATGTATATTATTATCAATTCTCACTTGATTCGTATGTAATTTAGCACTCGATTCCACAATAGCCGGTCCTGTCTTTTAGATAAAAGTCTCCCGAGCCAGCGATAAAGTGTGCACAGTGTATTACAAAGACACTTATGAATTTATATTGTCATTGCCTGCTTATCCTTCGCGAAACCTTTCAATACATAAATCATTTAACTATGAACAATAAATATAGCTGTGTTTGATACCTTGCCAATTTTAGTACATGTTTAAAACTGGATATGAAAAATTTTAAATCCAAAACTAAATCCACTTATGAAATGAAAGTACATAAATGAATTATCTATCTGATCTGCATCTGATTACTATTATCGCTTTGATATTTAGACGTAACTGCTAAACTTGTCATCGCAATAAAAGCTTCAATTAAAACTTTTCATAACGAGTTACGTAATTATTTAAAGGCCGGCTTAATTCACTCGCGATAATGCCATTTGCGATGGCGTCACTCTTAAAGAAAATCGCTTTAGATAGGTTATAAAAGGGTTCAATAGGCGATATCGTGGTAGGACTACTATTTGATTACCCTGCGGTGTCGCTAGACGCCCACGCGCATACGCCGTGGCGACCCGGCGCGGCGCGTAAATATGGCGACGGAATTAGACCTACCCGCGTTTATTTATCGCCTGCGCGCGCACCAGAGAAATCGACGAGCGTGTCACTTCCTGCTCGAACGCCGCCAAGAGCGGACAACCAGTAATACCCTTGTAATGGTCCTTTATTCGGTACCATTAAACTATATCAGCACTGTCTACGTTTCCTTAACGCTTGACATTTCTAAATTCATTTAAGACATTGCGCGAAATAAAAACGATTTAATAGTTGTACTATTTGTTTTGACAGTTACAAAATCACTGTAATTAAATTAAAGAGACCTTTATTATCGCCTTGACATACACGTTATTATATAGATAAGAGTAATAAAAACAGTAGAGCGTAAAAAGCGCGGAAGTACGCGATAGTAGGCGAGTAACCATTGACATTTGCACGACATTTGACATTATACGGCCGCCATACTTCTAATTATTATTAGTAGGTGTGGGCTGTCAATGCATACCTAAACTGGGCTGCACGTTGATGGATATCGGCGACCAAACCAGTCCTAATGATTAAATACACGCCGTGAATGTCATGCCTCGAGTGCCGAGATCTAATTAAACAATCTTCCTTACTGTACTTTACAAATAACTAGTTACAATGATACTATTTATATATCTAATAATCCCTGTCTGTCTATCAAGTTTTCAAGCCTAAACAACTGACCGATTTTGACCGCTTTCTATTTGGGGAAATTGACTTGAATGGGTTGCAATATGGGATGAAAGATTGTATGATTATTTGTAAATTACATTAAGGGTGCTGTATTAAAATCGTTTTTCACGCGGGCGAAGTCACGGGCAGAAGCTAGTACAATATAACCGCTATATAATTATATGCTTTTATAAAACTGGAACTCGTCTCTGAACATCTTGAAAATATTTGAAAAAGTAATTTAGATCGACTCTATAGCACCTATTCCTAATTTTGTCCTTAATGTGCTTTGCACTTATTAAAATTTATACTTGTACTTATTAAGATTTATAATATTTGTTATAGAATCACATACTAATTACTGCATTAGTTTACAAAAATTCTTCTGACCGCTGAAATTCACGTGAATTAAAAAAAAATGTTTTTATGATGAACATCTTTTCAAATTAAAATAAGGAGAAAACAACACGACACCTAAAGCAATTTGTAATAAATATAAAAAACAAAAAACATTTTGATCTTATTTCAAATTACATATACGCGTTTATTGAAAAATCCATTGACATTTACAAATATTGCGACAATAATATTGGAAACGATTTGTCGAGACATTTAAGTTGGATGTAGAGTAAATCGTAAACGAGATATTTTTTTACATGCTCTAATTAAAAATAAATCGAGTTACTAATTGTATTACATAATAATAATTTAAAACTAACACGTCGAAATTCCTTTTCTTTACCAGAAGGTTGTTATTTAATACTAGCTTCTGCCAGCGGCTTCACTCGCGTTAATAACGAGTATTAAAGGTTCAATGCAAAATTCATCATAATCGGTTTAACAGTTAAGGCGTTAAAATATATACTTCTCTTTTACAGAATAACTATGAAGGTAAAAGCAAAGAACTTCCTAATGGAAAATTGAGTGATTCCCTCAAACCAATGTAGATTTAATTTCTCAAATATATTTTTAATGTGTAATTTAGTTTGTAAAGACGGGGCCGACATGTAGGCTTTCTACTAAGGCCCCGAAAAATACTAGAAAAAGAAAAAAATAGCTTTAATAAAAATGACCCTTTTTTTTTTTTTGGAATGTGTATTGCTGTTGGCCCTACTAGCCTTGACAGCGTCACCGGGCGGGAGGGCCGAGTACAGAGACTCAGCCGTGATAAAGGGACAGCCCTCACGGGGGCTCAAATTTGATTCCGTCCTTAGGGTGCCTCCTGCGAAGCCGAACCACGGCTAAGGACGTCACCGGAGATGAAAATAAAAATGAAGTAACAGTTATTACTATCCCACACCTAGGCAAAGGCCTCCTAACCTATTAAGGAAGAGCTTAACACACGCTGCTTCACTTCGGATTGGCGGATATACATTGTAAGTGTGTTATTAAGCACTTGAAGACTCCAAAATGTCTGGGGTAAACTTACCGTTTTCGTTTACAACCTACGTTTTCTATTCTAACAATAATTTTGAGTAATTCTATTATAAAGCGTCAGCATTAATGACTCGTTGAAGGATATCGTGGCGTTTTTACCGCACGCTGAGTCGCGAATGACACTGGCGACCTCGGCCGTGTCGCGCAGAGGTGAAATAGATCTAGGTGAAAAAAAACTCCCACAATTTAACATTAGGGCTACCATCGCTTAATATAAACAAAATTATACCAACTGGAAATATATAACAATAACTATTATGTATTTTTATTTGAGATTTTTAAATAAGTTAAGTACTAATTACTATTATGTATACCTGGATAAGGCAATAAAACACGATTCAAGTTATTTAAGCCTCAATAGTTCAACGGTAAAAGGGCCGATTTCGCTTTGTTAACGCGAAAGTCGCGCGTTCGATTCTGACACCCTTGGGCTATTATCCTACAGCAAGCAACGAGCTTATTTGGAGGGGCAATAGGAATATTAGTAATACCTTGAAAAAAGCCTAATGCCTGTAATAAAAAAATAAATTTAAAGTCCGTTTATGATACTAAAAAGGACAGTTTTGAGTTAAGTGATAAAATAGAAACAAATGTACAAAACGTACTAATAGAAAGATGAAACCGTTACTGACAACAACTTATACATTATTACAAAATAAAACAAAAAGAACTATAGTACATTTCTTCTTTATATCAATATATTATCTTTCCTTTATCTAGAATTGAAAATAAATTCTCAAGAAATATTATAACAAAAACCATATCTAATACGGTAGCATTGGGTTTTTTAAACTCATTCACATATATCTTGTAAAATATGAGTGTAATTACAAATATGACAGTTATTACTTCTGTCCACGTTCAAGTTAAAATATTATAGTCACAATACATTGTTATTTGAGCATTTTATCTGTCGCTTGGTTTTTGTCATCGCATTCAACTTCGCCCACGCATGCCCCGGTCAATAGTCAAATTGTTTTTGCTCGAATTTATTATTTAGAATAGAAACTATTTTAGTTCGTAAGCCGGATATGTATCTTATTTAATACTAGCATCTAACCACGACTTCATTGTATCGAAAATGACAAACAAAATTCCTAAATCGCTACCAAATTTAATAGGATCACTCACTGAAAATTTCATGAAAATCGGTCATCAAACAATGAAGTCCATATGGAACATCGATTGTTATTTGAAAAGCATGTATTAGTGATTTTAATAGTTACATCTATTTTGGTCATTATCATAAACATTATTAATATTTATTTATCACTTCTCACTCGAATATCACTTAATGTCTTAAGCAACTAAATGATCTTTGAAATATTTTAAAATCATTTCAAGATCGTACGAATTCACTATCAACATTAAAGCCGCGTTTCCACCAGCGCTCTGCGAGGATGCGTAGCGAGGGATAGATTTCTTAAAACCAACAGAATCGCTTTATTTACATAGCCTCGATCATCGCGCTGCTGTGGATACAGCTTAACCTTAAAGGCTAGGAAAATGAAGTGATTCTATTGGTTCTTAGCAAACACATCCCTCACTACGGATCGCATAGCTCTCGTGGAAACGCATCCTTAATGTGTTCGAGGAATGTTTCCTGTGTTGAGTTCAATGTATACGGTGTAATTACGGATATTACAAAAGTCTGAACTCAGCGCTCTAGTTTTATACGCGATTGCACAGAACGCCCGATGGTTTCGGGTGTTGCTTCTTATAACAAACAGTGTTGTGTATTATACTCAACCGCACTAGGACTAGGTTAATGTTTTTGAGTGTATGTATGTATGCATCGTCTATTTACTTGATAATCTGTATCCTTCAAACCATTGTAATAAATAAGGTGTCGATAAATTCGTTTTGTTCAGGACTATAACGTAGAGAAACATCGCTTGTACCGAGGTTATTAATAGGATTAGGGCTGTTAAGTTATTAAAACTATTATTAAAGTTACATCTATTACATCTATTTTCCCGGCATCGGGACGTGACGACCCCATCGCCCGCATTTGAGATAACCTCTGTCACAGCAGAAATTATTCCACCATTAGTGCAATCAGTCACACTGGTTTCATTGTTTTGTTTTAATAGGCCGGCTACGTAGGTACCAACGTAGTGTCAAATATTCTATCGCCAAACAGTAGTGCATTACTGTGTTCCGGTTTGAAGGGCACTGTAGGCTAGTGAAATTACTGGACTAAGGAGATTTAAGAACCAATATCTCGAGGTTGGCAACGCGTGAGTGGCAACTAATGGTGCAAAGATATACATGCGATCATAGGCTACAGTAGTAGTAACATAGTAGAAGTTTTAAATATATGATTTCAAAATAAATTGCTAGAAAAATAAATCGTTGGTGCTTAACTTAATAATGCGGCTAATATATTTGGACAACATTTTCGTGTGGTGATTTTGATTGGCCCATCTCAATATAAATTAATACATAATTTTAATTTTAAAAGTGTCGTTGTATTTAAGGAGGAAAATTAAAACATCAATTTAATAATGTGGTGGTTATTTTTTTTTAACAATATGAACAAGGTCCAATAAATATATTATTTATTACATCTCGAGACAGTATTAAAGGTGAAGCTCACAGGTTACAAGCGGAACACTCCCGGTCGCGGGGTAGTGTGTGTGCGGGGACAGTGACCCGGGCTATCTCAAGATCGCAGCCTCCGACCGGCCAGATGCCGAAAGATGTCCGACAGGTATGCACTCTGCTCGACTTTAAACGAGCTACTTTATTTCGTCGCAAATCTCATGCCCATAAAAAAAACCGCTTCACGTAAAATATTCCGACGCGGATGTTATTTTCTCTATAACAATGGACAATGATCCACTTTTTAAAGGAATTCAGATGCAAAGTTGTCGTTATTAAAATTTTATGTGACATATTTCTATGAAAAATATTATTATAGTAAATATTTGAATAAATGTGTATCGTATATATCATAATAGAAACTCCATTTTATTGTTTTATGTCTAATAATAATCGACAGCACCTCGTGAACTCTTTACTATTTTATTTTTATTATTTGAGGCTTTGAAATTAGATATTATAAATTTATACAGTTAATTCAGTAGGTATTAATTATCATCTGCCAGCAAAATCGTCTGCATGGACTTTAGAATAGGGTTAACAGAGAATGAAAAATATGTGACTACAAAAATTTAAATAAAAAAATCACATTTTATTATATAATGTAGAAATGTTATTTAACAGTTTGTTTTACAAAAAGTTGTAAGTACTCTTTAAGTTAAATGACAGAAGAAGCTACGTTTTGTTAATTGACAGTTAATATATTCATAATAATTGATAATACTGCTTAATAGAACAATTAGAAAAGAAAGAAAAGTTGCAATTGTAATCCTATATTTTTATATCTATTGAATCGATTAAATCGAAAATACGGAATCCAAAGTACGTGCCTGCCGTAACCTTTAGCTCGCGGCGATGGTTGTAAAAATAAAAGAAGTCAGCGTTAATATAGTATCTCGCTGCGCGTTTGGTTGCCGCTACCGCAGGTGCGATGCCCTGACGCACCCGCGACCGCAACCGCGCCTCCTCCCGCTCTCAATAACGATATTTTAGTAATTATCTATAGCTTGTCTTATTCATTACATTGCGATAGTTCTTAAACGACATATATGGTTCAAAGTTGCTCCCGTCACGGTTCAAAGTTGACACATTGTTATTACTCAGTGGTTTTTAAGTGAAGATAATTATGTACATACTAGCTAAGATTTGACTAAGTTGACAAGCAAGCATACGGTATACGGTGATGGTAAGCGGTTGCCGTAGCCTATCAACGCTTACAACACCATTCGTAGATGTCACAAACGCGTTGCCAACCTCGTTATATTGGTTTTAAATCTTTTTGCCACACTATATAACTAGTTATAGTAATGCAAAATACACTACTGCTTTGCGGTAGAATATCTGACACTGTGGATGTGCCTATTTAGCCGGCCTGTAGCAATAAAAGGCCACCAGTAATGTAACCTATACAAGATACAGTCTGTCTGATAGAAGAGACCCACCGTAGTCTATATTCACTAACAATCTGAGAAGCCTGAGCTTGTACCTCTACTTTTCCCGCGCAGGAGCGGGAAATGAAGCCGTGGGAATTAAAGGCAACCTGCCTTTAACGCCAATGGTCAATCTTTATCATTACATTAATTTTATCTTTTAAAACTATTTCCGATCACTTTTTTCATCTTAAATCTTCTGGGATATAAATGTACTAATTAAATTCACATTAACTGCTACTATTTCAATCTGGCCAACACCGGAGGCATGCATCAGAACGATAGAGATCGGACGCGACGGACGCCTTCCTGCGCGCGCGCATCTTGTTAGCGACGCGTGATCTACGCTCTACGGACGATCATCGCGGCGTGGATGTATTAATAAAGTGTGAAGGAAACTCTTATATTAATAATGCTTATTAATTATTATTGATAACGTACTTTCGCCCGTTTCGGAGATTAGGGAGAAAAAACAGACGGACATAAACATTTAGAACTTTTTTTTTTGTTTTAAGTTCCGTAAAGTAGTTTACTTTCATAAGGATTATGTAAAATGGTGTTGACATTGCAAAGAAACACCTCATTTTCATTGATTTGTTGTGTATAGATAGTATTAAATGAAATTATTGAAACAATTGATTTTGAAAACAAAAAAAAAATAAAAACTTTTAAGAAAGGTCCTCTTCATTGCGAAAATCTACAATCAAAAATATTTTTTCTATCGCCACCCACTAATATTCAGTTTAATATCATTCATACACATTGCAACACACATACACGCAGACTCACATGCACATTATGAATAAATAATTACAAATAGTAAACGAAATCGCAGGAAATCATAACAACATAAAAAAGTTATACAAAGTTGCGTAAAAAACGAACTTAAACTAAAATGGTGTAGTTGGAAGGCTGTGAACTGGTCAATTTCCTGCCAGTTGGAAGTGAACCAGTTCGAGACGATAGAAATGTGGAAATAACACGCGGATTTGACGGAAGTATACATTTTTATGTATGTAGTTGAGGAAACGCCAACACAACGCTTAAGTATGTACTATGTACGTATTACAATTACTATGCTATAGAATTTTAGTTTTATTTATTATGGAGAATGCTAAAGGGGTTATAAACGAATCATTTAGTGCGTTCAAGATTATTTTTTTATTAATGAATCCTAGGAAATTAGTAATGTTTTTCAAGTAGTTAATAGTGTCATTGCCCCTCCAAATAAGCTTGTACCTTACGCTAGAAGTGGGTACGACAAGAGCCCTGGTGTGGGCCAAACCTGCAACTCTCGCGTGACCTAACATTTTTAAATACGATAAATTATATAAAATAACGAGTGTTTATATTAAAGCTAGCAATTTTGAACGCAATGTTCCTGCAGCAACGGGTGGCAGGGTCTGCTAGTTTCAGAACCTTTTATATTTAGACCGACCCCTTCATACAGACAAAATGACACAGAATCATTGGTCCCCTCCCTGCCATTCAACACCAACCCAACGTAACGAAGTTAGCCACAGGACACACGCTAACTTAATTCGATAACGTTTTTTTGTCAGCTCGCTTTCCTACGCTAACCCGCGATAAAGTACTTCGCTCCAAAATAAAAATAACTTCGTATTTCAAATGCTAATGAAGCCAAGAAAAGATGACGTCATATGCAACATCAAAATAATAAACAGAACTATGAACTTTGTTGATAAAATATTAACAATATAAGTAATACTTATTATAACTGTGCACATTACTATGTGCAAATGGTTATGATTGTTATTATCAAGGTACATACATAAAGGATTAAATGAAAATTAATTTTCTCCTATGACAAAAGTTACACGGCGATAATGTCGTCTGTGACTACGTAATGTGATATGATTATGGAAAATGCTAGCAGGTGGTAATACCTCTGCTAGTTATTACTACCTTAGATTAAAAAAATGTTCTGAAAATAGTATCAATATGATGCAAGACGTGATTAGCCACAGCCTAGAAAAAGATATTAGTAAGTTTATAGGTCTTCTAGAACAAAATGGAAAATTTAGAAAAAGTGTCATATTATTCTGAAAATAAAATTATATCGAATCGAAATCTTTAAATAATATCGAGTCATTTAAGGAACTACACCGTGAGCGCCAAAAATCTAAAAATTGCATTTTTAAACTAACCTTTGAATCAGTGAATTTGTGAGTTTGAAATAATATAATCTATCTACCAATAGTCATGTAAATGAAATTACATGTTAATTAGATAGGATGTTCTTCCTGAAGTCTTGATATGTCCAAAAACAACCTATTGCCTTCAGAGTTGTGTTTAGTTCATAGGAACGACAATACAGCAGTGCTAAAAGGTGCATAATACGTTCTTAAACATTATAATGTATTTATATGTATTTTCTGAACATACATAACAATAATAATCAAGAATATATTGTTAGAAACGATCGTACGCCTTTATACCACTTCTAAGGTCTTTGTTCCGAGACAACAATATCTTACAAGCCAACCCCCGACTCTTTATCTCCGTTAGTTATCGCGTAATAAACTTATAAGATGTAACAAATTAACGATTCAATGTTTAGATAAACGCTTAACATAATTATAGGTGTGTATCAACTGAAAGTAATTAATATTTCATTATGTTAGTTCTCTTTGATGACTTCTTTGATATTTTAGAGACTATTGTGTTGTAAGAATTAGTAGTAGAGCCATTCTTTTCCCAGAACACATGGGCCGACAAGGGAAGTACTACCCAGTACAGTTTCAGTACTGTTGGGTGGTTACGTGCGATGAGTGAGAGCTTTTTATCTTCCCTCCTCCTATCCCTTGGGTTGGCAACGAGCGTGTGATTCTTCAAGTACCGCAAGCGTTCATAGGTTGCGGTGACTAAATACCAACAGGTGTACCGTACGCTTGTTCGTCACCCGTGGTGACATTTTTAAATTTAATAATGGGTTCAATCTTGACCTCCATCGAGCGCGGGGGCATGAGGTCTACGGTGGAGCGAGCTTACTCATAAGAAGGCTATGTACTCGCATCGTAAATATGTTCAGGTTGTATGTGTTCGGTAATACAGACGCCGAAAGTTACACAGATACGCATAAAAAGCTATTGATGATGCAAATATATATATATATATATATATATATATATAATATACGTTTACGTACGTAAGAGTTTAATCCAAAAACCCTCAACGGTAAAAAGCCAGTTAATGTGAGAGCCGCGGATTCGATCCTGACCCCCTTGTGCTATTGCCGTACCCACTCCTAGCGCAAGCTTCGAGCTTATTTCTAGGGGCAATAGGAATATTAGTAATGCCTTGAAAAATGCATTGCTAAATTTTTCTAAAAAAAGAGTATTTGTGTACAAAAATAGCAAACTATCCTAATTAAAATTTAAATCCAAACCACGAATAAATCGTTCGCAATTAATAGCAATATAGTGTAAAATTAATTGGCCCCGAGATAAAATGCAAATCGGCTCCACGGCCACTTTGTTTAACAAATTAACATTATTTTCTAAGAGAATCGGTACGGTGAAAATAAGAAATGCAGATGTTATCTTGAATATCGTTGGCGTCTCAGACTATACTTACTAAAAGGTGTAAGATGACATGTGACTTTATTACCTGAAACAGGAAAAGAAAAATAAATATATAGATATCACATATGTAGATTTAATCATTTTCCTAGTAAATTATTTTCCAGTAAAAACTTTTTAGGGCGTGTTGAGCGATTATTGGTAGCGGAAAACTTATGAGTTCGCGTCACCGATATTTTAGTGACGTATTGCGCCAGACTGGCAACGCGAGTACATATGGTTCTGCCAGCGACATTGCCCTCGTGAAAAACATTAGTTTTTAATACAAACTTTGAGCCCCTGTTTCTACCCTTCACGGGTAGAATCTTAGACAATGTTAACACATATTTCTTTAAATTTAATTGTTCGCCAAACAACAAAGTGTCATGCTACTAAGTTCAAAAATAACGCAGTTCCCAACCCCTTTTCCTTTTTGTGTTGAATTTCGAGAAACCCTTTTTTAGTGCTCGTTTACGTTTTACCTGTGAAAAATTCAGTTTATTAATTAATTGACTAATTTGAAAAAACAGTTTCAAGTTTTCACCTCTATCAGCAACAACAATTACGCCACAACTCAATTAAACCAACTTCAACGTAAAGCAAATAAAATATCAAAGACTAATTACGTCGATGTTATGATAACATATACGAGTGCACTTTATAATCGAAATGAACGGATTGATTCGAATCTCAATTGTTAACTTTCTTAACCTTAATTAAAAGAACTTTCTAATGAATTTATTCATCATACGTAAAAATAAAAAAAGAATATACGAATATGTTATTTGAGAAAAGGTAGACTGAAATCTATGGGTTTTTTGATGACACACATCTTTCATATTTAGAAATAGCCTTGCTGCATTTGTAACTGGTCTCACTCACTCTGTTAATTTCGTTTGATGATGAAGACTACCGAATACCCAAATTCTTTCTCTCTCTCTCTCCTTTTTTCTTCCTTCCTATTTATTCTCCTCGATAAGGCAACATGTATGTGACCTTCCTGATGTTACATACGTGTCTCTTCAGCGATTGAACTGGTGGAGATCATCAGGAGCAACCGTACGCTTGTTTTCCATCAACATCATTTAAAATCATTGGATAGTAAAGTAGTACTTCCCTGTCGAACCCGCCTATTCAAGCCAAAAACAGCACAAGTCTATGTGAGTTAGTCTAAGTAAACGTGAAGCTTAGTATACTTATGTATATTACTCAAAAAGCATAGTTTGAATTACAATTTAGTTCTTCAAAATTGTGAACAAAATATTACAATAATTATTGAAAGTAAATTCGCGTAATTTTATATTACGTTTATTATTACGATACATATAATCATCACCAATCTTCAGCTACCATCTTTATGTATCTGTATGAAATATATTATAGCATCTATACGTAACAATCACCATGTCACCTCATCATAAGCGGAACACATCAACATTATAAAGGCGCGTCCACACTAATGCGACCGGCCCAACGCCTCCGTCGTACCTCGTTATATGAATTAGTTGCGCCTAATCGAGACGCGGCGTGCGCTTGCGATGGAAATACGCTAATAATAAATAACATCAACATTGTATATTATTAAAGTTACATGTCTAGTTTTATAACAAATTAATTTTTACGGAATGTGGTCTTCTGGTGATTCTACTCAAAATGACGTAGATGTTACTGGGGTGGGCCAAGTACTGGAACTTTGAGACCACGAAGGGTGCCAGAGCCAAATACGGAAAAGAACGTCAAATAGCGAAATATAAACAAGGGACCACCACCACCATCACCACCTGTAAACACGGATCTATATGCATGTTTTGGGACTATACTGGAAAAAGTATAGCTATCAAGGTAGATATACAACATCATAGCTTATTTCACGGACGTAAACATATTGAACGTGCCAATAAAAAGTACATTAATTTCACGCTGCTCTGCAAACATTCATCTTGAAGCCGTTACAGAAGTAGGTGGTAGGCAAAAACTCGAGGCATGCAAATAGACTAGCGATGATTTGTTTAGCAATTAGACGCGCGCTTTAAAACCGCGCGTGTCACGCACAACTCACGTAGTATCGAGTTGTATCGACATGCTGTTGCCCTAACTATAATTTTTATTAACCGTCAGGGATGCCTCATTCGGAGGATTGGTTTTTTTTGTAAGGATATATTTTTGTGGTCCAAGTTTAATGTTGGCATGCTTTTGTATAATGATTTTAAAGTTCTACTTAAAAACTCCGGAAATATAGAAGGGAACTTCTAAAAGAATAATAGCTTATTTATTAATTATATTATTATTAAATTACTCGCGGTCAATTATTAAGTACAATTATTAAACTATACGGACAGAGATAAATATTACGAAGCAGATAATTTAACAAATTTTAAAGTGTCACTTTGAATTCGACTTCTTTAATATTTTACTGATTTAAACGGAGGATACTCCATTTCTTTGCTACTATTGTTGTTAAACTATTACCTTTAACTGTTTTTATTATAACCTCAATACATATTTATATAAATAATAATCCCATCTATAAAATATTTCATTAAATTTCTACTTAATTAATCTTGAACAATCGACACGAACTTTACTTATCACGATAATAGAAAACACGAGAGGATCCGTACAATGGAATCCGAAAAATAATTTGAATTTTCTTTTAAATTCTTTCCATTGACACCCCTTGGGAATGGAACCCGAACTAGAAACCTGATATTGTAGTGTACAGTGGTACGGAACTCTTTATGTCCGAAACGCACTTAGTCGTCTCTTGTTCTAGACCCTGAAATACACACTTTAAGGAAGAAGTTTTATGTCACTTAATTTGTATTTTATTACTATCTAACATATGGTGCCAGTTGTACTCTTATCGGAAACATGTAAAACATCTGCTCCGAATAGGACCCATGACCTGCGGCGCTTAAGGCAGGTCGCTACCGCTGCGCCACGACGTTGCATAAACCTCCTTTAACAAAATTGATTGAAGATGTGTTTCGTATTTTATTGAAATTCATCCTCTAGCGGGGTTAAGAAGGTGCAGAAAGTTATTTTGCTTCTAAGTTTATATCAATAGTGCTTTTGATGTAAATTACATTTTTTTTTAAACAAGCTTGAAAACTCAATCCGATACATGACATATCAACGCCCAGTCTGATTAAACTTATAATTTTTTTCACAGGTGTTGGTTTAAAACCTAAACAAGAACTAAGAAATGATTTTTCGGAATTCAACCCTTAAGGAGGTGAAAAGGGTTTGAAAGTTGAAACAATTTGAATATTGGATATCTGTCTTTTTATTTTTTGGTGAACGATTAAAGATAAAGAAACTTGTGTTATAAAATTTTCTGAAACTCAACCCCTGAAGGGGTGAAATGTAGCTTCAAAGTTTGTATTAATCATCATTCACGCAGGCGAAGCCACTGGCAGAAGCTAGTATGAGTATAAAACATTAGATATATTATTGGCACGAGAAATGATAATGAATCTATTATATTAGTTACCCCATAAACATTATACTTCGAAACGTTCTAATAAAATAGATCGAATGGCAATATTTTGTTAACTAAAGTGCCAGCGAGAATTTACCAAATGCGAATATATTTTAAGGTAAAATCGTACATATGACCACGTTCATAAGGAGTATAACTCTTTAAAGCTATTTAGCGATTTGCGAAAACAGCTCGTATAGTTTAGAATAATCAAAATTTGGACACGCGTGTCTTCAACACACGATGTAACAATTACGGATCATAATAATATGTTGTGCGATATTGTCGCCTAAAGAAAATTGAGCACATTATTTCGTATTACAACCTTTATTCTTAGAAACCTACTAATATTATAAATTTGATAGTTTGCATGTACGAATATTTGATTACTTTTTAAAACACGATGCATCTAATTTAATTTTTTTAAAATAATTAATAAAGAAACGCTACACACTCAACAGCCTCCATTAGGATGGTGATTTCCTATGTCTGGGTTCCAGAAACATACACAAGGACAAGGACAAACACATCCAGACCGGAACACATGCCTGTATGGTCAATTGGTCAATACAAATATCTGCTCCGAGCGGGAATCTAATCCTTGACCTGTGGCGCTTAAGGCAGGTTCGCTACCGCTGCGCAAAGCATATTTGACGAGTTCAATTTCTTTCTGGTCGTTTATTAAGATATAAAAATTATCCACAATTATATATATTTAGAATATTTTGTAACTTCTTAATAACGAAAAGAATTCAAACAATGCGTTAAAACCTGCAGGTGAAGCTAAAAAAGTGATATCTCTTAATCTTTACAGACTAAGAACGAAAGATTTTTACGATGGTCCAATTTTCTTTTTTTTTTCACTAATGTTACTATAAAAAGAAACATTGCTAAACGATTGTTGCTATAGTAACCATAGTTACATTAACACGGATGAAACCGTAGACATAAGCTAGTATATATATCTACTTATATGCATACTTCCTATGACGAACAAAGCAAACATGTAACACACATAAATACATTCATGAACGTTATAAATGATATAATAAATTTTTGAATTATTTTTAACGACTTGAAAACAAGTTACAAATTGAATAAAAATACTTGAATGTGAGCGACTATTGAGTGAAATATAAAAGTGTTTATTCACGGGTAATATATCATTTATTATGAACCTGCAATTACAGTTTTCTATAAAAGGCGTTTATATAACTTGCTGTAGAATACTAATACGAATAAGCCCTATAAAATAACTGACCCTATAAAGTTCTCCGAATGACATTCGTTTTTCTGAAACATGCTGCAAAAAAGCTACCGATTGATATTCAACCTTATATTACTATCTCGGAGATAATATAAACAAAGTTAGCCCACCGAGATTCCAGGAATAGTGTTGTACGTTGATTTCCGATAATCGATATCGTCGATAATTACAGAAAATTACGATTTTACTTTATCGTTCTACCATATGCAGTCACCATTACCGACGTAGCCGAGAATTCTAAAAGGCTAATTGCTACAAGCTTTGATAGTGGATTAACGATGTAACATCGTTTAATACGATTGTACAGATGATTGAGTCGGTATAAATATTCTTTCAAAGTTAATATCAAAGTCATAACAACAGATGTGAGTGAAACTTAACGGTGTACGCTCGCGTGTCACAAGAACGCCGAGAGTCACGTCCGTTATACTTAATTTACGATGATAACATCGCGTTGTACGATTACGACGCGATTACAAGCGTCACTCGAGATTTTCAATAATGGTATTGAATCGAGAGTACCGCACTACGCTTAATGAAGCCATATACGAGCCGAAGTCATAATACATCGAATTTACGTCCACCGTTAGGGTCGGACATAAAAGTCGATAAGATGTTGTTGTTTTTATCGATGTCGGACATTAAACTCGATAAAATATCCCTGTTTTTTTATCGATATCGTCGTCCGCACTTCGATGCTGGTTCGATAATTTCTTTATTTTGGGCCCTCGCGAACTGTGAACCAGTTTTTTATTATGGCTCTTATTTTATTTCAACTCTTGCATAAAAGTAGCCGAGTCGTGTTTTGGTAATTACCGAAATCTGGTTCGTTATTGCCGATGATAAATAACAATTTTGTCTTTTACTGCTCGATTAATGGCATCTATATATCTTTGTATTAGGTTTTAATTACCGTGTATAGTTGATTAATTCTAATAAAATAAATCGATTTCGCTAGAATAAATATTTTATATCGAAACACTAGATAGTATTTGGCTTAATATATTTGACCAAAACGTAACGTTTTTATCTTAAGTGGGTTAATGCGTCAATATTAAGTAATTAATGAACACTCACACATCGAAATATAAAAGTAATCTCACAGGTTATAATTAAGTTATCTTTTCTTACTATTAATCAATCTAATTACATATATATCTGTACTAAAGACTTAGAAAGTGCCGATAATGACGCGAAACACAATATGTTTGAGAGATAAATAGTAATGATTACAAATTAAAACACATAAATAAAGCTGTGCTTATATACAGTATGAAAACTTTTTGGAACGAAGTTCCTTATCGCGCGTTGTGAAAGGGGGCTAGACGGAAAAATTCTTACGAAAAGTTGTCACGACACTTTTTGCTATAGTAAGCTATTGTAAGCTGTGCGGCGTCGCATGTTTCTCTGTCTGTCTCTCTCTCTCTTATAGAAAGCAAGCCAGATATTTTCATTTCTCTTTCGCATTGAACAGTGTGGTGTCGCGACGATTATTTTTGTTGAGTGTATACAGGTTTTTTGTAAATAATAAATAATGTTAATAATAAAAAAATATTATTATAACTTAAAAAAATAAAATTTTATTACAATTCCTTCACTAATTAATCGAAAGGAACTTCGTTCCATCCGGGTGTCCCTTGACACCTCTTTTTTATTTCATGACTGTTGGCAAACAAGCATACGGTCCGCCTGATGGTAGGCAGTTACCGCAACCTATGAACGATTGCGCTACTCCAAGTATCACATACGCGTTGCCAACTCTAGGGATGGGAGGGAAGGAATGTGAAGGGAAAAAGGAAGGAAACAGAGGGGCTGGAAGATTTGATCTCCGGCGCTCTCACACAGCGCACGAAACGCAACCGTACCTACTGATACTGTTACTTTACGCCGAATTTCTATAGGGGATAGAACTTGCCCAGTGGAGCCGGCCTGTTTGTTCTGGGAGGAACATGGCTACGCTACTAAAAAATAAAAGAAATTATGGATATTTTAGAATAGCTTTTACAAATTACCATCTAAGCTTCGTTAGAGCATGTTTTATCAAATAATAGGAAATCAAAAAGATATATCATCATGTCACATATAATTTCATGATTTTTTTTTCACAGCTGGTCACATTTGTGAGTTTTAGTCTTTTATTATATAAAAATAATGGTAAGCAATACAAAGAAAATGTAGCAGTTAAGACAAATAAAATACAGATGTTGTTTTTAAAACGTAAACGAGCGCTAAAAAAAGACTTTTCGAAATCCAACCTTTAAGGGGGTGAAAAGGGTTTGAATGTTTGTATGTAATGTCTCGTCATTTTCGAAGCTAGAAGCATGAAACATTTTTATAGCGAACAATTGGCTTTGTTAATAACATGTAAAGTCATTTTATGTTTTAGTAAGAGTATCTTGTTTATACATATTGAAAAAAATTTTTTTTTGCTCTTAATTCAAATCAACAGAGATACTTTATAGTTTCACGAAACTTTTTAAACTATTAGTGAAAGCTAAATAGTTTTCAATCCGCATATGAAAACTACTAGACTTCGTATTATATTAAGTTTTTGTTTACATTGTCGAAGAGTAATACGATTAATTCGCCTGACCTTTAAATGTTAGAGGTTAATAATTTTTCCACTACACATTCATACTTATTATTGTCCTACGTATTGGTATTGCACAACGCTTCCTGTGTTATTCTATTATATTGGCGATATTTTATTACATTATTTGACGACGTTGTGGCGCAGCGGTAGCGAACCTGCCTTAAGCACCACAGGTCGTGAGTTCAATTCCCGCTCGGAGCAGATGTTTGTATTGACCATACAGGCATGTTTCCCGGTTTGTCTGTGTTTGTCATTGCGATTGTGTATGTTGATGGGGCCGTTGAGTGTGTAGCGTTTGCTTATTATTTTTATTTATTTTTTTTTATGTAAGAGGGGACAAACGGGCAGGAGGCTCACCTGATGCTAAGCGATCACCGTCACCCATCAACATCTGTAACACCAGAAGGCAATGCAGGTGCGTTGCCGACCTTTAAGGAAAGAATACGCTCTTCTCTTGAAGGTTTCCAAGTCGTATCGGTTCGGAAAGACCGCCGGCGGAAGCTGATTCCACAGAGTGGTTGTGCGAGGAAGAAAATGTCGTTTAAATCGCGCTGTTGTGGATTTCCAGACATCAAGGTGGTATGGATGGAATTTAGAGTTTAGTCGCGATGTCCGATGATGAAATGATATTTATTGAATATCAAAGAAACTGTCTTTAACGTCAATAAAGGTGCGTTTACACTGTAAGTTTTATATGGAAGTTTGAGGTCAAGTTTGCATGGAAACTGTAAGCTTTTTGTTTTAATGACGGTTGGCAAACAAGAATACGATCCGTCTGACGGTAAGCAGTCACCGCTAACTATGAACGCCTGCGACACTATTTTTTTTTTGTCAGGGAGGAAATCTACTACCAGATACCCGGCGTCCTGGGGAGGAACAACCGGGTTATGTGGGGTACCATGACAAGGTGGAAACGTCATGGGGACCCACTGAAACCTCCTCGGTGGCCGACCTCAGTGTTTTTGTCAGGTTACGGGAATTCTTGGAGAACAAACCAACGCGACCTGACAATCACAGTGCTCGGATTGGTAGCGGAGCTCGGTCCTGGGGGGGCGAGATGGTAAGCCTCCCAGCGCTTCCCATGCAAGCGAACACGGCAGTCGGTGTGGTCCCGACTGCCGTGCGTGCGTCCTCCTTAGGGCCGCTCATCACGGACGCACAGATACCCCACTCTGCACACTTAAAGTATCATGTTGTCAACCACGGAGGAGAGGAGGGTAAGGGGAAGTGTGAGAAGGGAAAAATAAGGGAACAGAGGGGTAAAAGGCGAGGTGAATTGGGTCTCCGGCGATCTCACTCATAACACGAAATATAACAGTACTCTGTTACTTTAAGCGGATTGTCTGTGAGAGGGTAGTACTTCCACGGTCGCGGTCGTGTCGGTTCATCTGGGCTGTAATACGACTAAATTAGTACGATTTATTTGTGTTATCCAAGATTAATATAAATGTCCTAATGGTGCTATTGAATTTGCATGTAATAATTTACTTTTTAAATTTCGGATTCTCTTTGATATGAAACAAAATTAAGTAACTCTGCCAAAAGCAAATTTATTTCCAATATCAAATTTTAAAAAAAATGTTATTTAATCGTAATTTTAACACTATACACTACGCGGCTTTGCGTGAATAACAATTTTTCATTTCATCTTTTATATAAATAATTAATGCTTTATAAAAACTTTCATTCCCTTTAAGTTTAGTTTTCGCGAAAAAACTCACTTTCCCATTACAGTATTAAAGTTAAACATGTCTAAACATTTGCTGGTGCTCCTTCGTAAAAGAAGTCACACGCTAACTTTTTTCAATTAGGTTGCAAACATATGGCGGTTACTTCATTCGAATATATTACAAGCTTGTGACTAACTTCATTGCGTTACTGCGAATTTATAAAGGAGCTGGTGCTCCTTCTTTCGCATGTCCTGGTGCGAATTTTTGGTCATTTTATTAGTATTTATGGGTCTGTCCATATAAAATAAGTCTATTTAAGATATGTATATATTTTATATTATGCGCAAATATACATTAAAACATTTAATCAACAGCCTCTCATCAATCAATCAATCAAATGTAAATAACATAAACCGCAAGTTACTTATTCCGTTAATGTTTCAGTTAATAATATATTCGATTTTTATTTGTTCTCGTAAAAAGATAAACAAAGCCATCGCTTTGTTGTGGCCGCGACTTTTTCTGTAAAAAAAGAAACGTATTCCTTGAACGGGTTCGACCGAGGTCGTTAGGGCTACTTTCGAGACATTTTCCCGCCATTGAAATTCGACAAGCGGAAGCTGGATTTCGAGTTATGGATATTTATATAAATTTATTATTTTAAAAATAAGTGGATTTCGCATTCAATCTCTTGCGTCATCGATGTTTACACGTTTTTTGTGTTAAATTTTAAATCAAAACAAATACGTGACAATATTATAAATGCGATAGTAAATCTGTCCGTCTGTCAGTCACAATTTCACGCCTCTAACTAAACCGATTTTTGAGAACTGTTGTACACAGATAGACTAAGACTTTGGGAAAGGACGTATGCTACTTTTATTACAAGAAAGAGTCTTCATATCAGAAATTTTATGTTATTTTATTTTTAATATTTGTTGTCGTAGTGGCAACTGAACATATATATAAACTGATACACATTCTGTGAAAATTTCAACTCTATCTATACAGAGTTTCGGAGATACATCCCGTAGCTAGAAGGACGGACGGATGGACAGCGGAGGCCTAGTACAAAGTTCCGTTGGCACCCTTAGGTAGGTCCTTAAAATTAAATCCTTAAGTCCAATTTAAAAAACATATAATTACAAACCAGATATATACCGTTTCCATCGTGAAAGTCTTAATCTGATATCGAGAGAAACTGTATCAAACCTTTAACATTTTAAAATTCTTATACGACCTTATTCCGTTTTATGGTTCCATAACCAAATGGCAAAAACGGAACCCTCATAGTTTCGTCATGTCCGTCTGTCCGTCCCAATGTCAGTCATTTTACTCGGAGTCTATGGGGTCTATCTATACGAAAATTGGTGAATAGGTGTTTTCTATAACCACAGGTTTTTGTAGGAAAATAAAAAATATTGAAAAATTAAGAGTAACAGTCCATACATGTAACTCAGGGTTTTAAAATAATAAAGAGTATATATAATTTTTATGTCACAAAAATTGTGTCCCCCTAACTTTTGACCTGGCATTAAAAATTCTGGAAAAATTGGAGGTTGTAGAACTTTCAACGGTAATTATATTGAAGCAGATACGTTGAGAAATTTCAGAGATATATAGGTTTTCCCATAACTTAGTCTTTTCATATTATTTTTAATAATTACTTTGAAATTACAAACTTATATTTGCGATCGCTTTCAATTTGTTAATTTTTAAAGTTCTAAAGATTCTTCATCATCAAGCTGCGAAACCCTTTTGTTTCCACTGTAATTATTTATTTAATCCGTGTCGTAATTTTAAATATAATTCGATTATTCGAGTAATTGTTCGTTAATTCATATTATTGAGACATTCGGAAGGCTGCCGTAATGGAATCGTTATCAAATCGATTTGTTATATATTTCAACTAGCTACAGGTGTTGATAAAATGGTAATTTATTAATAATATCTATAATCAATTACTATCCCAAACACATGAGAGATAAGTTACATAATGTTGTATAGAAATTCAATACTAAAAGCGTTTTTTACAACGTATTTAAGGCATTAGATCTGATTAAATTGATTCGATGTTGTCCGCGTGGGTTTCATCGGACCTCGGAAAACACGTTAAGATAAAGTTCCGTGTTGATATCAAAAAACATCTGATAATAGTTTTAAATATCTCTCAATAAACAATATTCTCTACCCCTTAAAGTAACTGTTTAAAAACAGTGACTGGTTACTAGGCATGCACAAGTGAAAAACAAATCGGTAAATATGGAATCGATTTTTTTTAACTGTATCGATTATTATCGAGGAAATATCGATGTTTTGATATTTTTGTAAAAAACCCACATCTGGTTATTTTTTTTATTTTCTTTTATATTTTATAGTTAGTATTAATATTATAGATTTGCTGACATTTTTTTTAAGAAGCAAAGAGATATCGATTATCGATTTATGGAGATATAAAATATATCAATTTCTTTTTTATAAATCGGTATATTGGTTTATCGATTATTTTTATCTTAGCTTACTTATCACATCATGATTGAAAAAAATACTATAATGTCAAAATTTTATCTATCAGCTATTATGTATCTATTTTATACACAATTTCTGCTCGGAAACGAATAACAATATTATGAGATGATATATAATATAATAAGTTTGTCTTTGAACATATTACATATTTAGGCATTGGTTTTTATATTTTAGGTAATTCTTCTTCTTCCTACCATTATTCCCGGTATGTAACTATGTTTTATTAATAAATAAACACTACACACTCAACGGCCCCCATTAGGATAATTATATCCTGTGTCGGGGTCCGGAAACATTCACAACGACAAGGACAAACACACCCAGACCGGAAAACATGCCCGTAAGATTAATACAAACATCTGCTCCGAGCGGGAATCGAACCCGCAACCGTCGAGGCTAAAGGCAGACTCGCTACCCACAACGCCACAATGGTGTCAACGGTTTTGACGGGGTACATAAGTTTTTACATAGAGCGATTGCCATCTGACTGATTGAACCAAAAACTCATTGGATAAGAGCAAATTACCTATCAAGAGTTAACGATTATTAACAGTTATGATAACAACCGAAACCGACAGCTTAACGTGCTATCTGAGGCACGGTGGGGAGATCCACAAGGACAAACTCCCAGACCAGACCCAGAACTCAATCAATCTGCTCCGAGCGGCAATCGAACCCGCGAACATAAAAGCTTAAAACAGGCTTACTACCAGCTCGCCCTAACGATCGATATGCTAGGTAGTTGTGCAACTCATTATATACATACAAAATTGAAAACAACTTTTTTTGTTATGATTATTTATTAATCACTTCGATCAGCTTATCGTGTAAAGCAGTCGGTGTTGAGAAAAAAATTTGTCACGTTTATTTTAACTTGATTTATTTTCACTTTATTATTATTGAGTAGCAATCGATGTCACCTACAAATGTACATTCACGTTGTTATATGCCAAAGATTTTAAGTCTGACCTTTAAATGCAACTGACAGGTTAAAATCATAACTTACTGACAACTAATATCGATTTCTCAGTAAGCCGATAAGTATCGCTTTTATAATTTATCATTTATCACAATCGAAAACGTAAGATTATTTGGCATTCTCGTATAGGAATAATAAATTGTTATTACGTCCTATAGATGACATATAATATGATAATAGTTGAGAGGAGTGGCGCGTGCGCAACCCACGCACACATTACCAAGTCTAATGTACACGGATTTACACACGCAAAGTTGATACAGATACACCAACTTATGCCTTCCTATTATCAATGTCATGATTATTGTAGCTGTGGCCCCTTATTTCACTCATGCTTTAAGATCTCCTTAAGAATTTTTTTCTGATTGTGTACTGTTGTTTGCCTTACCGGCCTTGGAGGTTTACCGGAAGAGGGTTGTTGAGTGCTGAGACCCAGCCGAGAAAAAGGGACAGCCTTCGCGGAGGCTCAAAGTAGATTTCGCCCATAGATTGCCGAACTTCGAGGCCGAACCACAGCGTTATCGGGAATTGAGGCGACGCTCCGAGCGCATTCTAATCGATGGACTCACCCGACGGTGTGAGCGCGTCGCGACGTGCGAAGCAAGGGACCTTGTCCTCGCCGGCAAAGACAGAATTTTGTGCGTGTCTGTGCTGTCTAACGTAATTCTACCGTCCGGATCTTGCAGGACGTGCTTAGGACGCCTGACTTTAGATGGTTTATCATCTTTGTCTCTATAATACTAGCCTGTTCGATCACAGGATTGGGTAGGATTGGATGGGCGATAGTTTGATCGAAAGGACTCACTTGTAGCGAAGATTCAACACGGGTGATATATTAATTATCCTCAAGGGTTTAGATATGTTACTTAAATGTCCCTTACTTCAAAGCAGTGATTTGTGTTTTTTTTTAATTGGTTTCAAATTGGACTATCATATTATTTTTCTTTTTTCCTTATTCATAGGAAGACGCTGAGCGCAAAAGGAAGTAAGTAGTAAGATATTAATTAAATTATAATAAATAATAATTAAAATGTTCCACTAACGGAATTTGAAATATGCAAAGTTTAAATGTTAGTTTAAATCTATTTACAGTAGGTTTGACCGGCTGGTTGCATTACAATACCGTTTATTATGTAAATGATTTTCTACATTATTTCCGACAGGCTGTATTAATAAGTTAGTTGTAAGGTCGTATTTAAATGAACATGGTCCCGTCCTAGCTCAGAGTTCATTAGACTAGACTCGTGTTCGAATGTAAAGTACATTGATTATCTTAAGTATTGTTTAAATACTACATATCTATTACATGTATGTATGAATAATACGAGATGTTATGCCATCAGTGATATAATCTTTATTTCTATTGTCTTTAAGTTTCAAATTCTATATGAAGAGTCCCGAAAAATTGCTAGTATAATAATAATATTTTATTGAAAAATATATAGCCATATTAGCAATACTTTCTTAACTAACTAACAATTGGTACTAAGCTTATAAGAGTTATGACAACACAAATTTCTGCTGATCCCCAAAGTAGACCATATGCCTGTACCTTGAGGGTTAGAATACAATCAGATGTCAAATATAGCCCGTGTACGTAACAACATTTATACAAATGTTATACTGTGTGTGTGTGTCGTGTGTGTTTGTGTGTGTATGGTTTCAGGAGCATGTGGATGAATGTATGTGCAAGTCCACTGGTGGTAGGTCTTTTGTTGCAAGAGGCCGGCTAGGTAGGTACCACCGCAGTGTCAAATATTCTGCCGCCAAATAGTAGTGCTTAGGCACTACTGTGTTCCAGTCTGAAGGGCATTGTACGCTAGTGAAATTACTGGGCGAACGAGATTTAAGAACTAATATCTCGAGGTTGGCAACGCGCGAGTGGCACCTACTAATGGTGCTGCAAGCGCTCATAGGCTGCGGCAGCCACTTACCATCAGGTGGGCCGTATGCTTGTTTGCCAACTTTTAACATAAAAAAAAAAAAAAAAAAAGTGGATATATGAATACAAACTATTCGAATTTTCAAAAAGAAGCTCCTCTATCGCAGAATAATCTAAGTTCATTGACCATTTTTTAAATTTTATTTTCCAGTCTCTTCTATTTAGATTATAAATCTTCAATATTTTGAAGATCTTACTATTATTTTAATTTTTCATGAGGTTTTAGTTTTCGAAAGCCTTCATCTACATCTCAATAAAGATGTCACTGGCAGAAAGTCTCTTATAATCTTACATTTTTCATATTAATTAAATACGATATGCAAATATCAAAACCGTGAAACGAGCCGACCGTTTTACGTACAGACTTTAGTCACGAAATCACTTTATATTCGCAAACGTAATTGGACCACGGGTCCGAGATTTATTTCTCGTAAATTTTGAACATTTAAAGATCAAAAGTACCTCTTATTTTATTATTTCAGATGTTGATAATTGCACAGAGGTGTGAAACGTTGACAAATATAAGATGTGATGATGACACGGCATCGTTACTCTATATGAGCTAAACGTTAAATTCAGTCAATAGTTCAGACAGTATTAGGACTTTAAAATTTTGTATTCGCTAAATTAGATTTTACAGTTCATCATCTTCATCAATCAATCAGTCAGTCAGTCAGTCAATCAGACTCCTCTTCCTTTTTTCGGTAAAAGTAACGTGCTACTCCAAATATTAGTTTCAAAATTATAGTCGTTTCCTACAAATTTCTGTTTAGCAGGCAGTACACTACTACTAATTTTGAGAGTTTTAGAAGAAATTTTTAGTAACTTCCCTACGAAGCTTTAATCATTGTCTCAATGTTATAAATCTTATTACAATCTTTTAAAAAATGTTTCCAGAACAGTTTTACATTAACAAACCTATTAAAGCTGTTGCCTTTCGTCCAATATGATCATATCTTTGTGCCGAATACAGTCTTAACTAAGCCGATTTTCTTCACGATATTTTCTTGTAAATTTTAGAAAGACCGCACTACAACATATATCTTTGATAGTCAAAAATGATCCCCTAATAATAATCATCTTACTTCATGTAGTGCTTAGATTGTACTAGGCCATAAAAATAATTCAAAATTCGAGAAAGGTAAAAATTTTTTTTTTTTCACATATGCAAAAGATTTGATATTTTGAGACAACTTTTACTGCCAAAGTGAAGCTATTAAGATTAAAATAACATACAGAACTCTAAACGAAACGAAACATCGAGCATAAAAGATTTTTTAACAGTAATTTCATATATTAAAATATAATCGTGTTATTACGTTGTAAATGTCGCTTGGCGCCATAATAATTAAAACAGTAACGACATATTATAAAGTAACGTTTCTCGTAAGTTGCTTTAAAATATCTACCGGTTCTTTATTATATCACATAAAAATACTAATCGTACATTAATTTATATGTTGAAATATATTTTAATATGTTACTGTTTTGGAATTTTATGGAATACAATACATTAAAAACAACGTCTGCACTTAAACGGACTTGCACTTAATGTTCGGGAAAATTTCAGTTACACCTTTTATATTTTACCTATTTTGGTGGATATTCATTGGCAAAGTAGAAGAATTTCTTAACATGTTTTCAGCTATGAGGCCTTTTTTTAAGATTGCAAAAATGTCTTTTGCGTTGACCATTACATTACCAGAAGGCAAACTACAGTAGCCACTATCGCACAGCCTATTCCACAAAACAAAATGAACATCCAAATATACAATTTTTCACATCACTACATAGTATAAAACAAAGTCGCTTTCTCTGTCCTTATATCCCTATGTATGCTTAAATCTTTAAAACTACCCAACGGATTTTGATGCGGTTTTTTTAATAGATAGAGTGATTGAAGAGGAAGGTTTATATATATAATAACATCCATTAAATAGTGGAGAAATACTATTATTTTTGATCTTTCTAATGTGATGTCGTAAATAATTACATTTAACGCTTGCGGGCCACGGGCAGTAATGAATAAATCAAAACCACTGGATCGATTTAAATCATTTTTTCAGTGAATGACATCATCATCGGCCTTTTTTCATCTATAAAAGATGTTTTATACAGCACCCGTTTGAGACATTCGGCACTTACGAAGATGGCTTGTTAGACCGATGCGGGAGCGACAACTTCGGGGTGAATGACATAGGCTATATATTTTATACCCGTGCGAAGCCGGAGCAGGCCGCTAGTTTATTAAATTAATAGGATTGGCATACCGATTTGAAAATGGAAATTAATACCATTTTCAAAAGTCCCACTCGTGGCATAAGTCATAAAATGACGTGGCTCGAACTAAGCTGAATCTTGAACACGAACAATACTAAGCCGGATTAAGAAGACTTGGCCTGATTACTATTTTACACTACGTTCTCGCTACTTATAATCATTTCCTTGTTATATAATGTACCGTATACTGCTGGTAGGGTGTAAGTGACCGCCAAATTATCTGCCACCGTATGTTAGTGAAATATTCGTAAAGTGCTCGTCAGCCGTAATTCGAGGTCAAATAGGTGCATCTGAAATTCCTATGGTTTTGCAGATGTTCATAGGCAGCGGCAAAATCTCTTAACATCAGGTAAACTCCCTGCCCGTTTGTTTTCCTCAATATTGCTACTTCGAACGTATAGAAAAAAAAATATGTATCATTTCAAAAACATACGTAACTCTCATATAGATAACTAGATAAAAATTATTTGGTTGCAGCGATTGCAGCTCTTATAGTTAGAATTCTGTATTATATTTCCGGAGTCCTTGATTTTATCATCACATTACTTAAATATGACCCTCGCTTCACAATTGGCGATGTCACGCCAAAGCACACAAACAAAAACATCCGAAATGAGAACCATTTTTCCTAGATTCACTTCTTAGAAATTTCCATTTCGAAGTCAGGCGATAATAATATTTTAACATATAATTATTACTAGTCATAAATTTTGTTTGGTAATTCCTTTAATTTCAATAACTGAATCGTAATCAAATAAAATTCCAACTGAATCTTTATCAAAAATTGAATTAATTATTAATCTTTCATTTTATATCTAATATATTACAAAATAGTTTTTAATAATTAATAGTTTTTTAATTTGACGACGTTGTGGCGCAGCGGTAGCGAACCTACCATAAACGCCACAGGTCGCGGGTTCGATTCCCGCTCGGAGCATGATATGTTTGTATTGACCATGCAAGCATATTTTCCGGTCTGGGTGTATTTGTCCTTGTCATTGTGAATGTTTCCGGACCCCGACACAGGATATTACTATCCTAATGGGGGCCGTTGAGTGTGCAGCGTTTATTTTTTTATTATTTATTTAGTATCTCCAGCCTACCGACTCCAGCTAATCAATGAGGTAGTGAAGACTTATAAAGCGGTTTCTTATAGTTATCAAACTCTAAAATATATATAAAATTATGAAATGCTTCTTTTCTATACAGCACTAAGTTCAAATGGACCCTTATGAAAAGTGTTAAAACTTTTTGAAACTAGAACAAGCGTTTAAAACATAATGAAAACGTGACTGTCGACTAACCATATGATTGATGTATTAACAACGACTAAAGTGATGAAAATTGTTTCAATTTACTCAAAGGTACATTTCACCGATCACCGGCCACTTCACGCTTCATCACGCACAAATACTTACCGTTTCACGAGTTATAGGGAAAAAATTGATAAGTTAATTTTATATTAACGACGTTGAAAGAACAATTACTATCTATTATTCAAGACTACTACCAATTCGAAAGTAAATATGTTTGCCTGTTACGTTTTCTAGTCTAAGCCGTTTAGCTTAGAAGAGACCTTAGAGAAGGACATAGTCTACTTTTTGGCACGAAAACAAAACTTAAAGAGAGTGGAATAAGGAATGAAAATTTGTATTGGCAACCATTTCTATAGCAATAAAGTTACGACATTAACAATCGTTACTCTCTTTTCCTTTATCCCTACTTTAATGACAACGCCAACAATGTGGTAATACTGGTGCTTCTATCACATTAACACCAGCGATATCATCGCAAGTTACTACCTAAGATAAGGGCGAGGAGTTTTTCTATGCAGCCCAGAGGCAGATGATACTTCTCCACCTGATGGTAAGTAGAAGTACAGCTAAAAGAGGCTAATATTGTTGCAAAAGAGGAACTGCACCAGCAGCCATTGCCCTGCCTACACACAAGATGCAACTGGTTATACGGTAGCAGACCTTGGAAAGGAGAATAAAACAATAGGGCCAGAGGGCGTAGCTTCCAGGTACATATTAAAACGAAACGTCACAATATAGATACGACCCTTCACGTCGATATCTAGTAAAAGAGTATAGCTTCTTCGAGGATGCAAAGACTTAAGACCTACATAAAACTAAAGGCGAAACTTACAAATCGAATGACATATCTTTATGTATGAGACACCAACCGCGTATCTTTCACTTCACGTGATAGACACCAATCTGTTTACATATCAACACTAACCTAACAAATGTTAACTAGATAAAAAAACGCCGTCAACAGTCAGTCGTGCTGCACGGAAGTATGGAAATGCGCACCTGCCACTCACGCCACCCACTGCGACCAGATAAACGGGCTTAGTTAACTAGAGGCCACGGAACAGGGTGTATATAAATGGCATCATACAATTTTAGCATGGGACGTAATCGCTTACATAAATGCAAATTGTTCTATTTTCAAATCAGTGTAACTGAAATAGGGACATAACAGCTTAGGTCCCACGGTTAGCAATGCAACAACCATTTCCCATTATACATCCAATCGGATCAACAGCGCTTGCTTTATAATGAAAATTTTATCCTATACCCTTAAAGATATTTTTTATTCATTGAAAAAGACCATTTTACATAATAATGTGCAAAATTTAATTGTGTTAAAATAATCATAGCACTTCTACTTTTTTAAAAAAGGATATGAGCAATGGTTTTTCATTACTAATACTCCAATCGCCCAAATCAAATCCCCACCGAATAAACCCATAGCTTGCGCTAGAAGTGGATACGAAAATAGCTCAAAGGGTCAGCACCCGCAACCCGAAGGAACCCGAAACTCGTTCACGGAGTCGACCCTTCTACCGTTAAGCTGTGTAGGCTACTTTATTTATTTTATCAGAGTTAATGTTTATTGCTCTGTTGTAGTTTTCAAATAATGCGTGTAAGATGGCTCTTTTGTACTCTATACTCTGAGGTCCTTGCACCCGCGCAGCCTCCTCGCCACTCGCTACCGTTTGATTGAATGTCCGCGACTGCACTAGATATGCAAGCATTTCCCTCGAGTTACACTCACCTGTCTCTGCTTCGTAATTCAAAGCTCGAGTTTGTTAAACTTGAAGCAAATGTATCTATGTTTTATGCAAAAGCAACATTAGCGTAATTTACGCTTCAATAGAAAGTACTGTTTATATTTCATGCATCTAATAATATTTTTATGGTGGATAAAATACACTGTGTATTTAAAAGTTACAACAAATTGAATGGCAAAAATGTATCTAGGCTACATCTTACACTACATTTTAAACTAATACTACAACGGATTTATTGTAAAATTAAAAACCTACTAAACATCAGTTTTCAATAAAAGAAATTACTGTATATAATAGCTAAGATAGTCCAAGGAATTGGAAACGAAAACTTTAACCTAAGGTTGCGGGTGTTTATTCGGGCAAGAACTTCTAATTTCAGTGCTTACTTGGTGTTTTGAATTTATCTCACGTTTAAGAGTGAAGGAAACCTGCATGTCGAATGCATGCGCGTAGAAGAAATCATTAGCCATGTATATCCAATCCGTCGAGGATACATTAAGCTCCTTATCATTCGCCATAATAAGAGAGGTGGTCTTTGCCCAACAGTGGGACATTAGTAGGATATTACTACTTTTTACTTGTGTAAATGTACCTGAGTAGCACCATGCGGGCCATACGACCGGCGTCTCGGCGTCCAGGTCGCGACGCGCCAAAGAAGCCAGCATCAGAGTGGCGCGCACGCATGGGCCTTCACATCGCCCTACCCTACGAGTTAACAATATAATAAGAGATGCGTCTCTTAATGAACAATTTAAATTTGAGACATTATTTAACTTAACGAACATTTATCGACTAAAACTCACGTTCAATCGTTATAGGTACCGACTAGTTTCGGACCTATCGGAGGTCTTTCATCAGGTCGCGTGGGTTACGTTCGCGGTCGCGACCGGTCAGTGCGAAAGCGGTGACCGATGGGTCCGAAACTAGTCAGTACCTAAACCGATTGAACGATGAAAGATTTTTAGCCGATAAATTTTCATTCAAAAAATGTTAATAAATCTGAAAGGAACTCTAATCTATATCTTCGACAAAAAATCAAATTCTACTTACATTAAATTCGGTCCAAGTTCATTCGAATTCCAACGCACGCAGCCACTGAACCGCGACATGAATCGAGTACAATTAAAATAAACTATTCAAAAATGTTTTAAAAATAAAAACTATATAAAAAACCATCTATGTCTCGCTATAGCTGTGTAATGAAGGCTAGAAAAAACTATAGATAATTTCGAACTTTTTAGATGATTCGTTCAGAAAACTAAAGTAGGTTTTTCGTCGAGACGACAGGTTGTGGGTGCGGATAAATAGAGCTGCGGTCGAACCGTACAAATCGATATTTTACGGTTCAGATCAGATTTAGTGTTTTCGGAGGTTATTACTCCTACAAAATATTATTACAAGGCGACGACGGAGTTAGGTAACGATGCCTAGTTAAATAAATAATAATTAAATAAATAAAAATTAGCTTTTTCTTATCTAGAAGTCCTGACTGACATATCAAAGCAAAAAAAAAAAAAAAAAAAAGCCCTTGGCTAGGTCCAAGGCTATTTTTTTTATTAAAAGTGTTTTTTTACAGATTTTGTTTGTAAAAAACGAGGCCCTAAGAAGGGATTTTCGGAATTCAACTCTTAAAGGAGTGGTTGAAAGTTTGTATGGAAGTACGTAATCTGAAACTATTATGTGAAACTTTGTTTTTGGCGAACAATTCAAGGTAAAGAAATATGTATTTCAACAATTTTTAAAAATCCACTCATGAAAGGGAAATGGGCGTTAAAAGCTTGTATTAAAATCGTTATTCGTTATTTACACGGGTGAAGTTGCTGGCAGAAGCTAGTTTAAAATAATTTTCTACGCAATTTTAAATAACCATGAAATTGTTACACTAATTCACTACTTTATAGTGTAGACTGTATAGTGTATATTATGATTTTAGTTTTATAAGCGTGTCTTTGCCCGTGGGCCTTTGTCGGCGCAGGTGTCGTGGTCGTGCGCTGACTGTTCGTAAGTTGCACACATCAATTCTGAGCAATTGAATCTTTTTTCTTTGCCCATTAGAGCACACGCGAACCGGTGATAGTGAAACAGTGTCTTTTTAATTCGATGGACAGTTATGTTGTCACGATAGTCACGACTAACAATTTCATGGATTTCGGTCTTTAAGGTTTTCTAAGTACGTAAATAAGGCCACACATGTTGGAAATGTTTTTCCCAATTAACGATGTGGAAAATTAAATTACATTAAAGTTTATTATTTTAATGATTCATGAACCTATTATACTAATAACATACATAAAGCATTATTATTATTTAAACCAAAATTATTACGAATTCTTATTAGAGTCATTCGATTATTTTAACAAGATTAAAAGTCCTGATAAACATGAATCGTTACAGCGGCGAGTGTGACCCATTTCCCGCTATAATTACGACACTAATTCACATAATAAAGCAAAGAGAAAAAAAATCAAGAACACACAAGATCACGCCGTGCACGGCGATGTGCAGAAAGCGGTACCAATTACGTGCTTGGCTACCATTGCCGGACCACCGCTTACACGTGTACCTAGTGCACTTACGTTCTGCGTTTTTTCTAAAGATAATTTTAATATGAAAATGTGATTTATTTACTAATAGGTTAAAATGCTATGCTGCGTTGTTAATTATTAATTTATGATATTTTTAAAATCTATATCTATATGTAAAGAGATACTTTGGACCTATACTTTAAAAGCTTTGTTGCCACAGCAACGCGTACTTTGGAATATACTTTAAAAGCTTTGTTGCCACAGCAACGCGTGACTGGGTCTAGTTATACAGGATATAATAATTAATACTGGATTATAATAATAGTAATAACAAGAATGTTGAATCAAGTTAAACTCCTTTATCACATACTATATCGTATTATGTTACGTCGTGGTAAAATTCATATTTTTAACTAATTGCTAAAAGCTGCCTCAGTTATCAATTCGTTTGTTTATTTTCGGTACGTTACAGAATAATTTCGATTTTAAACCCATTTTGGTGTTTTTCTTTTTATCACAGAGGCTATGCCACCGAAGATCATCATATTTTGTGACAATCTTATCACAGGTTCTGCAACTGCAGTACGTAAGTCTACAAAATTGTGGAAGTAATTAATAGCGATTACTGCATTGATGTATTTTTAATCCTCAGGCTTTTAAGACCAGATTTACTATCAAATTTTACCAGCTAAAACCTACCTATCCTACCAGGTCATTTTCTGTACAAATTCGTTTAGCTTAAAATATAATTATCATTCAAATTACTTCAATTAAATTTATTTATTTAAGATAATTTTAATTAGGTAATAATCATAAAGACGTTTTACGTATAGAAACACACATACTTATGAAATACACATACATACACATACACATAAAAGGGTTTTTGTTATCTGAATAAATTTAAATAGAAAAATAAAATATATAGAAAGTAAAAAATCCGCTAGTCGCTGCTCTATGTCCGCTCCGCGTCTCTATTCGCCGTGGATAGAAATCGTGCAACACAAACTAATTAGATGACTTCAAACTAAATAGTTAGATCGCATTCAGCTTGAACGATTTAGTTTTAAGGTTAACTTTTAACTTAGATCAATTCAATTCAATCGATTAAATTGACTTTTTTTTAATCCAACGCCTTCATTAGCGCAGAGTTATTATCTATACCAACATTATACAGCTGAAGAGTTTGTTTGTTTGTTTTGTTGAACGCGCTAATCTATGGAATTAGTTGACGGTTTTGTAAAATTCTTTTTGCATTTGAGAGTACATTTCATGAGGAAGGCACTAAGTTATATAACATCACGATACGACACATAGAAAGGCTGGCAATAAGAAAGAAAACGATGCGATACGGTAATTGTTCGTATGTTTGTTTAACTAAACAATAACTATATAGACAACGCGAACGAAGCCGTGTATATAGCTAGTTATTTATATTTGGCTCGACAGAGAAAATATGTCTCCATAAATAAACGCTACACACTCAACGGCCCCCATTAGGATAGTGATATCCTGTGTCTTTGAGAAACCCAAACCCAACATTTTTACTTTATAGCACTAAATAATTTAAGCTCTAGCCATAGACATAGACACAAACACATGAAGAGACAGTGATTCTGAGTCGGACACACCGAATCACCACATTTTTATCGCGCTAAAGTTGTTCTGTACATACAAATAAGTATGTGTGTTACCAGTATAGATGAAATTTTGTATATCATATATGATTTTGTATTGCTTAAATTTGACTATTAACTTTAATGAAACAAAGTGAATGCACTAAGCTCGACACTAATTTTGTAAAATAGGCTGACCCAAATAAAGTATTCAACGTAAGAGGTCGAGTGTTTAAGCATTTGAGATTACTATTGTATCGAATCATAACATCTTGACGTCTAAGTAATGTGTTACAGAAAATATTAAAAATGATTTTTGAAGAGTTGAAAATTTAACGGTTGATTTCGCAAGGATATAGAATAACATCTCAATTTCTTTAAAAATAAATTTGAATGTGTAACTTAATAATTCACTTTCTATTTGAATCTTATGAAACATAGATATATATTGATAACTGCGTTTCACAAAAGACGGCACAATACCTAAATAATTTAATGGTTGTCAGATGTCTTTTGTTGCAAGAGGTCGACTATGTAGGTACGACTGCAGTGTAAATATTCTACCGCAAAGCAGTAGTGTCTTGGCATTAGTGTGTTACGGTTTCAAGGGCACTGTAGGCTAGCGAAATTACTGGGCAAAGGAAATTTAAGAACCAATATCTCAATGTTGGCAACGCGTGACAGTGACAGTGACAGTGTCTACAAATGGCATTGAAAGCGTTCATAAGCTACAGCAACCACTTACCATCAGATGGGTCGTATGTTTGTTTGTCGCATGCTAACTTAGTAACATAAAAAAATCCTTAACACTGGATAATGAGAGTAAAACCCTAAAATAAGAAGATTTTCTGAAGAAAAATAACACGATCATCCTTCAACAACCATTAAAGTATATAAAATAAAGAAGTGCATTGCCATGTGACCTGCGCAACCCTAAGGGCGAACCAGTAACTCATTGGATAAGAGCAATTTATTTATCAAGAGTTAACGATTATTATCAGATGTTATATGATAACAATCGGGACTGACAGCTTAACGTGCTCTACGAGACATGGTGGGAAGATCCACACGGACAAACGTCCAGACTGAAACAGATATTTGTAAGACCAATACAAACATCTGCTTAAGCGGGAATCGAACCCGCAACCGTCGAGGCTAAATGCAGGCTCGCTATCCACAACGACACAACGGTGTCAATGGTTAGGTTACAGAATATAAAACATAATTAACTTGGATTTCCAAGCACTATCATCTTTTTGTGATAATTATATGAAAAAGATAAAATGAAAAAAAAAATACAACCTTCAACACTATTTTGAAATCTGTTAAATATTAATGGCTGTCTAATATTAATGGATATACTAAATATTATCACATTCAATGGGTATTAAGTTTTGTTAATTCAATATAGACATCCGACTAAATATAACGGATAGAAATCTAACGGTCAGGGATATAGTTTATGAATGGCGCGGAGACCGCGGTAGGTGCCCTAACATTTTAAATGATTAGTGAACCGAAACAATAGGGTATCGATAGTCGATAGAGCTTTATGCTATTATATATCACGGAAATCGCCGCTATTGTAGATAAAACCATGTCCTACAGTTACTACGGCAAAACAGATATTTTCACGGAGCACTATTGAGTTATAAAATAAAATTGCTCTTACAATCTATCTGTTCATCTTTAGTTATAATAAAATATTGGATAGGATTTTATCTGTAACTCAGGATTTAGAGAGAATTGTGAAAGTATTTTAATACATTTCTCCGATCAATAGTAACATTCAAATTTTTAGTGTTGTTTCGTTATCGATGCTTCGTATTATAATCATTGAAACACTATATTCAGTAAAAACTAGGATATTAATAAAGAATTTTGACAATTAAATAAATGACTAGCAATGCTTACGGCTCTGCTCGCGTGAGCTACGTATTTAGTGTATTTTTTAAATCGCACGCACGCGCTTGTGACCTGATTTTTATTTCCGCATCAAATAAAATGTATTACTGCTAATATTTGGTGTACGTTGAATACTTAAGTATGCCTAGATACCATATATCTATATGGTGATCGATTCATAAGTGAACAAACTGAAAGAGAAACAGACAGACATATGATATAATATATAATCCTACTAATATAAATCCTAATAATAAATGTGAAAGTTTATATGTCTGGATGTTACATCTTTGTTACTCGATCATGCAAACACGGCTGAACAGATTTGGATGAAATCGGGAACAGATATAGATTGTTACCTGAATTCCAGCAGCAGAAGATCACCACTATGATTGGCTTTACGATGTTTTCCTTTACCACTAACGAGTATAAGATAAATTCGAAAAAGAAATAAAGCACTTAAAATTTCAGAGGTGCTTGAACCCGGTCAAATTTCACATTTACTATCTAATGCGCCATCTTGGCTAAAATATTGTAACGATAAGACTTTTCTGAAGTATTACGTAGGGTACATTTTATGAAACGAATGGCAACATTTGAATTTCGATATGGACAGGGCTTATTGAACTCAACACTTTATATTAATAAATTTGATGATTACATAAATAGGTGGTACTTTTGACAAGAACTCAGGTCACTTTTTGTTGGGAAAAAAACCTGAAGAGAGTGAAACAGCTGATGAAATTTTGTTTCGGGAAACATTGCATTGTAAGAAAGGTGCCTTATTACAAAACCTTAATAAGGCGGGCGAAGCCGCGAGCAGATAGATAAGGCAAGCTACACCATATTAACTTAGAAAATTGCGTTTTCCTGCGTCGGGATGTGACGACCCCATCGCCCACTGTTGGGATAACCTCTGTCACAGCAGAGGTTATTCCACCAGTGCAATCAGTTACACTGGTGGTAGGTCTTTTGTTGCAAGAGGCCGGCTAGGTAGGAACCACCGCAGTGTCAAATATTCTGCCGCCAAATAGTAGTGCTTAGGCACTACTGTGTTCCAGTTTGAAGGGCACTGTACGCTAGTGAAATTACTGGGCGGACGAGATTTAAGAACTAATATGTCGAGGTTGGCAACGCGTGAGTGGAACCTACTAATGGTGCTGCAAGGGCTCATAGGCTACGGCACGTGGGCCGTATGCTTGTTTGCCAACTTCTAACATAAAAAAATATATATATATTGCGTAAATATATTTTATTAAGAACATTACCTATACATGAGAACATAATTAACAAAATAACAATAGCCATAGTGATCAGGTTTAAAAATGTACATCCGTCGCGATAACCGTCGGCAGCGCTGTTAAAGCTTTACGATTAATATGTAAAATACTATAGAATAATACTTTTTTAATGCAAAGCAGCTCAATCATTAAAACAAATGAGTCGGTAGTGAGTTAACATTCACCTTTGACATCGTTCAAGTCGCTTAATAACTATGATTATCGACAGCGTTAGAAGCGTAAAGATCTAAACATTCTATAGATATAAAAATGTAAATGAATATTTATTCTTATTGGTCATTATCAAGGGATCGTTATACTAATGTTGTTACTGACATTTTTCTTCTCGATAATCGTATACTAAGTCATTTATATTGGTAGGTAGTGTTATAATATCTGTGATAAATATAAAATGTTTTTTTTAAACATTATCCGTACTATTATATCCGTATTATGGTTTCTTGTATACTATCCGTATTATGGTTTCTTGTTTTATGTAGCTCGGACAAATGACTCTTCTCATTCTTCATCCTAGCATTATTCCCGGTATTTTATGTACCCAGGGTCTGCTTATTACTCTTATCCGGATTTGACAGGTTACTAGTTTTTACACGGAGCGATTGCTACCTGACCTCCGCAACCCTAAGGGCGAACCAGTAACTCATTGGATAAGAGCAATTTACTTACCAAGAGTTAACGATTATTATCAGATGTTATTGATAATAACCTTGACCGACAGCTTAACGTGCTCTCCGAGGTTCGGTGGGGAGACCCACACGGACAAACGCCCAGACCGAGACAGAAATTTTAACAAACATCTGTCCGAGCGGGAACTGAACTCGCAACCGTCGAGACTAAAGGCAGACGTTCACAGATGACTCTTCTCCGCCTGATGGTAACTGACAATAGAGTCCAAGTAAGTAAGTAAGACGCGAAGTCAATTAATACCGTTGCAAAGGTGATATGCACTAGCCCCCTTGCCCTGCCTACCCGCAAGATGCAACTGGTTATACGGTAGATCTCGAAACGCGGCTGACGAGCAGTCACTTCACGAATTTTTCACCAACGTACGGTGTTAGTCCTACCATCAGCAGAAGATCACCACTATGATTGGCTTCACGATGTTTTCCTTTACCACTAACGAGTATAAAATAAATTCGAAAAACGAATAAAGCACTTGAAATTTCAGAGGTGTTTGAAACGTGTCAAATTCCACATTTACTATCTAATACGTCATCTTTGCTAAAATATTGTAACGATAAGACTTTTCTGAAGTATCATTTAAAAACACTTTACGTTCTTATATAAAACGGCGCAAGTTTTAAAAGGACTCATAGAAAGCTACATATAGTAACTAAAGTATAACAAACACGATCGTACGCTTGTTTAAAGTCCGCAACGTCCATACATCAAGCTAACGTTATACAAAATCGCTTACAAGTAATTCATTAATGTTGAAACGTTCGTTGTATGTCCGATATTAATGATAGGGTCGAAGGTAAGCGGTAGATCAAAGAGGTGGTCCGTTAATGATATGATTTATTAGGCTGGGAAGGCTGAGTAGGAACGGGAGGCCAATGATTCATATTACTGCGACTGTTTACTCTGCGGTGAACTCACGAGTTTATAGGAGAGAGCTTTTGATTCTATGTTATATTAAACGAAATGTATTTAAGTTTCTATGGTTTTATAATTTGTGTATTTATCAACGAAATATATTTTTTTTAAAAGTGAGCGTTGTGGACTGTTGATAGTGAGGCTCACTTTGGCCTCAACGATCACGGATTCGATTCCCGTCCGCAAACAAGAATGTTGTATGAGCGTTTGTCCCTGTCTCCCCGCCGTATCACAAAAGATCTCCCTGTTGTTATCACATAACATCTGATAATAATAGTTAACTCTTGGACGACAGTTTTGGCGTGCTGGTAGCGAGCCTGCTTTAAGCCTCCAGGGTCATGGGTTCGATTGGCGCTCGGAGCAGATGTTTGTTCTGAATGTCTGTTTCAGTCTGGGCGTTTGTCCTTGTGGGTCTTCCCACCGTGCTTCGGAGAGCACGTAAAAATAATAATCATTAATTCTTAATTAATTTGATCTTATTCAACACTAGTTAAAATGTTTTCGAGACTACTAATAAATTACTTAATTTTATAATAAAAATTAGATCTACCAAAATGTTTTACATCAGATTTCTTACTTTCGAAACAAAAACGAAACAAATGTTTTATAAGCGATGATTACATCAACAACGTTCTTTACCCAATTAATAACGATATCAAAAAGCTAATCATTAATTACAAGTATGTCATCATCACTCATCATTTTAATCATCTACGAATGATTGAGAGGCGCGAAATACGTAATGGTCCCATGTTATTGTAATAAAAGCCTAACATCAAAAGAAAGTAGACTTTTTATTATTCTAATTAAACAAAAACTCTATAATAAAAATCCCATTAAGCAATACCGGTACTTAATCTTTGGTAATAAAATCGAAATTCCCCTGTTTATTTAGGTCTATCATTACAAGTTGTTCATTGTTCGTAATGTTTAATTAAGACAGTATAAGCATCTTCATCTTGAACGTAATCACCTGTTTATTTCGTTTATTCGATACGATGCTAGATCTTATCTTAGATCATTAATTATAGGAAATGATTGGAAACAGAGTTGTTGCAGTAAACATAACAATTTATGAGCTCTCAGTGATCGCCGCTAATCTATAAGACGATCGAAGATTGACAATTAGGCCTCCATACAGTTGTTCATTTTGAATTACGTAATGGACGCGGCAAATCGCTTGTAAACTTAAAACTGAAAGATACATTTATAACACGTATCCATTTGAAAATTTTATAAAATAAGTATGACATTAAAGCCTCAATAGATCAACGGTAAAGGGCCAACTCCGCTCAGTTACCGCGGGAGATGCGGTTTCGATCTTGACCACCTTGGGCTAGCGCAAGCTGCGGAGATTTGCGTATTAGTAGTGACTTGAAAAAGCATTGATAATATTTATTTTTATTTATTTACATTTATAATATACCTTTAGATAGTGGAAATTCTTTATTTGTTTATCTTTTTTAAACCCCGACACAAAACGACTGGTGTCATAAGTTTGACATGTCTGTGTATGTGACTTGGGGAAGTACTACCCGCTCACAGTAATTCGGCGTAAAGTAAAAGTACTGTTGCATTTTGTGGGATGAGTGAGAGCGGCGGAGGCCCAATCTCCCACCGCTTCTATTCCCTTCCTTTTTTCCCTTCTCATCCCTTCCCTCCTATCTTTCGGGTTGGTAACTTGTATTTGATACTTCATATCCCACCGTTCATAGTTTGCGGTGACTGCTTAACATCAGGCGGACCGTATGCTTGTTTGCTAACCGTCATTAATAAAAAAATATTATTAAATAGGTAAATAACCTTTTAGATGGTCGTCCGGCATAACAACTAAAATAACGTCAGGTAAGCCGAGGGCGTTGCTTATCTATGCAAATAAATGAAATTGAAGTGTCGGTTTGTAATTCCAAATTAACAGCTTATCACTAATGCATAATGTATTTACGGTACTTAAATGAAAAAATAAGTTTTTAAAATTTTTGTCTGTCTTTCTGCCTATCAGTCTGTTTGTTCCGGCTTATCTCTGAAGAAGCAGGTCCGACTTTAACGGGACTTTCACGGGCACATAGTTGATAATATAAGGAGTAACTTAAGCTTTTTTTTAGAAAATTGGGGTTCCGTGAAACAAAGAGAAATTGGAAAAGACGCGAACGGAGCCGCGGGCGCTGCTAGTTATATATATATATATATATATATATATATATATATATAAATTAGTATTAATTTCTAATTCTATTGCTAGCCTTAGTGTTGGCGATCATTATATTTGATTAAGTTTACTAGTCTTACAAGGGTACAACAGTATTTCTCTTGTATAGTAACTAATGTCGCGATCTTCTGATAACCTTAATAATCTAATATCTTATGTTATTCAATACGATAATTGGAAAACTATTACTGACGTGAAAATTTACTGTTAGAATTGTAATAAATATAGAAATTTGACAAAATTCAAAGTTCATGGGTTAAAGGTTCCGCTCGGGACGGAAGTTTTTATTGATTTATAAAAATAACTTAGTTATTCTAATTTCTCGTACCTAAGATACAGGCTCGGCCTAGTTTAGGTACTAGTAGACATTCTTGCCTAAGCTTCTATTTGTACTTTTACGTAGTTATATAGTCAGATAGATTTAAGGTACACTTTGTTTATGTTACTAATAAAGAAATTTTAATTTAAAAAATTTTATTCGAGACATATTTTCTTAATTTTCTATTGGTCTACAGAATTATTGTTAAGTTTTATTTTGCGAATTCTTTTTCTTAAATAAAAATAAGCTAAGTATAAGTTACGCCTCATAACATCAATATTAATAAAAGTTCTGTTCAAATAGATACAAGAAATTCGGAAATTAGCCGGAACAAGGAGAAACATAAATAAATAAATAAATAAACGTTGCACACTCAACGGCCCCCATTAGGATACTAATATCCTGTGTCGGGGTCCGGAAACATTCACAATGACAAGGACAAATACACCCAGACCGGAAAATATGCTTGCATGGTCAATACAAACATATTATGATCCGAGCGGGAATCGAACCCGCGACCTGTGGCGTTTAAAGCAGGTTCGCTATCGCTGCGCCACAACGTCGTCAAATATACTTTTATATGCATTCAGTAAAAGGTGTTATTTCATTTATATTATGTATAGACATTAGTGATTTGTAAATGAGCCCTAAGAAGACGCAGCAAACAAAACATATTAATACAATAATTTAACATCTCCGGAACAATGGTGGATGTGGAGCGAGGATGAGCGGAGGTCGGGCCAAGGTTCGATGCAGGGTGATGCCTTTTGTTCTAAAGTAGGTTATGACAGGTCTGCATCTCGTGCAATTAGCGATGAACTATTCAATGGTAGCTAGTATTCTAGAGCTTGCACGATAGGTATTAACCTTGTGTAATTAAATCGATTAAAATATAAAATGTATGTAATAAAAAAATAAAATGTAAAATTTAATATATTTGTACTTTTGTAGATTTATTTCTTAAAAATATATTTTTTTTAAATATACGACAATTAAAGGAACGAAAGAGATAGAAATTTATATCAGTGATTTAAGATCTTAACTTTAAAATATAAATTTTACAAAAAAAGTTGAACAGATATAAAATTTATTTCATTATTCGCTAGACATTTTTTTATTTAAAAAAAAAATCATGTCACTTATTTAATCGTAATTTTAAATTTAAACTAGAACATTTAAAAAAAAATAATTTTAAGGCAATACACTTGAAAGAAGATGAAAGTTTATTCATTAGTTCTAAGAAAGCCTTCCATCCTTGATATTTCAAACCTATTTAACTTTTTTAATTATGTAATGTAAATTAGCAAATCTAATAAAAATCAATATCAATAAGAGTCACAATAGCTTGCGTGTTACAGTAAAATCTTTACAAAAACCGTCCGCATGTCGGTACGTCCGTGCGTCCTACAAGCGACCTTCGCTCCCGGGTCGCCGCTATGACCGGCCATTCATTAGCATACGGACAAAGCGATGAATAAACACTACTTGACGTGCGACACGAGCCGTAGAATAACGCTTTTATCTTATTATAATAATTTAAACAGTTTACTTATTACGTAATTGGTATAAGGCCTTTTAGTACAAGAGGCCGGCTAGGTTAGGTTAGGTACCAGCGCAGGCTAGTTTTGTAATATAGAACCCCAAATAACCCGGTTCTCTTCCCCAGGAGGCCGGGTATCTGGTTGCAGATTTCCTCCCCGTCAACAAAAAAAAAAAGGTACCAGCGCAAGGTCAGTTATTCTACCGTAAAGCAGTATACTGTGTTTTGTTTTGAAGAACACTATCGCTGGTGGAATTACTGAGATTTCAGAATCAATATCTTGGTTCACAACGCGTGAATGACACCTACAAAAATATGATGTTACAAGCGTTTGAGTATTGCGGCTAAGACAACCGCTTATCATCAGGTGGGTCGTATGCTTGCTTGTCAACTCAGTCACATAAAAGACACTATTTAAAACACACACATACACACAAACATTCTACGCACAATCCAACAACTGTAAAAAGAATTATCCTTTTAGCTTTTTAATTTAAATATAGCAAATTCCTTATAAACAATGAAACTGTTATCACTCTTTCTATTTTTCTCGCATAGACTATATTATGTAGATTATAACTACATTCTTGCGACTTTCCTCGTGTTGCGTAGCGTGCCTTAGTTTTTATAGGAAATATATTATTATATATATTATATATTATTAAAATATATTATTTATAGGAAAATAAAAATTATTTATTTATTAGATTCAAATTCATTCATCAACATCATTCTTTTTTAGTATGGTACAAGTTGGCAAACAAAGCATACGGCCCACCTGATGGTAAGTGGTTGCCGTAGTCTATGAGGGCTTGCAGCACCATTAGTAGGTGCCATTCACGCGTTGCCAACCTCGAGGTATTAAATTAAATCTCCTCTGACCAGGATTTTCACTAGCCTACAGTGCCCTTCAAACCAGAACACAGTAATGCCTAAGCACTACTATTTGGCGGCAAAATTTTGACACTGCGGTGGCACCTACCTAGCCGGCCTCTCGCAACAAAAGACCTACCATCACTGACTGACTGCACTGGTAGAATAATCTCTGCTGTGACAGAGATTATCCCAACAGCGGGCGATGTGGTCGTCACATTCCGACGCCAGAATATATTTCATATTATGTTATACTGCATATTTATTACCGAAAAAATAAACACACTGAGAGACTGTATCTTAGAATAATTATGGATAAGGATCATTATACTATAGTTATATACAATTCTCCAATTAATAAGATGTTAGTAATGTACATAAGCAATGTTTTGAAACTATCGCCGTATTATTTAAATAAACAGGAATTTTAATTAAGACGTTCTCTGTCCACTGAACCACATGTGGCTCATTTTAATTGTTAACTATTGTATCTACAGTCTGAACGGTAATAATTAAATATGATATAAATTAAATTACTATAAAATACACTATTACAAATAGTAAATTTTATGTTTTTGTTTTTATGAAGTGTCATTTTAGCGCTCTCGTTCCAAATCGGCTGCCTTTATCATGCAAAACGTTTCAACTTGTGCAGAGCGGATTCCGCAGAGACAATTCTTTTCTTAACATACTTGTAAATTACATCGTCTTACGTAATATAATTACACAGTAAAAATACATACATACATTTACAGCATAAGCTCTTATGTTTTTGATGTCGGTCTGATGCAGACGATACTTTGCAAGCCAACATCAAAAAGTTTTTTGTTTTAATAAGATAAGAAGATAGATATAATCTAAGTAGATTATAATTATTTTTTCTTTTATATGTGTTTGTCAATATAAAACTTAGATTGACATGTTCTTCTCGAATAAAAATAAAAAAAAAAGCATAAGCTCAACGCATAACGGCTTAGGTAAGCTTTTAAATAAGGTACCAATGAGCAATGCGCCAATCACACCGTTGTGGCGTGTTGGTAGTTGGTCTGCCTTTAGCCTCGATGATTGCGGGTTTGATTCCCGCTCGGACAGATGTTGGTATCGATCCTGCAAATATCTGTTTCGGAGGTTTGCTCTTGTTATCATCATCGTGTCTCGGAGAGCACATTAAGTCGATCCCGGTTGTTATCACATGACATCTGATAAGAGTCGTTAACTCTTGACAAGTAATTTGCTTATATCCAATGAGTAACTAGTTCGCTCTTAGGGTTGCGGAGGTCCGATGGCAATGACTCTGTGTAGAAACTAGTAACCGGTCACATCCGGATAAGAGTAATAAGCAGACCCTAGGTAGGTAAAATACTAAAAGAAGAAGACCAATGTACACTGTGCTGTGATAGCTCACAGATTTTACGTAGCTTTCAAATGATTAAAAAATTGAAAATTCATAGAAATAATTATCGATATCGGTTTTTTGGCGCCGAAATCATGGCCTGACATTCAAACACGAAATAACAACATGTGTGAAGCCGCGTAATGTATAAAACTCCTTTAAAATGAGATTCATTTTTGAAAGCGAAAAAAAACTTTTAAACTAAAATCGAGGTCATTTCGATTATTAAAGTCCGATGACGTCACAGGAAGCACGAATGTGACCTTATGCTTGTTATTTAAAAAATAGGACGCTATTATTACTATCCGGTGTTGAAAATGTCATTACTTTGACGGAAAACATTAATATTAATATCGATCGGATATATCGGGATTGCCTGATTAGAATTCGGCATTATTACACAACAGTTTTAGCTGTTTTAATATACTTTCAGTCAAGTATTTAAAGAGATTATTTTTTTTAGTGACATAATTATTCTAGATCAAATGTTATCTTTCAGACGTGAAAGCGTATCAAAAGCGACTACGTACTAAAATATGATATTTTTTCTTCGCCCTAGTATTATTCCCGGTATTTTATTTACTCGGGGTCTGCTTATAACTCTTATCCGGATTTGAAAGCTTACTAGTTTTTTACAAGGAGCTATTGGCACCTGACCTCCGCAACCCTAAGGGCGAACCAGTAACTCGTTGGATAAGAGCAATTTACTTAAGAGTTAACGATTAACGATTATCAGATGTTATGTAATGACAAGCGCGACCGACAGCATAACGTGCTCTCCGAGGCACGGTGGTGGACACGGAGAAACGCCCACTCCTTAACAAATATTTATAGCAAACATCAGCCCAAGCGGGAATCGAACCCGCAACCGTCGAGACTAAAGGCAGACTCGCTACCCACAACGCCACAACGGTGTCTACTAAAATATGATTATCAGTATATTAAATACATAACCTACTTTATAACAAAGTATATAGGAACATAGTTATTATAATACAATAAGAGTGACGTCATAGGATGCATAATTACAAACCGCACAGAAACTATCGCGAAATTGCACTCGGCGACCTTGCGCTCCGTACTCGCTGTTTGAAATATACATCCACCGCTATGATATAAATTACTTGCATCGGTAAAGGCGGCGACACACGTGTGCTATTTAATTATTTATGTTGTTACTACACACACAGATTTAGGAAAATATATTGGAAGACACATTATCGAGACTTACAATAAAGCACAATTTTTTAATAATATTTTTTGATTAATGATCGAAATTCATAATCATTACTGAAAATTTCTTCTCAAGAACTTTAAAAGAAAATGCATTGATCTGTTGTGCCTTTGCCTAATGTTCAGATGCTTGTTATAATAATAAAAAAGAAGATTTCTTATTAATTTCTTCTATGCGTCAACACACACATATACATTATTGCAAGAAGTTTCTGATCGGAAAAAGGCATTGTTTTTTATTTTACAACCTTAGCAATAAAACTGGGGAAACATTAACCAAAAAACTTGTATGCGTAGTTATAAGATATCGTATTAGTTATACACAAGTACAAGGTGATGCATCGCTAAAAGCATCTGTAAACACCGCGTAGGTATGTATGTTTATGTAACCAAACACATTAACATCGTTAGCACCTCTCGGTCGTAACATTCGTAACTGACCTCTGAGCTAAGAGGTCGACATGTGTTTGTGTCTGAGCAAACAAACGATTTATGGGTTGTTTCCATTGATAGATGGATCTGTGGTAGGGAAATGGATAATTGATATCCCTAGTTTTATGTTACAATAGAATCATTTTAAATAAAGCTAGATTTTTTTTTCGTATTTTAAATGGTTCGATATTAGAATCAAATCCACAAAAATTTACTAAAGACAACTAAAACTAGATCCTATTGTGTATTACATAGCTATGTTTAGTCATGAATATTAGAATTTATACTAAGTATAATATTTGTAATAACCTCATAAAACCTACTCGGACATAAATCACCAATACAATAAATCTGGTAACTGAAGATGTCGCTAAAAACAGCATCATTTTCAATAATCGTTTCACCTATTCTCATTTACTTAAATATACATATACATAAAAGTATACATATACATATATGATATATGTACAAAAACACATTACGTGCGTTTCGCCTCGGTCATGACCCTTCATCTAATTCATGCATCACACCGCGTCCGTAATATGGCGGGCGATCGGATCGCAACCGGTCACGCGCACTCGGCAAACAGCCAATAATTACGCTGCACAGATTATATATTGCACTTGAACATGATAAGCGAGAAAAATATTTTATTGTAATGTATCGAATATGAAACTCCTTGGTTAACCGATTTCGATTTGGTTCTCTAATTTATTCTAAATGTGATTGAAAAAAACTATACCCGTTTGTAAGGGTAGGCGCATACAAGATTTTTTTTGGTCAAAGACTTTAAGGTGACATACGATGACAGACGTTTATACTAGTGATGACAGTATCTCTCTAGTAGGGTCAGCTGCCAATACGTGCTTTTGTAAGCCTTTGCCTATCAGCCTTATTCAAACATAAGGAAAAATATTACTGCTAGTTATTAGACGTCCATGAACTAAGGTCAACCATAAACAAAGAAACTTCATAGAGGCGTAAACAGGAGTATATAGCTATAGCGACCCTACGCGACCTGTGGCCGAAGGTCGCGACAGCCTCCCAACTGGTTTTAACTCTTTGGACTAAGTTAGGGGCTTTTGATATTATGTATTTTTACTTCAAATATTTCGTGATAAATTAATATATACTAAATAATTTAAAATCAATTCATCGTATCAATCTCTTTGGTAGGAACGACATATTAACTTTTTTTTTTAAATAATTTATTGTAGGCTTGGGTAAAAACAATTGATACATAAAAAAATCTCGTTATTTTTTCATAAAATAACGGATATATATTTGATATTTTTATTCTTGCGATTAATATATTTTATTTATTTTATTATTTATTTATTTTATTTATTTATTTTATTATTTTATTTTATTAATATATTTCAACAAAATTCCAGATTGCTTATTAGAACTGCCAACAAGCAAGTTCCAAATGTATATAAAAATAAACTTATCAATAAAGCTTATTATTCGTTAGAGGAATATTTTTCCGATAAAAATGCTTGGGACTCTTAATATTGCTGGATCTCATTCAAGAACCAAATTTTATATGAAAGAATACAATTGTAAAAACATATATTTGAAAAGAGTAACTGTCGAGTTTCTTGTCGGTTCTTCTCGATAGAATCAACCTTCCGAACCGTCGGTAGCGTTTGACTATTCAAAAGTACTTTTTAGAAGTCTACTTGAATAAAAATAATTTTGATTTTGATTTTGATAATAAATCGATAAATTTCGATTAAGATAAGAATTTCGGTAAACGAAATATGTGTTGAAAAACACACTTACCAATAATGTCTACGTACGAGGGGAAGTGTTTATACCGAAAATGTCAATAAATCGATTTTCTGTTTGACACACCCATCCCTAATTTTTAGCTTACAAATAATCGATTTTTATTAATATCATAAAACGAATATAATCTGTGAACAATATATAATTGGATGGTTTAGAGGTTACATGTATAATACAACCTCTTTTCAATTAGCACCTTTGATGACGCGTTAGGATGCATCAGCCGCGGTGTCACCTTTATGTAATATAGTAATTGTGTCAAAGGCACAATTCATGACCTTAACCAGTTATGACTTCTAAGAGTTTATTTATTACGCGTTTGCATCAAGATTTTACTATCTTGAATATCATTAAGCTACTGATGTTTAATTATTTATACAGCAACATACAATAGTGCATTCTGTTCCTGAGGCTGTGATTAAAATTTTACGATGTACTAACTGGGAACTTCGTTTGAAAGACTTGGAGTTTATTGTTTTCTTGTTTTGAATTAATCCTTTAGTTTTATTTATTAAAATAAAAAAAAAAACATGGTAAAGAATTTGCTTCGTTTGTAGATAGATTTGCGATACTTACTACACGGATTAGAAAACTCAATTTCAGGAATAAATGTTCCTCGCAAACGGTACTATGAGGTGGTCATAGTAATTATTTAATCATGATCGTAATAATTTAATATCAAAAGGAAAGTCAATGTTTAGGAAAATCCGAATGTGTTTATTGAAAAAACATGATAATGAGGTTGGAATTTCTAGGCAAAAAAATCCATGCATATTATAAACAAATACCCTGCCGGACAAAGGCATTATCTACTACTAACAATACATGTGACTTAAAAATTAATTTTTTCGTAATTTGACGCGGAGAAATTGTTAAATTGTTTATAGTCAGTGACGGTTTGTGTACTAGCAGCTCAGTTTAAACGGTATGTGATCTAGTTAAAGCCAGCAACGTTTGAGAAACAGGAAATAAAACTTCAAAAGATGCGATTAGACGTTATTTCTGACAGGATAAGACATTAATGGGTCACTCTAATCTGTTTCAACCACAACATTTCCTTATTGCAATAGCATTTTCTTCACTTTCTAAAGCCCTGATCGTTTTATATGGGCAATAACTAAAGAAAGATAAGCTATCTCCTTCAATAACAGGTACTCGTTCGGTACGAGATTTATTTACTGCTTTAGACATAAGTCCTTGCTATCCGATTGCGATTATCGGTCAATACGTTCGGGTCAAACATTGTTCTAGACTATGAAAAAAAAAAATCTTAGGACATATTATCGCAGAATAGAATTTCAAATTAACCTTACTTTTGACATTTCACTAATGAGCAGGCTCGATCGGGGAAGCATTACCCACTTATGGAAATTCGGCTTGAAGAATGAAACGAGTCGGAGGATCAATCTCCCATCCCCTGTTCCTTTCTTTTTTTCCCCGTTTCATCCCCTTCTATTTAGGTTGCGGTGAGGCGGACCGTATGCTTGTTTACCACCCGTCATGACATATAATTCACCGTAGCCATGAGTTGATACTACGTAATATACTTTATCTTTACTTTTGGTATTGTCTATTTACTGCGTGTGCTATAATCGTCAGCACCATTATTTCAACTCCATATATAAAGCGTTCAGTTTTATAGTCTTTCGTGAAAATTTCTGATTTTAATAAAATGTAAATATTAAAATTGTAATCGCGATTAACCACAAATTCAATTGCACTGTAATCACTCTTGAATGAACTTAGTGTTTACTTTAAATAATGTGAATATTATGTAAATGAAAATAATCTTTTGTTCTGTTCCAGTTTTATGGAAATACTCATAACATACTTAGATCTGTCGACTAATCTCATACAATAATTAGCAGTCAAGTGCGTTGTGGACCACGCACAGTTGAAACTAAAGGGTTCCGCAGCTTGGTTATGAAGAATCTCAAGACCTTTAAAAATAATAACGAATTAAAATCGACTGCAAAAATAAGTTGGTAATTTCATAGTAATTATTAAAAGTTATATAAAAACAAAGTTATGGGAAAAACTTATATATCTCTTAAATTTGTAGACCTATCTTCTTCAAACCAAATGTGGTTGAAATTTTATTTGATGTCCTACAAGCTCAAATTTTTCCAGAATTTTAAATCCCATAGTTCAAAAGTTAGAGGGGGACACCATTTTTATGACTTTAGGAGCTAATATCTCAACAACTACTGACTTAATGAAAAAGTCAAAATCAAACCTCCTTATCATTTTGAAAGAGCTATCCAAAGATATCTCACACGTTGACATACGTTGAAATTGTTTTTGCAACATTCAGTTACATGTATGGACTGCTACCCTTAGTTCTTAAATATTTAAAGATTTCATTACAGAATCGTTGTGCGGTTCATAGAATACACCTATTTAGTAACGGACGGACGGACAGACGGACATGACGAAACTATAAATAAATAAATAAATAAATAAATAAACGCTACACACTCAACGGCCTCCATTAGGATAGTGATATCCTGTGTCGGGGGTCCGGAAACATACACAATGACAACGACAAATACCCAGACCGGAAAATATGCTTGCATGGTCAATACAAACATATTATGCTCCGAGCGGGAATCGAACCCGCGACCTGTGGCGTTTAAGACAGGTAAGCTACCGCTGCGCCACAACGTCGTCACTATAAGGGTTCTGTTTTTGCCATTTGGCTACGGAACCCTAAAAATGCAATTGTGACCACTGCAAATGCTGCCTTCGACTCCGTTACCCTAAATGCACCTCAGATCACTTTATGCTAAGTGTAATATAAGTCAACCAATTAATATTAAGCACTTACAATATGCAATTTGTCAGTGAGTATCCCTGACCAGCCTTTAACGATTTCGTTTCTAAAACGACACGGAAGTCGACCACATATTATACGAAGCTGTGAGTGTCACTGGAATGATTGTTACATATTTACAGTTAGTATAGATTTCCCACCTACCCTATAGAACCGATATGAACATCGAAGGGGGCAAACAATGAAGACGTTGAACCTGGTCGCGGCAGTTTACGAGCAGCGCTCGTTACCCCGACATGTTTATTTGAACGCCCACGTATGCCCCACGCGTGGCTCGTGCCTGTTCCCGTTGCGATGAATAAGTCGAAGCGTTTGGATTATTGAGTTAACTCCATAGACTTAAATATACAACAGACAGACTCTTCTATATATGCAAAATTACAGTCTCGCTGATGCTCTTTCGAAAATTCAACACCAACGCAACGTACGACTACGAAGTTAGTCACAAGCCACAAGAAGTTAGTCACACCATTGAGTCTTTGAAATTTTTATCTATATGGAAGTGCCTGCTTATATTATATAGTATACTTAACTCATACACTTTATTACTGTATCTACCTTTTCTGAATTGATACGATTTTAAAGTTATCCAAAGGTTTCAAGCATCAAACATAAACCGGTAGTCGGAAGGGAAGTATTTATAACTACGTAAAATGTTTTGGTTTTATATTAATTACCATTTGTCTGCGACTTCGTCTGCTTAGACTTCACAATTTATTATTAATTGTTAAAAGAAAAATTGGTAGTCGGCGTGGTTGTTATGTCTGTCGACGTTTACAAATTATTATATTTAGGAAACTGTTACAAAAAAATCTTATATGTTCATTTTTAATATTAATTAGGATATCGAAATAAAATTCGAATAAATGAAGCTTACTTTGTAGAATAACCAGGAAAACCGTTGGTAAATAGTTTTTGCGTGTCGTTAAGGTAGTGGTCAGACTAGTGACAGAATTGTCAGGTCGCCCATACTTAGGCGTCCGACATGACTTATAGACTATTATAAGGTCTATGATAGCCGGGACCGAATTTAAACATGCTCGCAGAACCACCACAACCCATTCTAAAAACTAGACTTAATTCCAAAAATACTATTGTTTTTTATTGGAAACTAGCGGCCCGCTCCGGCTTCGCACGGGTATAAAATATATAGCCTATATCATTCACTGAAAAAGTTATTAAAATCGATCCAGTAGTTTTGATTTATTCATTACTGCCCGTGGCCCGCACGCGTTAAATGTAATTATTTACGACATCACAATAGAAACCTCAAAAATAACAGTATTACTCCACTCTTTAAAGGATGTTATTATACATATAAACCTTCTTCTTCAAACACTCTATGTATTAAAAAAACCGCATCAAAATCTGTTGCGTAGTTTTAAAGATTTAAGCATACATAGGGATATAGGGACAGAGAAAGTGACTTTGTTTTATACTATGTAGTGATGATATTGTTTTTGTGATAAATATTAACCATCCACTTCCACTAGAAACAAATACTAAGCCAAATTTAATAGTAACACGTGTATTCGATTAAAAATAAAAACGTTTGAACCGAAAGGTGGCTTGAAACAAGTACGAACGATAACAGAGAAAAACATTGTTCCATATTTTCACAACAAAATAAGCCTTACTGCTGTCAAAATATAATCTACTTTCGTTTGGTTTTAATTTTAATTTATTACGTTTTTAGTTGGGGAAAAGAAAGAGGTCATGTGATAAGAGCCGTCATTAAAGTTGGAGGTCACGTGGAAAACGAGAGTTTACGACTTTGTTATTTTAAATAAACATTTGTTACATTTTTCCTTCGAGCGCGAGCAACTTTTGACGTGGTCAGTCACTAGATGGGTCACCGCATAGTGGTATTTGCATGAGCGTCTCCGTGCTTTAGAGGGCAGGTCGGTCCCGGCTGACAATTTTGAATTTGTCGGTAAATCAAGTCAGAGGCCTATACGGACGACCTGAACAACTCTGACACTAGGTTGGCCACTAATTACTCAATAAGAAGAAGAAGAACAGATACTACGCGAATTACGGATATTCTACCCTTTATAATTTATAAAAACCCTTTTTGAATGTGCTGCACGTGTATAGTTTTGTTTATTAAGGAATTTAATAATCTCTTCGTAACAGTGAGGACATTCTTAAGAAAGAGCTTGAGCCCGGTGCAGAATTCAGAGGGTGGCTGGAAATTCAGAAAACAGGCCGAGATAGTCTTGAACGTGGCTGATCCGAACATCATTGGGGAGATAAAATCAAGCAGACTCCGTTGGCATGGCCACATGGAGATAATGGGAGAAGATTTTACCGGCGTCGGGATGTGACGACCCCATCACCCGCTGTTGGGATAACCTCTGTCACAGCAGAGATTATTCCACCAGTGCAATCAGTCACACTGGTGGTAGGTCTTTTGTTGCAAGAGGCCGGCTAGGTAGGTACCACCGCAGTGTCCAATATTCTGCCGCCAAATAGTAGTGCTTAAGCATTACTGTGTTCCGGTTTGAAGGGCACTGTACGCTAGTGAAATTACTGGGCAGAGGAGATTTAAGAACTAATATCTCGAAGTTGGCAACGCGTGAGTGGCGCCTACTAATGGTGCTGCAAGCGCTCATAGGCTACGGCAACCACTTACCATCAGGTGGGCCGTATGCTTGTTTGCCAACTTGTAACATAAAAAAAAAAAAAAAAAGATCGAAGCATTTAGAGAATACTAGTTTTTATACAGAGCGATTGCCATCCGACCCCCGCAACCCCAAGTGTGAACTTCGGATAAGAGCAATTTACTTATCAAGAGTTAACGATTATTGTCAGATGTTATGTGATAACAACCGGGACCGACAGCTTAGCGTCTTCTCCGATCTATGGTGGTGGGAACCCACAAGCGCCCAGACTGAAACAGATATTTGTAGGATCAATACACACATCTGTCTGAGAGGGACTCAAGCCTGCAATCGTTGAGGCTAAAGGCAGACTCGCTACCGACATCGCCACAACGCCATATAATGTGCGTTGACCCCTAAACCAACTTAATCATTTAACCTACCTTAATCGAAACCCCGAGTAAAATACCAATGATCAAATCAAAATAAATCTTCGTATTATTATTACAAAGTTATTTTATCCCACGCGCATCGTTAGCACAATTAAAACTTAATAGAAGGATTTAAATCACAAGCAACATCCACCGACCTTTAGACGACCCGATGTTTATCCACTTGGAAAAGTAAAGAAAATTGATGTATATACATTTTTCAAAAGTTGACGTCTTTGCTTTGTCAAACGGAGAGGTCACCGAGACATTGGCCTCGCAATGTCAATTAGCACTCATGGGTTTCAACAAAAAGAATAACGCTGCTACAGTTTTCCTTTAAGATAAGAGCACACTATCGAGATTAAAATATTCTGTCATTAAATTATTCCACTGGCTTTCATCCACGTCACTTTGAATAGTTGGTAATTTTTCCAATATGGTTGAGGTTGGTGCTGCGCTCGTAGGGATGGTTACGTAAAGTTTTTTTACGGGTCGACCAAGCGGACCGCGATCTTTAAGACGAAACTGGTATATGAAACTATGTAAAATCGAAACATGGCTGACAAGCAGTTAGTTCACGTGTTTTTCCCTACCACCTGCAGGATAACTGCACTAGGATTGACAGATATACATGTTTTAGGATTTAGTCTACAACATGCAGGTTCATGATGTTTTCCTTCATAGTTAAACACGAGATAAAACACAACTTTACCTCTTGAAAACTCAGAGGTGGTTGCCCGAATTGGATTTCGCGACCTTCGATTAAAATTTCGGCTTACATATCATACATACTATAACATATTGTGTGATCAATACAGTACAGCAATGCTTTATAATTAACATATATCTTGCTAACATTTCGTCAATGACACTTAATAACTAAAGTAAGAGATAAGAATTGATATAGATAAGTTAAAAATTAGATACGGCTGCTATTGAGTACATCGCTTTAAACAAACGCTATATAACACAATGAGACACGCTCAGCCTTCGGCGCGGGCGCAAGGTCGGAATATAAAGCTGAACTCGTCTCCATAATAGCTGTCGTGTAACAGAACTCATAACTTAGCTGGTAATAATTTACAAGTTGCGATCGACGTCTGCGTTTTTAAATAGGCATCGGTATGTATAAAAACGTGTTAAATAATAAAAGCAAGCATACGATCACCTGATGCTAAGCGGTTGTCGTACCGTGAGTGGTTGAAATACCATACATTTGAAGTTGTCACTCACAGGTTGCCAACATCGAGATATTGGTCCTTAACTCGTATACTACTATACTACTTTACGGTAGGATAACTGACACTGCAGTGGTACCTACCTACCCACTCTCGCGGAATAAAAGGTCTACCACTAATAGAGTAAGTATTTGCTACCGCCAGTAAATAGATAAGAGTTGAGTCGTGAAGAGACACTTTGCAGGTATGTAGGGCGAGGGTGGCTAGTATAGTTTGCCTTCTGCAACCGTATTACTTCCCGTTTGGGCTCTGCTTTCATTACCATCAGGTGAAATAGCCCTTTGCCCTTCAGGGTAAATAAAAAATATATACACATTGTAAGGACTCATTGCGCTTGTACTTGAAGATCCAAATTCAACCTTATTCTTTTACAAAATTCAGCATCATTTCAGAAATTTAGTGGATATTTAAAGAAAGAAAGGAATAATATGCTGCTTCAACAAAAATATTGTTCCCTAATCAAGCGGTTTTATAATTATGGATCAACCATTTAAATGATATCTTGTCAGAAACTTATTTACACAATCTTCTTATCGATTGGTTAGTGGTCAACCTAGTGTCAGAGTTGTTCAGGTCGCCCGTATAGGCCTCTGATTTGACTTATCGACTGTTGTCTAATTGTCAACAGCCGGGACCGACTTTTACGTGCCCTCCGAAGCACGGAGACGCTCGGTTGAAATACCACTATGCGATCACCCATCACTTACACAATTAAAGGCGATAAACAAAACAAACATATAGCGTGCCTGATGAAAAGCTATTACGATAGCCGATGTTCACTTGCTAGTGAGCAGAAAAAGGAGGTGGGGATCAACAAAGAAGGGGATAAAGGATGAAAGGTTTGGGTGTCCGACACTCACGCATATATCGAACGATACTCAACAATAGGTAGAAGTAACTTGACACCGTTGTGGCGTTATGGGTACCGCGTCTGCCTTTAGTCTCGACGGTTGCGGGCTCGATTCCCGCTCGGACACATGTTTGTTAAAAAAATTGGCGTTTGTCCGTGGGTCTCCTCACCGTACCTCGGAGAGCACGTTAAGCTGTCGGTCCCGGTTATTATCATATAACATCTGATAATAATCGTTAACTCTTGATAAGTAAATTGCTCTTATCCAATGAGTTACTGGTTCGCCCTTAGGGTTGCGGAGGTCAGATGGCATTCGCTCCATGTAAAAACTAGTAACCTGTCAAATCCGGATAAGAATAATAAGCAGACCCTGTGTGAAATAAAGTACCGGGAATAATGCTAGGACGAAGAAGATTCAACAGTAGGTAGTCTAACTACTTCACGTCTATTTTCCATGAAAGGTTTTAGTTCCATTTTCAGGGCGACCTTTTCATGCCGTAACCAGTAAGGTTCTACTTCTATTAGAATATTTTCGCATTTTTTCTCGCTATAACTGTTTAAAACGCCATCACACGCAACGCTTTTAATATAAACCGGTGATTTTTTTCAACGGGATCGCGGAATTGCAAGAATTTCACACCTCTAAAATAAATTAAGTGTTAATTAAAACCCAAATATACAGATTAAGCACAGAAAAGCGACAGCGATGGTTTCGTGTCAGATTAAGGTCAAATTTCGGAGGTCATATAAATATTTGTCACTCGACACCTCAAACCCGAAACCAGATCGTCGAATAAAATACGTGGTAAATAATATTTTGGTCATTTTAAATAAGTTCAAAGTTTTATTAATTATTAATATATTCAACTGCTTTAATTTGTTTATATGAGAAGTCAGGACAGAAATACATTTACGTTGTATATAGCTATTGGTACCAACTGGCATAAACTTCCGCTAAAAATAGCGTTTTTACAAGTGTTTTTAAACATTTAAATATAATAATATAAAAATTAGTCATTAAAGTAATGTTTTGTATTTATTATTAGGTACTATTTCAATCTATCGTATATAGTTTTAGAAAATACAAATTAGATTCTAAATATATTTAATATTATAAGTCAACTGAAACTATTAATAAACTTTTAAAATTTAACTTTTCATTGAAAAAATAATGAGTCTTTATATTTATAGTCTCTACAAAGCAATTTTTGCGCCTACATTTAAAAAGTATCCAAAACAATCGAACCCTCCCACGTAAAGTATCGTAAGCCCAAATATCTATATATGAGGTTACGATAATTTTCGCAGGAAGGGTCGCAATGTCCTTATAGAAGGTTCAAACTACATCCTTACCAAATTTTATTGGTTTCGTGAAAAGGTAACAATAGACATAAGGTTTCCTCATAAAAATATATGTATGTTTGGATATATCTCAATTAATATAATATAATATGAAGCCTCAATAGCTGGACGGTAGAAGGGTCGACTTCGTTCCATTAACGCGAGAGTCGCTGGTTCGATCCCGACCCCCTTGGGCTATTGTCGTACCCACCTAGCGCATGTTTCGAGCTTATTTAGAAGACCAATAGGAATATTGGTAATGCCTTCAAAATCATTGCTAATATTCCTTTTAAAAAATGAAAAAAATATATATGTACATCTCTCATCTATGAACTTAAACACGTGACTCGTCTTCTTCTTAGTATTACACCGTGTTATATATACCCAAGTCTGCTTATTACTCTTATCCGGATTTGACAGGTTACTAGTTTTAACACAGAGCGATTGCCATCTGACCTCCGCAACCCTAAGGGCGAACCAATAACTCATTGGATAAGAGCAAATAACCTATGAAGAGTTAACCATTATTTTCAGATGTTATGTGATAGCAGCCGAGACCGACACCCACAAAGACAAATGCTCAGACCGAAATAGATATTGTAAGATCAATACGAACACCAGCCCAAACTGTAATCGAACCTGCAATCATCGAGGCCAAGGGCCGAAGCCTACCACCACAATACAACGGTGTCCAAGCTAATGCACGTGACTAGGTGTATATAAATAGAAATCTGTATCTACATATATCGTAAGATATAAAATATAAACACTTTTTTTTAACAACAAAGTACTCATTTTACGACTATAATAAACAGTTTTGACCCGACTTAGCAGTCACTGTGTACGGGGTCGCTCGCAAGGTCAAAACACAAAGGTGTTACCGTCATTTGTCACGCGGTGTACGACGATAATTACCTGTCGTACAACCGATGACATAAATAAGTATACAGAGGTAATTAAACCTATTGGAATTGACGGGGTAATAGGTAATATCCTGCACATGATTGGAGCGCTTTCGCTAGGAATTTTAATTCGAGTGAAAACCTGTAGGGGTCCAATCATAGTTTTATAGCATCTAATTCAATGCACTGTTAATAACGACTATGTTTTATCATTTATATGTATAGGTAAGACTCATAATTACTACAGCCGACTACTGAGTACAATGACAGAATTTGTAACCGAGTGCGACAGAAGGAGAGCAATTTTTTATTGTATAACGATATACGTAAGGTAATTTCATATATTTGGCACGCTGTGTAATCTTAATGGCTTAGCGGATTTTGACAAATGAATATAATTATATTCGCAATAGTTTTAGTAATAACGTAAGCTATTATCAAAGTCTTTTCGTTCTGATTGTAGCTATTAATAGGATGGTACTCAGGTTTATTGAGTTTTATAATAAATTTATTACCATCAATGAGATTCATTATACTATCTAAAGCCACAGTTGGCTAGTATTAATTGTGTCCGTGTCGGAGGTCAAACAAAAGTACAGACAATTCTGAACAATATAGGCCAAAATTTATTTAAAGATATTACAGATTTCATTTCTACAAAAGCAGTAGTTTATCTTTCACGTTAGTTTTTTATTATTTACATTTATTATTATTAATATTAAATAACACGAAATCATTAGAAATTTCTTAGTAATTTACAAGGTATAGGAGCATAAGTCGTTTATTGATACACATTTTCGTCCACAAATGTACACGTGCTAAGATAAATTAAGCGTTACATTTTCATATTATCTTCAGCGAAACGTGTCTAATGATTGAATAATATTAAAAATTTGCTCACACCTGACGCAATTCGTACTTGGATGATAATTCCATCGTATAAAGTCGTAAGTTACAATATGGTAGTATTGCCAGTTTTTACGCAGAGGTTTTTGTAAAAGATTAACTTAAAAACAACGTGATTTATAGATAATAGCCAGCTATGGATTAAGTTAAAAATACAGAAGTCCACTTGTTCAAATCGAGACGAAGTGTTTTTGCGTTATCATTGCCGGAAATTAGATGCTGTTCATTTAAGGCTCTTAACTAATAAAATAGGGGGAATTCGGATGTTCCACGCGTTTAACGTATAATCGTATAATAATCGTAATCGTAAAAATCGTATAATATAAATAATTATGATTAATATTATAAATGCGGAAGTGAGTTTGTTTGATTGTTTGTTTATGACGATTTCGTGCTTTTAAAAATGCTAAACCGCTAAACCAATTATTATGAATTTTAGTACAGATATATGTATATACACCGTGGTCATTTGGTATTGAAAAGAAAAGTTGAAGGGGAAGAAATAGGAAGTAAAATGTTGTTTATGAAACTAAATATCCATATATATTGCGTTATAAATTTCTCATTAAAAATTATTATTCACGCGGGCAAATCTGCGAATAAGAGCTAGTACGTCTTATATAAAGCGAAACATTTGACATCTCTGTCATTAGCAAATATTTTCGGTAGTAAATTAAGCCAAACATCAAGATATATAAATACAAATCGAGTTAAAATTTTTGCGAAATATAAAAAAAACGATAAGGAATGATGCAGTGGACGAAAAAATCTTGCTAATCTTTGACATTGCCTTTTTTGATACAAACATTAGCAATGCTATTTACATATTATTAAGATTTATATATACATGTTATGTGTTATTTGAGGTCAAGTAAAAAAATGCCGAAATATTTTATGAGATTCAAGTGGCACTTTATATTTCACAATAATTGTTTGTGAAGTTTTATTATTATTTTAAAGAAAACATCACTCTAAATATTTAAGTGAAATAGAGCACCTTTTTACTTGTGATTTACTAAGGTGGCAAACAAGCGATTGTCGTAGCCTAAGACTGCTTGCAACACCATTTGTATGTTACTTTTTTACTCAAGATATTGATTTTTAAATCTCCTTTGGCACGAGTTACAGTGTCCTTCAAACCGAAATGCAAAACACTACAGCTTTGCGTTAGAATATCTGATGCTGCGGTGGTACTTATCTTGCAATGAAAGACCACCAGTACAAATAGTACTATTCTTTTATAGAATGTAGACGTGAAGTATCTGTATTGTTGCGTTTCGTTCGACCAATGTGAGTGCCAGAGTCCCAAAATGTAGCTCCATCTTTTCTATCCTATCTTTCTTATATTTCTATCTCTCTTTAGTCTTATATCTCTATCTCTCTTTAGTCTAAAATCGGCGGCACACAAGTGTCACTACCGATGTTGCAAACGTCTGCTTACGCTTGCAAATGGGGAAATATCTAGTTTCATATATCATACATCACTGTAACTAATTAATAAAGGTATTACTACTTTAGTGCTCATAATCATATCCTTCAATGTAAAATGAACAAAAAATACACATTTTACATTTTAATGTATGCGTATTTTATTTAACCTATCTAATAAAATACACTTGTTATTTACACGTCTTATACCGCATTGTAAAATAATTTAAAAATACCGAGTATAATATCTGCACATATGGCTTCTTATTTTTGTCTGCTACATAATTCATTACAAATTAAACAAAAATATCTAAAGAGCCTCATTTATCAATTTTTTCTAGGTCTGCTAAAACAACTAAGTGTTTTTTTATTAATTTATTTGAAAATACAAAAATATTCAATTTATTTATTGATACATTAGTGTTATCAACAACTTAAACGGTATCAAGATTTAAAATACAAGTTCTTAGTTATTTCAATTTATCATAGCTGCCAAATTCTTCGCTTAAGTAACAATACCGCGCAAGTAAAATTTAGTAACTTTTCAGAAGACACAAAATATTTAATATCTACTATGAAACTAAAAGCGTCAAAATTGTTTGTCTCTTTGACTAAGTCATCACTACATAGTATAAAAGAAAGTCGCTTTCTCTGTCCCTATATCCCTATGTATGCTTAAATCTTTAAATCTACGCAACGGATTTTGATGCGGTTTTTAATAGATAGAGTGATTGAAGAGGAAGGTTTATATGTGTAATAACATCCATTAAATAGTGGAGAAATACTGTTATTTTGAGGTTTCTAATGTGATGTCGTAAATAATCGTGCGGGCCACGGGCAGTAATGAATAAATCGAAACTTTTTTCATTGAATGACATAGGCTACATATTATATACCCGTGCGAAGCCGGAGCGGGCCGCTAGTGATAAATAAAACAAAAACAATAATTTTGGTGCGCGATCACATAAATACGACATTCTAACTATCCATACGCGATAGAATGGCGTATAAGCTTGGTGCCAGAACTATTTCTTTAATGCGATGCGATTGAATAATTTCAAAATGTTATAAACATCATTCCAATAACGCAAAAAAAAATTAGAAGGCCAATTTTTGAGTTACGCGGTACTGTTACCTAAGCAACACAGCAACAATTAGACAATCCTGTACCGTGTAGCATCTTACCTGCATTAACATTCATAAGTAATGCGGGTAAGACACGCGTCATTTCAAACGAACTTGACGTTATAGCAACACTGGTTCCCGCTAAGGTCACAAAGAGACGCATTCGCAGGCTGTTTGGTAAACAGAGCACGCTGAGATTCTTACGACCTGTGGAATGTTGAAGTTTTCACTCAGTACTATGCTTGGAATACGTAGGGCGAGTGATATACGCGCTATTCGTTGGAAATGTTTACGATGCGTTAATGTCTTGTGACATTTCTCGTAGCTTTCAATAACAAGTTAAGAGTACTTGATATTGAAACCGATTACATGGGTACAATATTAATTTAAAAGAAGCCTATTTTACGAGTTATTACTTTCTGTGAGAAAATGTAACCCTTTCCGAGATCCGACCGGAAAAGTATTACTTTCTCACCGAAAATCGGCGTAATCAACAGTATCAATAGGTACTGTTGCGATTCGTGCGATGAGTGAAAGTGCTGGAGCTCAATGTCTCACTCCCTCTGTTCCCTTCCTTTTTTCCTTTCTGATTCCTTCCCTCCTATCCCTAGGGCTGGGAAACACGCTGCAACGCGCATCTGATACATGCAGTGACTGCTTACCATCAGGCGCAACAAATGCTTGTAGACCAACCATCGTGAATTAAAAAAAGTCGTTATTTTATATAATTAAGCACGTTGTTAAATAAAAAAATTCTAAATAAATTATTTGGTAAAAACAATCATTAAAAAAGACACGTCATCTAACTAGTAGCTATTCAATTTATACGATTCCCACAATTTACGTTCAAACAGCAAATATATTGACGTAGTGACAAATGTTAATAACGCCACCAGCGGAGCCGGTATTATTTCGAATAAATACATAAAATTACGTTTCAAATGAATAATAGTAAATATTTAAAGACGACATGCCACTCGACGGGAATCTGTAAGCCTATAAGCATTTCCCAAAGAGCCACCGACTAATAATTCTTTCGTCGGCAAAATTACGTTTAAGAAACTCATATTTTAAATCTACGACAGCGCAGACATAAGGCAACATAATTATTCTAAAACAATATAAAATGCCTTAATATATTTAGGTTTTTATTTTTTTTAATGTACAAAAATAATAAAAAAATTATATTATCAAAAATATTGAAATATATGTAAGGCTTATTAAAAACCCATATGATCTTTTTTTAATTTAAAATATTATTATAAATATAAAATTTTATAAAATCTTTATCGATAACAAATAAATCAACATCTAACATTTACACAAGAAAAATTAATAACTATTTATATAATAAAAAAAAAAAACGCAAAAACATCATCGACCACTTATTTTATACGTGATTTAACATTAGACAAGAACATAACCTATGACATATTAATGTTTCAAAACTGCAATGTACTGATGTTTTTGCGTTTTTGTAAAAAACCATTCGTCTCACGTCTGAGCCGACCCAGCGTTTGTTGATACCCACTGTCAAGTTTGTAATAAAACCCTTGTTTTATGCGTCCTGCTCGCAATGCTCCCTGGTAGAAAATGCTAACTAATTCATTAACGACAAGAAATATGTACACTTATTTGTTTACGTTATGTATCCCGTTTAATGAAGCATTCATTTTCAAATACTTTACTTACAGGCCTATAAAAAACGATATATAAGTCCGTGCAACGTGTTAAAGGGAGTAATTTATACTAATTGCTTTGTACGAATTGTTCTAATTGGATGTTTTTTTTGTATTCGTATTAATCAGAGAGAGAGTAAAGTTTTGATTTTATACAATAATACATAATTAGGTGCTACAAAAAAAGGGATTCGATAAACATAGCAAATTACCCAAATATGATATAAAAAAAATTGTGCGGTCGGGGGACCCCCGACAGCAACGAAGTACTTTACGTTTTTTCTTTAACTCGGAATGTGTATACGCAATAAAATCAGTATATTTCAGTATCTCTTAGGATAAAAAATGACTGGGGCAGAGAGAAAGAGTGAGAGTTTCCGCACTCGTTTCCTCGTGTGCTCATTTGCTTGTAGTAGGCTCGATACACACACAGCATACAGCATTTTGTTACGTGACGATTTCTACTAAATCGCACTACCCGTAAGTCGCGTTAGGGAACTTCTTTCCAATTAAGTTAATAAGTTTGTCAATTTTTATCCTAATGAAAACGTAGTAATTTTTACTTTTATTTCCCGATCCATAACATTTAAAAACAGCACTGAAAATTAATTATTTTCATTATTATCATTTTTAGATAAAGAAACTGAAAGATTTGGAGAAGTGATATATGCCAAATGAAAAACTACTTACTATCAAGTTTAAAAGATTCACTCATTCATTATATATGTAAAATATATATATTTTTACGTATAGACTACACGAAGTTTAATATCTGTAAGTCATATTACCTTACAGGTACTGGAAATTTAGAATTAGGCGGGTCGGTCATGTATCTGCATACGATTGCCCCACGTTCAACGGAACCCGCTCGGGCCGGCACGTTCGTTAGTGCACCGATCTCGATTAAACGTCAATTAGACCCATTGTCGCACGGCGCCCGTAAATAACCGGACCGGACCCGACATATCTCGTTTTCGTTATAATGACACGGACAGTTGAACCCGTATCTGACACTGACGACTGACGTAAGTAAATGAGGCATCAGTGTCTTATTTGGCATGAATTATTATTTTTCGTACCACCCATGGGGTGGGCCTTTTAAATGATTGATGGTGATGTATCCTACTTATGTCATATTACGTAGTTTTGCGAAAAAATAATTCAAAATTTTCTGCTAATAAGAAGAATTTATATAAACTTAATCCAAATATTGCTCTACCTTCTTCTTCATAGCATCAATCCCGATATCTTACCCGGTATCTGATCTCCGCAATCCTAAGGCTTAAACCTGTAAGAGTACATTACTTATCAAGAGTTAACGATTATTATCAGATATTATGATCATATATAACTGACTGCTTAACGTGCTCTCCGAGGCACGGTAGGGAGACCCACAAGGACGAACACCCAGACCGAGACATAACCTTAAACATCAATACAAATATCTGCCCCGAGCGGGAATCAAACCGCGTCCATCGAGCCTTAAGGCAGGCTCTTGCCAACACATCACGATGATTTCAATCAACGGCAATGCCTAAAAAGAATTCCAAACTAGGAGATTATCTTTTAGATCTTGGCTAAAAGTCTACGTTTATGTACTGTAATATAAAAGATTTCGCCCGAGTCTTTGTCTGCCTGTACCAGAATATACATATGCCTTAAATACCATTAGTAGTGGGATTGATTCCTGAGCAAATCATTCTGAGCAAATGTATTATATTAACTAGGCATGGGTTTCGGTCTGGTTGCACATGTGTTGTGTATTTCTAGACCCCCGACACAGGATATTACTATCCTAATGAGGGTCGTTGTGTGGGTAACATTATTATCTTTATACAGAATAACTTTCGCATGTGTTAACGTGTATAATTTCCGATAATATTTTCATGTCTAATGTCGATGGAAAACGAGTTGTTAACAATGTAACAAACAATTTATTACGTCTATAGTTCGAAATGCTTGTCCTTAAGGAGCGTAGGTTGATTGGCCTAAAGGTCATGTCATGTATTATGCATAACCGATCCTATGGGAAATTGCGTGAAGGTACAGTTCATTGACCCGAAAACACGAATTTTTGTGCAATGCAAGCAAATGATTACTTAAGCATTCTGATCACTGGGGGCTTGACACGCTTGACCTCCATATGACCTGGACTAAGCGAATGACCATTGCTATACATTGTACTACAAATCTAATTCTAAATACTATATCTTTACTAATAGTAACTGTATGTGAGTGTAGCTATGTCTGTCTATTTAACTTGTCACACCCAAATCGAAATTGATGAAATTTGATATAGAGATAGTTTAAACCTTGGAGGACATAGGATACGTTTTTTATGACAATTGCAAATTAGACAACTCTTGAACCGCGAAGATTCGCGAGTTCATTTCTAGTTCCATAATAGATAGATACCATAAAAAAATATGTGTTGGTTTCCGTCTTGGTGTTTGTGTGTTTCTTCAAACACAGAACAAAACTTAGCTAATTCATCATGTTTTTTATTTGTGGCGTGAAATTTGTATTCTACACGAACTAAGTCATAAAATTAGTAGTATAAATTTTATTTTCGAAAATACAAGACCTATCAAAGGAGCCCTAACATGTGACCCCATTTCAGGCCTATTTAATAAGAAATTCGAGCCAAAGTCAGTCAAAATCGGTGTCGTAATACAGCACAGAGAAGACAAGCCGTATGTCATGGCAGGGCGAAGGCGCATGTGGATAATTGCCCGCCATTACTGATTCACAATAGAATTGGGCGGCACGGACAGGCCCCCGTGAAATTGCGCTTTTAAATACTTTCTATTGCTTACTATTCTTACGAGGCACCAGTGAGGTTAGCTACTTACTTACAAAATTACCTCTATTTTATCATAATTTTTAGAAGGGATTTGCTGAAGGCAATGCTTAAATGTCCGCCTGGTTATCTACCACCGAACGTTGGCGAAACAACTCCTGAATTAACTGCGCGTCACTCTTGTTTTGAGGTCAGTCAGCATTTAAACAATTGCATTTACAAAATTTCACCAGCGCACCTGATTGTTATTCATGTTCATGGGCGGCGGTAATTGTTAAACAGCAGATGAGCCTCCTGCCCGTTTGCGCCCTCTAACATTAAAAAAACACGTGGCACACAGCAGTGTTTCTTACTACATCTAACAAGTAATTGCTCTCTAATGAAACGTTAAAGTTTCAAGCGGCCATAGAATCTTCTAAAAGAAATATAAAGATTATAAATATGATAAAGATCCTAAGTATGAATTGCTATCATAAGGTTCAATAGCTTAGCGGTAAGAAGACTGTGTTATTACGTAACAGGTTAGATCCTGGCCCTCTCCAAACATAGATTTTATGTACTACTTTCATTTACAATGATTCTATTTATTAAAGCCATTAGATGCTCCGTAAATGAAGGAATGAAATTCTGCGGAAACGGCTCAGTGCAAGCGTTTCAGCTATAGTGGGAACGCATTCTTATACTTCAAGCAAGCAAACAAGCATGTAGCATTTTACAAAGTACACCATAAGATTGCAAATTGCATCAGCCACATAACGTAAGGCATATAGTGTTCATGATGTATGCTAAAACTGTACTAAAAGAAATAGTTTTTATTTTTTATTGAGCATATTAATTTGGTATACATTTAACTATAGCACTGTTTACTTAACCTCGCGACCGAGTAATTAAAAAATAGTACGATTTTTATTTTAGCTCACGATGATCATACCTTTCAAAACTTTGTGAAAGGAAGGTGAACTGGCAAACTTCCTGGACCGTAAACAGTAAACAACAAGAAAATACTTATATTTGTGAGAATAATTGGTCAATACGGTCGAAGTATAGTGCACTAGTTGTTTCTTCCCACTATTAATTAACTCTATGTTTGTCCAAGAAGGAAGAACCACATATCTTTAGTAGTAGAACCATTCTCCTCCCAGCACAAATGGACCAGACCAGAGGAGTACTACCCTCTCAAAGAAAATCGGCGTAATGCAACAGTAACTACTGCTGCGTTTCGTGCGACGAGCGCCGGTGGCCCAATCTCCCACCCCCTCTGTAACGTTCCTTTTTTCATATCATCTCTTCCCTCCTATCCCTGGGGTTGACAACGCGCATGTGATACTTCAAGTATCACAAGTATTTTTAGGCTGCGGTGAATGTTTACCATCAGGTGGACCGTATGCTTGTTTGCCAACTGTCATCACAAAATAAAAAACTTCAAATAAGCACAATCATACCCTCAGGCCCAAGCCACCACAATTTTCCATATATTTTATATAATTTCTTTCTCCCTTGTTTCCTTTTGCAAACGCCTATATCCTTCTTTGAGCATTGACCATCAGGCAAGCCATACGCTTGTTCGTCAACTTAGCGGTATAAAAAAAATACTGGTTATAAAGTGCTACGTTGAAATATATGTCATTTATTATAATAAAATTCAGAATAAGATTATAATATAGTACATAAACTATATCCGTAACTATATCTTCACATCATATTTATTAGCACATAAATATATATTTATGTAAAAACCGATTTCATAATTCACTCAAAAAAAATATCGAACTCATAAAGTTTTGTATATTTAATGTGTTAACATATATAGAAGTTGATTAATTTAAATCTATTATTTATAAATAACCAACACACATTCATAAATATTAATTAAATACCACGGATTTTTATTTTCTTAAATAAAACAAACTAAAGTTTTGTTCTTTGCATGCTCTAACCGCAAGGATTATGCGTCAATGCGAAACGAAACTTTTAGCATTGGATACCTAGTTTATTAAGGAGAGTTATAGACTATAGGAAGAAAGTATATAGAAAATGGTTATAGACTAATATAAAATCTTAAAGGTAATAATATAAAATGGTTATAGAGTTATAGACTATAGGGAGAAAATATATAGAAAATGGTTATAGACTAATATAAAATATATAATGTAAAATGTAAAAGGTAATAATATAAAATGGTTATAGAGTTATAGACTATAGGGAGAAAATATATAGACAATGGTTAGAAAAAGTTGACTTTAACCGAATGTCGCAGTTACAAATCCGGACAAAGCCACTCCGGGCAATTTTGCTTTCCAATTTATCTCGTGCTTAACGGTGAAGGAAAACTTCGTAAGGAAACCTTATATCGTGGAAGAGATTCTAAGACTTTTTTTCTGCCAGGAGGCTTTTGCCCAGCACCGGGATATTAGTAGGCTCTGACTTTATAGACTATAGAACATCCTGCCACAGCCCCTTAAAACCATTTCAAACTAAAAACTTGGCACCAATTATTTTTATAACCATAGAGCCTTCTTAAAAATCAGTGACAACGGTTATGAATGCACATTCATTACAATACTATATGTTACACTTTTACATATAATAAAATATATAATTAACATATGAAAATCATTAGTATAATTATAAAAACCAACTCAAAAAATTAAATGAACACGACGCCGTTTTCTCATAATAAAAATGTCAACAGAATTCGCATACGAAAATGTCGAACGTAATTTAGTTGAAAAAAATACGAACTGCTCCAGTTTAAATTAATTGGATCATGGATAAAATTATATATATTAATAATTATTATTACGGGGCCATGTGAGTTTCGAACTGACGCAATAAAGCCGTACAGAACGTAATGATTATTGACTGTGCTTTCAACCATTTTTGGATGTTTAAAACCTTCAATATCAGTTCCGCCAGTCGCTTTCGCTCCAGTTTTTCATGACCTTAGGTCATCGTTACACGATACACATTTATGGTATTAAATGAAGCTGTACTATTAAATTGGAAAGCTGTATTTTATTATTAATTGATCGAGCGAGGTCTCAGAAACTACATGGACTGTGTGTTTGTATGTATTTACGTTTGTGTGTGTGTGTGTTTATTCAATTATAATTACACAGTGAAATAACGGGTTATGCTCGGTGACAAATTAACAATAGAAAGCATCGTGTTGATATTTTGTAATTATTATCAATTAGAAATTAAGTTAATTATAGCACCAAAATAATAACATTTAATTTTCTAAAAACGGTACCATTCAACTCTTAGTTCGAGGTGAACTACTAAATTTAAAAACAATTTTTTGTTCCAACCAAAATAAAACAAGTTTTCTAAATACAATTCTAGCTAGCAACAATGAACGATTGTAAATATTTACCGTAATAGATTTATCATTGACATTGCTCAAAAGAATTTTTATAGTATCATCTTCAACGGCGATCGTACTAAAGAACTAAAATTAACTTCAAGTATTTTAACAGAAATAAAATGAAATAGATCATAAATCAGTGATCCGGAACACGCGATCCGTAGGTATGTCTGACGGATTTTTTACAAAGTTTCGATTAAACCAGTTCAAAGAGCACACGAAATTCGAGCAGTGTTGTGTAAAAAAGTATAAAACATGGCGGTCAAGAGCAGGGCCGTATTTTAAGCACCGAAATATAAATATTTTTATAAAATAGCACAGGACTTATCTAGGCTAGAAGAATAGTAGAATCGTAATCAAAATCTTTATATTGCTTAGTAAAAATGTTTTTAATGAAAACATTTATTTTAATAACACTGAATACTTTCTTGTTTTGGAACCCCGCGTAATTTTTGAGCTTATATTTTAGTTTTTTTTTTGCAACGCGACGTCCTCTTAAGCCATGGTCTATATAGCTCCTGTTACAATACGGCCCTGGTCAAGAGTGATTGTAAAAAGGCTTCGCATCTTAAACTTAAACGTATCAAGTGACAGAACCAGTCTTTGACAGAATTTTTTCGTCAATATTTTTAAGGACTAATTATTATGTTCTTAAGCCGCTACCGGCATTATCGCCCCATATTAAGGCTATAATCGATATTAATGTATCGTTTATTTATTTTTTTGATTTTTTTACAACTTCTTAATAAGTAATTCAACTTTGTGATAGTTTACTGTTTCTCGTTTAATTATTCAACTCCGAAACGGTATTTTATTACAACTTTATCGTTTTAAAAATAAAATAAGTACTTTATTGTTTCGGTTTTCCTTAAAAATAAATACTGTTAAAAATAATTTCTTATCGTAAATTACAATTAAAATTTTGAATAATAACATAAAACGCCACACCAAGCTACTTAACAATTTATATTAATATTAAAAGAACTAGTATATATAAACAATTTTTTTTTTATAATAACTACAAATAAGATTGAAATTGATACCAAAATATTAGAGACAATTTAAGCTACGGATCCCTAAAGACCTGTGGCGTTGTCGTGACTGTAGCCACTTGTCGATCTCAACCTGTACACGAGACTAATCGCACCATCACGCGACAAAAGATCGTTTTGTGGGATTCCGATCGGAGGCGAGCGTGATGACAGTACGTGAGGTGCACCTGTTCACGACGAATAATGAGAATTTATAGAGGAAAAAATTGTTGACGACAAAAACACAGGTCACTCTGCGTAGCGATCATGATCTATCAGTTTTAAAGCATATTTTGTAGACTGTTGTAGACAGGCTCTGTCTTTTTGCGTTTTTTTGCGTTTTTGCTTTTGGATGTATTGACAGGCTTTACCGATCGTATCGTGTTTAGTTCGGTAAGAAAGTACGTACTCCCAACTCTTACCTAATCTTTTCTCATCTCTCTCTCTCATTAATCTCTCCCTATCTCCCCTGTTCTCAAGTACAAACACACGGTGATATCACTGGTTTTTATTTATTCATTCATTCATTTATTTATTGAATGATTAACAGTAAGTGCTTTCCATCACGCAGGTCGGACGCTTGTTTGCCACCACTGGTGGTAAAAAAGGAAAAAGTTCTTAGCTTAATTCAATTCCGTTACTTACAACATGATCTTTTTATTTTTTATTTTTTTATTTTATTTATTTATTAAGGTCTACCAACAATTGTTTACACATAATCACTCTCATTACAACTCTCATTACATCAATAAATTAGCTTAGTGCAACAATTACTTATAGGTAAACACCACATGCATATTAAAATGAAGAAAGTACAATATTCTTTGTGATTTTGCTGCCTACTACATCTAAAAAAAATAAAAGAATTTAATAACTATATATAAAAAAAGAAGTTATAAAAACTGAAAAACTATACAATAATTTGTGTTAACTAGAAGTGATTAACAAATAAAAAATAATTATAATTTAAAAAAAAAAAAGTTACAAATGAATTAAAACCAAGGAAAAAAAAAAAAAAAGATAAAATTGCTTTAGTTTACAGAAACACATATTGTTACACTTTTACAAAATATAAATGACATATTACAATTATAATATTAAAGACGGTTAAAGATAGACTTATAAAAGACACTTGGTGAGTCATAATGTAAATCAAAAAAATCGCTGTACTCATTAATAACTTTACTAAACCTAGCTAGAGGCGAATTGGAGCCTAAAACGGTTCTTTCTTAAAGGGGACATAGTGGGGTAATAGGGCGACGAGGCACTCTATAAGGTACACGTATGTTTAAAGTTTGCAAAAGAGAAGGACATTGTATTTTATTATTGAATAATTTATGAACAAACATTGCGTCAGAAATTATTCTACGTTTGGCTAGAGAAGTTATATTAAAATGTTGTAATCTGCTTTCGTAAGATTTTTTTTCTTTTGCTATTCCTAAAGAAAATGCGAGGTGCCAAAGAAAACGTTTTTGTATACGTTCAAGACGCAATGTATGTGTTGCATAGTGTGGTCGCCAGACCACACTGCAATATTCTAAAATGCTTCGTATGAGGTTATTATACAATAATATTTTAGTTTTAGTTTGACGAAAATTTCTGCTATTCCTTAAAACAAAACCCAACATTCTAGACCCCCTTTGGATTATGTTATCATAGTGTGCCGAGAAAGTTAATTTTGAATCGAATAGTACTCCCAAGTCACGCATAGTTTTCACTTCTTCAATTAATTCATTGTTTATATGATAAGCAAAGGGTATAACGTTTTGTTTTCTACTGAACCTTATAACGTGGCATTTTTTTGAGTTCAAGCACATATTGTTCAGCTGACACCATTCAATTAACCTATTCATATCCTCTTGTAAGAGAAGTGAGTCTTCAGAAGACTTGATAACTTTGACAAATTTTAAATCGTCGGCATACATATAAATTTCGGAGGAACTAAAATTCTTGCAAACGTCATTGATGAAATAATTAAACAGTATTGGTCCCAAATGTGAACCTTGTGGTACACCCGAGGCTATACTACGAGGAGTAGATTGGTAGCCATTGACTACCACATAAAATGTCCTGTTAATCAAATATGAAATCAATAATTTTAATAGCTGGCCGACTATACCGTACGCGTGTAACTTCTTTATTAATATTTTGTGGGAAACTTTGTCGAAAGCCTTACTAAAATCAGTATAGATTACATCGGCCTGATGACTAGAATCTATGGCTTTAAATAAAAACTCTGTAAAAGCAACCAAATTCGTACTGGTCGATCTTCTGTCTACAAACCCATGTTGCTGATCGCATAAAAATAGTTTTAAATGGTTTTTGAGATAAGGACAGATTAGTGATTCAAAAATCTTCGCAAAGACTGATAAAATAGAAATAGGTCTGTAATTCGAAACTATACCATTGTTAGAAGATTTATGAACTGGGACCACTTTAGCCGTTTTCCAAATTTCAGGAAAAGTACCAGAGACTAGAGAGTAATTATAAATAAGCATAAGTGGTTTGACTAATTGGTATGCACACGCACTAACCAAGATGGGTGGTATTCCATCCGGCCCGGCCCCCTTCCTACAATCTAGATTTTTTAACTTTAAAAGAAGCTCACCTTCGGATATAGTTGGACATGTTATGCATTGCCCCCCCTGTTCCAAGGATTGTAAATATTCGGATTGCAGCGTTTCAGAAGACGAATCTTCGGAACTATACACAGATGAGAAATAGTTTGCAAAAAGTTCACATATTTCAGTCCCATCTGTGGTATTATTAAAACCATCAGACATTGTCTTAGGATATGCACTTACACCACCCCGCTTATCTTTTAAGTATTTCCAAAAAATTCGTGTATTTTTTTGAAGCTCATGCTCTATTTTATAGTTGTAACTATTGTAACAATTCTTTGCCAAATTAACGCATCGTTTACGAAGTAAATTGAGTTCTATGAGGTCTAAAGGGTTTTTGTACTTATTATACCGTTTACGTATTTTGTTTTTGGCGTTTAACATTTTTTTTAAACAACTATTAAACCATGGGGGATATTTTTGAGATTTTGGTCTAGAGACAGGTATATAATTGATTACAATAAAATGTAATGTTTCGTAAAATATTTCAGTCATTTTGTTGACGTCAGACTGTTCACTGAATAAACCGTCCCAGTCGAGTTCAGTCAGATATTTTCTAATTGGCTCATAATTGGCTTTATAAAAATTTGGTCTTTGATTAGTATTGTACTCTAATTTTATTTCGTTATTTAAAAGTAAAGTAACTTCTAATGGGGGGTGCCATTGATCTATTGTGCTAAAAGCGATTGCACTTTCTCTTACAGAGCATAACTTAGTAGATAGCACTAAGTCTAGTGTACGACCAGTAAAGTTAGTAACATAATTAAATTGTGAAAAATTATTTACATCGATAAAATCTAACAATGTGTTACAAGTAAAAGACAAGGCAATATCATTTTTATTATTCTTAATGGAATCCCAGTCGATACTCCCTAAATTAAAATCACCTACAATTAAAACTTCTACATTTGAGACTTGTTCAAATATTGAGTTACAGCTGTCAATGAAATGCTCTAATGAGGAACGAATGACAGGAGGCGGAAAGTACACCGCACAAAGTATTATTTGACTAACAGATCGTGAGGTGGGCAGGTCTATTGCTACCCAGACATCTTCGCAATTACTTTCCCACTCCGCTACACGTTTCGATTCAAATCTTTTATTGATTGCTATTAAAACCCCTCCTCCCTCTTTGCGACGCTGATGTGTTATACTTGTCCTATCCCGTCTATAAACTACGTATCTGTTGTCAAAAAGTTCGCTGCTGAATACTGAACTATTAAGCCACGTTTCAGTAATAATAATTATGTCGTAATCATGACAACATACATTTCGATAAAAGTCATGCGTTTTTGTCTTTAACCCTCTACTGTTTTGATAGTACAATTGCAACGAACTGAATTTTATAAAAATATTATCCAATGCATTTATTATCTTCATTTTAATAATTGGTATTCTCAAATACACAATAAGTTATTGCTTTCTAATTATTCAATTATCAAGCCAATTTCGTGGGGCAAAAGGCTAAATAGTAAATATTATTGATCATTATAGTGCACTTGTAGCTTCATGATGCTTCAAGTACGTGACGGGCAAACGTGACCCACACCTGTCGAAGTGGAAAAATGTGTATAAAAACCAGTCAATCGTATAAATTGCATCCGTCTCGATCTATTCCAGTCTCAAAGATGAAATTTGTCAAGATTAAATTGTACATAGGTATTTTTTTTATGAAATGTAATTACGTTTAAGGATATTGAATAAAAGTTATTTAAAAGGATATTAAAACTCTTTACGGCGCTACTACTTATTAAATTAGTTCACCACTAATATTTTGATATAGGAGCCAGTTTTAACAACGACTGTTTATAGTCAAAAAATATTTTCATAACTATGACCAGAGATCCTAAACGGACAAGCAATGATTATTTTATTGAATAAGTTAAATTATTACAACAATATATTAATTATTTTTGAGCTTGAAACGTGAAAGTATGACAAATAATCAAACACCAGAAAATCAGTAGAAATTGAATTGAAATCCAGTTCTGAACATGTTTAAAATTCCAAATCAAAAGTCACCAAAAAATTTATAATCTTAGGTGTAATAATAAGAACCAGGTTGAAGTATTTCAACTTAAAATATTTTATAATATATATTTGGTTCGATATAAAACACGTATTGTTTAAATGAATATTTAAAGTAACAAAAGGATGCTTCATTTCTGAGTCACCAGGAAAAATCACCTAAGGATGTCGCCATCGAATAGCATAGCAATAAAGCATCACAAATGCACAGCTGTCAGCTTTGTACTTAACGGACACATCTCAATGGAAATGCGAGATCGCGATCACTGTCAATTTTATGCACGACGTGACTCCGCCGCCATGTTTTGCATTCGACTTGATAAATACATAAATAATGTGGTGCAGCTGTCAAAAATTTCAAAATCTCACTTGCACCTCCTGTGCCACGGCCACACTCCGCGTCTCACTGTCAGATGGTATTATTTTGGTGGCAAATTTTAATGTATTATACATCATATTGTCAGACCACCTTTAAGAAATAAGAAAACGTCTGTCCTAAAACAAATATTCAAAAACCGTAACTTATTTTTTTCGGAAGTCGTGTATCTTTCTTATTAGAAAAAGAGTAAAGCAAAAGCGAATAGTCAAAGACATTAAAATACATGTTCTTCTAATTGGATTTTATCTATGGATCTCTTGAACAGATCATCATGAAATTGTCTGAAGTCATCATAGAATCTTACTCTATATAAATATACATGGAAAGCGGCAGCATAGGGAATCTTGTTGGACATAGGTTTAAAAGACGCGATTCCTCAACAATTGAGTAATGAACTAACAAACCACAAATCCAAGGCCTCGTTAGCATCATTATATTCGCCAACCTTCCTATCCTCATTACATTTTGAACCAGGAAACCGTAGCCACCCCGTTCCCAGCAGTTTGTCACGTAGTGCGGTCGGCGGTCTCAATGGTCGTCGGTCGCGACCCTGCCCCGCCGCTCGGAACGGCCAGTAAAAAAGCCACTCGTGATCTCGAATTACGTAGAACGCTTTTATTTTTGTACCGATCGATTGTCAGGTTCATCTGTTTTTACTTGATGCGGAGTATTAGAGGCGGCTTCGTATTTCTTTTAGGAAAATAAGCCTAGCAGCGGTGAATTGAGTTTTTGCATCACGCAACCAAGAATAACAATTTTCGAACAAATTTCTTTTCAAATTTTTGTTTCTTAATATTTTAAGTTAAAATAAAATAATTACCAGTCAAGTGCGTTGTGGACCACGCACAGTTAAAACTAAAGGGCCGCAGCTTCGTTATGAAGAATCTAATGGACTTCAAAAATAATAATGAATTAAAATCGACCGCAAAAATAAGTTGGTTATTTCATAGTAATTATTAAAAGTAATATGAAGTTATGGGAAAAAACTTATATATCTTCTAAATTTTTAGACCTATCTTCTTCAAACCAAATTTCATTTGATGTTCTACAAGTTCAAACGTTAGAGGGGGGGGACACAATTTTTATGATTTTCGAGGCTAATATCTCAACAACTACTGACTTAATGAAAAAGTCAAAATCAAACCTCCTTATCATTTTGAAAGACCTATCCAAAGATATCTCACACGTTGGCATACATTGACATTTTTTTTCAACAGTCAGTTACATGTATGGACTGCTACCATTAATTCTTATATATTTAAATATTTCATTACAGAACCGTTGTGCGGTTCATAGAATACACCTATTTAGTAAATTTCGTGTGGATAGAGCCAATGGTCTCCGTTTTTGCCATTTGGCTACGGAACACTAAAATGATGTAAACCACGATCTAGGCTAGCTGAGCGCTAAATATCACCCAAATCCGTTCAATTGGTTTTGCGTGCAAAAGTAACAAACATCCATCAACCCACACATATATCATTGTTACAAACTTTTACATTTATAGCATCATTTTAAGATTTTCTTTTTATAAATAAATAAAAAAAAACTATATAAAAATATATTGAACCATGATATTTTTGAATTTGTAACAAAGTATATAAACACACTTTATACAGCCCGTCTGTCATGGCAGAGTGCAAGCGATGTCGCCTAAGGTTATGCGGATGCCGGCGCGCGTGCTCCGAGTACGGAATGGGTCCCCGAGGTCGCGCTGCCTCCGTCCGACCCATGGAATGTTTCGCTTTACATATTGTGCGTCTGATGCGAAAGCCTTTGTTTTCTGACAACAACGACGATATTGACGACATTCGTTAATTATACATACATGTTCAAATAACTTTAACATAAACTACCCCGAAATAAATAATTTTACATAGATCTCCGGCGTCGGGATGTGACGACCCCATTGCCCGCTGTTTGGATACCCTCCGTCACAGCAGAGATTATTCCAACAGTGCAATCAGTCACACTGGTGGTAGATGTTTTGTTGCAAGAGGCCGGCTAGGTAGTTACCACCGTAGTGTCAAATATGCCGCCAAATAGTAATACTTAGACATTACTGTGTTCCGATTTGAAGGGCACTGTACGCTAGTGAATTTATTGGGCAGAGGAGATTTAAGAACTAATATCTCAAGGTTGGCAACGTGTGAGTGACACCTAATAATGGTGCTGCAAGCGCTCATAGGCTATGGCACCCACTTACCATCAGGTGGGCCGTATGCTTGTTTGCCAACTTGTAACACAAAAAAAAAAATTTGCTTATTTTTGCTATGACCTACAAGTACCTTGTAGCATCTTTTTTCAGTATGAATGGACCAACTCGACAAGAGAAGCACCTACCCTAACACATAATATCGATAAAGTACAGGTGTTCATGCTATTGCGTTTTAATCGATGAGTGCGAACGCCGGAGACCCAATACACAACCCACTCTTTTCCGTCCTTTTCCTACCTTGTTTTCTCCTCCTCCTCTTAGGTCAGCAACACGCTTGTAATACTTCTAGTATATATACGTCTGTGTGTGTTTAAAAATACACTAAACGAACATTACTGTAGTTGCGTATGATGTATAGCATCTGACATCTGACCTTGGTCTTCTTCTTCTTACCGAGTGGTTAGTGGCCAACCTAGTGTTGTATATGTTATGTTAGCTGTTCAGGTCGCCCGTATAAGTCTCTGACATGACTTTTCAACTATTATCAAATTCATAACAGCCGGGACCGACTTTCTACGTGCCCTCCAAAGCACTGAGTTGAAATACCACTTCACGATCACCCATCTAGTGAGTGACCGCGTCTAAAGTTGCTTAACGCACCGATCGTTTGCCGATTAGTGAGCGTACACGGCTATGATACTTTGGGAATAAGCATTAACATTACCGCCCGCATTCATTGGTCAATTCAAAGAGCGCGCGCTTCCTCGGCTTCCGGGTACGCACTTCCGTCCCTTTCCACGACAACACATATTGCATGTTAGCGAGAAGAGAAATGTTACGTATAAAAATACCGAAAGTTTAAACCAATACACACAGTAAACCATCAGCCATCTCCCATTACGTTTATATTTTTTCATGTAACCCTCGTCACAGGCCATAGAATAAGATAATAGATATAGTGCTACAAGTGAATTTCGGTAACCACTTCTAGTTTATACCAAGGATACTGTGCGACCGTGCGATCATGTGGCGCAGTGGTATCGAACCTGGCATGAACGACAATGGTCGCCGTTTCTATTCACGCTCGGTCACACAGAACTATCCAGCAGTGGGCGAGGCTTGTGTATCTTTTATTGTGTTTGTTATATTATTATAATAACAGAAAATATAATTGTATTTGATAAATAGTAAACCGATCTTTCTCTTCGTAGTATTTTTCCCGGTATTTTATTTACACAGGGTCTGCTTAGTAAGCAATAATAATTCTGATCCGGATATGACCTGTTACTAGTTTGAAAGAAACTCATTGAATATGAGCAAGTTACTATCTAGCGTTATCAGATCTTAAGTGATAACAACCGGGACCGACAGCTTAACGTGCTCTCCGAGGCACGGTGTGGAGACACACAAGGAAAAACGCCCAGACCGAAACAAATATTTGTAAGATCAATACAAACATCTGCCCGAGCGGGAATCGAACCTGCAACCGTCGAGGTTAAATGTGAACCCGCTACCGTCACAACGCTGTCATAAATAGTAAACCGGTATTTTTTAATATTGAAAAGATAAATTTTAAACTATAAAATTAATATGATAATAAACTCATTATGACGTCCGAATAATACGAATGTCAAACAGTCAATAAATTAACTCAAACAGTCAATTAGCCCGAATCAAATGATTATCATAATAAAAAAACTATAATATAATAATTATATTCATAAATCATCTAATCAATTCACTATAATATTTATTAATGCATAATGTGATCAAATAATATCAAAGTTAGTCAAATGATTTTACTATAAAACTATAATATTATCATGATGTTCTTGTACTGATAACTATTAAATCATATAAAAAGTTTAGTATTTGTTAATTAATTAATTCATAATAATTAAAGCTTGAACTTCTATTATTCCGCCCGTCCGTCTGTCCGTCCGTCCGTCCGTCCGTCCGTCCATCGGTCGGTCGGTCGGTCGGTCGGTGTGTCTTCAGTAAATCGACAAAAGAATGAGATATATATAATATAAAAAAGTATGTATGTTTCTGTCTCATTCATTCCTACACATTTTTGTATTTGTGTCTCTTACCTGTCGTTTTTCCGTTGCATCCGGTTTGAAATCACATCTATTCTAAAGAAGTTTCACTTCAAAAATATATATTATTTATTTAGTAATTTTATTCTTTTGACATTTTTTTATTTTCTTTAGCATTGTACTGATGGGATTGTAATAAAAAATATTTATTATTTCCTTTCAAGATTTTCTACGGATATAGTGGATTGGATTGGATGGATTTAATACAAAACTACTGCACAAAATATATCCTTATCATATATAACTAAGAAAAATTGTTCATATTCTATTTTGTTTTTTAATGTATATAAAACTGTTTTTAAAAATAAATATTTTAAAATAAATCAGTGGCAGTATAAATAATTTCACATGCCTTCTACAAACCGAATTTAAAAAATACTTTCCCTCCAACCCTCGTATTAAAAAAAACGACGTCAAATAAATAACTACGTCACGCCGTTTAAGTAGATATATGATATTAACATTGAAGACGATCATAAGCTTTTACATGACATAGAAATCCGAATGATTCATACGTTGCCCTATAACCCTCGCTATTTATAATTATTAATATTCACGCTGAACGGTTAGCCTGTATCCATCTTACTTTCTTAGATATAATGAGCCGTCTAATTACCGTACACACATATCAACGTCACAACAGGAGCTAATGTACTAATGTCCCCAATTACATGTAATTAAAACTGTAATCGGTATCGATGACGTGTTAGCCATAATTACATGTATTTTTTTAAATATCAAATTTAACAGAATTGTGAAATTGAGGTTTATTTAGAAATAGTTTCAAATAAAATTCATATACGTTTAAATCTAATAATATTGTAATTTAATATGTTTTATATTTGAACAATCGATATATTATTTTCAATGAATTTTATTTTAAGAGGAGAGAGAATTACATGTTTTGATGTGACCTTTCCTTATGTCTATAAGTCTCTCAAATATATATTTTTCGTACGTTACGCGATATCTGCACTGTTTTCTAAATCAATTTTGATGATTCGTTTTTAAAACAGTTACTTCTGTGCTGAACAAAGAACAGAATTACAAAGTATAAGATTTAATTACCCGCGTTCCAAATTGTAATTGTAGACTTATGCTGTAGGCGTTAGAAGTCGGTTGACGCTGTCCCATTACGATCAACTTATTGAAACAGACCACTGATAATAATTAGTTGTTATTTAAGAAAAAATTCGGTGACTTCACTGTGATACTTAGTTTGACGTAGATTAATAGAAACCTAAAGTAAATATGTAGTACTTACCTAAGTGACTTATCTATATATATATACCTGTTTACACACACGGTAATACAGGCGTCCATATATATATATATATATATATATATATATATATATATATGGACGCCTGTATTACGCCGAGCCCAAATCCTTAGACTTAGGAAGCTCAATTTTTCACAAGTGTTGTTTTTAAAACGCGCAATTCCACCCTTAAGGGGGAAACCTCGTTATAAGGCGAACAACTAATGATAAAGATAAAAGAAACCCCTCTTTTAGAATTTTCTACAATTTCACCCTAAAATAAGGGTTCAAAGAAGCCGCTGGCAGAAGCTAGTCGTTCGATAATTTTAAAAATAATTTGCTCATGACATTCTCACCCATATACATGATACATACCTACATATAATGATCAGTCAGATCAGCTTTTATACCTATTGCTAATATTAGTAAACAAGGATTAGATTGACGCTGTTTATTCATTTACCAGTTTCAACTTCAAAAAAAAGGAAAAGATTTTATCAATTCGATAGGTTCGCCGTCTGTAAACATGGATTTCCATCATTCTTTATTATAGTATAGGGTATATACGCTTTAGGAGTGTATACGCTTTAGGAGTGTTGTCATACGGATTTTGTCATCTGATAAACAATCTGGAGATAGAAATAGCGATTCCTTAGAACGGAAATCCTCATATAAAAGCTTGTAGGTGTCTACGATCCCCAGAGCAATAGTTGTTTTTTATCTTTTATTAAACTGTTCTATTTGGAAATTTATTTCTAAACAGTTAATGCAAACACTTGATTCATTGTTTGTTTAATTGCTTTTAGTCGTGCACAGTCAGAAGAATCCCTACACGTTACCAAACAATAATTATATACCTACTTCAATATATTATAGAATTTTAATATGAAAAAAACAAATTAAAACCTTAAACAGGTTCTGTGTTTATATCTTAATTTATAGATCTAATATAATTATTAACTCAGTAATTATCGTATAACATATGACACTTATTGACATTAGCACTTAAAATTAGTTTATTTTGATGTGAGTAGGTATTAATAACAAATGCGCGCGATTCAGTTATTTAGTTACATTTAAGTATAAATAGGGTAGAATTTATTTATAATCGTATTAAATTTGTACAGGCGGTATTTGCGTATCATTCTAGTGAAAACTTGGACCGAATTCCGTGGAAAATTGGCTAAAAAAACCTACCTTTCAGGTGTTTCCAAATACAGTCCTCAGCCTCTGAAACGTTCCTCAGTTTCTTCGGTAGGAACAGTTTGCTAGAGTCACAACAACACTGGAAACCGTCCACTGTTTTTTTTTCCAATCACAGTCACGTTATCGTCGAATGTCTACCCACTTATCACCGATTCGACACACGTGGTGATTAACGTTGAGGCGAAAACGTACGACCTCAACGCGCGAAACAGTCGGCGCGACTGAACCTCGCTGACTCACATTCACAAGCCACACTCACACCTAGCACTCAACAGGTGAGAATGCAACAGTGTGGTGTCACTCGTACTCGACCTGAACCGTGTGGAGGTGACTCAAGATTGCGCATGTACGTGTGCACCACTTCGTTCGTGTTAGACAGATTTATTACGGATAGTTCGATGTGTGGGTGATATTTACAGGTGATCTCTTTTGTATAAGTACGGTCACAAGTCACGTGCATATGTGTGCTGCCTACCTGTTGTGCCCCCGCAACTTATTAGTTTTGTTCTTTTAGGGTTGTGTAAGAAAATGTATTATCTTATAAGACATTCATTTCGCTTGTTATTGTTTCAAGTCGGCCGGTAGTCGATGCGGAGACTGTAAACAAGCTGTTTAAACTGGATCGTCCTCATACTCGATGTATCTACTTTTGTGGTTAAATATATTTTCATATTTTTCTATATGTATTTAAATGCAATGTGGTTGAGAGAGATGTAATATTCATAACGTTTTACGAGTCTCGGAATACGCTAACACATTGTGCATAATTTTACAAACTAAAAGGATTTATTTACAATGTAAATAGTACCTACCTACATACAACAATATTAAAGACGTAAAATTAATTATAACAGTACAAACGGTCTTCGATCTTAACAACAAAGATTGAAATAACTCATATAATAAATACTAAATAAATAAATTCATTGTTTCAAATGGTAAACCTAAGATGACACTCATTAACAATAAGCTAGAAAAATTCTAAATTCAACCAAAAGTAGGTACCTACCTACAATATTAATAATAAAGGCCACACACTCAACGGCCCCATTAAGAAAGTTATATCCTGTGTTGGGGGTCCGGAAACATACACAATACAATACAAGGACAAACACACCCAGATCGGAAAACATGCCTGTATGGTCAATACATCTGCTCCGAGGGGAAATCGAACGCGCGACCGTGGTGGCTTAAGACAGGTTCGCTAGCGCTGCGCCACAACGTCGTCACAATTTAAAAACCATAGTTTTACTAAATACTATGGACAGGGCCTTCATAACGACATAATGTCAAAGACTCGCTGGTGCTCCTTCGAAAATTGAACAATAAGGAAAGGTAACGAACTTCACGCTAGTATACGAAAAACACGGTAACTTCATTCGGTTATGTAGTGTGTGACTAATTTCGTTTCGTGGCGTTGTTGTTGAATTTACAAAGGCGTACCATGCAGTCTTGGACGTTTGACGACGTTGTGGCGCAGCGCTAGCGGACCTGCCTTAAACGCCACAAGTCGTGGGTTCGATTCCGGCTCGGAGCATGTTTCTATAGCATTGTTATGTTTGTAATGACCACGCAGGCATATTTTCCGGTCTGGGTGTATTTGTCCTTGTCCTTGTATGTGTTTCCGGACCCCGACACAGGATATCACTATCCTAATGGGGGCCGTTGAATGTGTAGCGTTTATTTATTTATTTTGTCTTCACAGAAGGGCCTGTTCATAGTATTTAATAAGTCTAAAGTAGTTATGGCAATAACAACCCTTAATTTAAAAAAAATATTAGACTCACAATAATCCTTGGAGTTACGTAATCATAATAAATTTTCTGAAGCCTTCATATCCTGAGTACCATTTAAGTAAGACTTCATGTGTGTGTGTGTGAGATCGTGCTATCTGCATATAAGTGAACTTTATACAGTCTAAGGTCACGGATTTTTAACACTAATACAATAGGTATTAGCATCCTATGTCACCTTGACGTAAGTGCAAATACTTTGTCATTCTCTAGCCCACAACCAAAACGTTGTATCCACCACATTATCCGTATGTAAATTCAACCGTTTATTCTTTGATAATAGAACTGTATTCACAGTATAAGATACAAAGAGTACAAGCCCTTTTAAGGTAAGTATTGAAACATTTCATAAAACGTAGTAACTACAGTTACTAAGAAACTAATATGGTCTTTACAACTATTGATATACAGTTTAAATTTGTTTATCTTTAAGTGTGATTTAAGATAGTTATACTTGGTGTTAAGTTAAAATCGTGACTGATCTATTTGTATTGTAATTTGCACCTAATCAGATGTAAAACTAGATTGATTATCGGCTATAATAGGCAGTGCGTGGCGGATTGTGGGACTTTTGTTCTGTCTCAAAGTTTTTAGTCAAGGCATTTGCGCCACTGTCGACAGGTCATTATATAATGTCTATTTGAATACCTATATGTAAAGACAACAGGTTTCTGTATGTGATCTAATTCTGGCGTAATGTTGACTTGATACTCTGACATTATACAGAGTGATAAATTACTAGTCTTCAAAGTTCAAATATTTCAACCTTGTAACAATATATCAAAATTTAGCTACTGTTTCAAAACTTATAAAATATAAAAGAATGTTACTCCAATTTTAATGCATAAAATGTAGTTTACATAATATATTATTATAATTATATTATTTAACTCTGACGACGTTGTGGCGCAGCGGTAGCGAACCTGCCTTAAGCGTCACAGGTCGCGGGTCGGTGGATTCCCGTTCGCAACAGATGTTCGTATTAACCATACAGGCATGTTTTCCAGCCTGGGTGTGTTTGTACTTGACATTGTGTGTTTCCAGACCCCTGACACGGGATATAACTATCCTAATCAGAGCCGTATTAATTTATTAACTCTTGAGATTATAACGGTATTAAAGGGACCGAATTTTGACAAGGAAGCTGCAAGAAAGAGAGCCGGAAGGTTGCAAAAACTAATCCAAAACAAAAGACCCTATTGCTCAGAAAGAAATTGTTTCCGACGAGCTTTTAATATACCTAACTTAGTTTCAGTATTTAGCGTAACATCTACTTCAAAGCGTGCCGCTTGGTTCGCTTATCGTAGCTTTGTGTACTGTCTTTTGTTTAAAACCGGTGATGTATATAGAATCGGTTTGCAATATTTGTATATATTAAAAACAAATAAATCGCTAAAACGCGTTTTCGTCTCCTTTTCGTGTTTTTAGCAAACAAAAGTTCTTTAATAAGTCCTATTTTACTGGTTCAATACATCATGCCCTACACATATACGCTACGCTGAAAGAAGTGTCACCACAATATACAAAATAATAAAAATTAAACAAACAAAATTGTCAGAGTGAAATTCTGAACCCAATAAATATCAAAAATAATAGCTATGGCTTTTTATTTTCGATAAATAATAATGTTTGATAATGTTATTTTAAACATACTTCACTTTAAGCACTTATAGGTTACGTTACGAAGAAAAATATATTTTTAAAAAATTTAAAAATTTTGAAAACTGATCCCGTCGGTACAATTTCGTCATCGGACATCACGTCAAAATGCCAAATTCCACCCTCACCACCACGATGTCTGGAAAACCACTGCAGCGCATTTTCTTCCTCGCACAACCTCTCTGTGGAACCAGCTTCCGCCACGCCGGCGGACTTTCCAAACCCATACGACTTGGGAACCGTCAAGAAAAGGAATAGGCTATTCCTTTCTCAAAGTTCAGCAAAGCTTTTACAAATCTGCATACCCTCTGGTGTTGCATATGTTCATAGGCGGCCGTGATCACTTAACATTAGGTAAAAAGCCCAGGCCCCCACTGATATAAAAAAAAATTATCTACATTCATTTCTAACAATAACAAAAGAAAACTTATATGAAATCGATAATTTTATTAACTTTAGAATCTGCATAAAAATGTAGGGTCAATTTTGTCACGGGAAGTCACGCGCTGTAGCTAGAGCAATAGCGGTTTCATAACCCCTTGTGAACGCCACAAGTATTTACACGCATTTCAATTAACAAACAACTCGAACAACATGCGATAACTATAAGCCATGCGCAAAATTGTACACGGAGCTACGAAGACATTTGTCATTTTTGATTGTGAGATTTATGTTGTGATAACTTCTTTAGCCACTTTGATGTTGGTAGGGGCTACGCATTTACGTCATCGACATCATAGTGACGTAAGACGCGCAGCGACCTGAGTACATGTATAGTGTATACGCATAGTGTAATAAGCCAAGGGTAGGAACCTATGGTAATCCCATTCGGTGTGTGATCAACATATGGTGAAGTTGCTATCACCACCATCTCTCTGGTCGACGCCTCCGGATGAAGATGTAAACAGTATATGTATCATGTGCGTGTTGGACATTTTGTCCATACTATTATTAAAAAAAATTAAAAACAAAGCTTTAAAGTTTTACTTTTTGTCGACAGTCCCCATGACTGCCTATGTTCTTTTTGTAAGACTTCTAGAGGCAGGCGACCCACCTGATGGTACATGGCTATCGCCGTCAATGGATATATGCGCATTGCCAGATTTTTTACGAACTGTATACCTGTTTATTTATGAAAACATATTGCATAAAACTCCAGGAAAAAATAACTATAACGGCCGTAATGTATGTTGGTGTCATACAAATTTTATGTTGATCGGAACGAGAACCTTCTGTTTCTATTCTGTAACGAAAGCTCTAGTATTACAACTAAACAAACATGAATGCAATATCCTAAAGGCATAGCTTTTTACAAAACTGTAAATCCCTTTTTATAAATATAAATAAAATAAAATAAAACAAAATATAGTGATCACGGGTTCTAATGCTTTAAGGCGATTCTTTTGTTACCTCCAGAATCCTTGATCCGATCGTCAAGGATTTATACAAAATAAAAATATATCATTATTGATTCATCGTCGTTGCGTAAAGATTCGATCGGCCGAATGCGATCCAAAAAAATCGATCGATTTGTTTTCTATTATTTGATATTTAAATTAAATATATCAATTAAAAATTACATTCGAAGTATATTTAAAAATAAACAAATTGTCAGAGTGCATAAATGGGGACATTTAAACTTATCTAATTTATAAGAACGGCCGAACGGCGTTAAAGCTTCGTAGATGAATGTGCTACATAGCCGTATACGATAGCATTCTGCTTTTAATTTATTCAGGACCGCAATTAAGGCCGTGTTCCCACTGGCACAATGGTGCGCGGGCGCGGATGGGACAATTGCTGCGCAAACTCGGCTATCTGCATCGGAACACCGCGACCTGTCCCGCTCCTAACTGCTATCGCATAGCGGTTGCCTAATCAAAAATTATAATTTATTAGCTATACGCTAACCGGCGGCCGAATCGTTAATTTGATCGCATTGTTTCTATTCTCGTTTTTTACACGCTATTGCATTATTCTTCTCGAGTGGTATCTTTTATTTGTTCAGCATGTATTCTTGCAATTCAGCAATATGAATACATTATTTTGCACATTATTACCTTACTTACATTATTCTTATATTTATAAAATTTACAACATTGAGACAGCAAATACACTAGTACTCGATTTGCTTTCATTTGATGAACAAGAGCGCTGGATACCCAAGCTTTCAGCATAATCTGTTTCCTTTCATGTCTTTCCCCTCGAAATCGTCTATAGGCTAAGGCCATAGCTTACTACAAGAGACTTCCTTGTCACCAATGAAAGAGAGAAGACTGGAATTTAAAAAATATGCCCTCTTAACATTATTTCAAAGTAAACTTTTAAAAACTGTTCCATTCTCATGTCATTAAGATTCATTAACCACATTCAATATGTAGCCATAATTACGTAAAATTTTCTCTCAATTCAAATTCCTCTGTCTATAATTTAGCTCAAAGCATTCATTAACACGCTCGAACAACTGAACAACTTCAATCGACGATCACAACTGGCTCGGGGAACCAGCTTTTGTAATAACCAACCATTGGATAGCAGTTAGGCGCTAGCCTGTAAATCAGTAGCAGGAAGCGAAAAATGTGCACCATCTCGATGCAGTGTCGTGATGATACGTACGGAGGCGATTTATTTTAGTGCGATAACATGTTGGAACATAACACGCTTGTAATTATAGGCATTTGTTGCCTGCGATGTGTTGTGATGGGTTGGCTGTTTCGAGACAATGGAAAGACATAGAATAGCCATACTAATAACAATATAAAATAATGCTATAAAATGACTTGTATCCCTCTTTAATATCTTTTTTATGGTTATGAATATTATATCTGTACTAATATTTTATAGTAGTAAAATTTATTTGCTTGTTTGTATTATATAGGGGTATTTTCTGGAACGAAATTTTCACAGAATATCGACCTAAAGTAGCAGTGTACATGCCGTTGTATTTTGTTCGTAAATTACGCAGCTAAGACTTCAGTTTCCATCCTATCTTTATTATTTATTTTCCTCCCTCCTCCTCTTCCTCCTCTTCTAACTTGGTCTCTGACGCAGCAACATCCGTGTTGCAATTGTAATTGCAATCGGTAATAGGTTATGGCAAAGCTTACCACCCAGTAAGCCTAAGCTTGTTTGTATGAAACTCATACCCGTTTTTTTCATACCACGCGTTGTTGACAGTAAGAGAATAAGATGAACACACTATGGAGGTGATGAACAGGAGAGAGAGAGAGAGAGAGAAAGAGAGAGAGAGAGAGAGATAGATTGATCGACAATTTATTTATTTACGAACTATGAAAGAACGAAAGAGAGAGAGATAAGTATACATTTATAGTTGTCTCTTTTTCGTCAGACTGAAAATGCAATCCCAAAAGAAGTTTCACTTTAATTAAAGTTAGCATACCTCCAATATCACCAATTCCAAAACAAAAGTAAAATATTATATTGGTGATATAAATCAACATCCAAATATGGCATTACTCGACTACTGTTGATCTTTAGAACACGGTCTTTGGTATTATCTCAACTGGACCACATTCCAGTCAAACATCTAATTATCAGCTACAGGTTATATAAATATATAAACTAGTATTAAAACAGGCGTTATTGCTGTCATAAAACAATGTCACAATAATATTATTCAAATTTTATAAGTCGCTTATAAGTGACAAAGTATTATGTCGTGGGATACCGATCGATTTATTGTGAATTAATTTAAACGGAGTAAAACAAACCCTGGTTGGTTGGATTTAACGACAACCTACTTTCAATTGGAATTGATTCTTATTAATTATAATATCAAATCAAATTAAGGTTCATATTTGATTAGGCGTTTGCGTCGTTTCGTTTTCTTAAACTCGGTCGGAGAGCGAAGGTCGTTGAAGGTTGTAGTTGGCGCGCTTTTCCGCGATCAACGGCACTAGATTAAACAAGATGGCGGGAGCGGCGCGTGCCCAGGCCGCTGTTACAACGCCAAGCCGCTAAAATTGCACTTGTCGTAATTTATTACTTAGCTATGATAATTTATTTACCTTGAAAATTAACAATTATTCTGGGTCAGTTTGGTTTCAACGTGTTTTCGCTCAAAATTTGAATTATCTTAGTACATATTGGTGTTTTATTTAACGTGCCGTTACAATAATTTACATAAGATTTATACAAAATCCGTTTAATTTAAAATTTAATGCAATGTTTTTAACGTGTAATTAAGCCTACTATTACATTTTAACATTTGAGTAATTAACCAATATTATTATAATTATAGAAATATTTCATTATGTATCTGTATAAAATTTTCTTTTACTTTTGCATAACAAACAAATACTAAAAATAAATATTAATGATTTTAAACAATTTATATCTAATTAGTCAAGCGACATTTTAGGGGCGTTGATTTAGTTCTGAGCTTTGATAATAAATGTGCTTTTAATGCTACGATACTATGGCACGAGCTGATTCCAATACTATTATGAATTTATAGGTAACAGTCGTACATGCCTATTACATTTCAACTTCTAAACTCTTAACGGTTACTCGATACCTTTATATAGAAGTATATCGTATCGTTATATAGTCATTATAACGCTTTTGTTATATTGATGTTTTATAATTAAATAAAAAGTGAGTAAGAATTTTAAGTAGAATTTGTGTTAATTTATATTTATTTTTTAATTTAATTCCCTATTTTCCCTTCCAGAATAATGTAGAAGTTGTATGAGAGGGCGGCGAAACACGAGTTACTACAAAAAAGTACGAACAAGAATATTTTTTGTTTTTAAATATACAATAGAACTAGTTTGATCACTCATTAGGTTTTTATATATCACAAATAATAATTTATTTAGCTAATAATCACGATAAGCAATGACAAATTTACCGGCGTCGGGATGTGAGGACCCCATCGCCCGCTGTTGGGATAACCTCTGTCACAGCAGAGATTATTCCACCAGTGCAATCAGTCACACTGGTGGTAGGTCTTTTGTTGCAAGAGGCCGGCTAGGTAGGTACCACCGCAGTGTCAAATATTCTGCCGCTAAATAGTAGTGCTTAGGCACTACTGTGTTCCGGTTTGAAGGGCACTGTACGCTAGTGAAATTACTGGGCGGACGAGATTGAAGAACTAATATCTCGAGGTTGGCAACGCGTGAGTTGCACCTACTAATGGTGCTGCAAGCGCTCATAGGCTACGGCGACCACTTATGGAGGTGGGCCGTATGCTTGTTTGCCAATTTCTAACATAAAAAAAACAAATAATTTAAATTAAATCTATAATTATCATTATCATCAGCATCATCGTCATCATCATCATCATCAGCAGCATCATCGTCATCATCATCATCATCATCCTAGCGTTAATCCTGGTTGCGAAGCCCGGGATCTTATATCTATAAATCCCAATATAATTAAAGTATGCAATTAGAACAATTAAATAGAATTCAATGTGAAGTAGTAAGTAAATATTTTAGTCTATTTAATATTTATAATGTTTCGAAAGCTAAACGACCTCAATGCTAGGAACAAAAGCTTAGGAATTGTAATGGAATTATTTCATTTATTAAACACTAGGTTTTACTTGCGACATCGCGCGCGGACTTTTTACTTGCTTATTATCTCTGACATAAATATTTATATCAGTAGCGCCACCTATGTGAGGTTTCGTTAAGTGGCTCAGCGGATTCGATTCCCACTCGAAGCAGATAAATAATAAATAAATATATCAACGGTACACACTCAACGGCCCCTAATAAGATAGTCATATTCTGTGTCGAGTGTCCGGAAATATACACAATGACAAGAACAAACACACTCAGACTAGAAAATTATCTGTATGATCAATACAAACATCAGTTCCGAGTGCGCATCGAACCCGCGGCCTGTGGCGCTTAAGACAGGTTCGCTACCGCTGCGCCAAACATCGTTAGATGTTTATATTGACCATACATAGTATGTATTCCAGTCTGGGTGTGTTTGGCCTTGTCTTTGTGTGTGTTTTCAGAACCCTAAACAGTTATTTATGCCTATTACTCTATCCTAATGTGGGCCGTTGAGTGTGTAGCGTTTATTATTATAGCTGTAAGTATATCCAACATCCAACCTATCCGGCAAACTTCACCAATGTTGGTTCAAATGTTTGTGAAAAGTTAATAGGTGGAGAGACAGAATTACTTTCACGTGTATAATATTTAATGTTCGAAATAAAACGTGCAGTTTTTTGTTAGGCATCAATTAAATTTTGACCAGAGGTCGCCGATAAATAAATTGGTATGTTTTGTTTGTTTAACTTTCTTCATACACTTATGAATTGAATACATTAATCTTACTTATAATTGAACGTTTGAAATCTAATCTTGATGGACAGTTTATACGTTGTTAGCATTTTGAAATATTTCAACACACTTTTTGATAATTTATTTATATTATGTAGGCATATATATTTTATTTGATACACATATCTTATATATCTTTAAATATCTACTATAATTTAATGCTGGGTAGCGAATGAAAAAGTTTAAAATCAATTATTTTTTAAAAAACAACACCTTACTAACATGGGCTTCACCTTCTGGCACATAAAGCTAAGGGATTTATTTAAAACAAGAGCCTAACTTATCAGTTGGTAGTAATAAAACTAATAGTAATAACCCCGGTAAATAAATACATAAAACAAAAAACTAAGTCGTAAGTCATAAAATTTTATTTTTGACAAACTATTTTGACTGAGTTAAGGCCTAATGAAAAAGGCCGTATTGGAGAAGTGAAAACTTGAAAGGTTTGAAATAACTGTTTTTTTTTTGTTCTTTTTCTTATAATAAAATATTTATAGTATAAATTTTTCAAATTTCATATTTGTAAATCGAAATTATTAACATTAGTTCGGTAACATCCAAAGAGTCCACATTGCACGTGCGTCACCAGTCTACCGTAAAACGTCACGTGAAGAATGTCGTGACGTTAGTTGAAAAATCGCCCAAAGCGGCTCAAGAAGTTTTCATTTCAAAAAGAACAGAACACATAAGTCTGTGTTAAAATTTAATTAGCCGTATAACAAATCAACTTTCATCATCCGGTACGACATTAGATTAGAGCACACCAGCTATGTTGTCATCGTAACAACAAGATTACGCAACGCGTAGACAAAGTGGACAACAATAATAAAGAAAAAAAAACAACAGTCATTCGCAGCCGGTTACGTGGACAATGAAAGTATAGTAAGATGCAATTTAATAAAATTACATATATCTCTTGGCTTCCGTATTATATTTTCCGGTTTAATTAGAAATTCATACTTTTACTGCTACAACAATATTTACGAGAACCAATCATACTGTATAATAACATTTTAACATAACGCCTTATTAACAAGACCATTGTAACAAACAATGATAAATAAATAGAAGCGCGATCTTATCTTCGCGATCTAAGTAGCTTGTATGAATTTTATAGACTTTTTGTAGAACTACTAATTAATTTTACTGTTTACTAGACGAAAGTGACAGCTGAGTGAGATCGGGGTTGGCTCCTGACGTCAACGACGCTTAGACCGTGGGCGTGCAGGGTGGAAAACCTGTGCGTCATTAAAATCAATTAACTCTTTCTGTGCGTCATTAACATCGCTTTTCACTGTTCACTCTATCAATTTGAATGATTGTCAACTTGAGATAAGCATGAATAATTCAGAGCACAGGGTGTAACACATAGGAAAATTTTATATTGAAGAAATTGTTAGGTTATCGTCGGATTATCAAAAACTAATTAAGACGAGTAAAGCCACGGGCACAGCTAGTTTTTCTCATAAAATCATAAAATGTAATTGGCTACTAGGTACTAGATACCGATCTAGTAGTAACCGATCATAGTTTACATTTTACCTTCAAGTGGGTCGATAGTGTATTTAATCATAATGCCGGAGTGCAGATACTCACCTTAATGTATGGATGAAGTTCGCATTCATGATACTGTGTATGCAAATTGAAATTATATGATAATGGCGAATGGCATTTTAATAAATGTATGGTACTGAACGGGTAGGCTCGTAAGATTGTACAATTGGTAGGTCGGACAGCTTTAGGCCAGTTTATTAACATAGAGGTCGTCACGTATTTTAGGCTAAATTATAAAAACTGAAATATATTTTATTTTAGTAGTAGAGCCATGCTTTTTCCAGCACAAATGGGCCGGCTAGATCGGGGAAGTACTACCCTCTTCCAGAAAGTGACAGAGTACTGTTCCGTTTCGTGCGATGAGTGAGACCGCCGGAGGTCCAATCTTCTATCTCCCAATCTTTTTCCCCTTCTCATCCCTTCTCTCCTATGGCTCCCCTTGGGCTAGCAACACGCATGTGATACTTCAAGTATCGCAAGCGTTGATACGTTACGATGACTACTTACTATCAGGCGGACCGTATGCTTAATTCAATGATTGCCAAACATCATGAAATAAAAAAATATGTATTTTTAATGTAAACATAAATCTTGCTTTACTCGGTCAAGTATTATGTGTGTTATAAAAACAAGATCTCGCAATTAATTAAATAAATCAATATGTTAAGATTACAAACCTTTTACTAATACAATTCCTAAATAGTAAAGCATTTGCTTTCAACAATTTTCCCGCTGTTAGAACTATCGTCGATCGCTTAGATAGTAATTACAGATAGCTCAGCGTTAAGTGGCCAACAGCTGCCTACTACTGAGTTCAAATCTTGTAGAACAAAGCTATATGTCTACATATCAATTAAATTTACAGGAAAAAAGCTTTCTTACGTTTATTTTATATATAATTTTTGCTATATTTAATATACGTGGTGGTATTATAGCATGTGGAGACCGTCTAATGGTAAGCGATAAGAGTCGTATTTATTATTATTATTTTTAATATATTTCATATTTTTATATATAATAAAAAATTGACAATATGTTTTGAGATTATAGTCTCACAAAACCAGAATATTGATTTAACTGTAAGACCATTTTATAGTTGACTTGTCTTACTACAAGATCACACTACACTACTTGAGCGCTCTTTCTTACCACCTTCCAACTCCGATTGGTTGGAGGAAGGAGGAGGAGGAGCAAGAAGACGAGGAAAAGGTATCCACCAGACAGTGGGCGCCAGTAAGAGTTTCACCCACCACTCATCGAACGAAACGTAATAGTATGGATACTCCCACTCCACTAGGCACGTCGATATTCTGTGGGAGTTATAAATAATCCGCGGACACCAAATATTACAGCGCTTGTAGTACTAGATCCATGCTTTGCCCAGCTTTTGGCTGGTTCGACCGAGGAAGAACTAACCTCTCTCAGAAAATCGGCGTCAAGAAACAGTACCTACTGTTTCGTTTCGTGTGACGAATGAGAGCGCCTGAGGCCGATGTCACCTACTCCCTCTATTCTCTTCTGTCCTCCAGGTTGACAACGCGTGTTATATTTTAAGTATCGCAAGCGTTCATAGGTTGCGGTGACTGTTCATTATCAAGCGGACCGTATGCTTGTTTGGCAACCGTCATGAAATACAATAAAAATAAATATAAAATCATACATATAATATTTATCTTCATTCGTCATAAAGTTCTTATAGATCTATATGGTTTGAACTTTATATCGGTTATAACGTCAAATAAAATAAAATTTGGACAGTAGCTTGTTCGAAAAACTGGATTTAAAAAAGAAGGAGATTCATAAATCAATTGTTTTTTGTTTTTTTTTTATATGTAGGTAATTTAAAACGGTAGTATTTTTCTTTCACGCAAATATAAAAAAAAATAGTTAATCATATTTTTCCTTGATAGTAAAAAAACAGCGATAATGAAGGCTTCTGTGTGCACACTGCATGTTTCTTAAATATTTAGATATTGATAAGACAACCATCAAAATACTATCCATAAGAGTCTTATGGGGATTTACGTTCTGGATTAAGCGACGCCCTTATAAATTAAAAACTTTCGAAATAACAAATTATAAAATTTAATAGAAAAACCAATTAAATATCAAAGCGAAACCCATTAAAATATACGTATTGATCAAAGTTTAATTACATTAACGAAACGCGATCTGAAAATCGTTCTACATTGTCTACGATCAAACTTTCACGTGACCCGAAGCCGGACAAAGCCGGGCTGTCTCGATAGGAAAGTGGTGCAGTGAGTAGCCGTTGACCATCGCCCACCGCTCGGCGTTGCACTTTAACATAGACTGCGCTATATATCATGATTCAAAATGTATTATTATTAATTAAATTACTAAATAATAGAAAAATAATAAAATTTCCGGAGTTAATAATGAAGGTAAGTAATAACATATACGGCCCCCATTAGGATAGTAATATCCCGTATCGGGGGTCCGGAAACATACACAGGGACTAGGACAAGCACCCCCAGACCGGAATACATGCCTGGATGGTCAATGCAGATGGCCCCGAATGGGAATCGAACCCGCGACCTGTGGCGCTAAGTTTCACTACCGCTGTGCTACAAGGTCGTCAATAATACAATTAAATTAAAAAAAGATCTATGAGATGTAACCAATTGAGTAAAGTGAGATAAGATTACATGAGACAATGTCCCTTACACAACACATAAACGCAAACAATATCGTCTTCGCCAGTGAGGACGAGGTCCTTGGCTTAAGTCGTCCGAGTGCTGGTGACACCACGATCATCTGTCCCATCTATAGACTAACAGCTTAAACGCTTAAATCTAATTGATCGTTCATAGAGTTACTATAATTCAGTACCTAATGACTCTTGCGTCTCTTCTTCATCCTAGCATTATTCCCGGTATTTTTATGTACCCAGGGTCTGGTTATTATTCTTATCCGGATTTGACAGTTTTTACACGGCGCGATTGCCATCTGACCTCCGCAACCCTAAGGGCGAACCAGTAACTCATTGAATAAGAGCAATTTACTTATCAAGAGTTAACGATAATTATCAGATGTTATTGATAATAACCGGGACTGACAGCTTAACGTGTTCTCGGAGGCACGGTGGGGAGACCCACACGGACAAACGCCCAGACCGAGACAGAAATTTTAACAAGCATCTGCCCGAGCGGGAATCGAACCTGCAACCGTCGAGACTAAAGGCAGACTCGCTACCGACAACGCCACAGCGGTGTCTGCGTAAAGATATAAATTATAATAATATTATCAGAGTAATCGGTAGGTTGTGGACAACTGCTAAAGTTTTATACATTTTATGTCCGTATCAGAATAGATTCGCATTGCGTACAGGTCCTAGCTATAAATTGAGCTGTGCAATATCGATTCCTTGCAACATTACCGAACGATTGCCACCGTGATATATTGTAAATGTGCCCACATTGCACATTATATATCGATCGTAGGATGATATCACAGAATTTGTAATAATAAGCTAATAGAAATCCCATGATTTTGGCACAAAATAGATGACGCGTAAAAGTATTAAAAAGATTCATAATTCATAATCTAATATCCATCGCTGTTTATTTAAATATAACAAGCTTATTGTAATAAAAAAAAATAACGGTATCGTTATGAATAACAAAGTCGTAATGGCCCTAGAAGTAGTTGTAATACTAAAATTCGGCAACAAATGGTTTTATTACGATGGCAGATGAAAGACTCATCTAGTCTAATAGTTTTCTGTTAATTTCTGTGTTGTATAAAGCTATAAAAAGAATCACTAACGAACAAAAGCCGAGGTAAGTCAATTATCGCTACGCAAACAGCCATTGTTGGTCCGAGCAGAAGTCAAGCGCGCGACCTATGCCCTTGCAATAATTCTTCGAAAACAAATAAATCCCATTCAGAATAACAAGTACGATGCGAACATTTAATACCGGTAATAATATTAAAGTAAATTTACCCGCTAACCCAGCATCGACTTCATAAGTCATTCGACCGAATATAAACCCCTCAGAGGTAATCCATAACTTATTCAAGATTATTTCTCAGATATTATACGGATAATTTAAAATAAACATCAGCGGGCCTCATCTGTTAGGCGAGTAGTTATCTCGCAATTATCTAGGCTTATCACAGCCCTGACAGACTGTAGCGTGGGCGAAGGATTGCGCTGTCAGCAAAACGCCGTTTTGTCGAAATTATGAGCGACTCGAAACTAAGAGGAATAAAGTAGCTACGCGCCGGAGGCTCTTGTTACTTGTGGGTGTTACTCTATCCCACGTTATCAGTTTTCATTTGAGCGAAAAATTAAGTACCATAGTAAAAGTGTATCCGTTTAAATAATATGATAAAATCGTAAGGGTAAATCTCAACAATGGGTTGAAGATTTTCGATAAAAATTAAGATTTAATTAGTTTTCACCATGAAGTAGCACGCAAGATAATTTTGATTTCCAAATGATTAAACTCTATGTAAATATGCGCCTAAAATCTCAAAGTACAATAGCAGCTTCAATACTCCGTACGTTCTCTATACATGTACATTTTCTGACAATATTCTCAAAGAATTTAAAAAATATATATAAATCTGTATATCGTAGATTAACAGATCAAATTGATAGATCCAGAATTGACGGATCAAATTGATAGAGACTATAATATCGCCAAAATCAGCTTATTCATGATACTCATGGTATTGCAAGCGTCCACATGCTAGGATTAGCTTCTGCCAGCGCCTTCCATTCGCTAATAACGAATGTCAATACAAAATTTAAATTCCCATTTCAAACCTTCGAAGATGGAAAAGTTTCATGCTTCCAGTTTCAAAAATAAGGGACAATCCCTTTTCAACCATTCGGGGTTGTATTTTAGAAAACAGTAAGACACAAGTTTCTCTAACTGTAATAGTTCTCCAATTCATGCTTCTAGTTTAAAAATGACACTATGATGAATGAGTTCAATTTCAAAAAAGCCTTCATTAGTGCTGCTTTACGTTATAAAAAACATCAACTACTTAATACTTCAGCTTTCTAAGGCTTAGAACAGGCTGATATGTCAGTTGTACTCGCTTCGGCAGTACATATACTAAAATTGGAACGATACAGAGAAGATTAGCATGGCCCCTGCGCAAGGATGACACACAAAATCGTGAAGCGTTCCACATTATTAACCCTGGACGGTAGCTGGACGTTCCGGGTCCACTTCGCCCAGCTAGCCCCGAGACTGATGGGCGCTGCCGCGGCCCTCGGCGAGCTTCTGCCGAATGTTGGGGGCCCTGGATCTCCGTGCCGGCGTCTCTATGCTGGTATCGTGAGGTCCATGGCACTGTACGGTGCTCCCGTAAACAGGGCCCACTTGCGCCGCGCGCAGAGGGTCCTGGCGGTGAGGGCGATCCGCGGGTACCGTACGGTGTCCTACACGGCGGCGACCATCTTGGCGAGTGATCCGCCTTGGGAACTCCAGGCGGAGGTGCTCGCCGAGATGTATCAGTTTCGGGTGCTCGAGCGGGCGGAAGGTGAACGTCCAGCGAGGGAGGGAGTCGCTCGGATCAGGCGCCTCGCAGACGAGGCCCTGATCCAGCGCTGGAGGGCTCAAGTGGAGAGCCCGGCGGCAGGCCTGGCGACGGTGGAGGCAATCCGCCCCCACCTAGATCACTGGGTTAAAAGGCGGCACGGTGTCCTGACGTTCAGGTTGTCGCAGGTGCTTACTGGACATGGTTGCTTCGGTAAGTACCTGTGTCAAGTTGCGCGTCGGGAAGTGTCGCCCCGATGCCATGAGTGTGATGCATCCGTGGACACAGCGCAACACATTCTGGCTGAATGCGCCGCATGGGCTCCGCAGCGCCACGCCCTGATGGCGGTAGTGGGTGGAGACCTCTCGTTGCCGAGCGTGGTGGGGGCCATGCTCCGCGACGAGAGATCCTGGTCAGCCATGGTCTCCTTCTGCGAGGCAGTAATCTCGCTTAAGGAGGCCGCGGAGAGGGTTCACGAGGGTGATGCCCAGGTGGACCCTCTCCGTGAACGGAGACCTGGAGGCAGGAGGCGCCGTTTTGCGCGCCTGCTTCCTCCACCCTAGAGGGGCTACGGTGGAGGGACGCTCCTAGTCCCTTCGCATGACATCGGGGCGGGAAAGGGTGCCCTGCGATACCCGGGGTACCCTTTCGGCGACGGTGGCCCGCATACGCGGGCTTTTCCGCCGGGGCGGCATGGTAGCTTGCGTAAGCGACCCCATGTCGTCCTATTATGGCGATGAGGGTTCCGCAGAGTTTTAGTGGGTATTATCGCCTGCTTTACAGGCGGTCGAGTCCCACACTACCACTCACCAGTGTACTCCTCGGAGTACACTAGTTGAGTGGTGTGCGTAAATGCATTTCTCTGCGAAAACAAAAAAAAAAAAAAGGCTTATATGTCAGTGAGTCAGGTCTTCTCCTTTTATATATGTAGATGACTACGCGATTATAATTTCCATAGTCGTGATATAAACAAAACACCAATAAACAAAAAGACTGAACTGAAAATGTACTATAAATTATGATTATAATACAAAAACGCTATTTTTAAACCTGTTTACAAACCCTGTCGTCAGCCTGTTACAGTTTTATAATAGCGCCTATAAAATTTAAATTACGTATAAATTCAATATAGTTTAATTGCCACTAAACCCATCAACGGGTATTGCTACCAAAGTTAAACTTGCGAAATTTGATTACCAGGAAGCAAACGACTCTGAATACTATCCAGTCGGAAAGATAAGCGGGGTCTCGTTATAACAGAATAGATTATGGCGGATATCAATGTTTATAATTTACTCTGCGAAATCACAGGTTACATGTAACAATATTTTATTTTATATTACTGTACTTAAGTCTTAACAGGATAGAACCTATTAATTTAGAAAGCATAAATTTATTTTAAAACTGACAAGAACTCCTTAACTTACCCGGAAGGTAAGGTAAATACTATACAAAGTTATATAACTTTTTATGTAAAATGTTTAGCTATTGTAGAGGCTTGTTTAATGACATATATGACGACGCTGTGGCGCAGCGGTAGCGAACCTACCTTAAACGCCACATGTCGCGGGTTCGATTCCCGCACGGAGCATAATATGTTTGTATTGACCATGCAAGCATATTTTCCGGTCTGGGTGTATTTGTCCTTGTCATTGTGAATGTTTCCGGACCCCGACACAAGATATCACTATCCTAATGGGGGCCGTTGAGTGTGAAGCGTTTATTTATTTATTTATTTATATATAGGCTCACTCCAACTGTGAAAATACTACCCTTAAGTATCCACATGAATTAACAATAACAAAGGATTGTTATATAACTCCGTAACTGAGCTATAGGATATAAAAAATAAAATTTATCCAAAACTTTATTCGAATCTGCATTAAAATATCGGAGTGGAGTCTAAATGAAACACTGCCAAAGTTTGGTCGCTATCTATATGTACTTTAATTTTAAAATTCTGAATTAAATTTTCCATAACCGAAACATTCCGAAACTATTGGATAATCTGAAATAATTTCACATCCGTATCCGTCTCCAGATCTGAAATTTCATATCCATAACGTCTCTGCAATATACGCATGGTTATCTTTTTAATCAACAAGTGTGAGACCTGAAAACAGCTGTCACCTCCCAGATCAATTCTTTTTTCGCCCTCATCCGCGTTTCTAGTTGTCTTTTAAATAAATACTTGGACTTATTTTCTACACTTCATGTGAATTTAAAAATTTGCTTATACGGAACTCTTAAAATATGTAGATCACCGATCGTGTGATCGTATTCTCGGTAATTTGCGACAGGTTTCGACAAAATCTGGATTTAAACAAACGAACTGTACCTCGAACTCGTCAGTGAACTGTATCAACTCGAAACAAATAAATGATAACATAAGTAAATTTACGTAAAGAAACAAAATAATAATCATTAAATAAGGCATTTAAAGTTTTATATAAAAAAAGTTAAATGTCGCAAAGAAACAGTAAACGATGGGGTTGTGTGCGTTGATATTGATAAAAACATATATAAATATGACTGCGCGGGCGCAGTGCGTGTATCGGCGGCGAGAGATAAAAGAGAGCCTGCACTTACGCGCCCTCACGTATTCATAGTCCGGTTCGATATTCATTTTAAATGAAAAAAATATTATACTACACGGAACTTAAAGCTTTCGAATTTTAAAATATTCGAAATTATTTTTTGTGTTTGTAAATTTTTGCGAATCTTTCTATGGATCATAAACTGACAATCTGCTCAGTCACAAAGAATGTTAACAATAAACAAACCGTCAGTCGTTTATATGTAGTGATTTTTAATTCACAAAAAAAGAAACAAGTTAAAAATAACCTTAATAGCTCAATAGAATCAACGGCAAGAGGACCGACTTGTAATGCGAGAATCGCAGTTTCGATCCCTTGGGCTATTATTGTACCCACTCCTAGATGAACGGCAAACTAGATTATTAGTTACTAAAATTCTTTTAAAAATCAAAGCTAAAAAGTTACGCACAATCAAATTGTGATTATAAGTTGCTAATATTTTTTTTTAAATCAAAGGAAAAAAAAAAATACACACGATTTTGGAAAATTTTTAAAAAGTAAATAAAATTGTAAAAGCACCGGACTATAGATATGGAACGACACAGGAATGTGCTACAGTTTAAATGAGGCTGCGCGGGTGAACCGGTCGGACGGCCCTCCGTTCGGGGAAAGGGCATGATTTATAGCTAAAATTAAATGAACAAACTCACTGCCATTATCGATACCATGTCACGGTACACGTAATTAATGTTATTATCATAACCATAGTACGTGTTGATGTGACGTTAAATCAACATATTTGTTTTATATGGTCTTACGATATGGATCTTGTAGATTGTGGGAAACGAAATTTATCCTTTATAAAATTCTTTTAATTAACGGTACGGTAAAAATCTGTATACATATAATGAATGAGCTATTTATACATAGTACAGAACAGGATATATGCACAGTAAAATCAGTAACATAAACATGAATATAATTTTATTTTTTGGTGAAAAACTTCAATATTCTTGCTTAATATGTAGGTACATTTCTGATTTAGGCTTAGAGAGTTCTTACAAAGAAACAACATTTGAAATAACCTTAACCGGCCCTTTCACACAGACAAAATTTCATGCAAATTGTCATAACTTAATTCGGTTATCTTTTGCAAATCATAACAGAATATCAATTGAAGTTCGTACAATATATATAGACTTCGCTCCATTTTCTTGCTCTTTAACTTACGAATTTTGCTCCCCCATCGAGTCTGGGTCATTTTGTCTGCATGAAAGGGCCTGTCCACAGTATAGTAAGCATATTCCCTTTTTTTCGCAGAAGAAATCTGCTCAGAGATAACTGGTATCCTGGGGAGGTGAACCAGATTATGTGACGTTTCATGACAGGTCATGGGGTCCTGCTAAAACCTCCTCGGTGGCCGACCTCTCAAGTACTCTGCTGACAGAGCTCCGTCCTAGGGCGAGATGGGATGGCCCTTGCGCTACCCACAACAGCGCGCACAGCAGTCGGGACCATATCAACCGCCGACCTCCTCAAGGCAGCTCAACACAGATGCAGAGGTTACCCACTCTCCGCGTCCACGGCCCAAAGAGTAAGTCTATGCCTAACCTAACTTAAATTGTAAATATAATCACGAACAATCCAATTTTCATATTGCAAAAGATGGCAAATTCTCAAATGACTTAAACCTATTTGTTATTTAAAAGAGATCGCTGAACTACTTTTGTTTATCCTTTCTATAGGAACTAAACCGAATGTTACACAACAGTATGTCCAGATAATCTAGTCGCTTTCAAAGATAATCTAAGATTCCGAATAGAAATGGACACTTTAATAGTTCTAAATAACGAGCAATGCGATGATGCAATCAGTTTAGTAATTAAATACTATAATACGTTTGTACTTTTTGACAACAAGACGTTTTGTAGCTTAGAGAACTACTGTGTAGCCTTATATCAAGGAACATTGTGTATTTAACATTCAATAATCCTGACTTTATTATTATAAATGCGATATTGAGTGAGCTGGATTGTTTGAGTCGCATTTACGCCTAAACGCCTAAACCGATTATGATAAATATTGGTATATTGGTTATATGCTACTTTTTGTTGTAAAAACAAAACTTGAAGAACTTGAAATAGGGGATGAAATTTTGTATATAGAACCAATTATTTCTATATTGCAACAAATATACTACGAAAAGCACTATTGGTTGTAAAAAAAAACATTACTGTGTAGAATATTGCACCAGAAAAAAAAACATTGTATTTATAACTAAACTATTAGGCAGCTTACCAAGATAGTTATTTCTTGCTAAGCATACATGCATACGGAAAGACAGGCAAAGAAACAAAACATTTATAAATTGTGTTTCTATTGGTGTTATAAGGACCCGAAATATTAAATTTTGAAAAATATATTTTAAATTCATATAGGCAAGTTTCATTATGTACATATTCAATGATGCACATCTGTTTTATTATAATATAGTCGTATTAGTCACAACAGCCCAAGTGTAAACAAAACATCAAAACTCTATACGGTAGATGCGACAAGATGACCACTTTATGAAAAGTGCTAAACGCCACTCACTTATAAATGAGCTTCGTATAATGGGGCCTATTGTTAGACTTCTGTTCAAAACCTCTTATAAAGTAGACAACACCATTTGTTTACCATGTTCGCCCACTGACACCCACTCCTACCTAGGCCGTGAACGATTGGAGAGAACCAATCATAGCGCGTGTCGTTTTTAACATTGACTAAACGGAATCCTTACTTATATAAAGAGGATATAGAGGATGCGAATTTTTTTGTTATTTTGATACGAATTAACTTCTCAACCGATCATCAGGATGATACAGAGTCAGGGGAAAAAGAGAGTAGCGAAAACTATATAAAATTAAACACTACACACTCAACAGAATCAGGACAGTTATATCCTGTGTCCGGAAACATACACAATGACAAGGACAAACACACTTAGTCCGGAAAACATGTCAGGCTGTATGGTCAATACAAACATCGACTATGGCGCTTAAGTCAGCTTCGATACCGCTGCGCCACAACGTCGTCAGTCGTCTTATAAAAATGTACTGTTTTCAAGGAATAAATGAGTAACTTCGGATCAATCGTCCGGGATAACAATGGCTTAATGAAATGAATAAATTTCAACATGATTGACAAAATCAACAAACAAAGCCGCGAGCAAAAGCTTGTACCAAAATATAATGTCAGTAAACCGAAAGTATTATTTAATTGTTTTTGGTATAAAAATTGTCCCGTAACTTAAAATCATGTAATGTATGTCGGCCTTTGAATATTACAGTGTTTTAAGGTTTTATGTTGATTTTAATTATTTTCGTTGGACCTTTTAGTTATTATGCAAACGGTTTTAGGATACTGTCTTAATTTTTTTTTAAATATCATGCCGGTTGGCAAACAAGCATACAGTCCGTCTCATGGTCAACCAGTCAATGCAATCTATGAAAGTGCGTGATACTTGAAGTATCACATGCGAATCACCAACCCAAGGGAAGGGAGGAGAAGGGAATGAAGGAAGGGAACAGAGGGGGTCGGAGATCGAGCCTCCGGCGCTCTCACTCGTCATACGAAACGCAATAGTAATTTGATACTTTACGCCGATTTTCTGTGAGGTGGTAGTACTTCCCCGGTTAAGCCGAACCATTTGTGCTGCGAAAAGCATGGCACTACTACTGTAGCATTTAAAAGATTTGAAAATTTTAAATAAAACAGTCTCCGGGAATCATACTAGCTTATCAAGAGCTAGTATGAATTGAATAATTTTTCATTCCATTGTTTCTATTGGTCCATCAATTGAAGGTATATATTGCGTACGTATATATAGAGCTCGGTTGAGATAAAATCGAAGTAGTTGCGGCGCGGCAGCCGTGGCGTTATCTAGATCGCGGAGCTGGTAACTGCGGCCCGCAGGTCGTTTCATACAAATTGTATGGCGTATCTACTACTACTTTTGGGCATAGTTAACCTTACAGTTTTCTTGTACGATGCTCCAGCCCGCTAATAGGCTGGATTCATCGTGTCAATGGTGAGAACTCGGACTTTAGATACCATTTATGCTGTATTTAAGCCATACGCGAAGGAAATATTGATCTTTAAGAGTGAAATAGGTTTTCATTGTTTATTTATAAACGACCTCGTATATAATCATTAAACGTAATTTATTTATATTATAAATACACCCAAAGCTGATATACTGCTACGCAATTTCCAACTCTAAAATTCATATAATTAAGTATTTTTTTGTCAAACAATCTAAAAATTACAAATAATATAAACATAATGTAATAAAATTTAGTAAGATCGTGCACCGTCATGTAGTTTATCAGATAAAGTGACAAATGACCTTACGGCCATTCGGCCAAAAGATCTAACGGTTCAAGTTTCCTTTTCGAGATAATGTAGTGTTTATAACACCATGTCAAGGCGTACAGCTGTGCTTGTCCGCCGGCCTTACCCTCTATACGGAAATAATACCCTGAATCTCATTGCATAAAATAAATTATGCCCTAAGCCTAATTTACATTAAAATTCTATATTTATTGTGAAGGTTATGAACTGGTTACATTTTATTAGTCATAAAGAAATAGTCAGATCGCTCACACTTGTCCACATGTACATGTGATATTTGATGACGTTGTGGCACAGCGGTAGCGAAAATGACTTAAGCGCCATAGATCTATTGACTATATTATGTACATTCATGTTTTCCGGTCTGGGTGTGTTTGTGCTTGTCAATGTATGTGGTTCCGCATGCCCGAAACAGGATATTACTATCCTAATGGGGACCTTTGAGTATGTAGCGTTTATTTAATTTTTAATTATAAATTTTACTCCGAATATATAAAATTAATATTCGCATTTTAGTCTGAAAACATCATATAATAATACCTAAACACTACTAAGTTGCTCAAAATAGGAGAATAAAATATAAAAGACCTTCCAACAGTATAAAAAAATACCTCTATGCCAACACGAAAAGCCTGATTTAGAAATTTAATTACCATCATAAGAATTAATAAAATAATAAATGCATGGATTTAATAGGTATATACCATGTTCATAGTATGCTCGTAGATCTTCGTCAATTCAACACTAAACGCGGAATAAAGTTAGTCAGATGCTAGCTTCATTTGGTTATGTTGGGCACAATGCTTTTACATCATTAATTATTTATTATGATAAGTTTTTCCAATTTTGTGCCTAAATATAACTGGAGTTTCAATGGTCTCAAAAATGTCATTCGTTACTGACACAAAAAATACTTAAACCATAAGCGGAGCTGTCAGAAATGCTAGTATAAAATAAATAAAGAAATTAAATACAGTTCAACCAACCAACCTTTTTAATCTGCGAAATCAGATGCTCTCATTTCTCAACTCCTGTCAATTTAATCCCTTGTCAATTTTAACTTAAGTCATATGACAAAACAAAGCGAGTCAATCGTAATTTAGCGTGCGGCTTTCTGATTTTACAAGATCTGGATCATTTGGGTAGGCACGCAACAGGTAGTGGTACCGCAGCGGTAGCGGTAAGTGGGTGAAAGGTTTCATTGTGGTGTCACGACCGGCCGACCATTTATATACGTGTATATAAAATGAACGCGAAATTCGCGGTTACCGTTATTGTTTCACTGATCGTAAACGCTGTGATAAGCGGAGATAATGACAATTGTTTAGTAAGAACTTTTCCAGAACATTATAATAATTAAGTATTTATTTTTTAATTGTTCAAAATTCCAAATTTTATATGCAATTGAAAGATTTTATTTAAAAAAGCGTTATTGAACAGTTTTTGGAACAAAGTTCCTTAACGCGGCTTATGGGTAGTGCAATTACTAAATCCCAACAGCGGGCGATGGGGTCGTCATTTCCCGACACAAATAAATAAATAAACGCTACACACTCAACGGTCTCCATTAGGATAGTTATATCCTGTGTCGGGGGTCCTGAAACATACACAATAACAAGGACAAACACACCCAGACCGTAAAAAATGCCTATATGGTCAATACAAACATCTGCTCCGATCTGCTGTGGCTCTTAAGGCAGGTTTGCTGCCGCTACGCCACAAACGTCGTCAAAATGAAAAATCATGATGAAAAAATAATATTAAAATAAATAGTAACAATTTTAATTTGTAATACCTACTAAACAACACATACTGTGTAGATATTTCAATCACAAATCTCCTTGCTTACTGCAGAGATATAAATTTTCACTTAATGGTTTAAATGGTTTTGTACTCTGTCACTAATTAATTACACGGACATGACTTCGAAATTGCCTTAACAATGTTATAAAAACATCAATTTAGATTACTGTTGTAAATTCCTAAATGCTTTTTTAGAAACGATATAATTGTCGTAACATTTTGAATGCTTTAAGAATACAAACATATTATTAAATTACATAAATTTCACATTCATTCAAATTACACATTCATTACATTTCCACCAGTGCAATCAGTCACACTGGTGGTAGGTCTTTTGTTCCAAGAGGGCTGCTAGGTAGGTACCACCGCAGTGTCAAATATTCTGCCACCAAATAGTAGTGCTTAGGCATTACAGTATTCCGGTTTGAAGGGCACTGTAGGCTAGTGAAATTACTGGGCAGAGGAGATTTAAGAACTAATATCTCGAGGTTGGTAACGCGTGAGTGGTACCTATTAATGGTGCTGCAAGGGCTCATAGGCTACGGCAACCACTTACCATCAGGTGGACCGTATGCTTGTTTGCCAACTTGTAACATAAAAATAAATAACGTTTTACACAGAAAATCGATAGTAGAAGTATGAGTTGCATTTTGTTCGATGAGTATGAGCTCCTAGAGCCCAAATTACTACACTCAAAATCCCCTTCCATTTTCCTCTTCTATTTTTAGGCCGACAACACGCATGCAAAAACATTTTCTTAAAATAAAACGAATTTGTGTACCTCTTAGCAGACCGGGCCACCTGTTTCTGTGGCTACAAAGGCTCAATACATCAATTAATTAATTAAATAAATAAACGCTACACACTCAACGGCCCCTATTAGGATAGCTATATCCTGTGTCGGGGGTCCGGAAACATATACAATGATAAGCACAAACACATCCAGACCGGAAAACATGGCTGCATGGTCAATACAAACATCTTCTCCGATCGGGAATCGAAACCGCGACGTGTGGCGCTTAAGGCAGGTATGCTACCGCTGCGCCACAACGTCGTCATGGCGTCAACAACGTCAATGGTAGAATGACTCCATCAACGCGAAAGTTGCAGGTTCGATCCTGACTCCTTCGGGCTATTGTCGTACCCACTCCTTGCGCAAAGTTCAAGCCTATTTGGAAGGAATATGAAAATTGATGTATTGAATTGAGTGGCCGAAATGTTTGACACTTGCAGTAAATAAACAGTCGATGTTTTATTTAATTTAATTTATAGAAAATATATTGTATGAACTTACCGTTACTAGGAGCGCAGGTGAAATCACGTTGAACGTTTCCTGAAAACAATCAAAGAATTTATTACATTGATCTTACGAACTATGAACTTGTTACAGGATACATTGAATGAAGTGCCGTGATATTTTATATATTACTAGCATCTTCCCCCGGCTTCGCCCGCGTAAAGTGATATTTAATTAGCCACTTTTATTGCAATGGAAATAAATTGATACAACCTTTTAAATGTTTTGTAGACGACACAAACATAATCGAAATCGGTTTAGCGTTTTTCCGGGAAAAAATAACAAACAAGCAACGTTACTTTAACATAACTATAATATCTAATGGTTCGTTTTTTTTTGTAAATCCCACGGGAGCCTAAAATTTTTCCAATAGTTTATGACATTTTGTCTGTTTTTTAACATCCGGGCCGATCCATAATATATATTAAGTCTATGATTGAAAGTGCTTTTTTATAAATCATATTTGACGTGGTGGCACGTTATTTTTACAAAAATATCGATCAATACCACAAATTAATATTTCTCATTAAAATTCTAACGTCACATTAAAATGTATAAAGCAATAGATTTAGTTACAAATTCTCACCTCTTGTCAATAATTCCAATAATTTACTAGAGAAATGAAACTCCGGTGTAAACATTGTTATCATCACTTTCAGTACATAAAATATATAATTAAATTGCAACACATGATTATAAATTTCACTTTTCCATACACACACACATTTTACATTTATCTAATTTCGATTTTATTACTCAAGAAAATCCATCACTGAAGTGTATAATATTTCAAAATAAACTGTCAAAATAATTTTTCTCTACTGTAAAAAGTTTGACTTTATAATCGCGCGACACTATTTCTAATCATTGAATTTTTAATCTGTATTTTAAAGTTTTCAAAAAAAAAATCGACGTGACGTTACTATAACACAATGTAACATATTAGTTTCTGAACGTGGCGCGGATCGGCAGTGTTTAATTGTGCCGTCCCGATTCATTAGTGCAGGGATCAGGGACGGCGGGGGCTGTATTGATATCGTTTTAATTAATTTTTTTTTTTTTTTTTTGCTACTAAATTGACAAGCAAGTATATGACCCACCTGATGTTAAGCGGTTATCGTAGCCTATCAGCGTTTGTAACAACATTCAATTGCGCGTAACCAACCTCGAGATACACCTTTGCCCAGTAATTAGTAGTACTCGCTTCGGCAGTACATATACTAAAATTGGAACGACGCAGAGAAGATTAGCATGGCCCCTGCGAATTTAAAGTCAGTAATTCTTTTAAGGGGCTAGGTATTTGCATTTTTAACAAAATTCCAGATTGCTTATTGGAACTGCCAGTAAGCAAGTTCCAAATGTACATAAAAATAAACTTATCAATAAAGCCTATTATTCGTTAGAAGAATATTTTTCTGATAGAAATGCTTGGGACTCTTAATATTGCTGGATCTCATTCAAGAACCAAATTTTATATTAAAAATACAATTGTAAAAAACATATATTTGAAGAGTAACTGTCGAGTTTCTTGTCGGTTCTTCTTGATAGAATCAACCTTCCGAACCGTCGGTAGAGTTTGCATATTCAAAAGTACTTTTTAAAAGTCTACTTGAATAAAAATAATTTTGATTTTGATTTTGAATTCTAATAGCTCCAGTCTCCTTCAAACCGAAACACAGAAATGCAAAGCACAAAGCTACTTTACGGTAGAATACGGTAGGGACTGCAGTGGTACCTACCTATCCGTCAATAAAAGACGTAACACTAGTTACGTTACCATAAGATTAAAATGTATATAACTTATCACCCATACAAACAGTCAAAGATCGTATTGTAATATTCTTAATAAGTTTATTTCCTATTAAAATTGTCAATATTCCTTAGATATTATTAATTAAAGTAATATTGTTGAGCGATTCACTTTGTAACACATAAATTTATCACATTTCATTACACAAAGCATAATATATATGTTGAAATAGACAAAACAGACTAGCGAAACAATACAATACCCATAGTTATTTTAACGACAGGAGGAAACTATAACTATTCCAGAGCCTCGCTATTGAAAGCCGCAAACAATTCTCTCTAACTTCCCAAGTAACATTTTAAACATTTTATTTACCGCTTTTCAACCCGAGTACGGCCCACTCGGTATCAGAGGTCAGGGTTGCCGACGCTCGTCTTTTGACCTCTATACAACCATCCCACACTAACGTATGATATAAATATATATCCATCTCCCTCACACAGGCCACGACACATCGCTTGACATTTAACCCTCACGTCATTGTAGTTTCGTTCCCTTTCTTGCGTTCGACGCGACGTGTATTATCGTTTCAGTTCCACAGGTTATGACATATCGGTAGCCTTTTGACCCGAACGTCGGTGTTCGTTCCGTCCTCTTTTAACATACGCTTTACGTATATAAGTTTCTTTGTCGCACATGTCGCGACCTCTACAACTAGCCACTTGAATAGATTAGGTGTTTTCGTACGAGTGCGGGTTCAATATTCATTGATAGCCGGTTCGTTGGCATTTTAAATGCTTGTATGTATTCTTAAAAATAAATTGAGATATAATAAAACATTTTATTTAAAAAATATATATAATTATGTAATACTTTTAAATTGTACAATTTATAATTACTAAGCCTTTGTATAAGGGATAAAATTTATAATTATAATTCTTTCTTTTATTTATTTAGGCGGATGACTCTACTCCACTTGATGGTAAGTGGAAGTACAGCCTAAACGTGAGGGCGGCTAATACGCCTGCCTACCCGCAAGATTCACTTGATGCCTGATTATATACTGGCTGATCTCAAAAAGTGGCTGACAAGCAAACACTTCACAAGTTTTTCACCAACGTACGGTCTTAGCCAACTAGGCGAGCATTTAGGCCAGTAAATAGTCAGAGTAATAGATGCTTTTTTTCATGTTCTTCTGAATCTTCATTTATATCCATAAAGTGCATGACGACGTTGTGGCGCAGCGGTAGTAAACCTGCCTTAAATGCCACAGGTCGCGGGTTCGATTCCTACTTGGAGCACAATATCTTTGTATTGACCATGCAACCATATTTTCCGGTCTGGGTGTATTCGTCCTTGTACAAGGTGTTTCCGGACCCCCGACACAGAATATAACTATCCTAATAGGAGCAGTTAAGTGTGTAGCGTTTATAAAAATACAAGAGCCCTAAAGAACTCACATTTTATGTAAATTATGTTTAAATACAGTGTACTTGGATGTTCTTTGGAAAATAATAGCTTTTCTTACAAAAGAATAAACTTGAAAAAAAAAGGAAATCGGAATGGAGACATCCGGGCTCGAACCGGGGTTTTCATTGCCTGAAAACACGGATAAAACGACATTTTCTAAGAATGTATCCTAGCTAGATCGATTTATGTCATCCGAAACTACCATAATATATATACAAGAATTGCTCGTTTAAAGGTATTAGATATGTATACTTGTATGGTATAAAAATATTTTCATTTACACCACAACGCACACCTGAATAAGTTAAATTGCGATCTTACGCACACATAAGTCCAACACGTAACTTTTTCTAGCGTTGACCTGCGGCTATCGAGAGCGCAGCGACCACTGCTAAACCATGGAACTACAAATACTAAATAATTTACTTAAAATATAAAAAAATCTTTAGTATTTTTCTATGCGTGAAATCGTAATGAACTGAAAACTAATATTAGATTAACAATATCAGAAAATCTCATTCTTTTCTTTCGCAATTTTTTTGGAGATAATTAAAGATATAATAAATAACTAAATAAATAAATAAATATTTACATATTTACAGATATTTATATTACTTTATTTTTTATAGCTGTAAGTTTTCCATGTAATAAATAAATAAATATTCCTAGCGACTTACCCATTAAAGGTACCAAACATAAAAAAAACAATAAAATATTTAATAAAATATTTTTTTATAATATCAATATCCACTTCGTATTATTATTGGTTTTTAATGAAACACAATTTTTTTGCCACTAAAAAAAAGCAACATTTTATACGTTGAAAATAGGTTTTTCTACTGTAACTATTACTACTATACTATACTAGCGTTAGTGCAGGACTCTGCCTTTGTCATAGAAATGGAGAGATCTATGTTAGTGAGAGAGATATGTTGAATTTTCAAAAATCGTTTTGTAGCGGATATCAACTCCCTGTGAAAATATATCTACCAAATTCTAGTTATTAGCATTTATATTTTCTGAGATTTCGTGATTAATCAGTGAGTAGTTTGTGCCGGGTTTATATATATAGATAACATCAATACTGCTTTGTCTTTAAAAAAACCGTATTAAAAAGCCTTCTCCATACAAAACAAATCTTAACTGAATGAGAAGAAAGCGCGATGTCTGGCATCGGCGCGTGCGCGCACCGTGTTTTTGCCGCGATGAATATTTATCGCTCGCTCTTGCCATTAGCGGCTGGTAAGTCTATTCCACGCTCATCTCAAATATTATATTTTTTATAATATATTCACTTAATTGTAAAAATCAGAAATGTTTGATAAATTTTGTCTTGAAAACAAACATTTTCACATAGAATTGATTCCATTATAGTTACCAAGACTAGCATTATGAAGTTAAAATTATCGATTGTTATTTAAATTGTCCCGGATAGGATTTCGTTAGGATGGCATTCCATTTCATGCATTATACAGTCTGGGAGATTTTGCTTTTATGTCTGATTGATTTTCCCGATTGTAAGACACAGAATCTTAATATAAGAATATGTTACGCTATTTGTAGAGTTTTTTTATTTTATGACATTGGAGCAGTTATCACTATATTCAACAAAATGAGTACGTATACGTAAACTTAATTATAAGTAATTATCACGTTTTGACCATTAAAACAATTATTTTAATACAAATATTTATATTAATGCAAGTCATTTCAATCAACATAATAAAACGACGTACGCGGAACAAACCATATCGACATCCATGATGACTTTAAAATTGATTCACCTTGTCTAATAGCAGATGATTTGTGGCAATGTTTTGACGAGTGCTGACTTCACAAGTGGCATGATTCGATACAACGTATTGCGACGTGTAGATATATTATTATTTTTATCACTCTGTGTTCTTGTGAACATATTTTTATTTCTTTCATAGTTTTCAGAATGAAGAGAAACTATATAATGTAAAATAAATTTGCTCATGAGCTGAAGTGTTATACAGAGCAATTTTTAAATAAAATAAAAAGAGTACCAGTCATAATGGGCATAGACGTCTGGTGCAACTCAAAATATTCTATATTTTTAGACCTAGTAAATTACAATCTAAGCAACACCAAGGACTTATAATTTACTTGGAGACCACTCCTCATAAAATATAGTGGTATTAATTTAATATATAGATAATAATACAATCAAATTATTTGGCGACTAAAGCTCTAAATTAGCACTGTATTCAAGATCTTTGATCGCTGCTTAAATATAAATTTATGCTTATATCGGAGAGCCACTAAACAGTTTTATTTAAAGTTTATCATCTCAAATATTATTGGCATATATCCATAGGTTGGTTTTTCGCACGCTTTACCCATATATGAATCAAAACTTCGATCGTATAGTAAAAATAACATCAAGATTGATATAATTTAGGTACGTCCTAAATTATGTCAATCTTGATTTGCAAGCCGCTTTATTATGCAAACAGATGCTAACAAATTATACGTCATCAACCTTTCAACATTGAAAACATTGCTTTATGAAAATTCACTTTCGAACTCAACTCATTATAGAACCTTAGAGCCTATCCAGGAGTTTTTTGAGCTAAATGCGGAAACTTTGGCCTTCCTCTATTACAAATACATATTATGTTATATATATATGAATACAATTAAAACCAAATTTAATAAGTAGAGAGAATAGACTATTATATTATACAAATAAAAAACCTCTTTTCTTAACCTCGGTCAAGTAAAAAGTAAAAGAAAACACGTCTGTATTCACCTTAATGATACAGTATGTGCATGGAGCAGTAATTTTGTTTTTCTCTTCCCATCATATTAATGTTTGGCTCGTGCCAGTTATTAGTCGGTCGCTTACGGAAGCGAATACTTTCTTACTTTAACCTTCACTACCTACCCTAACTTTCACACAATATTAGAACTTATAGCTTACTATGTTAGATGTATAATTGTTTGAACAGTTTTTCTCTGTGTGATGCGAAGTTGTCCTCTATACAAGATATAGAGTCCGTTCAAGTTTTTGCTAGGTATCCGGTGAAGCTAATAATTACAGTCTTCTACGGTTGTGGGCTTGGCGGTGCGATGGGTGTTTCCGTTCTATTTTTTACGTACTGATTTCCCGCAACGCACAGAAGTCAATGTGTCAGTTTCGCTGGACTTAGATTTTTTTATTATTATTTAATTTTATGTTAGACTTAAGACCACGATCTTATTATTTGCAAGACTAAGCTTTAACACAAATAACAAACTTTTAACAAAGCTTAAATTATTAAACCGTTTTTTTCTGTACTCTATATTTAGCTACGATGCTGATATTATGTAATGTTTACTGTTCTACACCTGTAGGACTATAAACGTCTTACTACTGTATATACATACATATATCTAGTTGGAATATGTTGTAACATACTATATCTCCACCTACGACATAACGAAAGACATACTTAACACTAGCTATAGTTCAAGCGACAACTTTCAATCTTTAATCAACTGCTACAAAATACAATCGGCGACTTCAGTACAAATCTGTTTTATACTTTATGAATCACCTTACTCTTTTTATTGTATCAAAAAATGCGGCAAATGTGCATATGGCCTGCATGATGGAATTTAGCTACCGTAACACATGTTCACAGTGATACTAGCGACATACACTTTGGAGAAGAAACTATAAGAATACTACCATCCCATTTACACACACTAACCAAGCGTCAAAAATGGCGTACTCACTTGAAATTGCCTTGTTAAGGACGGAAATCCAGTAGGAGCCCTAGCCCTAGTGCTCCACACTTATTATGAGCAAGTGGCTCCAGCAATCTTGACTGATCGGATCGGTCTTATGGAGAAGCTTCATGCTTTTCCAGCTCTTTTCACTCCGAGGAAAACGACATATACAAAAACCGTATATTGTTGTAGAAGGCTCTCATAGCTATCGCAGTAAATGAGGTGATGACCTCACCATGCTACCGACAGATGGCATGTAAGGCCTCAACCAGAGGTAGTTCTGTAGTCTTTCCTCGGGTTAGCCGGTCCTTTGATATCGAAAACAGCCACCACATATATGTATTTTACTTAGCTTGACTCTCATAGCCGGGTTTGCTTACTTATCGGTAAACGACCGATGGGTTAAACAACTTTAGGCGTGGTCAGTTAGTAGATGGGTGAACGCATAGTAGTATTTCAACTTAGCGTCTACGTGCTTCGAGGGCAAGTGAAAAGCCCGTCACGGCTGTTATCATTTTGAAGCTAGCTGACGGGCAACCTAAACAACTCTGACACTAGGTTGGCCACTAAACATTCGACAAGAAGAAGAACTTGACTTATTTATACTATTTTATTTATTCCCTTGACTAAAATAACTAAGTTGACTCTATATCTCTGGTCACCAACCGTGCGCCCGGGCAGTATTCTCGACCCTATAATCTGCACAGTACAACCGGTGATTTGACGCCGTGACCACTGACGAGAAATGTCAGGAGACTTAACTGTAATTATGGTCTCGTGCCCTGTGGTATATGAAGGTCACACTAGACTAAAGGTCCATACATTGTAGCGACATTCGTTATTTAATTCAACTAACCGCGACATGGCTGTAAACTATGTGTACAGTTTCATATTTGCAATTAAACGGTTTTATATAAAAAATAACATTTGACTTAGATCTGTGAATAAGTACAAAGAAATTTTATTACTAAACCAAACTGTTGGTAAACAAGCACTATGCAAACCTGACGCTAACGGCCATCGTTACCTATTGTTGACTGCAACATAAGTTACGACACCCGACGGAGGGAAAGGTATAAAAAGTAGGAGCACCGTTGGAAGTGCGAATTTAGATCACCACTTCTACTACTATACCTCCTCACAGCTTCAATTTGAATCAGAAAAAACATTTTAAAATGTGACAATATGTTACATCTCTTGTCACCATCGTAGGCCATAGCGTAGTTAAACATTTTGCTACTAGCAAAGCTTCATTAAAATTAGTAGAATAGTTTTCCTGATTAAATATAAAAACAAAAAATAATCTTAAAATCCGTGATCTAGTCTGAGACACCTAAACATAATATACCATAATAACGCCATATGGCCAGGAACAAAAAAACAAATCAGGAAATTATTTACAATTAAAAAAAAGAACCTGCACAAACAGAACAATGCAAGCCAATTTGTCAGAGTTTATTAAGTATTCACGTATAACGTACCTAATTACGTAGTTACGTTTACCCGCCCAAAAGAGCAAGATGTCATGGGAGAGTGCGTGTATGCAAACCAAGGGAGCATAAAGCACGACTCGTAATCAAAAAGAATAACAGGTCTATACAATCTTGTTGAATACATTTCATATTATGACGACCGATGATAGTATAATTTAAATTACTACACTCATTCTTTTTGCTTTAGTGATTTTGTTATTGTAGAAGAGCCCTGCTATTTTTTTAATAGACTGATAGATCGGGGAAGTACCACCCTCACACAGTCGAAACAACCTCCCCCTTTTAATCCTCTCATATCCCTTCTCTGTCCCCTCCTTCCCTTGCGTTGGCAAATCGTTTGTACTGGTATTTGCATTGTAACGCTGAATGGAAGATACTTAAAATGAATGGACTGAAAATCGAGGTATTTTCAATTTTCAACAACACATCAATATATATAACAAACATTTCCCAATAAGATTATTTTATTATTAACAAGACTTTAAATTAAGATATAAAGCTTATATCATTTTTTTTCAAGTATTCAAAAATATCTGTGTAGTTGCTGATAGGGATCGCTTTCATAAGCATCACAATACTGTCACCGATGTTTACGACACACATATTTGCAAACAGTAATCACAGGGTTCTCGTCTGAGAAAACCGGACAGGCGGGTATTCTCACGCGCGGGCGAGTTTGCCACTGTTGTCGACACGCTGAAAAATATTATCGATATTTTTGATATTTAGTGTAATAGTAAATCCATCGACAAAAATATCAGCGACTTACAAGTTGCAAATCTTTAATTTTGCCAGACTGAAATTTTTCACTTATTCCTAATCTTTTGAACGAAACAATGTTAGGAAACACCGACACTAAATGATATTTTTGTTTCAATATTCACTATTTATACCAATGAACACTGATAATGCATACTCATACGTCCGCAATTAATTCATTCTAATCCGTAAGTATTTATTTCTGTCTGTCTGTGTATTTATTTTTATATTTGCATGAGTTCGAAGCGGTGTGAAGTTATTGATAATTTAAAACAACAATAATACCGAAATTTTATCGCAGTACTTATTAGGCTTTTAATAAAATTTAATACAACAGTATCCATAATTCATTCCACCTTTAGCAAAAATATGGGCAGTATTTTTGTCGCCCTTAGTCATAATTTCCCATTCTAAAGAAGCGTTACGAATAAAAAATCTTACTTAAAAGCGTACCAAGTGGAAAACACAGCTAACCGTCTGAGTGATATATGGACATGCAAATTATGCAGTAATAGCAACAAAGGAGTACGTTTAAGTAAAATATCCACTGACCAGCTGAGGGGAACCGCTCTTTATTGAATAGCCAGCGATTACGACAATCGTGCTGTTTTATAATGCGCGATTTATTTTTATATTTTTGATTTTTACGCAACAATTTGCCCGTGTCTTGTAAACGCTTATATACTTTATTACTTCATACGGCGTAGGAGTTTGTCACATGGGTCGATCCTGGTACTTGTCTGAGTAGCTCGGAACTGGGAGAAACTCTACTTCTACTCTACTTCTAGGGGAAGTTGAGTAAAGTGAAAAAGGGGTTCAGAGTCTAGTCAATGTTAGTTTGGGCCTCGGGTTCGCGAGGGTGATCCCCACGTGGACTCAATCCGAAGTCCGTCTTCGGCCTGGAGACAGGAAGCGTCACCTCCACCCTAGAGGAGTGACGGGCGTTGTGGTTGTATGCGCAAGCGACTCTATGACGTCCCGATATGGCGATGAGGGTTCCGCTGAATTTTAGCGGGTATTGCCGCTAGACTAGGCGGCCGAGTCCCACACTACCACTGCCTAGTGTACTTGAAGAGTACGCTACATGCAGTGGTGTGCGTAAGTGCATTTTTCAAAACACAAAAACAAAAAAAAGTTGGGTGCTCCGACTTGGCCATTACATTATCATACCCATTCATTCATGGAGAAAGTTTCTACTATCGTGAGATGAAGAGCGAAAAACAAAATTTTTAAAACCAAAAAAAAAAATACGGCTTGAAAAAAAAAATAACCAAATATTGTTAGTGAATTATTCTAGGTTATAATTTACATATTTAATATAATTACTGGTGAAGAAAATGACATTCGTCCATTTGCCGTTCCAGAGACCGCGCCTCTTATAAAATAGGCAGTACTTTATACATTGCTAACATTTATGACTTAGTCAAATGCTTATAATAATTATAAATGAATTGTTAACATTATTCATAATGTAGGTTTTATGTTCTTACGTTTATCTCGCAACATTAATAAAAAAATTCTCATTTGTTTCTATGCTACGTATAGCCTGATAACTGTATGTATTATAATTCATTACTTTTATTATGGTATCTTTATAGTTTCCCCTATATCAATACGAAATTTCCTAATAATTGGTAAAAAAGCGGTTTAAGTGTGTAAGCGTAACAAACAAGCAAAGTCACTTTAACATTGTATATAGCAACTAGCAACGCTATAATACCATAATACTAGTTGTTATGCTGAACGACCATCTAAAACCTGTTTTTCTATTTTGTCACATACAAAATATGTACATCTGTACCCTGTAAAGAACCTCCGCGGGAACCTTACATTCTTTTAAGATAAAAAGATGCTATGTGTATGTGTAAATATTCAAACATAATTACTGGGTTTGGTAGGATAATAGCGTCTTATTAATTATTTTCAGATATATTTACCGAAAATCGGAATGATTTTCCTTGAATATAATGCATTATTACTAACTGTCAATAAAGGAATTCTTTCACAACTTAGAAGTGTGAATATTCTAATAATAGACTGCTGTGATGTAAATCATCCTATGAAATTTATAATAGCAATACGACAAAGAAGTCGATAAACGTAACATTTATACAAAACTATAATTTAAATCCAAACCATGCTAAAAAGCATATAACAAAACCATTCATATCCAAGCCGTAATGTCACAATATTTACAGTTAAAAAGTTATGACCATATTTCAGAGCACAAGCTATTACGTAGCACAAATTGTACCGTACAACGTAGAGTCATTCTAATAAACGGTGAAAGAAAATTGTGTTCAGAACTGACGTCCACTTTCTATAAATGATATAGTAATAATTTTCACCTCTAAGCTGAAGCTAGAGCTAAAATTACATTTACATCATAAAGGGATCGAAATAGTGTGTATTATTCCTTATTATGTCTTGTGTAAAATATATATGCTTACTAGCGGGACCGGCAGACGTTGTCCTGCCCCGAAAAAAATCGGGGACAGATTAATTGGATCTAATTGTGAACAGAAGTGACATCGATGAAAATTATTGAATTACTAATATCGCTATTAAAAACAAGTGTTGATGATAGAAGGGTGAAAATTACGGGTTGTATGTATTTTTAATGCCACATCACAAAAAATTGTCCAAAATAACACTGGATAGGACAACCTTTATCACTTAAGGATATAAAAATAGACAACAGCCTTTTCTGAGACCTACTAAATATACATATAAAATTTCGTTAAGCGATTTTGGTGGAGTATGGTAACTAAAACTGTGAAACTGTGAAATTTTACTATTATAAGATAATAATGCAAGTCAACTAAAGTGTGTCAAAGGTAATAAAAAAAATATTATTCTATAGATATTATGTAGATCAAATTAATTATTATCAGAGGAATTAAACAAAAGTTATAAAAAATGCCGGTCCATTGAAGCTGTGATAGAGATGAAATTCTCCAATATTTATTCAAATCAAATCAAAATATACTTTATTCATGTAGGCATTAATAGGCACTTATGAATCGTCAAAATACAACACATTAATGTAATAGTTACAACAGTAATTAATTTAATAATAAATTTAATACATTTATCTATGTCCATGCATTGGAGTCATTTTTAAATTCTTCAATGCTATAATAAGCTTTTAGTGATAAGAGTGACAGGTATTAATAAATTTTTTAAATTTGATTTCTGACAATTGCAATTTTTCTATGGAAGATCCCCATTCATTATGGAATGTTACAGCCTGACCCAGAAACGCATTATGGACCTTTTTCAGTCTAAAAGTAGGTTGTATTAATTTATGTTTATGTCGAGTATTTATACTGTGGCTATCACATTTTTGCGGAATAAATGAATATTTTTGTGTACAAACATTATGTTTACATATATATATTGGGATGCTACTGTTAGAATTTTTATTGATTTAAAATATTCTCTTAAAATCTGACTTGGTTTTAAATTAAATATAACCCTTATAGCACGTTTTTGCAACACAAAAACTGAATTGATATCTGCTGCATTTCCCCAAATCAAAATGGAATATGACATTAAACTATGGAAGCAGCTGTGGTAAACTAAAATAGCCGTAGCTTCATCTGTTAATTGCCTTATTTTTCGTATGGCAAAAATAGCTGAACTTAATTTCCCTGATAGATTATTTATATGTGCCTGCCATTGCAGTTTGGAATCTAATATGATACCTAGAAAAGGTGCTGAATCTACATAATGTACATTATCATTATTAAGAATTATTGAAATTTCATTTACTTTTACATTGGGCAAGCTGAATCTTACACATTTAGTTTTTTTAGCGATTAAAAGAAGGTTATTAACGGTGAACCAGTTAACTGTGTAAGCAAGGGAACTATTAATTTTTGCACTATCATCTATGTTTCTTTCGACTTCAAATATCAAAGAAGTGTCATCAGCATATACAACTACATTGCACAAAGCTTTTATATAAAATGGCAAATCATTTATATATAGTAAAAATAATAATGGTCCCAAGACCGAGCCCTGTGGTATTCCCATTTTTAAAGTTGCTCCAGAAGATCTTATCCCATCAATGTCAACAATCATTATTCTGTTATTTAAATAAGAATCTAATAACTTTAAAGCTTTACCTTTGATTCCATAATGTTAATGCTTCTGTAATAGTATATTGTGGTCTACACAATCGAAAGCTTTCGATAGATCACAGAAAATACCTATAGCATCCTTTGCTTTATCCCATATTTTATATATGAAGCCTACAAGAGACGCTGCTGCATCTGTTGTAGATTTGTTTTTTCTAAAACCAAACTGTTGATGGTAAAATATATCATTTATTCTCAAATATTCAGATAATTGATTAGTAATAATCTCTTCAAATATTTTACTTAACACAGGAAGAATTGAAATTGGCCTATAGTTATTAGGGTCACTGGTACACCCAGACTTATGCAATGGAATAACTTTACTTATTTTCATAAGGTTTGGAAATACACCTTTGTCTACAAAACTATTGAAGAAAAATGCCAAATGTGGAGCAATTAAGTCAATAATGTTACTTAAAACCTTTACTGATAATCCCCAAATATCCTCAGATTTCTTCTGTTTTAATGATTTAAAAGTTTTTAATATATCAGACTCATTCACGTGAATAAAAGTAAAAGAAGATTTATGAGTATTAGTACAGTGTTTCAAAAGATCTATGGCCTTACTCAGTGAGGAATTTAAAGACGCAGTTACAGTTTTGGGAATTTGTATAAAATATTGTTCAAAGTATTGAGAAATTTCTTGTTTTGTAGTAATTTTTTTATTGTTTATATTTAAATAAAAGTTTTTGTCCCTATTTCTAATTCTACCAGTCTCATTATTGATTACTTTCCAAGTTGTTTTTATTTTATCCTCAGATTTATTAATTTTTTTGTTAATATACAAACATTTAGCCTGAATACAAATAATTTTAAATAATTTGGAATATAGTTTAACAAAAACTCCACCGACTGGTTGAAGCGCTTCATATCATAAAGTTCAAATAATCTATTCCTGCTTTTATAAATTCCTGTTGTAGCCCAATTATTAATTCTTATTTTACCTCTATTTACAATTGTTTTTATTTTAAAGACAGTGTTAAATTCATGATTCTGAGAATTAAAAAATAGGTCAAACAACGTTGCTGGGTCATTCTGTAATATTGTACATGTCTCCGTTATTTTATTAGGAAGTGAAATTAATTGACCACAATGATCAGAGTTAAGAGAATTAATGTTTTTATGTTCGATTGAACCAGATAAATCACAATAAATATTGTCCAAGCAAGTGGCTGTTGTATTTGTAATCCTAGTTGCTTCAAAAAACAAGTGTTTTAAATTAAATGAACTAAAAATATTTAACAATCTTGTAGTATTAGAGCAATTTTTGAGAATGTCAACATTTAAATCCCCACAGACAATAACATGCTTGTTACAATTACATACAGAGTTGAGTGCTTTTTCCAATATGTTTTCAAAATTTTCATAATCAGTGGAAGGTGGTCGGTATATGCATAATACAATATAGCATTCCACTACATTATTTCTAGTTCCTTACCACTTAGGCCTTGAATATTTTGATGAAATATATTTATATTTGAGTAGTTAATTGTTATGCCAGGTTTTTTGAACCCTGTTGTCTTTTTTTTAGTTTAAATTGTTCCCTTTATAACACCTTTTTACACTTGACATGTGTATAGAGTTTATATTATTTATTTGTGAGTTTATACAGTCGGCAATTAATTTTACTATTTCTATTTTACATTTTGTGTGAAAAATCAATTTAATATGTAACATGATAATACCATTCCCAATGAATTTATTAATATCAAAAAATGTCAAAACATATTAATAGTCAGTACTGACGATTATATATTTTTGCACGTTATTGAAAAGACTGCACAAGGTATTATAATAATTAAACAGTTAAAAAACTTCTCTACCTAAAGCGTAATGATACAGTATTAATTATAAAACAGTTATTTCGGGTAATTATATTTTATTAAAAAAATTGGGTTCTCCGAAATCCATAATCAGCTCATCATGAATTAATAATAAAAAAATGGACCCAATTCATAAGCTTGCGAAGCTTTCCTTACGTGGACAACACCACTATATTCTTTTTCTTTTGTTGATGGGGAGAAAATTTACTGTCGGATACTCGGTTTCCTGGGGAGGAAAAGGTGTTAACGTGATTAGGACCAACTAGAATGTCGGTGGCCGAACTCGGTGAAGGAGAGAGGCTCCGAGATCTCTTGAAGAACACTAACCGGGGCCACTCGACACTGTGCAGGCAGTGGGTGAAAGATCACCCGCTTTCGTCGCACGCACGAGCGGCAGTCTGAGCCACCCTGACTACCGTCCTCATCTGAGTCGTTTAGCATGGACGCACAGGTTCTCCGCCTTGCACGTCAACGGTTCGATGGCACACCCTATTTATTTAGCCCCGGGTATCGGGGCTGAAGGGCCGGGACAGTTGGTGGGATCAGGTCTTCGATGCCGCCGTCATTTCCGTCGAGCGGGATCGGCCCTTTCCGTCCTACTCGTGGCTAGCGGTACTCGTCCGCGGGGTACCATCCATATACGCTCGATATACACAACATTCGCTCTAAGCGCTTTCAATTACCTTTCATAATGCGCACGGCCAGGGAGTGGAATGCTCTTCCGGCATCTGTATTCCTGAACACATACAAAATTAACCTCTTCAAGGTGCGAGTATACAGGCTTCTTTATGATTACTCAGCCCACCGTAGACCTCATCTATGCCTCGGCACTCGATGGAGGTCAAGAGTTATATGTTCCCAGCGTATCTCACGCAAATACGCAGGGCAGTCGGGACTAAACCGACTGCCGTTCTCCGATCCGCTCGACACCGATTTGTCCTACACTATACCCATACTATGCTCTCCTTGTCGTCTTTAGCTTTGAAATCTTCACGTTGCCCGACTAACGTTACGGTCCATTTATAACCAAATGAAATTACTCATTATGACAATAAGTAATCTAGTCCAGACGGAACTAAATAATTATCTTTATATTCATTAATTACGATAATAACAATTATAGGAAAACTCAACTAGCGCGTTTTAAATACGAGATAGTGTACGAGTTCTGTAGCTTATACTTTAAAAAATTTATTCTATTCTATTATAGTTTTTTTTTATACAGAGAAATTGCAACCAATATTATTACTATAAAAATACTAGCTTTTATAACATGTACATTTGAAGTAAAAAATACATTCTTGCTTTACAGGTTAACTTATCCTTCACGTCCCAAATTTTCCCAACTGAGACGGATGATTAAGTGACCGCATAGACTTAAAGGACTCTCTCACTCTTCCGTTTCTCGATCTCCTTCTCTCTCTCTATCTCTCTATATCTCTCGCTCTCTCTTTCGCGCTCTCTCTCTCTCTCTATCTCTCTGGCTCTCTCTTTCGCGCGCTCTCTCTCTCTCTCTATCTCTCTCTCTCGCTCTCTCTTTCGCGCTCTCTCTCTGTCTCTCTCTCTGTCTCTCTCTCTATCTCTCTCTCGCTCTCTCTTTCGCGCTCTCTCTCTCTCTCTCTCTATCTCTCTCTCGCTCTCTCTTTCTCTATCGGACAAATAAATTGAGCCTCAGCTTAGAAAAACACGTCACCTAAATATATAGATAAGTGCAATACCCTAGTCCCCATGTCTAATACCGTGAATACTCTCAAGAATAGTGCTAAAATGCTTCTTCAGCCATTATTTATGGGCGATGCAGTAGCCATTTCGCATTGAGGAAATAGGCAATTCTTGAAACAAACTATTTTTATGACTTTTCAATTATTTTGCACGGAACCCCAAGACGTAAATTGTAATCATTACATTTTAACGGTTTTCAATTAAAACTTCCTTTATTCCGGCATAAAATAATTACCGTTATAGATTAAAAAGACATTTGAGATTAAAAAAATAAAATATACATATATTTAAAAACTGTGACTTACTCGTTTTTATTAAATTGCATTTTTATTGGTAAGTATTTATTTTTTAAAGTGCTTAACTCCAAATAAAGTTCTGCGAACAAAGCGAAAAAAAATAACAAATTACAGTTTACAATTATATAAAATATTTTTAGAAAAAAAAATACCGACTTCAAAACTAAAAAAAAAAACATATTTTTTACAACAGAAGTCGAAAAAAAAACATCGTCACACATGGTATATTTAATGATTAATCCATATTTAAGACTCATAAGGTTTTTGACTTTGACTTTTGAAATGAGACCGCACGGAAAGCCCCAACTTTCAAATAAAAAATAATCATCATAAAAAAACAAACATAAAAAAACAGACGAATTGAGAATATTCTTTTTTTTTTAAGTCTGTTAAAAACGGTGTTCTATGCGTGTTTGAGCTCTGTTTGGAGCATTGTCTTATGTGACCATACACAGATGAAACACGCATACAACACCGTCGTTGCCAGCAAGAAGTGAACGGTTGGCTCTTCACCGACACAACAAGAACCGTTGTCTGGTTAGTTGCAATTATTTATCTGATTATTGCAACTTTTCGTCGTTTTCTATGTGAAATGATTCTAGCTCAGGATAGTTTTAATCAACTTCTTCCACCATTTCCGTAGGGTTAAGTAGGTTAACTTTATGAAGAACTTATTATAATAAACAATGCTTTTAATCACTTTACTAGAATGAAAGCTTTTCAATCTTTGTCGTTCTAATTTATTGTATTGAATAGGTTCAACATTTACAAGAACAGTGCTTTCGAGGTCAATGTAGGAAATTCATGCCAAAATAACTATACACTGAATTTAAACTATTTTATAAATATTAATGAAAATAATAAAACTATAATAGAACTTATAAGATAAACAATATTGTATTAATATCAAAATGGTTCCTCCAATTAATATACTTAACAAAGTAACTTGAAGATATAACCGGGATTATAATCATTACTTTTAGATTGGAAAATGGTAAGTACGGTAATGTTAAAGTAATAGTCTTATGCTTGACTGTTTACTTTACTTATTTATATAAACATTTTTATAGTAAAAAAGCTTTAGAATTAATATATACAACTGATACAGCTATAGTAACTATTTATTACATTGAATTAGAACATCAGAACGACAATAATTAAGGAGCTGTCATTCTAACTAAGCGTCACATTAATGATGGGGTGAAGGTTACAGTGGGGTTACTTCAATAACATGCAGAAAACTATCGTCGTAACACATAAAAGACGAGTCGTTGAAATTCGACTCAATAATTAAAATGCTGTGCAATTTATTGTGTTATCTAGTGAAATGATTAAAAGCATTGTTGATTATAACAAATTGTTCATAAACTTAATCTATTTTAACCCACAGAAATGGTGTATGAAATTGATAAAGGCTATCTTGAGGCCGAATCTTTTCATATTTATTTGAATGCACTGGTATAAAACTTATTTTGTTAAGATTTACTTCAATTGTAAAAGCATTGCTACCCTTAAGACTAAATGTTGTAAATTGTATATTGTATTTTTTTTTTTCCAAATAATATGTTACATACGTGAGTTATGCCATAATCTATTGTATTTTGTAGATGTGTCTACTATCCACGTAACTTGTTATTTTATTCCATGAGGACAAATTGTTTTTAATCCTTTCATTACAATGTATGTTATTTTTATACCTTCAACTAAAGGTACATTAGATACCGGAAACGCACAGCCACTTACCGCTACGGGTCGGTGCCTTCACGTTTGTCAACCGGTAATCATATGAAGATGTTCACAATACGCTACTACGAATATAATGTGGTTGTTTGTTTGTAAACAAGATTTTTTTTTATATTATGACGGTAAGCAAACAAGCATACAGTCCGCCTGATGGTAAGCAGTCACCGCAAACTATGTTCGCGCGCGAAATAAATAGCTTACTTCAAATACTGCAAAATCGGAACACTCGATTCCAAAACACACTAATGGATAACAAAACAAACAGACAGTTTCTCTAGTATTTTTCTGAATTACATTTAAGTAATTTCGTTAGCAAATTTAAAATGAATGGAGAACATTTATTTATAATTCAATACTTTAAATTGTGAATTTGTTGTAATATTGGTAAACTATATTTACAAATAATTAAAACGGTACAAATGTCATGTCCACGGGGAATGGTGGCAACAATGCTAAATAATATATAATATATAATTTTAAATTATATTACAATATCAATCTTTATTTATTTAATTTAAAGATGTAAGTAAAGTTTATACAATTAATTGTATAATTTTATTCATTACTCCGTGAACTATTATAATACCAGCTTTTCATACCCTCTCAATTTTTTTCATTTTATATTCACAGAACCAACTTAATTAATACAAAACAAAAAATAATATGCTCATACGCATTAATAAAAAGAACGCATTATCTTATATTTATACGCTTATAGAATTTTAAGATAAAAAAATTATGTTTCATACACTCCGCTTAGCAAAAATTAAGAGCGGAGTCACTAAATGTAGGTTGTATAAAAACATAAGGGCTTTTACAAACTGCGCTACAATAAAGAGAGTTCGTTACTGTTTTATTAACAAATAGAAATCATTTACTTCTTATTTAAATTTGATATGTAGAAATATTTTTTTAAAGCCATCCAAAATGAACCGGCTCGATCGGGCAAGTACTACCCTCTTGCAGAATATTGGCGTATATCGGCGTACTGTTGCGTTTCGTGCGATGAGTGAGAGCCCTATCTCCCACTTCTCTGCGCCTTTCCTTTTTTCCCCTCTCATCCCATAGTAGTAGAAGTAATACTTCTACTACTATGGGATGAGACTTCTACTACTAGAAGGCAATACTTCAAGCTTCAAGTATCGCAAATGATCACAGGTTAACTGTCATGAAATAAAAAAAAAAAACTTTTTTATTTAACTGAGTATGTAGAAATCCTTACCACCGGCGACCCGGCAGGCGATACAGTTGGCTGCGCATATTCAATCGCTATGTTGATGGCAATAAGGCGAAGTGTAATTGGCTGACTGGCACGCGTCAGCCACGCGACTTAGGGTCATGCTGAACTAGCGTGCCTAGCGTTACTTTTACATTTAGATATTAACTTCGCCCGCGTCTCCATTCGCAATGCCGTACTGATGACGTTGTGGTGCAGCGGTAGTGAACCTGCCTTAAGCGCCACAGGTCGCGGGTTCGATTCCTGCTCGGAACATATGTTTGTATTGACCATACATGCATGTTTCCGGTCTGGGTGTATTTGTCATTGTGTATGTTTCCGGACCCCAAACACAGGATGAAATTATCCTAATGGGGGACGTTGAGTGTGTAGCGTTTATTTATTAGTATTATTATTTTTCTTTATGGCACGGCACCCTTACTCTTTTTTTTAAATAAAAGTAGCCTAAGTTACTCCTTATAACATCAGCTATCTGCCAGTGAAAGTCCTGTTAAAATCATAGAATAAAAATTTTAAAAGTTTTTTTTAGTACCGTATATACTTTAATATGCATATAGTGGAAAGCTTTTAATTTGGAATTTCAAATTATTACGCTGTGTGCGCGGTTTCATCCGCATTTATTTATTTACTGTGTCGTACTGAGACATTATAAAGTCTATAACCTTCCTCAATAAATAGGCTATACAGTGCAAAAGGAATTTTTGGAATCGGACTGGTATTTTTCAGAGTTTAATGCGCTCTCCCGTGCACTAAGTATTTGATTAAAGCTGTGATACCTCCGAAGATATTCATTGAAATCAAATGCTCTTGTGGGCAATTTTATTCAAAATTAAATACTAATTACGAATTTGAAATCAATGAAAACGTATTTATTTGATAACGATTAATAGCATGTTTATAAAAACATCGTCGCAAAAAATTCATTATTTTAGAACAAATTTGATTACCATGAATACCATGAAAAGATTATAGTGAGTAAACCTTAATAGATAGACATATGATGTAGTGATATTTTTTTAGAAATTTTAAAGGGGAACAATTCCCTCGTTATTGCCAAAGTTTTCCTTTTTTCAACAAAAAACCCTTCAACTTTATAATCACTACATAGTATAAAACAAAGTCGCTTTCTCTGTCCCTATGTATGCTTAAATCTTTAAAACTACGCAACGGATTTTGATGCGGTTTTTAATAGATAGAGTGATTGAAGAGGAAGGTTTATATGTATAATAACATCCATTAAATAGTGGAGAAATTTTTTTTTTTGACGTTTCTAATGTGATGTCGTAAATAATTACATTTAACGCGTGCGGGCCACGGGCAGTAATGAATAAATCAAAACTACTGGATCGACTTTAATAATTTTTCCAGTGAATGACATAGGCTATATATTTTACACCCGTGCGAAGCCGGAGCGGGCCGCTAGTATTATATATATTAGTATACGTTAGATAGATTTATGACTTTTTCACACGGCTACGCCCGCATGAATCTGATTTTAAGTAACATTTTTAATGAAATGGAAATATGTGCATCCTGATTTAAACTTTCATCCTCTACAAGTTTTTTTAACGAAAAAATTCTTTAAAACTAGTTCAGCAGATAAGACATGACCGAAAGTAATAGAAAGACAGAGATACTTTAATTAGTCTGGATATTTTTTATACACTACTCGGCATAATAAACTGTTAAAGTGAATCAAACCAAGTACTCAAGTGAACACTGCGTTAGTTAGCGTTTTTGTTATGATTTTACTGCTATTATTTTATCCTCAGTGATCAATAACGATTGTGATCAGTTATATGAAGTTAAAAAAAAGTCGAACGGTTTTCTCTATGTTAAGAATAGACAGACCATTTTATTTCTATTATCATTATTTCAAGATTAGTTTTAATTATATTACTATAATTAGTATTTTATGAATTTTCACACTGTGGTTTTTGTTTTTGTTTTTGTTTTAAGCATTGTTACGGGTTTTCGTAAAATAAAACAGCAGATGCTGAGCACACTTATAATATTTATATAACACTAATAACTTAATCTTAAATAAATTGTTGGACGCCAGGAGAGTTTTTATGAACGATTGGAACTCTGCCAAAACCAGACCACGGCTAGCAAGTTCAGGGTCTTGGTGGTGTACGGTCAAAAAGGGCATTACCGCAAGCTACGACAACACAGAAACAATACATTAAAAAATAGAAATCTAAAACTATGCACAAGCTTGCTAAATACAACTATAATTATTAGTTAACTCACCCCTTTTGATTTGCATTTATACACACAAACTGTTAATAACAATTTAAATACGTTTAAAATACAATGACCACATCTATGTCTCTAATTTACTTATTAATTATGATGTACGTCTTGTCTCAATAGACAGCTGATCGGTAATGCTCGGTCATGACCTCTTTACACGACAGCTAACGAAATTATAAAATTAATCAAAAAATAAGAAAATACGACTGTGAAGTGTGGATTCGAACTCAGGATGCCGTGTTACATACGGCGTCGCTGAACCACTACGCTGTTGATTACTATGACGACAAGTGCGAAATAGTTATACCTAAGCAACTTAATTTATTTAGTATCATTTCCAATGCTAAACCATTATATTCCCCCAACCCACTCAAGAAATAAAATATTAACCTAGAATGCATATTTTATTTCTTTTATGTATCATGACGATACGATGCCTTTAGGTCTTTCGCATGCCAAACACCAATAGATTTGCCGAAAACATTATTTAAGTGAAAGACGTTATCCGATAATTTCTTAATAATTATAGCTTTCTCAAATTTCGGTGCTAATTTAGCCATAAATTTAGTTCCTGATTTAGATAAATATTTAGTTCTTTTCCACACTACATCTCCTACTTTAAAATTAGCTACCCGACGTTTTTCATTATAAAATTTCAGACTTCTCTCATGTGCCGTTTTAAGTTTATTTTCCACTTCTTTGTACAGCTCTGGTCGAGATTTTAGACCCGATAGATATTTTGTTGAGTCAATAATAATTGGTGAATCATTAACAAGCGGTTTCAAACAATCTAATTTATCGATAGGTTTCAATGGAAAAGATGTTTCTCGGCCGAAAAATAAAAATGACGGGGTGTACTCTGTAGTTTCATGAACTGATGTGCGAATAGCATGAGCAAATTCCTGTAGATGTTTATCCCATTCATTGTGTTTTTTTGAATCGATATAAGAAGCTATCATAGTACCAATAACTCTGTTAACACGCTCCGTCGGATTACTCTGAGGATGATAGTTTGGTGTATACCAAATTTCAGTATCATGTTTTTTTGCCAGATCTCTAAATAAATGTGAATCAAATTGCTTTCCGTTATCACAGATTATGGCCGAAACTCTTCCAAAAAGCAAAAATTGTTTTTCTAAGATCTCACAGATTTTCTCAGCTTTACCCGTTCTTAGTGGAAATAATAATGTAAACTTACTAAATAAACATGTTATTACTAGAAGCATCGTATTACAATGTTTACTTTTAGGGAATGGACCCATTAAATCCAAAGATATAACCTGCCAAGGACCGCTAACCGATCTATGTTGACCCATATGGCCTAATGGTAATTGCTGAGAAACTTTAGTTTTGGAACATGTTTCACATTTTCCAACATATTGTTTAACTTCCCTTAACATATCTGGCCAAAAATAATATTGTTTTATCCTAAATAATGTTTTGCGTACGCCAAAATGTCCAGCGGTAACGTCATCATGACAATGTTTCATAACCTTACTACGCAATGACTTAGGTACAACAAGTTTCCAGTCGTGTAGACTGTCTGGATATTGTTTTAAGCGAATCTTCTTGAATAATAAACCATCTTTTATCTTCCAGTCTTGACTATCATCCTGCCCGCTTTCTATTTTAGATACCTTATTTTTATACCAATCATCTTTACTATTTTCCGAAATTTTTATATCAATTCGACCTATGCCAGCAAGTGCGTTAATGGACCTAGACAAGGCGTCCGGCACAATATTACTTTTACCCGGTCTATGAATTATGTCAAAGCTAAATTGCTGTAGTTTCATGGCCCAGCGTCCAAGTCTACCGTGCGGGTCCTTCATTTTATGTAGCGTTTTAAGTGCGCTATGATCAGTTACAACAATGAAGTGAGAGCCCTCTATATACGGCCTAAATTTTTCTATAGCATACACTATACTTAAAAGTTCCCGCTCTGATGTTGAGTACAATCGCTCGCGATCATTCAATTTCCTACTTAAATACGATATCGGTTGGTCAACATTATTAACTTTTTGACATAAAACTGCGCCTATTCCTTTACTCGAGGCATCACACTGTATGATAAATGGCTTTGTGAAATCTGGACAAGACATGACTGGTGTTGAAGTTAGCTGTGATTTTAAGTCTAAAAATGCTTTGTCTGCTTCATCCGTCCAGATAAATTTTTTTGTTCTTTTACCTTTAGTTAATTCATGAAGTGGCGCAGCTATGATGGAAAAATTTTTCACAAATCTTCGATACCAACTAGCAATTCCTATAAATCTCTTTAATTCCGTTATGTTTTTGGGCTTTGGAAAATTCATTATGGCCGAAACTTTTTCAGGATCTGTACGTAATCCTTCTTTATCTACGATGTAACCCAAAAAACGTAAGCTCGATCTCGCAAATTTACATTTGTCAACATTTATGGTCAGACCGGCATCTTTAAGTATATTCATTACTCGCGTTAACATTTCTAAATGCTCATCAAAGTTTTGTGAGCAAATAACAATATCATCAAGGTAAGTCCAAACTTTACCCTCTAGAACATGAAACAAAATATCCATTAACCTCTGTTGAGATTGCGATGCGTTTACTAAGCCAAATGGCATTACTTTAAAATGGAAAAGACCCCTTCCTGGTACAGCAAAAGCGGTTTTTTCTTTGCTGGATTCGTCAAGTTCAATTTGCCAAAATGCTGATTTTAAGTCAATGGTACTAAGAAATTTTGCATTTCGCAGATTGTCTATGATGCTGGAAACTCTTGGTAGGGGATACGTGTCCCTTTTTGTAATTTTGTTAAGCTGTCTACTGTCCAAGCAAAGTCTGTTAGTACCGTCACCTTTTTTTACGATCACAACCGGAGAACACCAGGAGCTAAGAGAAGGTTCAACGACATCTTTCTCTAACATTTCATTTAATTCTCTTTCTATTTCTTTTTTTATGACCGGAGAAAAATTATACTGTTTTTGATAAATAGGTTTATGGTCACCCGTATCTATTCTGTGTTTAATAATTTTGGTTCTGCCTAAGCCTATACCTACACATTTCCGTATTACATTAATAATTTCTGAAAGTTTTTGTTGCTCTTCTTCATTTAATTCCTCTTTGCTAACTATAGATACCGTCTTATCGATGGAATTAACAATAGGCGTTTTTTCTAGTGCTTCACCTTTGAATTTAAATGAGATTTCAAATAAATCAAAAAAATCTTTACCTAAAATTATTTGTTGAGATAAATTGGGAAGGAGAAGCATGGACACATAATGAAACTGACCATTAAAGCCCACCGGTACATCAAAGCTCTCGGTTATACAATGGCTGGCACCATCCGCAGTAGCAATATGCATAGATTTAATTTTTTGTGTCTTCACTCCAAGATATTTTAACTTATCCGCAAATTCCCGATTAATTACTGTACATGTGGCACCAGAATCTAATAAACCGTTACAAAAATAATTTAAAATATTTAACCTTATATATGGCCTATTATCATTTCGTTTCTTAAAGGTTAAGGAGGATAATACGCCTTTAGACATAAATGTGTGTATAAAATGTAACCATTCCTGCCAATCTTTATTAATAGTATTTGTGGAAGGGTTCAGTTGACAGACTTTGGACCCTTCCCATTGGCGTTTCCCTTACAGGTGCACTCTTTCACAGTAATACCGAAACGACCACAGCGATAGCAAAACAAACGTTGCCTTGGTACGGAACATGCTCGAAATAAATGACCGGACTCGCGACAATTCCAGCACCTCATATTTATGTTAGAATTACTACGCGTATTTTTTATTTCATTGATATCATTTATTTCCGTGTGTGTCTCCACATTAGACTTATATGCTAAGTCAGGCTCTAATGAGTTCACAACGACCTTTGGATCCTGGAACTTGTCACAATTAACCTTCGTTATTTCGACAACACGCATTACATTTACTAAGTCCGGAATAGATGTAAAAGTATCCCTACATACCGCTCTTTGATAATAAGGTTGCAAATTTTTTATGATTATCATCAATTTTTCAGATTGTGATATTTTATTGGGAAGCCTATTGAACATATTTTGCATAACTGCTATAAAAATAAGAACTGGCTCATTTTTGCCCTGTGTCCTTGCTTTTGCCTCCGTCAACAACTCTTCTTGATAGTAGGGCGATTGAAATGTTCGTTTGAGTAATAATACTAATTCTTTCCAATTTGCAATAAACTCCCTATTCGCCCGAAACCAAATTAAAGCATTCCCCTTAAAAAAATCAATTGCATGCCGCCATAAGTCCTCGTCTGTAGCATTTCTAGCATCCCTCAGTTCCTCTACCCGTTCAATGAAGGCATTTACACTGAACTTATTGTCTCCATAGAAGTGAACACCCCACTGACTAATTGGCACTAACTTATGCTTACGTCCCGGTTGCATGTCTTCAAAAGCAGTTGAATTCAATAATTTTGTTGGTGACGACTTTTGGCTATGAAGTTCGCCTATATCAAAATCATGAAGATCAAAGCTAACTCTTTTCTGCCCTAGATTTCGTTTAATATCCTGAACATTTTCTGAGTCTATGTTTTGTATTCCTTTAGAAGTGGAAGGCAAAACTATTATCTCCTCATGAACCTCGTTATCGATCAGGTTTAAAATTTTCTTGCTGTCCTCCCCTATAGAATTATGTAATGCCTCTCTCATTTCAGGAGTTATGTCCTCACCATCCTCAATATCATCCTTATCCTCCAACTCCTTTAATAAAATTACCGCTTTATCTAAAAGAACGTTTCGTCTATCCCTCTCAACTTCATCCAACGAGCGTAAGAGTTTTAATCTATTGACAACGTGGAATAAACGTGAGACTAACCGCTTATATAGTTGTTTATCAGGCTTCTCATGCAATTCAGACACATAACGCAAAATATTATTAATTTTATTCAAACAAATGTCTAATTCAACACCAGGATTATCAACCGAGGGCTGAGGTAGTGTTACACTGTACGACACTTCCATTAAGCTTTCCGCCTCTAACATTTTTTGAGAACTTTTTTAAAGCAGAGACTAACCCCGGCTGAGTATAACCGCGACACGCGAGTTCGAATTCTACTTCATCTTTCAACAAAAATTGAGGATCCATAGTAGAAGTAATCAAAATAAACAAAATCAATAAGTGCACCTAAAGGTCTAATATATGTAATATTTTATACTTTTTTTTTTTTTTATCTAACTTATTCTAAGAAAAAAACAATTATGTGATCAAAACAATAACAACCACTAAAGATATTCCGAAAACAAAAAAATATGTAAAGAAAAAAAAACCTTGTTTAAATACTTAAGCACTAACTAAATTACGTCTACAATCTACAAGTAATATTTGTATAATCAACAATACTTAATACTACGTCTTAGTGACATATTCGCAAAAGCATAAAGTTACAATACTAATTCATATAATTACTGCAAATAATAAATCCAGAAAATAGATACATTTATAATACTAATTAATGCAATACAAAGTTTTAAAACTATTTGTCTATAAAAATAAGGAAGTAAAAAAATGATAAAAGCATTTAAAAAAACAATCGAAATAATTACATCAATATAAAAAACACATAAAATATCTAAACACACATAAAATATCTAAACAATTTCATCAACCCTGGATACCGTTGTAGATAAGGAATAATGCCAGTCATTGAGCGCGTACGAATAATTATTACACATACGTGGGTAAACTGCACTATGCGATTGCAATGTTTTAAATCACTGTTCTAAGTTAATTATTCACTGTAATAACTATAAACCCTTTAGTTTTAGCGTTGGGCGCCATTTGTTACGGGTTTTCGTAAAATAAAACAGCAGATGCTGAGCACACTTATAATATTTATATAACACTAATAACTTAATCTTAAATAAATTGTTGGACGCCAGGAGAGTTTTTATGAACGATTGGAACTCTGCCAAAACCAGACCACGGCTAGCAAGTTCAGGGTCTTGGTGGTGTACGGTCAAAAAGGGCATTACCGCAAGCTACGACAACACAGAAACAATACATTAAAAAATAGAAATCTAAAACTATGCACAAGCTTGCTAAATACAACTATAATTATTAGTTAACTCACCCCTTTTGATTTGCATTTATACACACAAACTGTTAATAACAATTTAAATACGTTTAAAATACAATGACCACATCTATGTCTCTAATTTACTTATTAATTATGATGTACGTCTTGTCTCAATAGACAGCTGATCGGTAATGCTCGGTCATGACCTCTTTACACGACAGCTAACGAAATTATAAAATTAATCAAAAAATAAGAAAATACGACTGTGAAGTGAGGATTCGAACTCAGGATGCCGTGTTACATACGGCGTCGCTGAACCACTACGCTGTTGATTACTATGACGACAAGTGCGAAATAGTTATACCTAAGCAACTTAATTTATTTAGTATCATTTCCAATGCTAAACCATTATAGCATGAAAAAGCCGGCTCGGAGGAAGTACCAACCTCTCATAGAATATCGACGTGAGCCAATAACATCTGTACTGGGGATGTGGGGTAGAGCCAAAATCCCCATCCTCGCTTTTTTTTACTTTTATCTGATTATTTTAAACTGTTATTTCCAGCTACCAAATAATTATAAGCTATGATGACCTTACCAGCAGAGGCGCCATACGCTTTTTTCCTGAATGTGTCTTTTGCAAGTGGCCCTATTGACCTTGCCAGCGTCAACCCTGTGACGTGTGTGTTGGGAGGTTAGTCTTCTTAACCGGGTGGGGGTGTATTTTGAGTAATAAGATTTCGCCGTGAAAAGAGACAGCCCTAGCCCTAGAGTTGGGGCGTTGGGTTCCACCGGGTGGGAGTGTATTCTGAGTACTAAGATTTGGCTGTGAAAAGTGACAGCCCTAGACTTAGAATGGGGGGTTGGGGCTTCACCGGGTGAAAAGAGACAGCCCTAGCCAACTTATTTACCTTCGATGTTATAGAGAAAAAGATACCACGCCCCGCTACACAGAAGCGCTTAAACATTCATGAATTAAATATTAAGTGTATGAAATAAAATTTATGTTCATTTTTTTTGCAACTAATTTACATTTCTCGGTTCAGTGCAAAGGTTACGGTTCCATCAAATTAACCATTAAGGCAAGTTTTTTGCTCAAGCTTCAAGCACGGCGCGTGCGCGGCTTAATGCTTGCTTGGTTTTATGATATGCGCATTTTTATACTGCTAACATAACTGAAATTGTTATTTTGTATTTTAATTGTGGTAATTCTTTACGTTACTATTTCAAGATAAATATGTCCGGCATTTATTTGTAATTAATTTTTATGTTTTTAAACATAATTGAAGTGATGGTTTGTTGATCAAACAAAAAAAAAAAAAAAAAGAATCGATTCAGCTAGCTTATGATTCTATTAGGATTGTTTTGTAATGATCGCAAACACATAGTTTTTTTTTGTGTATAATCATCAAAATCTTACTGGTGGTAGGCCTTTTATTGCAACGCCAGTGACCACCGCAGTGTAAAATATCAAGTATTGTAACGAAATGTAGTAGTGCATTTTAAATTACTGCGTTTCGGTTTGAAAAAGACTGTAACTAGTGAAATTATTGGGCAATGGATATTTTTGACGCTTCAACAGCTCAACGGTCGAAAGGCCGAATCCGTTAACGCGAGTGAGCTGCGGGTTATATTCTGACCCCCTTGGGCTATTGCAAGCCTCCACTCCTAGTGGAAGCTACAAGCTTATTTGGAGGGGCAATATGAATATTAGTAATGGTCAGACCACAAAAGAAAAATTATAAAAATATATTTAAAAAATCACGGTCTTCATTTAAAAATGTTAATTAATGTTATACATTCATAATGTGTTTTATTAACGTAACTTCAAATATAACCGTACTAGTCAGAACACAATACCAATATAAAACTAGTAGGTGTAAAGCTTCTAACCCATCATACCAGGAGTAATCCTCATTGGTGCCTGTCTACTGCGGCTATAAACAATGCATTCAATTATCAGAGCACACTTCACACCCGGTAATTGGTGAACGAATCAACTCTTGCATGTAGGGTAACCACGGAACATTCCGATATAGGATATTCAAAGACTATTATATTGAAATAAATGACAGCAAAGTCGGCAATTCAAAGTTGATTTTTGTTTGTCGTGGTGTTATATTGTGAGAGTTTCCTCATTCTATAATTGTTTAATGTTTTCTATCATTCAAAAAAAATCATGTTAGTGTTTTATATGTGGATTTAAAACTAATTAATTTTACCGGCGTCGGTATGTGACGACCTCGTCGCCTGCTGTTGAGATAACCTCTGTCACAGCAGAGATTACTCTACCAGTGCAATCAGTCACATTGGTGGTAGGTCTTTTGTTGCAAACGGCCAGCGAGGTAGTGTCAAATATTCTATTCTATACCACCGTAGTGTCAAATATTCTGCCGCCAAATAGTAGTGCTTAAGCATGCTGTGTTCCGGTTTGAAAGGAGCTGAAGGCTAGTGAAATTAATGGGCAGAGGAGATTTATGAACCAATATCTCGAGATTGGCAACGCGTGAGTGGCACCTACTAATGGTGCTGCATGCGTTCATAGGCTACGGCAACCACTTACCATCAGTTGGACTGTATGCTTGTTTGCCAACTTGTAACATAAAAAAAATCAAAATTAAAGTAATAAGTTTTGCTTTTGATTAATATTTTAAAATTTACAAATGAAATTACCACACTACTCGTGTTGTTCGAAAACCGCTTTTCAAAAGTTACGGTTTGCTTTCGTTTTAAGACATTTTGAATATCTCAGACAAACACTATAAACAATTAGTATTATTTCATCAGATAGCCCTCTGTGTCCCATTTCTTTCCTCTCTCTCCTGACCAGAGGTTGCCGTCTCAGGCAATACGACAGAAAACATAACTGCTGTCTATCAAAAGCCTCAAGTTTCAGGTAGATCTGCTTTTTTCACATATGTGATAGAAAAAATCATAATAATAGTACTCTTTTATTTAAACTAAATATAATGTTAAATAATCCAGTAAGTACTCGTATTATTAAAATGTTTGATACCATATTGGTGGCGTGTCTGCCTTTAGCCTCGACGGTTGCGGGTTCGATTCTCACTCGTGGCAGATGCTTATATTGATCTCACAAACATCTGTTTCGGTCCGGGCGTTTTCTTTGTGAGTCTCCTTACCGAGCCTTGGACGGCACTTTAAGCTGTTAGTTACGGTTGCTATCACATAGCATCTGATAATAATCTCTATCTCTTACAAAGTTGGTCTTATTAAATGATTTAGTAGTTCGCCCTTAGGGTTACAGAGGTTAGATATCAATCACTGTGAAAAAAAACTAGTAACCTTTCAAATCCGGATAGGAGTAATAAGCAGGCTCTGGGTAAATATAATACTGGGAATAATGCTAGGAAAGCGAAGAGTTGTGAATGTTCGAATATCCAAAAAAAAACTAAAACATGGTGCACCTACACATAAACAGTTGATTATAATGACCAGCGGTCAACAATGGCGGGCAGCCGCGAGCTGAAAACGGTGCAATGGTGTAAATCAAAACGATAGCATTAGTACCGATGATTTAATACAGTTATATTGACTTCAGAATTTATACGGGTTTTCACACCCTTTTGTTGCAATTAAAACGGAATTGTATAAGCTGTTTAATGTTTTACAATAATAAATAAACTAAATAAACCCTACACACTCAACGGCCCCCATTAGACTTGTCATATCCTGTGTTGGGGATCAGGAAACATACACTATGACCCTCAACCTGTGGCTCGTGTTCGTTACCGCTGCGCCGTAAAAACAAGTAAATGTATCATAAAGTGTTATTTCAATTTTATAACATTCAAAGGTAACACTGAAATCTAGTACTATTTCGTTGGGGATGCTTTTAGACCAATCAGACCTCAGTGACCATAGACAATATTCACACTCAACACTAGAAGCGTTATTATGCGTAGCCACATGGTATGAGAGTTAGGTTGAGCAAGAACGAAGAAAGAAGAACTTTAAATAAAACCTACATCGATATTAACAAAAAAAACTATGATAATCTTAAAAAACTTGAGAGGTGTCAAGGGACACCCGGATGGAACGAAGTTCCTTTCGATTAATTAGTGAAGGAATTGTAATAAAATTTTATTTTTTTAAGTTATAATAATATTTTTTTATTATTAACATTATTTATTATTTACAAAAACCTGTATACACTCAACAAAAATAATCGTCGCGACACCACACTGTTCAATGCGAAATAGAAATGAAAATATCTGGCTTGCTTTCTATAAGAGAGAGAGACAGACAGAGAAACATGCGACGCAGCACAGCTTACAATAGCTTACTATAGCAAAAAGTGTCGTGACAACTTTTCGTAAGAATTTTTCCGTCTAGCCCCCTTTCACAACGCGCGATAAGGAACTTCGTTCTAACAGTTACACAGATTTTCCTGAATCACCCTCGGTAAAGTCACCGATTCACCCTTTTGGGAGCTACAACGCCACAGACACACACACGTTGAACGGCCCTCTTTTTGGGTCAACTGTTAATAAGGAAGGGAACAGAGGGTATTGGATTTCTCTTCAAACAAAGCGCAACACTATGAACAAAGTTGAAGGTAGTACTTCCCTTGTCAGTTTATACTTCTTTTCTTATCGAGTGGTAAATGGCCAACCTAGTGTCAGAGTTGTTCAGGTCGCCCATACAGGCCTCTGACTTGACTTTCCGACTATTATCAAATTGCTAACAGCCGGGACTGACTTTTTACGTGCCCTCCGAAGCACATAGATAATCAGATCAAATACCACTATTTTTGGGTGATCGACCCATCTAGTGACTGATCGCGCTTAAAGTTGCTTAACCCAACGATCGTTTACTAATCAGTGAGCACACCCGGCTATGAGTGCCTCGGCGAATTTATGCCAAAATCAGCAAGGCATATTACAGATCCATTACATACTCTAACCGAATTTGAAAGTTTAAAGTTTGCGACACATCAAGATCAGGTTATTAATTAACTAAAAGAACCCAAGCTATAAGTGCAAATAAAATACCAATTAATTAAAATCAACACGCATGAACAAGAAAGTCGCATTAACAAAGTCAGTTAACATAAAGTTACATAAGCTTATTAAGGCAAACGTAAATTTCCTAGTTAATCGTTACATAGGGTATAAGTAAAGTTAGGCCGACCCTTCACTACACACATCACACTATATCTGACGATGTTGTGGCGCAGCGGTTGCGAACCGGCCTCACGCACCACAGGTCGCTGGTTCGATTCCCGATCTGAGCAGATGTTTGTCTTGACTACAGGCATATGTTCCGATCTGGGTGTGTGCGTCCTTGTCATTGTGTATGTATCCGGACCCCCAACACAGGATATAGCTATCATTATGGGGGCCGTTGAATGTGTAGCGTTTATTTATTATATAGTACAATATGTTCTTATCTCTTACAATTATATAATAGGAGTATATAACGAGATCTTGTAATATAAACATCAGCCCCGTATTGCAACAGAAATAAATCGTTCCCGATATAAACTTACATTCCCTATTGCAGCATCTTCCAGTTTTTTTCGCAATAAATATTTTTCAAAATCGTCTTAGCGGGTAGCAGTGAAAAGGTAAAAGACAGCCAGAGTCATTTATAATAACAGTCTATGGATTCTATGGGACCCATCTATAGCGAAAGTCAAGTCCTGTAGTTCGTTTTTTGTTCATCCTACGAAAACCTAATACTTTGTTGGAATAAAAAATACCCTATGTGTTAATCCAGGTAACAATCTATCTGTGTGCCAAAGTTTATTCAAATTCGTTCATCCGTTTTTGTGTGTCACAAACATCTACACATCCAGACATACCAATTTCGGGTTAATTTTATTTTTGTCTTTGTTCTTGAAATAATTGAAAAGACTTGTATAGTATTATGAAACTAACATAAAGTTTTATATAATTTTTTTTAACACATTACGTACTAGCGGCCCGCTTCGGCATCGAACGGGTATAAAATATATAGCCTATGTCATTCACTGAAAAAATAATTAAAATCGATCCAGTAGTTTTGATTTATTCATTACTACTCGTGGCCCGCACGCGTTAAATTTGGAGTAAAACAATTCCCCTTTCCCTATACCATGAAGAGATAGACATATACCATCGCGGAGTTTTCTGTAGACCTTTTCAATGTTTACAATACTTAGTACATTATTTTGATAAATCTCGTAGGGTTCAGCCTGCGTTTCTTGTAATGTAAGCGGAAAAAATGTAATTATGTACGACATCACATTAGAAACCTCAAAAATAACAGTATTTCTCCACTATTTAATGAATGTTATTATACATATAAACCTTCCTCTTCAATCACTCTATCTATTAAAAACGCATCAAAATCCGTTGCGTAGTTTTAAAGATTTAAGCATACATAGGGACAGAGAAAGCGACTTTGTTTTATACTATGTAGAAATGATGAAGTGTAAATTCGAAACTATTAGTACAATCAATTTTCGATCTCTATTTTTAAAAATGTAATCATAATAATACTATAGCATCTCTTAGTGCTACCTGGTGCTATAACCGTAATACAAGATGAGCCTTACGCTGGCCGGACGCGGCAGGTGCTACCGAGGGTTCAATCGGGTTCACGTGCATCCCCGCCTCTCTCTCCTCCCGCAGCATCCGTGCAAACCCGTTCCTCTAATAATATAACGTAGAAATGAAAGATTAATGAGAGCAACCCGCGCACGCCTTCTTCGCTCGCGGCTTCGTGATGTGACAACGATGTATCGACCTATTATGCCCACTTTTATAAAACACTAGCAACGCTTGCGGCATTACTCGTGTTATTGTAGTTACTGTGCCGGATCTTATAGTTATTTTTATATTGAGTAATACGCGTATTAACTTCTAGACCATGTTCCCAGTTGATATGTCCTGTAGTTCGTTTATTTGTAGCCCCCACAGGAACTATTTTTCTATAACAATCAACGACAAACAGGCAAAATTTACACATACATGCATACAAATTCTTACATATATTATATTATAGTATAATAGGATACATGGAATTCTTTAATTACCGATTAAATATACCTTATTTACCTAGTGTTGTTATTATTATTAGTATTGTTGAAATAAAACACAAAAGATTCTTGTAATCCGCGCTCTTTTTATATTTGGTTTCTTTCTGTGTTGCCTTAATTATTTTCACTCCGTAAACATTTGCTTTAAAATTTAGTTCATAATTTCGGTCATGCACTTATCAACTGGTGTTAGTTACAACATTACTTGCGGTCTAAAATGTTTTCATTTGACTTATGAGTTAATTCATTTTATTCACTGGAAATTGAATTGTAAACTAGCCTTGTAAACTATATTTTAAATAATCCACTATATTTTAAAATGTCTAAATTCAATATTCACAACCCCAATTCCACGCGACCATGACTCATGAAGCCTATTGAAAAAAGGGTTAAATATAAATCACGTTTTATTATTTCGTATTCTTTCAGAACTATCGATATAACCTGAGAACATCCCTAACATAACTCGATCACGAGCAATGAAGACTGCCGGGTAAAATATTAGCCGCGTGCCGAGCGGTAGCTGATGTCCGATGACACTCGCATTGTCTATGGAATGCGAGTTAAATTGCGTTTTATATAATATTTATTATACTAGTGATTTACGAACCTTATACAATTATAATAACTTTATATATACATATAACATATGAAACTTGTATAAAATATAAAAGTATTTCGTTTGACTATTGGCAAATAAACACACTTAAAGATACTTAAAGTATCACATGCGCGCTGGAAAGCCAAAAGTGAGAAGGGAAGGAATGAGTAGGGAAAATAGGAAGGGAACAGAGGTTGTGAAATTACTGGGCCTAAAGAACGAACTAATATCTCGAGCTAGGCAATGCGTGAGTGGCACCTATTACTAACTTTTCGGTTCTTTTTTAGATTTCGGAGCAGCTCGTCTCGATCCGTGCGAGCTTCGTACAGCCGTACCATATACATACACGTTAAGCGAACGCTCGGCCGAGCTACGTAGGAGGCGGAGTGTTAGGTTTTATTTTCGTTACGGAATTTCTTGATTAGGTCGCCGCGCTCAAAGCCCGCGATAAAAGCTATTCAATAACTTAAAAAGAACAGAGTGGGTGGGAGATTGGGCCTACGGCGTTAACACTAATACTACTATAAAAGCTTAGTACTGTAACTAATACAGTTACTTTACGCAGATCTCCTGTGAGAAGGTAGTACTGGTCGAGTCCTTATTTGATGGAAGAGGTATAGCTCTACCACCAGGTACGCAAGTTAGTGTGAAGAAAATGTTGCTATTTATGCAAAAATTAAAATTAGATATTTAACAGTATAAACTGTAATGAGCCGTCTGGATTTTTATGATATCATTTCCACTAATAAGCCATAATGTATATTACGTATATAAACATTTACATATAGTTTTTTCAACTACTTTATCTACTTTTAATTTGTTGTTATTTTCTGATAAACATTAAGAAAAATATTTCAATATTTTAGTAAAATTTGTTTTTCGATATTGAAAAATCCTAAACCTGACTTAGTGTTATAAAAACGAAATTGAGATGGGACAATGGAGACTGTTATAGCCTACTTTTTATCGCAAAAGCAAAACTTGAAGTGGGTAAAATAGGGGATGATAATTTGTATGGACAACAAATTATTTCTATATTGCATTAAAACTTCTTTATTAAAAATCATTACTCGCTCCTAAAATATTAGTAGTGTAAAGATAAGAAACAGCATATAACGAGTTACTTTCAAAAATTACATTAACGTGAATCTGTGTAAAATTCCACTTAACAATAAAATTGCTCAAAACAAATAACTTATCGAAAACGATAATTACATATAACGAAATAGGTAGAAACTGTAATAATAAGAATGTTATTAGACTAAGATAATTAGTTAGATTAGGTTTATATGTTATTTTGTATGGATGTTGCAATGACGCTTGCACCAGTCATGCTACACTCTCGTTCATGAGCATCGCTGGGTAATTGATACAATTAATTACGACATACATATTTTATAATCTAGGCCTTCTTCTTGGGCAAAAAATATCAAAATGAACGTGTAGGTTTTTATTGCATAATACCTTTATTTTACTTTATTAGAAAGGCAATCGATCAAAAATTAACCTTATTGTAAGGCTTAATCACACATATTGTCAGCGGATTCGCTCGCATTAATGTAGTTGTTGTGAAGGAATAATTATTTTTTACGAGATAGAAGTATCCTACCCTATGCATACATTAAAAAAAATTCACATTATTTTGCATTAAAAAAAATTCGAATCTGGAGAATTAGTCTCATTATAATTAGTTTTTCATAATTATAATGAGACTAATTCTCCAGATTTAAATCTTATATTTCTTACATATAGTTTTAGTTATATATATTTAGATTAGACTTCTTAAAGTTAAAAATAATAAAATTAACCATTAAGGATGTTTTAGTTAAAATTATAAAAATAAAATGCTGTATTTTAATTTAAAAATTAAAAAAGGTTATCGGGATAAGATAAATAATTATCTCAAAAATCGTGTTTCTGTGTAGCAATGATGCTTGCATCAGTCACGCCACGGTCTCATTCACAGACAGCGACGACCCGCACTCTGCGCTCACATCTCTCACTAATTAATAATTGCAATCACATTATAGCGTATTACGTTGGAAAAACTTTATAAAAGAAACTCGTTTTTAGAATTCCGTAGCCAAATGGCAAAAATGGTACACCACCCTGTCCGTCCGTACGTCACAATCATTTTACTTGGAGACTATTGGGGCTATTAAGGGTAGATAGAGCCGATACAATTAGAAGGGTTCCGTTTTTGCCATTTGGTTATGGAATATTTTTTTTTAATGTTATATGTTGACAAACAAGCATACGGCCCACCTGATGATAAGTGGTTGCCGTAACCTATGAGCGCTTGCAGCACCATTAGTAGGTGCCACTGACGCGTTGCCAACCTCGAGATATTAGTTCTTAAATCTCCTCTGCCCAGTAATTTCACTAGCGTACAGTGCCCTTCAAACCGGAACACAATAATGCCAAAGCACTACTATTTGGCGGCGAGTATTTGACACTGCGGTGGTACCTACCTAGCCGGCCTCTTGCAACACAAGACCTACCACCAGTGTGACTGATTGCACTGGTGGAATAATCTCTGCTGTGACAGAGGTTATCCCAATATATTTCTACCAGGCCGTATACTTTTATCGTAACTCAAAACAGAAAGCAGAAATGAAAGAACTGAACAATTAAAAATGCTTAAGATAAACTCATTATTCTTCATTTTATTCTTATAATCATCAATCATCAAGAAATAGTGTTTTAAATGTTCAAAAATATTTGCAAATATTATATTTAGAAAAAAAACTTTATTGTACACTATTTTATAGGCAATATATAATTCTTTGGCACTGATACTCAATAAACAACTGACACAAATTTTTTAACAATTTTTTCGTTTAAGTGTGTGTTTAAATAAGTACTGTGTAATATTTTATGAAATAATATATTTAATTCCTATTTTCATATTTTAGAGTACATAAACATGTATTATTCAAATTCAAGTTTCAATCTATCATAGAGTTAATTAAACGAGTAAGAAAAATAGCCCACAGTGCGGAAAGCCGCAATGCTCTCGAATAGCAAAAACGAGAGATGCACACGACCGCGCATGCGGTACATCCATAGATGCAAGAGTACGCACGAACGACTCTTGATAACGAACTGAAAGACCTCATCATTATAGGTAACTTTTACCCGACATATATATAATAGCTTCTGCCCGCTGCTTCGCCCGCGTAAATCACGATTTTAATATAAACTTACAGGTGTCGGGATGTGACGACCCCATCGTCCGCTGTTGGGATAATCTATGTCACAGCAGAGATTATTGATACCAGTGCAATTACTCACACTGGTGGTAGGTCTTTTGTTGAAAGAGACCTAAGTTAGGTAGGTATCACAGCAGTGTCAAACATTCTACTCCAAAGCTTCAGGTCATCAGGTCTTCTCATTTTCAATTTAAAACCAATTTCAATTTAGAAAAATGTATTAGCTAATCTACATAATATTTTTTAGGTCTAAAACATCGATAATGTTATTCCACAAGAACCTGATAATAATTACGGAATATGTTCCCCGCGAGGGCTGCCTCTTTCTTGGCCGGGTCTCAGTAATCGGCTCCGCCACCTGGTGACGCTCTCAAGGCCAGGAGGTCAAGCAGCAATAGACATTCAAAAAAAAAGGAGGAATATCTTATTCAAAAGGGTATGGCTGGGCGTATGTTTCTGGACCTATCACTATCCTAATGGGGCTCTTAAGTGTGTAGCGTTTATTTATGTTTATGCATATTATTATATATAAGCCAAATAAAGCCACAATAATAAAGTCATCTATTTAAAACGCTGTGAGCGTTAAATCACAGTACAAAGTAACAATAAACAAAATGCTGATAGCTCGAAGCACAAAGCTCTATTGTCTTCAGTACCACTTCACCTGTTTATCAGATTTGATATAGTTAATTGTTTCGCGGTCACGCTTTTACCAACTAATGTCAGATTTTCTTATACAGTTTTCTTTAGCAAAGATAACTAACATTACTTTAAATTAACTATAACCGTGGCTTCGCTTGCATTAATTTAGTTGTGGTACCGGACGACGAATTTAAAGTTATTTTACAAAAGTAAATTTCAAATAAATAAGTCCTATAATTAATTTTTTTAATCGTCTCACATGATTTTTTCGATCCAACATTTTTGTGTGATTGTTAAAATCCAAACATTTTAGAACCTAGAAAATTTTCTAGGCAACCTAGCAACCGTAACTATGTTTATCCCTCCTACTAGAAACTAAAAAAGAACTTAACATCGCATCTTAAATCATGTACGCACCACTGGAGAAAATTAGAACATGATCGACCGCAACCGCATTTGTCCTACATTTTATATTGTCAAAAGAATGCTTCTTTTGAATGATACTAAAAATATATATGTTTAAAATTAAAATATTAATGAACATAAAGGTAAACGTGTTAATTACCGTTCTCACTTCAAATATTGAAATATAAAACCTAAATAATTATAACATAACTCTTTTTGTTGTATTTTTAACATGTAATTTTAAAAATTAACAGGTTATAAATGATTATATTAACAAAAATTAACAACCTGTAACATATAAGAAAGATGATTAGAATGATAAATGTAGAAAGTTTTATGATAAGCTGATGACTGCGGAGATAAAGAATAGAACTCCCATATAAAAAGTTATAATTTAGGTATACGGTGCCCGTAGGTTTAAAAAAAAAGAAAATTATCAATTTGCTTATTTCTTTTAAATCTTATGCGATATTTTCTGACTCAACTTTAAGGGATCAGATCATCACAATAATCGAGTCTTTACGCAGAAGATGTACTCACGATAAACAATGATAATAAAATAACAAGCAACTTGATTTTTTAATAAAATTATTGACAATGTAATTGTGGTTTGGTTGATAATTTGCTATTTATTTAACAATATAAAATACTCTTTAAAAAAAAAGACTTAAAACACCCAAAACTTGCCAGCCATCTTGCCCTATACAATAACATCGCTACTGCGAATAGCGGCTTATTCATTACAATTCTCACATTCGCTTGCATTACGTTTAATCTTTATTATGAATAGTCCTATTGTAATAAAAACGTGAACATTTGTGCTAAGTAGATTGGATTGAAATTAAGCACATAGCCAGCTTATGGTATCTAGATTGTGTGTGGGAAGTGTGGGTTTACCAAAAAGCGTAAAACATACTACAGGACGTATTCAATTGAAATTCGGTAGATGTTTTTATTTATTTTTATTTCAAGAGGGTTGGTAAACAGTCACCGCAATCTATGAACGCTTGTATTACTTAAAGTATCACATGCGCATTGCCAACGCAAAAGATACGATGGAAGTGATGAAAAGGAAAAAGGAAGGGAACAGAGGGGGTGAGAGATTGGTCCTCAGACGTTTTCACTCATCGCACGAAACGCAATAGTACACTGTTTCACCAATTTTATGTGAGAGGGTAGTACTTCACCGGTCAAGCCGGCCTATTTGTTGCTGGGAGGAGCTTGGATGTCTTATTCACTTACGAATGATTCAGTTGAAGGCATCTGGACAACTCTGTCACAGCAGAGATTATTCCGCTACTGCAATCAGTCACAATATTTCTCTGTCTTTTGTTGCACAAGCCCAGCTACGTAGCGACCAGCGCAGTGTCAAATATTCTCCCGCAAAGCAGTAGTGTAGGCTAATAAAAAAGAGGCAAAGGAGATTTAAGAACCAATATCTCGAGGTTGGCAACGCGTGAGTGGAACCTACATGGCAACCTCATAGGCTACCGCTCCGCTAATTATCACGTGTGCCGTATATCTAGAGCCAATTCTAAGGTTACTGCAGACGAAGACGTGGGCAGATACTAGTTGTGTTATATTTAAAAGCGTACCGAGCTGATTCACAACAGTAACCGTTATTATATCGTAAAACGCGTGCCTACAATTAATTACATATTGTAGACTTTCTCGAACATAAACCAACGTTGTTGAAGAAATACTATAAAATAACTAATTTTATTAGCATTGCTATTAGTTTACAACAAATTTATAATTGAATGTAATTGATTTACAAACAAGTAATTTTCTTTTATTACGCTTATAAAAGAAACAATAGTTGTGAAAGACACCAATATATTTTATTAGCGTATAAAAATGAATAAAAACTGATTTAAATATTATTTTGTTCTTCCTACTATTAAAAATAACGAGGTGAGATGGCCTAATATTTAATTTATCATTTCAAAACCTAATTCAAATATTTTATTTAGGCCCATAAATGGCAGAGTTTGGCATATAGCTTTATAACCTATTTAATACATTGGATTAGAACGTCAATATTTGAAAAACTGTCATTCTAAAGAAAATAAATGTATATGAATACAATAATAGTATAAAATGTAAAAATATGTTTATGTGTAAGTATATTTTATGTACATATGGATGCCATTTTATAATTTTAGTAATGTGTAAATAACATAACGTCTTGTAATCCAAAACTAGACATTGCTTTTATAATAATTAAGTGTATGCACAACACTATATAAAATAGCAGAGAAACAAAATTTCTAGAATCCAAGCGATTACTTCACAGGAGTACAATAAAAAACGAGCATCAAATTGATTGTAACACGACGGTTACTTCAATATTCATTATGCAGAAAACCATCGTCGTACCACATAAAAGACGAATGGTTTAAATCCGACGCAGTAGTTAAAGTGATATGCATTTTACAGTGTCCTCTAGTAAAATGATTAAAAGCATTGTTAATGATAATAAGTTGTTCATAAAGTTAACTTTTTTTTGTAACAGGGAGGAAATCTGCTACCAGATACCCGGCTTCCTGGGGAGGAGAACCGGGTTATGTGGGGTTCCATGACAAGATGGTAACGTCATGGGGACCCGCTAAAACCTCCTCGATGGCCGACCTCAGTGCGTTTGACAGGTTACGGGAACTCTCGCAGAACCAACCAACGCAAATGACAAGCACTGTGCTCCGCTCGTGACTAGCGGAGCTCGGTCCCTTGGGGGCGAGATGGTAAGTAAGTTTGATAAAGGCTATTTTGAACCCGAATCATTTTATATTTTTATCGTTATTATTTTACATTGAAAGAAAGTACAAAGTAATTAATCATACAAATAAAACAGGCTTTGAAGTAAAATGGCGACCCAAGTAACCGGAGCAAGGTCCAGTAGAAATGAGAGGAGTATCGATCATTATAAAGTATCCAGCGCGCGCTAACGGCGCATGCGCACGCGACCTCTATCATAGATTAAGTTACACGCAAAACTGCACATCGATACTTATTACCCAACATTAAATCCTTTTTTCTGTATTAACATTTTAAACAAGTAATAGCAGAGCTACAAAATCTCGTTGCGTGTTTTGCGATGAGTAAGAGCCCTGAAGGCCGAATCTCTACCCCCTCTGTTCCCTTCCTTTTTTGCCTTCTCATCTCTCTCCTCGTATCGCTTGGGTTGGCAAAACGCATGTGATACATTAAATATCGGACGCGTTCATAGGTTGCGGTGACTAATTAACATCAGGCGGGCCGTATGCTTGTTTGCCAACCGTAATGAAATACAAAAAAAATTACAAGTAGTAATATTTAACACATTTACAATCCCGACAGTAGAGACATAAAAGTTAAACAATAGCTATGTACCGTATTCAGTATACTAGACTATTAACGAGCTATAGCAAAATGCGTTACTCGACTTGCGATTTGAAAATAACATTTGAAAGTTAGTAAAATATACATATCAAGGTAAGACTAATGAGGTCATTGATATTAAAACAAACAACTGTATGCTTATCATATAAGGGAAGTACATGAAATATCTTATTACGAAAATAGATAAACGTAACGCAGCCAGACAAGACGTCAACAATGTTGGTACTTTTAGTGTTAATTTCATTAAAAATACATTTTATTTGTTACTTTATTGTTAGCAAAACTTTGATAACATAAATGATGTTTATTCAAGCATTTTCTGGAAGAACATCGTAACCGACAATTAACCTTTTATTTTTCTGTATAAAATTTATGCCTTTTAGTGTATTTATGATATGTTCTTGATTTTTTTATGACATTTTATTTTGTTACGACCGATTTATGTACATATTATTACTCAGAACTTCAAAGACAAAATAATCACTGATCTACAAGTTACATTGAAAATACGGTTTTGAAATTTTGGGCGCTTACGATGTTCTTCTTAAAAACTTGATTATTACTGTAAAAGTGACGAAAAATTTGGTGCAACCATTTATACAGATTTGATACCTTGACTAACATTATTAGTGTCAACGTAATTTTCAAACTGCTACTAGCTCTTAAACCACTTTAACCCTAAAATATACACAATTGTTAAACAATTCATAAATGATTCGTGGGAGAGGGAACCTGTTAAACATAAAAATAATCGTCGAATATTGTAGTTAATTAATTTAATATGGATGGAAAATGAAAAGCTAGTATGCAAACTCTCTAATTAAAAACTGAAAGCAGACATTAAAACATTCAGTTAGTCACATAATCTTTGCCACCATTACACCTCGTAGATTGCTCCATGTTCTAAGATCTATAGATCACTGCGCTTGCTCTCTATACTTACTTATTACGGATAGGAATTAACAGCACAAGAGCTGAACTCATGAATTGCTTCTTTATCGCTTTGCAACATGGCTGTGTTTGCAGTGCAAGTGTGAATGAAATCGCATTTTTACAAGAAAATGTATTGGTTGTATTTGACACGGTTTTAATCTTTCGTGAATATATTTTTCGACGCTTGACAAAACAATATAATATAATATGTTATGATCGCAGGGAACTTTATTGAAGCCGAACAACCTTACGAAAATTTATTAAAATTAATTAAATAAGAATCAATCATAATCATTCCAGGTGATTAATCAGGTACTAAAACCATTTTTATTTTTATATTAGTACTATTTGCAATATTGAATACTTTTTTTTTGAATGTGTATTACTATTAGCTCTAATGTCTTGACGGCTTCGTCCTGGGTGAGTAGTAAGATCTAACCCTGAAAAGGGGCTTCACAAGGATTAGTTTTTCACTTCGTCCTTAGGGTGCCTCCGGCACGGCCATACCTCTGCTTATAACATCATCGGTAATGGAGAGCTTAATTCTTATTTGTAACGTTCTAAATATACCCTAATCCCTTAATAATCGTGAATAAAGAAAAAATGATATATACAGACATAAAATAACAATAACAAACTTCAATATAACAAGTGACAAAAATATATTTTACCTCAACGAAAAACATAAGTCACGAATGTTTAATACTGGAGAACAGATCCACCGAGCATTTGCCGTATTTCAGTGGCGTCGTTGTATAAATCTCACGCGCTGATTAAACGCTATCGCGTCGGAAGTACATACATACCGACAGCGATTTATTCATTCATTAGCTAAATGACCGCTTTATCCGCTAATTGGGGTATTGATAAAGCCATTTTTAAAGAATTAAAACGTTTTTCTCGAAGCTCAGTCGCGGTCGCTACGAGCAGCTACCCTGAGTTTAATTAAGATAACAGCTCCATGTTAATGTCCAGATGGCCATTTCTTTTCAATTTTCTACGCAATTTAATCCTTACTAATGTTATAAATGCGAAAATAATATAATATAATAATAATTATAGACCTATCTTCTTCAAACTAAATGTGGATGAAAGTTCATGTGGTATTCTACAAGCTCAAATTTTTCCAGAATTTTAAATCCCATAGTTCAAAAGTTAGAGGGGGGACACGATTTTTACGACTTTAGGAGCTAATATCTCAACAACTACTGGCTTAATGAAAAACTCAAAATCAAACCTCGTTATCATTTTAAAAGAACTATCCAAAGATATCTCACACGTTGCCATACGTCGAAATTTTTTTTTCAATCGTCAGTTGAAATAAAGTTATGTATGTATGTCTCTCTGTCTGTGTGTCGCAATTCCACGCCAAAAACTACTGAACCGATTTAAATGAAATTTGGTACGCAGATTGACTAGAGCTTGAGAAAAGACATATGGTACATTTTAATCAGAAAAAAGGGTTGTTAGGGGTTATAAAAAGTTGTTTAGAAGAGTCGTCATATTTAGATCTAGAAGCTTGAAACTTATTTTTAAGGCTGTTGATTAAATAAATATGACAATCAAAGTTTGTAAAAGAGGCGGAAGGCGCTTTGTTCAGAGTTTGTATTAAAATTGGTATTCACGCCGGCGAAGCCGTTGGCAGAAGCTAGTAATATAATAAACAAGAAAACAGACAAGCGAATTGCGTAGCTGATGGAAACTGTGGCTTCTGCCAATGGAATTGGATTGTGACTGCCGAAGGCATTAAATCTTCTGTAATGCACTGCAATCACAACTGTGCAGACAAAGTTACGAGTTTGAGCTACGAGATTTTATTGTGTCCTGTTTTAATTAAATACATACTTGAACGTTTGAATTTCATGTAATTACCACAAGACTCGATGTTAGTAAATTAAGTTAGCCTTTGCTGAAAACAGGACCCGATAAATACACTTTTATATCAAGATTTGATCATTATTTTACAGAGGATTTGAAATTATTAAAATAGTCACTTTCTATATTGTATTCAGAATTGTTTTTCTGAAACAATGAAGGTTATTGCAAAGCAATTTACTAATAATTACAAGTCAGAAGATCGTTTATAATTACACCGAGCAACTAGCAGGCCATAAATCTCCGTTTTAATAGAAAACAGAGTTTCAACCGTAACGAACACAACAGTCGCAACCTTTGCCGTGATACTATCGCGTTTAGCATGTAAATCGCTAAGATTTATAAATGTTATAAATACATGTGCCGCTTCACGACTTTCTTTGATCAAAACAAGAGATTAGTTTAAACGACGTTTACTTGCGACATTTGCTACAATTTGTCAAACGATTCTTAAAAATCTATTATTTGTGGCTGTCATTCGTTTTACAGAATTCACCAAAAATTAAAACTTAAATGAACTACTATGAAGTTAGAGAAGGTGTTTTAAGATGAAAATCTTAAAATGAGGAAACCATGGGGCATGGAGAGAAATTATGGTGAATAAAAAATTATCTAAACGTTTTCAATGTACAAACAATGTTGCTATAACACGTACAGATTACCGAGACAAAAGGCACGCGTCGGGTGCGCGCGCGCAATTAGCGGCGATCACAATGAGTCTTAACTCCGGCAACAATAGCGAGATGGGAGATAGTGCTATCATAGGATCACGATGTTCCTGCACTCTGAATTAGTTTGCTTAACCTTTGTCCGCATTAACCTCAGCGACAGATATAGTTTTTTGCTACTTCAGGGAGTGTGCTGAAGAGCTCCATAATCTCATACTACCATCGCCATTTTACTACCGCGACACCAGGTGCACTGCAGGTTTACCCAACATTCGCACTATGCGTTTCCGATCATCTTTTATAATGCGCACGACCAGGGAGTGGAATGCTCTTCCGGAGTCTTTATTTCCGAGCGCATACCTGCACCTCTTCAAGTACACAGGCTTCTTATAAGTAAGCTCACTCCACTGTAGACCTCATCTATGGCTTCGCGCTCGATGGAGGTCAAGAGCTTACTCATTTTTAAATAAAAATCTATATCAGTACAAAAACAGTTGTTTTATGAATTTATATCCATATTTAGACAATGCGCTGCACCAGATGTATTGGAAAAACAATTGTGTTTGTTAAATGGTCAGCTGACAGATTAAAAAAGGCCAACAACTAAACATAATAATTATGAAAATAGAAAAATAAACATCTTACCTTAATTCCGAGCAAAAGTTTAATGTTTTAATTTTTGTTCTTTCATGCAGAGGCATTCGATAGATGAAGATTTTTCCATGACATGGAATATACTCACAGCGAGGTAGGAGCAAAGGAGCAAAGCTACCCCACCTTGAACCTTGTTAAATATTGGGAATTGGAACAATATATTTACAACTTTTAAACCAATACCAATATTGAAGAAAATAATAATTTTGCCCCCCTCTACGCACTAAATTATGATTTTATCCTCTTCTGGGCCAAATCCTTCCTACACCAATTAATATAACATAATTAAGAAACATTAATATCTAAAGACATTTCAGGAAGGAAACTTCAATAATAGATTCATTGCTTCAAATCATTTACTGTGTAACCATTCCTTTACTTCTTCTAGCAATAAACCTCTTTTAATATTCACATTAATCAAATTCCTATTATGTATATTAATTGAACTAAACCAACTGTTATATTGTCTTACCTTTCATTTTACTTTGGCAGCGCAACTGATCGATGATGCTCGTCAATCTGTTCTCTCTGTATGTGGCACTTTTGTTTTCATCACCTTCTTCCTTCATCACTTCATCTTTAATCACATCACCATCACCACACTTATCGTCAACTTCATGATCCAATGACATTGTTGATTCTTCTGCACTTTTTATCACTGTTTCAGACATATTATTTTAACTATTTATGATGAAAGAATTTATCTATTGCAATGAAATTAAGTTGAAGCTACATTTGTATAATACATTTCCAGATACTTGAGAGAGACTTTCTCTTGCTTACTATAAAAGAAGATTATATAGCAATTATATTATAACCACATTTTCATCAAATCTATGCCTCAAATGTATAATATTATGACCAATAAAACTGAGAAAAAAATTGATTTAATCGTCGTCAAAATTAAGTAAGTTTACGTGATATGAAAATAATGTACATATAATAAAAATAATTAGTCTAAGTGGGATTTTTTATAAATGCATGTGTATACTAATTTCCACAATAACTTGATCAATTTAACTGAAACTATATATCAATGGGAATTTTGTCCATGGCGGATATAGTAAATATTAAGATTAATTATTATTGTTATGGTAACTGACTGACTTATAATTGCGAATGTTATTGTTTGTCTGTTTATTGCCTATTGACGAAAAAGTGGCTTAACAGATGGTGGATATGATATATATTTAGGCATATATTAGATGTTAGTTATCGCTTCACTATTGTAGTAGGTAGCTTACTAACTGTCTTGGTATTTTGTGGGTAGTTGATAATTATACGGATGTTTGAAAAGTCTAAAAGGGCTTGTAATTTTCTATTAGTTTAGTTGTAATTGTGCTATGAGACAATAAACACCTACTACGTATTTCTACCGTTTCTTTTAAAAATATACGATTCACTCACTTCGTACACATACATACAATAGTTTGAAAAGGATTTGGGACACATTTTATAGTTCCTTCCCAAAGCATGCCAACGGAACCCTATTGATTAGCTTCCGCTGTATCTCTATCCGTCTGTCAACGGACCGTATATAAAGAACCGTAATAAGGAGGTAAAGAGTTGCAATTTGCTATAGCAGCTACAACAAGAAATATTAAAAATAACATTAAATTTAAAAATAAAAAGTGGTGGGGCTTGGGTTTTATATCTAAGAAATTTGGCCGATTTTTATCACAACTTGACGACGTTGTGGCGCAACGGTAGCGAACCTGCCTCAAACGCCACAGGTCGCGGGTTCGATTCCCGCTCGGAGCATAATATGTTTGTATTGACCATGCAAGCATATTTTCCGGTCTGAGTGTATTTGTCCTTGTCATTGTGTATGTTTCCGGACCCCCGACACAGGATATCAATATCCTAATGGGGGCCGTTGAGTGTGTAGCGTTTAAATAAAATAAATTAAATAAAAAATAAACGGTTCTGTACAGTTTATTTTTTATTTAATTTTTGGACGTCATAGGCAAAATTTAAATCTAACACTAAAAGAAGAATTGTTTCATAGCATTTCAGCAAAACAAAGAAACTACCACAAAACATTAACATCTTTATTTAATATTATAAATGCGAAAGTACCTCTGTCTGTGTGTCGCGCTTTCACGCCAAAACTACTGAAGCGATTGAACATTGAAATTTGGTATACAGATAGTCGAGCCTGAGAAAGGACATTTAGGCTGTTGATTTGATATAAAAAAATCAACACCCTCATGGGTGTATAAAAATAAAAATAGGGGATGGAAGTTTCTATGGAAATACTGCAAATATTTGCTCATTAAAGTTTTTATACGTATGTGTCTTATTTGTAAAATAATTAGTCTAAATATTTAAAAATGCGGCCCAAATGGATAAAGTCGCGGGCAGAGCTTGTTATTTATAAAATTCAAAATAATAAAATTCATTGTAATTTAATTCCAAAAAATATATTTGAAACATGTCTCGTATTAATATTAGTTTGAAGAATAATTTTCAATTCGCACAATAATTTTATTAACTCGACACACGTAGATGCAAACTGATATCAATATGTATCGGTTATCATATAAGTGTTTGAACGGAATAAGATTAGTCACAGCACAATCAAATGATAAATCGTGTTTATCCGTGACTATGACCTTTACGGTGAAATATTTTATATTCATTAAAATGTAAAAATAAATATGGTAAAAACCTCAGAAACTTGAAGGTGGTCGTTAAAGTATTTATTTGCACGTATTTAAAAATAGGAAAATTAAAAGTAGGCTATGAAATTTTTATAATTGAAACTATGTCTCTCGCGTTTATATGTTGTTAGGCTGTCGTGCTAGGACATATTTTTTATTAGTTTCATATTATGAATACGCTTAAAATTTAAGCAATATCAATAATATTAATAAAAGTATTAATATTATCAAAGACTATACACACTAGGTACAGGCCCTTGCTTTTCGACAAAATTGTGCCCCACCAGCGAGTCTTTAACATTTTGTCTAACGAAATTAGTCATAAACTTGCAATTTTATCAAATGAAGTTAGCGTGTGACGAACTTGGATCCGAATTTTTGACACTTTTCTATATGGAAAGGCCTGTCCATAGTATATATCTAATATATAAAATTCTCGTGTCACAATGTTCGTTCCCATACTCCTCCAAAACGGCTTGACCGATTCTTATGAATTTTTTATGCATATTCAGTAAGTCTGAGAATCGGCTACTATCTATTTTTCAAACCCCTCAGTGGTAAGGGCTGTCCACCCCAAATTTTTTTTTTAATTTATTGGATAAAATTTTTATTTTTATTTTTTTATTATGTGGCATTGAAACATACATACGACCCTAAATTTTCACTTTTTTATCACCAACCCCTGCTTTTTAATACCCTTATTAGTCAATCAAAAACTTTCACCGGGTAGAGGGCGCTGCTATCGGGTCCCATATTTTTCTCGGGGCAGGACAACGTCTGCCGGGCCCGCTAGTAAGACTATATAATATAATAAGTCTATATACTATAATATATAGTTTGAACACTGTTAATGTTTTCTATATAATAAATCATAAAGTTCGTTATAAGAAATGAAGTTGTCAACGTATTGAATACTAGTACAATTATGAAACTCGGGACGCAACAGTGCTATCAATCAAATGCGATACACAACAAACAAGAATATGCTTTTAATGTAATGTTTTCGAAATCTTAATCATACCTATTGTATAATAGCACTTGTTTAGAAACATCGAAAGACAGAAGCTATAGAGAAAAAATCGTGAAATGTACTAAAAAACAACGTTTCTCATGTTCGAATTAAATAGTCTTACCAAAAATTTTCTTTAGTATTTTCTCAGACACATCACTATATTAAATTTTCACTTTTAAAAAACATAAAGGTAAATTCAACAGGTATGTCGCGCGGTTCGGTTTATCGCGCGTTCAACTGATAACTGTGGTGTCAGGTCAAACGAGCAAATGGGGCACGGTACGAACACTGATAAGAAACGATAACGGGCTCTTAACCTTCCGATGCCACTTGCTATCCTGAAGAATTCAAGTATTCATACCCTGTATTATTACACGGGATTAATATAATTTAATTTATCCAGTATTCTCAAAGAGAATATAATATAGACATAAATCTGTTCTGTAAAAGATCGATAGAGATATAATTATATTGTTTAAATATTTAGTCACTATTCCTAAAAAGGCAAAGGAATAATAAATTATATTCTTTGGAAGCTTATAAAAGATATTTAGAAGTCAAATTTTTTACACCCACATATTTACTTAATTTTGCGATACGAGGTCACTTCTAAATATTCACATTTTTTTTTAATATGCCATGAAACGTAGCAGTGTTAGTGCATATGTACATAGTACAATGAAAGGGCATAAGTACAGACGTGCGACCGGTCATAGCGTCGTGACTGGTGATAAGCTGATAACGTTGATAACGAGTGAACCGCGGACAAAGCGGAACGTATCGCGTTCAAGGAAACCCGCCGATAATACATATTGTCAATAGAATCCAAGAGGTGGGTGAAATATAACATATTAGCATAGACTTATTATATTCTATGGACAGGCCCTACCAATGCATCGAAATTAAGTTAGTCACAAGTTAGCGTGTGTCAACTTCCTCCCGTTGGTATTGAAGGAGCACCAGTGCGTCTTTGACATATTATTTAGAAGGGAAGGGTCTTTCCATAGGATTATTAGGAGGAGAAAATAATTTTCCATTTTCAGCTCTTAGATGGAAGAAAGAGAAGTCGTTAGATGGAAATATACATTAAATTATTCAATCTATATCAGTAATTGAAAATCTTAGTTCTAAAAATGTAATTAATTTTTTTTTTTTTAAAGTAAAGTTGGTTCTTTTCGCATGATTTAATAATTACCTTTAAAATAAATATTACAACAATTATTCTTTAAATATGTATAAAAAAATTGTGTGCGTTTGTTACTGATCGCGTATCTTTTGAATGTCCAGACCGATTAAGGTCATATTTCTAAAATATATTTTTATGGCCAAGACGATGATTATTTGTTATGTTACAATGCAATATACTTAATTAGAGTTATAAATCAATTTATAGAAAAATCGATCCCGCCATCTGGAAGAGAGAGAACAACATAAGACGTATAATATAAATTTTAGAATATTAATATCATTGTCAACATAAATAAAATTCAATAATTCATTTTTCTTACCTAATTAATTTTTTCAACCTTCAGATAGAAGCGAGATCTGTCTACGGTCAGAATTTCAGAAGTCTTTATTTCAAATCAGGGGGTCTACATTGAACTTTTAGTAACAATTCTACGAGTATTGCGATCCAATCAAAATAAATTTTATATGAGCATTAGGTATAAATATATAAAATACTAGCGGGCCTGTTAGACGTTGTCCTACCCCGAATATTAAAAAAAAACTGGAGTCCGATAGAAGCGCCGTCTACTGGCTCCAATTGTGAATCTAAACCATTCTCGAATCCACTGGAACAAACACAAAAAATCATCAAAATCCATCCAGCCATTTAGGAGGAATTCAGTGACATACATACGTACAGTAGAATTATATATATATATATATATATATATATAAAGAAGATGTCATGGTATGAAATAGCTAGCTTAGGTTGTCATTTGAATCGTAATAGCAGTGCATGGTACCCCTGTACTAGTATTTTAATAATAAAACAAATTTACTCTACACTCTACATGTTATAAAATAGCTAATGCAGACTAGTTTTAGAATATAAATTTTACCAAATAAATATATTCATGAATAATAAATTTAAATGCTCTAAAACGAGAACATGTGTCTTAGTTACGTTTTATAATACAATTTATTTTCTGTATACATTTTTATATATATACAATTATGTAGGTATATAATTTTATGAATTTAATTACTACATGTGTTTTATTTTTATTATTCAAAATTCGAACACAAAAACCGTAAATAATTATAGTATTATACTTCGGGTTTTTTACAATAAGTAAAGAAAGCGCCTGATAAATCATATAAGCCTATGTATATGATGCGACAATTGCAACATTAATATCGTAACAAACCTAAAATTTAAAAATATATTATATCTAATTTAATTCGTTATCTTATTCGAGATGGTAAAGAAATATTTTTCAGAAATCCAAAAATCTATAACTAAATATCTTTCCAAAAAATCTATAACTAAATAGCTTTTGGCTAAATATCACCATACTGATCGCCCACAACATATTCGCATATTTCGAAAATCATGAAAATTTATTATAACACAACTGATTAAGCGTTGGCAAGACTTTAGTCCAAAGAAGCGTCATAGGCTAAATTCGGCGACGCGAGGTCATGACCCGACGCCCTACAGACATTCAACACAAACTAAGATTTTCCCGCGACTTCGTAGGCGTGTAATCATGTATTTAATTAGTGTGGTGTTACAACTTTTTGTGTTTTTATACAACGAGGTTGGCATACGAAAGATCTGGTCACCAAAGCTTATGAACGTTCGCATATATGGATGCATGGGATGGAGGAAAAGGATGCAGGTGACCTACATGTTTTGGCCTCTGGCAATTAACTCATGTATTTTAATGCCCTTATAGCCTGACATCACCAAGGAACGCAATGAACGAAAACGGATTTGGAATAATATCAGAGGGTCGTACTTCTCCAGTGGAGCCAGCCCACAAGTGTCAAGAACAGCAAGACTTTATACGAAATCAAAATTTAAATTAACTGATTTTGAAATATTGTTTGCTATATTTATATAGTTAACACAAAACACATACAATATATATCATTAAATATTTCCTGCTATAATTTATAAATAGTACCTACGTTTTATTTATTAGTATTATACTGTACAATATGTTTGAGCACATAAGCACATATATATTAATGTATAAATATAATATAAACCTTTATTTTCCGATGTTACGTAAAAAAAACGCTGAAAAGACTAAAATAGAAAAGTTCATCATAATGCGGCTTTTTATAAGTACTTGTTTTGCACTTCTACTTCACTAGCTTCTGCCTGCAATTTCTTCTAGGTAGAATTCTTACTCAGATGACAAACTCTGTATTTATAGATATCTCGGTTTCTAGGACGGCGTATAAAGTATAGACATATGCTTCATTATTATAATATGTCTATTATTATAGACAGTTCTATTGCAGCTAATTAGCCAGATTTTGTGACAGAGGATGGGGCCATTAATGAATTACATTACAAGTAAAGAAAAGAAGAAGGCGGTGGACGAAGTGTGACATGGCGTCACACGTGGTATGAGGATTTTAAGCTTCGTGACGTCGCATTATAAAATATTCCTTAAATTGTATTACTTAAATAATTTAGGAACTGTTGCTTTAGTTTAATATTTCAAGTGCAAATATATCATACATATTTATTATCTATTATAATAATATATTTGGCATCATACTAGAGAGGGGGGAGTCTCAGGAATGGACCAGAATCACGGGGAAGGGGTCAAGAATCATGAAGTTCACGTAAGAATAATTTTGGATGGCCCCTTTGATAGATGCAAAGCATGATTATTATCGACGTCATATGATGATGATGATGGCCTCGTGAAGGCTGAAGAGGAAAGTGGAGAAAACATTTAGATCTCGCCCACGAGATTACGGACATGTGGAATGTTGACTCAGCGATCATTATTTCTATCGTCGTTTCGGTCAATGGTCTTATGCTGGTCTTTACAACGTTGTGGCACAGTGGTAGCGAACCTGCCTTAAGCGCCACAGGTCGCGGGTTTGTTTTTCCCATTGACAACTGAACAACTGTTTGTATTGACCATACAGGCATGTTTTTCAGTCTAGGTGTGTTTGTCCTTTTTTTTAATTATAGCAAAAAGTATGTACAGTTATCTCAAGAGTGACTCTCACTTGATCCAGAGCAGTATACGGAAGGCAGTATCTATTACTTAAATCGGCTCTTTGGAACTCTTTGGCAGTAGCCAGCAACTTTAACCATCGCCGGATCCTCGTGCCAATTTTTATATATAATTGTTAATATTTAATGTTGGATACATTAGTAGGATTATTAATATAATACGAAATAAACCTATATAGAATAATAACTTAGACCCACGTAAAACTCAAAATAACAATTTTATTGTTGTATCACCCGCCTACACAAATTATTGATTGGTTGTAAAATCAATCAACAATTCATATAATATCGTAAAGAAAAGTCATTTTTTATTAAGGGTTTCATAAAAACCAATACGATTGAAATAAAACTTTCTCCATCTATAGCCTAAATAGTTTCTATATACCAACATTCCATAGAGAAGAAATGAAAGCGAAATTGATCACACTCAAACGTTACTTATTTGCTTTACTTTTTTAACTAGATACGAAAAGGAGGAAATTATAATTCTGCTGTTTTTTGTATTATATTCCTCGACATCTTCGCTATTTTAGTATTCTTTTCGCTGAATAGTATGAGCTTTCGCGGTAGTCCCACATGATTTTTGAGAAATATAGAATGGATTCAATCAACACTAAAATTGGATCACTGCATTTGTATTTATCGAGCATTAAGTAGTTTATATATGGACGCAAATAAGCAATACCATGTCAACCCACACGAATGTCATTTAGAGAAAAACGCTTTTGAAAATTTTGAACAACTTGCTTTATATGATTTTTTATGTATTGGTCAAGTTTTTGGCAATTTCAGATTTATGTAAGTTATTTTACAAACTGCATATTTCGATATACGAAATTGGGTTATTATATAAATAACCCAAAACGTTTAACATAATTATGTATTATTAGTATTAATTGCATTATTAAAAATGGCTTTTTAGAAGTTTTAAAGCTTAAAACCCTACAAATATTAAAGAAAAATGTTTTTCAGCCAATTACCAACACTTCTGCATAGATAACTCAATTTTTTTAATTTTGTGGGTCGACATGGTATTGCTTATTTGCTTACATATATTTTGTCACATTAATTAATTAGTATTGATATGTAATATAAGTAGATATTATATAAAAATGAATTATTTGAAATGTTTAAAAAATATAAAACAATCGACTATAGCCGCCTAAGTTTTGTGGGTTATACTTTACACTAAATTAATGTACTCTTAATCATTCTCAATGTTCAAAGATATAGCTATGAGCTCTATTTATCTATTTAGTTCTATCTATCAATGTTAGTACTCAGTTATTAGTTTTTACTATTTTTCCACATTAAAGAAGAATGTTTCGCAAAGCCTCGTTGTAATTGTTAAAATACTTTTAAGAAAAAGTAGGTAAGTTATGGTAATTATGTATGCACAAAATAACAAATTATTTTTACTAGGATAATCAGGACAACAATCACGGATGAATGAATGTGAAAGTGAAAGCGAATAAATAAACGCTACACACTTGAAGGCGTTTAAGTCATTACCGTGTGTCGGGGATTCGCAAGCAACAACAACCACAAGCACAACCACTTAGAAAAAATGTCTGTATAGTCAATAAAAACATCTAAAGCGGACTTGTTACTAGTATGCCAACACAATATTAGAGGTGGCAAACGTGATTACCACCGCCCATGAACATCTGCAACACCCAAGAACATGCAGCTACGTTGCCGACCTATAAGATGCAACTGGTTAAACGCTGGCTGACCTGGAAACGTGGCTGACGAGCAGTCACGTCATATGTTTTTCACCAACGTACCGTGTTAGCTACATATGCAGGCATTTAAGCCCTACCACCAGTTAGTCTTAAAAAATACTAACTGAATACATTTTAGTAAATTGTTTCCTCTTTTTAATTAATAGGTTATTCAATTTGTCAAAGCTTTTTTTTAAATCATAATTTCCACAGACTAATTATTACAGTACATTATTTGAATACTTGTAATAATTGTTGTATATTTTCGTGATTGTCATATAAGTACGGGAGCTTGGACGACGGTCGGCCGCGCGCGTCTAATTCGGGCGCAGAGGTCGTGACCCGACGCCCTGCGTCGCGCATCTGAGAATTCGGTGCATAATATACCTACTAGTCATAACTGAATGTACTATAGAATAGAATACAGTTTAATTAAATTTCCATTGGCTAATCTTTACAAGCGTTACATAATAGTAAAGTTTTTACCTTTGTAAAGCTATGTTTTAAAACACAATTTTTCTAATCTATAGAAATAAATTGAATATTGGTATTTTGGTCTTCTACGCATTTATAACCCATTGATCGGATTATGTTAGAACTTTGAAAAAGTCTTCAGTATACACCCGTGAAGGTTCCTGGCCTAAAAAATATAATATCCAATCATTTTTTTTCAGAATGCCGTGTACAACTAAATTTATAAATAGTCAATTTATAATTTATAAATAAAGCAATGATTATTGCCAATAACGTGAAATCAATTTGTATTTAGGGGACGACTTCGATTCTTTTAAAAATATTCTCAATTCCTAAACGAAAACGATACTTATTATTAAAGCGCTATAGAAAGAACGAAATAAAATATTAGGTTCTAATAAAATAATGTAAGCGCTCATAAGCTACAACATCCGCTTACCACAAGGAGCCAGCGTATTGCCCACCTTAATCGCAGAAAACTGTTTTTATACAACGAAGTATTTAGAAATTTAAAAAACATAACTTTAATACATATGCATTTCGAAGCTGTAAATTAAGAATTTAAATCACTATTATTTATACCGCAATCCATCTTCGCAACACATCATCTCTTGGAGAAAACTAATAAAAAATACCACGTCCGTTGAACCACTCGATCTAATTTTTTTATCCTAAAAATAAATTACGATTAATTGTATCAAAAAAACATAAACGATATGTGTCAGTGACATTTTTTAGAAGTTTCTTTAACGGTTGACCGATGTTCGGTGTTTATTTGTGATGTGTTTGGGTGTTTGGCGTGGTTCCACGTCTAGATGTATTTCAGGAGGGGCCGAGGTCGTGACCCACCATCTCAGAGGGATTTCTGTACTATATTAGCTTGGAATAGTTTCGAGCCAATCCATACTATTATAAAATTATAACGTGGCTACCGATATTATAGATTTTCCGATAACCCCCGGATCTTAAAACAATTACAAATAATTGTTTGTTAAGGTGTCACCAAAAATTACATAGGATTATGATGCGGTTTTCTCATTTTGATAACTTGATATTTATTTAAAAAAGGAAGATTCATTCTAATTCGTTCGCGGCAAAAAGAACTAGTTTGATTTATCCGTAGTAAATTCCAAGCAAATATAGTCGCAGACAAATGGCGTATTAATTACATTTCCAAAAATTTTATGGATGATGACGCAACCGCGATAAGTCTGTGATAGTAATACATTATGAATTGACCAATAATAAAACATTATTTTAAAAATAATCTAGCCTTGTGGGAAACTTACTGGTGGCAGGCATTTTATTGCAAGAGGTCGGCTATGCAGGTGCCACCGAAGTGCCAGATATTGTACCTAAAGGCATTAGTGTATTTGAAGTTGGCAACGAATGAGTGACACCTACAAATGAAAAAAGTTGCAAGCTCTCTTAAACTGCGATTCCGTCCTACCATCAGATGGATCGCCTGTTTGCCAACTTAGTAAAAAAATAATTTAAAAAACGTGTTAGTGGGATGAACCGCTAGCCCTCCAGCTATAGCCTATAATACCTTAAAACCTAAGAGTAATATATAGGTAATTCATACTTATAGTACAGTTAGACAGATAATTCGCAACGATCACTGTATCCAAATTACTTTTCTATATACTTAAACTGTATTCTGTGATATATGTGGTGATATCAGTTCTTTTTTTTTTTTAAACGTTCCAATTATTTTGTAACATAATATAGTCATGTAACGGAAAACAATGAGCTGCTAGTTTGAACAATCGTCGTTACACACCTGTATACTTACATGCTGACAATCATTGTAGCTGGAATTAGTCGTTAGTACACAATGCTAAGGAAATTGGTAAGTTATGAGCAATTATATAACCATAAACCGTATAAGCAGTAAGCAATTAAAATTAATTTTCAATTCTTCGAGTATACCTTTAATTAGTATAGTAATAATAATGATAAATTAGTGTAAGACAATGTTTTATTATAAAAAATATATATTTATAACTACATGGTTGTGGAGTTTTTTGTTGGTCTGACTATGCTGATCACTTGTCCCGCCAATTCTATTGGCAAGCCATTTTACTAGAACTTATTACGAAACACTATATTTCATTACGCTTTGAGATCTAGCAGTAGAGGAATTAGCGTTAAAAATAAGAACAAATTATAAAATATTAAAAATCTTTTTTAAGTACTATTAAATAATTATACTCTCGCATAGTTTTAGTTCTCAATGTAAAAATAATGAATATTATATATGTTTTATTGTTATTATATAATCTTTGTAATTATTACTTGGTTTCAGGTAATTAACATATTTCTCGTAAATTCCCTTGTATTGGAAGTTAGGACTCAATATAATAACCCTGTCTTCGGTGAAATACCACAAGGCTTCCAGTATAATCCGTATAAAATGCCAGATCCCTTTCAACAGTATACCAATGAAAGATATGGCAATAAATGGACGGTACAAGAAGAAATAAATTACGAAGAGTACAGTGATTATCCTGAGGGAACTTGCTCGTGTGAAGATTGTAACAATCTGAAACCATATTGTTTAAGCATGTGTCCAAATTGTGCACCTTCACCTTCACCTTTATCAGCACCTGGCTATTATTATCTACAGTTTCCGTATCAATATTCTGTGATATCTGAAGAAACTTCTCCACGGATAACATCAACAAAAACAACAGGCACAACAGTAACAACAACAACTACAACAGAAAAAACAACGATCAAATCGACAACAATAATAACGTCGACAGAACCAACAACTGAAACAGTTACAGAATTACAAACTGATACTGTTTTACCTGACGAAACAGATGATCCAAAAGTACCTGACATCATCACAAAAACATTTCGCGTGAGAGATAAAAGCCCATATACGTCGACTTCCTTAAGACGTACCAAACCAAATTGGATGCCCAAGTATGGAATAGTCCCAATTTCTGGCCAATTCGCGGAGAAATTAATGCTACAACTGCGGAGCATGAAAGTACTGCATCCACGTAAAGATAATTTACGTGAAATCTACGATATTAAATCAATTAATTAGAAGCAGGGAGACTTGCAGTAAATGTTTTATATTTTTGTAAATATGGTTGAATAAATATATACTTAAATAGTTTAGATAACGAAAATAAATAAAATTAATATTTGAGATGAAATAGAAATTGTGACTAAGATATATAATTTAAAATTTGTTAAACTTAATAAAAATACAAACACCACTAGAAATATCTTTAAAAAATATATAAAAAGTATTTTGTATAGTAAAATTTATTTGTTTTTAAATTATGTATAAAATACATATCGCAAAAATAATAATAAAATATTTTATGTTTGTGTATCAGTAAAGTTATTTTCATAAAAGTTTGCGGAATGTTGGTAATAATAAATTCTATATAACGTAAATAAAACTAAAATTGTAGAACAAAAAATGTGAGGATTTTTCACACGGTAATATGAATATGGTAATCAATTTCTCATATCTGTAAAACACAGAATACATACAGTATAAATTGGATACAGTACAGCAAACCAGAATGAATCCACAACCTACGACTTTTGAGAGAATTAGATTTTTATCGAAAACAAGGGTAGAGATTGCTATTTTTTATGTAACAAGTTTAAAATTTTGTGTTTAGCTTTGATAACGTTATAAGAAAAGATTATAGGTGTATTTTAATTTCAACTCGTTTGAGTAATTTATTTTAAATAAAATGTCGGTTAGTTCTGTATTGCATAAAACTTTTTTGTGATTTACTTCCGTACTGCAAAATTTTAGATTTGTTAAATATCTAAATAAACGCTACACACTTAACGTCTAAATATTCGATACAAATATCTGCTCTGCCGAATCGAACCTATATAGTGCCAGTATCTTTTTTAGAGAATTTCCATCCATCCTGGTTTGCATAACTTTGTCCATTATAGATAAAATTTCATTCATTATTAATCAAAGGTGTAATTTTTAGATAACACAAAATTTGTTTACATATAAAACATACTTTACCTATTATACTCCTCCATACATTTTAATTGGTTTCATTACTGATTGATTGATAATTTTTATATAACTTTTCATAGATTATAAAACTAAAAATTCTGATATTAATAATACACGGAACAATTTCTCAATACGCACCTAATGAATACTATCGACATCCACAACCTTACACACAGGCAGCCTATTATGAAAGATATGATGATGAAGAATATAAATGGAGTGAAAATAACATACATTCACATAAAAATAAATTAAAGAACACTGACTATTATATCAGTGCTGAGATAGAATTCGGAAGAAAGAGATTGAAGTGTAAATGCTCTTGTGCAACATGTCAAAAGACAGATAGGCCTTTGTACAATGGGCAACAAGACAGGTGTTGTGCATCTGATTGTGGTAATTGTCAAAATGTGAACAACTATTATTCAGAATATACTACTTCGCAACCAACTCAAGCCCAATTACCCAATTTTCCTTCATTCCCATGGCGACATTGGAATAAACAGGTAAAGGAGCTATTTGGAAGTGACTCAAGTGAAAGTGATACAAAGGAATCCAAAGATGACGGAGGTAAGAATAAAGATGAAAAAGATAAAGATGATAAAGAAAAAGATGATAAAGATAAACCTAATAAAGAATATGATGATAACAAAAAAGATGATAAGGAAAAAGATAATACAGAAAACGATGACAAAGAAAAGAATGACATAGGAAAAGACGATGCAGCTAAGAATGAAAAAAATGATAATGGAAAAGATAAAAATGAAAACGATAAAGATGGAAAAGATAAAAATGAAAAAGATTATTATGGGAAAGATGAAAATGGAAAGGATAAAAATGAAAAAGATAAAGATGGGAAAGATGAAAATGGAAAGGATAAAAATGAAAAAGATAAAGATGGAAAAGATGAAAATGGAAAAGATAAAAATGAAAACGATAAAGATGGAAAAGATAAAGATGGAAAAGATGAAAATGGAAAAGATAAAAATGAAAAAGATAAAGATGGGAAAGATGAAAATGGAAAGGATAAAAATGAAAAAGATAAAGATGGAATAGATGAAAATGGAAAGGATAAATATGATAAATATAAAGATGGAAAAGATGAAAATGGAAAAGATAAAAATGAAAAAGATAAAGATGGAAAGGATGAAAATGGAAAGGACAAAAATGAAAAAGATAACGATGGTAATGTTACAGATGACACGGGAAAGGACAACACAGATAAAGATAAAAACAAAGATGAAAAAGATTCAGACAATAACGTCACCGATGACACAGGGAAAGATAATACGGATAAAGACATAAATGATAAAGATGAAAAAACTACAGAAAACGTTATAGATGACAGAGAAAATATAGATAATAAAGGATCAACAATTCCTTATCCGGTCGCTGACAACAAAATTCTTCTAACACACATTCCTAAAAAGCGTCATTGTCTTAATAATAACTGTATAAGGGAACACCAAGGGAGAAAGATAGGTAGATACTTCTATAACGATTTAGTTATGAGACCAACAATAAGTGTCCGCAAGGAAAACGCTTACAAAGTTAAACGTAGGAATAGGTTTGGACCACAGCGTTACGGTATTTTACCAATACCTGATGATTTTGTTACAAAGTTTATAAGATAATTACGTGGTTAATAAAAATTATTGTTAAAGTAAATAATTGTTTGAATTGTATTTCTATTACAGAATTGCGCCTGCGATTCCGATACCGTGTACCGATTTTTCTTTTTTGCACCGAATCCTAATTCTTTTTCTAAAATAAAAGTAGGTTTAGTAATAATAATAATAATAATAATAATACTTTATTGTACACCATATACAAAAACATACAGACATGAAAATAAAGGAAGCAAAAATTATGCACAAAAGGCGGTCTTATTGCTTACAAGCAATCTCTTCCAGACAGCCTTTATTGTTGTGAAAAAGTCATAACTGATAGGAGATAGGGTGGTAGGACGGTGTACATAGAAATATATAAGTTATATAACCAAATACCTATATTAACTAAATAAATCATAAATGACATAAGTATAGATAAATACAAATATATAAATTATATAAATAACAAATACATATATATACTTTTATACATACATAAATAGACATAAAAACGACAGATAGGACAAATAAAGTTATAAGGATAAGTAGTGACTTTTAAGTAATTTTTTAAAAATAGACACAGTTTTGGCACTTTTATGTTTTCTGGAAGAGAGTTCCACAGTCGTATGGATTGTACTGTAAAAGATTTTGAATAAAAAGAAGAGGAATGGAAAGGTATTTTAAGGGACAGGAGTTCTTGAGAGCGAAGACTACGATTGTGAGTATCTTTGAGAAATTCAAAACGTTCTTTAAGATAAAAAGGAGTATTAGTATGAAATAGAGTACAGTACAGAAGAGAGAGAATGTGAGTATTCCTGCGAAGTCGGATTGGAAGCCACTCAAGCTTTTTGCGAAAATCGGAAACGTGGTCATATTTGCGAAGTCCAAATATAAACCTAATGCAAAGATTTTGAATACGCTCGAGTTTGTCTAACTGGTCTTCCCTGAGATCCAGGTAACATGTATCAGCATAATCAAGAATTGGTAGTAGGATAGATTTTGTTAACGCAATTTTGGTAGGAATTGGAAGAACATTACGCAGACGCCGGATGGATCCAATGGAAGCAAACATTTTTCTGCTCACCTCACTAAGCTGAGGAGTCCAGGAAAACGCTTGGTCAAAGATTACGCCTAAATTTCTCACTTTATCACTATAAGGAATTATCGTGTTGTTAAAATAATAGGGGATAATAGTGAGAAATCTATTCGCGTGATTAATTTAGTGCTACCGATAATAATAGATTGACTTTTACTTGGGTTAACTTTAATGCCAAATGAATTACTCCAAGTCAAGATATTGTTTATATCAGAATTAATTTTACTGATAGCGCATTGTAGATCACAAAGTTTAGCTTGTGCGTATATTTGAAAATCGTCAGCATACAAGTGGTAAAGAGAAGAAAGGTTTTGAGTGATGGAATTAATAAAAATTGAAAAAGGAGTGGCGATAAAACACCACCTTGAGGTACACCAGCATTTAATATCCTCCAATCGGAATAAGAGTCCTCCACTCGAATCCGTTGGCGGCGGCCATATAAATAACTCTGAAACCAATCCTTAACTGATGGAGATATATTAAGAGAATTTAGGCTAGCCAGTAGTATGTCGAACTCCACAGTGTTAAAAGCATTGCTGAAATCCAGCAAGGTTAAAACTGTGACTTCCTGGCTATCCATAGCTAATCTGATATCGTCTGTAATTTTAACAAGTGCAGTAGCCGTACTGTGGCCAGATCGAAACCCAGAATGGAAAGGCTGAGTTACTTCTTATAACGTCAGTTTATTTCCTCAGATCGCCCGTAAATTATGTTTCCTTACATTTTTGTTATATTCTCTTCCTTTTCCAATGGGTTTCATCCTACTATTATTTTTTTTTGGTTGTAAAAATTATAGACACTGTTTTATATTATACTTTTAAACATTATGAACAAAAAAATATTGTTTTCGTCTGTAATTATTTTTCTACTCGTCTAATGAAATATCATAAAATACAACGTCTGTCCTTCGATTAAAGTCTACGTTTGCGATCCATTGGGCAATCTCTTTTACTGAATTCAGTATTTTCCGCAGCGGCTCCCTGCCTTAATATCGTGTTCTTGACATAACACTTAAAACTTGTATATACGCTTATCTGCACGGGAAATTAAAAAGTGTAATACAAGATCATACAGTTTTGGATTCGAACGTGCTGCGTAACGTAAAAATGTCCACTATGTATATAAATTTTCATATTGTGTACGAAAACTAAGGGTATATGCAAAGCTACATATGCCAGTAATTTTCTCATTTGTCGATACACTCACTACTTTATTGTTTCAATTAATCATGAAATAACATCATGAAAGGCCAAACTTCAATAGCCAATAGGCTAATTAAAAAAACTAAATGTCATATCAATTTAATTTTATAAATAGTTTATATTATAATCTAATATTCTGTTTTAATTATTAACAAGTATTTAAAAAGCGTATCAAGTAGGTAGTTTATACAAGTCTTAAATCAACTTAGTTATGAGGTACTTCGAATGTTATCGATTTATATAGAGCTTTTTTCTCTCATGCTGAGGTCGATAAGATAGGACCCCCTGCTCATATTTAGTATTCTCAGCTATGTCTTTATTAAATTTTTATTTACAACGATTGCATATCATGTACTTCATTAATTATTATTTATAAGATCTTACATCCCGTGTCACTACCTCTACGGGTGATTGGAAGGCTGGTTCATTTTTGGCCCAAAGAATCGCGATTCAGCGGGAAATACGACTAGCATACTTTCAACGAATCCCGTAGGCATTATTTATACAGTTGTATTTGTTGGTATTGAATAATGAAATGGAATATATTTACAATATTTTGTACCTAATATTCTCGTAAGTATTATATAATGGAAAACAATTATTGTAGCTTGATAGCTTGTTAAATTATATTGATTTTGAGACTACTTAAATGCTAAAAAAATGGCGTTCTGTATGACAAAAAATTGTACCTTTATAAATATTATTATTTGTTATATAAATACATAAACGTTTAAACAGGGATAGAACGACCACTATTATTAGACAAATTGGCCATATTACAAATGATATAAAATTATATTGCCGCAATATTTAACTCAATTTAGCGTTAAATGACTTTTTTAAATAAAATATTTACTTACTTTTAATTTTAAATCTTACTATGGATCAAACAACCTGCATGTTACCATCAGTGACACTGAAAATATTCAGGTTATTATTTTTGATTGATTAAAACTCCAAAACAAAAACGATCAACCAAAAAATCATAGAAATGTCTAATTTAAATTAAAAACTCATTATTTTAGAAAAATTTAAAAACTGTCAAATTGATATTGTGACACTTCACTTCACTGGAAAAAAATGTTAACAATGTTACCGAGTTAATCGTTTTACAATAAATTATCGATACAATGCCGACATGTAACGTGGCCTGACCTTTCAGAAGTTAGTGCGACTGCGCGAGAGTCGCGCGGGGTCACAAACGAATTATTTTTAGAGTTGAAAGTTCGAAATACGTCAGTTCATGCGTCTTTAAAGGCGCATGAACGCTTCCGTCAATATCTGAAGACGCTTAAGGGTTATAATTGAGACAAAAAGTTTATCCTTATATTCTCGTTATATAAGTAATTTCATCGCCCCGGTTTTTTTAACAATAATTAGATTTCATTATTGATTTTATTACGTTTATCTAATGATTATTATACTAATTTCTATTTAGTAAAATTTATTATAATAATTTTATTTTTATATCGTTATTCTAGATGCATTTACATGTAAATGCATAATAGAAATTCAATGAATAAAAAACATTAAATAAATAAACGTTATACACTCAACGGCCTCCATTAGGATAGTAATATCGTGTGCCGGGGTCTTGAAACATACCCCAGATAAGGACAAACACACCCAAACCCGAAATCATGCTTGTATGGTCAATACAAACACCTGCCCCGAGCGGAATTGAAATCCGCGAACTGTGGCTTGTGGCTCGCTTCGTACGTAATTAGAAATACGTATATAATATCGTACAAGTTATATGTATGAAAGTTTTTCAGTCCAGAGCCCCTCATGTGGGGTACCTACCATTTTTTTTAATCATATAAACTGTCTAGCAGGCGCGGCAGACGTTGTTTTGCTCCAAAAAAATCTGGGACCCAAGAGCAAGCAGGGACCCCTAACTCAGTGTATTTTTAATGCTTACAACAAAAAAAATTGTCCAAAAAATAAAAATAAAAGTTATTGGAGGGGAACCTTCCTTAACATTTAGGGGTGTGATAGATGTTGAGCGATTCTCAGACGTACCCGATATGCACACAAACTTCATAAAAATCGTTCGAAAAGTTTCGGCGAAGATTGGTAACTTACACCGCGATATGAGAATTTTATATATTAGAATATTCTTACCAATAAATAAGGGGCCCCGGTGACGCAAGGTCAGAAGGGCCAGCAGCGATACATTTAAAAAAAACATGAAATAATGTTTATCTATTAAAAATACATTAAAATATGACATTTACTGTCGAAGCAAGTTACGTTTCTATAAATATGTAAACTTTCGAGCTATTTTTCAAAAATCACCTTAATTAATAGACATTAATTAGGTAGACCACAAAATGGAAACTTTATAAATAACCTAACTTAATATTATTATTAATGGGAAAGAGAGTTCGTTTGTGTTTCACGTCTAGTTAGCTGAACCAATTGCTTTGAATGTTTGGTATTGATATAAAGGGAACCATGGTGACTATTATAAGTTACTTTTTGCAGCGAGAACAAAACCTGAAGAGGGCTAAGTAGGACATGAAAGATTATGCGGGAACAACAAAAATAAAGGCTTCACATTAAGAAATATAAATTGGTCTATTATATTTATTCTTTCTTAAAATAGTTTAACGATAGCAGTATCATGCTTCTCCCAGCATAAATGGTCCGGCTTGACTGGGGAAGTACTACAGAAAATCAGCGTAGAATAACATATATTCTTTTGCGTTTCGTGCGATAAGTGAGCACGCCGGAGGCTCAATTTCCCACACCCTCTGTTCCTTTCCGCCTCATGCCCTCCCTCCTATCCCTCGGGTTGACAACGCGCATGTGATACTTCAAGTATCGCCAGCGTTCATAGGTTGCGGTGACTGGTTACCATCAGGCGGACGGTATGCTGGCTTGCAAACCGTCATGAAATAAAAAATAAAACTACTTCTTCGTCTTCCTAGCATTATTCCCGATACTATACGAGTTTATCCAGGGTCTGCTTATTACTGTTGTCCGAATTTGACGGGTTACGAGTTTTTACACAGAGCAATTGCCATCTGACCTCCGTAACCCTGAGAACGAACAAGTAACTCATTGGATAAGAGTAATTTACTTATCAAGGAGTTAACGATTATTATCAGATGCTATGTGATGACAAGCAGGACCGACAGCTTTACCGAAAAACAAAAATACTTCATTAGCATACTTTTACCATTAAATGGGCATTTCACTATAAACATCATTAATATGATATGGAATTTTAATTTATTTAAGATCAACGAGGTTAACTAATTAGCTACATCGAAATATCTTAATTATATACAAGAATTGATGACATATAATTTTTTAACCATACAAAATTAATGCAATGGATTTATAATTATAATTAATGGGACAACACTGACTACTATACCACGCCACAGTTTTTCCTTTTTTATAAGTTAGGCTAAATATAAACATACTAGCTTCGCGGCGCCGTGCGTGTGATAACGATTTTAATACAAACTTTGAATCTAACTTTTACCCCTTCAAGGGTGGAATTTTGAAAATTCCTTCAGGTGTCAAATATTAGAAATATTTAAAGTACATTTTTCCTCAACTCTAACTATTAACCTAAAAACGAAGTTTCATCCATCCATCAAACCTCTTTTCATCCCTCTTTATAGTTGAATTTCGAAAAATCCTTTCTTAGTACTTGTTTAAGTTTTAACAAAACCTGTGAAAAAATGTAACTATCTGGGTGCTGAGCGTAGGCTGGGCATTGAGGCGTCAGTCTTGTTCTCCTGTTGTATAATTTAATTAAGTATGTACATAATAACGATAATAACATTTAGAATAACAATATACAGGATATTACTAGATAAAGCAAGGCAATCCAGAGCGGAGCACATTGTGCCCACAAGAGTATGTCCCAAGCGCGAAAAAAACCCGCGGGCAAGGGTCGTCAAAATGAGATAAATTAAAAAGAACCGTTCAAATGTATGTCGGATTCGCACATAAAAATTTGAAGTTTGTTGGGACTTATTTTTTAAATTAAATTTTCATGTTGCCTCTTGATTTTGAAGTTTTATTTTATTTGTAGTATTTGTTGTAGCGGCAACAGAAACATACATTCTATGAAAATTTCACCTCCTTACCTATCACGGTTCGAGAGAGGAAACCCATTGACAGACGTACAGCGTAACAGTAACAGCGCCCTTTGGGCTCGGAACCCAAAAATCAAGATTGAAAAAATAGATCTATTTTATAAAACCATACAAACTCTCTTTCTTAATGTAAATATTTCAGTATACATTGTGTGTTCAGGTGGTATCTATAATAGACTTGGCTCGTGCCTACTCGACCTCTTGCTTTAAAGGTCAGATGGTAATCGCACAGCACATTCTATCAACCACGGCTGCCATTAAATTGTTAAGTTTGACCTTTAACAAACGCTACCTAACTTCGCAGATGAATTAACTAGTTGCAAGATTGTTTAATTGATAAAATTTAATTTTATTTTTATAAATGACTAGCATCTGCTCGCGGAATAAGACACGCTTTCCGATATAAACATTCATCCTCTATTTCATCTTCTTCATGTTTCATTCTTCACATTTCTATACGAAAATTCATCAAAATCGTTTCTTTTAATTTTTTAAGGTATACTATTAGATTGAATAATAATAATTTACCTGGATTCCGTAACACCCATGTTATCGAAAATCAAATCTTGCAGTTCGTTTTTTATTTATCCCACAGGAACTCAACATTTTTCCTGGATAAAAAGTATGTTTGATTCCAGGTAACAATCTATATCTGTGCCAAATTTCATCCAAATCCGCTCAAGCGTTTTTGCGTGATTGAATAACAACCATCCAAACATCTGAACATACAAACATTCACATTTATTTTACTAAGTAGGATGAATAATTAAGCCGTATAATTTTCATTATGATCTCTCTATGGAATCTTTATCTAATAAACATAGTTTAATTTAAGGCCTTGCTATATTCTCAGTAATTGTCTCCACCGGTCTTAACCATTCTGAGTCTTTCATCCGGATATAATTTACCATAGCTGGCCTGGAAGTCTCTAAACAAAATTTTAACTCAGGTTGCACAGCAAGGACAGTATGTTCTGGTGGAGATCCACAGATGGTACTAAGGGAGAATAACCATACTAACCAATTCAATCCCAAGTTCACAGACCCGGGCTTCAGAATAACACGGTTGGTCACAGGGGCCGGCTTAGGTTTCCCGGCGTCGGGATGTGACGACCCCATCGCCCGCTATTGGGATAACCTCTGTCACAGCAGAGATTATTCCACCAGTGCAATCAGTCACACTGGTGGTAGGTCTTTTGTTGCAAGAGGCCGGCTAGGTAGGTACCACCGCAGTGTCAAATATTCTACCGCCAAATAGTAGTGCTTAGGAATTACTGTGTTCCGGTTTGAAGGGCACTGTACGCTAGTGAAATTACTGGGCAGAGGAGATTTAAGAACTAATATCTCGAGGTTGGCAACGTGTGAGTGGCACCTACTAATGGTACTCACACGCTCATAGGCTACGGCAACCATTTACCATCAGGTGGGCCGTATGCTTGTTTGCCAACTTTTAATAATAAAGGCAAATATGAGCCAATTTTTATTACTTATTGTTTGCAAAAAATGATTACCATTGAAACCACATTTAATACATGAAAACTAGAGAAGACGTTTTTGGCATATAATCAATTATTGGATCATCCGTTGCAATTCACGGGTTAGTATTTAAATATCAGGAATGATCAGTGATTTATTTTGTTTATTTATCTTATAGTTATTAAAGAAATTAACAATCAGTATGACTTCTAAATGTTACACCAGATATTCGCTAAGAAATACTTTCATAAATAGCCCTTTTTAACAAAAGCAAATATTCGAAACCTATTCATAATCATCCTTATGACGAATACCAAATCATATAAGAGCCTTTAGTGACCCATCTCAGAGCATTACTCGAGAAATATTTTTGTCGACATTATTCTTTGATTAAAAACAATTTAAGAAGTAATATTCCTGTTTGATGCATTTTTATGGAAAATGTGGGTAACTCGACATAGAGTTTTAAAGAATATTTTAATTGCAATTTCTTCTGATTCTTTTAGGGCAGCTCTTACGGAGTTGGGCCAAAAATTCCACCCTGCGGCTTGCGAGACCCGGACACTATTCATCAAACGTTAAAAGTCTATAAGCTCACAAGTCCCATGTTATATGTACATTTTTAAAAGTTCTTGTATTTTTTTTTTATTGTTGTTGGCCGTACTTACATGATAGCGTCAATGGGAGTGGGGAGCCGAGTACTGAGACTCGTGAAAGAGACTCGCGGGGGCTCAAAATTTAAAATCGTTCTTACGCAACGCATTTTTGTAAAAATACACCAGTCTACAAGAGAAACGCTTGTAATACAAGGCTTGTAAAGTTTTATGAATAGGGCAAAGGTCACTTCTTAATTCATATTACTCCTATAACAGTTTTTAAGTTTTTTTATTAAAACTGTAACGGTCATTAAACTATGGTGTCACAGAAGCCCCAAAACAGTGAGAATATGTCACTATTACATTTAACACGTTTGACATGTTTACATTTAAAAGAAAAAGTATCTTTACCATTTTAGTCTATTATATATAGGGTTCCCAGCATGGTTGGAATAGAAGAAAACAAAAAGGAAACGCCTTATGAAATAATTAAGGCAAATACACATACTCGTACAAGTACATAGAGTAATAATGTTCGCTGTAACTAATTCTATTTACGATTCTACGTACGTAAGTAGCTCTAAAGTTATCGTTTTGTTACTAAGCTATAAAGATAATACTTTATACTATAAAATATAATATTAATTAAATATTATAAGTTGTTGGTGGTGCATAGCTTTCTCTGAAAAATTTATACGATCAATAAAAAAGTACCGGGAACTGAAATCTTATCCCGCGATCGTTGAAGGCAGGTCCTTTCAATACATGGGTGCAAACCACGTCACCTACACATGGTGCACCCTGGCCTTTATTTAAATTGCAAACGATGTCGATCGACTACCTTGGTCTTGCTTGCAAATAGCGCTCATAGGTGGTGTCACATGGGTTCCAGGTTCTTGTCAAATGACTGATGAGAATGGACTTATGGAATGGGCATCCCTGTAGTATCAAATTTCACCAGAACCGGTCTCAATTAGTTTGGTGAGGAAGAGAAACTAGTTTAAAAAACTATACCATCGCCCTATGGACGGATTAGTATCGATGACGGCTCCCTGAGTGTGATGGCACCATGGCGTCACGAACATATCGAACAAGCTGTTGGTCAAGATGTTGGTCACCGAATTTCAGTGGAGGAAGCATGCGCGGTAGCATGCAGCATGTGCGTTAAACAAGAATGCTGCTCTTGCTTCTATTATAATACAACGGCCATCTATGTTATGGCCGACTGTAGGCCGTCTAAGAATTTTGTTATTCATATTGGCATTAATAGCGTTACTAAGTAGAGGGGCGATAGTAAGTCGCCGAATACTAAGAGGACTCAGCTGACTAAGAGTGGTCTGTCAGCAATAAATATTGAAATGAATATTTAATAAAAAGAAACAACAACATTATAGAGAACTATATGTATTTAATAAACAAATATAATATGCAATTGAATTATCAAAATAGTTTTATTTCTTAAACTTAAGAAGTACACAGCCATTTTTGACATTACAAAAAGCTATAGCGAGGTCATTGTCCTCACAAGAATTATCAAAAAAATTATAACCTATTTAATTATATATTTTAATACCGTGAAGTATTTAACTTAACAATTGCACTAAAAATTTACAATTCAACATACACGATAAATTAATTTGTTCATAATTTTTTATATAAATTTTTTTTTTCAACAAGACACAAGTTTCCAGCACCTAAAACTAGGACTAAGTCCTAAAATACTTACATTTTTTGTACTTAAAGTACCGTCACAAAAACCAAGCCGTCTAAATGCACTCAATTTTAAACATAACTAATATAACTTTAAAGTTTATTATCCTATAACATTTACGGAAGACAAAATATTTAACAAAACAACTTATTGTAGTATCGAGAATTATATAATCACAACTCTATAAACATTGATATATGGCCGTATTTTGAATGCAGATTTTCAGCAAAAAATCTTATAATAATTATTATTATATAGTCAAAATAATCTATGTACAATTCATATTGTATTGCACCGAACAGTCATTCAATAATCAACTCTATATCATTGTCAAAAAGTCGTATATCCTATATTTCGTATTGTATAACTTAAACTCATTTAGTCTGGATTGCGAGGGAAGAAATGAGCTCCTGGAAGTCTGTGACATACCACGCCGCCTTCTTCTTCACTTCCTCTCTTACTACATTGCCACCAAAACCTTTGACAAAAAAACGTTAGGTATTTATTTTTTGAGACAAATGACTCCACTCCACCTGATGTAAGTGGTAGTAACGTCCAACGCGAGGGCGGCTAATACAGTTGGGAAAGGTAACTGCGTTAGCCACTCTCGCCTTGCCTACCCACCTACTTGTAAGACGCCTCTTCATGCCTAACCATCATTAGAATAGGTCTTCTTCTTATTTTCAAGTCAATGTTAATAAAGGAGTTTCAAACAGGTCCGTCTTCTTAGCATTACTATCGGTATTTATCCAGGGTCCGCTAATACCCTTATCCGGATTTGAAAGGTTACTAGCTTGTATACAGAGCGATCATCACCTGACCTCTTGAACCCTAAGAGCGAACCAGTAACTCGTTGGATAAGAACTACGAATCCAGAGTTAAGGATTGTTATCAGATGTGCTTATTCGTAAATTCAAGGAACCTAAGTTAGTCACAAGCTACATTTATTTAGCTAAATTAATATATAGACGACGTTGTGGCGCAGCGGTAGCGAACCTGCCTTAAACGCCACAGGTCGCGGGGTCGATTCCGATTTTCGATATGTTTGTATTGACCATGCAAGCATATTTTCCGGTCTGGATGTATTTGTCCTTGTTCTTGTATATGTTTCCGGACCCCCAACACAGGATATCATTGTCATAATGGGGGCCGTTGAGTGTGCAGCGTTTATTTATTTATTTATAAATATTTAGCGAAATTTATTTAGCTTGTGACTAACTTCATTCGAGTATATTAGCGCTCATAGGCTACGACAAACGCTTACCATCTGGTGGACCGGATGCTTGCATGCCAACTAAATCACATAGTAAGTAAAAAATAATTAAAAAGTAAAATGTAAAATTGTCGTCAAATCCATGACGACCTTAATTTAATTTCTATCAATGCAATATTTTTATAATTATTTGCTACGCTTTTCCTAAAAGTATCTCATTCTCTAATAATTGTTTTCTTATAATATTTAAGTATTAACTTTTTTGTTAGCAAATAATTTTTGGAAATTATTACTCAATAAATTATGACACATATATTTTATATATACAAAATATTCACCTATGAACGCATCGGCGGGTGGACAAGCTTCGGCGTCAGTGGCGCCATCTCCTATCATGACAAGTCTCTGGTAGCCGTGCTGTTCCTTCAGCCGTCTGATCACGAGTCCCTTACCGCCTGATCTCGATGTTGGTTCGTTCTCATCGAAACCCGCATATTCACCTGAAACAATTTAACTGTTAAATAAAACCGATCACAAAGGGTTCCGTACCAAGGTACAGTTACAATGTCAATTTTCTTGTACGGGGTCAATAGGGTCCTTAATTTTAAGTTTTATTTTGTTTAAACAATTCTTCTTCTTCCTAGCATTTTTCCTGGTATTTTATATTGGGTTCTGCTTACTACTCTTATACGGATTTGACCGGCTAAGGGCGGGCTAAGTCATTGGATAAGAACAAATTACTTATCAAGAGACATCTGACCGAACGGGAATCGAACCCGCAACCGTCGAGGCTAAAGGCGGACTAGCTAGCAATACCCCACAACGGTGTCGATATCGGTTATTTAAACAATAAAGACAAAATTATTTCCGTTCGTAAAAACTATTTTTTTCATAGATATCTTATCTCATAATAATCAAGTCATAAACAACGCATTGATACAGTTTTTTGCAAAACAAACAGATTATTAATATTGTGTTTATTTAATTGTTGTGTTATCTATTCGATAATATTCAATATAAGGAAAACAAAGTAAAAAATAATATAATAAAATAACGAACATTTTTATAATAAACGCCCAACAAACCGAAAAAAGCTGTTTTTAAACAGATATGACTACTCTACTAATTAAAAGAAAAAGAACCCACGGGTTACCCGTGACATCTAAGCGAGCTACAATGGATATTGCTTGGTGTTTAAGATCTCTGCAATAAGATTAACTAATAAGAATAAAGGAAATATACTATTTATGGTTGAAACATCTAAGTAACTTTGCCTTTTTTTAAGGTTGGGACACGCATTTAGGCGCACTACAAGTAGTGGTAGTGTGGGATTCACGGCTCGCTGAAGAACCGTTTTACGCCATAGTGGGACCCCACGGGTTTGCTTGCGAACTTAAAATCGATCGATTCGAAAAAAATAAAATAATACGCATAACTAAAACCGCCGGATATCCAAAAAAAAAACTAAGAACCCGCATCCACTCAATAAATTGATACACGCAATATAAATAATTTCTAAAATAATCCGTACAAAAACAAGATGTCATCAATGGCCCACTTCTAATTTACGTAAAGAACGTTCCAATAAGCACGCATATATTGCGTGCGAGATAACGAATTATCTGTATCCGATTGGTAAACACATAACAAAATCAACTTTATTTTCCAGTTTTAACGTTCATTATAAATTACCACAATATTTTTATAAGATTATTATAAGTCTTAATTGTTGAACGTTAAAGCATACTTTCATTTGTATAAGAACCTCATTTATTTATACAATTGTCATTTCTCTCGGTGACATTAAACACGCGGTTGAGAAATGATTGAAGCGTATTGTACAGGTCGAATGTCAATCCAGTGGGGTCTATTACGTATTAAATTATCGATTCCAATCAATGTTATAAATAACGTGGCAATGTGTAAGCGAGTGCTAAAATAAACATTATAATAAGGTTTCATTAACGATTGGCCGGAAGCGGAGATATAGATAATTTTTTTTTTTTTTTTTAAATAACGCCGGAGGGCAAATGACTCTACTCCACCTGATGGTAAGTGGAAGTAGAGTCCACACGCGAAGGTGGCTAATATGGTTGCAGAAAGCGAACTGTACTAGCCATCCTCGCCCTGCCTACCCGCAAGGTGCCTCTTCACGCCTCGTTTGAAAGACCCCAGGTTGTAAGAATGAGGGAACACGTGCGCCGGTAAAGAATGCCAATTGATATGAAGATATGAGAAAACCTGTGATACGAGGTGAGACTCCAGCCTTAAACCGAGGTCACATTGGTCTATGTCGTTGATGTCGTTTCGGACTACACGGTTACAAAAATTACCAGTCAAGCGCGTGGTGGACCACGCACAGTTGAAACTTAAGCGTTCCGCATAAAGAATCTTTAGCACTTTAAATATTAACGAATTAAAATCGACCGCAAAAATAAGTTAATCATTTCATAATTATTATGAAAAATAATATAAAAAACAAAGTTATGGAAAAAAACTTATATATATTTAAAATTTGTAGTTTTATCTTCTTCAAAATAATTATCGTTGAAAGTTCTTTTGATCTCCTACAACCTCAAATTTTTCCAGATTTTTAAGACACATATGTCCAAAAGTTAGAGGGGGGCACCATTTTAATGACTTTAGGAGCTAATATCTCTACATTTACTGGCATCTGACATATAAATCAAAATCAAATCTCGTTATTATTTTAAAGACCTATCCAAAGATACATCGCACTATGCTATACATTGAATTTAATTTTTTTTACTCACAGACAGGGCGGACGTATAGAGATGACGAGACTATAAGGGTTCCGTTTTTGCTATTTGGCTACGGAACCCTAAAAATACCTAACATCAAGGCGTTTTTAACCTACTTATATAACACATGTACCTTTAGCACAAAATTCCGTATGTCCGCTAAACTTTCAACATTTCTATAGGTAAAATGGCTGACGATAAGAAGTTGGAGGTCACACTACGAAACGCACAGTACGAGTTAGCTAGTTCACGTCGATACTGATATATAAAGTAGTACTTTCCGGGTAGAGTTCATTTATTGTGAATATGGAAAGGATTTTGGCTAAATTATAGATTAATCTTACTAAAACTAAGATAATTTAGTCACATATTAAATATTATGAGCTGTATCTTTTTCTTCATTGTTTCGTTCGTCGTTCATCGTTTCGTTTCAATAAGCTACATCGAAATATTAAAAAGAATACTATAATATAATAAATAAATAAAATAATGTAAGCAGACACTTACGAAGGCATAATAATTACTTTCTAAAATTATGAAAAATATCCAATTGTTTATTATAATGTTTCTAGAATAATGAAATTAATATAATAATTCATTTCTTATATTATGTATTTACGATATTTGGTATCGTTACTTAAAATCCCAATCTTTAACCTTTGACGGGAAAACACTGTCACATTACCTGCCTTATTAACGTTATTTATTAACTAAGCCATCGTTTCTCAACCTTTTGTGGCGTCGTTACCCCAAAAAGTCAAAAGCCCTCACTAAACTACACAATATAATTAAAAAATAAATATATAAATATATAAAAAATAATTGATAATCTATTTTTTAATTTGTATATGTGTTAAACGCCGAATTGCACGCCGAATTGCGCATGACGTGACGCATATATAAGTAACTAGGCCATTACACTTAATCAAAATATCGGACATAGCCTTGTGGGTAAATAATGAAAATACTTAGGCTTTGCTCGTTTTTTTGTTTGCTTTTTCTTTTCTACGTTTACCATTTCGATGCTGGTTTGAACCAGGACTTCGTGCACTAATAGAATAAGCTTGTGCTCGGTTAATATCGACTCGAAAATAGCTTTCTAAATTATAAACCAAAAAAGCTTAACAACTGCAGTTTAATTTTATTATTATTACCTGATATTTTTTTGCAAACATGATTTAAATTAAATTTTTATTTTAATATACCTTCTTGGTGTAACAAAACATGTTGCAATACCACTATAATTTTATAATTTATTATACCATTATATTTCTGATCCGCATCACCCCTAGAGGTCGCGATCTTAAGGTTGAGAAACATGAAACAGAGCTAAACATCTTCGGTAAAACAATAGTTATATAAATTTATTACAGGAAAATTCTGTAGACATACAACTGTATATAAAGAAGATAAGCTGTATTCTTGTTGCCAAGCCCATTAAATGTTTTTTTTTTTCAAAATGCGGAGGTAATGATTGTTAATAATGATAAATAAACGCCACGCACTCAACGGCTCCCATTAGGATAGTTATATCATGTGTCAGGGATCCGGAAACATACAAATACAAGGACAAACACACCCAATCCGGAACACACGCTTATATGGTTAATACAAACATCTATTCCGAGAGTGAATTGAAACCGAAACCTGTGGAGCTTAAGGCATGTTCGCTGCGCCACAACGTTGATTAAGATTAATAATTTTATATTTAAATAATATATCATATATTTTGAAACGAATTGCATTTCATGTTTTGTATGAAATAAAGCATTTATGTAGGTACTTTTATGGCAAACTAAATAACCGGTGTATACATAAATGATTTACAAACAACACACTTGTAATACATTATCGTAGTTTATTCACCTTGCAAATGTTATCTATCAATAACATTGTTATCAGGTAATAATTAATCCATCTAATTAAAATTGTAGGTATGTGAAATAAGTACTTGGTATTTAAAAACAAAAGTGTTCAATAAATATTGTATGGAAATAAATAATGAAAAGATGACAAAAGTATGAAAATAAGAAGGTCGCGGATTAAATTTCTAACGGGGCAGATATTTGTATTGACCATACAGGGATGTGTTTCGGTCTGGGTATTTGTGCTTGTCATTGAGTGTGTTTCCCGACTTAGCATATTACTATCCTAATGGGGGCCTTTGAGTATGTAGCGTTTATTTATTTAAGCAAAGTGTTAAGCTTAAGTAACTGAAACAAGTATTTTTTTTATCCACACTTAATAACACGTATAAATAAGAAAGTTGTCTCTGTCTGTCTGTTTACGACCGTTTAAAGAATAAATGGATAAATAAATGCTGATTAAAATCGTTAATGGACTATAGGTTCCGAAAACACCGGCATCGGGATGTGACGACCCCATCGCCCGCTGTTGGGATAACCTCTGTCACAGCAGAGATTATTCCACCAGTGCAATCAGTCACACTGGTGGTAGGTCTTTTGTTGCAAGAGGCCGGCTAGGTAGGTACCACCGCAGTGTCCAATATTCTGCCGTCAAATAGTAGTGCTTAGGCACTACTGTGTTCCGGTTTGAAGGGCATTGTACGCTAGTGAAATTACTGGGCGAACGAGATTTAAGAACTAATATCTCGAGGTTGGCAACGCGCGAGTGGCACCTACTAATGGTGCTGCAAGCGCTCATAGGCTGCGGCAGCCACTTACCATCAGGTGGGCCGTATGCTTGTTTGCCAACTTCTAACATAAAAAAAAAAAAAAAATAGGACTTTTTTCGCAATAAACAACTATAAAATAAAAATCCACGCAAACGAAGTCGCGGGAAAATCTATTTTAATTCTTACAATCTCTCTATAGATAATAATCGAATGTATTTATAGACTAATAACTTAAGTATTGGAATCAAGATTATCCTTATTACCATGTGTGATAATATGTGCATATGAGGAAAAGTGAAATGTTTATTTGTGGATGTTACTCACAGATAAGGGGATTTTTGTTCTCATACGAGGTCATATTGAAGGTAAAAACCCTTTCTTGGCAGTGGGGTAAAAAGAGGACGATTACAATATTATATTTTTTATCGGTTTTTCAGTATTTTGCATTAAAAACCTTATTTTATACGTTTAAAGGATATGAATATTTGCAATCTTTTATATTTTTGTTGATTGATACACATTGAAAATAGTACGAATTACTTCTTTTTTTTTTTGGAATGTGTATTGCTGTTGGCCCTAATGGCCTTGACAGCGTCACCGGGCGGGGAGCCGAGTACAGAGACTCAGCCGTGATAAAGGGGCAGCCCTCACGGGAGCTCAAATTTGATTCCGTCCTTAGGGTGCCTCCTGCGAAGCCAAACCACGTCTAAGGACATCATCGGAGACGAATTACTTCCCTAATATTACATTTAAAGAGAACGTTAAGCTGTGTTAGATTTTCATATTTAAATAAAAGCATAATTAAAAACCATAACATAACCAAAACAAATTAAAGACAAGCCTCTTAGTCTTACCTTAATTTTTACCAGAATTTTAAATAAGTACCATAGTTCAAAATTTAGAGTGGAGGACACAAATTTTATGGTTTTTGGAGCTAATAAATATACAATAATAATAAGCTCTGATTTTTTTTACCGGAAATTATATGTATACTACCCTTATTTTTTATAAATTTTCTGTAGCGGTTCATAAAATACATCAATTTACTAAATTTTGTATTAATATAGTTCAAGGAAAAATAGTCTCTGAGTAAAAGGATTGTGAATACGGACAGACGGTAAGACTGAAAGACGGACATGACGAAATTATAAGGGTTCCGTTTTTGCCATTTGGCTACGGAGCCCTAAAAAACCGTTCTTAACTCAACAATAATGTTTTCGACAATATTCATTAGGTCGACACAAAAACAATAAATTTAATTGAATTGTGGGTTTATTGTGGGTTCTGATATTATGATGAGTTACATTCTAAGCCTCCGAAGTCCTTGATCAAAAACAATTATCACAAAATGTAGATGCGACTACATCCAAAGCGCACTACCTTCTTCTTTGTCCTAGCATTATTACCGGTATTTTATTTACCCAGGTCTGCTTATTAATCTTATCCGGATTTGACAGGTTACTAGTATTTACACGGAGCGATTTCCGTAGCGAAACATAACGTCCTCACCGAGGCACGGTGGGGAGACCCACACGGAAAAACGCCCACACCGAAATAGATATTTATAACAAACATCTGCCCGAGCGGGAATCGAACCCCCAACCGTCGAGACTAAAGGCAGACTTGCTACCCACAACGCCACAACGATATCATCCGAAACACACTACCTATCAATAAATGAAGCATGCTATGCAATAAAAGAACAATATCAAAATTCATTCTCAAAGGAATATATCGCGTAAAATACAAGCACAAAAATTACCGTAATCGATTAAAAACATTATTTTCTATAGAATAAACATTCCAACTATTACACCATAACATGACAACAGCTGGGATATACCTCGAGACAGAACTAAACATCTGATTCAATAGAGACAATATTCATTAGTTCAATTTGAGTCTTATTTTTATTAGCACAAGGGTCATTTCAACACGAGTTGGTTACTGATTATGATAACACAACGACCTCGTTCTCTGAAGGCGTGGCCCAGTGTTTATCAACATTTTATGACTTTAGTCAACATATATTAATATATATACGTAATTACGTATAATATGTAGTTGTTATTTGTTGCGAATATTTCATCATTGATATGTTTACCGTAAACTTTTAATCTAGAAATTGTTACCAAAAATACGACATTACATTTTTTCTTATATATTTTGAATCGATGTTCCTCAGCCGTATTTAAATCAAATTCCTAAAGTTAGATATTTCATTGAATAGATTTCTATTTTATTATTTAAAAATAATGTTATCACCAGGGGAAAAGAATTAAAGAACTAATTCAAACGATCTTAAAACAATTCCGACGCTTTTTATCCCTTTAGAGGTCAAGCTTTCTTAGATTTCATGATCAATTAGTGAAATGGTATTTCGCTTTTATATATACATATATTGGTACATCGTCTGGTAACTATAGAGCTTGCACGATTATCTTAGAAATATAAGTTAATGTATACTCAACAGATTTAAAAACAACATAGTTTTGCCTTTTTATCTTTTATAATAAACTGTATTAAGACATATTTGGACACAAATAATACCATGTCAACCCATAAAATTGAAAAAACTGAGTTATATATGCAGAAGTGTTGGTAAATTGCTGAAGAACATTTTTCTTTAATATTTGTAGGGTTTTAAGCTTTAAAACTTCTAAAAAGCCATTTTTAATCATGCAATTTATGTATTATGTTAAACGTTTTGGGTTATATTATATACGAAATATGCAGTTTGTATACTTATTTTTGTGAAAATAAGTAAAATAACTTACATAAATCTGAAATTGCCAAAAACTTGACCAATACATAAAAAAATCATATAAAGCAAGTTGTTCAAAATCTTCAAACGCGTTTTTCTCGAAATGACATTCGTTTGGGTTGACATGGTATTGCTTATTTGCGTCCATTTATACAATAAAATTTTCTCGATGATTTGTACTCACCATTAAAGAAGAATTTGAGTCTGTTAGCGTACACATTGCTTGTTGGAATGCCGAGTTTAACAGCAACTGGTTCTATTAAACTCCTGAAGCCACCAGACACGAGGTACACTTCTATTTCTTTTTCATGTAGCGTTTTAACTAAGTCACTGTAAGGAAATAAAGTTAATTACAATTATGAATGCATAGAACAATTTTTAACAATACAATTTGACATTTGGCGAGACTGGCATAGTGTTAGCTGAAAAGCTTTTAACAGCGTTCGGATCAGTTTCCCACCCGGGACAAGTATTTGTATATATCATACATTTATTTTTGTTTATATATAATAAACATTTTATAGGGATAGTTGTGTTGTAATTATGCAGAAGTTTTGATGTAGGATGTATACGTTTTTAAGCTCCTAACACGGCTTACCGAACAGTATGGGTACGCAAGACTCATTTTTGTCCTATGATCTGGCATTCAGGTTTCGAATAGAGTTAATATTATATATTGTACGTTTATTATATACGTATTAATTTCCTTTTTTTTTTAATTCTGTGTCTCTTTTTTTCTTTCACAATGGTCTGACCCGCGCTATTACTTTGGTTTCTTCAAATTACTTATAATTCGGTCAAATTCTTGCTATCTCATTCACTCTCATCAACAGGGATATTATATCCCTGTCTCTTTCACTAAATAACATTCAATAACAATAGAGGAACAAGATGACGTCTTTCACAATAGCTACTTAGAGCAATTGTTCCAATTGCAAAAATGACCTGATTTACTGAACCAATGATAATATTTGCTACTAAAATATATATTTAGAACTTATGTCTATCACTCATTATTTACGGTATCAGACGGGGTCACCGTGTGATAGCCAGCAAATTGGAATGTACCGGTTACTTAAAATATTATCTACATAAGTAGTATAATATTAAATATTTAGTTATCTTTTGTTATTTTGCGATTATCGTTTTAAGTATATAAGGAAAATACATACAAAAAACTACGACTTTTTATCAAGGTCTTGTAAATTAGGTACCTAGTAAATTTGTGGAATTTTTTTATGATAGTAGGGTATAGGTATTATTTTAAATCTAAAACGATTCGATAGTTTTATTTTATCCAATAAGAAGCCAAAGAGTAATAGCACAGTAGCCAAATTTGAAAGTAACAAAAACTCTAAATCTGATAGGGACAATAAGAAGGACTCTTCAAACATCTTCACATGTAATACTACATTTACCGTGTATATACAACAACACGCATCTATCTTAATTTAACGTGGGTTAAATCGCGTTGTGAAGCTAGCTTATAAATACTTCCAAAAACAAAACGTAGTAGAAGAAATACTTACGAGATTCCAGGCGTAAGGTGAATTGGGAAGGTTTCTAAGAACTCCTTAATTTGTCCAACATTGGGTCTAATGATGTCTAGCCTCTTTTTGAGTGCCTCTTGGAATGTCATATTACCGCCCATTGCCTCTGCAGTTCTAGAATTTATAAAAAAACGTTAAAGACGATAAAGAGAGAGAGAGCTATAGAGGTGTTGTATCTCCGATAATACACAGACATAAAATATGTATAAACTGTTTGATGACTGACGCAAGATGACAAGAGTATCATTGTAAAGATTAGAATCACGATTTAATTTTAATTATAAAACTATTATTCAATAATTTTATATGATAAATATAGAGATAATTTTATAATTATGATGGCTTTGTAATGCCATGTCAAACAAGTGTTGACATTTATTTTATGAGTCAGGAACCTTGGGACTGCGCATAACAACTCGCCAAAGATTTACCGTACCTAATTGGATGAATAGTTTAGGACCGCGTAGACGGCGAACATAAAAAATACAATACCTATTTACCTGTATAGATTATAGGTATTCCTAAATATAATAATATGTTACATATAGGCTTATTACTAAAGGTACTGACAGACATGCCCATTACTACCACGAAAGCATGCTATTAATAAGCAATTGTTACTTGGTAGCAAGTGTGTCTAATTGTTGCTAGTAATGAGCATGTTACTTGAGGTGCGGGTGGAAGGAGATGTCCTTCGAAAGCGTCTGAATAGATTTGCTTATAAAAATGCTAGTAAGTAGTAGGTAGTAATAGTAGTTTACACATTTTAGGAGTGTGCTCAAAACTAGCATGCTTATTGCTAGAAAATGCGAACAGATGCGGGACATGCCAGTTTTAAGCATACTTACAAGCATGCTTAAATACGAGCATGTCTGTCAATACCTTACTAAAATTATTAAAGCTAATCTATTAAATATTATGTAAAAATGCTTGTAGTCAATAACAAATTAAGTAACAACTTGTTTCCCAAACTCGTTCTATTACGATAAGAGGCACGTCAATGTTTTCGGCATGTTCCGAAAGTCAACTTATTTCGCATACAAACTGGTTTTGTTTTCGATCGAAGAAAAGCTAATGTACCTAACTTAATATTTGAATTGCAAATTTGTTTTTTTTTCCTTTCAGTTTTTTGTTTTGTTATGAATTTATATCGGTAAGGCGACAATCTTTTGTAGATATAAATGTTAATGATAACGAATTATACAATTATTTATTATTAGGCATTGTTGCTGGGTTAAATTTCATAAATATGTTGTAATATTGTTATCAATACGTATTCATAAAAGTTTTAATAGCTACTTTCTTTTTATGATTCAGATTAGGTATCCTTCATATCCATCTTTTTATCGCTATGGGTTTTTGTTTATTTCATGAAACTCTATTTTTTCATAAAATAATAATAGCCTAAGTTTTTATTAACATTCCGGAGATTGGTTTTTTAATTTTTGTAATAGGTACCGTATATAGTTAGTTATATACTTATATCTGTGTTTTTTTAAACAGACGTTTAATTTTATTTATTTGTATAGGGAGACTATAGTAGGTACTTTTACAGTTTAGTCCGATCACAGAATATAAAGTCCAGTTCGTAAAATACTCCGGCGTTTCATTCGGTGAGTGTTCGGAAACGCAAACTCCTACGCTCTCTATATTTCGTATTCGATTCCTTCCAAAAGCACCTACATAGCTCTTGGCAACCGTGGAAGTGAGGTTAAAAAATGCGACTTCCACTGATGAACCTATCCAGAAACTCATGTTATCACAAAATTTCCTTTCATCTATATCCCTATCTCATTGTATAAAAATAATAATTTGGATGATAAATTGGAAAGCTTACACCGTATTAGGTATTTGGATAATAGGTTCAGCGAATTGAATATCTAAAAGGAATTACATACTATAAGATAAAAGCTTTTACTCACAATCTTTTCACTTCCTCTCCTTTCCCGCAGAACCTGGCGAGCTCGTCGATACCCTCATCCTGAATGACAGTCGAGTCTACGTCGAAGCAAACACAATCGGCTGTTCGGAACAACTCCTGCACGCTCTGCTGTGGTGACATTACGCTTATCGAAACCAGGGACAAAGTCTTCAGTGTCGCTAAATGGAGATTATTTTTTAAACTGTAAACAAAAATACTGAATAAGATACTGAATATTTCAGAAAAAAATGTTATTTATTTTTATTAGATTATCATTTAGCACGATATTTAACATTAGTTCCGAAGTTACCTCTAAGTTAATAAACTAATCATGCAACAAGTATTACGTTTAATGACTCGCAATAATATTGTTAGACCTATTTATATTTTTCAATAAATCTGTCTATTATTTTCCTTGTCTCTAGTTACAACATGCATAATTTTATTCACGAATGGCATTACCGAAGGTGTCCAACGTCATCATAAGAACCATGAACTAAATAAACCTATTGAATAAGGAAAAAACACATGTAACCAATTATATTATACAATAAGAAAAATACGTATATAACGCTAACATGCACGTGCAATAAATATATTCCTATTCTATATAACAAAATATAAACCTGTATAAAGCCATTTTCGTTGTCTCCTCAAAATATTTACAAAACTATACAACTCGCTAACTGGTACGTAAAACAATAAGTAACGATATTAATCTTTTAAGTTTAAAAGTACTAAATGAAACCCACTTAACCGGAAACTATCGCGAACACGCCTCCGTCGAGTGTGATATCATATATTACAGTGCACCGAGCCCATATTTATCGCCTTATATTCACCAGTTCACTGAGATAAGGCTATGATGCGAGCTACAACACTTCTATCTGAGAGCTACGTACTATGAATGACGTAATTGCCTTTTTACGCTTAAAGACATGCTGCCAGACGAGAGAAATATTTAAAGTAAGGGCGCCGAAACGACAGTTATCTCGCTCACTCGCGATAGAACCGTATGGAATATTTGTTGAAACACTTGTTTTGCGAATTGCGTCGAGTGCAAAATCACCGTATCAACAACGACGTAGTAAGAATGATAAACCTTGCTTATTTTTCTTTTAAAAATATTGCAAAAACCTGTTTCAAGGAAATATATTCCAAGGAAATATCTCATTCAATAAGATATAAAAGTGAAAATATTATAACTGCTTATAACAAAAATATTTAAAAAAATTAACAATCTAAATCTGTTTGATGATAAATCTTAGTAATTAAGTTTGTAGTAAAAAAAAATCTCAGTCCGATCTGTAAGTATGTTTACCTCCAAGATAATAGAAAGTAAACTACTTCTAATATACAGTTGTAGTATTGAACAAAATCTTAGTAGTATTAATGAATTACCATGAATCTAGATATATGTATTAAGGTTAGGCAAATATTACAAGCTTCAATATATATTTTTTGTGCAATTTTTTTATAAATTGGTACTACAAATGTGCAAATACCTTTCATAAAATTACTTCCTCATATAAAAAATTGAAAATTAATAAATTAATTATGGCATAATTTATTAAAATACTATAAAGATATTATTAGTATTTACCGAAAATGTGCTTATTTATTTGAAAGATTACAGATAAATCAGGTTATCTAATGATAATAATTATTAGTCATTTTCAATGTGCCATTGAGAATATATTTTAATTGTTAGCGCACTATCGTAATGTTGCAAGGTTATCATTGTATGTTTTTCATGCCAATACTGCGTGGATAGTACAGCATTTATTTACTTTGTTTCTCTAAACATTAGGAAGTCATACTTTTATTTAATTTACAGACCATTTAAAGTAAAAAAGTTTAAAACTTTAATTATTTAATGATAAAAACCATCTAACCATTTTGTTATGAGCATTTGCTTGTGTTTCTTATATGAAATATTCTAATAATGGAAAATTTCCTGCATTATTTCCGGTATTTACCTGGGGACTACTTATAGAGTATATCCTGAATTGGCGGGCAACATGTTTTTACACAGAGCAATTTCTATTAATTGATAAGTAAACATTAAATATTAATTCTATATACAACTAAACCTATTAATATTATAAAGCATTTTCCCATAATTAAATAAGTTATGTACATTTTTACAACATTAATAAAAATAAATTATTATTGAAAATATAGATAAGGAATGGACATAGCCAGTCTAAGATTCAGAGGGTTTATCTACTGTTGATTGCCAGATGTAATTCTGCAATTTAATTCCGCATACATTTTTTGTTTGTTCAAAATTTTAAAACTCAAAAAGTGGCTTATGTATTAAGTGGATTGACTTTAAATATTATCAGGTTTTTGCCTTATTGCCCAAATTTGTATATAAATACTTGGTATCCTAAAGCTCCCAACGGAAAGGGAAATATTTATATAAGTCAAAATCACAGCAGAGCATAGTTTCTAAATAAAGATAGGGACGGATAGGGACTTGAATTCTAAAAATACTTCCCCTGGCTACACTCATTAGATAAGAGCTTTGGTAAAATTAACAAGTCCTATAAAATTATTTAAAATTTGAATGTTTTAGCATTTAATACTTCTAACTAGTCTAATCCAGTCATATTTATAAAACAATAATCTTACATTGATAAATATTTGTATACAACAATATAAACTAGATGAAACCAGTTCACTGTTATTTACAAGCAATAAATAAATATATGACTTGACACTATTTCGTAATTATTATTAACTATATGTAGAAGGCATGTCTAGTAATACAAAAGATATAAATAAAATGTTTGTAAAAATATTTTTTTACGCCAGGAACCTTTGCCTTGGATGAAGAACAATTTTTAAAGTTTTAATATAATCCTAGACATCAGAGGACCAAACCCTAGCCCTCATTGTTGTCTTTATCTTCCATTCTTATAAATACGCCTAATCTTGGGTTACAACATCAATGCCTCCAACAACAATCTAAATAGGGTGGTTTGGTGGTTTAAAATAATAATTTTTAATAAAAGAAAGTAACTCACTTTGTGATCCAATTTCTGTGATACGTTTGATTTCGAGTTACTGATGTATAAAGTATATTTCGGCTGTGAATATTTACTAAATAACTGTACTAGTACTGACTATTGATAGAGTAAAAAACTGTTTATATAATAACATTATTCTCTAAGAATAATTATATAAATTATCACATATATACCACAGCTGATTGTGGTTTACCGTTCTATTTACATTTTACATCAACTTTGACATTGAAGAGTGAAGACTGAAGTTGTGTTTCGTTCTTCATGTGATGAAAGATGATTCGTAATTCGTTATTAAAAAAATGAATGATCAATGAATGAATATTAAAATAAAGATATACAATTTTCTTAAATTATAATAATAAATTTTTTTTTATATCATAGTCTGCTTTTTAAGTTTATACTTAAATCTTAGTAGTAAATTATTCTTTCTCGAAAATTTATAAAATATAAAATCGAATACCCCTTTACAGTTTTATTTATAATATTTCTGTTTCTATTTTTATTTTATTATTTGATTATTAAATATATTAGGTGGAATTACAGTTTTTTCGTCATCGTACCTACTGACAGAAAAAAAAGAATTATGGCGCGAAAGGTAAAAGCTAGAAACTACTTAGTTATCGAATTATCAGCTTAACGTATAATTATATTATTATAGCATTTGAATACCTACCATATTAAACTGTTTTCAAAAGTATGAATGTTATACAAAGAGAAACTCGCACATCCAAAACCACTGCAAAGCCCAAGTCCACGAATGAATTAGTTCGAAAAGATGCAGCACTGGGTGAGTTTTATATACAGTCATTGACCTACTAGACACTATGCATAGGCTCTTGCATACAAACAAAATATCCAAAGATTCGCTGGTGCTCCTTCGTAAATTCGCATTAACGAATGAAACGAAGTTAGTCACAAGCTTGCAACATCGATTATGTTATCTAATCAAGTTAGCGTGTGAGATCATAGGATTATACAGGATATGGGGTAATAAGAAGATTGCCTTATGAAGAAGCCGCATAACCGCATACACTTCTGCACAAAACCGTGATAAAATTTTATATTTTTCATTCGAATTTACTGTTACTTTAATATAAATAATTAAAATATTTTTCCTGTACTTGTAATAAACAGCTTATGTTACTATAATATAAATATATACATATTAAATAACAGACAAAATAGATTCTTAGTTATGTACATCGAATCACGCCGTTTAATGAGTTAATCACAAATACAAAAATGTAATATTTTATTAACATTAGGTATACGGGGCTCAATATCTATATATCCACCTAAGCCAAATAAGATGACGAAGACTGTTCGAAAACCTAGTAATTTTCCCGCACCCCGATATCAGTTCAACGGGGAAAGTCTTACTTCCTCTAAAAGATCATCAATGGGGCCACCTTCGGGGCTACCCCCAGCTCTGAAAAGAAAGTAAGTTTTGCATAGTATTCCTAAAATAATAGTAACTATCAATCATATTACACGTAACGATTTTACTCACACTATATATTATTTTTTGTTTATATCTTACATCATTTTTATTAAAAAAACGAAACAAATAATATGCTTACTAGGCTTAATATTGCATGGAAAAACAAGTATTATCTTAGAGATAAGTGAAGTGCGTTACATAATTATAAAAAAAAATACGACAACCACTCTAACAGTGCAGTCGCAGGTTTAATTATCTCTTGAGGCAGTCTACATATTTTGTTTGAATTTCTCGATTCCTTAGCTGAGGTGTTCCTGAGAGTATTTATTTATTTATTTTTAAATTGTGCACCAGAATAGTATCCAATTCAAATTCAACCAAGCCCGAGTCCACGTCAAGTAGTCATACGCAACCTCGGATTCTAGCAAGTGATTCAGCAGTTGTCGATACATCTTACTTTAACACTCCAAAAAATAGGCCGACGGCACTACGATACATAAGTAGCAGCAGTAGAGGTACTATAAGATAAATTTTACTCTTATCGACTAGAAAAAGATAATTATTAAATTGATTAAAACGTTTCCATGAAAATATCGTGTATTTAAGAACCTATCAGCAGTAGTCTTTTAGATTTTCCTTCCTGGTATTGATCATATTATACATTATTAACCGCGAGGCGACACAACATGTTCTTACACTTATCTCAACACTTTTTAAGTCACGACCTTATAGGGAATTCCCTTTTTAAAATCGTTAAAAATATATTTAAAAAAAATGCGTAAAGTTATTGAGGTAATAGGTAACATGATACACATTTAAAAAAAAATATTGATACTACAGGTAGTCATAGTGGACATAGATCAGCAAGATCTACGAGCACATCAGTAGCAGAAGCTAGTGTTATTTTAGGTAAAATGACTCCCTTTAATCTTACGTATTCAAAAATCGCTTAATTTAATTTATGTATGTATTACAAATTAGTATATATTTTTCTCTAACTTAACAGCCCACGCGTCTCAAGTATTTATTTTATAATATTTAGTCCGTTTTAAAATAGCATTATTGGCATTCATATTTTTAAAAATATTAATAATTATTTTCTGCTCTCCCAATTCGTTACACTAACGATGACAATAAAATTTAAAACATTTTTCAATTTACATCTTTTCCAAAAATACAAAAAACAAACAAGCCAACAGTAAATACAATTACATTATCAACAATTTCTGAGCTATGTTTAACGTGTCCAGTCTCTAGCTTATCGGAAATTTCGGGAAAAAACAGAAGTACAAGAAAGCGAGATAATAAAAATACGATTGTAACGTATTTGTTATTTAATTTTTTTTAATATAATGAAACGATTATTTTTGATCGTAGTGGTCAAGGTCAGAACCTGTTTTTTTCACTCTACTGAAATATTAAACAACAAATATTAAATATATATTTAAAAAATATTATTAAACTGTGGCCAAATATTTTTGAATTTGAATTTTATGGTTTAATCCATGATTTTTTTTTTCGATTTCGATCAGCAATATCAGAAGGGCGTGGGATGGCACGTGGGGAAATAGGCATAGCAGCCATTGATCTACGCCATCCTCATCTAGTACTGTGTCAGTTTAGTGACACACTCCTATACACGCATACTCTCACGAAGATAAACTATTTTAACCCAATTGAGGTTTGACTCGAATAATTTTTATGTTTCCATAAAAGTATTGATCAATTTCCGATAAGAAACTTTAAATTATTTCCTCAGATAATAGTACCGCATACATTTTGCGAAGGCCCTCAAGTCAATCAGCTGTACAAATTGATAAAAGATCGTTTTCCATTATTAAACGTAACAGCAGTACAGAGAAGGCACTTCAACGATGTTAACGGTCGACAAAATATTCATACGCTTTGTGCTCCACAATACAGCGCTGTTTACCTTCAAGTTTTGCATAAGTATGAATTAAAAAGTCTTCTGTGAGAAAAAAATATATCATCCATATGATACTGATAATATTTTCAGATTTTACGCATTAACAGCTGCTGCTGCTGTATTAAAGTATGTTGAATATATTCAGTGTATTGTATTTGCTAGAGAATCATTGAAAATAGAATATCATTCATCCGAAAATACAATGATAATTGGTAATCCTTTTTCTTAAACTACTATATGCTTACCATAATACTATTAGGAAAACGAAATTTACTTTTTCGTAGATGTTGGTACTGCAACTCAGTTAGAACTAGTACAGCCTTTAGTACCATCAGCAGGTCCTACTTGCTGCCTGCTAGGTGTTCTAGGTCCAACCTATACTATCGGTGGAATAAGAGCACTGAGAGCAGCTATTCTTCAGCCATCATGTAATAAAGATTTTATTGAATCTAGATTAGATGCGGTCCAAGAATTAATGGATAATGATTCTGGTTTAATGGGAGATTTACAGGTAAAGGAGTTTAAAATCCCTACATATCCGTTAATAATTTATTTCCTAAATATTAAAGGAGGATCTTAATTTAATAACATAAAATATGATACATACATTTAAATAATTCAATTCCAATATTATAAATTTAGGACGTTATAAAGAAATTAACAGATATAGATAAAATTTTATTATTGTGCATCGAAACACCTAACCAAAACATGGACAAGTTTGGGGAAGCACAATTAAATCAGACTCTACTTTTGAAGACAACAATGGAGATGGTACCAAAATTAGTAGAGGCACTAAAAACCGTTGAAAGTGGAAGACTAAAGAAAATAAAAACGGTGAAATACGAAAATTAATTTAAATTAATTTCCAATTTAAAGTAAACATTTTTTTTATTTCCAATTTGTTTTTAAGGATTTAGAAAACCCACATTATGAAGAAATAGCAAATCATATACGCAGCGTAATCCAAGACGATGCTCATTTAGAGAAAGGTGCCATGGGTAGTTTACAACGTTGTTTCGCTGTGAAACCAGAGATAAATGGTCTTCTAGATGTAGCAAGAAGAACTTATTCCGAACTTATTGAGGATATACAAAAGATTGTCGAACAATTGAGTGAAACATACGATCTGCCAATACGACTAAATCAAAATGTTATGAAAGGATTTCACATTGTTCTTCCCGTTGCTCCTAAAAATAGGAGACAGTTCAATGCGGAAGAATTACCATCTGTATTTATACAGGTACAAAAAAATATGCAAAACAAGATACTAATGCTACGTAACATTTTGATTCTAATTTTTTTCTCAGATTATTAAGAATTAACATTGTGTTTATTTACAATAGGTGGTATTTAACGGGGTAAGTGTAACAATGACCACAGAGGAACTTGTAGTGCTAGATCAGCAAGCCAAGGAATCACTGAACGAAATACAGAAGATGAGCAATATGTGAATACAATTTCACAATTCTATTAATATTTAGCACTTTAATGTAAACTCGAAATGAGATTAAATATTTTTCCAGAGTTATTTCTTCATTACTAAAAAAACTTCGACCATTTATGTCAAGTCTATATACGCTTTGTGAAGATGTTGCAGAGTTGGACATTTTACTTGCTTTAGCACACGTATGAATAATCTATGTATAACATTGTCTCCAACTAATTAAAATTATAAATAATAAGATGATGATTATTATATTATAGGTAAGCACAGCAGGTTCATACATTAGACCGGACTTTAGTAATTACTTGGAAATACGTAATAGTGTGCATCCTCTGTTAGACTACAATAGTCAAGTTTTGCCCATTGGAAATGATATCGTAAGGGTGATTCAATGAATGAAACAATTTAGTTAATAAAGCAATAATTATCTGCATAATTTTTGCCCTTTATTTCAGTTTGCTAGCTCTGAGCATAATTTCACGATTATAACTGGGCCGAATATGGGTGGCAAAAGCATTTATATAAAACAGATTGCTATTATACAAATTATGGCGCAAGTGAGTATGAAATAATAAAGCTACTTTTGGTTTGGCTATACCATTTCAATGTACGTATAAAGATTTTTTTTTGCTTTTGCCGGTACTTATTATTATCTATGAAAACCAGACGACACCTTTACACCTACTGGTACTTACTAAAGTTAAACTGTATTATTTATGCTTATACTAGTTACTTTATTATGTTTATTATATGCTTAGTATAATGACGATTGTTAAATCTTCTCATCTCGAAAAATGTTAAGATCGTTAGACATAAGGATAAACCCAAAAATCATTTGCTACTCGCATGATTTCAAAACGTTTTCTTTTATTTTACATTCAAGCATAACTAATAATAACTAATAATTCTATCAATTTTCTCCAGCTTGGTTGTTTCTTACCAGCAACGAATGCTGTACTGAGGTTATGCGATCGATTATTTTCAAGGATCGGTTTTAATGATAGCGTTGAATTGAATGCTTCTACTTATGTCATTGAGGTAACATATTAGACTATTCATTAAACATGTGCATATTTTTACTTAATGTAATTTTAACATGTCTATATAAACATCAGTTACATAAATTACAGATGAAAGAGATTCAACACATTTTAAAAGGCCTAACTCCCACAAGTTTAGTTATTATAGATGAACTTTGCAGGTATTATAAGAATTCCATATTTAGATATGTTTGATGTACTAGAAATAACGGCTTTCTTATTTTTAGAGGAACTAGTGTTGAAGAAGGAACAAGCATAGCCTGGGCTATATGCGAGGAACTATTAATAAGTGAAGCATTTACTTTCTTCACAACGCACTTTATCTATCTTACGAGACTGCAAGACTTGTATTGTAGCGTCGTCAAGTAAATTAACACAATAATACTAGAGCTACTTATGTTTATAAAATTACACTGTGAATTTTTATACCTAAGCATTTGAAGAAAAGGTTTTTTTAATATTTTCAGTTGCCATACAGCAGTAGAAGAAGTAGCTACAAGTACTCAAGTTTCTGAAAAGAAGTTAATATATAAACACAAAGTTGAAAATGGTATTACGACAATTGAGCACTATGGGCTAGCTTTAGCAGCTAAAACAAATTTACCAAATCATACTATCAATTTAGCTAGAGAACTTGCAGAACTAATTGCAAGAAATAATAAGGTATAATTGGTATAACTTAATAAAATTCACTAACTAGTACTATTATTTTACGCCCGACACTATCATGGCTTGTAGGGTTAAGAGCAATACCTATACAGTCAGAAATAAACCGATTATTATTATGTATGCGAAGTAAATAAATCGACTTTTTCTATTATTTTAGCCTCAGATAAATAGATCAGCTATAAAAACGGATAATGAGTTGTTATATGAATTAAATTCTAAAATACAATCTCAATCTCGTAAGCATCATAACATTGATATAAAATCAATAATACAACAATTCAAAAATGAAAATCCTCAACTTGTGGGTCGCCTAAGAGCAGAACAATGTTTTCAAAGTGTTAGAACAGATTCTAGTACGACTACCAAAAATATTAGTTCAGAAACTAACAATAATGAGAATCAAAATACTGTTCATACATCACTTCATCCTGCTGATCTAAGTTCTAGTTCAAATATCCACAAACATAAATCGGTTGAACAAAACTTTTTCGATAGTAACAAAAACGCTTACACTTGTGTAAAATCATCTAACGAATTGCTAAATACTTTTTTTGATAATAAGAAACTTACTACGAGTCACGAAAGTCAGGATTCTAACAAAAATTCAATGGCAATAGATGTTGGAACGAACGAACGTGAAGACAACGATGTAACTAAAAGTATCACTGATAATAATTCTGACCCAAATATTAAAATGATATTAAAGACTAACGATGAATCTGACGATGTTTTGAGTGACGCCGAAAAGTCTAAGACTGACGAAAGCATTATAAGCGACGAAGATAACGAAGATATTGCATCAGCTCAAACCAGAATAATTGAACAACGTACAGAAGAAAGTATTGATTCGGACAGTGATAGCAAAATGTCTGTGGAAGAACAGCTAATGATGGAAACATTGAATGAAATAAAGAAAGATTTTTACAATATGAGTTGTGATCTATCGGACGACACGGTTATTCTTACACCACCGTTAGAATTTAGAGATTCTAACTAATATGCATGCAAATAAAATTATATTTCAATATTGTCTTTATTTAGAATAACATTTGTTTTATCCTATTATAAAGCCTGCCCCTTCTTAAATACATGTAATAATAAAATTATTGTACCAATTTTTGTGATCTGAAATTAGTCACTTTAGAGTTTGAGTTTTATCCGCGACTACTGCCAGGGCTGTAATCCGAAATAAATACCAAAACAACAGAAACATTCTGGTCAGACACAGGCTCAAATACAAGCAAGTATTAAACAGTGTGCAATATACATACACACCGACATTCGCTCTCTCGCTCTGGCTCACTAAAGCATGGCGCAAAGAGGAGAGACCGATAATATAAAATAGTATGTATATTTCTGTCTCATTAATTCCTACACATTTTAATATTTGTGTCTCTTATATGTCGTTTTTTCCGTTGCATCTGATTGAAGTCACAACGATTCTAAAGAAGTTTCACTTCATAAATTAAATTTGTTGGCAAGCAAGCATACGACCCACCTGATGGTCAGCAGTTGTCGCAGCCTATGAGCGCTTGCAATACCATACTTTTATAGGTTGACACCGTTGTGGCGTTGTGGGTAGCGAGTCTGCCTTAAGCCTCGACGGTTGCGGGTTCGATTCCCGCTCGGAGCAGATGTTTGTATTATTCGTACAAGCATGTTTTCCGGTCTGGTTGTGTTTGTCCTTGTCATTGTGAATGTTTCCGGACCCCGACACAGGATATAATTATCCTAATGGGGGCCGTTGAGTGTGTAGCGTTTATTTATTTATTTATTTATAGGTGTCAACGACACGTTGTCAACCTTACCGCATAATGGTTCTTAAATCTTCTTTGCCTAGTAATTTTATGTATTAAAACAAAAGTTATGAAAAATATACTACTGTTTTGTGGTAGACCGTAGATATTTTGTCAATATCACTGCACTCGTGTGCGCAGTGTCAGCGTCAGTGCGGTGGGACTTACCTAGCTGGCCTGTTGCAATAAAAGGCCTACTACTATGAAGATATCGAATAATACCGAATTTCATATCAATTGGATACTTGAAAATAAATATCAATTATCAATTTATGAAGATTAAAAATGTCGATTATTTTTTCCCAAGCCTATGCTGTAAATGTACATCTATGGTATATATATTTATCATCTAGATAATAGACACTTAGACAGTATTATCTATGGTCTGACGTCTGTATTCTGTAAATTTGTGATGCGAAAGCAAATGGCCGTCGGTTAAAAGTATCGCATTTTTATGTGTAATACATAGGAAATATCCAGTGTGTTTGTTTTTTTATTATATATTTTGAAAAATAAATTGAATATTTTGATTGGTTTTCAAAGTGAGTACCCATGTATAAATTATAGGAGAAGTGGTTGCCGGTTATTGATGTCTATGGTTATTGGCGTTAGTAAATTATTAAAAAAGTATCCACGTGTGTTTTTAGAAAAAAGGCGCAGCGATGTCGCTGCCGCCATATCTCCTGGGCCCTAACCCATGGGCCACTATGATGGCTCAGCAGCAGTTGGCGGCGGCGCAGCAGGCAGCATTGCATGCTCATGCCGCCGCCGCTGCTGCTGCGCCGCCTGTGCCACCGGCTCAGCCGCCAAAGCCTCATCACATTCCAGAGGAAAAAATAAAAGAAAAAGGTACCTAATATATACCGAAATGTTTTACGGAGGAATCCAAGGTTTTACAATAAAATGTGTTAAACAACAATATAGTGACAATTATTAATTATTCTTATGGCTAACTTTAATCAATCTCATTACTTATACATAAGTATGTATTCCAAAAGTATGATGGCATTAAAATTGTGATGAAGCTCTCTCAAACCTTTAATGTACAATACATTAATGTCATACAACAATACATGTCATGTATCCCCGTGGCTCAAATTTCACCATTTTAAGTAATATGATTGAGATATTTTCTATGGGGTAAATGAAAACTTGCAATTGATATAAATTTTCAATAAAGTATTAGTGAAAATTGCTGTAATTGCCAACATTCATTCTGAAATGTTTAATCATTAAAATAATTTAACAAACATGTACAGTGTATACAATAGGTTATACACTATGTAGCTGTTTTTAAAGTTAGTAGGTGTATTCTTTTTTATATCTATATAAAATAAAGCAACTGACTCTAAAGCAACCATAACTACTATCTCACTAGACCTCACAAAATTATAAAGTCCAGGGACCTAATTTGTTATATGTAACTATGTAGACTCTTTGTGTCTATATAATATACTTAGCAGTATGAAAAAAAGGGCTACAAATGTCTATTGAAATGAGTTGCTTTTTGAGGTGAGGTTATTAAATCTTGTCGGCGTTGTGACGTGACGACCCCATCGCCCGCTGTTGTGATAATCTCTGTCACAGCAGAGATTATGCCACCAGTGCAATCAGTCACACTGGTGGTAGGTGTTTTGTTGCAAAAGGCCGTGTAAACAGGTTCCATCTTATTCTGCTGACAAAAAGTAGTGCTTAGGTATTACTGTGTTCTGGTTTGAAGGGCACCATAGGCTAGTGAAACTACTGGGCGAAGGAGATTTAAGACCCAATATCTCGAGGTTGGAAACATGTGATTGGCACCTACTAATGGTGCTGCAAGCGCTCATAGGCTATGGCAACCACTTACCATCAGGTGGGCCGTATGCTTGTTTGCCAACTTGTAATATAAAAAAAATCTTTTGTACATCTTCTTCGGATAAGACTTATGCTGAGTTAAATTCTTTTACTATACTAAAGATTTGAATTGAGCAAAAAATATGCCAACTTTATCGTAGAACTTTATTATGAATGAAGGAAATGAATACCGTTGTGACATGCTGTTAGCAAGTCTGCTTTGAGCCTCGCCTGTTGTGGGTTGATGCCTGCCTGGAGCTTTAAAAATAACTGATACATTTTGATTTTTATATTTTTTTTATTATTTTATTCAGTATTAAAAGATTAAATAAAAAATGTTAACTTTGGTGTTTAATCTTTTTGGGACGTCAAATTTCAATTAATCAAATCTTATTTCATCCCAATGATAGTCAGTTCAGTAGTGTGACATACTATATATAATATACCCAGTATTAAGTTTATGTCATTGAATTATTTCATATGCATAAATTATAATACACAACTTATTATGGCAATAGAATACCTTTACTGCATGTTGTCCAGAAATATACTTATTTCATTGAATTTTATAATCTTTATTAATGGTGGTGGTGGAGATGCCTACTATTGTTTCCATATTCTAAAGAGAAAACTTAGTGACCCATTCACTTTTGCATTAGGACCCACACTATTTAAATGCTAGTTGGCTATACTAGGGAGTCCAATTGAAAACTAACAGATGCAAATTAAGATATAATTGGCTAAGCTAAATAAAGTATATTATTTATTTATTTATGAATCTATAGTATTAACTTTGGAATTTATTCATTAAAGCAAATATTTAAATGTTTTAAAGGTTTAATTTAAAGGTGAGCAATAATATAAATAAATAATTAAGGTAACAATAAATTTTATTCAAATATATTTTTTGTTATAAACTGTTACTTATGAAGTGCTTTGTTAAACAGCTCAAAAATGGCATCAACTTCAATCAAAGCGATTTGCCGAAAAACGCAAATTCGGATTTGTCGATGCACAAAAAGAAGATATGCCACCTGAACACATTCGCAAAATTATACGTGACCATGGTGATATGACTAGTCGCAAATATCGACACGACAAACGGGTGTACCTCGGGGCTTTGAAATACATGCCACATGCTGTCATGAAATTGCTAGAAAACATGCCAATGCCATGGGAACAAATTAGAGATGTCCAAGTCTTGTATCACATAACTGGTGCTATTACATTTGTGAATGAAATTCCTTGGGTGATTGAGCCTGTCTACATTGCCCAATGGGGTACAATGTGGATCATGATGCGTAGAGAAAAACGTGATCGTCGCCACTTCAAACGGATGCGATTCCCTCCTTTTGATGATGAAGAACCTCCCTTGGATTACGCAGATAACATTCTGGATGTTGAGCCTTTAGAGCCTATCCAGATTGAGTTAGATCCTGAAGAAGATGCAGCAGTGGCTACCTGGTTCTATGATCATAAACCTCTGTTAGGCACTAGGCATGTCAATGGGTCAACATACAGAAAATGGAACCTATCATTACCGCAAATGGCTACATTATACCGACTTGCCAATCAACTGCTTACAGATTTGGTGGATGATAACTATTTCTACCTATTTGATTCTAAGAGTTTCTTTACTGCGAAAGCATTGAATATGGCAATACCTGGGGGGCCGAAGTTTGAGCCTCTCGTTAAAGATAACTCAGCTGGTGATGAAGACTGGAATGAGTTCAATGACATTAATAAGATTATTATTCGTCAGCCAATTAGAACAGAGTACAGAATTGCTTTTCCATATTTGTACAACAACTTGCCACATTTCGTCCAACTGTCTTGGTAAGTATTCAGTTATTAGTATATTGTAGCTGAGAAATGAGTAGAAATTAATAATAATTTTTATATTAAACAGGTATCATACACCCAATGTGGTATATATTAAGACAGAAGATCCAGACTTGCCGGCATTTTACTTTGATCCATTGATAAATCCAATCTCTCACCGTCACACTGTTAAGTCTTTGGATCCTATACTGGAAGAAGAAGATTTTTTGCTGCCAGAAGATATTTCACCATTCTTACAAGAAACGGCTCTGTACACCGACAACACAGCAAATGGCATTGCTCTTTTATGGGCTCCAAGACCTTTTAACATGAGATCAGGTAAACATTTCATGACTAGTATTTACTTGTATGATTTTATAATCGTAGATTATTATTTCTAATTAATGCTGTTCTATGTATAGTTTAATAATTTTCATGAACCAAAATTCATTTTACTAGGACGCAGTCGTCGCGCTATTGACGTCCCTCTGGTGAAGACCTGGTACAAGGAGCACTGTCCACCCGGCCAGCCCGTGAAAGTACGCGTATCTTACCAAAAACTTCTCAAGTATTATGTTCTGAACGCGCTGAAACATAGACCTCCAAAACCACAAAAGAAGAGGTGAGGAACAATAAAAATTACTCGATTATTAACATGAAATGGCCCGGCCAGTATTAATTTAATAAATTAAATAGAAAGCATAAAGTGAAAATTGGAGTATTCAATTAATTTGTTTATTTTTTTAACAGATATCTCTTCCGCTCATTCAAATCGACGAAATTCTTCCAAACGACAACACTCGATTGGGTCGAAGCTGGTCTCCAAGTTTGTAGACAGGGATACAATATGTTGAATCTGCTGATTCACCGCAAGAATCTTAACTATCTCCATCTTGATTATAACTTCAATTTGAAGCCCGTCAAAACTCTCACAACTAAGGAGAGAAAGAAATCTCGCTTTGGAAATGGTGAGTATTATAAAATTTACTTTTAGGGTTCCATATTCAAAGGTTGCCAGCAAAACACTACTAAGCCTTCGGTGTCAGTCTGTCCGTTCATCTGTCAATGGGTTGTATCACATGAACTAGAATATGTAGACTTGAAATTATCACAGAATTTGTATATCTGCTGCTGCTACAACAAAATAAAAATTGTATTAATATAAAATAAAAAAACTATTCCCATACAAAAACTTTTTACGTTTTTACGTTTTCTGTAGTATCACATGAACTGTAACAGATAAATGATAATTGTTGGAATTTTTATCTATTATAATAACGAATAATTAAAACAAATTTGATTTCAAATTTAAATGGGCTCTTCCTACAAGAAACTTGATATTCTTATTTTCTGTGATTGAAATTTCATTTTTGTTTTTTTTTTTCAGCCTTCCACTTGTGTCGTGAAATCCTTCGCCTTACTAAATTAATCGTGGACTCCCACGTCCAGTACCGTCTCAACAATGTAGATTCGTTCCAATTGGCAGATGGTCTCCAGTACATATTTGCACATGTGGGTCAACTGACGGGCATGTACAGATATAAGTACAAACTGATGAGACAGATACGGATGTGCAAGGATTTGAAGCATCTCATCTATTATCGATTTAATACTGTAAGTAGTATATTCTTGTAATTTTTTTGGGTCCAAAGTATTAAAAATAGCATAACACATGCAATAAAAGTATTAAAATTTATAACAGAAAGTCTAGTTATTCTATATTTTTGTGTGTTATAAATAAAAAAAATTAAATTAAAATTCAATTTTCTTAGGGTCCAGTATCAAAAGGTCCCGGTTGTGGTTTCTGGGCTCCTGGCTGGCGTGTCTGGCTGTTCTTCATGCGTGGCATTACGCCTCTCCTGGAACGCTGGCTAGGGAACTTGCTGTCCAGGCAGTTCGAAGGACGACACTCGAAGGGTATATAGTATATACTTACTATACTGTCATAGATAAACTACGATAATATGTTGCGAACCTTCAATTCACTTTTTCATTGTAGTCGTAGCGCCGGCAGATTTGTTAGTTCACTGATCATTTCTAATTCTGTTCTTTGTCCTTTTTTAAAAAGTGGAACTCATTGCTGGCACACGAGGTGTGATGAGGCATCTTCCGCGTAGGCAGGGTGAGGGTGGTTAGTGCAGTTGTCTTCCGCAAGTTATTAGCCGCCTTCGCGCTTGGACTTTACTGCCACTTATCATCAGGTGGAAGTAAAGTCATTTGCCCTCCGTTTCAAATAAAAAAAAACCATTACTAGCCGACTGCGCAAGACAACGCACGTGTCATTGTCAAAGAGTACCTCAGTGCAGTGCCATACTAATAGTAATGAGAGACCGAATAATGATGCCCTAAGTCGAGCAACAAATCCATAGATTTAGGTTTTGTTGGGCTTTCACAAAGGCAATGAAACATTCTAAATTTAAGGAGTGCCATGTTATCGTAGTTTATCTATAGATTAAACAAGGTTTAAAAGAAATTATTGTTCATTTCAACCAAAATATATCTGCCCCTAATTTTATAGAATGATTTTAGAATTCTAATGCTGAGCTGAAGCATTAACAATTGTAAAGAATAAAAAAAAACAAAATTAACATATTAGAATCTTTCAGGAGTCGCTAAAACTGTGACTAAACAGCGCGTCGAGTCCCACTTCGACTTGGAGCTCCGCGCGTCCGTCATGCACGACATCGTCGACATGATGCCCGAAGGGATCAAACAGAATAAGGCTCGGACAATCCTCCAGCATCTCTCCGAAGCTTGGAGGTGCTGGAAAGCTAATATACCTTGGAAGGTCAGTCTTAATTACCTAAATATATTATTATAAATACAAACCTTTATGTTTAACATTTCAAAATTAATTTCCAATTTAGTAAAAATTATTACTTTAATATCTTTTTTTTAAATATTGCCTCAAAAAATTATTTTATAATGAAAAATACAGTTATTGATATTTTTAACTTTAAATGTCTATTGTAATACAATATCCATCTTAATTTTTTATAGCTCACATTACATGAACTAAAGTTACTTACAATTATAAAAATATATTTCTGTAATATTTTCAATCACCAATAAATAAATAAAAAAATTATAACTCACATTTTGACACAAGTACTTTTAATACCACAACAATACTATCAATATTAAGAAATAATAAAATACAATTTTTTATCCAGGTGCCAGGTCTCCCAACGCCAATTGAGAACATGATCCTCAGATATGTTAAAATGAAGGCAGATTGGTGGACGAACACGGCTCACTACAACCGTGAACGTATCCGTCGCGGCGCTACCGTCGATAAGACTGTCTGTAAGAAGAACCTCGGCCGGCTCACTAGACTGTATCTGAAGGCTGAACAAGAAAGACAGCACAACTATCTAAAGGTATGGTATTTTATTGATGGTTAATATTGATGAATATTTTCTTTTGGAATTTAGTTATTTTAAGCATCTTCGGTAAGAGGTTAAGAAATTGTCACCTATTTTACAGAGGAAAAAGCATTATGCAACGTTGTAAACTAGGGTGTGCGAGTATCGATATTCTAGCAGACGGGCATATTATATATTACATATTCTACAGTAGCTAGTTGTTTAATCTTAATACTGAATATAAAGAAAAATGATTTTTGTAGGTTTGTCCTCTATGCTTTTGTAAACTACTGATTATTCTGTATATTGTATCTATATAACTTTCGAAAGTTCCTAGCCAAAAAAACAAAGCATTCAGGTTGCAACTAGCACATAATATTTTATGTTTTAAAATTAAATTTTTCATTGTTTATAATTTATGTTTATGTATATACTTCTTCGAATTAAATTGGAAGTTAAACAAATGTTAAGAAACCTCGTCCCTGACGGGGCTGTATATTTGTTTCTAATCATATTATATCTTTAATTAGCGGCCTGCTCCGACTTCGCACGGGTATACAATATATGTCAAGCCTATGTCATTCACTGAAATAATGATTAAAATCGATCCAGTAGTGTTGATTTATTCATTACTGCCCGTGGCCCGCACGCGTTAAATGTAATTATTTACGATATCACATTAGAAACCTCAAAATATATCAGTATTTCTCCACTATTTAATGGATGTTATTATATATATAAACCTTCCTCTTCAATCACTCTATCTATTGAAAAAACCGCATCAATATTAAAGATTAAAGCATAATTTAAAGATTTAAGCATACATAGGGACAGAGAAAGCGACTTTGTTTTATACGATACGATATCTTTAATTGTTATAACTATTGTTATATAGGATGGTCCCTACATCTCGCCCGAGGAAGCAGTAGCGATCTACACAACAACAGTCCACTGGCTGGAGTCCCGACGCTTCGCGCCCATACCCTTCCCGCCGCTGTCATACAAACACGACACCAAGCTGCTCATCCTGGCCTTGGAGCGATTGAAAGAGGCCTACAGTGTCAAGTCCAGACTCAACCAGAGCCAGCGGGAGGAGCTCGGCCTTATAGAACAGGCCTACGATAATCCTCACGAAGCGCTCTCCAGGATCAAGCGTCATTTGCTTACTCAGAGGACATTCAGAGAGGTTAATGTTATTTGTATTGAAAATCTTGCTAAATACATTTTTTTTTTTGTATTTTTTCAATAATAATTTCAACATGTAAATTATTATAATACTCATCTAGATAAAACTTAGATCTCGCCATTTAAATTTTCTAGTATATCTGGTCTGTTAATGTCTTAATAAAAATAATGTTATTATATAAATTTTTTATCACAAAGATTACATAATATATTAAGTTGTAATGTTAGATATACAGATATACATATTACAGGAAAGAATGGGGATGGTATAGGAAGGGACAAAGATGGTGGAAAATTTGACCTACAAAACACAGAAGCACAAATAAATATATTGTACCTTTGTACTTTGTACCATTTATATATACTGTAGCATTTTGTTATTGTAATAATTATTTTGTATGTGCAATAAAGATTTAAATAAAATAAAGTAATATATTGAATTGAATAGGTTTCAATATAATGCAATTTCTATATAGTATATTGTGCGCGACCCAAAAACGACTACTTTACGTTCATATACTGCTTGCCAATTTTTGGAAACACCAACTTTCCTTCATTATAACGATAATAATGTGTTATTGTCCAGGTGGGCATAGAGTTCATGGACCTGTACTCGCACCTGGTGCCCGTGTACGACGTGGAGCCGCTGGAGAAGATCACGGACGCGTACCTCGACCAGTACCTGTGGTACGAGGCCGACAAGCGGCGCCTGCTGCCGCCCTGGGTCAAGCCGGCCGACACCGAGCCCTCGCCGCTGCTGGTCTACAAGTGGTGCCAGGGTACGACCACCTGCACAAACCATACAGAGGGCCTGACTTACATTTGGACGCAAATAAGTAATACCATGTCAACCCACAAAATTTAAAAAGCTGAGTTACATATGCAGAAGTGTTGATAAATGGCTGAAGAACATTTTTCTTTAATATTTGTAGGGTTTTAAGCTTTAAAACTTCTAAAAAGCCATCTTTTAATCATGCAATTTATGTATTATGTTAAACGTTTTGGTTTAAATACATATTTTTGTGAAAATAAGTAAAATAACTTACATAAATCTGAAATTCCCAAAAACTTGACCAATAAATAAAAAAATCATATAAATAATGTAAAGCAAGTTGTTCAAAATTATCAAACGCGTTTTTCTCGACATGACATTCGTGTGGGTTGATATAGTATTGCTTATTTGCGTCCATCTATTCTAGCATCAATTCACATTTTCAATAAGTATATTTCAGTAGCTCGACGGTGGAAGGGCCGACTCCGCTCCGTTAACGCGAGAGACGCAGGTTCAATCCTAAACCTCTTGAGCTGCTGTCGTACCCGCTTCTAGTGCAAGCTTTGAGCTTATTTAGAGTGCAATAAGAATATTAACAATGCCTTGAAAAATCATTGCTAATAATCTTTTTAAAAAAATCTCATTAAAGTATTGATTCACACTTCGCATTTCTCTGTTTTAAATTCTTATGAAGTTTAAAACTCGATTTAACATGTTAAGGGATGCTTAGGCATACATTAACGGCTGTATAATAAGTAAGATAAGATGATCTATTTGATTGGTAACGTAGACGAGAGAGGGGATAGCGCGGGCAGTCGAAAGAATGGGCAAACTCGGGAAAGCATCCTTTAAAATACTATGCATATTAAGTGTCTCCAAAACCAAAAGCTAAATTGTATTGGGAGTCTATTATACGCACCTTTAGAATGAAAAGGCCATAATTAAAAAAAGTCGAAACTTTAGTTATCGCGTAAAATGACTTAAAGGGAAATTGTCAATCTAATAGTCCAAATATAGTGATATTCGAGCGTAAATAACCAAGAAAATATAATATACGAAAGATTGTGCAGGTGTCAATATTTTAAATCTTATTTTGTTGATTCCCAAAAATTGCTTTTGAATTACGTCGTTTTCATCCTAAAGGTTCAATATATGTATTGTTATTGTTATGTAATATTAAAAAGGATTTGGATCTGTTGGAAGAAATTGCGATTGCCCAAAGTGTGCGTTGTGGCAAAGGAGATCAAATGGTTGTACCATCCCCTTGTTACAAACCTCACTTTGGTTGATTGCACATTACTACAAGGAAGAACTCATTATATGCACGATCAAGAGGCAGCAGTGTTGCAGGTGAAGGCGATGCATTCGCTTTAAATAATAAATCTAAATATTTAATGTTACTATTGGTAATGTATAACAGAGTATCCGTGTAACAGAGTAACGTGCATGGTATTCGTGAAAAGAAAAATATTTTAAAATAGTATAATAATAAATATCTAAAAGCTTGACACCGTTGTGGCGTTGTGGGTAGCGAGTCTGCCTTTAGCCTCTACCGCTCGGGGCAGATTTTTGCAATGATCTTACAAATGGACGCGAATAAGCAATACCATGTCAACCCACAAAATTGAAAGAATTGAGTTATATGTGCAGAAGTGTTGGTAAATGGCTGAAAAACATTACGAAATATGCAGTTTGTATACTTATATTTTGTGAAAATAAGTAAAATAACTTACATAAATCTTGAAATTGCTAAAAACTTGACAATACATAAAAAAAAAATCATATAAAGCAAGTTGCTCAAAATTTTCAAACGCCTTTTTCTGGAAATGACATTCGTGTGGGTTGACATGGTATTCCTTATTTGCGTCCAAATATCTGTTTCGGTCAGGGCGTTTGTGCTTGTGGGACTGCCCACCGTGCCTCGGAGAGCACGTTAAGCTGTCGGCCTCTGTTGTTATCAAATAACATCTGATAATTATCTCTCTATCTCATCTATACATTAACTCTTGATAACTAAATTGCTCTTATCAAATGAGTTACTGGGTTCGCCTTTAGGGTTGCGAAGGTCAGGTGTCAATCGCTCTGTGTAATAACTAGTAACCTACCAAATCTGGACAAGAGTAATAAGCAGGTCCTGGGGAAATACTCGTATACTGGGAATAATGCTAGGAAGAAGATCTAAAAGCAGGATATTTTTAAAAGTTACATCTAGTATTTTCTAATTTCAACATATTTAATGGATATATATATATATATCTAAGCATATTAGCATGAGAAAATGTGACACTAATTTTCGTTCTCAAATCTCAAGTGTAACCTTAGACTTGTAAAATGAAAAATTATATAAAATTATATCTCCAATAATGGAGAAAATATGTATTGTGATTATTGAACAGTTATTTACAGTGAAAACTTAACTAATATTCTTTAATTTCTTACAAAAGGTATCAATAATCTACAAGACGTGTGGGAAGTCGGCGAGGGCGAGTGCAACGTGCTTCTGGAATCCCGCTTCGAAAAGTTGTACGAGAAGATAGACTTGACGCTTCTCAATCGTCTCCTGCGTTTGATCGTCGATCACAACATAGCTGATTACATGACTGCTAAGAACAACGTCGTCATTAATTACAAGGTAATTAATTGTTAAATTAAAAATTGTAACGATATATTAATTTGACGACGTTGTGGCGCAGCAGTTGCGAACCATAAGTTCCACTGGTCGCGGGTGCAATTCCCGCTCGGAGCAGATGTTTGTATTGACCATATAGGCATGTTTTCCGTTCGGGGTGGGTTTGTCTTTGTAAATGTCTCAGGACCTCCGACACAGGATATCACTATCCTAATGGAGGCCGTTGAGTTTGTAGTGTTTATTTATTTATAATTTTGGCTGCTTTTCGATCTACAAAATATAGGCAATGTAAGATAAGCAACAATTATATGATGAATCGCGTAGGGGTCCTGAAACCAGAGAGTCCCTGTGCTCTGGAGGCGACACAAGACTGTAGACCTTGCCGATCGCAGTGTACTGCAGCTTGTGTCGTCTGAGATTACGCTTCTGATATCTAACTCAAGACTCAAAACCATTTTAAAAAATTGAGCAATACATTAATACATTTATTTATTTTATTCAGGACATGAATCATACAAACTCCTACGGTATAATCAGAGGCCTCCAATTCGCATCGTTCATAGTACAATACTATGGCCTGGTGTTGGATCTGCTGGTGCTTGGTCTTCAAAGGGCCAGCGAGATGGCCGGTCCACCGCAGCTTCCTAACGACTTCCTCTCATATCAAGACAGAGCAGCTGAGCAAGCGCATCCAATTCGTTTATACTGCAGATATATTGATAGGATACATATATTCTTCAGGTATTAAATATAATATAATTATATTTTTAATATATTTTGTTCTTAAAATCAAGCTATTTTCGATCTGCTTTATCTTTTGAAATTTAGCATTTTCTATTGCATTTATTATGGGATATTTATGTAGGAATTGTTTCTGGAAAACATTAAAGAATATTTTTCACTTAAAGGCCGGCAATGCAGCAATCCATACCATGAGCCGAGACCACTTAGATGAACCTCCACCCCTTTGCCCTCCACTTATAATTAATTTAAATTAGAGGTAATGTAGAATACGAAAATATTATATTCTCGTACTCAGATTCACAGCGGAGGAAGCCCGCGACCTGATCCAACGCTACCTGACGGAGCACCCGGACCCCAACAACGAGAACATCGTCGGCTACAACAACAAGAAGTGCTGGCCGAGGGACGCCAGGATGCGTCTCATGAAACATGACGTTAACTTGTGAGTAATATGTATAATATACAGAAATTTTATTTAAAAAAATAGTAAACTTGCTAATTATTACATAGACGTGTATAATTTTGTTCTATTTTAGATTAAAATAAGCATTCTATATTTTAAAAAATAATATTAAAAGTATTTTATTAAAACCTTTTTTCAAAATACATGTTTTTAGTAAGGATGGTTTCAGACCAGCATTATTTTTTCGAGCGTAAACAGTCGTTTCGGCATATGCCCGCTTCTAAAGCCGTGTACACTCGAGAGAGATTATCGAGTGTCAGTAGCATATTCAATATTGATACAGATTAATATTACGCACTCATACGAGGTTATTAGCCGTACGAGTCGCTAGTTTACTTGCTAAAAAAAACTATCATATACGCATGTTTAAAACGCTGGTCTGCAACCGCCCTAATACAAAAACTTTCGGTATGTCATTTTATTTTCCAATTTATATAAGGTTTTTAATGTTATAACAGAGGTCGCGCAGTATTCTGGGACATAAAGAACCGCTTGCCCCGTTCCGTCACCACCATACAGTGGGAGAACAGCTTCGTCTCCGTGTACTCGAAGGACAATCCTAACTTACTATTTAACATGGCTGGCTTTGAATGCAGAATATTGCCTAAAGTAAGTATAACTATCAAAATGTTTTTAAAATTAGTTGCAAAGAATTATAAGAAGGAATCCAATCCAGGTTAAGAATGTATAATAGGCAGAGATAAAACAGTTCAAAATCTTTTTTTCTCTGCTTGATGTGTATAAAAAAATCTTTTAATAATGATTATCGTCGAATTTCGCTTCGTCGAATGATTAGGCGACCACTAATCTTATTCAACCTACTAACAAAATAATAATAATTTGATTACTGCATTAATATTTATACTATTTTAAAAAACGTAATTCAACCAATAGTGTCGAAGTCAAAACGAAGAGCTCTCCCATCGGGACGGCGTATGGAACCTTCAAAACGAAGTAACCAAGGAGCGCACAGCGCAGTGCTACTTGCGAGTCGACGACGAGTCGCTCGCGAGGTTCCACAACCGCGTGCGACAGATCCTGATGGCGTCCGGTTCAACAACCTTCACTAAGATCGTTAACAAGTGGAACACTGCGCTTATTGGTTAGTATTCAAAATTTACTGTAGACTTCTTCAACACAAAGTAAATAAAAGTTTACCGGCGTCGGGACGTGACTCGCTGTCTCTCTCTTTCACAGTAGAGATTACTCCATCAGTGCAATTAGTCACACTGTTGGTAGGTCTTTTGCTGCAAGAGGCCGGCTAGGTAGGTACCACCGCAGTGCCAAATATTCTACCGCCAAACAGTAGTGCTTAGGCATTACTGTGTTCCGGTTGGAAGAGCATTGTAGCAACCAATATCTCGAGGTTGGCACAGCGTGAGTGGCACCTACTAATGGTGTTGCTCGCGCTCATAGGTTACGGCAACCGTTTACCATCATGTGCGCCGTATGCTTGCTTGACAACTGTAAATACAAAAATAGGTAGTCAAGGAGATTGCCGATAGAAGTGAAAACTTAAAACTTTGGAATAACTGTTTTTATATTGTTTTTAATAATTATATGAATAATTGAATTACAGAAGTAGTATTATATATAGAGCATGTCAAGGTCATTAGTGACGCGAAACTAAGACTTTCCTCTACCTAAAATGGTTCAATGTGGCTAAAGAAGTTTTCACTTCAAAAAACAAGATAAAATTATGTTTAGGTAAATTGTAAATATAATTTCTATATCACAAATTGTTTTATAGGTTTAATGACGTACTTCCGCGAAGCGGTCGTAAACACGCAAGAGCTACTAGACTTGCTTGTGAAGTGCGAGAATAAAATTCAGACCAGAATCAAGATCGGGCTCAACTCGAAAATGCCTTCCCGTTTCCCGCCCGTTGTGTTTTACACACCGAAAGAGTTGGGTGGACTCGGTATGCTGTCTATGGGTCACGTTTTGATACCACAGGTGAGAAATAAATCTTTCTTTTGATAGTAGTAGAGCCATACCCTTCCCAAATTGGCCGGCTCGTCTGGGGAAGTAGTACTTCACTGAAAATTGACGTAAAGGGAGTGAGAGCGCCAGACGCATAATCCCACACTCTCCTTTTTCTTTCCCGTCTCTTCCCCTATCCCAAGGGTTGGCAATGAGTATGCGATACATCAAGTATCCCGCGCGTTCATAGGTTACTGCTAATAGGCGGATCATTATATGCTTGTTTGCCAACCATTATGACAAAATAAATGTTATAGACGATTATAATTTCGATTTTGAAGTTAGCTCTTTTGTCTTAAGTTTATCATATTTGACACAAAATTGAAGTTATATTAATTTATCATTTTCTTACTAACTCACACTTTTTAATCAAAGTTAAAACTATTCTATATTTTATCCATAGTCCGATCTCCGCTGGTCGAAACAAACGGATGTCGGCATCACTCACTTCAGATCTGGTATGTCGCACGACGAGGACCAGCTCATCCCCAACTTGTACCGCTACATACAGCCCTGGGAGGCGGAGTTTGTGGACTCGCAGCGAGTGTGGGCCGAGTACGCTCTGAAGAGACAGGAGGCTAACGCCCAAAACAGGTATCGCTTACTATATTGAATAATTATAGAGTAGATAAATGAATAGACTTACTATATACTATGGACAGGCCCTTTCTTAAACTCAACTTCTACACAACAAAATGATGTCAAACAATAACTTAAATTGATATTTTGTTATGATTTGCACGTAACTGAATTGAGTTAGCGTGCGTTGCTGTTGAAGTTACTAACACATATACTATACTACAAGGGACACCAATGAGTCTGACATTTTGTCTGTATTAGAGAAGTGTCTGTCTATAGCATATAGTAAGTATATAATTAAATGTCTAAGAATGGTTAAAAAAAAATGTAATACATAATTTTAAATCATTAATAGACATTCGACATAAAATCTATTTGGTAATACTACAGTAGATCTCATTTATGCATTTTAATATGATGAATCGCGTAGGGGTCCTGAAACCAGAGAGTCTCTGTGCTCTGGGGGCGACACAAGACTGTAGACCTTGCCGATCGCAGTGTACTGCAGCTTGTGTCGTCTGAGATTACGCTTCTGATCAAACACAACTTATAAGCAAATAACTTCATCCATTTCCATTTGTAAATATTAATCATAATTTTAGACGTCTGACGTTAGAAGATTTAGAAGACTCGTGGGATCGAGGAATACCGAGAATAAATACGCTATTCCAAAAGGACAGACACACACTCGCCTATGATAAAGGATGGCGTATACGAACAGAGTTCAAACAATACCAGGTAATTATGAAATTGCACAAAGAGTTACATTTTTACAATATTAATTTACTAGTAACGTGTCGTAATTGTGCTGTTGGGATAATCTCAGTCACAGCAGAGATTATTCCACCAGTGCAGTCAGACACACTAGTTGTAGGTCTTTTGTTGCAAGAGACCGCTAGGTGGTTACCACTGCAGCGTAAAATATTGTAACGCAAAGTAGTAGTCTTTGGCATTACTGTGTTCCGGTTTCGAGGGCATTGTAGGCTAGTGAAATTACCTGGCAAAGAGATTTACGAACTAATATCTTGAGGTTGGCAATGTGTGAGGACACCCACAAATGGTGCTGCCACCGCTCATAGACTACGGCAACCGCTTACCACCACGTGGACCATATGCTTGCATGCCAACTTAGTAACATTAAAAAAAAAATAAGGAAATGCCAAATAGAGTAAATCAAACTATTCAAAATATATTTAACTATATAGAAATGGATCCTTTAGTAATACTGGTTATATTTTGTTAAAAACTTAATAAAAATAAAAATTGAGAACCAATCTTTTCTATTGACAATAAAGTAGCCATCATTAATAGTTGTACATGGGAAAAAGTTACTTCTTAATAATATCTGAACTATGTCCAAATATTTTGCTTTAGTTTTAAATAAATTAATATTATAATCATTTTTTCTTAATTTTGTTCCACAGGTCCTAAAACAGAATCCGTTCTGGTGGACTCATCAACGCCACGACGGCAAGCTTTGGAACTTGAACAACTACCGCACAGACATGATTCAAGCGCTCGGTGGAGTAGAAGGCATCCTTGAGCATACGCTGTTCAAGGGAACCTACTTCCCCACTTGGGAGGGTTTGTTCTGGTAAGGAATATATCATTAAATGAGTAAAACTGTTAGGGCTTTTAAAATTCTCCATATTTATCTATCATTTACTGTCCACTAGTGATCTATTTAAAGACGCATACTCCACTGTTTTGTGTCTTAGTAAGTATTTATTTCTGTTCATCCTACTACTATTATAAATGTGAAATGTTTGTATGGTTGGACATTTGTTACTCTATCACGCAAAAACTACTGGATAGATTTGGATGAAATTTGGTACACACATATTTTATTGCCTGGATTAACATATAGGGTGCTTTTAATCCTGGAAAATGTTGGGTTCCCGTGGGATCATCAAAACACTAAGCGGAGCCATGGGCACTGCTCCTCTTCATCCTTACAGTACCTCATCAATTTTTTAACAAAATTGTTATTTTGTTGAACAGGGAGAAAGCGTCAGGTTTTGAAGAGTCGATGAAATATAAGAAACTGACGAACGCCCAGCGATCCGGTTTGAACCAGATTCCTAATCGTCGCTTCACACTCTGGTGGTCTCCCACCATCAACAGAGCCAATGTATACGTGGGATTCCAGGTAGGGCATAATACTTGATGATGTCATATTAGTATCTTTAATGTATGTTAGTTCTTTTCCAGTGTTTGTGATGTATGAGAGTGTGCGTGAATTCCATCATCGCTAGTATTAAAAAAAAAATTTAATTAAGATTACGTGTAGCATTAGCCAAGTTATGAAGATGTATCAGTCACGTAAAAAATTACAAGTTTGCTATAATAAAAAATATTGATGCCACTAATGTATGATATTTAATTTACCATTTTTTGCATAGGAAGGTCTAACACAGCACAATTACTGTGTAATAACCACAAATTTTACTGTCATAGGTACAACTGGATTTAACTGGTATATTCATGCACGGCAAGATCCCCACCCTGAAGATCTCTCTCATCCAAATCTTCAGAGCTCACTTGTGGCAGAAAGTACACGAATCTATTGTGATGGATCTCTGTCAGGTAAGAAATGTGGAGTAACTTATAATGGGGAAATGTGGAGTAACTTATAATGGGGAAGGTTCATTATTGCCTGTAATCAACAACTTTTTATAATTTAAAATGACTAAAGTTTTTATTAATATAACTATCAACTGAAAATGTAAAGTAATTAAAACTTTTTGTATATTTCCAATCAAAAATCATATCATTTTATAACTTGCATAATGAAGTCTCTGTAACTCAACGGTAGAAGGTCCGAATTGTGACGTGGGAGTTGCAGGTTCGATCCTGACCCCCTTGGGTTATTGCCTGCCCACCTCTCACAAGCTACATACTTAAGAAATATTACTAATGACTTAAAAAATGTATTCCTAATATTCTTAAAAAATGTTTTAATAGGTATTTGATCAAGAACTCGACGCGTTGGAAATTGAAACGGTACAAAAAGAAACAATTCACCCTCGTAAATCTTACAAAATGAACTCTTCCTGCGCCGATATACTTCTGTTCTCTGCATATAAGTGGAATGTGTCTCGTCCTTCTTTACTCGCTGACACAAAGTAAGTACAATTTACGTTTTATAGTTGTATCGATATCATGTATGTGTAGAATATTTTTGGGCCCATAAGTCCCATAACATAAATTAAGGTACAATTCACGATTTATAAAAAGCAGTTTTTCAACATATGTTTAAAGATTTAAATAATTATAGACAAGGGGTTAAATTTGTGGTACAGAGTCACCTAAATTACTATTCCTATTAAAACTCAAGTTATATCTTTTACAATTATTATTAATTGTCTGTAGTATACTTGAGAATCATTTTAAAAATGATCTTTTTTATAGGGACACTATGGACAACACAACAACACAGAAATATTGGCTCGATATACAACTGAGATGGGGCGATTATGATTCCCACGACGTGGAACGATACGCTCGAGCCAAGTTCCTGGACTACACCACGGATAACATGTCCATATATCCATCGCCAACGGGCCTGCTTATTGCTATCGATTTAGCATATAACTTGCACAGGTATGAAACCATTAATACTGCAGTAATACATAATAATTTTTATATTTTAGTAGTGAAATTAAGATAACTCACTTAGCAAGTACTGTAATACTTAACGTCTCACAAATCCTGCAGAATTTTTTAAAAACTATATTCTATTAATATTTTTTTAAACAAATTATTTATAGTCTATTTCAATAATAAATCAAACATTTAAGATGTTTCTTATGATTGTAACAAAAATTCCATAACCAACAGTGCATATGGCAACTGGTTCCCCGGTTGCAAACCACTCATTCAGCAAGCGATGGCAAAGATAATGAAGGCGAACCCAGCGCTGTACGTGTTGCGTGAGCGCATCAGGAAAGCTCTCCAACTTTATTCCTCGGAGCCTACTGAGCCTTACCTCTCCAGCCAGAACTACGGGGAATTGTTTTCTAATCAAATTATTTGGTATGTCATATTTAATAAGGGCTTATAAACTTCAAAAATGTATAGTATTTTACATGTAACAATGATGTAATTTAATTTTTTTTCTTTTATTATAAAATGTCTTTTCTTACTGAAACAATCATAAACATATATATGTATAATCTTCTTTAACGGTTAAATAGTTAATGTAAGCTATGGTCACTTTCAAAACTCCTTTTATATTTATCTCAGGATCTCCTTTTATATTAATTTTTATTATATTATAAGAATATTAATTTTATTTATAGGTTCGTAGACGACACAAACGTGTACCGTGTGACGATCCACAAAACATTCGAGGGTAATCTAACAACGAAGCCCATCAACGGCGCCATCTTCATTTTCAATCCTCGCACTGGTCAGCTCTTCCTCAAGATCATTCACACCAGTGTCTGGGCCGGTCAGAAACGTCTTGGACAGGTAGATATTTAAAATTAGAATTTTTAATTATATTTTTTTGCCGCGTCGAACGATTTTTGTCCTCACATGTTTCGCGTCACCAACATGCTTCATGTGACGTGTACGTGAGACTGGCGATGTGCGTGCATATTAGACTTCAGTCTTCATCTTGTTGTCTATTGTTTTCCTCGTATGCACACGTCGCAATGTGAAGAATTAAATACTCATAGTTTAACATAAATTAACTGGATAGCTTCTATACATATTTCTCTTCATGTAGCTCGCGAAATGGAAGACCGCCGAGGAGGTTGCCGCTTTAATTCGGTCCCTGCCCGTAGAAGAACAACCGAAGCAGATCATTGTCACCAGAAAGGGAATGTTGGATCCTCTTGAGGTAAGTTCATAAAGTGGAACACCTCTTATTAATTTGTAAATTACATAAATTCTTCATTATTTTTTTAATTCTCAATCACAATGAGCATACAACTGTTGAATCATAGTACTTTGAAGACCGTCTGGCGCAGTGCTAGCGAAGCTGCCTTAAGCACCAGAGGTCGTGGTTTCGATTCCTGCTTGGAGCATATGTTTGTAGACGTCTTTATGCTTCCGGACCCCTGACATAGTCTATAACTACCCTGTTGAGTGTGTAGCATTTATTGTATAATAAAAAATTTAATTATTTATGTTAAAATTTTAATGTTTCTTTAGGTGCACTTGCTAGATTTCCCAAACATCGTCATCAAGGGTTCGGAACTGCAACTTCCGTTCCAGGCGTGCCTTAAAGTAGAGAAGTTTGGAGATCTCATATTAAAGGCGACTGAGCCACAGATGGTACTGTTCAACTTGTATGACGACTGGCTCAAAACCATATCGTCCTACACAGTGAGTATTTTTCAAGTTTTCACTAACTTTATTTGCACTAATGACATAAAAAATAATGAATCCTGCAAAACATAGTCAAGTGACAAAATTTCAAATCTAATAATTTTTTCGTTTTTAAGTTTATAATAAAAAAACTTCTTCCTTCATTAAGCTATATTCTTTATAGGAATAAAAGTCTTGTAACCATATAAGTATTATATACTACAGACAGTATCTTCCTTATAGACATAATGTCAATCACACTATGGTGTTCTTTTGTAAATTCAAAATAAACCCAACAAAATTGAATTAGTCACAAGCTTGCAACATAAGCAAAAAAAGACTAACTTTGTTTCGTTGCATTGATGTTGAATATTAAAAGGAGAATGAGGGAGTTTGAACTTTGTGTCTGGATGGAAGGACTCTTCCATAGTATGTAATAAGTTTATGCTAGTAACAGACATAGACAGACATACATACTACTTTGTTATTTATGTTTTATATTATTGGTGTAAGATATTTTTGTAATTAAAATTTTCTTTAACAGGCATTCAGCAGACTTATTCTTATACTACGCGCTCTACACGTTAACACTGAAAGGACAAAGGTTCTTCTAAAACCAGATAAAACAACATTAACAGAACAGCATCACATCTGGCCCACATTATCTGATGATGACTGGATCAAAGTTGAAGTACAGCTCAAAGACCTTATTCTAGCTGATTATGGCAAGAAGAACAAGTAAATAACTTTTATTTTCTTTTTTTTTTAATATTATCTGCTAGCTAGTTTATATAGTTTATTCAATAAACACAAATTTATTTGAAGTCTATTTCGGATGACTTACTTGACTTCTCGATTTTTCTAATTTTAGCTTAAACTACATAAATTTATTTTGTTGAAAGTATTGAAATTTTAAATTTAAGTTGGAATAGTTACTTTAAGTTAATAATGTCTTTTTATAAATTTTGTATAGATTTGATAAACATGATAATGTTTTTTTTCAATCAAATAATGATTAAAAAAATAATATATATAGGGGTATATTTAATAAGGAATTCTTAATTAATAAACGTTAAATTTTTCACAGTGTGAATGTGGCATCGCTGACACAATCTGAGATACGAGATATCATCCTCGGTATGGAGATATCGGCGCCGTCAGCCCAGAGGCAGCAGATCGCCGAGATCGAGAAGCAGAGCAAGGAGCAGAGCCAGCTCACCGCCACCACCACGCGCACCGTCAACAAGCACGGCGACGAGATCATCACGTCCACCACTAGTAACTACGAGTCGCAGACATTCAGGTACATTATAAATTTATTATTTTGCTATGTATATTTATTAATTTCAGATACTATCTGAGGAGAGACCTACATTTATCTATGATTTTACATTTTAAAAGAAATTAAAATTAAAATTGCAATTCAATTTTATTAATTAAATATCCAGTAATAAATAACGAGATCCCTGATATAGACGTCCTATTGACTTGAAATTTTGCATAATTAATTATGAATCTATTTCGATGTAGACGAAAAAGGTGTTTCTTTGATTTTGTTTCTAATGATTTTTATCCCAAATAGTAAATTAAACTTCTCAAAATATAAGAACTAATTAAGCTTTGCCAAATTGATTTGATTAAAATAGTAGAAAAATCAACACTTTTAAATCTAAAGCTATTAATTTGGCTTTCTATAATGAAGTTGTTAGTATATTATTGAGTGTTTATTTTTAGTGCTACAATGTTTACAATTGTATTTTTTTTTCTAGTTCAAAGACAGAATGGCGCGTGCGTGCGATATCCGCAACGAATCTCCATTTGCGTACGAACCATATCTACGTCAGTTCAGACGACATCAAAGAGAGTGGCTACACATACATCTTACCTAAGAATTTGCTCAAGAAGTTTGTCACCATATCAGATTTGAGAGCACAGGTATATTCAGTAGTCATTTATAAAAGTTTATTAATATAGCGTATATTTTTTACAATTAATTTTGAGATTTTTGTAAGTCCTCATCATTTAGTTCGAAAGAAACAATATTTTAAAGTTTTAATATTTTGAGTTGTTTTGATAGACTAACTGCGTTTAAGCTAGAAAGAGGTTTTAGTTACATCAGCACTATCTTAACTAAATTGCCAATGTCATCAGATCGCGTGCTACCTGTACGGGACGTCACCGGGTGACAACCCGCAGGTGCGCGAGGTGCACTGCGCCGTGTTACCCCCGCAGTGGGGCACGCACCAAGCAGTGCACCTGCCGCGCCAGCTGCCAAAGCACCCCGCGCTCGCACACCTGCAGCCGCTCGGCTGGATGCACACGCAGCCCAACGAGCTACCTCAACTGTCGCCGCAGGTATATAGCCTTATATATATATATCTTAAGACTCACTTTGGGTCTAAAGTTTAAACCCCTGGTGATCCCCTCCACTAATCCCACCCTTCGGTGGACCCGCCCAAAATCAAATGTATTTTTTTTGGTATAAAGATGGTATAAAGTATGTAAAAATAATCAGAATATCTCATGTATACTGAAAATATTTTATATACAATCTATTTCTGTAAAATTAACTGCCATGATAAAAATGTTCAGACATATGGTTACATTAAGTTGCAGGTAGAATAAAAATAAATAGTGAATTTCGCTTTAGAAATTGTTTATTTAACGAAAAAGAGAATTTAATCTAAAGGCGTCGGGATGTGACGACCCCATCGCCCGCTGTTGGGATAACCTCTGTCACAGCAGAGATTATTCCACCAGTGCAATCAGTCACACTGGTGGTAGGTCTTTTGTTGCAAGAGGCCGGCTAGGTAGGTACCACCGCAGTGTCCAATATTCTGCCGCCAAATAGTAGTGCTTAGGCACTACTGTGTTCCAGTTTGAAGGGCATTGTACGCTAGTGAAATTACTGGGCGAACGAGATTTAAGAACTAATATCTCGAGGTTGGCAACGCGCGAGTAGCACCTACTAATGGTGCTGCAAGCGCTCATAGGCTGCGGCAGCCACTTACCATCAGGTGGGCCGTATGCTTGTTTGCCAACTTCTAACATAAAAAAAAAAAAAAAAAAAAAAAAAAAAAAAAAAAAATAATACCTAAATACAATTTGTCACCACACATTCGTTGATTGTCTTATAAGTTGATTACTTCCGCATTGAAATAATTAGCAAACATAAATAATTAATTCAATAGCCGTTTAGAATACAAATTACTTTCAATAATAAAAAAACCTTTCTTTTCACAGGACATTACAACACACGCGAAGGTAATGTCTGAGAATCCATCATGGGATGGCGAAAAAACAATAATCATAACTTGCTCGTTCACACCGGGATCATGTTCCCTAACCGCGTACAAACTAACACCGAGCGGTTACGAGTGGGGTGCCAAGAACACGGATAGAGGAAACAATCCCAAAGGCTATCTGCCCAGCCACTATGAAAGAGTTCAGATGCTGCTCTCGGATCGCTTCTTGGGGTACTTCATGGTTCCATCACAGGGTAGTTGGAATTATAACTTCATGGGTGAGTGATATAATTGTATTTTTAAACATTATTTTAGGACCTGTATTATTGTGAAGAGAAAAACTTGTAATACAGAGAAATATTGCAAAAAGTAAATATTTATATAAAATTATGTTATAAATACATAAAACTCATTTAAACATTGACAGTTTACATTCAAACTGTCACACATAATATAACAGAGATACATCATATAGATTTGTCAATTCATTTAAAATATATCTTGCTATATTTTAGTTCAATGGGTCGCAGGTTAATATTATTAGCTAGTTTTGCTGTAATTTTGGTGCAGTAGCGTCATCAATATTAGCTTAACAAAGAAACTTAAATTATTTAGTGTAACTGAAATTTTGCCTCCAGGTGTACGTCACGATCCAAACATGAAATATGGTGTTCAACTTGGTAATCCTCGCGAGTTTTACCACGAGGTACATCGGCCAGCTCACTTCATGAACTTCGCTGCCATGGAGGACGCCGCCGCACCCACGCTAGCTGCGGACAGAGAAGACCACTTCGCATAGTTTATAATTTAAAAATTACTTTTTTTTTTAAATATTGACAGTGTAATCAGTTTTTGTATTTAAGTGAAAGGATATTAGTTAAGTTCAGATCATATCTGGCTATAAGTCCTACTGTGTATGAAAACTGTAAATAAATAATAGATTTCCTTCATTGTTTCGTTTAAACAACCCCAGATCCCAAAGATAAAAGCAAATAGCATGCATCGCGGAAATCAGTAAAAAATTTTTAGTTGTATTTCTTTTTGTCTACGTAAAGTGAGTAAAGTACTAATTAGTAGTAAGATATTAAGAAGAATTATCGTTTCTACAATGAAGAAAGTATTTTTCGCCGCTTTATAATATGATGTGCCACATCTAGGCTATGAATGATCTCGAAATTAATATATTCATACCATATGAATATACGGTAGAATATTTGAGACTGCGGTGGTACCTACCCAGCTGGCCTCTTGCAGCAAAAGACAAAGAATATAATACTATAACAAAAGACCTACAACCAGTGCGTCTAATTGCATCTATGAATAATGTCTGCTGAGTCAGATTTTATCCCAACAGCGGACGATCGGGTCGTAACGTCCCGACGCCTGTAAACGTGTGTATCAATGTGAATCTTCATACAAAATGGCTTTTTTAAAGAGTAAATACAAATCGAGGCTGATAAATGTACGCAAATAAGCAATACCATGCCAACCGAATGTCACACGAATGTCATTTCGAGCAAAACGCGTTTGAAAATTTTGAATAACTTGCTTTATATAATTTTTTTTATCCATTGGTCAAGTTTTTGGCAATTTCAGATTTATGTAAGATATTTTACTTATTACTTCACAAAAAATTAAGTAAAACAAACTGCATATTTCGTATATAACATAACCCAAAACGTTTAACATAATACATAAATTGCATGATTAAAAATGGCTTTTTAGAAGTTTTAAATCTTAAAACCCTACAAATATTAAAGAAAAATGTTCTTCAGCCATTTACCAACACTTCTGCATATATAACTCAGTTTTTCAATTTTGTGGGTTAACATGGTATTGCTTATTTGGGCTCAAATATAAATCAGATGTAATTGTTGTTATTTTTTTAGGCTAATTTCCAAGTAGCTGATGCAATTTTTGGGGCTTTTGACAGTAGTTTAGTGGTAAGAGTTTTTCGTAGTCGGTAGCACAGAGCAAATAAGTAGTCGGTAGCATTGCAAAATTTACTGGTTTGAGGTTTCCCTTCAGTGATGCCAGATTGGGAGAAATCATCAGCAAGGGACAGCTATAATAAAAACAAAGCATTGAAATCTACGCAACACTCTAAGTCTAGGTCAAGGTTTAAAATTAAGTGATGGAAGCTATCACAGAGTATTTAAAAAAAATTATAATTTACAAAAACAAAAAAATAACTTTTCTATTTTAAAATAGGTATATTTATTTTGGGAGTTTTTTTCTTCAGTCTCAATTTTGGAATGATTTCAGGGAAGATTTGGGGAGAATTGTGGGAGAATCCAAAGCAATCATCTGGCAACGCTGTTTTCCTTCAAAGTTCAAATCGTATATTATGATATCTCTAACAGTATAACAACACTAAACAATTTTAAGTTTTGAAAAGTACTCAGAACATCTTCTTTCAAGAGGTTCTTATCAAGATTATAAATATGGGTGATCGTGATGATTTTGAAGACCAACAATATCCCGATAATGACGAATTTGTTCCTTATGTGACAGCCAGTAACCTGACTCAACGGAATGGCGCCAAAGTCACCCTTTGGGGAAAAGTTACAAAAGTTTCTGGCAGTGATGGTTTTTATATAAAAACAGTTGATGACCAAGAAATACCTATTAAATTGAGGAATCCACTGACCGAACCACTTGAAGGTTGGTATGAAATACACGGAGTGTCGCAAGGTAAAAGTGTACTTTGCGATGAGTATGTTTCATTTTCTGAAAATATGGCTAAAAATATTGATATCGAGGGTCACAAGAGCTTAGCGAAACTTTTAATGGCTCTGGATGATCCGTGGAACTTAGGTGAAGAAGATTCTGGTATGCATGGCGTGTCAGCAATGGAATAATCGTAACAAGTTTGATGTTTATATTAATTGTAAGTTTCTGAATTATGGCATTGTTAGTTATAAGCATTAAATCTAATAAAATAATTATTTTGTTATGATAGTATTTATTTATTATTTACCATTGTTATTTTTACATAATAGTGCAAGCAAGAACATAAGATTTTCATGTTATCGTAGTTAGCTTTACATAGTAACTCATATTATTTATAATTTGTAGTACAAAAAGTTCACATCATCTATCTATTCAATTTTATATTATGCATCAATTTATAAGGGAGACAAAGTTCATTTTGTTGCATTTATGGAAGGGTACCACAAGACGGAGACAGTTTTGTCTGTTCAATGAGACAGTCCACATTACAAAGTATAGTATATAAGTCGATAGTATTACAATTTTTTTATTGTATTGTCTTAGTAACAGTATTTGTGCAACAGATGATAATTATTCTCACATATATTGTCAAAATTATCCAATTTTGTTGATATTTTTACCAGCAATGAACCCGGGGGTATGAACGCACATTGCTAAATTCCTTGTTTTTCTTTTCTTGTAACTTCATCCTCTGTTCATGCATTACTGCATTAGATAGAGCTCCTTCAATACAAGTAACTGGACGTTTTCTGGTAAACAAAAATAAATTATAGTAGCAATTAGATAATGATTTACAGTTGTATAATTTAACACATTCACTATTCTGACAGTAAACTCAATAGTTAAACCATTGGAGTCTACCACATATGGTACACAGGACTGTTAACATATTAGTGTAACAAACATAATCTGCCTTGTGAAAAACATGTCTGGGTGTGAGGTTGAGACTATATATGTTTACTGTTTCTTTGTGCCACTCTTCGTCTAAAGGTCAGGCAGTACTTCACTAAGACTACTAATGCAAGCATCTATACTTGGTTATGATAAAATTACTCAAGAACTCTGTGTTTGCTTTACACACAGAGTGAACCCAATGTATCTTTAAGACTTAAATATAATTAATGATGATGTAGTTAAGCAGAGAGAATTCAATCCAAAGAACTATATAGTTTTAGTGATGTTGTATTAAAACTTTTTTGACCTCATTAAGTCATTACATTCAAAAGATAATTAATATGTTACAATTCTAGTAAGTTTGATCAAATTTAATATACAAAAAATTCTTATATATATTCTTTAATTATATAACATGCTTGGGTCCAAGTCAAAAAAAAAAGTTCTTTTGTTTTTCATAGATATTTGTTACTCGAAGACAAATAATAATTTCTAGAAATTTTTTGTTTCATAGGTAATTTTGTGGGTACAGTATTTTCTGCTAAACTTAATTCAGTTAAAAATTAAAATACATACAGTATTTTTCCATTAATTTCTATCTTCGGTTCTGTTGGATACTTCATGCTCATTGGTCGGTCTTTCCCTCCTTTAAGTGCTAGCTCTGTGAGGTATCTCTTGATGTATTGTTTTAATTGTATATTTTCCTTTGCCAGTTTAGCTCTCTCTGTCCTCAGGCACATAGTTTGAACCTTAACTCTGTTCACTTTGAGAAGAAATTTGTCCATTTTTTTGAATTCTTTACATTGCTCCTGCATATGAAATTAACAAAATATTAACAAGAAGTATAAAAAATATATACAAAAATAATACTTTTAGGGTTTTTTTAGTATTTAGTATTTACAAATTTTTTTTAGGGTTTTTTCAGTATTAGTATTTAGTATTAACAAATTTTCTATTAATGTAAATGAATAGTTGCGTGGTTGACAATGACAATGAAGGAATAGAAACGATTTATTTATTTGGCTACAGTCTTTTATTGATTCCAAATAATCATAAAATCGTCCAAATACGAGATTGCACAGTGTTTGATTTCGCACTTATTTTGAAAGAGCGTTTGGCGTTAAGATTCTAACTGTTGTTTTCAGTACGTTTTTGATGACGCTTTTGGGATTTATTTTACAGCAGGTTGGTTTATTAAAATATAATTTTCTTACGCTATAAAAACTACTAGTAAGAAGTCTATGCGTTGATGAGTGAGATCAGTCTTAGGATTTCTCTTTTTTCGTCCGCTCGCACCGGTGACGCTTTTAAGGCCACTAGGGCCAACAGTAATAGACACTCCGAATAAAAAAAAAATTATAAGACTTGTATAAACAAACAAATATAAAAAAATTTTAATAACGATTAAACTTTGTAGAGCCAACAGCAATACCCATCCCAAAAAAATCAGTAACTTTGTGAATAATAAACAGGTACATATGATATTATATATATAAATAAAAATAATATATAAAAATTGTAGATTCATATAATCTTCCCTAAAGATCTTACAATCATATCATCGTCTAGCGCTTCGAAATCATCATTTGTAAAATCATCCTCCACATCTTCAAGGAACATGTGGTCCTTATCATTTTCGTATTTGTTACAAATTTCATACATCTGTTTTATTTTCTTTAACTTATTTTCCACTTCCTCGAGGCGCTGAAATAATATAAGATGTATAACTATAATAATATAATATTATAATAGTATAACTTCTAAACCTTAAATTAATTTTAAGAACACTTTTATTATTAATTCATTAATCTTCTGGGTGTACAATAAAGCTTTAAGCGTTTAGTAAGTTGATAACATTCAAACAATCCTTCCTTGGGCGGACTCATTACGTTTCTCCCGATAGACCTTTTCTACATGGTTGATTTATGCAGACTTCTCTTAGTATGGAGCAGTTATTACTGTGAAGCAGAATCAGCATATTTCATCGAAAGATATTTCAGAAATCAGACAACCAGCAGAGAGCGCCTGCCATTTCTTTTTGCACAATCATCGAATCCTCAATTAGGTGATTTAATTTAAAGCCGTGAAAAGTTTTATATGTGTCTCAAAGGCTACGGATTAAAACCCAAATATCATCAGATGCAGGCTTTGGAAAGAGAAGTACAACCCATTATTTGATTTTATTTAACCCCAGGAGCAGCTTGCCTCAATATGACATATCTTGGCCTATAAGACTATGTACAGGGTAAGCCTCTATCATTGTAGATTCTGATACCCAGAACAAACTATATTATACTAGCGGTGTGGTCTGCGGTACCCATTATGCTAAGTAGAAGATATGGAGCAGTAGAAACTTTTCATGTCAATAGTATTAAATACATATAATAAGGCTTCACCTCGCTTAACATTAGATATTGAATACATATATTAAATATATATCACGTACAAATACTAGTATGTCAAATTTACAAAAACATCTTTATTTTAAATTTTAAAATTTAAAAAAAAAAATTACATAAACTACTTTTGCCTAAAGCCAATACTGCACTAATGTCACAAAGTGTGTATCATATGGCCATAAAGATATACAACAAAATACCTGGAGATATAAAAAATCTAAATTTGTATAAATTCAAGAAAAGAATGTTGGATATGTTGACGAATAAATGCTATTACACTATTTCTGACTTTTTAAATGATAAGTGATTTTATTATAATGTAATTTATTTAAATGGTAATTTAAAATTGGTTATGCTATGATATTATTGAATATAAGTTAATGGAATTAATGTAATAATTGTATGATTTTGTTTTTAATTATTTATTGTATATAATAGCTATATTTATTTTTAATTAATTATCAATAATTAAGTTGATATTTGTATGCCTACTCGGTAAAACATGATGAAACTTTAGTTATTATAAAGTTACCATCTATTGTAAAAACAGTCATGTGTAACAAATAAATTTCTTTCTTTCTTTAGAAATTTGACTAGCTGTGCCCGCGGCTTCGCTCGCATGGTCTACATAGTCATTGTTTAGCTAAACTAACAACAACAAAAATTTTTCCTTTTATTTTGTATAGGAAATGACGAAGGCAGACTATTATCTTGATAGGGAAAAAATAAGGCAAAACGTACCTTTATGGCGTCTTGACTAGCATCAACTAATACCGCTAGCATTTCATCCTCTTTACTCTTAGCTAATTTGGTTTCCTTCTTCATTTGCCAGTACTTCTTCGATAGTTCTTCCTTGTGGCTGTTCATACGACTAAGTTTACTGGTCATGGTATTTGCTTGTTTTATCCATTCTTTTTGTAGAGTCATTAAAATTTCCTTACGAAATAAAAAATAAATATATTATTATATAAGTGTATAAGGGTAGTGACCCTTAAATATTTTCTTCTGGAAAAAGTTAAGCAAATGATTCTTAAGTCACTATCTCGGAAGAGTCCAGCGATAGCGAACGTGCCTGAAGTGCCATACGTCGCAGGTTCGAGCATACAGGTATGTGTTCCGGTCTGGGTGTGTGTTTTCATGTTCTTGTGTATGATCCAGACCCCTGACACAGGATATTACTATCTTAATGGGGTCGTTGAGTGTGTGGCGTTTTATTTATTTAAACTATATAATTAATTCACGCGATAGATCACCAGATCCTATAATGAATATAGAACTATGCAATATTGACAATAGTCTGATAATGGTCTGAATACACTTCTGGCTTATTGTTCTCGATCTTCAAGAGGACTGGATCATTGGTGGTAGGTCTTTTGTTGCAAGAGGCCGGCTAGGTAGGTACCACCGCAGTGTCAATATTCTGCCGCCAAATAGTAGTGCTTAGGCAGGTACTGTGTTCCGGTTTGAAGGGCATTGTACGCTAGTGAAATTACGGGGCGAACGAGATTTAAGAACTATTATCTCGAGGTTGGCAACGCGCGAGTGGCACCTACTAATGGTGCTGCAAGCGCTCATAGGCTGCGGCAGCCACTTACCATCAGGTGGGCCGTATGCTTGTTTGCCAACTTCTAACATAAAAAAAAATATATACATACATGGTGTTTTATATTGTGTTCTTTTTTAATCTTGAAATAAATTACAAACTTACTGTAGCCTGTTGAATTTGAATGTCGTTTCTTGCTATATCGCTTTGATAGAAGTCATCTTTTTCTCGCAATGCGTTATAATGACCCATTATAGGGTTATGTTTCTCTAGATACATGTCGTATACCTTTCGTAACTTAGACCAGTACATTTCTATCTCCAACTGTTTCGGCTTGCAAAGGTTACGCATTTCTTCTTCGTGCTAAGTTATTTTATAAAACACGTTAGTTAACAAATTATTAAACTAACCCTAACTACTTTTTCACATTGATAATTGTTGTAGGAGGTCTTCTTATTCCTAGCAGTATTTAGGGGGTCTGCTTATACTCATATCCTGCATTAACGGGTTACAGGTTTTTACACGATTGCCATCTGATCTCCGCAACCCAAAAAGCGAACCAGTAACTCATTGGATGAAAGCAAATTACCTATCAAGAGTTAACGATTATAACAAACATCCGCTCCGAGTGGGAATCGAATTCGCGATCGTCGAGGTTCAAAGCAGGCTCGCTACCAGCACGCCACAACGATAATCAATATTAGTTATCTTTAGTCTTACTTGACGACCGCTGTGGCGCAATGGTAGCGAAGCTGCCTTAAACGTCGCAAGTTCGATTCCCGCTTGGGGCAGATGTTTGTATTGACCATACAGGTATGTGTTCCGGTCTGATTGTGTTAGTGCTTGTCATAAAGTGTCTTTCCAGAGCTGACACAGGATATTACTGTCCTAATGGGGACCATTGAGTGTATAGCGTTTATTTATTTTAGTAGCTAAATAATGTTATATTTTAAACTAAAGAAGCAACTTTAAAAAAATTTCTTTATCAATTTCAAGGCAGTAACAATCGCATTTTAGCTATAATGTTTTGGGAGGCATATCTGTGGGACTAAGCTATGTAAAATACTAACAATATTTCCCATTACACAAGTGGCTTTGTATCAAGTTCCAAACAAGGCAATTTGGGATTGGTCACAGCTTCTCTTCCTGTAATTAATGTCAAACAAGTTCCGTTTCCAGTTGACGAATCACGACAGCCGTGACGGATTTGTGTTGATTCTGCATGTACCTACATATTTAACTACCTACGCTTTTAAAGACAATGACTTAATTTATTCTATTGCTATGAAAAGTTTCGGGTTTATAATCCAATTATATTAAAATAGCTATATACATTTGAGTCAATTTGCAATTCTTTCGATAATTGTAAAATGTCACTAACGTATATACTGTTAAAGTAGTTTTTTTTAAATGCAACGAATACGGACCTACCGTTGTCGTTGCATTTAATTCTGGTAATTTTCTGAAATACCTAATTATGTAACGAAATTAAATAGGTAAAACATTTTTGTTTATATTTTTGTTCCAACCCTGCCATTCTAATAAAAACATTTGAAATAATTTTAAATTCACATAGAGTTAGTGGAGCGTGCATTGCGAAGAATATGCTATATATGGCGTATCGCGCACTGTGACCACCATTGATATGACTAAGTCGATTGTGGAAATGTCTCTTAATAAAACTATTGCTGCCTTGTTTTTGATATTCACTTCATATTGTTATGTAAGTAAATATGGTTTTTGTCAATATTTTTGTAAACAACTCATCCGTTATTTTATCCTTAATATAAAACGTTAATTTTTAAGCACTGTTGGTATGTTTATAGTTATATTTTGTTTCGTATTGTTTGTTCCTATAATTAACTTTCATCTACTAGGCTCTCACTTGCCATTCTCAACGAGGTGGAAAAGAAAATGAATTTAAAAGAGTTATTAATACCTGCCTAAGACAAATGGAAAACAACAACAGCCGTAACTCTAATGAAGATTGGAGCGATTGGGACAATTACAATCAAAGAAATCAACGTGAAAGAGATAACAGACATGAAAATAGAGAAAACAAAATGGGAAATAGAGATATTGAAAAGGGCGAAAGAGATCGAAATAAAAACAAGAGAGATGGTGCAAATGAAAGACACAATAGACAGCAAAACAGAGATGGAGTAAATGAAAATATATCAAATAGAATGGATGACGGATATAACAGCATGGGTGCTAGAAATGTTAATGTTAATATGAATGGACCAGATAGTGGGAGTGGTAGGAGCAGAAATGATATGACGAAAAATTATGGTAAAAATGATCAGATTAACGGACGAGACGAATTTTTCCAGAGTGAAGAATTTGATGGGGTTAGTATAATAATTAAGTAATACAATAATAACATATTCTAAGTAAATAATGAATTTTTATTTCAACACTAAGCAGTCGTACATCTTGGAAATTTATGAAACTTATAAGTAGGTAGCTTTCTAATATCTTACTTCAGGTTTTTACGAATTCAGTAGATTTGGTTTGACTTTGCTGAATGTTTCAGACACATTCTTTGACATGCTTATAATACTGTAAATTTATAGGACAACCCAACAGTGCAACAGTATAATTATCATCCATCGCCACAGCCCTCTAGGAGGTACAGACGGGAGAAGAGAGTAGAAATGAATTCTGGGCAACGAAGTCAATATAATCCCCACTCTCAAAAATCCAATAGCCATGAAGGTAACAACGAGAAGAGAAACTCGAGTAACAGCTCCAGTAACGATGCGGATAGGGCTTGTGTTCTTCATTGTTTTATGGAAAAGTTGCACATGGTATGTGCTGATCTTGTTCTTTTAAATACGTTGATAAGTGTACCCAATGTGGACTTTAACTTTACTGAAATTAGGTTGTAAAACATATTCATATATAAATGTTGGTCACAGTTAAAATCATTTTAATTTTTTTTTAGCCAAACTGACTAATCATAATTTTAGTTAAATAAATACCACACATGGTACCTAATAATTAACTGCTTTAACTCTAAAAATATAATTTTTTATAACATAATATGAGGAGATGTTGTTGATTTTTAGACAGGCGATAGTGGAATGCCTGACAGATATTTGGTTACGCATGCTTTCACGAAAGACGAGAAAGATGAAGATTTACGAGATTTCATACAAGAATCCATTGAGGAATGTTTCCAAATACTTAACAATGGTGATTAAAATCTAACATATCTATACAAATATCATACATATATATTGCTTTCTCTAGATATAATGATTATTGTTTCAGAAAATACTGACGATAAGTGCGAGTTCTCTAAAAACTTACTGACATGTTTATTAGAAAAGGGAAGGGCTAACTGTGATGACTGGAATGAAAGTACAAGTTTACTTTTTGAATGATTTATATAAAATGTGCTGTACTAAACTGTTGACAATTAAATAAAGTAATAAAACATAACGAATACAATTATTCTCTTGGCATACCTCAAGTCTAGCATCATTTTTCTTCGTAGCTATTTGTATATCTTTTTCCTTTTTATATTCCTTAAAATCCCGATCTTGTATGTAAGTAATTAGCGTTAACTTGAATTCTGCTCTCTCCTGGTTATCAGTAATGTTTACTTCTTCTCTATCCCAGTTTTCAAGAAAATTGTTCTTTTGGAATTCGTATTCAGCTTGCAACTTATTGAGTCGTTGCGAACCTATGTCTAAAAGGAAATACATATTGTCCTTGTCATTGTGAATGTTTCCGGACCCCCGACACAGGATATTACTATCCTAATGATGGCCGTTGAGTGTGCAACGTTTATTTAGGGAAATATTATATCTTTTAATAGATAAAAATATATTTCAATTGTTTAAGGGTATAATCTTATTTAGGAGCGCGGTGATTAAAGCTGTTGAATCTCGTAGCGTCGTCATTGAAACTGTCTGTAACTGCATCTCATTAATATATAATAACAACAGAGATTTAAATATCATACATATATGCATAATTAAAAGGTTTTTTTTCTAACATCAATAACAATTAAATTAAATGTTCTCGAAGTAAATCGAATCCGTCAGAGATTCGAAAAGACACGCAGAATAATATTTATAATGCTAAATTGAAAATGAAACAAACAATAGAAGTTTTTATAATTGATATTTACTAAGGAAATGACTCAACGTCTCAGTATGCGTCTGAAAGGCTCTTCGGTGTTGTCCATCCGAATCGTCAATAGCTTCCATCAACGAGTTTAGTAGTCGATTTTTCCTTTCTAGTAAAAAGTTGAAACTAGCCATCATACCCTGGAATTTTTTCAATAATAATATACTATTTATTATTGTTATTATAATATTTATTATTGTTAATTTTAAAGTGATCTCGGTGGCGCAAACGGTTTGCTGAAATTTTTATTCAAGTCTACCTTGGTACAATTTTATTTATATATAATATAGTTTTTAGTTTAATTGTACAGTACCAATTCCAACAATAATACTAATAAATATTTAATAAGTTTTATAATAAAGAAAATGCAAAACACTCTCCAATATACATATTACTTTTTAATTAAACTTATTGTCATCAGATCAGTATAATTATAATATAGTATGATAATTTATGTTAATGTATGTTAATGTACCGTACCTGTATATCCGCTGTCATTTGCTTGCTTTTTATTTTTCGCAGAATATAACGCCATTCTTGATTTAATTTTGCTGTATTTATTCTTGCAAAAACTTCCTCTTTATCTAATTTATTCTAAAATCAAATCATTGAATGATAGACAGAATTTACATACATACACATAATGATAAAAATTACGCGCGCGTAGCTAAGAGAATCTAGATGGATGTATTTTTGTCTTAATCTTTTGTTTATTCTTTATAATTTTCAGCGTCAAACATTCGTCCTAAAATAAATTATGTTGTAATCATACTAATATGCGTACCTTTTAAAGGCGTCGGGATGTGACGACCCCGTCGCCCGCTGTTGGGATAACCTCTGTCACAACAGAGATTATTCCACCAGTGCAATCAGTCACGCTGGTGGTAGGTCTTTGTTGCAAGAGGCCGGCTAGGTAGGTACCACCGCAGTGTCCAATATTCTGCCGCCAAATAGTAGTGCTTAGGCACTACTGTGTTCCAGTTTGAAGGGCATTGTACGCTAGTGAAATTACTGGGCGAACGAGATTTAAGAACTAATATCTCGAGGTTGGCAACGCGTGAGTGGCACCTACTAATGGTGCTGCAAGCGCTCATAGGCTGCGGCTGCCACTTACCATCAGGTGGGCCGTATGCTTGTTTGCCAACACCTAACATAAAAAAAAAAACCTATTGAAGTCATATTTTGTTATATTATCAGCTATTGTGGCTGCGAATATAATAATATATTCAGCCTGATAATTATGAAATCATTTTTTTTCTTATGTTAGAGGGGACAGACGGGCAGCAGAATCACTTCATGTAAAGCGATTACCGCCGCCCACGAACATCTGTAACACCAGAGAGCATACAAGTTCGTTGCCGATCTTTTTAAGAGGCAACTAGTAATACGCCGGCTCACGGCTGACTTCTAAACGAGGCAGTCACGTCACGAGTATTTAACCAACGTACATTTAAGTATAAGTCCCTACAAAACCGTATGCTTTCTTTTTAGAACCAGTACATCGTAGTGAGTACCTTGATAAATCTTGCGATAAGTTCTCGTTTTCTCCGCCGAGCCTCTTCCTCGACATCAGCCCGATGTTGGAGATATCGCGCGCGCTCCTCATCTGACATGCGCGCAAGCTTATTCACTTTGGCTTTCTTTGGCATTTTGTTATTCTGTACCAGGTATACCTTGTAAAGTATTATGCACATTTAATTCTATTGGGGAAAAATATTGTTTTAGTCGTAATGTGTATTAAATTTAGTCCGGGGGGCAGATGACTCTACTTCACTTGATGGTAAGTGGAAGCGGAGTCCAAACGCGAAGGTGGCTAATACCAGCCGTCCTTGCCCTGCCTAGTCGCAAAATGCGACTAGTTGCAAACGAAACCATGAGTTTTTCATCAACGTACCTACGGTGGTAGATAATCAGGCGGGCATTTAAGCCCTGCCACCAGCAATGTTATATAAATATATTGCACTAAACTTATCTTTTACACCAGTTCTAACTTATCTTTATTTTATATAACATTAGATACCTACTGTTATTAGTCTCAACTCTCAACTTAAGCACAATATTAACGAATAATTCACTAACCTGAATAGTAACAAGTGTTTTGAACAACAATATTGAACAAACTTTCGAAACGTATCATAGCAACAGGTCAATTAAGTGCTGCTGATATTATTATCAGTAAGTTTAGTATGTATAAAATTAACACAAATGTAAGTTTATCGTGAACGTGAAATAATAAATTATATATCCTGCCCCAGGGCGTCGGCAGCCATTGGTCCGGAAGGGAAGGGTTTGGCAAGGTAAAGTATAAATTGTAGGTACAGTTGTGAACATGAACTTTTACACTTGTAGTGTGAGTTGAACCCCTTAGACCCTTAGTCGTTTTCCGAATTAATGAATCCGGAACTGTTCTATGAGGGGCAGTAAAGTAAATAGCTCGCCTCTAATCTCTATTCATACTTATTATATATCGAAAATAAAATATCGACGCAACAAAACGAAGCTTCCAACATAATCGTTTAAAGTTAGCGTGTGACTCACTTCACTTCGTTGCATTAGTGTTGAAGGGAATGTTTGGACATTTTTCTGCATGGAAAAGCTGGTCCTTAGTCTATAGTAAGTCAATGTCTAACCATAAATATACGTAATAGTCCTTTTTAATATAAAACAAATAAATTAATCAATTATCAACCTCTTGAGCTTGAATATTAAGTTAATAAGAAGTTACAGACTATTACGTTAACTTTATTTTAGACCGTTACGTCATGCATTTACTACCTAAACATGACCTGATTGTATTGCATCGTAATAGTATTGTATACTAAAAATTCATGGTAGCCCCGCAGATTACTACAAAATGTAAATGGTCCCCGGAGGCTTCACAGTCTTTATTGGCCGGCTTGTATGAGTAGTAAGTATAACAAAGACAATGAATCTACTATAATTTACACATTTATAAAATACATAAGCTAGATAAAAAACGCATATAGATATAACTATAATAACAAATATTCATTTCTTATATTTTTGAAGGAAGAGGATGACTAAAAAGTATTATAATATTAATTTATTTTTAATTCAGTAGTGACATAGAAGTTATGTTACGCAAAAGTCAATATTTTTCAACAAACATTTTTACACGTATCTAAACGAGAGCTCCTATAAATATAAGAATATTTTGATCAATTATTATATTTTAATTAATTTGGTACTATTATTTTTATGAAATTGCTTGATTTATTAAATTTAGCGTCTTTTTTAAAGGTTTCTTTACATATTTTTAGGTATAATGGATACCCATTCGACAGGTACTTTACAATCGCCTTCAACATTCTCGGACAGTTCCAAAACAGGCAGTAGTAGGTCTGGTGGAACCTCTGATAGAGATGATGAGGACCTCACTAAAGACAATGGTAATGATTGAAACACAAGCAAAATAGTTATTATGTACAGGTACCGTATAGCTATAGGACAACAGTTGTGGCGCAGCGGTAGCGACCCTGCCTTAAGCGCCACAGGTCGCGGATTCGATTTTCGCTGAGAGCTGATGTTTGTATAGACCATACAGGCATGTGTTCCGTTTTGGAAGTGTTTGTTTTTTCTTTGTGTGTATTTTCCGGATCGATCTTTGTGTGTATTGTCGGGGACGACACAGGATATAACTATACCAATGGGGGCCGTTGAGTGTGTAGCGTTTATTTATTTATCTAAGAAAGCTGGTTCGAGTCAATTTGAAAGAGTTTTGTTATTTTTGTACCTGTGTTTTTAGGGTTCCGTACAAAAAGAGAGCCAACGGAACCCTATCACTAAGGCTCTGCTGTCCGCCCGTCCGTAGATATAATAAGAATTTCTTTATCTGAATCTTATATTTATTTAAAATTGTAATTATTTAATAGACATGCAATATATATAATAATTTTAGCCGCATCTCCTATCGATTTGGAGTGTCACATCCAAGCGGAACGAATCACAAAGATCTTGGATGAAGCAGTCTACAAAACTAAATTGGCTCTGTGCCTTCCTAACCTGGTGCAAGAGTATCGTACCCTCAGCTCGATATTATCATCCCAGCATATGGAAGATTTAATCTTTATATTTGAACAATATGATAATCCATTGTTTTCAACCAGTTTGTTGAATATGGCTGCTATGGAGGATATAAAGGCGGTTGGTATAATGTTATTACATCTAATATATATTGTTACGGTGAACTTTATCACCGGAGTATAAGGTTCAAACTCGCTTGCTACCCTTTCTTTCTATTTGCTTCGTTCGAGTAGGTTCTAGAAAGATGTGTTCTCGAAATGTGCCGTATAACATTCCGTCGACGGAACTTTCTCGAACCCGTGTTCCGCACTATAAAAGTGGCCTGGCGCGTCGACTAATTCATTCAATTCTGAGCAACGAGTGAAGAAACTACACGCGATACAAGTGAGTAAGTCCGAAGACCAGTGACCTCAGCTATTCTTTTGGACTATGATTGACCTGTGATTTGAACCTGAGATTTGTGAAGTTCTATTGTGTGAAATAGAATATCCCAATAAAGTCTTATTTAGAGCCATCAGGTGTTTATTTCCAAATCCGCGAACCCCAGCCCGTAACAATATTAAAAATTGAAGCCTCAGTGGCTCAACGGTAGAAGGGCTGACTTCGCTCCGTTAACGCGAGAGTCGAGGGTTCGATCCTGACTCTCTTGGCCTATTGTCGTACCCACTCTTAGCGAAAGCTTCGAGCTTATTTAGAGGCGCAAAAGGAATATTAGTAATGCCTTGAAAAAGCATTGCTAATATTCTGGCTGAAGGGATTTGGATGAAATTTGGCACACAGATAGATTAGTATCTGGAGTAACACATGGAGTACTTTGTATTCCGGATAAGTATTAGGTTCCCGAAGAATTAAAAACCACAATGCTGGACTGACAGTTTGGTATACATGGGGTTTATGGAATCCAGACTAATTAATATAATACAACCTTACCTGCTGAACTGATTTGAAGAGTTTTAGTCACGAAAACAGATTTTGAAAAGGTTGAAATACAGGATGATAGTTTGTATCGAGCACGTTATTTTAAAGAAAACCTTTTAAAAAATATTGCTTCTATAATATTGCCTCTAAGGTTAATGATATAATATTGTTTATACATATTTTATTTTTGCATTTCAGGGAGACATTTCTTTAAAGAACCGTCTTAATCCAGAACTAGGTCATCTGATGTACATAATGAACAGTTACCCAGCACTCCGTCCGAAAGTAGAAGAAATCATTAGTGAGGTTAGACGATCAATACTTCTTCTTCTTCCTAGCACTATCCCAGTATTTATCCAGAGTCTGCTTCTTACTCTTATCCGGATTTGGCAGGTTAGGAATTTTTACACAGAGCGATTGCCATATGATAACCGCAATCCTAAGCCCGTACCAGTAACTCATTGGATAGAACCTATAAAGAAGTAATCATTCTTATCAGATGTTATGATAACAACTGGGACCGACAGCTTAACGTACTCTGCGAGGCACGTTGGGGATATATAATTTAGGTTCATAAATTATTTCTTTATATGTATTAACATATTTTTATTTACAGATAAAGCTTGAATATTCACAGATTGGTGAGGCACGTAAATTTTCATTTTTATAAATAACGTTCTTTTTGAAGAATAAAAACGACATCATTCCACAAGTATATATAAATAAATCGTAATCCTAATTTTGTCTTAGAACTATTACATGTGTGACACGGTTTCCAAAAAAATAAATAAGTACCTAATACGTTTTTTTTATCTCAAAACAGGACTTAACTATTCTACATTTCTTATAGAGACTGTGGCGAATGTAGCGTCTATTTATTTATTTTTATTATGTATCATATTGTATATTTTTCAAATACTTAATTCAAAAATAAAAAAAGACAATTACTTATACAAAGAATCGAAATATTAAAACGGATTGAAATTTAAAATTAACTGGTTCGTACGCTTGTTTACCACTGTCTCACTATTAAAAAAAAGAAATAAATTTAGACTAAAGAGCCAGTTCCTGGGTTGGAGTATCTATTGACCCTGGAACAGTTTCGGGAGCTGATGGTCAGGCAGATGGATACCACCGCCGCTGAAGAGCTAACAGCGAAGATCAACACCAGGAAAACTTGAGGGTTCTAATGAAAAATTGTTGGAGAAGATTAAAGGTTATTAATTATCAAATACAATTCTTATAAGTATTTAGCTCTTATACTTGAGAAGATTCTTTCTCAGCGTTTTTACCCAACTCCAAAAAAGAGATTCTAAATTCGATGATTGCTGTATATGTTTGCCTATGAAAATTGTAGTGATGTTGATCTTATTAAAAGCTCTACAAATGTAGAGCAAAACCACATTGTTGCTGTGTTGATTGGCATGGGGTGGCAAGAGGTGGCAAAGTTTGGCAAGGGGTGGCATGATGGATAATGAAATATGATTGATGGTAAAAAATGTTATTGGGAATTAATGAAATGAAATTAAGGAACTTTGTTTCCACCACGCGTCCCGCGAAACATTTTATTATTTGTAGATTTTGTTTGTCAGTTTGTTATAGTGTATAGTTATAGTCAGATTATAGACCTTGATTAGATAGATTGATTGTGATGCGTTTTCAAGTTCTATTTAATATTTAGAACTTTTTATTTAAATCTTTTCAATATAATTTGTGGTGTATTTAGTAAAATGATAATTCTTAATAAAATTTCTTCACATGTAGAATATTCAGACACTCTTCGTCAAGAAAACGAAGATTTTGAGAAAACTATGAAAATGAAGACAGATTTGATTTCACAGTTGGAGAAAGAGTTGGTCATGTTGAATCAAGACGCCGATATAAAACTTAAGAAGAAAATGTTTGTGTATTTTATTATAGTAATTATTAACATTATGAACCGGCCAGCTCGACCTTTCGACGGCACCTTTACTTTCATTCAACATCGACGTGACGCAGACGTAGTTTCGTTTCATTTGATGACTGTGAGTCTCAGAGCATTATCTTCCCTCTTCTTTATCTCCTTTTTGCACTTTTTTGGCCATCAACTTATGACAGCAATGGACGTGCCACATGGATTTCCGTAATCAATTTCTTTGTTGAAGATTATTATTATAATACACAACAAGATCTGAATACTATAACGGTGGTTTTAGACTATTGTTTTAAACGATCGTATAAGCTCGTTTTTGGTAATATATATATATATCGTATAAGCTCGTTTTTATATATATAGATCGTATAAGCTCGTTTTTGGTAATATATATATATTTCGTTTTGCGTATAGGCGCGTCTTTACCACACGACTCGTAACTCGTTTCCGTATGTATGACTGTTTGGTGCATCTCTACATATTATAAAACAAAGTCGCTTTCTCTGTCCCTATATCCCTATGTATGCTTAAATCTTTATAACTACGCAACGGATTTTGATGCGGTTTTTTTAATAGATAATAGAGTGATTGAAGAGGAAGGTTTATATGGATAATAACATCCATTAAATAGTGGAGAAATACTGTTATTTTGAGGTTTCTAATGTGATGTCGTAAATAATTACATTTAATGCGTGTGGGCCACGAGCAGTAATTAATAAATCTAAACTACTGGATCGATTTTAATCATTCTTTCACCCGTGCGAAGCCGGAGCGGGCCGCTAGTTACTTATACTTCCCACCCCCGACCCGACCATACACGACCGCGCACGCTGTGGCTTTTTGAAGCGCAAAGGAAACGCGCGTGTAAGCGCGGATGCCGAAATGACCATAATTATACGCTCAAAAAAAACAACAGTCTGAAATCACTCTGAGATAGCATAAAACAATAAAATATAATACTTATCTTTGTAAATATATGTTCACATGCTAATTCTAATAAGCAGCGCGGGTGAATGTTTAAACATATATTTCTTTTAATTATTTGTATGCAGATTAGACTCAGATCGTCAGATGGTGTTGGCAACCAGAGCTCATTTAGTTAAAAGCGAAATGATAAAAGAAGAGGAGGTAGAATCACGAGAGATGTACGAAAGTTTGCTGAGATCGCATCTCATTGAAGAAAAAAATCAAAGAGCCAGAAGGTATGATAATTAATTACAGTACTATTGCTGATAATTGGTGATTTAACACCGTTGTGGCGTTGTGGGTAGCGAGTCTGCCTTTAGTCTCGACGGTTGCGGGTTCGATTCCCGCTCGGGCAGATGTTTGTTAAAATTTCTGTCTCGGTCTGGGCGTTTGTCCGTGTGGGTCTCCCCACCGTGCCTCGGAGAGCACGTTACGCTGTCGGTCCCGGTTATTATCAATAACATCTGATAATAATCGTTAACTCTTGATAAGTAAATTGCTCTTATCAAATGAGTTACTGGTTCGCCCTTGGGGTTACGGAGGTCAGATGGCAATCGCTCTGTGTAAAAACTAGCAACCTGTCAAATCCGGATAAGAATAATAAGCACCCTGGGTACATAAAAAATACCGGGAATAATGCCAGGATGAAGAAGACTATTGGTGATAATGAATAAACATTTATTATGTTACTAAGTTGGTAAATAATGTGTCTATGTACCAGTACAACACCACAATGGTGTCACTCACGCGTCACAAACCTCGAGATGTTGATTCTTAAATCTCCTTCGCCCAGCAATTTCACTAGCTACTGACAGACTGACTACTGCTTTGCGGTAGAATATTTGACGCCGACGTATTTTGTCATACATATTTAACCAATTTGTGATATAAACTGAACTTTGACTTCCACTTAGCTTATGAATAGCTACAGCGATCCAATTCAATGCAGGTAGTAAAACCATACAGGTTTTATATGAGCATGACGTATAAATATATATGTCATGATAATAAATAGCGATGTAGCTCAGTTTAGGTTGTTATTTGATTCGCAATAAGAGTTCATGGTAAGCCCTCTGTTCGTACCACTAAACTTTTTAATCTGTATAAACACCTGGAATTGTATTATTTATAATGATCAACGCAACAGGCGTTGGTCGATGGTGTGATTTCCGCTCTACGTAGATGAAACGTTTGTATTGACCATAATTAATCGATCTGTTTCGGTCGGGGTGTTTTGTTCGTCTTTTCGTGTTTCCAGACCCAGACACAAGATTTTTTTTTTAATGTTAGAAGTTGGCAAACAAGCATATGGCCCACCTGATGGTAAGTGGCTGCCGCAGCCTATGAACGCTTGCAGCACCATTAGTAGGTGCCACTCGCGCGTTGCCAACCTCGAGATATTAGTTCTTAAATCTCGTTCGCCCAGTAATTTCACTAGCGTACAATGCCCTTCAAACCGGAACACAGTAGTGTCTAAGCACTACTATTTGGAGGCAGAATATTGGACACTGCGGTGGTACCTACCTAGCCGGTCTCTTGAAACAAAAGACCTACCACCAGTGTGACTGATTGCACTGCAGGATATAAAACTATTGTAATGGCCGTTGAATGTGATCATTAACTTGTTTATATATTCCTCTCTAATCATGGTTGAATTGATTTTATCGCTATGTTAGATTTAAAGTAGAGACCCAGCTGTTATCGTGGCTACAGAAATACGACACAGAGATGGGTGATAAACAATTGGAGCTCGATGAATACACGGAGAAGTATGAGGATGAATTGCAGAAATGCGAAGTACTTGAGGTTTGATTTATTCTTTAAAAACTTTTTTTAAATTTTTATTTATTGTATAAATTATTTTCGTCCAGCATCAATTTTTAAATGTATTTACACATTATATTGCTTAGTGCCGAACAATTCCCAACTGATGTCTTCAAGAAAAAAAAAACAATTTTGATAGACAGCAGTTGGTACATTTATGTTTTTTTTTTAATAACAGGCAAAGTTAGCGGAACAGGATAAAGAATATATCCCACTAATGGAGGAAAGAGAACAAGAATACCATCAAGAGATGACAGAGAAGATGAATAAGTTCCTCTTGGAGCACGCGGCAAGGGTCATTCAAAACGCTTGGAGAGAAGTACTCTTTAATAGAGCTGAGAAGAAACGGGTGAGATGAAAGGAAGGAGATGTATTATTTATTTGTATTTTAGTTACAATGTTCCACTCAAATAGCCAGGAGGCTATAAAAACGATTTTATCTTCGTCATCTTAGAGTTAATCCCGGTTGCATTCGGAGTGTTTCCTCTCGAGCCCGAAATCCTTTTTACTTTTTCTCCTCCACAATCTTCGGCATCCCTAATTGTAAGACCGTTGGTACGAATGTCATCCAGCACGAAGTCAAGCCAGCACTTATTGGGCCAAGGCCTTCTTTTACATATCACTACATAGTACAAAACAAAGTCGCTTTCTCTGTCCCTATGTATGCTTAAATCTTTAAAACTACGCAACGGATTTTGATAAGGTTTTTTTAATCGATAGAGTGATTGAAGAGGAAGGTTTATATGTATAATAACATCCATTAAATAGTGGAGAAAAAAATAATTTTTGAGGTTTCTAATATGATGTCGTAAATAATTACATTTAACGCGTGCGGGTCACGGGCAGTAATGAATAAATCAACACTACTGGATCGATTTTAATCATTTTTTCAGTTAACGACATAGGTTATATATTTTATATCCGTGCGAAGCCGGAGCGGGCCGCTAGTATTAAATAAAACTATATAATTTCAATAATAATTAAAATTAAATTAATTTTCATGCAGCTTAAAGGAAAAGGTAAAAAGGGCAAGAAGAAAACCTGAGTCATTCCTATAATTTTAATTTACCCATCACTTCCTTTCCTTTTACTACTTTATCCTTACCAGATATTCCTTCCACCAGCTCAAGAAGTTACAGAAGAAAATGCAAGCAGCTGCCGCAGCAGCGGAGAAAAAAGGGGGAAAGAAGTAGAACTAATTCTTCTTTATTTGTGGAATGTTACATTAAAATACTACATCTATACTAATTCGTTTATTTCAATAAAATTTTATGAATATAAGCTGCGGTTTTTTAAACGTATAATTTAAATTTGAATACTGCAAAAGCACCATACACTTTTTAGAATACATATATCGCACCTTTAGAACGAAAACGCCACAATTAAAAATAATTAGCAGTCAAGTGCGTTGTGGACTACGCACAGTTGAAACTAAAGGGTTCCACAGCTTGGTTATAAAGAATCTCAAGGCCTTTAAAAATAATAACGAATTAAAATCGACTGCAAAAATAAGTTGGTAATTTCATAGTAATTATTAAAATTTATGTGAAAAACCAAGTTATTTAAAAAACTTATATATCTTTAAATTTGTAGACCTATCTTCTTCAAACAAAATGTGGTTGAAATTTTATTTGATGTCCTACAAGGTAAAATTTTTCCAGAATTTTAAACCCCATAGTTCAAAAGTTAGAGGGGGACACAATTTTTATGACTTTAGGAGCTAATATCTCAACAACTACTGACTTAATGAAAAAGTCAAAATCAAACCTCCTTATCATTTTGAAAGACTTATCCAAAGATATCTCTAACGTTGACATACGTTAAAATTTTTTCAACACTCAGTTACATGTATGGACTGCTACCCTTAATTCTTATATATTTTAAGATTTCATTACAAAATCGTTGTGCGGTTCTTAGAATACACCTATCTAGTAAATTTCGTATAGATAGAGCTAATGGTCTCCAAATAAAATGAGTGTGACAAACGGACGGACGGACGGACATACGGACAGACGGACATAACGAAACTATAAGGGTTCCGTTTTTGCCATTTGGCTACAGAACCCTAAAAACGAAAATTTAGTTATCATCGTAAAATGACTCCAAAGTTATAACTTAATTCTCAATGTAACATTTTTATTTATTTATTAGCAATGCTTTTTCAAGGCATTACTAATATTCTTATTGCCCCTCCAAATAAGCTCAAAGCTTGCGCGAGGAGTGGGTACGACAATAGGCCAATGGGGTCAGGATCGAACCTTCGGCTCTCGCATTAACGGAGCGAAGTTCGCCCTTCTACCGTTGAGCTATTAAGGCTTCTGGACAAGTAACAATAGTCAAAACATAGTCATATTCGGGCATAAATAACTGACGAAATAACCAAGAAAATACAATATAGGAAAGATTGTGCAAGTGTCAATATTTTAAATCTTATTTTGTTGATTCCCAAAAAATTGCTTTTTTTATTTACGTCGATTTCATCCTAAAGGTGCGATATGTAGTGCCCAATTAAGTAAACACATTCTTAGCATCACATAAAATATAAATTTTAACGAAACTGGCAAATAAGCTAATAATTTCAGTATATTTGGCTACTACACACATGTTTTTAAATTAAACCAATTTATTTCAATATTCTCAATCTTGTTCTTTACAAACACGTCCAGGAGGCTACCATGAACTTTTAATATACAATTCTATTGCGATGCAACACTTCAGGTCATGTAGTAAAAGCGTGACGTAACGTTCTTAAATAAAATAAACGTAATTGTTTGTAGATTTGTCTATTAAGTATTGACGACGTTGTGGCGCAGCGGTAGCGAACCTGCCTTAAACGCCACAGGTTCGATTCCCGCTCGGAGCACAATATGTTTGTATTGACCATGCAAGCATATTTTCCGGTCTGGGTGTAATTGTCGTTGTCATTGTGAATGTTTCCGAACTCCCGACACAGGATATTAGTATCCTAATGGGGGCCGTTGAGTGTGTAGCGTTTATTTATTGACTAATAATGGATCGCTAGTAGGAGGTCATGGTATGAACTAAGTAATTACGATGCGGCACAGCTTAGGTTGCCATTTGAATAGCAAAAAGAGTTCATGGTAGACCCCAAGTTCTGTACTGACTTGTTCAACTTGGTCTTTGTCAATCTCAATCAATTTGTCATATAAATAAATTACTACAAATTATATTATTATAGTTTTTCTTCATCGTGTAGTGTTTTCAAGTGCCTTAAAGCTCTGAGGTCAATGAGTGTGTCGGAAGAACTCTTTGTTGTGGGTACAAAGGATATTGCTCGTCTGGCGCGTTCACCGTTACGAAGAACTGGATTTAAATCCTGAAATGAAAATACTTCAGATATAACTTTTTATTATGAACTGAGTCATAAAATTTAGAAATATTACATTTTTTTATGAATTTACGTTAAAAAGCAAAGTTTTTACAGAGGTTGTTACTGATAAATTTACATAATCTTTGCGATTTCCGAAGTCCATATATAACGCGTTTCAAATAAGAATAGGACTGTAAACGCCATCTTGAACCGGAATGGTCAACAACGTCAGATTTTTTAGTTCAATGTGCAAAAAAAATAACATGTTGTACGACGTATTTAAAAAAATCATAATATTTTTATAATGATCTTATAGGACTAATTTAGGCAAATGTTATTAAAGCAAATAATTACATTAAACCATCGACGGAAATTGATATTTATAATCAGATTATTTTAAAAATCAAGTAAAAAGTCAGTAAGACAATGTTATTTCCTATATACTATCTCTAATTTTATATTCAGTTAATTGATCTATGCTTTGTCTTGAAGCTTATTTTAATTTTTCAAATTTATAAATAATTGTGTTGTATAGAATATACCTATTATTTGTCCTATTTAATTTCAAAATATTCATTTATTGTTAATATGAATGATTGATGTTATTGCTTACCCTAAGTTGAACATGTAAGGCGTGTGCATTATGTTCGGTTTGCGAAATTTTTGCTTGAGCTGCTCTCAGCTCAGCGTCGAGATTCTGTTTCTCTTGCTCCAGTTCCTTAAGACGACGTTCAGCTTCTGTTACAGAAGATAGAAATTTCGGTAATCAATTTTAACTGAACATACTTGTCGAGTCCGCAATGGTTTATGGGACCGCTAGTCTTGTTACAAAATATTGGGGATTTCTCGAAGGAATCGAAAATTCAGTCAATTTAAAATTAAGAATAAACCTGCCTCTATATTGCGCTTCTTTTTCCGCTTGGAGCATTTCGAATTGTTTTCGTTTCAGTCTTTCCTCTTCTAGCATTTTATTTTGTTCTTCTTGTAACCTTTCTAGTTCTTCTCGCCTTTCCCATTCTTCTGATAATACTCTGAAACGATCAAACAATGTTGTTTATAAAATTTATGCCGGCTTGATATAGATTGATAGATGCTTGCAACATCAATAGCATTACAACCGTGTCACCGACCCCGGACAAAGGCCCGAGGGAAAGAGAGGACAGATAAGGGAAATATAAGGAGATAAGAGAGGTTTAAGGTTTTGGCTTTCGGTGTTCAAATTCTTCGAAAGTAACGCAACAGTATGGATACTTTATATCGATATTCTGTTGGAGGGTAGTTCTCTGGTTGACCTAGCCTATCCTGGAATCTGCAAGGCTGTACTTCTGCTATTGTTTGCTACTAATTTTAAAGGATTTTTTGATAATTTCACTAGGTATAGACGATTTTGAGTTGAGTGTGTCGTGTTTATTTATTAAACTATGAGTATTCTGCACCACTCTGTGGAATCAACTTCCGCCGGCGGTCTTCCCGAACCGATACGACTTGGGAACCTTCAAGAGAAGAGCGTATTCTTTCCTTAAAGGTCGGCAACGCGCCTGCATGCCTTCTGGTGTTGCAGATGTTCATGGGCGGCGGTGATCACTTAACATCAGGTGAGCTTCCTGCTCGTTTGCCCCCTCTTACATAAAAAAAAAAAAAAAACAAAATAATGCTAATTTTTATTACCTAGCTTGTAATGCTCTAACGATTTCCTCGTCTCTTTTCGCTTGCGTTTCTTCTTGTAGAAGTCGTTCCAACTCTGCTTGCGCATTTTTCAATTCTTCTAATTTTCTATTATCTTGTTGAGCCAATTCTGCTAATTCCTGTAATCAGTTATTATTCTGATAATAAATTATCTTGTTTTAGATTTCAACTTTTAATTTAATATAATTTAACTCAATCAATTCCTCATATATTTTCATTAAGTATTAATTTGAAGACATAGTGGAGTTCGATTCTCGCTCGGTGCTGATGCTTGTATTGCTCATACAGGCATGTGTTCCGGTCTGGGTTCGTTTGTACTTTTCATTGAGTATGTTTCCGTATCCCCGACACAGGATATTACTATCCTAATAGGCCCTTTGAGTGTGTAGCGTTTTTAGTTTAAAGTATCGTTTTTGCACTAACAACAGTTTATTCCAGACATCCAGATCTTTCTTTTATATTAAACCTATTATTCTCAATAGCTCAACGGTAAACGGTCTGACTGCACTCCGTTAAAGCGAGAGTTGCGGATTCGATCCTGATCCCCTCGGGCTATTGTCGTACCCACTCCTAACGCAAGCTTCGAGCTTATTTGGAAGGGCAATAGATGAAAAAGGCCTTGAAAAAGCATTGCTAATATTCTTTTTAAAAAAAGTTAAAGATTTTCCTAACCTGTGCTTGCGCTTCAGCTGCCAATCTCGCGCGCACCTCTAATTGCAATCTCGCTCGCGCTTCTCGGACCTCTTGCTCTCTCCTCGCTCCGGCGCCGCGTCGCCCCGCGCGCGCCCTCCGCTGGTAACCATCCGCACCTCCTGAGACAGCTGCCGCTTGGCGTAGTGCTGAGAGCCACTGGAGACGACTCCTGGAATTAATGTTGCTTGGTGATCATTTGTTTTAGGAATGCACGACTTATTGTGTTATTCCACGTAATATTATAAAGTGAATGTAAGTTTGTTTGCTACACTTTCATGCCTTAACTATTCAACCGATCATTATTAAATCTTGCATAAACTTTGTCAGTGATAAAGAAAAATACCATATAATCCTACTGACAGTTCATTTTGAACATAATTTGAAAGTTTACCCAGATGAAGGCGAGAGCAAATGCTAATCTTGCAAATTTTCAATGTTAGGACACATCTTGCAAAGTTTCAAGAAGACACAGTACCGGCGCCGGTTGCCCGCCGGGGTATCCGGTAGCAAAGTGTATGGGCATGTATGGCTGCTTTCACATGTATAAAGGCGTAATTTGCCTCGGCAAGCGGTCGCCGGGTGTACGCCGGGTTCACTACTGTGCGTACGAGCTACTAGATTCAAAATTGGGTCGTGTGAAAGCGAAATGAGTGACCGGACAGTTGGCGCTGGATACCTGGTAACCGGCACGTGTGAAAAGGCACTAACAGTACAGGTCATATAGGCTGAGAGCAAAAATCCTAATTCTATTGTAAAGACATTTCTGTTGAATTTTATAAAAGTATGATATATTGAAATGCGTCAAGATTTAGAAATTCTGATATTCTGATATTCTGAGTTTAGTATTTTTAATAATCTGAATTGTTAAGTAAGTAATTGTGAATTTGAATTATATTAAGTCTTTAAATCTTTAATACTCACTTGTGGTCTTGAGTGCCAAACTCAAATGTCCTCTCAGGAGTGATCAGCTGGAATCGTTGTATTTTCCCTTCGCCTACCGCGGCTTCTACTGAACAGTATTCATCTATTGTGATTCTACCGCATTGGTCTTTTTGCGAGGAACTTTTGTAATAAGTGAGGGCACAGGGCTGCAGTACACACCAGTACTCTCTCATCGTTGGCAAAAGATAACCGCGTTTGAATAGATAACCCTGAAACAAATCAATCATTGGCGTTAAAAATAAATAAATAAACACAACACACTCAACGGGCCCCCATTAGGATAATTATATCCTGTGTCAGGGGTCCGAAAACATACACAATTACTCAGTGACAAGAACAAACACACCCAGACCGGATACCATGCCTTTATGGTCAATACAAACACCTGCTCCGAACGAGAATCGAACCCGCGACCTTCAGCGCTAAAGGCAGGTTTGCTACCGCTGAGCCAAATTGAAACCAAATGGTTATCGATTGCGTCTTATTTAAGTATGTGTAATTATTTATTACGTATTATATACTGAATGATTCACATGATTGAATAGTTTCTTCTTAAATTCAACGAAACTAAGTTAGTCACACGCTAACTTCATTCGAATATATTGCAAGCTTGTGACTAACTTCGTTTGGATGCGTTAGTGGGAATTTACGAAGGAGCACCGCGAATCTTTAAACGTTTTGTTATTATGGAAGGGCATGTCTATATATAATAAGTGTATGGTCACACGTCACTTAAACATATCTGAATAAATAGTAGATTATGCATCTAGGGCGAAAAGTAGGACAATCTCACCCGTGGATTACAATCGAGACAGTCGCGGGTGACAATGTCCTACTTTTCTCCCGCGCTTTCATCCCTGGCACTAGAGATATGTTTATCTCTAGTTACGGTTGCTAGGTAACCGGAATGTAAAGTGAGTTAATTAGCGTCATCTTGCCGGGAGAGATTCGGCACTTTTGTCCCTCTTGCCAGGGAGTAAAAGCGAACTTTTGATCAAGGTGGGAAAATAAACTTATAGTCTATGTCCTTCTTTTAAATTAGTATTGTTAAATTACCTTTTTTATTATATCTTCAATAAAAACGTCATATATTTCATCGACAGCTTCGACCAACGCTTCCGAGTGTAGGTGTTGGTCGCAGCAGTATTTCGCTTCGAGAACAGTAAGGAATGCTGCCCATTTAAAGTGCCCTATAGAGGATCCGAGTGCCTCCCAGTCTGCTGCGTCCCATCTTAGACCTAGACAATGAACCAGCTGCTCGGCGACTATACCCGCCTCTGACGGCTGAAGGACGACCTGTGAAGTTGGATTTATGATTAATTATTGTATTCCCGGATGCGTTAATTTTATAGCTTGTCCTATATCTTCAAGGATGTGAAAGATCGGACTCGAATATAAAGGGTTCCGTACCACCGTAGAATAAAACTATCAAGTTTCATTTTTAGGACATTAATTTTGGATTTAAACTTGTTTTTATTATGTTGTTGTTGTTGTTGTTGTTCTTGTTGTTGTTGTTGTTGTTGTTGTTGTTGCCTATTAACTATAGTCTTTTTGATAAGTAAGACCCGACGCCTATTCTCAATGAAATGCATAATTATTTAAGTACTAGCCCTTAACGAAATCTGCAAGTATGTAAAAATGACAGTAAATTAAAAAAATATATAATAGAAACCTATAAACAACGGAAGATGACCTGTAAGTCAATCCATTATGTAAATTCTAATGCATCAATGGCGTCGAACTTTTAATTCCATAATATTAAAAAAAAGAAATAAGGTTATTGACCTGATAAGCGATGCCGCATATGGTTCACACATTGAGGACATTCGTAGATGGAAAACAATAAGTGACACAAATGTATTAAATACGTCTTATTACGTCACTAAATAAAAAAGCATTGTTTGGACCTATATGATTATTCCGCTCATTGTACTTTTAGTAATTTCTTGGTTAATTTCAATTTCTTTATATTAATTTGGTTTTATTATTACACGATTGGCAAGCAAGCATACGGTAAGCAAACCCAAGAACTAGGCGGGAATGGAGGAGAAGAGAAAAAAGGAAGAGAATAGAGGGGGGATTGAGCGAACGGCGATCTCAGCCATCGCACGAAACGCAACATTACTCGGTTACTTTACGCCGGCTTTCTGTGAGAGGGTAGATCTTAGACTTCCCAGATCGAGCCTGCCCATTAGTGGTGAGATAAGCATGGCACTACTTATATTATATTTTCTGTTCTTGTTAAGGGAATTTGTTATTTATTTTAAGGTTAAACCGCTTACGCTTTGTGGATGCTTTTGCAAGTCATTGGGTACTAAAATTCCTATTGTTTTTCCAAACAATTTCGTAGCTTATTTGGAGGTATGACGATAGCCAAATAGTTTCAGTATCAAAACTGCAACTCTCGCATTAACAGAGTGATTCTTATACCGCAAAGATTTAACTTCATTCGGACACAGCCTGAGACAGTTAGGATCATTTGGCGGTTATATAAATGAACGGCTTCAGGGCTGATGATATTGGTTCAGTAGAAAAACATATGTTTCTGTTAAACGATCCAATGATAGATTAAAACAATCCAATTATTTCATAGTTATATGGATGCCGTTTAGCATGTACTTAAACGTTTGTTACAATGTAATGATATTGATTATATTGTAAAATTTAACATTTAGCAGAAATGAATGTTGGTTATATAGATGTTTCGACTACAAATCTTCATATTTGTTACAACAAGTTTTAACTTTATCATTTATGATAGTTTTTATCATTTAAGATAGTTTAAAATATATAGTATATTTTGAAGATGATGACAAAATATTATGATAATTAGGTTATCAATTTTAAAAATTCAGCCCCATCATTCAATAAGTTAAATTTAGAAAAGAAGGCTTTACTTCTTATTACTGTATTGGTTTTTTCGTGTTCCTTAATAACTTTTTTTGAACTTATAAAATATCTTTGTTTACCCAAAGGGAAAAAAAAGAATTCGGTGTCCACGTAAATTGGTTCTCAAGGTCGCGACTGTAATTTTGACTTTGCATTACCCGATATAAACAGATTAATCAGTTTATACCTAACTATTACTATTTCAATTTTATTTTAGCTCGTTTTAGTTGGAATTAATAACTCTACAAAAACTAATATGTGTTCATTGTTCAATAATACATAATTGGATAAAGGTGTTGAATTTGCTAAAATTCAATATTACCTATGCATAGGCAGTTCTACTTAAACTCGAAAAATTGGGAAAGTGGTCTACGACAAGTTTAGGGACTCGTGAACCAGTGGATAAGCAGATGTAGAAGAGCGTCGTTATTTGTAACTAATTAGGAGGCCAAAAATATATATTAAGAGCTCTTTAGTATAGACTTACCACATAATGGCTGGCGTCGTCAGCGTCCTGTACTAAGTCAGCTAAGAGGCAAAAAATCCTAAACAATTTGAAGACAGACTCGTCGCTAAATATGGGTTTGTCTCTTGTCAGTAGATTCTTCTTACAAACAAACCAACAAACCTAGAAATACAGATTTAATTATTATAAATCACACATAGTTTACTATGTACTATGGACACAGGCCCTTTCATTAATACTAAATGTCGCCGGTGTCCTTTTCGTAAATTCAACACCAACGCAACGGAGTCACCCGCTAACTTCATTCGATTTTGAGCTTCGACGGTCGCGAGTTCCATTCCCGCTCAGAGCACATGTTGAAATAAATATCTGATTTTGTCCGGGTGTTTGTCCTCGTGCCTCCCCACCGTACCTCGGAGAGAACGTTAGGCTGTCGGCCCCGGTTGTTATCACATAACATCTTATAATAATCGTTAACTCTTATTAAGTAATTTCCTCTTACTCAATGAGTTACTGGTTATCCCTTACGGTTGCGAAGGTCAAATGGCAATCACTGTGTGTAAACACTAGTAACCCGTCAAATCCGGATAAGAGTAAAAAGCAAGGGCTGGGTACAATAAAATACCGGGAATAATGCTAGGAAGAAGAAGAAATACTTACTTCACTAATCTTCTTCTCATACTCTCTAGCGACAGGTAAGTTCAAGGTCTTAGGGAGGGAGCTGAAGACCTCGTGCTGGAGGTAATATCGAAACTCGTCAAACGTCAGCTCCTGGGAAGATCTGTAGTGATCCAGGCCCTTCTCCACTCCGTACAGGTCTAGTAAAGTGCCGATGTTTGCTGTCAACACCTGTGAATATAACGGGCATTATACATTACAAGCAATTATATGCCATTCTGTCCGTGTACATGTGACTGAACTGCTCCGAAACGGCTGGACAGATTTTGATGAAATTTTTTCAGTGTGTTTCTCTGTGGATTCGAAAATGGTTTAGATTCACAATTGGGAGCTACTATCATGTTATTTTTTTCGGAGCAGCACAACGTCTGCCGGGCCTACTATTAAATACATAATTATATTAGTAAAATTGTGAATTATTAAGAATAAAAGCATGTCAATCCGGTACTTTTAAACGACTTTATAAAGTTTATCTCAGAAATTATAAATTATAAATGGATTGTCATTTATAAATTAATTTTTATAATTCTTTTTTATTTCATCAAAATTGCAATTAAATTAGATTCGAACCGGCTCAGTAAACGAAGTTGCGTATGGTGATTATTTAAAAAAAAAATACCATCTTCAAAACTAAAAAGCGAAAAATATTTTCTACAACAGATGTCGGTGCCTTAAGTGCTAATGTTTTACTTAGCTTATTTATTTCTTTATTATTTTTAAGTTGTTTTTTTTTTAAATAAAATGTCTTAATTAATTTGCAACTGTTCTGAGTGTTAAGACACTAAAATACACGTCCCATTATGTATTCCCTTGAGCTAAAAGTGAGTCAGTAAAGTTTCATACATAAGAACAGATACGGGTACTGTTACAATGGCACTAAAAACAAAAGACAAGCCATTTAAGCTAATGAGTCGTAAGCAAGGAACGTCAGCTTTTATAGGGCACCCATCCACTATTATGTTGGGGGTATTTTATTATATAAGATATTGAACATAAAATTATTAACGGGTATTGTTTAATTGTTATTAGGGTTCATACCCAAAAGGAAAACAAATACTAAAATGAAATAAAATAAAATTTAATACTTCCCATACAAGAAACTGGACATTTTTAGTCTACAATAAACACTTCGCGAGTTCTACACGCCCTTAGCCAGTTTTAATATAGCCACTGCCCACTACTTTGGTAGTATGCAATTCAATTCGGGTTTGATTTTTTTTCATCTAATTGATTGCTCAAAAAATTAAAATTTCACAGGAATCGTTGCTAAGGTTGTCAAAAATTATATAGGTTTTTTCACGACAAAAATTGTTATAACACTGGATTTTCTGATTTATGAATATACTTAAAAAGGTTCTATATTGAGGCAACTTTTTTTATTTTTATAGGTGTGTTATGTTGTACAAATACAAATATCTCTAAATCATAATATAGATTCAGTAATAAAAAGAACTAGACCTTCTAAAATATAAATAGGTCAATCTTATCTCATAAATAGAAATGGAGTTATTTTAACAAGCACGTAGGATATTGGATAACATAGACAAAAACACTAACAGGCGAAAATCGAGAACCCCATAATTTTAAAGACGGTTAAACTTATTGACTAACAATAAAAATCATCGGTGGAAAATCTATCACTCTTTGGCAGTGTTCAGAGAATTTAGTCCCGTTATTATTTGTACTGGATAACGAGCCTAAATAATAAAGGGCACGTATATCTTCCACATGTATCGTGTATCACGTTACTGTACTGAGTTATTCTTTATTTATTGACATAAAACACGCTATAAATAAGTATGAAATCTTTTAAATAACTGTACTTTATTGCAAAGTCTCAAGAATAACGAATTGCGAATATATATATTTTTTTAAGCTTCAATTTGACGACGTTGTGGCGCAGCGGTAGCGAACCTGCCTTAAACGCCACAGGTCGCGGGTTCGATTCCCACTCGGAGCATAATATGTTTGTATTGACCATGCAAGCATATTTTCCGGTCTGGGTGTATTTGTCCTCGTCATTGTGAATGTTTCCGGACCCCCGACACAGGATATTACTATACTAATCTGTACTACCGTTGAGTATAGCCCTTATTTATTCTTCTTTCTTCATTGTCGCTACACTCTTGACGGAGTAGTCGTGGTCGTCGCTGCAGGATTTGTGGTACACCTAACGATTCTTTGCCACACATCTATATTATATTTTAAATATTTAATTACTGGGCAGAGGAGTTTTTTTCTATGTAAAAGGGGCAAACGGGCAGGAGGCTCACCTGATGTTAAGCGATCACCGCTGCCCATGAACATCTGCAATACCAGAGGGCATGCAGGCGCGTTGCCGACCTTTAAGGAAAGAATACGCTCTTCTCTTGAAGGTTCCCAAGTCGTATCGGTTCGGAAAGACCGCCGGCGGAAGTTGATTCCACAGAGTGGTTGTGCGAGGTTGAAAATATCTTTTAAATCGAGCATTTGTGGATTTCCAGACATCGAGGTGGTATGGATGGAATTTAGAGTTTTGTCGCGACGTCCGATGGTGAAATTCTACCGGCGGGATCAATCCATCAATCCAAACCATTCCTCAGAACATTCCCCGTGATATATGCCATAGAAGATGCAGAGTGATCCGACATCTCTACGCAATGCCAAAGGATCAAGCATCAATTTAAGACCAAAATCTCTAGGTTGGCAACGCGTGAGTGGCACCTACTAATGGTGCTGCAAGCGCTCATAAGCTACGGCAACTACTTACCATCAGGTGGGCCGTATGCTTATTTGCCAACGCTGTAACATAAAAAAAAATAATACTATTTATGTATTGATTTATTTAAAAGCATCACGTGAAAGACTTCGACGATTATCAAATTGATAACTGGCCGGCTGTTATGCTTTTTACATGCCCTACGAAGCACGGAAACGCTTAGTTAAAATACCTGTGTAATAGTCACAAGAGAGGCCTTTATTACGTATGTGATACCAATGACTTATCATATTCATATAACGTTCAATTACAACCATGTTCGCATAGTGATAGATTATAGATATTGCCTTTAATAGAAATGTTACGATTTTTATTGGAAATATAAACATATTTCTTTGATTGGTATAATCATTTATCCGTTCTTTCCAGGTATAATCAAAATCACATTAAGTATCCGATACAATAACATTGTGAAATGATAAGAAGATGTAATAGGTATAGCCAAGCTAACAAAAACGAAACTGTTTTTTAAACCACTAACATAATATCTTCTCTAGCTCAATTTTAATCGGTTTAGGTACCGACTACTTTCGGACCCATCGGAGGTCCTTCATCAGAGTGAGTGGGCTGCGTTGCCGGTCGCGATGGGTCCGAAACTAGACGGTACCTAAACCGATACGACGTGAGTTTTAACCGTTTAAATTTTACGTTAAGTTAAATAATGTCTCTAGATAGTGTTAATAATTTAATCTATATCTTCTTCTTATCGATTGGTTAGTGGCCAACCTAGTGTCAGAGTTGTTCAGGTCGCCCGTATAGGCCTCTGACTTGACTTATCGACTGTTGTCTAATTGTCAACAGCCGGGACCGACTTTTTACGTGCCCTCTGAAGCACGGAGACGCTCGGTTGAAATATCACTATGCGATCACCCATCTAGTGACTGACCGCGCCCAAAGTTGCTTAACCTACCGATCGTTTACTGATCAGCGGGTGCACTCGGCTATGAGCGTATAATCTATATAAGATACCTTATATGATTTATTAACGCTATATACGCGTGACATACGCCGTAATACACGCTTAAATAGCGTTGTATATAATATTGTAAATCGATTATGACCAATTACGAAGGTTATTCGAATTGATTAGAAATAATTATGAATGGTAAAAATATCTTTATAGCTGACTCATATCCCCGTGTTCTTAATACATAATATTATAAACTATTAAAACTTATAGCAGCAGAAAAACGGTATGCCTAGTTATTATATATGGTATAAATACTCGATAATATCAAATATGTAAAAAGAAATATCACTACTTGTTTAAATAAATAATATAAAAATAAAAAAGCCTTTATTTCTACTACAACAGACCCATTTAAAATACTACACTGGAAATAAATTGGCACACTTCTGAATACAAAAATAACTTAAACTTACAATTTATTACAGCTAAATTACACTATAAATTAGGTTGTAGAAGTCGCCTCACAGGCGTAGGCCTCCCCTAGAGCTCTCCAGACGTCCCTGACTCTTGCTTTAGCCATCCAATCATGTCCACATATTTTGGTAAAAATATCTCTCCACCCCCCTTTTTTGCCATCCCTATTTCCTTTTTCCTTCCTAAAGAGTATATTCGATCACTATTTTTGCCCACCCATTGTTTTCTAACCTGCATTTATGTCCTGCCCAGTTCCATTTTAGGATTCTTATTCTTTTTTACGTCTATTAATTTTTTTCTAGACTAAGGTCTAGTCATTTGGTTTCTAATTTTATCGATTTTTTTACACCGAGAATTCTTCTCCCCATACTCCTTTGACATACAGATAATTTTCTTTCATATTCTCTCAATGACCATGTCTGGCAACTCTATGTGAGGCAGGGCAATATAGCTATTTTAAAAACTTTATATCACTACTTGGTTACAAGTACACATAGAATAGAGCAAGAAAATGGTTTGGGTTGCTAGACATCGAGACAATCTCGCTGAAGATGAAGGATAGGAGGAGAGGCTAAAATAGTTGTCAGTTAAACCTTCTTATTATTCTATATACAATATATGAATTTGCGGAATTTCACTGCCATTGTACGTGTTGAATAGAACAAAGCATAGTGATTTATCACATTAAATTCCTAACTTCTAGGAAGGCAGGATATAAGAGAGGCATTACAATCCTGACACGTTTACTTTTGCAATCACTACATAGTATAAAACAAAGTCGCTTTCTCTGTCCCTATGTATGCTTAAATCTTTAAAACTACGCAACGGATTTCGATGCGGTTTTTTTAATAGATAGAGTGATTGAAGAGGAAGGTTTATATGTATTATAACATCCATTAAATAATGGATAAATACTGTTATTTTATAGGTTTCTAATGTGATGTCGTAAATAATTACATTTAACGCGTGCGGGTCACGGGCAGTAATGAATAAATCAAAACTACTGGATCGATTTTTATCATTTTTTCAGTGAATGACATAGGCTATATATTTTATAGCCGTGCGAAGCCGGAGCGGGCCGCTAGTAAGTAATATAAGCTCGACACTGTTAGTAAGATGAACAATATTACAAATATCTTTTACTGCTTAAAAAAAGATTCATTGTCAAAATAGCACATTAGGGTTCCGTACCATAGTAGAATATCAATAAATAAATAAAAAATAATATATATAAGATAAAACGTCACAAAAATATCAAGTTGCTTTTATTGCTAAAATAAAAGGGGTTATTTTTAAATTTTATTTTATTATTTGTGTTTTTAGTAGCGGAAACAAAAATACACATTATGTAAAAATTTCAACGTTCTACCTATTACGGTTCGTGAGATACGTACAGTCCGCTGACAGACGCACGGACAGACTGACAGGTCACGGACAGCGGAGATAGGTTCCGTAGGTTAAAATGAAAAATATATTTGATAAGGTGATAAGTTTTTTTAAAGATTTCGTCTGTACGTGCCTATCTTTATCTTTTTATACCTCGATAGTCTACGCTACCTTTATCTTAGACTTAGATTAGATTAGTTTTTAATAATTAAAAAAGAAAACTATGTACCACTATGAATTATTGATAGGAACGGTGATTAAAATGAATTAATGAATAGGGAGTAATAAAGATAAACAGATGGTATTTATTACAATAAATATTTGTTAGTTTTTCATTGTCTTTAGTTACAATTTATAAGTGACTTATTTCATACTAGCGATCCACTCTCGGTTCACTACTGCTGGTACTATTATATATACATATATAATTATATATATAGCTTCCGTGAAAAATATCTAACTGATGGGAAAAACTACATCAAAAACAACCACTCTGTGGAACCAACTGTCTGTCACCGGCGGTCTGTCTGAATCAATACGACATGGGAACCTTTAAGAGAAGAGCCTATTCTTTCCTTAAAGTTCGGCAACGGACCGGCATGCTCTCTGGTGTTTGTTAACACGATTTAAAAAAAGTAAATTTGTGTTCTGTATATTTTTTAAATTTCAAATGTATGTATATCATAATCCGGTAACATTAATCTAAGAGACTAACTTCGTTTCTTTGGGTTGGTATTGAATTTAGCTTTATTTTTTTTTAATTCAGCATAAGCTGTATAGAAGGAACTATCTGTAGTATAGGTATATAAGTCTGTGACATTATTTTCTCTCTTTTTTTAGTGAAGTTTAAGACTTCACTAAAAAAACGATTTAGTAGTTCCAGCGATTAATGCCGACACAAAAGAAATCACTTAAACCTATTTATTTTATAGTAAAGTTCCAAATCATGTCAATTTGGTATGTAATCGTTCAATACTGAATCAATTTGATGGTCACCTGCATTTACCATTTATCGAAATGTCAGATTTAAGTTAACGCCTTGTAAAAGCCACGCTGACATTATGACATTATTAAGGACGTAAGGGTTGATACTTATATAATTTGTTTCTTATATTTAAATTTATTAATTAATATTATTATTCTCAAATTGGTTGCTTTTAGTTCATTATTCGGTCCAGGCTCTAATACCTACTTGTGTTTATATATTTTCCGGACTTCCGACACAGAATATTATTATCCTAATGGAGTCCTTTAGTTTTAGCTGTTAAATAAAAATAATGAAATATATGTATATATAAAAAATTGCTTTAGTGGACGAAAATTTACAAACAAACCATGACTAAATCTTAAAATAAATGTACCGAGTAAGAAGTTACTCAACGACTTCGGAATGTAAATATTTAATAGAGGAAAACGGTTTACTTGTACGGGCTTAAGTAAACGCGGAAAATATGCATATAAATAATGGAGATCTATGGCATGAAGACGTGTTTGCAACATATATTTGTAAATATGTAAACTGCATATAATCTTTAAGAAGTTAAGATTGAGCTGCATTATCTAATTATAAAAAGAAATAAAATTAAAGTGTATGTGACTGTTTGTAATTCCAAATAACAGCTGTCTTTGTTCCGGCTAATCTCTGAAATGGCTGGATCGATTGTAATGGGACTTTCACTGGCAGATAGCGGATGTTTTAAAGAGTAACTTAGGCTATTTTTATTTTAGAAAAAGAACTAGGATTAAAGTACTTTTGAAGTGTTTGCCAAAAAACCAAAGTTACATGCTTCTAGTGTAAAAATTAAAGACTTCCATACCTACGTTCAATCCCTTTTTACCTAACTTAAGAGGTAAATTTCGAAAATTACTTTGTTAGAGCTTATGATACCTGTGATGTTTAAGTCGTATCTTTTTATATAATTATACATAAATAAATTGAATTTTCATATTTGTAAAATGGATGTACAATCATAATGTTAATAGCTATTTTTTTTACAATTGGATCAACAGTGCTACGTCACAAGTAGTAATTCAAACTTCAAAAATGATAAATTTTGGTATTTAAAAATTGACTCTACTTATCAAAAGACAGACACGTAACTTATTAGTATGTGCACAACCCTAATTTTTATGTTCACAAGAATGTTATAATTCCAGATAAAAGCTGCGTGAACTCAATGCGCAATTTCCGAATTGCTTGTCACGTTGTTACACGGCGTTTATAAGATATTTTTATTAAAACCTTATGAACTTGACTATTATTGCTAAGTGATATTATTATGAACTACCTTTTTCCCGCAGAAGCTACGTTCGCGTGACTGGGATTTCTAATGAACAACTTTTATCACTCTTTCAGTTTTTTTTTTCACATAAAAAGTACTTCAGTTTCGCAATAACTTCGGTTTAGCGGATTAGGTTAAAACAGTCATGATTACTTTCAAATTATAATATTTGTTAGTCTGAATAATATTAATTACTTTGGATTCTGTAAGACTCATATGTAAGTCCTGCAGTTCGATTAATGTTAATATAACACTTTTGCGGGATAAAAGGTATCCTATGTTAACCCAAGTAAATATCTGTCTGGGTGTCAAGTTTCGTTTTTAAAACGATTGAAAGGATTTGTAATCACGTAAACGTGATTGAGTATAAAACAATGAAAGTTTGTATTTCACATTTATAGTATTAAAAATAGGATATTACATTTTTGTAACGAAATTTTGCCAGAGACTTCGTCCATGTTATTCATCACCTGTTTTTTGTGATGAGAAATAAGCTAATTGACCTGACAATAATAGTCAAACAAGGTTCAACGTTCAAGGCGAACTTCTAAAGTCATTATTAAGAATACATAAGTAAAATTATACCTAAAACATACAGTCTACAATCTACCATACAAGCTATGAAACCAGCAGTTCTAGTCTGGTCTTTATACTAATAAAAAAAAACAAAATATTAACAAAAATTAGTCATCATGAGAAAAATTAATACTTAAGATAATAACATAAAAAATCTATTTAAATAGTTGTACAATAGGTATAGGATTTTGTTTGTGATAAACATTAGAAATTACAAAATAATTACATTTCTTGACGCAATTAGAACTAACTGCCCAATAAAAGAGCTTTTTTAAAGAAATGAATGAGTAATGAATGAAATTAGGTCAATTAGCGAGAATTTCGGCTCGTGTTTAACCGGACGTGGAAGAAAAATAATTTGAGTACACTTTACAGACATAAGATATAAAACTACGTCTGTGGTTTTGTCAGTAGGTATTCATTTTGAATCAAACTAAACTAAGGATAGCCTCGAGCCTTTACCACTTTCATCCAAGTAGGTTAACATTATGAAGAACTTATTGCAACCAACAATGCTTTTAACCCCTTTACTAGATAACACAATAAATTGCCAGCACTGTAACTACTATGTCATATTTCAATTATATAAAGACGAATCTTTATATAATTGAAATATGACTAAAACAATGATTTTCTGCATGATGAAATGATGAAGTAATCAATGTGACGCTTCGTTAGAATGACAGCTTTTCAAATATTGTCCTTCTAATCCAACGTATTCACGGCTGGAGGGCATATGGGACGACAGCCCCGGGGCCCCCACAAAAGAGAGGCTCCTACAATTGTAAATTTAAAAAAAAAATATTTCAAATACTATAAACACTAGTCAATATAGTTATTTTCTTTTGATTTTTGTTGTTGTTTTACTTTTACCTACTAACATTTTATTTGAGATAATTCTTGTTTCGAATTATATTTATATGTAATATACTACATGAATGTACTTGGTGGCACAATAAGCTATTTATTGAAAAAGTCGACTGAAAAAAGGACGTTTCGCCATGCGTCAACAGATATATTTCAAATTCAGATAAAGATTTCATTCTTATCAGAAAATTGAAACAAAAGAATCATTGTATATCAATTCATAATATTCTACTGAATTCTTAGGTTAATGGCTTTCAGTTATGCCAAATGAGACGCTCATAGCCGAGTGCACCCAATGATCGGTAAACGATCGGTAGGTTAAGCAACTTTAGGCGCGGTCAGTCACTAGATGGGTGATCGCATAGTGGTACTTCAACCGAGCGTCTCCGTGCTTCGGAGGGCACGTAAAAAATCGGTCCCGGCTGTTGACAATTAGACATCAGTCGATAAGTCAAGTCAGAGGCCTACGGGCGACCTGAATAACTCTGACACTAGGTTGACCACTAACCAATCGATAAGAAGAAGAAGTTGTGCCAATTTAGCACATATGACTTCGCCAATGTCACGTAGAATAGTATTCTTATACATGATAAATCATAAAACTGATTATTTTGTAAAAAGTAGCCGTAATTTAAAACTATTATGATCTCTGTAAGTCCATCAATTGTTAATCGTGAAGTAGTTGACCAAGATATGCGATACTATCTATGAGACTTCAATCGGACAAATTTACATACACGCGAACTTGAATGTAAGCAAATATATGTATTGCAGTAGGTCACCATCTGCATGTTTTATAATTATTAACTATGAAAATTAAATAACAAAAATTCGTAAAACAGAAATGTCCTAGAGGTTACCGGGTCAAGGAGTTCGAGAGACGTCATCAGGTTTGTAACCCAACCTTCGGTACGGCCGAAGTATAGTATAACCGTACATTACACATTTTAACCATATTATAAACACATCAATTGCACGCTGTCTTTATCCGACGACCTAAAAGTAATGTGAAGTTTTTGAATGAAAATCAAAAAGTTGTATATTTAATTGGCACGATTTATAGCCTACACACACTTGATAGATTCTACCAAATAAGGTATCGTTAGATTAGTTTTAATCGTAGATGTGGCATTAGAAATTCAATAGTTAGTAGAAACCATTGCGGGTAGTAAGAAGCAATGGCATAAATCGAGTTTGTAGTTTATTTTTCTTTTGAATTTTAGAAAATACTTTAGAAAGTTTGTTCGGTGTGATTCAGAAAAGAATTCTAGAACTCTTCATAACAATTCATTCTTAAGTCTATAATATGCGCCATGTTTCTCTTGTTTGTACACTGACACACTTATACCGACATGAGTAACGCTTAGTTTATGCGTTAAGTAATTTTTTTGGGTAATTAACACTTTGATAAGATGATGCGTGAGTTATATATTACTCACAATAATTATCGTTGTTGACTATGTATATATAGCATCAAAAATTATGGTAATCTTTTAGCAAAATATTGTGTACTTACTGAAATAGAAAGATGGGACCTATGTTTCAGAACAAACTTTAATATTTTTTAATTTTTGATATATTTTTGATATATTTTTTAACAATTTTTGTTATTTACTTATTTAGTTTACAAATTAATTCGTATTTGTATAACTTGAAATTAGTATTGTGTTCGTTTTAAGTACATTTACTTGCTTAATATTCTGGAACAAAAAGATCTTTATTAATGTTTAATTTACAAGCAATTAAAAACAAAAATAAAACCAAATGAAACTGAAATTAATAAATATTTTCTACAACAGAAGTAGTTGCCATATGTGGCGATGTTTTACTTACCACCACATTAGAAAATATTTATTTTTTCTTTTAGTTTAGAAGTTTTTTCTAAATTTTTTTATTTTACACTTTATAGTTACGAATGATAGTACTTAATCATTAATGCAAATTTAAGACTTATATGGTTGCCTCATTGATGTCATTGTTAAAACTGGGCCAAATTGAATTGGCGGTGTTGTAGGCACAGGGAAGGCACAAACTTTCAAATAAAAATCATCAAAATCGGTTCACCCAGTCGAAAGTTATGAGGTAACAAACATAAAAATACAGTCGAATTTAGAACCTCTTCCTTTTTTATAGTCGGTTAATAAATATTTATATGAAACAGTTTTCTATGAATTGTGACAAAGTAGATGAGATGCTCTGGACTGTATCCAATTGTTAAATATATTAAAATTTTAATCGAGTTTTAATTACATTCCACGAAATGTTGAGATAAAGTTTAATGACTTTTGACTGCCGAAATAATTACTAACTCAATTACCGCTTGAAAAGACTCTCTCTCTCTCTCTCTCTCCTGTTAAATAAATAATAAACGCTGCACACTCAACGGCACCCTATAGAATAGTGATATCCTGTGTCGGGGGTCTGGAAACACATACAAAGACAAGAATAAAAGCCCAGAACGGAAAATATGCATGCATAATCAATACAAACGTATTATGCTCCGAGCGGGAATCGAACCCGCGACCTATGGCGTTTAAGGCAGGTGCCCTACCGCTGTGCGACAACGTTGTGAAACGTGTTAAGTTTGGTTAGTATCTCTTTGCCTGTTGCGGAACCACCGTCAAAGGATGATTTTCCTAGTGGATTCTGTTGAGTGTTCATTTCTATAGACTTCGACCTTAGTTTTTCAAAAACATCTTTAAACATCTTCAATGCAATGACAAAATATTATTGTGACCTTTTATACAAAACCAATATATTTGTCGAATTTTATTACGTGATCGTGATGTTTAAGACCAATTCCGTAAAAGCATAATTATTTTCGCATCGACCCCTAACTTTTATAGGTAATAAGGGTGTATAAAGATCATAAAAGGCATTACTGCATTGTATCTTCCGGCCTCGTCGTCCGTCTGTCTGGCGCCAGTGAAGGTTACGGGAAGGCGGAAACAACCCTTGTTATTTCTGATAACATTTTTATCTTATAAATATAATTTATTTATTATTTATTTTAATGTCTTGTTCTGACATGTAAGGACACAACCGAAATGTGTTAAATTTGTTTGTAATTATATAAATTGTACATGATCGATCAAAGCAAGGTCTCTATGTATTCGGATTGTCTGACGATTGTATGTACATGTATAAGCAAAAACGCTAGACAATGAATAGCTTCTATGAGAATGTTATATCCTGAGTTGAGGGTCCGGTGACACACAAACACAACCCAGATCGCAACACATGTTTAGATACAGTCATGATTTATATAAAGATCGATTTTGACTTTGACTTCGATCTGCTCCATGTGGGAACTGCAACTTCACCACAACGAAAACTTCAGGTCAAGGTCTCTATGATGACGTCAGAACGGTGCTCATCCTCTCAAGAACAGGTGTCTGCTGTGCCTTTGATTTTATTCTTTTTTACAGCTTAAGCTTTAATCAATGGATTTTTACCGTTCGAAGTTCGAAGACGAATCGGTGATGTTTGAGTTAAGGGGCCATAGACTCATAGGACCTTTCTTGATTAAACACCAACAGAATTTTCTAAACTAACAATTTTGTATAAAGATTGTAGTTTTATTTAAAAAAGAGATGACGTACTTCATGCGATGATAATTGATATATCTTAATAAAATATATTTGAAGATAGAAACATCACATATCGTGTATGTTTTCGTCATTGTTTATAATGTCTTGACACATCATGTCTACTTACAACATTTTGGTTTGTCTTGGAAATTCGTATAATGGCCCGGCGAGGGCGTGCCCATGTTTACCATAAACAGCTGTCTGTCACGCTAGCTCGATAATTCTTTTAATAGCTCGGTCATGGTATTCTGTCAAGTTATTCTCTATCAGCGGTTAAGCGGTTTAGTCAAACATGTCTAGTAGAGCACGTGTGTAGGATCATCGGTTGCGATTGGAACAACGTGTCTAATGGAGCACGTGACAATCGTTCAAAAACTATGGTAGTAAGTAAATAAGTAATTGGTAAATTGTTAGTTCGTTTTATTCAGTAGATTGATATAGTTGTGGAAGCAATATTCTTTGAATTTCATGCGGAATATAAATACGTTTTAAAAGTTTGAATAATTTTATTGATTATATATATTTGAAAATAGTAACTTAAATTTGTGAAGTTTGAATTTCTTGCCAGTTCTTCCGTCAATAATCTATTCCGGTGGCTTCACATAAACAGGCACAACAGACTAAAATTTATAATTCAAAAGCGCTTAAAGCCTTATTTGTATAAAAAATATTTTGGGTTTAAGTTTGAGTTTGTCGAGGTAATAAAGTATTGCATGTCCTTCTATGCAGTTGGGCTATCTCCATATCAGATTTTTATTCAATATCCTTCTTCAAGGATTATACTATCTCTATACTAAATTTTAAATGCGATCACCCATCTAGTGACTGACCGCGCCTAAAGTTGTTTTACCCACCGATCGTTTACCGATCACTGATACCCGGCTATGAGCGTGTCGGTTAATATGGTAAGAGACAAGGATAAGGCCTCGATCGAAAACATTATACAAATTTTTAACCAACACATACAATGGTTTTAGTACCGACTAGTTTCGGACTCATCGGAGGTCCTGCATCAGAGTGAGTGGGCTACGTTCGCGGTCGCAAAACGTCTCGCACTCACAAATTTTACATTACAAATTTTAGATTTTTATTCAATATCCTTCTTCAAGGATTATACTATCTCTATACTAAATTTTATTGAGGTCAATTCAACCGTTAAATCGTGAAAAGGTAATAAACGGATCGAGTTGCATCGCATTTATAATATTACATTATAATATTTAAAAAAAAAAGCTATATACTCATTGGCTCTAATTAGTATAGTTATATATAATAATAAGATTAGTAATAATCATCACTGTATTTCATAATAGCTATAGTAAAATTCAATGAACTATTAATAATAAAAATAAACGAAAGATAGACTACACTAAGAGGTACAGGTACTCTCCCCTATATGCAATACCGTTATAAAATAACGTATAATAAAAACTCATAATGTCGCATCTCTATGGGTTGGAGTAATTGTGTATACGTATACTTGTATTATACTATATATATTTGAATGGTGTATATATACTAGCCTTTAGCTTTGACAGTTGCGGGTTCGATTCCCGTTCGGTTAGATGTTTGCAATGATCTTACAAATATCTGTTTCGGTCTGGGCGTTTGTCCTTGTGGGTCTCCCCACCGTGCCTCGGAGATCACGTTAAGCTTTCAGTCCCGGTTGTTATCACATAACATCTGATAAGATTCGTTAACTCTTGATAAGTCTTATCCAATGAGCTACTGGTTCGCCCTAAGGGTTACGGAGGTCAGATGGCAATCGCTCTGTGTAAAAACTAATAACCTGTCAAATCCGGATAAGAGTAATTAGCAGACCCTGGGTAAATACTCTTATAATACCGGGAATAATACTAGGAAGAAGAAGTATACATATGTATATATTCTTACTGGGTCGTAATCCGGAAACATTCTCAAGCATTAAGTCAATAATTCTTTTTCTACGAGTGTCAATTATGCTATCTCGACTCGCTCGTAAAAACAAAACCATTGCGTTTGTTGGTTGCTCAGTGGAAATACTACTTGTTTATTTAGTCTCTGTTTGTTAAAAATATTAGCAAGACTAGTGTGTGTTTTTTGCTAATGGAGTACCGAGTCAGCGAAACATAGCGTCTAGACTCTAGGGTAATATTATTTATTTGCGTTTCACATTTAATTAACAAACATTAATATATAGGCAAATAAAAACTACTAGTTACAAATTATAGAACACAAAGGTGTTAAAGATGTCCTGTTTGATAATAAAAATGATGAGGTACTTTCGCAAACAATAATTTTTGGGCCGCTTTAAAAATGAGCTTATCTTTTTTATTTATGCGAATAAAGGTAAAGAGGTTATGCAGCTCATTTTAATTAGTTATATATTTTTAGATGTGTAACTATAATTTACTATTATAATACAATTCGCCTCAATAGCTCAACGGTAGAAAGGCCGACTCCGCTCCGTTAACGCGAGAGTCGAGGGTTCGATCCTGACCCCCTTGGGTTATTGTCGTACCCGCTCCTTTTTTTTACCTGGGGAAATGAAGTTACGCACTCGAGCGCCGGGACTGGTGCAATGGCGCCGGAGGTGTGTGGACTCGGAGCCCGGCTTCCCCACCCACTAAAACCCCAAATTTGTAGGGGCAATAGGAATATTAGTAATGCCTTGAAAAAGGCATTGCTAATATTCTTTAAAAAAAATATCTGCCTTTTATGGAGTTCGGTGTCAAAATTACAATTTTTATGGTTAACATTTATTAGTTCAATAGTTAAGAATCTATTATATTCGTGCGTTATTCTGTAATAAGCAAGGTCCAGAGGAGGGCGAGCAGCCCTCTTGGCCTTACTATGGTAGGCTCATTATCTTTTTTATTTTCCTAGTTTTGTATACAGCCTTTATTAAGCAAGTTCTATACGCGCTATAATCTAAAGCACGATATCAATGCATATAAATTAGATTCTAAGAATCATGAATCATTTTAAAACAATGGCTTTAGACATAATACAGTATAGTTTATATCCTTATCTGGTTGATTAACTTTTCGTTTTAATATATGACATCCGGTCTCTTCTTCATCTTACTTATTTTATGCTTCAACGTTTGTCTAAATCTTGACTTATCTTCAGTGAAGAAGAATCTTCCGCAATTTTGTAAAACTTAACCTAAAAATTCTAACCTTCATTAAAAATAGTACAGAGTGGTATATTCGTATGATTTTATAAATTACAATTTGGATTTTTAGTTTATTTTTCTAGGCACCTATATATTTTGTGGAAACTAGAATAAATGAGAAAAACGTAGAAGTTGTTGTATTATGGTTCTCTGGGGATCCCATTTATCTAACATTTAAAAGTAATGTCGCTATTTAAATAATTTAGGGCCACATCCACTTCTTTACGGCACCGAGGCCTCCAGACCTCTAAATCCAGCCCTGTCAGGAATTGAAAAGTGCTTAGTGAGTCACAGAAAATATCAATGCATCACTTGAGTCTTCATCAACTATTGTAAAACACAATGGGACACGATAATAACAGGACTACAATACAATAAGAACAAACCATCTCCGTCCTAGTTGCGTTCTCGGCATTCTGCCAGTTTGCTTATGGACTCTAATCCAAATTTGATAGGCTATTAATTTTTCAGATTGATTGATCTGACCTTCACAATATTTTGCGAATCAATAACTCATTGGATAAGAGTAAATTGTCTACCAAGATTTCAATATTATTATTAGATATAATTTATAAGAACTAGTGTCAGAGTTGTTCAGATCGCCCGTATAGGCCTCTGACTTGACTTATCGACTGTCATCAAATTGATAACAACCGGGACTGACTTTTTACGTGCTCTCCGAAGCACGGAGACGCTCAGTGGAAATACAACTATGCGATCACCCATCTCGTGACTGACCGCGCCTAAAGTTGTTTTACCCACCGATCGTTTACCGATCAGTGATACCCGGCTATGAGCGTCTCGGTTAATATGGTAAGAGACAAGGATAAGGCCTAGATCGAAAACATTATACAAATTTTTAACCAACACATACAATCGGTTTTAGTACCGACTAGTTTCGGACTCATCGGAGGTCCTGCATCAGGGTGAGTGGGCTACGTTCGCGGTCGCAAAACGTCTCGCACTCACAAATTTTACATTACGTTAATTATGTCTCACGATAGTTTTAATAATTTAACAACACATACAATTCTACTCCAAGTAGCAAATAAGCCGTCACTATCGTTTTTAGGGTTCCGTAGCCAAATGGCTAAAACGGAACCCTTATAGTTTCGTCATGTCCGTCTGTCCGTCCGTCCGTCTGTCCGTCCGTATGTCACAGTCATTTTACTCGGAGACCATTGACTCTATCTATACGAAATTTACTAAATAGGTGTATTCTATGAACCGCACAAGGATTTTGTAATAAAATCTTAATATATATAAGAATTAAGGGTAGCAGTCCATACATGTAACTGAGAATTGAAAAAATTAATTCCAAAACATGGCAACGTGTGAGATATCTTTGGATAGGTCTTTTAAAATGATAAGGAGGTTTGTTTTTGAGTTTTTTCATTAAGCCAGTAGTTGTTGAGATATTAGCTCCTAAAGTCGTAAAAAATCGTGTCCCCCTCTAACTTTTTGAACTACGGATTTAAAATTCTGGAAAAATTTGAGCTTGTAGAATAGCACATGAACTTTCATCCACATTTAGTTTGAAGAAGATAGGTCTATAAATTTAAGAGATATATAAGTTTTTCCCATAACTTTGTTTTTCATATTACTTTTAATAATTACTATGAAATTACCAACTTATTTTTGCGGTCGGTTTTAATTCGTTATTATTTTTAAAACTGTTAAGATTCTTCATAACCTTACCATTACCCATTTACGCCTGTTTTCTGGATTTATCCAAGGCATTTGAACTGGTTAATTACGATATCTTATGGCAGAAATTAAAACTCACTGGCACGCCTGAAGAAATCAACAGGATTTTTAAGTTTTGGTATAAAAATCAGGTTAATGTTGTGCTATGGCCACAGAGCTACTCAAGGTGTGGACTCGGAGCCGAGCTCCCCTATACCCACTATAACTCTAAGGTCCCATCTAGCGCCATAGTGGGACGTCGCGGGGTCGCCGAAGCACAAGATCGCGACGCCCCAGCGCTTGCCCCGAGGGGCCCACTGGTGGCGGCAACTTATTGCCGCCATACATACATAATAATACATACTAATAAATATATACAAATGTCTTATGGCCTATTACTTTGGGGTAATGCTACAGACATTGAGACTGTATTTATTCTTCAAAAAGAGCTGTTCGGGCGATTTATAATTTGCAAGCTAGAGACTCTCTTCGGGATGTTTTACTAAGGCAGGCATACTGACGGTTGCTTCATAGTATATCCTTAGCAATATCCTTTATATTCATAAAAATGTTGATTTGTTTGACACAAACAGTGACAGACACTGCTTTAATACAAGAAGAAAAGATAAACTTGTTACACCAAGTTTTCGGCTTCTAAAGTGAGTATGTCTTTTTTTGGGGCAAGGTGTTCGGTTCTATAATAAAATTCCGCAGACAATTTTGAATCTACCACTTATGAAATTTAAATCTTATATCAAGCGGTGTTTACTAAATAAAGCTTATTATTCCGTTAATGAATATATTGCAGATAATGTGGCATGGAATTAATATACGCTGAGTTTCATGCGGGATATATATCTTAATTGTACATTTGACAAATGTAATGTGATTATTTTTGAAAAGAGTAACTGTAGAGTTTCTTGCCGTTTCTTCTCTGCAGAATCTACCTTCCGAATCGGCAGTAGCTTCACTTAGGCGGACATAACAGACTGTATATTTGACGATTCAAAAGCGCTTAAAAGCCTATTTGAATAAAGAATATTTTGAGTTGAGTTGAGTTGAGTTAAATACATATACCGCCGCGCGCGAACGCGCCAGCCTCGGCCTCCACCTTAGGCAAGGCGGCATGACCTCATCCAAGTTGTTTAATCTGTATGTAAATGCCCTAATACAGACGCTCAGTAGCACTCGTATCGGATGTCATATTGACGGAATCTGTCTGAATAACATTAGTTACGCAGACGACATGATTCTGCTGAGTGCATCTGTCTGTTCGTTATAAAAACTGCTAATTCTTTGTGAGAACTATTCCAAACTAGGCTTAGTCATGGCTTAGTCTATAACTGTAAGAAAAGCGAATGCATGGTCATTTCAGGCCAGGGAAAATTGATTCCATCTATTGTACCAGCTATCAAGTTACATGGGGTTCCACTAAATAGAGTTGAATGCTTTAAATATCTTGGGCATATAGTATTCTATGACTTGAAAGACAATGCAGATATTAAGAAGCCCTGCGAGCTTTGTCTGTTAGGGCAAATATGATTGTTTGCAGGTTTGGTCGTTGCTCAATACCAGTCAAAATAACGCTTTTTAGAGCTTACTGCACCAAATTTTACCCTAGTAGCCTGTGCGCAGACTATACGCGGAAACAGTACAATGCCCTGCGTGTACAATATAACAATGCTAATGGGTATGCCTCGTTTTTGTAGTGCATCGGGGATGTTTGTGGACTGTTGCGAAAGCGGTGCACATCGTTGTTGCACAGGATTCGTTCCAGCTTAAGTGGCGTCCTGAGAGCATTTGTTAATAGATTCGATTATTTGTATGTGAACCACTGCTGTCACGTGCTGACAAATTAATCCTGTCTTAGGTTAAATAAGTTTTAGAAATTACTAACGAAGAGGCGTAAGATACTTGTATTACTAACAACATATGATCCATTGTTGGTCGAAATAAAATTATTATTATATATATTATTATATAACCATGCTGCGGAACCCTTCAGTTTCAACTGTGCGTGGTCCACAACGCACTTGACTGGTAATTATTAAAGCTCATTTCGCTAGCGATTTATGCCAGAAGCGAACCTTTGCTTATTTAAATAAAATAAAATCCTTTTACATAGCACTGCGATGCAATTATAATTGCAAATAAAAGATATAAAACCATTCAATTGGCACTGTTTCGAAGCTCCATTATTTGTAGTATTGGGCAAATTTATGGCTCAATAATATATAATCGATTACGTCGTATTACAATGTATAAAGAGTCTGTTTTCTGATTTCGGTACGTATTATATATTATAGGGAAATGTAGCAATATAATATTTCCTCAATTATAATATAAAATATCGGCTCTACAAATTGTAAGAGGTATGAAATTCGTTGTTTGAATCGGATCTACAAGTTAGGTAGGTATTTAAGCACGTATGCGACTTTTGAGACTGTTATGGAAAAACGGGTGACATCGCTTTACATAATTGCTTTTATGGTAAAATATAATGGTGAAGATATGTCGTGTGATAAAAACAAATTGTTCTTCTCCTATAACATAATATATAAAATATATATCGTATATAAAACATTTTATTGGAGATTCATTGAGAAATAGATTTTTTTTTATTATATAAGATTTTGTGACGCCCTTAAGTTTGCGATTATAATTTTTGCGAGGCTGTGACATTTTTACCCTTGAAAAAAAAAATAGAAAGTATAAAACATAACAAACCTTCAACTTCGATTTATGGACAAGTTGATTTATCTGCAGCGAATCGAAGGCATGCCAGATGCAATTCGTAACATTTTTTAACAGCGCTGACATTATCGGACATTTACACTTTTCACAAAAAAAACTATTTTTAACTAAACAACACGTCCATCACTCGCGCGATCGGTTTTCATACTGGCCGTCTGGTTGTTACTTTTGATATCAGAGGAAGTGGGTGAAGCGGAACGCAGGGCGATAAAGACCGAGTGAAGTCGTGCTTATTGACTTCGCAATGGCTTTTTTATGTCAGATTTCAGACCTAAGTTTTTCCAGAATGTATAAAGTACAAAATCGAAAAGTCTGGTTAGCCTTATAGACTTTACTCAAGTCAAGGTCAAGGTGGGGAGAACGGCATACTTTTTGAAAAACTAGATTTTATGAATTTTATACATTTTTCCAATAATAGTCTATCAAATTTCATAAATAAAGCGCTACACATTCAACGGCCTCCATTAGGATAGTTATATCCTATGGTCGGGAAACATTCACAATGACAAGAACAAACACACCCAAACCGGAAAACATGCCTGCATAGTCAATAAAAACATCTGCTCCGAGCGGGAATCGAACCCGCGACTCGTGGCGCTTAAGGCAGGTTCGCTACCACAAATTATAATGAAACTCATTTTCTTATCATATAATTATTAACAACAACGGCGGTAAAAGGACGGCGCCGACGGCGCTGTATATATATATATGCATAAAAACTTATCCTTCTATGAAGTCGGCCAATTAATTATATTCACGAAGACATAGATAAAAAAGACAACAATAGCAGTACTCAAAGTAGGTACTCGAACACATGTAGAGGAACTTGCGTTAATTGCTTTTATTAGACCCACATGGCAAGACTCGGCTAAGTGGTCGAGAGCTTTAATGAAGTTGGTCGTTTAGAATGAGAGCATTTCGGAACATCTTATTAATATAATAAATGTGAATGTTAGCTAAACGGATTTGGATGAAATTTGGCACGGTTATAGATTGTTACAGAAAATGTTAAGTTCTCGTGGGATGAAACAAAAATCAAACTAAATGAGGGTGAGTTTGTAGATGAAAGTTAGTATCGGGAACCATTTAGTTGTATTGCAATAAAAGTTGCATTATACAATGTCATTCAAGCGGGTAAAGCCGCGGGCAGAAACTAGTATTTAATAATTGTACAGCCATCTTCAAATGCATGTTTATTACGAGTTTCAAGACGTAAACTTAAACAATTTCAAAGTATGGTCTTTTCTGAACTTATATTTCAAAACTGTAAATTCCATCCATACCACCTCGATGTCTGGAAATTCACAACAGCGCGATTTAGAAGACACTTTCTTCTTCTCTGTGGAATCAACTTCCGCCGGCTGTCTTTCCGAACCGATACGACATAGGAACCTTCAAGAGAACAGCGTATTCTTTGCTTAAAGGTCGGCAACGCGGCACGGCACGCCTTCTGGTGTTGCAGATGTTCATGGGCGGCGGTGATCGCTTAACATCAGGTGAGCCTCCTGCCCGCTGGCCCCTCTCACATAAAAATTGTTGGCCCTAGTGGCCTTATCAGCGAGTGGCCGGACAGATGGCGAATACTAAGACCAGGCCGTGAAAAAGAGACAACCCTGACGGGAGCTCAAAATTGATTGAATCATAATAACAATCATAAAATATTTTGAAAAAAGACTGATTTTTAATTAATTCCTTAATTATAAAATCAGCATCGGTAATTAATATATTTGACTTAAAAATACCTTTTAAACAGTGACTTCCATATACTTACTTGAAATACTTCTTATATACAAATAAAACAAAAACTGCACAGTTTACTTCGTCTATAAATCAACAATATCCTATTGTAAAATCCTAGTCACATTTGAGTCGTAAAATTATTTAGTGAATTATCCTATACCGGTATTAGAGGGTCACTAATTGGTAGTTGGTCCGTCCGTCCTATCACAAGTTAGAAGTTTATTACAGATCTAGCAATTACGATTTTAAAGGTACTATATTATTACAGACCCGTAGAAGATGTATTGCCATATCACATACAGTCGTGAGTCTTACTAAATGAATAGAAATATGGTAGGTAATAGAAATATGGTAGTAATTTTATGGCTATCCATAAAATTACTATAATTAGATATATATATTCGACACAGAGGTAATGTTAGACTCCTCATGGTGCCCATTCGTAAGTTCAACACCAAATCACGCTAACTTAATCCTTCACTCCATTGCATTTGTATTGAATTTACAAAGGTTCACCAGCGAGTCTATGCCATTTAATCCTATCCTATGGCATTTCGAGGAAAGTTTGTAATAAGTCTATGGGTATAGGTTCGTAATAAGGTTCTATCGTAATAAGGATCTTACCCTTTAGGCCTTGTCATTTTTTATGTATGCATGTAGGTCTACGATGGATCGTATTAATAAGTACCTTATTAATACTCACATCTTTATCCCTTTCACCACGGGGCTATAGAAAAGATACAATGAACATTAATATAATTATTATCTCCCACTTTATAGTCTATACATATTTTAAAATGACGTTTATGGTCATTGACCTTTACTATAATTAATGTGTATAGACATTATTAATTAAGCTACAAAGGTCGCAAACCCATCAGCCGCACGTCCAACCTTATTATATTCATATTACTCACCAAACATCCTCGGATGTTTTATCCATATCCGTCGAGTGAGTCACTCTCGGCGTCTTGTACGATGTAAATAGAGAAGAAATTAATACTTGTTTTGCTTTATTGGACAGATCATGACAGATTTAGAAAAAAAAATATATATTGTATATTTAACATTTGTTTTAAGGACACTAGTTTAACCCACATCTTCGATCCTTATCTAGTAAATTTTTTTGGATCGATTTTTAGGAAATCTTTCCTATAATAATAAAATCGATTATGAATTAATTTGTTGCAAGACTAACAAATTAGTTTAACATTCAGATTATTCCAAATAAGATGTAATCTAATTTGGAAAATTGATTAATTTCGTATTTAATACGAAATCACTTTATAGTAGTAGAGACATGTTTCTTTCAGTCCAAATGGGTCGGCTCGACTGGAGAAGTACTACCCTCTCACAGAAAAACGGTGCAAAGTAACAGAGTACTGTTGCGTTGTTGTTGAGTTTTTGTGCGATAAGTAAGAGCGCCGGTACAATCTCTAATCCCCTTCCTGTTCCCGTTCTCATCCCTTCCCTCCTATCCCTATTTCCTTGGCTAGGCAACACCCATGTGACACTTCACGTATCACAAGCATTCATAGGTTGCGGTGACTGCTTACCATCAGGCGGACCGTTTGTCGGTTTGCCAATTCTTATGAAAAAATTTTATTAACAAGCCGAATTTTAGTAACAAGCCTTCGGGGGCATGTTAAAAGTCGGTCCCGGCTGATCAATGTCACTATCATCCAGACAGTCGATAAATCAAGTCAGAGGCCTATATGGGCGACCTGAACAACTCTGACACTAGGTTGGTCACTAACCACTCGATAAGAAGAAGTAACAAGTTATATGCCACAAACGTTTAATATTTAAGTTCGTGAAATATAACAAAGGTCACTGCAGAGGTTTTAATGCAACTCTAAATTTTTTTAAAGACCTTGAGAATTTAAATATATTTCGTTATGTATGTTACACAAATTAATTTTTTAGTAAAGTCAGTAAGTGACATTTAAGTCTTTCTCCTTAATTATAAGATGCATCATGTTTCCGAGGATAGATGTGAGTGGGTCGAGCTTCGAAGTCCTAGCTTTCATTTTGCCGTCCAGACACTCGATTTAATTAGCTTACGAGTAAACGTCACATATAACAATTCTATATAATAATGTTGTCATTGTTCTCATTTAAAATTATCGTTGTATGTTACAATAATTCTTCAAAATTTTAATAAATAATGTATTTTAAAGGTGATGATTATGAAAAAAAAATCGAAGGAAGAACATTTGCATAATTAATAATAATGATAAAACAATTGTAGCATTTATAACGGTCATTTTAAACCCTGTGTCCTTAAAATCCTAAGATTCCTGTAAAACGCACAATCATAAAAATAAGTTTCGAGTGAAAATTCAATTTGCGGGTATCGAAATTTCCAACGTAAGACCACTTCTTTTAATAATATATACTAAAAATATATAATGGGCTTTTTGTTATTCTAATAAAAAATTTAAGTAAGATTTATAGAATTCATTGAATTTTAAGAACGCGGTTTAATTGTTGCATTAACGAGGTCAATATACCAAACACCGGTTCAGGAACCATTGGGACACGTCCATATTTGTTCAGGTAAGACATGCAAATGACCGCTTCTATCGGAAGCAGCTGAAGGTTGGGCGCCATATTTGTAACATGGCGGTCGTGCGCTTTCAAATGACCGTCGTCGCGCGTTCTTAAATTAGGTATTCTATGGTATTTATCAAATTATTTTAATATCTTGTGCATCAGAACTTTATAGCCTATTCTACTACATAAGGAGGCACGGTAGAGCACAACCGTAACATCTTTTCTCGAAGCGACTCGGGGCTCTTGTGACCCCCCTGTAATATGCATTACAATAGCTGTGTAGCTAATTTTTCATTTATAGTTTTCAGCATTTTTTTCGTCGAATTCGACAATAGTAAATTGAACAAATAGGGAGGTGACGAATTTATTTTTAAATAAATAAATAAATAAACGCTGCACGCTCAACGGATATTATAGGATAGTAATATCCTGTGTTGGGGGTCCGGAAACATTCACAATGACAAGGACAAATACATCCAGACCGGAAAATATGCTTGCATGGTCAATACAAACATATTATGCTCCGAGCGGGAATCGAACCCGCGACCTGTGACATTAGAGGCAGGTTCGCTACCGCTGCGCCACAACGTCGTCAAAAAAATAAAATCTTTAATTTTCAAAATAAAATTAAGTATTTTTTTTTAATTAAATGTTTTAAAAATGGTAATCATACAAATGATTTTTAGTTCAACAATTGAGATTGTAAGACGAGATAAGATATAAGAGAGAATTAAGAAAGAGTGAAAATGTTGAAGTCTTTCTTTACATTAAAAGGAGGTGTTCCATGTGAAATAAAACAACAATGTCTTTGGTAAATTTATTGATCCATCAAATTCTACACACAGATAAAATGACACAAAAGTGACAATACACCGAATACACGGTTTACGTACGGTTATAATAAGCGCTAATTATGCGCATAGACAATGATTATAACAGACTACTATTTTAATTACATGAACAGTCTTGCTTTATTAAGTTTCGAAATATATTAATATAACTTAAAAAAAATATAGATTAAAATAGCCATTATCTGAAATTAATTCTCTTTGTCTTTTTATTTAAAAATTAATCTAAAATGAGCAATACTGTTCAAGTATTAAGATTAAAAACTACTACGACGACAAAGTTATGTACTAATTTTAAGCGATAGCAGAAATTATGATTAAAACTTTAAATAGTGAGTAATAATAAAAAATTAAACTTCTTTCCATAGCCCAAGCCTTACCCGCGTCACTTTCAAAAGTACACAATAATGTAATATTACAACAGTGGAATGTAATCATTTTAATTATACTATGTGCTTTTATTATTTATGGCAATTGTTAAAGATTTTAACTACAATTATAATACGAATTCATTATAGCATTACAATTATTTAAAATACTCAGATCATAAACTTTTATAATTTTCAACTGTACAGCTTCTCAATAAAACCTGAAGTTAAACCATGACGGAGGAGCCTCCACAAATTTCGTCACACGTAATGGGGTGTACAAATGAACGGTTTATGTTATTGCTGCTGTTGTAATTTAATAAAATCTAGACGTACAATTGCAAAAATGTGACGTCAAAGGTGATGTTCGTATAATAGATTCGTGTATTTGAAAATTGTTTGCCACTTCCATATTTTCAAATTGTAATACCATAATAAATGTAAATTATTTGATTTATAAAATAAACTACCATCTTTAAATCTAATTGAATGAATGAAAAAACAAGTGCTTAAACAACTAATTAATTTAATAGAGCTGCTTGCCTTCAATGTCTTAAACCTAAAACACTAATATTTAAATTAACAAATAATTTAAAAATATATAGAAATATAAAATATGGAATAGATTTATGAAATAATAAATCCAAAGTATTATATAATAAAAATATTATATAAACCCGTTTTCAACGTTTTGGAATAACATAAAATTATAGATTCAATATACTTTAATAAATCCAAAGTGTTAAAAATCTGAAATTTGGCAATGTCGTATTTATAAGTCAACCAATCTTACGATGAGACGCTCATAGCCGGGTGTACCCACTGATCGGTAGGTTAAGCAACATTAAGCGCGGTCAGTCACTAGATTGGTGATCGCATGGTGGTATTTTAACCGAGCATCTCCGTGCTTCGGAGGGCACGTAAAAAGTCGGTTCCGCCTGTTCACAATTTGGCAACAGTCGAAAAGTCAAGCCAGAGGCTTACGGGCAACCTAAACAGCTCTGACACTAGGTTGGCCACTAACCAGTCGATAAGAAGAATCAATCTTACCAACTTTAAAAACGCGTGCAGAATACCAATTAGATAGCCAGCTATTAAGCCTTTATTATTAAAATAGATAGGTTACAAACAGACTTACTATATACAATGGACTGGTCTTTTCATACACACAAAATGTCAGACTCGCTGCTAGTACATAAATTAATCACCAACGCAACACGCTAATTCATTCGGTTATATTGTGCACAATGAAGTTAGCTTGTGACTAACTTCGTTTCGTGGCGTTGGTGGTGAATTTACCACCAGCACGACAATTACCAGCCCGTTTGACATTTGTTTGTATAGAAGGCTCTGTCTATATAAAGTATGTCTATGATTAGAAAAAAGTGCGTGTGACAACTGACATTTCAGATTTTTCCACAATGGAACGATTTCACCAATTTCAATATTAATACACTTCGCTATACATCCTCTAAAAAAACTATAAGTACGATAGAATAAATTTCAAATTTTAAAAATAATTGATAGCTTAATTAGCGAAGGAGCCGATACATTGACACAACATTTAGTGGATCTAGTTGACTAGGATTGACGTGATAAAGGGGTACATTTAGATTTCAAAAAGGTTTCATTTGCCGCCCCACCATCTACTTGGCTCATCTGCTTTTCAACTATAGATCACCGATCGAAAGCCCGTAAGATGAAGTTATTTTTTTGTATTTTTAATATTTTTGTTACTCCATTCTTACAGGTTCAACAGGTTTTCATGTTTACAAGGTTATATGTGGAATCGAAATTTTTCAACCATATCTGGCCCGCTGTGCAAATTATAGACAAAAAAAACCAAAATTTCAAAATGCCACCCTTCTAAGAATAAATTGTAAAACCAATATTATATATATGAAGGCAAGTACTTATAACTTTTATTTTGTTTTTGAAATTTTTTGTGCGTTTTCATAATTATATATTCAAACAATAGTGTTTGAATTATGTAAGATAAAATTGACTATATAATTATTATGTTTAGATCCGAGTAAATAAATATCTTTCACAAATTTGAGCAATGTTTAAAAATTATTTTTAGGGAAATTTCCTGTAGTTATTCACCCAACAATTACATTTAATGTAAGTTAAGGATGGCGAATCGATGGACTCTTTGATATCGATACAATTATAACTTATCGATAAAAAAATATTTATAGTATATAGGTAATATAATATCCGACGAAATAAAATTTATATTTTGACATATTAATTTTTAGTAAAGAATTATTATACTTAGTAGGTAAATATAAGGTTTTAGATTGGGCCGTGGTGATGGTCCCCAGAAATTTGATAAGACTATAGACAAGAACCGTCCGTTCTACACCGACAAAATGCCATAGACTTCTCAGCCTTTTGGTAAATCATAACCGAAACGTAAATTAATTAAAGTGTGAACTAACTAACTTCCGTTGCATTGGTGTTGAATTTACGAAGAGGCACCAACTAGTCTATGACAAATTGTTTGTATGAAGGATGAACGAATCCATAGTACATTTCTTTTATTGAATATTCTAATATATTGATATTTTTAATATAGATTTATGTTTTTAATAAATAAGAACGCAAATAAATTCGCTGTAAATTTGTAAAAAGCAAATAAATTCGTTGCTTACATTTGAATTATTTATGTTATATCTATTATAGTGCGGAATTAGATTGGCAATAAAAAAATTATGAACGTTTAACGAACTAGGGTAAATCGTCAGTCTCGAATATAAAACCCGACTTTGGTCGGTTAAAAAAAGGTAGAACCCTGTATATGTATTTCCTTTTGGCACATATTGATATCCAAATTTCGATTCCAGTACAATTTTCGCTATCGATAAATTTTTAGTCGATCCTATGCATTTCGTTTGACTCTTATTCGAATCAGTTATAAACAAATTTAGATCTGAATCTAGGTCGATTTTTATTGATTTCATTCGTTCTGTAATAATTTTCGAACTGAGCAGGTCGCGACCTTGACCTTCAACAATTGTGTAATGAAATATGAGATGGACTATCAAAGAAAATAGACAAATGTATCGATAGCAGAAATCGATAACGAAATGAGGCACGACACTATCGAATTTTCCGATAACATGATGGCGGCTGTTAGTTTCGCGCGCATTTACGCATTTGACGTCGATCGATGTCCGTTGAAAAGCAGATGGCGCCGGCGTGTCAAGGTGCGGAGAAGAGGGCTAGGCGGCGGGGGGATCGTGTTCGCGGGAAACGGGTCACCGCGCACCGCCGCGCCCACGCCGACCCGGCTTGGCACGACGGTTGAACCCACTATGCGAATAAACCACATTTAATTAAAAAGGTTTTATATTCATTATTTTATTTAATATACTTTTTAATTTATAGACAACTATTGTGGCATATTGACAGTTGATAGGAGCCATTAGCATCGATGGTCATGGTGTCGATTCGCGCTTCGGGCTGAATACTTTTTCTTCTGTTTCTCCCCACCGTACTTCGGAGAGCACGTAAAGCTTACGGTCTCAGTTGTTATCACATAGCATCTGATAATAATTGTTAGCGTTCGGTAGGCAATTTGCTCTTATCCGATGAGTTACTGGTTCGCTCTTAGTGTTGCGGAAGTCAGATGGCAATAGCTCTGTGTAAAACTAGTAACCTATGAAATCCAAATAAGAATAAAATATCCCAAAGACTCTCTGGGACGACCCACGTATTTCGGTCCCAACTATGTTCAATTGTTCATATTATACATAGGTTGTCAGGTCAAATTAAAAATGTTTGGTATTTTTTTTTAATATATAATATATTTTAAAATAAAAATGGTTCTTACCGGTACGGTCCACGGTATGCCTGATTGGCTGGTTGAGTCACACCATCGGTGGAGGTGCTTGCTGTGGGCCGCACTCCGCTGGTTGAGGGCTTTGGAGCCTGAGTAGCATTGGCAGAGGTGCTCGGCTCCTGAAGATAATTTTATATTAATATCAAATTGCTAACAGAGTAGCTTATCTATCAATTTGCAGTAATTTTTATTTCATAACATTTGGCAAACAAGCATATGGTCTGTCTCATGATAAGCAGTCACCGCAATCTGTGAATACTTTAACACACGCGCGTTGCCGACCCAAGGGATGGGAGGGAAGAAATGAGAGGCGAAAAAAGGAAGAGAACAGAAGGGGTCGGAAATTGGACCTCTGGCACTCTCACTCGTACCACGAAACGCAACAGTACTGATACTTTACAACATTTTTCTGAGAGACTGTAGTACTTCGACATTTGTGCTGGAAGGAAAATGGTTCTTCTATAGTAATATGTTTTTATTTTATATAGCTCTTTAATACTAAATCAGTAAGTAGTTGTACCTTCTTATCAGCAGCATCAGAGATAGTCAGAAGCGGTGGTCCATCATCCCCAGATCCAACTACACCACCACGAGCCACTTGCCTTTCCAGTATGGCTGCCATACGCCGCTGGTGAGCCTGTTTAATAATATTTTCATCTTAGCTATATTATTCAAATAAAATAAAATTGCTAATTTTAAATATGTAAAGATCAAATATACTTAAAAGGCAATTTAATTTTAAAATTTGATTTTTTCTTATTCAAGCAATTTAAAATTGATTTTTTTACCCTCAGCTCATCCGTCAACTCGAATGGTGGAGCGTTGACAGATTCAACCGGTGGCGGAGCTTCTTCCAAGGTTTTCACATCAAAGTTGGTTTCGCAGCGGCAAACTGGGCATGTTTGCTAAAAACAAAATAAAAATTTAGTAAACTGTTAGAAATGATGAAAATAGTTATACCATATATTTATTACCTTATATGGGGCAGCTTGAGCCCTCTGCCAGTTGGGAAGCTTATCCAGTTCCTCCTTATGGTACTTCTCGCTGCTAACCAAGTGCTTGGACATGCAATGGCTATGGAAGTGATGGTAGCACGGTGTCTTGACGAAAACATCACCGGTGACAAAACCATGGAGGCATATCACACACTGACCGCTAGGCAGGTTGCGCTGCGTCAAGAACTCGCGGACTATCTGCAATTTTGTAAATAATTGTAATTGCACCAACTGTATGTTGGTGAAAAACTAGTATACTGCTCGTCAGCCGCTTTTCGAGCTCAGCCTGCGTATAACCCGCATGAATGAAATGGCATCAGACGTACTTGCATATTTTCCTAGACTAGCGTAATACATTTTTACCATCTTTTAAGTTATTTAAATATCTCAAGAAATTCTTTTAACTGACTTCAGGAATTCCACTTTAAGCTCATAAAGTAATAATTTACAAAAATAATGAAAAATTATTATATATATCATAGTGAAACTCAATGAACCCTAGTTAGTTGATATGTCTGCTGCTAAGTTTTTGATTGAAGTATCAGAAACAGTGCCCATTTGACACAGCTTTTTTTATTTGAGTCGGAGCGAAAACGACTTTACTCCACCTAATGGTAAGTGGCAGTTAAGGGCAACCGCGAAGACAGCTAGTGCAGTTGCGGAAGGCATCTGCGTTAGTCACCCTCGCCCTGCCTATACACAAGACATTTTTTCACGCCTCGTTTGAAGGAGCCCAGAATATATACGAAACAAGGGACTCGTGTACCGGCAAAGAGTTCCACTTTTTAGATGTACGACAAAGAAAAGAATTGGCAAACTTCTTTGGCAACTTTGTTTGCGAAGGAATCGATGCCACAGTTAGGTGACATCGGAAACTGGCACGCACAGTCCTTGATTGGAAAGGGGAGGAAGGTATGAGTGAGAATAATTCCTCTGAAGCGAGTGCGAGAGCGTTATACAGTCGGTAGAATACGCTTATGGCGGCAATCTCACGACGCAGTTGAAGAGGTTCGAGGCTCTTGGAGACTTCTCCTTCAGAACGTCGATTTAGGGCTTAGAGCAAATACTTAGCGGAACCATACCAGCGGTGCGAGCAATGTTCAACACAACAGACCGCACCCGAGTTTGGCACTGCTGTGTGAAAAGCGCCGCACCTTGTTCAGGAATCCGAGTTTACGTGAGGCCGTCTTAATGTATCGCCATGCTGCTTTGCATCGACAACATAGTACCAGAGAGGGAAATATGAGGAGAAAATGGAGATTTTTGATGGTAAATTCGTAAGCGTAAGCGTAAGCATTGAAATTGGTCATCAGTATCCCAATAACAATGAGGTCCAACATCTGATTGAAATGACAAGATTCTCTCGGCTCTCCCAGATGGCTGCTCGCTCAGCGGCTGCATGCCCATTATATTCCGCGTGCACAGTACCGTCATCTGCATAGCAATGTATGTTTCAAAGAAGAAGCACATCATTGATATGCAGAAGAAAGAGTAAAGGGGACAGCACAGAGCCCTAAGGTACACCAGCATTCACTGCAAATGTTTGTGAAGCGTAACCTAAATGTACAGCTGAGCTGGCAGACCGTATGCAAGGAGCGTGGACAAAATACCTTTGTGCCAAGCCATGTGAAAAACTTTGTTGATATTTAAGCTTATGGTCAACGATTCACCATAATCGTCGATAGCCTCACTCCAAAGCTCCCACCTGGTGACGCTGGCAAGGTCGGTAGGGCCAGCTATACAAAAAAAACACCAAAGATATCACGAACGCTAGAAAATTACCTATGGACCGCTTTGGTCGAAACCCATACTGTCTAGGTAATCGATCAGCTGGTTATTGATGATCCTTTCCATACCTTTGCACATAATTAAGGTTATAGCTATCGGACGATAATTAGACGGGTCAGAACGACCCGATTATTTGGTATCGGCTGCACATTAACCAAATGTAACCATATCCAAGCTTGTGGAACACGCCCTGATGAAAGGGAAAGTTGATACAGGCGCGTCAATACGGGAGACAGCTCCGCCACACATCGCTTTAACCTCGTCGAGTGATTGTAGCACGGAGCATTCACTGATTTTGATTTCAAGCATTGTGGAGGCACAGTGACGAAAAACAGGTGCCAGTGTGCTACAATCATCGGCTTGGGATTTAGCTGCAAAGAGACTTGCCAGAAGATTATCTTACGGCCTGTGAGCTAATGAACCATCCGGACACCTTGCGTTGCACAGACTTGACCAGACAGTTGCACAGACATGCACAGACTTGGCCAGAAGCAACGCCAAATCGTAATTCTACATTCAGGCCAATTAGCGCAATGTATTGTGCATTCATAGTATAAGATAAAATTTCACAGTCACACACATAAAGTATAATTTTATACTATATGTAATCAACACTGGAAATATTACTTTGAAAACAAATACAAAAATAATGTATAGTTTCTTAAATGTAACTTGAACCAAAATGGCCGCTTCTGCGCAGGTACAATAATGGACAAAAATGTTAGACAAAAATATTGGTTTCGTCTTATTTAAATTGATTTTTTATAAAGTGGGAAAACGGAATTGAGTGTATAATATAGTTATTATTTCTTCTAAATTCAATTAATCATTTATTTATTATCGTTAATAATTACTTAAATAAAATAAAACAAATAAATAGTATAAAAAAAGGTACCTATATATAAAAAAAAAAAGTTAATGTACATTATTAATAGTGAGACAGACTTCTTCGTATCTTCCGCAGTATTATTCAGAGAATTAGTTATATTATTTTCTTTTAAAAAATAACTATAAACGTCAAATACCATCCTTCTCTCCAGTCTCCTTAAAGTTGATTGTGGTCGAGGCATTATCTTGAAATAAATGTTAACACACTTGACAAAACTAATTTATATTTTAATTTATTATTAAAGAACTAAAACAACCGTGAGCGAGTGTACTAAACCCGGCCCCCTTCCTACCGCATACGGTTGAGACCCAAAAACGTGTTACTGTGCAGGGTTCAAATTACATTTAACAGACAATACTATAAGTACACCCATGGTTTTGAAGTTATTTTTAATTGTATAAATTCTTTATTTGGCTTATATTTTGGTACTAAAAATGGCTTTAATAGAAAGCTTTAGAAGTACAAACTCTTAACATTTATTTTTATCACAACAGTTGGTAAACAAGCAAGCAGTCCACCTGATGCCACCATCACCGCAACCTATGAATGCGAGCAATACTTGAAATATCACCTGTGTGTTGTCAACCCAAAGATAGGAGGGAAAGGATGAGAAAAAGGAACGGAATAGAGCAGGTGGGAGTTTAAGCCTCCGGCGCTCTCAGTCATCGCACTAAACGCGTTTTTATTATATAAAGTTGCTTAAACCCAAAAGTAAACTTACACTAATTAATTAATTAGTCCAGAAAAAAGTTAAACTAAATCTATTAGTAACAACATTTAAATAACACTTATTACAAAACTGAAACAAATTGAAGAAGTGCAAAAACATAAAATAAAACCTATTTTTATCATCATTCATTATTTTTAATATCATTCGCCATTTAAGTTTCATGAACATTGGAAACACGTTAATTTTTTTTTATTTGTGTATTATTTTTTTTTATAAATTCTTTCCTTTATATTAATATAATATTTTGATAATTGTAACAAGTCCATCCTTACACTCGAAGCACAACCGTCAACTCATCACTCATATGTAAATTAGCATATAAGTAATAATAATTAAAATTGGGGATAAGTAATAAAATTTTATTTGAAGAAATTGTGTTTTTTTATCTATCACTGTGCTATCTCGTAATCGTAATTAATTTGAAATATTTCTTATTATTATTTGCTATTAATGCAGGGCACCAGAAATGGGACATTCACATGGTGGCAAGAATGCTTGCAGCACTACCCCATTGAAATTTAGAGCTAAGGTTATACTGTCTTTTGTAGTAAGGCTGTGAATAGATTGTTTTGTGTCCTTAAAGTTACAAACAAAATAATTGGTCAGATAAAAATAGCTCATTTTAATTTGGAGTTTCATTTTTAAGAATTTTAATTTATTCTAAACAAGAGTCTCGTAATAAAGTTGAATGTGTTTTTAATTAAAATATTTACTATAATATTATAAACAATAACAAGTACAAACACAGCCAGATTGGTACACATGCCCATACAAACATCTGCCCCAAGCAGGAATCAAACCAAAGACCTGTGGCACTTAAGATGAGTTCCCCACCGCTGCATCAAAACTATACAAAATGAGTCCAAGCTATGGGCATACTTTTGTATAATTTTCATTTATCTTTAACTGCTATAATAATGTAATATTTATTACATACTTACATATTACAAAATATATTAAATGTGAGCAAAGCATTACTAAATGTAATTCTGAACAATTATGACCAATTTTGGATGTTTTTGTTAACATTTCATAGAAAAATAAAACAATCAAAAATATAATTTTAAGAATATAAAAAAATTACTTACTTCAACCAATTCAAAGAGTATCGGATTTCCGACGTGCCGATTCAATTTTTCTTTAATTTTTGAATCGATATACGACAGCCCGGCATCATCAAGGCCACGAGGGTTCCTGATAAACACTTCAGGGCTACTTTCAGGGTAGTCCGGGGAGAGCTTAACCTCCAGCTTCAAGCAGACGTAGCGCTGATCATATTTCTCAGCAGTAAATGGGTGTACCACAGTTTCGACGACACTAGGCACGCCTTCCTCACGTTGTACTTTAAAAGTATCCAAGTAAATAGCTTCGAGGGCTTCTAATTCGTCGTTTATACTGAAAAAAAAAAAAATATTTAACAAGAAATCAATAATATTTATGTCATTTACAGGAGAAAATTAAGAACTTCATTTCGACGGCGGCGGCAGCCATTTACACGTTTGGGCAGCAGACTGACTTGGTAATAAATCTGGGCTAGATGTTCAATAGTTTTTCTTCAAATGCACAAGTTCAGTCAGGCGCAATGCAGTCAGTACAATGTTTGCTCTGTGGTACAATGAAAACTTACAGCTGGCCCCCGGGCCAAAACTAGAAAATCAATCAAGCTAGCCACAGATAAAACACGCAACACAGTGGCGCCCCTAAAATGACAACACAGATGACAACAACAATAATTGACAGAACATAGAATCAATAATATTATAACACAGAGCTCTAAGATATGGAGTGCAGGTCTGTATGGTGTATAATTATATATAATGGGAATTAAATTAAGAATAGAACTAAAAAATCAGTGATTTTCGAATAGTCAATAGCTTCAGATTTTTAATACAATGTAGAAAAAAGTTATCGAACCAACGAACATATTTTGTACGACCGTATTTTAAATCTGAATAATTTTAGATAATTTTCATAATAATAGACCTTATGCGAATAATTTAGGCAAATGTTCACCTATAACGCACAGTCAATGCAGTAATATAATAATAATTATTACATTAAATAATCGACTGAAATTGATATATTTAAATAACAGGTATTGACAGTTTCGGTGGACTTTTTATGTTAAAAGTTGGCAAACAAGCATACGGCCCACCTGATGGTAAGTGGTTGCCGTAGCCTATGAGCGCTTGCAGCACCATTAGTAGGTGCCACTCACGCGTTGCCAACCTCGAGATATTAGTTTATAAATCTCCTCTGCCCAGTAATTTCACTGGCATGGAATATTTGCAACTGCGGTGGTACCTACTTAGCTGGCTTCTTGCAACAAAAGACTGTGACTGCAATTGCAATAAGTTACTGATTGAACTGGCGGAATAATCTCTGCTGTGACAGAGGTTATCGCAATAGGGCGATGGGGTCATCACATCCCGACGCCAACATCTTTCTTCTTCATACGAAGACAAGGCGAGTAAAATAAAAACTTTCCTTCCACTCAGTCTTTGAAAACAGTATTTAATATTTAGAAGATACATTGAATCGATTTTATAATGGATTTTATACAAAAATATATTTTGGGCCGAGCACGCTGCATCCTTAATATCATCACTTAATATCCGTATAATAAAGATTTTTTTAATTTGATTTTTGATAAATGTATTAACATTTAAAGATTCTTTTTAAGGATAAGAACAATATTGTAGGATATAACTAATTATTCCGGATAACCATTAATTATTTCAATTACATAACTTATTGAATTATTCCGTTTAGGTCTAAAGATTCTTTATTTCTCAAAGAACATTACATTGTTCACTTAGAGAGAAACTGAACTTATTTACACTTCATTTAAACATTAGCTTGTTAGACCTTAGTACTACTTATTGATAAGTTTCATTTTTATATAAGTTATAATATTTAAATATTTAACAAAAGAAAGTAAGTTTTTAGCTATTAAGTATACATTTTCTTAATCTATTTTTATAAAAATTGGCATACTTAAAGAGTCTTTAACATTTTGAGGTAAGCTATTATACATTAGAACTCCCGCAAATCGAATATTTGTCTTGCCTTATAGGGTTCTAACTAGTGGAACTTGTAAATGACTTTTGCGTCTGGTGTTATATTTTTCGTGATTTTTGTTGGAATGTTATTTGTTTATGTGTTTTCATCATTAGTATTTTTCTGACGAATAGACATGTGTGATATGTGTATAATAATAATAAATAAATAAACGCTACACACTCAACGGCCCCCATTAGGATGGTGATATCCTGTGTCGGGGGTCCGGAAACATATACAAGGACAAGGACAAATACACCCAGACCGGAAAATATGCTTGCATGGTCAATACAAACATATTATGCTCCGAGTGGGAATCGAACCCGTGACCTGAAGCGTTTAAGGCAGGTTAGCTACAGCTGCGCCACAACGTCGTCAAAGTATGAATAATTGTTTTAAGTTAAATTATTTAGTTTTTTTTTTGTATAATTGTTCAGCTGGTGTAAAATAATTATAATGGAATACTGAGAATTATTATATAATTATATGGGCGCAAACATAACAGTTCATCTAAAATTAGTTCATAAATCATCCAATTGAGTTTATTATAATAAAATTAACGATAAATTGCATGTAATTATTTATCTTATTGCAATTTCAATACTTAACCTAAAAAGTTGAGAATATTTGCACCATGCACATGTATCGAGCCTTATAAATACAGCCGCATAATCGGTGCCGATTCATTCTCATCATGACTTTCATCCATCCCAGTACTTTCATCACGACTTTCTCTGCTGGTAAAGATCGGGTTTAAGACGTGTATACGGCCCAGCCTCACCTACGCCTTACTTGCGTGGTATGGACTTCTCTTCGCCACACAACGCAATGCAATGCGCTGTGTGGCGTGCAAGCCCCCTTCTATGTACTTACGGAAAACTATATATAATTAGTTTCTACAGCGATATCATCACCATAGTTATTTTATTAAAAAAAGATATAACAGCAAAAACCTCGAACCGGGTGTCCAAAATTCAATTGATAAATTATCGTGAGACTTGATACGAACCTACTTCCTTGGTACCTCGTATCATGAGATATATTTTTTTAAATTATTAACTATAATAAAATTACGTTATTTTTACATTCTGATGATTGTGTTCTTACACAACAGTTTTATGTAGTGTTTTATCATATTCTTAGAAATTATATCCACCCTAATCCTTAATAATTGGAAGTTGACATAGTTATTGTTTCAGGTGGAGCATCTTCTAAAGAGTAGCGGTGCTTACGGAATCTGAAAAATATAGTTTTTCTTAACAACGTTCATAAAAAATACATCGTATTGCAATAAGTTTAGTTTGACTAACTTTTTTGATCATTAAATGAAATACATGTACCTTTTAGATAATTTTTCAAATATTCTCTTCTTACATACAAATATGACGAACAGCGCTATACCAATGAACATATTGTAGGTATCTGATATGTGCCACAACCATAAACCCGGTAGCAGGTTGCTCATAACCTCAAATATCCAACTTACTCCCATGACTAGCGATAGCTTAAGATACATAAAAAAGCTGAAAAAGTAAAATATGTTTATTAAAAAAAGAAAAAAAATTAAAAAGAAATTAAAAAAAAAAACTCCAGCATACTGTGTCGAATATCGTTATGTCATAAAAAAGACTCAAGCCTAGATTTTCCTTATGATCGATTTCTGGTCCCAAAACTTGAATAAAATAGCCAGTGAGGAATAAAAAAAACTGAGCTTCCGAGTCCAGTTTGATTCTAATAGCGGCGTCGGGACGTGACGACCCCATTGCCCGCTGTTGGGATAATCTCTGTCACAGCAAAGATTATTCCACCAGTGCAGTCACACTGGTGGTAGGCCTTTTATTTCAAGAGACCGTCTAGGTACCACCGCTGTGTCAAATATTCTACCGCAAAGCAGTTGTGTCTTTGGCATTAGGTACTGTGTTTCGGTTTGGAAGGCACTGTAGGGTAGTGAAATTACTGGGCAATGGAGATTAAGAACCAATATCTCGAGCTTGGCAACGCGGGAGACACCCTGTTGTTATTATTCATTGACTTTTAATTTACTTAAAGTTTAAAGTAACTTTTTACCTCTCTGAGTCACTTTGATGTCTGTTTGAAGTACTTGTTTTGACCACCACTGTTGATCTCTTAGCTTGAAAATAATTAAAAGCCGTCATCAAAAAGAAAACCCAATTTATCAGGATAAGTATGGCCATTGGGACAGTGAGATACAATAGTTTTGGAGTATCTAAAAAGGAAAAAAAGTAAAACTTTTAAGTAATAAAATTAGCTGGTCAAAGAACTAGTCATTTACAAAATTTTTCTTCTTTCTAGCATTATTCCCGATATTTATCCAGGGTCTGCTTATACTCTTATCCTGAATTGATGGGTTTTACACAGAGCGATTGCCATCTGATCCCCGCAACTCCACTCATTTTATAAGAGCAAATCACCTATTAAGAGTAAACGATTGTTATCAGATGTTATGATAACAATCAAGCGACAGCTTAACGTGTTCTCTGAGACAGATATTTATAACAAACATCTGCTCCGGGCGGGAATCGAACACGTGACTGTCGAGGCTCAAAGCAGGCTCACTACCAGCAAGCCAAAACGGTTGTAGCTTTTATAAAATTGAAATTGGAAAACATGAATAGGAAAGTGTGAAATATGAATATCACTTTTGTTTTCAGTGGACTATTTGTTATAGATTAATTATTTATTACTCTCCACAGTTAAGTAAGTCGAAAACACTTCGTGGTATTACAATACCACAAAAATGTATTACAAAATACCACAAGACAGCGTTGTGGTCTAATAACCTGTCAAGTCTAATAACCTGTCAAGTCTAATAACCTGTCAAGTCTAATAACCTGTCAAGTCTAATAACCTGTCAAGTCTAATAACCTGTCAAGTCTAATAACCTGTCAAGTCTAATAACCCGTCAAGTCTGGACAAGGGTAAAAACTCGTATACTACCTAATAATGCTAGGAAGAAGAAGAAGACAATACCACAAAAGTAGCAACTTGACTGCTTACGTGGGTGAATATTTGAAGATAGACATATTCGGGATTCATAAATTAAGTTCAAATAATGCTTCCAATTACAATTTTTATAATTTTAACTTAAAGTTTATAGTGTAGATTTACGAAATAAATCAAACGCACACTATTTGAACTGCTATATAGGTCTGAATCTAAATCTGAAAATTTTCGTCGAACGGTAATGAGATATGAAACACACGGTAATTAGCATTTAAAATGGTAAGTATGCTTCGTCATTGGTAATTAGAAATAAAATGAAATATATAATTCAATCACATATTTAATAATTATTTAGGTTAAATCCGGATGAGTCTCACTTTCATGACCAGAAACTGCTCATATACTTAATCATAAAACAATTCAGTCTTAAGTAGATATACAAAAAAATTATCACGTTAATCTTAAACAGAAAAATATAAAAGATTTCAAAACAAAAACAATAATAATTATCTTTCTAGTAAACTAAATAACATCAACTAAAATACTGATTTAAAAGTGGGTGTAAACAGAACTAAGCAACATAAAAGTTTGAGTAAAAAAATCCTTAAATGTAATGAGATCAGTTACAAAAACTAAAAATATTATAGCTTGAATCCGAATCTGTATCACTTTCATGAGCAGGAACTTTGCTGGTAGTCTTAGATGCAGTCTTATGCGGATCTGCAAGATCATCACACACTAATGATGATCCAAGGACATTAAGCTGGTCATAGAATGTCTCATTTGTGCTTAGTTGTGATGTAGATTGAAAGAAGTCTACGCCCATAAAATTCATATCACTGCCACTGCCAGAAATATTATACTGATATACCATATTCTCAATATGTATATTAGGGTCCAAGTGTAAATTATTGTCAGGTTTTAAATCAGATAGCATTTTAACTGTGGTTTCATCTCCTTTTGGTGTTATTAAAATATTACTTAATACATTAATAGCCCTGTTATTTGGTGTAGTTTTAGGTATTACGGTTGTGGTCGCATCAATGATATTATTATGTATATTCTCTTTGTTTGTAATATGTGTGGATTCATTTTTGTCTGTACAGCATAATTTTCCGACAAATTTAGTATGTTTACAGTCCATGTCCAAGCATATAAAACAACTAGTTTCTCTGAATAGCAGGTGGTCTTTTTCTTTCTGCCACAGTATTTGATGGACTTTCATTGTACCTTTTAATGGTTTAACCTGTTCTGTAAGTATAAACATTTCTTTTTCTATGATTTGATACTCTTCAACAGTTGCCAGGTAAATTTTTCCTGTATTTTCTCTTACTACTTGCATGAATCCATCTAATGTTACAACATCTCTACCCTGTGCTACAGCAGCATCAGCAGTGCGCTTCACAACTGCTCCTACTCCATCTGTAGCACCTTTGCCGTGAGCTGATTCGAAGTAATTCCACGTGACCATCTTTAAACCGTGAAAGTACCAACACAGCTTAGAAATAACAAAAAACATTGATTTATTTCGGTACTGGCTACTTGGCGAATCTGATAAAAAATGTAACGTGTCTATCTTTTTACTTGCAGAGTTCACAAATTCAATAAGAGGGATAATGTGTGCCCATACAGCAGCAGAATCATGTCGCAAGTTTTCGCTTACTGTACAAAATGACGTGTTAGTCAAATTGTTTGTATCATCTGCCATATATATAACTGCAGTATGAAGTGTTAACTCTTGTCTACTTCCTCCAAAGTGGAAGGCTTGAACCTCTGACTCATACTTCAAAGCATAGTTCTCACTAAAGTCTATGTGAATGATGGCTTCATTGTCCTTGAGATTTTCTTTTAGATCTTTTATTGCAGTAAATTGCCATCTACGTGTTCCTTCATGTTTCAGAAATATAGGAGTTATATTTTCTAATAATTCAATAGCTTGTTTCGGTGACGTCATCACTTTGGTTTTTGCTATAATCTTTTTAGTCTTCTCCACACCTTTAACTACGTAAGTCGTTGTCGAGTTTTCCCATTTATTGAATGATATTGGATCATCGTTATCGAATTCTTGATAATTAACTATTTTATTTTTGCACAAATGACATCGTTCTAGTAAGCATTCAGTTTTCGAACAACATAGACTGTTAATTAAATCGTTAGGATTATTTGTATTTAATTATCTTTTTTTTGTGCAACGCTTGAATCAAGAATTCCATGTTGGCATGAAGTTTGCAGAGACATGTATCCCTTTGATTCACATTAGGTATAAGTACCCAAAATGGCCTATGTTTACAAAAGTAAGAGTAACTTACCTTGCAAAATTCAGCTTCAAAAATTTTATGAAGATTTTTCATAGAATCTAATAGATACCTCTTTTGCTTTCTTTCTTTCTTCCGTGTTATAAATTCTTTTTTCCTGAAGTTGTTCTAGAAATATCATCACGCTCAAAAAAAATTGAATATCTTGTTTTACTTTCTCATATTCGACATTTCTTTGGTTAACGTTCTTTATCTCTCTCACACGGAAATTATTAGTTTCGGACAAAATCTTGAGATCTTTCAAAATCTGCTTATCACCAATAACAGCATCACTAAATGCTCTTTTTTCCTTCTTCGATTTTTATTTTGTAACTCGTTTGTAAGGTATTCCTCATTGCTTCTCCAAATAAAATTTTCTTCTTAGCTTCTTCTACTTTAGATTTGTCTCTAAGTAGTGCTATTACTTTAGAATTAGGACTCTGCAGTCGTTTTTTCAGTCTTACAATTATTTTTCTATACGCATTATTTTTTCGTTGCAGGGTTTCTAATTGGGATTGGTACTTTTGGTCTTTTTTTTCTATTATGTAGCGCATCTTCCTCAATTTTCTTCTTAAGTTATTAACTAATGTTTCGTGAGATGTAGACGGTTGTGGCTCGTTTTCAAAATTCGGGTTTCGTCTTCTGGGTCTATTTTCATCATTATTACTATTATCTTCGCTATCACTGGAACTTGGTGTATTTTCATTCATATGTTTAATTCCTTCCTTTATTAATTTCTTTTTTGAAAATGTTTTTAAAGTTTTCTCTCCATTTCTTCCTCTGTAGCCTTCTAGACCTTGGCGTCATTTCTACAACTGACTCTTCGTTTTTTGTATCGTTGTCGTTCTTTTTCTTTTTCAAGGGCATATAAAATAGGGTCAGCTTTGATTTTGGCGTATCGATTCCGGCGTGCGATTCTGGCTTTAACCAATGCTTCCTTCGATTGCTGTTTTGTTCGAGGCATCATTACTCTGAAAAATATTTATGTTAAAAGCAATGTCAGTAGGTCTGCTTATTTTATTGCGGAAGTGTCAGTTCACATCGATTGATCAGCAATCGATCACGCGTTTGTAGTAAAAATGCGACATTGGGCTGACCTAGCGGAATAAGGAGTCTCCATATAATGAGAGACCAGCTTATACTGGTACTAATTACCATTTTCAATTGCTCATTACCGTTCGCCAAAATACGAACAGGAAAAATGGTAATTATAAAAATGGTAATTAGATATTACTACACTTTCTCAAATTATAAGTTATTTATAGAACTTAATAATTTGGGAATTTAATTAAAGCAAAGAGTTTTCTATGGCGATTATTACAATGCATAAAAATTAGTAATAAAATTAATAGACTTACCACGGGAAACTCAAACGGTAAGGAGATTTTTGTTTGCCAAACACAATTTCTGACCGATTAAAGTAGGCTAGCGTTGGCGACAGAACACTTTTTGACGTGTGGCCCGCACGAGTCGAGACGCAGAACTGAGCGCGACCGCCGCGCTTTACTCTTACAGACAGCCAATCACTACGCCGAAAAAAATAACAGAGAATGTGTGACCAAACGGTAATGAGTATGAAGTGTTGGGACAATTTTCAAAGTCTTTACAAATTACCTAAAAGTGTTCTTTAATGTGTATAGTTTTGCTGATTGGTAAAGCATGTCGTGTACTAACTGAATAACTACTTAAAAATATGATCTTTAGAGTATATTTATAACTTTTCGAACACGAACTGCAAAAAATTGGAAATTGGGACACGAATGGTGATGAGATTTGGGAAACATTTATGAACATAACTTAGTTGTTTATAATAATTGGAGTATATTATTTACATCTGTGTATAGTGCTGGAACTAGGTTTTACGTTAAATAAAAAGAAACACAACGTTATATATGATTAAGTAGTTATTTGGAGAGAGCCGCGTGATATGCACATGTTCAAATATTCACCCACGTAACTTCTTGCGCGTTGTACGTTTGTTTACAAGTACTAGTAGTTTTACCTACTCTTAAAAAATATATCATATCAAAAATGCGTATTTGAGTGGCAACAATTTTGATTTCAGACCTTATTTGTCTGGACTACAGGTACCATAAATACGTAAGATATTCACATCACTATCCTTAAGAATCTTATGCTTAATTTGCAAGGTAGTGCACTGTTTTTGAAGGCTCTTAGCATAAAAAGTCTCAACGCCTAAATTAAATCTGAGCCGATTTTTGACTAAGTTAAAGGATTGATCCTGACTCATTAAACTAATTGCGGTACTACCTTTTAACGTGGCTCAGTTAAAAAAGAAAATGGATGTTGGGATCAACTTTAAATATCTGTGTTATTAATTTTAATTCGAAATTATTATAAATCATGCAATGGAGTAAAGAAATACGTGTCATTCAGCAGCTATATTCGAATTTACCCTAAGTATGACTAAAATAAATTCAGTTAATATGCGAACCCAAACCGCAATAGCACCATTATGACCTTTTGTATACACTATAATAATTAATAACTATGAGTAATGCATACTGATTTCATAAGGAAACTGTAACTGTATTTATTATTTCTATCGAAAATAAGTTTAATTTCTGGATTATAGCTTCTGCCAGCGGCTTCGACCACGTGAATAACGATTTTAATACAAACTCTGAACATTACAAACTTAAAGCATCATATTTATTTATATCGAATGATCAGCCTAAATAAGCTTTAAGCTTCTAGCTCTAAAAATGACGAGACTTTCATACAACATAAGATATAATTTGACGTCAAAGAGGCACGTTAGCTCTTGAGTAAATAAATAAATAAACGCTACACACTCAACGGCCCCCATTAGGATAATTATATCCTGTGTCGGGGGTCCGGAAACATTCACAATGACAAGGACAAACACAACCAGACCGGAAAACATGCCTGTACGAATAATACAAACATCTGCTCCGAGCGGGAATCGAACCCGCAACCGTCGAGGCTTAAGGCAGACTCGCTACCCACAACGCCACAACGGTGTTAAACGGTGTCAAACGGTGGTGTCTTGAGTTTTGCATGATTATGCATATATAAAAATAAAATAAAATGCTACACACTCAATAGCCCCCATTACGATAATGTTATCGTGTGTCGGGGGTCTGGAAACATACACAATGACAAGGACAAACACACCCAGATCGGAAAACATTCCTGTATGGTCAATACAAACAACTGCTCCGAGCGGGAATCGAACCCGCGACCTGTTGCGCTTAAGGCAGATTTCTACCGATGCGCCAGAACGTCATATTTTTGTAAATCTTGTTTAATAGAGTGTGACGCAAGTTTGAGTGTTTCTTTTTTAATAGAGTGTGACGCAATCGATGGACAGACCAAGTCACGTCTAGTGTTAGTTATTTTTTGTATTTTTAAAATATTATAATTACTTACCATAAAGAAAGCATCCGTTACGAATAATATCAGGTTTGATAATCCAGGGTTTATCCGTTAAATCTGTTTTGTCTATAGATATTAAAGTTATGGCCATTATTAATGGGACGCCCCACGCGTAAGTGGAGTATTTCATGAATTTGGTATATTTTTTCTTACGATTAGATCGACGTATTTCTCTGGTTGATCTGTTAAAAAAAACCAACATTTTCTCATTTTTATAATGTAAGTAAGGGTTATGCAATTGTACTTCAAGCGCGCGTTAGTATACATTATTTCGCATTACTGCCTCTGCCTTGCTTTTTGCTAGTGGTACAAAAGACTGATGAACGTTTATAAATAGTAAATAACTAACAACGCTACAAACTCACACCCACACACACACACACACACACACACACACACACACACACACACACACACACACACACACACACACACACACACACACACACACACACACACACACACGACAGAGATTTCCTGTATCGGGAGTCCGCAAATACACACTTACAAGGGCGAGCAAACCAGACAGGAGCTCATGCCTGTACGGTCAATACATAGATCTGCTGCGAGCGGGAATCGAACCTGCGACCTGTGGCGCTTAAGGGAGATTCGCTACCGCTGTGCCATAAAGTCGTCGAAATATTATGCGGGTGGTACTATGAAGCCGGTTTTGTAAGAGTGAAGTCGGCTATTTTGTGTCGTTGTGGCGCTGTGGGTAACGAGTCAGCCTTTGGTCGCGACGGTTGTGGGTTCGACTCCCATTCGGGCAGATGTTTGTTGTGAATATTTGTTTCGGTCGGGGTGTTTGTACTTGAGGGTCTTCCCACCGTGCCTCGGAGTGTACGTTAAGCTGTCGGTCCCGGTTGTTATCACATAACATCCGATAATAATCGTTAACTTTTGAGAAGTAAATTGCTCTTATCCAATGAGTTACTAGTTCGGCCTGACCTCCGTCAGTGGCAATCGCTCCTTGTAAAAACTAGTAATCTGTTAAATCTGGATAAAAGTAATAAGCAGACCCTGGGTAAATAAAATAGCGGGAATAATGCAAGGACGAAAAAGAAGCTAGAAGAAAAACAAACTACCTGAAAGCAGACCAGATATCAAGGGACATGACATTCATCCAACAGTAACTTGACAAGAAAAAAAAATACGTGGCTGTAGCTGAAAATAATAGTATTATTAATATAAAAATTTACGTCAACTGCCTAAAGAATGCCGATATAAAAAAATTGGTAACGATTGTTAGTTGTTTTAATTTGAAGACTACGCTGGAGTACTTGGTCAGATAATTATAAAATAAAAAAGGTGTGTGTGCGATTCACACACGATAGAAGTGAAACTTTAGTAAATTGACCAAAAGAATAATATGAGTGTATGCAAAGACAAGATATAAAAATATTCACAAACACTGTTAAATAATAACACACCACGCTGACTTCTTACTAAAAAGCTGTAATACGCAGCCGCATACATATTACATACATACACACCGACATTTGCTCTCTCGCTCTGGCTCACTAAAGCATGACGCATAGAGGAGAGACCGATAATATAAAACAGTATGTATATTTCTGTCTCATTCTTCCTACACATTTTTGTATTTGTGTCTCTTACATGTCGTTTTTTCCGTTGCACGATTTCAAATCACAAAGATTCTAAAGAAGTTTCACTTCAATAATAATAATAAAACTTTATTGACCAAAAGTACATTGCAGTGTACAATATTGTTAAATACATGTATATCGTCTATATATAATTTCGCAATTAACTTACTAAATCCATAACAGTAACCAACAGATGGTTGGGTTATTATGCTAATAATTTGCATAATAGCTAGCAATGTATAGGCTGAGAACAAACTGAACACGTAGGACATCAGAAATTTACCCTGCAGATTTCTTAATTCTTTCAGAATCCAATAAACTATTAGCGTCAGCAAAAGAAACACACTGGATACTAGCAAACCTGCAGGAATAAAAAAACTAAATCACATTAGGGGCAATCCTAAGATTACGTAACAAATCACTCCTCCAGCCACGTCGCAGGACATCAAATTTGGACGCAAATAAGCAATACCATGTCAACCCACACGAATGTCATTTCGAGAAAAACGCGTTTAAAAGTTTTGAACAACTTGCTTTATATGAATTTTTTTATGTAGTGGTCAAGGTCAAGTTTTTGGCAATTTCAAGATGTATGTAAGTTATTTTACTTATTTTCACAAAAATAAGTATACAAACTGCATATTTCGTATATAATATAACCCAAAACGTTTAAAATAATACGTAAATTGCATGAATAAAAAATGGCTTTTATAGAAGTTTTATAGCTACAACCCCTACCCCTAAACCCCTACAAATATTAAAGAAAAATGTTCTTTTTTTATGTAAGAGGGCAAACGGGCAGGAGGCTCACCTGATGTTAAGTGATCACCGCCGCCCATGAACATCTGCAACACCAGAAGGCATGCAGGCGCGTTGCCGACCTTTAAGGAAAGAATAGGCTCTTCTCTTGAAGGTTCCCAAGTCGTATCGGTTCGGAAAGACCGCCGGCGGAAGTTCGTTCCACAGAGTGGCTGTGCGAGGAAGAAAATGTCTTCTAAATCGCACTGTTGTGGATTTCCAGACATCGAGGTGGTATTGATGGAACTTAGAGTTTTGTCGCGATGTCCGATGGTGAAATTCTACCGGCGGGATCAATCCAAACAATTCCTCAGAACACTCTCCGTGATATATGCGATAGAAGATGCAGAGTGATCCGACATCTCTACGCAAAGCCAAAGGATCAAGCCGATCGGAAAGGGCTTGATCGTTCTTCAGCCATTTACCAACACTTCTGCATATATAACTCAGTTTTTTCAATTTTGTGGGTTGACATGGTATTGCTTATTTGCGTCCATTTATGAGACTCCTTTTTCCCTAGTGTGACGTCAAATTCTTTTTTACAATTTTACATGTAGAAATTTATAAACTAAAACAGCAGATATAAGTTTATTAAGAAAAAATAAATGTAAATATTTAAGGGAGTAAAAATTTTGTATTTAGATATAAATTACATTTTGAAATGTCCCATCATGAATTTATTAGTAGTAGAGCTATATTCCCCCCACTACAAATGGGACGGCTCGACCGGGGAAGTACTACCATCTTACAGAAAATTGGCGTAAAATAACATAATCAGTAGGTACTCGTACTTGCGTTTCGTGCGATAAGTGAGAGCGTCGGAGGTCCACAAGAGGGCAAGCAGGTGCAGAGCAGAGGTCTAAGATGCAACTAGTGATACGGTGGCTGACCTCGAAACGCGGCTGACCAGCAGTCCCTTCAAGAATTTTTCACCTGCTGGTGGTAGCTAACCAGGCGGTCATTAAAGGCGCTACTATCGGCAAGGGAACACGACTAGTATTGAATTATATACATATCTTAGAACTTAAATTTGAAACACTAATTGAAAACGTTACAATATTTCAAGGTGTATTGTTGTTGGTCGTATTGGCCTTGACAGTGTCACGGGGCAGGACGACTTTCCCGGTTGGAACGGGATGAATAGTAATGTATAAACCTTTAACCTGCTAATTTTATATATGAATTCCTTATTTCGCCTTGCCTTCTTTCCTTTTCGTCTTCTTCGCCTAATTCTCCAAAACATGGAACTAATTTTTCATTATTTTGGATGTAATCGATACAAAAACTTTTTATTGTTCTTATAGTATGCTCGCCATTTGAAATCATGTCTATGTACAATTGACCATCCTGTAAAATAAGTTTAAGTATTTTTTTATCTACTGTTAACATAAAAAAAATATGTGCGTGTACTAGTGTGCACAAGTAAGAAGTGAAACTTCTTTATGACGTTATTTTTCGAAAAATGATCTACTTATAAGAAATTGGTTAAATAAAGTTAAATTAGATAATGTTCAACAAAAGGCTTTTATTATCATAGACATGAATACAAATAATACAATTATTTCATTTTACCTTACTACTACTAAGATTATTACAGCATTTCATTAATTGTAATAGAATTATTACATGCTATCCCTACTCTTACTACTCGAGAAAGTACTCTTCGAATCAACCGTGGTAGGGACAAGAACAAGATGGCGCGTAACGGAAAAATATGACGGTAATTTTTTTTCCAACGTCGGTAAAGAAGTTTCACTTCAATAAAAAATTTTTTAATGTTCGTTTGGATAAAATAATATTTTACAGTTCATTGATGATGTTCAATAATTAAAATCAATTAGTATGTATTATTTGACCTCTCAGGACGCTCCCTATGAACGAATAGTAGTATTATTTTAAATTAATATAATGCTATTTTTTTGTTAGGGTAAAGTTTCATTATTTTGTGTATGAGTAGTATGTGTCAATAATATTTTTAAAAGCAACATTAATTTCTTTCATTTATTTATTCAATTAATATCTAAAACTGTAATTATTTTTACTCTTTAAGCAATTTATTTATGCTTGAAATAACCTAAATAAAATAGCTAACAAAATAATTATTATTGGCGTTTCAGACTTCAGATAATTTCCGTAACGTAGCTTGGTTACTTCTTCTCCTTAATAGGAGACTAACGTACAGCCTTCCTAGCACAGGGAGGTCAACATAATATTGCTTTTTTTGATATATAAATGTACAGATAATTTAGTATAGTTAAAATGTACATTTTTTTTTTTTTAATGTTAGAAGTTGGCAAACAAGCATACGGCCCACCTGATGGTAAGTGGCTTCCGCAGCCTATGAGCGCTTGCAGCACCATTAGTAGGTGCCACTCACGCGTTGCCAACCTCGAGATATTAGTTCTTAAATCTCGTTCGCCCAGTAATTTCACTAGCGTACAATGCCCTTCAAACCGGAACACAGTAGTGCCTAAGCACTACTATTGGGCGGCAGAATATTGGACACTGCGGTGGTACCTACCTAGCCGGCCTCTTGCAACAAAAGACCTACCACCAGTGTGACTGATTGCACTGGTGGAATAATCTCTGTTGTGACAGAGGTTATCCCAACAGCGGGCGATGTGGTCGTCACATCCCGACGCCGTTAAACATACATACGTTAAACGTACATGCTATAAAATAATAATAATAAGTACCTCAATTAAATATTTCTTTATTGATGGATCGCTAGGTATAAGCAGCAAAGGTTTACCGTCGATAACAGTAAAAACATCCTTTACACTTCCAATTTTTGCCAAATTATTATCATAAACATCAACCGTTGAAAAATCCTCTATAAAATCATCATCTTGAACACACACTTCACTAGCATTAAAGTATGCTTTACCAGGACAACATTTTGATATACACTTTTCTTTATCACCACAAATTTCCTTACCATTATAAAAATTCAAAAAACTACTTAATATTAATGATATAAAAATAAACTTTATGTTATCCATTCTAGCGCGAGGCCTAGAGTTAAGCTAAATACAGAATGTTATAACAACGTATTAAATCAATAAAGGCGTGCTCCCATAGGCGGTACAGCGCAGCAAGTGATTTTTATGTGACGAATAAAAATAAAATTTCTGCTCTTATGTTAATGGTTTCGAGAATGGCGAAGATAAAAAGGATTACAAAAAAATTGCGGTCAGGTGAAATAGAAGGATAATTTGGGATACTTGAAGTAAGCATGAGCCAACCCAAGGGATACGAGGGAAGGAAGATTGGGCCTCCACTGCTCTCACGCATCGCACGAAACGCAGTACCTACTGATACTTTTTACCGATCATCAGTAAGAGAGTAGTACTTCCTCGATCTAGATCTAAAACCATAAATTTGATATGTCATCGACGTTTTGTTTGATAGTTTTGTTTTGATATCTAAGACGTTAATCATCGTTTAGACTTCAAATTTATTATCATGTCAATTTTATTTCTATTCGTCACATACAAATCCTTTGCCCTGCCGTGCCACCAATGGGTAACCGGCCGGTAAATGGCCCTAACGTATTCGTCATTGAACGCGATTAGGAACGCGATAAGGAAATTAAAGGTATTAAAAGTTATATAATACTTTAAAGGGTATGATGATAATATGGTTTGCGCGATGAAATCTACACAGAATAGAATTTTAGACGCTTGGTTTACTAATAATTATTAGTTTATTGGTAATAAGCTAATAGTGCTTGGATGACCAAGCTTTGCTCGGAATTATTATTTGATATAAATAATATTTTGCGATCTTAGCGACATAATAAGAAAAATTATAACTAGTTATTTAAATAAAAAATCAGAAATGCAATTAGTTTAACATTTTTTTAAAGGTTTCCTTTGCCTGAAAACACGGATAAACATTTTCTAAATATTCTACCTAGATCGATTTATTACCCCAAAAACCCCTTGCATACTATATTTCATGAAATCGTTGAAGCCGTCTCCATTGATGCCCGGTTTCTGAAAGGCAAATCAACGCAAAAATTAACTAATCAGCTGTCAAATATCTTGTTAACCATCAATCGAGTTGCTGAAAGCATTGTTACGTGATTTGATTCGAATGTCTAATAAGTTAACAGGGCTATTAAATTTTGCTCTAAAATCGTATGTCAAACGTTATTTTGGGTTTTTGGAACGCTTTTTATGTCTCCTAATCAGAAATTAAACTAGTTTCAAAACTATGGTCTAGTAATCGGTGTTTTTTGGTTAATTAACTTAAGTTGATAAGTTAACTCTGCAAATTAATAAACAACAACAATGGGCACGTCAGTTAAATGTCGAGTTGGTGGGTATTCCAGAAAACAAAAATGAAGATGTGATCAGTATCGCTTTACGTATAGCGGATAAAGTCGGTATCAATATGTGCTCGGATGACATAGAAAGCGGCACAAGGGTGCAATCTATGAACCCCGAAAAAGGACGCCCTCGAAATATTATCCTTAAAATGAGAACCAGATTATCCAAAGATAATCTAATTGCCGGCGCTAGAAAACATCGAGGCATGACAACCGGAGATTTAGGTTTTGCAGGCGAGCCTAAGAAAATTTTTATAAACGAACATCTCACTCAAGAAAATAAAAAACTTTTTAAATTGTGTCGTACAAGATCCAGCGAACTTGGCTATAAATACGTATGGACAAAAAACTGCAAGATCTTTTTACGAAGAAACGATTTGTCTCCCCATATAGTCATCGAGTCAGAAGCTTACTTAAAAAACTTAAAATAAATAACTTCTTCCGATTAGAAATTATTATAATAGACTTAACCGTTACTTGTAAAAAATATAAAAAATTATTGTCTGACTTTTCTAATGATTCTCAAGGTATAAACTCACTCATACACTCATTCATAATACACATTCACACACACATATACATTCATTTATATACGCATAACTTTATTAATAACCACTTACTATACATTTACTTGATGCTAGTTATACCATACGGTCACACTAGTTTATGCACCCTTATAATAACTAACACATTACAAAAAATAGAATATATAATATATATACCTCATAATTTAATATACAGACTTTACATAAACCATATTCGGCAAACAAATAATTTTTATTTATATAGTAAACTGCAAATATTTACTTATACCACTTTATTTGCTTTTTAGTCTATTTATTATATTAATAGAATACTATGATATCTTAAACCATCTATTCTATCGATTTGAATATTTGTTTACTTGCTTGATTACGGTAAAGCTATACATTAATTTTATAATGTACTTATTAATATGTCATGCTTTTAATACACTAACACATTCAATCTAACATCCTTATCCGTGTACTATCAAAATGCACGGGGACTACGCACAAAACTCAATAAACTGTCTATAGAAATTCTCAATAATAACTATGACATTATTATCATTTCAGAGACATGGTTTCACGATGGTATTTACGATGCAGAAATCTGCGATAACCGATACTTAGTTTTTCGCCAAGATAGAATATTATCAGGGTCTGGTAAGTTATCGGGTGGTGGTGTTGCAATCCTTGTTCGCCGCACGCTCTGTCCGGTTATGAATGACTCATGGCATCAGTCGAGCGCTTCATTCGAAACGTTATGGGTAACAATTCCGAGTCGAGTGATCGCTCCCCACTACGCAAACTACAATGCACCCGCGTCGCGCCGCGCTTGTCCCTCACACACTCCTAACTTACACCTATTGGCTGTTTACATACCTGGTAACTCGTCAAAACATCATCGCACTGATGACATGCACGCTCAAGATATTAATCATTTTATCAATTCGTTATCTAGTAGGGTTGACCCAAACGATTATTATATTATTGCCGGTGATTTTAACCTCTCTAATATTAAATGGAATGCGAATGGTCCTCTATTTTTAAAACAGGGTTCCTTAGCACTTCAAAAAGAAAGTGAATATTTTTTGAATGAATTAACCTTTCATAACCTTCGCCAATACTCTTATCTTAAAAATATTTCTAATAATACACTGGATTTAGTATTTTCTAATATCGATATTGAAATCATGAAATGTGATAGCCCCTTAACCATTGTTGACAATTTTCATCCACCCTTAACATTTGATCTCGGCGTAACAATATCACCCCTTGAATGTTTACCAATTCAAAGATATAATTTCAAACGCGCTAATTTCGAAGAAATTAACAAATATTTAAATAAAGTCGACTGGCAATCACAGTTAAACTTAGACAGTGTTGACTCGGCCTTAGATTTTTTTTACAATCAACTAAACATTTGTATGGAACAAAATATTCCTCTTATAACACCCCATACATCTTATAAGCCCCCCTGGTACACAAAACCCCTTATAAAAATTTTGAAAGAGAAAGCCAAAGCACATAGGACATGGAAAAAATTTAGAAATTTAGCAGATTACAACACATTCTCCTTATTGCGCAGACGAGCAACAGTTATTATTAACGAGTGTTATATTAAATATATACAATCAACAGAGAATGCCATCTTAAAAAATCCGAAATATTTTTGGACCTATTCAAAATCTAAACGTTGTCACTCAAATACTTATCCTACCAAAATTATATACAATAATCAAATCTATACTGACGGCCAAGCAATTGCATATGCTTTTAATTCGTTTTTCCAAAGTGTTTTCTCTCCATCAGCCTCCTCATATTCCGATATTCATTTGCCTGTCCCACCTGGAAGTGATGTTAGGCATGTCCACTATTTACAGGTCTCCAAAATTCAAGTTCTTAAAGCTTTGGAACATGTGGACATCACCAAGGGTCCTGGCAGTGACAAAATACCCTCTATTTTCATTTCCCGTTGTTGTGCCGAATCTCTGCCTTACCCTTTATCTATTTTATTCAACCGCTCGCTTAAAGAAGGACAGTTTCCTAGCAAATGGAAAGAAGCTCATATAGTCCCGATCTTTAAAAAGGGGTGTCGTATTAAAGCAGAAAATTACAGGCCGATATCTATACTTAATATTTTTGCAAAAATTTTTGAAAAGTTTGTTTATAACCACATTTATCCCACAATTTATCATGCTATTCCGAGCTTTCAACACGGTTTCCTTAAAGGTAGATCCACTATAAGTAATTTAACACAGTTCATTACAGAAACTCTGAACTATATGGATGGTGGCGGTCAGGTAGACGTGATCTACACAGATTTCGAAAAAGCGTTTGATCGCGTAGATCACGTCATCCTGCTCCGTAAATTAGAGACACTTGGAATTCATGGAGATTTGTTACGTTGGATAGAATCCTATTTACGAAATCGCAGCCAAGCCGTGGTCATAGGAGGACACCGCTCTAACTTCATCAATATAACTTCGGGCGTTCCTCAAGGATCCCACTTAGCACCTCTCCTTTATAACGCATATCTTTATGACATATACACATGTCTTAAATATTCGTCATGTATGTTATATGCGGACGATAAAAAAGTATTTCTTAAAATTAATAATACACACGATTGTTTTAAACTACAAAATGATTTGAGAAGATTAATATCGTATTATGATCAAAATCGCATAACTATCAATGTTTCTAAGTGTGAAACAATTTCTTTCACTCGTAAAACAAAACCTCTCAACTTTACATACACAATAAATGACACACCTATCAAAAGAGTAAACACTGTAAGAGACTTAGGTATCTATCTAGATGCTAAACTAACATTCAGCTCTCACATTGATCATATCACCAATAAAGCATATAAGAATTTAGGTTTTGTATTACGTACATGCAAACCCTTTGACAACTTAGCCTGCATAAATCTTTTATATTTTTCCTATGTTCGCAGCATCCTAGATTATGGCAGTGTAGTATGGTGTCCGCAATACCATATATATAATAATAAATTAGAACGCCTACAAAAAAAATATTTGAAATTTTTAGACTATAAAACTAAATTATACCATAACACTTATATAGATAGATGTATACATCACAAGCTCCTTACTTTAAAAGATCGCAGAATCATGTTAGGTCAAATGTTTCTATATGATCTTATTAATGGTCATTTGGATAACTCTAATTTACTTGCAGAAGTTAAATTCTCTACACCCTCTTATCGCACCAGGCACACTGCATTATTCTCCATAAATACTAAAAAGACTAACTATGCACGTAACTCACCTATAACCAGAATATGCTCCACCTACAACAGTTCCTTCTCAGAATTAAATTCAAACTTAGATCTTTTTAGCAACAGTAAAAACACGTTCAAAAAACAGATTTTTCATAAACTATTTCAATATCACTAACACACATCCTCACACACACATTCACTCACTTATATCACACACACACACCGTATACAACAGCAAACACACTTATACTAAATGCAAATATGACTTACCCTTGGGATTTATTAGGAAAATAAGAAATTGTATTTTTTTGTTTGTTACCTCATCTATATTTATATTTTTCTTTGGTATTATTAGAATAGCAAATGTAGTTTATACCTGAAGACTGTGAATCAACATACTGTACTTTTGTATTTCTTGTTTATGCTTCAAATTCACTCCATTAACATGTATTAGTACTCTAGGAAAACCTATAATTTGGCTTATGTTTAATTAAATTGTCATTGTACACTATATTTAAGGATAACTGCTGTTGGTTTTCTAATTAAATAAATAAATAAAATAAATAAAAGAATAAAATCGTTTATTTATGTGAGTATGATAACGTTGTTGTTGTCCGGTATGACAAGCACGTTTTATGGTAACACATAATTAATTATATAAAATTGTAACTAGCCGACGTCTGTACATAGAAGATATTTAATGCGGAAGCCAAAGCCATTAATTTCGAATTGATCTTTTTTTGTTTTTCTACACGTTTGAATGCGCATCACGAAAAAACTATTACGAAATTGGGTTTAGTTTTCACAGCTGTATTTGCTGGACGTCTAACTTAAAATCTTGAACATGATTCATTTTGATACGCACTTCTTTATCTATAAATACGGTATTTTTATCTAGGTCAGTACAGTAAAGTTGAAGTACTAATTCTACGCAGTGTTTTTTATATATCATGACGTTTGCCCAATAAGCATACGGTCCGCCTGATGGTAAACAGTGACCGAAACCTATGAACGCGCGCGATACTTGAAGTATCCCATTGCCCTAAGAACTGGATGGAAGGGATGAGAAGGGAAAAAAGGAAGGGAACAAAGGGGATGGGAGATTGGTTCCTACTGATACTATTACTTTACGCCGATTTTCTGCGAGAGGGTAGTACTTCTCCGGTCGAGACGGCTTTTTTGTGCTGAGAAAAGCATGGCTCTACTACCGTAAAAAATTACCGTAAACGAAGTTGCGGGCAGAAGCGAGTATTTAATAACAGATTTCAAAACCATGAATCATTCAAGTCGAAAAGACGATATTTTGTGATTCTTCCGGCTAAATATTTAAATTCTATGTAATATACTGCTTTATCATATTTTTATCATATCAATTATCAAATATATCACTTGTGATAACAGTCCACTTCCTTATCTCGGGATATTTATGCACTCAATTTTATCAAAATATTATCCAGTCAACACAATCCCGCCGAAGTGTAGGTATCGTATTGTTTGTTATGTAGAAGCTGTTTAAAATAGGTAAGGTGTAAGCTTTTTTATGCTTCTAAGTTGACAATCATCATAAGAAGCCTCAATAGTTCTACGGTAGAAGGGCCGACTTAGCTCAGTTAACGCTAGAGTCGCGGGTTCGATCTTGATCCCCTTGGACTATTTCCGTACCCTCTCCTAAGGGAAGCTTCGAGTCTAGACAAAGCATTGCCAATATTCTTTAAAAAGTAAGAAGACGGCAATACCGTCAAGAGGGTACGAAAATAGCCTATGAGCGTTTACAACATCTTTTATTTGTAAGTGTCACTCACGTGTAACCTCGAGTGTTTCTATCTCCTTTGCCACACTGCGGTGGTACCTAGCCGGACTCTTGCAATAAAATAAAAAATTTTAGTTAAGATAACATTTATTTTTGTTATAATAAATAAACTTTTACTATAGTACTACCATAGTTTGTAGCCCCTTTTTCAAGAACATATTTTGGCTCCCCAAAAATTGTGCCCCCCCCTCTAACTTTTAAACTATGCGATTTAAAACTCTGGAAAAGTTAGGGGTTGTAATTGATTATATTTGAAACGAGTAACTGTAGAGTCTCTTGCCGATTCTTCTCTGCAGAATCTACATTCCGATCGGTGGTAGCTTCACTTAGACGGACAACACAGACTATATATTTGACGATTCAAAAATGCCTATAGGGCTATTTGAATAAAGAGTATTTTGTGTTTGAGTTGAGTTTGAATATAAAGATGACAATAAAATAAAATTTTATACAGCTTGAAAAAATTTTGGAAATGTTTTCTTAGTTTTAACTTAAACTTTATAAAAGATTTTTCATTAAATAACTGTTTTGTTTATTGTAAAATACAATTACATATCCTGTATCGCTAGCAGAATAATAAGGAAAAGGCATTAATTTCAAAATAAAATATTCCATATTCAGTCAATTCTATTTATTGTATCAAATTTGTTAAACATTAAAACGCTTTATCGAATGGGATTTTCCCCCCATTGTTTGCAGAAACTGCTGGAATAAACACTAACAATTACGGTTTTGTCTCTGACTTTTAAAATATAACACAAGGAAATGATTATAATAAGCAATAATTATTCTAACTAAAATATCATTATCGTTACTAAAATTATAAATGCGAAATCGCTGTCTCTCTGTCTGTCTGTTGCGCTTTCGCGCCAATACTACTGAACCGATATAAATGAAAATTGGTACACAGATAATCTACAGCCGGAGAAAGGACATAGTCTACTTTTTAGTGCGAAAAAAGGGTTGTAACGGGTTGAAAGGGGGTGACGAAAAGTTGTATGTAAGTATCGTCATTTTTAGAGCTAGAAGCTCGAAACTTATTTTTTAGGCAAAATAAATATGACATTCAAAGTTTCTACAAGTTTTACCTTCAAGGGTATAACAATAGGGAATAGCAAAATGTTATTCACGCCGGCGAAGCCGCAGGCAGAAGCTTGTTAAGAAATATAAAACAAAAGAATTTTATAAAATTATGTTGTTTGAAGAACTATGAAAAAATGTTACCTCATTTATCTGACTTAATTTGATTTTTCTAATTTCATCGGGTTAATTTCCTCAGTTTCCTCGGACATATAATGCCGTCTTCAAATTCTGGAGAAGCAGATTAATTACGGCAAAATGGACGGTATAATTGCACAGGGTGCCTGCAGGATGACCTGATGCAATGAAGCACCGTGCGGTCCACTCCGCATATGATCGTGCCTAATAGAAACTTATGCGTGGTCACGATCGGACTGTTACGAGTTTTAATGTGTCCGACCAGATATAACTATGGAAACTATTTGATATTCTGAGAAAACATCTTTTGAAAGTTCTTTGAGTAACATTATATAAAATTCAGCATTTATACTATATCGAAACAAACACTAGAATTTATGATAGTTTAATGCCTTAATTACATATATATCAGTACGGTTACAGTAGTACTCGCAAGGATACGTACGGATGCTGAAGCATGCTTAGGCGTGCTTATGGATGCTTAAGCATACGATGCTCATACCTGTGTTATAACCAATCAGCATTTTTTTAAATAACGCCGGAGGGCAAATGACTCTACTCCACCTGATGGTAAGTGCAAGTGGAGTCTACACGCGAAGGCTACCCGCAAGGTTGTAAGAATTCGGGAACATGTGTGCAAAGAATTCCATTTTTTTCAGGTGCGACAAAGAAAAGAGTTGGTAAACTTCTTTGCTCGCGATGGAATTGATGCCACTGTCGGTGACATCGGATACCAGCCCGCGTAGTTCTTGAATGAAAGAGGGTGGGAGGGATAAGGGAAAATAATTCCTCTGAACACGCGCCGTGATATAGTCTACAGAAAGCGCTGAGCACGGCAATCTCGCTACGCAGTTGTAGAGGAGCGAGGGTGTTAGAGAGCTAAATGCTGGTCACTGCTAATAAATGTAATTAAGGCCTTAATACATCTCTAATATGCATCATTGAGTATGTATGTACATAGATAAACTTTCTGCTTTAATAAAATGTCGATGTTCTGATCGATGAGAGCTCTAAATCTATTTGATTTATAGTTTAATATTTTTGTTGCAGTCATGAGGCAAACGATGTCGACAATAATTATTTTTTTATTTCTTTATGGGGCATATAACTTCTACGTAATCTAAATTCTGGATATCTGAAGATTCTACGAATTAATTCTATATGATGAGCCTATTGTAAGAAATGTTTTTATTTATTCGATCGTGTTTACGTGCACTGCCAATTATTTTGAATGAAAAAAGTGACATCTAGTGTTAATAATCCAAATTAAATTTTTTACATACATAGACCAAAACGTTAGCTCTATGACACCGTCGGGTGAGTCTATCGTATAGAATGCGCTTGGAGCGCTGCCTCCATCTCCGATAAATTCCTTAGCTGGTTCGGCTTCGCAGGAGGCACCCCAAGGACGGAATCTAATTTGAGCCCCCGTGAGGGCTGCCCCTTTATTACGGCTGAGTCTCTGTACTCGGCCCCCCGCTCGGTGACACTGTCAAGGCCAGTAGGGCCAACAGCAATACACATTCCGAAAAAAAAAAATATAGCTCTTGGTCTAAGAGCCGGTGGGAGATCGTCCTTCACCGATCTGATAACCAGATGAGACGTATTTTTATCAAATATTTTTTATAAACAAATATGCCTATAATTGCTTGCCTATCGAAAAGTGCTCATGGCTATTTTTAATTAAATTAACTTTTATCGATTTTTTTTCATCACCTTCACACTTTTGATAACCAAATGAAATTTATTTCACTGATAGTTTTTAATACAGAGAATATGCCTAGGTATGCTTGCCTACTCATTTCAGTGTATAACTACCTGGCAAGCAGGTGTAAACAGGTAAGTCAAAATAGGTGACTCCATCGATCTGCTAACTTATCGAAAGTTATCTCAAATTTTAGATTATTTTATTTTAAAATCAGTCATATAAACTTGCCTGTGAAAAATCGTGCTTAAAGTTCTGTTGCCAAGCTAAAAACTTTTAGAGTTTTAGCCACTTGATAGGTGCGACAGAGAAAGTAGAGCGTCCGAGGTCCGTGTGCTAGAGCAGGACACAACATAGCAGCTGCTCGCTACCTGACCGTAGAATGTATCCGAGTGCGCATGCTCGTGTATAGTCGAAGTCGGCAATTATTTATTAGTGACAACACGTGCTAATATAAATAACATTAATTTTGAAGAATTTAACAATTTTCCACCTTGCTGGTCTTCTTTAAACCAAAAAATTTTATGTCAATTCTATGTGGCTTCATGCCACTGATCAAGATTGCTTAAAATTGCGCCCTGAAAACTGTGGTTGGCTCTTAGAAGATGATCATTTTAAACCAATTGGATTTGTTGGGGACCAAACACCCTTGAAAATTGGAATTTTGATGAAACATACATTATTGTTTTTACCTCAGAACTACAATTACTCGTATGAACCAATTTGGAAAATACTGTTTTTGTCACTATGCCTGTGACCGCATTTATTAAGTACATTACTTTACCGACTATTGTTTATATATGTATAGGTACGGTTTGGTTTACAGAGAAATGATGAATGAAAATCAAGTAGTCCTTAAACAAACTAATACGTTGATAACCAAATCAATACATTATTGTCTTACAAATTAAGAATAGTTTAACTTATAACTTAAATCTAGTCTATTCTTATTAATAAGTTATTCTAATTAGTTATTATTTCGTAGTTCTTTGGTTTTAAAGTCTTATATAATTATGATTTATATACATTTGGAAAGGTTACAAGCCGGAGGTATTTTTTTAGCGCGTATAAGCTTGAATTTTGACAGTCGTAAGGCACGCTTACCTTTAAGTTACGTTGGCAAACAAGCGTACGGTCCGCCTGATGGGAAGCAGTCACCGCAATCTACAGTACAATCGTATGGATGCGTATTTGCCTAATCCAGTGTGTAGGCGCGTCAAATAATAATTAAATAGACCAAATAGGGTCAATATGTACAAACACCAAGAAGTATTTAAGTAGAATGCTATATTCAGCATGAATTGTTGGATTCGGTTAGGGATTTGTATGTATTTGTGTGTGTGTGTGAACAATAGGATATTGACGTATAACAAATCCGTACTGCTGCGTTTCATACGAAGGATACCAGCGCCTATGGCTAAATATCTTTCTTATCATTTCCTTTTAATTTATTTGTTTGTCCTCTCACTCCCTTGAGTCGATAACTTGCTCGTAATATTACTGGTATTGCGAGGGCTATAGGATATGGTGTCCGCTTACAAATACGTCCGGTTTGTAAACAATCTTGAACACACGCTTAATACAAAAATTCTTAGCTATTTTAATATTAGTAGTGTTTATTAATTAAACACAAAATACATTCATAGGGCTTATCCCGACAGTGCCATTGTGTAACACATATTTGACAAACAGTTCATAAGTTTTTTTATTTATGACCAATTTATAATGAAATATTATTTAGAAAATATGCAATGCAAACATAAATCTCGTATTTATTATATAATTATGTATTTATAAATCTTAATAATAAAACAACGTGGATGTTCAAAATACCCAATCTAAGAACATAATTTAAAATGGCACTAGATAATGATGCTAAGATTAAGTTGAAACAATACTAAGAAATGCTATTTTATTACAATAAATCACGTGACGTTTCTTGGAACTTTTGAACCTACCACAGTCACCGAATTATCTTAAACATTTACAAAATTTTCCCTTTAAAAATCGCGCGGTTAACGAAAAAATAAACACAGTCATGATGTCACACACTAAAGTCGCCTGTTGTGATATTTCGTGTTTTTTCCACAACCGCGCCCCCCTCTTTTGAGCCTCACGTGTATAATAGACCATCCAATAATAATTTTAATTATAAATGGTTATTGGCATTTTCCATTCCGTCCTCCATGTTGTCCCATAGGGTTGTTCGACACTTGTAACTGAACGTCTTGGCTGAGATAAGATTCAAGCGTGCTGCTGCTCGTCTGAGTTCGGCTAAAGGTCGGCTTTTGTTCAATGTAGCTATAATACCTAATAAATTAATATAAAATCATTATACAAGACTAAGCTGAGATGGTCCATTGGAAGGATAATGCAGATTTTCATTAAAAAATCGTCTTTAAGTTTGAAATCTATAATTTGTGCTTAAAATTTATTTATTTTTGAACTTGAATTTAGAACTTTTGAACTTGATAGAATAACATGATTTTTTATATATATAAACAAAATAAAGTTTGATTTTGAGAAAAAGGGAAAAGACAACTATTTAGCAAGAAGTATATAACTATGGTTATTTCATGATATTATAGAAATCTTAATAATAAGATAAGTTCTAGAAATGGCATATCTGCGTAATCTGATCGCCGCAATTGTGATTTATGAGCCACAAGCGATGCGAACATGCATAAGTGTCGTTTATTCTCTTTGCTTACTATTGCTGTGAAAGCTATTGAATATCCAGAGCGGTACGAGCGGACATAGCAATATAATGTGAAACTTAACTTAAAACTTTAAACTTGTTCTATATGTAGTAGTGAAGGCTTGCGTAGGAGAATTCTAACGGCACACACGGTGTATCGTAAGTAATCAGTGACTTTTAACATTTCTAGTACATTATTATTAAGATATCTGTGATTAATGTTTAATCGTTATCAATATCACTATGATGTAAGGATTGTAAATACCTTTTCTGAAGTTTTCTGTAAATTTTCTTCTTGCATACGAAGATTAGAAATATGGATATACCGATTAGAAGATTATATGCATCGGTGAAATTCCATATCTTCAGTTCAGGCGTCAAAAAGCTAACAACTTCTAATACCCAGTTGATACCCATTATCACGGATAGCTTAATGTACACCATTAGTCTGTGAAAAAATACATTTTCATGAATTTCATTTATGATATAGTAACGGTTTGATGAATATTATTGTGTTTTTATATTGGTGACACAAAAGAGTGGGTTAAGTTAGTCTTTTATTCTAGTTACTTTTACTACAATCTTGTGAATACTGACAATGGGACAAATATTACTTTTTATCAGGGCCGAATTTAGAGGTCTGGAGGCTTCGGGGCAGCAAAAGAATGGAGGCCCCCTGTGTGTGGCCCTTCAGTTAAGTTTTTCAATAAATAATTTATTGTGCAACTAACTAGATTCTTTTAGTATTTAATAAAAATATAAATATAGTCGAAAAATATCAAAAGAATATGTGTTTACTAGTGTCAACTAGTCGGAATTTGAATTTTTTTCTGAAGTCTCTATTGTGAGTGCCCCTTTTTGTGAAGGTCACTACTGAAACTTTATAAAAAAATAAAAAACAAAAGTTTTTTTAAATATATAAATAAATTAATATAAGAAATGAAGACAAAACCGACACGCAAACATGCAAACAAACATACTCGTATACATACATAAAAATAATAAAAAGTGAAATAAAAATTATAATAAATGAAGTCTCCGCTTCCGGCTGTAATCAAATAACAAACGAAAAATTTAAGGTCATATAATAAAAGTTTCACTTTAAAAAAATTGCTACGTCCCGATTTTTTTTATCACAATCTGTTAGTAAGGGTCTTTGGAAACATGGAATTATTTACATTATCTTATTAACTTAAAATTAATTGACGACGTTGTGGCGCCACGTTGTGGTGTAAACGCCACAGGTCGCGGGTTTGATTCCCGCTCGGAGCATAATATTGTTGCAACGACACTGTTGTGGCGTTGTGGGTAGCGAGTCTGCCTTTAGTCTCGACGGTTGCGGGTTCGATTCCCGCTCGGGCAGATGTTTGTTAAAATTTCTGTCTCGGTCTGGGCGTTTGTCCGTGTGGGTCTCCCCACCGTGCCTCAGAGAGCACGTTAAGCTGTCGGTCCCGGTTATTATCAATAACATCTGCTAATAATCGTTAACTCTTGATGAGCAAATTGCTCTTATCCAATGAGTTACTGGTTCGCCCTTAGGGTTGCGGAGGTCAGATGGCAATCGCTCCGTGTAAAAACTAGTAACCTGTCAAATCCGGATAAGAGTAATAAGCAGACCCTGGGTACATAAAAATACCGGGAATAATGCTAGGATGAAGAAGAAGAAGATGTGTTTCCGGACCCCCGTCTCAGGATATCACTATTCTAATGGGGGCCGTTGAGTGTGCGGCCTTTATTTATTTATTTATATACCTGTTTCTTTGTTTCCGGTGCGAAGCCGGACTGCCAGCAGCCGCTGTATCCAGCACAGATGTGCCACGACTCAATCTCCAGATATTAAAAGCCGTCATTAGGAAGAGCAGCCAATTGCACATAATCAAAACGAGCATCGGAATGTATAGATATAAAAACTTTTGACCACCTAAAAATGCATTTATTTAATATTCATTGGCGCAAAGTAACAGTATCGGGAGTGACAGAAACGAAGGCCCAATCCCTCCTGTTGCCTTCCTTTCATTCTTTCTCATCCCTTCGCTCCTAATGTCGCTGGGGCGACAGACGTCCGCATTGCACAGGCCCCCGCGAGGATGAGAGCGAGCCTTATGGGTTTCTGCTCGCTCTCATGCCCAACAGGGCGAGGAGGGTCTGCGTCCGCTTATGACGCAGACGAACGTAGCGACGGTCAGACGGGGTCAAGTGCTCAGCACGAATGCCCCCGGCCGTCGACTGCGTAGAGACGAAACCTGGTGGAGTTTTAGTGAGTAGGAGTCTCATATAACCCCGGCAGCCCCAGCTCCGGGGTATCCATGAAGATTTCTCCACCATAAAAAAAAAAAAATCCCTTCGCTCCTGAGCCATGGATTGGTAACGCGTATGCAATGCTTCAAGTATCTCAAGCGTTCATAGGTTGCGTTGGCTGCTTACCATCAGGCGGACCATATGCTTGTTTGTCGACATTACATAAAAACTTATTCTAAATTACTACATTGACTGATATAGTATAGCAGTTTAACATTTAACAGACGTAATAGTGTTTTGTTTTTTGATTTTTAAGAGTCTTGTCTTTACTGTTGGCCTCATTAATTTTGTGATGGTTTGATAAAAATCTTCGAAGGTTCTGATACAGCAGAAAACGTCGAAATTCTTCAAAGTAAATTTGTATAACTGCCCCAACCTTTTTTGGTTGAAACTGACCGGCCTTTATTTGCCCAAAATTATCTTTGTGACACACAATAGAAGTAAAGTTAAACAATTTTTACCTTCCAGAAAACATCCTTGTTTTGGTATTTGAGGTTGAATGATCCAAGGTTTATCACTCAAATCGATCTCGTTAAGTATGACCAAGGATATGGTCATAGAAAGTGGTATACCCCATGCGTACAAACAGTACATCGCAAATTTAAACTTCTCACCTCTCCTATGAATCGGTCTGGCCTTTGCGTAGCCCCTGAAAAGAAGTTATGAACCATATAGTCCATCACGTCTATCGTTTTCTAAATTGACAGACTCACTTCCATTTGTCTAGATCTAGATAATTTTGAAGTTATACTTCTTTTGGCGCGTTAGGGAAAAATGATGAGAGTAAATTTTTACGATGCGCGCGCACACCGCCACAAAAAACCGACACCCTGAAGTTAGCTATAGTCAACATTTTAGTTTTTTTGTGATATTTAAATAAAGTTTATTTAACTAGATAATGCTTTATAATAAAACTTTCAATGTATTACATACCTGTTTTCTATTGTTAGTGTCGTTTTTTCTACAGGCGTAGAATAAGGCGAAAGATAAAAAATTTTAAAAGATTTTTATCTTGTTACACCAAAGAAGTATAACTTTTAACGCGTGTACATAAGTACACACACACTTTTTATTTTAAACTTTATTGACATACTAGCTTCTGCTCGAGGCATCGCATGTTTTAATAATGATTTTTAATGTTGCACCTTTAATTGTTTTCACAATGTAAGTAAAAGTGTGTAAAAGTAATCTATATGTATAGTATGTCTACCACTACTGTGTTCCGGTTTGAAGGGCAATGTACGCTAGTGAAATTACTGGGCGAACGAGATTTAAGAACTAATATCTCGAGGTTGGCAACGCGCGAGTGGCACCTACTAATGGTGCTGCAAGCGCTCATAGGCTGCGGCAGCCACTTACCATCAGGTGGGCCGTATGCTTGTTTGCCAACTTCATAAAAAAAAAAAAAAAACCGTCAAATCGGTTCCCAATATTCATCGTAATCGGTACATCGGCGTAGAAATGTGTCAAACAAAGTAATTAACGTTCGCATTTATAATATTGAGTTAAACTTACCGGAAAGTCCACCAAATGTCGAAAGACATAACGTTCATCCAACAAAAAGTGGACAAGAAGAAAAAGTACGTAAAGGCAGCTGAAACAAAATAGTTTAATATTTTTTTATTTTTTTATTTTTTTATGATAGAAGTTGGCAAACAAGCATACGGCCCACCTGATGGTAAGTGGCTGCCGCAGCCTATGAGCGCTTGCAGCACCATTAGTAGGTGCCACTCACGCGTTGCCAACCTCGAGATATTAGTTCTTAAATCTCGTTCGCCCAGTAATTTCACTAGCGTACAATGCCCTTCAAACTGGAACACAGTAGTGCCTAAGCACTACTATTTGGCGGCAGAATATTGGACACTGCGGTGGTACCTACCTAGCCGGCCTCTTGCAACAAAAGACCACCAGTGTGACTGATTGCACTGGTGGAATAATCTCTGTTGTGACAGAGGTTATCCCAACAGCGGGCGATGGGGTCGTCACATCCCGACGCCGATTATCACATCCCGACGCCGATGAATATAAGATTTTTTTCAAAAGGCGTCTTAAAAAATTAAAGCTAAGTGTAAAGACGATGCTTTAAATAATTTAATGGATTACGAAGCGTAAAATAAGCATGATCGTTGTGGCAAAGCAAGCCTGCTTTGAGCCTCGACGTTCACGGGTTCGATTATTGAAGCAGATGTTTGTGAGTTGTTTCGGTTTGGGCGTTTGTCCTGGTGGGTCTCCTCACCGTGCCTCGGATAGCACGTGACGCTGTCGGTCCCCGTTGCTATTATCTGATAATATTCATTAATCTCTTGATAGGTAATTTGCATCCAATGAGTTACTGGGCAATCCAATGAGGACTTCTTTGGGCTCGGAGGTCAGATGGCAATCGCTCTGTGTAAAAACTAGTAATCCATCAAATTAGGATAAGAGTATAAGCAGACCCTGGGTAAATACCGTAAATAATGCTAGGAAGAAGGAACATGCTAATAGAAAAGTAACGTCATAAAAGAATTTTAAGAAAAACTTACATAAAATAAGGCATTCAATGTTGGAGTATGTTTTTATTTGTATAGATGCCAATGAAACGAAGGCACCTATAAGACTAACGATATATGCCATCAATACCATCCCAACGAGGTTCCTTAGTTCTGGCAGGATGATGTAGACGAGTAGAACGATGAATAAGAACACGCAAGACACCAGCAAAGCTAAAATAAAGATTTTCTATGTAATATATAAAAATCTCGTGTCCCGGTGTTACTTACCAAATTCTTCCGAAACGGCTCTACCGATTTTTATTAATTTTTTAATGTATATTTTTATTTTTCATACCCGTAAATTTTACGGATTTTTATTGGACAAAATTTTTAATTTTTTTTAAGACGTGGTATTAAAATCGTAAATTTTCACCCTTCTACTATAAACCTCTATTTTTAAATAGCGATATTAGTAATTCAATAATTTTCACCGGTCTCGCTTCTGTTCACAATTAGACTCAGTTATCAGTCATCTGGGGCGCTGATATCAGGTCCCAAATTTTTTCGAGGCAGGACAACGGCTGCCGGGCCCGCTAGTTGTAATATTAATATTCTTTCAGTTCTTTTGTTATTTTTGGCATAATTGGGACTGAGAAAAATAGTTGTTTTCTGTATCGATTGTCGAAATAAAGTCAAGCGTAACCACCTAGACTGGAGCACAACCGCTTTATGGTCGCCACAAAGGTTATTAATGATAAATTACATAATCTTCAATAAATCTGCATTTGATAAATAAATTTTCAGCATTTATGTGCACATCTCTTTAATCGAGGGAGTACTCACAGAAAATCGGTGTTAAGTAACAATATCAATACCTTTGTGCTTCGTGCGATGAGTGAGAGTGCTGGAGGCATAATCTCCTACCTCCCCTTTTGCCAACCTTTTCCCTTTTCATCCTTCCTTTCCCTTGGGTTGGCAACGCATGTGGTACTTTGAGTATCGCAAGCGTTCATAGGTTCCGGTAACTGCTTACAATTAGGCGAGACGTATGCTTGTTTACGTAATTTTTCTTATTTTCCACCGTAACAGAAAAGTCCTATGCCGAGGTATGGGTCGTTATTAAGGGTTACTTAGCTTTTGTTTACTATTACTTTTACGATATTTGCTCTCCGGAAACGGTAAAGTCTCACATGTTGTGTGGAATAAACAACATCAAAATCAATACGTTACAGAATAACTGTTTCGGTAAAGAAATAGAATCAAATGTTCCTTAGACAAGTACCAAAACTGATATATTTAAATATTCGATGTAAGAAAAACACTTACCCGTCGTGAAGTATGAATTACTCTCTGCATTAGGGACATTTTTAAGAACGGACCAAAACTTTGGTACAATACTAAACTCGGCAACCTCGTAGTCCACGCAGAAGTAATCGATCGGGTACCATCTTGTATATGAGTTTGGAAGCATAAGATATAGGGTACCATTCTGAAAAGAAACATGAAGCAACATTACATACTATTCAAAGAGTAGTAGAGCCATGCGCTTATCAGCACTTTAAAGGCGTCGGGATGTGACGACCCCATCGCCCGCTGTTGGGATAACCTCTGTCACAACAGAGATTATTCCACCAGTGCAATCAGTCACACTGGTGGTAGGTCTTTTGTTGCAAGAGGCCGACTAGGTAGGTACCACCGCAGTGTCCAATATTCTGCCGCCAAATAGTAGTGCTTAGGCACTACTGTGTTCCGGTTTGAAGGGCATTGTACGCTAGTGAAATTACTGGGCGAACGAGATTTAAGAACTTATATCTCGAGGTTGGCAACGCGTGAGTGGCACCTACTAATGGTGCTGCAAGCGCTCATAGGCTGCGGCAGCCACTTACCATCAGGTGGGCCGTATGTTTGTTTGCCAACTTCTAACATAAAAAAAAAAAAAAAGCACAAATGCCGGATCGTCCGGAGAAGTACTATCTCTCACAGAAAATCGACGTAAAGTAACAGAGTATACTCCTATTCCTTGGGTTGGCAACGCACATATGATACTTCAAGCATCGCATGCGTTCATAGGTTCATAGGTTGCGGTGACTGCTTAACATCAGGCGGACTGTATACTTGTTTGCCAACCGTCATGACGTAAAAAAATAATTACAAAAACAAAATGTATTTAATTACTATATTATTATTTGCGATGTTATTAATAATAACATTTTGAATGTAAAGTACATTGATGTATACTGATGGTATTTACTAGTGTTTGTATTTGTATTAAAATTCGATCATAATCTATTGAATTAAATAAATAAATAAATAAACGCTATACACTCAACGGCCCCCATTAGGATAATTATATCCTGTGTCGGGGGTCCGGAAACATTCACAATGACAAGGACAAACACAACCAGACCGGAAAACATGCCTGTACGATTAATACAAACATCTGCTCCGAGCGGGAATCGAACCCGCAACCGTCGAGGCTAAAGGCAGACTCGCTACCCACAACGCCACAACGGTGTCTAATAAAATTGAAGTGTCTGTTTGTAGAGTTAAAGTATCAGGTTATTACTAAATGCATATGAAACTATAAAAAATACATATTTTTAATTTTTTGTCTGATTTTTGTACTCGCTAGTCTCCAAAAATTTTCAACCGTATTAAAAGGGACTTTCACTGGGTAGAGCTGATGTGAAAAGGATTAAGTTAGTCTTCTTTTATTTTAGAAAAATACCAATTTCAGTAAGTTTGCAGCCAGCGAGGAAACCTAATAAAAGTAAATCAATCGAAAGAAAAGGTACAAAAAAATAGCTTTTTCTTTGTCTCTTTATTTATAGACTTTACCAGCGGCTTAAAAATAATGATTTAAAAAAAAACATTTTAACCTTCATTTCACTCCTTCAGGGTGTGGAATTTAAGAAAATGTAAAAACACATGTTTCTTTATTAAACAACACATATACAAAAATCTGAACAAATTCTTTCTAGGCCCCAAGGGGTGTTGCGTTGATATGCCACTCAGGTCTTCTGCTTTTATAATATTATGTATAGATAAAAACAGATTGAGTTTTCAAACATGTGTCAAATTAAAATGTCATTTAAATCAAAAGTACTAAGGAATATTGATATCAATTTTGAAGCAAATCACACCCAAATAACTTTCTACCCCTTTTAACCCCGCTAGGGATGAATTTCAATAATAAAATAAGCACGACTTCCATCAATTCTGCTAAAAAAGGTTTAAATTTCTATGGCTGAGGCAAAATTTAAAGTAGATTGGACCAAGGAATCGCCTGTCCCATAAAAATGCCCCCTTTTTCACTCCTTAGGGGTAGAATTTCAGAAAATCCTTTTTTATCGGATGCCTACGTCATACAAAGAACACACCCTCCAAGTTTCAGGTCAGCGATCAGCGGTTTAGGCTGTCCGTTGATCCGTCAGTCATTCGGGGCAAAGCATTATATATATATAGATTTGTTATTATGTGTAAGCCATAAAGGCGATTTCGAAAAAAAATCTAATTGTATATTTACTTAAAACAAGATTTCGTCACAATAGCATTAATATTCTTAGCGAAAAAAAGTTTTATAAGGAAATCGGTAAATTTCGAACGCAGGCGAAGTCGCGTGACAATGGCAGTTGCATTTTAAGATAATGGCTTAAAAAATCAAACACATATTGTCATGAAAACCCATTATCCTTCCTTTATGTTTCCACTTATAGTAACAAAAGCTCAGATCAAAGTACAAGGATGGTCATCATTTTATTCCATTATTAATTCTAGGAATTATTAATAAGTAAATAATTAAGAGTAATTTAGATAGTAAGTTAAATGGAATATTTATTAAATGGGAGTTACGAGAAAACATTTGGTTTCTATGGCATGGTATATAATTATTTTTACAAATTAAGTATTAATATTAGTTTTACAATTTAAATGTTAATATTAATATAATTGAACAGTGATGGTGGTAGCTTTTGACCCATCTTATGATAAGTGGTAAGCGTGAATTATGGTCGCTGGGTACAAAGAAGTGTCAAGGTAATAAGCAAAGATAGGTGAAGAAAGAAAGCCGGTCAAGACGGCAAAGTGCATGTCGGACTCATACATGTGTAAAAACTAGTTCTGTCAAATCCGGGTAAGAGTAATAAGCAGACCCTGGGTAAATAAAATACCGGGAATAATACAAAGACGAAGAACATCTGTCGAAACAAAACTATGTATTCAATAAAATAATAATATAAATATTATTTTCCTTGTTTAATCAATATAATATGTAACTGGGACGGACAGAACATACCATAGTAATAATTAGTAACGGGTGATACAGGAGTAGTAGCAGTGGAAGATATTATACTAATAATAAACTGATTAGTAATGCTTAGGCATTACTGTGTTCCGGTTTGGAGGGCACTGTACGCTAGTAAAATTACTGGGCAGAGGAGATTTACGAACCAATATCTCGAGGTCGGCAACGCGTGGGTGGCACCTATTAATGGTGCTGCAAGCGTTCATAGGCTACGGCAATCACTTACCATCAGGTGGGCCGTATGCTTGTTTGCCAACTTGTAACATAAAGAAAAAACTGAGAATTTAAGTATAATAAGGAACATCCAATGAACTCATTAGAAAACACATATCCTGTTTCCATAATCTGTTGGTCTGTGCGTGTGTGTATGCTATTTTTAGAAAACCTTAATAAATTTATCACGGAATATTATAATAATAGTAAGAATCCCGTGGGGTTATCTAAAAAGTAGTAGTGCATTTTTCATTATGGTGTATCTGTTTAAAGGATATTTCAACTAGTGAAATTACTGGACAAAAGAAGATTTAAGAACAAATATCTACAAATGAAGGTACTTGCAACAGCAAGCGTTCATAGGCTATGACAACAGACCTACCACCAGTGTGACTGATTGCACTGGTGGAATAATCTCTGTTGTGACAGAGGTTATCCCAACAGCGGGCGATGGGGTCGTCACATCCCGACGCCTTTGCTTGCCAACTTAGTAACTTAAACATACTTAGTAGTATTTCACTGAAAATTTACTGGCATAGCGCTGCTCTGTAAGCAAATTTAATTTGTCATTATTATTACTGCTCAATTAAATATCTAAACCTCGTTTAATTGTTGGGTATAAACGTAGATACATTTGATTTTTTTTCACATTTCACACATAGAGTCACGGACAAAATATAAATAATAAGTACTTTACCCACCTCGGACAGATAAGTAGATATATTTACATCAGATAGAACATACGCGTTCTGATTGAAAGTAGTATTCCCAAACTCTTCGTCTGTTAACACTTCATAAAACATTCCAGGAACTAATAGGAATACATCACTGACATTTTTTCCAATTTTCTTAGAATGATCACTGTCGTCGTACACTGGGACATTTGAGAAATTGAATGTACCATCAAAATATTCACAGCTAAGTGTGTAATTGGAAAAATATTCGCTATTATTACAGCATTTTCTTATACACTTCCTTTCTTGACACCTTATTTCAATATCATCTTTATCGGGGTCTAAAACGCTTGTGAATGGTGTATATCCAAAAACTAAGTTAAAAATTATTAACAGAACACTTATTAATAATAGCCGCGCCATTATTGCGTCCAGCTTATAAAATGTAACTCTAATTATGGTTAGTGGTATGACCCAATCGTTAGTTAATTGTTTACTTGTGGTCGGATGACTTTATGTATGTATGTATATAAATAGCAAAATTGTAATTCCATAAAATATAAATTTATAAAACCAATGTAAGCTTCCTAGCTGCCCTTGTTTTTATGACTCTCAATTGAGAATATATTATTAAGACTTCGATCTGAACACTATCCTTCACTAAAATTTGAACTTTTAATGAAGAAAAAAGAAACGGATAAGTGTGACGTTTACAAAAACATCGAGGATGTATAACACTTGGACTGGTCCAAAATTATTTTGGCAAATAAACATCTATAATGGCAAAGGATTGATATTAGTTACGTGATAATAGGTAATTTTTTTTGTATTTTTCTTAGGGAAAAAAGTCTTAAATTCGATTAATAATAATATTAATATATTGGTTATTTTATTTTATAAATTTAAAATTTAATTTAGTTCACCGATCAGACTGATTTATTGTTTTTATTGTAGTATACTATGGTATTTCAACTGAGCGTCTCTGTGCTTCTGAGGGCACGTAAAGAGTCGGTTTCAGCTGTTATTAATAATCGAAAAGTTAAGTCAGAAACCTATACGGGCGACCTGGACAACTCTGATACTAGGTTGGCTATTAACCACTCGATAAGAAGAAGAAAAAGAAGAACTCAAAAGTGTGATCGCCTTCACCCTTTCACCGATTTTTACGGACGTCGAATTAAACAAGCATTGCACACGCGCAAAATAAAATCTTATTCATAAAAACGCACACTATAACAATCTCTCACACCATCTTAAAATACGCACACAGATATAAAATAAAGCTTAGCCAAGCATTGTTTAGACGCTCAATATTTAATTTATAACTAAATTTAATGGCTAAATTAATTAAAGTTATTACGTACAAATACTTTTTTTTTTAAATTCACTAACTTGCTAGTCAAACGTACTAAATTTGCTGCAACTCAACTCAACAAATCAGCAACTTCAGAACAAGAAAATACCCTTACAACAACACACGATGCTGTCGCTCTTTATTTTAACTTAATCGTCGGAGGTGAACGGCTTTATACCACTTTTTTATTTTACCTATGCCATGCAGCTTAGGCTTTTGTTCTTTAATCAGTGTTTTAAAAATAAAACAAAAATAGAACGAAACGTAACGTACGTTATAAATAAACAACTAATGTGAGATTTTAAAGTCATTTTTTTTTATGTAAGAAGTTGGCAAATAAGCATACAGCTCACCTGATGTTAAGTGGTTGCCGTAGCCTTTGAGCGCTTGCAACACCATTAGTAGGTGCCACTCACGCGTTGCCAACCTCGAGATATTGGTTCTTAAATCTCGTTTGACCAATAATTTCACTAGACTACAGTGCCCTTCAAACCGAAACAAAGTAATGCCTAAGACACTACTGCTTTGCGGTAGAATATTTGGCACTGTGGTGTTACTTACCTAGATGGCCTCTTGCAAAAAAATACCCTACCACCAGTATGACCGATTTCACTGGTGGAATAATCTCTGCTGTGACAGAGGTTATCCCAACAGCGGGCGATGGGGTCGTCACATCCCGACGCCAGTATGTGACATATTAAAATTATAATTATTTTAAGACTTTCTGGCTTCACTCGCGTGGTCTATATTATTATTGTTTAGCTAAATAATCAACTCTTCCACTTTATAACATTTAAGAGATTTAAAGGACATGACTGATGCTAAGGAAGCCGATCATCTTGTAGTCGGCTTGTCCTCAGTGGTACACTTTCGGTTTTCGTTAGTTGGGATATATCTGTTCCATTAACACACCGCATCATTTTGCCTGCTCGTGCTTTTAAGGGTAATATCTTAATGTTAAATATAACTTTAGGCTATAAGCCTTTCTCGAGTAATGAGCTATCAAATGCAAAAATAATTTTACAAATCCAGCCGTTAGTTCGGAAGATTAGCGCGTTAAAATAAAAACTCTTCCGCTTTATATACACTTCATATGACATTGTAAATTTTCTAATAAAACAATTGATTGATAAGTTTATACTTGTAACAACTTTTATAATAAAGAAAATCGTGCATAAATACACTGTACACGTAAATTATATATTTATTCATCAAAATAAGAAAATAATGATATACAACATATCTAATTTTAGAAGTAAATAAAAAATGGCATAGTTTATGGCAAAGAAAATGTCGAAACAACACTAAGAAATGCCGTTTTAATGCGACATAATTCCTTAAATAATGCATGCTATTGTTAATTTCCACTATCTAGATTTTGTCCAACAGGGTTGTTAGAAACTTGTAACTGAACGTCTTGGCTGGTATATGATTCAAATGTGCTGCTGCTCGTATGACCTCGGCTAAGTGTGGGTCTTGTTTCCATGAAGCTATAATATCTGGAAAATATATAAATTGATTATAAACTTAGAAACTGAGATGGAAGTATAACGCAGATTATCATAAAAAGTGACCAAATCTGTGTTTGACGTTAAATTGTGTTTAGAATTAATTTATTTCTGAACATCTATTGATAAACAAATATATTTGCCAATGAAGGAAATCTTTACAGGCAACATAATATAGCGTAATAGGGGCTAGTAGACACTATGATGACTAAATCCAAAGCATTTCGCAACCGTCATGAAATAAAAAAATATATTTTAATCACTATGATAAAAGTATATTGTGAATACCTTCTCTGGAGTTTTCTGTAAATTTTCTTTTTGCATACGAAGATTACAAATATTGATATACCGATAAGAATATTGTACGCGTCGGTTGCCACCCATATCTCCAGTTCTGGAGTTAAAAAGCTGACAACTTCTACTATCCAATTGATACCCATTATTACAGATAACTTAATGTACACCTTAAACCTGTAAAAGAGGTAAAATTTTCGTGCATTTTAACGAAGAATTTTTAGTTTTATTAATAATTAGTCCCTGGGTGACCGAGGTTTGCTCGGTATATTTTTTTGGTAAGACGTGTTTTTTTTTAATTATAATTATTTAGATATATATAAATATTTAGATTTAGATACGAATTACGTAATCATGAAATATAAATAATATTTTACAACGCCATCTACTGAAGTAGCTTTAGTTTAGCTTGCTAGTTTACAGGCTCGGACGTCAAAGCAATAATAGTATTATTACTCGCCAAATGATGTCAGGAAAATATATTATCTCGAACTGTAGTTTTCATTGCTTAAAAACACGCATAAAACGACAATTTCTAAAAATGAATTCTAGCTAGATCAATTTATCGCCCCCGAAACCCGCAGCATACTAAATTTCATGAAAATTGTTAGAGCCGTTTCCGAGATCCCGAGAGAGAGAGAAACTAGAGAGGGAGAGATTAAAGAATTGCTCGTTTAAAGATATTATAAAGATGTTTGTATCTATCTCTACATAGTATTAAATAAAGTGATTTTCCATGTGTCTTTAATTCCGCTAACTCTTCCTGCACCTGGCTTTTCATGCGGCTATCACCACCAGTTCGTTTTTTTTTTCACGAAAGGCTGAATAGAGGGTGGGCTAGTTTTTATATGGTTGACAGAAACAAATCTAATCAAGAGAGGCGATAAATTAGCACGCTGTTCTAGATTGTAGACCCATAGTATTTCAGATATGAATGAACTGCGAGCTTATCATTAACTTTTAGTAAAAATTCTTTTTCGATTCAATTCAAATTTGTCAGTAAATCCATTCAGATTTTATATGAGCATGACGTATAAATATATATCTCATACTACGAAGTAGCGATGTAGCTCAGTTTTTGGTCGTCATTTGAATCGCAAAAAGCGTTAATGGTAAGCTTTTTTTCTGTTGGCCCTACTGGCCTTGACAGCGTCACCGGGCGGGGCCGAGTACAGAGACTCAGCCGTGATAAAGGGCAGCCCTCACGGGGGCTCAAATTTGATTCCGTCCTTAGGGTGCCTCCTGCGAAGCCGAACTAATGGTAAGTGCCCTGGTTTTACTGTTTCTCTCTTAAAAGTATTATTGCATTTCATTCAATGGGTCTTATAAGTGAATGAAGACTACGACAACTGGTTGCCATAAAGCTGCCGTCACTTATTAATATTTAACGAATATCGACGGCTTGTTATGTGGTAGCTGTGAAAAGAAGTATTAAATTTTCTCATTTGTGGTAAGTACTGTCAAATATTTAAGGAACTGCTTGTGATATTAGCTAATTATGCTTTTTTATAGTTATACTAATACATAAACCGGCGTTAATTTGCGGACGTCCGCATGATAGGTAATCAAATTTTAATCGCAATCGATAGAACGTTAGAGCCGTTACAGAAAAAGCAAAGAAACATTTATTTGTATATTTATTAATTTTGCAAAGCAAAGAACCATAAACCTTGTCAGCTTTTACTTATTTTAAATAAAACATTTTATGTAGATACTAATTATAATAAAATCGTTTGTCAAATTTGAAATTTGGTTTTAGTAAAGTTCTTCGGATCCAGAAGGTTGAATTTTAGATTTAGAATCACGAAATTATTAATTCACCTGTCTTTTTGTTTCCGACGCGTAGCCGGACTGCCAGCAGACGCTGTATCCAGCACAGATGTTCCACGACTCAATCTCCATATATTAAATGCCGTCATTAGGAAAAGCAACCAATTGCACGAAATCAAAATGACCATGGGAACATAGAGATAGAAAAACTTTTGACCACCTAAAAATGCATTTAATTTATTATTTTAGTAATCTAGCAGTTTACCGTTTAATGGTGCATTCACAACGCAGATAATTTTTTGCAAAGCAACCTAATTTTTTTTATGTTACAAGTTGGCAAACAAGCATATGGTCCACCTGATGGTAACTGGTTGCCGGTAGGCTACTATGAGCGCTGGCAGCACCATTAGCAGGTGCCACGCACACATTGCCATCGAGGCCATCGAGATATTGGTCCTTAAATGTCCTCTGTCCAGTAATTTCACTAGCGTACAGTGTCCTTCAAATCGGAACACAGTAATGCCTAAGCACTACTATTTGGCGGCGGCGGCTCTAATCAGGTTTTAACAGGCTAGTAATTTTTACAAAGAGCGATTGCCATCTGACCTCCGCAACCTAACTTACTAATGGCGAATCAGTAACTCATTGGATACGAGCAAATTACCTTAACGTAGCTTAACGTGCTTTCCTAGTCACGGTGGGGAGACTCACAAGGCGACGCCCAGACTGAAACCGATATTTATAACAAACATCTGCTGCGAGCGGGAATCGAACCCGTGACCGTCGATGCTCAAATTAGGCTCGCTACCAGCATGCCACAAGGGTCGTCCATAGAATAGAGTAACGCTTTATAATCGTGAAACATTTTTTACCTTGGAGAAAGCACCCTTGCTTCGGTATCTGAGGTTGAATGATCCAAGGTTTATAACTTAAATCGATCTCGTTAAGTATGATCAAGGATATAGTCATAGAAAGTGGTATAACATATGAGTACAAACAATACATCGCAAATTTAAATTTTTCACCTCGCCTATGAATTGGTCTAACTTTCGCGTAGGCCCTGAAAATATAGTATTGTTTTTAATTACAGAGCAATTATAAATAATAAAAAGAAATTACAAAAGATTAATAATAAAAAATTAACTTGAGAGGTGTCTAGGGACACCCGGATGGAACGAAGTTCCTTTCGATTAATTAGTAAAGGAATTGTAATTTTTTTTTAAAGTTATAATAATATTTTTTAATTTATTATTTATTATGTACAAAAAACAAATCAACAAAAATAATCGTCGCGACACCACACTGTTCAAAACAAATAGAAAGACGAAATAAAAATATCTGGCTTGCTTTCTATAAGAGAGAGAGAGACAGACAGAGAAACATGCGACGCCGCACAGCTTACAATAGCTTACTATAGCAAAAAGTGTCGTGATAACTTTTCGTAAGAATTTTTCCGTCTAGCCCCTTTCACAACGTGCGATAAGGAACTTCGTTCCAAAAATATGAAATAAAATATGAGTAATATTTTTAAGAGTTCAATATAATATAAAGTTCATAGGTTACGGTGCCTGCATATCATCAGGTGGATCGTAAGCTTGTTTGCCAACTGTCATGAAATAAAAAAAAATTACATTATAATCTAAAATAATAATTATAAATTATATAAAATAATAATTTATATATAGAATATAAATATTTCAATACTCATTCTATTATTAGTATTTGTGAAATACATATGTACTGTTTATGTTATTATATTTATAAAAATATCGCACACCGTAATTGGCAAACTGAAACGACTATGCATAAATAATAAAAAAGCTTAAAATAAACCTGTTTTTATCGATAAAGTAGACAAAGTTTGTCCTTGTGGGTCTACCCACTGTGCCTCGGAGAGCACGTTGGTTCCGGTTGTCATCAAATAGCATCTGCGGAATATCAAGAGGTAACGATTATTAATCGTTACCTCTTGATAAGTAAATTGCTCTTATCCAATGAGTTACTGATTCGCCTTTAGGGTTGCGGAGGTGAGATGGCAATCGCTCTGTATAAAAACTAGTAACCTGTCAAATCCGAACAAGAGTAATAAGCAGACCCTGGGTAAATAAAAATACCAGGAAATATAAAGAACAATGTAGCCTTAATGGCTGATAAATAAATAATTTAACTTTATCCTAAGTCTTATACTCCAAATTATTGTAACTAAGCTAAGTCCCCACTATATTTAGTAGTACTATTTATTTGGAAAATCCAGTAAATAACATAATTATAAATAGTTGTTTGAGTATTATTATATTTTAATTTTTACTTTTTCTTTCCTCTCTGTTATCTACAATTTTTAATTTTTCTTATAATACAATAAACATTTTTGTGAAAAATTTAATATATTATTTAATTTATTGTCGTAAGTTAGCCTAACTTCAAAGATCTACTCGTGAATAACATCTGGGACACCGATAAGTATAATTTCAAGATTGTACGAACTTGGGAAGTCATGGGCGTATCCAGCATTTGGCCTAGGGGAGGGTAATCTTAATTTAAGGTGAGAGGGGGCAAAATGACTATTTTCTTCAATAATTAATAATTTAAATTATGAGTTAAATCGCTTTAAACTTACCGGAAAGTCCACCAAATGTCGAAAGACATAACGTTCATCCAACAAAATGTAGACAAGAAGAAAAAGTACGTAAAGGCAGCTGAAATAATGAGACAAAATAGTTTAGTATAAGATTAACCCCGGTTTCTCGTACGTTGATAATATTAATCTCAACTTAACATACGTGTTTAGTAATTTAAATGTTAATATATTAGACGTAGGGTTAGTATTTAGTTTATAAAGTACGCCCTATACTGAGAATTGTAGATTTTTTATTAAGTTTGTATGTCAAATTTTTTATTTAAGAAAGAATTTTTATTTAATTTTGGCGATATTAGTATAAGGTATGACGGCGCTGACATAGTTAAATGGCTAAAAGCCCCTAAAGAAATTAACATATCAAATATAACTCATTGATTGAATTCGATCAACATGCGAGAAGCTAGGAGAAGCCAGGCCAGGTGATCTATAGTAATAGTAGAACGGTAGTACAAGGCGCCGTAGTTTCAGCTCAACGTGTTTTTTTATGGAAATTCGTGTTTTCACAGGGATACCTGACCTGGCGTTATAGTTATTCAAACAGAGTTTTTTTTTGGATAAAATGTTTTTTGTCTCGTTAAATACTCGTAGTTAAAACTTATTGAATAATTTAATTATACCTTTTTAGTTCTTATACTGTTTAGTTAAATAATTAAAAACTGTTTTTTACTTATAAGGTAAGTTTGCTATCATAGCTTAAAATGAATTACGAATGAACGTAAAAACGATCTTTAGGACATCGTATGAAAAAATAAACTTAAAATTATTTCATTTATGTTCCAAGTAACTTGTCAACTAAAGAAGCCATTTTGTCTGATGCATCACCATTACATAGAACTCTCCTTGTCCTATCTGTGACTAAGAAGTATAATGGGCTTGACAAACAGCTGAGGAACCCGATAATTGACGCAATAATAACCGCATTAAAGATGTGTGTGTTTAGTAGTAACTAACTAATGAGCTTAACCTGATAAATTAGAGTACTATTTTTTTATTTTGTTGATCCTAATTGGCATAAAATTACGTCAAAGATTTTAATAGGTTTTTTTTTTTAAAAAGTATTAGCAATGCTTTTTTAATCGCGTTACTAATATTCCTATTGCCCTCCAAATAAGCTCGAAGCTTGCGCTAGGAGTGGGTACGACAATAGCCCAAGGGTATCAGGATCGAACCTACCACTCTCGCGTTAACGGAGCGAAGTCGGCCCTTCTACCGTTGAGCTATTGAGCTATTGATCCACGTGTGCAAATTTTCAAGTGAATCAAGCCAACAGTTGTGTGACGTCAGTGTTTTTTTATATATGTTTTTATTGATAGTAGTAGAGCCATGTTTCTCCCACCACAAATGGGCCAGCTCGATTGGGGTAGTATTAGGTACCCTCTCACAGAAAATCGGCGTAAAGTAACAGTGGCTAGCTGTACTATTGTATCGTGCAAATAGTGAGAATGCCGGAAGCTCAATCTCCCACCCCTGTATTCCCTTCCTTTTTTCCTTTCTCATCCCTTCCCTCCTATCCCTGTGACTGGCAGTTAAAATTCAAATTTTAAAAGGTCCCACGAAGTGCCAGGTCAGAATATCACATTTTATTAGTTAACATAACAAGGTTAAGCAACTGAGAAAAGTATTATTTAAGGATTACAGAATTTTAAGAAAAACTTACATAAAATAAGGCATTCGACTCTTCGATAATGTTTAATTTGTATAGATGCTAATGACAGGAAGGCTCCCATTAGACTAACAATATATGCCATTAATATCATGCCCGCGAGGTTCCTTAATTCTGGCAGGATGATGTAGACGAGTAAAACGATGAATAAGAACACGCAAGACACTAGCAAAGCTGAAATAAGGTATTTTCTATTTAAAGTAAGCAATAGATAGATAGATAGAATAGACCTTAATGTACGCAACTTATATAAAAAAACAATAGTATAAATAACTAAGGCACACTTACCAAAAATCGAACTAAAAATTTAAAAAAAAAGTATTTTATTGTGAAAAAATTAGACATTTAGAGCACCGATAAATATAAACTTGTTGTAGTGAATTCTCAAACATCATCATCATTGTCATCATCATCATCATCATCATCATCATCATCATCATCATCATCATCATCATCATCATCATCATCATCATCATCACCACCACCATAATCATCATAATCACCATCATTATCGTCGTCATCGTCATCATCATCATCATCATCATCACCATAATGATCATCATCATCATCATCATCAACAATCAATAGGTTAAAATTCTGTTACGTATGATGTACTTACCCGATGTGTAATATGGGTTACTTTTGGAAGTAGCAACATTTTTAAGAACAGACCAAAACTTTGGTACAATAGAGTCGCCAACAGCGTAGTCCACGCAGAAGTAATCTATCGGGTGCCATCTTGTATATGTATTTGGAAGCATAAGTAATAGCGCGCCGTTCTGAAAAGAAGCATAAGAAAACATCACCTACCTACCTATAGTAACAGAAACAAAAAATGTATGTAATAGATATATTATTTTTGATGTTATAAATACTTACATTTTAAATGTAATTTACTCTGTATTTATCAAGAGTTCACTTTATGTTAAAATTAGATCATAATCAAGACAAAAATCAATAAAAAAATGTTTAGCGCCGAAATAATAGGTTTTCACTACATGCAATTGGTAACGATAAAATTATTAAACCTACGATATTTAAAACAATTTTCAAAATTTTGTCTGCTCTTCGATTTGTTCCGGCTAATCTTCGAAACGGATGGAATGATTTTAATCGGACTTTTATTGATAGATACTATAAAGTGTACTTGATGATGTTATAAGAATTGAATAGTGTACTTTTATTTAAGATAAAGAATTATGCTAGGACGATGGTAACAATTCAGCATATGGTTCACCTTGTGGTAATTGGTAAGCATAGCCAATAGCATTCAACAATAGTAGTCATATTGTATAGCGTTTAACATAAAGAGTAGGAAACAAAGGTTGTTTCAGGAAGAGGTAAGAAAAAGAGGTAAGAAAAAGAGGTAAGAAAAAGAGGTAAGAAAAAGAGGTAAGAAAAAGAGGTAGTTTTGTACGGCGTGGTGGTTTTGGTGCTCTCTGTCGCCGGAAAGAAAAACAGTTATTGCAATTCATATTCTAAGTAAAACGTCGTCGTCGCTGGTAGTGCTATCGTGCTCAGGACCGGAGTAATCAAATGTTAATCTAATAATCAAGAGTATTCATTAATAATAATTATGTTATGAATATTAATTATAGAATAGACGACGTTGTGGCGCAGTGGTAGCGAACCTGCCTTAAGCGCCACAGGTCGCGGATTCCATTCCCGCTTGGAACGGATGTTTACATTGACGACATCTTTTCCGGTCTGGGTATATTTGTCTTTGTCACTGTGTATTTTTCCGGACCCCAGACACAGGATATAACTTTCCTAATAGAGGCCGTCGAGTGTGTAGCGTTGTAACATAAAGTCAGAAGATGTGTATCATACTTTAATGTGATGTGTTTGTACTAGAGCATTTGACACTACGATGGATAATAGTTTTAAGATGTGTTTGTAAATGTTAACATTTATCTCTCCAACCCTTTATCGAATTGTGCAAGAAGTTTATCTATAATGGTTTTGTGTAATATTAGTTCACAAAAGTTCATAAAAGTTAGCATAAGACATTGTTATTTGTTAGAATACCCATGAAAGCAAAATCGTCACCCAGTGACATTAAAAAAGAATGAGATGATACATAATTATTAAAAAAGTGCGTTGTGGACCACGCACAGTCGAAACTAAAGGGTTCCGAATTAAAATCAACCGCAAGAATAAGTTGGTAATTTCATTATTAAAAGTAATATGAAAAAGAAAGATATATAATACATACAAACTAAGTATGGTTGAAAGTTCATTTGATTTTCTTTTCCACATTTATTTTTCCACAATTATAAATCCCATAGTTTAAGGACCTATCCAAAGATATCTCACACGTTACCATACGTTACATTTATAGACTGCTACTCTTAATTTTTATATACATATTTTAGAGTTCATCTTATTAATAGAGCCAATAATCTCCGAATAAAATGATGAAATTATGAGGGTTCCGTTTTTGCCGTTTGGCTACGGAAACCTAAAAACTTCAGTCACAAATAATATTCGTGTTATAAGGACAAAAGTACGTAACGACAACTGTTCAATACATTTAGATTTTTTATTCATCAGAAAGTAAACAAAAGTACTTGTATATAATTAAATAATGATAATTTTCCTGGTTTTATCAATATAATTACTAACTAAAGCTAAAAACAGAAAATAAACAGCATGTAAATAACTTTTACATTGAATATCAAACTGGAAATAATATCGTATAACGACCCTTGTATCGATCGTGTGCTACTTTCATCTGGGATTTGAGCTTTAGATGGTGCATCAAAATTGGAAAAAATAACGAAAATGTCTATGTATATCACTTATTGCAATGTGGGTGATTTTCAATAAATAGTAGATCCTTAGTAGTAATAGAGCCATGCTCCTGCCTCTAGAATATGTAATATTCATTTTCTAACTTTTCTAACTAAAATATTTGTAGTTTAGCAGATATTTCAAAAAATGTATTTAATCACTTATATTAAGTATAATATTTTTTTTTAATAAAAATGTAAAATGACAATTGTATTCATATTTTTATTACATACTAGCTTCTGTCCACGGCTTCGCTCGTTTTACATTTGGGGTGACATAGACCTTCTTTTTGATATAACGTTTGATATGTTTAATATATTACACGTATTCACCTATACACGTATTCTTTATACTTTATCGTTCGCCAAAAATAAGCTTCAGCATAAAAATTATGGAGCTCCATGCAAAAATTTTACCCCTTTTTTCACCCCTTTAAAGGTGGAGTTTTAGAAACTGTTAAAACAAGTATTAATTTTCTTTATCTTTAATTGTTCGACAAAAATGAAAGTTTGAAGCCATCAGTTTCCAAAATAACGGACTTCCTTAAAAATGTATGTATATATATATATGTATGTATGTATGTATGTATGTATGTATGTATGTATGTATGTATGTATGTATGTATGTATGTATGTATGTATGTATGTATGTATGTATGTATGTATGTCTATTTCTTTGTGTCGCCCTACAGGCTAAACCCTTGGACGGATTTCGACTTATGGGGTATCATTAGATTCGACTCAGTTGTGAGAGTGACATACATTATTTTAATATAGGTTCCTCAGAAGCAAAGATATTCAAAGCGGAATATCAAAGTTCGTATAGAGCCAAGATCTCATGATGGTTCCTCGTAGAACTCAACAAAATAAACGAATAAGAATAAGGCGAAAAGTATGTATAAAATTTTTCGATATATTGCTTAGTTTTCGAGATATAGATGGCTGAAGTTTGATTATTTTTGGTGAGTGTTCGCCAATTCTACTCCAAATGTTTTACTTTCTTTTAGGTAATTAATTAAAGCATTTTCTATAAATCAAAAAATACGGCATAATTATATAAAAAGGTGGATTAATAAAATAATTAAACTTCAAAAGCGCAAAACTATTATATATTATATATTACTTATTATATATTATATGCTATTCAATTTATTGTATAATTAGGTACACAAATTTTGTTAGTAAAAAAAATATAGGAATACGCACAATATAATATATTAAAAGTATTCTTCGATTCCAATACTTATTTCAAATCCACTTCAGAAATGCGCAAATCTTGTTTCAGAGTCACGGACAAAAATATAATTAAGAAGTACGTATACCCACCTCAGTCAGATAAGTTGATTCGTTCAGATCAGATAAAACATATGCGCTTTGAAAAAAAGTTCTATTTTGAAACTCTTTGTCTTTTAACACTTCATAAAACATTCCAGGAATTAATAGAAATATATCACTGATACTTTTATCAATTTTCTTGTAATGATCATAATCATCGTATATTGGGATATTTGAGAAATTATATGTACCATCAAAATATTGACAATTGAGTGTGGAATTGGAAAAATATTCGCTATTATTACAACACTTTCTTATACACTTCCTTTCTTGACACCTTATTTCAATATCATCTTCATCGGGATTAAGCACTAAAACGTTTGTGGACGGTGTATATCCAAAAACGACATTAACAATGACTGACAAAATATACACAATTATTAACATTAAACGCGCCATTATTTCGTCCAGCCTACAATATCGGCCAAGTGCGTGGTGGAACACGACCAGTTCTGACTCAGACTGAAGGGTTCAGCCGATTGATTGCTATTTAGTGAAATATTTACGTAAAAATAAGTTTGTATTTCATAGTAATTTTTGAAAACAATATTAATAAACTTATGTAAACAAGTTCTATATCCCAAAAACAAATAATCTTCTTTAAAAAAATTACGTTGAAAGTTTTAAAACTCATAGTTAGAAGGGGAGGGGTTCACAATTTTATGACTTTAGAAGCTAATATCTCAAAAACTATTGACATGAACAAAAAATTCAAATGAAACTTCCTTATAATTTTCGATCGACTTCAAAAAGAAAGAGGTTATCTATTTGAGTTTTTTTGTATGTTTGTTACCTGATAAATCGAATACGGCTGGAGTGATATGGATAATTATTTTTTTGTTGTTTTATAAAAGGTATAATTGTGAGATAGTCCCCTTTTAATCTGGTCTGGATCTGATGATGTGTTGATGGAGCAATTGAGGAAACTCTACACATTTTATAGCTACTAGGTATTGCGATTTTTGTTTAAAGTAGCTTGTGCTATTGCTCTGCAAAAGCACCGTTTGATGAAGTGGAACTGCTAATGATGATCATCATCATTTTCTCAAATATATCATTTGGTACGATACAATTAGGTAGTTTGGTTGAAAAATTATTATTCCTTCCTAGCTTAAAAGTGTATAATAAAAAAAAACCAACAGACTTCAAGAAAAGGGAAGGTTCTCGTCTCATATGTTTCTTATATTACTGGGAGATGGCGAGGCCGATATTGAAAATTCGTTTTTAAACATAATTTAGTTAGCACTTAGAACGCTGACGAAAATATTCTGTAGAATTTTTTTTTTTAAATTTTAGTTTTGAAGTCGGTATTTTTTTTGAGTTGACAAAGAGATGAGCTTATTGTTGTATGAGTTTTTAAAAAGAGCTCCTATTTTCTCTTCACGTATATTATATATACAGATACAGCAAATGTTATTTTAATTTTTTTTCGCATTAATAATATAGCGATTAGACAGAAATAAAACGCATATGTTTGAGGTAGATAATATTTATTAAAGACAAAAAATATGTATTATTACAAAATATCATTAAAATGTTTATTAATATAAACGTATAAATGCATGTCTTACATCTAAGCAACATCTACGCTACATTTTATTTTAATTTGTAAAATAAAACAAAACAAAAAATAAATTGCAAATTAGATTAAATGGAATACAAATATATTCGCCAATTTTAATAAAGTTAATAGAAAAATGATTTTCACCCTAAATTACACTGTCAAAAACCATTCTTCTTGAACAGCCTAAACATAATATGTAGCTAAACCCAATATGAGGAGAGTTGACCGCGGCAAACTAGTAACTAATTTTTTTCCGATAAAAATCTCTACAAATATATATGGTCCAACCCAGGGGGCACGCTATACAACAAAAAAGCACCATCAAAATCGATACCTAAAAACCAACGTTTTGATATTAATTCTAATTGAATTGAAAATATTTTGAAATCGGTTAAAAAGCGAGTCTACTTAAGCAAATATAAAACTATTGTCTACTAAACACAGAAATGCCATTTTAAAAATAAACTTCTTATAATATCAAAGTATTGTAATAATTTTTATTTAAAAAAAATATATATATCCATAATATTTTTTTCAGAAAATATAATGGGGCCAAAATAATATATTTATAAAAACTTTTAAGGTTTATATTTAAAATCTATATTATTACTATAACTGATTTATTGCTGTAATTAAAATGTTTAAAAAATAGATTCTTCGTAAATAAATAATATAAATAATATTTTATAAACTGTAATGTAATAAAATTCTGAGATTCTGTGAGATCAATTTGTAATGATTTGTATGTAAACGATATCTCATAAAATGTTCACTTATCATGTAAACTTATTTATCATGTAAACTATGAAAAAATCAAATAAGCATTTCTCTATTTCAAAAATTTAATAACATAACTACGATATCTTTAATCATTTCACTTATTTTTATAAAATCTTATTATTTTAAGCTTAGTATCTTAAGTTTGAAGACTAGTTGTCATTACACATATCCTTAATTAATATTAATAAGTGCACTTTATGCTAAAATTTTAGTATTTTAGCAAATAAATTTATCTTAGGCGATAAACTATGATAAAAGGCATTCACAGACCCAACGTTAGACAATATAGTTAAAAAATTGGGGTCATGTGTGTATCGAATGTATCATATGACATTCAAAATAAAAATAAATATAGAAATTATCTTGCATTCAAATTAATATAAAATATGACTTTAAAACTTTTGTTTCGCATCTTATATTATATTATATATCAAATTGATTTTGATATATTATTTTAATCTATATTCTAAAGTTAAGCAACTTTATGATGCTATGTGAAAGGTTATTTTTCAATTTATGTTTTTATTTGTAAAAAGAAGCGGTGTTACATACACCGCTTCTTTTTTAATTAAGAAAAAATATAAGATGTATTTTAGAAACATGGAAATATTTTCGGAATTAGCAAGGGCTATAACTTTTTTTTTTTCATTATGACGTTATTGCGTAATTTCTTGATTTCTGGTAGTAAGTGCTACGTCGTCTCTCGACGACATCGTTCTTGTAGAAATCTGGCTTTTTGTAATTGAGTCTCCTCGCATTTGCATGTATCTGAAATGGATAAAAAATTTAATTAAAACAGGTCTTTCGATATATTAATAAAACATTTAAAATTATTTTTAACACATCATTATTTTTAACACAACAAAAGTATTCTTGTTGAATTTGAAGTTTTTCTATCATCTTGTTTATCCATGATCCATGAAGCCAAAAAAATCCACTATACCAATATATAAATCCAACAGCCAACAACCAAAAAGGAGTTCCAAACAAAATTTCATAGAACAAAAATCGTCGGAGGCTAATTGAGAAAGAATAAAGGTTAGAAGAAGTGTCAAAACATAAGAAAAACTGTGTGAAATAATACCCAAATATAAAAGATACTAAATTAAACACCAATACAGAATGTAAAATTTAAACGGCTAACACTCACGTTCAATCGGTTTAAGTACCGACTAGTTTCGGACTCATCGGAGGTCCTTCATCAGGTTGCGAGACGGGTCGCGACCGCGAACGTAACCCACTCACCCTGATGAAGGACCTCCGATGAGTCCGAAACTAGTCGGTACTTAAACCGATTGAACGTGAGTGTTAGCCGTTTAAATTTTACATTAAGTTAATTATGTCTCACGATAGTTTTAATAATTTAACCAATACAGAAGTTCATCCTTACAAATCAACTTATTTCGAGTTTTAATTACAAAATCCAATCCAATCGCGTTGTTATTGTGCAAAGGGTTAGTTAGAACAAAAGCAAAGCCTGTTATATTCATCTAAAACTTGTTATGTCCAATCCAATTTCGAAAACCTTCTTACAAACTTTTCTTAACAAATAATTAGATTATCTTACATTCAGTGCGTTCCATTCAATAGTTGGTGTAAATCATACATTCAATTAGTTGTAGTCAATTTAGCCTTAAATACTTCTTTGTTTTGTTTCTTATCAAATTCTGTTATCACAACTTAATTATCAGTATTATGAACTATATTAGGTTGTAAAGTTAAAGAGTCGTTGGGATTTTCTTCGTTCTTCTTCTTAATATAATTACAAATTAGTTGTATTGACTGTTCTGTTGCTATCAGTTTCTGGACAGCACGTTCTTATTGTATCCAAGCTATCTCTTTGCTTGTAATTCCTTAAGTTATTTATGTTTCTTTGTGCAACCATGGTGCTGTCCATTTCTCGTTTTTGATGGAGAATGCGTTCTTTGATCCTAGATAAATTAAAAATTCTCATACCATTATTTTAATAAACTTATTACAATGCCGTGAGAATTAATTATGAACTATTTAAACTCGTGTTAATGGCATGAAAATTATTTCTAAGACGACATAAGCACGATTTAAGATGAAATAAGCAAAATTAATGGCTTAAATTCTTAATAAAAATAATTCAATTGTCTTAATTTTGATTATCTTATTAATTTTAGTCCGGATGGATAAGGCTATAAAAATTTAAATTGCTTATTATAACAATATAAATATCAATGTAAAAACATTAATTACATACATCGAACTAACCTTCTCTTGATTAGGCGGAAGATTTTGCGTTTGCAAACGAAGATAATGAAAATGAAGACGCCGATGAGCACGTTGTACGCATCAATGAACCGAAAGACGTTGTCAGCTTTAGGGTTAAGTGCACTGATCACCTCCAACAGCCAGTTGATCCCCATCACGACGAATAGCTTCACATAGAGGCATAAACTGTTGGAATAGATGAGTTGTTAGTTGTATCTCATTGATGTTGTAAAGCGCTTCAAATAGTTTACTTTTTATACTTATTTCACCATGACCATAGATTTTGAATTGTTTTTACCAAGACCAATTGTTAAAATAGAAAAAAAAAATTGTCGGATCTGCCAAAATCTTTCTAAGCAACAGCAAATAATTAATCTTTGTTGGATCTGCCAAAATAAATTTGGGTAGTTTTAAATGCAATTTCTAGTTTTAAGTTGATTTAGAGTTTCATATTACGTCTTACCGTTGCCGTTCTCTGTTCTGTCCATCGTGTTTAGCACTATCTCTAGATTTAAGTACTGCTATTTCCTTTTTGATTTGTGCGATCTTGATAGCAGTCAAAACAAAAAACACGATATTTGCGAAGCAAAGAATTATTATTGGTCCATATAGGTAAAGCAACTTGCTGTATTCTGAAATGAAAGTTTAATTTATCATTAATCAATTATTTGAATATAATCATAGCTACTTCTTTCTAGCATTATTCCTGTTATTATACGAGTATTTTAGCCAGGGTCTGCTTATTACTCTTGTCTGGATTTGACAAGTTACTAGTTTTTACACAGAGCGATTGCCATCTTATCTCCGTTACTTTAAGGGCGAACCAGTAACTCATTGGATAAGAGCAATTTACTTGTCAAATCGTTAACGATTATTATTAGATGTTATGTGATAACAACCAGCACCGACAGCTTAATGTGCTCTTTGATGCATGGTGGGGAGACCCACAAAGACAGACGCCCAGACTGAAAGAGATATTTGTAACATCAATGGAAAAATCTGCCCGAGCGGGAATCGAACCCGCAACGGTCGAGGGTAAAGGTGGGCTTGCTACCGAAAACGCCACAATGGTGCCAAAATATAATCATAGTAATTGAAACAAGTAAATTTAATTGAAACTTACGTGCCAAAAAGCAACCTTGGTATCTCAACAGCGGTAGTAAGGGATGTGGTTGTAGACCGGAAAACTCTAACGATACCATGATGATAGTGAGCACAGTCGGGAACCCGAATGCGTATATCGAGTATGCGCAAAATTTTGCACGCGTCGTCAATTTCTCTATAGTCATACCGCGCTTGCCACTGAAAATATTACAAGTATTACCTATAAACAATTTCAAAATTTAAGGATTTTATGACTGTGGGACCTACGTTAACTAATAGTCATCATGTTTGATAATGGAAAGGTTTTTTTACTACTAACTAGCCATTCTTACTTTGTACGTTTCGTTCTTTGTCTCAGCATTTCCAAGACATCTATTATTATCTACTCTACTCATATTTATCTCAGCGATTCTTTTAAAGCTTTTAAAATTATGAATGTAGTTATTATGAATTGAAGGGTTTATAAAAATAAAATTGAGTACGTGATAGTGCTACTGTAGATATTAATACATCGTCGTGATAACTCAGTGAAACTTTAGACTTTAGTGAGAAAATTGAGACGCGATGGAAGACGGATATCTATATAATTATAGTGTTCAAAATAACATCTGCTACGACCGGGACTAAAATAGCCTTTATGCCTAACAGCTACATAATATATTTTAACTATATTTTTCAAAACCTACAGCTTTATAGTTTTGTACAAGTTCATTTTAAGTGCGTAAATGGGAATAAATTAGAATCAGATAAAAAGTCTGAAGTAAGGTTAAGTAAAAGATTTTACATCATGAACAAGAAATAAAATACCTACTTAAGGGTTGAGATGATTGTATTCAAATAACTTTAACTAACCTGAAAGTCCACCAGATATCGAAGCACATGACGTTCAACCAGAAGAAGGCAGACAGCAGAGAAAAGTAGATTATAATACCTGAAAATTAAAATATAAAACTCGTAAAAAAAATTGGATACATTTTATGATGGGTAAATTATTTTTTCCCTTAATATTATGTAATAATAGTTGATTCGTTTGTTTTGTTCTTTTTTATAATATTTAAATTTACGATCTGAATACAGGATTGCTTCATTGAAAAATGTACTTTCATGAAAAAGCCAATGTCGCGTTTTCCCGTATTCCTTGCTATAAGTCAATTCACTAATTTCTATTTTTTTTTAACTATTTTTTCTTGTGCGGCCTGCCTGATGGTAAGCGGTTGCAGTAGCCGTATTCATGCGTTACCAACCTCGAGATATTGGTTCTTAAATCTCCTACGCCCAGTAATTTCAATAGCCTACAGTGCCCTTTAAACCGGAACACAGTAATGGCTAAGCACTATTATTTGGCGGTAGAATATTTGACACTGCGGTGGTACCTACCTAGCCGGCGTCTTGCAACAAAAGATATACCACCAGTGGGACTGATTGCACTGGTGGAATAATCTCTGCTGTGACAGAGATTATCCCAACAGTGGGCGATGGGGTCGTCACGTCCCGACGTCGGTAACATGTTGCAAGGTTAAGCATATCGCTTCTGTATTAATGTGCTATTGTATTTAAAATTAAAATATATACATAAGATTAAGATTTAATAATGCAATAACATTTGCATACGGATTTATTGCCGATGAACAATGTCTTGTATTAGCCATCATTAAGATATAAGTACTTTATGTATTATAAAACCGATCATTAAAATTATTCATATGATGTCTTTATTGAATAGTATTGTTCCTTAAATATCTTAACGGCTAAGAGAAACAATTGGGTTTTTCATAATCAAAATTTTCTGTCTTGTCACAGGAGGAAAAGGTTTTTGACATCATACCTCAAGCATTTTTATTTCTATATCTATTTCATAATTTTTCGTTGTGTAAGTTTTGAAGAGACGAAAGCCGAGAGAAATACAAATATAGCTAGTAAATTATTGTAAAGCTATTTTCAATTGTTGTTTTTCCTTTATTTTAAAAATGCCTTCGTATTTAAAGCTAAATAAAATAATAAAAATGTCTTCTTTAAACATCAAAGATTTAAACAAAAAAATATTGATTTAAAAACAAAATCAAATGGAGTAGTAAAATATATTTTCAAAGGAACTATTATCCCGCCAACTTCAAGGCAAAACTAATAAATTCCATCTAAAAATTCTCAACAGCGTCTGTTAGTTTTTCAGTAAAACGCAGGGCTGTCAATTTTTTTTCTATCCAAGGCGTGCAAGCAAAAGGATGACCGAACTATAATCGATATATTTTTCTTTAAAATCATCTAATTTTTGTAGGGAACATTATGGGTGTAGCGAGGTAGGAGCAACTAGGCAGTCCCCTCCCCTTAGATCTTGCCAAATACTGAAAAACACAAGAATATAATGTAATTTGAACTTTTTACTAATTACTATTAAAAGAAATAGCCATTTTACCCCCTCTGGAACTTAAATTAAGATTTTGATTCAGGGGAGGGCCCTAGGCCAAATGCTGGCTACGTCCATGGGGAACAAGGATTCCATAATATTTTTACTATAAAAATTATTTTTTACTCTTATGAGCTTATTTTATTCATTTCATCGACCAATTGTAAAAACTTAAAAAATTACATAAGTGCCAGTATAGCACCAATATTTTTTCACAAACATTAAAACGTTAAAGTCACGATAAAGCATCTCTTTTAGTAATTCTGGTACTATTATGATTCATTGTTTACATTATTTATGATCATTCAGAAGGCGACTATAAATATGCCTAAAGATTTATTTGAATAGTTTTTACTGAATTTCAAACAGACGGTTTAACTCAACTATTCTTGATAGAATTTGTTTGTGGGAAATATTTTTAGCTAACTCTAAATAACGCGATATCAAGGCCTTTTCTGAATCGATTTTGATGATTTTTTTGGTTTTGCACTAATATAAAACTACTAAAATTATGGCTTATCTATCTACGTGACTCACTGATTATGACATATCAATACCAAGTCCAAACCCCTGGACCTAGAAAGCTGAATTTTTGACAGTGTCGTTTTTAAAACGTAAAGATGCAAAGGAAAGTATTTCTGGAATTTCAACCCTTAAGGAAGTGAAACAGTGGTTGAAAGTTTGTATGGAAATCTGTTTTTTTGGCAGCATGAAACTTTAATTTTAGGCGAATACATAATGAAAAATAATATGTTTTAACGTTTTCTAAAAAATTACCTCTGAATGAGAATTTTTTTTTCCGGATTGCATATTGCGGTTGGCCCTACTTGGTTGGCCTTGATAGCGTCACCGAGCGCGAAATGAGAAAAAGAGGTTGAAAATTTGTATGGGATGTCCGTCATCTTTGAAAGTAGAAGCATGAAACTTTTTTTTTGATTTTCAAAAAAAAAAACACGTGTTTTAACATTATAGAAAATGAAGGGGTGAAATGGGTTTCAAAATTTGTATTATTATTAATCACACGGGCAAATCCGCTAGCATAAGCTAGTAAAATATTATAACGCAATCTTTGCAATTAAATTTTATTTTGTGGTGTGAATATATTTCTAATCCGTTATTTTCCTTATTATAAACGTTAACCTTACAATAGTTGTTGCTTTACAACAGTATGAATTATGAATGAAAACTTTAACAATCCATATGGCCATAAGTGTATCTATAAAATTTAAAGAGTTTCATCGAGATCCTGACCTAATTATAATGAGATCCACTTCAAAACGAACCCTTTAAAAAAGAATTATGGATCGATTCACAACTGATGTGGTAATCGATGAGCATACAAAATCACATACATACATGTCGGCGCGAAAAGTTTATTCGGTAAAATTCTTATTTTTCTTTAAGGACGCTGCGGTTGAACTGTCAATCGCCTCCACCGAAGCTGTATAAAATAGTTGAGTTCTGCAGAGGACGGGCATTCTATCGCGAGAACTTGAAATGATCGTTAGTCAAAAATATTAATTATAGTTGCAAAATGATTGTTATTGTTAGTTTTGCTGTTAAGTAAAAATGGAATAAATAGTAATGGAAGATTACAATGATGACGACAGATACATACATAGAACCTTCTCTTTTTGATGTGGGTTAATATTGAAATAATATGACTTAATATTTTTGTTAAAGAGATGTAAATAAAGTTTTTTGTTGGCAATATGGTTTTTATTGTTTTGAAACGAAGCGAACGATGATTGCGAGAAATTTGTATATTAATGTCGGACAAAAACTCATTATGTTCAATTTCGTGTAATAATTAATGTTTTGTTTTCGTTTGTTACAATAACAAAGGTTTTTTTTCATGTTGGAAAGCAAGCATACGGCCCACCTGATGGTAAACAATTGCCGTAGCCTATGAGCGCTTGCAACACCATTAGTAGGTGCCACTCACGCGTTGCCAACCACGAGATTTTAGTTCTTAAATCTCCTTTAAACCGGAACACAGTAATGCCAAAAACACTACTGCTTTGCGGTAGAATTCTTGACACTGCGGTGTTGCTACCTAGCCGGTCTCTTACAACAAAAGACCTACCAATGTGGTATATTCTTTTTCTGATTGTGTATTGCAGTTGGTCCTACTGGCCTTGACAGTGTCGCAGGGGGGGGTGGCCGAGTACTGAGACCGAGAAAGAAGGAGAGCGTTCGCGGAGGCTCAAATGTCATTTCGCCCATAGGGTACCAATGGAAATATATAAAATGTTATATATAACTACATTTAATATCATTAAAGAAATTAGTATACGTGTGTATTTTAATAGTTTACATTATCAAAAATTCCGAAAGCGTTTCAAAATCGTGGACCGTTTATGAATTGAAATTTATTAGTATTCTTCTTCCGTTTTCGTTTTTTTTTAATATCGAAATGAGATAAGCATATGTTAAAATAACTTTACCCGTTATAATCTAATACTAATCATGTATGCTATGCAAAAATAAGTCTAATTTTCACGTAACTAAAACAGAAATTACAGCAACGAATATTATCTAAGAATACATGATTTCCTTGGCGACTTAGGTGTTTTGTCGTCTTAATTAGAGTTAATAAGTGGCTACATACATATGTAGATATATGACTATCGCATTGTTTTATATAATTTATCGTTGTAGTATATTTTTCCTTATTGCGGTGTGTACATTGTTTTTATTAGACTGCTTGAAAAGAGAATAATGTTTTTATGTTACGAGTATGTTTATTTGGAAAAGCGCTGTATTCCAAAGGGCTTGATGGTTTTAAGCAATAACTATCATTAATGAATAAGAATCATATATAACCAACTTTTATGCTATGTTTCCATTGTACTTAATATTATACAAGTTTTTTATTTCATGGCGGTGCATGGTAAGCAGTCCTCGCAACCTATGCACGCTTGTGATACTTGTAGTATCACGTGCGGATTTCCAACTCAAGATACAAGAGGGAAGGAAAGATAAGAGAAAAAAGGAAGAGACCAGATAAGGAGTTTGGGCTTTCGGCGCTGTCGCTCATCGCGGGAAACGCAACAATACTGTTACGTTACGCTGATTTTCTGTGCGAGCGTAGTAATTCAACGGTCCAGCCGGCCCATTTGTGCTGGGAGGAAAATGGCTCTACTTTCGTTTACTAGAATGACGTACATGTATATGGTTTCCAATTATTTTTATTAGAAAACTTTCTTCTTCCTAGCATTATTCCCGGTATTTACCGAGGGTCTGCTTATTACTCTTATCCTGATTGGATAGGTTAGTAGTCTTTACACAGAGCGATTGCCGTCTAATCTTCGCAACCCCAAGGGCGAACCAGTAACTCATTTGATAAGAGATTGAGATTGACAGCTAAGCTTGCTCTCCTTAAAGCACGATGGAGAGACCCACAAAGACAAATGACCGCAACAGATATTTATAACAAACCTCTGCTCCGAGCGGCAATTGAATCCGCGACCGTCGAGGCTCAAAGCAGGCTCGCTACCTACAACGCGTTTTCATTTAATAACTAAACTACTACATTGATGAAACAATTATGATTTTGATAAAATTTCTATCACTTTTTAGAAGTAGACTAAAAGAGGTTCTAATAATCCCTGATGTAAAAAGTTAGGATAAGCTCGGTCGAGTTACCAGAAAGACTATTGATTATTGGGTAGCTGATAAAAGTCAATTATTATCAGTAGTGTAGGTAGCGAGAAGGTCAAATATTTTAACGTGTTCAGGAACCATAAATAAATAATAATCGAGATGTTTTATGTAACATATTTCATCGTAATCACTGTGAGCAGGTGATTACATTCACATGAACATGGAAATATTAAAAATTATGATTATACTCAACCCTACTTCATTACTTAGTACTAATATTATAAATGCGACAGTAACTCTGTGTCTTTGTTGGTCTGTCGCGCTTTCACGGCAAAACTACTGAACTGATTGACATGAAATTTGGTACACAGATAGTTTAGAGCCTGAGAAAGGACACCGTGAAAGTTACAAACAATAAACGCTACACACTCAACAGCCCCATTAGGATAGTTATATCTTGTGTCGGGAGTTCGGAAACATACATAATGACAAGGACAAAAAAGTTTTATGGAAGTATCGTCATTTTTAGAGTTCTAGCTTGATACTTATTTTTTAGGCTATTAATTCCATATAAATATATATGACATTCAAAATCTGTAAAAGAGTGGGGGAGGTTCCAGAGTGTGTATTAAAATCGTTATTCACGCGGGCGAAGCAGAAGCTAGTACTCAATATATTTATTGCATTCCACAATGTGAAACTTAGGTGACAGGTAAAAATGGTTTACAATTATGGACCCAGTCGGCCACAGCAACTTAGAAGAAGAAGGAAAGAGGAGGAAGAGGACTTAAATTATAAAATTTTGTGTATTTATTAGGTAGGCACAGACTGTCTTATTAGCAATGCTTTTTTAAGGCATTACTAATATTCCTATTGCCCCTCTAAATAACCTCGAAGCTTGCGCTAGGAGTGAGTACGTCAATAGCCCAAGGGGGCCAGGTTCAAACCTGCGACACTTCAATATAATTAACTACAAAACTCACTAAATGAAACAGACATACGCACACTTGAAAAACATTACCTTCTTCTAGAGCAGTCGGATAAAAAAGCAAATTGAATAGAATACTTACTGAGGGTCACACAGGTATTAGGCGCTATATTGTCTATCTTCAGTAGTATCTGCATGGTTGCCAGGCAAACGAAGCCGACGAAGAGGCAGACAAGGTACGCCATCAGCACCCTACCGTGCAGGTTGCGTAACTCAGGCAACCAGCCATATACCGCCAAAGTGGCCAGGATGAACACGCAGGAAATCAGCATACCTTTAAATGAAATTTAATTAAAATTTTAAATTGAGAAATTTTTTTTTGTTTAAAGTTTTTTGTATTGACGATACATTTTATTTATACGTTAAAAGAAAAAAATACTAGGTTTAAATAAAATTAATATAAATAAACGCTGCACAATCAACGGCCCCCATTAGGATAGTAATATCCTGTGTCGGGGGTCCGGAAACATTCACAATGACAAGGACAAATACACACAGACCGGAAAATATGCTTGCATGGTCAATACAAACATATTATTCTCCGAGCGGGAATCGAACCCGCGACCTGTGGCGTTTAAGGCAGGTTCGCTGCCGCTGCACCACAACGTCGTCAAATCTAACTACGCTATAAATGGTTTGTAAGTCTACATAATATATCTTTAGGTTTTATTTTGAAGTTGCTGGACTGGGTCAACTCGACCGAAGAAATATTGCTGTATGACGACAAACAATATGGAATAAACTCCATTATTTTCATCACTGTAGGCCTAATCTCCCTTTTACTTCTCCCCACTACCTTCATCCCCCTCACTTCGCAACGCACAGTATACGTGCAGTGCAGGTTAAACTCACACCGCACTGGCAGCGTCGCCATGGAATGCACAAACACTCCAAAAGTAGTATTTTTTTTAATGTCACAAGTTGGCAAACACACCGACACCGTTGTGGCGTCGTGGGTAGCGAGTCTGCCTTTAGTCTCGACGGTTGCGGGTTCGATTCCCGCTCGGGCAGATGTTTGTTAAAATTTCTGTCTCGGTCTGGGCGTTTGTCCGTGTGGGTCTCCCCACCGTGCCTCGGAGAGCACGTTAAGCTGTCGGTACCGGTTATTATCAATAACATCTGGTAATAATCGTTAACTCTTGATAAGTAAATTGCTCTTATCCAATGAGTTACTGGTTCACCCTTAGGGTTGCGGAGGTCAGATGGCAATCGCTCTGTGTAAAAACTAGTAACCTGTCAAATCCGGATAAGAGTAATAAGCAGACCCTGGGTACATAAAAATTACCGGGAATAATGCTAGGATGAAGAAGTCACAAGTTGGCAAACAAGCATACGGCCCACCTGATGGTATGTGGTTGCCGTAGCCTATGAGCACCTTAAAGCACCATTAGTAGGTGCCATTCACGCGTTGACTCACGCATTCAGTGTGACTGATTGCACTGGTGGAATAATTTCTGCTATGACAGAGGTTATCCCAACAGCGGTTATCCCAGTATAGTAAAATTCTTACAACTTGAGCTTATAGCGTAGTTATCCTTCTCCTTGTCTGGATCGAAGCAAACCAGGGCGTCAAAGCTATGTTTCACGTTGCCCATCCCATCATCGAAGATGAAAGTGTCAACGCAATATTTGTCCGGACCACGCAGCATCCAGGGCGGGATGCTAGATGGCACTTCGATGTATAAGTTCCCATCCTGAAATAAAAACTTTTTTTTAATATTCTACTAATATAATGAATGATTATACCGGCGTCGGGATGTGACGACCCCATTGCTCGCTGTTGGGATAACTTCTGTCATAGCAGAGATTTTAAATGATTCAACTTTTCGACGACGTTGTGGCGCAGTGGTAGTGAACTTGCCATAGCCGCCACAGGTCGCGAGTCGATACCCGCTCGGAGCAAATGTTTGTATTGACCGTACAGGAATGATTTCCGGTCTGGGTGTATTTGTTTCCATTGTGTATGTTACTGGACCCCGACACAAGAAACAACTATCCTAATCGGGCCCGTTGAGTGTGAAGCGTTTATTTATTAACTTATAAAATATTTATTAGTTTCGAGATATTAAACAAATGGACAAATTCTTTTGCTTTTGACGCCAATATTTTAATATAATATATTTTTAATGGTCAAAAAAATCGAAGTACATATGTATTTCCTATTTTGTTTTTAAATCTAAATACAATTTTAATATTTTTCCAGAGCTATTTTTGAAGACGGATCCCTTGTCAATTGTCCCTTATAAATACACATTCGTTTATTTTAATCACTTTTATTTGATCAAGTTAATGCGTTCTTAATTGAAATAACAAAGGCCACAAATGTGCAATATTTACACAGAAAGTAGGTTATGATTCAACGGTCATCAGAAAATGTATTCCTAATAAAATTTTCAGAGAATTACAAGGTATTAAATTAAATATTCCTATAAACCTATTTGCTATTTTCAACAATTTAAATAGTGAATTAAAGGCAATGAGACGTACTTACTTACATTTTTATTTTTTTATGTTAGAAGTTGGCAAACAAGCATACGCCCCACCTGATGGCAAGTAGCTGCCGCAGCCTATGAGCGCTTGCAGCACCATTAGTAGGTGCCACTCACGCGTTGCCAACCTCGAGATATTAGTTCTTAAATCTCGTTCGCCCAGTAATTTCACTAGCGTACAATGCCCTTCAAACCGGAACACAGTAGTGCCTAAGCACTACTATTTGGCGGCAGAATATTGGACACTGCGGTGGTACCTACCTAGCCGGCCTCTTGCAACAAAAGACCTACCACCAGTGAAACACATAGCATTATTGCATACTAAAAAAAATATATATAAATCACGTTATGATCCGGAACTTCTTCTTATTATTAAAAACGTTTATTTTATGCATAAGCCATTTTGTATAGACTGATACTACCCTCTCACAGTAAAGTAGTTCGGTAGCGTTTCTTACGATGAGTGAGAGCATCGGAGGACCAATTTTCCACCTCCTCTGATCCCTTTCTTTTCCCCTTCATTGTTTTGGCAACATTGGGTTGCAATACTTCAAGTATACGTTGCGAGTATACGTATATATGTAGGTTACGTCCATAGGTTGCGGTGACAGCTGACCATCAAGCTAGTTGAAACCATCATGAATTTAAAAGAAAAACTCGCTTGAAGTAGGTCACTTCGACTAATTATCATCATAAAGATGATTCAAATTACAAAGAAATTAAGTGTATTTGTAATAATTATAAGTTTCACCTTCCATGAAATATTTTAATTCCCTGACAATATCATTACTTACTAGGTAATATTTATTATCTTATCTTAAATTCTGGTAACTAACATTTAGATTATTTTACTATCTAATCGCGTAAACAATGGTAATGTTGTAGCTTTAAGTGAATGATGACCCACAAATATTTTTCTAAATAAATAAGTGAAATCTGAATATTTTTGTTTTTTTTTTTATAAAAATAATATTAGCAATGTTTTTCAAGTTATTACTAAGACTCCTACAACCGCCGCTCCAAATAAGATTGTAGCTTGCGCTAGGAGTGAGTACGACAATAACCCAAGGGAGTCGGGATCGAAACCGCAACTCTCGGGTTAACGGAGTGGAGTCTGCCCTTATACCGTTGATCTTTTGAGGCTTTCTTTTTTCTGATATAAATATCTTATTATACATAAAGGTAGCTTCTGACTGTCCGACACTGTTGTGGAATTTTGGTAGTGAGTCTGCCTTTAGCCTCGACGTTCGGGAGTTCGATTCTCGTTCATGGCAGATGTTTGTATTGATCTTACATATATATGCTGTCAGTTCTGGTTGCTATCATAGCATTTAATAATAATCGTTAGCTCTTAATACGTGATTTTCTCTTATCCAATGAGTTACTAATTCGCCCTTAGGGTTGGGGGGATCAGATGGCAATCGCTGTGTGAAAAACCAACTTTTGATTCGTTTAGTATTAGGTCTAGGTATACTGGTGGTACGCCATGAGGTCGGCAAGGTGGGACCACCGAATAAAAAAAGAAATAGGCGTAACACTATAAATATCGTTATCGGACCCAAAGAAAAGAATGCGCTGAATAGCTTGAAATACTTCTTAAAATTATAACAGTAATATAAAATTAAATCTTTTTTTGTGTCATGACGGTTGGCAAACAAGCATACAGTTCGTCTGATGGTAAGCAGTCACCGCAACCTGTGAACGCTTCCGATACTTGAAGTATGCCACGGTGACAAGGGCAAAAAGAAAGGGAACAAAAAGGGTAGGAGGCTTTTTCGGGTACTTTACACAGATTAAAAGGCGTCGGGATGTGACGACCCCATCGCCCGCTGTTGGGATAACCTCTGTCACAACAGAGATTATTCCACCAGTGCAATCAGTCACACTGGTGGTAGGTCTTTTGTTGCAAGAGGCCGGCTAGGTAGGTACCACCGCAGTGTCCAATATTCTGCCGCCAAATAAGAGTGCTTAGGCACTACTGTGTTCCGGTTTGAAGGGCATTGTACGCTAGTGAAATTACTGGGCGAACGAGATTTAAGAACTAATATCTCGAGGTTGGCAACGCGTGAATGGCACCTACTAATGGTGCTGCAAGCGCTCATAGGCTGCGGCAGCCACTTACCATCAGGTGGGCCGTATGCTTGTTTGCCAACTTCTAACAAAAAAAAAAAAAAATCTGTGAGAGGGTAATGTTTCCCCACTCGAGCCGGCTCTACTATAATTAAATATTTTTGACCAAGTTGTGGCGCATCCATAGCGAAAACTTAACCTTAAACGCCACAAGTCGCGGGTTCGATTCTCGCCCAGAGCAGATGTTTGTATTAAACAAACAGGTCTGTATGTGTTTGGACTAGTCGTTGTATATGTTCCCGGACCCTCAAAACAGGATATCACTTTTCTAATGGGGGCCGTTGAGTGTGTAGAGTTTATTTATTATGAACAGTAATTATATTAAAAACTTACAGTTCTTAGTTCAGTACGATCTTCGTAGACCGTCCGCAGGCGTACGCGTACTTCGTTGTTAGTACAGTTAGGTTTCCCGAAGTTGAAATGAAAGTATTCAGAGGCGTTGTTGCTCTGCACTTGCAAGTACTCATCAACAACCACTGGACTAAAAGGCAACGCAACTTTTCCACACGTTTTACCTCTTAAATCATATCCATAGCCTATCGGACAACACTTTAATGGACAAATGTCTTTTTTACAAACACAAGTTTTCGAAACTCCATTATCATTGAAGTAATCAGAAGGGTTATACGTCACGCCTTTGTAAATAATATCACCATTTGGCAAATGTTTTCCATCACTTATGTCCAACTTATTGATGTCGTCACACAACTGAGACGAACTCGACACGAGAACGAACAATGTAAGCAGGAACAACATTTTTTTACTCGTATTTTTATGAGTAAAACTATTCATGAGACGTAACGTTCGATCGCAAGAAGTGACTTTTGTTAAATAAATGTTTTCTAGGTAGATCACCTCAAAAATTACTCATTACGGTAAAACCGACCTTTAATAGCAATGAAATAGTAAAAAATGTAAATACACCTTGGATTAACCAGTTTATATACTAAATTATTTGTGTTTTTTTATAGAATGATAGTTCAGTTTTTCAACTACCATAATATGTATATTTTTACCATCTTCAAGCAAAACGCTTTCTAATAATCATTCTAAAACCGAACATCGTGTGTTTTCTTTAGACCGGTATAACATTAGTGGTCGATTTAAACAGGTTTGCTGGGTTTTACGTATAATTGTATACGTATTGAATTAATAATTATGTTTATAACCCAATTAAATGCTCGATAAATTCTAGAGTTTTCTTAAAAGAAATAAAGTAAATTAAACTTTTAATTTTAACAACCTTCAGTAACTGGTTGTACCCAGAGTGCATTCACATTAAATGCCTTCGCGAAAAACACTATTTAAATGATAACACAAATTAAATATACGAAGAAAAGCACCATTTATATAACTTCATTTCATCAAAACCTCTCTCACTTTAAAAATATTAACACAACTATGAGACTCGTAAAAAAATTAAGACGCGTTGGGTAAAGTCCAATAACTTTACTGATGACGTAATGATGGTGAACGTCTTACTATCTTGCGATCGGAACCACGACTGGCAGACTGGCTAACAAGTAACAAGTGTGGACTATAGGCTACAGCTAACTGAGTAGTCCGTAAACATAGCAGTCACAATTAGGGTTACCAAATCTTTTTTGGAAATAAAGTGCATTGGTGATTACAGGCAAGTGTCAAAATAAAGTATTATTGATTTTTCTTTAGCGTTATATTAAAAACAAATGTTATTGTTTTTCGATTGGTTTAATCAAATTATTATCATTGCTAAGCAATTGCATACCATCTCTACAGGTTATATTCAGGTTAATAAATGAATAATTTTTTTTTTTAAGGTTTATAGAAGCTTTGTTTCTTTCGTCTCGCCATTTACAGGAAAAGTATGAAAAATTATCGTCAATCTTATTGCTTTAATTTTTGTGCAATAAATAATTCCGAAAAACCCAAAAAATTTCCATCATGCTAAATAAAATATAGAGTATAATTACCCGCGATAACGTACAACACCTTATTATAAAAACTGGTGGCAACCCTAGTCGCATTGTTGTTTGATTCTTTATCAAGATTAATTGATTGTGACGTAGTTGTGAATAATCTAATAATAGACTTTTAATTGGTTGAAAATGGGTGAGACTTTTTATCGCCATCTAAGTAACGGAATTGATAGAATTAAATAAGAATTTCTTCCGTACATTTCGTATATACAGATAAATTGTGTTAATTAAACTTTAAATTAGCCAAAGTCATATCTTTGGTCTCTACGATTAGTTATTATCTTTGGTCTCTATAATGCGGTCTGCGCTAGGACTGTACAGGGAAATTATCATGTTAACGGGCAGGTTTAAGTAAAAACAAGTAACGAGTTTCATCAAACGCATTCATAGTATGTCAAATAGACAAACATTATGAATCTCTTTTGAAAAATTTAAATGACAATTTTTATCGAAAGTAATAAAATCTAAATCTCTTAAAACGGCTTAACAAACACAGGAGAAAATGGTACTGAAAAAGGTGTTTTGTGTTTACTAATTTATACATAGACTAACGGACCCGGCAGACGTTGTCCTACCCCAACAAAACTGAGACCTAAGCCGTTCTCTAATCTACACAATTTCTTTTATTTAATATCGTACCAGCCGTTTAGTAGGAGTTCAGTCACGTACACACAGAGGGGTTATCCCCTAATTATATTTATATATGCATATTTCCTTCTTCCTTCGTTCTAGCATTATTCCCGGTATTTTTTATTTTACCCAGGGTCTGCTTATTACTCTTATCCGGATATGACGGGTTACTAGTTTTTACACAGAGCGATTGCCATCTGACCTCCGCAACCCTAATGCAAACCTGTAACTCATTAGATAAGAGCAATCTACTTATCTAGAGTTAACGATTATTATCAGATGTTTTGTGATAACAACCGGGACTGACAGCTTCACGTGCTCTCCGAGGCACGATGGGGACACCCGCAGACAAACGCCCAGACCGAGACAGAAATTTAACTAACATCTGCCCGAGCGGGAATCGAACCCGCAACCATCGGGACTAAAGGCAGACAAGCTACCCACAACGCCACAATGGTGTCAAAAATATGGGATAAATATGAATATTATAATTAATAAATTTGAGATTTCAAATATAAACGATAATAATTGCAAAACTTATAATCTGTGACGCACTTACTAATGCCCGCCAAAAGTAACATTTCTCTCATCTCCTAATATCCAAAGATATAATTACACAATAAATAAAACAATAACTTCAAAATTAACAAATTTCAAAAATTTTAAGTTCGAACGATGTACATCTCAAAAATTATAAGATTTAACTTTAGTAAAAGTTTATTTATTTGTTACAAGCTTCTGTCCGCGGCTTCACCCGCGTGAATAACGAATTCTAATGAGGCGCCTCTAATGCAAAATAGATATAATTGGTTCTAATAACAATTTCATCAATTCAAATTCAAATATTTTTATGCAACGTATAAAGCATATCACTTATTTGTTGAAAGTCAGATTCTACCACCGGCTCCAAATTTAAACCTCTACCCGAGAAGAGCCGGCGAACAAACACAGGGGTTATATCTTTTTTACATGTATTTTTTAATGTCAAAGTAATTTACATATTGTGTTCTCTGAAACGCATGGAGTGACGGTCTCATTCCCAAGGTGTCCTCAAGGTATTAACTAATTTGATAATAGCCCTTAACACACAAACATCTCTTGACATTTTTTTTTTAATTTATTAATAAAAAGTTTCTTAACGCTTTCTGGGATCCTTATGTAAAACCGTATACAATTAAAATACCTTTAAAATAGTTACTAATTTTATGCAGTCTAATAACCCTCACCTCCTCCCCTATTTAACCCTCTTAAAGTTTTACTTTCCCGTTAAAAAATAGCCTATAACCGTCTCCATGGTCTTCTCTATAAATATAGGAAAATTCCTCAAATTCGTGGGAGCGTCAATTTTGTGGAATTTAAATTAAAAGCTATGCATATAAAAAAGATATTCTAAAATATTATTATTTTATAATGTTCCTTATCAATGTGTAAATATTTTTGAAACTAATTATAAACAGTAATAGCGTGGAATAATTTTTGGTTAAATGAACAATAATAGATCGTTTTTAAAATACTTTTGAGTCAAACATAAACAACAATCATTTTTTCTGTGAATATAAAAATACTGAAAATCTCTACTTACATTACGGGAATCTGTTTAAATTACGTGGAGGAAGTACAGGTGAAAAATTTAGTTTTAAATTAAATTACTATTTTAAAATTAGTTTTTCGAATGAAAATCTTGATTCGTCGTTGCTATTTCGTAAGTAAAAATTAAAAAAATTTACGGTATTAGTCAGTCAAAAAAACTTTAGTCAAAATACCACTGTTACTTTAAAACTCTGTGTGTGTGTGTGCTTAGTACTATAATGTGTTGTTTTCATAAACAAAAAACGTGACACATTATATTATACACAATAGCTTTTTGCTGATAATCAAATAAAAAATAATCTGTTTTTTATTTGAATCCTACTAATGTTATAAATAAATAAATAAACGCTACACACTCAACGGCCCCCATTAGGATAATTATATCCTGTGTCGGGGGTCCGGAAACATTCACAATGACAAGGACAAATACAACCAGACCGGAAAACATGCCTGTACGATTAATACAAACATCTGCTCCGAGCGGGAATCGAACCCGCAACCGTCGAGGCTTAAGGCAGACTCGCTACCCACAACGCCACAACGGTGTTATAAATGTGTAATTTGTATGTTTGTATGTTTTTCACTCAATCACGGTCTATTAACATACAGAAACAGACATAGACATAGTAGTAATACTTATTATCCAAGAAAAATGTCTGGTTCCTGTGAAATTATCAAAAAACAAGCTACATGACGGTTAGTCTGTGACTAACTTCATTCCGTTGCGACGAAGTCGAATTTACGAAGGGGCACCAAAGAGACTATAACATTTTGGCTGGATAAGGGCCTGTTCATAGTAAGTCTATGTACATAACTGGCTTGCTTGCTTGCCACAGGTCCCGGGTTCGATTCCCGTTCGGAGCATAATATGTTTGTATTGACCATTCAAGCATATTTTTCGATCTGGGTCTTTTTGTTCTTATCCATGTATGTTCCGGACCCCCGGGCAAAGGATATCACTATGCTAATGGGTGCCGTTGCGTGTGTAACGTTATTTATTTATAAAAAAAATATCACTTTTAACTTTTGAAAAATAATTAAAAAATGTTCTAATTTATTGTTGATAAAAGCCTAATGACGAGACTCATTAATAATCTATAAACTTATCATCTAGACCTCATTGTTAATGAAATATAACAAATAAAATGATAAATTAGGTCTTGTTTGTATATGATTATTTATGTAACTCATAGAATGACGTAATGTCTGACAAATTTTAATACGTTTGAAGTGTGCGTGTTCAAATCACGTCGGGGTCACCAATGAAGTGGTTTTATATCTTTATTACCTCTTTTTACAATTTTAATACACAATTCACAATTTCAACTCCTTCTTGGTGCCTCTCACCATTTGGCGCGGATCGCTTTCTGGAAAAAAGTCCCCGCTGCGTTCGGAAACGCGTATCTAAAATTATACAATTAAAATCCGAACGCCACACGTTCTTTTCAATGAGAGCGCAATTGCTCGGATTGTGTTTTTATTCATGAAAAGAAATTGAAATATGGCTCCCGATTATAATACCATCGTGTGTTATGTCCCGGAGGTCCAGAAAAGACACACAAACACAAGCACATGACCCGGATAGAACACATATCAGTCTATATAGGACAGTGTTCTAAAAACCCATTTTGTGTCTCCATTCCGATTTCATTATTGAAACCCATAGTTTTTATCATTTTAAATATTAGAGAAAAATTCCGGGATCGTAACGATAAGTAGTTTTTTTATCAAAATTCCTAAAGTACAATAATGTCCCGAAAACCCGAAAAATCCCAAATAAAATAAATAAAGAAACTGAACTTACGAAAGTTTTGATTACAATCAACGCGGAATTCGCGTCGACGACCGACCGACACAGAATATTATTATTTGCATTGGCCATTGAGTGTGTAGCGTTTATGTATTATTATTTATTTATTATTTAATCACTCGGAAAGTAAAAAACATTATATAGTCTCCGTCACGAGAAGCTAATAGTTTTTAAATAAAGAAAAAGTCCTAAGTTATTTGGCAACAATGCAATCAACAACTAAAGAATCCCAAATTCAATCAATTCAAAGTAAGATAATAGTAATAAGAAACGAATTAGCGATTTGACTTGGGTGATATTTTAGAGATGACATTTTGAAATGATTTTATGCTCGGATATACCACAAGAAGCTATAATCATAATGATAACGCTCATAGCCGAGTGCGCCCACTGGTCGGTAAACGATCGGTAGGTTAAGCAACTTTAGGCGCGGTCAGGCGCTAGATGGGTGATCGCATAGTGGTATGTCAACCGAGCATCTCCGTGCTTTGAAGGGCACGTAAAAAGTCGGTCCCGGCTGTTGACAATTTGACAACAGTTGATAAGTCAAGTCAGAGGCCTACGGGCGACCTGAACAACTCTGACACTAGGTTGGCCACTAACCACTAGATAAGAAGATTATTTTAATTATAAGTGTACAGTCATAAGTCGGTCATACAATAATTTATAAAAAGTGCTTTACAATTAGCCATGAAATGGCGTGCAATTTCTACATTTGTTAATTATATTGCATTTAAATAATCAATAGTTTTACATTAATTAAAAATAAATTTACGTCATAAATAATATTCATTAAATGTCATTCTCAATAATTATACAATTAAGAGTCAACGGTGGTAAATTCAAATAGTAGGCAGGGACTAGTATGAATATATTAACACTAGCGGCCCGCTCTGGCTTCGCACGAGTATAAAATATATAGCCTATGTCATTCACTGAAAAAATGATTAAAATCTATCCAGTAGTTTTGATTTATTCATTACTGCCCGTGGCCCGCACGATTATTTACGACATCACATTAGAGACCTAAAAAATAACAGTATTTCTCCACTATTTAATGGATGTTATTATACACATAAACCTTCCTCTTCAATCACTCTATCTATTAAAAAACCGCATCAAAATCCGTTGCGTAGTTTTAAAGATTGAAGCATACATAGGGATATAGGGACAGAGAAAGCGACTTTGTTTTTTACTATGTAGTGGTGATAATGATAGGAATTTGTAAACAATTACGATGATTTATATAAAACGCGTTGCGTAAATGAAGGTAACAATCCGCGTCCCCATTTTCAACGTGCATGTACTCATGTAAAATTGTAATCAAACCTTGAAACATTTTATCCAAATTCTAATAATAGTTGTTTCGATTCGAAAGTATGCCATAGACCGACCGATAATCGAGTTTAAGCCTCAATAGCTCAACGGTAGAAGGGCCGACTTCGCTCCGTTAACGCGAGAGCCGAAGGTTCGATCCTGACCCCCTTGGCCTATTGTCGTACCCACTCCTCGCGCAAGCTTTGAGCTTATTTGGAAGGGCAATAACAATATTAGTAATGCCTTGAAAAAGCATTGCTAATATTCTTTTACAAATAAAAAAGACGCAATGAAATCTAACCTGCCTTGTTGTATTGTTTGTATTGACCATACAGGCATGTTTTCCGGTCTGGGTGTGTTTGTCTTTGTCAGTGTTTATGTTTCTGGACCCCCGACACAGGATATAAATATCCTAATGGGGGCCTTTGAGTGTGTAGCGTTTATTTATTATATAACTAAATAACTATGATAAGAATCACAGCTGGGGACTGATTTAACAGATACGCAAGGTTGACGAGTGCGTTTTTATTTAAGTCGCAGAAAGAAAGTCGTCGCATTGTTGTCATTCTTATTTTGCTCAGCGCTTCAGCAGCAAAAACCCAAATTACTTCCTTACTATATAATATTATAAATGCGAAAGTAACTGTCTTTCTCTCGCGCTTTCACGCCAAAACTACTGAACCGATTTCAATGAAATTTGGTATACGGTACTTTTTAATTCAAAAAGCTTTGGAAGGGGTTGAAAAGTTGTAAGAAAGTGTAAGACCTAGAAGCTTGGTATATTGATCATATATCTATTGATCTTACAAAATCGGTTTCGGGCTGGGCTGGGCGTTAGTCCTTGTCCCACCGTTTCTCAGAAAGCAAAGTCAGATGGCAATCGCCCTGTGTAAAAACTAGGGTCCGACCGAAACTGGTTTTTCAGCCGAAACCGAAACCGAAACCGAACTTTCGGCCTGCCTCTCAGTTTCGGCCGAAACCGAAACCGAAACCGAAACTTTTAAAAAATATTTAAAATTGCGTTTTTTTTTACTGAAATTTGAATTTCAAGTTTTTTAAACATTTATTTGTATGTATACATTCGTAGCCAACTATTTAGGAACGGAAAATAATTTGGTTAAATATTTTAAAAGTTTAATTTTATGAGATACTGTTTGTTATAAAGTATACTGTTCAATGGTGTGTACTTTTTAAAGCTAAGAATATTTAATGGTGGTTTAAAAAGAAATCTCTCGCATCGAAATTACTCATTTACTGGCTGACTATCTAATTAGGGACAGCAAGAGTTAGTGTTTTATTTTCGATTTTTAAAAAATATACCTGAAATACAGAGGCTATAATTTTAGATTGGCCTGCCAATAGCCTAGAGGTGAATGCTTTGGAATATTTGTGGTACAACAAACTGGAAATTTAAACCAACTCTATAGCAGTTCCAAAGACGCCTGGAAGAACTTCAGTAACGAAACTTGGCATTATTTGATCGAGTCGATGCCGCGCCGATGTCGATATGGCTATAGCTAATAATGGCAATCATGGTAATTTTTAATAGAAAACGTTGCTTTTTAGATGAATTTTGATAATAAATGTACATTTTTCTCTTCCATTACATTCTGCGTTCATTATTTGTAATGTTTTCTTAAGTATCCCTAATTACTTGTCCAGAGTTATATTAGCACGAAGGAGAAGTAACGTTGAATTTTAATTGTTGTTATTTTTAATTACAATCCATTACAAAATTTAATAATTCTATTAAGAAAACATTGGTTAAATGATTAAGATCAGATTAACATTAAAAAAACGTAATGAAGACTTAATGTAAACTGAAATTACGGAAAATATAAATAAATGTTACTCTTATTATACCAATGTAGTTGACCACCACTGAATATAATATAGACATTTAAATAGAGTTAAATAAAATAAATACTAAAAATTCATTAAAGTCATAACCATTATTGTCGTGAACATACAGGACATACTATTGGGAGTAAACTTCAAAAATGAAACAACTTGTAGTTACATATACTAGGTACATAAGTAACTAGTAATACGTTGTGTTCACAATATTTTAAAGATCAATCTAATACTTATCTCTGGAGATTTTTTGGCCGCGTCAGCGAGATGTCACGAGTTAGCTGCGATGTTTACCGAACATCGCACGAAAACTCACGAACAATCTAGTTTCGGCGGGGCCGAAAGTTTCGGCTATATTTTGGCCGAAACCGAAACTAAAGCCGAAACTAGGTTTTTGGCCGAAACTGGCCGAAACCGAAACCGAAACCGAAATTTCGGTCGGTCACTAGTAAAAACTAGTAACCTGTCAAATCCGGATAAGAGTAATAAGCAGACCCTAAATAAATTCTCATATGGTACCGGGAATTCAACGATTACCTAATTGGTATGAGTCGTTTTACTTCATTTCAGTTTACATGTCCATGGTAATTAATTGAATTCTAAGAAAAGATTTTGGTCATTCCTATCAATGGCTCGCGTTGTTTATAACGTCAATCATTCCTTTGTACATGTTGTGACTAAGTCTTTACATGTTATGTCACCGGGAAGATGATTCTCTCACATAACTTCTGTATAAAATTATTTCACGCTTATCCTCATTGCTCTGTTTAATTCATTGATTATATATGTCGAAGAAAGAGATCCCGTAATCTTTTACATATATATAATAAAATGCGTGACATCAGCATTCGCTGACGTCACTGTCGAATTACTGCATGATGATGACTCTTATTCGGGTCCTCCAAAGAAAACTTCAGTATGTGGGTACACTTTGTTTATTTCAACGGTCAGCGTAACGATCGCCTAGATAGGTCCGTACTGTATGACGGCTCAAACACGAATTGATTGACAATGTTCTTTTTTTTTTCGGAGTGTCTATTGCTGTTGGCCCTAGTGGCCTTGACAGCGTCACTGGTGGGGGCGCCGGGTCTGGAGACCTCAGCCGGTAAGAGATGGACTGCCCGCGCGGGGCACAAGTTGAATCCGTCCCAAGTGCCCCTCCTGCGAGGTCGAGCCTAGGCTTGGGACGTCATCGGGAGCAGAGAATGACAATGACAAAGCAGCCGTATTTAAAGTTCTCGATACACGTGCAAATGTTTAAAAGTTTTTAGGTTAGAAATTGAAATTACAATAAAATTAACAATTACACGCTGTTTAACGTTAATTTTAGAATAAAAATCTAAATTTTATGATTTATGAACTAATTTTTAGCTGAACTGTCGTATTCGCGCCGACATATAAAAATGAATTTGACAAATATATGTATAATTAACTCCTTTGCAAAAACAAATACTACACACTCAACCCCCATTAGGATAGTTATATCCTGTGTCGGGGGTCCGGAAACATACACAATGATAAGGACAAATACACCCAGACCGGAAAATATGCCTGTATGGTCAACGCAAACAAATGCTCCGAGCGGAGGTAAGGCAGGTTCGCTACCGCTGCGCCACAACTGTCATCTAAAAACAGCCAACTTACAGTCAGTGGCTTTTCTATGGATAATATTAATATTTTATTGTTATAAGTATTATATATTATTTCACTGGTGGTAGGTCTTTTGTTGCAAGAGGCCGGCTAGGTAGGTACCACCGCAGGGTCCAATATTCTGCCGCCAAATAGTAGTGCTTAGGCACTGCTGTGTTCCGGCTTGAAGGGCATTGTACGCTAGTGAAATTACTGGGCGAATGAGATTTAAGAACTAATATCTCGAGGTTGGCAACGCGTGAGTGGCACCTACTAATGGTGCTGCAAGCGCTCATAGGCTGCGGCAGCTACTTACCATCAGGTGGGCCGTATGCTTGTTTGCCAACTTCTAACATAAAAAAAAATATATATTGTTAGGTGAGGAGACGTGGAGTAATGAAATGAAAGCGCTGCCAAGGAAATTAAAGCGAAAAAGACCTTTAAAGAAATAAGTCTTTCACAACGTCTTATACTAGTAATTATTATTAGCCTTAACCGTACCTAAAAGATCAAGGAATTTGAAAGTTACTTATACATTTTATAAAGAACTATTTGTCTTTTGCTCGAACCCTAATTATTTTTCTAAAATAAAAGTACCCTCAGTTACTCCTTATTTATGTTTTTATTTTTATATTTGATAAAAATTTCTATTGTTTTTTTATTATAAATCATAATATATACTTGCAAAAAATTTCATATACTTCAATTTTATTTATATAGATAAAACTTTTTTTTTTTTTTTTTTTTTTCTCTTTATTTTTAAAGGTCTTTGGATCTTTTAAGATCATGTCAGACCCATAGTACCCTAACACATAGATCAAATCTAAATATTACTAACTAAAATTTTTATCAATAATTCTAATAGTGATCTAGCGGTTACCGAAAGAGGCTCCGCTAGAATACTTTGAAAAACACCTACATTTCTTAAATTTAACTTAAAATTAGCTATCATTAAAGTTCTCATAGATTCGCTCCGAACACACTCCATCAAAAGATGTTGTACGTCTTCTAATGTACCGCACCTTGAACAATTCCCTGAATCGGATATTTTCATTAGGTATTTAAAATAAAACTTTTATAATATAGAATACGTATTCATAATACAGTCAAAAATTGATACCTTTATTTGAGTAAACACGTATGATCTGAGAAACAGTGGCGGATTTACCAGCAGGCTGAGTAGGCTTGGGGCTGGGGCGGCAGATTTTAGGGTCGGTAAATTTGAGGACCAAATTTTTATAACCCCAAAAGGATCGCAGACGGGTTGCCTTTAGGAAAAAGATATCTAAACATTCAAGGGTCAGGACTCTTGAATTCCCTAAATTGTACCGCACCGGGAAGACCTCAGGAGGAAGATTATTCCATAGTTTGCACGTATATATATTTACAAAAATTTTTGAGAAGCAACAGTCAATGCATTATTTTATTCAAATTTTTCCTTCAAGGAAACTTTACAACATATGTAATACTAGCTGCGCCCGCGGCTCCACTCGCGTGATGTACCAATTTTTCTTAATTTCATGGAACTCTAATTCTTTTTCTAAAATAAAAGCAGTCTTAGTTACTTCTTATCACATCAGCTATCTGCCAATAAAAGTCTCGTCAAAATCGGTTCATCCATTTCAGAGAGTAGCCGGCACAAACAGACAGAAAAAAATTGTAAAAATAAATTATTTTGGTGTAAAAAACGGTTATTTCAATATTAAAAATAGACACTTCAATTTTATTATATGTATAGTTGTACCTACTTGTGCCTTTCTAGTACTTATCACAAATTTTTTTTCTCTTTACTTGGGCGTCAATATAATAATTATAATGTCAATGTCACGGTCAAAATGAAGAACCTATCCCTAAAATGTGTGTTTTGTAATAGTATCCGTATTAGATAATTGAAGTTAGTTACGAGTATGTTTGCTTTAGGTTTGTCTGTTCTTATGAAACTAGCCCCCGTTTGGTGACGCTGTCAAGGCCAGTAGGGCCAACAGCAATTCACATTCCGCAAAAAAATATGTAACTAGTAATAATTTTGCACGTTACATTGTCTGCGTGTATCTCAAACTTTTTCTTCATTTATATTTCAAGTTGAACTTCAATAACTCAACTGTAGAAGGGCTGACTCTGCTACGTTAACGCCAGAGTTGTGGGTTCGATCCAGATCCCCTTGGGCTGTTTTCGTACCCACTCCTAACGCAAGTCAATAGGAGTTTTAATAATGCCTTGTCAAAAACAGCATTGCTAATATTCTTTACAATAATATTGTTTATTCTTTACGCTTGTCGATTTATTTATATACATATTATTTCTTAAACACGTTCTGGGGCGTAATCGGCTTCTGTAAAATTAATTATTTATTATTAGTGAGATTTTACTATCAAAATATTGGCGTGACACCGTTGTGGCGTTGTGCGTAGCGAATCTGCCTTTAGTCTCGACGGTTGCTGGTTCGATTCCTACTCGGGCAGATATTTGTTATATTACATATGAGAGCGCGGTAAGCTGTAGGTCCCGGTTATTATCACATAACATCTGATAATAATCGTTAATTCTTGATAAATAAATTGCTGTTATCCAATAAGTTACTGGTTCGCCCTTAGGGTTTCGGAGGTCAGATGGCAATCGCTCTATGTAAAAATTAGTAACCTTTCAAATCCGGATAAGTAATAGAATAAGCAGAACCTGGGTAAATAAAATACCCGGAATAATGATAAGGCGAAGAAGAAGATTGAACTATCAAAAAGACCGAATGTGGCTATAAACAGGTTGGGTGATGAGAATATCGATCCTTATCCAAAGTGTTCCGATTCTATATTTAACAATTTTTTATGCTGACTGTACTCAATACAGTTAAAGTTGGTATTAACAGCAAAACAGGTAATTTTCAGGTTTTCCCAACCGCAAAGAAACAAGTTATTCATATGTGTTTATGTTTATTTTTTGTATTTGCTATCTGGGGGTCTACCATGAACTTTTAGTAACGATTCCACGACGTTGTGGCGCAGCGGTAGCGAACCTACCATAAGCGCCACAGGTCACGGGTTCGATTCCCGCTCGGAGCATATGTTTGTATTGACCATACAGGCATGTTTTCCGGTCTGGGGTCGAAAAATTCTTGTCTTGTCATTGTGTATTTTTCGCGACTCCCGACACAGGATATAACTATCCTAAGGGGGCCGTTGAGTATGTAGCATTTATTTATTAATTCTATTGCGATGCAATTCAATTCAGGTTGTAAACGATACAGATTTTATATGGTACCGCGTCGTATACATAATATATGACATAGTACGAATTAGCGATGCTGCTCAGTTTATTGAATCGTAATAACAGGTCATGGTAGGCCCCCTGGTCTTTAAGCTTCTTTTGTTTTAAGATTACATAGGCGCAAAAACATAGGTTATTTTCTTACGCGAAGAGCCTGTGACCATCTGTGGCACGGCGAGACAGTGAAACCAGCAGCGCACTCTGATGGTAATAATGCCTTGGTATCCTTGATCTTATACGTCTTAAGGGAAGAGTTTTTTTTTAATGCAAAATAGGCTTACGTTTGACCTCAATCTCGCTTGGTGGAAGGCCAAGATGAGGTCTAAGATGGAGCACGTATACATAAATAATTTTATACAATAACACATTGAACGACTATTGAGGATGAAAATTGAAAACGCTACGGCATACTTAGAGATACTGAGGCAGATCCGAAGGCTATCTCCCGGCGTCGGGATGTGACGACCCCATCGCCCGCTGTTGGGATAACCTCTGTCACAGCAGAGATTATTCCACCAGTGCAATCAGTCACATTGGTGGTAGGTCTTTTGTTGCAAGAGGCCGGCTAGGTAGATACCACCGCAGTGTCTAATATTCTGCCGCCAAATAGTAGTGCTTAGGCTAATGCCTAAGCACTACTGTGTTCCGGTTTGAAGGGCATTGTAGGCTAGTGAAATAACTAGACAGAGGAGATTTAAGAACTAATATCACGAGGTTGGCAACGCGTGAGTGGCACCTACTAATGGTGCTCCAAGCGCTCATAGGCTACGGCAACCACTTACCATCAGGTGGGCCGTATGCTTGTTTGCCAACTTGTAACATTTAAAAAAATGCATATGAAACCTTACCTAAGGAACCTTAAGTGTGCCGCATCTATGTTTTAATACCTGTGCTGAATTTTCAAATATGTTTTCATTCTTTTAACTTTCAACTCTATTCTTCACAAATAATAAAATATGTTTCTAGAAAAAAGCGTCTTCTAAACTAACAAGAAAAGAATAATATTTTCTACAACAGAAGTCAGTGTTATATGTGGCGATGTTCTTAGTTAGCGTATTTTTTTTTCTAAAAATCATTTTATTATGTACTTTTTAGTTACGAGGGATAGTGATTAATGCAAATTTAAGACTTATATGGTTTTTTTATACACATACTACACGGGAAGCACCAGCTTTAAAACAATGAAAGAATCTTCAAAATCGGCTCACAGTCGAAAGCTAGGCAGTAACAACCATTAAAAAATTCAGACGAATTGAGAACCTCCGCCTTTTTTGAAGTCGGTTAAAAAGGAGGAGGTTCTCAATTCGACTGTATTTCTTATGTTTGTTACATCATTACTTTCGACTGGGTGAGCCGTTTTTACTGATTCATTTTTGTGTTGTGCTGCCAATGAGAGTAGGCCCTCAAAGTGCGCTAGCACATTTGTCTATCCGCACTAGTTTTAATATCTTTTGAATTCGGATAAGAATGAGGAAGTAATAAATAATAAAGTGTGTTTCTTAATAAAAAGTTTGACGTTTATTGATCTGTCTTCATCCATGGTGGTCCTATAATAACTTTGAGATATATTCATCCGACAAACGAAACTTCTCAAAATATAAGTTATATAAGTTATATATAAGTTGACGACGTTGTGGCGCAGCGGTAGCGAACCTGCCTTATACGCCACAGGTCGCGGGTTCGATTCATATTTTCCGGTCTGGGTGTATTTGTCCTTGTCATTGTGAATGTTTCCGGACCCCCGATACAGGATATTAATATACTAATGGGGGCTTGAGTGTGTAACGTTTATTATTTATTATTATTATTATTATTATAAGCCCTTCGATAAAAATACACCTTAAAGGCAATGTTGTAACACAATTTATATAAAATCTCCCACCATCTCTATTCCCTTCTAATCCTTTTCCTCATATTCCTTGGGTTGGCAAGGCGCATACTTCGAGTATCGCAAAAGTTCATAGGTTGCGGTGACTGTTTACCATCAGGCGGCCCGTATGCTTTATCTTCCATTAAATATACTGTGAAGGCATTTTTTTGAGACGAATGGTGGTAAAACATGCTACTGTAACTACCTACTGGAGACTACGACTGTTATATGTTTTATACCACACTTACATATAAAATTGGCTATTAAAAAATAGGGGTTGATGGTAGAAGGGTGAAAATTTATGGTTTTATGTATTTTTAATGCCACGTCATATAAATATAAAAATAAAAATTTTTGTTAAAAAATAAAATGAAAAATTTTGGAGTGGACTATCCTTAACATTTAAAGGTATGAAAAAAAAGATAGTAGCCGATTCTCAGACATACTAAATATGGATATAAAATTTCATAAAAATCGGTCAAACCGTTTCGGAGGAGTACGGTAACTAACATTGTGACACGAGGATTTTATATATAAGATATAGTAGTGTTCTCATGAGAAATAAATAAGTCTATGTATACAAGATAATAAGATATAAAGGAATCATTATGGCAAATAATAATTTAGTTCGCACGCTAATATAACTAGCTTATCTCAGAGTATTTCCAAATGACTCTATCAATTACTGCAGATGTTTTATAGTAAAATATGTGCCACTTAAAAATAATCCACATGTTTTAATTATTATCAAATGACACTATATAATCGTGAGATTTGGGATTACCGTTTAGAAATATTACGCCGTATTTTATAATATTATATTCGTTGTAGTACTTATACATACCCCTACTAATGTAAAATATAATAATAATAATATTATTATGAGAACTAACTCTTTTTGTCTGTCAGGCTTTCAACTCTAAATCAATGAACTGGTTTTGATGGTACAGAAACGGACTAGACCTTGGGAAAGGACATAGGCTACTTTTATTGTGAAAATGCTAGAATGTTTTGAAATAGCGGAATAATATTTTTACTAACCGAAATAATTATAGGTACCAATGATATACGAATATCTTAATACTAAGTAGCCTCTTGCCTATAACTTTGTTTGCCTATAATATCTAACTATATTTAATATATTTTAATGAAAGCTAAGATTTTTATTTGTGCCCACTTGGTAGCCGAACTTAGTGCATTTGTCAGGTTACGGGAACTCTCACAGAACGAACCAAAGTGACCTGACAATCACCCTGCTCCGATGGCAGCTAGCGGAGCTCGGTCCCGGAGAAGCGAGATGGTAAAGACGCAAGCCCGTACGGTAGTCGGGATCACACCGACTACCACCCTATTCAGGGCCGCTCAAAGTGGACGCACGGTTCCACCCTGGTCGAACACGGACGCCTCCTTTCGGATTATGACGGTCTTATAGAAGGATTGTCTCTTTTTCGGCCTCTTTTTATTTGATCCTAAAGCTATCACACCGACAAATCTGTACTGCAGTTAGATTACTAGAATTTTTGTAAAATCATACCAAAATCTACAAACAGACGGAATAATTATCGAGGTACGCATTAACGAAATTTCTAATTAGTAAGTGTCATTTTACAATCCTTTGATGTAAAACATCTATTGATGCACCTTGGTAGTAATTTATATCGTGACAGAACACGGCATGACGCTTTCCTTTGCCATCATGCTCCCTTTGTGTGCGTGCCTCTATTTTTTTTTATGTTAAAAGTTGGCAAACAAGCATACGGCCCACCTGATGGAAAGTGGTTGCCGCAGCCTATGAGCGCTTGCATCACCATTAGTAGGTACCACTCAGGCGTTGCCAACCTCGAAATATTAGTTATTAAATATCATTTGCCCAGTAATTTCACTATCCCACAGTGCCCTTCAAACCGGAACACAGTAATGAATATTTGACCCTATGGTGGTACCTACCCAGCTGGTCTCTTGCAACAAAAGACCTACCACCTGTGTGACTGATTGCACTGGTAAAATAATCTCTGCTGTGTCAGAGGTTATCCCAACAGTGGGCGATGGGGTCGTCACATCCCGACGCCGGGAAAAAATATTATATATAAGTTTGTTATTTGTATGAATTATGTACAGCGTGTGCCTTCCTATTTGACTATAAAATACTTCAGGCATTCATCTTGAATACACATTTTGTATGGCATTTTCTAAAATAAACATTTTACCTCATCCTCATATTTTACTCCATCTTTCCTCATTAGTTTTTTATTTATTATAATTAAGGTAGCTACTATCAACTTTAATGTTTCACATCTGTTAAACGTCCCGTGACGGCAATTCTTTTATGATACTCATATGTTTGTTATTGATCTCGGTCTATAATCATGTAAATTTTATTAAACTTATTCGGTGACAATTAAATTGATGACATGACGTCTTACTCAGAAATACCCATACATATAAAATATATTTACAAATGGAAGAAGACAACCCATTAAATGCAAAAACCAGTTATTTATATTTAGTATTTCTCAATAATAATGGTCAATATATTAAAATCAATTAACAAGATCGGTTTTCTATTTTTTTACATCCTTCTTAGAACTTAAATGTGGAAAAAACCAATTAAATTATTTACGTGAAATCTTGATATTTATATTACTATTTTTGATGCTTCTTTTATATGTGATGAATATAATACAATCATACCTACGTGATAGAATTCATTTACCCTATGTTACCATTAGCCTATGATCACGCGAACACAGACCAGGTGAGACGTTAAAAGTGTGATATATGGTTATTTAAATCTAATGTCATGTTGTTTTCCATTGAGGCCATAGATATAGAGGACAATAGATAGTGCATCCCATATTGACATCGTTAAAAATTGAAGAACTAAAAAAATTCAAACAGCGCATGTGCGAAGGTAAGGGTAAGAATGGGGATAAGAAATTGACCAATTTAATTCAAAAATTATATGCGTACCAACGATGGTATTATTAAGTTCCCAACCAATTCGTAGATAGCGCTTGTAAAACACTTTGTCATTTTACGCCATATCAAGAATCAAATCATAGAAGCGTAATCTAGTGTATCCACGTCTATGATTGAAGCTAATTGAAATGCAACGTGCGACAAGATCTGTGACAGACAAGGAAAAATCCAACAATGCACTACTAAATAAATGATAGCGTATTTGCATATACTACCATGAAACGAATATAAATTCGCTACAACCGTTAGAGTATGTATATATTCTTTGCTACAACATTCACTAGAGTGGTATACCCGTTTTGGACGCTGATGGGCGGCCTCAGCATTGAATGGGTTTATGAATATGATCACACACCACATGGATGTGAACTAGCAGTAACTATCCACGAGATATCTCTAGATAGCTCTTGCTTTTATAACTTTCTAGAGTTGCTATTGCAAATAATCTGTCCATTTGACCATATCCATTGATTGTGTTGTTATGTGCGTAGTGGGTTTTGTGGTGTAATAAAGGAAATGTAATAACAGCTTTTCACTAAATGCATATGAAAGTATATACGGTACTTATACACAATAAATCTTTGAAATGGTTGCACCGATTTTAATGGGACTTTCACTGTCAGATAACTAATGTTATAAGGTCTAACATAGGTTAATTTTATTTTAGATACAGAAAAATCCATATCAACATCATGCGAGCGGAGCCACGAATCAGCTAGCTTATAATAATAAAAATAAACTATAAGAATATATATGGGTTGACAGTCATCTACGGTCATACTGTGTCCTGTGACGTTTCTCTTATTTTTCGTCCTTGGCATCATATGGAACAGTGGTAATGTTGCAAGCGAAAATAGGCTACGAAAATCTTTACCATTAGGTACAAATGTGCTACATGACACCGTTGTGGCGTTGTAGGTAGCGTTTGTTTGTCAGATGTTTGTTAAATTTCTGTTTCGGTCTGGGCGTTTGTCTGTGGGTCTACCCACCGTGTATCGGAGAGCACGTTAAGCTGTCGGTCCCGGGTTGCTACCACATAACATCTGATAATAATCGTTAACTCTTGACAAGTAAATTGCTCTTATCCAGTGAGTTACTGATTCGCCCTTAGGGCTGCGGAGGTCAGAGGGCAATCGCACTATGTAAAAACTAGTAACCCGTCAAATCCGGATAAGAGTAATAAGTAGACCCTGCGTAAAATAAAATACCGGGAATAATGCTAGGACGAAGAAGACTCTCGAGTTTTTTTTATATAACTTTACTATAAAATTGCATTAATATGTATAAGCGTTTAATATTATCATATTATGGTTATATTAAGTCTTATTTTAAAAAGTAATACTAACTAATTTCAAGGTAACTTAACCACACGGCAATTTAAAAAAGAAGGTAATTATACAATATGGAAAATCCATATACGTAACATAGGTATATAAATTATTTAATTTATTACTAAACTAGCGTCTGCCCGCGACTTCATCCGCGGTGGTGAATTGGCTCTCGAGAAAAATGAATCATTTGTAAGTAAATAATGTTCCATAACAACATTTATAACCTCTGTCACAACAGAGATTATTCCACCAGTGCAATCAGTCACACTGGTGGTAGGTCCTTTGTTGCAAGAGGCCGGCTAGGTAGGTACCACCGCAGTGTCCAATATTCTGCCGCCAAATAGTAGTGCTTAGGCACTACTGTGTTCCTGTTTGAAGGGCATTGTACGCTAGTGAAATTACTGGGCGAACGAGATTTAAGAACTAATATCTCGAGGTTGGCAACGCGCGAGTGGCACCTACTAATGGTGCTGCAAGCGCTCATAGGCTGCGGCAGCCACTTACCATCAGGTGGGCCGTATGCTTGTTTGCTAACTTCTAACATAAAAAAAAAAACACATAATATATACATAGATACCGAATTTCAGATGATTATGTCATAAAAAATGTTAATACTACAGGAACCAAACCATTCTCCAGGATAAAAAGTGTCCTACGCTTTAATCCATTTAACAATCTATATCTGTCCCTTTCTTTCAAATCCGTTCAGCCGCTTAGCGTGATTAAGTAACAAACACCCAAACTTTCACATTTATTATATTAATAGAATTATTAAAACAGTTTTTTTTTATCTTATTTGGACAATATTGACGTCCTTCCTTAATATTATTATGCTTAATATAAAAAAAAATCCAAAATGACGTAAAAGATTATTCGGAAAAATACGAGTTATTCGAGCTAATGCCCATTATTTCGTTGTGAGATATAAAGCAATATTAGTTATTAGTACAATTCTAATATTGTACTGCATATTATGCGATGGGATGTCCAATTAATAACAATGTTACTTTCATTTAGAATATTAACAGTAACTAGAAAACATGATGTCATAATTGTGGACAAGGAAGTCGGATTGTTAAGTTTACGAGTAGTTATAAACGAAGCGTATCAAATTATATTTTGTGGAAGTCCATAGTAAACAAAATAATTATTAGGTCTTATGGAATAATTTTATATGACAAGGATATAGCACATTTTGTTGTTTTAACATTTTTAAAGGAAACTCGGAAAAGCAAAAAAGAGTGATACTATGAATTTTTCAACAAAAAATCTTAATTATTTAGTCAAGCAACTTAAGGTACGGTCATCTATGGATGGGTGATTTACTGATTTAGTGGTGGTCTTATTGCAAGAGACCGGCTGGGTAGGTGACAAAGCAGTGTCAAATATTCGACCGCAAAGTTATAAGTACTGTAAGTTCGCAAATTACTTTTTTCGGTAAAATTACTGGGCAAAGGAGATTGAAGCATCTATAGGTTGGCAACGTGTGATTGGCACCTACAAATGAATGATATTGTAAGCAATCCTAGGCTACGACAGACGCTTACCATCAGGTGGGCCACATGCTTGCTTGCCAAATTAGTCACATAAAAAAACCAATTAGTGTCTCCGTGAAATGGAGGAAACGTGAAAAGTCGGTACGGACTGTCAATATTATAATGTTATTATTGGATAAGTCAGACGGCCGGGTCTGTACCGGTGACCTGAATAACTCTGACACTAGGTTGATTATTAACCACACCACAAGAAGAAGAATTTTAACGATTATTAATACATGCACTATGCGTAGATGTCTGCCTTGCTTGGGCTTTGAATTTATGACTTATATTTTTTCTTCGAAATTTTAAATTGACACAGGAGATCTAAAAGGAGTCATGCAATTTAGGGGGTCTTAAAATATTCAATACATACATAACCTATCCATGCAATCTTTACATATATTAATTGTACGAAGTTTATTTGGATTTATCATAGTAATTTATCATATGAAATGGATTATACTACGGTTATAAATTAATTTTAATCTAAATACTGTCTTTCTGTGTGCTGTATGTTTAAAAATAAACAAAGTCCAGGTTTGGATCGACACCGCAGTAGCGTTATGTCTGTTAAGCGTTAATATCTGTTTCGGTCTGGGCGTTTGTTCTTGTGGGTCTCCCCACCATGCCTCGAAGAGCACGTTAAGCTGTCGGTCCCGGTTGTTATCACATAACATCTGATAATAATCGTTAACTCTCGATAAGTAAATTGCTTTTATCCAATGAGCTACTGATGCACCCTTAAGGTTGCAGAGGTCAGATGGCAATCGCTCTGTGTAAAAACTAGTAACCTGTCAAATCCGAACAAGAGTAATAAGCAGACCCTGGATAAATATAATACCGGGAATAATGCAAGGACGAAGAAGAAAGTCAAGGTTTGAATAGAATTTAAATATTGAAAACGTTAAACGTTAAACTTAAAAGAGTTTGTAGGTCCATTTGCTTGATTACTTATACTTTTTCATCTTAAATGGATTTTTAATTGAAGTGATATTGAGTATAAGCTTGTTTCATCAGCGTACGAACATTGTTTAGAAAAATCATATTTTTCAATTTTTGAAAAAAATCAGGATTTTTATAATTGAGTGAATGGCGAATGAAAGCATTTAATAATTCCACGTGCATAATAAAGTTAAATGTTTTTGTTGGTTTCGAAGTTATCACAAAATCGAAATAATAATTTGTCATGCCTATTACATATTATCATAAAGGGAGGTTCGATGGCAAGATTACGAATATTTGTGGGTATTAAAATGCAATGAATTATGCCATTTCAAGGCAATAAAAAGGTAATAAAATTCTAATTCTTCTTAATTAGTAAACTAACAGCTATAAAAGGTCGTGTTGCGATATATAATTTTCTATATGAAAACGTATTAGTGACATAAATGAAAACAGAAAATACTCTGTAATTAAATAATTTTTATCATTACTTTAAAAGCTAACAAAATGGCGGTGATAATAAAATTCACGGTACAAATGATAATGATGATATACTACTATTTTAATAATAGCGTCCTTCTGAAATTAGTGAAAAATGGAGTGGTAGTTAAATTTGTTGGTAGGTGCCATATAAAAAAATAAAAAGACGTATATTATATGTTATTCAAGTACGTTAACACCGAAGGGTTATGATTTTAGCAGTCTGTATAGGTATAGGTAGGCATATAAAACAGCCGTAGAAGAGCCGTGAGATTCCATACTGGAAATCATGCTTCACTTGCAATAATTGGAAAATATTGGAGAAAATATACATAAGTGGAGAAATCCTTGAGGCTGAAAAGTGGCAAAAAAATTATCGTACCGGAACCCTAATGACGCCAGTATTTTTTTTCATGACGCTTGGCAAACAAGCTATATGGTCCTCCTGATGGTAAGCAGTCGTTGCAATCTAAGAACGCTTGCGATACTGGAAGTATCCCATGCGCGTTGCCAACCCAAGAGATAGGAGGGAAGGCATGAGAAGGGGATAAGGAAAGGTACGGAGGGGGTGGGAGGTTCTGGCTCCCGCACTCTCCTACTGATACTGTTAATTGACGCCGATTTTCTGTGAGAGGGTCTGACCTACTTCAGGTCAAGCTGGCCCATTTGTCCTAGGAAAAGCATGGCTATACAACTACTATAGTTTATATACATTTCGTCGTAGACACTATTAAATAGTTAATAGTTTAAAACAGACGTACTTACCAGGTATCTCAATCATAAACGATAGATTTGGCCTTGATTAAAGTAGTCTGCGTTAAAGTCTTAAGTTAGTCTTGATTAAAGTACTTCAGGTCAAGCTGGCCCATTTGTGCTAGGAAAAGCATGGCTATACAACTACTATAGTTTATATACATTTCGTCGTAGACACTATTAAATAGTTAATAGTTTAAAACAGACGTACGTACCAGGTATCTCAATCATAAACGATAGATTTGGCCTTGATTAAAGTAGTCTGCGTAGTCTGGATTACAATCATATTTACTGGCTTGATGCCGAGATAATATTACGAATGTTATTAGCTAAAATACAAAAGCTAGCTAAATCTTTAAAATTGAAAACAGATGGAAGTATTTATATTTTTCGTATAATAAATTATGCTTCTTTTTTTATATTGATTCGTGATCAATGGGAATTCTTGGAAAGCCCAGTCGAGGGAATTTTATATACCCCAAAAAATTTTCCTGATAGCTTATAACAAATTGTAATCTTTATGTTGTATTTTTGTTTGTGCACTACGAGATCATAGCAAAAAGTCAATTACAATTTATGATGTTACGCTAACAAAAAACTATTGAAGGTTTATTATTTTTTTAAACATTTAAGTACACATGTACTGAGTATGTATTATTTATTAACCAATGCCTACGGTTTCGCTCTTGTTCATGTATATAAAGGGCCGTCCATTAATCACGTGATGTTTTTATTAGCATTTTTAAATCTCCCCCTCCTCTTTGGTATCACCAAAGATTTAAAAATGCTGGTGGTGAGCTTTCAGACTAGCACCCTCCCCCACCCAACATCACGTGTATTTTTTATTACCTTCTAGATTAATATCTGAAGAAGCATCTTGCAAGTCGGTTATTGGCATTGTGCTTCGTTGAAGATCAACGTTTTTCCCGCTCGGTGACGCTGTCAAGGCCAGTAGGGCCAACAGCAATAAACATTCCGAAAAATCAACGTTGGAAATTAGACTTTGTTTTCATCCTGTTTAAGTTGACCCTTCGCAGAAAGATCATCTTATGTACTGAAATATATCCATCTGTGTTTTTCTTTCATTATAGTTAGTTTATTTTTATAATTAATATTTAGTAGTAGTAGATAAAAAACCTCCTCCCACCCCGTGTCCCGAGACCTTTTTTTAATTAAATACAAAAAGTACAATGAAACTTTGAGAAACAGTCCTATTCATTAACATCGGCTAATGATTTGTATACGGTAAAACACAGTGTTTCACAAATTATGATGATAATAGTCAAACCACGGAAGCCCCTCTAAACCGCAATGTGGTAATGACTTACGTAAAGGAACTCCGTATTTTCCTTGGAATTGGAGAAAGAACCCGTAAATATAAAAAAATACATTCCAAGGGATAATTCGATATTATAGGTATTTTGATTAAAATAAATAAATAATAAACGATACACACTCAACGGCCCCCATTAGGATAGTTATATCCTGTTTCGGTGGTCCGGAACACAATGACAAGGTCAAACACACCCAGGCCGGAAAACATATGCTCCGAGCGGGAATTTAACCCGCGACTTATGGCGCTTAAAGGCAGGTTCACTACCACTGTGCCACAATGTCGTCGAGTCTATTGATATGGAAAGATAAAAAATAATTATTATATTAAAGAACCTTAAGAAAACTTAGTTTTATTTATATTATTTATTTCTTTCTATCACAGTATGATAGAAAAAATAACTTACAAAACAAATCTTTGTAACCAACTAATTTGTTTAATTTCCTCTGATTTTCGAAGTTTCATTTTTAAAAGCAGTTTTGGGAATTAAACCAGAAGTGACATCTAGTTGTATTACTGAGAACTATATGCTAGTTTGAGTCGGTTCATTATTCGTATTAATGTTTCGATATTCCACTAGATGGCGCTAGTATGAAGCTGTGTCAAGGTATAGATTTTAATATAATTATTATTATTATTAAAATAGACCTTGTTTGTTTATTCTGCAATAGAAAATTAGATACTGCCCTTATCGATATCTCATAGACATTATCTTTGTTTTTAATTATTTGTATGCGTTAATATTGCATCGAAGTGAAGTAGGTAATAGTAGTATGATTGTGTGCGTAGTAGTATGATTGTATGGAAGCCGAAGGCTCAAATGTTATTGATAGGTTACCCACCCCATTTTGGGCTTTTGCCTCAATAAAAGTCACAATAGTCTACAATCAAACAATGACCGCTTAGGCGCTTGTCTTCAAACATTTTGTTTTTCTTTTTTTATTTATATTTCATGATGGTTGGCAGACAAGCATACGGTCCGCCTGACGGTAAGCAGCCACAGAAACCTATGTACGCGCGCGGTACTTAAAGTATCACATGCGCGTTGTCAACCCAAGGAATAGATGGGAAGGGAAGGGACGAGAATGGTACAGAGGGGTAGGAGATTGGGCCTCTGACGCTCTCACTCAACGCATTAACGCATTTACTCTGTCTGTTACTTTACGCCGATTTTCCGTGAGAGGGTAGTACTTCCCCAGTCGAGCCGGCCCATTTATGCTGGGAAAAACATGGCTATATTACTCTCAAAATCTTCTTGATTTTCAATGATATTAAACTGAAGTACAACAGGTAATTAATTGCAAATGATAAGTCACTATCAAGTATCAACTTCGTACAATACATATTTAAAGCATGGATACATTATAAACATTTAATACATTAATTACGTATATGTTAATATTACAGTTCCTACCTACATCGGTTTAAATGGAATTAGCTTTACATATTTATTGTTTATTTCGATTAACCATTAATATTCAAATCCGGTTACAATTACCTACTCTTTATCATCAGTTATAATAATTGTTATGAAGATTTTAGGTACCTACTTCGGCATATCTAAAACCACAGAGAATACTTCAAGTAGAAGCATTTGTAGTATTACGTTTTGTTCGTTGAGTAGACATTATTGTCGGGACTTTGAGGGCCCTAACTCCCACCCATCTTGCACGCTTAAGGGTAAGTAAATTTTGCCACTTTTTTTAAAGAAAAATATGCCAAGTAACAATAAAATAAAATACTTGATAAATTGTAAGGAAGACATCTTAATTAAATATGATTTAAATTGTCAAATCATAAACTCGTAGAAAGCATTATTAAAATGAATGAACGTCGCACGTTTCAACAATACAATCTTCTTTTTATCCAATGGTTAGTGGCCAACCTAGTGTCAGAGTTGTTCAGATCGACCGTATAAGCCTTTGACTTGACTTTTCGACTGTTGTCAAATTGTAAACAGGCGGGATCGACTTTTTACATGCCCTCCGAAGCACAGAGACGCTCGGCTGAAATACCACTATGCCATCACCCATCTAGTGATTGAACGCGGCTAAAGTTGCTTAACCTACCGATCGTTTACCGATCAGTTGGAGCACTCGGCTATGAGCGTCTCAATACAATGAGTTTGAGTTTTAATCTGTTCAGACTCCCAAATTTTGCCAAAATCACGCTGTTTTTTTGGTATTGTTGTTCAAACATTTGTACTACAAATCTTATATTTTTTGTAATAAAAGTCTTATTAATTGTTACTGTCGAAATGCTAGACTACTAAATCGTTTTTTTCATATCTGTCAATATAAATTTTTATAAATTTTATTATGATTCAAAAATTTGTCTGCATGTTTTTAGTTGTATTTTACTTTTTTCTATGTTAACAATGGCTTCTAGGTATAAAAAACATTAATAGTAGTGTTTTGAAAACCCACTCTGGCAACACTAAGGAAAAGCATTAAAGAAAAAGGCGCCATTTTGCCGAATAAATCAATAATCTCGTCAAGGTTCACGGGTGTGTGTCGCCTGGATATTTTCTTCTCAATTTTCGTTATTTGAAGGTAAGGTATTAGTTTTAATTACATTTAGTGACTTATACGTGGTTTATAGATACCTTTGCTAATTTGTGGAAACTATGCCCATTTATATCCTTAAATACACTTCTATGTGACTTCTACTTAACGTTATTAAGAGCGAACGAAAAAATTAAGAGCACACCTCTCTATCTCTCTCTCTCTCTTAATGTTGAAATTTTACATCGATAGTTTGTGAAAGTGTAGTATTTTGCCTACTTACTACCGGCGTCGAGATTTAAGAACTAATATCTCGAGGTTGGCAACGCGTGAGTGGCACCTACTAATGGTGCTGCAAACGCTCATAGGCTACGGCGACCACTTACCATCAGGTGGGTCGTATGCTTGTTTGCCAACTTGTAACATAAAAAAAGAAACTACCCATAATTGTTCATGTCTGTACACTTTTCTATTGGACGTTTTAACTGTATAGTTATATATTATAATACATTGTCACAGATGCCGTTGACTGCAGCAGAGAAACAAAAAAAATATAGAGAAAAATTAAAAAAAGAAAACCCTGAAAAATACGAAGAAATACGAAAGAGAGGCAAAATATCATCTGCAACATATTATAAAAGAAAGACGAGAGCCTATACTGAAGAGCAGAAAAAGAAACTACGAGAGAAATGGAAGGACGATCGAACCAAAACTAACGAAGCTACTAAAATATCACAAAACAAGCCACAATCACAAACAACAATTTGCTATAACATGCATCGCCAAAGTGAATACAGACTAAAACAGGACAACTTTCAATTGAGATTACGAATAAACACATTGAATAATGATTTTAAAAGTCTCAAGAAGAAAGTTAATAGTCAACAAATTCAAATAGAGAAGTTGCAAGAAGATTATATAAACATTTTAACTAAATTAGCTATAGAAGAAGGAGCAGTTGATGATAATGAAGAATGTGACGCGGACAACAACAGACTATGGATAGAAAATTAAGAAAGTCTATAAAATCATACCTTTTTTTATGTCAGAAGGAACAAACGGGCAGAAGGCTCACCTGATGTTAAGCGATTATCGCCGCCCATGAACATCTGCAACATCATAGGGCATGCTGACATTTTTTAGGATACACTGGCTGATCTTGAAACGTAGCTGACGAGCAGTCACTTCACGAGTTTTACACCAACGTACGGTGTGGCTAACGGCGGCGGCGGAAGGTCCGCTTGGTTTTTTGAGCCCTACCACTAGCATATACATGTCTTAGAATTTCTTCCTCGACATGCTGGTTTCCTTGAAAGAACTTGAAAACTCAGAGGTGCATGCCCGGATTTGAGATTTGAACCCGCGGCCTTCAGTTAAAGTCTACGTTGTCGATCCATTGAGCCGAGAGGCTTATATTATATGATTCTCCGTAATAAAGGTAGGTGAGCTACCTAAATTAAGAATAACTGTTGATTCATTAAGATATTAAGCACTCAATCTACACCTAGAAAGTAAATATTTCGTTTTCTTCTACTTCGATCTTTGTTTTTTTTTTGCATACAATTATTAAATGTGAACAATGTTTTTTTTATTTCATGACGGTTGGCAAACAAGCATACGGTCCGCCTGATGGTAAGCAGTCACCACAACCAATGAGAGCTTACAATACTTGAAGTATCACAATGCGCGTTGCCACCCCAAGGAACAAGATGGAAGGGGTGAACAGGGAATAGAGGTGTGGGAGATTGGGCCTCCGACGCTCTCACTCACGCAAGAAACGCGACAGGACCTACTGATACTGTTAATTAACGCCGATTTTCTGTGAGAGGGTAGCATTTCCCCGATCGAGCCGGCACATTTGTGCTGGGAAAGCATGTCTTTACTGCCGTAAAACTGTGCTACTGGTATTTTTCTCACATTTGCGCTGGGAAAGCATGTCTCTACTGCCGTAAAACTGTGCTACTGGTATTTTTCTCACATTTGTGCTGGGAAAGCATGTCTTTACTGCCGTAAAACTGTGCTACTGGTATTTTTCTCACAATTGTGCTGGGAAAGCATGTCTCTACTGCCGTAAAACTGTGCTACTGGTATTTATCTATCTTCCTCTTAATTATAGCTAAATGATGTATGTAATTGTAACGATACCAAAATATATTATAATAATAATAAATAATACCATATTAGCCACCTTTGCGTGTGGACTCCACTTCCATTTACCATCAGGTGGAGTGGAGTTATTTGCCCTCCGGCGTTTATATAAAAAAAAAAATATTGTGTAATATCGTAAATAGGTTAAGTTGGGAAAAATATATAAAATGATAAAATTTTAATGTGTCGATGTTCAGTAACCTGGGGGTTTACTATGAACTTTTATTAACAATTCATGAATTACGACGATTCTCTCTCTCTCTCCGTGGCATTTATTATTCCCATCGGATTGTGGTCTGCCTTTCTGATTTTTCTCCACAACTTCACTGTATCAGATGTGTCCTCGTCGGAGACATTGCAGGAACTTAGATCTTTCTTGACCATATCCGTCTATCTTTCGTCGCCCTCTGGGTCTATATTATGTATGTCATGGTACGAAATAGCGATGCAGCTCAGTTTAGGTCGTCATTTAAATCGCAATAAGAGTTCATGGTAGACCCCCAGATAATAATTATGCTATCCATTATTATAGTAAGTAATAAAATAATATCCACTGTTTTATTTCACTCATTAGTACCCAGAAGAATGTTCCAATCTAGTAGATAATAGAAGGCGCCTTTTGAACATTTAATAAATTTTATATAAAAAATATCTAATTCTGTTTAAAGTTCCTTCACCAAAGGGTGCCAACAGAACTATATTAATACCTTCTCCGTTTGTCCGTCCGTCTGTCAGTGCCCAGCGTTATATCTCACTATTCACGAACCATAATAGGTAATAGCCGAGCCGATACCCTACGGTACTATGAAACCCTAATTTCTTTAATGTTACTAAGTTGGCAAGCAAGCATACAGCCCGTCTGATGGTAGGCGGCTGCCGCAGCCTATGAGCGCGCGCAGAATCATTAGTAAGTGTCATGTGTCATGCCAAAGTGTCATGTCATAACATTGGTTCTTACATTTCATTTGCCCAGTAATTTCACTAGCCTTCAGCCTTCAGTTCATCTATAATTCCAGATATAAGCGCGTTCAACCAAAGAAACAAAATATTCAGATTTATAATATTGATATAGATATGTTGTAGAATGATTTTAATATAAAAAGTGCCACAGCGGCCTTAGCTGCCTTTCACAAGGAAAAATATTATGATATTATTCGCTTCATTTATTTTACTCTGTGAAAGGCAAAATATCAACAGATATTGGGAATATATGCAAAGAAATAAAAAAAACTTACGAAACTTATGTTAGCAGAAATTTGTATTCATATACAAAGTAGGGTTACACTTAAATTTGTTTCTGAGTAAAAATAAACTATTAAGTTTTCGTAGAGCTAAGACCTAGAAAAAAAGTAAGAATTTTATAAAAGTACTTAGTATTATATTACAGTTAATAAGTATTACATAATATAACCGGCCAAGTGCGAGTCGGACTCGCCAAAGAATGTTTCCGTGCTATACGGTAGGTAGGTACTTATATAAAAACTATTTTTTTTTCTGTCTTTGTTTACATCTGTCTGTTTCTTCCGGCTAATTTCTGAAAGGATTGAACTAATTTTAACGGGACTTTCACTGGCAGATAGCTGATGTTATAAGGAGTTAATTTTATATAACAAAAATAATTATAGTTCCGTGCAATAAAAAAAATGGGTACATGACTCGAGCGGAGACGCAGTCGCATCTAGTATATGATAATTACGTGTATATAATATCAAAATAATAACATTTAAAATACCTTCAATGACTTTACGGCGAATCACGAAGTAGATATAAGTATTTCAATTACTTCGTGACAGGGAAATCTTATTTCACAGAACAGCAAATCGACTGGTATTTTCAATTTCCAATAAACTTAATGGTAATTAGGAAAAAGCTAAGTAAGCTTTTATTAGTTTGACGACGTTGTGGCACAGCAGTAGCGAACCTTTCTAAAGCGCCACAGGTCGTGGGTTCGATTCCCGCTCGGAGCAGATGTTTGTATGTACCATACAGGTATATTTCCGGTCTGGGTGTGTTGGCTCTTGTCTTTGTGTATGTTTCCGTAGCCCCGATATTACACAGTATTATAACTAAGTATAAGTATATAAGTTTTATTATTTATAGTTTTTCTTTTTCGTACAATATCAAAACTCATATTCCAGCATACAGGGCATTTCGTTGTTTCGCAGTAAAGCGTATATAAATTACTAGCCCGCGTCTATTGCGTTTTGTAATGAACAATGGTCATTGGGGCGGCAACTTTTTCGAGTGGCGACCACGTATCGAAAAGCGCACCAAGGGAAAACTCCCACAAGGGGGACTGATGACCTGGTAAAGGCGCTGGACGCGGGTGGCGCAGGACCGATCATTGTGGCATTCTTTAGATGAGGCCTACGTCAAGCAGTGGACATCCTTCGACTGATATGATTAATGAACTACTACTACTTAAAAACTATTTTTGTGATATAAATAATTATGTAAGTTAGACATAATTGTCGTTGACTTTTTTGACGCTATCAAACTTTTCTCTAGAACTAAATAATATATCTCTCATAGTTAAGGCAGCGTACCTAAGAAACGTTTCTACTCCGACTTACTCTGCAAATCTAACTAGCATGAAAGTCTTTTTATTCTTTTGACACTTACAAATAGCGTTGCTTTCTATTGGAAAAAGAATTTTTTAAATCCGTTTAGTAGATACAAAGATTACCCCTACAACCTCACAAAATTTACTTCTTTATAACATTAGTAGATATTAGCCGATAGACTTGTTCCATTGCAGTTATTTTTATGTGACAACCCCAAAAAAAATCTAAAATGTAGGTCAAGATATGCTAAAAAAATCTAGACACCGACACAGCGCCATTTACCGGGTTTAACTATGGCTAAAAATCATCTAGGTTGGTTCATAAGTACAAAATTTTTTATTAAAAATTGTTTCGTTATAAGAAGTAAAAAAAAACGCGAGTTCTTCGGAATTTTATATTTCAACATGATTACAGAAAAAGCTATTTATATAAAGAGATTTAGTCAATGACAGTATATTTTTAGTGACATTGAACTTCTTCTAGATAAAAATATTTTTTCCAATTACATGTGTCTCTAGATATTCAGTCAGGAAACAATGTTACAGTTTTCCTCTTGCTAAAGTGGGTATTTAGGTGAAGGGCAGGCGGGATCAGACATTCTGATTAGTATTTATTTTAAGAATGCACTCATAGCATGAGACTATTATGTTTATTGACATTTCATAAATAATTCGAATTATGCGTGGCTTTACGTACCGAGTAAAATATTGTAAATTTGCAACTTAAGTGGTGAAATTATATATTCACTGCTTGGAAAATATATTTAATAAAATAAAGCGTAATGTCGTGATTTCGTATTTCTTTTTTTTAAGGGAGTTTCACTTACGAAAGGCCTGTGCGATATTGAGAAATTAATGGGAAAACTCTAAAAGTTAACAATCGAATTTCCGATGAGTTGATGCAGTGATGGCGGGTAAATAGCTTTTGAAATTTGAGGAGTTTTAGTTGTAAATCTCCGAAGTTCTCTTCCGATTCTTACACAATTTTTTATGTAAAGTATCCTAAAAAACTTATCTTCTCGGATCATCGTATCCTACAAAAAAAATTCCAAATATATGACGTAACGAATACGGAACAAATTAGTAACTCCTTGCATATAACGAATTAATAACCCGGCAATTTTGTGAATACATTATAATTAGACCTATATAATTATAATCAAAGTAGGCCTCATTGAACTAAAACTTATATGGTGATAATAATTTATGGGCATAAATATTTAAAAAAATAAGCACGCTAAATCCCGAATAGTCTACAATATAAAATTAATTTTAATGAAAAAATCTGGTAACATTTAAATTATTCCGGCCAAACATAATATTACTAGACTTCGCCCTTAGGGATCTTAGAATTGGCTCCAGAAATAAATGAATCATTAGTTAGTAAATAATCTTCCATGAAACACATGTACCGAATAATACAAAATGTAGAAATTTTTCCGGGATTAAAAGTATCCTATGCGTTCATCTACGTCTTAATAAGCTATCTGTGTGCTGAATGTCATCCTGATCGAGTAACAAACATCGAAACATAATTAAAAGTGGAAACGTCCAGCAATAGTTTTTTTTAATAATCCCACAGAAAACTAACAGTTGTGTTAATCCATATAACAAATTTCATTCAAAAACGTTCAGCCATTTTGCGTGATTGAGTAACAAACACCCCAACATACAAACTTTCACATTTATTATATATATTGAGTAGGACATTCGTCTGTACATAGAAGATATTGAAACTTTTCATAAGTTGCTAAAACGTCAAGTGATTAATGACTCCAAGCTATTAGTTACACGCTCTATAAGATATACACTCACAGTTTTGAGTGCCGTAATAAAATAAGAATAAAAGCCAATTCCAGATCACTTAACACGATATTTGTTACGATGATTGTCGATATCCATTCTATATTTTCCTATGACCATGATGGACATATTATGTCTATACTCGTCGTTAAAAATATGCGGAATTATTATGACAGGAAGGAATAGAATTTTCATAGAGCAGTAGCATGCTCATAATGTACTTTATTATATGTCTGTATCTATGTCTGTCTAAGGTATACAAGATCGTAAACGGCTGAACAGATTTTGGTTTAATTTGATTTCATGATTCAAGAAAATCTAACCGTTTGAGGATTATCAGTATTTTGTCCCACCGGTGACGCTGTCGAGGCTGGACTATAAGTAAGAGACACAAAAAAAAATATTTTGTGATTTTGTAACATTAAATACTCAGTATAAGGGAGGGCATTTCCTAATTCAGGGCTGATGGCAAAATAACTATTTTCAGATATTTCAAAATAATTATTGATTACTTTAAATGTAAATATCACTGTAAAAACCACAGATTTGTCAAAAAAATACATATAATGATGCATACCTATGATCATGCCTATGATTGTTTCAAATTAAGCATTAAATTTATTCAAATTTAAAGAGACTTCCTAGTCTATAATAATGTCCTCATAAATGTAGTTTACTTTTAACTTGTCGTTTATATTTAAAAATTGTTCCCACATTGCGAATGTTGAATGCTCTGACATTGACAAGCAAATACTACTCCCACCATAAGCTTATCGCATCCTGTTTTGCATGTTATGATTACAATTAATGATTTCAGAAACGTTAAATATAGTCGTAAGTGCTTATTAGGGCTCCGTAGCCAAATGACAAAAAAGGAACCCTTATCGTTAATCGTCACTTCACTCGCAGACTACTGGTTTCATCTGTACGAACTTTAGTAAATAGGTGTATTCTCTGAACTGCTACACGATTGTGTAAAGAAATCCTAAAATATATAAAAATTAAGGGTAGCAGTCCATACATGTAACTGAGGTTTGAAAAAAAAAATTCAGCGTATGCCAACGTGTAAGATATTTTTGGATAAGTCTTTCAAAATGATAAGGTTTTATTTCTACTTTTTTCATTAAATCAGTAGTTGTTGAGATATTAGCTCCTAAAGTCATAAAAATTGTGTCCCCCCCTCTAACTTTTGAGCTATGGGATTTTAAATTCTTGAAAAATTTGAGCTTGTAGAACATTAAATTTACTTTCAACCACATTTGGTTTGAAGAAGATAGGTCTACAAATTTTGAGATATATAAATTATTACCATAACTTTGTTTTTCATATTACTTTTAATAATTAATATGAAATTACCAACTAATTTATGCGGTCGATTTTAATTCGTAATTATTTTTAAAGTTCTTAAGATTCTTCCTCATCAAGCTGCGGGACCCCTTAGTTTAGTAGTCCATATCGCACTTGACTGATATTTTTTCCTTTTTTTTTTTAAAGTAAATACTTGTCATTACACACAATTATGTAACTGTTGCTTGCTTTCTAGGCCAGGTAGTTATTGGCTAATATACACAGTAATTCAAGTCTCTCATATGGCTCAATGATTTGACTTATAGATAAAGACTAATTTCATTAAAACCGAGATGGCCCAATGGATAGAAAACGTACACTTTAACCGAAGGCCAAATCCATCGGAGGGTTCAAATTCGGGCAAGCACCTCTGAGTTTTCAAGTCCTTAATTTGTGTTTTAAATTTATCTCGTGCTTTAGCGGTGAAAGAAAACATCGTAAGGAAATTTGCATCTTCTTCATCCTAGTATTATTCCCGGTATTTTTATGTACCCAGGGACTGCTTATTACACTCTTATCCGGATTTGACAGGTTACTAGTTTTTACACAGAGCGATTGCCATCTGACCTCCGCAACCCTAAGGCCGAACCAGTACCTCATGTGATAAGAGCAATTTACTTATCAAGAGTTAACGATTATTATCAGATGGTATTGATAATAACCGGGACTGACAGCTTAACGTGCTCTCCGAGGTAAGGAAATTTGCATGTCGTGGAACAAATTCTAAGACTATATGCTGATGGTAGGGCTTAAAAGGCCTCCGTTAGCTACCACCACACGTTGGTGAAAACTCGTAACGTGACTGCTCGTCATACTTTCTGGTTTGCAGATTTTCATGAGCGGCGGTAGTCGTTTAACATTAGGTGAGCCTCCTGCCCGTTTGTTCCCACTGACTTAAAGAAATATTCATTATACTATGGCCTGATCCGTGGAACAGACAAATTACTGTCGCAGGGTCGTTGGTGGCCCTTCGTAAATTTATTACCACCGGAACGAAATAAATCACACGCTAACTTCCTTCGGTTATGTTGTGCAAATCGCGTTGCTGTGGCAAAAAAAAGATGGAATCCGATCGCCGGACTACTACCTAGTAGCCTACTGGGCTCAACAGCTGTAAATATTTATTGCAGTTTTAATCAACACCCTCAAACCCACAAAAAGCTCATCAAAATCGGTCCATCCTATTAGGAAATGCTCACTGATAAACGCACACAGGATTGAAATGAGGCAAAGGAGTGTGTTTGATATGCGAAAAATCTGAATAAATAAAAATAATAGCCTAGAACTCAATTGCAGGGCCAGTAGAGATTCTAAACCATTCTCGAATCCACTTGAACACACACAAATTGCACCAAAATTTGTCCACCCTCAGAGGAGTTCAGTCACATATACATGCACAGAAGAATTATAAATAAATCTGAATTACCTCTTGCACAAACCACGCCATATCTTCAACATACATGTCTCCGTCACACGGTAATCCTTGGAAAAGATGATATTGATTCATATCTTTGAATTTCATAGTCTTCTTATACGAATTAAAAAACGACAAATTGAGACCCTGTTCTTGAATAGTATCATAGTTATCGATACATTTTCTACCTAAAACACTTCTATGTAACACTTTTCCCAACGGACAACACTTTCTGAAACACTTCTTAAATTCACAAATACATCCGAAAGTTTTAAATTCGCCGCTAACATTTTTTTTATATGTAGATTTTGGAGGGAATTGTATTCCATATTTACTTATGGTACCATCGTGAAACACTTCGCCATTTGTCAAATCAGCACTTTTGTCATCAACACACGGCTGTCCATAAACGATTATAACATATATTAATTCAATAAAAATAACTGAACGCATTTTTTAAATAATTTTATACTGATCGTTTTTATAGAAACCGGCGCGCGAGTTTTTCGTCTGAGTTAAAAGCTTAGACTGACTCCGTTTATAAACGGGTTATGTTAGAGTCCGCGTGCTTCTGATTATTTAAAGTTTCTTCCGTACAGAGCCGCATTCAGGAGACCCCTTGAGCCTAAAATGACGTAACATACGAATTTCCTAAATAAATACGAAATAAACAATTATAATATTCTTATATTTATTTTTATTTAATTGAATAAACTGAAGATAAAAAAGGAAAAACCGCCGCTTTATTTAATAGAATCATCATTATTGTTCGGTATTTTATAAGATGTTTATTTACTTCGTAACTCTTATATATTGGTGTAATAAAAACTTTTTAGTATTTTTTTTAATTTCCTATTCGCTGAAGCGTGTTTTTAAATACGTCTCTGAAACGACATTGTCAAAATTATGTATGTGATTAAAGCGTTTTAATAGCCTAATGTTAGTTTAACACGTTTTAGAATAGTAGTTTATTGAATGAAATTGTAATAATTAAATTTTGATTTTTTTACATAGTAATTAATATTATATACAAATCAAAATTAGAAATGAAATTGGATGGTTTTACTATACATATTATAGACTATATCTTAAAAATAAAATGACACATGATTTATTTTAAAAGTCTTAATCCACCTCCTCTAGAATTTTTTAACTTCCTCATTAAAGCAATCAAAATTTGACGACGTTGTGGCGCAGCGGTAGCGAACCTGCCTTAAACGCCACAGGTCGCGGGTTCAATTCCCGCTCGGAGCATAATATGTTTGTATTATACAATGTATTGTATGCAAGCATATTTTCCGGTCAGGTGTGTATTTATCCTTGTCATTGTGAATGTTTCCGGATCCCCGACACAGGATATTACTATCCTAATGGGGGCCGTTGAGTGTGCAGCGTTTATTATTATTTAATCGTATTATTATATTTAATATATAAAAAAAAATATTATTATTTATTATTATAAGAAATGCTTGCACCGATCTTCTTATTATAATTAAGATATATAACACTATATATTGTTACATATACTCAAGTGTATCATAATGAATGTATTATTTTGGTTTTAATGTCTTGTTTCATAAAATGATTTTGTTTATAGCATATTATGTACTATTTGTTGCTATTTTATTATCTCATTCAATTCTAGAAATTTAATAATAAAAATATAAATATGTAGTCTGCTAAAAATACAATATTCACAATGTTGAATACAATATAATGATATACATTCATTGTTTTTAAATAATAAATAATTGACGACGTTGTGGCGCAGCGGTCGCGAACCTTCCTTAAGCGACACAGGTTGCAGGTTCGATTCCCGCTCGGAACATATGTTTGTATTGACCATGTTTTCCGGTCTGGGTGTATTTGTCCTTGTCATTGTGTATGTTTTCGGAACCATGACACAGGATATAAGTATCCTAATGGCGGCCGTTGAGTGTGGAACGTTTATTTTTAATAAAATATTGGTATATACTTCCAAAGAACTTCAAAAAGAAGGAGGTTATGAATCCAACTGTATGATTTTTTTGTATGTTTGTAACTCGATTAACCGAAGACGGCTGGACCGATACCTGTTTTCTCCATTGTGTGTTTCATGTGGTGCTTTCACCCAGACTCACGAAATCATCAAATTAATTGCTACTTAATTCTGATAAATATATAATTATAATATATAATAGGTTTCAATACAATTAAGTACTTTAATATTTTGGCTTATGTGCAATGGTCTCAATGAAGTGTGTTTATGTGTTTGTGTGTGTGTGTGTGTGTGTGTGTGTGTGTGTGTGTGTGTGTGTGTGTGTGTGTGTGTGTGTGAAGAAGTCAAGCCTCAATAGCTCAACGGTAGAAGGGCCAACTCGGCTCCGTAAACGCGAAAGTTGCGGGTTCGATCCTAACCCCTTGGGCTATTGTCGTACCCATTCCTTGCGCAAGTTTCGATCTTATTTGGAGGAGCAATAGGAATATTAGTAATACCTCGAAAGTGGCATTGCTAATATTCTTAAGAAAAATTTTCGACTTATTACGGACTTCTTTTTTTTAATTTTTTGAATGAATTGATATTCACAGATTTGGAAGATACAGATCGTGGCGATTAACATATAATAACATATAAGTACATTAGTTCAAAATAACGAATGTTGAATATATATTAAACAATGGGATTTTACATTGTACGTAATTCCAGACAGTAGGTACATTGACTCGATCACGTATATGCTAATTACAAGCGCTAGATAACTAAAAGTATAGGCAAAGATTTGACCTTCGGGTCTTAAGCAGCTTCTATGAATTGTGTATGAATAATAAATTTATTTTTAATATAAGCCAACAATGCTGTATTTGTGATGAATAGGCTGTCTCGATCGGAGAAGTTCTACTGGCCGTGACGGCGTCACCAAGTGGGGAAGTATATAGTGACGTGGTCGTGAAATAGGGACAACCCTTGTGGTGCTTGAAGTTGATACCGTCCTTAAAGGCCGGCCATTGGCTAATGACGTCATCATTGACGGAAAGGAGGAAGCGCCCCGAGCGCATTCTGGTTGAAGGACTCACCCGTCACGACGCTCGGTGAGAGCGAATCAAAGGATCTCGTCTTCGCTCCCGAAGACAGGTGTATTCTGGGCATGGGGCGTTGTCTAATGAGTCTTATCTTCGAGGTTTTGCAAGACTTAGGATGCCTGATTTTTGTTGAATCTCTGAATAAAATACAAGTTTTACGTTTCTTTTGTTTACGAATAAATATTACATTACAACAATACGAACATTCTATGCAGTGGTCTTTCTATGCAGGTGTTTTTATTGACCACACAGAAATCAGTTAAAGTCTGTGTGTATTTATTTTTACGTGTTATCGGACCCCTGTAATTGTATTTCAACTTAGATGAAACTCCAGGCAAAAGTCTTCATAATAGTAGAGATTTACTGTTTCCGATATGAGTAGATCAGCTCGATTGGAGAAATGGTAGACTTGGGGAAAGTGAGAGAGCTGGAGACCACAACCAATCAATTTTTATTTTTCTTTTATCTTTTTCCATTAACATCAGGCCGGCTGTTAGCTTGTAAAACATATTTTACCTAAAAGGATAGTATTTTATACTTCTACTGGGACAAATGTCTGTATGGTAATACAATCATGCTCTGAGCGGGAATCTAATCCGACATTTTTAAGGCAGATTCGTTACCGCTGCTCACAACGGTATTAAATCTCTTTTAAATACTTTTAATTTTCATACTGTTTTTGCGTTTTGCTATTATAGGTAAATTATACCAGTCTGTTTTGAGGATACTGAGAAAAGGATTTTTATATTCGATATGAGGTCATCTTCACCATTGATTTTGCGGTATATATTTTTAAAGTACAGCGAAGCGTAATTCCGGCTTGGTGGGTTTACCACATACTCGCTTATTACAGAGAAATAATAGTTAATGAATGACTGTTTAAATTATATATTAAGCTATGTATAGTACCCATTACTTACTATGACGTCGTTACACACACACACAACGGCCCTCATTAGAATGGTTGTATCCTGTTTCGGGGCTCTGGAAACATACACAATGACAAGGACAAAAACACATAGACCGGAAAACACGCCTGTATGCTCAATACAAACATCTGGCCGAGCGGGAATCGAAGCCACGACCTGTGGCGCTTAAGGCAGGATCGCTACCGCTGCGCCACAACGTCGTCAATAATACCATTATGTTTGTTGTAATACGAAGGTATAATTTCATTTGTCATTATATATTTTCGTGATGTCGATGCAAATTTTTCTAGTATAGTATTTAGAAAGCGATTTTTTGGATAGGCGCAATCGGAATTAGGTTCTGCTACACAAAAAACTTTTGTAACGATAATGAATATATTAGTTAATATAATTTGCCGCGTCTCAGTTAATTTCTTAACGTTGTTTTTTTATTTCATGACGGTTGGCAAACAAGCATACGGTCCGCCTGATGGTAAGCAGTCACCGCAACCTATGAAAGCTAGCGATACTTGAAGTATCAGTACATGCACGTTGCCCACTCAAGGGATGGTAGGGAAGGGTTATGAAAAGGCATAACAGGAAGGAAACATAGAGGGTAGGTGATTGGGCCTCCGATGCTCTCCCTCAACGCTAGAAACGCAACAATACAATACTGTTACTTTACGCCAATATTCTGCCAGAGAGTAGTACTTCCACAGTTGATCCGGCCCACTTGTGTTGCGAGTAGCATTGCTGCACTACTAGAAGCATGGCTCTCCTGCTTTTTAACTTGAAAAACTTTGGTCAAATGCGTAAAAACAACGTTCTTAACAACTAGAGGAATAGAATTTTTATCACTTACCTTTCGGCCATAACTCCATCCGCTTGCATTTTTCTACTATAGAGTAATCGTGTTGAACCTTCGATTATAGTAAACGAGTGTTATTGTCACGTTACATTTTGTTTAGTTTATTTCAAGCTCTCAAAAGAGGAAAACCTCATCATAACCACTTAGAAATTCTAAATATACCAATACCGATTTTAATTATTACAAACATATTTTAAATTTTTAGGTACAGATAAAACCCCGTGCTTTTATAGTATAGATTAACGTGTATTTAATATTTCATTACAATGAAAACAGAAACGAACACTCCTAAGTTTTAACGAAATAATTATATTTACGCAGAATTTCACTCCCAATTCAAATACAATACACGGCATAGTTTGTAGGGTTTGGTTAGAAACTTTAACGAAAATTTCCCGGGAATTCTAATTAATAACAGTTAATAAAGTAGAATATACTTTTATACCTAAGGGAATCTTAAAGGAATTATATATAAAACCACGCCTGTGGTTTTATCAGTATTCATTTTGAATCAAACTAAGCTAAGGATAGCCTTGAGCTTTTATCAATTTCATCCAGCATTTCTGTAGGTTTAAATATTTAGGTTTAAACTTTATGAGCAACCTATTATAATCAACAATGCTTTTAATCACTTTACTAGATAACACAGTACATTGCACAGCACTGTAACTACTACGTCGGATTTCAACGATTCGTCCATTATACGGTATGACAATGTTTTTCTGCATTGTGAAAAATTGACAGCAACTGTTTTGTTTAGAATGACAGTTATTCAAATATTGTCTTTCTAATCAAGCGTATTAAATACGTTTTATAACTGCAGTCACTCGACATTTCGCTATACGCCAACATATACTTTTACTTAAGAATAAGTCCTAAGTCATGCCACCCAGTCATGGGCCCACTTAAATTTCCACTGTAATAGAGAGCGGCTCCGGGTTCTTTTGAAGGTCAGAATGATCGGGTAATCTCGATCACTGTGTCGCATGTGTGCCGCACCTGAGCCGCTTTACTCAGACTTACAGGTCCCTGGCCAGGTAGGTCTTAAGCCCTGCACATCAACGGCCTGAAGGCACACCTTATTTATATAGCCTTGGGTATCAGGGTTGGAGTAATTAGCTCTTATATGACGAATTACATTTTTTTATGTAATGACGGTTGGCAAAAGAGCATACATACATACGGTTCGCCTGACACTTGAAGTATCGCATGCGCGTTGCCAACTCAAGGGATAAGAGGGAAGACATAAGAAGGAAAAAAGGAAGGGAGCTGAGAGGATGAAAGATTGGGCCTCCGGCGCTCTCACTCGTCGCACGAAACTCAACAGTACCTACTGATACTGTTACTTTACGCCGTTTTTCTATGAGAGGGTTTTTTTTTTTTTTTTTTTTTTTATGTTAGAAGTTGGCAAACAAGCATACGGCCCACCTGATGGTAAGTGGTTGCCGTAGCCTATGAGCGCTTGCAGCACCATTAGTAGGTGCCACTCACGCGTTGCCAACCTCGAGATATTAGTTCTTAAATCTCGTTCGCCCAGTAATTTCACTAGCGTACAATGCCCTTCAAACCGGAACACAGTAGTGCCTAAGCACTACTATTTGGCGGCAGAATATTGGACACTGCGGTGGTACCTACCTAGCCGGCCTCTTGCAACAAAAGACCTACCACCAGTGTGACTGATTGCACTGGTGGAATAATCTCTGTTGTGACAGAGGTTATCCCAACAGTAGTAGTAGTACTTTCCCGGTCGAGCCCGCTCATTTGTGCTGGGACAAGCATGGCTCTACTACTAATTTGAAGCCAAAATCGCTTTACAATAATACCGAATACATCGCATAAGATCGCATAAGATACACTAAAAAAATAATCATTCATCTTTGGGTTTATTTGAAAAATATATTTATAAGATAGCTAGTAAAACTTATCGTTACGACACATTTTGTAAAAAATGTATTTAGTTAACTGGGTAATGTGGTAATTTTAGTTTTTCGTGTTTTTATAGATAAAGTCCTTTAATTAAGAGAACCTCAAATAAATAAGCGCTTGTTTAATTGTAATTTCCTTTGGGAACTGTTCCACTGAATGTAATTTAGGGGTGACATTTTTCGACAATTTTGGACAAATTTTATTGGGACTAAATTAAGTATTTTAATTAATTTTTCATGTAAGGTAATTTGACGTTAGTGAACCGATTGTGATTATCTTTATTTTACGAAAAACCTGAGTAGGGTATAGTGTAATATATAGTGGGTTCTGTGGAATACGAAGTTGAAGGATAATTTGGTCGTAGGCAAGTAGAAAGGACTCAACCCAGATAAAGTCAGTTTCAAGTTTTTGACGTTTAAAGTTTAAACATGTATTACATTATGAAGCTTAAAAAGTTTAAAAATTAGGTTTGTTTTAGTATAAACTCATATAATTTAATTTAATCTTTATAAGATTAGATCGTTATAGTTAACTCACATACCATTGAAAGTAAACTTCCCATGTTTTTGTTTCACGGATCTATTTTGCTGTATGAAAGATCTTAACATAGAAGACTCTTTTGGCGTCAGCAATTCAATAACTAATTTCTGATCAAATTGTCGGGTAAGTCTTTTCTGCTTAAACTATAACCATTTTATTCCCCCATTTGTATAGGAAAAATTACCAAAAAAAACTTACCTGTTGTATGAAGAATTTATTATTTTCTTTATATTTCCGTTTACACGTTGAACCAATCATCACTTGAAACGCTTCGGTAAAGTTTATATTATATAAAACAGAATTAATGAAATATATTGGTTGTTTCAAATCCAAAAAATTATCTATACCAAAGTTGTCTGCCGAAATGCAACCAGCAGTTTTCATTTTACGAAAGTAAACGTAACCAAGCGGACAGCATTTATTAATACACGCATTGTTTGGTGGACAAGTAAAGTTTTGGTTTATTGGTGCTTTCATTATTGATAAATTCGGTATAAATGAATGATTTGCGTGTACTGATTTTAAATAAATTACCACTAAAATTATTTTCAAAAACAAGAACATATTGATTTCAAACACATATAGATTTGAATACACGAGTACCTTGCCGTACACTGAATTTTATAATATTTTTCCAGCGACTTCACCATTTTTATAGCTTTCAACTAATTTAAGTAATGAAATAGCTTGAAAATTATTAAATTAATTGTACATTTATAATTCATGTGGGAATAAAAGATAACGTACTTTCGTAAATTATAGTTTTAATACAATTAAAATTCAACAATACAAAACATTACAAAAAGAGACTATACACAAAATAGACTGAACAGTAACGAACCGTAAAAATATTGAAAAGCAAGAATATTTCATCTTAAATAAATAAAAAATACTATATTTAAGTACACGAGATGTCATATAATAAACATAATGAATATAATGATGTAGATATTAAAATATACAATATATCTAAAGAGTAGCGTCTTAGTGTCATGAAAATGCTCTTACACAATAATCTAGTGTATCATTTTTTTTTTTTTTTTTTTTTATGTTAGAAGTTGGCAAACAAGCATACGGCCCACCTGATGGTAAGTGGCTGCCGCAGCCTATGAGCGCTTGCAGCACCATTAGTAGGTGCCACTCACGCGTTGCCAACCTCGAGATTAGTTCTTAAATCTCGTTCGCCCAGTAATTTCACTAGCGTACAATGCCCTTCAAACTGGAACACAGTAGTGCCTAAGCACTACTATTTGGCGGCAGAATATTGGACACTGCGGTGGTACCTACCTAGCCGGCCTCTTGCAACAAAAAGACCTACCACCAGTGTGACTGATTGCACTGGTGGAATAATCTCTGTTGTGACAGAGGTTATCCCAACAGCGGGCGATGGGGTCGTCACATTCCGACGCCTAAAAATCATAAAAACAATATGGCCATGATTTTTTATATTATATAATAGTAGAAAGACAAAGCGATTATGAATAACTTGACCAAAGAGGCAGTTTCATCAATAAATATCTTATAGAATAGAAGAACAACATATCTTCTTTACACTCAAAGACTCATTCACAAAGTCACGTACACTAAGAGATCTATTTATTGTTACTCACACATCACTTATTACTAAATTTCTATAGCGTCAGGAAACACGTGATCCAAATAAGCTTGGTCATAGCTTTGTATAGGCTTTGGTCTCTTAATATTATCTTTCGCTGCTTGTTTTAAATTTTCATTACTATTCCTATTAAATCTTGATGCTATCTCTCTAACTTTGCCAGGTCGTGGCATTGAATTTGTATTACTGTCTTGTACTTTCTGTTCCACTTTCAAATCTTCGAATGAACGTTCTTTATCATTTTCATGTACGGGTTCTTTATGTATTTGAACATTTTTAACCTTTTTACTTCCATTTGAAGCTCTTTTAGAATCGATTCTTATTAAATCATCGTCTTTTTCTTTAGGTTTCTGTGCTCTGTTACTCTTTCTACCTGAATTGTTTCTTTCATATAAGCGTTCCTTATGAAAGCTACTAACATTATTGCTATGGTTTTGTGCTTCAGTCATGTAGTTTTTATCATTAACTCTAACCATCCCGAAATTTGGATCTATTGAATATTTAATATCATTGTTTGTCTGGCAGGAAAAGCGTTGATTATTTTTATTACTTCTTCTGCTACTTCTATTAGATTTTCTGAGTTTTGGTTCAGATTTAAATGAAGAAAAATTATTTTCGTTATAATTATTGTTATTAATTTCATTGAATTTAAAATGTTGCGGATCGAAAGCGTGCGTTCTTTGGTGAGTTAGAGGCTTAGATAGCGTTAAGTATTTAGGTGGTTCCCCGTGCTTATTTATAGTTAAATCGTACTGTATATGCGGATCATATACCGCATAAACATTTTCTTTGGCTTCTTTCTCCAACGAAGATAACGCTGCCTGTGGGACAAGATATAAATATATTACTAATGTTATAGATATATATTACACTATACGATTTCGTGGTACAGATAATATGTAATGAAATTATAATTTAAATTTTGGATTTAAAAGTTGCTGTGGCATAGCGGTAGCGAGCCTGCCTTAGGCACCACATGTCACGAGTTCGATTTCTGCTTGGCGAGATGTTTGTATTGACCATACAAGCATGTGTTCTGGTCTGAGGGAGTATATTTCAAAACCCCGATACAGGATATCATTATCAAATGGGGTCGTTAAAAATATATAAGGTAATGTTTCTCGTTTAAACTTATTTATTATGTAAATTTACAAACAATTTGGTTTTTAACAAATAATTGCTCTTGATTCCCAATCGTAGGCATAATATAGGTTATTAAAAAGTTAAGTAGCCAAGAGGTTTTATTAAGTATATATTAAGGCGTCGGGATGTGACGACCCCATCGCCCGCTGTTGGGATAACCTCTGTCACAGCAGAGATTATTCCACCAGTGCAATCAGTCACACTGGTGGTAGGTCTTTTGTTGCAAGAGGCCGGCTAGGTAGGTACCACCGCAGTGTCAAATATTCTGCCGCCAAAAAGTAGTTCTTAGGCACTACTGTGTTCCGGTTTGAAGGGCACTGTACGCTAGTTAAATTACTGGGCGAACGAGATTTAAGAACTAATATCTCGAGGTTGGCAACGCGTGAGTGGCACCTACTAATGGTGCTGCAAGCGCTCATAGGCTACGGCAACCACTTACCATCAGGTGGGCCGTATGCTTGTTTGCCAACTTTTAACATAAAAAAAAATAAAAAAAAATTATTTAAGGAAATATCTTCTAATTTTTAATTAATTTAGCAAAAAATCTTTCAAAAATAATTTAGTTTCATTCCACGTATAAACTTTCCAAAGGCAAATATTTTATAGCAAATTGTGGTGGTAATCTAGTAAAGCGTGACAGTGCATAGTTCATTGTTATGTTAATCCCTTAAAATGCCAAGTTGATTTACATGTCGGAGCTACACTTAATGTAATTAAACTCGGTGAATCATAGTGACAGGTGAATAAATGAAAGCCTGTTTAAATACTGGGGATGTTAACAGTGTAGCTGACAGGCTGTTTATTTTAATTGAATATCATTTATTAGTAACATATATATTATTTTCTATATCTTCTTATTTTTAAAAGATATTAATAATGTTTTTTCAAGTCATTACTATTTTTTTTTTTTTTTTTATGTTAGAAGTTGGCAAACAAGCATACGGCCCACCTGATGGTAAGTGGCTGCCGCAGCCTATGAGCGCTTGCAGCACCATTAGTAGGTGCCACTCACGCGTTGCCAACCTCGAGATACTAGTTCTTAAATCTCGTTCGCCCAGTAATTTCACTAGCGTACAATGCCCTTCAAACTGGAACACAGTAGTGCCTAAGCACTACTATTTGGCGGCAGAATATTGACACTGCGGTGGTACCTACCTAGCCGGCCTCTTGCAACAAAAGACCTACCACCAGTGTGACTGATTGCACTGGTGGAATAATCTCTGTTGTGACAGAGGTTATCCCAACAGCGGGCGATGGGGTCGTCACATCCCGACGCCTTTAAATTATGCTGTTGCCGCAAATAAGCTCGTAGATTGCGCTAAGTATGATAATGGCTCTAGGGGGTCATGATCGAACCCGATTCTCTCGCGTTAACGGAGAGGAATCGGCTCTTCTACCATTGAGCTTTTCTAATTGTTAAATTAAAACGAAAAACCCGGCCGCATTAATTTTTTTAATTATTTTAAATAGCATACTATATGTATGGCCTTTTAGTACCAAGCCAACTGGGCAAGAACTCTGAATTACAAAATCAAAAGTTAATTAGGCGATCGCTTTGCCCAAATAGTTTTTTACTAATTGAATTGATGCTAGTGGTTTATATACACTTTTTTCCCTTTAAGTTTAATAGGCTGTTAGTTTCGTTTCATGTATGGAAAAGTATACGAATACTGTATGGACTTTTTGTAGACTCTCACCTATCATGCTAAAATTAGATTATAAATAAATACTACAGTTTTAATTTTAGCAGCAAAACTTTGATTTTACTCTGAACTTCTTCACCCTAGCATTATTCCCGGTATTTTTGATGTACCCAGGGTCTGCTTATTACTCTTATCCGGATTTGACAGGTTACTAGTTTTACACGGAGCGATTGCTCTTTTATAATCATGGTCACACTGGTGGTAGGTCTTTTATTGCAAGAGGCCGGCTAGGTAGGTATCACCGCAGTGTCCAATATTCTGCCGCCAAATAGTAGTGCTTAGGCACTACTGTGTTCCGGTTTGAAGGGCATTGTACGCTAGTGAAATTACTGGGCGAACGAGATTTAAGAACTAATATCTCGAGGTTGGCAACGCGTGAGTGGCACCTACTAATGGTGCTGCAAGCGCTCATAGGCTACGCCGACCACTTACCATCAGGTGGGCCGTATGCTTGTTTGCCAACTTGTAACATAAAAAAAAAATCATGGTATATTTTAGTGCAATTCGTCATGTAACGGAAGCAAATGCTATGTCTTTCAGAGCGCACAGACAACGGACTGACACGCGTGCCAAAATCTTAAATATAATAATCGATTCATAGAGAATTATTAACGTTCATTAAAATTTTAAAATTGTGATATGGTTCGAGTCAAATTAATTGAAATTTGTATAATGTAATGTTGTAATATATTAGTATGGATGTCTATTTACAAGAACAGGCAACCCAAACTCTGATTAGAGCTGTATGTTCTTTATGATAGGAAGCTGACTAGTATTTTATATATAAATTAATTTAATATTAATGAAATTATTTTACTAATTTACTATTAATTAATTAAATTACTTATAGTAAAAAAATTATCAAAATACTAATTAAATTACTATCATATAACATTAATTTATATTAAAGTAAAGTTTGAATGATGATGATGATGGATGATGAATGATTTTTTTAACCTTTTTTTCGTAAAAACGTAAATAGTTTAGAAATTGACTATTGTTTTTATAAATTAGTATTTATCATCTGCGTCGGTGTAAAGTTATTATAGCTGTTGATTTCTTTTAGGAGCGATAATATTCACAAGTATCGTGAAGATCTTATCTTTCGACGTCCAGTATATAAGTGCATACATAAGAATAATCTTGAGATAATTATGTAAACTATTTTCATATCTTTCAAGCGTAAACATAATAATGTAAAATTTAATTAAAAAAACACTCATATATACCTCATATCACCTTTTATAATTCACGGTCTTATCTGACCGCAGTCACTATTTCACTAATATAATCAATATGCATTGAGTGTTAATAAAACAAAAATCATTCCAAAGCCAGTTAATATGGTGCATCACACCTGTGCAGTTCACACGGTGGTAGGAGGCTGGAGCACGACGGCGGCACGGCGCACCTGCAGCGCGCCGGGGAGTACCGCGCTCCCACTCCCCTGGTGCTCCTGGACCCCGGGACCCTGACTCCCGGGTCCCGCTCCTACCCGCGACATTACCGGTCGGGGTTGGTCTCGGGGTGAATAAACTGCATCAGCTGGCAACACCGTCTTCTCGCTGTTTTTTTAAATGGATTGATTTAATTTATTATTTTTTATGCTCTTTGGCGGTCTACAATTGGAAAAAAAACGAGATCGCATAGAAAATATGATTACCTGTCTAAATCATCCGTCTTGTACTCGACGCTCTCTGAAATAAAACAAATAAAACTTTACTGATACGTAACGTAAAATTTGACTTCAAAAATATTAGTAAAGACAAAGACAATCTTCAAAAAGAGGTTGCATCTTGTTAAGGATCGAAAGCAATTTCCGTAGTCAAAATAATAATCACTAGAAACACCAAAGGAACCACTTTGCTTTGACATCTGAGATGAAAGATAAGCGGAGGGTGGAAAAGAGCAGATATGGCGAGGAGAAGACCATACAGTGTTGACAAATACCGGGTGAAATCCAACACTACGGAAGCTTTAAACATTAAACTACGGAAATACTAAATTTTACATTAAACTACGGAAGCTGTTACCTTTGGTAGTATGTCCTAATTCAAATTAGCCTAAAAAAGAGACAATTCTGAAATTCAAAAACAAAGTTTTTATTTTTATTTTGTTTTTGTTACAAGTTGGCAAACAAGCATACGGCCCACCTGATGGTAAGTGGTTGCCGTAGCCTATGAGCGCTTGCAGCACCCACCATTAATAGGGGCCACTCAGGCGTTACCAACCTCGAGATATTAGTTCTCAAATCTCCTCTGCCCAGTAATGTCAATAGCCTACAGTGCCCTTCAAACCGGAACACAGTAATGCCTAAGCACTCCTATTTGGTGGCGGAATATTTGACACTGCGGTGGTAACTACCTAGCCGGTTTCTTGCAACAAAAGACCTACCACCATTGTGATTGCACTGGTGGAATAATATATGCTGTGACAGAGGTTATCATAACAGCGGGCGATGGGGTCGTCACATCCCGACGCCGACCAAGTTAAAAAGTAAAGGTTACCTCTCTTTCTCCTGCAGCGGACGACGAGACAAAGCACCAGCACAAGAAGCGCAGCCACAAGCAGCGCTGCAGCGATGAGGGGCGCCACGTGCGCTGTCTCTGTTAGCGAAAAATTCTCTGCGTGAAGAAATTATACATGGTCATGATAGTTTATTAATATTTTCGTCCGGTTCTTTTAGGTAAGCTGCAGGCGCAATATACTTGTAATTTACTATGTGATAATTGCACTAATTATGGTTCTAATTGTTAGAGAAAATACCGTTGTCCAAACTAAAATTTACCGGAAAGTTGTAGTTTCATGTATAATTAAATACTGACCCCAAAGATATTAAAAAATAAAGGTACAATTAGCACACGATTAATAATTCATATTGGCTCTTCCATTATTATATCCATTTCCATGATTATAAGAATTAAAGTGCGTAATTTTTGTATAGAAGTAAAATATGATAGTAACAAAAACATTGTTTTTTCCACCCCTTGTGAAATTATTACCGAAATTCGGAGGACTAAAAGCAATGGTCTAAATAAATACATACCATAATTAGTACCACTGTTACACATTGGCGTAATGACTTCTTTAACTAAAACACTAGAGTCCATAGAAGAGATATTGGTTTCATCAAAATTACTTGTCGTATTTTGAAGTAACATTGCTGTTTTAGGTAGACATAGGCTGAATCGATAAACAGCAATTACATTTTAAAGAGCTTATTATTGCAATAATTATTTGTCCATCATCACCGTAGCGAAAACCATCACCATTATATTATGTTATCATGAGATCAACCAAGGGCGCGATGATCATCAGCTATCACCAAAATGGTGATAATCATCCATCACCATCACCACTCACCGTGTACAGTGAGCGACACAGAGTGTGAAGAGAATCCCCGTTCGTTCTCTACGTGAAGGACATACACGCGAGCATCCGACAGGCTCGTGCTGCTGATGAGTAGCGTGTAGCGGTAGCATCCATTGATGTTTGTGGGCTCCAGAGTTTTGTAACGACCTGGGAATAAAAACGTAAGATTAGTGTGTATACTCTATTCAGCCAATAGGTATGAAGGAAAATGTAAGCAATTTCGGTATTGGGGGAACTAAATTTTGTTCTTTTGAAATTCTATAAAAGTGGTACTGTTGTTGGTAATATATGCTATATTTTTAACAACAAACGAACTATAACTATTCGTCATTTTTTTAACTATTCCTTGTAAATAAATTTTATTTTTATTACATTTTACAATACATAGTTCCGGTAGCGGTAAAATATACGTCAAGGTGACCCACAATAAAATCCAGACAAAATAGAAATCTGGTCTTCAATAAGCATATAACCCATCACTACTACCGTTTTTAGCCACATTTTTTTTATTTATAACGGTGGGCAAATTACTTTACTCCACCTGATAGCAAGTAGCAGTACGCAGTCAGATCAATGTGTATACTATAATCAGCTAATAGGTATGAAGTAAAGCCAAAATAATTTCTACTATATTTTGTTCATTTGAAATGAAACAATGGTACCGTTGGAGATATATTTTTATCAAGAAACTAACTATAATTAAATTTTCGATTTTTTTTTACATTTCCTTGCAAATAAATTTAATTTACATTAGATTTTACAATCGGTAGTTCGGGTAAGGAAACAGTAAATCATGACATGATAGTTACATATGTATGTGAATATGTATATATGTAAAGCTTCCTGGTGGCAGGTCCTTGCAGAAAGACATACAAAGATATGACCCGTAATAAAATCCAGACAAAATACAAATCCGGTCTCAGAAAATCTAACCTGTCACTACCACCGTTTTTACCAACATTTTCTTTTATTTATAGTGGTGGAAAAATTACATTTTTTCATCTGATGGTAAGTTAATACAATTGCAGAAGGAGAACTGTATTAGCCACCCTCGCCCTAACTACCCGCAAAATGCCTCTCCACACCTCCTTTGAAGGACCCCAGTTTATAGGAATGAACAGGTAAGTTAGAACCAGTTATCTTTCTGTATCATCAATGTAATGTAATCAGATTAGTTTGAAAAAGATCATTTACCAATATGCGAAGGAACGTCTAGTCTCAAGCTGCCCCATAACCAGGCGGCGCGTCTCGGTGGTGGGTCAGCGCAGACGGAGGCCTGTACGCGACCTTCTGATCCACTCCACGCGTGCGCTGTGGTTGTGTCCGCACCGACTGGTGGACCGAGCACGTTGAGGGTAATTGCTTCGGATTGGTGACTCCTGGATGAGAAAGAGGTTTGTAGGTGCTGTTAAGTTTAACGTAGAATAATTGTAACGCTTATCAATAGTCAAGCTATAAGTGGACGCAAATAAGCAATACCATGTCAACCCACAAAATTGAAAAAACTGAGTTATATATGCAGAAGTGTTGGTAAATGGCTGAAGAACATTTTTCTTTAATATTTGTAGGGTTTTAAGCTTTAAAACTTCTAAAAAGCCATTTTTTCAATCATGCAATTTATGTATTTTTAAACGTTTTGGGTTAAATTATGTACGAAATATGCAGTTTGTCTACTTATTTTTTGTGAAAATAAGTAAAATAACTTACATAAATCTGAAATTGCCAAAAACTTGACCAATAAATAAAAAAATCATATAAAGCAAGTTGTTCAAAATTTTCAAACGCGTTTTTCTCGAAATGACATTCGTGTGGGTTGACATGGTATTGCTTATTTGCGTCCAAGTATAAGAAAGAGAAAGAAGAGCAAACATTTTCTATAACTGTGAAGGATTAGTATGAGCCACTTAATCTACTATGCTATTCCCGTTTGGATTGGCTTGGTATAAATTTTTTATCAATTTCCCTAGGTACCTTAAATCTCCGATATTAACATGCGATTTGATTGATTTTTTTCTTCCAAGCGGTAGGTAAAGGAATATTCTTCTATCAGTTTTTAATAAAATTATCTCACTCATATTTAAACTGTATTACTAGTATTTCATATAAACAGTTCAACTATTGTGGATATAGCATTACATTTTTTTGATATGTTGTGTCTGACGTTATAAAATTTTCAGTTATGAAAACATACCTTTCCTCAAGTCCAATATGATTCGTAGCGATACAAGTGTATCGGCCATGTTGAGTGTATGACACGTTGTGTAGTAACAGCTGTGGTGTCGAAGATATCGGGTATCCATCGTCCAGGTGACCGCTCATTGACGATAAGTTAGGACTGGAAATAAATTATTTTCACTTTAGCATCTAACGGCTACTGTTTTTTTAGTTCTAGGCAGTTGGCAAACCATCATACGCTCCGCCTAATGGTAAGCAGTCACCGTAAACTATGAACGCTTGCGATACTTGGCGTATCACAAGTTCCCAACCCAAGGGATAGAAGGAAAAGAATAAGAAGGGAAAAAAGACTGAAAAGGAGGACTGAAAAGGATGAAAAAATAGGCCTCATGCGCTCTTACCTAGTTGTTCTAGAAGGCGGGTGAGCTATGTTTGTAGTTGTACGTGTATACGCACACGCTCGGTTTACATGTTTTTTTAGACTCCGACACAGAATGTAATTATACGAATCCATATCTAATATATGTGTATATTTATATTCATTATTAAGTTTAAAGTTTTTAAAGTATAATAAGCAAATAATTATCTATAGTGACGAAACATGAAATTAAAAAAATCTGGTTGAAAAAAAAGTGAAAGGAAGGCTTAATGAGGTGAGACTATCATATTTCTATAGACCCTCTTATTCCCACTTGTCACATTTTGTTACGTGTGTGAATGTGTTGTATAAAAGGGCCGAAAGATGTAAGAAAAGAGAAAGGGCCTATAGAATATGCTGCGTACAATATTATGAGAAAGAATTTATCGTCAGGAAAATATAGTATTTTCATATTGAGCTACAATGTATTATTACGTTAGTATACAGATATCGTGTAAATAAATAAAGGAAAAATTTCGAAAAAAAAAAAAACCATACATAGTAAACGCCAATTAAGATAGTTCTCTGAAATCTATGGGCGCTCATACAATTTAGAGGTCTAGCTTAATTGGCACTGACCTCAAATAAGATAATTAAATAAATTGTTAAAAAAAAATTATAGATAATGGTACGGAACCGTTCGTGCGCGATTTCGTGTATAAAATAAATAAATAATAATAATAAATAAACGCTACACACTCAACGGCCCTTAGGATATTTACATATATCCTGTGTCGGGGGTCCGGAAACATACACAATGACAAGGACAAATTCACCCAGACCGGGAAACTACAATACTTAATTGAATTGTAATATACTTACTTATGGTACCACTGGTAAGACGGAGAAGGATTCCCCTCGGCCCTACACTCCAAGGTGACCTCAGAAAATAGATTTGCTTCCACGACTGTATCTGGTCCAACCCATGTTACTCTTGGTGGATCTGAAAATGCGAAAAAATAATGAAATTACAAAATTATCTAAAATGAAATAATTATAATTTTAAAAGTATTAATTAATTATACAACTTACATTTGATATCAATTTCTATTTTAACAGAATCAGATGTTCCCAAAGAGTTTCTTGCTTGGCATCCATAAATACCTGAAAATATAAATATATCTTAACTAGTTTCGCCCGCGGTTCCGCTCGCGTGATGTACTGATTTTTCTTTATTGTTCGGAACCCTAATTCCTTTTCTAAAACAAAAGTAGCCAAGTTACTCCATATAACATTAGCTATCTGCCAGTAAAAGTAACAAACAGACAGACAGACAGACAACAATTTCATATTTTTTTATATAAGTACCGTATCATTACATCACTGCGTAGTATAAAACAAAGTCGCTTTCTCTGTTCCTATATCCCTATGTATGCTTAAATCTTTAAAACTTCGCAACGGATTTTGATGCGGTTTCTTTTAATAGATAGAGTAATTGAAGAGGAAGGTTTATATGTATAATAGTGGAGTTAAATAGTGGAGAAATACTGCTATTTTTGAGGTTTGTAATGTGATGTCGTAAATAATTACATTTAACGCGTGCGGGCCACGTGCAGTAATGAATAAATCAAAATTACTGGGTCGATTTTAATCATTTTTTCAGTGAATGACATAGGTTATATATACCCGTGCGAAGCCTGAGCGGGCCGCTAGTTTACCTATAATTTGTAATTACAAACACAGATATTTCAATTTCATTTATTGGTAGAGATTCATTTTTTAATAATCGCAATCCTGACTAACATTATAAATCGTCGTTGCAAATTTAAAATCTCCTATGTGACAATTTTGTCATAAACGAGTTATTTATATATTTTAAAAGCAATTTTGTATATCTACACATTGCAAAAACTCCTATGTGAATATCTTAATTCATTTTTAAAGTATTCGCTAATTTAAAAAAATTAATTTTTTTTTATCCTATGTGCAGAAAAAAAATTAAATGTGTAAATATATAAGCTAAATGATACATTATATAAGACAATCTTTATTTCAATATATTATAATTCCTTTATACTTAATTATACCTAAAAAAATCAAGAATGTTTTTTTAGATTTTTTTCAGGAAACTGTTTTTTTCGTTTTTCTCGAAAAGTTACTTTTTACACATAGAAGTTTTAATTTTGCAACGACGAAATGCGAAAGTAACTGCTAAGTAAGTGCTTTCACGCCAAAACTATTGAACCGATTTAAATGAAATTTGGCACACAGATAGTATAGAGCTTAAAAAGAACAATTTCAGACATTGTTATTCACGCGGGCGAAGACGAAAAGAAGTAATAAATAATTGGAATTATTGAAATAAGAAGTTCCATAAAAAATAAATAATCACCAGAATCATTTCTAGATATTGGAGCTCTGATGAGCTTAGCGCCATTGGTGGCGATGACTTGTCCGTCTCTTGTCCACCAAGCGTAAGGACTAGGGTTCCCATCAGCCTTACATTCTAGAGTTAATGCACTGGAACCTTCTTCTAGACTAGCAAGGGAACTTACGTCAGCTCCCACTATGGACACTTCTGGAACATCTGTCAACAAAACAGTTCATATTGTTATTGTATAAATTCGAAAGAATTAGCTTTCAATTTATAAAGAATATCAATATAAGCCAAAAGAATATAATAACTGATGAAATTGAATAAAATAAATAATCACTAAATAAAAAATTTTAAAGGCGTCGGGATGTGACGACCCCATCGCCCGCTGTTGGGATAACCTCTGTCACAACAGAGATTATTCCACCAGTGCAATCAGTCACACTGGTGGTAGGTCTTTTGTTGCAAGAGGCCAGCTAGGTAGGTACCACCGCAGTGTCCAATATTCTGCCGCCAAATAGTAGTGCTTAGGCACTACTGTGTTCAGTTTGAAGGGCATTGTACGCTAGTGAAATTACTGGGCGAACGAGATTTAAGAACTAATATCTCGAGGTTGGCAACGCGTGAGTGGCACCTACTAATGGTGCTGCAAGCGCTCATAGGCTGCGGCAGCCACTTACCATCAGGTGGGCCGTATGCTTGTTTGCCAACTTCTAACATAAAAAAAAAAAAAAATAAAATAAAATAAAATAACAATAATAATTAAAAAAAAAAAAAAAAATTAACTACACTACACACTCAACGGCCCCCATTAGGATAGTGATATCCTGTGTCAGGGGTCCGAAAACATATACAAGAAAGAACAAGGATAAACGCCCAGCCCAGAACATATGACTGCATGCTGTATGGTCAATACAAACATCTGATCTGAACGGGAATCGAACCCACTGTAAGGTCGGTCGGTGCGGACTTAAGGCAGGTTCGCTATCGCCAGCGCCACAGCGTCATCAAAATAGCATGATTGTCAAAACCAACCAGCTATAAAAATAGCTATAATATTACTTTTACAATTATTATATCAACAGAATTATAATAAAAGTCAAGTAAGTAGTTTAAAAAAGATATTGAAATATAAAACTAGAGATTCAGTTCGGTAGATTCTAATGTTGAAGATGTATATATGAGCATTGTAATTGTTAAATAAATAAATATCTTTAACGGAATATGGAAAAGAGTTCAAAAAGACAGACTGTCTTCATAAATAAGGTGAATAATGATTAAGCCTCAATAGCTCAACGGTAGAAAGGTCGACTCCGTTAACCCCGTTTCTTGTGCTATTGTCGTACTCACTCCAAGTGCAAGCTACAAGCTTATTTGGATGGGTGATGGGAATAGTAATAAAACAATTGCTAATATTCGTTAAAAAAATAATCTTCTTATCGAGTGGTTAGTGGCCAACCTAGTGTCAGAGTTGTTCAGGTCGCCCATATAGGCCTCTGATATGACTTTTCGACTGTTGTCAAATTGTCAACAGCCGGGACCCACTTTTTCCGTGCCCTCCGAAGCATGGAGACGCTCGGTTAAAATACCACGATGCGATCACACATCTAGTGACTGATCGCGCCTTAAGTTGCTTAGCCTACCGATCGCTTACCGATCAGTGGGTGCACTCGGCTATGAGCGTCTCGAAAACAATAATGATGAATATGTCAAGATGGTAGTGGCAGATTTACAAATTTTTGAATTATATGGTGTAAGGTTTATGCCCCAATCCATTAAAAGTCCGGTTACTGATAGGGGGTGGCGAACTAGCAGTTTTACTCTATAATATGGAAGTTTGCTACTCGGAATGTACAATGAAGTGAGAGGGGAAGTCATTTGCAATTTTTTTGCAGATTTGTACCTGTAAAACATCAGAAATCTTTTGATTTCTATGAAATAGCAAAAAGAAAATAAAATCATTCACAAATAATTTCCCAAATCGCCAATGGGGCGGCAAGCCCCAAAAATCTGCCGCCCTACTCAGCCTGCTGGTAAACGCACCACTGTCAAGAAATTTAGTTTAAAAGTCCAGGAAGGGCATCTGATCTCCACTAAAGGAGACTAACTCTATAACACTGAACCTTGAATCTTATATACTTACAAGTAACATCCAACATGGTATACGAGTCCCTATAATACGGGGAGGGATAAGACGGGTGATGTGCCCTACAGGACAATTGCTTCCCATGTGCTGATCTGGTTGCCCCCAGTTCTAGAACAGACCTCGCTGCCCATACCCTTGGTCTTTCAACTTCGGATGAATTGGTTTGACTCCATGCTGTTAGACGTTCTTTTTCTGGAATAAAAATGAATATATTATCTTGTGTTATAAAACTTTGAACTAACTATTATTTTTTTTTTTTTATGTTAGAAGTTGGCAAACAAGCTTACGGCCCACCTGATGGTAAGTGGCTGCCGCAGCCTATGAGCGCTTGCAGCACCATTAGTAGGTGGCACTCACGCGTTGCCAACCTCGAGATATTAGTTCTTAAATCTCGTTCGCCCAGTAATTTCACTAGCGTACAATGCCCTTCAAACCGGAACACAGTAGTGCCTAAGCACTACTATTTGGCGGCAGAATATTGGACAATGCGGTGGTACCTACCTAGCCGGCTTCTTGCAACAAAAGACCTACCACCAGTGTGACTGATTGCACTGGTGGAATAATCTTTGCTATGACAGAGGTTATCCCAACAGCGGGCGATGGGGTCGTCACATCCCGACGCCTTAGCAATTTAAAAGCATTTAAATTGAACATACTAATATTATAAATTAATAAAAAGGCTTATGAGGGTGACATAGTTGATGAAACTTTATATCAGTCACCATATATTTATATTATAATAAAAATACTCATTAGAATTATATCATTATAAACGAATTCACGCCGGCGATGTCACGAGACAAATATAGGACAGATATAATTTTCTTTCAACATTGTGACTTATCAAACGGTATTTTCAAGTTTTCATATCTCTCCAATTATCTAAAATTATAGCTAAATTACTGTTTTGTAAAATATCAAGCGTTCCTGATAATTGCTTAGTGAGAAACAATTGTCAGGATCTTGGAAAATAAAATATAAAGTTTTTTTTTATCATATGCTTACCCAAATACCATTCGATGTAGGCTGGTGGGTTTCCATATCTAGCTTCACAGACGACAGTGGCGCGACCTCCAGCTGGTACTGTTATGTTCTGACCAGGTAATACATGGGAGCCGTTGTATAAGATCCGGGGTGTTTGCGGTGGAACTCGTACTGCAAGGGCTGCTGGTGGACTGGAGAGAGCATCCTGAAATTTAGGTTTTTTTATTCCATGACGGTTGGCAAAGCATACAGTCTGTCTGGAAAGCAGTCACCGCAGCATACACGAAGTATCACATGCGCATTGCTAGCCCAAGGGATAGGAGGGAAGGGATGAGAAGAGAAAAAGGGAAGGGTACAAAATGGTGGGAGATTGGGCCTCCGGTCCTCTCACTCGTTCCTCAAAATTCCAAAGTACTCTGTTACTTTACGTCGATTTTCAGCAAGAGGGTAGTAGTACTTACCCGGTCAAGCCGGCCAATTTCTACTGGGAAAACTATAGCTCTACTACTAAATAAAATAACACAAACGTTAAGGCTAACTTACGTAAGCATTTTGGATTACGTAATTTCGGAATCAAATATTGAAGTATATATATCGTTATATAATATAAAAAAAAATGAATAAACGCTACACAATCAACGCCCCCATTACGATAGTTATATATCCTGTGTCGGGGGTCCGGAAACATACACAAAGACACAAAAATCAAAATTCAAATTCAAAAAAACGTGAAGTTCAAATGACTAACAGACTAACAGATTATTTTACCCATCCCTGCCATTATTTAACGAATGCTTTTTGAAAAAAAAAACCATTTATGTAAGGACTCAACTCGAGCACGGTTTTATTATATTTCATTACATTATTACGACGTTGTGGTGCAACAGTAGCGAACCTGCCTTAAACGCCACAGGTCGCGGATTCAATTTCCGCTCGGAGCATATGCTTGTATTGCAAGCATATTTTCCGGTCTGGGTGTATTTGTCCTTCTCCTTGTATATGTTTCCGGACCCCCGACATAGGATATCATCATCCTAATGGGGGCCGTTGACTCTGCTGTGTTTATTTATTTTCTTTACCAGAACTTATTGAGGGGTAAGTCATAATAAAATATCATAGTCCATTTCTCTTACCTGAACATCATAATTACTAGCTGTAACTTGACACTGCCACTGGCCATCATCTAACTGCAATGTTGCCGCTCGCACCCATAGCGAGCAATCGCCGCCCACAGGACTGTTCTCGTTAGCCCACTCGTACTTGCCTCGGTAGATCCCAACCGGCTGTAAAGATATAAATTGTGAACACTAAATAAGCCATAATCATTCCCTAGTTCCCGTTGTGGCGTTGTGGGTAGCGACCTTTAGCCTCGACGGTTGCGGGTTCGATTCCCGCTCGGGACCTTATGGGTCGGAGATCACGTTAAGCTGTCGGTTGCTATCATATAATATCTGATAATAATCGTAAACTCGTGATAAGTAAATTGCTCTTATCCAATGAGTTACTGGTTCGCCCTAAGAATTATGGAACTTACGGTGAGATGGCAATGGCTCTGTGTAAAAAGTAGTAATCTGTAAAATACTCGTATAGTACCGGGAATAAGGCTAGGACAATGAAGAAGAAGTTGAACGTAGTAAATAACCAGTGTATAATCAGCCTTGGGCCGAGTCACTATGTAAGGGAGAACATATAGAGGTAACAACTTCAAATATTTAACTAAATCGAAGGACTTTTTTTTGTATAAAAGTATCCCTAATTTAAATAAAAAGATTGATTTTTTTTTATTTGGAAAGTAGGGCAGATGACTCTACTTCACCTGATGGTAAGTGGAAATAAAGTCCATACGCGAAGGCGGCTAACAGAGTTGCGGAATGAAACCGTGTTAGCCACCCTTGCCCTGCCTACCCGCAAGATGCCTCTTCATTGATTTGATTGATCCAAACATACAAACATGTACATTAATGATATTATTAGGATTTTGTGCAATGACTATTATTATAAATTTGATATCCAACAATTCACTGATTTGAAACAGCATACATCAAAAACTATTTTCAATTCACTGGCCAGCTTAGAACCGCAGCAACCACAGCTTATACTAATCAAGCCTTTATCAGATACCGACACAATTATTCAGAGTGCCACCGCTTTCCAACAACCAACCAGGATCATTCCACGTAACGATAATCTCTTGTCGAAATCAAACGGACCACATTTTCATCGAATATTCGTAGCATAATTTTATGTGTCAATTTAAATGTGTCAGCCTTTTGAGCTTGAACCGGTAAAGGAAGCGTGTCTTTTATGTGGAAAATTGTTTGAATTGCTTCTCGTTTTGTGTAATTTTACGTAAGTATTTGTAAAATGTACAAACGCTAAGCAATGCTTGTGTTAAGACGCGTTTACACAATGAATTATATCTACTTGGTATTGAGGTTGACGTCGCTAATTATTTTCCTTTAAAACAATTACCTTCCTTTCATTCTTTGGACTAAAACATGTTTATTAAAATATCATATACGATCGATTTAATATGTATTAACAGGCCCTTCTATAGAAACAAAATGTCCAAAGATTCACTGGTACTCTTTCATAAATTTGCACTATCGCGTCAGAAGCTTGCTTTTTACGGTAGTAGAGACATGCTTCTCTCAGTACAAAAGGGCCAGCTTGACCGGGGAAGTACTACCCTCTCACAGAAAATCGGTGTCAATTAACATTATCATTACGTACTGTTGTGTTTCGGGCGATGAGAGCGCCGGAGGCTCAATATCCCACCCCATCTGTTCCCTTCCTTTTTTTCCCTTCTCATCCCGTCCCTCCTGTTTCTTAGTTTAGCAACGCGCTTGTGATACTTCAAGTATCGCAAGTGTTCATAGCGATGACTGCTTACTATCAGGCGAACCCTATGCTTATTTGCCAACATAATCGAATAAAGTTATCGGGTGACTAACTTCATTACGTTGCATTAGTCTTTAATTTACGAAGGAGCACCAACGAATCTTTGGTTATTTTTTTTTGTACAGAAGGCCCGGTCCTTGGTTTATATTAAGTCAATGCTTCATACAAATAAATAGTTGCGTTGAATAAGTTAAAATATTCTTTAGAAAACGACAAAAAAGTACATTCGGCTTACCGTCTATTGTCGACTTAGTTATCAATGGTACAGTCAAATGCCTTAACGTGAATGACAAAAAACTAGTACAGGAGTTCATAAACATAAAGGCATTTATGAATACATGTATGAATAGGGAATAGAGGAATTGTAAAGAACAGGAAGCCAGATCCAAAGGTCAGAGGGTTGTATTGTGGATCTGTTAAAAGCGTGTAAACAATACTGGGTTCGTTTCTAAAAAATATGAGACTAAGAAATAGAGGTATAATATGATGTCATTATCAAGTTCAAAAATAAGATTTGGAGCCTCAATAGATCAATGGTAGAAAAGCCGACTCCGCGCCGTTAATGTGAGAGTCGAGGGTTCGATCCTGACCCCCTTGGGCTATTGTCGTATCAACTCCTAGCGCATTAAAGCATTGTTAATATTCTTTCAAAAAAGATATTCTCATTTTAAAATTGACTGCAAAAAGGTCTGGCGGTAAAAAAAGGCACTGGTGGTAGGTCTTTTGTTGCAAGAGGCCGGCTAGGTAGGTACCACCGCAGTGTCCAATATTCTGCCGCCAAATAGTAGTGTTTAGGCACTACTGTGTTCCGGTTTGAAGGGCATTGTACGCTAGTGAAATTACTGGGCGAACGAGATTTAAGAACTAATATCTCGAGGTTGGCAACGTGTGAGTGGCACCTACTAATGGTGCAGCAAGCGCTCATAGGCTGCGGCAGCCACTTACCATCAGATGGGCCGTATGCTTGCTTGCCAACTTCTAATATATAAAAAAAAAAAAAAAAAGTAAGAAAAATTAAATAAAAAATATCATCACTTATTTATTAAAGGTAATTAAAGGGACATTTCAAATTCCACGGCGTATTTTGTACAGTCAATTCTGTGGCAAAACAAACACGAGCTTCAAATTCCAATAATCCAAGAGCTATTCGCGTTTCTCAATATTCGTAGTGGCGGAGCATTAAAACAGCTAACTGTTGATTTACCGAATATAGGCAGTGGTTTAACGAACCTAAAAGTCGGTATGGAATTAGCTTCCCGATCAATATTAGCATTTCTGATTTGAATCTTGATGTTATTGAAAGTAAGGCGTTATGAGTGCTTCGAATGTTTGGTTCGTATTATGACTGCTCTGTAATCCGTGCTAATATTAGAAATCTAATGGCTCAATAGCTCAACGGTTACTGTGCCGACTCCAGTCCGTTAAAGCGAGAGTTGCGAGTTCGATCCCGACACCATTGGGCTATTGTTGTAGCCACTCATGAAGCAAGTTATTAGGCAATAAGATAACATTTATAAAAAATGTGTGATCGGGGGACCTCCGTCAGGAACGTCTTTACGTTTACGATTTTTCTGCAACGCCGAATGTAATTTGAAATGAAATCTGTATAAAAATGAAAATTACAATAGATTATATGATGATGAAAGAGACAGATACAGAGAGAGAGAGAGAGAGAGAGAGAGAGAGAGAGAGAGAGAGAGTGAAAAGAGTTGCGCACTCGCTTGCTCGTATGTTTATTTGCTAGTAGTAGGCTCGATACACACACGCACATACATACGGCACATCGTTACGTGACCATTTGTATTAAATGGCACTATCCGTAAGTTGCCTTAAGGAACTTCGTTGCAAAAAAAACAGAAAAAGCTCTGTGTGTTTTTATTATGTTTTCAGTCCTCACTTAAATTAACTCTTAGTAAAAACTAATATTGTAATACGCCTACTGGCAGGAAATGCTATATGAAACAAGCAAAATAATAATCCTTAATTATATAGCGGTGCTACAAGTAAATTGAATTGTTAAATCTAAATAGATATACACAACCATGTAACATTTAAATTAATATCAATCAAATAAGATACAAGTGCCTTATTGTATCTGTGTTTGGAAAACTAAATACAGTTATGTAGAATTTAATTAATCAACATCGTCTGTGGAGTACAAATTTGGTTGTACGTAGGCGGTAATTAAGGGCGCGAACTGATCACTGTGGCCCATAAAAGTTTGTAAATGTTAATCTGTCACACTGGTGGTAGGTCTTTTGTTGCAAGAGGCCGGCTAGGTAGGTACCACCGCAGTGTCAAATATTCTGCAGCCAAATAGTAGTGCTAAGGCGTTATTGTGTTCCGGTTTGAAGTCACTGTAGGCTAGTGAAATTACTGGGCAGAGGAGATTTAAGAACCAATATCTCGAGGTTGGCAACACGTGAGTGGCACCTACTAATGCAGCACGCAAGCGCTCATAGGCTACGGCAACCACTTACCATCAGGTGGGCCGTATGCTTGTTTGCCAACTTGTAACAAAAAAAAATGTAGTGATAATTATTCCCGACTCTTTACCTCGACAAGAGACAGGAGGGGTGGTTCATTTTTCGCCCAAGAATCGGGATTGCGATTCAGCGGGGAAATGCAGCTAGCATTCTTGCAACCATTCCCCGTGGACATGATTTGTACAATTGTAATTATTTGTAAATATAGTTAGTATTGAATTGTAAATATGTTGTAATATTGTTGTAAATAAATATTTTATAAACATAACATTAACATTGTCAGTTATTAGACTACATAAAATTTAATCTTTTAATTTGCCATACGGTTTAATAATAGGACTCCATAAAGTGTTTAGAAACTTTCTCTTAATAAATTTAAAAAAAAGTCAAGGAACGTTTGTGTGGTAAGGCTATTATAAAATTAGTGAACTACCACAATTTGGGAATGAGAATGAGACCTAAACTCCAGGATTTTCAGTAAATATATTATGTAAACAATTTTGACATTATATTACTTTTAATGTTAAATAAAAATATTTGATTTTGATTTTGTAATGCCAGGCGTATCAAATGCATATTGGGATGTATCATCGTCATGAAAACGGACATACTAAAGCTAGACTGCCCCAAAATATTCTAAAACTTCGCATCGTTCAGTTAATTATTTTAATCAAATGTGTCCCAGGAGATTAACTCTACAATAATAGTTAATATTTTAGCTGTAAAATTATTACTTTACAGTACTGTAAACAAGCGAAATGGCGTACTGTTATTATTAAATAGCGGCTGTTTACCGAACCTTCCCGTTGTTTCTTAATTAGGATCCGCCATTGCCATTTTTGCTGAATAATGACAGGAAAAAGGGTCGATATTGTTTCGTGGAAGAACTTCAAATTAAATTAGGTCGGGATGATGTGAAGGATATATTGACGAAGGTTGTGGCGTGTTGGCAGTAAGCTTGCTTAAAGCCTCGATGAGTCGCGGGTTCGATTCCCTCTTGGAGGAGATGTTTGTTATATATATATCTGTTTCGGTCTGAGCGCTTGCCTCTCCACCGCGCCTCGGAGACCACGTTAAGCTGTCGGTCTCGGTTACCTCTAGTTGTAATTTCAATCCAATGAGCTACTGGTTCGCCTTTTGGGTTGCGGAGGTCATATGGCGGCCTCTCTACGGAAAAACTAGTAACCTGTCAAAACAGAATAAGAGTAATAAGCAACCCTGAGTAAATACCGGGAATAATGCTAGGAACAAGAAGAAGAAGATGTGAAGGATATATATATTAAGTCTATACTATTCTAAAAGTGTAACATATATTTGTCAGTATTTTGAAATAGTTTTTGAAAGCAAAAAAGGTGGCAAAAAAATAAACCTATTATAGCAATTCGTTAGCCTATGAAGCAACATTAGGGCATCCCTATTTCTTGCTACCAGAGATTTAAGGATAGGGATATGCTGATGAAAATGGCAACAGAAGGAGTAAAAGGAAGTAGAAAGGAAGCTGAGAATCTTGACGATATTAACGATTTTCCGGTTTTTTTTTTTTTTTTTTTTTTTTTTTTTTTTTTTTTTTTATATGTTAGAAGTTGGCAAACAAGCATACGGCCCACCTGATGGTAAGTGGGTGCCGCAGCCTATGAGCGCTTGCAGCACCATTAGTAGGTGCCACTCGCGCGTTGCCAACCTCGAGATATTAGTTCTTAAATCTCGTTCGCCCAGTAATTTCACTAGCGTACAGTGCCCTTCAAACCGGAACACAGTAGTGCCTAAGCACTACTATTTGGCGGCAGAATATTGGACACTGTGGTGGTACCTACCTAGCCGGCCTCTTGCAATAAAAGACCTACCACCAGTGTGACTGATTGCACTGGTGGAATAATCTCTGTTGTGACAGAGGTTATCCCAACAGCGGGCGATGGGGTCGTCACATCCCGACGCCTTGAAAATTTTTATACAGCTCCATAAAATGGTATGCTTCGTTACTATGTCATTCATTATTTATGATCCAGTCATTAAGAGTAAGGTAAGAGCTTATCACTAGTATTATCTCAATATTATATTGGAGCCTCAATAGTGCAACGGTAAAAGGCCCGACTCTCTCTCCTCTCTCCGTTACCACGAGAGTCGCAATTTCAAGCCTGACCCTGACTGACTTATCGTACCTACTCCTAGTGTAAGCTTCAAGCTTATTTGATGGGGCAGTAGGAAAATTAGTAATCCTTTAAAAATGCATTGTATTCTTTAAAAATATTATATTTATAATCATAAACGAGAGGTGGGCTAACTTTAGGTTACTTCAATTGACATAGCATTGTTTTACCCGTGATCGAGGCCAGTAGGCCTAAAAGAAGTGCATATTCATAAAAAACAAAAGCTTTAATTCAAGGAAATATAACGCTTATATTATCTTTAAAGAAATCGTGGTGAAAACATTACTTCAAAAAGATGAAAAGAACTATAAAATACAGGTAGGTACGGAGCTCTATAGCAGACTTATTTGACGGGAGATTTTTGCATCAGTATTTTTCAGTGGGACAATACCCGCTTGATTAACGGGGTAGAAATAATAGCAACGCCAACGAGGACGGTAGTCTGGACTGTGTTTTTATTTTTATTTATATCATAAAATCCACAACAAACAGAAAATCCGCAACTAAAAATACACGTACATAAATGCATATAATTCAAAGTGAAGTCTATGGGCTTTTGAAGTAATGTTAAATTATAATAAATAATAATAGTAATAATAAATACTCTTTATTTGTACACCATGATACAGATAAAAAAAGTTATACACAAGTATCTAGATGTTCTTTTAATAAATAATAAATAAACGCTACACACTCAACGGCCCCTTTTAGGATAGATATATGTCGGGGGTCAGGACACATACACAATGACAAGGACAAACACACCCAGACCGGAAAACATGCGTGTATGTTCAATACAAACATCTGCTCTGAGCGGGAATCGAACCCACGACCTGTGGTGCTTAAAGCAGCTTTGCTACCGCTACTATAGGTAAGAGCTTTTGCAAGAATTTTCTAAAAGTTATAACGTTTTTAATTTTTATTCTCTAATGCCGTGACCCATTTCGAAACTCGACAAAAAGCTTCACTAGCCAATATATCATATCCTGCCAACGCTATCAGAAACAATTTTTTATTTGACGGGCAGTATATAGTATGTATGTATTTGTTTTTAACGATTAACTGGGGAGAACAATGGCGTATCGACATCCTGGGCGAGGTCTGGACAAGCTTTATGATCCATGGGATTACGATATTTGATACTATAGATCTATCTAAATTTATTTTAAACTATGGAATATTTTATATTGGATCAATAGTATATTGGATTTACAGCTTTTCCTGCTCGTAAATATAAAATTGGTCATACATAATTATCCGTGTTCCTCAGGAGACACCGTAAGGACGGAATCAATTTGAGCCCCGTGAGTGCTGTCTCTTTTCCAACGCTGGGTCTCAGTACTCGGCCTCCCCACTCGGTGACGCTGTCAAGGCCAGTAGGGCCAACAGCAATACACATAAAAAAATGGTCATACATCTAATTTGAAGTTTTCCAAGGCTAAACATTATGTCCAACCAAAACCGTTATATTCTTTAGACCTGTGTAATTAATCTGCCTAACTCATACTTTAATATTTTCACTATAAATTTGAATTTTTGCTACTTTCTCGGTTAGTAGTTTGACATATAAAGTAACTTCTGTTTTATTCACTTTTAATGTGCATGTATTATTTTATGACGCTCAATAAAGTTTAAATCTATTTAGGTTTTTCAATGGACATTTCAGTAAAAAACGTGAAATGACAGCTAATAACTGGACGGGAAAAATTGATAATTGACTTCCACGACAATTGCTTAATTAACTCTTATACTTTGAGAGGTTTTCTATCTCAAGAGTCATTGATCATAAAATTGAAATGAAACAGCCCTCGGGATTAAAGGAATCAATAAAATAGTTTTACAATTGGCAAGATATAGCTAAGGCTTACACAAAGAATTCTAAGATCAAATTAACTATCGAGTTGACGACGTTGTGGCGCAGCGGCAGCGAACCTGCCTTAAACAGCACAGGTCGCGGCAGGGGTCCGCTCGGAGCATAATATATTTGTATTGACCACGCAAGCATATTTTCCGGTATGGGTGGATTTGTCTTTGTCTTTGTATGTGTTTCCGGACCCCCGACGCAAGATATCACTATCATAATGGGGGTCGTTGAGTATGCAGCGTTTATTTATATATTTAAGTTAATGATTGTTATCAGCTGTTATGATAACAACCGCGACCGTCAGCTTAACGTGCTCTCCGAGGCGCTGTGGTGGGACCCAAAAGGACAAACGCTCAGATGAAAACAGCTATTTATAACAAACACGCTATCTACCAGTACGCCACAACAGTCGTTAACTTTGAAGACTATTAAACATTCCTGATTATTCGCAGATGTTTCAAAGATTAAGCCAGTAATCGTGATCATGGAGTGTGCAATTCAATACATAATTCGATATTCGTGGTACATTCGAATTTAAAACAAAGACCGTCTCGTCAGCCTGTATATCACTTGACTGCTTATTCAATGTACCGGTCCGGCATCCGGTAATTATCGTGTACACTTATTTTATGGTCCGATGTTATTATCGGTTATTTCAAAGAAATCATTGTCCACATCGTCATATGAATTTCAAAAATAGAACAAACGTAATATTCTACGTATACATACATAGTTATCCTAGGTTGGAGTATCCATGTAATGTTTCCGGAAACACACACATACAACCCAGATCCAAAAATGCATGTATGTTAATACAAAATCTATTCTGAGAGATAATCGATTACACGAGCAATGATGTTTAAGACAGGTTCAATACAACTGCAAGATAAAAGTCGTCAAGACATATATATAATTATGTATAAATACATCACATCACTCAGTACTTGATACACCAACTTTCACAACTGTCAAGATAAAAATACTTCCAAAATCATCATATACAACATCGATGGTAATTATTATATATACAGCATATTCCGTAATTTTTTTGCACGTCCGGCATCCGTTATCGGATCGGAACAGTGGAATAACGTATTGTATGTATGACTTACATAACGTGTATTGAAAATGAAAATCGTCCCCTTCACAATATTAATTGCTTTTCGAATTACAATGGGGATATTTAAATCGTGTGGAGTTATAATTGATTATGGCGCACTTATTAGGGTCAGCATAATTATGTGTGATCGTGGGATTGTTTTCATTATGAGATGTTTATGACTGTATGTTTAAGCGAATAAATTAACCAAATATTCGAGACAAACAGGTCCATTCATAGTCTTTAATAGTTACTTATAAAATTTTGCTAAATTTTTTACACCGTTTTAATTTTGATCAACTTAATTTATTAATATGTTAGAATAATGAGGCATCTGGTTATAATCATAGATTTAATAGTTCATTAAAATAGGAACGTAATAAATACCCGTTTCCGATTAAGCCTCTAAGCTTAAACTTAATATGACCTATATTGAGTTTGTGCTGAGGCTTAAGGCGCAATCAGATTGATAGCTTCTGAGAATGTGAACTTAAATGGACGTTGATTAATTTTACTTAAAAAGGAGTACTTTTGTTAAAATTTGTTTTAATTTTCAATTTTTTACCTCAATAAAACTACAAAATTATTAAATAATTAGAAGATACCCCTTGGTGTGGTAGTAGTAGTCGTATCCTTAAAAATCAAACAATCTAGCAAACAGTCGACAAACACGCAACCCGACACGGGTGCAGTTTAACGACAAGGCTCAGCCACTACAATAGCCAAACAGTATTGCTACCATGCGTTAAATTTTGCTAGCATTTTTGAATATGATATTCTGACATTTCAAAGACTACTAATTATAAGGTAGGTCCCTAAATTGTGTGATGGACTAATCGTCTTAATGATACGATGGTAGCTACCAATCGTACAGCCCTCTTGATGGAAATCGTTCACCTCAGACTATGTTGATGAACATTGAGACAGGAGAAGGTTGAAAAGAAAAGAGATGGACGAAATTTGAACATCCTCAAACAGCATTAATTACTGCAAGATATACGAATATAGAGAATAGAATTTTTAAAGGATAACATTCATTACTTAAAAAAAAAATCACTGCATTTCCTTTGTGTTTCCGTGACCGTAAGCAATAAAAGTCGGTTAGTACGTCAATCCAATTAAAAAGTTACGAGCGAACGTTAGGTTTCATTTTGTATTCCTATTTTAGCGAAGACAAAATGATAGACAGAAATGAATGCGAATCATCTGACTGCGCCTTTACTGGGTAATACCCAGATATACGTTTTCAATCCCTAATTTAAAACTCGATGGAATCGAATCCTCTAGATTTAATATGGTCGATGTTTCACATGCTTAAAGACTTTTTTCTTTTTGCCGCCATGTGTTAAAATATGTTATTTTAGGATGGGACAGGAACTCTTTAACTGTGGGAAGTGGCTTATTTTTGCCTCTTTGCAAAAAATGACTATCAAGCAATGTACAGGACGCTATGTCATATTTTTTTATAAAAGTTTTTAAGCGTAGTATTTTTTTAAAATTCAAGTTAAAAGCTTATATCAAAATATTACGCCCACACCTAATATTTTTACTGACAGAAAAAAAAAATGTTAGACAGATAGAACCAAATAAGGGTACCGTAAAATTTGCAAAATCCATTTTGCGCTGGTACCTAAACAAGGCTTGCGGATAAAAGACAGAATTTATTTTCCATCCTTATACAACCTTGAAGCAATTTTCAAACTCTCAATCTTTGTCTCATCTTTGAAGTAATAAATATTATCATGGACATGTTTCATGTGTAACGAGAGACACGGTACCGAATGTCCTACACGAAAGCTAACAATATGGTGTCACTACACACGGCTTACAATAGTGGGATAGGCCATACGGCAATTCCTCGTGAATTCACAATACCCATTGAATGCTTTACGATGCGATACAAGGACGTGGGCCCGAGTTTGTGAACTCCCAAGTGTTTGAATATGCCACTGCATATTAAAGCCAGTTGTGAATTGTTTGGTATTCACGATAGGTATTTGGTTCACGTAGCTTATGGATAATGGGTAATTTGGGATTATTGGACGTTGGTATGCTTTTACTTAGTAAACTGGAATGGGGAGGTATTGAAATGCAATAACTATTTTGTTATGATAAATCCAATATCTTAGTTTTACGGTAGAAGAGCCATACTTCTCCCAGCACAAAACGGTCCGTCTCGACCAGGGAAATATTACCCTCTCAAAGAACATTGGCGTCAAGTAACAGCATCATTAGGTATTGTTGCGTTGCGTGCGATGAGCGAGAGCTCCAATCTCCCACCCAATCTTTTCCCTTCGTTTTTTTTCTTTCTCATCCCGTCCCTCTTCTTCCTTGGGTTGGCAACGCGCTTGTGATACTTCAAGTATCGCAAGCGTTCATAGGTTGCGGTGACTGCTTACCGTCAGGCGGATCGTATGCCTGTTTGCCATCCGTCATGACATAAAAAAAAATCGTAAAGATTGTCTAAGAAATCTAAGCAGACGATTAGGCTACAAATAGTACTTCCTTCTGTGGAAGTTACGTAAAAATTGTGTAAGACAAAATTTAATTTAATTTTCAAAAACAGTGAATATGTTAACTTTATTGTAAAAACATTTCATTTTATAGAACTTGTTGTATATATATTTTGTGCGAATTATTGATGGTTTTGGTCATCACTGTTGGGGATATACAATCAAATTTTCTAAATTTTCTTATTCTGTAAAGAAATTTTCCGCACCTCAAATTCTTTTTTTCTACCCTGATCCACTACGCTACAGCTATATAATTTTGCCTACTTTGATGCACGTTTATGGCTACTGCTCCGCTCTTAATGCTCCGCTCGGGAAGCCTTTAATGGTTTTTTTACCATCTACGAAGTTAATGCGAATCAAAACCGGTTTACATAACATAAACAAAAAACAACAAATACTATAAAATTATAACAAAAGCACATTAAGTATCTCCATTAAAGACAATACAAAAAGTGTTATTTATTCCGTCTTCAATACTTTTATTGGGAATTCATAAATCAAAGCATAAGGTTCTTTACCAATCACTACTGCTTATACAAATAGGTATATGAAACTAGGCTTCTTACCAACTATTACTGTTTATTATACTGATCTATATGATGATTCAGAGAGCTGCAGATTCACTCGTCAATATTTACTCAGATATTACGGCAGAGTGGTGTACTTACAGTGCTGTCTTATTCAGTTCATGCACGTGAAAGTGCACTTATGAATTATGTACTACAGAGCGGCTTTATATACTTGTATGATCATATATTTTATTCAGAGGCAATCTCATGATCTTTCAAGATGACAATGGACCAAAGTGTACTCGGTGTAGTAGTGCTTTGCAATATTCTTTATTATTTTCTAATTTTATCTTGTAAATATATTTATAAGATGAAAGACGACCGTTCTAGTAGTGAAAGCGAACTTCAATTTTTTTCCCAAATTATTTCGTGACGGTTGATAAGCACGCATTTGGTCCATCTAATGGTAAGCACTCACCGTAACCTATGAACGCTTGCAATAATTGAAGTATCACTTACGCGTTGTCAATCGCAGCGATAGGAGGGGAGGAATGAGGAGAGAAAAAAAGAAGAGAACAGAGGGCGGCGAACACAATAGTACCTACTGATACTATTACTTTACGCCGATATTATGTGAGAGGGTAGTACTTCCCCGAAGCAGCCGGCCTATCTGGGCTGGGCTCTACTATCTTTTATTTAATGTTTCATCATACAGATATTTCTTCTTTCGTACGTATCACATAACACCTGATGAAAGTTTACAAACACATAGTAAATGACTTACTCAAATCCATTGAATTCCCTTAGAGGGTATCGGAGGTCGCTCTGTGTATGAACTAGTAAGCTGTCGAATCTAGATTAGAGTAATGAGGAGACTGGTGAAATGCCGAAGTAAAGACAGGTATTGAATAGTGTTGTGAACATTAGAAAATCCAACAATACAGAAACCTAATAAAATTTTACCATTTCGATTAAATACGAAGTATGCGTTGCTATTTACATTTTTTAATCTTATTTGAAAAACGACTGTGTCTAGTCTTTTAAGCAAAAACAAAATTTAAATTTAAATTATGCCTGAATATCTCGCAGTCATTTATTATAGAATTCAAAGTGCCTGAATTTTATTTCATGAAAAATATTTAAATGTAACCTGAATATAATATAGGGTAGATATAATGAGCGTTCGAGTTGCCTACACGATGATTATACACCGTTTTATTCCAAGCTTTAATTGCATCTATGAATGTACCCGTATGAGCCGTTCAATGAGGGTGCGACGCATTATACAAGCTAAGCACCTTGTTTAATCACGTGTTTCATCTCAACATTCAGTTCCTTCGTATAATCGATGAAACGCAATCCATTCAAATTATTCTCATCGTAAACGTCTCGGGCGTACAAAGAGCTCCCCATTCATTCCTCACAAAGAGGCTTTGAATCGATCAAGTTGTATATTAACACGACTAAAGGCGCTATCAGACAGCATAACGCACAAACGCGTTCTATGAGAAGAATCGTTGATGCACGTTTTTGAACGATTGACAGCGTCTGGCGACGTGAAATACACAACCATTGAAGCGACGTGTCGAATATGACGTATGAAAGAACGACACACAGCGTTTCGTTAGCGTAACCTTGTAACCGTGTGATATTCTCTTAACATTACAACACTAATACTTAAGTAGAAAGACCTTTTATTCGTTTGACGATGAAAGTATTAAAGGGCGGCATAGAGCTTTTGTTAGGGGACGATTCATATTTTTATGCATTCATACATAAGGCGATTACGATATTGATTTCTTTCGTCTCTCCTCATGTAATGGATATTTCATTCGATAAAAAATGTAATACCTTTTATAATAAGATTATGGATTATCCGTTGATATTACATGCTGTTTTATTATGCAGGTGGTAGTTCCGCTTGAATGAACTATAGGCTGTAATGTGATGATGTTGTAAAACTCAAGAATACGTTATGTGACTTAATTTTCAACGGAATTCAAATGATCACGGTTTTTTTATGTTACTAAGTTGGCAAGCAAGTATACGACCAACCTGATGGTAAGTGGTTGCCGTAGCCTTAGAGCGCTTGCAACACCAGTTGTAGGTGTCATTCACGCGTTGCCAACCTCAGGATTTTGGTTCTTAAATGAAACACAGTAATGCCAAAGATACAACTGCTTTGCGGTAAAATATCTGCGGTGGTACCCACCTAGCCGATCTCTTGCAAAGAAAAGTCCTATAACCAGTTGAAGAAATATTTTGCTTTTATATAGAAATAAACAAAATTCCATACAAAACCACAGCCATATGAAATTCTCCATGCGACGAATTTCAAAAAAGTAAATTTTTGTCTGACAGCGACGAATAAAAGCTTTTCTATAAAATATTACTTTTAAAGAGCTCTTTTTAAAAACAACTCTGATTAAAATGATATATTACTTTTTAAAATAACAGCAAATATCATATCTAGCGTAATAACTCACAAAACAGTTAAAGAAAAACGGCAAAGCAAACCACAATATAATCCTTACTTCAAGTAGGTTATAACGAGCTCAAAAGAAACTTAAATATGGTATTGATGTATCAAGTCATAGCAACGGGACGCGTTTTGAATATTAAAATGTACAGTCACGAATGCCGAATTATCTTTTTGTATTGTACAAGATGATGTGATCGTGTGAGGTCTTAAAAGCAAATTAATTATTAACCAGTAACAAAAAAATTAAAAACTAATTTAAAAACTAATTATTTAAAAACTAATAAACAACTTCAACCGCCTATGGTCTATGGTATATGCTAAGAGATGGAAATAAGACAATGTTTATCTACGAGGTGCTAGAGGTCGAGGTAGTCTCCCCACCGTGCCTCTGATAGCACGTTAAGTTTTCGGGACCTATAATATCAGATAATAATAGTTAACTGTAGACAGGTAATTTGCTCTTATCCAATGAGTTACTGTTTCGCCCCTAGCTCTTTCGTTCGCAATCACTCTGTGTAAAAACTAGTAGCCTGTCAAATCCATACCAGAGTAAAAAGCAGACCCTGGATAAATACTGGGAATAATACTAGGCAAAAGAAGTTATTTGTTGACTTCACAAAAGATTAATCGAACCTTTTCAGGGAGTACAAAATTAAAAATCTCAAAATTTTATTTTTAAAGTTACCTCTGGGTCTCTGAGATTTGTGAGTTTGAAGTAAAAACGGTATACCAACGCCGAGGATATCGCTTAAAATACCCAAAAAACGGTAAAAACATGATGAAACTAAAACTTATTTCGATCTGTTAGTATAAACTAAATCTGAAATTGTGATTTATTCTATTCAATTTACGTACAACAATATAAGTACGCTTAAGTAAACATGAATATTATTTCGTTTGAGGTAGTTTTGGTTAATTATTTATATTTCATATTGCCCACCGACATACAAATGAAATATGATATTTACAAGAAGTTGAAATGAAATTCAATTGTTTCGTTTAACAATCTTTTTTTTTATTTTAATGGATTGGTTGTGTACAATATCATTTATGTACCACCAGAACCATCACTGGGCGCTGCTACCTGATAATATGAGTAGCACAAGATGAAACCCATAGTACTTATTATTGGTATTGGTAGCATACCAAGGTTACCAATACCTACACTACCCGATTGGAGAAGATGTGTGTATTGATCATACAGGCATTTGTTCCTCTCTGGTCGGTTGTGCTTGTGTCTGTTCATGTTTCCGGACCCCAGACATAGGATATTACCATCTAAATGGGGGCCATTGAGTGTTAGCGCTTACTTGTTTTCAGTTCACTTTTTTATTTTGGAATTAACAACTAATTAACAAGAAATTCTGATGAAGAATCTCGCAATTTAATAAACGGTTATTATTACACGTATCGTGTCGATAATTTTGCAGAATACAAATTATTCAAGTGCATAATAACTAGTGTTGTAACTGCACGACCACGATGATGGCCACGATCATGAACGATCAATCGTGACCACGAACTATTAATAATATTGATTGCCATAGATATTGTATTTTAGCATAGCAATATAAGACGTGTTTTGATATGACCAATATGTTGTATGTGTCTCTATCTGACACTCTTAGTAATCAAATAAAATGCTACAGTATATTGTATTTTCACGTCGATGCTCTTTAAGATGATAGTATATATAGTAGTTGTGCCCGCGGATCTACTCGCGTTAATGTAGTTTTTTGATAATCACGGAGGAACCTAACTTTTTTATTTGGACAAAGAGTATCCTATGTGGCAATCAAGGTAAAAACTTAAAGTCATCTTTGCATCAAATTTCCAAATCCTTTTAGTAATTACATTGTGAAAAAAATCATCCATGTATCCTCTAAGAATCAATCCATCCACCCTTAAAACTGGAATATTTATAATATTAGTCGGATTAGTAATCATTACATAGTATAAAACAAAGTCGCTTTCTCTGTCACTATGTATGCTTAAATCTTTAAAACTACGAAATGGATTTTGATGCGGTTTTTTAATAGAGAGAGTGATTGAAGAGGAAGGTTTATATGTATAATGACATCCATTAAATAGTGGAGAAAAAACTGTTATTTTTGAGGTTTCTAATGTGATGTCGTAAATAATTACATTTCACGCGTGCGGTAATGAATAAATCAAAACTACTGGATCGATTTTAATCATTTTTTCAGTGAATGACATAGGCTATATATTTTATACGCGTGCGAAGCCGGAGCGGGCCGGTAGTTAATTATATTATATAACAATCTGTCCATTATTATACAGAACCACTTCAATTATTTATTAACATAACTTCAAAGGGCAGCTTTTAATATTGACAGGTAAATCAAAGTCTGATACGTCAAACCCATGCATGAGTCACAAAGTAGTTATAATTCTAAGAAGTCAAGATAAGTGCTTTGAGTTATCGATAAGATACTTTTGTATATCCTTTTTGATACTGATACAATATTTTTGACTCATCTTAATGGAAACGCAGGTAACAATTCTTTAGAAGAAATCAATATTGGTACCTAAATATCCTTTGATGGTAAGTGGTTGCCGTAGCCTATGAGCGCTTGCAGACACCATTAGTAGGCTGCCACTCACGGGTTGCCAACCTCGAGATATTGGTTCTTAAATCTCATTTGCCCAGTAATTTCACTAGCGTACAGTGTCCTTCAAACCGGAACACAGTAATGCCTATGCACTACTATTTGGCGGCAGAATATTTGACACTGCGGTGATACCAACCTAGCCGGCTTCTTGCAACAAAAGACCTACCACCAGTGTGACTGATTGCACTGGTGGAATAATCTCTGCTGTGACAGAAGTTATCCCATCAGCGGTCGATGGGGTCGTCACATCTCGACGCCGGTTCAATTCAATTCATTTAAATATATATCATAGCTTATAAACAGTAAATTATCAACACAAGTCCAGTAATATCCAAAGGGTACGCAAGTTGCATCGTCAGTGGAGCGCAAACGTCACTAGCGTGACGGTCATGCAATCCCATACGTTTTGCTCCTACCAAAAAATCGCTTTAGCGGCTACAGAATATACACTACACACTTAACAGCCTTATTAGGATAATATATCTTGGGGGTTCAGAAACACACATAAAACGGCAATCTTGACCGGAATTACCATATAGGTCTGTAATGTTAATAAATACATCTACCCCGCGCAGGCAATCGAATCCGCGATGACAATGGCATTTAGGACAGTAAACGCTACCTCTGCGCCACAATGATCGTCACATATGTGTGTATGATCGTCACATATGTGTGTATACGTCACATACGTATACATTAAGATTATTTAGGTTGTTGAGAGCCCCTGAGAAGGATGGTTGTCGGTGTAGTTCCGAATGCGAGTCCAAGCTCCGCTAGCCACCATCGGAGCACAGTGCTTGTCAGGTCGTGTTGGTTCGTTCTGTAAGCGTTTCCGTAAACTGACATTGAGGTCGGCCTCCGATGAGGTTTTAGTGAGTTCTCATGACGCTACCAACTTGTCATAGAACCCACATAACCATTAACCCATTTCTCCTCACCAGGAAGCTGAGTATCTGGTAGCAACTTTCCTTCCCGTAAACAACAAAAAAAGGTTATTTAGGTTGTTAAGGCAGCATTTCACCTGTCAAATTTAACGATCCATAACGAAACGTATAAATTTTGACGAAAGTATATTATGCAACAATTTGTGCAACATGCCGCTTTGGTAAACAAAAACCATTGTATAACTTTATATTTAACAATGTCCCTATTTATCTAGAAAATATCACTAAAGTAAAAACTGAATTTCCCAACGACACCGTAACAAGAAAACTTTGTGATTTATACCCGGCCGTGACAAAATTTTAACGTAAACATGGTCACACCACCTTTGAGATTTAGCCACTATACTTTTACTTATTTTAATTGTTAACGCAAAAATTCATATAAAGCTATATATATAGAACTGCTACTTATAAATAGCCGCAATCTGTATTATTTGATTTTTAATAGTCTATTAAAATCTCCTTAGAAAATTTTTAGAATAAACATTTGTTTCCGCGCCAATGCTGATAATGCAAAAAGTCATCAAAGCCATCAATAAAATGTCGATCTCTGCGATCTAAAATAGATTTTTATCTTGACATTTCATATCAAACTTATGTCTTATTATATCGATAATCCAACTATCAAAAGTATTGGAGCAAAAAAATGACACTCAAAAGGAAAAAAGTTTTACGTAAATAAATACGTTGAAAAAATAAAAGATTTCTATCGCACGTTCTTTTATTTTTATGTTACTGTTGTTGCTCTTTGGTGAGGAGCGTTAGACTTTATCTGAAATGATATAATCTGCTTCGATTTATAAAAAAAATTAGTAAATTTAGTAAAAGACACGCGTTTTATTTTAAAAATGTAATAAAAGCGTTTATAAATATGACATGATTATAAACATATCTTCTTCTTCTTTTTGCCCTCAAGCTTCGCTTCGCTAAGAGGAGTCGGTACAGCACGTCTTATTCCATTCTGTTCTATCATTATTCTATCATCTATTCGTCATTATAAACTGCATACATATATGTATCTAAATTTTCTATTGTAACGTTAAAGTAAAAAAAAACAACAAAGAAAAACTTTATGGTTTTAAATTTATATAATATGTATATTGTTATATCTTATATTTATAAATCCTTTTCATGAATACAATTTATAATATTATTACACTATCAAAATGCCTGCGGCTTCACTCGCGTTATTGTAGTTATTATGCCGTACGACCATATAAAAGTTTTTTTATTTAATAATAAGCACACACTAATACAATTTTCCAAGGATAATGTTAATAACATTTTTCTGGGATAAAAAGTATCCTTAGTTTTAATCTTGGTAATAAATGTATGCCAAATTTTATTGAAATCCGATCCGCTGTTTTTTGGGATTGAATAACAAACATCAGAGCATACACACTTTTATATTTATAATATATACTAATACTAGGGGGCCCGGCAGACGTTGTCTTTAAATAAAATAGATCAGTAACTCGATTACTGAATGATTGTGAATCTAAACCATTTTCGAATACACTTAAACACACAAAAAGTTCAGTTCTCGGTTCAATAAGAAGTAAACTAATGAGTAGGGTTACAAAAATATTAGAAATCACATTGTAACTGATCTATTGCCTAATTCTAGTCCCGATGGTAGCAATTTAGCTTTCTAAGAAAATGCTTTGTTATGCATTTCTTACGTCGATACCATGTGTCGCATGCTCCAGATGTTAGACTAATAAACGTCATGCTTTCCATACTGAAATTACCTAATGGCTTCTGTATGAATATTAATGCTCCGTTTCAATAGAAATTAGACAAAACAATTATTATTTTTGTTTCTCAAATTTTTATTTTGAACAAATACTTGTATTTATTTTTATAGTGAATAAGACATTTGTGGCCTGTTGGTCTTGTTATCACATAACATCTGATAATAATCCCTAACTTTTAATAGATAATTTACTCTTATCCAATGGGGTACTGGTTCTCACCCCACCCCTAGAATCTTATTACTCTAAGGAACAGTTGTCTGTCCTTCCGTTAAAAAGAGTTTTCCCGGCGTCGGGATGTAACGACCCCATCGCCCGCTGTTGGGATAACCTCTGTCACAGCAGAGATTATTCCACCAGTGCAATCAGTCACACTGGTGGTAGGTCTTTTGTTGCAAGAGGCCGGCTAGGTAGGTACCACCGCAGTGTCAAATATTCTGCCGCCAAATAGTAGTGCTTAGGGACTACTGTGTTCCGGTTTGAAGGGCACTGTACGCTAGTGAAATTACTGGGCAGACGAGATTTAAGAACTAATATCTCGAAGTTGGCAACGCGTGAGTGGCACCTACTAATGGTGCTGCAAGCGCTCATAGGCTACGGCAACCACTTACCATCAGGTGGGCCGTATGCTTGTTTGCCAACTTCTAACATAAAAAAAGACCTTTTCACTGAAAGTGGTGCAACACAACAACAGGTAACAAAAATAAATAAAATGTATACGTAGAGTCAAGAAACTTGATATTTTTGACGTCACCAGAAAGTATATCACCAAGACGTATATCGGTTTGTTTGCCAACCTTCATGAAATAAAAAAATCAAGCGACCAACATTTTTATACACAGATATTTAAAGAAACTTTTTACAATACATAAAAATATGAGTAAAGTTTTATATTTTCTTTTATTTCCATCTACAGCGGAGTTTAACACAAAACAACTATCGCATATACGTAAAGTTTAAATGAAGTTAGGACTGAAACTGACTCACGCAAGTTTGCATAATTTTCCTGGCAGCTCCGATGCAGATAAAAAGATACAAAACACAGGGAAAAAATACTGCTTTTAACACCTGAGCTGAGTACGGACGTGTGAGGCCCGAAATGTCAGCCACATTGCAACGAAAGCGTTAAACTTATTACGGCACGAATCACGAGCGTTAGCGATTGAAGTGACGTATATCGGGTGTCTGTGGTGTATCGCAACTGTTAAAGAAAGGGCTGGTGGGAAAGCAAACATTAAATTACCTTAAACGAATTGATGCATATAACACAACATATGCTTAAATCTAAATAATAATAATATTTATTCAGGAGTAAAAGAATGCGATGCGGCGATGTTTTACTTAACACCGACTTTTGTTTTACAAAATATTTATTTTTACTTTTTAGTTTTGAAGTCGGTATTTTTTCTAATTTTTTTTTCATTGTACAAAACTATCATAATTATGGCGGATATGGCGTCAGTTCAGTAAACGCTAGTTAACATAACATACATTTGCATTAATTCAGTTGTGTAATTTAGATTTATAAGTCACAAAACTTTATGACGCTTGTGCTTTTGTCTTTTACCATATAGTATAGCATAATGTGCTCGCACAGCATGACCGCGAGGTATGACCGACTGCCTCCCGTGGCTGTGTTGTTTACAGCCTAGTGAGATATTAGACTCGACTTTTTTGTGTTAGTAGATATGTTCTCACAATACTTCTAACCCTTTATTCTGGCGTGAACGTTCGATCAGGTAGTGGCGAGTGTCAGTCGCATATGTAAAGCAATACATATTACGCGCTTGTGCGAGCTTATAAGCGCGTTAACGCTCGTCTAAAACGTGGGTTGATACCGTCCTCAATGTCAACAATAGTATGCGCCTGTATATTTGATCCCTCAGGTGCCTTTCAAATTGAAAACTATTCATGTGATAGAACCGCTTTTCATTAAAGAGTTTTGGATTTTTTCAACATTTTAAAATAATACCTGAAATAATTAGTTGATTTATTTGTTGAGGAAGGGGATGGGAGATTTGGCATTCAACGTTTAGATTCATGAAACTACTACTTCATGCCAATATTCATTGAGACGGAAGCTCTTGAGTGTTCGAGCCTGTTATTCACGCCGAATACATTTATTTTTATTGTATACATTTTGATGTACTTATACAATACAAATTGAATTATAAACTAATGTATAAAGATTTTATACTATTTTCTTATGAATATAATATGATATTTAATCAGAAATGGTAAACATCAAATTGACTATTTATAAAACAAAAAAAAACTAAAAAGTTGCCTTCCAATTATATTATATCAATTTGTAAAAAAAAAATCTTCTTACCGAGTTAGTGGCCAACCTAGTGTCAGAGTTGTTAAGGTCCCTCGTATGACTGACTTGACTTTTCGACTATGGTCAAATTGATAGCAGCCGGGACCGACTTTTTACGTGACTCCGAAGCACAGAGACGCTCAGCTGAAATACTACTAAGCGATCACCCATTTAGTGACTAACCACGCTTAAAGTTGCTTAACCCACCGATCGTTTACCGATCAGTGAGCGCACCCGGCTATGAGCGTCTCAAAAAAATATAAGTAATTGAAGCTTACACTGAATTAATATAATAATGGTTTCTATGAACATTTTTATGATAAGCATTTCGCGAGTAAAATTATATGGTTGTAACTGGCTGGGAATAATTTACTTCCTATTGTGTATAATTTAATACACCCACAACAAAACGGTTTAATAATTGTCATAATTGTATTAATTTTGTGGAGTGTAAACCGTTTTTGTCGTTGTTTGTGCGTTCAACGTTTGCACATTATTATTTTGTATTGGTCATACAAATGTTTTGGTACTTTCTGCTTGATGCTTATTGATACTTTCTTGCTGGTAGGGCCTAAAAGGCCCGCCTGGTTTTTGTGTGACTCGTGAAATGACCTCAAAACGCAAGTGACGTTTCGAGGTCAGCCAGCGTATAACATAGAGAAAAAGAAGTATCCTAAAAGTAAAAGTAATATACTAAAGGACGTCAGCGCACCTGCATACGCTCTGGTATTGTATTCATGGGCGGCTACCTTCTGCCCTTTTGTCCACTCTGACATAAAATAAATCTACCCAAGCCTTATATATTACATAAAGTAATTTGAAATTGTGCTTTTATATTGTGTGGGTTAAGATCTTATATGACTTTAAAAAAATGAAAATATGTAAAAAAAAATCATATTTGGACAAAAAAAAATATATTAAGGGTAAATAAATAGAACCACATATACATACCATTTTAATTGTTAATTGTCTCTGTTTTTAAGTAAAATATTATGTAAAGGACAACGGTGTGGATTGTACACAATCTAATATTTTGTACTTTTTATGTTACTAATATAAGTCCTCTGTACAATTGTTTGTTGTTCTAAATAAATCAAAAAAAAAAACCCACACGAATGTCATTTTGAGAAAAACGCGTTTGAAAATTTTGAACAACTTGCTTTATATGATTTTTTTATGTATTGGTAAAGTTTTTGGCAATTTCAGATTTATATAAGTTATTTTACTTATTTTCACAAAAAATAAGTATATAAACTGCGTATTTCGTATATAATATAACCCAAAACGTTTAACATAATACATAAATTGCATGATTAAAAATGGCTTTTTAGAAGTTTTAAAGCTTAAAACCCTACAAATATTAAAGAAAAATGTTCTTCAGCACTTTCACTTTCACTTTTGCATATATAACTCAGTTTTTTTTTTAATTTTGTGGGTTGACACGGTATTGCTTATTTGCGTCCATTTATGAAAAGGGGAAAAATGATGAGAGTAAATTTTTACCATGCGCGCGCACACCGTCACAAAAAACCGACACCCTGAAGTTAGCTATACATTTTTTTTGAGATATTTAAATAAACTTTATTTAACTAGATAATGCGTTATAATAAAACTTTTAATGTATTAAATACCTTTTTCTATTGTTAGTGTCGTTTTTTCTACAAACGTACAGACGTACGTTTCTATTAATAAGGCAAATGATAAAATTTTAGAAAAGATTTTTATCTTGTCACGCCAAAGAAGTATAATAAACGCTACACACTCAACGGCCCCATTAGGATAATTATATCCTGTGTCGGGGGTCCGGAAATATTCACAATGACAAGGACAAACACACCCAGAAAGGAAAACACGCCTGTATGATTAATACAAACATCTGCTCCGAGCGGGAATCGAACCCGCAACCGTCGTTGCTAAAGGCAGACTCGCTACCCACAACGCCACGACGGTGTCAAAGTATAACTTCTAACGCGTGTAAATAAGTACACACACACTTTTTTCTTAATTTGTTTTCCTCTTTGTTGTATTGTGTGTTGATTATTTGGATTGACATAGTCCTGTTGGACTAAAAGTCCTTGAATAAAGAAAAAAAAACGTGTATCTTGGCTAATGGTGATAAGGTCACTCTTATCGATACAGTCAAAATGAATGTAAAACAACCCGTACCGCAGAATAATTAGTTCATTATTTTTAATAAACTGATAGGTTAAGCAATAACTAACCAATTACGTCATCTATGTAGCCGTTCTTTAAAATATTGTCGTATTTGTGTCATGAAGCATTTTTTCTCAGAAATGGCGTGCTATAAGCAACTATTATTGTTAGTTGTTCCTAGAATGTGTACTTAAAATATAATTATAACTCTTTATCAAAGTTACTATTGAATAAACTTTGTAATCAATAAAATATTGAGTTTAGGAAGTCAATTTTGTAATTAGCAAATAAAAACAATATATAAAACAAATAAAACTTTGATCATACTGCCTAAAGATAAGCCGTTATTTATTTAACGATGCAAAAAGCATAGCCGATTGCTACATTAAGAAGTTAGGTGCCCTGCTTCTTTAAATTACAGTTTTCAATACTCTCCTTTTTATTTTTACCTGTGGTAGGCCTTTTATTACAATAGGCCGGCTAGTTAAGTAGCATCGCAGTGTCAGTTATCGTAGGCACGGCACAGTATTTCAGTTTGAAGGACACTGTATGTAGTGAAATTACTGGGCAAAGGAGATTTAAAAACCAATATCTTGAGGTTGGCAACGCATGAGTGACACCTACAAATATGTGAAGTTCACTGCGCTCATACGCTACGAAAAGCGCTTACCATCAGTTGGGTCGAATGTTTACTTGTCAAATTAGTCTCATAAAAATCAATAGTGGACTATCCATACTATAAAACAAAATATCCCATCGCAGACGAGAACAAATTGTCAGCTGTGATGCTACTGATATAACAAGCGCCTATATACTACGGTAACCGCTTATCATCAGGCGGTTCGTACGCTTGTATGCCACCTTGGTGGTATAGAAAAAGTCGGTACTTATACGTCAGCTGACTATGCCGAAAGCAGCTATGCTTTCCTTTAACATTTAGGTAAAACCATTTAAATTAGACAGTATTTTTTATTACCAAGTGATTAAACTTTTAGGAAAATATTTTTTTCTTTATTCAAATCGTAAAAGGATATTTTTATAAATAAAAAACGTCCCTTTATAATTACAAAAAAATGGTCTTTTATCGGATAATGCCAAAGGCGAAATTCTGTTACATCCATCGTTGGGTTGAATATCTTGAAAACATAACATGTAAAATGACTGAGGTAAAAACATAAATTATTAACAAAATACAAGTCAATAAAAAATGTATTCCGTATTTTTTCATTCTTAAGAAAAAACCAAAACGGTTCATAAATCTTGTTCTGCGGTATCAGACATAAAGAAACCTAACTTTTTATACCTAAATTACTGAAAATACCACATGCATAACCTACCAATGCAATTCGTACTACGTTTTCACACTGACTCACTGAGTCTTCACACCGATTATACCGTAATGGTGAAGTCATGTGAGTTTGTGGTATGATATACCAGGTACCTATATCCGATCGTAAGTGGTCATTAACAATGCTAAAGGTACACGCGCCACTAAATACAAGAGGACAAATGTCGACTCTATAATTACTCACACACAAACTACAATTATAGAAAACTGTACCGTATCTACTCACACATGTTTATATATTCAAAACCAACAAAGAATGAAGAAAGTAACAACGGTGTTATGTAGTTTGTAGTTATTATAGGTTATGCATTCTGACGGCTACAGTCTGCCGTAATGGATTTATGATGACGTCATCTAGTCTATAGTCAGTTCAGTTCTCCTAAACTTATGACACCTCATTAATCAATATCTGTTAATGTATTGGCAAATGTATGTACAATGGAGAGCAATTTTCTTTGAATAATAAAAATTTAAAACTTTATGTTTGTTTGGTTGGAACGGTTACAAATTTCGCATTAAATCTCGGAATAGTTGTTTTTTCGATAGCACAAAGTTCGTAAACAAGCGTACAGCATGCTTGATGAGTTACCACCGCAGCCTATGGACGCTTGTAGCATCATTATTTTATTTTACTTTTTTTTATGTTACAAATTGGCAAACAAGCATACGGCCCACCTGATGGTAAGTAGTTGCCGTAGCCTATGAGCGCTTGCAGCACCATTAGTAGGAGTCACTCACGCGTTGTCAACCTCGAGATATTGGTTCTTAAATCTCCTCTGCCCAGTAATTTCACTAGCGTACAGTGCCCTTAAAACCGGAACACAGTAATGCCTAAGCACCTCTATTTGGCGGCAGAATATTTGACACTATGGTGGTACCTACCTAGCTGGCCTCTTGCAACAAGAGACCTACCACCAGTGTGACTGACTGCACTGGTGGAATAATCTCTGCTGTGACAGAGGTTATCCCAACAGCGGGCGATGGGGTCGTCACATCCCGACGCCGAATTATTACCACAAACATGTTGTTGGAAGAATGAAAGGAAAATGGACATAATGCTATCTACACAAATCTTAAATAAAAAAACTGAACTGTCTGTTTTTAATTCCGAATTAACTAATTGCATATGGAAGTATATACGGTCTCTACATAATAAATCAATTTTACAATATTTGTATATCTGTCTGTCTGTTTGTTCGGTTAATCTCTGAAATCGGCCCATTTTAACAGGACTTTCACTGGGAGATAGCTGATGTTATTGTGGGTAGCACGTGCCGATTCGCCTCTCCATTCAGACAAATTCTGATACATCTATATTCTCTACTCTACGGTGGAACAGCGTGAGAGATTAAAATCTTAACCATCCAGAGAATAAGCTTGCCCAGTGGTAGTTCTTTAACTGATAAAACATACAAAGCCTTAACATAATTATAGACCAAAGTCTCTAGTTTACCGTATAAATAGATTATCAAAAGAACTACAAACAGGGAACAGTAATAACAGTGCTATTACTATTTCAATATTATACCAGTAGTTTGCTAGGATCGCTCCTGATAGACTATCATTAGTTTCCTATTAATAGTTTTCAAATTGATTTGTAATTCCTATCGGTTTTCATTTGAATTTCAATTTTAAAACGTTTCGTTTCATTGAACTTAGTGTATTCAACTATAGACTCAGTAATAGATTGGTTTTGAATCAAGTGTATCCCATCAAAAACACAAAATGTAAAAAAATCCAAGTGTCACAACGCAGTTTTTTTCTACAAAATGTAGTGAGATCTCATATAAAACAATGACTGAAACTCGCTAGAAGTGCCATAGAGTTTTGTTGATCGGTCAGTCGGTGAGTGACCAAACTAAGAAATTTGACTAGTTATTATTAAACTACTGGTTCAAATTGAATGAAATTTGAAATATACTGTGTTTATACAATGCCTGGTTGATTACTCAAAAGTCGTCCATTTACTTTTATCCACAACGAAGTTATAGGGGGTCGAAAACGGTCTGAAGTGCTTCGAGACTTTACGAATGTTTCGAGTCGAGACGTACAATCCTAGTACTGCCATGACCCCAGATTGATTTCAATTTGTTTGCTTTTTCGTGGATAAGCTACTCTTATGGTAGAGGACATACATAAATAATTAAATAAATTATTGAATAAATAAATAAACGCTACACACTTAACGGCTCCCAACAGGATAGTAATATCCTGTGTCGGTGGTCCGGAAACACACTCAAGAACAATATGTTCAAGGCATTTAGATAAAGAAATCGGAACTCCTCAAATCTATTGTATCCTTAGAAGGTTCAGGTTAGAGAATTATATGCTGTTGTATATAAAGTAATGAAAAAAAATGTGTACCTACGTATTTTGATTACGTAATGATTATTCTTTATCAATCACCGATGAAAATATACGTTGTGTATACTCCAAGTATAGTAAGAATTCCAAAACCGAGTAATATTAATATGGAATATATTCAGCAAATGATATATTATGAAACAAATATACAACAGCCAATTTCTGTTCAGTTTGAAACGATGGACATTAAATGGTTTCTTTTATGATGTTAAGCAAGCATAGAGTCTGCCTTATAGTGAGCAGTCACCACAACCCATAAATACTTGCGATACTTAAAGTACCATCAACTCAAGGAATATCCCTTCATTAGCAGGGAAAAAAGGCCACGGGGTTGAGAAATTGGGCGTTCGGCGTTTTCACTCATCGCCAGAAACCCAACATTACTCTGTTATAGTCTGTTAAATGTAAGTTGAACTATGCGCAGTAACACGGTTTTGGGTCTCAACCGTATGTGGTATGAAGGGGCCCGCGTAACTATAGCAACGCGGCGACGCTAGACCCGATTATTAAACTCAGTTTTAATTAAATTTAGAAGAAATAATAAGTATATACTTAATTGCGTTTTCCCACTTTATAAAAAATTAATTTAAATAAGACGAAATCAATATTTTTGTCTAACATTTTTGTCCATGATTGTACCTGCGCAGAAGCGGCCATTTTGGTTCAACTTAAATTTAAGGAACTATACTTAACGCCGTTTCTCTGTGAGCGGTACACATAGTACAGCATAGCTCTATTGCTACAAAAATCATCGTATAATTATATGGTTGAGTAAGTAAATAGTACAGTAGTATTCAGCAACGAACAAATTCGTTACAGTGTCTGCTGAGCTCAGCGTATCGTGCTCATTGCAAGCACTCTACCTATACAGCCGCGTTCAACTTGACTCGTAGTAACGCAATGTAGTATTCGTCAAATTTCATAGCAATGTGCTCGTGTTGACGTGCTGACCTGCGGGCTTACCATTAACTTTTAGGAACAATACTATTCAATTTTCTCAGTAACTAGTTATTTAAATTCTATTTGAGCATGACGTATAAATATATACATATATCATGATAAGAAATAACGATGTAACTCAGTTTTTGACATGTTTCTTGTCGTCATTAGGATCGCAATAACAGTTAATAACAGCCCCCTGTAGTGATTATTAGATGGGTGAGTCAAGAAAGATCCTATTAAGCTCGAAGGTATGAGCAAACATAGCTACTGAATCTAAATTTGGTATTGAATATTCTTTAGGATATAACGTATCGTAAATGGGAATGTGTTAACTACTCTACTGGTCATGAAATTTTGCATAACATCAGAGGTATGTGCCGGGAAATTTTCATATAAAAATCCTCTAATCCCGAGGGACGTTAAGAATAAATTCGAGACGGTCTGTCGGTTTTATGCTCTCGGCCTTCTGCCGTTTCTCTTTGAACACAACTCAAAAGCCTTCTCATTCGAGAAGTTCTAATTCCTCATATGAAGTCCCGGGAAGATGCTAGTATAGCATAAAACCTTTCAACGATACATCGAAAAAGTATAGCAGTATCAATACTTATATATTCTATTCACTTATTGAATTATATTTATATCATGAGATGAGGAAAGAAAGTATACAATATGGCAAGGAAAAACCAATTCATTGAAAATGCTACTAGCTGCCAGGGCTTTGTGAGGTAAAAGTCGTGACAATATTCACAACAGCGGGCAGGTTCGCCTAGATTCTCAGGGCTCATCGGTTTGAATCACGAATGCGTGACTTGTGTTTTGATGCTTCTACTTCGAGCGCTCTTTGTTCTCTCGAGTTTGATTTTATACGCGTATGTATTTGTGCCCAAACGTTTTATTATAATATTTGGCCTTTAAAAGAATTATATGTATAAAAAAATCCTCTGGATCTGACCAAAGTATATATGGAACGAATAAGGAAAGAAAACGAGAAGAATAATATAAACTTTGAATTTTGATAGAAGTCTGATTAAATCTTACATGATTATAATAAAACCAATAAACCGTACATACTCAACGGCCACCATTATAATTGTAATATCCTCTGTCGGAGGTTCGGAAATAGACACAACACACACACAGGGGATGTGACAAGCACAAACACATCCGGAACACGTGCCTGTATGGTCAGTACAAAAATCAAATGCCTCAATACTCAAATTAATGAGAAGGATTACAAGCTTTATTCACTGCCGGTTGGATGTCTCAGAATTATTTTTAACACATGCAGGCTTTCTCTATTGTTTTTTTCATCGTAAAACTCGAGATAAATCAAAAACACAAATTGAAAACTTAAATACTAAAGGTGCTTCCTCGGTGTTTAATCTGCATTTTTTTAAAGAATACTAGCTATACTTTTTCAAGTTAATACTAATACTCCTAGTGCCAAATAAGCTCGTTGCTTGCGCTAGAAGTGGTTACGACAATAGCCCAAGGGGGTCTGGATCGAATTGGCAACTCTCGCGTTAACGTGAAGTCGATCCTTTAACCGTTGAGCCAATTATTAGTAGTGTACGTTTTCTATTCCCCGAGCTTTTTTATAACAAGTACATAATATTATGATATAAAAAATGGAGCCTATAGAAAAATTTGCTGTATCCTGTAATAATGATACAAATTTAATTTACAATTGGTTAAGTGTGAAAAAAGAAATCAACACAATGTCGTTTTTATTCTTATTCTCGATCAAAGAAAGCTAACACTTGTAAGGATTCTTTTGTAGAACCAACATTCCCTACCGAAGGTAGCGCTTTAAGTGAACTTGTATCAGTGCATTTGAATAAAGAGATTTCGCTTTGAAAGTCCAGGCGAAACTTCCGCGTTTGACTTCTGAACTTTACATTTTGAAGATGATACTTGAATTAGCTTTTATTTTATGAGAAATAATATAATATATTTTTACCGACCGAAATGTTTGAATGTACATATTTATATATGTTTGTTGGACAGTAATTAGTGAACTGTGAGTCCAATCCCAGAATACTTTATTAATAGAAAAATTAAATTAATAGAATTTTTTACTTTTAAATATGAGCATAATCGGTTTGTTGGTTTTTGGCTGAGCAACGATTGAGAAAGTGCCCTACCTCTCCCGGCAAGATGACAATAATTAACTCACTTTACCTCCCGGTAACCTAGCAACCGTATGTTTATCGATACCAGGGCTTAAAAGCGAACTTTTCATCGGAGGAAAAAAAATAATATACACACCACACCACAGGAGAAAAGTAAGACATTGCCACCCGCGATTGTTGCGATTTCACTTTAATCCGCGGGTGAGAATGTCGTACTTTGACGTACTTTGTCATACATTACGCACCTAAGGATTCCTAGGTGCGTAATGTAGTCATATATGATTAGGCTAAGCATTGTGTTAGCAATCAATACAATAGAAACTTTGTGGTTTTTTGTATTGATTTGTAACTTGACCGCTTCCTTATACATTTTCTTAGAACATTGTTAAGGTTAACAGGGAACTAAGTTTCTTTACTTTTTGAAGATTATCCGATACTTCACGAATTTAATAAGATAACGAAAGAACGATTTTTTTTATATATTTATTTTTATATTTATTTACCTTATTTAATGTAAGTGTTAACTAAGCGAGCCTCTAAATTGTATAAGGGTTCATACAACTCAGAGTCCTATCTTAATTGGCTTTTATAATGTGATATAGCAAAAAACTACTAAAATATCAAGTATTTTGTTTTATTTTTAATTTTATTATTATATCCCCTTTATTTTCTAATATTATTTTATTTTTATTATTTGTTCTTGTATTCTAATTATGACCCGCTGACAGACGAACGAACGGACAACGGCTTAGTAATAGAGTTTTTGTACTCTTTGCATAAAAACATTGAACCTGATATCTTTTAACTACAAACCAATTTTTACTGCTACGCCATTGGAACATATTATGTAAGGACCCACTATTTACATAAGTTCGAAAGATCTTCCAAACAACGCTCCGTTCTCATCCAGATCCCTTTATATCCCGATGTATAAACTTTTAAATAGTTTTCTACTTTATGTAAACTTGGGTAAGCTGGGATACAATCGCATGTTTTACATTCGCATTAACTTAATGCTAATATACTTGTATAAAAGTATTTTTAGTCAAGATTAAAATAAAGAGGTTCATAATGCAGCCCAGCACAAATGGGCCGGTCTTTTTTTTTTTTTCTATGTTAGAAGTTGGCGTTTGCCAACTTCTGAGCTTGTTTAAGCATACGGCCCTCCTGATGGTAAGTGGCTGCCGCAGCCTATGAGCGCTTGCAGCACCATTAGTAGGTGCCACTCACGCGTGCCAACCTCGAGATATTAGTTCTTAAATCTCGTTCGCCCAGTAATTTCACTAGCGTACAATGCCCTTCAAACCGGAACACAGTAGTGCCTAAGCACTACTATTTGGCGGCAGAATATTGGACACTGCGGTGGTACCTACCTAGCCGGCCTCTTGCAACAAAAGACCTACCACCAGTGTGACTGATTGCACTGGTGGAATAATCTCTGTTGTGACAGAGGTTATCCCAACAGCGGGCGATGGGGTCGTCACATCCCGACGCCTTTAACGCCGACGCCGGTTCGACCGGAGAAGTACTACCCTCTCACAGAAAAGCGGCGTAAAGCAACAGTAACAGTGGTACTGTTACGTTTCGTGCAATGAGTGAGTGCACCGGAGGCCCAAACTCCCACCCCCACTGCTCTCATCCTTGGGTTAGCAAAGCCTGTGTAATACTTTAAGTATCTCACCCATTAAAAGGTTACGGTTACTGCTTACCATCAGGCGGACCGTATGCTTGTTTGTTTCGATTCTCGCTCGGAACAGAATTATAAATAACTGTTTCGGTCTGTGCATTTGTCCTTCTGGGTCTCACCGTGGCTCGGAGAGAACGCTAAGGTTGTTATCATAATATCAAATAATAATTGTTAACTCTTGATAGGTAATTAACTCTTATCCAATGAGTTACTGGTTCGCTCTGAGGGTTGCGGAGGTTAGATGGCAATCGCTCTGTGTAAAAAGTATTAACCGGTCAAATTCGGATAACACTATATGCAGACTTTGGTGAAATACCGAGAAGAAGAAGAAGTTAGTCACCGATATAAGTACTACGAAAATGCAACTATTTTAATTTCAACGCTATATTAATTTGCGACAATTTCACAAAACTTAAATAATAATCTTGTGATTATTTGCCCGTTCAAAGGCTTAAAGGGAACTATTTCGTTTAAACTTTAACTGTTAACCCGACTAACTTGAACAAAGGCGTTTCAAATTGTAATAATACCAGTAGTTTTGACTACAATACAATCATTATCTAGCACAGCCTTTTCCAAACTTTTTCATATGGCGAACCCAAGAAACAAATTAAACACCCCAAAACTTAACCCTATAACGACATAACTTTGTATGTTTATGTAAGTTGACGAAGTTGTGACACAGCGGTAGCGAACCTGCCTTAAGCGCCATAGGTCGCGGATACGATTCCCGCTCGGAGCAAATGTTTCTATTGACCATACAGGCATGTTTTCCGGTCTGGGTGTGTTTGTCCTTGTCATTGTGTATGTTTCCGGACCCCCGACTCAGGATATATCTATCCTAATGGGGGACGTTGAGTGTGTAGCGTTTAGCGTTTAAGTACATAATTGTTCAAGCTCAAGAAGTATCAAAATCAGTTGTTCCATGGTTCTCAAAACAAAGGAACAAATCCAATAATCTAAAAATCAATGCTGTGGAACCTTAGACACTTCAGTTCTTTATCGACACTCACATCTTGACCCAAATACCGAAGCATCTTAATATTACTATGAGTTCTCCTTAACTAATGTTAATTTGCTTTTTAATATAAATAAATAAACGCTACACACTCAACAGCCCCCATTAGGATAATTATGTCCTGTGTCGGGGGTCCGGAAACATACAATAACAAGAACAAACACATCCAGACCGGAAAACATGCTTGTATGTTCAATACAAACATCTCCTCAGAGCGGGAATCGAACCCGCGACCTGTGGCGCATAAGACAGATTCGCTACCGCTGCGCCAAAACGTCATCAATGGAACATGTGAAACAAAAACATTTGAAAATGATGGATTTTCTCATACTTTTATACATTTACCTACTTTGCCCAACCACCAGGGGTTTATACGTATAAGTTGAGAAACACTTTCCAGTAGAACACAAAGAGGAACAAGGTTAATATCGCGTAAGATTTTTTCGCTTTTCACGGAAAGGCATTATGATACGAGTCTGTTTTCCCTAATGTGATATGTATATACCCATCGTTAATGGATTTCCTTATATAATATACAAAATCGACTTTACCCACAAAATAAAATGTAGAAACAGCGGTTTCCGTTATTGTATTATTATCATCGGATGTAATAATATTACATCACCCTAAAATTAGATCTTCTTCATCTTCTTCATCCTAGCATTATTCCCGGTATTTTATTTTACCCAGGGTCTACTTATTACTCTTATCCGGATTTGACAGGTTACTAGTTTTTACACAGAGCGATTGCCATCTGACCTCCGCAACCCTAAGGGCGAACCAGCAACTCATTGGATAAGAGCAATTTACTTATCAAGAGTTAACGATTATTATCAGATGTTATGTGATAACAACCGGGACCGACAGCTTAACGTGCTTTCCGAGGCATGGTGGGGAGACCCACAGACAAACGCCCAGACCGAGACAGAAATTGTAACAAACATCTGCCCGAGCGGGAATCGAACCCGCAACCGTCGAGACTTAAGGCAGACACGCTACCCACAGAGCCACAAAGGTGTCATCACCCTAAAATTAGATCTCTGACATGAATGGTGGCACCAGTTACTGGTAGGTCTTTAATTGTAAGAGGCCGAATAGGTAGGGTAGGTACGACCACGGTGTCAGATATTCTTCCGTAAGCTGTGGTGTTTTTGGCATTACTGTGTTTCGGTTAGAACAACACTGTAGCTAGTGACATTCCTGGCCCATCGAGTCTAGACATATCTCGAGGTTGGCAACGCGTGAGTGATATCTTTAAATAAATCGTGTTGGTAGCGCTCAGAGGTTACGATAACCACTTATCATCAGGTGGACCATATGGTTCCTTGCCAACTTAGTCGTATATAAAAAATAGATTTTGATACCAAAGATGATGGGTACACAGGTGACTCCAGCAAATGTGTACGTGTGCACCCAAATGCCCTTACCGTGGTAACTCGCGAACACGCTTAAGCCACACTACAACATTTACAAACCCAATCTTATGAAAACTTGTTAGACACAAAAACGAACACATTACACAAATATATCTTAGATAATAATATTCTAGTACAAATTTCATTTTATAAAAAGCAAATTTTTCATCTTTATGGCCATTGAATTCCGGTTATGCGGAAAACGGGTAATAAATCCAATCTTTCCCCTCCAGATGCGGAAAGATACCACTCCTATATTTCATCCCGTTTATATTATTTCCAATAAACATTTTGATAATTATTATCAGTTAACGACATGATATATTTGCCACCTTTAGTAGTGGGTACGGTAGAAAGGTAAATATAATAAAGCTTCTGCCATACCAGCGTTATGTAGGGAATAGCGATCTCTATTATAGTTTGAGAAATGTTGTATCTCAAGAATGTTCATCTGATATGTATATTCAAAATTTAAGAATGAAAAAAGTGGTTGAGGTTTCTGGGATATTTTGTGGGATTTTTGTGTGGTTTGTGAGCCCTGAATATTGAAGTGAAATAGAAGTGTGATGGTCGTTCTGTACTTACCTGATATCAGTTGGCACCGCACGGTATACCTTCTGGCAATACAAATTAATAAAGCTTATGTTGTTTTTAAGCCAAGGCTGATGGTAAGCGATCACCGCAGGTTATGCTCGCAATAGTACCAATACCATACGCGTTTGCAGACTCTTTGTTTATGAGAAGTCGTCATTGTATTGAGAGAAACAGTGCTGAAAGAAGATTGACAAGGGAAGTCAACGCAGCGCATCCTCTTTTTTGTTAACTAATGTGGAACTGGAGTCCAAACATTAAGGTGGCTAATAGCGTTGCAGAAAACGAATCTGCACTAGCCGCCCTCGCCCTGCCTACCCTCAAGATGCAACAGGTTATAAGCGGGCTGATGATCAGTCATTTCACGATCTTTTCAACGTACGTCATGTACGAGCTACCACAAGCAAGGTACCACCACTAGGCGGATATAAATGTCTTACAATTTCTTTTACCACAACAGGTTTCCTCAAAATCTTTTCTTTGTCCGCTAAGTACGAGATAAAATTAAAACACAAATTAAGGACTTGATAACTTAGAAGTGCATTTGAACGTTCGGTTAAATTCAAAGAAATTGATAGAAAGACGTACAAAATAACTTAGACCTCTGTAAGTTGGTGAAATATAAGCCATCTCCGGTCTAGACGAAACGAATTTGAAGACTGAAACATAATTAGGTTGTATTGATTGTAAATTCAATTAAAATGCAGCAACTAAGAGGGTGAATGCAATTTCTTTTTCAATTAGCCCGCTCTTGTATTTAATTCAACTGCGTTAAATTTATTTCGTACTAATGGACTTTCTTTGATTTTATTTAAATAGCTGTTGTTTTTAAATATAAAGTATTTTTAATTTATTTATTTTACGGATTATTGGACTGTTTTAAAATAGTAATTATTACCTTTAACTACACATAGCAAACTTACAGCAAATGTAACTGGATGCAGTGAACTTAGGTAGTTACTTTTTTATTATTCAGTCATGATGACGAATAAAAAAAAGCCGTAACGTGTTTTTTTTTATTATCTTATGTGATTTTGTGCCCATTAATATCCCAATAGCTGGAAAATTTTGAATGATATTCAACATCTTCCCGATAAATGCTTAAGTAACTTTTATTCCGCTATATCTCACCAATCGGGATTTACGCGGGTAGAATCACAAGTATCTAATAACATAGTAAATCGGTACGCACATTTAAATGCCGACATGAATGAAGAACAAATAAAATTGTGTTCGTAAAGAGTCTAAGTTAAAAAATAATAAAACTCTATGATTCAGTACAACAGAACGTGAAGCACAGTTAAAAGTACGTGACTAAAGTTACTTAAGATTCAAATCTCGTCCTGACGGCCACGATTGTTCATACTAAATAGAGCCTGGTTAAATTTAACCGTCAGATAACCGCCGGCTAAGCGTTTAGTTTTATCTGTATGCTAAATGAGTTTAACCACATCACGGAAGACCTTTGTCGAGAAAATTAACTTTCATACATGATCGCTTATCGTATTTGACTTGAGAAAACAAATCATTCTAGTAAGTTAAATTTCGAAGTAATTATTCTTTGTAAATTAACTAACTCACAGCCAACGGGATTTTTTTAAGTAAGAGGGGCAAATGGGCAAGAGGCTCAACTTATGTTAAGCGATCACCGCCGCCCATGAACATCTTCAACACCGTTGCCTACCTTTAAGGAATGAATAGACTCTTCTCTTGAAGGTTCTCCGGTCCAATCGGTTTGGAAAGACCGCCTGCGGAAGTTGGTTTCAAAAAGTGATTGTGCGAAGTAGCAAATGTCTTCTAGATCGCACTGTTGTGGATTTCCAGACATCGAGGTGGTAAGGGTGGCATTAATATTCAGTTTTCGTTATCAATATATAGACAATTTTAGGTCACTTCTAAATGATGCCACCGGGAATCTTGTGCTCCTTGCAGTGACTCCATCTATATGCCTTCCGCTTACTGCCGCCTCGGCCCTCACACGAGCTCCAATTGCTCCTTCTAATAAGCTAACGCTAGGAGTAAGTAGACCTCCCAATGACGTCCAAAGCCTGGGCTTGACCTAGCAGAATGTGGTTTATTGCCTTTGGGGCGGATTCTACGTGAGCCCAGCGCGGTCTGTCAATCTGGTCAAACAACCGGCTGAGGTCTACTGAGACGGCCACCATGGTGACGTCCACTGGGGCCAACAGCCCAACAATAGAGGGTCAGAATCGAAATTGTAGCTCTCACGTTAACCTTCTACCGTTGAGTTATTGAGGTTAAAATATTTTAACAAAATAAAACACAAAATATTTATTAAAAGGCAATCGCTTTCTATTGTACACAAATAAAATTATTTTTCAATATGAAGCATTGCATATACCAGTTAAATATTTTAAATTGAAAAGATAACAAAGTTACTAGCACGGAACTTTAAATTAACAACCATTTCTACTGTTTATAGTTTTTTTTAAATTATATTGAACTATTTTCTTATAGATGTATCTTATGGAATAGATAAATAATAATTTGTTGTAAGACGGTCGTCCGGCAATAATAACTAAAGAATTCCTGGGGGCTTACCATTAACTCTTATTGCAATTCAAATGACGATCGAATGATCAAAAACATGACAAATAATGAGCAGTTAAGTGCGCAGCTTGATTACAAAGAATCTTAAGGGCTTTAAAAATAATAAAGAATTAAAATCGACCGCAAAAATAAGTTGGTAATTTCATAGTAATTATTAAAAGTAATATGAAAAACAAAGTTACGGGAAAAGCTTATATATCTTTTAAATTTGTAAACCTATCTTCTTCAAACCAAATGTGGTTGAAATTTCATTTGATGTTCTACAACCACAACTTAATGTAGAATTTTAAATCCTATAGTCTGTCGCGCTTTCAAGGCAAAACTACCGAACCGATGAACCTGAATGAAATTTGGTACACAAAAAGTCTAAACCTTGAGAAAGGACATAGGCTACTTTTTAATGCGAAAAAAGGGTTGTAACAACCGTCGAGACTAAAGGGATGGGTTGAAAGGTTGTATAGAAGTTTCGTCATTTTTAGAGGGCTTGAAACTCATTTTTTTGGCTGTTGATTCAATATAAATAAATAAAATTTTGTAAAAAGGGGATTCAAAGTTTGTTTTAAATAGTTATTTAAGCGGGCGAAGCCGCTGGTAGAAGCTAGTGGTATGTAATACATCAGACCTCATTAAACCAACTTCAAACAGAATACTGGATACTCTGTAACGGGGTTATTGGTCGTTTTGATCCTTCCTTGAGAGCTAACTTGCTTTTGTCTGCGGTTTTACCCATTTATAATTAGAAATTAACCGACTTTTAAAATAAATATATGTCTCTCTACCGACAACCGTTGTAACATTCTTGTAGGTACTTTGTTAAATTATTATTATTATCCCCGGTATTTCATTTACCCAGGGTCTGCTTATTACTCTTATCCGGATTTGACAGGTTACTAGTTTTTACACGGAGCGATTACTATCTGACCTCCCAACCCTAAGGGCAAACCCACAACCGTCGAGACTAAAGGGAGACTCGCTATCCACAACGCCACAACGGTATCATTTAAGCAAATACAACGAAGTACAAAAATGGTAATGAATATTTATGAAGATTTTAAAAGGAGTGCACGTGCTGTTTACGAAAATACATTACAAAACTTCCTAGAATAATGTATACGGCTATATAGTACGGCTAATTCCCGCTGTTAGTATTGATTTTTTATCGCTGATAACATTATTACTGAAGAGATATGACTGAGCCCACAGATGCGAAATTTTAAAATTATTAAAATGGATGTTCATTAACATAATTTATTTAAAATTACGAAATTAATTGGAGCTTAAATTCATACCAACTTTTAATAATATTATTTACGTTTTTATAATTACGTTTTTTAATATTATTTTCGAATATTTTTTTAATCATATTATGTATGGTAAACTATATACGAAATCAAGTACTCAGCCTCCCTGGTGATGCTGTCAAGGCCAGTAGGGCCAATAACAATGGACAATCAGAATAAAGGCCTTCGTATGGTTGATACGCGTCTTCCTAATTTCCTTATCTACAGTTTATCTAAATAATTATTTTATTTTTAGACTTTTGTGATAACGACTGTTATCACAAACATATTCAAATTTTTCCTCTCGACCCGACCTACGTATTAAGATTAATATCTTCTATATTAAAATTCATGTTACATCTGCACAGGGCGGATACTATTACGTTCTCGGAACGACGCTGGCTCGGTAATCCGAATAAGTTACAATAAGACCTTTCATCTGTTAAAAATAGTTTATGATCTCCTTTGTTTGTTATGCCGACTTTTAAATGGCTCGTGTATTTACATTTCATGATTTTTATCGACTTACAAAAAAAGAGCGTTCGAAAAGGCACAGTTAATGAAAAGTTATGAATGAGTTCGTCGAATAAGAATTTTCGTCAATGTTTTTTTTTATGCTATAAGTTTGCAAACAAGCATACGGCCCACCTGATGGTAAGTGGTTGCCGTAGCCTACGAGCGCTTGCAACACCATTAGTAGGCCTCTGCCCAGTAATTTCACTTGCCTACAGTGCCTTTCAAACCGGAACACAGTAATGCCTAAGCACTACCTACTATTTGACGGCAGGATAATTGACGATGCGGTGGTACCTAGCCGGCCTCTTGCAACAAAAGACCTACTACCAGTGTGACTGATTGCATTGGTGGAATAAACTCTGCTGTGACAGAGGTTATCCCAACAGCGGGCGATGGGGTTGTCACATCCCGACGCCTAAAAAAAAATTGATGATATTCGACGAAAACTAATACTCGTAAGTATTTTCGTTGCATCACTAATTGCAAAGCGGAAGGATCATTATAACAGGAATACGATAGAAAGGCTCATAGCACCTTATGGCGTCTCTTATACCAAAATATCGAATTAAAAATTGTTTGTTTATTGATTCTTCCTAAGAACGGATATGTTATTTACATTGATATATTTTTTTTAACGCACTTTTTACGCTTTTCACAATTCTTCTTCTTATTCTTCTTATCGAGTGGTTAGTGGCTAACCTAGTGTCAGAACTTTTCAGGTCGCCCGTATAGTCCTCGGACTTGACTTTTCGACTATTATGAAATTGACAACATTCGGGACTGACTTTTTAAGGGAACGTAAACATGCTCAGTTGAAATACCAGTATGCGATCACCCATCTTGTACTGAGCGCGGCTAAAGTTGCTTAACCTACCGATTGTTTACCAATCAGTGATCGTATCCCGCAATGGGATTTTCATAATGAGAAACTTTGACCAATGAATTGTGGCTTTGGAGCCACAGCTTGACAACATCTTTACTAGTAGTAGAGTCAACACAATGGGCCGGCTCGACCGGGAAAGTAATACCGTCTCACAGAAATTCGGCGTAAAGTAACAGTATCAGTAGGTATTATGTTGCATTTCGTGCGGTGAGTGAGAGCTACGGAGGCCCTATCTCCCACCCCCTCTGTTCCCTTCCTATTAGCCCTTCTTATTATTCTTATTTTTAGGAGCTTTATTTTGAATTGACACAATTTTGAACTTCTTGACCTGACTAGGTTGCTTATCATAAAACTGTAGCGACATCTACATGCAACACGACGCAACTCGTTAGAAAGACAAGATTGTCAAATCTCACATCAAGCTACAGCGACACCTACAGGATATACTACGCAACGATATGGACGACCAACGAACGTCACGATCCTAAATCGCGCTATCAGAGTTTCCTACAATCTTCGCCTATATATACAACTTTCCAACGTAAGCTTCGGCTTGCCAGGCAATATCACCAGCCTGGTCGCAGGATCCTCCCTTGGTGTTGGAGGGACGTTTCATACATAGAACCCTCCACAAAACTAATCGGTTAAGATGGTTTACATTTTGTTACATGTGTAATTAGTAAATTACTGTAATAACGAATATTTTACCAAAGAATTTTCTGTAATAAACAATTTCTTTTTCGCAATGCACGATGCATTTACATTTTGTATTTTAAAAAAGGCACCTATAATATCTGAAAGCGTATTTTAAAAGTGCCCGTAAAAAGCACTTGTACTTTAAAATTTAAAATTGTTATTTAAATTGGAAGCGGAATTTCACAAAGAATGAGTATTGTGTATTATCAATATCCCGTGACTTTGTACACTTTAAATTAATAAATTATATTTAAAAAAAGAGAGTTGTATCGAAAAGCAGATTATAAATAAGCAGTTTTTTTTATATCATGACGTAAACAAGGGTACAGTCCGCCTGATGGTAAGCAGTCACCGCAACCTATGAACGCATGCGATACTTAGATACGAGGAAAGGGATGAGAAGGGAAAAAAGAAAGGGAACTGAGGCGGTGGGAGATGTTGAACCAGTGACTAGGCTTTGAAAAAAATTGCTAAGAACGTATATTATATAATACACATTATAGTAATACATTAATCTATACCAATATTATAAAGCGGAGGAATTTGTTTGTTTGGTTGAACAAGCTAATCTCAAGATTTTTTTAAAGAATACTAGCAATGCCTTTTTCAAGGCATGACTAATGTTCCTATTGCCTCTCCGAATAAGCTCGAAGCTTGCGCTAGGAGTGAGTACGACAAAAGCCAAGTGGTCAGGATCGAACACGCGACTCCCGCGTTAACGGAGCGGAGTTGACCCTTCCACCGTTGAGCAATTGAGGAACTACTGGTTTGAATTGAAAAAATATTTTTGTGTTCAATATTCCAATTTTCGAGGAAGGCTATAGGCTATATAATATCACGCTATGACCAATAGGAACGGAGCATCAATGTAAAATGTTGCAAAAACGGAAAAAAAAAAATTCCTTTGGAGAGCTTTCGTTGCGTGCGCTGCGTAAGTTAAAGTTACGCAAAAATGATATATGATGGAATTGTCCCACTTTAAAAGTTCTAAAATAAGTCCTCGACAGCGTATGTCCATATTTTAAGGTTAACTCACTATTTTTTTTATGGTAATCTAACCTAAAATTTGTTCTATAGTATCAAGCTAAAACACGGTAACCATAAACGCGGTTGGATCCGCGGGAACAGCTAGTAGATTATAAAAAGATCATGATACGTATCAGATTTTGCTTGTAAAAAATGTGCAACAAAATATTATTATTATGTTAGTTTTATACATTTCAAACAGAAGTTTTTTTGTTTTTTCAAATTAATTATACAATTATATTTACTAGTTATAAATAGTAATACTATGTATAAATAGTTTAGTTATTCTACTATTGTATATATTAGTTAGTTTGACAGCACTGTGTAACATATAGGGTTTCTAGGGACCTTGCGGTGCTATCGGAAGCGAACGCTACGCTTGCTGCATTTAAGAGGAATCTATTATTAGGGATGTCAATAAAGACGTAATGATTTCTGCCTTTGTATTATTATATTATATAAATGTATTATAATAAAATTTAAAAAAATGGCAAAGGTGACAAGCACGAATACTGCCTGATGAATAGTCGGTAGCATTTTTTAGACGGGGAGGTAAATTCACTACCGAATATTCGAATGTTCCATGAAAAAAAGTAAAGCGGTTACCGACGCCTACGTTTAATCCATAGGCATCACCCTATCATTCTTGAGATAAGGAGAACTGAGACTGACTGATGAGACTTTTCATTCCTACCGAAAACTGCAAAGATCTTAAGTAGTTCATAAGCTGTTTTTATCTCTGAAATCTGATCCAAATAACATTTTTGGACCAACCTATACAATAATAGTGTTATCAATAAAAATTATCCCTAAAAATCAGTTCACAATCACACAAACTCTCCTAGTCTAATACAAACCAATTTTCTTACTTCATAATACACACATAAAATTATAAAAACGGTTTTTATACATGACCTGAAACGTGAAGCACAACATGAACGTGTTTTTTTATCTTACAATTTGGCAAACAAGCATACAGCCCACCTGATGGTAAGTGGTTGCCGTAGCTCCGGAGCGGTTGCAGCATCATTAGTAGGTGCCATTCACGCGTTGCCAACCTCGAAATATGGGTCATAAATCTTCTCTGCCCAGTAATTTCACTAGCCTACAGAGCCTTTCAAACCGGAACACAGTAATGCCTAAACACTACTATTTGTCGTCAGAATATTTGACACTGCAGTGGTACCTACCTAGCCGGCCTCTTGCAACAAAGTACCTACCCCCAGTGTGACTGATTGCACTGGTGGCATAATGTTATATAAAAGAAAGGAATATAAATATAATAGAATAATTGTTCTATAATACTACAGTCTCAATTATGCAAACCTTAGTACGATATTTGATCGCGAGCCCTGTTCACAGCAGCCACAAGCCACAGCTCTGCGGTCTATTTGTTCTCATGTGTCACTGCCGAGCCCTGATTACCTACTTTGATTAGAGACTAATTCTTGATTTATATTATATATTGATATGCCCTCATTTTAAGCAGGGTTGTTAAGTCTATGCCGAAATCTGAATAAGATTTTGTTACATATTTATTAAATTGACGACGTTGTGGCGCAGCGGTGGCGAACCTGCCTTAAACGCCACAGGTCGCGGGTTCGATTCCCGCTAGGAGCATAATATGTTTGTATTGACCATGCAAGCATATTTTCCGGTCTGGGTGTATTTGTCCTTGTCATTGTGAATGTTCCGGATTCGACTCAACGGCCTCCATTAGGATAGTAATATCCTGTATATTACTATCCTAATGAGGGCCGTTGAGTGTGAGAAAATAAATTGTTGATAAATTTCATGGACATATATATAAATAAGTATGTATATCTTCATTACTTAGAAGTAAATTTAATGTCAAATTAAAAATTTGATTCTAATTATATACTAGATAAGTACAATATGATTCTTATATATAGTTATTCTTTAATTAAACATTGATGTTAATTATTTACCAATCCTTAACAATTATTATCAGATGTTATGTTAAAGCTATTTACGCCAATAACTTAAAATGCCTTTCGGCTTCCAGAGATTGCAACCCCGGATAACAACGGCGAGCGGGAACTGACGCGGAGTGCACAACTCCTGCACCACACTCCCTCAACATTATGTTTATACCGGGAGTATGATGTGCGTCATTATGTTTTTATAATTAGTAAAACGGCAAATTAATTACCATCGACACGTAGCACCTTGAAGTTTTAGAAACCATTCTATTGGAATCCAATTCCATTCAGGTAATAAAACGATTTAGATGTGCATCATGTATAAATGTATATGTCATGATACGAATAAGAGATGTAGCTCGCTTAAGCTTGCCATTTGAATCGCCATAAGAGTTCATGGTAGACCCCAAGGACCCTTACAAAAGCCATATTTTTTTGCATTGAAGCATAAGCATTGAATACTGTCTTGCATAAACCAAGAGTTTATGGGTTTAAACAGGAATCGCGCCAGTTTCAATGTTTGATGCTACCAGTAGGCCTAATTGATTTTATATTACATTCCATGTATGTAACAAAAACCACAACAAACTCTGATATCATACGTTAAGATAGTAGGGGCTGAATCATCTCGTCTGCGTAAGTAATATACTTATGTAAAAATATTCTTTACGAAATTTGAGGTATTAGTAGTTCTGCTTTTCGTAGATGAGATCATCAGTCAGGAATCCTCCCAATATACATCGGAATTTTGTTTGCCTGTTTATTCTTTTTTTATTAATACATTTGACTATTTCGTAATATCAAATCTTTGTTGATTCTAAAACGTTATCAATTTATCATTAATTTAAGCGGTCATCGTAGCCTAATGCCTAGACGTTTACAATATCAACATATTCCAAGTGTTCCCAGTCCAAGAAAAGTAGGGGTAAGAGACAGGAATACGCAAAAAAAAACAACGCAAAATGCAGTAGTACGGATACTGCTATTTTAACAGCCTTTTCATGACTAAAACAGAATAGCTCTACTGTGTAACGCATAGCAGTGACAGATTATAGTCTAGCATTATTCCCGGTATTTTATATACCCAGGGTCTGCTTATTACTCTTATCCGGATTTGACTGGTTACTAGTTTTTACACGGAGCGATTGCCATATGACCTCTGCAACCCTAAGGGCGAACTAGTAATTCATTGGATAAGAGCAATTTACTTATCAAGAGTTAACGATTATTATCAGATGTTATGTAATAGCAACCGGCATCGACAGCTTAACGTGCTCTCAGAGGCACGGCGGGGAGACCCACACGAACAAACGCCCAGACCGAAACAGAAATTTTTAACAAACATATGCCCGAGCGGGATTCGAACCCGCAACCGTCGAGACTAAAGGAAGACTTGCTACCCATAACGCCACAACGGTGTTACAGATTATAATCGTACATACAAAATATAAAAACTGAACTTTGAAGGCTGAAGTATTAAATCTTAGAGTAGTTGTCAGGTATAGAATATATATCATTTTTATTGGAGTGTGACGTTCAGACAACTATGACTGATATATATAGGACAAACTATTGTCATACTCTACTTATTTAGCCGTTTAGTTTAAGATGTCGTGTATTTAATCTGTCAGTTCATCTTAACAGACGCAATCGCTTCTCTATTGTTTAATAAATTCATAGGTTTGACGATAATTTACATATAGTATGAATGTTTTTTTTTTCAAGACCATACGATCCCCCTGATGGTAAGCAGTCACCGCAACCTATGAATACGAATACTTGAAAGAAGAAAGAATAGGAGTGCAGGAATGAGAAGGGTAAATAGGAACGGTATAGTGATGGTGAGAGATTAGGCCTCCGGCGCTCTCACTCTTCCCACGAAACAACAGTATGTTGTTATTTTCCGCCGATTTTCTCTGAGAGGCGAGTTTAACTTTCCCGGTCCGTGGCGGTGGTCCGGGCCGACCCATTTGTGCCGGGAAAATGACTCTACTAATACTAAAATTAATATTTTAAGTATTATTAAAATGTTATTATAAAGAATGAGTCATTATTCGAAATTTGTTTAAGAAAATTACGTGGCAGAAATTTAATTTTATATAAAACTAGCGGGCCCGGCAGACGTTGTCCTGCCCCGAAAATAATCTGCGACCCGAGCAGCGCCCACTACCCGGTGAAAGTTTTTGATTGACTAATAAAAAGCTATTAAAAAGCAGGGGTTGGTGATAAAAAAGTGAAAATTTAGGGTCGTATGTATCTTTCAATGGTACATAATAAAAAAATAAAAATTAAATTTAATCCATAGAATAAAAAAAAAAAAATACGGTGGACACCCCTTATCACTTAGGGATTTGAAAAATAGATAGTAGCCGATTCTCAGACTTACTGAATATGCATAAAAATTCATAAGAATCGGTCAAGCCGTTTCGGAACGAGTATGGGAACGAACATTGTGACTCGAGAATTTTATATATTAGATTATCAATAATGACACCAAAATAATTGCACTATCCTATCTTAAATGCAGAAATGCTATGTTAAGCTTTTAATTATATTTTCAATGCAAAGGTAATGATTTCGGATTTAGGGCGGAACTAAAGTACCGTGCTTCCCAAACACACCAATACAGTTGAAGTCAAACAAACGGATACAACAGTCAGTGATTAAAGCGAACCATTTAAAATAATCACTTCGACCTAAAGACAATACTGTATCAATTTTAATAAAAACAAGAAATGGTATAGGGAACTTTTTTGTAAAGGTAGAAATAAAGAAAAAAGCCATAAACGTCATCCAACGTCTCTTATTTTAAAAGCGTTTTAAGTGTTTTTGTAATTAAAAGTCAATGTATAATGAGTTTGTTAACTTTTTCGTTAATAGATAGTTAACGAGCTGAATACGGGACAGTTTGTTAAAAACCTTCATATAAGAAAGTATGTAAGTAAAGTAATATAAAGTTTATACGGTAGTAGAGCCATGCTCCTCTCAGCACAAATGCGAACCGACTCGACCGGATAAGTACCCTCCCAGAACTCTCCCAGTACCCTCACAGAAAATCGGCGTAAAGTAACAGTATCAATAGGTACGTTGGTGTTGTTGTTTCCTGCGATGAGTGAGCCGGAGGCCCAATCTCCCACCCACTCCGTTCCTTTCATATTTTCCATTCTCATCCCCTCGCTCCTGTCCCTTGGGTTGGTAACGCACATGAGTAACTAGTAAGTTCAAGTATCTCGCGCTTTCATAGGTTGCGGTAACTGCTTACTGTTACGGGAGTTTACGATCAGGCAGACCGTATGCTTGTTTGTGAACTGTCATGAAATAAAAAAAAATTGTAATTTCTGCTCATTACTTTACACTGTAGAATATATTTTTTTTAATTTTGTCTACATCGACTCTTTCTGAATATAAAGATATACTCGTGCGTATTCCATAATATCAACCATAGCAATAGGATATGAATACTTAAGATATAAATCAATAATTGTGACTCATCATAACTACAGCCACACCTTTTGATGAAATATGCGATAGAATTTTTTAAATATTTTCAATAAAAATATTCATAAAACTTAGATATTTATTGTGTAGGCCTTCCTCAATTTGAATGGTTTTCTCTACAAAGTAAAACCTGGCTGATTTTAGACGAGATTTTTAGAGTCGAAAAATATTTTTGATTATTTTCAATTCATACCGTAATTGATGCACCCGAATAAAAAAAAACAAACAAAACTTCAGTGCTGCGAGTGAAGCCTTTCATGAGGCGAAATTCGGATAAATTTTAAAATACGAATCGAACCAACAACTGCGTAAGTGAAGTTACGTACGTACTACCTACGGATTTTAATATTCACATATTTTATCCTCGCCGAGCGCGCGAGAGCACGTTAAGCTGCTCGCGATTATCAGCGGAAAATGATGAAATTCATTATGTGCTTGTATCAATTGTACCCAGTATTTATGAAAGAGAATAATGAAAGCTTTTGCGATTATTAATGATGTATTTATGAACGTATAATTTTGCGATATCATACGGAACGCGTACAAAAATCTATACACATAAATACAATTTAAGTGTTTGCTTGTAATTTCAAAATAAGAGCATTTACTGAAGGCATATAAAAGTATGTAAAGAAGGCATATACAATACGATATTTATAACGAAAATCAATTTTTTTAAAGTTTCGTCTATCTGTCTTTCTGTCTATTTCTTACGGTCAATAGATAGGTCTGAGCCGACTTAAGCAAGACTGTAAATGGTAGATACCTAATGTAACAAGGAGTAACATAGGATAATTTAGTTTTAAAATAAAGTATAATCAATAATTCTGTAACCAAGCGAGCGGAGTATCTATGCTAGCTCGTTTAAATTTCAACTAAATCACATAAAAATCCTCCGCCATTCTGTGCCGTAATGAGCGCGATTCCTAACGCTTGTATACCAATGTCGTGGTTAAAACCATACATACTTATTCTGACGACGACGTAGTACGTATTTGACAACGTTGTGGCTCAGCGATCCTGCCTTAAACTCCACAGGTCGCGTTTTCGACTGTTAACTGTTTTACAAATGTTCCAGAAGTATCTATAGTGGGAGCTGACGTAAGTTCCCTTACTAGTCTAGAAGAAGGTTCAAGTTCAACTTGAGAATGTAAGGCTGATGGGAATCCTAGTCCTTACGCTTGGTGGACAAGGGACGGACAAGTCATCGGCACCAATGGGGCTAAGCTCATCAGAGCTTCAAATTTTTATGAAACTTCTTATTTCAAAAATACAAATTTGACGTCGTTATTGCTAAGCGATATCGATCCTGCCTTAAGCGCCACAGGTAGCGTGTTCGATTCCGGCTCGGAGCATATATTTTGTATTGACCATACAGGCATGTGTCCAGTCTGGGTGTGTTCGGTATTGTCCTTGTGTATCTTCGAAAAGTAACAGTATCAATAGATACAATTGCGTTTCGTGCGATGAGTGTGAGCGCCGGAGGCCTAATCTCCCACCCCATCTGTTCCCTTCCTTTTTTCCCTTCTCATGCCTTCCTTCTTCTTCCTTGGGTTGGAAAAGCACTTGTGATACTTCAAGTATCGCAAGCATTCATAGGTTACGGTGGCTGCTTACAATCAGGCAGACCATATGCTTGTGTATCGTTTATTTATTTATTGGTATTGAAATGATTATATGTGTATGAATAGAAGTCACTTTATCACTATTCATTAGTATAATTTATGTGAATTAAGGGCTCTCGACCATACATCCCGTTTCCGTTTATAATGTAAGGGCGTTGTCGGTTATAACTTATAAGTTAAATCGAACGATTTTGTTCTTATATAACTATACTAGCGGCCCGCTCCGGCTTCGCACGGGTATAAAATATATAGCCTATGTCATTCACTGAAAAAATGATTAAAATCGATCCAGTAGTTTTGATTTATTCATTACTGCCCGTGGCCCGCACGCGTTCAAAGTAATTATTTACGAAATCACATTAGAAACCTCAAAAATATTTTTTTTGTCCACTTTTTAATGGATGTAATTGTACATATCAACCTTCCTCTTCAATCACTCTATCTATTAAAAAAACCGCATCAAAATCCGTTACGTAGTTTTAAAGATTTAAGCATACATAGGGATATAGGGACAGAGAAAGCGACTTTGTTTTATACTATGTAGTGAAGGGCGTTGTCGGTTATAACTTATAAGTTAAATCGAACGATTTTCTTCTTATATAACTATACTGATTTTAGGTTCCCTTTTATTATCATTTTTACGGGTAATTTAATGACTTCTTATACAACCTTAGATGGTAAATTTTTATTGCGGTCACATTTCCATAATGTTCAGTTTCGGCATTTATACAAACTCTCGTCAAAAATACCCTTACTTCAAATGTAAAATTCCCTGAATTAGTATTTTAATTTATATGTATGTGGATATAATGCATATAATTGTTTGTACAGTACCTTGTAAATTTAGGGTATATTAATACACTCACTAGCCCCCATTAGGATGGTCTTCTTCTTATCGAGTGCTTAGTGGCCAACCTAGTGTCAGAATTGTTCAGGCCGCCCGTATAGTCCCTTCCTGACTTGATTTTTCGACTATTTTCAAATTGATAACAGCCGGGACTGACTTTTTACGCACCCTCCGAAGCACGGAGACGCTCAGTTGAAATACCACTATCAGAGCGATCAGTGAGCGCACCAGGCTATGAGAGTCTCCTGCTATTAGGATGGTCACATTCCTGCGTCGGGGGTCCGGAAACATACACAAAGACAAGAAATATTGACGACGTTGTTGCCCAGCGGTAGCGAACCTGCCTTAAACGCCACAGGTCGCGGGTTCGATTCCCGCTCGGAGCATAATATGTTTGTATTGACCATGCAAGCATATTTTCCGGTCTGGGTGTATTTCTCCTTGTCATTGTGATTGTTTCCGGACCCCGACACAGGATATTATTATTCTAATGGGGGCCGTTGAGTGTGCAACGTTTAAACGTTTCTACACCTAGACCGCAGATCGGAAAACATGCCTGTATGGTCAAGAGAAACATCTACTCCGAGCGAGAATCGAACCCGTGACTTGCGTAAATTATTATTATGTGAATTAAATATTATCAATGATCAATAAAGTTTTTCTCTCATTATTGTCTGTTAGAAGAAATAATGTTTGATTTTTATATCTTCGACTCCCGATATCGTAGAGTGGTCATTTTTAAACTTAAGCTGCGTTTCCACCAGAGATGTGCGAGGATGCGTAGCGAGGGACGTGTTTGCTAAGAACCAATAGAATCGCTTTATTTACCTAGCGTCGCTTCGCTAAACCTTTTCCATACGAGGTGCGTTGAGAGAGGTTAGTTTAATGACGCGTTTCTACTGGTATTAAACAATTAATAAATCCCTCATGACGCAACCTGGCATATCTCTGGAGAAAACGAAGCCTTACATTAGTGGGCTTTTTAGGATTCCGTACCAAAAGGGTACCTTCGAAAACCTTACTAAGCCTCCGCTGTCCGTCCGAAATAGTCCGTCCTTATATGGCATATATGTATTATGTCAATATTAATATAAGCATAATATAACTGACCTTATTATCCTTCTGCCACGAACAAACACCTTTCTTGTCGGATATCCGGCATTTTAGTAATCCATCTTCACCGGGATTCACCTCTGTGTACGTGGGCAGTTCAATGAAACGTTGCACGGCATCTGAAATAGAGTGGAAAGTTCAGAATGATATAGTTTCAATTTAAACTTTCTCCGCATCTGCATTGTATATTCAGGACGCGTTCATGTATTCGTTGGGATGTTTTGCTACATTGTGAGTAATCTTTAATGCTTTAAGAGTTTATTTATAAAATCGCGTTTATGTAGCATTACAAATTAATGGGTTGTGTAGAGATTTTATATTACTAGTTTCTTTTTAAATCTTTTTTTAAATTATTTCTTATATTAGCGTTGCTTTTTCAAGGCATTACTAATATTTCTATTGCCCCTCCAAATAAGCTAATTTGGTTATTTTGGAAGGAATACCTCTAGGTTTTTTAAGGTTCCGTAGGCAAACAGCTGTATGTGCGTAGGTTTTGAAGTAATTTGGTCACGTGTTATGCCAAAGGCCAGATACCCTAGAAAAGGTTTAAGTTGTCAGCCACGTAGAATGAAAATGAAGTAGAGGTAGAGTGCCTTCTCCATGGACTGACATCGTGGAACAGGCGTCTGAAACGAATACCCTAATCCATTTCACTTTCTCAGAACAGAAAAACCTGGAAGATTCTAGTGGAACAAACTGTTCTTGACGACCAAGACCCACAGTCATGAAGACACGAAGAAGAAGTCAAATGGCAAAAACGGAACCTTTATAATTTCGTCATATCCGTCTGCTCGTACGTATGCCAGAGTAATTTTATTTGAAGTCAATAGTTCTTGTGATATTAGCTCATAAAGCCATAAAAATTTTGTCCCGATTACTTTGAAATTTAATATTCTGGAAAAATTTAAGTTTAAGTTCCTTAGTTATAAGTTTCTCGTATGTATTTTTCTAGTTATAATATTGTTAATAATTACTACCATATTATATTACCAACTTATTTTTGCGGTCGATTTTAATTCCTAATATTTGAAAAGCTGAAGATTCTCCAACATCAAGCTGCGAAATCCTTTGACACTTGACACTTGACTGATAATTATATTGTTTGCTTATGACACACTACATCCGATTTTTATGATTCTTTTTTTTTATTTATAAGGTTGCCATATACATTTTGTTGTGAGTTGATCAAGTTTTGGGAGGAAAAGTTTGACGAATACTATCCGGTGTCGTTTTTTAAAATATAGTCCAAAATACATAACTTATATTAATATGATATATTATAGAAAATTATGCTAAAATCTACTGTCATTTTTTCGTCACATCATTAGTAAAACAAAGCAATGAATAGTATTTTCAAATAAATTTATATAGCCTACTTGTTATTAATATAATATATTACAAACAAATATCATAATATACACCGTTGTGGCGTTGTGGGTAGCGAGTCTGCCTTAGCCTTGACAGTTGCGGGTTCGATTCCCGCTCGGGTAGATGTTTGTACTGATCTTACAAATATCTGTTTTGGTCTGGGCGTTTGTCGGTGTGGGTCTCCCAACCGTGCCTCGGAGAACACGTTAAGTCCCGTTTGTTATCACATGACATCTGATAATAATCGTTAATCGTTTTTGATAAGTAATTTCTTATCCAAGTTCTTATCCAATGAGTTGCTGGTTCACCCTTAGGGTTAAGCAGGTCAGAAGGCAATCGCTCTTAGTAAAAACTAGCGACTTTGCTAAATCCGGATAAGAATTGTGGAGGGTAAGACGACGTAAACGTATCCAACACGAAGGTAGGGTCCTCCGACCAGGCTGATGATATTGCCTGGCGGGTCGAAGCCCTGGGCCGAAGCCCAAGGACTTGCACTGAAAAGTTGTATATATAGGTGAAGGTTGTAGGAAACTCTGATAGTGCGATTTAGGATCGTGACGTTCGTTGGTCGTCCTTATCGTTGCGTAGTATATCCTGTAGGTGTCGCTGTAGCTTGATGCGAGATGTGACAATCTTGTCTTTCTATCGCGTTACGTCATGTCGCTACAGAGTAATAAGCAGACTCTGTGTAAATAAAATACCGGGAATAATGCAAGGACGACGAAGAAGAAATATCATAATATACAATTTTGAAGTATTTGTAATTTCACTGTGAAGTGTCTGGTTCCGTATAACATTATAATCCGTTACATTTCCGTGAAGTTCACGGTTGTCAGTACCCAATTATTATAGTATATTGTATAACCTTATCGCGTTCGGTTACAATTTTACATGCTGCCTGGGAAAAAGGCAGTTTTTGTCATCGTAGGATAAATATTTGACTAGTACAAGACCATGGAAATTCCTTCTCAGATCGGAGACCTTCTCGGATTTTGAAATTGATTAAAACTGAGTCCCGCACAAGTACTTCGTGGGAGAACACAAGACAATATTCATACATGACGACGTTGTGGCGCAGCGGTAGGGAACCTGCCTTAAACGCCAGAGGTCGCGGGTTCGATTCCCGCTCGGAGCATAATATGTTTGTATTGACCATGTAAATGTAAACATATTTTCCGGTTCTGTGGTTGTCCTTGTCATTGGAAATGTTTCCGGACCCCCGACACAGGATATTACTATCCTAATGCAGGCCGTTGAGTGTGTAGTGTTTATTTATTTATTTATACATATTTTGACGGTATTTTCTGAACCATTTCTCATGACTGTTGGCAAACAAACATACGATCCGCCTAATTTGCAATGCCTTTCTTCAAGGTATAACTAATATTCCTGTTGCCCCTCCTAATAAGCTCGAAGCTTGGGCTAGGAGTGGGTACGACAATAGCCCAAGGGGGTCAGGATCGAACTCTCGCGTTAACGGAGCAGAGTCGACCCTTCTATCGTGGAGCTATTGAGCTTAATTGTCGCCCCCAAAACCCTCTGCATATTCAATTTCATATAATATTTGGAGCCGTTACTGAGGTTCAGATTATATATATACAAGAATTGCTCGTTTAAAGATATTACATTAAGATCGAATCAGTAAACAATTCCCTATTTGGCTGATAAAGAACTAAGATTTTACCTCGTAAAATAAAATTCCCCTGCTAGATAATTAAAAAGCAGTTCATTAGTACAAACTAGAGGAGTTCCCAACGATTATTACACCGATCTCGTTAAAAATTGGAACAGAAATCAATTAACTTATTCAACTCGAAGCGTTCTTAATTAAACTTGAAATCTTTAGCAAACTAAGAAGCCTTTTTTACAAAGACACTGCACGAAAGTGGGATTACTTTTTTTCTGCATTAGTCTCTTCGCCGCCATCCAGTTCGCCACTAACAAGTTAGGTTATCTTGGTAAATGAAACCAACATAACTTTGAAATCTCGTCTCCAACTTTCTCAAAGGATAAGTTAATTAAAAAAGTATGTTATTACATAAAGTAATATGTAAAGTAAAAGTAAAAAGCAAAAGCTGAGATGGCCCAGTAGATGCAAAACGTAGACTTTAACCGAAGTTCACGAGTTCAAATCCGAGCAAGCACTTCTGAATTTTCAAGTGTTTAATTTGTGTTTCAAATTCGTGTCATGTCTAGGTAGAAATTCTGAGACATGTATATCCGCCAATCCGCAGTGGAGCAGCGTGGATTAAGAAGCTCTATTCTATTCTTCTCCTTAACAGGAGAGGAAGCCTTTGCCCAGCAGTGGGACATCGATAGACTGTTACTTTATTAATGTGCCCGCGGCTTCACTCGCGTGGTGTACATAGTTATTGTTTAGATAAACAAATGAACGAACAACCTTTCGGTTCCACCAACTCACCGTATCACATCGCCTGCCCGCGCTTTTCTTATTGCTAGTTGTTGTTGTGTTCTATATCATAATATCGTTATCATAGAATTTTGCAAATCCGACCTGTAGTTCCACAGATTAGCGCGTTCAACCAAACAAGCTCTTCAGCTTTATAATATTTTTTATGTTACAAGTTGGCAAACAAGCATACGGCCCACCTGATGGTAAGTTGTTGCCGTAGCCTATGAGCGCTTGCAGCACCATTAGTAGGTGCCCCTCACGCGTTGCCAACCTCGAGATATTGGTTCTTAAATCGCTTCCCAGTAATTTCACTAGCCTACAGTGCCTTTTAAACCGGAACACAGTAATGCCTAAGCACTTCTATTTGTCGGCAAAATATTTGACACTGCGGTGGTATATACCTAGCCGGCCTCTTGCAACAAAAGACCTACCACCAGTATGACTGATTGATTAATTAAGATTTGCCATCTGCTAGCTGCCATCTGATAAATAAACGCAATCAATGCTACCTAACATTTTAATAGCCTATGTTTATGCTATATGTCAATATTAAGATAAATCTAATGCCGCATCATGTGTAACTGCATAAAGATTTCGGCTTTTAAAATTTTAATTCAAAATCAACATAATTACACTATACATTCTTACGCTGAAAAGTATTATCTTAATTTGCAGAGACAAAACATTCTTTCGTTGGTCTCATTAACCCCTAATATCATCACTGGTGGTAGGTCTTTCGTTGCAAGAGGCTGGCTAGGTAGGTACCACCGCAGTGTCAAATATTCTGCCGCCAAATAGTAGTGTTTAGGCACTACTGTGTTCCGGTTTGAAGGGCATTGTACGCTAGTGAAATTACTGGGCGAACGAGATTTAAGAACTAATATCTCGAGGTTGGCAACGCGTGAGTGGCACCTACTAATGGTGCTGCAAGCGCTCATAGGCTGCGGCAGCCACTTACCATCAGGTGGGCCGTATGCTTGTTTGCCAACTTCTAACATAAAAAAAAAAAAAAACATTCAACCCGAAATGTCACTGTTGCTGAAAGGGATGTCTTATTAACTTTTCAGTAGTCACTAAAAGTTTCATTAAATAGTAATAGAGATTGACGGGATCAAAAGTCAATTTTCTAATAATTTATTTATACGACAGTAAACCAACGTACAAATTTTCTGATGCTAAGCAATCACTGTATCCTATTAACAGTTGTGAGCGGTAGTATTATAGGAAGGATGCAAATAGCAAAGCCTTGAATATTATATACTAGCTATTGCCAGATGATTCTTCCGTAGTTTATAACAAGGGAAATGGTTGGTTATCTATACAAACTTTCATCCCCTACTAAGTTTTGGTTTCGTGACAAAAAGTACATATATTTATTTACAAATGGAGCCGGTTGGCTCGACCGGAGAAGTACTACCCTCTCACAGAAAATCGGGGTCAAGTAACAGTATCATTAGGTAATGTTGCGTTTCGGGCGATGAGTGAGAGCGCCGGAGGACCAAGATCCCACCTCCTCTGTTCGCTTCCTTTTTCCCCCTCTCATCCAGTCGCTCCTGTTCCTTGGGTTGGCAACGCGCTTGTAATACTTCAAGTATCGCAAGCGTTCATACGTGGCGGTAATTGTAACCGTCATGACCAAAAATTTCACTTTCCAAGATCCAATCAATTTCTAAAATACATTAAAATCGGTGATGTGGTTTATGTGTAAAAACGTAACATGCAGATAGAGCTACTTTCGCTTTTATAATATTCTCTGGATATTTTCCCCAATCCTCACTTTCCTATTCGTTTTCTTATACATTCGTAATGATCGTATCAAGAGTCTCAAAAATTTTTTTTTATCGTGTACTAATACCGCAGAAGGTTTAATAAATAAAGATTAAATACGGTACTTTTTTCATTTTAGACATGTAAAAATATTACCGAAATTATTATTTTACGATTTATTTTCCTTGTACAATCTATGTTTAGAATCAGTGGTAGCGACACGTTGAGCTGAATTGACAATTGAAATGATGACTCAAAAGCTCTTGTCCTACATAATAAAATTCATTTTCGCTGTCAGTTTTAATTATAACCTAATTTACCACAAATGAAAACGTGGTGATGAGATGCTACTTAATGAAAAATATATATTTTATATGTTACAAGTTGGCAAGCATACGGCCGACCTGCTGGTAAGCGGATGCCGTTGCCCATGAACGCGCGCATCTCCTTTGCCCAGTAATTTCACTAGGCTACAGTGCGCTTCAAACCGGAAAGCAGTTATGCGTACGCACTACTGTTTGGCGGTAGAATATTTGACACTGCTGTGATACCTACCTAGCCGGCCTCTTGCAATAAAAAACCTACCACCAGTATGACTGATTGCACTGGTGGAATAATCTCTGCTGTTTCAGAGATTATTCCACAGCGGGCGACAGGGTCGTCACGTCCCGACGCCGCTGAAATGTTAAGCTAATGTGAGCTATGGTTGTAGTTTTACATGTATTGACACGCGTTTTTGTGAAATTTGACGTGGAACAATCAGCACTAGTAGCTTGACCGGCGGCTCCAACGAGTCAGTGCACTCCCAAGGCGGATTGATTTTTGGTGTGTGTAGGCACACACCAAAAAACACCCCGCATTCGTTATATATTATTTTATTATTTCATGACGATTGGCAAACAAGCAAACGGTCCGCTTGATGGTAAGCAGTCACCGCAACCTACGAATCTTGTTATTAACCCAAAGAACAGGAGCGAAGGAATAAGAAGGAAAAAAGGAAGGTAACAGCGGGGGAGGTAGATTGAAAATTCAGCGCTATTACTCATGGCATGAAACGCAATAATACCTACTGATACTGTTACTTTAAAATACTTATCACTACATAGTATAAAACAAAGTCGCTTTCTCTGTCTCTATGTATGCTTAAATCTTTAAAACTACGCAATTACGCTACGAATTTTGATGCAGTTTTTTTTATGTGAGTGATTGAAGAGGAAGGTTTATATGTATAATAACATCCATTGATTAGTGGAGAAAAAACTGTTATTTTTGAGGTTTCTAATGTGATGTCGTAAATAATTACATTTAACGCGTGCGGGCCACGGGCAGTATGAATGAATAAATCAAAACTACTGGATCGTTTTTAATCATTTTTTCAGTGAATGACATAGGCTATATATTTTATACCCATGCAAAGACGGAGCGGCCACTAGTATCATATAGTATATTTAGAGATTCCATATATTTTTATGTTTGCTCAACAAAAATTGTCCAAAATTTGACCACAACACACAATATGTATATTATTAAAAGAATTAAAGTTTGAATATATATAATCGAGTATATTTTTAAGTTAGGGGCTTCTAGATCCCTGTAAGTTAAGAACAGAAAATTACGAGGTCTCTTTTCTGGAGGACTGTACCTACTATAGTATAGATTACATAGCTAATGAGGATACGGTCGTCGACCTCATCTAGTTTGTGACGTATGGTAGCAACCGCTCGAGACATTCGCTAACCGTGAAGATGAATGCTATTAGATATATACACTTGTCTGTATACTTTTGTAATATCTTTATGTCATGATCTGCCAGATGAAAGGAGGTATAATAATATATTTTCACTGTCTTACAGTCGACATCGTTGTGACGTGTTGGTAGCGATCCTGCCTTTAGCCTCGATGGTTGCAGGCTCGATTCACGCTCTGGCAGATGTTTCTATTGTTCTTACAAATATCTGTTTCGATCTGGGTGTTTCTCCTTGTGGTTCTCCCCACCGTGCCTCGGTGAGCACGTTAAGCTGTCATTTGTCATCACATCACACTTATTTTCCATACTTTTCCAATGAGTTACTGGTTCGCCCTTAAGGTTGCGGAGGTGAGATGGCAATCGCTCTATGTAAAAGCTTGTAACCTGTCAAATCCGGATAAGAGCAATACGCAGGCATAGACCAAACAATGTAGACAGATATACATACAATAATCATTACTGATATCCAAAGAAATGGTTTAGATTTCTGGTGATTTCTTTAACATTAAGGGTTTTTTTGAGAGCCTCCAATTTCATCTATAATTTTTCATTTTATGTGAGTTTTCCGTATGTATAAGAAAATAACTAAGGAATGGCCAAAGGAATTATATAGAATCAGAAAGTAAGCAGTATTTATCCGCTACAATGAGCTTTGGGAAAGTGATTCAAGTGTAAAAATTCATTAAACCCCCAAGTTATAACGACTTCCTGGTATTATAATATATCGGTGGTACAAAGTGGGAAGGGTCACAATGTAAAAAAAGTATGTTTGCTCAAGTGGAACCACATGCGGTGCTTGTAAATGTTACAAGCGAGCGTAAAATTATGTATGGGTACAGAAATTTTGACAAAAGAACTTGTCTTACGGAATGTATTTTTTATATATTATTATTAATAGCTATTTTTATTTGTATACTCGAATGAGGACGAATTTGTCTCCGGATGTGTTTGACGATTAATGTTTTTTTATATAAAACTAAGAGATTAATTTGAGAACAACTGGACAACTGGATGGAAACATATGATTTTGTTAATGTTAAAGTAACAAAATCCACTATTCAGTTTGAGTTTGAGTTTGAGTTTACATTTTTTTTTTCATGGCGGTGCGCATACAAGCGTACGGTCCAATTGATGGTAAGTCACCGCAACAAATGAACGCTTGCGGTACTTGAAGTATCTAATGCGCGTTTCCAACAAAAGACACAAAGATGAAGGCAAGATGAGAAGGTAAAAAAGGAAGGAAACAGGGGGGTGGGATATTATGCCTCCGGCGCTCTCACTCGTCGAACGAAACGCAACATTAGTTTGTTTCTTTACGCGGATTTTCTGTAACACGTTACTACTTCCTCAGTCTGGCCGGCCCATTTGTGTTGGGAGCAGCATGACTCCACAACTACAAATGATTAATTTCTATCTGGAATCAATTCATTGCGGAAGAAGTCTCGGGTAGATGGACGTATACATTTAAAATTTAACGAATTTTAAGCCTGGTTTTTAAGCTAGGTTGGGTTTGCTAATATGAAGATAATATTACCAAAATAAAAAGATGCTTTAATTATCTAACTCAAAACGTAATATTAATGGGAGTTCAAATTTCTATTAAAAATTAATACAATATATGAAACTCATTAGCTGTACGTTCTCTCGCTCCCGGATAAGCTCTGCTTTGAAATAAACAGCATAAATTATTATAATTCTTCTAAAGTAACTATTTGAATGCGCTCAAAGCTAAATTAACATTCAACTCGCATAGTCTAGCCATCCGGTCCGTATTAGTACAAATTACTTAATAAAAAACCGGCCAAGTGTGTCGGACTTGAACATAAAGGGTTCCGTACAATCGTAGAATAAAAATAGCAAGTTTCTTGTAGCCCCCATACAAGAGTCCCTTTCTTTTTCTTGTTATAGCCGCCATAGAAATAATCTATGAAAATTCCAAGTATATTTTATTTTATTTTTATGGGGACCCCCTTTTATGTTTAAATTTTATTTTATTTTATTATTTGTTGTTGTAGCGGCAATTGACACCATTGTGATGCTGTGGATAGAGAGTCTGTTAAAATTTCTGTTTCGGTCTGGGCGTTTGTCCGTGTGGGTCTCCCCACCGTGCCTCGGAGAGCACGTCAAGCCGTCAGTCCCAATTGTCACCACATAACATCTGATAAGAATCGTTAACTCTTGATAAGTAAATTGCTCTTATCAAATGAGTGACTGGTTCGCCCTTAGGGTTGCGGAGGTTAGGTGGTAAAAAGTAGTAACCTGTCAAATCCGGATAAAAGTAATAAACAGACCCTGGGTAAATAAAATACCGGGAACAATGCTAGGACGAAGAAGTGGTTGTAGCGACTTATCACCGTTGGTGAGATACAGCCTGTTGACATATGGATGGACGGACGGACGGCCGAACGGAAGAGCACCACCCTTTGGGTACGGAACCCAAAATAACTAAGTGCAAAAGTTTGACTAAAGCTTGTACATTTTCAAACGATATTATACAAATAGTCAGAATCCGGCTAACAAAATTCGTCGACCCGCTGATAGACCTGTCTGATATTCATAAAAGTAACTAATATTCCCTCGTCCGGTTAAATTGCATGAATACGACATCAGACCCCACATTCAAAAGGTAAACTTTACAAACTACGTTCGGTGAATCGCAATATGACATTTAGTTTTATATGGACTTTGTCTAAAGGACTTTGGTCGGGAAAAGGTAGCTTTTTAACCTATTTTAAAATATAATCTGATTGATACCATTTCTTCGGTGATTTTGATTATGGTTTTTAAGTTTCCTTTTTATTGTTAAAATACTTTAGTGTCGTGCAATTGCCAAGTTTCAATCATGGTTTGATGGATTTTGATGGGATTTGTATTACTAAAATATTTAATTGACGGATCATCAATGAAATATATTGACACGAAAAACAATGTTTTGATCAAATACTTTCGCATTCAAAGATTTTTTTTTGTATAATATATCAAATCCGGACGGCCTCCGAAATTTCTACTGATTCATTTGTTTCAATTAGTGGTGAAGGGAAAGAAATGATAATCTCCTCATTTGGGAAGCATCACGACGTGGTACAGAATGATATAATATTATAGTATCATACATGATCATTGGTAGCGGAATCAAAAATCAAATCAGTGTAAACATAACTATTGTAAACGATATATGGACGCAAATACGCAATACCATGTCAACCCACATGAATGTCATTTCGAGAAAGACGCGTTTAAAAATTTTGAACAACTTGCTTTATATGATTTTTTTATGTATTGGTCAAGTTTTTGGCAATTTCAGATTGATGTAAGTTATTTATACTTATTGTCATAAAAAATAAGTATATAAACTGCATATTTCGTATATAATATAACCCAAAACGTTTAACATGAATATAAATTGCATGATTAAAAAATGGCTGTTCTAGAAGTTTTAAAGCTTAAAACCCTACAAATATTAAAGAAAAATGTTCTTCAGCCATTTACAAAAACTTCTGCATATATGACTCAGTTTTTTCAATTTTGTGGGTTGACATGGTATTGCTTATTTGCGTCCATAAATAATTTTAAGTTACTTATCAAAATACCACTTCATAGTAAAAACGAACCCTCGTTGCAAGATATAACTCACCGTCTGGGTGACGGTAACCCGCAGTTGTTTTTCTCGAAGAATCCTCGCTACTTAAAACTTGGAATAGTTATAAACTTTCTCGCCTACAGGTACTTTAGTTTTGTATAGCAAAAATGTAAGCCAAAATTGTATTACTTCCTTATCGTCAAAGTTCTTATCTTTAATGTTTATGGGCTACAGAATTGATCTTATTTTTACAAACACACAAGAACGTTATTGAATTATTAAATGAAACAAAAAACCCGACTGCAATAAAAATACTAAAAAGAAAAAAAATTGGGATGGAAAAAATCAAACCTTAAAAATCGATTTCTCGAAAACCAAGCAATATATCGAAAAACTGTATTCTTATTTTTCGTCTTATTTTGTCAAGTTTTAAAGGAACCTTCATCAGACATTGGCGCTATAAGAATTGCAATATTTATTAGGGAATATCTTTTGTCCCACGTGCTCCATATTGAAATAAAATAACTAATATCACTCTCACAACTGAGACGAATTTAATGATATACATAAAATACGAGGTGTATTTTAAAATCCGTAAAAGCAGAGGCAGAAGAGCGTCACAAAGAAATAGAAACTAGAATGCGCTCGGAGCGTTTCCTCCATTGTCGATGACGTCTTTAGCCGTGGTTCGGCCGCTCAGGAGGCACTGTAAGGACGGAATCAATTTGAGCCCCTGCGAGGGCTATCTCTTTTTCACAGCTGGGCCTCAGTACCTACTCGGCTCCCCCACCCAGTGACGCCGTCAAGGCCAGTTAGGCAAACCAATACACATTCAAATTTAAAAAAAATATACCTACATACGCTCGAAAAACATTACCCTACATCGGCAGTCAACTAATAACCGAACTTCAATTCGTACTCTCGTCTTTCAACTCGCACTTAACCGAATTTTCGGTTATATAAGTGCTTGTCGTAACTCAGGCATATCCTGATAAAACCTTATATTACTCCCCCGATGCTAAGTTTTACGAGAGTCGAAATTCCCGCAGCTCCCGCGTGCTCTTATCCTCCATAATTACATATACCTATAGATTACTGAACCTTTGTAGGCATTGTTGAATTTAATCGTGATAGCGTTGTAATGGTACGTTTTTGAAGATCGTTATTGATATAACGACACTTATGTGTTCTGTCTCAATATACAATAAAGGCTCTTTATATGTTGTTTTTACGATTTTTTAAAGTACGGAACAGAACAGATGTTTCTACTCGGACACTGTTCGGAACAGATGTTTCTACTACCTGTTTTTTTTTTTTTTTATTTCATGACGGTTGGCAAAGATGCATACGGTCCGCCTCGTGGTAAACAGTCACCGCAACTTATGAACGCAGATACTTAAAGTATCACATGCGCGTTGCCAACCCAAGGGACCAGAGGAAAGTGATGAGAAGGGAAAAAAGGGAGCGAGTAGGAAGTGGGAGATTGGACCTCCAGCGCTCTCACTCATCGCACGAAACGCAACAGTGCTTACTGATACTCCTATATGGGCGACTTGAAAAACTCTGACATTAGATTGGCACTAGCCACTCGATAAAAAGTAAAATCTCTTTATAATTTCATAATACATTAGTATTAAAAATATGTATACATTTATGTGTGATTTTTTGAATACCGATTTTAACGTACCTTCCGAAGCACGGAGACGATCATTTGAAATGCCATTATGCGATCACCCATTCACAGACTTATTGTGCCTGAAGTCACTTAACCTACAAATCGTTAACCGACCAGTTAGCGCATCTATGAATCCTTACATAATAGAACAGCAAAAGTCCATAGTTGATTGGATGTCGAATATGCCAAGCGTACTAAAGTTAACTGGATTGACAGCGATGCACGATCAGACTGACATTATAACTGATATCTAAGTATCACGTGTTAGCGATGTCTAGTCAGGCAAAGTAAAATATTCGATGTCAACTACACTCAAACGGCGGTAATTAGATATAAAATGTTGGTTCATTGTCAGTACTTTTCTATAAAAAGTCACGCCGCGAAGTATCGGCGCGCATTTCTAACGATTGCGTCTTGGTGTACGGACCGTTGGCTCTCGCTAAACGGTCCGACCCAACCTCTTTTTATTGTCTTTATTTTGGCATTATAGTTGTATACCGCCCAGCCTATTTGTAATTGGTATAATTAATATAGTTATAATTATCTACCCTACGTATAGTTCATGATTTCATATAAAGAGAAATACCCGCGTCCGCTTGTGACGTTTGAGAGTGAGTAAAATGAATTGTATTATAATAAAAGATGTAAGAAAAGCAGAATAAATGTAATGTCTGTACTAGAAGGTGTAATTGTGAAATTAATATACAAATTGTGTGATAGTGAAGGCTATATTATTTTAAAGATCCCGTGACGTTAACACACGTCCATCCTATCACAATTTATAAAGACTCGCTTCTATTGTTTCTCAATCAATTATCTAGTTTAGAATTCAAATTTGGGAGATAGACAGCTATTTTTGAAAATGAAACTCACGTATTGTGTGAGCTGATCTTAAGGAAATCATACCTTGTTTTTAAAGAGCAAAGAATTATTGAAAATAGGGAGAAGAAAAATGTTTAAGGAAATCGGAAACTTTCTGATTTCCCATCAACAAAGCCACAGGCAGAGGCTAATAATGCATACTTTATAAGGCACATTTTACCGTATGTATATAATTCTCCAGGTTGTAATTACGCGTTTTAAAATACACCGGCTTTATTATAGAGTTCTTATTTCATAAGTACCCGTAACGTAAGAGCACGTAAATTTTCACATATAAAATACACAAATAAGAGAAAATCACAAATAGAAATTTGCATACACAATATACGAGAGGAGTAACAGTAAAGTTGTCGACCCACATGTGACGGCTCGTTGTGATTGCAAACAGAATAAATAACAGCTCGGAATGAGAATATTTAGTTGTAGGGTAACTCAATTTTACTTTTGTCGTTTCACATTATTTATTCCGTATGTTACATCGATTTTAGAAGCATTGTATTGTGGTTAAGTTTATTTTTATATTTATTGTAATAAGTTTACGGAAAAGCTTACGGACATGCATTTACACAGATTAGACATGCGCTCAACGCCGTCCTTGTCGGTGAAGACGAGGTCCCTGGTTTCGCACGTTTCGACGCGCTCATACCGTCAAGAGAGTACATCGTGTTAATCGTGTAGAATGCGCTCGGAGCGCTACTTCTATTTTCGATTTATCAAATTTGGACATATTAGAGCCCCCGAAAAAAATTGTAAGATGTCACAATAAACAAAATGTGCTTGCGAAATAATTGAAGAAAGTGAAATAGCCTTTGTATTTCTCACAGCCTTTTTGTAAAAGGAGGGTCATAATTCAATCAACTATAATGAATAATGAATAAATAATATTCATCTCTTGGTCGTTAATAAAAATATGATTCGAAAATCCATCAGTTCAATACCACATACGACACAAATAAAAATGCATATGCAAAAAAATAAATTCTATATTAAAGTAAGCCCCGAAACTATTGTAGTTTATTCTAGTTTGATGTTTTAATATAAATTTTAATTTAGTTTGGAATCGGTTTTACGTCGGTACAAAATCACGAAGTTAGGAACGCAGAATCGACGGCCAGAATAAAATGTAACAGTTAGTGTCAACTACATTGAACGCTTACCAAAGAATTATATTTCCGCATACTTCAAATGTAAATTTTTCACTACATTTACTGAGGCTAGTAGATGTTAACAATTATCATACCGTACGAAATTTATCGCAAAATGTATGTTTATAAAAGTAAATAATATTGTCTTACGCTTGTCGGGGTCATCGTAACTTACAGACGCTTTTAAAACCAAAAGTAACACAACACGTTGTCAACCCAATAAGGGGAGGCATGAAAGAAGACAGGTAAAGGATAGGACTCCGTGGCTGATACTCCTCTGACATAACCCTACAATATGGTTAGTTATATTTACTTTTGCAGTATTAAAGCCTTGCCGTTTGGAGAATGAATAGGCTTGCCCGACAGTTTCGTGTGGGAGGGCAGGGTATCGAAAAACCCCCTACCCATTCTCATCCCTTCCTCTCGGGCTCCTTTCTGTTCCCTCCTTCCCTTACGGCAGCACGCTTGTAATGCTTTTGTTATTGCAAGCGTCTGCATGCTACAGTGACCGTTTAACATCAAGCGGGCCGTATGCTTGTTTGCCAGCTTGGTGGTATAAAAAAAAGTCAAGTTTTAGTTAAAACGTGCTATACGGTAAACGCCTTAAGATAAAGTTACAGTTATAATAAGATAATATGACTTGCAGATTTTAAAATCTTACTCATTGCACTTTTCTCACTGTTTCTTATTTAACAACCACAAAGCGCAGAAAAACTTAATTAAGAGCAAAGTTTTCCGTATTTCGATTAGAAGTTGCATCTGCAATGAATCTTAGCTTTACTTATCACAAATCCGCTCTTGACTGGAACAAGGGAACCGAGAAATTGCTTAAGATATTATATAATTAAGTAAACCAATAGTTTCAAAACTGAAATTTGACGTTCAATTTTATTTGATTTTAGTGATGGAGGGGCTTTTATTGCAAGAGACCGGCTACGAGAGGTAGGCGTCGGTTTCTATGACACTGTAGCAAAAATTACTGTGTAAAAGAGAGAGTAAGAAACAATATCACGAGATGCGAAACGCCACGCAAAACCAGAAGTTGTACGGCATATCCTGACTCAATTAGTAGTACAAAATAATGAAGAAGGAAAAGGGGAGAAGGATAGAGGACGTACGGGTTGGAGCCTAAGTCCACTACTACTGCTATAAGTGAAAATCATTCACTAGACGAAAAACAGTTAAAAATAAATATTATAATCAATTTAAACAATAAGCATTCATTTGAAATCAAATTCTAGGATAAACATCAATACAAAAACAACGTAAACAAATCCTTTACAAATATAATAATAAAGTTCCTTCTCCGAATTTCTGTAGACAATTCTATTCGTAGCCAAACGCAATTTATCTGATTTCAATATGAAGTCTTGTTTACGGCGGCTGGGCGAAGTATTTATTCAATTACTCTTCACGCTCCCGTCGGAGAAGCGATGCTGAACCTATCTTCGAGAACACTCCGTCCGACAAACAAATAACTAAATAACATTTCATATTTCCTATACCGAGATGTTATTGGTTATCCAGTAGTCTTCCATCGCGTAAATAAGTTTCGTAAGGATCTAATTTATAAAATATTTTTTTCTTTTAAGTTGAATACCGAAGTCACAAACAATTTCTCTCAATGATTGGCTTTTGTTATACCAACTTCAATCTTTCTGATTTATATTACTAGTGTATAAGTGGCAAAAAGCATAACTTTAGTTTAGCTTTTCCGTAGCCTATATTCAAAGTAAGACCAGCGACATCACCTTACATTGTCACCGAACAGCCTTTTTTATTTATCTTAATAAATAGGAGAGAAGAGAGTAAGAATTAGACAATAAAGAAGAAATAAAAGAAGAAAGAGTTAGACGTCAGAAAGAATTGTGACGTAAGCTTGTTTGCAAACTTTTTGGTATAAAAAATAGTTATAAAAAGCGAACTACATTTTTCGATATCGATAAAATCAATAACCATCCTGATGGGCAATCCCTATTTATAAATAAAGTCCCTAAAAATCAAAATGGCCCAGGTCAATACAAATATATTTGGAATTCATGTACTTGATGTGTTTTAACAATTAATGTGATGTCGTTACATTCGGCAGAAACAAAGACTTAAAAAGTGAAGTTACACTGAGATTATTAAAAGAATGAGTGATATATTTAGCTTTTGTAACAAGTAGCTTGTATTTAAAATTGCTTAAAAGTCTTTTTATTTAAATCGTACTTACCGCTTTTTATGATTGGACGGCTGAACGACCGTAATGACGGCAATCAGAGAAACAAACACAGCGACCATTATTCAAAGCAAAAGCTTCAAATAATGCAAATGGCAATCAATCATCCGACAAAAGGCAAAGAAGTAGACAAATGTAAATATTTTTTTATTATTTCTTTTTATAAATGAAACGGTATTTTGCGTGGAACGTTTTAAATGTAAGGCGACGAAAACTGTTTTCAAGTGAGTCGTTATGGCGTTAATTATGTCTGTTTTATGCTAACCAACTTCCAAATTAATAAATTATAATGTAATGTAAAATAAGGTAGCGTTGAATCTGTACAAATACGACGATATTCGTGGTTGAATTCCTGACTATAATATATATTACTTTCGTTTAGATACTGGTGTTGTTATAACACCGACGCATTTATACGACATTGTGGCGCAGTAGGAGCGAACATTACTCAAGCGCCACAGGCTGCGGGTTTGATTCCCGCCTGGAGCAGATGTTTGTATTGACCATACAGTCATATTTTCCCGTCTGGGTGTGTTTTCTCTTGTCATTGTGTATGTTTCTGGACCCTCGAAACAGTATATGAGGACTAGTCCTAAATGGGGGCCGTTGAGTGTGTAGCGTTTTAAAAATTTGTGTTGAGGGGCGCGCGGTAGGTACAAAGTTCTTTCATTCCATTTCATTTCCCACCATCATATTTACATTTCCTACCCCATCCTATGCCAACCCATGCCAATCCTTGGCACTTGGCACGCCACCCTAAAAAACCCAAACAACGTTAAGTAACACTTTTCAATCAACGTTTTCCGATAACATTTTTGCCGGCTCCGTCTCCAACCCGCCTTAAGGAATTTCGTACAAAATGTTTTCCTACTATGTCTGGTTTGTCGACCAAATTTTTACAACTTAACCTTCCATCCTCGAAAAACACCAACAACGCTGGAAGTGGTTGAGATCTACCATCGAATTACTGAGGCTACAATAAGAATAAAATTGGTATACATAAATTGATTTGCCAACAATTTTCGTCTCACATAGCCCCATGATATAACGCGTTCTTATAATGGGCCCGTGGGAAGTGTAACGAGTGTATTGAATGCTGTAGTTCGCATTAGTCGCTATTATGTTCATTTTTTGTTATGATTGATTTGTATGTGCTTAACATTTTCTATGACAAGTTTGTTTTGGAAATAAGACTGTTATTTTTAGGGTTCCATACCTCAAAAGTTAAAGAAGGAACCGTTATAAAATCTCTCTCTTGTCCGTGTGTCCGTCTGCCCATGTGTCAACACCGATTTTCTTAAGAACGGGTATACCTAGCAAGTTAGTTTTTGGCTCGAATGCCTATATGGTAGTTCCCGTTGACCTAGATAAACATGACGGTACGGAACCTTGTGAATGTCGCGCTCGCACTTGGCTGGTTATATTCTATGTTTGTGCTATTTCCGGCGTCGGGATGTGACGACCCCATCGCCCGCTGTTGGGGTAACCTCTGTCACGGCAGAGATTATTCCACCAGTGCAGTGTGTCTTTTGTTGTAAGAGGCCGGCTGGGTAGAAACCACCGCAGTGTCAAATATTCTGCCGCCAAATAGTAGTGCTTAGGCACTACTGTCTTCCGGTTTGAAGGGCACTGTACGCTAGTGAAATTAGTGGGCGGACGAGATTTAAGAACTAATATCTCGAGGTTGGCAACGCGTGAGTGGCACCTACTAATGGTGCTGCAAGCGCTCATAGGCTACGGCAACCACTTACCATCACGTGGGCCGTATGCTTGTTTGCCAATTTCTAACATAAAAAAAATATATATTATATCCATGCTAACGTAGTCGTAGCACCCCTGCCTGAAAAGCAAATTGACGCGGACCTGTACTTACTAGAAGCTGATGTTTTAATTTACCACATACATATTTATTTAGATCTGGATATTGTGCCTTTGTCTGTATAAATACAGTGAGGCTATTATCACATAATATTTACAGATAATAATCATTGATTTTGGATAAGCATTTTATTTGCACTTCACTCCAATATGACGATTTCGTTGTGGCGTCGACAACAACAGCCTCAACAGCGGTAACGGACGGCCGTTTCCCCTTGTGGGTATCCCTACCGTGTATCGGAGGACATGTAAAGCTCTCGTTCCCGGTTGTCATCATAACATTTGAAAATAATCTTTAACTCTTGATAGGTAATTTGTTCTCAACCAAAGTGTCACTGTCTCGCTCTTAGGGTTGCAGAGGTCAGATGGCAATTGCTTTATGTAAAAACTAGTAGCCAGTCAAATCCGGATAAGAGTACTAAGCAGAACCTGGGTAGATATAATGCTAGGTAGAAGAAGATTTCACTCCAATAGTAGTTACCCTCAAAAGGTCGCAAAGCTCCGATGAAGTGCGATTAATCTTTGTAAAATACACATGAAAATTTTGTAGCACAAAAATACTATTCAAGTTATCTAACTATTGAAAGAGATATACTATTCATATAGAAAGTTTGTATTAATCAAATAAAAACGGAGAAATCGATAAAAATATAGAACACATATCAGGGTTTATCCGACCAAGAGATATGTAAAAAATATGCACCGCCGGACGCAAACATGAAATCAAATGTATGTATTATTCAAAAGGTTGCCTCCAAAACAATATCGGGTAGGATTATATCCCCCTATTATTGGTTATGCTGTATAATTTATATTGGCATAACAGTAAATATTCCCTTAAGAACCGGATCTATGGTTAATTTATGAGACCATATTTTGCGCACGTTATGACTTTAATTAGCAAGTACAGATAGAGACTCTCGAGTTCCGATATAAACTTTATATTTCCTATATATTTCCTCAATAAGTAATAATATAATTGTGAAAAATAATCTATTTTAAAATCCAAATTTTTGGGATAAAAAAATGTGTACACAAGAAGTCTTTACCTTTTTTGATGGATAACAATAATCTAATATATAAAATTCTCGTGTCGCGGTGTTTATTACCAAAGTCCTCCGAAAAGGCTCGACTGATTTTTGAGAAGTTTTGTATGCATATCTGGTAGTTCTAAGAATCGGTCAACATCTATTTTTCACACACCTAAATGTTGGTCCACCCCAAAATTTTGATTTTTATTTTTTGGATATTTTTAATTTTTCTTTTTATGATGTAGCATTAAAAATTACACAATTATTTAATAGCGATATTAGTAATTCAATAATTTTCACCGGTGTCACTTCTGTTCGCAATTAGACTCAGAATTAGTAAAATTATAAGAACCAATTAGCCGAAGTAAATGTATTCAACTTTTTTGTTCTATCGTTTATGCCTTAGGCGGTTGACGTCGATTCTTTATTTTGTTTTAAACAATACGTGGGATACCAACCCTAGAGGAACACCGCCTTTCATCCCGCTCAGCAGTGACTCCGGGATTGTAATAAGTAATAAGCCACTTATTTGTAATTAATAACTTTGTGTATTTTATAATAATTTATTACAAACAGAAGTCAGCGAAAATATATTTTAAGAAGCAAAACAATTGAACAAAAGCTCGGACGGAAAAAGGAATGAACGCATACAACCATTTTTTATATTTTTAATACACTTTAACATTTTATTTTAAAAATTGATTGAGTAACCCTAATGCTTATATAAACAAATATTTGATCGAAGAACTTTTCTATTACCCTCGTAAGATAAAAAACCCAAACGCAAAGAAATTCCATTGTAGTTTTAGAACAAAGTATGTAAGGACAGCGAAAATCGTCAAAGTTCAAAGCTTCGGCAGGATGTCGAAATGTCATTTTCTTATGTAATAGGGAAACGTTGTTAGTATTTTTAAGGCTTAGTTTTCTTTAGCAATAATCGAAAACCAACTAACCCCGTAAAACATTGCATAGAGCGCAGTTTCGGAAACCAAATGTATTTTTAATGGTACCCCACGGGCAATCAATTTTGGTTCAGAAAGCCTTTGGTACGCCTTACTCATACCGCATTGTTCGCGGAACGCTGTTCTTATTTTTATTATGAATGCATAAAATATTTGATATATTTTTTTAATTTAAGCATAATAATTGAAATCATTTTATAACATAGCTTCGCGATAGTATTTTGTTTTCAGAGTAATTAATTAATTATAAAACTTGCGATAATTATATTATGTACTAATTTGATAGCAAAAGAGGGCTCGAAAACGAATTAAAAGATAATTTAGAAGTTAAAAATTAAGAAGTTAAATATATTAGAAGGTTAATAGAATTGCTATAGGACCAAGAAAGAATATTAAATATTTAAATATAAACTGAATGAATAATAAAGTGAATGCATTAATGCTTTATGAACGAATGAATCTTTATGAATGCCTTTTGAATCTTAGTATTGACACTAGAATACATCATTCATGAAATTATAGTATCATTAATATTTTGTGTAACACTAGAAGTATTACAAGCGCTTTGTTGATGCAAAGAAAGAAAGGACAAATAATATAAGGCAGAGGTGGTGGGTTTAGGTCTACGGCACTCACACTCGTAAAATGAAACGCAATAGTACGATTATTAATATTCCCTGTGGATATTCTGTGGAAAGTTAGTATAAGGTAGTATAGTAGTCTTCTGACTTGACTTTCATTTATTTTATTAATTTCATAACAATTGGCAAACCAGTATGCGATCCGTCTCATGGTAAGCAGTTATCGCAACCTATGAATGCTTGCGATACTTGAAGCATCAAATTCACATGCCCATTGCCAACCCAAAAGATAGGAGGGAAGAAATGAGAAGAGAAAAAAGCAGGGGAACACATGGGGAGGGAGATTGCGCCTCCGGCACTCTCAATCATCGCACGAAATGTAACAGTACTGATACTGTTTCTTTACGCCTATTTTCTGTGAGAGGGTCCTCCACTTTTTCCCTTCTCATGTTTGTCTGTCCGTCCGTCTATCAGCGGACTGTATCTCACGAACCGTATTAAGTAGTGAGTTGCAATTTTTATAGAATGAATATTTCTATCAACAACAAATTCTCTAAATAAAATTATATTTAACTTGATACTTTAGACGTTTTTTGCTGTCTCATAAACTGTAATAGGTAAATACTCTCTTACATTAAACTTATACATTCTACGGTGAACCCTACTATGAGTCCGACACGCACGTGGCCGGTTTTTAAATTGTTTCTGACAACACGTGACAACCCTACACGGTTATTATACACTAAAACAATGGCCATGCCACTTATTACCATGTAATGCTTGTAACGAATTCGCGCGAATATAATCACTAAATGCGAATACGATCTTATTCTTTTGAATTTTAATTGCTACTCGTTAAATGAGTTATTTGATAAGTTTTATCGCTTAATTCACGGTTACTAAGAAGTGTAACCATATTAATAATTATAAAGAAATACAATACTAGATATTATGTATGTATTGACGTATCATAAATTTCATGCCACAACAACTTTTATTTAACCTTTTACGTAATTACATTATGTGTAAATATTTATCACAGATTTTAATTTTACACCATTTTTATGACTTTATTTCAATTTCAATTATTATTTTTAGTTCGTAACAATTCTATATATTATTTATATCTATAAATATTTCCGGTGTCACATTATGTCTATATTTTAACGTCCAATTTAATGTCATTGTCACAAATCTGACAACTGTCAAAACTATTTCTTATTTATAAGCCCGAAGTTAATGTCTTAACTTGATAGCCAGTTGAAGTAGAGTCCAAAACAAACCAAAAAAACAGATGACTGCATCAAAATAGTAGTAATGTGAGGATTTAATACTATGATGGTTTAATCTATAGAGTCTAAAGGCGAAGTTCGCGCGAGTTTGCACTTGCCGCCATTAATTTTTTTTTTTACCCAACGCCTTTACCCTAGATTCAACTGTTCACTCCCTGACCTTGAAACACGGCTGACCAACAGTCGCTTAATGAGTTTTTTTACCAACGTAAAGCTCAATGTTAGTTGGGCAGACTTAACTTAGTATTCGTAATGTTCCCCCCACCGCAGAGGTAAAACTCTGCGGTATCCTGGGCTTGTCGTGCCGCGGGGGCTCAGTAGCCGGGAGTAATAGTCGATTGTGCAGGAGGCACCTTCGGCTACCCGGTGAAGCGAACAGGGTTGCCGGCTTCCCGAGTCTTCGTCCAGACTCGGGAGCCGGTCGGTGAGACCGCAAGGCCCACCCGCGTTTACGCGGGCGGTGTAAATATGTATATAGTGGAGGTTACCGGCTTCCTGGGGTTACTCAGGAAGTCGGCCGGCGCGGGCCGCAAGGCCCATGCGCGGTGTTGTATATATGTAGATATGTGTATGTATATGTATATATGTATATTGGGGTTTTGCCGACTTCCTGGGGCTACTCGGGAAGTCGGCACAGGCGGGGGCCGAAAGGCCCAAGCGCGTTCCACGCGCCCGGGGGTTGTTTTTGTATATTTGTATATATTTTATGTATATATGTATATATTTGGGGTATCGCCGGCTTCTTGAGTTTATTGAAAAATAAACTTCCGGAAGCCGGCCCAGGCGGAGGCCGCAAGGCCTAGGCGCGCAAGCGCCAGGTGGGTTTATATATATTCTTATATATGTAATAATATGTATTGTATGTATATATGGCGGCAGTAAGGTGCCGCCCCAGGAGGGCCCTTCGGGGCAAGCGCCGGGGCGTCGCCGTTGAATGCGCCAGCGACCCCGCGACGTCCCACTATGGCGCTAGACGGGACCTTGGGGTTTTAGTTTTGGGTAGGGGGCCAGGTCTTATAAAGACCATTGCACATGGCCTCGAGTCCCACACTCCCCGCGCCACTTTTACCATCTGTCCCGGCGCGGGGTGCGTAAAATGCATTTCCCCAAGTAAAAAAAAAAAAAGTATTCGTAATGTTCCCCCAACCGCAGAGGTCAAACTCTGCGGTACCCTGGGCTTGTCGTGCCGGGGGGCTCAGTAGCCGGGAGTCGATTGTGCAGGTGGCACCTTCGACTGCCCGGTGAAGCTAACAGGGTCGGACGGTTCGGGCGTGGGGCGTTTTACGCTAGACCGCGCCTAGGAGGGTGGTGTCGTATGGGTCGCTCCGGTACTTTTCTGCTTATCAGAATGGACTGCGAGCGGCTCCTGCGACACCGGTGGTGTGCTTAACCGGGGCCTTCAGCCCCGGTCGGGCGGTAGAGGAAGAAAACCTCTTTAAAAATAACGACGGTCGGTCGTAGAGGGAAACAACCTCATTAAAAAGTTAGTCTCGGCGGGGAGCCCTAGGACCCAGGGCTCCCTTGGTTTGCCTTTCGGTCCCGGTCGGAGGGGCGCGAAAGCGCCGTGGAGTAGTTTATATATGTATAGTATGTATTAGTATGTATGTATGGCGGCAGTATGGTGCCGCCCAAGGTGGAGGCCGAAAGGCCTGGCGCGTTCGCGCGCGGTGGTATGTATTGGTATATATGTATTAGTATGTAGTATATGTATATATGGCGGCAGTAGGTTGCCGCCACCGGTGGGCCCTCGGGGCAAGCGCCGGGGCGTCGCGGTTGTATGCTTCAGCGACCCCGCGACGTCCCACTATGGCGCTAGATGGGACCTTGGAGTTTTAGTGGGTAGGGGCTCGGCTCCGAGTCCACACACCTCCTGCGCCATTGCACCCGTCCCGGCGCTCGAGTGCGTAACTGCATTTCTCCAAGTAAAAAAAAAAAAAAGTATTCGTAATGTTCGACGGGGCGTCATGGTTGTTAGCGCCTGCGACCCCAGGACGTCCCACATTCGCGATGAGGGTTCCGCTGAGTTTTAGTAGATATTGCCGCTTGACTAACAAGCGGCCGAGTTCAACACTACCACTGCCTAGTGTACTTGACGAGTACACTACGTGCAGTGGTGCGCGTAAATGTATTTATCAGCAAAAACAAAAAATTATTCGTAAATTATATTTCATAATCGTGACTACCGGTGGCCTAAGCCCTATTTACTCTTCGACACCGCTCCCCAAATCCTCTTACCCTCTTTTTAAGAAGTAATGTACAGTGATGTCCGGTGTTACTAGTGAAACGTACTGCATGCTTCTTTGCCATATCGTGGTTACAAAAACATTAATCAATGTTATTTCTTTAATACAACATTTAAGCGCTATCTACTTATTACAGTCGACATCAAAAGATAACTGGGGAAAATGATAGTCTCAATAGCTCAACTGTTAAAGGGCCAACTCTACTCCGTTAGCGCGAGAGTTGCGGTTTCGATCTAACGCCCTTGGGCTATTGCCTCAACCACTCCTAGGGCAAGCTACAAGTTTATTTAGAGGGGCAATTCAAGCAATGACTTGAAAAAGTATTGGACGAGCATTCTTTAAAAAAACCTCAAATGCCTATTGGAAGAGTGAGAGTAAGTTAACAATTAAAAGACTTGAACTACTTCTTAGTTTAGAGTTAGTTAAGTATTTAAAGATTCATTTCGTAAGAGGTAAGTGTAAATTTGGCCTAAATTTTATTTTAAGTAAAGTACAGCTGATGGACAACGCCATCTTTTCCTGTTAAGGAGAAAGTTTAGAAGCTTAATTCAACTTGCCTCTCCATTGCGGTTTTTCGTATATATACCTACATGTCTCAGAACTCCTTCCAAGGTTTCACCACGATGTTTTCATTGAACATATAGCAACTAATTTGATTCATTCATATCAAATACATGAAAACTCATAAGCCCCAAGCTGAGCGCACGACCTTTAATTGAAGTTTACATTTTCTATCCACTGGCCCGCTTCAGCTCTCGGCAATTTCGTATATAAATTAATAAAAATGTTATATTTATGTTTGGATTTATTTCCATCTCCGGTAAAATTTTAATAATCATCTTTGATTACATACGATATGAAAGTCTCAGATTAGGAGATTATTTTTCGTACCAATATATTTTATTTATAATATTCCGGAAATTAATAATTTCGTAATATTAAGTAAAGTTATGTACCTAATATTAAAGATTATGACATACTAGATGTGCCCGTGTCGCCACTCGCGCTTTTGATGATCCCTCGGGAAGCCAACATTTTTCCGGGATAAAAAGTATCCTATATAATAATCCAAATAATAAGCTATGTTCCTTTCATTAGAATCTGTCCAGTAGTTTTTGTGTGGAAGAGTAACAAACATCTATCGATACATCCACGCCATCGACGTTGTGGCGTTAGCGAACCTGCTTTAAGCGCCTAAGGTCACGAGTTCCATTCCCGCTCGGAGCAGATATTTTTATTGACCATACAGGCATGTTTTCCGGTCTGGGTGTGTTTGTCCTTATCATTGTGTATGTTTCCGGACTCCCGACACAAGATACAACTATCCCTAATGGGGACGGTTGAGTGTGTAACTATTATTATCCAAACAAACTGTTACGTTTATAAAATAATTATATTTAGTTTTTTTAGTCATTAATCAGTATTAATTATAATTATAATAGAATTTAGTTCAATCGGCGGAGTAAACATTTGAAATTAGCGGCCTCGAATGTAAGTAATTTATTCAAATTTTCGTCTTTTATTTGGTTCGTAAATATGGCAAGAGGTCAGGAACTAACCTACGTCCTTGACCCTATCCAATCGCAGCTAACATGCAACGTGTTGAAATATTACCAAGCATATCACGTCGAATTCTGAGTTCTTTGACCTTTTAAATATAACTTAAACACCTTTCAACATTCGAGTTTAAAATAAACCGTGTGCAGACGAAATGTAACCACAATTTCTGTCATAAACTATAAAGCCGCGTTTACAATGATAGAGAAAAGAGACTGATACCTTGTAATATTGTGGGTAGCGAGTCTGCCTTTAGCCTCGACGGTTGCAGTAGATGTTTGTATTGATCTTATAAATACCTATCTGTTTCGGTCTGGACTGGTCGGTTTGTTCTTGTGCGTCTCCCCACCGTGCCTCGGAGAGCACCTTAAGCTGTCAGTACCGGTTGTTATCATTACATCTGATAATAATCGTTAACTCTTGATAAGTGTATTGCTCATATCCAATGAGTTACTAGTTCGCCCTTAGGGTTACGCAGGTCAGATGGCAATCGCACTGTGTAAAAACTAGTAACCTGTCAAATCCGGACATGAGTAACAAGCAGACACGGGGTAAATACTTGTATAATACCGGAAATAATGCTAGGAAGAAGAAGAGAGAAAAGAGACATTCTGTTTAAATTGGATGAAAATTCAATAAAAGCACGTGTAAGGTAAGAAGAGTTTTTTTATTGCAAACATGGAAAACAAGAGAACGGCCCCATTGATGGTAGGTCACCTTAGCCCATAGATGCTTGAATTAGCAGTAGCATAACAAACGCGTTTCTATCTTAAAGAAAATAGGATAGAGTGAAGGAAGATGACTTTCACCGTCGGACATCGCGACAAAACTTGAAATTCTACCCGTACCACCTCGATATCTGGAAATCTACAACAGCGCGATTTAGAAGACGTTTTCTTCCTCGCACAACCACTTTGTGTAACCAACTTCCGCCGGTGATCTTTCCGAATTTATACGACCTGGGAACCTTCAAGAGAAGAGCCTATTCTTTCTTTCTTTAAGGCATGCCCTCTGGTGTTGCAGATCTTTATTACCGGCGGTGATCGTTTAGCATCAGGTGAGCCTCCTGCCCGTTTGCCCCTCTTACATAAAAAAAAAAATAATATAATGCTTTTGAACCTTGTTACATGACAGTTATCGCAATAATTGACATTGCTTCTTAATGCCAATATTCTTAAATTAGTGCTTAATTTGTGTTAGAAATTTATCTCGTATTTAACGGTTATGTAAAACTTCTTAAGGAAATCTGCATTTCATAGAAGAAATTCGAAGACACGTATATCCTCCAATCCCAGGTGATCATTTGCTAGTGGATGGGCTTCAATGACTCGTTAGCTACCACCATACGTTGGTGAAAAACTCGTGAAGTGACTGCCAAACCGCCGCGTTTTGAGGTAAGCCAACTTATAATCAGCTGCATCTTAAAGTTTGACAATGCACCTGCATGCCCTCTGGTGTTGTAGATGTTTATGGGAGATATGCATTTAAAACAAACAGGTTTTAGTTTTATGCCTTAAGAAATCAAGACATTGTCGCAGATGAAATCTGCTGTATCGTTGTAAACGTCCCTTAATAGTTGACGACATAATAAGGTACAAATTGCAACTACTTTCGTATTCATACATCTTTCCTTACATATTGTAAAATGTTTGCAGCGTCTGTTCAAGTCATTTATCAATGTACGAGTATAATAAGTATAATAAAAATGAATAGTCTTTCATAATATTTGTTGCTAATCTTAAATAGCCTGTTGTTTTGAAATCTTATGAATTCTTTAAACTTTCATTTAATTTAAACACTTAATGCTTCTACAGACACTCAAATAACTACATGAAATTTGCCAATTTTTGTAGTGCCAGGAAGATTTCGAGACTTGATTTTTTAATTATTTATTTTTGATGAGATAAACCAGAAGTGTCGAACACCTGATCTTGTTAATTGCAGTACATGGTCACAATTTTTTGGCCTCGCATTATACACCCACGACGCTCACGCTATAGACCCAAAATCTAACTAACGCGAATACTGTTACTTTACGTTATTATTCTGTGACGGAAGTATTTCGCTATCGAACCGACCCATTCATGTCTAAAATATCAAGGCTCTACTTCTAATACTACAAGACGATTCCATTTCTTACGTGATTTTATTTTATTCAACGTACGTATAACTTAGTTGATTATAGTATTGATATTGTACACGGAACCTAAATGAAGGTCACTAGCTTTTATATACGACTTACTTATTTAATGCGTTTAGTATTCAAATTAGAATTAAAATATATTATGCTAATTGTTACCGTTCTTCTTCTTATCGAGTGGTTAGTGGCCAACCTAGTGTCAGAGTTGTTCAGATCGCTCGTAGGCCTCTGACTGTTGCCAAATTGTCAACAGCTGAGACCGACTTTTTACGCACCCTAAGAAGCACGGAGACGCTCAGTTAAAATATCACTATGCGATCACCCATCTAGTGACTGATCGCGCCTAAAGTTGCTTAACCTACCGATCGTTTGCCGATCAATGGGTGCACATGTCTCTTTGTTACCTTGCGACAGGAGAAGACAAAGAACAGTACAATTGTACTGTTTATTGTAATAATATATAACCAACAGTTATAATTGTACTGTGCTGTATGTGCAATAAATTACAGGTACATTTTTTACTTCATGACGGTTGGCAAACAAGCATACGGTCTGCCTGATGGTGAGCAGTCACCGCAACTTGCGCTTTTGATACTTAAAGTATCACGTGCGTTGACAAACCCATGGATAGGAGGGAGAGGAAGAGAAGGGAAAAAGTGTAGGACGGAGGGACTGTGAGATAGGATCTCATTTTTTTTTTTTTATGTTAGAAGTTGGCAAAAAAGCATGCGGCCCACCTGATGGTAAGTGGCTGCCGCAGCCTATGAGCGCTTGCAGCACCATTACTAGGTGCCACTCGCGCGTTGCCAACCTCGAGATATTAGTTCTTAAATCTCGTTCGCCCAGTAATTTCACTAGCGTACAGTGCCCTTCAAACCGGAACACAGTAGTGCCTAAGCACTACCATTTGGCGGCAGAATATTGGACACTGCGGTGGTACCTACCTAGCCGGCCTCTTGCAACAAAAGACCTACCACCAGTACCATCGCACGAAACTTCCTCCCGGTCGCGACGGCCCATTTGTGCTGGGAGGATAGCTCTACTACTAGAAACTGTTAATGCATATGTCCTATTAACGCGAAGGAGTTTGATCCACCACGCTGCTCCACAGCAGATTGAGGGAAATATACCTACATGTTTTATATTTTTTTCACGATACTCATGTTTCGTCACGAGTTCGTCGTTGTAAAGTATCAAAATTTACTGCGATATTCGATTTAAGCCTATGACGTTCAACAGGTTATATCATATTTTAGATGTTATTGCAATAATTGATACGATGTAAGTTACCATAAAGGTTTGTAAAGCGGACTTTATTATTTACTCTATGTATCATTAGCATTGGTTTAGGGCATTAATGCATAAAGAGACTCAGTTAACAAGGTTTTGTTAAAAAAAAAATTGACGCCGTTGTGGCGTTGTGGGTAGCGAGTCTGCCTTTAATATTGTCAGGGACTTTTATATTCAATTCAAATGAAATAATAAACCCATATAAATTAAAAATAATAATATAAGTCTAGGCCACCAAAAAGTTATACCTTGGTGGCGATGACGTCATATAATCTACAAATTTTTTCGACATTATTTTATCTTCGGCATGGCATGTAACTTCAGATTTGATAGATTACAAGTTTAACGCGACGCGATTGCCCTTTGACCTCCAAACTTATACCGGCCAACCATTACACAAAAATTCCTCTGACCTCTAAACTTTTACGGGCCACAAAAATAAATATATTAACGCAACAACTCAACGGAATAACCGAATAATAATCACAAAACCTATAATATACTATCCTGTGTCACTGACACAGCCTTTAACACGGAACCTACTTGATACTAACAAAAACTTTGCGAAAAAAACATCGCATATAGTAATCGCGGGTAATTAACTTTATTTTTTGATAGTTCCTCCCGATCTGCTACCTAATACTCTGCTTCCTAGAACCTACATAGGTCCTCCCCATGGCGTTCCATGACTAGTTGGTAACCCATTAAAACCTCCTCGGTGGCCGAACTCAGTGCGTGTGATAGGTTACAACGTCACTAGCAGAACGACCCACCTGCCTAGAACTGTGCTGCGGTCGTGGCTGGTAGAGCTCGGTCCGAGGGCCAGGAGGTTGTGAACCTTTTTTTTTTTTTTTTTACTTGGAGAAATGCAGTTACGCACTCGAGCGCCGGGACGGGTGCAATGGTGCAGGAGGTGTGTGGACTCGGAGCCGAGCTCCCTACCCACTAAAACTCCAAGGTCCCATCTAGCGCCATAGTGGGACGTCGCGGGGTCGCCAAAGCATACAACCGCGACGCCCCGGCGCTTGCCCCGAGGGCCCACCGGTGGCGGCAACCTACTGCCGCCATACATACATAATAATACATAAAATACATATATACAGATTCACACCACCGCGCGCGAACGCGCCAGGCCTTTCGGCCTCCACCTTGGGCGGCACCATACGAGGTTGTGAACCTGCCTTAAGCGCACAGGACCATACAGCTTCGGTCTGGTTAGTTGTGTTTCTATGTATTCATTAATATAATAATGGGTCATTAATATAATAATTTTAATTTTGCAGCGTTTTTGAGTCCTTGGATTAACACGGAAGCATAACAAAAAAATAATAATAATAAACATAAACACACACAGACACGCGTATAAACGTAACAGTATTTGTGTGTTCATCTTTTTTCCCTCAGTGTGCGTTCCTTACAACCTGCCGTTGAGTGTTTAGCATTTATTTATTTTTCACACTTAAGCCTTTCTATAAGTAAAAAGCAAAGTCGTGAACAACACCAAGTTGGTAATAACGACGGGTTAAGTTTTTTTGTGGGACCTCTCACCTACTTGAGGAAGTAGAGACTCCATATTTTAGACACACATAGACAAATTCCTCAAGAATATGCCACGGTTGATTGATTAATAGTATTATATGATGAGTGATGAGTAGCTAATTATTATAAGCTAGCTTCTAACAACGGCTCTTTCCTCTTTCGCCTTTTAGAAAATGTTAAAACACGTGTTTCTTTATTATTAATTGTTTGCCAAAAAACAAAGTTTCATCCTTCTAGTTTCTAAAATTAACCCCTGTAAGGGTTGAATTTCGAAAAACTCTTTGTTTGTAGTCACTTACTTTTTAAAAACAAAACCTGTGAAAAAAGGCGTTTATAAGTCCGTCAGGTCTTCTCCTTTTATATTTATTAGTTTGTCATAATTATAATATATAACGTACATCAAAAATAAATTATAAATATTTTAGAAAATCAACTGTCACATAACCTACGATTAATTCAAACCTTATTGCCTATAATCACCTCAACATTTAAGACGTAATTAAAGATCCTTCATCTAATATTTAAATTCATTAAGTCGTTAAGGTTATAGAAAGTGCAAAAGAAGTTGACACACATCATACATATTATTATGTATGAACTTATCTACATACACCCAATAGACATTACTCTTTTTCCTGAACAGTAGGGTAAAATTTTAGTCAATTTATAATAACAGTACAATGTCTTTAGTATTCTTTAAGATAAAAGGCTTTTGCATGTATTCACACCGAACGTGCATTGTCATGGTCACGGAGTGCAGCTATTATCGATACGAAAAAAAAAAAACAACAAAAACTCTTCGATGTCACGCCTATGCAGTTCGGACGGTTCTCACGGCGTCGAACAAACATCTCCTCATACTTCGTAACGTAACGTGATCTTCGACGCCCACTTTCTCATACCGAACATCCATTCCTCGCTTAGTTTGAAAGGATGAAAACACCAAACGGTTATATTCTTCGATGTGTTGTTCACAACGGGAAGGATGATATGTTACTCGAGGCTCGGTAATACGACAACACAATATCCTATGAACATAAACGCCTCGAGCCGCAAGCTTCGAAACGTATATGAGTTAACAATTTGACCATCCCGTGGGAAAGGTCTGGAGGCGGCACGATAATTGCCTAGTTTGCGTAAACCCTAACCCATTAGCGAATAATTACAGGGCAGAAAGTATGGGGTGTAAACGTTTAAATGATAGGTTTATGAGGCGAAGTCAGAATATATTTTTCTCGTTCCTGGTACGGGATAAAATTTTTCTAAAATCCAATGAAGTTTTTGCTATTCTCTCCATATCTATTTAGCGTATTCAAAATGGCGTATACATTTTAAGTACAATTTTTACCTTATTTTTAAAATTAGTAACTTTAACATAATTATATTTTAAGTCAAAATATATTTTCGTCTTTCTAGCTTTATGCCCGGTATTTACCCAGACCCTGGGAATATATATAATAGGGTTATTAATATTATCCTGATTTGACGGGTGACTAGTTTTTACACAGAGCAATTATCATCTGACTTCCGCAACCCAAATTGCGAACCAATAACTCATTGGATAAGAGTAAATTACCTATCTAGAGTTAACGATGATTATCAGATATTATGGTAACAACCGGGACCGACAGCTTAACGTGCTCTCCGAGGCACGGTGGCGAGACCCATAAGGACAAACAGACCGAAACAGATATTTATAAGCAACATCTGCTCGCAGAGGGAATCGGACCCGCGATCGTTATGACTCAAAGCAGGCACGCTAACAGCACGGCACAACGGACGTCAATCGGTTTTACCCAAACAATTGTACATATTAATGTATCTCTTTGTATATCCAGGCTTATGATAATAGGAAATTTGAGGGAACCAATTTTGAGAGAACTTCAATTAACCTTAACAATTTACTTTTGTTTTAAGAGAGACTTTGTGTCAATATTAAGAGAGAATACAGAAAGCTTCTAAAAATAAGGATAAATCTCATTTTTCTTCCGAAATATATTTAAACAAGAAATAATAAGATACGTATATCGTAAAACCAACATGTGACATACTTTTGGGTGATACAATAAAAATACATTGAATATCTTAAAATGACTAAGAAATATTCGAATAATCATTTATTTCAAAATAAATTAAAAATTGGGACGCTCATAGCCGAGTGCACCCACTGATCGGTAAACGATCGGTAGGTTAAGCAACTTTAGGCGCGGTCAGTCACTAGATGGGTGATCGCATAGTGGTATTTCAACCAAGCGTCTCAGTGCTTCGGAGGGCGCGTAAAAAGTCGGTTCCGGCTGTTGACAATTTGACAACAGTCGATAAGTCAAGTCAGAGGGCTACGGGCGACCTGAACAACTCTGACACTAGGTTGGCCACTAACCACTCGATAGGAAAGAAAGAAATTACAAAATACACGACAACCACAGCTTGTTTTACCTATTTTACATCAACGATACTCTTTATAAAAGATAGAAAAAAGCAAAAGATTAGACTTTATATCAACGATATTCTTTATAAAAGATAGAAAAAAGCAAAAGATTAGATATTGTATAGTATTTCCTGCATAATCCCGCAATCAACGATGCGAAACGACCGCACGTCTCCACCTCGTTGGTAATACAAATATTTGTTTTAGCAGAGAAACTACCAGTCATCGGGGAAAAAAGGTGTTGAAAGTGATTATGGGAAACCTTTTTGCTTGGTCTATTTTGGTGGTACAAAATTGAACCTTTTTTTGGGGTTCTTTGTTGTTTGTTATCTTTTAAGAGGCTTAAAATTATTACAAATATTGTTTTTATATTTTTAGCTAGCTTCTGAATAACTTATTCGTATATTGACATATAAAACTAATTTAAAAAATTATGTATCGATTCGGATAAAAGTTTTTTTTTGTGTATATGACGTCATATTTTTTTACTTTGTGAGATATGATAGTTTTTGATGAATCCTTTTCTCTTAGATAGAGAATGCTTTTTTTAACACTGCCGTATCTCCTATCTACATGTTTTTGTTTATACCAGTTTTTGATTTTTAGGGTTACGTACGCAAATGTTGCCAATGGAACCCTATTACTAAGCCTCCGCTGTCCGTCTGTCCGACCGTATGTATTTCAACAACCGTAATAAGTAGAGAGTATACAATAATTACCATATTAAATTAAAAAAAAAAAAACAAATTTGATTTCAAAATTAAGTCATACAAGAAAATTGAAATTTCAAAAATCTAGGTACTTGACCTTTTATGTGCAAGTCCGACTAGCACTTGGAAGATTTTTAAAACAGGTCATTTATAATTTAGTAGATTTTTATATCAAAATTGATTCTAAAATATATTTTTTTGATGATCTAATAAACAGCTCCGGAAGTAACGGACCAAAATATAAGATTCGATTAAGTACGATTATTGAATCAAAACTATATTTGTTTCCCGTGCTATTGCCTATTACTTGGTTTTATCCTTTTCTTTAATCTCTTCAACAGTATTTTTTGTTACGCTAACGCAAAGCAATCAGAATCACGGTTGATTGGACGTTTATGTCCATTCACTATTTCCGAATGCTTTCATCAGAATATTAACAAACAAACAGACACGAAGTTTCTTACGTTTTTTCTTCAACTCCGAATGTCATTCGAAATGAAATTTGTATATTTCAGTTATATGATAAAAAATACAGATACAGAGAAAAAGAGAGAGTGCTTATTTGCTTGTAGTAAGCTCAACACACACACACACACATACACCCACACCCACACACACACACACACACACACACACACACACACACACACACACACAATACGGCAATACGGTACGTGACGATTTCTACTAAATCGCACGTTAATAAGCCGCGTTAAACATTAACATGGCTAAAACTAACGATTAAAAAAAACTAAAATGTCAAAATCATTTAAAAATATATAAAATTAATATATTTTTTATTAAAATACATTTATTATACCGTACGTGATGTGACTATTAATTAGTGGAAGTTTTTCTGTTATACGCCCATCGGGGCATCTCGATCGAGAAAATATGTACGTATTACTATGACTAGCCATTCTGTAATTTTATATATATACATATTTTTTTTATGTAAGAGGGGCAAACGGGCAGGAGGCTCACCTGATGTTAAGTGATCACCGCCGCCCATGAACATCTGCAACACCAGAAGGCATGCAGGCGCCTTGCCGACCTTTAAGGAAAGAATAGGCTCTTCTCTTGAAGGTTCCCAAGTCGTATCGGTTCGGAAAGACCGCCGGCGGAAGTTGGTTCCACAGAGTGGTTGTGCGAGGAAGAAAATGTCTTCTAAATCGCGCTGTTGTGGATTTCCAGACATCGAGGTGGTAGGGATGGAACTTTTGAAAATTTCGATTCTTTGGCCTATACTATGCCATTTGGGCTATATTGCCGATGTTCTTTTGAAAATAATAGATCATCTTCTTCCTAGCATTATTCCCGATATTATACGAGTATTTACCCAGGGTCTGCTTATTACTCATGTCCGGATTTGACCGGTTACTAGTTTTTACACAGAGCGATTGCCATTTGACCTCCGCAACCCTAAGGGCGAACCAGTAATTCATTGGATAAGAGCAATTTACTTATCAAGAGTTAACGATTATTATCAGATTTTATTTGATAAAAACCGGAACCGACGACTTAACGTGCTCTCCGAGGCATGGTAAGGAGACCCATACGGATAAACGCCAGGACAGAAACATATATTTATAATAAATACCTGCCCGAGCGGGAATCGAACCCGCAACCGTTGACACTAAAGGCAGACTCGCTACCCACAATGCCAGAATGTTGTCAGAGCACAAAAATATAAATAAATTAATAAGCAAGGGCAGTTGTCACAAATCTAATGAAATAAGTATGTATTAATATTCTCTACATTACTGGATCCTATACACATGACTCTAGAGTTAATAATAATAAACACTACACACTCAAAGGCCCACATTAGGATAGTGATATCCTGTGTCGGGGATCCGGAAACACATACAACGATAGGGACAAATATACCCAGACTGAAAAATATGCATGGTCAATACAGACATATTATGCTCCGAGCGGGAATCGAAACCGCGACCTGTGACGTTTAAGGCAAAACGTCTTAGCCTAAAGGTCTTTAGCTTTCAAGCAAACAAACACTCAAAATAGTCTTAATAAGACATTTTTAAAGTTATAGATGTTTCAATAAACTAATGCTTGTTCTTTGCGATTTCGTTTGCATATTATTTTTTATTAAAGGGAACTCGACCTCCGTTGTACATTTTTATATTTTTCTGGAAAATATTACAGCTTCGAATTCTTTTTCAGGCTACATTATTACTATCATCAAGAGGTTTCGCAACAATTCCACCCCAACATCAATTTTACTTTTATAAGTACGAAAAAATACATTGTTTGCCGTTTTGAATTAAAGAAATTTAGGTTTTAACAGTAATTTCTATCCGTAAACTGATAGCTATTTTAGTAATCTGCTTGAAGAATCAATAAACACAAAAAATTAAAGATTACCCATAAATATTATCAAATAAGCTCTTTCTATATATTTGTAGCTTTTATCTTCACATAAATCAAATCATCAATTTAAAATATCAGGACATTATAACTGAGTTTAACCGCCAAAACCAACGTAATAAAAGTAGTATATATTAATTTTTTTAATTGAGTAGCTCTCTCTCTCTCTCTTTCTCTCTCTCTCTCTCTCTCTTATAGCTAATATCTTTGATCAGATCAACATATTTAATTATATTATATCTAAAAAAAAAAAGAAACATCAAAACGACAAATATATATAGGGTATTATTATCCTAATAAGGAGTAGGCTATTTGATCTAGACTAAGACTGCGGCAGTTAAACATTCACTCATAAGTCTCTCTACCTCTACCTACATTCATTAAGCACGTTTAATAAATAAATAGCACAAACACAGCCGAAACGAGAACATTTTGACGACGTTGTGGCGCAGCGGTGGCGAACCTGCCTTAAACGCCACAGGTCACGGGTTCGATTCCCGCTCGGAGCATAATATGTTTGTATTGACCATGCAAGCATATTTTCCGGTCTGGGTGTATTTGTCCTTGTCATTGTGAATGTTTCCGGACCCCTGACACAGGATATTAATATCCTAATGGAGACCGTTGAGTGTGCAGCGTTTATTTATTTATTTATTATTATTTTTCTTTTTAAGTCAGATAAGCAAATGACCCGTGCTTCCTTATCGCATATTTGCACGAAATCGATTACGATTGTAAATATTTACTGATAGATCTATCAGAATCAATAATAGATACCTTTTGCCTTTTCCCAAACAAAGTTATCTGAGACACACGCACGGCGTATAAATATTTGCTTCCTTTCATTTATCGGCACTTATGTATTTATTTTATATATCTTTATGATAGGAGCTGTGTTCTTGACTTCACTTAAGTGAATTTCACGTATTCTCTGAACTGATCGGTAAACTTTTTAACTAAGAGAACGAATCATATTAATCAAAAATTTATGTTATTTGATATTTTAATTTTCAATACCTGGCTCTTCTATCCAACAACGCTGTGAAAGCCAGTGGGGCCATATACATGCAGCTTCTTTTTCTTTACGTTAGAGCTGCGAATTGTCGCCCGCAGGATTTTATACTTCGAACTTGACCTTTAAAACCTTGGAAAAGACACCCGGACTTCCGAAGGACCCGCCGAGCCCCATCCCCGTGACCTGCCTGTCTTAATAGGCGGCGGTGTCACTAACAAAAACGGCCGTTGCCTTGTTTGGCTACCCCGAGACTCCAAGGCTCTAAATAAGATCAAAGCTTGCGCTAGGAGTGGGTTCGACAATAGCCCAAGGAGGTCAGGACTGAATCTGCGAGTCTCGGGTTAACGGAGTGAAGTCAGCCCCTTTACCGCTGACCTATTGAGACGTCTCATTTTTTAAGAACCATCTTTTCTTTTTTTATGTTAGAAGTTGGCAAACAAGCATACGGCCCACCTGATGGTAAGTGGCTGCCGCAGCCTATGAGCGCTTGTAGCACCATTAGTAGGTGCCACTCGCGCGTTGCCAACCTCGAGATATTAGTTCTTAAATCTCGTTCGCCCAGTAATTTCACTAGCGTACAATGTCCTTCAAACCGGAACACAGTAGTGCCTAAGCACTACTATTTGGCGACAGAATATTGGACACTGCAGTGGTACCTACCTAGCCGGCCTCTTGCAACAAAAGACCTACCACCAGTGTGACTGATTGCACTGGTGGAATAATCTCTGCTGTGACAGAGGTTATCCCAACAGCGGGCGATGGGGTCGTCACATCCCGACGCCATCTGACATAATACAAAAACATTTTAATTCCTCAGTATTATATTATGCTGGCATTAACTAGAAGACAACAAACAAATGAACCAACGAAGAATTTTTGTATATATGTACTCTCAACCGATCCTCAAACGCTTACTTTCGTATTTTGTAAGAGTCTACCACTTATCTCCACTCTTGACTTCATATCTTAAATGATGACTTCCATTTTTATATCAAAAAATAAAATCCTATTTTATAGTTCATACGATAAGCGGAAATACGATTTCGGATTTAAATATTTATCAAAGATAAATGATATAATAAATATGACCAATGTATCTATATATAAGGGGCTTATCTAAAATGTTTAGTTCATCTACCATAAATTAGTATTATTTGCTATTTATAAAATACTTAAATTAAAAAATGATCTGTTAGATACAATGAACACTAATTAATTATTTTGATAAAGTAATAAACGGACGCAAATAAGCAATACCATGTCAACACACACGAATGTAATTTCAAGAAAAACGCGTTTGAAAATTCTGAACAACTTGCTTTATTTGTTTTTGTTTTATGTATTGGTCAAGTTTTTGGCAATTTCAGATTTATGTAAGTTATTTTACTTATTTTGACAAAAATAAGTATACAAACTGCATATTTCGTATATAATATAACCCAAAACGTTTAAAAATACATAAATTGCATGATTGAAAAAATGGGTTTTTAGAAGTTTTAAAGCTTAAAACCCTACAAATATTAAAGAAAAATGTTCTTCAGCCATTTACCAACACTTCTGCATATATAACTCAGTTTTTTTAATTTTGTGGGTTGACATGGTATTGCTTATTTGCGTCCAAATAAACGCTACACACGGTCCCCATTAGGATAGTGATATATTGTGTCGGGGGTCGGGAAACATAGAAGCACAAGGACCAACACACCCATACCGGAACTAATGCATAGTCAATACAAACATCTGCTCCAAGCGGGCATCGAACCTGTGACCTGTGACGTAATCGTAACAAGTTCTTACGCAGCAAAAACTTAATATGGAATCATCTAAGTTGCAACCCCACAAAAATTATGCAGATATCGCGTAACATAAAATAAACAAACAAAGATAAAAAGTTAAGCGACTCAAGAACCTTCTTATTCATCGTCGGTTAATAACAAAGATTACAACATAGCAATTCGAACGGTCTCACATCCAAACGATGTTTGACAATCGATTCTTGGTTTCTCACGATCATGACCTCTCGATAAGCTTATTTACTTTCGACATCATCTAATTGATTAAATACAATTTACTGTGCAATAACTGAAAACTCAAATAATCTTACTTTTTAACTTACAACAAAACTCTAACATTGATATATTTAGTAATAAGCCTTTTAATTTCTAACATCCATAAGTACGTAAAACATATTACTAAACATATTACCTACAATATAACCTTTTTTTGTATAACCTTTAATATTAAGCATATTTACTTAATTTTATTCTTCATATTTACTTTTTTTGACGACGTCTTGTCGTGGTGGCATGTTCGTTCCCGCTCGGAGCAGATGTCTGTATTGACCATACAAGCATGTTTTCCGGTCTAGGTGTGTATGTTTCCGGACCCCCGACACAGGATGTAACTATCATAATGGGGGCCGATGAATTTGTAGCGTTTATATATATTTTTTATAAATGTGTAACTGTTACTATATTTTTATTATTTAGTGTATACAATGTTTTTGCGTATACTTTGTTAGCAGTCCAATAAAATAAAATTAAAATCAATATCAGGTTTGCGGATGTCATACAAACAGTTAAATTAGAATACCAAAATACCAAATCAAATTGGAGCCCACGTGAGGGCTGCCCTTTTTCACGGCTCTGTACTCGACCCCCTCAGGGACGCTGTCAAGGCCAGTAGGGCCACAACACCATTTGTTAATTACGGAGATTTATACAAAGGTAGAGTGTCATAGAGATGATTTCACGAGAAAAGTCGGATTCTCGCACCCGTTTATAGAACTTACGCACTGATTTTAAGGGATAAATGGGTATATTAGTCCCCATTATATCCTAAGCCGACATTCGACCACACAAAAGGGTACCTTGGGACGGCATCAAACTTGAGGGCCCGTAGGGGCAGTCCTTACTCAGCCTCTACCCCGTTGACACTCAATTCAACAAAGGAGTCATAATCAAAGTAAAAAATAATATAAAATAGCATAAAGTAAATTTGAATATTTTTTCATGTATCATTGTATAAGAATTGATAGATTAAATAAATAAATAAACGCTACACACTCAACGGCCCCCATTAGGATAATTATACCCTGTGTCGGGGTGACCCATTTTTTTATGTTATTACGCAACCAAACAAGCATACGGTCCGCCTGATGGTAAGCGGTCACCGCAACCTATGGACGCTTGCGATACTTGAAGTATCACAAGCGCGTTGCCAACCCAAGGAACAGGAGGGACGGGATGAGAAGGGAAACAAGGAAGGGAACAGAGAGGGTGGGAGATTGGGCCTCCGGCGCTCTCACTCATCGCACGAAACGCAACAGTACCTAATGATACTGTTACTTGCCGCCGATTTCTGTGAGAGGGTAGTACTTCCCCGGTCGAGCCGGTCCCTTTTGTACTGAGAAGCATGACACTACTACCTTAAAAAAAACGACAAAATGAGAAAATGACAATGACAAAGACAAACACATGCCCGAAAACATGCCCGTATCGTCCAAACATCTATTCCGAGCGGGAATCGAACCCGCGACCTGTGGTGCTTAAGGCAAGGCCTGCCGCTGCGCCACAAAAAAAAGTTTTTCTATCTAGAAAAAGTCTTCGACGTCGTAGCTACGACCTGTCTATAAAAATAATCTATCGCAATAACGTATTAAAGGTCCTAATAAAATAAACAAAATTAATTGTTTACGGCAAATGGTTTTGCTCAAACTACTTAAAGATAGTTAAATATTGTTTCGTAACTTTGAGTCTTAGCAATATTCACGAACCGTGAAGGATAAGAATCGGCAAATTACTAAGTTACAAGTTTTTGTTTTCGCTTATCCCATAAAGCACCTAGTCGATTTATCATTTACATGTCCGCCCAAACTTCACGCGGGTTTTTATATTTGGACGCAAATAAGCAATACCATTTCAACCCACACGAATGTTATTTCGAGAAAAACGCGTTTGAAAATTTTGAACAACTTTCTTTATATGATTTTTTTATGTATTGGTCACAGTTTTTGGCAATTTCAGATTTATGTAAGTTATTTTACTTATTTTGACAAAAAATAAGTATACAAACTGCATATTTCGTATTTAATATAACCCAAAACGTTTAACATAATACATAAATTGCATGATTCAAAAATGGCTTTTTTAGAAGTTTTACAGCTTAAAACCCTTATAAACTTATTAAAGAAAAATGTTCTTCAGCTATTTACTAACACTTCTGCATATATAACTCAGTTTTTTCAATTTTGTGGGTTGACATGGTATTGCTTATTTGCATCCATTTATACGTTACTTCTACTCTCGCTGCTCCCCTCGCATTGTGTGCCGATTTTTCTTCATTTGTCTATTCGTCCGTTTCAGAGATTAGATGGAATAAACAGACAGACAAAACTTGTAAAAATACTTTTTTTGTGTAAATACCGTATAACGTATATACTTTCATATTCATTTAGTGAAATGATGTTAATTTGGAATTACAAACAGACACTACATTTTTTAAATAGCTAGCCTCAACTAATGCCGAAACTAATGAAGAATCCAAAAATAAAGGAATTAAAAACAACGCGACGTAAACAACCGCCTCAACTTCTGGAACTAACAATAGCTAAGAACAATTTAGCAGAACCGATAAGTACCAAAACATTTTATAAATCGGTTCGGTCAAGCCGCTAATATATAGGTCAATTAATATAGTAACAGCTTGTTAATGTCCCACAAAGGGCCATAGGCTTCCTCTTCTGTTAAGGAGAAGGATTAAGAGCTTAATCTACCATGCTGCTCCACTGCGAATTGGCGGATATACATGTCTCAAAATTTCTACCAAGACATGTAGGCTAACCACGAGATAAATTCGAAACACTTGAAAACTGAGACGTGCTGGCCCGGATTTGAACTCGTGACCCTCTGTTAAAGTCTACGTTTACTATCCAACGAGCTATCTCGGCTAAACAAATTAATATAAACAGATTTAAACATAGAAGAGACTACAGTAAAAATCGCAAGATTTACTTAACAAAAAAGCCGGATGTTTGTTTTAATAAGATATATTTGTATAGGAAGGAATCTTTGAGTAATTGATTTACTGACCCATCATTGCGCGGCCTTAATTGATTCTGAAGTATTCTCGTATTTGAAGTCAATATAAGCGTTCATAATAGAGAGTCAATTTAACCAACTTCCACAAAAGGGTTATGTTTTTGATGATTTATTGTATGTATGTTATATTTCTTTGATAATCTCTGTAAATTCTTATTATTATCTTGTGGTTAGTGCCCATTCTAGTGATAGAATTATTGAAGTTGCTCAAATAGGGTTCAGACTTGACTTGTTGACTATTATCAAGATAATCAAATACCGGAGCCGCTTATAGACGAGTGCACCCACTGATCGGTAAACAATCGGTAGGTTAAGCAACTTTAGGCGCGGTCAGTCACTAGATGGGTGATCACATAGTGGTATTCTAACTGAGCATCTCCGTGCTTCGGAGGGCACGTAAAAAGTCGGTCCCAGCTGTTGACAATTTGGCAACAAACGATAAGTTAAGTCAGAGGCCTACGGGCGACCTGAACAACTCTGACACTAGGTTGGCCACTAAACACTCGATAAAGAGAAGAAGACCGACATTTAAGACAAATGTTTTATTTGACACAGAGACGACATTTTATTGACACGGAGACAATCAGTTGAAATACCACTATGATATTACCAATCCATTGACTAACCACGCCTAAAACAGTTTAAAACACTGATCGTTAACAGACCAGTACTCGGACCTGGCTTATAGCTAAAATATATAAATAAACGCTACACACTCAAATGAAAAAAAAAAAAAATTATTAGATTTAATTTATAAGATTTTATTTAATCATCTCCATCGTGTAAGTGACATGGTTTATCGAAAAGTTTCGAGCTAAGTTGTAAGCACCATAGAAAGCAGAATGAATCCATCCTTAAGTTTAGCGATTTTTTTAAAGGAAACCTAACTTTATATACTACCAGCAACTTCGACGTCGTAAATAGCGATTTTTATAGAAATTACGAACCCCTAGTTCATCCCTTCAGGATGAATGTTGAATTTTAGATAATGTTAAAACACGTTTTTTTTTCTTTACCCAATGGCAAAGTTTTATGATTCTAGTTACAAAAATGTTAGAACTCGCATACAAACTTTCAACCCCATTATTCCTTCAGGGGTCGAATTTTAGAAAATGTTAAAACATGTGTTTCTTTATCTTTCATTTGTCGGTTAATAATAAAATTTCATGCTTCTAGGTTCAATAATGATGGACTTTCATACAAGCTGTCAACACCTTTTTCATCTCCTTAAGGGTTTAATGTCGAAAAATCCTTTCTCAATGCGTTTTAAAAACAACATCTTTGTAAAACTTTAGATTTCTTGGTCAAAGGATTTAGGCTGAGCGCTGATAAGTCGGCCAGGTCTGGACCTAATATAATTATATTTATATAAAATTAATGGACTAAGCGATCGAAACCACAAGTATATAGTATTGTAATCATATATTACTAAACTTATTGTTCATGTGTTGAAATACAATGTAGATAGATTGTTTTCAAATGATAATAATCCTATTCGTAATTCATGTGTGTTTAGATTCGACTTTCCATTTCGTGAGGGCATTAAGATTTTATCATAAATAATGAGATCTGCAGATTGTTCGCTATACAAAAGAGTTTCAATACTTACAAATTTAACGTAATTTTTTTAAGCTTCAATTATAACATGTAATGTAAAGGATCCTGTAAGTTAGTTTTAACTTACTAGTCATATCGATATGAAAATTTGCAAGTATGTTTAATCCAGTTATCAATATAATAATTACTATCAAACAGATCTGATGTTAGAGCCAGAATGAGTAGCAGAAATCAACACAACTGAAAGATTAAGTTTACTAACGAGGGTCTGAGGTTTCAATACCTTTTTAAAGATTTTTTTTTCATGACGGTTGGCAAACAAGCATACAGTCCGCCTAATGATAAGCAGTGACCGCAACCTATGAACGCTTGCGATACTTAAAGTATCACAAACGCGTTGCTAACCCAAGGAAGAGGGAACAGAGGGGGTGGGAGTTTGGACCTCTGGCGCTCTCGGTCATCGTACGAAACGCAACAGTACCTAATGATACTGTTACTTGACGCCGATTTTCTGTGAGCGGGTAGTACTTCCCGGTCGAGCCGGCCCAATTTTGTGCTAAGAGAAGCATGGCCCTACTAACGTAAGAAATGAATAGTAGAAATGATTTTTGAAGTCATTACTAATTCTCCTATTAGCCCTCCAAACAACCTCATAGCTTGCGCTAGGAGTGGGTACGACAGTAGTAGGTCGAACTCGCAACTCTCGCGTTAAGGGCGCGGAGTCGGCCCTTTAACCGTTAACTTCATAAAACCTTCTCTCTTTCCAGCCGATATACTTTTTCCAATGTTATAGTGATGAAAATGTTTTCTTTTATTAGATATGCATTCCTATCTCTACAGAAGGTCTATGACCTAATTAATCGCAATCGTATCAGCCGCTAGCGGTTGAAGGAGGTTGTCTTTTTTATAAAACAATCCAATTATCTTGTGAACCATTCAAGTCCTGTAATTATTTCTCAATAATATTTCACATCCAATATACTCGTATCGCTATCGAGAGATGAATCTTTTCATTCTTGCTATAGAAAACCTATTCCTTAATATCCTCATATAAATACATACTTATAAATAAATGAGAAAGTGACTGTTTGTTTCTGAAGCTTTCGAGCCTTAATGGCTGAACCAATTATGATAAATTTTGGTATCAATATACAAGAGAGTATGGAGACGATAATAGGATACTATTAGGATGTTATTATAGGATATTTTTGGCGTCGGGATGTGACGACCCCATCGCCCGCTGTTGGGATAACCTCTGTCACAACAGAGATTATTCCACCAGTGCAATCAGTCACACTGGTGGTAGGTCTTTTGTTGCAAGAGGCCGGCTAGGTAGGTAACACCGCAGTGTCCAATATTCTGCCGCCAAATAGTAGTGCTTAGGCACTACTGTGTTCCGGTTTGAAGGGCATTGTACGCTAGTGAAATTACTGGGCGAACGAGATTTAAGAACTAATATCTCGAGGTTGGCAACGCGTGAGTGGCACCTACTAATGGTGCTGCAAGCGCTCATAGGCTGCGGCAGCCACTTACCATCAGGTGGGCCGTATGCTTGTTTGCCAACTTCTAACATAAAAAAAAAAAAAAACTTTTTTGTCGCGAAAACAAATTTTTAAGAAGGTGAAATAGAGGATGGGATGGGAAGAGTATTTTTTATGTGATACTCATTATTTTTATATTGTTTTAAATTAGACGGCTTTTGTGGTGTGCTGGTAGTAAGCCTGCTTTGAGCCACGACGATCGCAGGTTCGATTCTGCTCGGAACAGACGTTTATAAATATCTGTTTCGGTTTGGGTGTCTGTCCTCGTCGGTCTTCCCAGCGTGCCTCGGAGAGTACATTCAGCTGTCGGTCCCGGTTGTTATCATTACATCTGATAATAATCGTTAACTCATGATAGGTAATTTGCTCTTATCCAATGCGTTACTGGTTCGCCCTTGGAGTTGCGGAGGTCAGATGGCAATCACTCTGTATAAAAACTAGTAACCTGTCAAATCTTTTTTTTTATGTTAGAAGTTGGCAAAAAGCATACGGCCCACCTGATGGTAAGTGGCTGCCGCAGCCTATGAGCGCTTGCAGCACCATTAGTAGGTGCCACTCGCGCGTTGCCAACCTCGAGATATTAGTTCTTACATCTCCTTCGCCCAGTAATTTCACTAGCGTACAATGCCCTTCAAACCAGAACACAGTAGTGCCTAAGCACTACTATTTGGCGGCAGAATATTGGACACTGCAGTAGTACCTACCCAGCCGGCCTCTTGCAACAAAAGACCTACCACCAGTGTGACAACAGGACAAGAGTGTAAGCAGATCCTGGCTTAATACAGGGAATAATACGAGGAAGAAGAAGAATTAAAGGTCATTGGAAATCGTTATTCATACAAATGAAGTAAGCCGGAGAAGCTAGTAATATATATAATAATGGCTTTTGTGACGTTTTATTAGTTAAAACTTGAATGATGCTAAGTATCCGATGAATGTAATACGATTTAAAGGGCTCGCAACCCAAAGTGTCGGTCTAAAAGGTATTATTTCCCCAATCGAACCGGATCATTTGCGCTGGGAAGAACACCTACTAATCTATTCCATTCCATTTCCAATCACTTATCCATGTTAAATCAACAATCAAAGTACAATTTGTATTCCCCATAGATAATAAATAAAAGTACCAATTAATAAGCGATTAGTTACTAAAAAGACATCCTTTTATTAATGGAACGACGTTCCTTAACGCGGCTTACGGGTAGTGCAATTTAGTAGAAATCGTCACGTTACGAAATGCCGTATGCTGTGCCATGTGCATGCGTGTGTCTATATCGATCCTACTACAAGCAAATGAGCACACGAGCAAGTGAGTGCGTGCCGGATGCGCAACTCTCTCTCTCTCTCTCTCTGTATCTCACCTATTGAAATATACAGATATCGTTTCATACGACGGCATAATTTTTTATATACACGATAATGGGGAATCTAGCGATATCTGATTTCTCAATCAAAATGCAATTCAGGCAACAGAAAAGTAAGCATGTACATTCGGAAAACATTGTCCTCTTTCGTGAAGTAATAAAGAAAGTGCAGGACCGCAGTGTAGCGGGTTCCGCTCCGAAAAGCAGAAACTAGAGGCTCGTTTCTTGCCCTTTGTTACTTGATCTATGTAAGTTATATATCACATACTCGTGACACTAACCTCTAATATATAGATGAGGTCATAATTAATTATTTTTAATCCTACTAATATTATTTCAAAGTTTGTATGTTTTGAAGTTTGGATGCTTGTTACTCAATCACGCAAAAACGGCTGAAAGGATTCAAACTCAAACTCAAAATATTCTTTATTCAAATAGGCTTTTAAGCGCTTTTGAATCGTCAAATTGAATGAAAATTGGTCTGCAGATAGTTTTTTACCAGGATTACTAAATAAGATACCTTTTATCCTAAAAATCATTTATTTTAGTTGAAAAATAAAGGTAGATTTTTTTGTCTTACATTCTATCTCTAGAGAGGATTTTGTAGATTGAAAACGGAACTCCTCGGAAGATAATTGCTAATTAACCGCATTCACTGTATTCGCATGGAGACTGTCTATACCTACACTCATCTTAGAAGATGGCCATCATATAAGTTTTTCGAAGTCAATATTTGACGAGTAACAGGTAGAAAATTTTACAGAATAACACTATTTTTTGTATGATAATAGTTTTAAAGTTTTGTTTTGAGCTGTCGTAAAGTCGAGAATATGTATTTTAGCCACAAACTGCAACCATAGACATAAACAACATCAACCGACGATGTTGTGGCGCAGAGTTAACATGCCTTAAGCATCACAGTTCGCAGGTTCCATTCCCGCTCGGAACTGGTTTGTGTTGACCATACAGGTATATTTTCCGGTCTGGGTGTGTTTGTCATTGTCATTGTGAATGTTTCCAGACCCCGACACAGGGTATAATTATCCTAATGGGGGCCGTTGAGTGTGCGGCTTTTCTTATTATTATTATCAACCGCTTATCACAAGACGTGCGCTTGTTTGGCTCCACTGTAACTCAGGCAACACATAGTTTTTGTGCAATGTATTAAAAATGCGTTTCAATTTAATAAGACATTTCTCATCAGTTATTACGTTACTTCCATACTAGCAATATATTCCGTAGCATGACCAAAGAGTTTCCCTTCAAAAATTGAAGTACAAACTATAATAAAGGCTCACATATACGTAAAAATTCGATTGATCTGTGCTACACTACAGAAAAGTATATACCTTTGACAATATTTTCCGATTCCTTATTTTCATAACATTCTATTTGAACGTGAATTGTCGCGTATTCTTCTTTTACTTTGTCGTTCGGTTCAAAGACCATCGGAGCGGGTGGTTGAACATTACTTTGTCGAACGAATGGAATAGAAGACGGAAATAATGTTTGAGGCTTCTTCGACATCGACGAGGAAAAGAGGATTTTATTCGATCTAAAATTGTAATTACGAGTTGAAATACGAGTGATATTATAAGAATAAAATATTACTTGAGTCTGAAACCGTAGTGATAGAGTAAATTAGTATTATTAAAACGGTTTTATTAGCTAAATATGTATGTAACGGAAACTTTTAACATGATTTTAACCTCCTTCAAAACGTCACATTTAAACGAAATTTTGCATACTTATCAAGGACTGATGAAAATTTAATTTCAAAAAATACTTAAAAATGTAAAATAAATAATTGTTAAAAAACTAAAAACACTTCTTTACAATAGAATATGTTTTTGCTTGTTGTTTTTTTTATATAAAAGCTTGTTTTTATAGTTTTTTTTTTGTAACTGTATGTATAAAAGAAATCAATTCTTTCGAATTGACAAAGCAATTTTGTCACATGCGACCATTGTGGTGCAACGGAAGCGAATCTGGCTTAAGGACACAAGTCGCGGTTTCGATTCTCGCTCGGGGCAGATGTTTATATTAACCATACACACTAGTTTTTCGGTCTGCGTATGTTTTTCGGTCTGCGTATGTTGAGTGTGCAGCGTTTATTTATTTATTTATTTATTTGTCCTTGTTCTCGTATGTATTTCTGGACCCCTAACTGAGCATATTACTATCCTTAATGAGAGCCGTTGAGTATGCAGCGTTTATTTATTTTATTTATTTATAAAGTTAAAAATTGCACTCCACATCACCGGCGTCGGGATGTGACGACCCCATCGCCCGCTGTTGGGATAACCTCTGTCACAGCAGAGATTATTCCACCAGTGCAGTCAGTCACACTGGTGGTAGGTCTTTTGTTGCAAGAGGCCGGCTAGGTAGGTACCACCGCAGTGTCAAATATTCTGCCGCCAAATAGTAGTGCTTAGGCATTACTGTGTTCCGGTTTGAAGGGCACTGTACGCTAGTGAAATTACTGGGCAGACGAGATTTAAGAACCAATATCTCGAGGTTGGCAACGCGTGAGTGGCACCTGCTAATGGTGCTGCAAGCGCTCATAGGCTACGGCAACCGCTTACCATCAGGTGGGCCGTATGCTTGTTTGCCAACTTTAACATAAAATAAAAAAAACCTCATCAGAGATTAGATCATGTTGGAAGACATTATAAGTTTTTCATCTTCTATCAAAATCTTATTAAAAATATCAAAACTTAAAATTTGAAAATCCCATCTCTTCGTTTAGAAATCGGATACCTTATGAAATAAAATTGTCCAGCAGAAATACGTAAAATCTTTTCAACTTCTCTTGAAAATCACAACATACGAAATAAATATAAACTAAAATATTATACAAACATCACATCCCGCTTTCATATTGGTTTTAGAATCACATACAGATGCCGCAATTCCATTTATCCGTAAACATGTATGTATGGACGTGCTCAAAATCGTTGGATTTATTATCGATTTCGAAAACCTATACTTTAAAAACAGTAATAAATAACATTGAATTGAAACATTAGTAGTAAGTTTTGCTTGATTTTTGATAAGAGTAAGGCCATAAAAGTATATACTTGGTTATGTTAACTTTTGATTTTTATATAGTTTTTTTTTTTATGTTAGAAGTTGGCAAACAAGCATACGGCCCACCTGATGGTAAGTGGCTGCCGCAGCCTATGAGCGCTTGCAGCACCATTAGTAGGTGCCACTCGCGCGTTGCCAACCTCGAGATATTAGTTATTAAATCTCGTTCGCCCAGTAATTTCACTAGCGTACAATGCCCTTCAAACCGGAACACAGTAGCGCCTAAGCACTACTATTTGGCGGCAGAATATTGGACACTGCGGTGGTACCTACCTAGCCGGCCTCTTGCAACAAAAGACCTACCACCAGTGTGACTGATTGCACTGGTGGAATAATCTCTGTTGTGACAGAGGTTATCCCAACAGCGGGCGATGGGGTCGTCACATCCCGACCGTTTTAACTAGTATAGGGATGGATGGATAGTATAGGGATAGAAAAGAAGGCATAAGAAAGGAAACAGAAAGAGAACAGAGAGCGTGGGTATTGAGCCTCCAGCGCTCTCCTTCATCGTACGAAATGCAACAGTACAGTCGAAATGGCTTAACGGATTGTGATGAAATGTCTATCAGGATTACCATATACGACACTTTTATTCCAGAAAAATAGTCAGTTCCTGTGGGGTTATCAAAAACATGCTAAAGGAATCTTTAATTGGAATTCGTTATAGATGTGTTTGGAATCGAAATGATTCATACTCCCTCTGAAGCCAATTTGAGGCAGATGCTAGTATAAAAAAATCCTTAAAGTATAATAGCTAATACCCACGATCCATTAAATCCCTAGAATAACTTAAAATCCAGGAGATTTGAGGTGTTCATTAATTTTTATTCGTTACGGCCAAATGTTTTTACAGGTCATTAAATTTTCGAGGAAAACATAACATTCGAATACGTATGGAACTCTAGAAGTTCAATATAAAAGCGTATTAAAAATATTTTTCCACTGCTTTGTTGATATATTCTCAAAGGTTAGGGGTCCTTTAGAGGTCGTGATTTTTTGTAGTAGTAACAAAATATTTGCTTCGTCTATGCCGAGTGAAGAGCATTTTTTCATATTTCTGTTGATTCAATTTTACCTAGTAGTTTAGCCAAACGTTTCGTTTTTAGTGAGACATTTTGATGGCGTCAAATTAATGTCGCGAGTTACGTAAAATTCTTAATATCACTCACACCTCCCAATGTACGAAAGAATCAAAAAGCGAATATTAATAATAAAGGATGGATTTTCAGCGATATCGCAACAAAAAACAATTGAAATTTGCTACGAATTATATCGATGCCGTATTTTTTTCTATAATTTATTAATAATTGAAACTGACAACAATCGCAGGAAACATCTTATTTTTTATTAAATAATATTAGTAAGTCTCCAAGTGATTTGTAATATTCTTTTACCATATAAACGTCTCTAGGAGTGAGTACAACAGAAAACCGAGAGAATCAGAAACTTTAAACATAATTGTTCGTTTTTCGGAATGTGTATTGCTGTTGGCCCTACTGGCCTTGACAGCGTCACCGGGCGGGGAGGCCGAGTACTGAGACTCAGCCGTGATAAAGGGACAGCCCTCACGGAGGCTCAAATTTGATTCCGTCCTTAGGGTGCCTCCTGCGAAGCCGAACCACGGCTAAGGACGTCATCGGAGATGGAGGCAGCGCTCGAGCGCATTCTATACGATAGACTCACCCGACGGTGTGAGCGCGACGCGACGTGCGAAACAAAGGACCTCGTCCTCGCCGGCGAGGACGGTGTTTCTAATGTAATCCTATCGTCAGGGTCTTGCAGGACGTGCTTAGGACGCCTTACTTTTGTCGGTTGGTTACATCGGTCTGTGTAGATACAAGCATGTCTAATCAAAGGATTTGGATGGAAAGTAGTTTGATCGAAATAGTTTTGCGATAAGCGCTTCAAATGTTTGGGGATCGAATCGATTTCAAAGTCTCTATGGAGATCTACGTTGCGAACGTACCACGGACAGCCCGAGGCCATGCGTAAGAACCGGTTCTGAATTATTTGTAATTGATTAATTCTTCTGGCGTGGACATGGGAAAAACAGGGCTCGCGTAGGTCAGTATGGGACGTATACAAGCTTTGTATAATGTTACCTTATTTCTAAGGGACAGTTTACTCCGCCTGCCCAACATCGCATAATTGTTCGTATATTAACCTATTCTTATTTGTTGTTTATGTACCCTATTGTCCCGTTTTCGTCATAAAAAATGTTGTTACCACTTTTTAATATCCCACCATAAACAAAAAATCGTTTGACATCACTATTGCATAGCAAATATATTGCCCGATACATATTTGCTCTCCGATACTAGCGTGGCGTTTTGTAATTCTATATCCGTTGCTTCTTAAAATATTACTCAGAGTGCACTACTCTCTCATTATTATACTACTTAAGGCAATATCGGCAGAGTGAAGGAATCTTAGCTGTGTAATCAGATTTTTCTCTATCAAAAGGTAATTTTATAATAGTACTCGGATTTTTTTTTCATTTATTATGGAAAACAGCAAATAGCATTTTTTTTTTAATGCCGGTTGGCAAAGAAGCATACAGTCCGCCTGATGGTAAGTCACCGCGACCTGTGAACGCTTGCGATACTTGAAGTATCACATGCGCGTTGCCTACTCAAGGAGGGGAACAGAGTGGGTGGGAGATGGGGAGATTGGGCATCTGGTGCTCTCACTCATGGCACGAAACGCAACAGTACCTACTGATACGTAAGGTCGGCAACGCGCCTGCATGCCTTCTGGTGTTGCAGATGTTCATGGGCGGCGGTGATCACTTAACATCAGGTGAGCCTCCTGCCCGTTTGCCCTCTTACATAAAAAAAAAAAGGATAATATATATAACTAGCGGTCCGCTCCGGCTTCGCACGGGTATAAAATATATAGCCTATGTCATTCACTGAAAAAATTATTAAAATCGATCCAGTAGTTTGGATTTATTCATTACTGCCCGTGGCCCGCACGCGTTCAATGTAATTATTTACGACATCACATTAGAAAACTCAAAAATAACAGTTATTTTTCTCCACTATTTAATTAATGTTATTATACATATAAACCTTCCTCTTCAATCACTATATCTATTAAAAAACCGCATCAAAATTCGTTGCGTAGTTTTAAAGATTTAAGCATACATAGGGACAGAGAAAGCGACTTTGTTTTATACTATGTATGTAGTGATACTATGACAAATAACAAAATTAGGTAAATTTTTTTCTTCGAGATAGTCTCATATAAATTTCATGATTATCTAACTTAGGACTTCGGATAAAGACGACGAAACAAGTCAAAGTATAAGGACTAATTAATATTGATTACTAAGAAAACTTTCTTTTTGTATAAGATTGCCGCCGGCAATTGAAGTCTGTTCCTTTCTTTAAGAGGGCCAAATTGTATCATTTTTCGTGCAACACTGAATTTTACACAACTGAGAAAGGAGGGCTTAAAATTGACCTCTCTTTTTTATATGTCTCATTTTTTGAGTTTAATACAGAACACTAACTAAATGCTACAATAAATTAAAAGTAAAAATGAGTATAAACATAAGAAAAACTTCTACGCGATAAAAATCGACAAAGTGAAGTTAAAAATAGGTTTTTTTGGAAAATCGTATCTTTTTTTATCGATTTTATAGACGCATTTTTAGCAGTTTAGTTTTTGTATTTATATATTTGTTGACGTCTAAAGAACAACATATAAAAAATCAGGATCATGAATTTTTCAAAAACTAGGTTGAATCTTTTTGTCACTTTTCTAAGCTTATCGATACTTTAACTCTATCTCAGTTTAACCGGTTAATGAACGGATTTAAATAAACTTTATTTAGATTTTTATTTGAATTTTAAGCTGTCAAACAAAGAAAACGGTATTACGATTCGTTCAGCAGTTTTTGCGTTATAAACAAAAATTCTAAGAAGATTTTTTCGGATTCATTTATTTCTAAAAAATCGATCACAATTATTTTCAAATTTATTTTCACACCAGGACTATTGCGTTTTAGTTTTACAGTGAGGTAAATAATAGACGTTAGTAGTAGGTAGGTTTTAAGGTTTTTTTGGCAATCAATGCAATGCTTTTTTCAAGGCATTACTAATATTCCTATTGTCCCTACAAATAGCCTCGTAGCTTGCGCTAGGAGTGGATACGACAATAACCCAAAGGGGTCAGAATCGAAACTGCAACTCTCGTGTTAACGGACCGAAGTCTACCCTTCTACCGTTGAGCTATTGAGGCTTCATAATAATTTCTTCTCAAATATTCGATAGTGATTTGATTAAAAGTTTTCCGTTTCCCAATTTATTACCATTCCGAATACTTCAAAAACAAGCCCATAAAATGCTTTATTACAAATAGTATTTGCCGATTGGGCTTTTCAACCATTAACACTTCAAATATATAATATATATACCTAATTTGTAAATATATTCGACTAGCTTCTGCCCGCGCCTTCGCCCGCCTAAATAACGATTTTAATACAAACTTTGAACCTCCATTTCAAGCGTAGAATTTTAGAAAATGTTAAAACAGCCATTTGACACCGTTGTAGCACTGTGGGTAGCGAGTTTGCCTTTAGCCTCGACAGTTGCGGGTTAGAAACCCGCTCGGGCAGATGTTTGTATTGATATTACAAATATCTGTTTCGGTCTGGCTGTTTGTCCTTGGGGTCTCCACCGTGCCTCGGAAAGCACGTTAAGCTCCCGCCCTCGGTTGTTATCACATACCATCTGATAATAATTGTTTATTCTTGATAAATAAATTACTCTTATCCAAAGAGTTACTGGTTCGCTTTTAGGGTTATGGAGATCATTTGGCAATGTAAAAACTAGTACTCGAATAATACCGGGAATAATGCTAGGAAGAAGAAGAGGTAGTTAAAACACGCATTTTTTTATCTTTAATTGTTCGCCAAAGAACCAAGTATGCGTCTGGTTTCAAAAATGACGGACATCCCATACAAACTTTAAAGAACCTTTTTCACCCCAGCTTCTTCTATCTGTCTATGTATTTTAAATATACGTATTGTAATAGGGGTCGGTTAAAAAATAAAATTACTCGAAAAGCCAAGATAAAGAATAAACCAATTTAGATAAAGAATTTGATTTTAATAAGTCTCATCAAAATCACATTATTGGCTTAAAATCTCACATTGTAAATGTGTAGCTAACTTGTACATATATAAAGTCTAGGCAGATTACTATTAGCAAAATTATTCACAAGCCCGGCATAGCCACGAACCGTAATGATTGCATACTTCTAGAAATTACTAAACCAAAATATATGCATAACGACCGTGTGAGATCACTTCATTTTCATTTAATCGTGCACTTTCATAATTCACTTTTACGCAATCTTAAAAAGGAAATTCTAAGCTATGAAATTTATATGTGTATATTTTTTATATCAGAGGGGGCAAACACTTTAGGATAAAACTGGTTAAATAAACGCCGTCTCACCAAATGAAACACGGCTGACGAACAGTCACTTTTCTTCACGAGTTTTTCACCAACGTACGGTGGTATCTAACCAGGCGGACCTTTTAAGCCCACCACCAGCATGTATTCGTCATCTTATCCAAACGATGGTCTAAATTTTATTGACTAGTTTATAAGTCGAAAGAATATTATTAAAATATTATAAAGAAGGCAAGGAGTCTGTCTAAACTCAAAAAATACCTAACAGATTTTCATGCTGTTTTCATCAATAGACAGAGTTGTTCATGAGGAAAGTATGAGGATGTATAGTTTATTGAGGTTTTGTGTAAATTGGTGGAAATGACGACAATCCTTCGTTGCCACAGCAACGCGTTGCCGGGTGCACTAGCTAGTAGTTAATAGTTTTTATAAGAGTACTGTAATAAAAAGCTAGTAATTTAGGAAAAAACAACTTTTTCATTAAGAGACATTATTCGAGGATTCCATTCTTTTCGTATACAACAATATCGGTTAAATCACATTAGCAAATTTCGTATAGTAATATTAGGCTTAGGACAGAAATGGGAAGAGTACAAAGAGTTTGGGCCTCTTCTCACTTATCAAACAAAACGAAATAGCAGGGACTGAACTTTATCACGTCGATAATCTGTGATAAGATACTTCCCCTTTCAAACCAATTCATGCCGAAATACCACTGTCTTAAAATCAAAATTACATTCAACAAGTAAACATACAAGTTCTCGAAACACGATCCGAACTAAAATCCAACTGTTATCAGAGGCGGTCTTGACAATGCATTGTAAGACTAATCCCCTGAGATTGTCGATGTGTGGTGACCACTTACCATAACATCTTCTCGTTTGAACCCTTTGTTCTGAGCACAACGACTTGATAGAGACAGTGGTCAGTGCAACTGGTGGTTACGATTCGTACATTGTACATATTCGTAAATAGATACGTCTTGATGTTGCGCATTTTGCCTCAAATGTGTTAACATTCTATATTGACATACTAGAATTGTATCCTAGCTTTGCTTGTTAAACTACATTAATATATTCCTATAACAATATTTTGATTTTTTTTATATTATAAATTATTTTAAAAAATCTCACGTCAGCCCCATGTCCTAACCTTATTTTCAATCACAACTTTGCTCGCATGGTCCGAAATATAGTAACGTGATAACAAGCGTTTTTACGAATTTTAATAACTTTAAATAAGTAAGTATAAATTTAAATAAATAAGTAAGTATGTAATTCTATTCTATACTATACACAAAACTTAATCCTTCAGCTAAGCATTTGACAGACGCACCTGCTACGAATTCTCTAATGATTTTTTAAATTATATTATTTGCTTTAAATACTCTAGTAGTTAATAATTACTCGTATCAAAGCCTTTTTTTGTTACTGGTTTTTTTTGGGGCCAACTAATTCTCGAAAGTCCATAATTTTTATACAATCGCCTCAACCCAAGCTAATAGAGTAAATAATTTTATTATATAAAATAATAAATAAATAAACGCTACACACTCAACGGCTACCATTGATTAGTAATATCCTGTGTTGGGGGTCCCGAAACATATACAAGGACAAGGACAAATACCCCCAGACCGGACCACATGCCTATATGGTCAATACAAACATCTGCTCCGAGCGGGAATCGAACCCGCGACTTATGGCGCCTAAGGCAGGTTTGCTACCGCTACGCCACAACGTCGTCATAATTTCTTTAGAAATAAAACGTGAACTTATATTTTGATGAGAAAGAATATAAAAAGGAACTTTGTCTTTGAGAATGTCGTAGGTACGAAGCGATACGGAAAATTTTGACCTATTAAAAAAAATTATGACACTTTTTCGATGTTGTCGAAATTTTCTTTGGGGGCACTGTGTGACCCCGCGCGCCCCCACAATAAAAGCCCTGCTAGTATATAATTTTAGGGCCTCTATAATGACTAATGAACTAAACTTAAGTCCATATTAAAATTATTAAAAATAGTTTTCGTTTTAAGTTGAAAATACGTTCTGCAATGTAATTATGTTCACGAGAGTGAAACGCAAATCTAATAATAGGTTACGGAGTTAGTTCGGAACACCATGAATGCGCTTACAAAGGAATGTATCGTCGATAACGTCGTCTGGCTACGGTGTTTTGCATAACTTACAATCGGTAAATATTTAAATTATCTGTGGTATTTTACAGATTATAAATTATATTTTTAAATTATGTTATCGGCTGTAGCTTTCTTCCAGTGTAAAAAATAGGTACTTTTTACGTACTTATCAATTTTATAAAAGTTAAAAATATATTTTTTTACGGAATATCATTGTAATGTCTAAAATCTAAACAGTTTTGACAGAAAAGAAATTAAAATAAATTAATTGAACCAAAATATGAAATTTTTAATTTTGAAAAAGAAAATTAAAATATTTATAATGAAATTCTCGACTGTTAACGTCTCTACATTACATGTTTATAAAATAAATTGTATAATAGTCATAATTAAGACATAATTCGATATAAAGATATTATAATAACCAAGCAAAGTATTAAAATTAAAATAGTTAAAAGTAAGTATGATTTTTTAAATAAATATTCTAATTACTCACCAACTATAGAAATAAAAAGCAGTAAAAACGTCCATAAACAATCGTAATACATCTTCCTCATTATAGAAATTTTTCACTAATATCAGATGCACCTCGAAACAAGAACCTCTGTCTATTTAATTACCGCCAAATATCGGCGTACTGATGTTAATTTCGTTTTCATAATTAGAGTCCATTCACAACTTTCAAAATGTTCCAAAACACACTGGCAACTTTTTAAAGAAAACCTTTTCAGTTCGAATTAAAAACAAAAATTTTTTTTTAAATATATTTCGCGCGCGCCGTGCACTAAACACACGAGCGAACTTCCAAATAACGTAAAAGGTACGCATACACTACGCCCGGTGATCGACCCTACCGGAACCACACTCGATGGGTTCGCGACTGCCGAGTCCATGTGCACCGCACCGAAACGCGCTTTCGACAAACTTAACATTTGCCGCTCGTATCACATAAATACAACCCTACAGCTATCGACATAAGGTTTAAAATTAAATAGTTTTTATTTTTATAATTTATTATTTTAATGCTAATACACATAGTAGTTTTGTGGAGCGTACGCGCATAGAAAAGCACGCTGCCCCATTGTTAGTATTGTTTCGGTCAAAAGTAAAGACAAAACAGTGAAAAAAGGACGCCGATAAAGACAGTTACGCAGGACTAAGGAATGTGAATGTTTGTATAATAAATCATAATAATGTTGTACTGACGTGTATACATTACCGTGTTAATAATATTAATTTCATTTTTATAACAGTGCGAATAAATTTTGTAACGATTTTAGATTTTTATTCAAAAACCCAAGTGAGACCTCACTTTTAATTTACAAAAATATTTATGATTCATATGGGGCGAAGATTTTTTCAATTTTTTTTTAAGCCCTATAATTTTAGGATATGGTACGGTATAGTCGAAAAGAAGCGTGATATGGTAGGAATTTTTTTTTGACTTACTTTAGACTTACTTTTCAATATCTATCAGATATTAATAATTAATATTTGCCGACGTTGTGGCGCAGCGGTAGCGAACCTACCTTAGACGCCACAGGTCGCGGGTTCGATTCCCGCTCGGAGCATAATATGTTTGTATTCAACATGCATGCATATTTTTCGGTCTGGGTGTATTTGTCCTTGTCCTTGTATGTGTTTAAAAAAACCAACTATATGGAAATAAAACCAGAAAAGGATATATTTCCATAACTTACCTAACGTATCTATGACGGTCTTTCTACTAGAGGTCAATATAAACTGGAATTAAGGAAAATATACGAACCTGTCGTATATTACCATTTTAGAAAGACCTCTGGTGGCAGAAAAATACTCCACTCAGAGCATGTAACGCGCAATAAAGAACTTCGTTCAAAAACTTCTTTTTCTTACATTTAGCTGGAAAAAATAAATTTGTATTAGCTTATCTAAACCGAAAACTTTATTAGCGCGATTTAGAATTATTACATACGTCATGTCATTTGCGTTGCTTTGTAAAGAGCATAATATAATTACGTCACCAAAAACAATCAAGATAGAGATAGGAAAACGGAAGTCGATAAAACTTAGGAATTAATTATCCGTGACTACTTGGAATACTTTCTTTTGAGTACAGTTACTCAAAAGCTAAAGCTGGCGGGCTAAAGTTTGTACTTTTTATTTGTAACAGAGTATTTTAGTAAAAATTACAACGTTGTGGCGCTGTGGGTAGCTAGTCTGCCTTTAGCCTCTACTGTTGCTGTTTCGATTCCCGCAAGGGCAAATGTTTGCATTGATCTTACAAAAATTTGTAGCTGCCGGTTTCGGTTGTTATCATAAAATCAGATAATAATCGTTAACTCTTGATAAGTAAATTGCTCTTATCCAATGAGTTACTGGTTCGCCCTTAGGGTTGCGGAGGTCAGATGGCAATCGCTCTGTGTATAAACCAGTAACCTGTCAAATCCGGATAAGAGTAATAAGCAGACCCGGGGTAAATACTCGAATAGTACCGAGAAAAATGATAGGAGGAAGAAGTATTTTAGTAAAAATCTGTACTTATATAATTTTACAATATACTTTTTAATAGATTTTTTCACCCATATGTTTGGTACAATATCACACGAAAACTAATTAAAGACTTATATTTCGGTTTTCATCCCTTGATAGCTTTAAGTTCAGTTAAATCTAAGCTTAAGCTTTAATTATTTTATTGTAACGCGATATTTCTCTGATTTGTCTGTAGTACAAAATTTTTAGGAGACGAGCTAAAGGCTAGTATTAGTATTAAGATATATTGTACCTCGATCAAACTATCTCTCATCTGATTCCCGTGATAAGACAGGTTCTTATTTATACAAACAGAGATGACGAACCAACTAAAGTCGGCATCCTAAGGTGGAGTTACCACACGGACGTCTTCGCCGGCGAAGACAAGGTCTCTTGTTTCGCACGTTGCGACGCTCTCACGCCATCGGGTGAGTCCATTAAAATGCACTCGGAGAGCTGCCTCCATTCCCAATGACGACGTTAGCCGTGGTTTGCCAATGGCAAGAGGCGATGTCTATTTTGATATATGAACGAAATCAGCTTTGAAGTTGGAGCCCTCACGAAGCCTACTCGGCCATCCCGCCAACAGCAATAAAAGATGATCCAAAAATATGGTATGAGAAAAACAATAATATTTCAAATACTTGTAATAATAATTTAATATTCCTTAATGTAAAATTGCTTATAACATTTTACAAGTATATAGAGAAATAAACAGTTAATTACGTACAAGCCTGCCAACCCGCAGTTGTGTGGTGAGGCGGTTTCAACTCGCAAGTACTACGAATATCTCATTAATAGATACACGGAATAAACTTGTATGTGTTGTAATTAACATATAATATAATATAAGGAATTTAGATTCAGTCTAATGACCACGAAATTCGTGAAATATAGAGTCAAATTAGACCTTATTATATATTTATAAAAAAACCGGCCAAGTGTGTTTCGGTCTCGCACAGGTTTTGTAACACCGTAGAATATACAAAAAAGCGTGCCTCGGAGAGCACGTTAAGCTGTTGATCCGGATTGTTATCACATAACATCTGATAATAATCGCTAACTCTTGATAGGTAATTTACACTTTTCCAATGAATTACTGTGGCTAATTCTAATGGTCCGTAGGGTTCCGGGCCCGTAGGGTTCCGGGTTCCGAAGGTCAGGTGGTAATTGCTCTGTATAAAAACTAATAGCCTGTCAAATCCGGATAAGAGTAATAAGCAGACCCTGGACAAATACCGGGAATAATGTTAGGAAGATGAAGAAGACGCGTCTCGTATTATTTTATTGCAATTATTTTTTCTATTCGATACACACATTTTTAACCCCAATATACAATTGTAAACACATGTAAATTTGTTCAAAATGTGTTTATAAGGGCGACAAAGTATACAAATTGATATCATGTTTCCCTTGTTATTATTTAACACGTATTTATTTTGGCCTAATTAAAATCCTTACACGGAGAAGTGGTTTTATTTGCCATTACCGTAAATTTTGTTTACTTTTTATTTAAAGAATATCGTTGTAAAACAAAGGGTTATTTCATTGTTCATATAAAAATTAAATGCTGCCTCAATTCTCCTTGACCTGAAGCCGTGGTCTGGCCTCGCGGGTATAGACGGCGTCAACTCTTCAAAGTAAAACTCAAGTAGCATTCTGCTGTGTCCTACTGCTGGTAAAGGCCTTTTCTTCTATTAAGGAGAAGGAATCGGAGCTATAACCAATACACTGCGGATTGGCGGAAATAGAATTTCTTCCACGACTTGCAGGTTAATTATGTTATCCTTTACCTCTGAGATACGTTAAAATATTGGAAATTCGGAGGAGGAATTGAACCCGCGACCTACGGTTAAAGTCTTAGACGTTTTTTTTCAATTGCGCTATCTCGGCTTTTTGGAGCCCTTGTAAGTGCTATTCCTTTTTCACAGCCGAAAATCAATACTCGGCCTGTCTGTTGGTATTGTCAAAGCCAGTCAAAGACAGCAGAACACATTAAAAAAAAGTATGCTAAAGAAATATTATTATTCAGAAGAGGCGGTAAAACTATTCGAAATTGAAAAATGATTTATTATTAAGTTACTCTCTTTCAGACGTTCTGTTGTTACATTTATTAAACGTATGCTTCTTAAAATTTATATATATTTGTAGTTGATTATCTCATGTAGCAAATTCATTTTTTTTGTGCAAAAGGCCATACGAACGATGTACACGCATTCACCATGTGACATGCGTACAATAAAGCCAGGTACGTATTAAGGCACCGTCTTCAAAAATTAATTCTAAACTAAGAACCTTTTTATTGCTTGCTAATATTTGCAACGAAAAATATTTGAATGGAGAGGAAGGAAATATTTTATAGAGTTAATTATTATTTATATTTGTTGCAAGTTTCTATGTAAGTTGTCTTTTGCCTGATTTTTTTAAATCCTCAAAGCTGGTAAAGGAAGATGCGGTCTGCCTAATGGAAACTTGTTACTGTTGTCTTTGTTTATTAATGGCACCAGAGGTATCTCTTACTGTGCTTTGCCACCTGATATGAAGATACCTATATATATATATATATATAGAAGACCTGGTAGGAAGATAAAGGGGAGCCGATGTAGGAGAAAGAAAACATGCAGAAAGGTCATAACTGGGCCACCATTACTATCACTCATTCAAAGTCAAACTTCTGTGAATCATTAGCACGTCCTGGGCTGAGCTACTCCAATCACTTTGATAAGAGAAAGCTTCTATCTATCAAAGAATAATTAATTGTTATACATATTAAAATAATCTCTACTCCAAATACTGCCCTGGCAAACATTATCTATACGCAAGACATCTGACACGTTGCAATCCTAGTACCATTTGGCACAGCTAGTTGTTGGTCCTGGGGGCCTACCATGAACTGATTTGCATTGCTATTTCGTACCATGACATATTTATGTACGAGTATATACGCTATGGTACTATATAAAATCCAAATCGTTTTACTACCTGAATTGAATTGCATCGCAATAGGATTGTTACTAAAAGTTCATGGTAGACCCCCTGATACTATTGTCTTAAGCTCTATAGGACTTAGGAAACGATGATAACATTTCGACTTACAACACAATTTGTAGCTTCGTTTGGTCAATACAGTACCGGATTTAGGTAAGATCTCTTTTCATTATTAATTATGATGTTTATTTGTGGTAATTGAAATTACGTCTTTTTCTGGCATCTCTCTTTCTACTTATACGTTAATAGTTTAAGAACTGTGTTGTGTGAACCTCTTTTTACGCTAATAAATAGAAAACTCGATTTATAAGATTCTTTTTTTTTTTTTATACCACGATGGTGGCAAACAAGCGTACGGCCCGCCTGATGGTAAGCGGTCACCGTAGCCTATGGACGCCTGCAACCCCAGAGGTATCGCATGCGTGTTGCCGACCCCTTAAAAACTTTTTCAACCTTCCCTTGAAGAAACCCATACTGTAGCGTGTTGGGAAAACCTCAGCAGGGAGCTCATTCCACAGCCGGAGGGTTCGCGGAAGGAAATTCCTTTGGAACCGCACTGTTCGTGACTTTATGGGTTCCAGTGTGTGTGGATGAATACCCTGCCGAGAGTTAGATAAATTAGGTGGTTCGAATTGTGAATAGGCATTTTGTTTTTCAATGAAAATTTTAAAAATACGTAGAAATTATACATAAAATAATAAATTTGTTCGCTTTCCTTTGGAACCAGATCACTTAAAACCGTTTCTATTTTAGAAGTAGGCAGTAGTAAGGAAGGCGTAACAATGAACGAGAATGGAATTCGTGTCAAGATGCTTGGATCCAGCCGCGTAAAACCTTACTTTCGCACTAAGAGCCTAATTAGTAGGCAATTTTGAGATTTTGTGGCAACAATACAGGAGATTTGAATTTATTCTTGTATTTAGATTTCTCTTCAAATTTAGTTTTGACAGAGTGCTAGACTTGACTTCTAGAATTTTTTTTGTGTAAATTAAGACGGCCCATACACTGTCAATAATATTGATCAATACTGATGATTGCACAATATTATTAAACGTTGAGTGTCAGTATCTAAAGATTGTGCCAAGATTAAATAAAAGATTTACTTTTGTAGTAGTAGAGCCATACTTCTCCCAACACAAATTGGCCGACTCGACCGAGGAAGTACTACCCCTCTTAGAAACTCAGCGTAAAGTAACAGAGTACTGTTGCGTTTCGTGTGATGAGTCAGAGCGCCGGAGGGTCATCTCCCAACCCCTATACTCTATTTCTTTTTTCCCTTCTCATCCCTTTCCGCCTATCCCTTGGGTTGGCAACGCACATGTGCTAAGTTTCGGTGGTAAGCGTGCATAGGTTTCGGTGACTACTAACCATTGTTGGAAGTTTTAAACAATAAAACTATAAAAAGAATAATAATAATAATATAATAATAATATTCATATTTTTGTGAAATTGATAATTGTTAGTTAATAGTCAATGTATCTTTATGCCATCTATGTTTTATCACCATCTACGAGATGCCTTTTTTTATGTGAGAGAGAGCAAACGGGCAGGAGGCTCACCTGATGTTAAGCGATCACCACCGCCCATGAACATCTGCAACACCAGAACATGCAGGCGCGTTGCCGACCTTTAAGGAAAGAATACGCTCTTCTCTTGAAAGTTCCCAAGTCGTATCGGTTCGGAAAGACCGCCGGCGGAAGTTGATTCCACAGAGTGGTTGTGCGAGGAAGAAAGTGTCTTCTAAATCGCGCTGTTGTGGATTTCCAGACATCGAGGTGCCTGTCAATGTCTATGTAAAATCACTATTCACTCTGCCGCTACTGTATCAACATGTGCCTAATTTGTAATTGTGCTAAGTCTCTTGTAATAAAATACTTTCTTAATAAGTGCATCTTTTGTTTTCCGCCCATCCTTCAACCATCAGACGGACCATATGCTTGTTTACCAACCGTCATGAAATAAAAAAAAGAGATCGCAAGTGTGTTAAAATTTGAATTGTATCTGTGATACATGAAAGCAAACAGCCTGAAGTGATTCTGTAAAAGATATAAATAACCCTCAAAATCTGTTCGACGCCATTATTTTTTAAAACATATCACCAGCTGAGAATTGAACTAGATATGTGACAGAAAGAATTATACCACCAATTTCATAGACGCAGAGCTGCTATAAAATATCTGAACCATAAAACATTCCCGACTTTTATCTTTCTCGCGTTTTAGTGTTACGAGTGCAAATATTGTAGCAAATTGTAATATTCAAATCTATTTCCTTGTATTTTGACGAGGACATAAGCAAAAAATATTACTGACTTAGCTCTGATATTGTTTAAAATGCTGATAGTCCTTGTTCTGATTCCTGCTCACGGGAGATTTATTTGAAGATTGTTTAAGTATTTTCAGACCAATGGATAACTAGCCAATTTACTAGCGTTATTCTTTGATTGGTTATTGGTTGACACCGTTGTGGCGTTGTGGGTAGCGACTCTGATTTTAGCCTCGACGGTTGCAGGTTCTATTCCCTATCGCTCTGTGTAAACTTAGTAACTTGTCAAATCTGGACGAGTGTAATAAGCAGACCCTGGGTAAATACTCGTATAGTATCGGGAATAGTGCTAGGAAGAAGAAGTCCTTTGATTGGTTAAAATTAAATAAACATGTATATGTTTATTTAATTTTAACCAATCAAAGACGACGTTGTCGCGTAGCGGTAGCGAACCTGCCTTAAACGCCACAAGTCGCGGGTTTGATTCCCGCTCGGAGCATGTATGTTTGTATTAACCATGCAAGCATATTTTCCGGTCTGGGTGTATTTGTCCTTGTCATTGTGAATGTTTCCAGACCCCCGACACAGGATATTACTATCCTAATGGGGGCCGTTGAGTGTGCAGCGTTTATTATTTATTATTATTATATGTCGAAACCCTGTGTTTACGTTAGGGATTCAGAAACTCACTCCACAACTAATGAGTTGAAAAATTTTTCAAAGCGATAAATCCCGGTTGCGTGGTAAGCGTTCACTTCGGAGCCCGAGGGCCGCTTAGAGTAGTGACGTAACATTAGCTATAGAATTTTTAATAGAGTTAGTGAGACCACGATTGCTTTGATCCTGATCTCCTGAGCTACACTGCATATCGAGCGCATTCACACTTCAATAAAATATTGTAAACAAAACCACAGTGAGATACGCTGGCGCGTATTGTTACAGTACTATCACACCCTAGAGGCACTCGGTTGCAATTTTACTGAAAATCCTGGAGCTTTTCAAGCAACGAGGCCTATAAAGAGGTTGCAATACGTCGCAATATAAACTAGCTTTTCGATAAGGTATCTGTGACCTATTTCATATACTATGCGAAACCATTATTTTAATAGTATCTCTTATTTATTTTATAGTATTAAAAAACCTAATACATTTTATTCGCCTATGCTCTAAGTTATAAGAGCGGTCTTAGACCAGCTTTTTATACGAGCGAATAAGCTCGTTTTACAAACCGCGTATAGGCGTATATTTTCGTACACGTGCTACTCGCACGCGTTGAGGCGCTTATAAGTTCGTAATACATTTTGAAAAAGCGAGCTTACAAACGCGATTTATTATTTTTACTTTTTCTTCTAATTGTTATATGTGTACGTGTAAAATCAGAGCGCAAAATCCTGTCAACAAACTGCTATGCAACTTGACAGAATTTTATAATAATGTACTTTTAAAAAAAACTTTTGTAGAAATATAAATAAGTAAATTAGTCCATTTCGCGTTTGTTCGGCTTTATGAATCGCGAAATGAAGCACATGTGTAAAAACGGTGGTTTGAAATCGCCTTCTAGTTTCCATTTCTAAGATATTTCTCAAGAAACAAAAACATATTTTAACTAAAGGAATTAAAATAAAGTTTTGCTACAAAATTTTTATTTTTACACATAATCACAGAATTAAAAAACATATGTAAAACTCTTCAGCGAGTTACTGGTTCGTCCTTAGGGTTGCAGAGGTCAGATGACAATCGCTGTGTAAAAATTAGTAACCCCTAAAATCAGGATAAGGGTAAGCAGACCCTGGGTAAGTAATGCTAGGAAGAAGAAGACTATAATATCAAAACTTTTTATTATAATATGAAGTAAACGCTGTTCAGTGGCAATATTTCTGACTTTGAGATAACTTCCAAGCAAGCTGTGAAACTTAATAAAACTTTGCATTTCGCCGTTATTACGTACAACTAATATCTTTGGAGTTATCGAGTTAAGAGTACTTTTTGAGATAAGATTAGATCTGTATAATTCGATCAAAAATACTAGATAAGATTAGGTAATACTTTGAACTTTTTTTTCGTCAAAAGTAGCAAACAAGCTGGAGGCTCATCTGATGTTAAGCTATTATCGCCGCCCATGATCTGCAACAGAGAGATATGCAGGTGCGCTGCCGCCATTTTAGGATACAACTACACAGTCATACAACTACATACTACATACCATCAGTTCACGATTTTTTCACCAACGTACCGTGGTAGTTTAACCAGACGGCAAACCTTTGAAGCCCTACTACCGGCATATATATAAATGCCATAGCATAGCATTGGTTCCATGACATGCAGGTTTCCTCACCTTTTCTTTCACCTCATCAATAATTCTATTTTTATTTCAAAGTATCCTAATTAATTTTATAAATGAATCGATTATAATGAATTTTGTTATGTAAACAAGGGACCATTGACATAATGATGTATTTTGTGGGCTACGTTTTTCCAGGAAGGCAAAATTTGAAGGGGGTGTGGAAGGGGTGTGGGGGAAATTTGGGGGGGGGATTTCCATCCTACCTACCATTTCTAGTACATACTACTTACGATTTTACAACTTGTATCGTATAACAGTAGGAATCAAATTTGAGCCCCCGTGAGGGCTGTCCCTTTATCACGGCTGAGTCTCTGTACTCACCGCCCCTGCTCGGTGACGCTGTCAAGGCCAGTAGGGCCAACAGCAATACACATTCCGAAAAAAAAATACGCACGGACTGACGGATCTGACGGACAAAACGAAATTGTAAGGGTTCCGTTTCTAAAAATAAATAAATAAACGCAACACCCGCAACGGCCAGGATAGTGATATCTTGTGTCGGGGGTCCGGAAACACATACAAGGACAAGGACAAATACACCCAGACAGAACTAATATATCCCCCGAGCGACCGAACCCGTGACCTGTGGCGTTTAGGGCAGGTTCACTACCGTTGCGCCACAACTTCGTCAGTTTTTGCCATTTGGCTACGGAACGTTAAAAATTACTTATTTATATTCTGTAGAAAACCAGACTGACTGACAAACAACACAAATCCAAAACTTGGCCAATAAACTTAAATAAAAGCTTTGTAAAGCTTAAAGGATTGTGAAAGACTTTTCAAAATTAAATCGTAAAAAGTTTGAAAAGTGCTTTTAAAACGCACTTGAATACAAAATATTTTGAGTTTGACTTTGCGCTTTCAAAAGGCAATAAAATTCACAGACCAAACTGAACAATAGAAATTAAATTATTTAAATGATAAATATAATCTATACGAGTCAGTGTGACGCACGGCTTATTGCTATGATCAAGATTTTTCAGTATATAATTAGTATTTATGTATGATACCGTTGTGGCGTTGAGGATAGCGAGTTTGTCTTTAGCCTCGCCGTCGCGGGTTCGATTCCCGCTCGCGCTGATGATTGCATTGATTTTACAAATATCTGTTTCGAGCATTTGTCCTAGTAGATCTCCCCATCGTGCATCGGAGAGCACGTTTAGTTGTCGGTCCCGGATGTTATCACATAAGTTATCTGAAAATAATCGTTAACTCTTGATAAGTAAATTCCTCATATCCAATGAGTTACTGGTTCAACTGGGCAATCGCTCAGTGTAAAAACTATTAACATGTTAAATCCGGACAAGAGTAATAAGCAGAACCTCGGTAAATACTCCTATAATACCGGGAATAATGCTAGGACGAAGAAAAATTATTATTTATTCATGACGCCTGTACATATAAATAAATTAAAAAATGAAGTAGGTATGAGTTCAAACGCACGAATTAGATGAATATATTATGGAGGTGGATTGATAAGAAACATTTTTAATGATTGAAGAAATAACGAAAATAATAAATTAAATAATAATAAGTTAAATAACTTGAGGTGCGGTCACTATGTGGATGGGTGACCGGGTAATTGGTTTCAGGCGCAGTCGGTATGTGGAAGGGCGATCGGTTCCGTAACATCAGGCGCGGTCAGCTCATAAAAGGATGACTGCGTAGTCAACAACGTGATCATACGAAAGAAAGAGAGATTAATATTATTAAATATACAGGTATAAGAAAATAGCCTCTTAATTTATTCCTTTGCCTTTTTTATTTTTAAAAAGTAGCTCAACATCAATTGGCGGGAAAACTAGAATGTCAGTTGGAGCTCGATATACTCGGTTGGGTCGTTAACCATTTATTAATTTATGATTGTTATTTACCAGTTATGTGGTAGAAAGGCCAATAATTATATCCGCTCACCGATTTATTTGTATTACGATTATTTATAATGAGGAATTATTAAAATTGTTACTTTTAAAAAGTCACAAAGATCACTTTTGATGCCTAAAACAAGTATATTAGTTGTCTCTTTTTCGTTACATCGTTATATTTTTCGTTTTATAAGATAACATTCACTTCAAAACAGCGTTTCCTTACAAACAAAAAATATATTTTTTTTTAAATTTACAGATAGGAATCTTTTGTAGACACTCGATAGGAAGATGGGATGGGGTACACGAGGCGAGAACTAAGGAAGGGCGTCGCGGGTTGATTGACGTCGTACACTCATGGAACAAGGCGCAACAGTGAGAGCACTGCTACTTCTCTACATATTATGAAAACAACAATTCCCGGTTGAGTCGTCCCAGAAACAGCAAACTACAGCAAAACAGCACCCTATTATGTTACACTAGCTGTGCTAGCGGTTCCACTCACGTTATGTAGTTTTTTTTATGATCCGACGGGAACCCAACATTTTTCCGGGACCGAAAGTATCCTGTATATGTTAATCCAGTTTGGGTGTGTCTAGCAAATTTCATTCAAATCTGTCCAGTAGTTTTTGCTTGAACAAACATCTGTCCATTCAAACTTTCAAATTTATAATATTAGTTAGAAGTTAGATAATTATGTTGTTTATTCGTTGTACAACTTTTATCGGTATATATAACAAACAATTTGAATATGTATTTACCTAATTGGATCACTCGACCCGAATTCCGTGTAATGAGAAATCATTCATTAAAATAACTACGGTAATAAACACAAGTACGATACACGATTCTAAGTTGATTATTGTTGGTATACAAAAATCGTTCTTTCCACTTATGAAGCTTTAATAAGTATGTTTTAGAATAATAATCATTGCTGTTTTACGTGTATCTTAACGTCAAAAACCATATAGATTACGAAAATAGCTAGAATCCATTTATCTTTTTTTTACGAGGGTTAAACGGGCAGGAGGCTCACCTGATGTTAAGTGATCACCGCCGCCCATGAACATCCGCAACACCAGAGAGCATGCGGGTGCGTTGTCGACCTTTAAGGAAGGAGTAGGCTCTTCTCTTGAAGGTCGTATCGGTTCGGAAAGACCGCCGTCGGAAGTTGAATTTTTGTATTGAATAGCCAATAGATTTCAAATTTTGTGTATATTTATGTTTACTACTTAGTGACATATACGTTATATGATGGATGGATAGCGTCTTAAATTGAAGTGTTACTTCTTGTAATTACTACGTTCGAATATGCAACCTTAGCTTTATATTTTATTCTTATACTTCGATGTTTGCCTAACAAATGTACAGCCCTCTTGATAAGAAGCGGGCACCGTAGCCTACATCCACTTACAATATCAGTGGTGCTAAAAACCAATCGATCTAGCATATTTAATGCGACAACAGCGGCGCTCTGCTAAACATAAGTTATCGTAAGGTCAGTGGAGGATTTACTAGGCTGAGTAGGCTTTAGCCTAGGGCGGCAGATTTTTAGGGCGGCAAATTTGGAGACCGAATTTTTTTGCTACCTCATAGAAATCAAAAAGATTTCTGCATGAAGGTTTTCTGATGTTTTACAGGTGGAAATCTGCAAAAATTGCCGGTGACTTCTCCCTCTTACTTGTCATTGTAAATTATTAAAATTGTATCGCCCTTTTGATGGATTGTGAGAATAATAATCTAGGCCATGACAATTGTAGAGACTAGGGCGGCAAAAACCTTACAGCCTATACCTTAAAAATTTGTAAATCCTCCACCGCCTAAAGGATATACATATGTACCAGCTTACAACGGACGTTAGATATATGTTTATCTACTAATTAATAAAATGCATTGATTGTTTAATCACATCTTATGTCAATAATTGTGATTCCATACGTAATTGCAAACTTGAAAACCGTTGCACATTCATGATCCAATCACTCATGCAAAACTGAACCCTCCCTAGATAATTTGTACCTATTAAGAGTAGCGGTAGTAAGTTTGGTTACGGTTCATGTTAATACATGCTTTTCGAGCTTATCATTGTAATAACATGTAGTAACGACGTTGTGGCGCAGCGGTAGCGAACCTATCATAATTGTGACCGGTCGGGGTGTTTTATTCCGCGCGGAGCAGATGTGTTGTATTGATACCTTTTCCTTGTTTCTTGTTTTTGTTTCAGTAGCTACAGAGGATATCACTATCGAGCCGTTGAGTGTATAGCTTTTAGTTACATAATTATGCCACAGCAATACTTCATTTAAAATACTTAATTTACTTAGTAAGTTTTATTATAAGTTTAGAAAGTATGAAGTATGTAGTTTAATTATAAGTTTAGAAAGTATGAAAATTACAGATATTTAAACATACTGATAGCTGAAACAAGAAAACACGATAAAAAAGCGATTCCATGTACTAAATTCTGGCAATATTTCTCACGAAAACTTCGGTTGCCTGCCAAAATCTGGCAACAGTACAAAACCTACAGATTTAATCCGATGTTGTTTAGAAACAATAGTTTGAACATCTCATATAAAAAGTTTAAAGTATAATTAATACCAATACGGTTTTCTCAGAAAATTTATTTTCTATGTTGTTTCATTAATTTTCAATTGAAACAGTATCCAAGTTCATTGCTCATACGCAAATACAAAATATTGATGAAATTTCTTTCGCCGGTCGACGACGACAACGATGAACGAATCAAAATCAAAATTATTTTTATGCAAGTAGACTTTTAAAAAGTAGGTACTTTTGAATAGTCAAACGCTACCGACGGTTCGGAAGGTTGATTCTATCGAGAAGAACCGACAAGAAACTCGACAGTTACTCCTTTTTTTTTTTTTTTTTTTTTTTTTTTTTTTTTTTTTTTTTTTATGTTAAAAGTTGGCAAACAAGCATACGGCCCACCTGATGGTAAGTGGTTACCGTAGCCTATGAGCGCTTGCAGAACCATTAGTAGGTGCCACTCACGCGTTGCCAACCTCGAGATATTGGTTCTTAAATCTCGTCTGCCCAGTAATTTCACTAGCGTACTCCTTTCAAATATATGTTTTTTTTACAATTGTATTCTTTATTATAAATTTAGTTCTTGAATGAAATCCAGCAATATTAAGAGTTCCAAGCATTTTTATCAGAAAAATATTCCTCTAACGAATAATATGCTTTATTGATAAGTTTATTTTTTATGTAGATTTGATGTAATCAAAACCGCTGAACCGATTATGTTGAGTGTTGGTATAGATATGGGACCATAGAGACGATTATGGGCTACTTTTTTCTCGAAAACAAAACTTAAAAGTTAAGAAAACTTATGGGATGACATTTTTATGGGGAACCAATTATTTATATATTGCATTAAAGGTGCCTCATTCAATCGTTATTTATGCGAGCACGCGCGAAGAAGCTAGTATTAAATATATTGCATATTATATTACCAAATGAACAACTTTTTACTAAATGCATATGGAAGTCTACTTATACGGAACGAGTAACTACTTACATAAGAAAAACAATTTTCTAATTTTTGTCTGTCTGTCTGTTTATTCCGTTTAATCTCTGAAACGGCTGGACCTATTTTAACAGGACTTTCGTTGACAGATAGCTGATGTTATAAAGAGTAACTTATGCTACTTTTATTTTAAAGAAAGAATTGAAGGTGGGATCCGATCAATAAAAAAAATCGGTAAACCACGCGAGCGGAGCCACGGGCTCAGCTTGTCTTAAATATAATATCATTCTTAAAATTTCAACTTCTTAAAAGACTGCAGAAAAAAATCTTCAATACATATTTTTCTAATACAAATTTCCATTCGTATAGAATGTCGATTGAAAGGTAAACTCGGGTAACCGTGAAATACGTTCTCGATACAAGCTTTGGCTACGAATCAGCGTTCCCTTTACCTGCCTGCGGCGTTGCGGGCTTGCGGGTTTTCATATTTAGTTATATCCGGCAGCCTGTCGTCGCGACGCAGTGCAACGTAGCGTGTGATAAGTATATTTGAATACAATTTTAATATATTCAGTTTACAATACTTTATTGCTATTGTTTATATGTAGTATCAATTTTTTTAAAGAATATTAGCAATGCTTTATCAAGGCATTACTAATATTCTTATTGTCCTCCAAATAAGCGCAAACCTTAATTTTTTTTAAGCAACTTTAGGCGCGGCCAGTCAGTCAGTCAAAGGAGTCAGGATCGAACCCGCGACTCTCGCGTTAGCGGCGGAAGCAAAGTCGACCCTTATACCATTGAGCTATTGAGGCTTCAATTTGAAATATTTATAATTTATGGTTATTATAGTATATAACCAAGGTTTACGTCCGAGAAGGTAGGCGGATCTACTATCAGCCTCCATAAAATCCTGGAATACTTCGGCCACATTGCCAGAATTGATGACGGCAACTTGGAAAAATTAAAGGTCACTGGAAAAGTGGATAGAAAATGATCACGGGGTAGAAGTTTGACACGTTGGACGGACCTGCTCCACACTACTCTTGACACCACATTACAAGATACTATACACTGGGCGTCAGATAGGAATGATCCACAATAAACTTATTACGAAGAGATGGTCACGACTCTCACTCAGTATTGAGGGAACTGAAGCGAGGAGGAGGAAGATAATACGATTTTATCTATTATTATGAAACTGTAACGTAATTATATCGACAACGAACGATTTATGACATGCAAAAACAGAACATTTTATAATGTTTCTGCATAAAAAACATGTTTTTGATGCTGTTTTCGTTGTAGATTTCGTTGTGGCTTGAACAAAACTTTAATAGATTTTTTTGCTTCAATATCATTCCATATTTACTATTATTGACATTTCATTATTAAAGTAATCTAATTAGCTAACAAGGCTAAAGGTTTAGTTGGAGAGTTATATCAATAAAATTCAAAATATGAACTTAATAGAATTGTTTTAGACAAGCATCTGCCCGCGACTCTTCAACAGTGACTTTAGAATTGGCTTCGGGTTATCCCCGGAGCCTTAAATCATTTGTAAGTAAACAATATTCCATAAGAGATATCCATACCGAATTTCGATTGAATACGTCCTGTAGCATATTTTTTGATAATCCCACAGAAACCCAACATTTTTCCGGAATAAAAAGTATCCTTTGTCTTATTCCAGATAACAAGCTATCTATATGCTGAATTTTAAGCCAATCCATTAAGCCGTTTATGCGTGATTAGGTAACTAAGAAACATAATCTCAAAGTGATACACCTTGCACTACGTTTTTAATAACCCTACGGGAACCTAACATTTTTGTGGGATACAAGTGCCTATATTATGTCCTAATCCCCCTAATAAGCTATTTGTATGCTTTATCTCAATCCATTAAGTTTATGAGTGATTAAGTAACAAGCAACTGAACATAATTGCAGTATATTTTTTGATAATCCCATGGGAATTTAACATTACTAAATGAGTAATAGCATAACTTTCCCATTTTTTATATTAGTAGGATTATTTAAAGGTTGTGGACTTTTTTATGTTAAAAGTTGGCAAACAAGCGTACGGCCCACCTGATGGTAAGTGGTTGCCGTAGCCTATGAACGCTTGCAGCACCATTAATAGGTGCCACCCACGCGTTGCCGACCTCGAGATATTGGTTCTTAAATCTCCTCTGCCCAGTAATTTCACTAGAGTACAATGCCCATCAAACCGGAACACAGTAATGCCTAAGCACTACTATTTGGCGGCAGAATATTTGACACGGCGGTGGTACCTACCTAACCGGCCTCTTGAAACAAAAGACCTACCACCTGTGAATTAGTGGACCATTATGAAACAGGATGAAGAGCATGTTGAGCTGGCGGTCCCGGTTGTAATCACATAACGTAAACTCTTGATAGGTAAATTGCTCTTATCCAATGAGTTACTGGTTCCCCCTTAGGGTTACGGAGGTCAGATGGCTATCGCTCTGTGTAAAAACTAGTAACCTGTCAAATCCGAACAAGAGTTATAAGAAGAAATACTCGTATAATACCTAGGGAAATACTCGTATAATACCGGAAGTAATGCTAGGAAAAAGAAGACACAGGATAAAGTAAATTAAAACAAAATTCATAATGACTAAATTTATTGCTGAGACAAGGCAGTGTCCTTTTCATAGTCTTTTACGAACCTTAGCTTCTTAAGTAATTTTAACTTTATTCAAAATGTAAATGTATATAACATAAATTAAAAAGATAAAATTGATAAAAAATATTTTCAAGATAAGGCTTTTAAAAGTCACAATTATATTTACATAATATTACAACATATATATATATATATCGACTTAGCTCATAATATACTGCGGAGTTCTGCACTTATATTTCTGGAGTCTTTATAAAATGTAGACAAATATTAAAATTTTAATGAGGGAAAAAGTGCCAAGTTTGCGACCTCGTGTGCGTAAATCAATTCTATTTATATACTAATGTGGAAATACAGATTAAGTAAACTGAACTCTATTCATAATAGTCGCATATCACAATACCTTCAAGCAACACTACGCCAACTTATTAAGTATATTGTTTTTAAGGAAAACAGCCTTAATATTGTTTGTAAAATGGAAATGGCAATATTAAGATAAGAAACTAAACAGTTTTAGATATGAATGACGCCAATTAAACGTAATTTTTAAAATCGTGCGACCTACATGCCACCTACTAGGGTTAGCTTTTTTTAAGCTGTAGTTACAGTTGGCGTACAATTCAGTGAAGGTATCGATATGATGTGTAACATCTTACCACTCACTTAGTAACTTTAAGCAACATTAACAATATAATCAAAAATCTAACACAATGCACGCTCATTGGTTAAATAAATAGCGAGCGGTCATTGGGCAAATGAAATAGCACGCGCTCATTGTCAAACTAAATAGCGCCCGCTCCGTGGCCAACTAAATAGTGCGTCGTTCTTCGGCTTCCCGATTTTTCACGAATTTGCAAGAAAACGAGAGGCGGGATGTTATACTTGCCAAAAATTAAATTACAGTGCCACCAACATAGTTGTAGAAATGCCAAATCCGGAACTGATGGCGTCATTTTATCGTCAGTCGATGAATTCATTAATGTTAATGTTAACAATAATAGCTATTCTTATTTGATACGTAATTTTAAGTATTAACAAAATAACGATTAAAAAAGTTATATTAGATATTTATTTTAATGATTCCGACGCCAAATACCTACAATTCCTCATTGATTAGTCAGGTCTCTCCTCTTATATCTTTAACTTACTACTGATATAAGAAGGCAAGTTTTAAAATATTTCATTGTGTACTTCGAATATTAAAAAAGACAGAAGTTATTTATTTTTATAAAAGGTGGCAACATTTTGGCATCCGTAGAAAGAGAAAGAAGATAGAAGACAAATTAGATAAAAACAGCGTGCCAATATTTTACTTATTTTATGTGTGCGTAATGTCAAATTACCTATATAATTGACAAATGCACGTATATAATTATACGTATAAAACATGCTAACATTGACATTTAGGAAGTAAAAAAAATAAGTTGCCAAACCTATATATATCTATTTCTTTTACCCCTATTAGTGCTACAAGCAACAGACTAAGACAACAATACCTCCTTTGAAATAACTTTACAAAAGCGGCAACATGGTATAGCTCGTCCATGAGATTCTTACTCTAAGGCGGCATCGCTACACTCTAAGTTGGTAACACTGTACGTCAAAAATAAATTATTACAAGTTGTCACAGCCATATTGTATTTATAGTGACGTCACATACCATTTCCTGTATTAATTAATGCTCCGTGCTAGACATGCAAATATTCATGAAAATATTAAATAAATAAAATAAACAACAACAACAAAGTATATATTTGAAATATTATATTATGGTTTTTATTCACAATAAAATTATTTATAAGGTTATGCACTTTTATGCAGTGGACGGAGATTTCGATGATTTTGAAGGCACTTTATGGAGCAAAATTTATAATTGTTGTACTCGAAGGGCATTCTTGGCAACTTCGTACCACACATAAAACATTTATTTGTCAAAATATCAACGTTTACCTGAAAAAGAAAAAGGTTTATTAGCAATTGTATCTTCTTCTTAGCATTATTCCCGATATTTAACCTGAGTCTGCTTATTACTCTTATCCAAATTTGACAGTTTTTACACAGAGCGTTTGCCAACTGACCTCCGCAACTCTAAGGACGAACCAGTAACTCATTGGAGAAAAGGAAATTACATATCAAGAGTTAACGACTATTTTCAGATGTTACGTCCTGACCGAAACAGATATTTGTAAGATCAATACATACATCTGCCCAAAAGGAAACCGAACCCGCTACCATCGAGGCTAAAGGCAGACTAGCTACCAAGACGCCACAACGGTTTCCCTTGTATATTTTCTTTAAAAGCGGGGACACATATCTGTATAGTTAAAATAAAGATGTGTCCCAAGCGGGAATCGAACCCGGTCACCCACGTTTGAGGCAGGTTCGATATCACTACCAAAGCGATCTTCCATATTTTATAAAATTAAATTAATTATTATTAATTTAAATATAAAATTCAATCTCATCAAATTACCTTCTGAGCGTCAGTCATTTGTAAGAACTTGTTAGTTCTATTCTTCTCCGCTTGCTTCTCCTTCTCTCGCTGTCGCTTCGCCTTCTTCTGCTGCGCTTTCCTCTCTCTCTCCTGCTCTAATTGTTCTGCTGTCACGGGACCGGGGATTTGAGACTGCAATGAAATTTACGTCCTTAAAGACGTTACAAAAAAAAAGTACAAACCGACCAAGTGCGAGTCGGACTCACGCACAAAGGGTTGCCTACTCTCAATATCTATAAAAACGGCAAAAAAATACGTTTGTTGTATGGGAGCTCTTAAATATTTATTTTATTTTGTTCTACTTTTTGTTGTTATAGCGACAACAGGAATACGGCTTCGAAATACAATATCTGTGAAAATTTCATCTGTCTATCACGGTTCATGATGTACAGCCTGGTAACAGACGGACCGACAGGCAGACGGAAAAATGAGTCCTAGTAATAGGGTTCAGTTTTACCATTTGGTTACGGAACCCTAAAAATAGGCGACTTAAGTAAAAGCTGTTCATTTCGTCCCCCTCCACTCCATCCCAAAACATCCAACCTGTATCACCCCATTTCATTTCACCACAAACCATAAATTTAAAGCCTAACAAAAATCGCTTAACTGAATCGCGCTATCAGAGTTTTCAACGACAATAATCTAATACATACAATTCTCGTGTCGCGGTGTTTGTTACCAAACTTCTCCGAAACGGCTCGACCAACTTTTATGAAATGAGTGCATATCGGGTAGGTCTAAGAATCAGTTAACATCTATTTTTCATACCCCTACATGTTAAGAGTGGTCACCCCAATTTTTTTTATGATTCAGCATTGAACCCTAAAATCATAAATTTTCACCCTTCTACCATCAAACCCCTATTTATAAGTATTGATATTAGTAATTCAATAATTTTCACCAGTGCCACTTCCGTTCATAATTAGACTCAGTAATGGGGCTGCTATCGGGTCCCAGATTTTTTTTGGGCAGGACAACGTTTACCGGGCCCTTTAGTTATATATACAACTTCCAAACAAAAGTCGTCGAGCCGCGGCCCACCAGGCAATATCATCAGCCTTGTCGGATGTGTGAACGAACGTTGTTCATCAACTCAGAAGGAGAAAATATAAAAACAAAACCACGTAATATTGTATTAATTATCATATTTATTAATAGTTTAACACACTAACACAGTAGTATCGACTTCGATGTCGGAATAACGAATGACCGGCATATCCCTGACCACCCACTTTTATAATCTTATCCCCACCAATTTACTTGCTTATGATTGGTCGTTTAAGATTGACAGTATCGCGGCCAATCATAACAAGTACTTTAAATATTTGTAACAGAGGATACTCCTTAAAGAGTTAATTTTGTTAGAAAACAATTATCATATTACCTTATTATAATTGTACTTGTCAGGGAACTGCGCCTGGAACATTCTGAATGCGACTCTTGTGTCCGCATGTGGCGCCGCTGCGTATGGAGTCTGAAGCAGGTGGTTCTTGATGCAGGGATCCCCACCGGCGGTTAGAATCTGACTAATTAACAATTCGTTCTTGTAATTGATTTCTAAAGAGATCATTGAATATATATGAGAAAAAATTGTGTGGTCGAGGTCGACCCCCATCAGAAAGTTCCTTAGGTTTTTTTAACTCCGAATGTAATTCGAAAATCTGTATATTTCAATAGGATATATGATAAAAAGAGACAGGAACAGAGAGAGTGAGAAAGAGTGAGAGAGAGAGAGAGAGTTGCACAACCGACTGCGCACTCACTTCGTTCACAACACTTCGTTCGAAAACTTTCAAAAATATGAATTTCTCGTATGTAGACCCCTTTATTTTAGCGTGAACAGAAATACATTCAGTTCATTCATACATTCTGTAAAAATTTCACAAAATACAAAAAGAATTAATGCAAATTAATCATGGCTACTTAATTCTGATACATTGAGGAATTTCGGTATAACTCAAGAGTACATGATTATATCATTACAAAATTATGTGGCCAATTGGGAAAATATCCTATCAAACAAAAAAACAATGTTTACGAACAAAATTATACGGCACATGTGCTAGTGTGTACGTGAGTTCATGTGTGTGCGTGTGAGTGCGTGCTTTTGTGCGTGCACGTCCGTATTTTGTTGAGTGTGAGTTTTTTATGTATATTTCTGCTAAAAAGACTCATCGCTTTTGAATGTTTCCTACCATAGTCAATTTATGAAAGAGAAATTTATCTAATATTCTTTCGCACTTACGTAACCATTTCCGGTTTAGATGCGATAGCGGCCTTGTGGAGTGCGGTGTTGCCATCTACAGGATCTTGTGTATTACAAGCAGCTTCTAGATCATTGCTTTCAAAACCTTCTAGAATAGTCTCCAGTGAATTTTTCTCTTTATCGCATATTATTTTCCACATCTAGAAATTTTGTTATATTTATTATGTATGTTCACATTCACATTAAAAGGAAACACTGTGAATTAATTTGTTTGTAAAATTTCAGGGGCCCATTGTCAAAGGTCAGAATTTACAAGTTGTGACGGATCCCCACAGCGTGCTTCGAAGAAGCACGTTTAGAGTCACAAAACATCTCACAATAATTGGTAACTCTTGATAAGTAAATTGCTCTTACGCAATGAGTTATTGGTTCGCCCTTAGGGTTGCGGAGGTCAGATGGCAATCGCTCTGTGTAAAAATTAGTAAAATGTCAAATCCGGACAAGAGTAATAAGCAGACCCTGCATAAATCCTCGAATACCGAGAATAATTCTAAGAAGAAGATTTTACACTAAAAAGAGACAAACTAATACATGGAAAAGATTTTGGGAGCGAGAAAGAGAGGGTAGATGAGACAGAATATATTAGTACCGTCTTTGAGCCTGTGGACTACGAAGCTTTCAGAAAATGCGTCATAGTCAACGAGGTGTCATAGACATTAACGTGATTTTTTTTCACCATCTTTAACAATATTTCATTATAACTAAAGAAATTTATGGCAATAGCTTTTAGCTCATTATAATTTTTATATGCATCCCTTGAAACATCGCCCGCTGTTGGGTATATACTATGTCACAGCAGAGATTATTCCACCAGTGCAATCAGTCACACTAGGTAGGTCACAGGTAGGTCTTTTGTTGCAAGAGGCCGGCTAGGTAGGTACCACCGCAGTGTCAAATATTCCGTCAAATAGTAGTGCTTAGGCATTACTGTGTTCCGGTTTGAAGGGCATTGTACGCTAGTGAAATTACTGGGCAGAGGAGATATAAGAACTAATATCCCAAGGTTGGCAGCGTGGACACCTACTAATGGTGCTACAAGCGCTCATAGGCTAAGGCAACCGGTTACCATCAGGTGGGCCGTATGCTTGTTTGCCAACTTGTAACATAAAAAAAATCAAGCTTACCTTTTTCACGTTTTCAGATACCTTCAAAACTACCTTCTTAACCGGTTTACTATCAGTTTTATCATCCGGTTTTTTTTTCTTCTTTTTCCTGACATCTTGTTTCTGCGGGAATTCTTCGGTTTCGGAGGAATTTCCACTACCTAATATGTGGTCGTTTAGGAGGTCTTTTCTAGAATTCGTTATAACGCCATTCGAACTCTGTTCCGATAATGTTTTTATCCAATCGAGTGGCGTTTCGTTATCAATGAAACATGGTCCTTCGTCTTCGCTTGATATCATCTGCGTTGGTAGTTCGCGTGGAGCGCGTTCTCTGTGTAGTAATACATATAGAATTTAGAATTTATTTATTTAGAATTTATTTCAACTTTTGTGTTTTTAATTATTGTAGTTAGCTGTTTATGCATCTTTGAACGCAATAAATCTATTTTTTATGTCATTACGGTTGCAAACAAGCATACAGCCTGCCTGATGATAAGCAGATGCGTGCATGCGTGCCCGAGGCAAGGGATTGGAAGAAAAGGATGGGAAGGGAACAGAGGGGGTGGGAGATTAGCCTCCGGCGCTCTTTACCACTACTGATACTGTTACTTTACGCCGATTTTCTGTAAGAGATACTTCTCCAGTCAAGCTGGCCCATTTGTGCTATGAGAAACATGGCTCTACTAATACAAAAGTAATACACAATCTATGGAGCGTACTCAGCGTTTGGCATGTAAAAGGTTGGTCTCGTTTTATAAAATTGATAAAAACCGAAAATATGAAGGAATTGAACTTGACACTAAGACAGTTGATAACAAAGCAAGAAAATTAAAAAAACAGAAATATTTAGCCAAAAACCGTTTTTCAGTAAAAATTAAGTCAAAACTTAAGAATTTTTTATACATAAGCATTGTGTTTCAAGTAACAATCGAGATGCGAACCACAAAGCAGTACTACGAATAATCTCAAGGTCTACCAATTTACATTTTGTTATAATTTATTGTGCTTTAATCTAATTAATATACCTAGATTTTGCTCTGTCGATCGGCTTGTGAGGGCTCTTTGGATTCTTCTTAGGGCGATCAATACTGGTATCCGAGTTTGTTTTGGTTGTAGTTTTAGCGCTAGATGCTATTAGAGCTTTTTGAAATGATTCCATGGAATCTAAAAATGATACAAAATTAAATGAAGAATTTGTATAGAACAAAAAAATTGGTGGCAAAAAGACCAAAAACCTAAAAGCAAAATCAATTGCAAGTCTTGAAAATGGTAAAATAGGGGATGATATATAATATATATGTGGGAGATTATGACTTCATTTGATTTTTGTGAATTAAAAGTAGTGCAATTGACTACTCGTCCCCGCAATTGACAAGCAAGCCTCCATATGAATAGCCATAGGCTCTGTCAACAGATCCGTTAGATTGCGCTCCGGAGCGCTCCCTCCCTCTCGATGACGTCCCAAGCCTAGGCTCGACCTCGCAGGACCTTGGGACGGATTCAACTTGAGCCCGGCGCGGGCTGTCCACCGGTGACGCTGTCAAGGCCACTAGGGCCAACAGTAATAGACACTCCGAAAAAAAAAATCAACAGATTAGAAGCTGTCCGGCTGTGGACACGACACGACGGTGCTCTAAACTGTTCCAGGTCGGGTAATTATAAAAACTTCCATATGTTGTTATTTTGTAACCTAGTAACTAGTAACCTGTCAAATCCGGATAAGAGTAATAAGCAGACCCTGGGTACATAAAAATACCGGGAATAATGCTAGGATGAAGAATACGATGAAGAAGATGTGTTGTTATTTTGCTTAAGTAATAATCATGTGACTTCATGTGTTTAATATGAATATTTATAATTATAATAAATTGTTTGTCAAGTACTTGTGTGTTATAATTATAATAAATTGTTTGTCAAGTACTTGTGTGTTATAATTATAATAAATTGTTTGTCAAGTACTTGTGTGTTATAATTATAATAAAGTATTAAGACTACCCACTACTTCTGAGTTTTTTATATCCGTTCTCCCACATATATAGTAATAGCAGACGTCGAAAAAACTGTAAGAAATTAGATTAGAATGTTAAAATTTTAACAGTAAGTAAATTGTAATGTCTTTTGAGACGACAATAAAATTTCGCTAATTGTCTCAACGCTCACTTCGACGCACCTCTTGAGATGAGTTGAGGTGAGGGTAATTCATGACGTCATTAGTGACGTTTTCACCCACACGTCAGGCTAATTCATGACGTCATTAGTGACGTTTTCACCATGGACCACAACTATTGTAATAGCAATTTGGAACGACTAAGAGTATTTTAGTCATTGTGAACGATAATTGCAATGTACCCTATATAGTGGCTGTTGTTGGCTTTCCAAAAAATAGAACAAAACGTAGTTTTACTAACCATACCGTTGCGAGTTCGATTCCCGTTCGGGCAGATGTTTGTTACAATTTCTATTTCGGTCTGGACGTTTGTCCGTGTGGGTCTCCCCATCGTGTCTCGGCAAGTACGTTAAGCCATCGGTCCCGGTTGTTATCACATAACATCTGATAATAATCGTTAACTCTTGATAGGTAAATTGCTCTTATGGGGTTGCGGAGGTCAGATGGCAATCGCTCCGTGTAAAAACTGGTAACCTGTCAAATCCGGATAAGAGTAATAAGCAGACCCTGGGTAAATAAAATACCGGGAATAATGCTAGGACGAGGTAGTTTTACTAACCATAAATTACAACTTTTGCAACAGTTTCGTGCACTCTTTTGATCTCCTTGTACGATGGTTTCAGTGTAGGAAATGGCAAGGGCCTAACTCTCGTATCTTCTCTTTTCAATGGTGAATTCTTTCCAAACAGAGCTGACTGATTAAGAGATCCAACCGCCCGATATAGGACAAGATAACATCCTTTCAAATCTTCTGTCCAACTGGCTATTATATCTTGGACATGCTGGAAAATATTTAAATTAAGAGTAACTAAAAAAATTAAGATTTTTTTATGAAAAATGAACATTGATTTATATGTGCCTATATATTTTAAAAGGAAAACCTAACATAGCCTTAAGACACTACAAAAATAATTTTCTACGACTTTGTTATTGTATTAATAAATTTCAAAAAATGTCACTAACTTAAACCACCGTCACCAGAATCATCAATAGATAAAGAAAATCAATTTGAATTCCGTGATAATAACTGTACTCTGTTCAACCAATTATTTATCTTTTTTTTTAAACGCTACACACTCAACATCCCCCATTAGGATAATTATATCCTGTGTCGGGGGTCCGGAAACATTCACAATCACAATGACAAGGACAAACACAACCAGACCGGAAAACATGCCTGTACGATTAATACAAACATCTGCTCCGAGCGGGAATCGAACCCGCAACCCTCGAGGCTTAAGGCAGACTCGCTACCCACAACGCCACAACGGTGTCATTTATCTATCTTTCGAGATAAAAAGGCTAAGATTTTCTTTTTTACGGACTGCAGTTTTCTGTTACCTCAGAAATTCCAAGTAGTCGTAGTTACTTATATGAATAAGAAAAGGCCATATAATATGTAAAAATTGTCATTTTACTTATATATTTTATATTTCAAATTGTATGACAAACTAACCTCTAAAAACTGCGCTTGATTGAACCGTCTCAAGCTTGCACCAGCGGAACGGGGGGCATTACCGTGTTGATCTCTAGTCACCTGTGACTGACCCTGACCACGTCGAGTCACGTACGAATGATGTGTTTTATGAAGGACAACCGTTCCTCCAGTGAATATTGCACCAGCGAAATGTCCTCCAGATATCATGAGGACCGCCCAGCGCTGGTAACCACCTATTAAGAAACGCTTACAGCGTTCAATCCAAGCTTCGCCATCACCGTCTGTTGAAAGAACTTCCTGAAAAATTTAGTTATTATGTAAACCACAATTTAAAGCATCAATAGCTTAAGTTTAGAACGGCCGACTGGTTTAATATGAAAATTGCGGCTCAGACTTGGGCTTTAAAAATAATTGTTTCAAGTCCCGATACACCCAATTGCCTCTCATTCTATAACAACCGCAATCAGTGTTACTTAATTTTTTATTGTAATATCTTTCCTCTCGCTTCCCCAATCTGTGAGAGTGATGTCGCGAAAAAGGACGGAAGTGCATTCCAGGAAGCGTGGTTTGATTTGACCAATGAGTTTGTGTCACAAATGAGAGTAACCCAAAAGATTTTTATTGTTATTTGTTATGTATGCATCATCTATATTGGTATATTTATAATGTTTCCTGCTTTGTGGTGTTCAATTATGTATTATATATGTAGGCAAACTATTACCTATACGAAATTAGAGTTAGTAATTAAATAAAATATAAAACGAGTTTTATTTATTCATTCAAAATTTAACGTTTTCTGTTTATATGTTTGTTTGCATGCTTATTTTTTAAATACTTATATATTCATACACAATATAAATGTAATATGTCTGTAACGAAACAGTATGTCTTTGTCTAGATATTTTTTTAAAGTTTTTACTGGCTTATAAAAAAATACTTCATACAAAAATAACTTTGAATGTGTTAAGATTTTCATATGACAATGGTTATAATTAAATCAAAATAATTGTCTTCTTTGTTATGTGGAAGATCATTATATTTTTATTGTTTTATTTTAAAATGTATTTGTGTTTAGTAGCCTAAAAAATATATGTAAGTAGAACTTATGGCAATTACTAGTAAGTTGGGTACTTGTTTAATTTAGATCTCTATGTAATAATAAACAGTCTTCTTCTTCATAGCATTATTCCTGGAATCATACAAGTATTTTACCCAGGGTCTACTTATTACTCTTGTCCGAATTTGACAGGTTACTAGTTTGTCTGACCTCCGTAACCCGTAACCATAAGGTGAATTAGTAACTCATTGGATAAGAGCAATTTACATATCAAGAGTTAATAATTATTATCAGATGGTATGTGATAACAACCGACTGACAGTTTAACATGCTATCCGAAGTGGAGGCAAACGTCCACACCAAAACAGATATTTGTATAATATAAGGTAAATGAAAACATCTGCCCGAGCGGGTATCAAACCCGCAACTGTCGAGGCTAAAGGCAGATTCGCTACCCACAACACCCACAATAGTGTCATGTAATAATATATTGTCCCACCCTTTATTTACCACTAGCCATTTACCAATGGCTTTACTCATGTGAATAACAATTTTTAATTGGGCATAGAAATAATTGGTTCCCCAAACAAACTTTTGTACCATATTTCACACCCCTTCAAGTATCGTTATCGTGACAAAAACTAGCCTGTAACTGTGATTCCGTCTTTGTTGCCTCATAAATATCAGATATACCAAAATTCAACATAATCAATTCAGCAGGTTAGACATAAAATTTTTACAAACAAACCAACTTATTTTCGCATTTGTAATATTAGGATTTATACCAATGTAAATAAAATGTCCATTTTACCTTTCTATGATGTAATATACATCTATATATACAGAAGACCTGTTTTTTATGATTAGTGAAAAAAGCTTTGCAGTGTCTAGTTGCAGCGGCAAAGAGATCACTTTCTGGTTTAGACCCCGTATCCTCTGCCTCAGAATCGCTGCCTGACACACTTGAATCATCTGGAATATAAGTTTTATATATACATCAATGATAGTAAACTTGCCTTAAGTATTAGTTATTATGGGTTCGGTTTCCATTTTTGGCAGATATTTCTATTGAACATACACAAAAACAAATGTGTTTCGGTTGTTGTAGCCTGTGAGCACTTTCAACACCATTTTTTTGTTGTGTCACATGATTCTTGGGTGAACTCCGTAAATGTGAAGGTTATTTGGAGTGGCAGTAGGAATATTAATATTGACTTGAAAAAGCATTGCTAATATTCATTACAAAAAGGGGCTAATTTAAGTGACTTACTCTTCTCGTTTCTTCTTGAAGTAAACTCTCCTAAACTCAATGGTGGTTTTCCAAAGAGTTTTCTCTTTAAATTGTGTGTATGCCAGTGATTCTTATAATGTGCAGTTTGCTGAGCTCGGGATTGAAATGGACCAACCCCACAACAAGAACAACAATTACCATCCGTTGCACCATTGAGTGTTAAGGCTCTTAGACGCTTTAGGACACTCACTTCGTCCACTAAAAAAATAAAGAAAATTTAAATATAAACTAAATATTTAAAAAAAAAAAATTTATGCCATTTATCAAAGATTCTTTAAACAATCAAACAATTTTAGTATAGGCAAGTAAGTTTGCTTATGATCCACCTGATGGTGAGCGCTTGCAACACCATTTATTTGCAGATGTCTCTCACCTCAAGATATTGGTTCTTAGATCTACTTTGCCAAATAACTTCACTAACTACAGTGTCAATCAAACTGAAACACAGTAATGCAAAATAAACCACCCTACACTACTGCTTTATGGTAGATATCTGACACTATGATGGTACCTACTTAGCTGGCCTCTTGCAGTAAAAGGCCTACCACCAGTAAAAATAATTTTATTAGATAAATTTCACCTGTAAAAAAATTCGTCGTTTCACAACTATTCATGACGTTATGACATTCATGTTGTGAAATATTAACATATGGACCATTTTGAGAAACTTACCAACTTGATGCGACTCAGTCAGCATGCATGCCGGAACTCGCAACCCCTTTACCAATTTCTCAAACGCATCATTATCATAAACTCTTATTGCTTTAGGCTTTATTGCATCAGTTTTACTAGCCATTGTTACTTTGCTTATTATTTTACTTTTACCTATATTACGTGCTATGCTATGCCAGGAAGAGCAATGATTAATTGAAAAGGGTACAAAAATAAACACTTCAACTTTTTTACATTTTAAAATAATATAACCCCAAAACTCAATGGTCTGTCAATGGAACTTAAATACTAATATTCACAGATATTACTATATGCTCTGTGGGTATTACTATTATTCAACAGCTGTGAACTGTCAAGTGTTATTAAAACATGAAATCATTAGTAACGTGCAGTGTTTTAAAGATCGGTTATCAAAAAACATTATCGCTATAAAATCGATATTTTCTTAAAACGCACTTGTATCATCATTCATAATTCAAATTTAATAGGCAATGATTGGATGAATCTTTTTATTGAATAATGAATCGATGTTTAGAATCAAATTTAAATTTAATAATTTTATAATTTGTTAATAATTTATAATGATCATTATCTATTTTTATTTTTATTGACTTTTAATAACTGACTATGTTTTATAATGTGATGCTTTCTAATGAATGATGTGATGACTTATAGATAGTAGAAGATTTATCGAATAACTTCTGATCTTTATTGAAATGTCTAATTAATGTATCTACTGTTGGTTATCCTAAAATAAAAAATAAATAAAAACAGTTTTGATTCACACCTCTACTTAAGATATTTATAACTGAAATAATTATTAGCTAAAATTGATATATAATTAATATCCTCTCTTCTAATTTCCCTGATTAACATAATATGTTAATAACAAGTATAACTTTTATATTTATTTTCTACAACTAGTAGCGGTAATTGACCAAAATTACTCACCGTAATCTGGGTCGTCGTAATCGTGTCTTTGATGACCAAGTCATGTTAGACGATGGCTCGAACACCACCTTAGCCGAGGGCTTAGTAATAATTATAGGTGTCCAAAAGATAAGTTGAATGCTGAGCCTTCCCAATGGCTGTGCCATTTTTAAGGTCACTCTCAATATTCGACCTGATTGCATGAGACTCTCTGGTGGCTATTTTAATAAAGACACCATCGAATAGAACAACCAAATTGAAAATAATAGTATATATCCATATGTAGCGCAAAATATTATGACTTCTGACGTTTCTATTAAAGCTTGAGTTGTACGATAATAGTAGTAGCTGTACAATTGGTGAATATTGAATTTCTCAAATAGCAAAGTTGCTGGGGCAATGGATGACTACTGACTATAGATACAGTAAAGTACAGAATTTACAGATTTCCCTTTAGTAGACTGATTAAGTAATAGCGGTCCATTTTATATTGCTACGTATAATTATTTATAAGTTATAGTCAATCTTCCTAGTAGATTAACCACCTTGCTGATTTTTTGCTTGTTTTCATAATGATTAATGTCTTACTACGGTAATCATTTAGAGTGTATACTTAGGCAAAATAAATTTTACTTAGTTTGTGTTAAAAGTTGACAGTGACAGCATTATTTAATTCTAATTGATTTGAATTATTAGCATTCTAGTTAGGTTTCTGAAATGATGAAATTTTATTTGATACCTAAACTACAGAAACATTTCTTCACATTCACTGAATATATTGCGAATAAATATCGAGTAATTTTTACCTTTTTTCTAAAAAAGAATTAATAAATTGAATCGATTGTGTTGTAAAATATCGTCAAAATCGGTAATACAGTATTAGTAAGTAGCATCCCTTTATTCGTCTTTAAATGTTGGCAAGAGTGTCATGACGTTTTCTCGCCACTGGATGTTGGTAGCACTGGTATATTTTATGGGTTACTGGTTCAAAAATATAGGTCATACTAAAGTTCATACCACGCTATAGTCTATTAAATTATTGTAATTGTTTTATTGAATCCTTTTATACACTGAATACTGTGTTGCTTTATCTACCATAAACATAAATAATAATAAAAGCCATAGATACAATTTTTGTATACTACAACAATTTTAATTTAAGTGTATTCTTAATAGATGGCGTTAGTGATTCATTAAATCACGACTTGACGTTCAAAAAAAGCGCAAACATATTTTTTGGGTGTTCTTACACATCTTCACACGAGGTACCGACTTCTGTTGTAAAAAATATTTATTTTTAATTTTGTTGTCGATGTTTCTTCTAAAAATATATAATAAAATATTTTTAGCGGCGTTTATCTTACCACCAGACACCGCTGTTAAAAAAATAAGCAATTTATACTTGAATACTATACTTGAATATTCTTCCAGAAGTTCCAGCTATTTTGCTTTTTTTTTACACCAGATTCGAAGTCAAAGATTTAATATTAAGTCTCACAAACATAACAAAAAAAAACAGATTAAGAACCTCCTCCCTTTCTTTTCATCGATTTTGGTTTTAAAATTATTCAGACAACACTGCCTAGGTTATAGAAGCTGTATTATAAAGTACATATTTTAAAAGTCGGAGAAATGTCGGAGCTTAATCCGTTTAACAGATTTCACTTGAAAATACAAGTACGAAAGTACTAAAGTGAAAAATGAAAATATTATATTTTGCATATTCTAAGTAGATTATAATCCGATCAAGAGAGATTTTAAAATTATTATGAGCAGGAAATTACATATTAAAGGAGCAAAGCGGATATTAGCTCACTATATTTTCACGTCTAAGTAGCTTTTAAGGACGGCTTTTAAGATAAACGGGAAAATGAAAAATATCTTCTTTGAAATATTTTTTCTTTAACCATAAAAAGAAAAATATATTAGTATTTATTAACACTATTTACATTATTGACATTGTTGATTTTGATAGTGGTTAGTTAGGTATATGATAAGTTTCATGGTAGCTTGCGTAAGCGACACCATGTCGTCCCATTATGGCGATGAGGGTTCCGCAGAGTTTTAGTGGGTATTACCGCATGCTTTACAGGCGGTCGAGTTCCACACTACCACTCACCAGTGTACTCCTCGGAGTACACTAGTTGAGTGGTGTGCGTAAATGCATTTCTCTGCGAAAACAAAAAAAAAAGGTATATAATAAGTTCCGCGGTGTTGATTTTTTACAATTTTCCAAGTGATTGTTCAAGACACATTTTTTTTACTTTAGTATACTATAATAGTTACTATTCAGTAATCACCGTTCAGCCGTTTATCCTCGATTGAGTTACAAACATACAAATTTTCACATATTATTATAATTATATTATTATTACTAAGTATAGATGGTTGTTTGTTACTCTTTCACGCAAAAACTACTAGACAGATTTGGATGGATGGACGGATTATCACATAGGATACTTTTTGTTCAGGGTACAGATATTATTGGGGTATTTATTGACATAATAATATTATAATTCGGCTTAGTCAAGGGAGTATTATCCTTACGCTTAATGAAGTATTTGTGTGCGTTTCTTTTGATGGTTACGACCTTTTCCTGCGATCATTTTTTCCTCCTTCTATTGATTATTTGAGGAGACAGCAAACGATAATGCTTTGTGTTGGTAGTATAGCTTTGATGACTGTTGTGGCGTGTTGGTAGCGAGTCTAATAGATCTTTTTTTATTTCATGACGGTGGGTAAATAGGCATACGGTGCGCCTGATGGTAAGCAGTCTCCGCAACCTATGAACGCTTGAAGTATCACACGCGCTTTGCCAATGCAGGGATTAGGAAGGAAGGGATGAGAAGGAAAAAAGGAAGGGAACAGAGGGAAGTGGGAAATTTGACCCCACCGCTCTCACTCATCGCAAGAAACGCACCAGTATCTGCTGATATTCATTTTTATTTATAAACCACCTCGATGTCTGGAAATCAACAACAGCACGATTTAGAAGACATTTTCTTCCTCGCACAGCCACTAAGAAGAAGAGTCTATTCTTTCCTTATAGGTCGGCAACGCACCTGCATGCCCCCTGGTGTTGCAGATGTTCATGGGCGGCGGTGATCGCTTAACATCAGGTAAGCCTCCTGCCCGTTTAACCCTCGTAAAAAAAAGATAAATGGATTCTAGCTATTTTCGTAATCTATATGGTTTTTGACGTTAAGATACACGTAAAACAGCAATGATTATATTTATAAAAATTTTAAGACACTCTCGACAAAAAATATGTAATTCGCACTTTGGTGTGGCAGCCATCTTGGATTTGATATTATCATGGCGTATAGAATTCTACTTGTGTTCCTTATAATATGGGTAAGGGCTTGCCTTTCATTTGATACATTACATCATTCAAAGTACTTTAATGTTTAAGTTCAGACCTCTTACTGTGTAATAGAATATAGTCTGCACTGACTATATTCTATTACACAGTAATATACATATACAAATAAGTAAGCCACAAACAGAAAATATGATTTGTTGCCTTCAAACGAATATTTGTTTTCTAGGAAAATATTGAATCGGAAGAATCTTGACGTACTTTATACGTCGTTAGAAAATTGATGCATATATTTTTATAGCCTGCGCAGACTACAGACTTTTTGGTTCAAATTTAAGTCGAGCTAAAGTTTATAATTAAATCGACAACCGTTCTGGTGTGCTTGTAATGAGCCTGCTTATACATATCTGGTTCTGACTTGGCGTTTGTCCTTGTCCCCATTGTCCCTCGTAAAGCACGTCAAGCTGTCGGGCTTGGTTGTGACTATCTGATAATAATCGTTAACTCTTGATAGGTATTTTGTTCTTATCGGAAATCAGATGGCGATCGCTCTGTGTAAAAACTAGTAACCTGTGAAAGATAACCCAATGAGCAGACGCTGGGAATAATGCTAGGAAGAAAAAGACTTAATTCAAGCAGCATTTGATCAATGGTACACCGGTTTCGGTTTAAAAGTCATTGCATAGAGTTTTACTGGTGGTAGCACTTTTTTTGCAAGAGGCCAGCTATGTAGTTACCACCGCATAGTCGATTATTCTACCGCAAAGCAGTATATTGTGTTTCGGTTTGAAGGACACTGTAGCTAGTGAAATTACTGGACAAATGAGATTAATTAAGAACCAATATCTCGAGATTGGCAACGACATCGTGACCGAAACGTGAGTGGTACATGTTATGTATGGTGTTGCAAGCGCTCATTGGCTATTACAACCACTTACCATTTATTTAAATCTCGCTTGAAATGGTGTTTAAATAACAAGGAACAAATTAAAATGGATATTCTTGCATCTCAACACTCAAAGCATGATTTTCGACGGTTTTGGAAAACAACAAATGCGTTGAATGGCAAGCCTAGCGTTCCTGTGAGCGTGAATGGTGTGATGGATTCTGACGGTATCGCTGATATGTTTATGCATCACTTTACTGTAAAATCACCATTAGGTCCATCACGGTCATTCAGTATGGGGGTTGATCATGGGAAAAAGTTAAATATCAGCTTCACAGCTAAGGAAGTAAGGAAAGCTATTATGTCGATGTTAGCAGGTAAATCTCCTGGCCATGATAGTTTGAGTGTTGAACATCTAAAGTATGCTGGAGATCACCTGCCAAGAGTGCTTGCTATGTTTTATATGTTTTGTATAGGTCATTCTTACTTACCAGAAGACATGATGAAGACAGTGGTGGTTCCGATAGTTAAGTGCAAAACTGGTGACGTAAGCGATAAAAACAATTATAGACCAATTTCATTGGCTACTATACTAGCGAAGGTTCTTGACAGTTTGTTAAACACTCAGCTTAACAATTACATAAATACTCATGACAATCAATTTGGTTTTAAATCAGGGCTTTCTACTGAATCTGCTATTTTGTGCTTAAAACAAACTGTCAGATATTATACCAATAGACGTACACCGATTTATGCTTGTTTCCTCGACCTCTCAAAGGCTTTTGATTTGGTTTGTTATGATATCTTGTAGGAAAAATTAAAAAGTATATTAATGCCTGAAGAGCTGATACAAATTTTTAAGTACTGGTATCTAAATCAGATCAATGTCGTATGGTGGTCAGACGAAGTGTCAAAACCTTACAGGTTGGAGTGTGGAGTAAGGCAGGGAGGTTTGACTTCACCTAAGCTCTTCAATCTGTATGTGAACGCCTTGATAGAAGAACTCAGTAGCACTCATGTCGGTTGCCATATCGACAGAATCTGTGTCAATAATATCAGTTATGCAGATGATATGGTGCTGTTCAGTGCTTCGGTTTGTGGGTTGTCTAGGCTATTGAGTATATGTGAGAAATATTCGGTTAGTCATGGTTTGCTCTGTAATACTAAGAAAAGTGAATGCATGGTCTTTCAAGTCAGAGGCCGAAGTTGCTCGGATATAGTTCCACCTATTAGATTGAACGGTATTGAGTTACGTAGGGTTCAACAGGTTAAATACCTTGGCCATATAGTGACCTCTGACCTTAAGGATGACGCAGATCTGGATAGGGAGCGAAGAGCGTTGTCTGTGAGGGCCAATATGATTGCTCGAAGATTTGCACGTTGTTCGAGAGCGGTCAAAATTACTCTTTTCAGAGCATATTGTTGTACTTTCTACACGGCCAGCCTATGGCTAAAGTATACACAGAAACAGTACAACGCTCTTCGCATCCAATACAACAACGCGTTTAGAGTGCTGATGGGGCTGCCTAGGCATTGCAGTGCATCGGGGATGTTCGCCGAGTCGCAAGTCGATTGTTTTTATACAACCATGCGAAAACGGTGTCTGGTGCGCAGGGTCCGAAGCAGCTCCAACAAAATACTCAATATGTTTTCATATAGGTTTGACTGTCAATACTTGAACCATTGCGGTACGGTTCATTTATTGACTACCATAAAATAATTATAAGTATATTATTTCTATTTTATCATTATATTTAAATCCAAAGTATATTAATTAATTTCTGTAATTATTATTATTTATTATTAAAAACAACACCTGTGAAAAAAATATGAAGGATTTCAGATATGTCAGCCAGGTCTTCTATATAATGGCCTTTTATATAATACTTGGATGACCGTGCTTTGCTCGGTATTTTTTTAAAGAAAGAATTAAAAAAAAGGCAAAAGAATAATCGGATTGGAGACCTCTGGACTTGAATTACAAAAACACGTATAAAATGTCATTTTCTAAAAAATAATCCTAGCTAGATCGATTTATCGCCCCCGAAACCTGCATACTTTATGAAAATCGATTCAGAGATTCAGATTATATATACTATATATGAGAATTGCTCGTTTAAAGATTAAGAGTTAAGCTCGTTTAAGTTTAAGTTAAAGTATCACAAACCCATTTGATGTAAAACTGATTGATGTGATAAAAGCGTTTTTTCGATAACATTTTATTATTTTTTTCCGGGACTTGCGGAAAAAAGTTATAAAATATAAAAATAATTGAAAGCGCCCATATATAATTGGTAATTTTTGCACTATTTTATGCACGTGAGATATTATATCAAAGTCTCATAGTTAGTTTTGAGAAAAATAATTGAATATATAAGTAAAACAAAATAAATATTGGTCCTTGTCATTGTGTATGTTTCTGGACCCAGGACACTGGATATAACTATCCTCATGGGGCCGTTTAGTGTGTAGCGTTTATTATAATTATAAAATTTATTTATTGATTGGTTTTCTAGCGATTTTTACATTTTAAGTACATTCAAATATAAGGTTTCAGTTTATGTATACATAATTATGTAAAATCAGTTTAAAGCAAACACCACATGCACATTATTAATATGAATTTACAAAATATATAAAAAAAAAGTTAAATACAATTTATCGAAAAATCATAAACACAAATTAAAAAAAAATTAAATAAGAGCAATAGATATAAAAAATTAAATAAGTTATCAAATAATAATTAATACAATAAGTTAATTTAAATAAGCTTATTCATTTAAAAATATATTAAATTAAAATTCGTACACTATAAAATAATCAAAAAAAATCAGATATTACGAACTATAGGCCAATCTCTAAGCTTTGTATTATAGCGAAGTTGTTTGAGAAACTTATTTACGACCAGGTATTCTCTTCCCTTAAGGGATCCTTTAGTCCATTCCAGCATGGATTTCTGAAAGGACGGTCGACTGTTAGCAATCTGATACTTTTTAACGATTTTATTACAGAAAGCATGGACCATGGCAAGCAGGTGGATGTCATTTACACAGATTATAGTAAGGCATTTGACCGTATTCATCATCCCACTCTACTTAACAAGCTATACCATATTGGAATACATGGCAGTTTATTAAGATGGTTCTCCTCTTACATACTGAACAGATCTCAGGCAGTTGTTCTCAGTAATTATGTGTCCAGCTGGGTTCCTATACCTAGTGGCGTCCCTCAAGGCTCACTAATCGGTCCTTTGTTATTTATCATTTATGTAAATGACATCGACCAATGCTTACAATCTTCCCGCCTACTGTGTTTTGCCGATGATATGAAAGTTTTTGCTGCCGTCTCATCTTTTAATGACATGATTGCACTTCAGGAGGATTTGAATCGTTTAGAACAATATTGTACATTAAACAAACTCGATCTCAACCCCGCCAAATGTTCAGTTATTACTTACACTAGAAAGATTTCACCAGTAGCCACTAGTTATACTCTCGGAGGCCACACATTACCTCGGCTTAATCATATCAGAGATCTAGGTGTTATCCATGACAGCAAGTTACTTTTTGATATGCATGTCGATGCTATAGTAAAAAGCTTCTAAATCACTTGGTTTTATAATGCGGATGTCAAAAAGTTTTAAAGATGTTAAAACCCTTAAAATATTATACTGTACATTTGTTCGTAGTAATTTAGAATATGCATCCCAGATATGGAACCCGCAGTATCGTAAATATATTGACCGTATCGAAAACGTTCAAAAACGTTTTATTAAATACCTTTGCTTTCACCAAAATGTTCCCTACCGTTCCCACGAATATCTTCAGCTCTGTAAGAAATACCATTTATTGCCACTGCACTACCGTCGTGATATAGCTGACTACATGTTCTTTTCGAAAATTTTTAATAATAGTGTTGACTGTCCCGAACTTTTAAGTAAAATATATTTTAATGTTCCATATAAATCAATTCGCTTTAACCACCCTATAAAAGTGCCTAATGCTTCGTCCAAGTACAGACAAAACAGTTATTTAGTTCGAGCAAGTAGAAATTTCAATAATCTTTGTAAACAGTATGAAATGGACCCTTTTGTATTAAATATTGCATTAGCTAGGCAGCGCTTAAGCCTAAGCTTTTTCATTTAATTTGTTTTAAAATTAGTTAAATTTGTCTCGAAACACACAACTACATTTGTATAGTGTTTGTTGCTCTCGCCTAATTCGTTTAATCCGTTGTATATAAGCGAAAACTTGTTATTGGCTTACTGTTATCTAATTAAGTTAATATATACTATATGTTTTTATAGCTGTAAGTTTTCCATGTAATAAATAAATAAATAAATAAATAAATAAATAAATAAATAATCAATTTAAGGCAATTACTGATATTAAATAAACAAATTCAGCTTATTATTCAATTTAAAAAAAACAAATAATAATAAATAATCTCATTCATTCAACTAAAATTTAAATTATAATTGTTACATTGTAAACTACAAAACTACTAAAAATACAAATACATTTGAGAAAAAAATATATTTAATATAATTATAATACTATTTTTTTATTTAATATAGTTTTTTATTATCAAAAATAAAAAAAGCCTAAAATACCTACCTAACTAATATAATCTACCAATTAAAATTTTAATTAAAAAACAATTTATGTAATAAGTTATTACATTGAAAAATCATTTTATGACAATATTTTTAAGTAAAACCAATCAATGAAATTTTATATCGTTTTATTTTTATTCAGCAAAACTATGGCTAAGATTATTGACATTGAAAAAGTTAACTTTTGTTCAAACTTGAATTGTTACGGTGTTTTAAACACAGAAGTTTGTGGGATACGGACTGAGGAAAATGGTATTAGATTGAGAGTGTTTCGAAATGAGTGCGACTTGTTGAAATACGGTTGCAGTGTTGACGAAAAACTTGGTAAATATTGCAAATTTTAACAAATTCTTCAGCGCAGAGACTTTAATATAGACGTTTTTCTTTTGTTTTCTTTCTTACTTAAGGACTTTTTCTTACTGACACACATGCTCATTACTAGCACGAAAGCAAGCTATTTATAAGCAATTGCTACTTAGTAGCATGTGTGTCTAAGCGTTGCTAGTAATGAGCGCGCTTATGTCGAGGTTGCTCAAAAATCAACAGTCGTTTGATTTTCGAGTTCCTTGAGGTGCGCGTGGAAGGGGGCGTCCATCAAGCGCGTCTGAATACGTTTGCTTATGAGAATTCTAGTAAGTAGTAGGTAGTATCGATATTATCAATGTGTATGCTGAAAACTAGTATGCTTTTTGATAGATAATGTGAACAGATGCTGAGCATGCTACTTTTAAGCATACTTGCAAGCGTACTTAAATATGAGCATGTGTGTCAGTACCTTAAGGCATAGGCAAAGTCTTATCTTATATGGATAGGCTCTTCCATACAAACAAAACGTCAAAGACTCGCTGGTACTCATTCGTAAAACATCAGCGCAACGAAGCGAAGTTAGTTACAAGCTTGTAACATAATCGTATAAAGACAGCGTGTAACTAATTTCGATTTGTTGCGTTGATGTTGAATTTACGAAGGAGCACCAGCAAATGTTTGGATTTTTTTCCTGTATGGAACAGCCGGTCCATAATTTATAGTAAGTCAATGGAAATAAGATACCTAAACGGTCGAAAGAACTTTTTTTATTTTTTTATAGTGATAATCAAGAACAACTTTACGTATTTAAGATTTTAGAAGTAGTAAGTTTATTTTTGAAGTAGCTCTAATTATATGTTGGTATCTCAAAATGCCAGCTATGATACTAGTATTGGAAACATGTATACAACGATACATACATACATACATAGTGTTTTTATTAATATCTTAAGATAATAAATAATCTTTAAAACTGTGGAATAATATTTAGAAAAGAAAGTTTAGAAACAAATTTTTGAGTGAAATAGTGTAATAACTATGATAGAAGTGATTTTTATTAACTGTTCATTAATTTTGGTGTATTCATTATTACGATAATTATTGTTGTTATTGATTATGTTACTTATTGGATAATTTGTTACGATGTCCTATCACTGTACCATTTTTCCCCTTTGTGATGTAAAAAAGAGACATACGTTTCACAGCGCACCGATTATAGATACGAGCAAAAAATCAACGCTGCTACAAAATGACGTCGCACCCCTTTTCCATTTAGCTAATATTTTTTGCTAACATAGACGTATCATAATCTGTACTTTTTTATAACATCAGTAATTAATAACATGTATCTAGCCACTATGATTTCTATAAACTATTGTTAGGCAGCCCATAAACTTTCATAATATTGTGCAGTATTATTTTATTTATTAGGAAAACAAACAATTTTAAGATGATAACATTTTGATACAATAAATAGAAACAGTAAAATAATAATAATAATAATAAAATTCTTTATTGTACACCATAAAAAATTTACAAGACATTACAAAACCAGATAAATTGGTACAACCAGGCGGTCTTATTGCTAAAAAGCAATTTCTGCCAGACTACCTGTGGGTAGAGGAGAATTTTTGTGAAACATAAGTAGGTGGCGTAAAAGATGAGCAGAACAAAATTATCTATATAATATTAAATCAAATATCTTCAGTATACACAAATAAAATAGGTAAATAAATACTTAAATATATAAATAGTATATGATATAATTATGAATAAACATACAAATATATATATTAATAAATATATATAAACAAATAACTATATACATATCGTTATATATATATATATATATATATATATATATATATATATATATACAAATAAAATATTACAAATACCAGTAAAGTTTCCACAGTTAATCATGCACATACAATAGAATACAAAGCAGATAAAAAAATTAGGGTTCAGATAATAGTAATATCGCAATAAAATATCGAATCGAAGTAAAATATCTAAAGATTAAAACATTCCATTCATTTTTAAATTTAACAAGTGTGCTAGATCAATAGTTCTGAATTTATTGTTATAAGATTTGCAAGAACGGAAAATAAATGTGTTTAAAGTGTATTTAGTTCTTATGAGGTAAATCAAAACGGTTCTGAGATCGTGTAATTACTGTAGGCTTTCTGAATCGTAATCGACTTAACAGATAGGGATCGATATTAACGACCAATAGTATTTCAATTTGCTCAAACTTTAATTCAATTATTGGATCCTTTCAATAAGATTGCACATTCAAGAGTATTGCACAATATTATTGCAGGTGTAGAGACACCTTCAGTGCTAATAAATAAATTAATTAATACAACACACTCAACGGCTCCCATTAGGATACATGTTGGGGGTCCGAAGACACACACAAATATAAGTACAACCTCGAAGACCGAAAACCATTCTTGCATGTCCGACAAAAACATCTGTCACGAGCGGGAATCGAACCCACAACCATTGACGCTTATAATTATGAGCTTATCCTGTATAAGGATAATTTTTCCGAGTAATTCATAATTCCTTCTGATCTAAGAATTTACTTAAATAATTATAATCGACGTTCCACATAAGAAAAACCAAAAACTATTTTTTTTTTTTTTTAAAGAATATTAGCAATGCTTTTTCAAGGCATTACTAATATTCCTATTGCCCCTACAAATAAGCTCGAAGCTTGCACTAGGAGTGGGTACGACAATAGCCCAAGGGGGTCAGGATCGAACCCTCGACCCTCGCGTTAACGGAGCGAAGTCGGCCCTTCTACCGTTGAGCTATTGAGGCTTTTGTCTTTTAAACAGCTATAAATAAATTTAATATTTCTTTTTCGACCCAGGCTTTTTTATATGTTATATTAGCACTTTCTCCGCGTTGTCTTCAGTAGCGGGCACGAGGTAATTTAACATGAGTAAAATAGTAGTAGTCATAAAGATCTATTCCTGACATAACATACCTTTCACTATCCTTTAAGTTGGAATAAATCACATATAAATAAAAAAGACGTGAAGATTGTTTCGGACAATATCGCATCATGGGAATTACACAATTTATACATAATTTACTAAGATTATGATTATCAATTATTGGAATATTAATTCCAGTCTAAAAAAAACTTTATAATATATTTAAGTAAATATTATAATATTTTTAGGATCAGTACTTCAACACTCTTGAAAGTATCTAAAAAAAAGAAACACTAAAATTGGTTTACCAAAATACCTTCACAGACAAAAAACATTTTAATTGATAGCTTCCTTTTGAAGTCGAAATCATCTCGCATGTTAACAGCATGTTCATTTAATAATAATTTGATAAACGTGAAACCCTTTCGAAAAAGCTTCCCAATTAGGTCCTTCCATTAATTAATGGTATACGAATAACTGTATTTTGTACGTTACGCTAATGGACTATTGAATGTTACAGCCTACGGACGAATTAACACAGAGTACTGTGGCCAGACATTTTCAGACGACGGCTCAAAAAATAACATTGAAAAATTGAACAGCGTTTTATTCGACGGAAATGCAACAGGCAAATGCATAGACCGAGTATGTGATAACGATGCAACAAGCGAAGTATGTGGCATTAGGAAACATGGCACTGGTTATTTTATAACTTTGTTCCGTAATAAATGTGAAATGGATAAATATAATTGCGAGAACATAGAAAAATATAATGCTACTGATCTTTTTATATGTAAAGAATCAGATATGAAAAGAATTGATGTTAAAAATGAAATTGAAAATGTTACTAACTTAGTCGTTGTTAATGGAAATATGTTGGGTCAATATGGTGACATAAATGATACAATAGATACATTCTTTGCCGCGTCACATGTTTTTGATTTGCCGATGAAAGAAATCGAACCACTGAATACTAGGAGAAGATTGTTAAAGTACGCAGGACCTGTTAAAGTCTTCGTACCTTGGATTGTTAAACCGCAAAACATCAGTAACGACACATTCCATAGACCTACCCTTTCTTCATGCTACCACAAATGTCCAATAGTAAGTTCATTCAACATATTTTGTCTCTTATAACCATAAACTCTGAAAAAGGATTTTGGAGCAAATCTTTGCTGTTCAGAATGAAAAGTACCCGGTCCAATAAAGGAAGTCCTATCTTCACACAGAATATGGTAAAGTAGCAAATGAGACTGAACGCTGGAGGTTTTAAATCTCACTATCATCCTCTTTTTTTTTTTTTTTTTTAATAAAAAACGCTACACACTCAACGGCCCCCATTAGGATAATTATATCCTGTATCGGGGGTCCGGAAACATTCACAATGACAAGGACAAACACAACCAGACCGGAAAACATGCCTGTACGAATAATACAAACATCTGCTCCGAGCGGGAATCGAACCCGCAACCGTCGAGGCTTAAGGCAGACTCGCTACCCACAACGCCACAACGGTGTCAAATATCTTTCCTTTTCTTCCTACTCTTTCTCATCGTAATTTGAAAAGACGTGTGTATGTAAAAAGTTTATTAAAAACTATTAGAATTGGAATTACTTCCAAAAAATGTTTTAAATGAATACCAATTTTTAATGAGTGTTTATTAACCAGTGTTTTCATTTAATAGAAATGCCCAGACACCTACGCACCAGTATGCGGAGTTCCTGGTATAGTGGCACGAGAACCTTCCATAATGTTCCAGAATCACTGTTTTATGGATGTCGCTCAGTGTAAGATGTTTTGGGAAGGAAAAAGTAGCACAGCTCACAGCTCTTGTTAGTATATTAGTCGATATTATATAATTAGAAATCAAGTCAAGAATAGAGATTTCGAATTCAACCTAACAAACAAACTTCTTTCAGGCATAATATTAGTACAATATACCCACTAGGAACAGTGTAAACTACACATTTATATAAGCATAATTTGTATTTTTCGAATGTCAGTGTATGTAATGTGTGTAATTTATAATTATATACTTTACTCAAGATTTTACTAGTTATATATATATATGTGTATGTATGTAGCCATGTATGTATATATGTGTGTGATTGTAGATTGTTTTTTTTTCAAATTCAAATTCAAATTCTTTATTGGCAAAATACAAACAATTTTAGTTTGAACTTTAATGATTAAAAAATATATATATATATTAAAATTTTTAATATTTTTTCTTTCGATATTGCTTGTATCTATGTACCGCATTATCTGTGGACAACTGTTATTGGCTTACCATTAATGTAATTCCAAATATTTATTCCTAGTATTTAAGCTGTTGTTGTCCTGAATAAAAAAAAATTAAACAAAAAAATTAAACAAAAAAATTACATTTTAAATTTTAAATCTATTTTTTATGGCTACATTACATTTTAGATCGACATATATATAAATTACTATAAATAAATATATAGAATAAAAACATGATACTTACAATAAAAACCAATCGGGGGTTCTGAAACACTTGCACAAACGCCCAGAACAATTTTTTTGTGTTCTGTAAAACATCTGCCTGTAGCGGTAACCCAATCAGCACACACCAGGTCTTAAGGCCAGTTTACGACTTTTGCGGCATAACGGCTTACTAATATAGTACTACCGTACCAAATCTTAATAATAATCTTGTCATATAATAAAATATTTTGCCGCCGCAATTTTGACTTACGAGCAACAAGGGGTGCGAGGAGGCAGTGTCTTTATTCACTTCGCTTACCATTGCTGTTAATCTATTCAATCTTCAGAGCGATACAAACGCAAGTGGTAATGTAATGTGAAGCTTACGATATTGTCGTACTCTGCGTATATAGTAGTGACAGCGTGGGGAGAGAAATCTATCGTCAAGATGGAGACATGTGCTTAGTAATTAATTAGCGTATTTCAACATTACTGCCTTAGATTTCTGTAAGTACTACCTACCTTCATTACAACAACACGGGTACAAATTGTCAGTTTTCTTCACATTTTTTTGACATATCTTACAACTGAAAGTCACTATGCCACACAATTTGCTAAAAACCAAGATAAGACATTATCAAACTAATATCAACCCTCATTGTTAATATTTAAATGTCTTTATTTACAGCCTATTTACAATTCAAAACTAAATGTAATTAAAAATAATTAGCCCTGTACAAGTCATGTCCACGGGGAATTAAGTAAAGACTCAATAGCTCAACGGTAGATGGGCCGACTCCGCTCCGTTAACGCGAGAGTCGCGAGTTCGATCCTGACCCCATTGGGCTATTGTCGTGCCCACTTCTAGCGCAAGCTTCGAGCTTATTTGGAGGGGCAATAGGAATATTAGTAATGCCTTGAAAAAGTGGCAGGTGGCAGGTATGCGAGCTGCATTTCCGCATTAAATCATAATCCCGATTCTTTGGGTGAAAAATGATCAGCTTCGGTACTAAACAATTTCTAAAAGGTATCACACCCCGAAGCATTACTTTCACGAACAGGAGGGCTGGTTTATTTTATTAAATAACAAATAAGCGCTGCACACTCAACGGCCCCCATTAGGATAGTGATATCCTGTGTCGGGGGTCCGGAAACACATACAAGAGACAAGAACAAATACACCCAGACCGGAAAATATGCTTGCATGGTCATACAAACATATTATTCTCCGAGCGGGAATCGAACGCGTGATCTGTGACGTTTAAGGTAGGTTCGCTACCGCTGCGCCACAAAGTCGTTACAACATTTTAAATCTGGTACGTTTGTAAATGGTACATCAAAATAATTATTTGTATAGCTGTGTATTAGTGTTTATATTTCCGTCTGTGGAACATCAAAGGGTTGCGGTTGACAGGACGTTCAATCAATACTGCATGTTGACGACCGCCCAAGGGTGTTGTAAACGTTTGTACCGTCCACAGCTAAATCGAAATCTGTTCCATCTATTCTATATAACGGTATACTGTTACGAGTGTAATTAATATGAGTGATTGAGAGGGAATATCTGGTTATTATACATTCGGTATACTTCATTATAGTAGAGTGAAATATATTTTGGTACTCTATACTATGGTTTTTTCTTTACTACGGTTTTTTCTTTGTGTCAATCACATGAAAAATTTTGGTATAGATAGAAGTAGAAAGTCAAAGGCTACTTTTTTTTTGAAAAACAAAATACTTGGAGGGCCTAAACTAGGAGATAATTTTTTTATTTAATAATCATTTCGATTGCAATAAAGCTGCCCTATTCATGTGAGCGAAGCCGCGGGAAAATGCTAGTAGTATACAAATTATAAAATCATTTTTTTTTCATGACGGTTATTCAACACATGAACGTGTGGTACTTTAAGTAACAAGATGTGGGCTGCCAACCTGGATATGAGGGGAAAAAGGAAGGTAGCAGGGGGCGGTGGACTAGGACTCCGGCGCTCTCCTACATTGCACGAAATGCAACAGTACCTACTGATACTGTTACTTGACGCCGATTTTCTGTGAGAGGGTAGTACTTCCCCAGTCGAGCCGGCACTTATGTGCTGGGAGGAGCTTGGGTCTACTACTACTAAATAAAATACTTCAAATGTATTTTAGTAATTATTTATTAAACTTAATGTAAAATGTCGCGACCCGTCTCGCACTGGGCGCTTGTGCTCGCAATGCGCGGCTGGATGAAGAACCTCCGATGAGTCCGAAACTAGTCGGTAGGTTAGGTTAGGTTAGTTACTTAAACCGATTAAGCGGAGTTTGAGCCGTTTAAAATTTAGAAAGAAAGAAAGAAAGAAAGAAAGAAGTAATTTATTTGGGACAATACATGGTTGTTAAAAGAAAAGACAGACGTAGAATAAAAGAAAATAAAAAAAAAAACAATTAAACTTAACAATAACTTACAAAAGTACCTATAACTATAAAAGAAAAAAAAAAGAAATAACTTAATAAATAAAAAAAGACAATTATGGGAAAAAAATAACCTAACAAAAAAAAAAAGTAAATACATAAATAAAATAGAATTTATGATGTCTTTTCTAAAAACAATGCTGTGTCCCAAAAAGGTGTGCCATTCAGCATGCATTGGGTGACCCGAGTTCACCCAATACTGATTTTCAATGACACCCTAATTAATAATTCTGACGTGGATTTACATTAAGTTTAATAATGTCTCACGATAGTTTTAATAATTGAATTATTTATTAATTGTCTTGTACTTTTTTTAATACTTTTACTTATTTTTAGCTTATGTAGAAGCATCTTTTCTTTTCTGTATGGGAGATGAAATGAACGCAGTATATCGATTCCTACCAGCGATCAGAACGTTACAGCATATGGGACGACTCAAGAAGAAAGGAAAATTTAGAGCAAAACTGAGGAATTTCAGATTCCTCAGCGACTTTAGATCTGGTCATCCTAAATTTATGGGTTAAATAAATGGAATTAAGTTGATTTGTATAGTTAAGATATTTTATTGAAACCACAATCTGACAATCTGACAATCCATAATTAATCTCATCGAATCTTATTATTTAAGAGCTGGGGGCTTACTATGAACTCTTATTTCGATTCAAATGACGACCAAATCAATCCAATTCAATTCAGATAGTAAAATGATTAAAAATTTATATGTATGACGTATAAATATATAATATGCCATGGTATGAAATAGATCAACTCAGTTTCGGTCGTCATTTGAATCGCAATAATAGTATGCTTAGTTGTACCACATATGTTAAAGTTAAGGAAAATAAAATAAATAAAAAATTTAAAACAACCATATATGCAGAATAAGGGTAGTATATTGTGTAATATAAGCTGCTTATATTTACAAAAGAAAATTTCTTCGAATCTCTCAGATGAAATTTGAAGACGAATTTTGTTATTTATCAGACTACGACGTAGATGCGTGGTAGTATCATATTGTTGAGTAATTTTCCTTCTAAGAAATGTTTATCAGAAAATCTATTTATAAAGATTCGCTCACTTATTTTATTGATTTTATTTGCCACGTTCACTTTGCTACGATGTTAAAGGTGATGTAATTTGAATGTATGTACTACATTATGAATGTTAAATAAAATAGCTTTTGTCATGACGGTTGGCAAACAAGCATACGGTCCGCCTGATGGTAAGCAGTCACCGCAACCTATTAACGCTTGCGATACTTGAAGTATCACCAGCGCGTTGCCAACCCGAGGAAGGGGATGAGAAGGGAAAAAGAGGGGATCAGAGGGGGTGAAAGATTGGTCCTCTGGTTCTCTCACTCATCATGGATGGAGACTCTGGCGCTTTCCTACATTGCAAGAAACACAACAGTACCTAATGATACTGCCACTTGACGCCGATTTTCTGTGAGAGGGTATTACTTCCTCGGTCGAGACGGCCCCTTTTGTGCTGAGAGGAGCATGCCTCTACTACCGTAAAATCTTTTAAGTTACCCTTATACCATTTACCCACAGCTAATACTAAAACTTAGAGCATGTGCTCTAATGAATTTGAAATTTTAGCGATAAAAATTGCTTGAAACACGGCATGATTGTATCAGTGTAATTTCAATTTTATTCTTATGTTTTTAACTTTTATTTCTATTTGTTACTTAAAAATCCCATGCCGTGCCTTAGCCAGAGCCTTACTCGGATGAGAAATAGGAATGTCATACGTAATGAAATGATCATGTCAGTGTAGGTGGAGCGATGTGTGCGTTTCAGAGACTAAGCGCTTTGAGTGTGGAGCGGAAAGCCTTTAGGCTCCCTAAATTCAAGGGATATCGAATCACCGGTTCTTTACAACGGATGCTGTAATTAGTTAGTCATGCGCAAGACCTGAAGTTAGGTGTGATGTCAAAGCCGGCGAAGCGAAATGACAAATTACAGGAATGAATATGTATAACATTTTTTTTATTAAAATGTATTTATAATATTATAATTCTCTTATTATATAATACTAATCTTCTATATATATATATAGATAAGCAACTTTTGTTTTTCGTTACCGATAAACTTGAAAACTACTGGACCGATCGGAATGAGCCCATGACCATTCGACGCGGAATTAATCGTAGAAGGTGTTATTAGGCTATTAATTCGTATATAAATTCGAATAATATATATCCAAAGCGATATCTCACTCTGCTTTCACATGCTGGACTTTGTGTGTATCTTTATATATATATATTTACTGTACGTGTGTATGTCAATGAACTCCTCCTAAGGGCTGGACTTTTTCTTGTGTGTATTCCGGTGTATTCGGGAATGGTTTAGATTAACAATTTGACCCAGTAGGGGCACTGCTATCGGGTCTCACTTTTTTTTCATTTTCGTGGCAAGACAACGTCTGCCGGGCCCGCTAGTGTAATATAATATTAAATTTCTTGGAGCCTCAATAGCACAACGGTAGAAAAGGGCCAACTCCATTCCGTTAACTTTATTAAAATATATATAATAGTTTAAATCCTCTCAATAATTATACAATATAATGACGAAAAAAAAAGGCAATGACGGGCGAATTTCATATACACGAACGAAAAGTGGAAGCAATCAGAAGGTGAACTATCAAAGAGCGTCATATTATTACCTACCTATGTATCTGAAAAGAAAGTTGCAACATATTTAATTGCGTACTTATTCATATATTTAACTCCTATAAATAAAGAGTCATAGAATGATTAATGATGTCAAACCCTTAAAATATTATACTGCACATTTGTAGTCATTTAGAATATGCATCCCAGATATGGAACCCGCAGTATCGTAAATATATTGACCGTATCGAAAACGTTCAAAAACGTTTTATCAAATACCTTTGCTTACCAAAATGTTCCCTACCGTTCCCACGAATATCTTCAGCTCTGTAAGAAATACCATTTATTGCCATTTCACTACCGTCGTTATATAGCTGACTACATGTTCTTTTCGAAAATTTTAAATAATAGTGTTGACTGTCCCGAACTTATAAGTAAAATATATTTTAATGTTCCATATAAATCAATTCGCTTTAACCACTCTATAAAAGTGTCTAATACTTCGTCTAAGTACAGACAAAATAGTTATTTAGTTCGAGCAATTAGAAATTTTAATAATCTTTGTAAACAGTATGAAATGGACCCTTTTGTATCAAATATTGCATTGGCTAGGCAGCGCTTAAGCCTAAGCTTTTTCAATTAATTTGTTTTAAAATTAGTTAAATATTTTTTTAAAACGACAACTACATTTGTAGAGTGTTTGTTGCTCTCACCTAATTCTTTTAATCCGTTGTATATAAACGAAAACTTGTTATTGGCTTACTGTTATCTAATTAAGTTAATATATACCATATGTTTTTATAGCTGTAAGTTTTCCATGTAATAAATAAATAAATAAATTAATTAATTAATGATTATTATCCTAAACACAGGTACATTTATATGACGTGTGCAGGAAACAAGGAGGTATGTAGACTGAACGTCACTCTCGAACATCAGAAGTATATATAGGTCTTCTTAATATGAAAGCTTGAACTCGACCAAGTATCGAATATCTAATTACCGCCGTTTGTGTGTAGTTTAGATCGAATATTATCCAAGTGCCGGTCCAAGTTTTAGTTTTGAATTGGCTAGAGAACTCTCGCTGACGGGAAGTGTCACCGGTGTGATAATAGTCAATTAATAATAATAAAACAAATTAGACTCTGATGGCGTACATATTTTTTGTATAAAGAAAATTTTGGTTCGGTCATATCTCTTCTTCTTAGTATTATTCTGGGTATTACATTTACCTAGGGCCAGCTTATTACTCTTATCCGGATAACAGTTTTTACACAGAGCGATTGCCATCTGACCTCCTACCTAAGGGCGCACTTTAATATTACAATTTTAATTATACAACTCCAAACATTTTTACGGTCAAAATCACAGCAAAAGCGAACCGAATAAAATATTGTGACAGTTGAATTACTACAAAACAAGTCAAATTAATATCCATTTGGGCGGCGTGCAATCATTTTGTAATACACGTGCAATTAGTTCGAAATGTTTTTCACGTTTAAGTGGTTACATTTCGCGTGTTTCATATTCCCCGAATTTCATACAAATAACAAGCCTGCATCAACGATCAAGCATTTAGCCGCGAAACGTAATAAATGCAGTTTATTAAATTCCGATAGTAAATTGAAGCGGAATTTGCTTGTTTTAATATTGAGTGCATTTACGAAATAAAACATACAGGGTATTGCACAGTACATTATGCTTATTAAAAATGGTACAAATTAAGTAATTTTGTATATGTTCATTATTGACGTTTTTGTGTTCTGTTAGAGTGCGTTTCGACTAACGCGTAGACCTTGTTGTCTAATCACAGTGCTCGAAAACTCTACTCAGTAATAGTGTAAATGGAGCAGCGCGGAGCGGACTTTCAAAATTTATGCTGCTCTCCGCGCCCGACTCCGCCCAGCTCCGCGTCAGTGGAAACGCAGCATTATGCTGCATTTACATTAGTAAAGTAACTCGTACATTTTACTAGTAGATAACAAAACAACCCATTTTAATCGCGTATGGTTTCTAAACACTTTATTAGGTTATCTCATGGCATTTTAGTTTTTATTGCACGACGGTTGGCAAACAAGCATACAGTCCGCCTGATGGTAAGCAGTCACCACAACTTATGAACGTATGCGATACTTGAAGTATCATATGCGCGTTGCCAACCCAAGGAATAGGAGGACAGAGTTGAGAAGCGAACAAAAGAAGGGACAGAGGGGGTGGGAGATTAGGCCTCTCTCATTGCACGAAACGCAGCAGTACCTACTGATATTGTTACTTTATGCCGATTTTCTGTGAGAGGGTAGTATTTCCCCGGTCAAACCAGCCCAGCGTGGCTCTGCTACCGTTAAAGTAGGTTGTCAAGTAGTACAACAAACGGTAAACATAAAATGAAATTTATTAGATAAAATGATATAGAAGAGCTACTCCATCCTCTTAACTATAAACATCTTCAAGCTGAGATGTATTTTTCCTGTGAAAATTCCCAATTAACCCAATTAATTATCCTATTTTGCTACGAATTACAAAGAACTCGTTATAGAGGATTAAAAAATAAATTCTTAGGAAAAAATCTTTGTTTATTCTTGTACCTTTGTTTGTTTTATATACTAGCAGTTAGAAGTGGCGTTACTCATCTGAAGACATTAATCTAAGATTTGATTTGATTCAAAAGACAGAATTTTTCACATTGGCATTATGAATGTGAATAATCGATGTCTTATTTTACTTAATTTCATGTAAAATATTTATTTATTTTAATACTTTATTGTACACAAAAAAAGAATCAATATAACAACGACACTTAAAAAAGAAAACAAGCACAACATCGGTCGGTCTTATCGCTTAAAAGCGATCTCTTCCAGACAACCTTAAGGACAGGAAATTGTGGATGGTGTAGCAATAAAATAAACATACAAGCAAATAACTACACACTAATACATAAAATTAATACACACCATATATTATAATAAATATATACATGAATATAATAAACTAATAAATATTAAACTATATATACATATAACATAAAAATGATTATGTAAATAGAAATTAAATGTAAGTCGTCTCAATAGATAGTTAATAGTTTAATTTATATCACACCCCTACATACATTTTAGCTGTCTGCACTGCGAAATATAAACTATGCCAAAGTTCATACTACTCTGCGCACGAAATATGTTCAGGACCGGGGTACAAAGCTTTCCCTTCTCGTTTTAATATATATAAAACCACGCCTGTGGTTTTACCAGTATTCATTTTGAATCAAACTAAGCTAAGAATAGCCATAAGCTTTTATGAATTTCCTAATAGTAGGTTAACATTATGAACTACTTATTGTAACCAACATTGATTTTAATCCCTTTACTAGATAACACAATAAATTGCACAGCACTGTAACTACTACGTCGGATTTCAACGATTCGTTCTATTATATGCGGTACGACAATAATTTTGTATATATTGAAACATTGAAGTAACCATCCATGTGACGCTTCGTTAGAATGACATCTTTTCCAAATATTGTCTTCTAATCCAACGTAATAAATAGGTTATATACTTCGCCATGCACCAAATATGTACAAGAGACGATTCGTCCTTAGTATTTACACATATTTGCATTTGCCTCAAACGGAACTCATGCTTATGGTATTAATAAGCTAATAATTATATATTTTAGCACAAATGAGTCTGCTCGACCAGACAAGTACTGCCCTCTCATAGAAAAACAGTGTAAAATAACAGTTTCAGTACTATTGCGTTTCACGTTCGTTTAGCACTCGTAGCTAGGTGCCATCATTCATTTGGTCAGTCGGTAAGCGATTTTAGGCGCCGTGAGTGCCTTTTCATACGTGCTGGTTGCCAGGTAGCCGTATATCCCGGATATACGCGATATATATCCCGGATATAAGCGAAGTGTACGGGCATGTATGGCAGCTTTCACATTTACCGGCGTAATTTTGCTCGGCAAGCGCTCGCCGGGTGTACGCCGGATTCACCGCTGTGCGTCCGAGCTACTAGATTCAAAATTGGGTCGTGTGAAAGCGAAATGAGTTACCGAACACTCGCCACCGGATACCCGGCAACCGGTACGTGTGAAAAGGCAGAGTCTAAGGGCCTGTGGCCACTGGCTGCACTGCACGGGAGGAGATTTTTAAGGCGTCGGGATGTGACGACCCCATCGCCCGCTGTTGGGATAACCTCTGTCACAACAGAGATTATTCCACCAGTGCAATCAGTCACACTGGTGGTAGGTCTTTTGTTGCAAGAGGCCGGCTAGGTAGGTACCACCGCAGTGTCCAATATTCTGCCGCCAAATAGTAGTGCTTAGGCACTACTGTGTTCCGGTTTGAAGGGCATTGTACGCTAGTGAAATTACTGGGCGAACGAGATTTAAGAACTAATATCTCGAGGTTGGCAACGCGCGAGTGGCACCTACTAATGGTGCTGCAAGCGCTCATAGGCTGCGGCAGCCACTTACCATCAGGTGGGCCGTATGCTTGCTTGCCAACTACTAACATAAAAAAATAAAAATAAAAAAAAAAATAAAAAAAAATTTATGCTGTGAACGTACAAAATTCCGCCTCAATTATCAATTTGGTAATAGTCGATAAGGGGAATCAAGTTTATTCGTTATGGAAACAGTATCGGAAAAATGATTAAGAGTGAAGCAGGTAAACTCAAAATTTAATTCCAATAGCGAACGGCAGCCATCTTCTTTTTTTTAGATTTATTCCGACATGGTATTTATTGGTTTACTCTCCCGCCGTGGCGTAAATAAAATGAAGTTAGCTCTGACGGAACTGTTCAGCTGCATTAATTAAGCGTTACAGGACCAGAGGGGAAAATATAGATAAATTTTCGTAGCATCGGTGTATTTTATAAGCGTTTTCCATAAACCTATGTTACTATATACTACATATCTGAGTAAAAAAGGTTTATACTGCCTATACTTTTTACTTAATTTAAAAACCTAGTTGGTTAAAATATAGATAAATTTTCGTAGCATCGGTGTATTTTAGAAGCGTTTTCCAATAAACCTATAGTACTATAAACTACGTATATGAGTAAAAAAGGTTTATACTGTCTATACTTTTTACTTAATTTAAAAACATAGTTGGTTAAAATATAGATACATTTTCGTAGCATCGGTGTATTTTAAAAGCGTTTTCCAATAAACCTATAGTACTATAAACAACATATATGAGTAAAAAAGGTTTATACTGTCTATATTTTTCATTTAATTTAAAAACCTTATTTGGTTGTTACATTTCATTTCATTAAGAATATTCCTACTGCCCTTTAAAATAAGCTCAAACCTTGCGCTGGGAGTGGGTACGACAATACCCAAGGGGTTCAGGATCGAACCCTCGACTCTCGCGTTAACGGAGTGAAGTCGGACCTTCTACCCGTTGAGCTATGGACGTTTCTAAGTAATATTACTTTCTCAAGCAACGTCTACTTAACTATATGCCGTCTATGACCCTCATACTGGCCCTAACACTGTTGTAAGGGTCGCTAGGGTAGGGTCCGAGGTCTGTACCTCAGAACCGGTGATAAATTGAACCTAACAAAAAATTGTGATTGATATAAAATTTAAAGTAGTATCAGCGTAATCATCGTTAACGTGGTCTCCGAGGCTTGGCGGGGTGGTCCACTAAAAAAAAACGCCTAGACCGAAACAGATATTTCTAACGCACAACGCCACAACGTTGAATACTAATTAGTTCATCCATATACCTATATATTATAGAATCGTATTCTACCGACCTTCGATTTTACAGAATCCGCGCAGCTAGTTTTGCCCGGGCATATCATCGATCAGTTACTATAAATAGCAGCCAATAGCAGTGATCTAAACTTCGCTTTGGTAGCTTCGGCCAAAGAAAAATTACTAATATTCTGATTTCCACTCCAACTTTTTGTTATAGCTTTCGCGTTACCACCCCACTGTGATCGACACCCTTCTTTTATTGATCGTAGATTTGAAGAACTGTTATATTTTAATTTAATTCAACCTATTTTAATTTATATAATACTTTTCCCGGCAGCGCTGTGCAGTCTGTTGATGACCCCACGGGAACCTAACATTTTTCCGGGATAAAAAGTATCCTATACGTTAATCCAAGTAGTAACCTTATAATATTAAATATTAGATCACCAGAAGGCAATCCGGAAAATTTATTTAAATATGTACTATATGTATATAAAAAATTTAGTAATATGAAAATCACGCAAAAGCGCTTACATTCTTTATTTTGGCGTAAATAACAGTGATCCTATAATAATGACTAAAGAAATCTAAATATGCAGAACCATCTGCTTTTTTGCCTTGGTTTAAATACACATTTTCTTTATTTTTACTCTCGAAAGCTACAAAAAAAAAATTATGGCAAGCGACATATTTACTCCAATACCTATTAGTCGCACGTGTATAAAATATACTTTGTAACTTTTATCTCTATACTCCGGTGACTCTTAATTTGCTTCATGCCTCCAAGGCAGAAGTACGTCACTTATCGCAAAAAAATACACGAAATTTGATACAAAGAAAGTACCTTTTCTCTGACCCCCTCGCGCAAGCCGTCTCTTACTATTTGTATGCGACATTTATTTACGTTTGCTTTTATAAATTAATTTTTATAGAGCAGATGTTGTATTTTTTTTCAGGACATTTACATACATGATACTTAAAGAAATAAATACAAAAATGAAAGAATATCCTAGAATAGTTACTATGACAGAAGTTGTTTTTATAGTCATTAAAAAGAGGTGTTTTACATTTATAACCTTGTACTAACATTGTAAGTCTATAATATATGCCTTTAATACCAACGTGATGAACCCAGCTTGCAAATAATCGAATAGAATCAGCGTGTGACTAACTTTATTCAGTATTGTTTTATTAAAATATTTATTATTAATTTTTTATCATGAAGGCTGGCAAACAAGCATACGCCTGATAGTAAGCAGTCACCGCAACTTATGAACACTTACGATAATTGAAGCATAACATGCACGTTGCCAACCCAAGAAAGAAAGGGAAGGGATGAGAAGGAAAAAAAGGAAGAGAGATGAGAGTGTGGGAGATTAGGCCTCTGTGCTCTCACTAATCGCACGAAACGCGTGTTGCGTTTTTTTTTTTATTTATTTTTTTTTTTTTTTATGTTAGAAGTTGGCAAACAAGCATACGGCCCACCTGATGGTAAGTGGCTGCCGCAGCCTATGAGCGCTTGCAGCACCATTAGTAGGTGCCACTCACGCGTTGCCAACGAGATATATTAGTTCTTAAATGTCGTTCACCCAGTAATTTCACTAGCGTACAATGCCCTTCAAACCGGAACACAGTAGTGCCTAAGCACTACTATTTGGCGGCAGAATATTGGACACTGCGGTGGTAACTACCTAGCCGGCCTCTTGCAACAAAAGACCTACCACCAGTGTGACTGATTGCACTGGTGGAATAATCTCTGCTGTGACAGAGGTTATCCCAACAGCGGGCGATGGGGTCGTCACATCCCGACGCCGGCGTTTCGTGCGATTAGTGAGATCTAGTGATGCTGTTACTGTACGCCGATTTCCTGTAGGAGAACATTACTTCCATGGTCGAGCCGACCCATTTGTGGTTGGAGGAGCATGACTACTAATACTACTACTACTACTAGTGTTTAAATTCGAAAAAATCTAATACCGTTGTCTAAATTTGACTTTGTAAGAATCGAATTCGTTCGAGAATTGAATACTTGGTAAAGCCAGCGACACGTGTAAGTTCAAATGAAGGGCAAGAATTAAGGTTAAGCTCTGTACATCACAATAGGCTTGTGAAAATAAAATATTGTTTTGAAATACATTTTCATATTTCTTTATTCAAACATTTTGTATAAACAAGTATTAAGTTCGCCTGATCACGTTTTGTCAATGTAGTCTTTAAACGCTCACAGAAAAGACTTAAAGAGAAAAACAGGTCTGAATCTCGAGCACTCCCACATATCCCTTACTTTACACTTCTATTCTGTAAAAGTACTTCTCCTCTCTTTTTTCATCACTTTCTACTCTCTAAAATGTTTCGTTTAATCTATATAAGTATATATTTATTTGCGGAATACCACTCATTCATTCTCTTATCACAAGAACTCGGACTTGAAAATTTGCATATTTTTTTGCTATTACTATTTGCGATGTAGAATTTTAATAAAAACTGCTATTACGATAAAAAAAAATATCAGAAAAACGACCATTTTTGGACGACTGTTTCTATGGTAACCATATTTAATCATTATCCATATACCAATTAGTCAATTTCCTCCTAATCCAATCTCGTTATTATCTTTCTTATAACAATGCACAATTTTTGCTAATGATTACCAGCGATCTTAGGTTACGATGACAAATTGGAAATTAGCTTTATCGCATAACTAGTGCTTCGCCCCGGACTTCGTAAGCGAATATTGTGATGGCACATTTAATTAAATAACGTAACGTAACGTAACGTGAATTAGTATTTATAAATAGACGAAACTTAGGACAGTTACAGTTTATTCAAATCTTGGCAATCTTCTTACTTAAAGAATTTTTATAACCGTCATAACTTCTAAACGAAAACTCCGATCCGAATTAATTAAAGTGGAATTGACACTTGTATAATAAACTATTATTATTAAAAAAATTTAAATTGATAAGGTTTGCTTGGTATTCTTTATTTAGTAAAAATAGGTTTTCTCACAAAAGAAGGAACTTAAAAATAATTATCAGTCAAGTGCGTTGTGTACCACGCACAGTTGAAACTAAAGGGTTCCGCAGCGTTATTATGAAAAATCTTAAGGACTTTAAAAATAATAACAAATTAAAACCGACGGCAAAAATTAGTTGGTTATTTCATAGTAATTATTAAAACTAATATGAAAAACAAAGTTATGGGAATATATTATATATATTCCTAAAATTTGTAGACCTATCTTCTTCAAACCAAATGTGGTTGAAATTTCATTTGATGTTCTACAACCTCAAATTTTCTAGAACTTTAATTCCCATAGTTTAAAAGTTAGAGGGTGGGGACACGATTTTTGTTACTTTAGGAGCTTATATCAACAGCTACTAACTTAATAAAGAAAGTCAAAATTAAACCTCGTTATCATTTTGAAAGACCTATCCAAAGGTATCTCACACACTGCCATACGTTGAATTTTTTTTTTTCAATCTTCAGTTCCATATATAGAGCCAATAGCTTCGGTGTAAAATGACAGTGACATACGGACGGACGGACTGACGGACAGACGGACATGGCAGATATGAAGGACATGACGAAATTATAAGGGTTCCATTTTTGCCATTTGGCTACGGAACCCTAAAGGGGAAAAGAATAATAATCAGACTGGAGATATCTGGACTCGAAGCGGAGTTTTCATTGCTTGAAAACACGGATATAATGACATTTTCTAAAAATTAATGCTAGCTACATCGATTTATCGCCACCGAAATCACCTACATACTAAATTTAATAAAAATGCCTGGAGCCGTTTCCCAGATTTGGGTGAAATATATACAAGAATTGCTTGTTTAAAGGTATTAGATTTCATGATACCAATATCACCATTATTCGAATCCACACGTATTTGAACTTAATAGTTTAAACAAAATCTGTATTTATGGATTAACTATATCATCGCGGTATTAATAAATAGAACACTATTTTATATAATCATCGTCAATAGTTTTTGAAGCGAAATCAAAGTAATGAATTGCGTGACATTGTTCCATTTTAGGTAGGCATTTCTAATTTTTTGAAAATATAACATAGTCTATGTTACTCGGTAAAATTGTAGCTTTCTAATGGTGAAAGAATTTAATAAATTTGTCCAGTAGTTTTTGAGTTATCCTAAAAAACAAACAAATCAAATCTTTCCTATTTATAGTATTAATTGAGATAAATAACATAACACTGATTAACACACTGATGCTAACATCTACACACACTCGACACACACATTTACAAATATTATTCAACCCCTCGTGAACAGGTAAAAACTGACAATTATCATAATAAACATACCAGACTAATTGGAATATAGATAATTGAATATCAGATTCATAGCACAGTACAGGGGATTAAGTATGTGACTGTACAACATTAAAACCGAGAATATATGGAAATGACTAAAATATTTTTTATTAAAAGTTGGTTGATCAATAAATTGAATCAGTATAGGTTCAGAAATGTAATAATTTATTCAACCAAAAGTTACTCGATTTTCAATATTAACATAATAAAATGTAATATACATTTTATTTACTTTGAAAAAAGTCGTTTCATTGAAATAATTATGAACAAAATAGAACAAGAAAATGAATTTATGATTGTTAGATGTCATTATTTAGTGTTTTTTTAATCATTAAGTCTTTTGTAGTGCAAAAATCAATAGATCACATCAGTAATGAATGAATCATGATCATTTTTACGGCTCTGTTATTTTTCGGAACCTATTTTAAATTACGTAATACATTGTAATTAAAATAAATAGAAACTTAATATCACATGAAAAATGCACAACAAAAATATAATAATAGCAGATAAATATGAAATGTCTTAAATGAGAACGCAAACATTCTTCTGATGCGTTTTAGAGTTTAAGCCGGCGGCTCTATTTTTCACGACATGTATCGAAGATATTGAAGAAAAGCGAAACGAATATCAATATTAAAATATAATTATATTTATTATAAATATAATATTAAAATATAATTTTAACGGCGTCGGGATGTGACGACCCCATCGCCCGCTGTTGGAATAACCTCTGTCACAACCGAGATTATTCCACCAGTGCAATCAGTCACACTGGTGGTAGGTCTTTTGTTGCAAGAGGCCGGCTAGGTAGGTACCACCGCAGTGTCCAATATTCTGCCGCCGAATAGTAGTGCTTAGGCACTACTGTGTTCCGGTTTGAAGGGCATTGTACGCTAGTGAAATTACTGGGCGAACGAGATTTAAGAACTAATATCTCGAGGTTGGCAACGCGTGAGTGGCACCTACTAATGGTGCTGCAAGCGCTCATAGGCTACGGCAACCACTTACCATCAGGTGGGCCGTAAGCTTGTTTGCCAACTTCTAACATAAAAAAAAAAAAAATTTCTTACCGACGGATTCTATATTGCCCAAATCAAACTTCTCTTTATTTAAAGGAAAATTAATTTTACAATTAATCAAAATCAATTAAAATATAAATAAAATTTTGTCGGTACATAACACTTTTTGACGGAACTTGAATCGAAGTAAAAAGTCAATATTAATATACATATATATGTATGATTGTATATGACCATGCACTGGTTCACGCACACACGCAAAGGTTCTTGGTGGGTAAAGAGACTAAAATAATAGTAATAAATAAACGCTACACAGGCAACGGGCCCTATTAGGATAGTTAAATCCTGTGTCTGGGGTTCCGGAAACATACACAATGACAAGGACAAATAAATAAACGTTAAAGACTCAACGATAAATATATTAACTTTTTAATATGTTACATAACAATAAAAATATAATTTTACTAACACACGTTTAACAGTAGTTGCTCAACTGGAAACATTTCAAAACGCCGTAATAAAGCAATATGACTGCAGCACGGTTGAGTGCATTGCGAGTAATAACTCAGCCAGGAGGGGAGTGTGTCAGTAAGTTTGAAGGGGTACGGGATGACCGTGAAAATGTATTTGACGTCTGATATCTGCCCTTGTGATGCAACTTTGTTTTGAATTATAATATCCTGCATTTTTTGATAAATGTGAGGCATCAGTTCTTTATAATAACTTAGTAAAAGCAAGCTTTTGTATATTACAGGTGGTAGAGTGTTGATTTTTTGTGTTTATATAATTATTATTAGGAAACAGTGGCAGATATTTTGGGCGGCAAATTTGGAGACCGATTTTTTTACTACCCTCTCTATAAAAGGCAAAACATTTTTGCTTGACGGTTTTCTGATGTTCCAGGTAGAAATCTAAAAAAAAATGCCGATGACTATCCCCTCTCACTGGTCATCTACATTCCAAGTAGCAAACGTTCATATTGTAGAAAAAAACAGCTAGTTCGCCGCCTCCCAATCAGTAATAAACCTCTGGTCCTCTGCCCAATATTTTCTGTTTTTGAACCGATTTTGATCTTTTTTTTGTTTGAGAGTAGCTAGATGTTTCCTGTTGATTCCATGTACCTAAGTTGTGATACTCAGATCAAGAACTTCGGAGCGTATCTTCGGAGAGATATGCAAAATACAAACAAGATACAAATTACCAGTGTTTACTATAAAGTTTTTCGAATTCTTTGTCTCAAAAACGGCTCCACCGTTTAGAATAGTTTTAAGCTTATTATACAAAGGGTCATTCACAGACGATTTTTTATAAATTTTTGTATTTATCTAATTAATATGACCGGAGCTGGGTAACGGAACATAATAGATCAAAGATCTATATGGCCGTGATTAATGTGTGAGATTTTGTATAGGGTAGATATAAAAATATATATAATATGAAATAATATAAAAATGATTATTGTTTATATGTGGGCAGCAATTATATATTAATGAAAGGACATTTAAGATATTAGCTATTTATTAAAAGAACTAGTATTTACTCTAATGTATTTATTGAATATAAGGTGAAATAATGACCAAATATATATTCTCTCAAAATATCTTTTATTTGTCTTATTATTTGATATAGACATTAAATGAATCTACCACCGATTCGGAAAGTGGATTCTGATGAGAAGAATCGGCAAGAAACTCAACAGCTCCTCTTTTAAAATATATTCTTTACACAGCAATCAGGGTAACAATAAAATGTAAGTTAAATACGATGAATTACAAGTAATTAAAGTACTTATCTTAATACAATCCAGCAGCGTTACCACTATTGCAAATACTAACTAGTTATCTTACACAATCCAGCAGAGTTACCTCTATGGCAGACTGCTAATTAGGAACTATATTCTCGAGCAAGACATCGTCCCTGTTATAGTCAGATTACGTACAAATATGACGGTAGAAAAATAAAAAGTTATACAATACAACAACTTTTATAAGTTATACAATACAACAACATTTTATATTTAAAATACTACATTAAACATAGGAAATAATGGAATCTAACAAATGCTTTATTTCTTTTTAATTTATGATGTTTATTGTAAATTTAAATTGCAAAAAAATTATAAATTGTAACGCAATTGCCGTCTGCTATAATAATAAATTCAATTATATATTATATTTTTTTTTAATGTTAGAAGTTGGCAAACAAGCATACGGCCTACCTGATGGTAAGTGGCTGCCGCAGCCAATGAGCGCTTGCAGCACCATTAGTAGGTGCCACTCGCGCGTTGCCAACCTCGAGATATTAGTTCTTAAATCTCGTTCGCCCAGTAATTTCACTAGCGTACAATGCCCTTCCAACCGGAACACAGTAGTGCCTAAGCACTACTGTGTTCCGGTTGAATATTGGAAACTGCGGTGGTACCTACCTAGCCGATCTCTTGCAACAAAAGACCACCACTGCAATATTGCACATTATTATTATTATTATTATTATTATTGCTTTATTGTGACTGATTACACATTTTTATTTTATCTTCTTTTCTATTCTTTCCTGTAGTAATAGTACCTGGGTAGGATAATGGGGTGACCGAGCCTTGCTCGATATTTGTTTTGGTAAATCGTGTTTATTTTTGCAAATAATAGTTTTTCTCACAAAATAAGGACTTTGAAAAAAAGAAAAATGTAATCGTATTCAATCGAGGCTGTCAATGCCTGAAAATATGGATAAAACGTCATTTTCTAAAAATGATATGCATAATAAATTTCAAAAAAATCGTTGGAGCCGTTTCAGAGATTCAGACTATATAATTATATATATACAAGAATTGCTCGTTTAAAGGTATAATAAGTCTTATACTTTGTTTAATTGTGAAATATTCTATTAGGTATAGTATTTATTTATATTTTTAATTGTGTAAGTTTTCAAATGGTAATTATATCATATTTTTTTGGTGTAAGCATATTATTACTATGTTTATTAAACTAAATTATCTATCTGGCAGTCAAAGCTTGAGTTGGGCTATTTAATTAATAAATTAAATAATTAACTAGTTTAAAACGCCATTATTTTGAATTTTATAAAGAAATCAATGTAAACTACAACACTATATGTAATGTTAAAAAATAAACATAATTATATAACGTTTAATTAATATAAATCTTTGTACGGAATATATCTTTCAAATAAAATTGGTATAGTTTATTTGTAAAGGCACCACAAACTTCATGACATCGGCACTTTGCTTATAAACGAGAAAGAACTTTATACGGTTCTCAAATACCCCTAGTTTTGCTAGTGGTTTAATACTGAAAGCAACTTTCCCGCCGGTAAAACGATCCGCCCCACAAGCCCATAAACTTCTTACCGACGGACTTGGTTTAACCTTTTTAAGTTCTATTTCCTTGTTGTTAGGATTCAATTTTGAATATACAATATCTATTAGCCTAGATTTTTTTGGGAATGAAAGGCAAAGATGGAAACTCTGTTTTTGTATAGCTTATAAACTAAAAATAAAAAATACTTAATGATTGTTGATTCAGAGACAGTAACATTACTTGTATATTTAAATTTCAATGACAATGATTTCATTAAAAAAAAAAATAACATTGTTACTAACAGCATCCAGGACCGACGGCTTCGCATTATTTTCGAAAACATTTGAAACTGGGTTTCAATACTGAGCCAGGTGACTCGTAATACAGGTAGGTTTATTAGGTCTATTTACCTACTTATTTCAGGAATCAATTCTAATGGAAAAAGTAAAGTAAAGTGAAGTGAAACTATCATTTTTATTCGACTTTTTATCACCTCAATTTTTGTTATACCACGGTGGTGACAAACAAGCGTACGGCTCGCCTGATGGTAAGCGGTCACCGTAGCCTATGAACGCCTGCAAACCCAGAGGTATCGCATGCATATTGCCGACCCCTTATAAACCCTTACAACCGTCCCTTGAAGAATCCCACACTGTAGCGTGTTGGGAAACCTCGTCAGGGAGTTTTAATCACCTTAAAGGCAGGAAATTAATAAAATTAAAAGGCCAGAGGACGACCAGTCAATTCAATGTTTAAGCTTGGCAAAAATAAGTGGTGTGAGTGTCTTGAGAAAAACCCTTTTTGAGTATGGATATGAAATTTGGTACACACATGGCTTATACCCTGTATAAGCATATAGGATACTTTTGTCCACGAAAAATGTTGGGTTCCTGCGGGATCACCGAAAAATTCCCCGAAGGCTTTACTAGCAGGTATTACATAGGTATAATTAGTTATAAGTTATTGATTTTGACAATCCCAAATAAAACTTAAGAACATACTATTTTCAATTAGTTTAGTTTTTGCCGTCGGCTTAGTAAAATAGTGTTAGAATATATCTAACACTATTCTACTAAGCCGACGGCAAAAATAACATAGGTAGGTGTTTTAAAATATTCAAAAATGGTCTTATATATTTATGAACTGTTGCAAAGAACTGTTTTATTTAAAAGTGTTTTCTAGAGTTTATGTATGAATGACCCAAATTTCATTTATATTTATTGTATAATAGTGTCATATAAGACAAATAAGATTTGTGTAGTAGGTACTTATTTCGGTTGTGTACCCAAATGGTTCCAAAGAAACCTTATTACTAAGCTTCCGCTGTCCATCCATCTGTCCGGGCTGTACGACCCATAATATATGGAATATTAAAATTTTCAAAGAATACTGTAACCATCTCAAAAAATTAAAGCAAGAAGTCTACTCTACACTCGGAAAGGTTTTGGGCGATATTACTCTTTAGGCGTACTGTGATGACACAGGTTTGAAGGCGTGAAGACTAAAACATTATTGATAGCAAACACAGCTGTGGTTTCTTACAGAATCATCAACGGTAGACAGATGCAAACAACTTTTTAAATTATCCGTCGGTCTTACCGAAACGATTATACCTTCATATACATATAATGATGAGCTGTTAATTTTTAATTACTAACAGACACATCAATTTTATTTATTTCTATATAGATACATAAAAAATCCTTGCTACTAGTATAATATTTTATGAATTTTCTCAATAATATTATGAGTGGGCGATCGCCCACGGTATTACATCATCCCATTATAAAGGCGCTCCCCCGTGGGCGGGGTCTAAGTTGCTATATAACGCCTTCCCTGGGGCTTGAGGCATCAGTCGCAGCTCGATCCCCGAAGAGAAGAGACCTCTCGCAGTGAAAGATCCAGATCCGGTCCCATTTGTGCTTCAACTCACTGAAAAAAAAATTAAACTTCGTTGTTTCTCCGCATAAAAAAATAATTTACGGTTTAACACTTTGTAAAATTTAGTTTTCGATATTCGCTTAAGAAAATAACATTTAAAGGGAAATATTTTTATGATATATTAATTAATAATAAAATAATAAATAAAAATTAAGGTTTTTTTCAAAAATGTGAAATTTCTGGAACTATTTTGGAAAAGGAGGCCTACAGCTTCAAGGAGAGTTCCTGAATTCGGCGTTCGAAAAAAAAAAGACGAAGAGATTAATTATGATTATTTTATGAAATTCAGATTGGAAAAAAAGCAGAAGTGAAGCACATTAGCACATTAAATGTGTGACCTTTAAGATAGATTTATTAATTAACTAAGGAGAAACACATATGTATTTATTTCATTGTGAAATTTCCGAAACTGCATTGGAGAAAAATTAAAATACGGCATTGTACTGTAAAGAAATAAGAGGCCAACACACAAAAGAAGATTTGAAAGCAGCTGGTGGTGACTTAGACTTCAAGCTAAGTGTGAAAATTATCAGTGGTTCAGTGAGAAAAATCGCAAAGTACTTTTTTACACTGAAAATCCCTAGACACGATATGAAAAATTTGGCACTTGAAAAAATTTGGAAAGAGTTGAAAATACGAACTTAACAACGAACGGGAAGATAATTAATGAAAATGAAAGGAAATTGTTTCTTGGAACTCGAATCGAAATTGAACTCTTGGGAAGTTTGAAAAGAACCACCAAGCTATGGTCGAACTTCGTGAAACTTCCGATCCGGGTTCCGGCGAGCAGTATCTTGCAAATAGTAAGTTATTAACTTTTTATTTGCCTTATATAGTTTTAATTAGGATAGTTACAAGGAGTTTTTCACACTGGTGGTAGGTCTTTTGTTGCAAGAGGCCGGCTAGGTAGGTACCACCGCAGTGTCAAATATTCTGCCGCCAATTAGTTACTGTGTGTTAGATTACTGTGTTCCGGTTTGAAGGGCACTGTACGCTAGTGAAATTACTGGGCAGAGGAGATTTAAGAACAAATATCTCAAGGTTGGCAACGCGTGAGTGGCGCTTACTAATGGTGCTGCAAGCGCTCATAGGCTACGGCAACCACTTACCATCAGGTAGGCCGTATGCTTGTTTGCCAACTTGTAACATAAAAAAAGGACAAACACATTCAGACCAGAAAAGTGCCTGTATGGTCAATACAAAAACCTGCTCCGATCGGGAATCCAAACCGCGATCTGTGGCGCTTAAGGCAGGTTTGGTACCGCTGCGCCACGACGTTACAGGGCTAGGGGGAGAGGTGGGTTAAAGGGGGCAGAGGAGGTAAGACGGCAGAGCGTTGGGACACTTATCTCCACGTATTCATGCTTGTCGATCGAAAACGTTAGTCCACCTGATGAGCCTTATAGCGTCGTCTTAGCCCATAAACACAGCACCAGACCACAATTAGTTTCTATATAAAAAAAATTACAAGCGTATTTTAATGTGGAGGGGTGGTTAAGGGGAAGGGTGGTTAAGGGGATGGGTGGTTAAGGGGAAGGGTTGTTAAGGAGATGGGTGGTTAAGGGGATGGGTGGTTAAGGGAAGGGTGGTTAAGGGGATGGGTGGCTAAGGGCGGGGTGGTTGAGGGAAGGGTGGTTAAGGGAAGGGTGGTTAAGGAGAAGGGTGGTTGAGGGGAAGGGTGGTTGAGGGGAAGGGTGGTTGAGGGGAGGGGGTTAAGGGAAGGGTGATTAAGGGAAGGGGTTAAGGGAAAGGTAGGGTGAGTAAGGCAGAAGTTAGAGGGATGGGAGTAAAAAATAGGAGGCAGGTAGGAGTATGGCTCTTCAGTTTATAGTTATAGAACGAAAAGTACAGTTCCTCTGATTGTAAGCGGTTACCGTAGTCTACAGATGCTTGCAGCACTAAAATCTAGAGCGTAGTTAACATCCTATACGGGAGTAATATGAAAAACGAATTATTAAAAAGAGGTAGAAAAGGAAGGAAAATTAGGACAGAGGGGTGGTGATTTGGGTGATTTGATAGCTATCGAAGAAAGTTTGCAAGTACGCATGCTAATATTTTGCGTGGGCATTCTGTACTTTCTCAGCCGAGCTGGCCCGGCCGCTTTAATGCTGTACTTAAAATAAGTATTCGTTACAAAACGCATTTAAAATAATTTATATATTTTTTTGCTTTAGAAAAGAACGCAACGGTGAAATGAATCCCTTGAAAATGAAAACGTTTAAATTGACGAAGATTCGACTCGGGAGAGCTGCCGAAAGAGCGCGGTCTAACGTCGAGCACATATTTTACAACTATAAAACCTTATGGTATGTTATATATATTTACGTTATTCATATATATTGTTTTACAATAAAATGTATTGATAAAACCTGATGTTTTTATTTGCTTACAAAATATTTTTTATAATCGACTGTTAATATTGTTTTATTAATTTCTGCAGCTTGATTCGAGTGGTATGATCATATTTTGTTTGCGTTTATTTCTCCCTTCCTTCTTTAAGTCTTCTTCTCCTTTAATTCTCATTCTCCTTTAATCTTCGGCTCCTTTCATCATGTCTGAAAACAAATATTAATTCTGCTACTTTCTATTATTTTTAAATTATAGTTATTTTGAATCATTTTTATTATTAATAATTTCATATCTCCGATTTTTTTTAAATGCTTAGTCTGGTAATATTGACTGGTCAGTAAGCGAAACTACTACTTCGTCATCTTTGGTTTGATCTTCATTTATTTTAAAAATTTTCTTTTTAAAGACAACTTTTTCTTCTTCGGATATTCTTATCAGCAAAATTATTAATTATATTTATGTAACAGGTCTACCCGAATAAGGAAGAGGTAAGTTTATATTATAAGGATACCTCTTTCTACCGCAAGATGGCAGTTTTGGAAAAAAAACGTGCTACAAAAATGAAATTACGGAAAATGGGTCCAATTGAATTTACAGGATTTAAGCAATTTACTTTAATAAATGATGTGAAGTTTGTAATAGCCTTAATACTGGTGGTAGAGCGTGTGCTAGCTCGACTGGGTAGGTACCACCCACTCACCAAATTACATACCACGTGTGAACTAGAAAAAAAAATCTATCACAAAAATGTGATACTACATCACCATAAAAATACCATATGCATGACATTTTCTTATGATTATTTCATAATCATAGCCGTATTTGAATTGTTTTATGTATCAATTGCTAGTTCACAAGTGATAACACACAGTGACGCAAAAATTCTTTTCATTGTTGTATTTCAATGTACACGGTGAGTGAGCCAGAATACTTACAAGCACATCGAGTATGTCAACTAAAACCTTTTGTGAATAAGCGTTTTGTAAATGGTCAATATCTCTTAAAAAATAACAAGCCCTATAAATCGATTATAGCATTACGTCATGATCATTCGTCATTAGAAGTTCCTGATGCAGAATGTAAGGTAAGTAATCTAATTAAGCTATATACTGTATTGATTAATGAGTCTTAAAATTACGGAACGGAAAAATATGATTAATCCCTCTTATTCGGACATCTACAATTCTAAAAATATTATCATTACCATCTTTCACGATACGATGCTATCCAGTTTATTAACATTCATTCGTCTGGTGGGAGATTACATTTGTTCCATAAAAGGTGAAAATAAATTATCAATCACTAAGCTTTTAGCAGCATAAATCATTAGTAACTGAAAACACAACACTACCATTGTTTCTATTTGTACAATTTACTTACATAGTAAAGTAGGGGCCTGCTAAGGTTCCACTAAGACCAAGGCCTCCACTCTTATGGAGAAGACGGATAAGGATGCTACACATGCCCTAAACTAGCTTCCACGCTATGCAAGTATTGATGTTATCTCACACAAATTCAGCACTTGAAAATTCAGTTGTGCTTGCCCAGTTTCTAAGCGACTACCAAAACTATTAGGTTCTATATTCGACTGGATTGTATATTATGTGATATTATTGTATGTTCACTGATTACTCCGTCAATTATGAAAATTCTTTTTTACTTGAAAGGTTTTACTTTTAAGTCAGTCTGATTATAATTTGGCCGGGATCTGATTATGAGATTTTGGTTCAGGGGAACTCTTCAAATTTTATTAGCACATCTATTGCGAACGCGATTTGGGTATTTTTTTGAAGTACGTTGTTTATTTGCTCCGGAAAAGCTACATATATTTGGTGATGTTGAACATCTGATGACTGTCATAATAAATATTTCACGGGATACAATTAGTCACTTTAATTTGTTTTCCTATGTATTAAAAGGATTGAAAATTACTTCTAGTATTAGTTTTATACTACTACCAGTACTGTACATATTAAATAATGACTTAGGTTCTGTTTTCACTTTAATAAAGTAGGTTTAATATAAAAACAAAACAAAAAAAAAACATAAAATTAAACAGGAAATTATAAATAAATATGCTTAAACGCAATACATAATTAAAAAGAGGTCGACTCGATAAATTTAGTCACAAGCCCTTAGCTGCAGTACAGGTAGTTCAAAAGAACTGTAGCTTTTCTATAACAGATTATATTATATTATGTAAATAACAATTAGAAATAAACAAAAAATACAAATCCACAAACAGATGAACATTGGGAATGTTTTTATGTCATTTTAGAGATATTAAATATGAATAATGGTTCTAAAAATATCATGATGTTTTTCTATGGGGCTAACTAATAGTAATGTTAAAGGTGGTAGGGTCCTGTGAAAGCCCGACTGGGGAAGTACCACCCACTCATTTTCCACCACACAACCTCTCGGGTTGTTGGTTTGAAAAGTGAGTGAGCCACGTTGATTACCGGCACACGGGGCACACCATCTTATGCCCCACTCTTAGCTTGGTATGATCAACGTATTAAATTGCCTATAATCATTTGCAAAAATTTAATTTTCATCATCCGCCATGTTAGGTCGTCTGCCACTATGTACATTGTGCAGAATCGTCTCAATATTATTAATAAAAAATATAGTTACCACCTTTTTCAACAGCATAGCGTTTATAAGATACGTTGATCATATTATAAGCTTATTTATACTCTATTAGAATATAAGCTAGACTAGGCCAGTACTAAAGCGAGATTTCTAGACAGCTTCATATAAATTAAAATTAATATGAGAAAAACGATAATAAAGTCGTACCAAAAAAGCATAAAATAAAAAAATCGTAAAAAAGGTAGATTATAATATAAGTAGAAGGTAATATTCGATTAAATATCTGGATATTAATTAATTATTAATCCAAATTAATATAAGAAAAAAATATAAACATAAAAAAATTAAAAAGAAAAAAAAGAAACTATAAGCTAATATGATTTTAATATTTATAAATTAATCCTTTTAAAAAATTAAACATAAAACAAAATAAAAACTTTAAAAATAATCAAAAAGGAAAAAAATTTAAATGGGAAAAAAAAATTCATTCGTAGTATAGTCGGTAGTAAGTTACCTTACAGTATCGATATTAGGTTATAAAGATGTAGAGTATATATATAAATAAAAATATTTAAGTATGACATGACGACGCTTGTCTTAAATAAAAAGTAATAAAAAAAGAATATAATTTTGTGCATATTAATTAATACCTATATAAAAAGTAGTTTGTGCTAAGTGTACCTAATATTTAATATTATACTGCTTGTCAAAAAGTGGACATGTTAAGTACAGTAACACTGGAAATACGTATAAAAACCTACATGAAAAAAATGTAAAAACCAAAGAAAAAGAAATAAAAAATTAAAAAATTAAAAATCCAAAAATAATACAAAAGAAAGAAAAATTTTAAAAAAAGTTAAGATAATAAAAAAAAGGGATATAACTCTTTTAACATTTGTAATATTAATAACTTAGTTAGCAATAAAATATTTAAATTAGCAGTATCTTCCCATGAGCATCGGAAGCCAAAACCCACTTTGACTTTTCATTGTTTCCGTCTAGAGGTTACGATCATTGCATTACAAGTTTTACTCTTGTTTGCCAACTTTTCTAGTATAATATAGGAACTTACTTGGCAGCGTGAAAGGGCAACTTAGGTGGTATCCCAATCATATATCCACAATAATATACATGCTTATGATAGTGAATATGCTACATAAATAATAATAAGAGCGAACAATTTTACTTTCATCTAGTAAGAAACGCACTAACTTAATATTAGTCTTAAAGTGAAATTTCGTTATAATTAATAAATATAGTAATTTTATTGCGACACGTAGACCTTAAATTAAAATAATAAACATAAAATTACATCATCTTGTGCTCTTTAATGTAATAATAGGTCTATATTAGTAGTAATTATCTATATAAGTAGTAATAAAAAAATAAAAAAGCAATTACAAAATCCAAAAAAATTAAAATAACAAAAAAATACAAAAAAATAAAATAAAAAATAAAAAAATAATTAAAAATACAAAAAAATAAAAATATAAAAAAACAAAAAAAAATAAAATTAAAAATACAAAAAAAATTAAAAAATACAAAAAAATTTAAAATGCAAAAAAAGAATAAAAAGAAAAAATACAAAAAAATAATTAAAATTTAAAAATACAAAAAATAATTAAAAATAAAAAAATAAAAGAAATATATACCACTCTTTCTTATGCGACTTATAAAAACAGAATTTACTCAATTCTGTTTTTTTTTGTACTATGAAAGTGGCAAACAAATGTAATAACTTAGTCTTAGATGCTATTGTAAAAGTCAGGAGCATCGCCGTGCTTCGTCACCTCAGATAAGAGACATGAAGGAAAAAAAAGGAGAGAGCAAGCACGGTTTGGCCCTTCGGAACTCACACTCACCGTATTTACAATACAGAGACTTTCCAATAGATATGTAAGAAGTATTTTCTAGGCAGCGGCGGCCCATTCATGACTAGAACATGAAGACTGTTCTACATTTTGGACATTATTTTATGATATAATTAAAAATAGTGAATTAGATATTAATATAGTGAATTAAATATTAAAACAGTGATATATAATTATTGTAGTGATGATGCTCTAAACAACAATTAACGAACTCTAACACCCCGGATCAGCGTTCCGAGCTCATGAGCCAGAATTCTTGAGTACAAAGATCTTTAGTGAAGAGTGGTGAAAAGTGTACATCGAGACATGGCCATTCCGAAAATGGATTTTAAGATCAAGGGCTATATAAATAAAACATGCCCTTGGGCCGTGGACGTGCAAGTTGGGGAACCTGTACGTCCATGTTAAGTTGCTAGAGGAGGACGGCAGTCGGCGTGGTCCCGGCTGTCATCCGCGCTTGCGTGCTTGGAGGCATTACCATCCACCCTCGGGCCCTAGCTGAACTCCTTTAGTCACTTGCGGAGCGCAGTCCTTGGCAGGCTCCGCGCTATGTCGTTCTGCGAGAGACTCCGCAGCCTGTCACACACAATTAGGTCGACCACCGAGGAGGTTTTAGTGGGTCCCCATGAAGTTACTATCTTGTCATGGAACCCCACATAACCCGATTCTCCTCCCCAGGAAGTCGGGTATCTGGTAGCAGATTTTCTCCCCGAGAACAAAAAAAAAACAAAATTCAACTAAGCGTTTTGTGTACGAAAATATCGGTCTTAACCGATGTAAATTTTATAATAGCCGATACTTTATTAAGAAGCCTATGTGACAAATCTTTTAATTTTTTTTATTAATTTTTCGTACTCTATTTATAATCTTTCAATTTATTCAATGGATTTCTTATTCTGTCTACGTTATACATGATTATCGAATAGCTGCCAAATAAATTCTAGTTAAAATGTGACCTAAAACTAAAACAATTTTTTTATTAATAATCATATAATATTTCCATGCGTTTTCATTGTTATAATAACGAACTACATACCGCAGTAACGCATTTTGTCACAGTTATATAAAGGAATTTCCTTGAAAACCTCAGAAAATAGATGTATATGTGTGTATAATAATGATTATATAAATAAAATGAGCTTAATCAGCGTGAGGTTTTCGAATGGGGTAAAGGTTTATAAAAACAATCAGAATTTTCTAAAAGTTTAAGTTTGTCAAATATAATGATATATCTGTTTTAATAATGAAATACATTTAAATTTATATTGGTGTGAAAAAAAAACCGTAATAGTATATCCAAGGTGGTAGGGTCCTGTGAAAGCCCGACTGGGGAAGTACCACCCACTCATTCTTCCACCACACAACCTCTCGGGTTGTTGGTTTGAAAAGTGAGTGAGCCAGTTTAATTACAGGCACACGGGGCATAGTATCTAAAGCCCCACTCAAAGCTATATATGATCAACGTACTGCATTGCGTAAGATAGTAATAATTGCAAAATTTATTTCGCAACCTAAGCGGGACCCAAAATTTACTGGACATTTAAGAACCAATATCTTGAGGTTGTTAACGCGTGAGTGGCACTCACTAATGGTGTTACTGGCGCTCATAGACTACGGCGACCGCTTACCATCGGGAGGGCCGTATGTTTGCTTGTCAACTTTGTAACATAAAAAGTAGTAACTCGTTGGATAAGAGCAACTTTATTGTCCAGAGTTAACGATTATTAATTATCAGATGTTATGTAACAACAACCGAAACCGATATGCTCTTCGACAAATGCAAACACATAAACAGATATTTGCAAAATCTTTATAAATCTATAAACATCTGGCGCGAGACAATCGAACTTGCAACCATTGAGGCTAAAGATAGGCTCAGTACCAACACGCCACTATGGTCCTAAAGCCTGAGCACACTCTAAACATCAGTGCTCCAATCCTGCCGATTTAATTCAGTTTCCTTTCAAGTTGCCTTACGTCACTTAGTTTGCCAGCAATACAGCATTTAGTGGCTAAAATTTTGTAACCTTTCTGCTTATAGTCTCAATGAAGTCTTAATTAAGCATCAGATAGACTATGGAAGTGTAATTCCGTTTTTATTCCGCATTGTCGCTACAATTTTGGATGCATTTCAAAGGTAGCTTATACTACATATATTGCGGCAGACGTTGATCATATTATATGCTTATGCGTTAGTAGGTGACGAGTAAACGCTGGGAACTACAAGTCGACTTCCCAGACTAGATTGCAAGTTAATTACTGGAGCGCGATTAAAATTATTGAGTATGTGTAAATTTTAAGTATAAATGTACATTTATAACAGGCGCTTACGACCACATTATTTTTAGTAAAATAATTTATTAATTAAAATTATAAAATCATAAAATTACAAAAAAAACATTAAAAATGAAAAACCAAAAAAAAAATAGTCTTATTTAAATATAAATACTTATAAATATAATACATAAGCAACACTGTCTAAGAGACAGTAAGTTCTAATACATAAGTACTATTTCGTGATTTATAGCGATAAATTGTTAGGTTTAGGTTCAGGGTGAAAATGTAATTTTAACTATTATATAATTATATGCAAATTGGTCTAACAGTGCTGTCATGTCATGCCACAGGGTAAAAATAATATATTTATGACAAGTGATTGGTATTGGTCATAGATACAACCTATGTGACGTGTAGATGTCGCTACGTCTCGGGGGGGGAGGGTGGTGTATGTGATGTAGCGACATCACCACTCTAAACATACATACATACATACATATATACACACTCAAGAGAAGCTATAGTTGTATTGCAAACGCCAACATAACTATTGTTTTACACACCGTATCAATCGATGCTGGTAATCAAAATATAAATTAAAATGTATCGATACTGCGAATTTAGCTTAATGATAATGATAGAGATGAGATAGATAGAGATATTGTAATAATAAGTTATAGTAATTGTAAAAGGGCTTTAATATATTTGATTAAAAATACTCTTTAAAGCGTTTACATATGGGTATTTTATTGTCATATTACTTAAGTAATTTTAAAGGGATTTCAAATAATGCTTTGTGTAGATTTAGAAATTATAATAACCATAGGTCTATAATTATGTAATATATTAAAATAGGTGTAAATATGTAGGGATGAAAACTAAACTAGCATCAAAATCTTTCAATTTAGCCGTCAATGTGCTAGGCTAAATCTAGGTTTTATCGTTTGTACCTCTTAGAACTAGGTTCATATCGTTTGTACCCTTAGATATCTTGTGTTTAATGCAAAGAAACCAACGGAATAACATTAACTTAGCATTTTTTTCAGCCAATCAAAATCTTTCAATTTAGCCGTCAATATGCTAGGCTAAATCTAGGTTTTATCGTTTGTACCTCTTAGAACTAGGTTCGTATCGTTTGTACCCTTAGATCTCTTGTGTTTAACGCAAGGAAACCAACGGAATAACATTAACTTAGCATTCTTTTTAGGCAATCAAAATCTTTCAATTTAGCCGTCAATGTGCTAGGCTAAATCTAAGTTTTATCGTTTGTACCTCTTAGAACTAGGTTCGTATCGTTTGTACCCTTAGATATGATTCTTGTTTCAAAAATTATTGACTTCTATATAAATTTCAACCTTTTTTTACTCCCGTAAGGTTTGAATTTCATAAAAATCTTTCTTAGTGCGCGTTTATGTTTTGAAACATCTACTGTAAAAATATTCATCTTTCTAGATCCAAGGGCTTAGGCTGAGTGTTTATTATTGATATACTTACCTTATAAGAATACAATATTAATTTGAAATGTCAAACATTAATAATAATTATTGGACTGAAGTATCACTTACTCATTTTCCAAATTGTAGGTTCAAGCTCGTTTATTACAGACACACAGGCCAAGTATCTCAAGCTCCATTCATAATTGTATAATAGAAATGTATCATTTATCTTCAATCGTCCACATAATATATTTTTCAAATTTTTAAAACTATGTATCTGGCAGTGGGGCTTTTTGCAAACCCACGTGGGTACATACCGCCCATTCACCGATTCACTATTATTAACAAGAGCCGTAATTCAAATTATACGACGAAATGAATGTATTTTTTATAATATAAATTCAATTACCTATAATTTAAATCTTGTAAAGTTATCAGTTAGATAACTTTTAACATTCTTTAACCTTTTCTAAGTACTTATTGCTTAATGACCAGAGAGCCCATTAAGGCCAGTACGGCCGACAGTAATATACATTTAGAAAAACTGAAAATAGCCTTATATTCAAAAGGGTGAGTCAGCAAGTATGTCTACTACGAACATTTGGTATTAAAACTTAACTCCAATTTTTTTTAATACTTATTTCGTAATATATTTTGTGAAAACGTATTTGATTAAGTCATGAATTTAATATTTTAATAATGTACTTCACAGGTAATTAAATACTTGTTTTAATTATAAAGGACAGTTAAATTTATGGTGGTGTAAAAATAAAACCTGTAATAGTATATCCAAGGTGGCAGGGTCCTGTGAAAGCCCGACTGGGGAAGTACCACCCACTTATTCTTCCACCACACAACCTCTCGTGTTGTTGGTTTGAAGAGTGAGTGAGCCAGTTTAATTACAGGCACACGGGGCATAGTATCTAAAGCCCCACTCAAAGCTATATATGATCAACGTACTGCATTCCCTAAAATAGTAATAATTACAAAATTTATTTCTCATCCTCCGTTGTAATGGCTTATCTGCAGCTTTACATATGTAATTATATTATAATTAATTAGAAAATAGAAACCATATATTTTTTCCTTCTTAGCAATAATCCCGGTTTTTTCCCATAGTCTACGGCTATAGAGTAATAACTCTATATCTTGATTTGACAAGTTAACTATTTTTTAAACAGATTGATTGCCATTTGCCTCAGCAACCCTAAGCGTAACCCAAACATTACTGGGCACAGGAGATTTAAGAACCAATATCTCGAGGTTGTTAACGCGTGAGTGGCATCCACTAATAATGTTAATGGCGCTCATAGACTACGGCGACCGCTTACCATCGGGAGGGCCGTATGTTTGCTTGTCAACTTTGTAACATAAAAAGTAGTAATTTGTTGGATAAGAGCAACTTTATTGTCCAGAGTTAACGATTATTAATTATCAGATGTTATATAACAACAACCGAAACCGACATGCTCTTCGACAAATGCTCACACATAAACAGATATTTGCAAAATCTTTACAAAGCTATAAACATCTGCCCCGAGACAATCGAACTTGCAACCATTCAGGCTAAAGACAGGCTCAATACTGACACGCTACCATGGTCCTACAGCCTGGACACACTGTAAACATCAGTGCCCCAATCCTGCCGATTTAATTCACTTTCCCTTCATGTTGCCTTACGTCACTTAGTTTGCCAGCAATACAGCATTTAGTGGCTAAAATTTTGTAACTGCTTATAATCTCAATGAAGTCTTAATTAAGTATCAGATAGACTATGGAAGTGTCATTCCGTTTTTATTCCGAATTGTCGGTATAATTTTGGATGCATTTCAAAGGTAGCTTATACTACATATATTGCGGCAGACGTTGATCATATTATATGCTTATGCGTTAGTAGGTGACGAGTAAACGCTGGGAACTACAAGTCGACTTCCCAGACTAGATTTCAAGTTAACTACTGGAACGCGATTAAAATTATTGAGTATGTGTAAAATTTAAATATAAATGTATATTTATAACAGGCGCTTACGACCACATTAATTTTAGTAAAATAATAAATTAATTAAAATTATAAAATCATAAAATTACAAAAAAAAAACATAAAAAAGTGAAAAACCAAAAAAAATAGTCTTATTTAAATATAAATACTTATAAATATAATACATAAGCAACACTGTCTAAGAGACATTAAGTTCTAATACATAAGTACTAATTGGTCATTTAGAATGATAAAGGTATCGGTTTAGGTACAGGGTTAAATGTATTTTTTACTATTTTATATTTACATATATGCAAATGTGCTTAATAGTGCTGTCTTGTCACAGTGTAAAAATAATATATTTATGACAACTGATTGGTATTGGTCATTGATACTACCTATGTAACGTGCAGATGTCGCTCCATCTCGGAGAGGGAGGGTGGTGTAAGAGATGTAGCGACATCACCACTCTAAACATACACAGGCTTCTTATGAGCAAGCTCGCTCCACCGTAGACCTCATCTATGCCTCCGCGCTCGATGGAGGTCAAGAGCTTACCCATTCTATATATAAAAAAAAACATACATACATTCCTACATACATACATACATACATACATACATACATACATACATACATACATACATACATACATACATACATACATACATACACATATACATACATTCCTACATAAACATATACATATATAAGTATATACATACATATAATGCTTTTGGGGTTGTTCAGACTTTGTACTAAAATTACAACGTTACGTACGTTATTCACTCAGCCCTAGAATAATTTAATTTTTATAAATTTTTATTTTTATTTTTATTTAGATAAGAAGGGGTTTAGTCACCCAGTGACTATGCCACCCCCCTAAATACACACACCAACTAACAAGAAACACAGAAAACAAAACAAACTTAAACACTATAAAGCACAACAATTATAAAGGTTCTTATCTTAAGGTAACAATGTACATAGCATTTTAGCTTCCTCTAAGAAGCTATTGCAAACGGCAACATTACTATTGTTTTGCGCATCTTATCAACAGATGCGTGATATCAAAATATAAATTAAAATGACTCTGATATTGTAATAATAAGTTCAAAAAGGTATTTAAATAAAAGGGCTTTAATATATTTAATTAAAAATCGCCCATTAAAGCGTTTAGATATGGGGTATTATATTGTTATTTTACTTAAGTAATTTTAAAATTATAATAACCATGGGTCGATAATTATGTATATAATATATAAATAAAATAGGTGTAAATATGTAGGGATGAAAACTAAACTAGCATTAAAATCATGTTGAAAAAACAAAAAAAAAAATGCCTTATTTCACTAGAAATACTTATAAATATAATATATAACAGATACTGTCCAAGAAACGCTAAGTTCTAAAAATGACATAAGTACCACAATATTTTTTGTTATTTAATGATAGTGTTAAAGTGTTTTTAATAGTATATTTTTTTCCCACGATGAAGGGTTCGCTTTTAGCCTTTTTATCACTTTTACTTTTCTCGCTGTTAATTTTTTTTTCTTGTAAGTTTAATTGTCTGAAAAATCTCTGATAGCTAAGCTGTTAGATAGTACCACAGTAACGCATTTCGTCACAATTTTGTCAGGGCATTCGCTTGAACTGCGCGGTAAATAGATACATATGTTTCAAATTGAACTACAATTGGTTGGAAATTTTAATATTTCACATAGTCCCGTAGCCAGTAATAATTTCTTAATGTCCGTCTGACCATCCGTCCGTGCGTCTATCCCTCTGTTTGTCCGCCTGTCAGTCTATCCGTCTATCCTCTGTCTGGCTGCCCATCTGTACGTTTGCTGCATGCAATTTAGAAAATAGGTAATTAAATCAGTGTGGTTTGGCGTAATATATTCTAAAAATGTAATGAAAAAAAATTATCAATCTAACGGCTAACCATATATTAGTATACCAATAAAAAGAATACGGATTTCACCATAGAATTTAAAACTAAGAATACATATTGAGTTTCACACAAATTAAAAAAGCTCTTATAAGGTAAATCAATATCCCTATAATTAGCGGACTAACTACGCAGTAAAATTATTAAGAAAAATTTTAAATTGATTGAATTTCGAAACTAAAAAAATTACAAAAAGAATTTGAAAAAAGAATTATGGTGGTAGGGTCCTGTGAAAGCCCGATTGGGGAAGTACCACCCACTCATTCTTCCACCACACAACATGTCGTGTTGTGGGTGCGAAAAGTGAGTGAGCCAATTTAATTACAGGCACACGGGGCAAACTATCTTACGCCCCACCATTGCCTTACTATAAGTATAAACTAAGGACCGGCCCTTCCATACAGAAAAAAATCCATAAATTAGCTGGTGCCCCATTGCAAATTAATCAGCAACGAAATGAAACGAACTTGTCACATTCACAACTTCATTCCAACATGTTGTAACAAGCGTCGTTTCATTCCGTCGATGTTGAATTTAGGAAGAAGCAACTTGAAGCAAGTCTTCGACATATTTGTATCAAATGGCCTGTCCATATGTGTAATAAGTCTACTCGTCCCACTCATAGCTATATACTTTGTATATGATCTACGTAGTGTAATATTTGTATCATTTGATTTTATGATTGAAGTTTTTACTCTGAGTGATTGGCACCTGCCTCTGAACCGACAGCTTAACGTGAACTCCGATTTATGCCTAGATTGAATAAGAGATTTGTAAGATCTTTACGAAGTTATAAAAATGTTCTTCGAGCGGGAGTAGAACCCGTAACCATGGAGGCTAAAGGCAGGATATTTATGACAACCGTAGTTGCCACTATGAATTAGATTTTTTTTTATGCAAAAAGAAAGTTACGGTGTTTGTGGTTAGGTTAGGCGTGGGCATGGAAAGTATAATTTAACTAAAAATTTATTACCTTTCTAATCGATTTATGACAAATTTCTATGATAGCTTACTGCAGACGTTGATCAGATAATAAGTGCTCGTAACAGACACTAAGCTACGCCGGAACGATTTCACGGTATATTATATATTAAGCATAAAGGTAAGATTGAAATAATACGATTAAAACGCGCCTGTAAGTATTAGTGAAATTAATTAATTAAACTAATAAAATCATAAAAATTAAAATAAAAAACATAAAACTTGGAAAGCGAAAAAAAATGTCTTATTTAAATAGGGATACTTATAAATTTAAGTTAGTTAATATAATGTCGTAAACAACTTTTCATGTTATATATTATAGAAATGCAATTTAATTGCTGTAGGTTTTAAATTATTGTAAGTTTTTATTTATAGTACTGTAGAATTATATGCATTACAACGGATAGGTCATATATTCCTATATAGCGTGTAGTGTCGCCACATCTCAGGAGAGGTTATTTAGGTTCAGGTTAATATAAAGTTTGAAATGTTTTACACCTTCAGGCTTGGAATTAAAGGAAATATTAAAACAAGTATTTCTTTATCTTTAATCATTTTCCAAATAAGAAAGTTACATGCTCCTAGTTTAAAAATTACCTTTTTCCATCCAAATTTCAATCCCTTTCTCACCCCTTCAGGGGTTAAGTTTTTAGGCAAATTAAAATATACGTTTTTTATCTTTAATTGTTCGACGAATAAAATTTCTTGCATCTTTTTTCAAAACTGTCAAAGTTCCATAGCTGGCAGTAGGGCTTTTTGCAAACCGACGTGGGTTTAACAGCCCATTCACTGATTCATAATTATTAACGAGAGCCGTAATGGAAATTATAAGATGAAATGAATGTATTTTTTAAATATATATTCCATTTCCTTTATTTTTAATATTGTAAAGTTTTCAGTTAGATAACTTTTAACATAACCTTTTTTCTAAGTACTTTTTGTTGTTGGCCCTAATGGCCAGTGAGCCCATTAAGGTCAGTACGGCCAGCGATAATAATCATTTAGAAAACCTGAAAATAGCCCTATATTCAGAAGAGTGAGTCAGCAAGTGTACCTACAATGAACATTAGGTATTACAACTCAACTCAATTTTCTTTTATACTCATTTCGTAATACATTTTATAAAAACGTATTTGGTTAAGTCATGAATTTAATATTTTAATAATGTACTTCACAGGTAATGAAATACTTGGTTTAATTGTGAAGGACAGTTAAATTTATGTTGGTGTAAAAATAAAACCTGTAATAGTAACATCAAAGGTGGTAGGGTCCTGTGAAAGCCCGACTGGGGAAGTACCACCCACTCATTTTTCCACCACACAACCTCTCGTGTTGTTGGTTTGAAGAGTGAGTGAGCCAGTTTAATTACAGGCACACGGGGCATAGTATCTAAAGCCCCACTCAAAGCTATATAATATGATCAACGTACAGCATTGCCTAAATAGAAATAATTGCAAAATTTAATTCCTATTCACCGTTGCGTTGGGTCATCAGCAACTTTAAATAGGAAATTATAAAACAACAATGTGACAACAACCAGAACCGACAGCTTAGCGTGCTCTTCGACAAAGGCCGACCGGACCGGTTCGGACCGAACCGGATATTGATGTAAGATCAACAAAGCTACAAACATCTGCCCCCAGCGGAAATCGAACCTGCGACCATCATGGCTAAAAGCAGTTAAATATCAACACGCCACTATGCTCCTAAAGTATGAACACTGTCAACGCCAGTGCCACTTCTTGCCGATTTTTAATACATATGAATCAAGCTGTCGTTTGTGTTTTTTTTCAAGCTGTCTTTTGGTGTTTTTTTTTTCAAGCTGTCTTTTCAGCAATACAGCCTAAAATTTTGTAACCTTTCTGATTGTCTTGATGAATTCGAAATTAGGTATCACATATAACATGAAATTGAATTGTAATGATTTTTGACAAATTTCAAAGTATGCTTACTGCACACGTTCATCATATTATAAGCTTATGCGCTAATAGCAGACGAGTAAGCTACGCCGAGTAGATTTCAAGTCAGCTACTTGAATACGACTTGTAAATAATGTATATCTAAAAAAGGTGCACTCAACATCCCTAATTATAGATAGATGATATCTTATATTAATTATTCAATACGCTGATGTAAAATATAATTTTAAATGTAATATTGATAAAAAAACGGTCGTCAATTTATTTAATTTTAGTAAAATAAAGAAAATAATATAAAAAATAATTAAAATAATAAAAATCCAAAAAAATATATAAAAACGTGAAAAACCAAAAAAAATCTTGATATATGATTGATTTTTGATTTATATAAAAATAGAATTTAACATTTTTTTTATTGTAATGGTAACTACGAGTACAAATCAGTTACATCGGGTCGATTTCCCTGACTAGATTTCAAGTCAACTAATTGAACAAGATTAAAATGAATTAGTATGTTAATATAAAATATTAGTATTCCTGTAAAATTTAAAAACGCTTAAAATGTATTTTAGTCAAGTAATTAATTAAATAAATTGGTAACATTACAGACATTCAAAAAAATATATGAAAAATAAATAATGAAAATATGGCATATAAAATAATTTCCACTGACACATTTGAAACTAAAGAGCCCTGTTCATTAGGTAATTTTCTGCCACAGCTACATGCATGTATTCACATATTGTAATATCTATAATGTAGTAAAACCTTGGACCATTTAATATAGCAAACTAATACTATAAAACCAATTTACTATATAGCCATTTATTTTTCTCTTTAGGGTTTCGTATTCGAAGGGTGCCCATGGGTAAGACCTATGTCTGTCCCTCTTTCCGTCCGTCTATCAGTCCCTCTATGTACTCATTCAAAAATTCACAAATCGCATAAAAACTAGCAAGAAGTAGTAATGAATGAATTATTTATTTTTCAATATAATATGTTCAATCCATTTTTTCTTTTCGTGTAAAGCTATCAGTTTGTACATAGCCTTTTTTCCGAATGTTTATTGCTGTTAGCTTTTCTGCTCAGTGAGCCCATTAAGGCCAGTGCGGCCAACAGTAATAAACTTTTAGAAAAAAAATGAATATAATTATGCATTCAAAAGAGTAAGCAAGTATACCTACTACGAACATCGGGTGCTAAAACTTAAGCCCAATTTTCTTCTTAAACTTATTTTGTAATTCATTTTATGAAAAAGTATTACCTTAAGTCATGAATTTCATATTGTAACCACGTACTACACAAGGTCACATATATTTCAATGAGAGAGATATTAGGTATCCATTAAAATATATAAAACTATAACAATAGAAATGAAATATATAATGTAAAAATAAAACCAGTAATAGTAATATTAAAGGTGGTAGGGTCCTGTGAAAGCCCGACTGGGGAAGTACCACCCACTCATTCTTCCACCACACAACTTGTCGTGTTGTTAGTGCGAAAAGTGAGTGTGCCAATTTAATTACAGGCACACAGGGCAAACATCTTACGCCCCACCATTGACTTACTATAAACTAAGCACCGGCCCTTCCATACAGAAAAAAATCCATATATTCGCTGGTGCCCCATTGCAAATTGAACATCAACGGAATGAAACGAAGTTGTCACATTCACAACTTCATTCCAACATGTTGTAACTAGCGTCGTTTCTTTCCGTCGATGATGAATTTAGGAAGAAGAAGTAACTTGAAGCAAGTCTTTGACATTTTTGTATCAACGGGCCCGTCCATATTTGTATAATAAGTCTACTGACCCCACTCATTAAAATATATAAAACCATAACAATAGAAATGAAATATATAATGTAAAAAGAAGAACCAGTAATAGTAATATTAAAGGTGATAGGGTCCTGTGAAAGCCCGACTGGGGAAGTACCACCCACTCATTCTTCCACCACACAACTTGTCGTGTTGGTAGTGCGAAAAGTGAGTGTGCCAATTTAATTACAGGCACACAGGGCAAACTATCTTACGCCCCACCATTGACTTACTATAAACTAAAGACAGGCCCTTCCATACAGAAAGCAATTCCATAAATTCGCTGGTGCCCCATTGCAAATTGAACACCAAAGAAATGAAACGAAGTTGTCACATTCACAACTTACTTCCAACATGTTGTAACTAGCGTCGTTTCATTCCGTCGATGTTGAATTTAGGAAGAAGCAACTTGAAGCTAGTCTTTGACATATTTGTATCAAACGGCCTGTCCATATGTGTAATAAGTCTACTCGTCCAGTCATAGCTATATACTTTGCATTTGATCAACGTACTGTAGTATTTGTATCATTTGATTTTATGATCGAAGTTTTTACTCTGAGTGATTGGCAGCTGCCTCTGAACCGACAGCTTAACATGAACTCCGATCAATGCCTAGATTGTAAAAGAGATTTGTGAGATCTTTACGTAAGTTGTAAACATGTTCTTCGAGCGGGAGTAGAACCCGTAACCATGGAGGCTAAAGGCAGGCTCTTTATGACAACCGTAGTTGCCACTATGAATTAGATTTTTTTTTGTGGGAAAACAAAGTTACGGTGTTTGTGTTTAGGTTAGGCGTGGGCAAGGAAAGTATAATTTAACTAAAAATTTATTACCTTTCTAATCGTTTTATGACAAATTTCTATGATAGCTTACTGCAGACGTTGATCAGATAATAAGTGCTCGTAACAGACACTAAGCTACGCCGGAACGATTTCACGGTATATTATATATTAAGCATAAAAGTAAGATTGAAATAATACGCTTAAAACGCGCCTGAAAGTATTAGTGAAATTAATTAATGAAACTAATAAAATCATAAAAATTAAAATAAAAAATATAAAACTTGAAAAGCGAAAAAAAAATGTGTTATTTAAATAGGGATACTTATAAATTTAAGTTAGTTAATATAATGTCGTAAACAACTTTTCATGTCATATATTATAGAAATGCAATTTAATTGCTGTAGGTTTTAAAGTATTGTAAGTTTTTATTTATAGTACTGTAGAATTATATGTATTACAACGGATAGGTCATATATTCATGTTAATATAAAGTTTGAAATGTTTTACACCTTCAGGCTTGGAATTAAAGGAAATATTAAAACAAGTATTTCTTTATTTTAATCATTTTCCAAATAACAAAGTTACATGCTCCTAGTTTAAAAATTACGTCTTTCCATCCAAATTTCAATCCCTTTCTCACCCCTTCAGGGGTTAAGTTTTTAGGCAAATTAAAATATACGTTTTTTATCTTTAATTGTTCGACGAATAAAATTTCTTGCATCTTTTTTCAAAACTGTCAAAGTTCCATAGCTGGCAGTAGGGCTTTTTGCAAACCGACGTGGGTTTAACAGCCCATTCACTGATTCATAATTATTAACGAGAGCCGTAATGCAAATTATAAGATGAAATGAATGTATTTTTTAAATATATATTCCATTTCCTTTATTTTTAATATTGTAAAGTTTTCAGTTAGATAACTTTTAACATAACCTTTTTTCTAAGTACTTATTGTTATTGGCCCTAATGGCCAGTGAGCCCATTAAGGCCAGTACGGCCAGCGGTAATAAACACTTAGAAAAACTGAAAATAGCCCTATATTCAGAAGAGTGAGTCAGCAAGTGTACCTACAACAAACATTAAGTATTAAAACTTAACTCAATTTTCTTTTTATACTCATTTCGTAATACATTTTATAAAAACGTATTAAGTTAAATTTAATATTTTAATAATGTACTTCACATGTAATGAAATACTTGGTTTAATTGTGAAGGACAGTTAAATTTATGTTGGTGTAAAAATAAAACCTGTAATAGAAACATCAAAGGTGGTAGGGTCCTGTGAAAGCCCGACTGGGGAAGTACCACCCACTCATTTTCCACCACACAACCTCTCGTGTTGTTGGTTTGAAGAGTGAGTGAGCCAGTTTAATTACAGGCACACGGGGCATAGTATCTAAAGCCCCACTCAAAGCTATATAATATGATCAACGTACTGCATTGCCTAAGATAGAAGTAATTGCAAAATTTATTTCCCATCCACCGTTGCGTTGGCTCATTAGCAACTTTAAATAGGAAATTATAAAATATAAAAACAATAAAAATTTTATAAACACTTCACTTCACACACTTCACTTCTTCTTAGTAATATATCCGGCATTTTTCCCAGGCTCTGCTTATTATATCGTCTGCTTATATCCGGATATGACAGGTTACTAGACCTCAGCAACTGTAAGCGGAATCTAATAACTCAATGGATTAGAGCAACTTACATATCAACAGTTAACGATTATTATTAACTATGTAGCAGATGCTATGTGACAACGACCAGAACCGACAACTTAGCGTGCTCTTCGACAAAGGCTCGGACCGAAACGGACATTTGTAAGATCAACAAAGCTACAAACATCTGCCCCCAGCGGAAGTGGAACCTGCGACCATCAAGGCTAAAAGCAGGTTAAATACCAACACGCCACTATGCTTCTAAAGCCTGAACATCGTCAACGCCAGCGCCTCAATCTTGTCGATTTAAATACATATAAATCGAGTTTCTTTTCAAGTTGCCTTTTCAGCAATACAGCCTATAAAGGCTAAAATTTCGTAACCTTTCTTATTATTATAGTCTCGATGAATTCCTAATGCTTACTGCAGACGTTGATCATATTGTAAGCTTATGCACCAGTAGCACACGAGTAAACTACGCCGAGTCGATTTCCCGGAGTAGATTTCAAGTCAGCTACTTGAATACGACTTGTAAATAATGTATATGTAAAAAAGGTGCACTGAACAGTCGCAATTATAGATAGATGATATCTTATATTAATTATTGAATACGCTTATGTAAAATATAATTTTAAATGTAATATTGATAAAAAAACGGTCGCCAATTGATTTAATTTTAGTAAAATAAGGAAAATAATACAAAAAATAATAAAAAAATAAAATTCCAAAAAAGTATATAAAAACGTGAAAACCAACAAAAAAAATCTTGATACCTTCCATCCGACCTTCCGTCTCTTTGTCCACCTCACCTTCTATCTATCTACCCCTGTGTCCGTCTGTCCGTCTGTCCGTCTGTCCGTCTGTCCGTCTGTCAGTCTGTCCGTCTGTCCGCCTGTCCGCCTGTCCGCCTGTCCGCCTGTCTGAAAACTGTGTCTCTTACGGATAAGGCCTAAATTTTATTCACCAGCATCGATCAGCGGGTCATTGGATGGTATTGGACACACTTATGAGTACACATCGTTACAAGATCGAAACGATGCTGAAATGAGAATAGATACTTATTCATATTCATAAAAAACAGCTATTTTGTAATAACTAACTATACATTAGTATTACAGTGAAAAGGATAAACGAACAATCCATCAACTTTAATATATATTAATGTTGGTGGATATATATACTATAAACTAATATGAACAAATTAATTTAATGTAAGTGAAAAAAAAAAAAAAAAAAAACAAAACAAAAAAATACAAAATGACCATTTAAACAAAAAAAAAAAATACTAGCGATGTTCAAATTAGTAGTTGTAAATATTATTTATATAAAAATAGAAATTAAAAAATAGTTTATTGTAAACGGTGCTACGAGTACCAATAAGTTACATCGGGTCGATTTCCCGGGCTAGATTTCAAGTTAACTACTTGGACAAGATTAAAATGAATGAATAAATTAGTATGTTAATATAAAATATTAGTACACCTGCAAAATTTAAAAAAAAAGACGCTTAAAGTGTAGTTTTAGTCAAGTAATTAGTCAAGTAATTAATTAAATAAATGGGTAACATTACAGACATTACAAAAAAAAATATAAAAAATAAATAATGAAAATATGGCATATAAAATAATTTCCACTGACACATTTGAAACTGAAGAGCCCTGTTGATTAGGTAATTTTCTGCCACAGCTACATGCATGTATCCACATATTGTTATATCTATAATCTAGTAAAACCTTGGACTATTGAATATAGCAAACTAAAACTATAAAACCAATTTACTATATAGCCATTTATTTTTCTCTTTAGGGTTTCGTATACGAAGGGTGCCCATGGGTAAACCCTATGTATGTCCCTCTTTCCGTCGGTCCATCAGTCCCTCTATGTACTCATTCAAAATTTCATAAATCGCATAAAAACTAGCAAGAAGTAGTAATGAATGAATTATTTATTTTTCGATATAATGTTCAATCCATTTTTTCTTTTCGTGTAAAGCTATCAGTTTGTACATAACCTTTTTTCTGAATGTTTATTGCTGTTGGCCTTTCTGGTCAGTGAGCCCATTAAGGCCAGTGCGGCCAACAGTAATAAACTTTTAGAAAAAAATGAATATAACTATGCATTCAAAAGAGTAAGCAAGTATACCTACTACGAACACCGGGTGCTAAAACTTAAGCCCAATTTTTTTCTTAAACTTATTTTGTAATTCATTTTATGAAAAAGTATTACCTTAAGTCATGAATTTCATATTGTAACAACGTACTACACAAGGTCACATATATTTCAATGAGAGAGATATTAGGTATCCATTAAAATATATAAAACCATAACAATAGAAATGAAATATATAATGTAAAAATAAAACCAGTAATAGTAATATTAAAGGTGGTAGGGTCCTGTGAAAGCCCGACTGGGGAAGTACCACCCACTCATTCTTCCACCACACAACTTGTCGTGTTGTTAGTGCGAAAAGTGAGTGTGCCAATTTAATTACAGGCACACAGGGCAAACATCTTACGCCCCACCATTGACTTACTATAAACTAAGGACCGGCCCTTCCATACATAAAAAAATCCATATATTCGCTGGTGCCCCATTGCAAATTGAACATCAACGGAATGAAACGAAGTTGTCACATTCACAACTTCATTCCAACATGTTGTAACTAGCGTCGTTTCTTTCCGTCGATGTTGAATTTAGATAGAAGAAGCAACTTGAAGCAAGTCCTTGACATTTTTATATCAAAGGGCCTGTGCATATGTGTATAATAAGTCTACTGACCCCACTCATTAAAATATATAAAACCATAACAATAGAAATGAAATATATAATGTAAACATAAAACCAGTAATAGTATATTAAAGGTGGTAGGGTTCTGTGAAAGCCCGACTGGGGGATATCATCTACTCATTCTTCTACCACACAACATGTCGTGTTGTTGGTGCGAAGAGTGAGTGAGTGAGCCAATTTAATTACAGGCACACAGGGCAAACATCTTACGCCCCACCATTGACTTACTATAAACTAAGGACCGGCCCTTCCATACAGATAAAAATCCATATATTCGCTGGTGCCCCATGGCAAATTGAACATCAACGGAATGAAACGAAGTTGTCACATTCACAACTTCATTCCAACATGTTGTAACTAGCGTCGTTTCTTTCCGTCGATGTTGAATTTAGGAAGAAGAAGCAACTTGAAGCAAGTCTTTGACATTTTTGTATCAACGGGCCTGTCCATATTTGTATAATAAGTCTACTGACCCCACTCATTAAAATATATAAAACCGCAGCAATAGAAATGAAATATATATAGTAAAACTAAAACCAGTTATAGTATATTAAAGGTGGTAGGGTCCTGTGAAAGCCCGACTGGGGAGATATCATCCACTCATTCTTCTACCACACAATATGCCGTGTTGTTGGTTCGAAGAGTGAGTGAGCCAATTTAATTACAGGCACACGGGGCAAACATCTTACGCCCCACCATTGACTTACTATGAATTAAGGACCGGCCCTTCCATACAGAAAAAAATCCATAAATTCGCTGGTGCCCCATTGCAAATTGAACATCAACGAAATAAAACGAAGTTGTCACATTCACAACTTCATTTCAACATGTTGCACCTAGCGTCGTTTCATTCCGTCGATGTTGAATTTAGGAAGAAAACGCAACTCTAAGCAACTCTGACATTTTTGTATCAAAGGGCCTGTCCATATGTGTATAATAAGTCTACTGGCCCCACTCATTAAAATATATAAAACCATAGCAATAGAAATGAAATATATAATGTAAAAATAAAGTAATAGTAATATTAAAGGTGGTAGGGTACTGTGAAAGCCCGACTGGGGAAGTACCACCCACTCATTCTTCCACCACACAACATGTCGTGTAGTTGGTTTGAAGAGTGAGTGAGCCAGTTTAATTACAGGCACACGGGGCATAGTATCTAAAGCCCCACTCAAAGCTATATAATATGATCAACGTACTGCATTGCCTAAGATAGAAATAATTGCAAAATTTATTTCCCATCCACCGTTGCGTTGCCTCATCAGCAACTTTAAATAGGAAATTATAAAATATAAAAACCATAAAATTGTTATAAACACTTCACTTCATACACTTCACTTCTTCTTAGTAATATATCCGGCATTTTTCCCAGACTCTGCTTATTATATCGTCTGCTTATATCCGGATATGACAGGTTACTAGACCTCAGCAACTGTAAGCGGAATCTAATAACTCAATGGATTAGAGCAACTTACATATCAAGAGTTAACGATTATTATTATCTATTTAGCAGATGCTATGTGACAACAACCAGAACCGACAGCTTAGCGTGCTCTTCGACAAAGGCCGACCGGACCGGTTCGGACCGAATCGGATATTTGTAAGATCAACAAAGCTACAAACATCTGCCCCCAGCGGAAATGGAACCTGCGACCATCAAGGCTAAAAGCAGGTTAAATACCAACAAGCCACTATGCTCCTAAAGTCTGAACACTGTCAACGCCAGCGCCCCAATCTTGCCGATTTAATCCAGTTTCTTTTCAAGCTGCCTTGTCAGCAATACAGCCTTTAAAGGCTAAAATTTTGTGACTTTTCTGACTTAATTCGAAATTAGGTATCACATATAATATGAAACTGTAATGTAATGGATAGTCGGTATGATTTTTGACAAATTTCAAAGTAAGCTTACTGCAGACGTTGATCATATTATAAGCTTATGCGCTAGTAGCAGACGAGTAAACTACGCCGAGTCGATTTCCCGGAGTAGATTTCAAGTCAGCTACTTGAATGCGACTTGTAAATAATGTATATCTAAAAACGATACACTCGGCAAACCTATTTGGACTTATATCTTATATTATTTATTGAGTATGGTAATGAAAAATATAAATGTAAAATAATAAAAAAAATACTTAAAATAATAAAAATCCAAAAAAAAAAATAGAAAAACGTTAAAAACAAAAAAAAAGTGTTGTATTTAGTTATATTCCTAGGAACAAATATGAACAAATTAGTTTTAAGTGAAAAAAATTTTTAAAAAAATACAAAAAAATACAAAATAACGGTGTAAACAAAAGACACTACACTACCGATGTTAAAATTAGTACTTGTAAATATTAATTATATAAAAATAGAAATAATTTTTTTTATTGTAATGGATGCTCCGACTACCAATCAATTAATTACGCCGGGTCGATTCCTGGACTACATTCGATTGATTGATTGAGCATGCTAATATAAAATATAAGTATAGCTCTAAAATTAAAAAAGCCGCTTAAAATGTAGTTTAGTATAGTAATAATTAAACCAATAAATAAATAAATAATGAAAATATATTATATAAGAGACACTGTCGAAGAGACATTAATTCTTAAAAAATAAGTACGATTTCATTGTATAAAGGTTGAAAGAGTTAAATTGTATTCTTTTTTATAATATAATTATAATTTTTTTTTGTTTTAATATATATTATAATTATATCAGTGGTCAGGGATCCTACCTATGTAGCGTGTAGTGGTCGCTACATCTCAAGTGGGGGGGAGGGTGCGGTAAGTGATGTAGCGACATCACCACGCTAATCACAGACAGACATACACATATTTACACACATTACTACACAAATACATCCATACATTTATTTTGTATTTTATGATTGTAAGGATGTATTTACATAAAAATCTTTTGTTGGTGATCAAAAAAATATGTTTTGTTGAAACTAAAGTCACTTCAAAATTTACTTTTACTGTTCAGGAGAAATTCCTGTTCAGTAATTCTTCTTTTCCCGACATAAATTTACGCGATTGGGTCGCCGTTCTCATTCAAAACGTCGCAAGACGACTCTACAAAAATAATTATTTCATTATTTATTAGTTATAATTTCAACAACTATTTTTTCTATTTTTTATTATTCGTACTTCTTTTCTATTCTACAGTTGCATTGATCAGATCGAAGTACAGATGACGAATTTTGTAGCTAAAATGAGTTAAGCCATTAAAAAAGAATCGAATCCAGTCCGTAGACTTAACATATAGAGTATATGGTTGATGGCTGTTAGTGAGGCATGAAATGCCCGCCCGGTTACCTAGCACCGTACTGTTACGGGAGGACGTCTGTAACAGTACGTTAGTAACAAATTCGTTAGTGACTGCACGTTAACCACGTTTCGGGGTCAGCCAGCGTATAACCAGTTGCATCTTAGAGCCGGCAACGCATGCCCACCAGTGTTGTTGATATTCATGGGCAGCTGCAATCGCTTAACATCAGCGTGAGCTTCTTGCTAAGGGGCTCCCATGTACCAACGAATCTTGGACATTTTGTCTGTAAGAACCCATAGTATATACTTACAGTTATACCGGCGTCGGGACGTGACGACTCCATCGCCCGCTGTTGGGATAATCTCTGTCACAACAGAGATTATTCCACCAGTGCAATCAGTCAAACTGGTGGCAGGTCTTTGGTGCAAGAGGCCGGCTAGTTAGGTATCACCGCTGTGTCAAATATTCTGCCGCCAAATAGTAGTGCTTAGGCATTACTATTTGGCACCAATACCCCGAGGTTGGAAACGCGTGAGTGGCAGGTACTAATGGTCCTGCAAGCGGTTATAGGATAGGACAACTACTTACCATTGGATGGGCTGTATGCGTGTTTGAAAAGAAAGAAAAGATTTTAATAAATAATGTAAATACTCCCAATGATCTACGAATGAATTTCAATGAAGTAGCTTGTTAATTAATGTAAGCGGTGTTTACTAAATAAAGCTTATTATTCCGTTAATGAATATATTGCAGATAATGTGGCATGGAATTAATATACGTTGAGTTTCATGCGGGATATATATCTTAATTGTACATTTGACAAATGTAATGTGATTATTTTTGAAAAGAGTAACTGTAGAGTTTCTTGCCGATTCTTCTCTGCAGAATCTACCTTCCGAATCGGCGGTAGCTTCACTTAAGCGGACATAACAGACTGTATATTTGACGATTCAAAAGCGCTTAAAAGCCTATTTGAATAAAGAATATTTTGAGTTTGAGTTTGAGTTTGAGTAAATGAATATGGGCTGCGTATGTGATTGCATCAGTAGTTAGCGCATTTTTAAAATATGTAACTACTAAATAGTCGATTTGATAGTAGCATTGATAAATAATCATTACAAATGTCAAAAGTTGCTATAATCATTATTATCGTCACTTCACAACATAGTATAAAACAAAGTCGCTTTCTCTGTCCCTATATCCCTATGTATGCTTAAATTTTTAAAACTACGCAACGGATTTTGAGGTGGTGCTTTTTAATAGATAGAGTGATTGAAGAGGAAGGTTTATACGTATAATAACATCCATTAAATATGTGAAGAAATGCTGTTATTTTTGAGGTTTCTAATGTGACGTCGTAAATAATTACATATAACGCGTGCGGGCCACGGGCAATAATGAATAAATAAAACTACTGGAACCCATTTTCACCTCGTATTCGCCTCCCCATTGCCCCCAATTCCAAGTGTCGACGTAAGATGATGCTTCTGTTATGATTAGAAAACATACCTAGAGTAACCGCTTTCCATCAGCCAGACCGTTTACTTTTTGATTTATAAAAACGTTGTGGCGCTGCGGTAGCGAACCTGCCTTAAAAGAAAAAAAATTGCTTATTTAGAAAAAAATAGCTAATAGTTGCCAAATATTACAACTAATGATTTCACCCTTGGTAATTCATGCGTTATAACTTACTTTATTAACTAAAGGCAATACCGATTTTTAAGATAAACCTTTAGTGCAATATAGAAATAATTGGTTCTCCAAATATACTCCACATACAGACATCCCCAATTCCCCTACATTTTTTTGCGACATAAATAGCCTATAAGCGTGACCATGCTCCTTTTCATATGCACAAAACCCACATTTACGTTTATAATATTATTATATACAATAGGTTTACCATTATGGGTTATATTTAAAAACCTTTTAAGAAGAAAGCTGTTAACGCTATGTATACTAGCAATACCAGATCCATCACTCTACGTTGTCGCCTGGGATAAAGGATACGAGGAAAAAGTGAGGAACGTAGGAGGTAGAGGTCATGGTTTTGGTCACTTACTCCTCATAAAACAAAACGCAACACTTTAAATACTGCATCATTATGCTATTCTCGACGCCGTTGTGGGTAGCGAGTCTGCCTTTAGCCTCGACGGTTCGGTTCCCGCTTGGAGCAGATGTTTGTATTAATCGTACAGGGATGTTTTCCAGTCTGGGTGTGTTTGTCCTTGTCATTGTGAATGTTTGCAGACCCCCGACACAGGATATAATTATCCTAATGGGGGCCGTTGAGTGTGTAGCGTTTATTATTATTATTAGTATTCTGTATGATGGTAGTGCTTCCCGTTCGAATCTGTCAGTTTACACTCAAAACATTTTTCGGAGTGTCTATTGTTGTTGGCCCTAGTGGCCTTGACAGCGTCACCGGTGGGACTCAAAACAAAAAAAAAACTTTATTACGACTAAAACTATCCTTCCTGTACTTTTATGCGTTTAATTTTTTATCCGCATTAACTTAAAATTAAGTAAATTATAAATATGTATATAGTTTATTGTAAATTATAAACCCAGTACAACAAAAAATTGGGGATTATACACTTATTATATTAGACGAACTAAATGAGATTATTCTGTAATTTCATCACATTCATTGTTTTATAATTGTAGTTTTTGTTATATAAAATAATTAATTATTTTTCTCTATACATGTCTTTATTTAGAATCTCAAACTTGTCTGAAAATGTTCATTGCCATTTCCATTTTAATAATTTTTTTTGAAATATTAAAATGGAAACGAAAATTGTTACCAGTAATATTCGTTATATAAAATAATTGATTACACAAGTCAACAAAAAAATATATTTTTTGAGTCTGTTATTTAGTGAATATTTTCTGATTGTATACATCGAAAAAAAAGCAGAAACTCCATTTATAATAAATAAAGTTTGCTTTTGTACCTTTACACAATGTAAAACGAATATTATAGTGTTTTAGCAGTTTTTTTAGGAGCCGTTGCATATAAGATACAGGAGAGGGGCATGGGGGGCTGTAGGTGTGAAGCGGGAGTGACAAACTGTCAACGGCAGTGTGCGCGTGCGCTTTGCAAAGAAATAACGTATTTTATGTGTCGTGAGGCCTAAAATGCCTTACAAAAAGAGCAAAAATCCCGTGGACTCTTTTTGTTATATTTGCGGCGAATTCATTAAAGTGAGAGCCAAAAAAAAAAGCGTGGCTCAACCTTAAAGCAGTGATTCATGGCTTTCTTGGCAACAGAAAGGCAGAGAATTAAACGGAGCTTATTACTGATATGCTTCACAACTTCAAAGTTATGGGTTGCAGAATGTCTTTGAAAGTCCACATGCTACATGCTCATTTGGATAAATTTAAAGACAACTTAGGTGCATATTCAGAAGAGCAAGGGGAACGTTTCCATCAAGATGTAATGAACTTTGAGAAGCGTTATCAAGGACAATATAATGAAAACATGATGGGTGACAACATTTGGGGGCTCATACGAAAAAGTCCCAACTTACACAGAAGAAATACCAAATCTGTTCATTTTTAAAGTCTCTTTTGTATTCTTTTTTGTATTTGTGGGTTTATTTATGCCCTCTTGTATAATTAAAGTCAATAAAAATACGTGAATTTAAAACTGTTTTCCTTTTACATATAATTGAAATTAAAAAATAGAGCTTTTTCATAAAAATTAAAATTTCGTTTTAGTAATTACAAAAGCAAACTTTATTAGATAAAAATATTTTTTCATTAATGAGTTAGGCATAAGGAATCAAAATCAGATGTACAGAACTCAGACTCAAAATTCGTGTTGACTTGTGTTATTTTTCTCTATACCTGTCTTTATTTAGAATCTCAAACTTGTTTGTAAAATGTTCTTTGCCACCTCCGTTTTAATAATAATTAGTAAATTAGTACAGGAGACTTACTATTAACTCTCATAGCGATTCAAATGACTATCAAATCAATCCAATTTAATTCTGACACTTAGGTTTTATATAAGCATGACGTATAAATATGTATGTATATGTATATGTATGTATGTCATATATTGGTCGTCATTTCGGTCTCATTAAGAGTCAATGGTAGGTTCGAAGAGGTTTGTATATTACATTTGGGCCTATTCTTAACAAATTTAATCAAAATTTTAATATTAATTATATTGTAAATTTAACTGTACAGTGATCATTCATTTAAACAAAATATGACGCTTTATTATTATTATTATTTAGGACATAATAGGTGAATAAATATAAATAATAATATAATAAATATCTCAATAAATAGTTTGTATACACTAATAACTATATAAGTTAATACTAAAATATAGAATTGTATAAAATATTTATAAACCTTCATATTATAATCACTTAGTACTTATTATATAAGATATATGACATATATATTAAATGAAATAGCTGTATACAAAGAATAGGCTGTGATAGTTTTAGATGACATATTTTAATAAATGTATAAAAATGTAAATTAAAAAAGCTTGTATAAACATAGGCATTTAAGTCGCATGTAAATAGGCCAATAGGAAAAGTAACAGACTTTGTTTGTTCATGTTATAGTATTGAGCTACAAAGACTTGTACAATTTCTATTGACCAACAATCATCGATTAAGAAGATAAGAAGAAGATCATCTCATCGGTATTGTAATTGATGGCCGTGTGAACGTCTTATGGGCATAGTTTTAATCTAAACTATAACCATAACACTGTCACGGATTAATATTATTACAGTCATCGAAGACTACAGCCACGTATCAAGAAGAACTGCAACTGTTTTTTTCCGAAGAAATAATGCAGCTATAACAATTATAATATAAGTATACGTTAATGTAGAATTTAAACGGCTAATACTCACGTTCAATCGGTTTAAGTACCGACTAGTTTCGGACTCATCGGAGGTCCTTCGTCAGGGTGAGTGGGCTACGTTCGCGGTCGCAACCCGTCTCGCATAAATTCTACATTAAGTTAATTATGTCTCACGATAGTTTTAATAATTTAATAAGTATACGTCTTAGTGTTTTAAGTCAAGATGGCCTAATAGATATTTAATTGAAGATCGCGTATCAAATCCGGGCAAACCTCTGATTTCCAAATGCTTAATTTGCGTTCGGGCGGCTAGTGGAGTTCGACTTCTGCAATGGTATTTGCCACCATCATGTTTGGACTACTTCCGCTTACCGTCAGTTGAAGTAGAGTCATCTGCCCTATGGGCAAAAAGGGCTCTTGTGCTGTCAAGGCCAATAGGGCTAATAATAATACACATTGCGAAACAAGTGCTATTATTTTTTACAGACGTTGGCCCTACTGATTCCAACATTGCCTCAGAATGAAGTTAAACTGTCAATCCCGGTTTATGTTATGTAATTTCGGTCCTAATCGATACTATTACAAAATATTAAGATTTCATCCTTTTACATTTATTCTTGACATAAATAACAACAGTATAATTGAATACATCATTGGACGCACAACTCCATAAATAACTATAACTATATATTACTATGACTTTGTCCTCTTACATTCTTACAAACAAATTGTGTGTCATAGACGCACTATAAAATAATAGCCAATCCCTTACCCGGGAGGGCTCATATCTATGGTCGGAGCTCACAGTCGGTGGCGGGTGTGGGGCCATTGGCCTCCTCCATCCTTTATATTTTACCTAAAGAGGTGAAATATATAAGGATTGGAGGAGCGGACTACCTTCAGCTACTCACAAGAGGTGTTGAAGGTAAAGGGATATAATTATTATCTCACCATTTCGCCTTTTTGGCATACATGAATCTTATCTATTCGATAATTATATCAACATAAAATAATTAATCTATTACTAGGACATATAATAGATATTCATATAAGATACCAATAATTTACCGTTGTCGAATGAAACCTGTTAGCTCTGTAAAAGAACATGGTTATTATGAACACAACGTAACAAGGGTCTTTACCACTTAAACGAATCACGTGCCAATTCGTAGTTTTATGCTATTTAATAAAATATATGTAGTTAATTTCAAGTGAGGTTCGCAAATTAAGTTACAAGGGGCAGAGTTAGGTTTATAAAGATATCCACGAGTGCAAAGGTCGACTTTTCAAGATCCAAGATTTGGCTCGAAGGACCACATGTTTTTTGATTAACAATTATAATTAATGAAAACAATTTACACAAAATGAATCTTATATTTAAAAAATACAAAACGTTCATTATAAATACATTTTACATAAGATGTATATGACGTAACAATTTTTAATTTCGAACACAGAGACATTTCGAGCGTCGTTCAGTTCCGCGGTCAGTTGGAAGGAAAGGTCAAATTGGTCTCTAAAAGCTTGATGTGCTCAGCAAGGCGAGGCACTACTTCACGTCGGCTCATTGCCTAAAGCTCTACAAGGCGCAAATTCGACCGCACGTAGAGTACTTCTCTCCCCTCGGCGGGAGCTCCCCAGTACCAGCTACTTCCAATTGACCACATCCAACGTAGAGCGGCTCGAATTGTCGACGATCAAGCCCTTTCCGATCGGCTCGACCCTTGGGCATTGCGTAGAGATGTCGGATCACTCTGCATCTTCTATCGCATATATCACGGGGAATGTTCTGAGGAATTGTTTGGATTGATCCCGCCGGTAGAATTTCACCATCGGACATCGCAACAAAACTCTAAATTCCATCCATACCACCTCGATGTCTGGAAATCCACAACAGCGCAATTTAGAAGACATTTTCTTCCTCGCACAACCACTCTGTGGAATCAACTTCCGCCGGCGGTCTTTCCGAACCGATACGACTTGGGAACCTTCAAGAGCGTATTCTTTCCTTAAAGGTCGGCAACGCGCCTCCATGCCTTCTGGTGTTGCAGATGTTCATGGGCCCCCTCTTACATAAAAAAAAAGTAATTTATGTGTCACTTGTTCTTTCACAGTCTTCCCGCACCTCCATTCCTCTGGTGTTCCTTACTATAACTACTATCTAATTCATTGAATTTTGTATTACATGAAATTATAACTAACTAATTTTCGTCTTTCTTACAGTTAATAAATACTTCAAGATATTTCTCATTATTCGTAACTAACAGATGTTTCATTCTTAGATGATTACAGTATTAATTGTGTGTTATATATCAAATATTAAAACTTTTATATCACAATGATTAATATTGCAACAATTTAAGATAATAGCTACATGTGAAGAACGAAGCCTATCAACATTCAATTAAATATTCATAATTATATCGTAATTTACTTAGTCAGTTCCTCAGTGGCGGATTAACAAATTTAAGGTGCGCCTGCATGCCTTCTGGTGTTGCAGATGTTCATGGGCGGCGGTGATTGCTTAACATCAGGTGAGCCTCCTGCCCGTTTGCCCCTCTTACATAAAAAAAAAAAAAAGGTACAGGCTGAAAAGTTTTTGTCGCCTGTCTGTCATGTCTTCAATTATTTTTACAATCCAACAAAAGTCTGCTTTATTTTACTCTAGAATATGGACTTATTCTACTAGAAATGTATAATGACAAGTGAGATGGGAAAGTCATCGGCAAAGTTGCAGATTTCTATATGAATTACAACAGAAAAGCGTCATAATTATTTTTTTTAATTTCAATCAAGTAGCGAAAAACAACATTAGGTACCCAAATTTGCTATCCCAAAAATCTACCAAAAGCCTACTCAGCCTGCTGGTAAATCCGCCACTATAGTTCCTGATATTTAGACAGACTCGTGTATATAATTTTATCTACAGCGAGAGTCGCAATCATTTACTTACTATAAACTAAGGACCGACTCTTCCATATAGAAAATAATGTCCAGTCTCCAAAGATTCAATGGTGCTCCTTCACGAATTCACACTCAATCAAACTTAGCTAGTCACATTGTAACTTTATTCGATTGTGTTGCAAGCTTACGAGCACGGCCGGATTTAGGTGAGGGCAATAGAAACGGAAAATAAATATTTTAAATTCCAACTAGTAAACACTAGTATAATTAATTATATAGTATTATTAAGATATTTTCCTTTGTTTTTTTTTTCGCTGTTGTACATTTACTTACTATAGTAGTAAAAAAATGTACTTGGTTGCTCAATAAATTACTTATTTATTGAAAAACCCGACTGAACTTTTTTTAATATATTAAGTAAATAATTTGAGGCCAGGGAGCCTCTACTGTGCTGCCCCGAGGCCTCCAGACTTCTAGATCCGGCCCTGCTTATAAAGCTAACTTCATTCGAGTATATTGCAAACTTGTTTGGACATTTTGTTATTATGGAAGGGTTTGTCCATATGTAAAAAGTTTATGGTCGCGTTATTCGATGCTAGTACGCATGGGCGTAGCTAGTTGGGAGCAAGGGGACAGTTGCCCCCTCCATAGAACGTGCTAAGAACTGAGAAATATACGAATATAATTTATTTTTAACGATTTAACTATTATTGAAGAAAATTGTAATTTAACTCCCTCTGGATCCTGTATTAAGATTTTGCCCATCAAGGCCAATTTCCTAGCTACGCCCATACTAGTACGACGGCTATGAATTGCATCACGTATTTCTTATTGTTATGAAGTGTTTAATTATTAATAACGTGCTTATAATGTAAAGTCTAAGATCCGAAGTAAATTCAACCTTCAACCATCTGCTTGCGGATAAAATTCAAATATGTATATACCAATAGGGTTGTCATAAAACATTGTACATGGCTATGTATGGGTACATTACTATGTATGGGTACATTACTCCTGATCTTAGTCTAATAGTATCCAACTGTCATCAAATTTGAAGAAACAATAATTAGCACTAATTATGAGGCAACATCCTAATGACGGAATCAATTTTAAGGCTCCGTACGGTCTGTCCCTTGTTCACATCCGGGTACTCGGACCCCGCTCAGTGACGCAGTCTGTATACGCTCGAAAAAAACCGTTCTAAAAATCTTTTACAAAACTTTAAATATTTTTTTTATGATATATTAAGTCGTCATCATATACAAAATATCCGGCTTTAATATGATATTGTCACATGCAAGGCTTCGACTTACATTTATGATTATAAAATAATTGAATAGATAATTGAACTTATTTTATGATATTTAATATTTTGCCAGTATGTTTTCCTTTCACAATATTACATGTTATGTGTCGCAGGCGCACTATAAATAGACTATCCTTTATCCGGGAGGGCTCAACGTTGAATGGTCGGAGCTCACAATCGTTGGCGGGTGTGGGGCCATCGATCTCCCCACTTCCTTTATATTTTTCCTAAAGAGGTTAAGTATATTCTTCTTTTCAATCTAAAAATTTACATGCGATTTTGGTTTCTGAGACATGGCTTAAACCTTGTCTGCCTTCTACCTCTTACTCGCTTCCTGGATTTCATCTAATCCGAAATGATCGTGTAGGAAGGACGGGGGGAGGAGTAGCCATTTATCTCAGATCGCATATCCCTTACTCTATTATAAGTTTTTCTCAGTCTCATGGTGGTGGTGAGCCTGAACATCTATTTATTGATGTTTCATTTTCTCATACAAAATTACTCTTGGGTGCATACTACAGCCCTTCCCGGAATGTGGACTATTTCGTAGCGTTTGAAAATTTATTAGAAACATACACACCGTCATATACACATACGGTCGTTATGGGTGACTTTAATACTTGTTTGCTTAAGAACGACTCACGATCATCACGTCTGACATCCATTGTTAACGGTGCAAACTTGTCACTCTTGCCACTTTCTGCTACCCATCGTGTTCCTAATTGCATTCCTTCTTTGCTTGATTTAATTATTGTTTCGTCCATTGATCATGTTGAAAGACATGGTCAATGTGATGCATATGCTTTTTCTCACCACGATCTCCTTTTTCTTTCTTACAAAATTAAACCCCCCAAAGCTAAATCAAGAATCCTTCTGCAGCGAAATTTTGGTGGTATGAATCTGAAAAAATTGCGGGAAGACGCTACCAAGATCGACTGGTTGAAAGCTATAAAAGGGTACACAGTAGATCAACAAATAGAGATATTTAAATCCTTAATTACCCAAATTTATGATATCCATGCACCGATTCGACGTGTTCGTATGAAGCACCTTCCAGCGCCCTGGATTACTCCGGAAATAAAAGCCTTACAAGCTAAAAGAAACGCAGCTAGAGCAAAGTATAAAGCTAATCCTACAGATCACAATAAAGAAAGTTATAGGAAATTGAGAAATCGTTGCAACAAGTTCTGTAGAGATACACATAGGCGGCATATTTACAAATCTGTACTTGAAGATGGTGATACATCTAGAGTATGGAAGTTTCTTAAATCTTTAGGAGTTGGCAAAGCTAAATTGAACATAAATTCCAATAATATAGATGTCAATCAGCTTAACAAGCACTTTACTTCTTCAGTTTCCTTTGATGGTACAGTTAAATTGAATACAATTAATCAACTTTCTGCTTTAGCCACTCCAAACATTCCTATTTTTTCTCTTACTCAATTCTCTGAATGTGATATTAAGAAGAATATTTTAGCTATAACATCCGATGCCGTTGGAGCCGATTGCATTAGCCGTAAAATGATACTCCCTATTGTCGACATCCTAACTCCTGCCATTACGTACATATTTAACAGTTCTATTTCTTCTAGCACATTTCCTTCTTCCTGGAAAGATGCTGAAATAATTCCTCTACCCAAAAAAACTACTCCATCGTCCTTTAGTGATTATCGCCCTATCTCTATTCTTCCATTTCTATCCAAAGTCCTCGAGCGCCTTGTTTATCAACAAATGAATCTTTTCTTAATTAATAACAACCTTTTAAATCCTCTCCAATCAGGCTTTCGATCTGGTCATAGTACGGCTACTGCATTGGTTAAGATTACTGACGATATCAGACAAGCTATGGATAGCCAGGAAGTTACAGTTTTGATATTACTTGATTTCAGTAATGCTTTCAATACTGTTGATTTTGATATATTACTGGCTATTTTAAGTTCTCTTAATATATCTCCATCAGTGATTGACTGGTTTCACAGCTATCTGCATGGCCGCAGACAGCGTGTAAGACTACAGGATTTTTATTCCGATTGGTCTTTTGTTAATGCCGGTGTACCCCAAGGAGGTGTGTTATCGCCACTTCTCTTTTCAAATTTTATTAATCCTATAACTGCCCATGTTTCTTCTCTCTACCACTTGTATGCTGACGATTTCCAAATTTACTCTCACTCCAAGGTAGCTGATCTACCAAAAACGATTCTTGCTTTAAATTCTGATTTGAATAATATTCTAAATTGGAGCAACTCATTTGGATTGCGAGTGAATCCTATAAAATGCCAGGCTATTGTTTTGGGGAGTCCAAAAATAATTTCTAAGATAGATTTCTCGTTTTTACCTTCTATTATCTTTAACAAAATTGTAATTCCATTAAGTAACAAAGTAAAAAATTTAGGTATAACTTTAGATCAAACACTTTCTTGGACGCCGCAAATATATGAAGTTAGCAAAAAAATGTTTGCAGCAACAGGGTCTATTCGAAGACTCCGTAATCTTTTACCGATTCCCACCAAAATTGCGCTAGCACACAGCATCCTTTTACCGATTCTTGATTATGCTGACATTTGCTATCTCGATCTGAGGGAAGACCAATTAAATAAACTTGAGCGCATTCAAAATCTTTGCATAAGGTATATATTTGGGCTTCGCAAATATGACCACGTCTCTGAGTTTCGCAATAAGCTTAAGTGGCTTCCAATCCGCCTTCGCAGGAATACTCACATTCTTTCTCTACTCTACTGTATACTGTTCAACCCAAATACTCCATTCTATCTTAAACAACGGTTTGAATTTTTAACGGACACGCATGGCCGAAACCTTCGGTCAAAAGACACTCTTTTGCTTAAAATACCTTCGCACTCTTCTTGTTTCTACTCCGAATCTTTCACGGTTCATGCAGCTCGTCTGTGGAATTCCTTGCCGCTGGACATAAGACATGCTAAATCTGTTTTTACTTTTAAAAAACTATTGAAATCGTATTACTTGTCTTTATAATTATGTAATTCTTTTTTTCACCTGTCGTTTTTATATATTTTATATATTTTGTATTTGTTTTATATATTTAAGTATGTATTTGTATCTAATTGTTTTATATATATATATATATATATATGTGTGTGTATTGAGTATATTATGTAATTTTATTTATGTATAATATATGTATATATTTATGTAATTATGTATATTATTATTATTTATATCATTATTCAATTTCAGCTTGTTAGTGCCACTGTACACCTCCTCCACCGCTTGTTATTATCATGTCCTCTATCCAAAGGTTGTCTGGAAGAGATCGCTGCCTTAGCGATAAGACCGCCTTTTGTGCTACCGTTTTATTTCTTGTTAAATTATCTGTGTTGGTTATATTGGTGTGCAAATAAAGTGTATTATTATTATTATTATTATTATATAAGGATTGGAGGAGCGGATAACCTTCAGCAACTCTTATGAGGTGTTGAAAGAAAAGGGATATATTTATTATATAACTTTTTATATAATAAAAGCAAGCAATAAATTGTTAAATTATTTCATTAAATATTAATATAAAATAACATAATTATTATTAAAATATTAAAGCACGTATTAATCAATAACAAAACTATATAGAATACTTAATTTATATTACCAAATATTATAAAAATAATAACTGTGAACGTGTGAAGCTAAAAGAAAGATGAGCAGATAAGTTTATTGCGCTTGAAGGAAATATGTTTATTAATCATATTTTTTTCAGTACAATTCACTATCCGTTACATCTAAACGACAGAGAAGAAAAACCAACATCATCACAACGATAAAATACTAACTAACATTAATAACTAATATTGATTTGTTACTAGTCTCACTGGTGGTAGGTCTTTTGTTGCAAGAGGCCGGCTAGGTAGGCAGCACCGCAATGTCCAATATTCTGCCGCCAAATAGTAGTGCTTAGGCACTACTGTGTTCAGTTTGAAGGGCATTGTACGCTAGTGAAATTACTGGGCGAACGAGATTTAAGAACTAATATCTCGAGGTTGGCAGCGCGTGAGTGGCACCTACTAATGGTGCTGCAAGCGCTCATAGGCTACGGCATCCACTTACCATCAGGTGGGCCGTATGCTTGTTTGCCAACTTCTAACATAAAAAAAAAATAGTCAACGTCGTGATATTATATAATTAGTACCTGGTTGACCGAGATATGCTCGTTTTTTTATAATAAAATAATGATTTCGACAACAAGTTATATCCGCAAAAATTGGGATTGTTGAGTATTTTGTTAAATTCTAATGGACGCGTCGCTGTCAGTCAGTGGCATATAATAAATTAAAAAAAACTTCAACTGTCATTGTAGAAATGTTTGTCATTCGATTCAATTCAATAAATCCTTGTTGCCATAGCAACGCGTGGTCGCAAGTGCGCTGTGAATTTATTTATATATTTTGACATTTTAAATTTATTTTGTTGATAATAGATGGCGTGTCGACAACGGCCTGAAAATACGGACAAAGCCACATTTTCTAAAAATAAATCCTAGCTAGATCGATTTATCGTCCCCGAAAACCTCTGCATACTAAATTTCATGATAATCGGTGCAGCCGTTTCTGAGATCCCAATTATATATATATATACAAGAATTCCTCGTTTAAAGGTATTAGATAAAATAGGCACATTTTAAAACAAAATTTTAAAATATCATTGTGAAAACACAAATCTTTTATTTTAGTTGTTTGACATACAACAAATGAACATTTAAGACTTCAAAATAACAAAATAAAAAGAAGATAAGGAAAGAAAAAAGAAACATTACATAGAATTATATCTATTATATTTCATACTAATAATTTAAGTCTTTTCGTGTGAACCGTTCAAAGTTATCTTCAGTTTTCAAAACTACTGCAGGTTTGTTTGGACGGAGGAATCGAAGAGTGCTTTATACAACAAGATACGCAAAAAAGTACGGTTTTCAAAGTGCAACACGTGTTGACCATATTATTAATATTTCTTTAGCTAAGATAGCTTACCAAATATATTTTAGCAAACTATGTATAGTACAATTATTAACTTAATGTCCCCCGGCAATCATTTCAGAATACAAATGAATTCTAATTTCCATATCCGTCAATTATTATATTATTATAAAAGGAGGTTCTGTATTTATTATAACATTAACTCCTTTTAATAAAATTTATTGTAGCTTTAATAAATTGCACTGCTTTTAATAAATTGTTTTCAAAGTTTCGGTTTGAATTTGGTCTAGAGAGTGGGTATTGCTTTTTTGTGTCCATGTATGATATATAGTATTTATATTATAATACTTTATTAATATAAGCGACTATATTGCTGTAATAAAATTTAATGTATTTATGTTGTAATTTGCTAAGTATTTGCCAAAAAATTATTAAGTATTTGCCAAAAAATTATATATATTGGATCCTGTTACTTAAAGTAAAGCCAAAAAGCGGTTACGTAAAAACTTTTGCAGTTTCCTCAATGCCCCTATGCCCGGGGTTATACAAATAGGGCGTCGAACCCTTGGGTCGTGGACGTACAAGTTGGGGTCACCTGTACGTCCTCCAAACGGCCTAGAGGAAGACAGTAGTCGGGGTGGCACCAACTACTGTACCGTTAGCGAGAAGTAGAAAAGAGGTCAATTCATCAGTCAATCCCTCGGTGAGGCAAAACCATCAGCCCCCACCCAGAGCCTTTGCACGCACTGATGTCTGCCACCGAGGAGGTTTTAGTGGGACGCCATAGTATTCGGTAATGGAACCCCACATAACCCGGTTCTCTTCCCCAGGAGGCCGAGTATCTGGTTGCAGATTTCCTCCCCGATAACAAAAAAAAAAAAAAATTGAATTACGCGTCACTAAATTTCATATCAATTATCTGATCCGTACCTTGTGTATCTGCTTGAGCTCAGACCAACAATGAAATACAGAGAATACCATCATTAAGTATTACCATTCCATCAACATCTTTTTTTTGACAAGTAACAAACAATATCATCACAAAATTTAAAATTAAAAAAAATGCTTATGTTTTCATCACTATCAAACAAACAAATCGCTTTCTCTGTCCTTATGTATGCTTAAATCTTTAAAACTACGCAACGGATTTTGATGCTTTTTTTAATAGATAGAGTGATTCAAGAGAAGGTTTATATGTATAATAAAATCCATTAAATAATAGAGAAATACTGTTATTTTTGAGGTTTCTAATGTGATGACATAGGCTATATATTTTACACCCGTGGGAAGCGGGCCGAGCCGCTAGTATTTCTATATATGTAAGAATAGGAGAAACGGGTTCAATAAAACTTTCAGTATTATTATTATTTTCCATCGCAATTTATTGTCAATCAGCAAACAATAATCAGACTATAGTTATACTACTCGTCCACTTGCGATCGCTTCAAATTCTCGCAACAGAATGCCCGTTCACTGTATTTTTTTTTTTTTTTTTTTTTTTTTCTGAGTGTCCATTGCTGTTGGCCCTAGTGGCCTTGACAGCGTCACCGGTGGGGAGTGCCCGTTCACTGTAAAGCTCGGCCGTTTTATACTAGTTTGGTGGTGGGGGTGTGTAGTTCAATTGATGCACTTATAAATAAAATAAAATCAATAATCTTTGCGCCGATATTTATAAATAAAATAAAATCAATTATTTTCTTGCGCCGATATATAAAGTAGAATTTATTACATCCCAACACATACTTTAAGCTATGACAGTGGTTTTTATGGATGTGTATTTGTGGACGTGTGTTAGAAGCATCATTTTTATAGATAACAATTTTACGGTCTGATCCATGAGAGAGGTTTCAGACCAGAGTCACGTGAATTGAATTTTTGAAGCGTGTATAAATACGTAGAGGTGCGCCTTTTACCAGACGCGTAACTCGTACGAGCGTTGACGTTCTTATAAGCTCGTATACGCGCGTAATATAAAGCATTATAAATTTGCTGCTGACACTCGCCAACACAACGCCGGACTACGCCCGTGTAAGCTATTTCGACTTTTTGAAGCGCATAACTAAATCACGCGTGCAAGCCTGATTACCGAAACGACCTTATAAGCTTGAAAGCAAAAGCTATTCTGAAATGATCTCAAAAAAAAAACATAGACAGGGTAGTACCAAATTGCATCTTTTGTAACCATATACCATAACTTATCCTTATTTCTCTGATCACTAGTACGACTAAGGGGAATATATAACTTATTATGGTTCCGTAGCCAATATGTATGTATGTATCTATGTATTTGTGTATTTTAATAAGTATTTTCTAGTATGTACGTCTATTGTATGTATGATTATATGTGTAGTAATATAACATATATTATATACATTAATTTCAGTATTCTCAGCCCTTCAGACTGAAGATTTTTACTTTTTTCTATGCTACAAGTTGGCAAACAAGCATACGGCCCACTTGATGGAGTGGTTGCCGTAGCCTATGAGCGCTTGCAGCACCATTAGTAAGAGCCACTCACGCGTTGCCAACCTCGAGATTTTGGTTCTTAAATCTCATCTGCCCAGTAATTTCACTAGCGTACAGTGCCCTTAAAACCGGAACACAGTAATGCCTAAGCACTACTATTTGGCGGCAGAATATTTGACACTGTGGTGGTACCTACCTAGCCGGCCTCTTGCAACAAGAGACCTACCACCAGTGTGACTGATTGCACTGGTGGAATAATCTCTGCTGTGACAGAGGTTATCCCAACAGCGGGCGATGGGGTCGTCACATCCCGACGCCGGTAATTGTATGAGGTTGTCTGTAAGAGATCACTTTTAGTGATAAGGCCGCCCTTGTACCATTTATGTACATTGTAGCATTTTGTTACTAAAATAATTTTTATGTGTGTGCAATAAAGAATTTAAAAAAATTAAAAAAAAACTTTGTTTTTCATATAACTTTTTTTAATTACTATGAAATTACCAACTTATTTTTGCATTCGATTTTAATTCGTTATTATTTTTAAACGCCTTGATATTCTTCATAACCAAGCTGTGGAATCCTTTAGTTTTAACTGTGCCTGGTCCACATCGCACTTGACTGCTATTTTTTTTTTATATTAGAGCCATATTGCTTACGAGTGGTGTCAATAAGCAATCTGAATACGATGCAAGCTGTATAACTATAGAATGTCTTACCGGTCAGTATCAGAAAAGCTAAAATCTTAACATCTTTTAGAGATTTAAAGGCGTCGGGATGTGACGACCCCATCGCCCGCTGTTGGGATAACCTCTGTCACAACAGAGATTATTCCACCAGTGCAATCAGTCACACTGGTGGTAGGTCTTTTGTTGCAAGAGGCCGGCTAGATAGGTACCACCGCAGTGTCCAATATTCTGCCGCCAAATAGTAGTGCTTAGGCACTACTGTGTTCCGGTTTGAAGGGCATTGTACGCTAGTGAAATTACTGGGCGAACGAGATTTAAGAACTAATATCTCGAGGTTGGCAACGCGTGTGTGGCACCTACTAATGGTGCTGCAAGCGCTTCATAGGCTGCGGCAGCCACTTACCATCAGGTGGGCCGTATGCTTGTTTGCCAACTTCTAACATAAAAAAAAAAAAAAAAAAAGATTTATTAAAGAATCATTTAATTTCTAGCCTAGTGCTACGACAAGTGTAGAGTAATGACGACATCTATAATTATTATACATATGTATGTAGTTTATTTTATGACGATATCGTATGTAGTTTATTTGGTTTTTAAGGTATTTATGTATTTATGTATTTTATATAATTATTTATTCCTATTTACTGTTTATTAAGCTATATTTATATATAATATATACGGCTACACCATCTACCTTTTTTCTTTAGTCTTCTTAATAAATCGTAGGTTGTCTGGAAGAAATCGCTACCTAGCGATAAGACCGCCTATTTGTACTACCTATATTTATATTTAAACCTTATTTGTCTGTTTCTTTTATTATTATTTTTTATGTGGTGTACAATAAAGAATATTCTATCTATCTATCTATCATTTAAAATATAACTTACCTCAGTAATAAAACAATAATACCTTAACGTAATCTATGTATAATAGAAAACAGTACATATATAAAATACATTCGAAACTGACTGACGAGATGACACTGCGAGACGGGTCGCGACCACGAACGTAATCCTGAGTGGGTTACGTGATGAAGGACCTCCGATAGGTCTGAAATTAGTCAATACCTAAACCGACTAAACATGACTTTAGCCGTTCAATTTTAGATTAAGTTAAATAAGGTCTCACAATAGTTTTAATTACTAAAAATATGTCCGTCAATTCTGGTTAATCTAGGTAACTTTTATTATAGAAATATAATTAGTGTTTCATACGATACATCTTAGTTTTTTCACCATCAATATCATCCCTACATAGTACAAAACAAAGTCGCTTTCTCTGTCCCCATGCGTTCTTTTAAATATGTAAGCATTACATCTTTAAAAGAACGCAATGGATTTTGAAGCGGTTTTTTTAAATAGATAGAGTGATTGAAGAGGAAAATTTATATGTAAAATAACATTAATTAAATAGTGGAGAAAAAAAATTTTTTTTTGAGGTTTCTAATGTGATGTCGTAAAAAAATACATTTAACGCGTGCGGGCCACGGGAAGTAATGAATAAATCAAAACTACTGGCTATATATTTTATACCTGTGCGAAGCCGGAGCGGGCCGCTAGTTTTAAATAAAAACAATCAAACTAGCGTTCTATACTAGCGTATAAGGTCGTTTTTCGAACCGCGTATCGACGCCACTTTTGCCACACGCAACTTGTACAAGATACGCGCTTATAATCTCGTATATATTACTTCGCTAATTAAAATGTTGCCATCATTGGTTCCAACGTTTACGAAATGAAGCTCGAATGTCTGGAACCGCTCTTACTCTATTAATTTTCAACAAAAACTTAAAGCGATGAGGACGGTTTTTAAGCCACTTCGAAAAAGGAGGAGGTTCAATTTTTTTTTTATGTTTGTTACTTAATAACTTTCGACTGGACCCTATGTGCCGATTGTTTACTGGAGAAAATATCAGTTTTGAAGTCGCTATTTTTTATAATAATTATTTTTTACATCGTTGTACACGAGCGCGCGTGCTACAAGCGTGACTTTTTTACTTCATGTCAATCATATGTTGTAATCCATCTGTATTTCTTAGTTGGTCTCAGGATTCGGGAGTTTGTTCGTAGTTAATAGAATATTATGACTTACTTAGGAATAATACGTAAAATATATTATGTGACTAATTCCTACCGCGTCTCAATCTACAAACTAAAAGAATTTTTCATTTTGATACAATTATAAAAAACAGTCTTGAAGTTGCATTAAACAAATAATCGTTATAAAACGTTATTCAGCCTCAAAAATGTTTTAAGCAATTTGATTTTTTAATGTAAAATTTGAACGGCTAACACTCACGTTTAATCGGTTTACCTACTTACCTACTCTGTGCTGCTAGGCGCGACGCCGAAGAATATATCGGAAGTGTTGATGATTGTGTACTGGATATTGTGAGTGGATCACCACCGTTGCCAGCGCATCCACCGCCCGCCGCCCTGTCCAGCCGCGCGATGCGAGCACAAGCGCGCAGTGCGAGACGGGTTGCGACCGCGAACGTAACCCACTCACCCTAATGTAGGACCTCCGATGAGTCCAAAACTAGTCGGTACTTAAACCGATCAAAAGTGAGTGTGAGCCGTTTAAATTTTACATTAAGTTAATAATGTCTCACGATAGTTTTAATAATTTAATTAAAAGTTAAAAGTTTTACTTGCGCCGTGGCTATCTAAAATTACAATTTTTTTTTAATATTTCGAATGTTAGGTTAGGTGGGGTGCTGGGTCAGGTAACCTCCTCGTGGTGCACCCTGGGCACCGGGAACAGCTCGATACATTTCTGACGATTGACGAGCTGTGTCCGGTGGCGAATAATCTGACGTGAGACGAATAATTCTATAACATTTTTAATAAGAGTATGAAAATTAAGATTGTTTTCGTTAAGAATTATCGGTTGAAATTAGGTGCGTGGTAGTTTGATTGAAATCGAGTCAAATTTTTCAAGTTTATTTGTTTATTTGTTAATGGGAAACAAACAGTACTCTAATACATAAAATTGAAAGAAGAAAAACTATTACATAAACCAATTAAGTTTCCACTAAATATTATACATAGTAAAGAGCAGCACGAATTGCACAATAATCAAATATATATATAAAAGTAATAATTAATAAACAAGTAATAAAAAAACAACAATAATTGATAAGAACACTCAAAAATTAAATTTTATCTAATAATAATTTTTTTAGATTAGCTTCGGAAGTTGAAAATATATCGATATGGTGAAAACATTTATTATAGGTGTTACAAGATCGAAATATAAAAGTATTTTTAGTATAATTAGTTCTAGTACTAGGCACATTAAATAGATATTGATTCCGAGTAGTCAATCTAGGACATCTAAATTGTATATTACTCAAAAGGTATGGCGAGTCTAACAGATTGTGAATTAATTTATATAAGAATATTTGGTCTCTCATCATGCCTCGGTTAGATAGAGCAGGTAGATTCAAAGGGCTCTGAGTCTGATTCGTTACGGAAGATTTATAGTTCAGATGTTTGATTAATTTGCCCTGAACTTTATCTAAACTAAGAATATGTACTATATATTTTGGGTTCCAAACTGTCGAACCATATTCGAGTATTGAACGGACATATGCATTATACAAAAGAATTAACGTTTCCTGGCAATGAAAATCCTTTCCTATTCTTAGAACAAATCCAAGCATTCGATAAGCCTTTACAACAGTATGATTTATATGATTTTTAAAAGTGAGTTAGCTATCCAGGCGTATCCCCAAGTCTCTGATCTCGGTCACCCGGCAGATTGGATCATTGTTTATACTATAGTTAAATATAGTTAAATAAAGTAAAATATACAAAAAGTATATTGACATAGTGGACTTTTTCGTACGATTGGGTGTTTACTTTCTTCGTTGTGGTAGTCTCATCAGTGACTTAAGGAAATAATTCATAGTAGTAGAGCCTTGATTCTGCCAGCACAAAGGGGCCGGTTTGATCGGGAAAGTACTACATAATCACATAAAATCGAGGTAAAGTACCATTATCTGTAGGTATTGCTGCGTTTCGTCCGATAGGTAAGAGTGCCGGAGGCCCAATCTCCCGACTCTCCGTTTCCTTCCCTTTTTTCCTTCTCATTCCTGCTCGCCTACTCTTTGGTATGGTAACGTGCGTGTAATACTTCAAGTAACGCAAGCGTTCATAAGTTACGGCGACTGCTTATCATCAGGGAGAATGTATGTTTGTTTGCCAACCGTCATTCCATAAAAAAATCTAAATGAGACTGAGAAACAGAAATAGGTAGTCTGCTTATAATCTGGGACGGATTTTGCGTTTATTTTTGTATAACACAAAACTTAGACACTCATAGTTCAGCGTTCATTTGCGTTTTCGATTTACCGCATGCGCTGCTTTAACAGTGTATTAGCAGCGTGACTGATAACTCAAAATCCGATTGTACTGAACGTCGTGATTTTAAGAGGAAACAATATTGACTGAACTTTTTTTTAACTCGATCACCAATGAAATTTGAAAATGTGTATACAGGATTTTTGTAGTCATTGTGGAACAGCGGTTGCGAACTTGGCTTAAACGCTACAGGTTGCGGGTTCGATTTTCATACAAGCATATTTTCCCATTTAAGTGTGTTATCCTTTTCCTTGTATACGTGTTAAGACCCCCGAAACAGGATATAACTATCCTAATGGGAGGCGTTTAGTGTGTAGCGTTTATATATTTATCAGTAAATTCTTTACTTATTAAAGCGTCACTAAATTAACTTAATTAACATTTAATTGATCCACTCTTGTGCGTCCATATTTCGCGAAGGATTTTTTTACAGCTGGAAAACATCGCCTCTTCAAGAATCCGATTTTAGCTTTAAGGCACACGTTCCAGTGAAACTGTTTTTGAAATCGTTCCACTCTATCGTGTATCTGACAGCTGGAATGCGGTCGAACTTCAAACGTCAGGATATAAAGAAGATACTGATTCGACATTATATAATAAATAATAATAAATAAACGCTACACACTCAACGGCCCCCATTAGGATAATTATATCCTGTGTCGGGGTCCGGAAACATTCACAATGACAAGGACGAACACACCCAGACCGGAAAACATGTCTGTACGATTAATACAAACATCTGCGCCGTGCGGGAATCGAACCCGCAACCGTCGAGGCTAAAGGCAGACTCGCTAAAGGCAGACCCACAACGCCACGACAGTGTCTTATATGTATTTTAATTTTTGACACCGGTTCTGTTCACATCATTTAAGCCAACCAATATTGATGAACCCATTATTAGGAATAACTATATCTTTAATATTTGTTGATGACCGGCCAGCATGGGTGTAGCGAGGTAGGAGCGAGGGGGAATTTACATACTCATTCAACGAAGTTGTGGCGCAGCGTTAGCGAACCTGCCTTAAACGCCACAGGTCGCGGGTTCGATTGCCGCTCGGAGCATAATATGTTTGTATTGACCATGCAAGCATATTTTCCGGTCTGGGTGTATTTGTCCTTGTCATTGTGTATGTCATTTTATGTAAATGGGGGCCATTGAGTGTGTAGCGTTTATTTTTTTCTCTTTCAAATCTTCAGGGATAAGAGACTAAATAATTCGCATTGTATTTGTGACCTTAATAATAAAAAACTAAATTTTAATAGCCTATTTTCAGCACAACATTAAGTTACAAGGCTTAGTCAAGTAAATTGTTAGCACTTTTTATGAATTAACAGTTCTACTCATAGAAAGGATATGCTAACAATTTGAATGAATAAGCACCGTACCTTCGGAAGAAGATAAACATTATCAGGAATATTTTTAAGTGGGCTCATATAATGGATTACAATCTCAGGATGGCCATAAAAGAATTAAGCCCGAAAGTCGTTTCGGCGCTCACAGAAGGAATGGAGCCCATATTACAAACACAGTGGTGGGCTCAAAGTCAAAGCGTGTTATAATAGTTGTATTGTGGAATTTTTGAGGAGAACAAAAAGTTAATTAAATCAAAAAAACACATAGGAGAATAAGCTAAGAAAGGGCACGGACAAATAAGTCTGTGGTGTGACATGTGCGACATTTATATAATTTAAAAAAATGGGGTCATGTTTATGACCCAAGACCCGTAAAGATAAGATTTTATATAAGTTAGTCGGCTGTAGTTACATATTCGATGTTGCTTAGTCTCTCTGCTCGCACCCACATTCTTCGTCATTACGTTTTTACGCAATTTTAACGACTGCGTCTTAGTGTACGGTCTGTCGTCTCGATAAACGGTCCATCAAACTATCTTGATAGTCATTCTTTCGGCATCATACTTGTAGCCCTGCCTGCCCATATGTAATTGATATAATTAATCTACACGTATGAAAGGCGAAGGCCTGACTGACTTATAAACACCCGGCCTTAACCCTTGGACCTAGAAAGCTGCAATTTTTCACAGATGTTGAGTTTTATAACGTAAACACGCATTAAGAAAGTCTTTATTGAAGTTCAACTTTTAAGTGCGGGAAAAAAGGTTTTATTAAAAGGTTGTATGGAGATCCATCATTTTCAAAGCATGAAACTTTGTTTTAAATTATAAAATTAAAGATGAATAACATAATTATATATCCTAACACTAGTAAAGATTTAATTAATAATAGTAAGCCCTACACACTCAACGGCTCCCATTAAGATAGTTATATCCTGTGTGAGTGTCCGGAAACACATACAAGGTCACGGACAAATACACCCAGATCAAATTTTTCCAAAAGCTTTTTCGAACCCAATTATGCCAACCTGCTCTTATTTGCTCTTCAGCGATTTTTTAAACTTTCAACCATCTTCGTCCAAGATTAAAATTCAAATATGTATATATACAATATATACAATGAAAAGTAATGTTGGTTTACTTATAAGTTATTAGTATGCCAGTTTTATGGCAGTACTGTAAAACTGTTGTTCGTTAACTTACATTTGTGAAAACGTAGTCCAAACATCAAGGTCTTAGAACTAAATGTGCTTTAAAAATACTTCTATACATGTCAAAAAAGGTGAACCCTGGTTTGTTTCGAACGTTGCGTCGCGCTCACACCGTCGAGTGAGTTCGGGTTCACAGGAGGCACCCTAACGACAGAATCAAATTTGTATGATTAAGACACACACACACACACACACATAGAATGATATGTTTTATATTTGATACTAATCATTACACTTTCTGGAGCCCCCTATGCCTGGAGTTATACAACTAGAGCTTCGAACCCTTGGGTCGTGGGCGTACAGGTTGGGGTCACCTGTACGTCCTCCAAACGGCCTAGAGGAAGACAGTAGTCGGAGTGGCACCAACTACTGTACCGTTAGGAAGAAGTAGAAAAGAGGTCAATTCATCGGTCACTCCCTCGGTGAGGCAAAACCATCAGCGCTCACCCGGAGCCTTTGCACGCACTGATGTCTGCCACCGAGGAGGTTTTAGTGGGACGCCATAGTATTCGGTAATGGAACCCCACATAACCCGGTTCTCTTCCCCAGGAGGCCGAGTATCTGGTTGCAGATTTCCTCCCCGATAACAAAAAAAAAAAAAAAAAATTGTTACGCGTCACTAAATTTCGTATCAATTATCTGATCCGGACCTTGTGTATCTGCTTGAGCTCAGACCAACAATGAAATATAGAGAATATCATCATAAAGTATTACCATTCCGTCAACATCATATTAAAGTGTAAAATCATAGATCGTCTTCAATCACCGCGTATTTTTCTTTAACATACTGTTCCAGAGTACAACTGAGGATCTCAAAAATATAAACATCTCTCTAATTTTTAAAACAGTATATTTTATTTGGCAAGTATCCAGCAATATCATCAGATAATTTAAAATTAAAAAAATGGTCATGATATCATCACTTAGTATAAAACAAAGTCGCTTTCTCTGTTCCTATATAAATAGTGGAGAAAAAAAAAAAATTTAATGTTTGAGGTTTCTAATGTGATGACGTAAATAATTACATTTAACGCGTGCTAGCCAAGGGCAGTAATGAATAAATCAAAACTGGATCTACTGGATCATAATGACATAGGCTATATATTTTATACCCGAGCGAAGTCGGATCGGGCCGCTAGTAATGTATATAAAAAGTCTAATTCCACTTTTTCTAACGTTGATCAAACTCATGTTAACTTTAGCAAATACTAAACACTCATTGGTTGCCTGATGATCATCGATTATCTTTAACGAATTAGCGTTCTATATCATTTTAATATTTTTTTAAGTCAATGACATAGGCTATATATTTTATACCCATGCGAAGCCGGAGCGAGCCGCTAGTTTTAGGTAAAACAATCAAACTAGCGTTCTATACTAGCGTATAAGCTCGATTGTCGAAGCGCGTATCGACGCCAGTTTTGCCACACACACAACTCGTACAAGAATTGACGCGCTTATAATTTCGCTTAAAATTAGACGAGCTCCATCTATTTACACATTTAAAAAGTTAGTCAAAGACTATTGCCGTCTTCATAGACAATATAATTATATATATAATTTTTCCTAACTGTTTACGTGTCTTTTGTATGTATATATTATCATTCATATATTTTATATGTATTTATTTATATATTTTTATTATTATTATTATTTATTTATGTATATAGTATAATATGTAGTATGTATGTATATAGTGATGTGTATATATATATATATCTATATCTTTTTTGGTCGTTGTGTCATATTCATATACAATTAATAACTTAATCTCCTAAGTCCTATCCTCCATGTCTTACGTATATCTAAAGGTTGTCTGGCAGAGATCGCTACCTTAGCGATAAGACCGCCTTTTGTACCGATATCCGTGTATTAAAATTGTTTTACTATATACATTTGGTGTGCAAATAAAGATTATTATTATTATTAATCTCGTATATATCACTTCGCTAATTAAAATTTTCCATCATCAGTACCAACGTATACACCGAAATATACCTGAGTACGAAAGTTCGGCTGTATGAATTACGAAATGAAGCACGAATGTCTGCAACCGCTCTTACTCTATTACTTTTCAAAAAAAACTAATGCGATGAGGACGGTTTTTATGCGCCTTCAAAAAAGAGGAAGTTCTTTACCTTTTTTTTTACATCATAACTTTCGAGTGGGTCATGTGTGCTAGTATTTTAGTTAGCACCGACTTCTCAAGAAAATATTATTAATTTTAAGTCAGTATTTTGTTCTAAAAATTATTTTTTATACCTCTGTATGGGAGCGCGCGTGCTATAACCATGACTTTTTTTACTTCATGTCAATCATACGTTGTAATCCATCTGTATTTCTTAGTTGGTCTGAGGATTCGGGAGTTTGTTCCTAGTCAGTAGAATATTACGTACTTAGGAATGATTCGTAAACTGTATTATCTAATTCAAATAATTTTCATTTTGATTCAATTATAAAAAATCAGTCTTGGAGTTATATTAAATAAATAATCGTTATAACAAGTTATTCACTCTCAAAATGTTTTTTTATGCCCGAATAACAATCTACATCGGAATGTATAACTCAAACACAAAAATGGAACCATGCAATATGTACAACAGCGGGCGTTGGTTAAGTTAAAGCTGGTGTAGAAGGTTAATAGTCTCATAGTGACGGCCGAGTGTTATGCGTGCAGGGGGTATACCATGAACTTTAAGTAAGAATTCTATTACGACGCAATTCAATTCGGGTAGTAAAACGATTCATATTTGGACGCAAATAAGCAATACCATATCAACCCACAAAAGTGAAAAAAGTTAGTTATTTATGCAGAAGTGTTGGAAATGGCTGAAGAACATTTTTCTTTAATATTTGTAGGGTTTTAAGCTTTAAAACTTCTAAAAAGCCATTTTTTAATCATGCAATTTGTGTATTACGTTAAACGTTTTGGGTTATATTATATACGAAATATGCAGTTTGTATACTTATTTTTGTGAAAATAACTAAAATAACTTACATAAATCTGAAATTGCCAAAAACTTGACCAATACATAAAAAAATCATATAAAGCATGTTGTTCAAAATTTTCAAAATGACATTCGTGTGGGTTGACATGGTATTGCTTATTTGCGTCCATTTAACCATAACGTATATACAATTATAATTTTATATCCGTGTTACCAAATCGCGGCGCAGCTCAGTTTAGGTCGTCATTTGAATCCCAATAAAAGTTCATGTTAGTAAAACGATTCGGATTTGATATGATACTGTGATGTCTTCTTCGTCCTAGCATTATTCCCGATATTTTATATTGCCCAGGGTCTGCTTACCCGGATTACTCTTACCCGGATTTGACAGGCTACTAGTTATTGCTCGGAGCGATTGCCATCTGACTTCCGCAACATCTACCTATATTGCTATTAGTAATAGGATGCGTAGGGATTCAAAAAAGCGCTTATTGTATGAGTTACATTTCTATGTATATTATTATTCGTTGTCCACATAAAATCGGCACATTTAGTGACATTTCAATATTATCGTAAAAAGTTAACTAAAACTTGGTTAAAAATTATTTAACTTTCGTTTTAAAAATTAAGATTAACAGCGCCATTTTAATACCCTAAATCGAATAATAAAAAATTTAAAACTTTCACTTGCGTCGTGGCTATTAAAAACTAAAAAGGTTTTTTTATTATTTCGAATGTTAGGTTAGGTGGGGTGCTGGGTCAGGTAACCTCCTCGTGGTGCACCCTGGGCACCGGGGAACAGCTCGATACATTTCTGACGATTGACGAGCTGTGTCCGGTGGCGAATAATCTGACGTGAGACGAATAGTTCCATACAATTTTTAATAAGAGTATGAAAATTTATATTTTTTTTGTCATTCAAAGTTTTTCTCTAACCCATTTTATTTATAAAATTAATTTAAATAATAATTAATTTTTATTTCGCTATCTTGTCTTCTGTTTTCCCCACGTCAATAGTCACGTTCTTAATGTCTTATATTATTGCATACATAAAAAACCTTAGTTTCAAATACAAAAATGCATCTCTGCTTTCGCGCGCGACAAATACTGGCCTTATCCAAAGTCTTAGCCGCTTGCCTAACTATTTGCAGCCCTTAGGCCTACAGGCACTTAATTCTATATAAGTATTTTCACATTACTTGCCGACATCGACTTTTATTGCCCGACATCGAAGGAGACAGCTTCATTTTCTTCTAGCCTTATTAACAAAATCATAAAGTAATTTTGTTATGATATAAGTTTGAAATAATTTAGAAATTCCTGCTGTTTGCTAAGAAGCAAAATTGAATTGAATTTTATTTTTATAATGTTTAATTGTTTAAAAGAGTATATAATTATTTCCACATTTATTATAATTTAAAATGTTGTTAACATGTTTACATTAGGTATAACAATATTCCGTTGTAACTCACTTTTCATCTGTAAGTTTATAAATTAAATTATATTGTATTGTATGAGTATGCATTATTTTCCTAAATAAATAATTCTATCAACATATCTTTGATCAATTAGGTTATCAGTCAGCTTTATATGTGTTGGTTGTATTAACAATACATGTTTAGTTGACCGACAACTTGACTGATCCAGCACCACCTAGCTACAGTGACTTGAAATATTGTGAAGAGTGAAGAGAAAGAAGTAAACGAGTCAACGTTATTTAATGAAATTTTAAATCTTCAGAAGCATCATTAGCTCAACGGTAGAAGGGACAACTCCACTCTGTTAACGCGATAGTCACCGATTCGATCCTGACCCCCTTGGACTATTGTCGTGCCCACACCTAGCGCAAGCTTCGAGCTTATTTGGAGGGGCAGTAGGAATATTAGTAATTTAGATAATTCGATTGTTTTTTGTATATTTTACGTGATATCTTGGACTTTTTTGTTCGATTGGGCATTTAATTTCTTTGTAGAGCCATGCTTCTCCCGGCACAAAGAGGCCGATCGGGAAAGTACTACACTGTCACAGAAAATCGACGTAAAGTAACAGTATCAGTAGATGTTGAGTGCCGGAGGCCCAATCTCCTGAATGTCTGTTTCCTTCCTTTTTCCCTTCTTATTCCTGCTTTCCTATCCCTTGCAACGCGCATGTAATACTTCAAGTAACGCAAACGTTCATATTTCAGCGTTCATTTGGGTTTTCATGTTGTCGGTTATCTTGCTTTAATAATAACTCTATTAGCAGCGTACCCGACAACTCAGAATCCGACTGTACTTAACATCGTGATAAGAAGAAACATTATTGACTCAGCTTTCATTTAACTCCAATTTATCAATAATGTCTTGAATTTTTTTAATGAAATTTGAATATGTGTATGCAGGATTTTTGTAGTCATTGTGGCGCAGCGGTAGCAAACCTGCCTTAAACGCCAAAAGTCACGCATTCGGTTCCCGCTTGGAGCAGATGCTTGTATGTACCATATAAACATATGTTCCGATCTGGGTGTGTTTGTCCTTGTATATGTTTTCGGACCCTCGACACAGAATATATATCCTAATGGGGGCCGTTGAGTGTGTAGCGTTTATTTATTTCTTATAAAATAACCTACTTATAAAAGTTTCACTTCACTTACTTTAGAAGTTGGTAAAGAAATGGAAACCACTGAACTAAAATTTTAAATTACTAAATATAATAATTTTAATTGTTTTGTATCAAAATGATAACTATGTATGTATATACTGTTAATACTAACAACATTACAAACAGAACAAAAAAACGGGTAACTATATTGTACTACTAAGTTCACTATTGTGCTTCTAAGTTCTGCCCACGGTTTCGCTCGCATTAAATTTCTAGTATATTAGACCTTCTTCATATAAAGTTTGATTTAGGAGAGTTGAGAAATTCCAAAACCACCTATTTTTTATCTTTAATTTATCGCAAAGTTTCATGCGTCTTGTTTCAAAACTGACTTACTTTCAATATTTTAACCCCCTTTTCACCACTTAAGCTGGGATTGAGTTTTTGCATAGTTAAAATATATGTATATATTTTTTAATTATAATTAATAAACATGTAATAGAACAAAGTACAAGAAAATATCTTAAAAGTGGTGTATTACTTACGAAACACATATATTTGCCATATTACATTTGATTCGATCATAGGAATTACTAGTTCATATTTGGCTTAAGAATTTTTCTAAGCTGGAAAACAACGCATCCTCAAGAATCCGCTTTTAGTTTTAAGGCACACGATTCAGTAAAACTTTTTTAAACAGTTTTACTTATTTATGTTCCTGAGAGCTCGAATGCGGCCTAACTTCAAACGTCAGGATATACAGAAGATACTGATTGGATATTGTATGTATTTTAATTTTTGACACCGATTCTGTTCACATCATTTTAGTTAACTGATAATGTTGTATTATTTAATCCGCTTTCAGCTTTAAGGCACGCGATTTTTTGAAACAGTTCTCCTGAATTACGTTCCTGAGAGCTCGAATGCGGCGAAACTTCAAACGTCAGGATATAAAAAAGATACTGATTGGATATTATATGTATTTTAATTTTTGACACCGATTCTGTTCACATCATTTAAGTTAACTAATAATGTTGTATTATTTAATCCACTTTCAGCTTTAAGGCACGCGATTTAGTAGAACTTTTTTGAAAAAGTTCTCCTGAATTACGTTCCTGAGACTTCGAATACGGCCAAACTTCTAACGTCAGGATATAAAGAAGATACTAATTGGATATTATATGTATTTTAATTTTTGACACCGATTCTGTTCACATCATTTAAGTTAACTAATAATGTTGTATTATATAATCCGCTTTCAGCTTTAAGGCACGCGATTTAGTAGAACTTTTTTGAAACAGTTCTGCTGAATTACGTTCCTGAGAGCTCGAATGCGGCCAAACTTCAAACGTCAGGATATAAAGAAGATACTGATTGGATATTATATGTATTTTAATTTTTGACACCGATTCTGTTCACATCATTTAAGTTAACTAATAATGTTGTATTATATAATCCGCTTTCACCTTTAAGGCACGCGATTTAGTAGAACTTTTTTGAAACAGTTCTCCTGAATTACGTTCCTGAGAGCTCGAATACGGCCAAACTTCTAACGTCAGGATATAAAGAAGATACTGATTGGATATTATATGTATTTTAATTTTTGACACCGATTCTGTTCACATCATTTAAGTTAACTAATAATGTTGTATTATATAATCCGCTTTCAGCTTTAAGGCACGCGATTTAGTAGAACTTTTTTGAAACAGTTCTGCTGAATTACGTTCCTGAGAGCTCGAATGCGGCCAAACTTCAAACGTCAGGATATAAAGAAGATACTGATTGGATATTATATGTATTTTAATTTTTGACACCGATTCTGTTCACATCATTTAAGTTAACTAATAATGTTGTATTATATAATCCGCTTTCACCTTTAAGGCACGCGATTTAGTAGAACTTTTTTGAAACAGTTCTACTGAATTACGTTCCTGAGAGCTCGAATGCGGCCAAACTTCAAACGTCAGGATATAAAGAAGATACTGATTGGATATTATATGTTTTTTAATTTTTGACACCGATTCTGTTCACATCTTTTTTTTTTTTTTTTTTTATGTTAGAAGTTGGCAAACAAGCATACGGCCCACCTGATGGTAAGTGGCTGCCGCCGCCGATGAGCGCTTGCAGCACCATTAGTAGGTGCCACTCACGCGTTGCCAACCTCGAGATATTAGTTCTTAAATCTCGTTCGCCCAGTAATTTCACTAGCGTACAATGCCCTACAAACCGGAACACAGTAGTGCCTAAACACTACTATTTGGTGGCAGAATATTGGACACTGCGGTGGTACCTACCTAGCCGGCCTCTTGCAACAAAAGACCTACCACCAGTGTGACTGATTGCACTGGTGGAATAATCTCTGTTGTGACAGAGGTTATCCCAACAGCGGGCATCATTAAAGTTAACTAATAATGTTGTATTAATAATCATTAACCACCCGATTATTAGGAATTACTACATCTTTGATATCCGTTGTTGATGACTGGCCAGTATGCAGTGGCCAGTGGCCATGGGCGTAGCAAGTAAGAGCAAGGGGGAATTTACATAACACCACCAAGACCCCCTCCACCCCTTCCGGACCTTGCTAAATGCGGAAAAATGCACGAATATAATGCATTTTAACTATTTAACTTATAACTAAATAAATTATGATTTTGCCCTCCCCTACGCCAAATGCTGACCAGATTTAAGTTATATATATTTTTAAATAGCATATAAGTTTAATAGTATGCAAGCGTCTCGACACACCTATCTTGTCAAGTCAATTAAGACAGTTACATGCATTAAATTTATTAAAGTACTAGCGGCTCGCTCCGGCATCGCACGGGTATAAAATATATAATAGCCTGTGTCATTCACTGAAAAAATGATTAAAATCGATGCAGTAGTTTTGATTTATCCATTACTGTCCGATTATATTTATATTACATTTATTTGATTATACATATAAAACCTTCCTCTTCAATCACTCTATCTATTGAAAAAACCGCATCAAAATCCGTTGCGTAGTTTTAAAGATTTAAGCATACATAAGGACAGAGAACCCGACTTTGTTTTACACTATGTAGTGATACATTATTGTATGTACATCTTAATAGCCTATTAATATCATTAAGTTAACAGACTTGGTCAAGATGATTATCAGCACTTCATTTCTATGAATTAACAATCTTTTTTTTAAATGATATGCTTATAATCTGAATGAATAAACACGCTACCTTCAAGAAGAAGATAAACATAATCAGAAATATCTTTTTAAGCATGGCCCCTCCGTGTAATGGATAACAATCTCAGGATCGTCATAAAGACGGAAATCTGAATATAATTTCGGCGCTCACAGAAGAAATGGAACTGATATTAGAAACACTCATATTGGAAAGCGGCAATTTGCTCTTCAGCGACATTTTTCGACTTTCAACCATCTGCTCCCCGGATTAAAATTCAAATGTGTATATATATACAATGAAAGCTAATGTTCGTGTTAGTAGTTATAAGTTATTATTATGTCTGGTTTATGGTAGTAGTGACAAAACTGTTGTTCATTAACTTACATTTGTAAAAACATAGTCCCAACATCAAGGTCTCAGAGCTATAAGTGCTTTAAAAATACTCCTATACACGTTAAGGAAGGTGAGCCCTCGTTTGTTTCGAACTTCGCGTCGCGCTCACACCGTCAAGTTTTTTTTTTTTTATGTAAGAGGGGGCAAACGAGCAGGAGGCTCACCTGATGTTAAGTGATCACCGCCGCCCATGAACATCTGCAACACCAGAAGGCATGCAGGCGCGTTGCCGACCTTTAAGGAAAGAATACGCTCTTCTCTTGAAGGTTCCCAAGTCGTATCACGTGAGTGTCAAGTGAGTGTCGAATAAGCTCAGAGGGCTGCCCCCCATCCCTGATGATGTGCTTAGCTGTGGTTCGGGTTCTGAGGAGGCACCCTAAGGACGGAATCAAAGTTGAGCCCCCGCACGGCATCGCTGTCCGTATACGCTCGCAACAAAAACGCTAGTTGAACCGCCCTTTTACAAAATAAAATGTGTATGATAAAAATGATCATTACATACAAAATATGAGGATTTGATCTTAGGGCTTACGTTTATAATGATGGAATAATTAGATAAATAATTGAACTTACTTTCTAATAATCAATATTTTACCAGGATGTTGTTCTTTCACAATATTACCATATCATGTGTCGCAGGCGCACTATATGACTATCCTTTATCCGGGAGGGCTCAACGTTGAATGGTCGGAGCTCACAATCGTTGGCGGGTGTGGGGCCATCGATCTCCCCACTTCCTTTATATTTTTCCTGCAGAGGTTAAGTATATAAGGATTGGAGGAGCGGATAACCTTCAGCAACTCTTATGAGGTGTTGAAAGAAAAGGGATATATTTATTATATAACTTTTTCCTATAAAAAAAAAACTAAATTGTTAAATTATTTCATTATATAATAAAATATAAGAAAACATAACTATTATTAAAATATCAAAACAAATATTAAACTTCTTCAAAAACAAAACCATGTAAAATAAATTATTTTATTATCAAAAAAATATCATGAAAATTATAATTGTGAACGGATTATACGATATGTTTCTTAATTAGTCGTATTTGTCTTCAGTTTAATTCACTATCCGTTACATCAAGACACACACACATAGAATGATATCTCTTACATTTGATACTAATCATTATACTTTCTAAACCCCTATGCCCTATGCCCTGGGGTTATACAAATAGGGCTTCGAACCCTTGGGTCGTGGGCGTACAGGTTGGGGTCACCTGTACGTCCTCCAAACGGCCTAGAGGAAGACAGTAGTCGGGGTGGCACCAGCTACTGTACCGTTAGGAAGAAGTAGAAAAGAGGTCAATTCATCAGTCACTCCCTCGGTGAGGCAAAACCATCAGCGCTCACCCAGAGCCTTTGCACGCACTGATGTCTGCCACCGAGGAGGTTTTAGTGGGACGCCATAGTATTCGGTAATGGAACCCCACATAACCCGGTTCTCTTCCCCAGGAGGCCGAGTATCTGGTTGCAGATTTCCTCCCCGATAACAAAAAAAAAAAAAAAAAAAAAAGAATTTCGCGTCACTAAATTTCATATCAATTATCTGATCCGGTCCTTGTGCTTCGAGCTCAGACCAACAAAGAAATACAGAGACAACCATCATTAAGAATCACCATTCGCTCAACATCATATTAAAGGTGAAAATTATAGATCGTCTTCAATCACCGCGTATTTTTCTTCGACATACTGTTCCAAAAGAAAACTGAGGGTCTCAAAAATGTAAGCAATTTTTTTTAGTCTGTACTCTTGTTATACGGGAAATTTATGTTAAGTAAATATAGGAAACGTAGTAACACAAACTTATTTTTTTTTTTGTGTATTGGGACTAATCTAGAGCCATATCGCTTAGCAACCGGTGTCAATAGGCAATCTTAATCCATTTTTAAAGTGAAACTTTAATTACATGACCTCAATTTTTTTCGTTTATCTTGAATCCGAATGCAAATCATTATTATAATGAAATGAAATGGAAAATATTAGATTCAACTGCTTCCAATAATTTGTAACCTTTATCTATTTTTTACATTTTATATACAAATGTCGCTTTTATTGTTTAGCTACTCTAATTTAAAATAAATATTTATTTCCTCAAGATTTTCCGCTCATTTAGGTTTCAATAATGCGAGGTCGACAATATTGAAAAATTGGAACAAGAATTAAAGTAATGGAAGATTAAACATTCAAGAAACGATGGCTCCTGAAAAAGTAGTTTAGTTAATAATTAGTTGTTTACTGTAAATTGTTAGTATACAATTTAATTCTGATAAGCTTAATTGTAACCCTGCTTAATTGTAACCCTGCAATCTGAAAAAAAAAAAAGCAAGACAAAAATAGAAAAAATAAGAAAAAATAAGAAAAAAAAAAGAAAAAAGAAAAAATAAAAACAAGAAAAAAAAAAAAAGAAAAAAGAAAAAAGAAAAAGAAAAAAGGAAAAATAAGAAAAAAGAAGAAAAAATAATACGAATAATTTGAGGCGGTGTAATAAAGGTTTCACTTTAATAACTTAGAGCATTTAAATTGTAACTTACATGAATTACAAAACATTTAATACCTTACAGTACATTCATATAATACATTCGAGACTGATTGACGAGACGACACCCCGAGACGGAACGCGACCGCGAACGTAACCCACTTACCCTGATGTAGGACCTCCGATAGGTCCGAAACTAGTCGGCACCTAAACTGACTGAACGTGAGTTTAGCCGTTGAATTTTACATTAAGTTAAATAATATCTCACGATAGTTTTAATAATGTAAAAAATAATGTCTGCCTATTCCGTTTAATCTAGCTACTTTTATTTTAGACATATATTCAGGGTTTCATGCGACAAAAAAATTTAAACAATAATTCTTTATACCGTGCAAGCCTAGCCGCGAATATAGAGGACTGATAATGAATTTAAAAGGAATCGCCCCGTCTTAGTTTTTTCAGCATCAACAGATTTTAAATAAAAACAATCAAAAAAGCGTTCTATACTAGCGTATAATCGCGTTTTTCGAAACGCGTATCGACGCCACTTTTGCCACACACACAACTCGTACAAGAATTGACGCGCTTATAATCTCGTGTATATCACTTTGCTAATCAAAGTTTTGCAATCATCGGTTCCAACGTACCTTTACGAAATGAGACGCGAATGTCTGGAGCCGTTCTTACTCTATTACTTTTCAACAAAAACTAAAAGCGATGAGGACGGTTTCTAACCCAATTCAAAAAGGAGGAGGTTCAATTCTTTTTTTATATTTACTTAATAACTTTCGACTGGTTCCTGTGTGCCCATATTTTACTGAAGAAAATATCAGTTTTGAAGTCGCTATTTTTTATAAAAATTAATTTTTACATCGTTGTACACGAGCGCGCGTGCTACAAGCATGACTTTTTTACTTCATGTCAATCATACGTTGTAATCCATCTGTATTTCTTAGTTGGTCTGAGGATTCGTGACTTTGTTCGTATAATATAATAGAATATTATGACGTACTGAGGAATAATACGTAAATGATATTATCTGTCTAATTCCTACCGCGTGTCAAATCTACAAACTAAAAGAATTTTTTTATTTTGATTCAGTTATAAAAAAAACAGTCTTGAAGTTATATGAAACAAACAATCGTTATAAAACGTTATTCAGCGTCAAACATGCGTTGAAGCAATTGGCTTTTTAATGTAAAATTTCAACGGCTCACACTCACCTTTAATCGGTGTACCTACTTGGAACCATGTGCTGCTAAGCGCGACCCCAAAGAATACCGGAAGTGTTGATGATTGTGTAGTGGATATTGTGAGTACATTCTGTGCGCCCGTAAACTCAAACTGTGACACCAGTGCATCAGCCTCGTCGGCTTCACCAGCATCGCCGGCGCATCCACCGCCCGCCGCTGTGCCCAGCCGCGCGATGCGAGCACAAGCGCGCAGTGCAAGACGGGTCGCGACCGCGAACGTAACCCACTCACCCAGCCGAAGGACCTTCGATGAGTCCGAAAATAATCAGTACTTAAACCGATTAAACGTGAGTGTGAGCCGTTTAACATTTACATTAAGTTTATAATGTCTCACGATAGTTTTCATATTTTTTTGTTTTTTTTTGACCGAATAACAATATACATCAGAATATATAACTCAAACACAAAAATGGAACCATGTAATATGTAAAACAGCGGGCGATGATTAAGTTAAAGACCGCAGATGGATAAGGATAATAGTTTGACAGAGACGGCCGAGCGTATTACGAGTACAGGGGATATACCATGAACTTTAGTAAGAATTCTATTATGATGAAATTCAATTCGGGTAGTAAAACGATTCATATTTTAAATAGTACCATAACGTATATACAATTATAGTTTTATATACGTCTCAAGAAATAGCGGCGCAGCTTAGTTTAGGTCATCATTTGAATCGCAATAAAAGTTCATGGTAGGCGGCCCATTAGTAATAGCACGTGTAGGGATTGAAAGAATCGATTATTGTATGAGTTATATTTCTAAGTATATATTATTCGTTGTCCACATAAAATCGGCACATTTATTATTTTTATTATTATTACTTATACTTTATTACTATTATTTAAATTCAGATATCGAAAAGTAAAAAATAAACTAAAAACTTTTCTTTTTTAAAAATTAAGATTAAGAGCGCAATTTTAATACCCTAAATCGAATAATAAAAAAGTTAAAAGTTTCACTCGCGTCGCGGTTTTCTAAAACTACACCGTTTCTTTTAATATTGCGAATGCTAGGTTAGGTGGGGTGCTGGGTCAGGTAACCTCCTCGTGGTGCACCCTGGGCACCGGGGAACAGCTCGATACATTTCTGACGATTGACGAGCTGTGTCCGGTGGCGAATAATCTGACGTGAGACGAATAATTCCATAACGTTTTTGATAATAGTGTGAAAATTTATAAATTATTTCTTTCATTCAATTTTTTTCTTTTAGTATTACGCCACTTTTACCCATTTAATTTATAAAATTAATTTTAATAATAATATAATTAATTTCTATTTCATCTTCGTCTTCTCTTTGGCCCGCGTCAATAGCGTTTTCAATGTGGTATTTAAAAAAAATCTAATCTAAATACAAAAAAATTATCCTCCACTTTCACCATCTTTAAGATTTTTTCGCAACAAAAAGTATCGTGTATGTCCTTGTCCAAAGTCTCATTTATTTATAACAATATACATCAAAATCAGTTCAGTGGTATAAACGTGAAAAGGTAACAAATATATATATATATATATATATATATATATGTTTTTTTTTCACATTATAAGTCTATATTGAAGTTTAAATGCAGTAGTGCGTTTCTTGTTTATCCCACGGGAACTTACTTTTAACTGTGTTAATCAAATTTCATCCAAATCAGTTTAAATAATAAACATCTAAACACCAAAATGCAACTATGTGTAGTATTTAAAATTATAATGAATCATTGAAAAAAAAATTGGTTTGTATTTCAAAAACTACTGGATCACATGTTTTTATATAAATTAACTAACGGACTACTTGACTGCCCCTCGTTATTGCAAGATCTTAATTTCAATATCCCTCTGAAGTCGTGTCGTGCTAATAAATACGTCCCCTTTACAACATACACCTCAAAAAGCAATCTCGGTTTTAATTCTACCATTAATAGAATCCAGAGACAGTATAATTCTCTGTCCAATAGCAAGAATATTGATATTGACATCTTTTCAGATAGCTTGCCTAAATTTAAAAGGAAACTTCTTGATTACTTTTCTAAAACTAATAATAATTCTGTCTCACGGTCTCGTACTTAAGATTTTATTTAATTTTTTTTTTAATTACATATATTAGTATTACTTTTTAATTTAGTTATTATTATTATTTTTTTAAATTACATATATAACAGTCCTTATTATCCATACCAGTGTTTTTATGTGTACACTATGTTTGATATTTAGAAGCATTGTTTTGATTTTTATTATTAGTCTTATTTGTATGTGTATGAATTTCTTTTGATTTATATACATTTTTTGTAAAATAAGTCTTCACTATAAGCATGTCGTGGCAACCTATAAGTAAGACAACACTTAGCTCTAATCTGTCTTAAATGTGTATTTGTACTTTTTTGGTGTATGTTTTGTTGGTTGTCCTAAATAAATAAAATAAAAAATAAAAATAAAAAACAAATGGACAAATGTTGGGGTACTTGTAATGCTCTCAAGAATCCCCTTTAGCCTTTTCTTTCGTAATTAATCGCCAATTTCTTAAATTTTTTGTAATTGATTAATTCTTCTGGCGTGGACGTGCGAAAACACAGAACTCGCGTAGGTCAGTATGGGAAAACATATAAACAGTCTTAACCGCTCACCCAACTATTTACTGCCCTTACGCCCACAGGCACTTAATTCTATGTAAGTATTTTCACATTACTTGGTGGGATTAAATGCTATTATGCTTAAATGCAGAAAAACTTCGGCCATTTCGCATTGCCCAAAATCGCAAGAGATAGCTTCATTCCCCTGTAGCATTATTAATAAAATAATAAAGTGAGAAAATGCTGAAAGGAGTATGGGCAGATAAGTTTATTGCGCTTGAAGGAAGTATGTTTATTAATCATACATTCCTTCAGTACAATTCACTATCCGTTACATCAAGACGACAGAGAAGAAACACCAAAAACATCACAACTAATGAACGATAAACTAATGATTAACATTAATAACTAAAACTGATTTGTTACTATTTTTTATTTTTTTATGTTAGAAGTTGGCAAACAAGCATAAGGCCCACCTGATGGTAAGTGGCTGCCGCAGCCTATGAGCGCTTGCAGCACCATTAGTAGGTGCCACTCGCACGTTGCCAACCTCGAGATATAAGTTCTTAAATCTCGTTCGCCCCGTAATTTCACTAGCGTACAATGCCCTTCAAACCGGAACACAGTAGTGCCTAAGCACTACTATTTGGCGGCAGAATATTGGACACTGCGGTGGTACCTACCTAGCCGGCCTCTTGCAACAAAAGACCTACCACCAGTGTGACTGATTGCACTGGTAGAATAATCTCTGTTGTGACAGAGGTTATGGCAACAGCGGGCGATGGGGTCGCCACATCCCTACGCCTCTAAAATTCACAATTGCTTTTCTATAATTAACAAAAAATATCGTTTCTTTATCGGCAGTCGGGAAAAGTATGTATTCGTGTGATTACACTAACAAAACGATAAGGATTAATGATTATTTAAAATATTAATTAAAAGTTTTCCTAACGTTCTCGCTTTGCTTTAATGATTAAAACTGAACGATATTAATTAAATATTAATATTACATTTATTTTATTCTATTGAACTCCTTTTAATAGGGTGGCTAGTAACTGAAAATAAAAAAAATGTAAGGAAAAAATTAAAAAAAAAAACAAAATAATCAAAACACAGTTGCAAAAGAAATAACAGCAGTGGAAATAGAATAACTAAAAAAAAACATCCACAAGAACGTAGTTATAAGATTTTAAAGGATTTTGTTTTTTATTTATGTCATAATATTCTATTATGATTGTTAATAAATAAAAATAAAAATCGAGTCCTTTATATCTTGTCTTTGTTGATTATCCGAGAGGATTTCAGTGCGAGTGTTGGGGAGTGAATAGCGTCGAATCGTGATCACTAGTGTCGTTTTATCTTCACAATAATTCATGTCGACGTCACTTCATGCTTTGCGAGTGACGCGAATGATGGCAAGTGCCAATTTGAAGAGGGTTTTTTTCGAATTGACTCCCGTGCATCGCCTCTTCACGCCTGGTCTCGCCTTTGAGTCAGTATTTTAGTCCAACATCAAAGACAAATTACTATTTGACGAGCTGTTTTGTAAATGTCGTCCGTTTACAAAACAGGCTTTTTTGCAGATTTCACATTTATTTACAATTATGAATAATTTGAGGCAATGTAATGAAGGTTTCACTTTTATAACTTGTAGCATTTAAAATATAACTTACAGCAATTAGAAAACATTTAATACCTTAACCTAATCTATGTACAATAGAAAACAGTACATACTTAAAATAAATTCGTGTCTGACTGACGAGACGACAATGCTAGACGGGTCGCCACCGCGAACGTAACCCACTCACCCTATTGAAGGCCCCAATAGGTCTGAAACTATTCGGCACTTAAACCCACTGAACGTGAGTTTGCCGTTAAATTTTACATTAAGAAAAAATGGCTGCCTATTCCGGTTAATCTAGCTACTTTTATTTTAAAAACATAATCAGGGTTTCATGCGACAAAAAAATTTAAACAATTATATTTCTTTATACCATCAGGAATCGCCCCGTCTTAGTTTTTTCACCATCAACATCATTTTTAATTAAAACAATCAAACTAGCATTCTAAAGTAGCGTATAAGCTCATTTTTCGATGCCACTTTTGCCACACTCGCAACGCTTCGCTAATTAAAATTTGCCATCATCGGTTCCAACGTATGCACCGAAATGTGCCCGAGTACAAACGTTCGGCTTTTTGAAGTACGAAATGAATCGCGAATGTCTGCAACCGCTCTTACTCTATTACTTTTCAGCAAAAACTAAAAGCCATGAGGACGGTGCTTATGCGACTTAAAAAAGAGTAGGTTCTATTCTTTTTTATGATTGTTACTTGATAACTTTCGGCTGGGTCCTTTGTGCCGATATTTTACGCAGCACCGCCTTCTGAAGATAATATTATTAGTTTTTAAGTTGGTATTTTTTTCTAAAAATTGTTTTTTACACCTCTGTACACGAGCGCGCGTGCTATAACCATGATTTTCCTTCATGTCAATCATACGTTATAATCTGTCTGTAGTTCTTAGTTGTTCTGAGTTCGGGAATGATTCGTTAACTATATTATATGTCTTATTCCCACCGCGTGTCAAAATTAAGCATAATATAAATTAATAATACATGTTAAAATAATTTTTCATTTTGATTCAATTATTAAAGTTAGTCTTGAAGTTATATTAAATAAGTAACCGTTAGAAAATATTATTAAATCTCTAAAATGTTTTAAACAATTTGTGGCCGAATAACAATATACACACAAAAATGGAACCATGCAATATATGTTTACGAGAGCGGGCGTTGCTAAAGTTAATATGCGATATTCATGAGGCCTATACATCTTATGTTATGTTCATAATTGCACAGTAACAGCCGAGCGTATTACGCATACAGGGATATACCGTAAATTTTTAGTAACGTTTCTATTGCGATGCAATTAAATCCGGTGGTAAAACGATTCCGATAAGTTTAGGTCGTCATTTCAATCGCAATAAAAGTTCATGTTAGGCGGCTTACAGCGGGATTACCATGAACTTTTAGTTTAAGTTATATTGCGATCCAACTCAATTCTGACAGTAAATCGATTCAGATTTAATTTGAGAATGACGTAAGATTATACATGTCGTGGTACGAATTAGCGATGTAGCTCCGTTTAGGTCGTCATTTGAATCGCAGTAAGAGTCAATGGTAAGCCCTCAGTCGTTATAAATCGAATAGTCCAAGAGCCCAGGACGATCAGACTTTCGGCATTTTATAAAAAACTGAAAGTTTCTCTATGTATATCCGTAATACAGGGAAATATGACCCCGAACATGAAGTTTGGTAAAAAACTGCACTTCAAAGTCGTTATTGTATAAAAGTCAAGTCAGTCCACCACGGTCAGTCAAGAAAGTCTGATTGTCGTGAGCTTTAAATCTAAAAGACAATATTTATATTTTCACAATAAAAGCGCACAGATGGTATAACAAATGTAAACAATCTTGTTTATAGAACGAGAGATTGATGGATAGTTTCAGTAGCTTCCAATCCTTTGTTATGACAATCCGTCAGAGGTTGAATTATATAATTAATGAGAAAAAAGTAATCTCCTGACTAACAGTAATCACATAACATGACGTGCCTGAGAAACGTCAGAAATGTAATTCCTCGTAGGATTAGTTTCGTATGAAGCACTGTAAAATATAAAATAAACATTTTTTTTTTACATTATTTACACATTAAACATTATTTTTGTATATAAGGAATAAAATAATCATTTACGCCTCCGACTACATTTACGCCAACAACCCAACACTACATGAATTTTCTGTCACAGTCTCTCGGTCTATTATTCTTGCGTAAGCCGTATTTCTTCGCATGGCGTCGTCGAGATGACTTTTCGGATCAAAGTAAACCTACAAACATTTTAAGCCCTAAATCTTCCTCCATTGCAATTGACGTTGAAATTGTTATAATATTTCGTTGTATTGCTATTAGTTATAGCACGCGCAGAGATTCAAAGAAGCAATTACATGTATGATGACATTTCTATGTATATTATTGTTCGTTGTCCACATAAAATCGGCACATTTATTGAAATTCAGATATCAAAAAATAAAACAAAAACCAATAACTTGTTTTTTTTTAATTGTAAATTTGGTTGTATTGGAGAATTGTTGTAATTATTATGTAAAAAAAATTAAAAGTTTCACTAGCATCACGGTTTCCTAAAACCACAGTTTTTTTAATATTTAGAATGTTAGGTTAGGTGGGGTGCTGAGTCAGGTAACCTCCTCGTGGTGCACCCTGGGCACCGGGAACAGCTCGATACATTTCTGACGATTGACGAGCTGTGTCCGGTGGCGAATAATCTGACGTGAGACGAATAATTCCATAACGTTTTTAATAATAATATGAAAAGAATAAATTATTTGTGTCATTCAAATTTTTTTCTTTTTAGTATGATGTCACTTTAATGCATTTAAATTATAAAATTAATTTATATTTCGTTAGCATCTGTCTTCCATTTTGCTCGCGTCTATAGCGTTTTAATGGGGCATATTATTGCATATAACAAAATGGTTCCAGATACGTAAATTTACCTCCTCTTTCACCCTCTTTAAGATTTTTTTCGCGACAAAAAGTGGCGTGCATGTCCTTGTCCAAGTCTCATATTTTTATACCAATATACATCAAAATCATTTCAGTGGTTTAAGCGTGATAAGGTCACAAACATATAGATTTTTTTTCACATTATAAGTCTTTATCGAACTTCATATCCAATACTGCGTTTTATGTCTATCCGACGGGAACTTAATATATTTTCTGCAATAAAAAGTATCCTCTGTGTTAATCCATGTAACAATCTATATCTGTGCCAAATTTAATCCAACTCAGTTTTTGCTTGATTGAGTAACAAACATCCAAACACCAACAATGCAACCTTTAACTATGTATTTTAGTTAAAACATCACTAAACTATCTTAATAGAAAACAGTTAATCGATCCACTTTTGTGTGTTGATATTTCGCTTACGATTTTTTTACAGCTGGAAAACATCGCATCCACAAGAATCCGCTTTTAGTTTTAAGGCACACGATTTATTGAAATTTTTTTGAAATAGTTTCAATTAATTATGTTCCTGAGAGCTCGAATGCGGCCAAACTTCAAACGTCAGGATATAAAGAGGATATTCGATATTATTTGTATTTTAATTCTTGACACCGATTCTGTTCAATCATTTAACCTAATCAATAATGTTATTTTAATAATTATTAATTAACCGATTGCTAGGAATTACTATATCTTTGATATCTGTTGTTGGTGACCGGCCAGCATGGATGTAGCGAGGTAGGAGCAAGGGGGAATTTACATACTCCCCTCCCCCTGGACCTTGAAAAATGCACGAATGCATTTCTCAGCACTTAGCATAATAATGCATTTTTACCTAATTAACTAATAACTATAAAAGAAAATAGTAATTTTGCCCCCCTCTTTCAACTCTTCAGAGGTCAGATAATAAATAATTCGAATTGTATTTGTGACCTTTATAAAAAAAACATACATTTTAATAGTCTATTTCCAGCTCATCATTAAGTTAACAGGCTTAGACAAGTTGATTATCAGCACTTCATTTGTATAAATTAACAATTTAATATATTAAATGATATACTGAAAATCAGAGTGAATAAGCACGCTACCTTGCGAAGAAGATAAATTTCATCAGGAATATCTTTTTAAAGGGGTCATGTAATGGATTACAATCTCAGGGTGGCCATTAAAGAACGAAACCCGAAAGTCATTTCAGCGCTCACAGAAGAAAGGGAACTCATATTAGAAACACCGTGGTGGTTGGCTCAAAGTCAAAGCGTGTGGTAATAGCTATATTGTGAAATTTTGGAGAAGAGCAATAAATTAATTAAAACAAAATAAGAAATAGACGAATAAGTTAATAAAAGGCACGGACAAAAAAGTCTGTGGTGTCGCACATATATATAATATAAAAAATGGGGTTATGTTTATGACCCAAGACCCGTAAAGATAAGACTTTATATAAGTTAGTCGACTGTAGTTAGATATTCGATGTTGATAAGTTTCTCTGCTTTCACCCACATTCTTTGTCAGTACGTTTAAATAAATAGCTATTCAGTTTAGTATCTGTACGCAATTTTAGCAACTGCGCCTTAGTGTACGGACTGTTATCTCGATAAACGGTACGTCCCAACCTATCTTGATAGTCATTCTTTTTTTTTATGTTAGAAGTTGGCAAACAAGCATACGGCCCACCTGATGGATAGTGGTTGCCGTAGCCTATAAGCGCTTGCAGCACCATTAATAGGTGCCATTCACGGGTTGCCAACCTCGAGATATTAGTTCTTAAATCTCCTCTGCCCAGTAATTTCACTCAGCCTACAGTGCCCTTCAAACCGGAACACAGTAATGCCTAAGCACTACTATTTGGCGGCAGAATATTTGACACTGCGGTGGTAACTGCCTAGCCGGCCTCTTTCAACAAAAGACCTACCACCAGTGTGACTGATTGCACTGGTGGAAAAATCTCTGTTGTGACAGAGGCTATCCCAACAGCGGGCGATGGGGTCGTCACATCCCGGCGCCTTTATTCTGTCGGCATTATATTTGTATCCCGGCCAGCCCATATGAAATCGATATACTTAACCTTTACGTATAAAAGGCGAGAACCTGACTGACTTATGAACACCCGGCCTTAACCTTTGGACCTAGAAAGCGCCAATTTGCTCTTCAGCGACTTTTTTCGACTTTCAACCATCTGCTTCTCGGATTAAAATTCAAATGTGTATATATATACAATGAAAACTAATGTTCGTGTTAGTAGTTACAAGTTATTATTATGCCAGTTTTATAGCAGTAGTAACAAAACTATTGTTCACTAACTTACATTTGTAAAAACATTAACATTGTAACGTGAGCCCTTGTTAGTTGCGAACGCCGCGTCGCGCTCAAACCGTCGAGTGAGTGTTGACTACGCTCGGAGGGCTGCCCCCATCTCTGATCATGTGGTTCGGGTTCGGAGACACCCTACGGACGGAATCAAAGTTGAGTCCCCGCTCGATGGCGTTGTCCGAATACGCTCGTAAAAAAAACGCTAGTTGAACAGCCCTTTTACAAAATTTTAAATTAAATTTGTATGATCAAAGTTTTAAATACAAAATGTCAGGGTTTGATCTTGGGGCTTTCGTTTATTATGATCAAATAATTCAACTTATTTTCTGATAATCAATATTTACCAGGATGTTGTTCTTTCACAATATTACCATATCATGTGTCGAAGGCGAACTGTATAAATATAAATAGACTATCATTTATCCGGGAGGGCTCAACGTTGAATGGTCGGAGCTCACAATCGTTGGCGGGTGTGGGGCCATCGATCTTCCCACTTCCTTTATATTTTTCCTGAAGAGGTTAAGTATATAAGGATTGGAGGAGCGGATAACCTTCAGCAACTCTTATGAGGTGTTGAAAGAAAAGGGATATATGTATTATATAACTTTTTTCTATAAAAAAAAAAAACTAAATTGTTAAATTATTTCATTATATAATAAAATATAAGAAAACATAACTATTATTAAAATATGAAGACAAATATTAAACTTCTTCAAAAACAAAACCATGTAAAATAAATTATTTTATTATCAAAAAAATATCATGAAAATTATAATTGTGAACGGATTATACGATATGTTTCTTAATTAATCGTATTTGTCTTCAGTTTAATTCACTATCCGTTACATCAAGACACACACACATAGAATGATATCTCTTACATTTGATACTAATCATTATACTTTCTAAACCCCTATGCCTGGTGTTATACAAATAGGGCTTCGAACCCTTGGGTCGTGGGCGTACAGGTTGGGGTCACCTGTACGTCCTCCAAACGGCCTAGAGGAAGACAGTAGTCGGGGTGGCACCAGCTACTGTACCGTTAGGAAGAAGTAGAAAAGAGGTCAATTCATCAGTCACTCCCTCGGTGAGGCAAAACCATCAGCGCTCACCCGGAGCCTTTGCACGCACTGATGTCTGCCACCGAGGAGGTTTTAGTGGGACGCCATAGTATTCGGTAATGGAACCCCACATAACCCGGTTCTCTTCCCCAGGAGGCCGAGTATCTGGTTGCAGATTTCCTCCCCGATAACAAAAAAAAAAAAAAAAAAAAAGAATTACGCGTCACTAAATTTAATATCAATTATCTGGTCCGGTCCTTGCGCTTCGAGCTCAGACCAACAAAGAAATACAGGTAATACCATAATTAAGAATCACCATTCGCTCAACAACATATCAAAGGTGAAAATTATAGATCGTCTTCAATCGCCGCGTATTTTTCTTCGACATACTGTTCCAAAAGAAAACTGAGGGTCTCAAAAATGTAAGCAATTTTTTTTAGTCTGTACTCTTGTTATACGGGAAATTTATATTAAGCAAATATAGGAAACGTAGTAACACAAACTTATATTTTTTTTTGTGTATTGGGACTAATCTAGACCCATATCGCTTAGCAACCGGTGTCAATAGGCAATCTTAATCCATTTTTAAAGTGAAACTTTAATTACATGATTTTTTTTTTTTTTTTTTTTTTTTTTTTTTTTTTTTTTTATTTTTTTTTTTTTTTTTGATTTTTTTTTTTTTTTTTGGGCGGTAGGTGCAAAAAAGTGTACACGTTTTAAAATTTGCTCTTACTTTAATATTAAATTTAAATAGTATTTTAACAACTTTTAAATGTATATAAGTAATTAAAAGTTATCCCTACCTGCCAGCAGTATATCCTACAGTAATAGTAACAACTGCATACCACAATTACTACTTCACTTTATGTCTTATTAAATAGCGTTTGCACTGAAGATTTTGAATACAAAAATGGAATCCATTAAGCACTCAATTCAGGAATTGACACAACATTTTAACACAAAAATGGCAGAGTTTCAACAAAACTTGAATTCTTCAATCCCGGCTACTAGTCCAACATCTCATTTAGCCGCCCAGTTCAGTGCATTTAGAACATTTGTACTGTCAGCGCTCGAAGGTCTCCAGTTGCAAGTTCAGTTACTTGGTAAGCAGTATGATAGCTTTGAAATGAGGAGTAGAAGAAAAATCCTTTTGCTGCATGGAGTTGCTGAGGATAAAAAGGAAAATGCATCCACCACAGCCATAAAGGTTCTCACGGATCATCTTAAAATATCAGATCTCTCTGTTGATGATCTTAGTCGATGCCACCGTTTAGGTTCTTCGGTCACCCAGAAGCCAAGAACCATACTCATAAAATTTAGAGATCTTTCACTTAAAAATAAAGTGTGGTTTTCCAAAACTGGTTTTAAAAATACAGGCATTACAGTATCCGAATTCCTAACCAAGCCAAGACATCAGGCCTTTATAGCGGCGAGGGAACGCTTCGGTATCTCTAAGTGCTGGACTAAGGATGGACTTATTGTTATTGATGGACCGGACGGAAAACGCCACAAAATAGTGTCCATTCCAGAGCTTGACAGCATTTCCAGTGCACTTGAACAGGAACCAGAAATTGTTTCAGCTGTTCCTTCTGCTGCTCCTTCAGGGTTAAAGGCAAGACAAGCTACACAGGTATCTCGTTCGAAAAGAATCATCAAAAAGTAAATCAAAATCTTAAGTTCTTTTACAAAATTAATTCTCACTACTATTTACTATTTTTGTCTCTCTTTTTTGTTTCACTGGTTACTAGGCATCTAGATGTATAGTTATTTTGTTATTTTATTTCCTTATTTATCTTAATCTTTTACCCTCGTCTATATTTATTTGTTTTCAGTCTATGACATTAGTTATAATCAAAAATTTTATTGACATAAATGTCAACTGTCAACTGTCACTTTACTCTGAAGTTCACATATCTGATTTTTATTTTCATAGACAATTAAGTTGATAATGAAAATCTTTTCATTTTGCTTTGGTGTAAGTTGTTTATTTTTTTATTTTTTTTTGTTTTGGGCTTTTTTTTGTTTTATTATTTAGTTATTTTATATTTTTAGATTTATTATTAAGTTTACAATATCTTATAAATATTGAATCTGCTGGTAGGCAAGAGATGTGTTACCCTAATTTATTATTTATAACATATTTAAATATAGTATTTAATTTTATATATTTATTTATTTTATAATTGTAATATATTTTTATTATTAGGATATATCCATTTATAATTATGAACAATATATATGATTGTGCTAGTTCAGATGACGACAGTTTTCATCAATGTGCCTCCACTTCTTCGAATGATAGCTACTATAGTATGTCTACCCCATTAAATTCTGTAATAGAATCAACATTATCCAGTTTTTCGAAAAATTTTAATGTAATACACATTAATGCACAAAGCGTACCCGCTCACTATCCCGATCTATTAGCTTCTTTTGATGTTAAGAATATTCACGCTATTCTTATCTCTGAAACTTTTTTAAAGCCATGTCTACCTTCCACGTCATATGCTTTACCTGGGTTTCATTTAATTCGAAACGATAGGTCTGGCAAGGGCGGTGGGGGAGTTGCTATTTATTTACGTAGTCATATCCCATTTTCTATCTTAGACAAATCTCCTTCGCAATATACTGAATCATCAGAGCATTTATTTATACAACTTCTCTTTGGTACTACTAAATTGTTGCTTGGTGTTTTCTACAGTCCTTCATTACATATAAATTATTTTCAATCTTTTGAAGAATTATTAGAAAAATATGTTCCAAATGTGGATCAATGTATTATAATGGGTGATTTTAATACGTGTTTGATAAAAAATGACTATCGCGCTAATAGGTTAAAAAATATTGTTAGTGGTGCGAACCTGAATTTACTTCCAGCAAACGCTACACATTTTTTTCCCAATTGCTTGCCATCCTTGCTAGATTTAATTATAGTATCATCTACTGAGCGTGTTATCGCTCATGGCCAACTGAATGCTGAAGCTTTTTCATATCATGACTTAATTTATTTGTCTTATAAAATTCGTCCACCCAAAGTGAAACCCACGGTTGTGATGCGAAGGAGCTTTCAGCACTTCAGTAATGCAAGTTTCATGAATGAGCTAAATCAGATTAACTGGGATGATATCTTCAATGCCCAAAATATTCATGAGAAACTTGACATTTTCAACTCTTTATTGATTGATTTATTTGATACGCATGCTCCTCTTCGGCCGATTAAACTTAAACATCTACCTGCACCTTGGCTAACGCATGACATAAAAATTTTAATGGCTAAGCGCAACTCTGCCAAGTCTAAGTATAAATTACACCCAACAGAAGAAAACCTTAGTAGGTACAAAACTCTACGGAATCGATGTAGTAGGACTTGCAGAGACGCTCAGCGCAAATACATATATTCAAAAGTTACTGATAACAACCCGGCCAAAGTTTGGAAATTTCTCGATGCCATGGGTATAAGCAGTCAGTGTAAGATGTCATGTTTAAACAAAATTGATTTAGATGTACTTAATAGACATTTTTCCACTAGCAGTGTACTAAATGACTCGGTTAAAAGTTGTACTTTAAATTCTCTTTCTTTAATTCCCACCCCCATGTTTCCTCCATTTTCTTTTAGTTCCGTTACTACTAAGATAGTAAAAAAGCATATAATGTCTATTAAGTCTGATGCTATTGGCAGTGATGGCCTCAGTCGCAAAATGATTATTTTGGCACTAGATACTATCCTTCCCATCCTCTGTCATATCTTTAACTATTCACTTTCCACGAACACATTTCCTAATATCTGGCGTCTTGCATCTGTTATTCCATTACCTAAAATTAGTAATCCGTCTTCTGTGTCACACTTTCGTCCAATTTCTATTCTTCCTTTCCTATCCAAAGTGTTAGAGCGTATTGTTCACGAGCAACTCTCTCTATATACTACTCAAAATAACATCCTTTCTCCTTTCCAGTCCGGTTTTCGAACCGGTCACAGCACGACGACAGCGCTCATTAAAGTTTGTGACGACGTTAGGTTAGGTATTGAAAATCAACAAATTACAATTCTTGCTCTTTTGGACTTCTCTAACGCATTTAATACTGTAGATTTTGATATTCTTCTGGCCACTCTAAAATCAATAAACATTTCCTCCAATGCCGTAGAATGGTTTAGATCCTATCTGTATGATCGCGAACAACGCATTTGCGTTGACGGCAAATACTCCTCCTTGTGTAGTCTTGCTGCTGGAGTGCCCCAAGGCGGTATACTCTCCCCTTTACTTTTCTCTATTTTTATTAATTCTGTCACTAACCTTCTTTCTATTCCTTTTCATTTATATGCTGATGACTTGCAGATTTATACTTCGACGACCATCAATAACATAGATAACGCTATTGATCTTGTTAATACTAACCTTGACAAGATTAGTAACTGGAGCAAGTCGTATGGTTTGTCGATAAATCCTAGTAAATCACAGGTCGCTCTCTTTGGCAGTCGCAGCCAACTTTCTAAATTGAACTCCAATCTTTTATCTCCTGTCATATTTGACGGCGCCGTTTTGCAATTCAGTGATTCTGTGAAAAATCTAGGTATCATGATGGACAGTAGCCTTTCCTGGGGTCCGCAAGTCAATGAAGTCAGCCGCAAAATATTTAACACAGTTGGTAGACTAAAGCGCTGGAAACATCTTTTGCCAATTGAAACCAAAAAAATGCTGACTCAATCGGTTCTCATTCCGCTACTAGACTATGCGGACACTTGTTACCTGGATTTGTCACAGGACCTGCTGAATAAACTGGAACGCCTGCAGAATATGTGCATTAAGTTTATTTTCGGCCTTAGAAAATTTGACCATATTTCTCAGTATCGCACTCAACTGCAATGGCTTACAGTACACCACCGCCGTAACTTGCGCACTCTAACTCTCCTATACTCTATACTTTTCCTTCCTTACACTCCTTCATATCTTAAAGAGCGGTTTTCTTTTCTTAGCTCAAAATCCCAACTCCCTTTCGATCTTCGCTCCCAAAATGATAACTTGTTGGATGTCCCTCTAAGCCATTCTCGGTGTTATAGTAACTCCTTTACCGCCAAAGCTGTAAAGCTGTGGAACGCTCTACCGCGGGAGATTAGACATTCAGAATCTATCGGCACATTTAAAAGTCGTCTAAAAAAATTCTATTTAACGCTTAGCAATTAGCACGCAATATTGAATCGGGAGTATATTTATGTATTCTATGTATCAAAACATTTTATATATATATATTTATATATTATATGTATGTATCTATGTATTTGTGTATTTTATTAAGTATTTTCTAGTATGTATGTCTATTGTAGGTATGATTATATGTGTAGTAATATAACATATATTATATACATTAATTGCACTAGTCTCAGCCCTTCAGACTGAAGATTCTCTTACTTGTGTGAGGTTGCCTGTAAGAGATCACTTTTAGTGATAAGGCCGCCCTTGTACCATTTATGTATATTGTAGCATTTTGTTATTAAAATATTTTTTTATGTGTGTGCAATAAAGAATTTAAAATTAAAATTAAAATTAAAATTACATGACCTCAATTTTTTTCGTTTATCTTGAATCCGAATGCAAATCATTATTATAATGAAATGAAATGGAAAATATTAGATTCAACTGCTTCCAATAATTTGTAACCTTTATCATTTTTTTACATTTTATATACAAATGTCGCTTTTATTGTTTAGCTACTAACTTTACTTAAAATAAATATTTATTTCCTCCAGATTTTCCGCTCATTTAGGTTTCAATAATGCGAGGTCGACAATATTGAAAAATTGTAACAATAATTAAAGTAATGGAAGATTAAACATTCAAGAAACGATGGCTCCTGAAAAAGTAGTTTAGTTAATAATTAGTTGTTTACTGTAAATTGTTAGTATACAATTTAATTCTGATAAGCTTAATTGTAACCCTGCTTAATTGTAACCCTGTAATCTGAGAAAAAATATCAAAAAAAAACAAGATAAAAATAGAAAAAAAGAAAAAAAAACAAGACAAAAATAGAAAAAAAGAAAAAAGAAAAAAGAAAAAAGAAAAAAAAAAGAAAAAAAGAAAAAAGAAAAAAAAAAAAAAAAAAGAAAAAAGAAAAAAGAAAAAAAAGAAAAAAATAATACGAATAATTTGAGGCGATGTAATAAAGGTTTCACTTTAATAACTTATAGCATTTAAATTATAACTTACATGAATTACAAAACATTTAATACCTTACTTATATTTAATATTTAAAATTACGATTTTTTACTGAAATTTGAATTTCAAGTTTTTTTAACATTTATTTGCATGTATACATTCGTAGTCAATTCGTAATTAGGAACGGAAAATAATTTGGTTAAATATTTTAAAAGTTTAATTTTATGAGATACTGTTTGTTATAAAGTATACTGTTCAATGGTGTGTACTTTTTCGAAGCTAAGAATATTTTATGGTGGTTTATTTAAAAAGAAATCTCTCACATCGAAATTGCTCATTTACTGGCTGACCATCTAATTAGGGACAGCAAGAGTTAGTGTTTTATTTTCGATTTTTAAAAAATAAACCTGAAATACAAAGGCTGCAATTTTAGATTGGCCTGCCAATAAGCCTAAACTTGAATTCTTTGGAACATTTGTGGTACAACAAACTGAAAATTTAAACCAACTCTATAGTAATTCCAAAGACGCCTGGAAGAACTTTACTAACGAAACTTGTCATTATTTGATCGAGTCGATGCCGCGCCGATGTCGATATGGCTATAGCTAATAATAGCAATCACATTTAATTTTAATTTTTAATAGAAAACGTTGCTTTTTAGATGAATTTACTAATAAATGTACATTTTTCTCTTCCATTACATTCTGCGTTCATTATTTCTAATGTTTTCTTAAGTGTCCCTAATTACTTATCCAGAGTTATATTAGCACGAAGGAGAAGTAAAGTTGAATTTTAATTGTTATTTTAAATTACAATCCATTCCAATAATTTATTAATTCTATTAAGAAAACATTGGTTAAATGATCAAGATCAGATTAACATAAAAAAACGTAATGAAGATTTCATGTAAACTGAAATTACGGAAAATATAAATAAATGTTACTCTTATTATACCAATGTCCCTAATTAGTTGACCACCACTGTATATAATATAGACACTTAAATAGAGTTAAATAAAATAAAAACTAAAAATGCATTAAAGTCATAACCATTTTTTTGTCATGAATATACAGGACTTACTATTGGGAGTAAACTTAAAAAAGAAACAACTTGTAGTTAGATATACTAGGTACATATCTAACTAGTAATACGTTGTGTTCACAATATTTTAAAGATCAATCTAATACTTATTTCTGGAGATTTTTTGGCCGCGTCAGCAAGCGGTCACGAGTTGGCTGCGAAGTTTACCGAACAACGCACGAAACCTCACGAACAATCTAGTTTCGGCGGGGCCGCAAGTTTCGGCTTTAGCTTCGGTTTCGGCCAAAATATAGCCGAAACTTTTTTAGATTTTTTGGCCGAAACTGGCCGAAACCGAAACCAAAACCGAAATTTCGGTCGGTCACTACTTACAGTACATTCATATAGTACATTCGAGACTGATTGACGAGACGACACCACGAGACGGGACGCGACCGTAAACCACTTAGCCTGATGTAGGACCTCCGATAGGTCCGAAACTCGTCGGCACCTAAACTGACTGAGCGTGAGTTTAGCCGTTGAATTTTACATTAAGTTAAATAATGTCTCACGATAATTAAAAAAAATGTCTGCCTATTCCGTTTAATCTAGCTACTTTTAGTTTAGACATATATTCAGGGTTTCATGCGACAAAAAAATTTAAACAATAATTCTTTATACCGTGCAAGCCTAGCCACGAACATAGAGGACTGATAATGAATTTAAAAGGAATCGCCCCGTCTTAGTTTTTTCAGCATCAACATGATTTTAAATAAAAACAATCAAAATAGCGTTCTATACTAGCGTATAAGTGCGTTTTTGAAACGAGTATCGACGCCACTTTTGCCACACACACAATTCGTACAAGAATTGACGCGCTTATAATCTCGTTTATATCAAAATTTTGTAATCATCGGTTCCAACGCACCTTTACGAAATGAAACGCGAATGTCTGGAGCCGCTCTTACTCTATTACTTTTCAACAAAAACTAAAAGCGATGAGGACGGTTTCTAACCCAATTCAAAAAGAAGGAGGTTCAATTATTTTTTTATATTTTCGACTGATTCCTGTGTGCCCATATTTTACTGAAGAAAATATCAGTTTTGAAGTCGCTATTTTTTATAATAATTATTTTTTACATCATTGTTTGTTCACGAGCGCGCGTGCTACAAGCGTGACTTTTTTACTTCATTTCAATCATACGTTGTAATCAATCTGTATTTCTTAGTTGGTCTGAGGATTCGTGAGTTTGTTCGTATAATATAATAGAATATTATGACGTACTGAGGAATAATACGTAAATGATATTATCTGTCTAACTCTTACCGCGTGTCAAATCTACAAACTAAAAGAATTTCTTTTTTTTTATTCAATTATAAAAAAAAAAGAAGTTATATTAAACAAAAAATCGTTATAAAACGTTATTCAGCGTCAAACATGTTTCAAACACTTTGATTTTTAATGTAAAATTTCAACGGCTCACAGTCACCTTTAATCGGTGTACCTACTGGGAACCCTGTGCTGCTAAGCGCCGATGCCGAAGAATATCGGAAGTGTTGATGATTGTATAGTGGATATTGTGAGTACATTCTGTGCGCCCGTGAACTCAAACGGTGACACCAGTGCATCGCCCTCGCCGGCTTCACCACCATCGCCGGCGCGACCGCGAACGTAGCGCACTCATCCTGATGAAGGACCTCCGATGAGTCCGAAACTAGTCAGCACTTAAACCGATTAAACCTGAGTGTGAGCCGTTTAATTTTTACATTAAGTTAATAATGCCTCACGATAGTTTTCATAATTTACTTTGTTTTTTTTTTCCAAATAACTATATACATCGGAATATACAACTCAAACACAAAAATGGAACCATGCAATATGTACAACAGCGGGCGATGATTATGTTAAAGACCGCGGATGGATAAGGGTAATAGTTTGACAGAGACGGTTTGAGTATGTGGTTGCCGTAGCCTAAGAGCACTTGCTGCACCATTAGCGTTGCCAACCTCGAGATATTAGTTCTTTAATCTCCTCTCCTCTGTTCAGGGTAGGTGTTATAAATTTGTTATAAATCAAATAGACCTAAAACCCAGGACAGTGTTTAGTCATAGTTATACATGAGATCTCAGCACTTTTTGTAGTAGAAGAACAGCACTGCGAGACTAGGATTTTATACATTTTGTATTTGATGGGATTCGGAGAATTTTCTGTCACAGTCTTTCGGTCTATTATTATTGCGTAACCGTTAGTCCTTCGCACAATGTTGCCGACATGCCTTCTTCGATCGAAGTGCCTGCAGACATTTTAGGCGCTAAATCTTCCTCCATTGCAATTGATGTTGAAATTGTGGATTACATATTGTATGAGAGTTACATTTCTATGTATATTATTATTCTATGTATATTCTATTCTATGTCTACATGGAATTGCTTTTATTGAAAATTTTTTGTAATTATTATGTAAAAAAGGTAAACATTTCACTTGCGTCGCGGTTTTCTAAAACTACACCGTTTCTTTTAATATTGCGAATGCTAGGTTAGGTGGGGTGCTGGGTCAGGTAACCTCCTCGTGGTGCACCCTGGGCACCGGGGAACAGCTCGATACATTTCTGACGATTGACGAGCTGTGTCCGGTGGCGAATAATCTGACGTGAGACGAATAATTCCATAACATTTTTGATAATAGTATGAAAATTATAAAATATATATATCATTCAAAGTTTTTTCTCTTTAGTATGGCGTCACTTTTACCCATTTAATTTATTAAATTAATTTTAATAATATATATTTTTTATCTTTAATTTGTCGCAAAGTTTCATGCTTTTAGTTTCAAAAACGACGGACTTACTTTCAAACTTTCAACCCCTTTTCAGTCCTTCAAGGGTAGGATTTTAGATGTTTTTTTTTTTTTATTGTTTACCGAGTGTCAAATTTTTATACGTCTAGTTTCAAAAATGACTGTCCACCCATATAAACTTACAACACCAATTTCGCCCATTTAGAGGTGCAATTTTATAAAACGGAAAAAAAATTATAAACCTCTAGTTTTTTTACTTAAAAAGTTTCATGCTCCCAGTTTTAAAAACGATAAATTTTCACAAACTTTCAACCCCTTTTCTAGGTTTAAGGGCTTATGCGTTAATAAGTCAGTCAGGGCTACGCCTTTTATATGTATGTATGAAATGATACTTTTTTCAATTAGGTAACCTCCTCGTGGTGCACCCTGGGCTCCGGAGAACCTCTCGCTAAGTCATTAACCAGCTTTTCCCAGTGGGGAATAACCTGACGTAGTCAATTCATTCCAATTTGTGCTTCTTTTCTTCCCTAATTTTATAATCAGGGCATAGTATAAAATAAACCTTTCTTTTGTGAAAACAATTAAGCCTTTATAATAACATTTATTAGTTCTAAACCCAATCAAAAAACGGAGGTATAATTTTGGCATATTCGTCCTTATATCAATAATACGTTTTTTATCTTAGAGTATTTGCTCAACGTTTGCGAGGACTGTGAACAAATAGGAGATATTTAAATAAAAAATATGCATATAAAAAAACTTAAAGTATCATAATTAATAAACAAGTAATAGAACAAGGTACAAGAAAATCTTGTTAAATGTGGTTTGTTACTTACGAAACACATTTATTTGCAATATTACATTTGATTCGAACATAGGAATAGGTAGTTCATATTTCGCTTAAGAGTCTTAGCTGGAAAACGTCGCATCCTCAAGTATCCGCTTTTAGCTTTAAGGCACATGATTTAGTAAAACTTTTTTGAAACAGTTTTGCTCCATTATGTACTTGAGAGCTCGAATGGGGCCAAACTTCAAACGTCAGGATATAAAGAAGATACTGATTGGATATTATAGG